>CM039676.1:274019638-276673854 GCA_022496015.1 Hordeum marinum | reverse complement strand
ACCCCCACAACGGACCCGAACATGGTCACAGTGACTGCTGACACGTGGGCGCGCATGGCTACAGTCCAGCCGGTCGTACCACTGACCTTGGCTGACCGCTACCGGGCAGGGCAACAGTGCCGGCACACCTCCGCCCACTCCATTACCTTCCCCCGCGTGGGTACAGTGATGTCGGCCGTACTGGAGACTTTTGCCGGTTGGTGCAAGGCGATGCCACTCGGGCGGCCCATGCTGTAGCAGGTAGGCGCGGGCCGATCGCGGAGCCGGCTGATGGGCCCCAATGGGTGACGGGACCGTGAAGTCGGTGGACCCTATGGACGACGAGACGACTCAATAGGCGCCCCCCTGACCAGCCGGAGAGGCTGCCAGCCGGGTCCCCCCACTCAGTACTTTAGGTATGTTGCAAGCCGGGGGGTTGGCCTATACACCCCCCCGAGCCCCCCATGCTTAAGGGACGGACAGATAAACACACACACGAAGGAACACTTCGCCCCTTATTCACCCAAATCACAAGGGAAGAGGAGCCGACTGCTCCTTCTTCCACCTCTAGGTACAGCTCTAGGAGCACCATTGTAACCTTCCCTCATCGATCAACTAGATCAGGCAGGACTAGGGGTGTTACGTCCCAAGGAGGGCCCTGAACCTGGGTACATCGCGTGTCAGTTACCGCTTGTGCCTAATCCCGCTCCCAGAGCCCATCGGCGTCCTCCGGCCCCAACCACCTTCAATAAGCCTACCCATGGCATATGTCGTGAGAAAACGACGATAGTCTCCAATGGTCACATACCTTCAAGGACCTTGATTAGGAGTGATCTCTTGGAACATGTGTTTATCGCCAGTCATGTGATCGTGCATCCACTGTCGAGAATCAACTCTTCTCCGCCAGACATGTAATCCTTGAAGTTTGCCATTATACTTAGATTACTCATGATATTTTCATGCTCGGTGTCGAACAACACATCCTCATCATAGTAGCCATGTTCTTCATTGTCATCATTTGGTCGAATATCCTCGTCATAGAAACCAATAGACTCATTAGAATTATAACCATGACAATGTTCAAGTATATGAATGCGAATGGCTTAAATAATAATGTTTTTGATAGTTTATACATCTCCTTTAGCATGCATAAGATCACGAAGCTCAAATAGGCATTTATCAAAGTTTGAATCACTAGGCTTCATTTTGTGAAAAGCAACAGTTTTATGAAGAATTTCATCAAGATTACCTAATGAAAAATTTGGATATAGTTACTCGAAATCAATCCACAAAGTATATGAACATGCAAAGTTCTTCAATTGAGAAAGCACGAATATTGGTAAACCTCTAACAATAAGATTGACAGTTCTTAGGTTACCAAGCATGTTAAGTTCCTCTTCGTGTGTGGGATGCAGTTCATCAATGGGGAGCACATAGGAGTTTTCAATATATCCTCTCAAATAGAATTTATAAAATAGATCAATCATGGCATTCTTCCATTGACTATAGTACTCACCATCAAGAATGGGCACTCTACAATACAAACTCTTCACACTAGACACATCCATCTTCCTCCACGGTGTTGAAACCGAAGCAATGGAGACCAATGCTCTGATACCAATTGCGGGATCACTAGAAGTGTATGTCTAGAGGGGGTGAATAGACTATTTGCCAGAATTTAAACTAACCCAAGCCTAAATCAAGTGTTGGCAGTTTTTAGTATACATAGCAAATCGAGAACACCCTACACATGCAAGTCATCAAGTATAGCAGTGGAAAGTAAAGATACTGCACATGGAAATAAGGAGTAGAGATATAGAGATCAAACGCATAAGGGGCACAAGATTTTTCACGTGGTTCCGATAGGTAGCACTATAGTACATCCACATTTATGGAGTTTTCAACCCATGGAGGGTAATGGTCGCAGGAGTCCACGGAGGACTCTACAGACGGAGGGTTCCACGAATAAGAAACCTAACTATACCATGATGGCTTACGTCCACGGAGGACTAGCCTAACTCGAGGTAGATCTTCACGTAATAGATGATCTCCTTTCCCTTACAAACTTCTTGGTTTTCTCCACAACACGATGTAGGAGGCTCCCAAGCAACACCTAACCAATCTAGGAGGCACCACCTCCCAAAAGGTAAAAGGCTCAATTGTGTCGATGAACTCCTTGCTCTTGTGCTTCAAGATGATAGACTCGTCAACACACAATCACTCTCTCACAGATTTGGCTTGGTAGAAGAGATTGATTGGGTGGAAAGCAACTTGGGGAGGCTAAAGATCAAGATTCATATGGTAGGAATGGAATGGCATGATCTCAACACATGAGTAGGTGGCTCTCTCTCAGAAAATCAGTAGGTATGAGGTGGGAACTGTTTTGAGTGCTTCTCTTATGATTGAGTGGTCGTGGAGGGGTATATATAGGCATCTCCAAAAATCCAACCGTTACACACAAAATGACCAACTCGGTGACACCGATGTGTTAATCTCGGTGGTACCGAAGTGACCAAAAGGTGGCAACTTATGAATCTCGATGAGATCGGTATAGGAAACTCGGTTGCACCGATAAGGTGACCAATGGTCAGATTGCCCAATCTCGGTGACACCGATCCAACAATCTTTATGGGACCTATATGTTGAATTTGCGTAACAGAAATTTGGCAACCTAAACTCAGTGGCACCGAAGCAGAATCGGTTGCACCGAAGTGGCTCGAGTTTGCCTGAGTCTGTCTAAGTTCTTGAATCGGTGGCACCGATGGAAAGTGTTGGTTGCACCAATTTTGAATATTTGACTTTGGACAGACTTTTGTGGAAGTGCCTGTGGGTGTATGTGGTGACTATCACTTGTGCACGTATGAGCATTTTGTTCACCAAGAAAACCTTACCCCCTTTTAATAGTATTGGGTTTCCTATGGACTCAAAGTGATTTATCACAAAAGATAAAATGTAGAGTCCTTTGCTTGAGGCTTGGCCAAAGTTATTCCTTCTTCTTCTTCTCCTTGGGCATACTATCCACACTCCTTTTGCCAACCCATCACTCTCTATGGACTTTATCTGAAATACACTAGGTAAAAGTATTAGTCCAAGAGACAATCTATGTTGTCATGAATTATCAAAACCACCAAGGGAGAATGGTGTGCTTTCATCGGCCTCCTCCTCCTCGGTCATGGGAGGTGGTGGTGGCGGGGACGGGGACGGAGATGTCATCAGCGTGAGGTCGTGCACACGCCTGCTCTTGCATATTTGGGGGTGGGCTATCTGCACAAGCACGATGCAAGAGGCGCGGGCTAAGAGGACGACCGGCGAAAAAGGATTGTCGTCGCAGATCATGCTCATCACGGAGCCATGTATCCCACAAAGGTGATGCGATGGCATACCTAGGGTCGTGTAGCAGATCCGGTGGCAGGAGTGCACGGCATCGGTCGATCTCCTCTTGGCATGCGTGGCCACTTGTCGACACTAGAGCGATTGGCACCTGATCCGCGAAGAGATGCAATAGCTGGGGAGGTGGGCATCTCCCCACGGGAGTGGCGTAGCCATCTCCCAATAACGCCAGCAAATGTCGGTGGAGACTTATGGCCTATTGTGCAACGGGGCCATGGGAGGCAAGATGGCAAACGTCAGCGGAACGGGTAGTGCGGGTGGCGCAGAGCGACTGGATCAGCGGCTACCAGAGAAGGAGCTGGCCTCATGGTCATGCTTCCCCTTGCTGATCCAATGCCAAACCATGACGCCGACGAGGGTTGGATGAGATGGCGGCGGCTAGGGTTTCTGACCTGTGGACTGGTCGGGGTGAAGGGGGCAGGAGGGCTTGGAAGTGGAACAAGTGGACTGACCGGTCCAAGGCTTCCACTTAAAGAAGGATGATGACCAAGCAATGGGTGGCTGACGACCGCGGCTCGCCGCGCGTGCGCATTTACTTTGGGCGGTGAAGATAGTTGGGAGGGTGCCACACGTCCCCGAGGCGGACGAGGAGGTAACACGTGCCCGTCCATTCGGCGTCCACGTGGTCACAAACCGGGCGCATGTTTACATCAAAAATGCAGCGGGCCGAACGTCAAATGGACAAGATTTACGATTACAGTCACACATTGGGTTATGTCTTCTGTCCGTTTGGGTCCAAATGAACAAACACAAACAAAATGGAATCGTGCGTTGGAGTTGCCCTCACCTTCTTATACACTGCTCCGTTCGTAGCTGATTCGACAATGATTGACTCTCTCCACATTGTCGGAGAGGACTGCACCTCCTTCCATGACGTCATTGGTCCAGAACCATCTAACAAAGTAAGGAATATTGTGATCATGACTATTTCATGGAATATATCTAGAAGCATCAGAACGTAGAAGTCTTCAGAGATGAGAAACAAGATGAAATCATTTCATGGTGTCACCTCTAGGACATCAAACGACATGTTGCTATGGTCAGTACAATCTATCCTAACTTTGCAAGGAGTTGTAAGGTAGTTTCACCCATCGATGAGTGCAACATTGCTGATTAATCAGGAATGCTGTTGTGTCTATATATCGGTTGAATATTGGTCATTGCCTTTTCCTTGCTTTAAAATTCTTTTATTAGTAGCTCAATGCATTCAAACCCACGAACAATTTTCTAAACCATGAACTCTTTTTGAAAATTCTTGATCTTTTTTCAAATTTGTGAACTTTTTTAACAAACTTTTGTATGGATTCATTTTTTTCGAATTCAGGAACGTTTCTCAAATCTGCGAACCTTTTTCAAAATCTTGAATTTGTGAACTTTTTAAATATTCTTGATCCTTTTTCCAAATCTGCTACCCTTTTCAAAAAATAGCAAACTTTTTCCAAACCATAAAGTTTTTAAGAATCTTTCAACATTTTTAATTTCAAAAACTATTTTTTGTTTTTCCTATGAACAACATAGTTGCAGAAGAGAAAAAATGAGAATAAAATAAGCTAACGGGAAAAAAGTAGGCGAAAGCTGGGACGCTGCCTACAAGAGGACCTACGGGGTGAACCTGGACTACAGAGCTTAGAGCATCTCCACCCATGCACCCAACATGCCTCCCCAGGCGTCTTTTTACCGCCGGTATCAAAAATCCGGCCCAGTTGCGCCCCCGGGACCCTATTTTTCCCCGGTTAGAGCCCTTTTTTTGGCCAGCGAACCCAGGTCAAACCCAGCGCACTTGGGGCCCCTTGGGGGGCTCCGGCGGTAACAATCCAACATGGGGGACACCACCGTCGTGCGAATCTCGTCCTTTTCCTTGCCCGAGCCACTCCCCCACGTTCTCCCTAATGCCGACCCCGATGCCCCTTGCCTATTCACGGCCACAGCGCCGCCGCTAGAAGGCCACCTTCACCCCCGCTCACCAAATTTCTCTTCCCCCGACCCTCGCCCATCAATGTTCTCCGGCCCAAACCAAGCCGATAGGGTGCCGGCGGCTGCTCGCCCGCCATGCCGACAAGGTGTTCGTCATTTTTCTTGCTCGACCATGGACTCGGACGACGAGGAGGCATACACGGCCCTGTTGGAGGAAGAAGCCGAGGCCAAAACACCACCGTCGAGGAGCACCTCATGATACTCGCCTCTCTGGCCGGTCTGTTCGTCAACAATGACAAGCCCCGGTGAAGTGGCTCGGCATCGGGCCAACACAAGAGCAAGCAGAGGCATTGGATGGAGGGGTATTGCATGCTCTACGCCGACCACCTCGCCAAATCTCCGTTGCACAGTGAGAAAGTATTTTGGTGTCGCTACCGGATGAGCCGGAAGCTCTTCCTTAGGATAATTAATTCCGTCCGGGAGTTCGACAGCTATTTCATTTGCAAGAAGGATTGCACCAGCACAGTTGGATTCTCCTCACTCCAGAAATGCACCCAAGCTATGAGGATGCTTGCATATAGATCTCCCACAGACATACAAGAAGACTATGGGCGAATGGCCGAGTCCACCACCATTGAGTGTCTATACAAGTTTTGCAGGGCAGTGGTAGGAGTGTTTGGACCACGGTATTTGCGGTCACCCAATGTCAAAGACACTGCTCGGATCCTAGAACAAAATGCAGCAAGAGGATTTCGTGGGATGCTTGGAAGCATCGACTGCATGCATTGGTCATGGAAAAACTACCCGTTTCTTGGCAGGGGATGTAGAAAGGCGCTAAAGGTGGTTGTTGTGTGGTACTTGAGGTAGTAGCCACACATGACCTATGGATTTGGCACTCCTTCTTTGGTATGTGAGGAACTCACAATGATTTCAACGTCTTGTAGTGCTCGAATGTCTTCGCCAAGCTTGTTGAAGGTCATGCTCCTCTAGTGAACTTTGAGGTCAATGGGTGCCACTACAAGAAGGGATACTATCCAGAAGATGGTATCTATCTAAGATGGTCCACATTTTTGAAGACAATCTCAAAACCTATGGCGCCAAAGAAGGTACACTTTGCTAAGTGGCAGGAGGCTTGTAGGAAAGATGTCGAGCGATCATTTGGTGTGCTCCAAGCGCGATTTGCTGTTGTCCTATATCCCTCTATGACCTGGTCGAAAAGCAGATGTGGGAGATCATGAATTGCTATGTCTGCTTGCACAACATGATCATTGAGAGCGAGCAGGAAGAGACATTGTTCGACACTGAACCATATCACTGGATGGGACCTCTTGCAGTTGTTGATCACCAGGTACCAACAACATGGGCTGCCTACCTCAATATGCACCAGGAGATCCGAGACCCACAAGTGATCAAGAACTGCATGATGATCTGGTGGAGCACCTATGGAGTCTCAAGGGAAACGCCTAGCTCGATTTGTTTTAATTTATTTGAAACTTGCTTCATTAAACTATTTGATTTTGTATTAATTTCTATGGTGAACATTCACTTTTTTTGTTGAATTTGCGTCGATTTTGTTGATTTTAAGCCAAAAGAGTGTCGAGTTTGTCAAAGTAATGTCGAAATAGCGCCGAATCTGGGCTGTATCTGCACCCATACTGGGCCAAAAGTGGCGGTTGGGGGGCGCCCGTGGGGCGGTGGCAGGGGATATGAGCACCCCCAGGCTGATTTTAGCGCCAGCTTGGGCCCAGGCAGCGCTATTTTGGCCCCCTAGGGGGCCAACGGCTAGAGATGGTCTTAGGTGGTTGAAGGGGCTAATTAGGAGGCCGAGAGCACGAGTACAATGCTTGTGGCACTATTTCTGGATTTGGCATGCTCACGCACCCTGGATCGGCCTTGTTCATTGCCATTATTATGAACCTTTTCCCTATTTTCTTAGTTGACGCATGGTTTAATAGGAATGATTTACTATTCACATAGAACTTAAAGGTTAAGCGTGCTTGACTTGGAGCGAGTTGAAGACAAAATGCATGACTCGGAAGTTAGTCCCGAATGCATACGACTAAGGACAAAGTGGACGAGAAAGAGTAATGTTAGTCTGCTAGATCCCGTCAAACATATCGTCTACAAACCGATGAATGTGGTTGGGATGTTACAACTAGTTGACCGCTGATAATGGACCATCAAAATAGAAAAACCATAAATTTAGAAAAAAGTTCAAAAAAGGAAAAAGGTTCCCAAAATTCGAAAGAAGTTTACAGAAATTGAAAAAAATCATGAACACAAAGAAATTTCACTAAATTTGAAAAAAAATCAAAAAATTGGAGAAAGTTCATAAGTTTGAAAAAATGAAAAAATGAAAAATACTTCATAACTTTCAAAAAAATCATGAATTCAAAAAAACATGATGAAAGTTAGAAAAAGCTTTCTAAATTAAAAAAAGGTCATGAATTTAGAAGAAGTTTTCTTCAAAAATAATGTAAAAATTGTTTTAAAAATAAAATTGGAAAAATAAAAATAAAATGGAAAACTAGAAAAACAAAACGAAAAAGAAAAAACCAAGTGGGAAGCCTCGTGAAATCTATACCTGCTAATAAAGGGAGGAGTGGTTCTGCCTTTCCGTCGCGATTTTTGCAAAAAAGAAAGTTGTTGCTTTCTAAAATTAACCTAGTGTCTGATTTTAAGTTAGAGTACAAAATGGTTCATTTTCTAGGAAAAACCCCCTGACCTTTCAATTAATCAACTTGTAGCCCTCCTTTAAGTGAGTCCAGATAACCTTTCATTTTTTGATGAAAAACTGCTACTATTTCGTTTAGTAAACCCGTAGTTCATGGGCAAATTAAAATGCTTTTTTAATATAGATATCTTTTAAACACTAACTCCAATAGATGTTATATATGAAAATTGATTAGAAAAATGTGTAGAATCTAAATATCATTTTGTTTTACATTTTAAAAATATTTAAAATACTATTAGGATGCAATCTTAATCAATAGAGCACGATTCGTCTTTCTTTCGTACAAGCGTCTATTTAGATTGAAAATCGACACCTTGCTAGAACCACATTGGAGACGAAAGAGACCATCTATAACCTTGCATGCACGCCACGACAAAACCCTCACAGCTGATAAAGAAATCAGATTTCTCACCCTTATACGAATATATATATATAGAGAGAGAGAGACAACTTAGGATTGATCACATTCAAACGCGTTATGGTTGTGTGTGAGCACTGAGATCACTATGGGTGATAGTGAGAAGGATTATAAGCTGCAACACCAATGGGATGCATGTGGACCTATTGTGGCCTTGAGTCACAGTTATTGGGTTAGGAGCGTGTGGTATTTTTTTCTCATGATGCAACACACACATTCTTCTGCTAATGTCATGTTGAAATAAAGAACATGGGACTATTTAGGTCTGAGGCATGGTCACTGGAATAGGGGCTGTCGTTGTTTTGTCACGGCACATGTCCTCGTGCGAGGACTTAGCTGTGAGGCCATCGTCGTCGGGTGGCGAATCAAAGGGATCGAAGGAGAACGGAAGGTAAGTTTACCAAGGTTCGGCCCCTCTGATGGAGGTAATAGCCTATTTTCTGCTTTGTGTCTATATTGATGGACATCTCGATTACAGGGATGCGGAATTGCTAACCTAGCTTTCGAGGGTGTCTAACTTGAGTCTTTCCGCCCTAGGGGCTTGCCTTTATATATAGGTCAAGGCCCTAGGGTTCACAGCAGAGTCCAAGCCATATCGTAACTCGTAACCTATCATGTCTCTAACACGCCTTGCCTTTGAAGCAAGGAATCTTCTAGTGTCTCCTATCTTGTGGGCCTTGAGTCACCATTTCTCCATGTGTGGGCCGCCCGACGGCTTATTCAGTAACCACATTGATCGTCTCATCTTCACGACATGGCCCTTCTTTAATATAATTCCAGAGCCGCCATTACATTGACCCGACCCAGTAAGACGGGTTAAACCGTGAGGCTCTATCCCCAACATTAGGCCCGATATTGATTTGAATTTATTCATGTCAAGTTCTCTTCTTTTCTTGTCTTTGGTGGCTCACCTTCTGCATGTATCTGATCTCCATGATCCTCATAATGCCGACTCATAGAACTTCCAGACTTATAATGTCTTCCATGCCATCTATTTCATGACGTCACTTGCCAGAAATTTAGGAAATTAATGATGACATCACAACGAATCTAAATGCATGCACATATCCTGAAAACCGAGGCATCTTTTTTTCTCAAGAGTTACTCTGTCGCCTTGATTTTCGTGCCTGTTGGTTGCCCCTTTGGGTTTTCCCTTATTAAATACTTGCTGGAGGGCCCCCCTTCTTTAACTTTCGCCTCGCCCTTCTTGCTTCTTCTTCCTCGCACCCGAAAGTCCCAACGCAGCAGTACCACTGCTCAGCTCGTCGCTGGTGGCCATCCAAGGAGCTACATCGAGACCGTGCATTTCAAGGGCCCGATCGATCGTCTTCGCCGCTCTTAGCTTATGTTCAGGTAAATCGTTCTCTCCTAGATCTATAATAGCTTGTCGGAGTTCTCGAGTACTCTGGTAGTTCCTCTCCATTCATCGCCGCCCGTTCTCATACGGACTTTCACAAGTATTTACCACAAGAATAGAGCGACTTTTTATCCCATAGATTTGATTTTTGCATAGCATTTTCGTATCTTCCACAAGAATCCATGTATTATGCTATTCCAGTTTCCATGCTTCACGATTTCGGATTAACGGGATATTTTTACTTTTCTGAATCACTTGTAGATTTGTAACTTCCACCACTTTGGTAGAAACCTGTTTGGTCCATACATAGCAAAAATCTAAAGCTATTCGACCTAGTATGAGTGGGCCTTATTTTGTTGACTTCCATAGTTGTCAGTCGCCATACGTTAAATGGCATCACCAAGACACCGACTTCTTCGTGAAGCAGCTTTAGCTATTGCAGATGACTAGACCATCTTGTTTTGAACATATGTCTAAGCCGCCCCCTCTGTGTTTTTTTATCCAGGCGACTCACTATGTCAGATTCCAAAGTCTGCAACTGGGCGCCTTCCCAGGTATCTGAAATCGTACTTCAAGATTATCAGAATCATGGTATTCTGCCATCCAAGGAAATAATTGGCTGGCGGGTTGCTCTTGGAGAGGAAATCCCCAAGCCTGGTGAGGGAGAGGTGGTAATATTCCTTGCCCATCTTGTTAGAGGCTTCTCTCCTCCCGGGTTAAAATTCTATTGAGACATCTTGCGTTTCTTCAACTATGACCCTCAAGACCTCGCCCGCAATTCTATTACCAATCTGTGTCAATTCCAAGTACTTTGCAAAGCATATCTACAGATAGAGCCTTCTGTTTCTCTCTTTAGAGAATTCTTTTATTTCAATCGCCAAACTGAATGTGCCAACGGCCCCAGCTAGGAACTTGGCGGGGTTTCAATCCAGAGGCGAAGGGATGTGGCCTTTCCCGCTGCCGTGCTGCCAAGCCATCCTAAAGGATGCAATAAAACTTTGTTCTAGTGCCGGAACACGGCCCAAGTCGATGAGAACCCCCTAGCGGGTTACAAACCAGACCATCTTCCCATGGACCTCGAACTGCCTGGTTGGATGCCTCCAGAAGAACGCGCTCAACACGCCCCCATATATCCCAAGCTAAGGGCTTTGACAGCCAATGGATTAACTGGGGTAGATTTGACCCCGTGTTGGGTGTCTTGGAGTACTCTACCGTTAAGCTACCGGGATGGCTTGATGTGCGCTTATTTCGGCGACTTAAATGATCCCCAAAGGTTCAAGAATATAACCTTGGAGACTGATGAAATAAATTAGAAAGTGAAGAAAATATTGGGTGAGAGTCTGGCCGCTTGTAGCAAGGAAGAACTGAAGCCCTTTTAGGCTCTTAACTCGGCTCCTCCAGTAAGGATCCTTGACAATTCTGTTTTTGACTACTACAAATAATTTATTTTCTTAATTTCTCAATATTTACCTATTATTCTCATCCTCAACTTTGTAGGCCAAGTCTTCATTTTGGGGCCAGAAGTGAGCAAAGACCGCCGCCAAGAAGACCAAAGTCCCTCCATGTTCGAAGAAAGGTCAGGTTTTCATTGGAGAGCCGTCACTCTTGGGCAAGTCAGAGGCGGCCGATGTTCGATCAGAGGTAGAATTCAATTTTTTTAACCGTACTTTACCGAATTCACCTGACACCTCCTTTTCCTAGGGTGATGTTGATACAAGTCGGGCAGAAGATATTGAGGTAATTCCAATTTCCTTTGGTTCAGAATCCTTGCTTCCAAATTGACAAGGCAGGTTATTGGGAAAGTAGGCTTCTCTCATCCAGATGCTTATTTGGATCCCAATTTAGTTTTCAAGAACACTCGGCATCAATCAAAATGCAAGACCCGAAGTGGTAATGGTGATCTTGCAGACAGCTTTCTCAATAAGCCGGTGCCCGTAAGCACCTGACTTAGGTGCCTTTTAATCCATCTTTTCTTTTTCCGAGGCTGATTTAATTATCAAATGTTTGATTACTTTGGTTCCATTATCAAGAGTCACCACATTCATCAGGCGACTCTACTGCCTCCAAACTGCCACCTCTTGTGATAAACCGTGGGTAAATTTCTCCTTTGCTAGATGCTTGCCTTTACACGCCTTTTGGCACATTGTTGATAATGTCTTCTTGCTTTATAGGGCTCAGGCCAAGGCCAAGAAGAGGAAAGTTGGCGAGCCATCCCCTGATTATGAGGCCCCTAAGCCGGGAAATCCTGATTCGGCTGCCCCTGAAGTTCAGGCGAGTCATCCTGAAGATCATCATGAGATCCAGACTGATGTGTGAAAAAACGTTGAAGGCCTGTTGAAGCCCATCACGGAGGAGCTATCCAGGTTAAAGCGGCAGATCACCCTCATGACCCGGTCTATCTTTGGTGAGTGTCTTTGTAAGAACTTGCAAAAAATCCATGTTCATGGAAGATATGTCTATTGATTCACATGCTTAAATCTGTCTTGCAGGCCCGAGAACATGCAACCTTCAGGACAACAGCTTGATCATGCTGAAGGCAATATATACATTGACCGGGAAACTTTACATCGGAAGCTTCCTTGCAATTAAGGCCATCATGAGAGAGAAAGAGCCGGTGAAGCTTATCAAGGATGTGTTGAGGTTTATCTTAATGATTCCCCAACAAGTTGAAGAATTAAAAAAGATCAGCATCCCGAGATGGTGCTACTTCTTCTTTGAGCCGAGCCTTTGCTTATCCAGAGGAACTTGATCCAGCAGAAATGGCCAGAGGGTTTCTTGAGCTCAAGGACGACGCCTCAACTTTTGGTGATGTTGATTATCGTAAATATGTCAAAACCTCTCGAGTGTTGACCACACAACTTATTGCTGAGATGGAGCTGAAAGGCTATCAGGTGACTTACGATGAGAATAACTCATGAATTCGGCCACCCTCCTTCGTGCCGGTGGATTTGACCCCTCAACGCTGTAAGCACGCTTTCGCTCCTGAAGTTGACATGTCCCCTATCCTGAACGAAGAGGCTGAATTCCATGCCCTATCTTACTGCAACTGGGACGTGGACAATCTTCAGATCAAAGAGCTAGAAGATGCAGTGGAGGATGACCCCGAGGCCGCACGAGCGAGGAAGTAGCCGAAGGTCAACGCGGGCGAGACAGAAAATGAACCCCAAAAGTGACATGCATGTGAGATGACTTCAGATCTCCCAATGGTGCCAGCCCCCAAGTATTTGAGAAAAGCATAAATATTTTGTGACTCCTGGGATAGTTTGCAATAGGAGTAGTTTACAAACTTCTTTGAAATTTTTTGTCATGCCTTCGTGCATGTTTTCATCTGTATAACCTTCCAATAAACACCGATCTCTTTGATATTTTTTAATGATTACCGACTGCACTGCTCTTTACTAGTTTGTGTTTGAACATCTTCTGTTATACTTTTTGGAAACAGAGAAGTTAGACAAAATAACTAGCCGCCAAGAAAACTCGGCATTTTGGAGCTCAAGGCTTATTTGAAGGCTATTGAATTAGTCATGTTATGACGATGGTTGATAACCCGGATGCTTATGTATGAGTCGGTAATAAGACAATGTTGTACCTACAAAATTTATGTTGTCACAATAGTTAACAATATCAATATTTGTTTATAAGTCGGCACCATGAGTCTCGGGAAAAAGAGGACTAGTCTTCGAGGCTTAGTAAAACGGACCAACTTTCCTAAGCCGGTATGCAATTTTAATCCTTTAGTCTTGGTTATAACAAACCACAATGGGAATTGGACCCAAAGACTTGTTTCTCTTGCGAGAATGTATGGTGCAACCTGGTTCCAAAGACCAGCCTTGCACAACCTAGAAAAATGTAAACATGTGTGATGTTTTATACCAAGATGTTATGCCAAAATGACGCACGCATGTAAAATGGTGCCGGCTTTTGAGGCTCGACAATAAAGATCGGCCTTCGAAGCTCGAGTCTTGCTTCCATGAAGCGAGTATGATAACCCATGGTTATCCTAGCTCTCTACATGCCGGCTCTCTCGTGACTCAAGCCGATATTTTAACCTTAAGAAGTTTAGGGTCCTGAAAAGGATTGACTTTTTAAGAGTACATGGGGCACGTGATCAGAGTCGCATCAAGCATACAGGTAGGTTTAACCATATGTGGCATCTTTCTTTCTGACGGGTCAAGAGGGTGAGAAAGCTGAACTCGATGAGTTGGAAGCCCACAAATGCCCAATATTTTTTGGCGTCTTTGACGGGTCGCTAGGGTGAGGAAGCTAAACTCAATGAGTTGGAATTCCCCAAGTGCCCAATATTTTCTGGTGTCTTTGCTGGGTCGCAAGGGTGAGAAAGATAAACTCAATGAGTTGGAAGCCCCCAAGTGCCCAATGTTTCATAAAATAAAGACTCATGCTCAGTTCGTGGGCCGAAACGGCAAAAACTCTGAATTTCGGGTATGCCAATTTTATTATATGAAACATAAAAAAGTGTATACAAAAATTTCAAGAGGAGAGGAATTACAAAAGGCAAAGGACTCGATGGCTCTAAGTATAATATGACCTTAGATAAGCAATGCTCCAAGGCGAGGTTATTTTCTCCTCGGAGTTTCTATGATCCTTCTTGCAGGTATTTCCATAAAATATGAGTTTTTGGAGGTGCTGGTGGTACTGACCGCTATTTAGCTGCTTGGGGTTACTCTGGAAACCACCGTGGCCCTTATGTTGATTACTTGGGCCTCGATGTTGTCCATTCCCATTATTCACCTGATGTTGAAACCCAACTCCTGGGCTGCACTGTGACCCAACGGGACCATGTTGACCTAGATGTCCACCGCCATTACCCCCTTGGTGATTCTGAAAGGCTTGATTGAGAAACTCCTGCATGATATAACAGTTAGGTAGCCGGCTTGTCCTGGTACTATGTTTGGGGCATGGTCGCTTGAGTGCTTCCTCATAGTTACGAGGCTTATTCCCATTATAAGTTCCTCCAGGGTGGCCATTAAGGCATTGGTTTTTGAAGTTAACATTGGTATTGGCCATGAAGTCTGACCCGCCATCTCGCTACTTCTGCTTGCCAATGTTATTCTTGGTTCCCTAGTTACCTCCATGATTGTGCTGGCCCTTGCCACCTTCACCTTTCTTCCCCTTGCCAGTCTTGTCCTCGTCTGAGCCGAGATCTTTCGTGATGTCCGACTCAGCATATCTAATGAGGACATCCATTAAGTCACCCATGTCCTATACCTTACGTTTGAGCCACCCGAACATTACAATAGCTTCTGGACCCAAGCTTCCCGAACTTCTTGTCCTCGTCGGAGCCGAGATTCTTTTCTACGATTAGGACGGCTTGAGCTGCTATAATGTTGTCTGATGAGTGTATGATTTCTACGAACCGACGAGTCCAATGATGGGCCGACTCATCGACACGCTAGACGCAATGTTGAAGGTCCACTATCGTCATTGGCTTCTTGCATGTTCCTTGCAAATTCTTGATAAAACGCTCTTTAGGCTCTGCCCAAGTATTAATAGAGTTAGGAGGCAATTTTTTTCAACCAAGTCCTGGTCGGTCCTTCCAACATCATTGTTAAGTATATGGCACACACAAGGTCACTGAGATCCATCATATCCTTTGCCAGCTCATAGCTTTCAATCGAGGCGGCCGCCTCAAGATCCGCCATGTAGTTCGGCACCTTGCGTGGTCCCTTGAAGTCTTTGGGCATACGCTCAGCACGGAGAGTTGGTAATAAGCATGGTATCCCAATCGTCCTACTACTGGTCCATATGTGTTGTTGCTTCCACCTTTGCTTGTCATGCTCCCCTAGCCGCATCGACAATATCCTCTGCTCCTGGTAGTAAATGACGGGTCGGGGAGTGTGGAGTTTTTGCTTGCGTTCACTACAAGAAACAACCAGAGATTCCAAGTGGCGATTCTTGCTATGGCTGGCGTACAAGGTGGAGTGCATCTGATCGCGGTTGTACGAATATTGTGCTTGTTGCACCAACGATGTTTTTAGCATCTCTATGGTGTTCCCCACCTAACCATCAACGGGGGTATTCCTAATATGGGCAATGATTCCATGTGCCGGGTTGCAGCCAACACGTTGTCAACAGTGTTCAAAAATGACCCCGTGGCTTCTGAAAATGCTACGTAGCAAATGAATTAGTGGTGACTCGGGCGGCTCGTTTTATTGATTCCCAAGCGGTTGCCCTGCCATTGGTGTTCGCTGAGGGGTGTTGAAGAGTTTCTACGGTTCGAGGTTTGGCGACAGCCGGCTTCAATGTCTCCTTTGGTAAACCGCCTCATATGCCTCTCTCTGACGTTCTAGCTGCCAAGCCTCGGCCTTAAGGCGTTCCGACTCATTACGTATGCGGGCCTGCAGTTCTGCCATTAGATTGACCTGACATTAATATAAATCCGGAGCCTCCATTACATTGACCCGACCTAGTAAGACGGGCTAAACCGTGAGGGTATATCCCCGACATTAGGCCCGATATTGATTTGAATTTATTCATGTCAATTTCTCTTCTTTTCTTGTCTTTGAGGGCTCACCTTCTGCATGTATCTGATCTCCATGATCCTCATAATGCCGACTCATAGAACTTCCAGACTTATCATGTCTTCCATGCCATCTATTTCATGACGTCACTTGCCAGAAATTTAGGAAATTAATGATGACATCACATCGAATCTAAATGCATGCACATATCCTGAAAACCGAGGCATCTTTTTTACTCAAGATTTACTCTGTCGCCTTGATTTTCTAGCCTGTCGGTTGCCCCTTTGGGTTTTCCCTTGTTAAATACTCACTGGAGCCCCCCCCCCTTCTTTTACTTTCACCTCGCCCTCCTTGCTTCTTCTTCCTCGCACCCTAAAGTTCCAACGCAGCAGTACCACTGCTCAGCTCGTCGCTGGTGGCCATCCAAGGAGCTACATCGAGACCGTGCATTTCAAGGGCCCGATCAATTGTCTCCGCCGCTCTTAGCTTATGTTCAGGTAAATCGTTCTCTCCTAGATCTATAATAGCTTGTCGGAGTTCTCGAGTACTCTGGTAGTTCCTCTCCGTTCATCGCTGCCCGTTCTCATACGGACTTTCACAAGTATTTACCACAAGAATATAGCGACTTTTTATCCCATAGATTTGATTTTTGCATAGCATTTTCGTATCTTCCTCAAGAATCTATGTATTATGTTGTTCCAGTTTCCGTGCTTCACGATTTCGGATTAACGGGATATTTTTCCTTTTCAGAATCATTTGTAGATCTGTAACTTCCACCACTTTGGTAGAAACATGTTTGGTCCAATCATAGCAAAAATCAGAAGCTATTCGACCTAGTATGAGTCATCCTTATTTGTTTGACTTCCATAGTGTTCAGTCGCCATACGTTAAATGGCTACACCAAGACACCAACTTCTTCATGAAGCAGCTTTAGCTATTGCAGATGACCAGACCATCTTGTTTTGAACATATGTCTAAGCCGCCCCCTCTATGTTTTTTTATCCAGGTGACTCATTATGTCAGATTCCAAAGTCTGCAACTCAGCGCCTTCCCAGTTTTCCAAAATTGTACTTCAAGATTATACGAATCATGGTGTTCTGCCATCCAAGGACATAATTGGCTGGCGGGTTGCTCTTGGAGAGGAAATCCCCAAACCTGGTGAGGGAGAGGTGGTAATATTCCTTGACCATCTTGTTAGAGGCTTCTCTCCTCCCGGGTTAAAATTCTATTGAAACGTCTTGCGTTTCTTCAACTGTCACCCTCAAGACCTCGCCCGCAACTCTATTACCAATCTCTGTCAATTCCAAGTACTTTGCAAAGCATATCTACAGATAGAGCCTTCTGTTTCTCTCTTTAGAGAATTCTTTTATTTCAATCGCCAAACTGAATTTGCCGATGGCCCCAGCCTGGAACTTGGCGGGGTTTCAATCCAGAGATGAAGGGATGTGGCCTTTCCCGCTGTCGTGCTGCCAAGCCATCCTAAAGGATGCAATAAAACTTGGTTCTACTGCCGGAATACGACCCAAGTCGAGGAGAACCCCCTGGCAGGTTACAAACCAGACCATCTTCCCATGGACTTCGAACTGCCTGGTTGGACGCCTCTAGAAGAGCGCACTCAACAGGCCCCCATATATCCCAAGCTAAGGGCTTTGATAGCCAATGGATTAACTGGGGTTGATTTGACCCCGTGTTGGGTGTCTTGGAGTACTCTACCGTTAAGCCACCGGGACGGCTGGATGTGCGCTTATTTCGGCAACTTAAATGATCCCCAAAGGTTCAACAATATAACCTTGGAGACTGATGAAATAAATTAGAATGTGAACAAAATATTGGGTGAGAGTCTGGCCGCTTGCAACAAGGAAGAACTGAAGCCCTTTTAGGCTCTTAACTCGGCTCCTCCAGTAAGGATCCTTGACAATTCTGTTTTTGACTACTACAAATAATTTATTTTCTTAATTTCTCAATATTTACCTGTTACTCTCATCCTCAACTTTGTAGGCCAAGTCTTCATTTTGGGGCAAGAAGTGAGCAAAGACCGCCGCCAAGAAGACCAAAGTCCCTCCAAGTTCGAAGAAAGGTAAGGTTGTCATTGGAGAGCCGTCACTCTTGGGCGAGTCAGAGGCGGCCGATGTTCGATCAGATGTAGAATTCAATTTATTTTAATCGTACTTTACCGAATTCACCTGACACCTCCTTTTCCTAGGGTCATGTTGATACAAGCCGGGCGGAAGATATTGAGGTAATTCCCATTTCCTTCGGTTCAGAATCCTTGCTTCCAAATTGACAAGGCGGGTTATTCGAAAAGTAGGCTTCTCTCATCCAGATGCTTTTTTGGATTCCAATTTAGTTTTGAAGAACACTCAGCATCAATCAAAATGCAAGACACGAAGTGGTAATGGTGATCTTGCAGATGGCTTTCTCAATAAGCCGGCTGCCCGTAAGCACCTGTTTTAGGTGCCTTTTAATCCATCTTTTCTTTCTTCGAGGCTGATTCAATTATCAACTTTTTGATTACTTTGGTTCCGTTATCAAGAGTCACCACATTCATCAGGCGACTCTACTGCCTCCAAATTGCCACCTCTTGTGATCAACCCTAGGTAAATTTCTCCTTTGCTAGATGCTTGCCTTTACACGCCTTTTGGCACATTGTTGATAATGTCTTCTTGTTTTATAGGGCTCAGGCCAAGGCCAAGAAGAGTAAAGTTGGCGAGCCGTCCACTGATAATGAGGCCCCTAAGCCGGGAAATCCTGATTCGGCTGCCCCTCAAGTTCAGGCGAGTCATCCTGAAGAACATCATGAGATCCAGACTGATGTACCCTTTCAACCTAAGGCAGCGAGTGCCGATGTTGTGGATACTGAAGTTGACCTAGTGATGAGTCTTGACCCACCCAGTCCTCCCACGACAGCTGAGGATAATGCTTGTGACAACAACGAGGAGGTTATCATTATTGGGTCGGGTTATACCATTCGTGAGGTCTCAAAAGTGTTGACGAAGCTTGTTGCTAAGGATGAAACAATACTGCCAGACAAAGGCAAGGCCAAGCTGGAGCTCCCAAACTATGAGAGCATGAGTTCTAAAGAACTACATGTTGGTTACTTGGACCGTCTTGCCACGAGCTGAGAAATGGAAGTCAGCCTCGTCAGCATGATGAGGAACAAACATGAGGTATGTTCCTCTTTATTGTGTACTTCGCATATCCTTATCTAGCCCCTAAAGAGACGGCTCATTTCCTTGATATGAGTTGGGTCTTTTATAACAAGCAATGAAGAATTCGACATGTAGCCCCCAAGGGCTGACTCATCTTGTTGAGATGAGTCGGGTCTTTGATAACGAGCAATTAAGAATTCGACCTCTAGCCTCCAAGGGTCGGCTCATCTTCTTGAGATGAGTCGGGTCTTTGTAAATGATTAAAGAATTCGACCTGTAGCCCCCAAGGGCCGGCTCATCTTCTAGAGATGAGTTGGGTCTTTGTAAATGATTAAAGAATTCGACCTGTAGCCCCCAAGGGCCGGCTCATCTTCTTGAGACGAGTCAGGTCTTTGTAAATGATTAAAGGAATCAACTTGTATCCCCCAAGGGCCGGCTCATCTTCTTGAGATGAGTCGGGTCTTCTTCGTACCTTTGCTTTCGGAAAAATAAAAACTGGCATACATTAGCCCCCAAGTGTCAAATATATTGTTTTGCAATCTATTTGAGACTTGTTTTAATCTTTATTCGTCATATGATATTGCATCCTAAAACCGACTTATAACCATTGAATATATGACTTATTATGCAGAAAGCTCTTCATGCAGCCGAGTCAAGCATGACCGGCTTGAAGAAAGATTTGGAAGTGGGGCAAAGCGCCCAGGCTACTGCTAAGGAGAAACTTCGTCTCGCTCTAGAGGAGCTCAAGAAAGCCAATGCAAATCTTGAAGAGCAAAAGAAGTCTTTCGAGGCAGATAAAACTGCCTTGTTGGAGCGTGCAAAAACGCTGAAGGCCCGTTGAAGCCCATCACGGAGGAGCTATCCAGGTTAAAGCGACAGATCGCCCTCATGACCCAGTCTATCTTTGGTGAGTGTCTTTGTAAGAACTTGCAAAAAATCCATGTTCATGGATGATAAGTCTATTGATTCACATGCTTAAATCTGTCTTGCAGGCCCGAGAACACGCAACCTTCAGGACAACAGCTTGATCATGCCGAAGGCAATATATACATTGACCGGGATACTTTACATCGGAAGCTTCCTTGCAATTAAGGCCATCATGAGAGAGAAAGAGCCGGTGAAGCTTATCAAGGATGTGTTGAGGTTTATCTTAATGATTCCCCAACAAGTTGAAGAATTAAAAAAGATCAGCAGCCCGAGATGGTGCTACTTCTTCTTTGAGCCGAGCCTTTGCTTATCCAGAGGAACTTGATCCAGCAGAAATGGCCAGAGGGTTTCTTGAGCTTAAGGACGACGCCTCAACTTTTGGTGATGTTGATTATCGTAAATGTGTCAAAACCTCTCGAGTGTTGACCACACAACTTATTGCTGAGATGGAGCTGAAAGGCTATCAGGTGACTTACGATGAGAATAACTCACGAATTTGGCCACCCTCCTTCGTGCCGGTGGATTTGACCCCTCAACGCTGTAAGCACGCTTTCGCTCCTGAAGTTGACATGTCCCCTATCCTGAACGAAGAGGCTGAATTCCATGCCCTAGCTTACTGCAACTGGGACGTGGACAATCTTCAGATCAAAGAGCTAGAAGATGCAGTGGAGGATGACCCCGAGGCCGCACGAGCGAGGAATCAGCCGAAGGTCAACGCAGGCGACACAGAAAATGAACCCCAAAAGTGACATGCATGTGAGATGACTCCAGATCTCCCAATGGTGCCAGCCCCCAAGTATTTGAGCAAAACATAAATATTTTGTGACTCCTGGGATAGTTTGTAATAGGAGTAGTTTACAAACTTCTTTGAAATTTTTTGTCATGCCTTCGTGCATGTTTATATCTGTGTAACCTTCCAAGAAACACCTATCTCTTTGATCTTTTTTAATGATTACCGACTTCACTGCTCTTTACTAGTTTGTCTTTGAACATCTTCTATTATACTTTTTGGAAACAGAGAAGTTAGATGAAATAACTAGCCGCCAAGAAAACTCGGCATTTTGGAGCTCAAGGCTTATTTGAAGGATAGTGAATTAGTCATGTTATGACGATGGTTGATAACCCGGATGCTTATGTATGATCCGGTAATAAGACAATGTTGTACCTACAAAATTTATGTGGTCACAATAGTTAACAATATCAATATTTGTTTATAAGTCGGCTCCATGAGTCTCGGCAAAAATAGGACTGGTCTTCGAGGCTTAGTAAAACGGACCAACTTTCCTGAGCTGGTATGCAATTTTAATCCTTTAGTCTTGGTTATAACAAACCACAATGGGAATTGGACCCAAAGACTTGTTTCTCTTGCGAGAATGTATGGTGCAACCTGGTTCCAAAGACCAGCCTTGCACAACCTAGAAAAATGTAAACATGTGTGATGTTTTATACCAAGATGTTATGCCAAAATGACACACGCATGTAAAAGGGTGCCGGCTTTTGAGGCTCGACAATAAAGACCGGCCTTCGAAGCTCGAGTCTTGCTTCCATGAAGCGAGTATGATAACCCATGGTTATCCTAGCTCTCTCCATGCCGGCTCTCTCGTGACTCAAGCCGATATTTTAACCTTAAAAGTTTAGGGTCCTGAAAAGGATTGAGTTTTTAAGAGTACATGGGGCACGTGATCAGAGTCACATCAAGCATACAGGCAAGTTTAACGATATGTGGCATTTTTCTTTCTGACGGGTCAAGAGGATCAGAAAGATGAACTCGATGAGTTGGAAGCCCACAAATGCCCAATATTTTTTGGCGTCTTTGACGGGTCGCTAGGGTGAGGAAGCTAAACTCAATGAGTTGGAAGCCCCCAAGTGCCCAGTATTTTGTGGCGTCTTTGCTGGGTCGCAAGGGTGAGAAAGATAAACTCAATGAGTTGGAAGCCCCCAAGTGCCCAATGTTTCATAAAATAAAGACTCATGCTCAGTTTGTGGGCCAAAATGGCAAAAACTCCGAATTTCGGGTATGCCGATTTTATTATATGAAACATAAAAAAGTGTATACAAAAATTTCAAGAGGAGAGGAATTACAAAAGGCAAAGGACTCGATGGCTCTAAGTATAATATGACCTTAGATAAGCAATGCTCCAAGGCCGGGTTATTTTCTTCTCGGAGGTTCTATGATCCTTCTTGCAGGTATTTCCGTAAAATATGAGTTTTTGGAGGTGCTGGTGGTACTGACCGCTATTCAGCTGCTTGGGGTTACTCTAGAAACCACTTTTGCCCTTATGTTGATTACTTGGGCCTGGATGTTGTCCATTGGCATTATTCACCTGAAGTTGAAAACCAACTCCTGGGCTGCACTGTGACCCAACGGGACCATGTTGACCTAGGTGTCCACCGCCATTACCCCTTGGTGATTCTGAAAGGCTTGATTGAGAAACTCCTGCATGATATAACAGTTAGGTAGCCGTCTTGTCCTGGTACTATGTTTGGGGCATGGTCGCTTGAGTGCTTCCTCATAGTTACGAGGCTTATTCCCATTATAAGTTCCTCCAGGATGGCCATTAAGGCATTGGTTTTTGAAGTTAACATTGGTATTGGCCATGAAGTCTGACCCGCCATCTCGCTACTTCTGCTTGCCAATGTTATTCTTGGTTCCCTCGTTACCTCCATGATTGTGCTGGCCCTTGCCACCTTCACCTTTCTCCCCTTGCCAGTCTTGTCCTCGTCTGAGCCGAGATCTTTCGTGATGTCCGACTCGGCATATCTAATGAGAACATCCATTAAGTCGCCAATGTCCTGTACCTTACGTTTGAGCCACCCGAACATTACAACGGCTTCCGGACCCAAGCTTCCCGAGCTTCTTGTCCTCGTCGGAGCCGAGATTCTTTTCTACGATCAAAACGGCTTGAGCTTCTATAATGTTGGCTGATGAGTGTATGATTTCTGTGACCCGACGAGTCCAATGATGGGCCAACTCGTCGACAGCTAGACGCAGTGTTGAAGGTCCACTATCGTCATTGGCTTCTTGCATGTTCCTTGCAAATTCTTGATAAAACGCTCTTTAGGGTCCGCCCAAGTATTAATAGAGTTAGGAGGCAAAAAATTTCAACCAAGTCATGGTCGGTCCTTCCAACATCATTGTTAAGTATATGGCACACACAACGTCACTAAGATCCATCATATCCATTGCCAGCTCATAGCTTTCAATCGAGGCGGCTGCCTCAAGATCCGCCATGTAGTTCGGCACCTTGCGTGGTCTCTTGAAGTCTTTGGGCATACGCTCAGCACGGAGAGCTGGTGATAAGCATGGTATCCCAATCGTCCTACTATTGGTCCCATTTTCTGTTTGAGGAGGTGGTTGCTTGATCATATGTGCTGCTGCTTCCACCTTTGCTTGTCATGCTCCCCTAGCCGCATCGACAATATCCTCTGCTCCTAGTAGTAAATGACGGGTCGGGGAGTGTGGAGTTTTTGCTTGAGTTCACTACAAGAAACAACCAGAGATTCCAAGTGGCGATTCTTGCTATGGCTGGCGTACAAGGTGGAGTGCATTTGATCGCGGTTGTAGGAATATTGTGCTTGTTGCACCAGCGATGTTTTTAGCATCTCTATGGTGTTCCCCGCCTCACCATCAACAGGGGTATTCCCTAATATGGGCAATGATTACAAGTGCCGGGTTGCAGCCAACCCGTTGTCAACAGTGTTAAAAAATGACCCTGTGGCGTCTGAAAATGCTATGTAGCGAAGGAATTAGCAGCGACTGGGGCGGCTCGTTTTATTGATTCCCAAGTGGTTGCCCTGCCATTGGTGTTCACTGAGGGGTGTTGAAGAGTTTCGATGGTTCGAGGTTCGGCGGCAGCCGGCTTCAATTTCTCCTTTGGTAAACCGCCTCATACGCCTCTCTCTGACATTCTAGCTACCAAGCCTCGGCCTTAAGGCGTTCCGACTCATTATGTATGCAGGCCTGTAGTTCTGCCATCCTAGCATTCTTAGCATCAATTTCCCTATGTACCTTAGTCATCTGGTCTCTCAGCTTGGTCAATTCCATGTTATGCTCTTCCTAGTTTTCTACTGTCATGGGACTCTCCAATAGCTTTGCCATCTAAGCCATCCGATCTGCCATGGCCTAAGTCGGCGTCTTGCCCAACCCGCCAGATTCGGAGGCCGCTCCGGACATAGACGGGTTTTGAGTCGCCAGAGTTCCTGCCATCTAAATGGCGACTTGCCTAGTTGACTCATGGGCTTCCTTGGAGGCTTCAACCTCCAAAGGCCCTCCGAGTCTACCATCGTAGAGAGGACAGATTGATTCAGTTTCTCGAGTGGGAGAGTCACCATCTGAGCCAGCAAGAACACCGTCGCTGCTCGCCGTTTCATTCGAGAGGGAAACTCCCTGAGTGAAACCGAGAAATACATGACGCCGGCCAGCTTGATCTCAATCGGGTCGTGCGAGCCAAGCCGTCTTGTCGATGTCGATGTACAAGTCTGGCTCAGCGAGAGTAGTACCAAGCCTATCGAGGGGGATTGGGTAATCATGCTTGGATGATCCATCCTTGATGCCCTAGATTGGATCGTTGACGCGGATCTTGTCGCGGCAGCTCTTGATCATCTGATCAACCGCAAACTTCTCGACCCCTGTACAAGTTCACTTCGAGAGCTCAATTTCACCAGGCAAGAGCCCCATGGTCGGCACCAACTATCATGGTTTTGTCATGGTGAGCCCCGGACCGACGCTCCAGAAGATTCCCCTTTTAGTTCCATTCTTTTGTATGTTTCGTTTGGTTGTCGCATTCTTCATTGCATCATTCGCATCATATGCATGGCATCATCACTCGTTTTTGAAAACTTGCATCCGTTCGTAGTTGCCGGTTCTCTCCGTTTGTGTCGTCGACCGTTTCGAGTCCAACCACACATGCACGTGCCCGCGACGTCGATAAAATATTGTTTTTAAAGTGAGTATAAAATATTCTCAGATTGGGTCGTAACTTGGCATGCGGTCTTGCTATACTGTATGTGGACTGCTTGCCGAATTTTGTCGCAAACAAAGTTCGCTTGGTACCCCAACGGTCGCCCGTAGTGGCACCATCATCGGGTTATTCGTCGGACGTTCTCGGTATTTCAAAACATGTCATGGACCTCACTCTTCCCTCTCATCTTGACCCAAACCCCTCTTCACTGCCCAACACCAATCCACCTAGTCTACCCCGCGGCCGGAGCCGTTCGATTGCAATCGGAGGGTCCAAACGGGCTCAAATCCCTAACCTAGCCCTTCCCCTGCTATAAATAGCCACCCCATGTCCATTTTTGGCCTACTCCCACCTCTGCCTCAAAAACCATGCCACACAGCCGCCTCCCACCTCCCAGCCACTAGCCTCGCCTCGGTTTTCGCGCCAGCCTCATCCGATGTCGCCACTTGGCGCTGTCGCCAGTCGCCTCCACGCCCTTCCGCCCAGATCCGCCGCTACTATGACCCTACCGGCCGAATCCGGCGTGATCTCGAGCCCAACCGCCTGTTTTCGGCTGTGATCGACTGTCCTTATCGCCGGCCTCCCGGAGATGAAGGCTGCTCCTTGCTGTAGACTGTGCCGCCGTGACCCTGCATCGGGTGGAACACCCGCTCAAGCGCTCGCACGCGCATGCGTTGGCCAGTGCCCGACAGGGCCTCTTCCGTCGTGGCCCATCCTCTCCCTCAACCGTCTAGGCCCGAGGCCCACTAAGGTGAGAAATGCTAGCCTGCCTCCCTGTTGCTAAATAGCGCCTTGGGCACATTTTAGCCATTTCTCACTCATACCTCTGTTTCAGGCCTATTGTAGATTCGACCCATGTCTGTTTTTTTAGTCTCGCGAATTTAGCTAATTATCCAGGATTTATAGTTTTACAGAAAACCCCCTAGATTCATGCATCTAATAACTTTGTACCCGTGCATCATATGTAAAAACTTTATATATGTAAAATGACTAGAATTTCATGTAGATTTATAATATCCGAATTTCACACATGATAAAATTACTTAAACTTGCTGTTTGAACTAATTTGCGTCAATGCCATGTTAAAAACAGTTTATTGCACAACTAAATAACCGTAGCTCCCTTTAAAATGTTCCCTATATGTAACTTGACTAGAAAAATGTGTAGAATCTCATGCCACACTTTATTTCCATGTTTAATAAATATAAAATTGTGTTAGGACAGATCTGGACCAAATCCATAATTTGCATAAGGGCACGTTTCAGATATGCTACATGTTGCTTCCGGGGCCATTTAAAATGCCTAGATGATATAGTTGTTCATGCTTCACCTCTTGCCATGTCTAACAACATTTAACATTGATGTGTACCTAAACGGGAATGAACTAAGTAATTCAAACGTGGAGTTTCGTCAATATGCATCATATTGAACTTCACTTACTGTGTAGTAGTTGTACGTTATTCTTGCCATGCCATGCCTTGCATAATTAAATGGACATGCATCATATTGGTTTGTGCATCATATCATGCATATGTTTTGGTGTATCGTGTGTTGATTGTTTGTTCTGGATTGTTCCTTCTTGATAGATTTCCGAAAGCCTTCAGAGTGTGAGGATTCGTTCGACTACATTGGCTCGTCTTATTCATGGATTTGTTCTTCTTCCAAGCGGGATCTCGGGCAAGATGACACATTTCCCTGGATACCACTACTATCATTGCTATGCTAGTTGTCCCGTTTTTATCGTTATGTCTTGCTACCTACCACTTGTTTCTCAACCTCCCAACATTGCCATGAAAAGCCTCTAACCCTCCACCTTCCTAGCAAACCTTTGTTTGGCTATGTTACCGCTTGCTCAGCCCTTGTTATAGCATTTCTAGCTACAGGTGCAATTGCTTCCATGTGACAACATGGACATTCTTTTGTTATCGCAATATTATTGCTATTTAATTTAACGCACATATATACTTGGTAAAGGGTGGAAGGATTGGCCTTTTGCTCAGTGTTTTGTTCCACTCTTGTCACCCCTAGTTACTTGTGAACCGGTGTTATGTTCCATAATTAAGCGCTCCTAACATGCTCGGGGTTGTTATGGGGACCCGTTGATTTTCGTTTTAGGATAAAGCTTGTTTGGGAAGGCCCAACATTGGTACTACATTTGCCTAATAATTAATAAAATTGCATAAGGACCCGTCGGCACCCGCGGATAATTTAATCAACCCCCGGGCCAGTGCTCCTCATGAGTGTTGGTTCAAACTAGAGTTGTGTGCGATGACAACCCGGGGCACCTCGGGTGATTTCTATCAGGTCTCTGTACGTTGTGCTCATCTGGTCGTGTCTTGAGAACGAGATACGCGGCTCCTATCAGGTTCGACGACACGCCGGGCGGCCTTGATGGATTTGTTTTACCTTTCTCGAATGTCTTGCATGAGGAACCCTGATCTTCTTCGGGCTATCCTGAGGTGTCAGATTTCCTTTGGAATTGCCTAGGATGATCACGAGATCCATGGTCGAGGTTATTCCCGTGGCGTGTGGTTAATTTGTGATGGATGAGTTAGAGCACCCCTGCAGGGTTAAATCTTTTGGAAAGCCGTGCCCTGGCTATGTGGCAAACTTGGTGTTTAACACCCGGTCATAGAAAAATTGAAGTAAACTCTAATAAAATACACCAACCGTGTGCGTAACCATGACTGTCTCTTCTCGTGAGTCCTTATCTGAGAGAGAACACGGTGGTGTTATGATTGACGTAAGTAGGTGTTCAGGATGACTTAGTGATCATTACTAGTTCACGTCCGTTATACGTAGACCATCATACTTTACTTTATGTTTTCGTAAGTTAGCCACGCAAATAAATGCTTAGTTGCTTGCTGCAGCCTCACCACTTAACCATACCTCACCCATTAAGCTTTAATAGTCTTGATACCCTCGGAAATGAGATTGCTGAGTCCTTGTGGCTCACAGATTACTACAACAACAGTTGTAGGTACAGGTAATGTGATGCTTTGACATGAGAGCGATGCTTGTTTGAGTTGGAGTTATTCTTCTTCATCATCATCAATCTAGAATGGGTTCCAGGTGGCAGCCTGGGATAGCAAGGGTGGATGTCATTTTATCATTTGATTTCGTCTGTAGTCGGACCCTGCTCTTCTGTATGATGTTTTAGTATGTTGTTGTATTGATGTGATATTGATGTAGCGTGTGGCGAGTGTAAGTTAATTCCATATACTCATCTATTTTGTACATGTACTTGTAATGATATCCATTCTTGCAACACGACAAGATGCGCTTCTATCCCTGTCGAGACCCTCGTGCCAAAATATGGATAGGATCACATCTTGGGCGTGACGAGTTGGTATCAGAGCTTGTACCGACCTAGGAGCCACCTTTATTGATCGAACTTGGCCGAGTCGAGTCTAGTGAAAAAACTATTTTGAGTCTAGTTATATCGCAGAGTAGGATTCTTTTTACTCCAATTCTATGCTCTGGTGAGGAATTACGACTTAGAAATTTTGATTCTACCCTCTTCTCACTCAAATTTTTTTAGGATCACGTGGATATTTTGGAATCTATATGATGCCGATGTGATGAAATTTTGTACTTGGTGCCTCCTGTTATCGAGGAGTTGAGCTCCAGGGGATACTTGACACATCGTTATTGTTTAGTTTCCTTAGTTTCTCAGGACGGAGGATGTTCGAAATTACTTCGATACTAGTAGTGGCGAGAGGAGTCCGGCATCCCCAGTACTGGTGGAGAGAGTTCGGATGTACTAGCATTCTTAGTATCGTTGTGTTTTCGAGGGTCCGAGATAAATGGAGTTCCGAAGCCTCTGGTAATGTTTTGAAGGATGGATATTGTTGGGGTGTAGGTCTTGTTAGTTTTGTGAGATATTTTCCTCCTTGTATCCCCAACACCAGATTGCATAACCAGTAAGATTTCGGGAGTTCTTAGGTGGGAATTCAAGTAGTTACCTAGGATTGTTCCAATAGATCATGATATGAGGTTGGGGTTCAACATCTAGTGAATTCGTTTGTTCACGATCTTTCTTACAACGGTTCTCGTTGTTTCTTAAAGAGTCCTTGTATCTTTCTACCACTCGGGATGCATTTTATGTCGTGTGCACTGCCTTGCACATGATGGCTACTATAAGATCGAGCCCGTGCGAACCTTACCACGAAAATATCGAGCGAAATCTTTGTTATGCATTTGTTCTGGCTTATTTCATAAGCCCCATCCTTTCTTTTGTTTTGTATATGGTAACTCGAGTTGCTTTGATGCCAAGTGGTGATCTCATATCTTTCCGAAGTAGTGTTCTCATATTTCTATGGGATTGCTAATTCTTTTGCTCAATCAAGTTGTCATATCAATTCTTTTTATCTGGTATGCTTCTCTTCAAGATAATTCAATTCTCTCTAATAATTTCAAGATCAATCCTCATATTTCTTTTCCGGAGTTTGTCTCATCTATTCCAAGTTTTCTTTGTTTTTTCCACCCTCCCACCTTTTTTCTTCAATGATTAAATTCTCATCCAATGCCTTTCTTTTCATCAATGCTTCCGCTATCTTTCTTCTGTATCATATCTGGTGATTCGTTGTGAAGATGCTCAGTGCTCAAGTTTATCATTTATTAGTATTCATCTTTGTTTTCTTTTTCGGTGGATTCAATTCAAGTTCTCGGTGTTCTTCATATCCTTTTCAATCGCTAAATGCTTCCCCATGTAGGAAATTCTGTCCAAGTATCTCTTGTTTTTCACCTCTCTCTATTCTATCCGGAGTGTTGAAGATATCTCAGAAGACTTTCATTTCCATTCATGTCCTCTTAAATTATTTCGAGGTTCTCACCTCATCAAGTTCTTAATTTCTACCGCTGCAATCTCTCTTACTAAACAATCTTTCAATGGTGGTTTCTTTTCAGTGGGCCCATAACCCATGGTTTTTTCCCAGGATCTTACCTGGCTCTTCTATTCTTTTCGGAGATGTCCTCAAGTTCTTTTCAAGTATGATGTAAGATTGATTTTCATCAGTCATATTCATTCTCCAAGATCTCTTTGAATTAATTTCATCATTGGCTCAACCTCTCTTTATTCATTGTTCAGGAGTGTGTTAGTAATTCATGGTGTTGTTTCTCCTCATCATTCTCAGCATTGAAGACCGAAGGAGAATTTCTCTTAAATTGTTGTCCGTTCTTCCAAAGAGTATTGGTTTCATGTTGTTATCATCTCTAATTGTTTCGATCATGAGTAATTTCTCCCATATCTATCCGGTGCATTCATAGTTGTTTTCATTTCTCGATCCTCCAGAAGCCATCATTTTAGAAGATTTCTTCGTTCTCAGCTTTCAGCTTTCATTCTCAAATTCTTCTCAATTGTGGTCCCTTCGTTCGTATCTCAATTATTCCGGTGCTTTGCTCAAGTTTTCTATTGGGTGGCTCATGTTCTCTTTGTTCTCATGTTATATCATTCATTTGTATTATCCTCTTTAGTTTCTAATTCTTACCGGTGTTCTCGTGCAAGATTTCTTCAAGTTGGGATCTCTCTCTCTCTTTCTCGTCAATTCTTTGCAACAAGAATAAGTGGTGTGCAAAATCCGTTGCTTGTCATCAATTTAACTTGATGAAGGATAAGTATAACATAATTCTTATTCTTGTTTCATCGAAGGGATTTAATTCTTCTTCCAGAGTTGTGCGTCATATCGAAAATTCTCAATTCTAAGTGGTTCTTATTTTCTTTTCCGAAGTTCAAGTTGCTCAAATATCTCTTTTCGAAGCTTATCTATATCATGGAAAGGCTTCCATCTTAATTTTCCAAACCTTCATTCTTTGATCATCATTTGTTTCCGGAGTTCTTCAAGATGGTTGTTCATGGTGGGTTGTTAAGGATGTAATTCTTCTCAAATTGTTCTTCAAGATTCTTGTTGGAAGTTCTCAAGTGTTCTTTATCTTGGATGTCTAAGTTCAATTCCTTCTCCATTGTCTTTTGAGATGGTGTTATTAAATTCTTGATTATGAGGAGTCTCGAAGGAAATTGTCCAGTATGAGATAAGTAAAACCATCATGCCTTCTCGGAGTTATCTTGGGTTGGATTTCACCCAAAGCATTTCCTAAGATTTGTTGCTATCATGGTGTCATAAATGATCCAAAATTTCTCCTCCTTTTCTTGGTGAAAGAAGTTTTGCATCTCTTGTTGCTCCCAGGCAATCCTTGCTTCCGTTAGTGGCCGGTTGTCACCTCATAATTTTGAGATGTTTTATATAATCCCATAACAAGCTACTATTTTCGTTGTTGATTCTCCATCAACTCCGTTCAACCATGCTTCTCAATTCATGGGTGGTAGAAGTTGTCATTTTCTCCTCCGTTCTCTTCTCTCCAAAGATCTAGCTTCTATTCTTTGTTTCGGAGGCATTGTCTTGTTGCTCTCTTTCAAACATCATTTTGTTTTATCAAGATCATGTTCTTTCTTGATTATTCATTTTACCGGAGTGTTCTATTCTATGTTAGAGTTCTTTTCATTCTTATCAAGTTTTGCCTCTCTTTCCTACCGAAGTGCTGCCGATATTTCGTGTGAATTCGTGCTTGTTCTTCATGTCGTTCTTCATTTCTTTCAAACCTTCAATGTTTCATTGGTTTCACTCATTGGTCAGGGAAGCAACTAATTTTACCTCTTGCTCTTCCTCTTCCCCTTCTCATTCTAGATCTCGGGACGAGATCCTCCTGTAGTGGAGGAGAGTTGTAACAGCCCAGGACTGACGCTCCAAAAGATTCCCCTTTTATTTCCATTCTCGTGTGTGTTTCGGTTGGTTGTCGCATTCTTCATTTCATCATTCGCATCATATGCATGGTGTCATCACTTGTTTTTGAAAACTTGCATATGTTCGTAGCTGCCGGTTTTCTCCGTTCATGTCGTCGACCGTTTCGAGTCCAACCACACATGCACGCGCCCGCGGCATCGATAAAATATTGTTTTTAAAGTGATAATAAATATTCTCGGATTAGGTCGGAACTTGGCATGCGGTCTTGTTATATTGTAGGTGGACCGCCTGCCAAATTTCGTCGCAAACAGAGTTCGTTTGATACCCCAACGGTCGCCCATAGCGGCACCGTCATCGGGTTATTCGTCGGACATTTTCGGTATTTCAAATCATGTCACGGGCCTCACTCTTCCCTCTCATCTTGGCCCAAACCCCTCTTCACAGCCCAACACAAACCCACCTAGCCTACGCCGCGACCAGAGCCACCAGATTGCGATCGGAGGGTCCGAAAACGGGCTAAAATCCATAACCTAGCCTCCCCCTGCTATAAATAGCCACCCCATGTCCATTTTTGGCCTACTCCCACCTCTGCCTCGAAAACCGTCCACCCAACCGCCTCCCACCTTGCAGCCACTAGCCTCACCTCGGTTTCGGTGCCAGCCACGTCCGCCATCGCCACTTGGTGCCGCACCCAGTCGCCTCCATGCCCTTCCTCCCAGATCCGCCGCTACCATGACCCTACCGGTCAGATCCGGTGCGATCTGGAGCCCGACCGCCTATTTCTGGCCGTGCCCGCCTGTCCTTGTCACCGGCCTCCCGGAGATGAAGGCCGCTCCTCGCTATAGACCGCGCCACCGTGGCCCTGCATCGGGTGGAACTCCCGCTCGAGCGCCTGCACAGTCATGCGTTGGCAGCGCCCGACTGGGCTTCTTCCGCCGTGGCTCATCCTCTCCCACAACCGTCTAGGCCCGAGGCCCACTAAGGTGAGCAAAGCCAGCCTGCCTCCCTATTGCTAAAGAGCGCCTTGGGCACATTTTAGCCATTTGTCGCTCATGCCTCTATTTCGGGCCTATTGCAGATTCGGCCCATGTCTGTTTTTTAGTCTCGCGAATTTAGCTAATTATCCAGGATTTACAATTTTAAAGAAAACCCCCTAGATTCATGCATCTAATAACTTTTCACCCGTGCATCATATGTAAAAACTTTATATATGTAAAATGACTAGAATTCCATGTAGATACATAATACCAACTTTCACACATGATTAAAATACTTGAACTTGTTGTTTGAATTAATTTGCGTCAATGCCATGTTAAAAACAGTTTATTTCATAACTAAATAACCGTAGCTCCATTTAAAATATTCCATATATGTAACATGACTAGAAAAACGTGTAGAATCTCATGCCACACTTTATTTCTATGTTTAATAAATAAATAAAAATTAGGACAGATCTGGACCAAATTCATAATTTGCATAAGGGGACATTTCGGATATGCTACATGTTACTTCCGGGGCCATTTAAAATGCCTAGATGATATAGTTGTTCATGCTTCACCTCTTGCCATGTCTAACAACATTTAACATTGATGTGTACCTAAACATGAATGAACTAAGTAATTCAAACGTGGAGTTTCTTCAATATGCAACATATTGAACTTCACTTAATGTGTAGTAGTTGTTTGTTGTTCTTGCCATGCCATGCCTTGCATAATTAAATGGACGTGCATCATATTGGTTTGTGCATCACATCATGCATATGTTGTGGTGTATCGTGTGTTCATTGTTTGTTCTGAATTGTTCCTTCTCGATAGAGTTCCGAAAGCGTTCGGAGTGTGAGTATTCGTTCGACTACGGTGGCTCGTCTTCTTCATGGATTCATTCTTCTTCCAAGCAGGGTCTCAGGCAAGATGACACATTTCCCTGGATACCACTACTATCATTGCTATGCTAGTTGTCCTACTTTTATCATTATGTCTTGCTACCTACCACTTGTTTGTCAAGCCTCCCCACATTGCCATGAAAATCCTCTAACCCTCCACCTTCCTAGCAAACCTTTGTTTTGCTATGTTACCGCTTGCTTAGCCCTTCTTACAGCGTTTCTAGCTACAGGTGCAATTGCTTCCATGTGACAACATGGACATTCTTTTGTTATCGCAATATTATTGCTATTTAATTTAACGCACATATATACTTGGTAAAGGGTGGAAGGATTGGCCTTTTGCTCAGTGTTTTGTTCCACTCTTGTCACCCCTAGTTACTTGTGAACCGGTGTTATGTTCCATAATTAAGCGCTCCTAACATGCTCGGGGTTGTTATGGGGACCCGTTGATTTTCGTTTTAGGATAAAGCTTGTTTGGGAAGGCCCAACATTGGTACTACATTTGCCTAATAACTAATGAAATTTTATAGGGACCCACCGGCACCCGCGGATAATTTAATCAACCCCCGGGCTAGTGCTCCTCATGAGTGCTGGTCCAAACTAGAGTCGTGTGCGGGGCCAACCCGGGGCAACTCGGGTGATTTCTATCAGGCCATTGTACGCTGTGCTCATCTGGTCTTGTCCTGAGAACTAGATATGCAGCTCCTATTGGGTTCGTCGACACGCCGGGCGGCCTTGCTGGATTTGTTTTACCTTTCTCGAACGTCTTGCATGAGGAACTCTGATCTTCTTCGGGCTATCTTGAGGTGTCGGATTTCCTTTGGAATAGCCTAGGATGAGCACGAGATCCATGGTCGAGGTTATTCTCGTGGTGTGTGGTTAATTTGTGATGGATGAGTTGGAGCACCCTTGCAGGGTTGAATCTTTCGGAAAGCTATGCCCGCGGTTATGTGGCAAACTTGGATATTTTGTTTAACACCTGGTCATAGCAAACTGGAAGTAATCTCTAATAAAATACACCAACTATGTGCGTAACCGTGAGTGTCTCTTCTCGTGAGTCCTTATCCGAGAGAGAATGCGGTGGTGTTATGATTGACGTAAGTAGGTGTTCGGGGTCACTTAGTGATCATTACTAGTTCCCGTCCATTATGCGTAGACCACCACACTTTACTTTATATATTCGTCTGTTAGCCACTCAAATAAATGCTTAGTCGCTTGTTGCAGCCTCACCACTTAACCATACCTCACCCATTAAGCTTTAATAGTCTTGATACCGTTGGAAGTGAGATTGTTGTTGGAAATATGCCCTAGAGGCAATAATAAATTAGTTATTATCATATTTCCTTGTTCATGATAATCGTTTATTATCCATGCTATAATTGTATTGATCGGAGACTTAGATGCATGTGTGGATACATAGACAAAACCATGTCCCTAGTATGCCTCTAATAGACTAGCTCGTTGATCAATAGATGGTTAAGGTTTCCTAGCCATGGACATGAGATGTCATTTGATAACGGGGTCACATCATTAGGAGAATGATGTGATGGACAAGACCCAAACTGCAAACGTAGCATATGATCGTGTCAGTTTATTGCTACTGTTTTCCGCATGTCAAGTATGTGTTCCTATGACCATGAGATCATGCAACTCACAGATATCGGAGGAGTGCCTTGTGTGTATCAAACGTCGCAACGTAACTGGGTGACTATAAAGGTGCTCTACAGGTATCTCCGATGGTGTCTGTTGAGTTGGCATGGATCGAGACTGGGATTTGTTACTCCGTGTGACGGAGAGGTATCTCGGGGCCCACTCGGTAATGCAACATCACAATAAGTCTTGCAAGAAATGTGACTAATTGTTAGTTGCGGGATCTTGTATTACGGAATGAGTAAAGAGACTTGCCTGTAACGAGGTTGAACTAGGTATGGAGATACCAAGGATCGAATCTCGGGCAAGTAACATACCGAAGAACAAAGGGAACATTATACGGGATTAACTGAATCCTTGACATAGAGGTTCGACCGATAAAGATCTTCGTAGAATATGTAGGAACCAATGTGGACGTCCAGGTCTCGCCATTGGTTATTGACCGTAGAGGTGTCTCGGTCATGTCTACATAGTTCTCGAACCCGCAGGGTCTGCACACTTAAGGTTCGGTGACGTTTCGGTAGTGTAGAGTTATGTATGGTGGTGAGCGAAGTTTGTTCAGAGTCCCGGATGAGATCCCGGACGTCACGAGGAGCTCCGGAATGGTCCGGAGGTAAAGATTCATATATAGGAAGTCCCAGTTTGGTTTCTGGAAAAGTTTCGGGCTCATCGGTAGTGTACCGGGAGTGTCGGTAGTGTACCAGGAGTGCCGGGAGTGTACCGGGAGGCCTCCGAGAGGGATATTTCGACCCCAAGAGGTCCATGGGCTGTGGGAGAATAATAACCAGCCCTTAGTGGGCTGGGAAAACAGCCACAAAGGCCCATGGCGCAGGAGAGAAAGTCCTAAAGCAAAAAGTGGAAAATCAGCCAATAGGAGGCAATCCTACGCTAACTAGGATTGGAGGTGAAGTAGGATTGCTTCCCACCTCCTATTTCGGCCGACCCAAAGGCCTTGTATGCCTCTCCTCTCCTCTCCTCCTATATATACTAGTGGATTGGGTGGTTTTTGGACAGAATTTCCGGCCACGTGCTACCCGTTACACCGGTGCATAGTTTCTCCTCTAGATCGGTTTTCTGCAGCGCTTAGGCGAAGCCCTGTCGGAATTGCTCCACCACCATCACCAGAGCACCGTCACGCTGCCGGTGAACTCTCTCTCCTCTCCACCTCCTCTCGCTGGATCGAGACGGTGGAGATCGTCATCAAGCTGCACGTGTGCTGAACGCGGAGGTGCCGTCCGTTCGGCACTAGATCGGAAGGACCGTGATCGAGATCGCGAGACGGTTCGTGATGTGATCACGGAACGGATCGTGATGAGTTCGCGGGACAGATCATGATCAAGATCGTGAGATGGATCGTGATGAGTTCGCAGGACGGATCATGATGTGTTCGCGGGACGGTTCGTGATTGGATCGCGGGACGCTCGGCGATTTGGATCGCGAAGAAGTTCGACTACACCAACCGCGTTTCTTAACGCTTCCCGCTTAGCGATCTACAAGGGTACGTAGATCCACTCTCCCTCTCGTAGATGCTCATCACCATGGATAGGTTTGCGTGTGCGTAGGAAATTTTTTCTTTCCCATGCGATGTTCCCCAACAGTGGCATCATGAGCTAGGTTGATGGTTCGATGAGATCTCGAGTAGAACACAAAAGGTTTGTGGGCGTTGATGCTTAGATTGCTTCCTCCCTTGGTCGGATTTTGGTTCAGCGGGATTGTGAGATGAAGCGGCCCGGACCAATATTACTCGAACGCTTACGAGAGACCAGTTACCTCGACGCAACTTGTTGCTTAGATGGCTTGCGGGTGACAGTTTCTCTCACTTTAGTTGGATCGGATCCGACAAAGGCGGTCCTTGAGAAGGTTGAAAAGCAATCTATGTATCACCGTTGTTGTTTATGTGTAGGTGAGAATCGTTCTTTCTAGATACCCGTAGCAGCCACGTAAAACATGCAACAACAATTAGAGGACGTCTAACTTGTTTTTGCAGGGTATGTTGTGATGTGATATGGCCAATTACATGATGAGATATATGTGATGTATGACATGATCATGTGATGTATAGAATTTCACGACTTGCATGTCGTTGAGTACGGCAACCGGCAGGAGCCATAGGGTTGTCTTTAATTATTGTATGACCTGCGTGTCATTCATTAAGCGCTATGTAATGCTTTACTTTATCGCTAGGCGGTAGAAATAGAAGTAGAAGCAGGGCTGGCGCCACAACCCCAATGGAAACACATTGATGGAGATCAAGATGATGGAGATCAAGGTGTTGTGCCGGTGACGATGGAGATCATGATGGTGTTTCGAAGATGGAGATCTTAAACACAAGTTCATGGCCATATCATGTCACTTATGAATTGCATGAGATGTTAATCCTTTTATGCACCTTGTTTTGCTTAGTACGGCGGTAGCATTATAAGGTGATCCCTCACTTGAATTTCAAGATGAACTGTGTTCTCCCCGAGTGTGCACCGTTGTGAAAGTTCATCGTGTTGAGACACTACGTGATGATCGGGTGTGATAGACTCTACGTTCACATACAGCGGGTGCAAGCCAGATTTGAACGCGCAGAACACTCGGGTTAAACTTGACAAGCCTAGCATGTACAGACATGGCCTCGGAACACGAGAGACCGAAAGGTCAAACATGAGTCATATAGTAGATATGATCAACATAATGATGTTCACCATTTCAGCCACCTCAACTCACGTGATGATCAGACTTGAGTTGGTGAATTTGGATCACGTATCACTCGAATGATCGGAGGGATGTCAATTTGAGTGGGAGTTCTTAAGTAATATGATTAATTGAACACATTATCATGAACATAGTCAATAGTGTCTTTGCAAATTATGTTGTAGATTACTAGCTCGCGCTGTAGCTCCCTTAAATTTTATGTTCCTAGAGAAATAGAGTTGAAAGATGTTGGTAGCAATATTGCGGACTGGGTCCGTGATCTGAGGATTGTCCTCTTTGCTGCATACAAGGCTTATGTCATTAATGCACCGCTCGGTGCGCCACCCCCTCTAGCATCGTCTGTAGATGTTGTGAATATCTGACAGGCATGTTCGATGACTACTTGATAGTTTAGTGCGTCATGCATTACGGCTTAGAATTGAGGCTCCGAAACGTTTTGAACGTCACGAAACATATGAGATGTTCTAGGAGCTGAGATTGTGATCTCAGGCTCATGCCCGTGTTGCGAGATATGAGATCTCCAACAAGATTCTTTGCTTCTAAGATGAAGGAGAATAGCTCAATCGTTGAGCATGTACTCAGATTGTCTGGGTACTACAATCGCTTGAATCAAGTGGGAGTTGATCCTCTAGATAAGATAGTGATTCATATAGTTCTCCAAGTCACTGTCACTAAGCTACTAAACTTGGTGATGAACTATAAATTGCCAGGGATAGAAATAATGATTCCTGAGCTGTTCGCGATGTTTGACACCGCGAAGGTAGAAATCAATAAGGAGCGTCAAGTGTTGATGGTTAATCAAAACCACTAGTTTCAAGAAGGGCAAGAACAAGGAGGGAAACTTCATGGATAGCAAGTCAGTTGCTGCTCCAGTGAAGCAACCCAAAGTTGAAGTCAAACCCGAGACTAAGTGCTTCTGTTATGAGGTGAGCGGTCGCTGAAGCGGTACAACCCTAGATACTTGGTAGAAAAGAAGGCTGGCAACATCGACAGAAGTTTATTTGATATATGAGTTATTGATGTCTACCTTGCTAGTACTCCTAGTAGCACCTGGGTATTGGATACCGGTTCGGTTGCTAAATGTTAGTAACTCGAAATAAAAGCTACGGAATAAACGGAGAACTAGCTAAGGGTGAGGTGACGATGTGTGTTGGAAATGTTTCCAAGGTTGATGTGATCAACATCGCACGCTCTCTCTACCTTCAGTTTTAGTGACGAACCTAAATAAATGTTATTTGGTGTTTTGCGTTGAGCATGAACATGATTAGATCGTGTTTGTTGCAATACGGTTATTCATTTAAGTCAGAGAATAATAGTTATTCTGTTTACATGAATAATACCTTCAATGGTCATGCACCCAGTGAGAATGGTTTGTTGAAATCTTGATCGTAGTAATACACATGTTCATAACATTGATGTCAAAAGATACAAAGTTAAATAATGATAGTACCACATACTTGTGGCACTACCGCAAAATGTCATATTGGTATAAAGCGCATGAAGAAACTCCATGGTGATGGATATTTGGACTCATTCGATTTCGAATCGGTTGAGACATGCGAACCATGCCTCTTGGGCAAGATGACTAAAGGACCCCGTTAGATGGAGCGGGCAAGTGATTCATTGGAAATTATACATGTTGATGTATGCAATCTAGTGAGTCTTGTAGCGTGCAGTGGATATCGTTATTTTCTTACCTTCACTAATTATTTGAGTAGATATAGTGTATATTTACTTAATGAAACACAAGTCTGAATCGTTTGAAAGGTTCAAGCAAATTCAGAGTGAAGTTTAAAGATCATCGTGACAAGAAGATAAAAATGACTGCGATATGATTGTGGAGGTGAATATCTGAGTCACGAGTTTGGCATACAACTTAAGACAATGTGAAAGTTGTTTCACAACTAAACGCCACCTGGAACACCATAGTGTGATGGTGTGTCTGAACATCATAGTCATGCTCTATTCGATATGGTGCATACTGTGATGTCTCTTATCGTTTTACTACTGTAATTTTGGGGTTATGCATTAGAGACAACTACATTCACTTTAAATAGGGCATCATCTAAATCCGTTGAGATGACACCGTGTGAATTATGGTTTGATAGAAACCTAAGCTGTCATTTCTTAATATTTGGGGCTGCGACACTTGTGTGGAAAATGTTTTCGCCTAATGAGGTCAAACCCAAGGCGGACAAATGTATCTTCATAGAATACCCTAAGATCAGTTGGGTGAACCTTCTATCTCAGAGCCTAGTGCAAAGTGTTTGTTGCTTAAACGGATCCTTTCTCGAGGAAATGTTTCTCTCGAAAGAATTGAGTGGGAGGAAGATAGAACTTGATGAGGTTGTTAAACCTTTGTTCAACCAGAGAGTACCGCAGCGCAGAAAGATGTTTCTGTGAAGCCTACGTTAGTTGAAGAGGAAGTTAATGATGATGATCATGAAGCTTCAGGATCGAGTTACTATCGAACTTCGTAGGTCGACAAGGATGTGTACTGCTCCTAAGCGGTACGAGAACCCTGTCTTGGAGGTCATGTTGTTGGACAAACGATGAACCTACGAGCTATGGAGAAGCGATGATGGGCCCGGATTCCGACAAATGGTTGGAGGCCATGAAATCCGAGATAGGATCCATGTATGGAAACCAAGTGTAGACTTTGGTAGACTTGCTCGTTGGACGGCAGGTCGTTGAGTACAAATGGATCTTTAAAATGAAGACAGACACTGATGGTGAATGTCACTATTTGTAAAGCTCAACTTGTTGCAAAGATGTTTGTGACAAGTTCAAGGAGTTGACTACGATGAGACTTTCTCACTCGTAGTGGTGCTAAAGTCTGTTGGAATTATGTTAGCAGTTGCTATTTTTTCAATTATGAAATCTGGCAGATGGATGTCAAAACATCGTTTCCTTAACGATTTACTTGAGGAAAGGTTGTATGTGATACAACCAGAAGGTTTTGTCAGACCTAAGGATGCTAAAAGGTGTGCAAGCTTCGGTGATCCTTCCATGGACTGAAGCAAGCATCTCGGAGTTGGAATATACGCTTTGATGAGGTGATCAAAGTTTTGATGTTTATACAAAGTTTACGAGAAACTTGTATTTGCAATAAAGTGAGTGGGAGCACTATAGAATTTCTGATAAGTATATGTGGTTGACATATTGTTGATCAGAAATAATGTAGAGATTCTAGAAAGCATAAAACGGTCATTTGGAAAGTGATTTTCAAAGGAAGACCTGGATGAAGCTACCTAATTGTTGAGCATCAAGATCTATAGAGATAGATCAAAGATGACTCGATGAGACTTTCAATGAGTGCATACCTTGACAAGATTTTGAAAGAGTTCAAAACGGATCAGTCAGAGAAAGAGTTCTCGCCTGATTTGTAAGGTGTGAAAGTTGAGTGAGACTCAAAGCTCGACAACGGCAGAAGAAAGAGAAAGGACGAACGTCGTCCCCTATGCCTTAGCCATAGGCTCTATATTATGCCATGTTGTGTACCACACCTGTGTGTGCCTTGCCATGAGTCCGTTAGGGGGTACAAGAGTGAACCAGGAGTGGATCACTGGACAGCGGTCAAGATTGTCCTCAGTAACTAAGAGACTGAGGAGATGTTTCTCGATTATGGAGGTGATAAAGAGTTCGTCGTAAGGAGTTACGTCGATACAAGCTTTAACACTAATCCGGATGACTCGTAGTAGCAATCTGGATACGTATAGTCGAGCAGCCATTTGGAATAGTACCGGGCGGAGTGTGGTAGCAGTGTTTACAGTTTGACATAGGTATTGGCAACGTGCACACGGATGTGAATGTTACAGACCCGTTGACTATAAGACCTCTCTCACATGCAAAGCATGACCGAGCCCCAAAACTCGTTGGGTGTTAGATTCGTAACAATGCGAATCACATGGTGATGTGAACTAGATTATTGACTCTAGTGCAAGTGGGAGACTGTTGGAAATATGCCCTAGAGGCAATAATAAATTAGTTATTATCATATTTCCTTGTTAATGATAATCGTTTATTATCCATGCTATAATTGTATTGATCGGAGACTTAGATGCATGTGTGGATACATAGACAAAACCATGTCCCTAGTATGCCTCTAATAGACTAGCTCGTTGATCAAAAGATGGTTAAGGTTTCCTAGACATGGACATGAGATGTCATTTGATAACGGGGTCACATCATTAGGAGAATGATGTGATGGACAAGACCCAAACTGCAAACGTAGCATATGATCGTGTCAGTTTATTGCTACTGTTTTCCGCATGTCAAGTATGTGTTCCTATGACCATGAGATCATGCAACTCACAGATATCGAAGGAGTACCTTGTGTGTATCAAACGTCGCAACGTAACTGGGTGACTATAAAGGTGCTCTACAGGTATCTCCGATGGTGTCTGTTGAGTTGGCATGGATCGAGACTGGGATTTGTTACTCCGTGTGACGGAGAGGTATCTCGGGGCCCACTCGGTAATGCAACATCACAATAAGCCTTGCAAGAAATGTGACTAATTGTTAGTTGCGGGATCTTGTATTAAAGAACGAGTAAAGAGACTTGCCGGTAACGAGGTTGAACTAGGTATGGAGATACTGACGATCGAATCTCGGGCAAGTAACATACCGAAGAACAAAGGGAACGTTATATGGGATTAACTGAATCCTTGACATAGAGGTTCGACCGATAAAGATCTTCGTAGAATATGTAGGAACCAATGTGGACGTCCAGGTCCCGCCATTGGTTATTGACCGTAGAGGTGTCTCGGTCATGTCTACATAGTTCTCGAACCCGCAGGGTCTGCACACTTAAGGTTCGGTGACGTTTCGGTAGTGTAGAGTTATGTATGGTGGTGACCGTAGTTTGTTCAGAGTCCCAGATGAGATCCCGGATGTCACGAGGAGCTCCGGAATGGTCCGGAGGTAAAGATTCATATATAGGAAGTCCCAGTTTGGTTTCTGGAAAAGTTTCCGGCTCATCGGTAGTGTACCGCGAGTCCCGGTAGTGTACCGGGAGGCCTCCGGGAGGGGTATTTCGACCCCAAGAGGTCCATGGGCTGTGGGAGAATAATAACCAGCCCTTAGTGGGCTGGGAAAACAGCCACAAAGGCCCATGGCGCAGGAGAGAAAGTCCTAAAGCAAAAAGTGGAAAATCAGCCAATAGGAGGCAATCCTACTCCAACTAGGATTGGAGGTGAAGTAGGATTGCTTCCCACCTCCTATTTCGGCCGACCCAAAGGCCTCGGATGCCTCTCCTCTCCTCTCCTCCTATATATACTAGTGGATTGGGTGGTTTTTGGACAGAATTTCCGGCCACGTGCTACCCGTTACACCGGTGCATAGTTTCTCCTCTAGATCGGTTTTCTGCAGCGCTTAGGCGAAGCCCTGCCGGAATTGCTCCACCACCATCACCGGAGCACCGTCACGCTGCCGGTGAACTCTCTCTCCTATCCACCTCCTCTCGCTGGATCGATACGGTGGAGATCATCATCAAGCTGCACGTGTGCTGAACGCGGAGGTGCCGTCCGTTCGGCGCTAGATCGGAAGGACCGTGATCGAGATCGCGAGACGGTTCGTGATGTGATCACGGAACGGATCGAGATGAGTTCGCAGGACAGATCGTGATCAAGATCATGAGATGGATCGTGATGAATTCGCATGACGGATCATGATGTGTTCGCGGGACGGTTCGTGATTTGATCGCGGGACGCTCGGCGATTTGGATCGCGAAGAAGTTCGACTACACCAACCGCGTTTCTTAACGCTTCCCGCTTAACGATCTACAAGGGTACGTAGATCCACTCTCCCTCTCATAGATGCTCATCACCATGGATAGGTTTGCGTGTGCGTAGGAAAATTTTTGTTTCCCATGCGACGTTCCCCAACAATTGTTGAGTCCCTGTGGCTCACAGATTTCTACAACAACAGTTGCAGGTACAGGTAATGCGATGTTTTGATGTGAGAGAGATGCTTGTTTGAGTTGGAGTTATTCTTCTTCTTATTCATAAATCTAGGATGGGTTTCAGGTGGCAGCCTGGGATAACAAGGGTGGATGTCATTTTATCGTTTGATTTCGTTCGTAGTCAGACCCTGCTCTTCTGTATGATGTTTGAGTATGTTCTTGTACTGATGTGATATTGATGTAGCTTGTGACGAGTGTAAGCCAATTCGATATACTCATATCTTCTATACATGTACTTATAATGATATCCATTCTTGCAACACGACGAGATGCGCTTCTATCCCTGTCCAGGCCCTCATGCCAAAATAAGGATAGGATTGCATCGTGGGCGTGATAGTGTGAGGCCATCGCCATGGGGTGGTGACTCAAAGGGATCTAAGGAGAACGAGAGGCAAGTTTACCCAGGTTTGGCCCCTCTGATGGAGGTAACAGCCTATGTCCTACTTTATGTCTATATTAATGGAGATCTCGATTACAAGGATGCGGAATCGCTAACCTAGCTTTCTAGGGTGTCTAACTTGAGTCTTTCGGCTTTGGGCTTGTCTTTATATATAGGTCAAGGCCCTAGGGTTTACCAAAGAGTCCAAGTCATATCGTAACTCGTCACCTATCATGTCTCTAACACGCCTTGCCTCTCAAGCAAGTAATCTTATGGCGTCTCCTGCTTTGTGGGCCTTGAGTCGCCATCTCTCCGTGCGTGGGCCGCACGACGGCTTATTCAGTAACCACTTTGTTCGTCTCATCTTCATGACACTGCCCATCTTTAATATAATTCCAGAGCCGCAATTACATTGACCCGGCCCAATAAGACGGGTTAAACCACGAGGCTATATACCCGACAGGGTGTGTGGTATATTTTCTCTTGTTGCATCACATGGGCTCTATTGCTAATTGCTACACCTACTAAAAAAGGGAGGACGGCTTCTGCCTGTGCATAGAAAACCCCCTCTTGTTTTCCGAAATCAGCATGCAGTTCAATTTTAAGTTAGTGTAGAAAACAGTTTGTCTTTTGTGAAAACTCCCTTGATCTTTCGGTTAATCAACCTGCAACCCTGCTTTGAGTGAGTCTATAAACCTTTCGCTTTTTGCAGGAAAAAAAACCCTATTATTTCGTTTTGATAAACCTATAGTACATTGACAGGTTAAAATGCTTTTTCTAAATATCCATATCTTTCAAACCCACACTTCAGTTTTGACATGTTATGTATGAAAATTGATTAGAAAATATGTAGAATCTGAATATGATGTTGTTTTACGTTTAAACATATTTAGAATACTATTTAGGATGAAATCTTGATCAATAGCCCGTGATTCGTATTTCCTTCGTACTGGTGTATATCTAGTTTGGAAATCAACACCTCACTAAAACTACATTGGATACGAAAGAAACCATCTATAACCTCGCATGCACGCCTCAGCAAAAACATCATAGGGGAAAAAGAAAAATGGATTTCTTATCTTATGCGGAGAGAGAGGCACACATGTCAGGATTGACCATATTCACGAGCATTGTGTTTGTGTGGGTACCGAGGCCACCATTGGCGAGGGTGGGGATGAGGATAAGCCTTAACAACAGTGGGATGCACATTGACGTATTTGAGTCTTGAGTAATGGTTATTTGGTTAGGGGCATGTGGTATTTTGGTTGGCGAACATTGCATGAGAAACAAAAAATTCCTACACACACGCAAGATCTATCCATGGGGATTCATAGCCACGAGAGGGGGAGTGTATCTACATACCCTTGTTGATCGCTAAGTGGAAGCGTACATAACGCGATTGATGTAGTCGTACTCTTCACAATCCAATCACGATCGAGCGCCGAACGAACGACACCTCCGCGTCCAGCACACATGCGGATCAATGACGTCTCCACCTCCTCGATCCAGAAAGCGAGGGCCGATTAGTATATGGGTTCTCAACCAGTATGATGGCATGGTGGAGATGATGGTGGAGCTACCCCGACTGGTCTACGTCTAGCGCTACCGAAACCGCGAACAGAGGAGAAAATGATCTAGGGAGAGAGAGGGCACCAAGGGCTTGGTGTGTCCTCTTGGGGTGCCCCCTCCCCTCTGTATATAGGTGGAGGGGTGTGGGGAACAACCCCTCCAAGGCCTAGGTTGCAGCCAAGGGGGAGGAGCTGGACTCCTAGTCCCATTCCCTCCCTTTCCATACACAGGTGGACTTTCCACCTCTCCCAAGCCACATGGGCCTTGAGGGACTTGTCTGCCTAGCCCAATAAGGCCAGGGCGCCTCCCCTCATCCCATGCAAACCCGAAAAGTTTCCTACAGAAGTGGTGGAACACTTGGTGGACTTATGGACTCCTCCAGAAGTTTCTGGAACCTTCTAGAAGGTTCCCGGTACAATACCGGAAAACCCTAAACTTTTTCGGTAGCCAAAATAGGACTTCCCATGTATAAATTTGTACATCCAAATCATTTCGGAGCTCCTCTCGACGCCTGGGATCTCATCAGAGACTTCGAACATTACTCGGTCACTAACATACACAACCCGACAATATTATATTGTCATCGAACGTTAAGCATGCGGACCCTACGGGTTCGAGAATCATGTGGACATGACCGAAATACCTCTCCGGTCATTAACCAATAGTGGGGCATGGATGCCCATATTGGTTCCCACATATACCACAAAGATCTTAATCAGTCGAATCACGATGCCAAGGATTCCATCAATCCCGTATGTAGTTCCCTTTGTCCAGCGGTATGTTACTTGCCCAATATTCGATCGTCGGTATCTCCATACCTAGTTCAATTTTGTTATTGGCAAGCCTCTTTACTCCTTTCGTAATATAAGATCCCATGATTAAATCCTTAGTCACATTGCTTGGAAGCTTCTTGTCATGTGGTATTACCAAGAGGGCCAAGAGATACCTCTCCGTTAAACGGAGTGACAAATCCCAGTCTTGATCCATGCCAACCCAACAGACACCCTCAGAGATACTTGTAGAGTACCTTTATGATCACCCAGTTATGAAGTGACGTTTGATACACAAGGCATTCCTTCGGTGTCAGGGAGTTGCATGATCTCATGGTTTTAGGAACAAATCGTTGACATGAAGAAAGCAATAGTAATAAACTTAGTGATATGATCGAATGCTATGCTTATAGTTTGGGTCTTGTCCATCACATCATTCTCCTAAAGCTGTGACCTCGTTATCAAATGACAACTCATGTCTATGGTTCTCAAACCTTAACCATCTTTGATCATTGAGCTAGTCTAGTAGAGTCTCACTAGGGGCATGGTGTTGTATATGTATCCATGACGTGGCTTGAGACTGCATAGGTAGTACCCCAAAGAGGAAGGGATGATGTAGCACAACGACGGTAAGTATTTCCCTCAGTTATGAAACCAAGGTATCAATCCGTAGAGGAAGATAACGCACCCATGTAAACAACACCTACGCACAAACAACAAATACATGCAACCCGATGCGAAAGAGAGGTTGTCTCGCTCTCTACGGTAATAAGATAGATTAGGTAATGATAGTTTTGGCAAATAGATCTCGCAAGAACACAAAATAAAATAAGTAAACAAAAAGTGCACCAAGGTATTTTTGGGTTTTTTGGATTAATAAATCTGAAAATAAAAGATCCAAATAGTAGATCGGAAAACAATATGTTGGAAAAGTAGACTCGGGGGTCGTAGGTTTCACTAGTGGCTTCTCTCATGAGTATAGTGCATAGTGGGTGAACAAATTACTATTGGTCAATTGATAGAAGATAAAATAATGACAATGATATCCAGGCAATGATCATTATATAGACATCACGTTCAAGATAAGTAGACCGAAATGATTCTGCATCTACTTCTATTACTCCACACATCGACCGTTATCCATCATGCATCTATGTATTAAGTTCATGGGAAAACGGAGTAATACAATAAGAACGGTGACATGATGTAGACAAGATCTATTCATATAGGAATAGACCCCATCGTGCTATCCTTAATGGAAACGATACATGTGTGTCTTGCTGCCCTTCTGTCACTGGGAAAGAACACCACAAGATTGAACCCATCACAAAGCACCTCATCACATGGCAAGAAAAATCGATCTAGTTGGCCTAACTAACCAAAGATTCAAAGAACAAATAAAAGGCTATAAGTAATCATGAAAAATAAGAGATCAAATAAGACTCAAATCATATTCATGGATAGAAACTGATCATGAACTAAAAATTCATCGGATCCCAACAAACACATCGCAAAAGTCATTACATCAAATAGATCTCCAAGAGACCATTGTATTGAGAAACATGTTGGGGAACGTTGCAAGGGAAACAAAAAAATTCTAACACACACGCAAGATCTATCCAGGGTGATGAGCATCTACAAGAGGGGGAGTGAATCTCCATACCCTTGTAGATCTCTAAGCAGAAGCCTTAAGAAACATGGTTGATGTAGTCGAAAGTCTTCACGATGCAATCACGATCCGCCCCGCGAACTCCGATCTAGCGCCAAATGGACGGCACCTCCAAGACACATAAGGCTTGATGATGCCTTCACCTCCTTAATCCAGCGAGAAATGGTGAAGTAGTAGGTCGTGTCCTCTGGCGGCACAACGGCGTGGCGGCGGTGGTGGTGGAGGAATTTCAGTACAGCTTCGCTAAGCGCTACACGGAGAAGAAGAAGAACAAGGGAGAGGGTGGGGAGCACCAAGGCATAGATGATTGCGGCTGCCCTCTTTTTTCCTCCATATATATGGGGGAATGGAGGAGGGGGCCACCCCTAGATCCCATCTAGGGAGTGGTGGCCAAGGCAGAGGGGGGCGCCCCCTAGGGAAACCCTAGAGTGGCTTGGCCCCCAAGTTACCTAGTGGCAGCTTCTTAGATGGACTCCCCCACTCTTGGCCGAAGTGGGATAGGGTTTGGGTGGCTCCCAACACCCTTGTGTGCTGGTGCGCCCCCTCACCTTGTCCCATGGGGCCCCCAACACTCCCCCCCCCCGAAACACCTTTCGATACTCCCTCAATTTCTCAGTACCTCCCGGAACACTTTTAGAACTTGATTCCCTTCGTCCTATATATCAATATTCACCTATGGACCATTCCGAAGTTCCTCATCACATCCGGGATCTCATCCAGGACTCCAAACATCCTTCGGTAACCACCCTAATGACAAAACTATACTTATATCATCATCAAATGTTAAGTGTGTAGACCCTGCGGGTTTGAGAACTATGCAGACATGACCGCGAGACTCTCCGCTAAATAGCCAATAGCGAGACCTAGATGGCCATATTGGCTCTTACATATTCCACGAAGATCTTTATTGGTTGAACCTTTATGTCAAGGATTTAGTTAATCCTGTATACTGTTCCCTTTTCCTTTGGTATGTTACTTGCCCAAGATTCGATCATCGATATCTCTATACCTTTGTTCAATCTCGTTACTGGCAAGTCTCTTTACTCGTTCCGTAATGCAAGATCCTGTGGCTAACACTTTAGTCACTTTGCTAGCAGGGTTCATCATGATGTTGTATTACTGAGTGGGCCCTGAGATACCTCTTCGTCACACGGAATAACAAATCCCAGTCTTGATCCATGCCAACTCAACAGACACCCTCGGAGATACCTGTAGAGTACCTTTATAGTCACCCATTTCCGTTGCGACGTTTGATACACACAAGGTACTCCTACGGTGTCAGTGAGTTGCATGATCTCATGGTCATAGGAACAGATACTTGACATGCAGAAAACTATAGCAATAAACTGACACGATCATATGATATGTTTATAGTTTGGGTCTTGTCCATCACATCATTCTCCTAATGATGTGATCACGTTATCAAATGACATCTCATGTCTATGGCTAGGAAACCTTGACCATCTTTGATCAACGAGCTAGTCTATTAGACACATACTAGGGACATGGTGTTGTCTATGTATCCATACATGTATCTGAGTTTTCGATCAATACAATTCTAGCTTGGATAATAAACGATTATCATGAATAAGGAAATATATAATAATAACCATTTATTATTGCCTCTAGGGCATATTTCTAACAGTCTCCCACTTGCACTAGAGTCAATAATCTAGCTCACATCACAATGTGATTTACATTGTAATGAATCTAACACCCATACAGTTCTGGTGTTGATCTTGTTTAGCCCTTGGAAGAGGTTTAGACAATGGGTCTACGACATTCAGATTCGTGTGAACTTTGAAAATATTTATGTCCTCCTACTTGATGTCATCGCGGATGGAATTGAAGCCTTACTTTATGTGTCTGGTCCTCTTGTGAAAACTTGGTTCCTTGGCCAGAGCAATGGCACCAGTGTTGTCACAGAACAGAGCCATTCGATTCAGTGCACTGGGCACTACTCCAAGATCTGTCGTGAACTCCATCATCCAGACACCTTCCTTCGCTGCCTCCGGGGCTGCGATATACTCCGCTTCGCATGTAGAATTGGCTACCATGCTTTGCTTGGAATTGCACTAGCTTACCGCTCCCCCATTGAGAATAAATACGTATCCGGTTTGAGACTTAGAGTCATCCGGATCAGTATCAAAGCTTGCATCGATGTAACCCTTTACGACGAGTTCTTGAGCACCTCCATAAACGAGAAACATATCCTTAGTCCTTTTCGAGTACTTAAGGATATTCTTGACCGCCGTCTAGTGCTCCATTCCTGGATCACTTTGAAACCTTTCGACCATACTTATGGCAAGGCTGACATCGGGTCTTGTGCACAACATTATATAGATGATAGAGCCTATGGCTGAAGCATAGGGGATGACACTCATCTTTTCTCTATCTTCTGCAGTCATTGGGCATTGAGTATTACTCAACTTCACACCTTGCAACACAGGCAAGAACCCTTCTTGGACTGATCCATTTTAAACTTCTTCAAAACTTTGTCAAGGTATGTGCTCTGTGAAAGTCCTATTAAGTGTCTCGATCTATTCCTATAGATCTTAATGCCTAATATGAAAACAACTTCTCCTAGGTCCTTCATTGAAAACCTTTTATTCAAATATTCCTTCACGCTTTCAACCATTTCTATATTGTTTCCAATCAGAAATATGTCATCCACATATAGTATTAGAAACGCTATAGAGTTTCCACTCACTTTCTTTTAAACACAAGCTTCTTCGTAAAATTGTATAAACCAGAACGCTTTGATCGCCTCATCAAAGCGCAGATTCCAACTTCGAGATGCTTGCACCAGTCCATAAATGGATCACTGGAGTTTGCAAACTTTGTTAGCGTTCTCTGGATCGATAAAACCTTCTGGTTGTATCATATATAGCTCTTCCTTAAGGAAACCATCAAGGAACGTTGTTTTGACATCCATCTGCCAAATTTCATAGTCGAAATATGCAGCTATTGCTAACATGATTCTGACGGACTTAAGCATCGCTACGGGTGAGAAGGTCTCATCGTACTCAACTCCTTGAAGTTGCAAAAAAACCTTTGCCATAGGTCGAGCTTTATAGACGGTGACATTACCGTCCGCATCCGTCTTCCTCTTAAAGATCCATTTGTTCTGAATGGCCTTTCGCCCTCTATGTAATACTTTCAAAGTCCATAATTTGTTTTCATACATGGATACCATCTCCAATTTCATGGCCTCTAACCATTTCTCAGAATCGGGGCCCATCATCGCTTCTCCATAGCTCGTAGGTTCATCGTTGTCTAACAACATCACCTCTAAGACAAGGTTGTCATACCACTCAGGAGCAGTACACACCCTTGTCGACCTACGAGGTTCTATAGTAACTTGATCCGAAGCTTCATGATCATCATCATTAGATTCCTCTTCAACCAATGTAGGCTCTATAGAAACATCTTTCTATGCTACGCTACTCTCTAGTTGAAGTAAAGGTTCAATAACCTCATCAAGTTCTATTTTCCTCCCACTCAATTCTTTCGAGAGAAACTCTTTCTCAAGAAATGTTTCGTTCTTAGCGACAAACACTTTCCCTTCGGATCTGAGATAGAAGGTATACCCAACTGTCTCTTTTGGGTATCCTATGAAGATGCATTTCCCCGCTTTGGGTTCCAGGTTTTCATGCTGAAGCTTTTTGACATAAGCATCACATCCCCAAACTTTAAGAAACGATAACTCTGTCTTCTTGCCAAACCATAGTTCATATGGCGTCGTCTCAATGGATTTCGATGGTGCCTTATTTAAAGTGATTGCAGCTGTCTCTAATGCATGACCCCAAAATGATAGTGGAAAATCAGCAAGAGACATCGTAGACCGCACCATATCTAATAAGGTTTGATTATGACATTCGGACACACCATTGTGCTGTGGTGTTCTAGGCGGTGTCAATTGTGAAACAATTCCACACTGTCTTAAGTGACTGCCAAACTCATAACTCAGATATTCACCTCCTCGATCAGATCGTAAGAATTTAATCTTCTTGTTACAATGATTCTCAACTTCACTCTGAAATTGCTAGAACTTTTCAAACGTTTCAGACTTGTGCTTCATTAAGTAAATATACCCATATCTACTTAAGTCATTTGTGAAGGTGCAAAAATAACGATATCCACCGCGTGCCTCAATGCTCATCAGACCACACACATCAGTATGTATGATTTCCAACAAGTCACTTGCCCGTTCCATTGTTCCAGAGAACGGGGTTTTAGTCATCTTGCCCATGAGGCATGGTTCACATGTGTCAAGTGATTCAAAATCAAGTGACTCCAAAAGTCCATCAACATGGAGCTTCTTCATGCGTTTTATAGAAATATGACCTCGACAGTGCCACAAGAAAGTGGTACTATCATTATCAACTCTACATCTTTTGGCATCAATGTTATGAACATGTGTATCATCACTATCGAGATTCAATAGGAATAAACTCCTCACATTTGGTGCGTGACCATAAAAGATATTACTCATATAAATAGTACAACCATTATTCTTTGATTTAAATGAGTAACCGTCTCACAATAAACAATATCTAGATATAATGTTCATGCTTAACGTAGGCACTAAATAAAAATTATTCAGGTTCATCACTAATCCCGATGGTAATCGAAGAGCGAGCGTGCTGACGGCGATCACATCAACCTTGGAACCATTTCCCACGCGCATCGTCACTTCGTCCTTTGCCAGCCTTCGTCTATTATGTAGCTCTTGTTTTGAGTTGCAAATGTGAGCAACCAAACCGGTATCAAATACCCAGGTACTGCAACGAGAGTTGGTAAGGTACACATCAATAACATGTATATCATTATACCTTTTTTGGTGTTGGACGCCTTCTCGTCGGCCAGATACTTGGGGCAGTTCCGCTTCCAGTGACCAACTCCCTTGCAATGAAAGCACTCAGTGTTTGGCTTGGGTCTAGCCTTGGATTTCTTCATGAAAGGGGAAACTGTTTTGCCACTTTTCTTGGTGTTACCCTTCTTGCCCTTGCCATTCTTCTTGAAACTAGTGGTTTTATTGGCCATCAACACTTGATGTTCTTTCTGGATTTGAGACTCAGCGATTTTAAGCATTGCAAACAGCTCGGCGAAAGACTTGGTCATCCCGTGCATGTTATAGTTCAGCAAAAATCTCTTCTAGCTAGGGTGCAATGATTGAAGAACTCTGTCAGTGATCGCCTCCGGCGGAAGGGGCATCCCTAACTCAGCTAGACAGTTCAAATACCCAGACATTCTGAGTATATGTTCACTGACAGACCCGTTCTCCTTCATCTTGCAAGCATAGAACCTATTAAAGGTCTCATACCTCTCGATCCGTGCATTCTTCTCAAAGATAAACTTCAACTCCTGGAACATCTCATATGCTCCGTGACGTTCAAAATGTCTTTGAATTCCTGGTTCTAAGTCATACAATATTGCACATATAACTATTGAATAATCTCTAGAACGTGCCTCCCAAGCGTTCTTAACGTCTTCGGACGACACAGGAGCAGGTGGATCATCAAACGGTGCATCAAGGACATATGCCTTTTGGGAAGCCGTGAGGATAATCCTTAGATTATGAGCCCAGTCCACAAAGTTACTTCCATCATATTTCAACTTGGCTTTCTCTAGGAACGCATTAAAATTCAGGGGAACTACTATGCGAGCCATTAATCTACAACATCAGTATGCAAAGGTTACTAAGACTATTGTGCAAGATAATGAGTTTAGTTAATCAAATTACTAAAGCTCCCACTCAAATTGACATCCCTCCAGTCATCCGAGTGTTACATGATCCAAATTCAGCAACTCAAGTCCGATCATCACATGAGTTGAGGCGGTTTCAATGGTGAACATCATCATGTTGATCATATCTACTATATGAGTCATGTTCGACCTTTCGGTCTCTTGTGTTCCGAGGTCATGTCTGTACATTCTAGGCTCGTCACGTTTAACCCGAGTGTTCCGCACATGCACCACTGGCTTGCACCCACTGTATGTGAACATAGAGTCTATCACACCCGATCATCAAGTGGTGTCTCGACATGACGAACTTACGCAACGGTGCACACTCGGGGAGAACACAATTTATCTTGAAATTTAAGTGAGGTATCACCTTATAATTCTACCGTCGTCCTAAGAAAAACAAGGTGCATAAAAGGATTAACATCACATGCAAATCATAAATAACATGATATGGCCATGATCTTGTGCTTTTGATCTCCATCCTTAAAGCACTGGCATGATCTCCATTGTCACCGGCATGACACCATGATCTCCATCATCTTGATCTCCATCAACGTGTCGTCATCAGGGTTGTCATGCCCACCGTGCTTCTACTACTGTTGCTACCGCTTAGCGATAAAGTAAAGCATTACATAGCGGTTAATGATTGACACGCAGGTCATACAACAATTAAAGACCACCCTATGGCTCTTGCCGGTTGCCATACTCATCGACATGCAAGTAGTGATATTCTATACAAAACATGATCATCTCATACATCACATATATCTCATCATGTAATTGGCCATATCACATCACAACATATCCTCCAAAAACAAGTTAGACATCCTCTAATTGTTGTTGCATTTTTTATGTGGCTGCTATGGGTATCTAGCAAGAACAATTCTCACGTACGCAAAAACCACAATGGTGATACACAAATTGCTGTTGAACTTTCTCAAAAACCACCTTTGTCGAATCCGATCCAACTAGAGTACGAGAGACACACACCCACCAGCCATCTTTATGCAACAAAGTCACATGTCAGTCAATGGAACCAGTCTCTTGTAAGCGTACGAGTAAGGTTGGTTCAGGCTGCTTCATCCCACAATACCATTGAATTAAACACGACGAAGGGAGGAAGCAATCTGAGCATCAATGCCCACAAAATCCTTTATGTTCTACTCGAGATCTCATCTACACATGGACTTAGCTCTGATACCACTGTTGGAGAACGTTGCAAGGGAAACAAAAAAATTCATACGCACACGCAAGATCTATCCATGGTGATAAGCATCTACGAGAGGGAGAGTCGATCTGCATACCCTTGTAGATCGCTAAGCGGAAGCGTTAAGAAACGTGGTTGATGTAGTCGAACGTCTTCGCGATCCAATGATGATCCGTCCCTCGAACTCCGCTCTAGTGACGAACGGACGACACCTCCGCGTTCAACATACGTACGGCTTGATGATGTCTTCACCTCCTGGATCAAGCGAGCGATGGTGAATTAATAGCTTGAGTCCTCCGGTGGCACGAGGGCCTAGTGGCGGTGGTGGTGGAGGAATTTCAACAGAGCTTCAATAAGCACTACGCGGAGAAGAAGAAGAACAAGGGAGAGGGAGGGCAGCACCAAGGCATAGATGGTTGTGGCTGCCCTCTTTCTCCCTCCATATATATAGGGGGAATGGAGGAGGGGCGCCCCTAGATCCCATCTGGGAAGTGGCGGCCAAGGCAAAAGGGGGCGCCCCCTAGGGAAACCCTAGAGTGGCTTGGCCCGCAAGTTAGCTAGTGGCAGCCCCTTAGATCGACTCCCCCACCCTTGGCCGAAGTGGGCTGGTGCGCCCCCTCTCCTTGGCCCATGGACCCCCCAACACTTGCCCCCCACCCCCCAAAACACCTTTCGGTACTCCGTCAATTTCCCGGTACCTCCCGAAACACTTTCGAAACTTGATTCTCTTCTTCCTATATATCAATCTTCACCTCTGTACCATTGTGGAGTTCCTCATCACGTCCGGGATCTCATCCGGTACTCCAAACAGCCTTTGGTAACCACCCTAATGACACAATTATACTTATATCGTCATCAAATGTTAAGTGTGTAGACCCTGCGGGTTCGAGAACTATGCAAACATGACCGAGATACTCTTCGGTCAATAGCCAATAGTGGAAACTGGATGCCCATATTGGCTCCTACATATTCCACGAAGATCTTTATCATTTGAACCTCTATGTCAAGGATTCAGTTAATCCCATATGTTGTTCCCTTTGTCCTTCGGTATGTTACTTGCCCGAGATTAGATCGTCGATATCTCTATACCTTTGTTCAATCTCGTTACCGTCAAGTCTCTTTACTCGTTCCATAATATAAGAACATGTGAATAACACTTTAGTAACTTCGCTTGCAAGGCTCATCATGATTTGTATTACCCAGTGGGCCCTGAGATACCTCTCCGTCACATGGAGTAACAAATCCTAGTCTTGATCCATGCCAACTCAATAGAAACCCTCGGAGATACATGTAGAGTGCATGTATAGTCACCTAGTTACATTGTGATGTTTGATACACACAAGGTACTCCTACGGTGTCAGTGAGTTGCGTGATCTCATGGTCATAGGAATAGATACTTGACATGCAAAAAACTATAGCAATAAACTGACACGATCATATGCTATGTTTATAGTTTAGGTCTTGTCCATCACATCATTCTCCTAATGATGTGATCCCGTTATCAAATGACATCTCATGTCTATGGCTAGGAAATTGTGACCATGTTTGATCAACGAGCTAGTCTATTAGAGGCATAGTAGGGACATTGTGTTGTCTATGTATCCAAACATGTATCTGAGTTTCCGATTAATACAATTCTAGCATGGATAATAAACAATTATCATGAACACGGAAATATATAATAATGACCATTTATTATTGCCTCTAGGGCATATTTTCAACAAAACATAGAGAGAGGGGAAGTCATCTAGCTACTGCCTATAGACCCATAGGTCTATGGTGGACTACTCACGCATCATCGAAGAGGCATCTATGAAGAAGATGAACCCCTCCGTGATGGTTTTGGATTGGATCTCGAGGTTCTGGAACTTGCGGCTGCTGGAATTGTGTTTCGTCGACTCCCCTAGGCTTTTTGGATATTCTGGGAATTTATAGGCTCGATTGTCGGTTGAGGGGCTGCCCGAGGTACCCACCCTCTACCAAGCCGCGCTTGGGGCCCTTGGCGCGCCCTGGTGGATGGTGGACACTAACGAGGATATGTACCTAGGGTAGGATCCTAGGCTTGACCTGGATACCCTACCTAAGGACACTATATTGGAGGACTTAAAGATTACAAGAGAGATTCCGACAGGATCCTCCATGGTGTTCAAGTCACTCGACATTTAATCCACTTGGTATCTTCTCCCTCCACTCGACAGTCACCTGTCACTCGGAAGACCTCACTTCCAGTCGACGCCAGAAGACCAGAAGCCACTCTTGGGAGGCCAACGGGCAGGCGTTAAGCCAGTCGTCATTAGTAGCAATTATGATGTACGTTGCCAGTAACGCTCATCTTTATACCCACGATCGAACCCTTGGATGCCTCGCACTTATGAGGGGTAGCATACTCTATATAAGGCGCCCCTACCCTCTCCGTTTTTGAAAGCACATACTTACTTGTTCCGGCACACCACTTCTTTCTCAAGTGGTCGCACATCTCATCAATATCTCCCTCGGGCATTAGTGGCACCCGACGGGGTTTTCGAAAGTTCTTGAAATCATTTCTCTCTTTCCATCACAATGCATAGTCCCGATCCCACTTGCGTAGCATCTACTAGCATCCTATCTACACCCACCCGCATAACCCTCATAAGGTGGTAGGGTCATGCATGATGCAAGTGTCAATGGAAACTTATCGGAGGCATCCCACCGAAAGGGGAACACCACATCACATGATCAATTATGATGAAAGTAAAGTACTATATGACATGCAATAAAAATGGTTTCTCATCATGGTCAAAGGGCTGCTTGCGTGGCTCAACAAAGTCTCCAGGGTCTTCGAAGTATTCGGGTCCAACTTCTTCGTCAACAACGCAATCTATCATCGCGATAAAATAACGATAAAATAAGCAACACACAAAAAGAGAGCACTCAACTACTTATTAAAAAATGCTAATCTATTCTAATAAATACCCAATGTCATACTAAAAATATCCCCCTAGGGTTTTGTTGTGAAAAACATTCTGGAAATAAATTAACAGAGGTAAACAGGTGCCTAAATATAGGTTTTAAAATGAAACAGTACTAAAAATATTTTCAAACATTCTTACAAATGGCACTATTAAATTCTAGGGATTATACTAAGAATTTAGGTGAAAGAATTATTTTCATAGGATTTAATTTGGGACCTGTGGGATTTTTGCAAAATCCCATAGAAAAGGAAAAAAGAAAAAGGGCCACGGGGACCCAGGCCAGAAGCGGCCAGTGGCTGGGCCGGCCTAGCTGGCCAGCCAGCCGGCCTCGTGCACGGCCAGGTTTAAACCTGACGCGCGGGGCACGACCGTCAGCGACCGCAGGGAAGGGAGAGAGCGCCCGGGAGAGGGGAGGAGAGGTCGATAGGTGGGCCCCACCTATCGGGTCCTTCTCCCAGCTCGGGACAGGAAGGGGGAGAGCTCACCGACGGTGAAGGGAGGCGCGGCGAGGGGATCTGGATGCAGGAACGGGTTCGGCATCGACCCGTCGGTCCTCTGGAGGTGGAAGGGCGGCTGGAGGAGGTCGGAGCTGCCGCCGGCGAGTACCCGCGGCGGACGGGCCTTCGGGAGGTGGTCGGGGCCGCCTGGGGCTGTAAAGAAGACGGGAAGGAGGGGGTCGCATTAGTTTGCATAGGGAGGAGAAACCGAAGGGAGAGAGAGGCTAGAGGGGCTCTGTACCCGGAGATCAACGGTGAGGTGGCCACGGCGATCCTCGGGTCGATCCCGAGCACAGAGGCGATGAGGGCTCTCAGGGGGGCTCGGGGAGGTTGCTGGGGTGAGGAGAGGGAGATCAGAGGGGATAGAAGGGCCCGAGAGGCCCTTTATAGCGGGGGCGCGAGTCCACCGACGGCCCATGCGCCGAGGAGGACGTGGCCGAGGCCAGAGAGAGGGAGGCTTGCGGGACGGCCTAGGAGTGTTCCTGGGGTTGGTCTACGTCGAGCGGGAGCAATGGGAGAGACAGAGAGGAGGGCGCGCATGTGAGCTCCCCGGTTGACCAAACCGGGCAGCGCTGGGCACACATGTGGAATGGTGGAGGACAGAGGAGAGGAAGGGGGCCGATCACTTGCCATGTCACGGACGCCGAGGGCGTCTCGGGGGACACGCGGGGGAGGCCCAAGGCTGTCGGGGCCAGCCATTGGGCGGCGGCTATAGTCTGGGAGTGCACTGTAGCGCACTCCAGAGCGTGCGTATGGCTGGCATTGCCGTGGCCTGCGTGCTCTGGGGTGCCCCTCTTTGTCCACTAGCTGCTAGAGTGCCTGGAGATGCTCTTTGGATGCTGAGGAGCTAGGGAGAGCTAGGGAGAAAATAAAAAGGGGAGGGAGAAGCCTCTACCAACGTGGAACAGGTGTAGAAATGGGGGTTTTACCCCACTTCCCTGTAGAGACCTGGCCAGGGAGAGTTACTGGAGGTGCAAGGCACTTACCAGAGGCAGTGGTAAAAAGTTGGGGCTAAGGGTAAAAGAGAAAGGGGTGAAAAGGCTGATTTTACAAAATCACCAGAAGGTGTTTGATGGAGTTTTGGGCAAGAAGATGTTACCATCTTACTGGGATACTTACCATGGTCAAAGGCTAGGTAGAAATGAGGGAATTCACCAAGTTTGAGCTTAAGAGGAAGAAGTAGACAATGGAGATTTGATAAACCCTAGAAATTAGCAGAATCAGATTTTTGTAGATCCATTGATGCTAGGCTTTTACCCTTGATGCACCACTTAGTGTATCATCACCATTTGGTCATTAGAGCATGCCCACAAAGTTTGAGGCCAAGGGGAGACACTTCACAATGTAAAGTTGCTCAAATTTGATTCTGGACAAGAATGGTTTTGTGATGATTTCATGACACAAACCAACTTGTATTGAGATGAAACTTTGCAAGATCATCACCTATCATAGTGTTGACTTTCTGGAATTTATTGAGAATATTTCTTATAGAAATATTCCAAAAGTTTGATTTGAACAGAAAGGGTTTTGAGGGGTTTTGCCTATGATATGATCATGCCCTTGTGTTTAAACTCATATATATGGAAAATATATGTCCACTGAGTTTGTCTAAATTTTCTCAAATATTTTCAAAGTATTTAAATAATTTTTTCCTAGGAAAAACCATTTCTAGCCTTAAGATAAAGCCTTTAGATAAAATATGAAAATAATTTTTAAAAATAATATTTTGTGCTTTTGGGAAGTCATATATATAGTAGGTTTGAAATAAAGCCTTTGGAAAAGAAGGGTCCACCTAATTTGAAGACTTGCAGTGCAAACCTCATTTCAGGGGGTTTTGAAAACCTAATTTGAACAAATCATTTTTGGTTAAATTTTTTTGATAAAAATAGTTTTGGGCACTATTCACATGGCATGATCATTGGGCAAGAGGTTTGGGGACATGGAAGTTGAATTTGAAGTGGAATAGAACCTAGTAGTGCCACACCACAATCATCAAGCAAACAGACAACATAGCAAGCAAGCACAAACACATAGAAAAAGTTTTAGTTGGCTCCATATTTTATAAACCCAAACATAACAATGTGACACAAATGCAGGGTGTGACAACCGGCTAACGGGCAGCTGGGCCAGATCTCCTTGATTGTCTTTTGACTCTGACTCCGCATTGCAGGAGGGGAACTCCTAGCGACAGAAGCTATTCGAGGAGGCGGTCGTCATCCACGATCGTGGCAAGCATGGGTTCTACCGGCTGGAGGAGGAGTTGACGTGGGTGCAAGGTATGCTAAGTCTTGTGGGAGGGGCACATAGCCCCCGGGAGCCAGCCGGCTGCCAAGCAGCCGGAGCGAACGTAGACGGGACCGGCTGATGCCTGTTTTGTTTTTTGCAAACGAGCTGACCGCGCTCTGGGCGAAGAAGACCGGGGCCTACTCTGAGAGGGACCGGCTGGCGCAAACCGTCTAGGCGGTCACGCAGGAGAAGGACCGGCTGGTGGCACTGGTGGTGGACGGGGAGGCGGCCCAGGACCGCCTCAAGGCCGCTCCTGCGTGACCGCCTCGAGGCCGATGTGGCGCGGGAGGTGGCGGCAAGGAGGCGGTCGTCAAGGAGGCGGCTCACGCCGCCTAGCGAACTGCTGCCCTCCAAGGCGAAGTGACCCACCTCGAGAGGACGCTCGAGGGGCTTAAGGGTTCCCTCGCCAAGGTGGAGGCAGCATTGGCGTCGGAGAAAGACTCGTCGCTCCACTTTGCCATCGAGTGGACAACTCCCTTGAGCGTAAGTGTCTGTTTTTCCTTTTTGTAGCCAGTCACTTTTTCCTTTGCTGGTTTTTGTATTTGATTTGCCCTTCTTTCATTCTTCCCTTTCTTCTCTTAGGACGCTTCCCAGAAACTCAGCGCCGCGCTGAGCGTGCCATTGAGGAGCACCGAGAGTACCTCCGAGCGCATGGCCGCTCCATCGAGGGGGACACCGCATGGGATATGGCGGAGCTTGGGCTCGCCAATGAAAACCGGTTGATCCACCTCGAGCGGAGTGTGGAGCGGCTGAAGACAGCCATCAAGGAGGTCATCGCCACCTTGTGGCCAGGCCGTGGTGGGGCGCCGGAGAATCGTGTGTCCTTGTGGCTGGAGTAGGCCGTGGCCTGACTCGAGGCCTGGAAGGCGTCAGCGGCCCGAGCCAGCGCGCAGATGGCGCTCCGATTCGTCACGTCGTGGTATCGTGGCATGGATTTGGGCCGGCTGGCCACTATGCGGGACGAGGCGGCCGAGGAGCCGAAGGCCCGTGAGCCGTCCCTTGTCCGCCGGGCCAAGCAGCTCGCGTCGTACGTCGACGCGGATGAGTTCCTGTCGGCCCTTAGCGAGGACAGTGAGCCCGTGCCTGAAGACTCCTGCGGCATCCCCCATGGTTCGGCAGACGAGGAGGTTGCCAATGAGAGCACCGACTCGAGCGGCAAGACGGCTAAGACCGCGGAGGCCGCCTCGAAGGCCAAGGAGGCCGACCTGAAGGCCGCAACCACCTCCGGGATGGGAGTCGAGCCGCCCAATGATGCGCTGGCTGGAGGCTAGCCGACTGGCAACGCACTGGTGGCCTAAGCCCCTGGGCGTCTTATCTTTTTCTCTTTCTCTTGCATGTTGGGTTTTAAGTCCACCCACTGGGGGTGTAATGTAATGAACCTTTGTGGCCGTGGGACACTTTTGTCTTAACATTCGCATAGTGAATATTTGATGTGTTTGCCTTATTGCACGTGATTCCTCGTCCTTACCCTTTTTTTGCCCTTTTGGTTCCTTCTATTCCGCCCCTTTTCCCCTTTGGATTCGGCCCCGCCGGTCCGACAGCCGGGAGCCAGTCTGTAGCTGGGTCGGGGCATCCACCTCGAGGGAGCCGGTTCTGAATTTAGGGTCCGTGAGAGCTTTTTAGGATAAGTAGAGTGGCAGAGGCAAGGCAGTGATCCGGCTGGGCCTAGCCAGCCTCTCCTTTGCGATCGATCTTTCGTGTTTGCTAAGCTTTGCTGCCCCGAGGCCTCGTCAGCCGGACAGCCGGGAGCCGGATCTGATGTTGGGAGGGGTGGGAGGGCTTGCTTGGCTCACACTACTTGGTCAATTTTCGAGAGAGGTGACCTAGGTCCAGCCGACGAGGCCCCGGGCCCGGGAGCCGGGTCGGGGAGCCAGTGAGTGAAGAGACCTTCGATGGAAACGAAAAGGGCATGCCCCAAGAGTCGGCCTGGGGCACCCATTGCATTCATAAGCCCAAAAGGGAAGGGACACATACATACACTGGTCTTTTCAGTAGTAAAAAGGATGGAGGAGCATCGTGTTCCTCGGGCGCTCGGTCTCCTTGCCGGAGGCGTTTCTTTTGCGCTTCTACGGTTTCTGGGCGTCTATTAGGTAGTACGCATTGTTCTGCAACGCCTTGCTGACGATGAACGGGCCCTCCCATGGGGAGGATAGCTTGTGTTGTCCGGCAGTCCACTGGATCCGCCTGAGCACCAGGTCCCCTTCACGAAAGGAGAGCGGTCAGATCCGCTTGCTGTGGTAGTGCCGGAGCTTTTGCTGGTAGATTGCCGTCCGGCTCAAGGCCAGTTCGCGGGCTTCTTCGAGTAAGTAGATGCGGTTCTCTTGCCTCCTTTGCGTCCTTCTCCATGTATAGGGCGACCCAAGGTGAGTCGAACTCGATGTCGGTGGGGATGATCGCCTAGGACCTGTATACAAGCAAGAAAGGCGTGTAACCGGTTGATCAGTTGGGGGTGGTCCTGAGACTCCAAAGGACAGCCGGCAGCTCATTGACCCCGCAATTGACTGACCTTACCAATGGTGTCACGAGCCGGGGCTTGATGCCAGACAGGATGAGGCTATTTGCCACCTTGACCTAGCCGTTTGATTGTGGATGAGCGACGAAGGCCAGGTCGAGCCGGATTCCTTGCATGGAGCAGACACGCACGAGCACGCCCTTGGAAAAGTTTGTGCCATTGTCGGTCATGATGCTATGGGGGACGTTGTAGCGAACCGTGATGTCATCAATGAACCGGACGGTCGTGGGGTCGTCCAGCTTCTTGATTAGTCGTGCCTCGATCCACTTGGTGAATTTGTCGACAGCCACCAACAAATGTGTCATGCCGCCTCGTGCGGTCTTGAAGGGACACACCATGTCCAGCCCCCATACGGCGAAGGGCCACGAGAGGGGGATGGTCTGGAAGGATGATGCCGGCAGGTGGCTCTGCATACTGAAGCGCTTACAGCCCTCGCACCCGTCAACCAATTTCTTGGCTGCCTCGAGAGAAGTGGGCCAATAGAAGCCGTGGCAGAAGGCCTTGGCCACCAGGGTCCTGGAGGCGGCGTGATGCCTGCACTCGCCCTGGTGGATGTCAAGGAGAATCTCCAGACCCTTTTTCGGCTCGACGCATCGCTGAAAGACACCGGTGGTGCTGCGATGTACAAGCTCGTTGTTGACGATGCTGTATGTCGAGGCCCGGCGCTGAATTTTCCTCGTCAAGGCCTCGTCCGGGGGGGATCTCGCCACGTAGAAGGAACGCCAAGATAGGCTGGGCCCACGAGGGGGCCGAGACAGGGGCCGGCTCGGGAACCCCGGGGCCTGGATGATCAGCCCCCGGGACCGGCTCGCCAGCCCTCGGAACCGGCTCGCCAGCCCCCGGAACCGGCTCGTCGATTATCATCATGACGACCACGTCGTTGGAGCCGGCGGCCTCAGACGTAGCCGGCTCAACTGGTGTCGGCAAGGCAGCCAAGGTTGTGGGAGCTGGTGGCGAAGATGCCGGAGCCGCCAATGGGGCGACGACGTCTACCGGCATGAAGATGGATTCTGATTCTAGGGAAGACTTGATCGACGACTTGAGAAACCGTTCGAGGGAGATGCCGGCTGGGATGGCCTGTCGGGTGGAGCCGATCTTCACCATTGCGTCGGCCACCTTATTGTCCGCCCGTGGGACGTGATGGAACTCATAGCCCTCAAAGGAGCCGGTGAGATGTTGTACGAGGAAGCGGTAGCTGGCCATGTTGGCATCCCTGGCGTCCCACTCGCCAGAGACCTGTTGTACCACGAGGTCAGAGTCGCCGAAGCATAGGATGCGCCTGATGCCGATCTCCTTGGCAAGCCGGAGGCCATGAACGACGGCCTCGTACTCGGCCACGTTGTTGGAGTCGGCGAAGTGGATCTGGAGGGCGTACTTGAGCTGGTCACCTTTCGGGGAGTAGAGGACTATGCCGGAACCCAGGACGGTTCTCATTTTCGAGCCATCGAAATGCATGCGCCAATGTGTGGAGTCTGGGGAGGCGCCACGAACTCGGTTTCCACCCAGTCGACGAGGAAGTCAGCCAATGCCTGTGATTTGATGGCGGTGCGAGGTTCGTACCGGATCTCGTGATTGGCGAGAGCGATGACCCATTTGGTGATCTAGCCAGTGGAGTCCCGGCTGCACATGATCTCACCAAGAAGGGCCGTGCTCACCATGGTGATGGTATGCTCCTAGAAGTGCTGCTTGACCTTCTTTCCGACGAAGTATACGCCGTAGCACATTTTCTGGTAGTGAGGGTAGTTCTGCTTGGACGTGGAGAGGACCTCGCTGAGGTAGTAGACGGGGCGCTGGACTGGCAGGGACTTGCCCTCCTCCGGCCGCTCTACCACCAGGACGACGCTGATGACGTGAGTGGTCGCTGTGATGTAGGTGAGCAAGGATTCCTTCTCAGCTGGCGCGGCCAGGATGGGCGCACGGGTGAGAGCCTTCTTGAGGCCGAGGAAGGCCTCGTCCGCCTCGTGAGGCCAATCAAACATGCCCGGCTTCTTGGTATGACCCGGCTCGACCAAAGCCGTCTTGCGAAGGAGCCCGTAGAGGGGCACGGCCTTCTCCCCCAGCCGGTTGATGAACCGGCTGAGCGAGGCGAGGCAGCCGGTGAACTTCTGGACATCGTGGAGCCAGGTCGGCTTGGGCATACGCTCGATTGTGTTCATCTTCTCAGGTTTAGCTTCGACGCCGCGGGTGGACACGAAGAAACCTAGGAGTTGGCCGGCTGGGAGGCCAAAGACACACTTCTCCGGGTTGAGCTTGATCTTGTATTCGCGTAGGTTTGCGAAGGTCTCTCGGAGGTCGTCGAGGAGGCTGAAGTGCTTCTTGGTTTTGACGATGATGACATCAATGTAGACGTGGACGTTCCTGCCTATCTAAGGCAAGAGGCACTTATGCATGCACCGCTGGAAGGTGGAGCCTACGTTCTTCAGGGCGAAGGACATGGTGATGTAGGAGTAGGCCCGAAGGGCATGATGAAGGAGGTCTTGAGATGGTCTTCCGGATCCAGCTTGATCTTGTGGTAGCCAGAGTAGGCGTCCAGGAAGGACAGCAAGTCGCAGCTAGCCGTGGAGTCAATGACTTGATCGATCCGCGGCAGGGCGAATGGGTCCTTGGGGGCACGCCTTGTTTAGGCTAGTGTAGTCAATGCACATGCGCAAGGTCTTGTTTTTCTTCAGCACCAGGATTGGGTTGGCCAGCCAGTCCGGGTGGAACACTTCCATCAAGAACCCGGCTGCGAGCAGCCGAGCGATCTCTTCTCCTATAGTACGCCGCTTCTCCTCGAATTAACGACGTAGGGGTTGCTTGACCGGCTTGATTTCCGTCCAGACGTGTAGTTTGTGCTCGGCATACTTCCTCGGAACACCCGACATGTCCTTGAGGGACCATGCAAAGATGTTCCGATTCTCACAGAGGAACTCGACGAGCCTGCCTTCCTATTTGCTACCGAGGCAGGAGCCGATGGTGATGCACTGAGCCGGGTTGGCCGGGTCGAGCCGGATTTTCTTGGTGTCCTTGGAGGGCTGGAAGGAGGCCTCGCCGACGGATTGCGAGGGGGAGTCGGCACGGCCGACTGGCTGGCAGCAAGGGCCATGAGCCGTTTGAGTTGCCGCTTCTCCTCAGCGATTTCTAGGGCCTCGGCCAGCCGGCTGTCGTCTCGAGCGCACTCGATCGACATCTTGTAGTCTCCCACGATGGTGATGATTCCCTTGGGGGCCGACATCTTGAGCTTGAGGTAGGCGTAATGGGGAACCGCCATGAATTTGACAAGGGCTGGCCGGATCAACAACGCGTGGTAGGGACTTGCGAGGTCCATGACCTCGAACAGCACCGGCTCGCGGCGGAAGTCACCGGGCCCGCCAAAGAGGACGTCGAGCGTGATCTTGCTGACAGGGTAGCAGGACTTTCCAGGCACGATGCCATGGAAGATCGTCTGGCTCGCCTGTAGGTCCTCTATCTTTGGCCCCAACTTGTGCATCGTGTCGAGGTAAAGAATGTTGATGCTGCTACCACCATCTATCGGCACCCGTGAAAAGCGGCAACTGCGCTTCTTGGTGACGATGGTGGGGTCGAGGACCAGAACGTAGCTGCGAGGACTTGGCATCATAGCGGGGTGATCCGCCTGGCTCCAGGTGACCGGCTTCTCCGACCAGTGCATGAACTGGGGAGTTGTCGGCATGGTGGCGTTCACCTCCCGATGGAGTCAGCATTGAGCGTGTTTTCTCGTCTCTTCAATGGTGAAGACGATGTAACAACCGTCCTGGTTAGGGAACTGGTGAATCAAATGGCCACCGTTCTAGGCCAGAGTCGAAGCCGGTGCCGGGGTGGCAGCTAGGGCCGGGGCCGGCGCGCGGGCAGGTGGCGCGGGAGGAGCCGGAAGGCCGTCCCCTCCCCCCCCCCCCCCGGGCCAATCGCTGTGAGAAGCTGCATTGCCGGAGCATGTGCGTTGAGGGCTTGGCCCCTGAGTGGTTCTTGCAGGGGAGGTTGATCATTTGCTCGACGGTGAGCTTCGACTGCCAGGCAGCCTAGCCAGTGCGCTGGCGCTGGCTGGAAGCCTGGGAAGCCGGCTCCTGCTCCCTGATGGTGGTGACCTGCCGGCTCTCGTAGCGGGGATCTGACTGATCGTTCTTGCGTTTGTTGTTCTGGGACTGCCGGTTGTCGGCAGCCGGCCGGGACGTTGCCGGTGTCATCATCGCCTTGGTAGGTGGGGTCGTCTTGACTAGGATGGCAGAATCAGCTGTGGCATACTTGTCCGCCTTGGTCATGAGCTCAGCAAGCGTGGCCGGCTCGGAGCACAAAAGCTTGTGCTTGAGAGGGGTGCCGTATCGACAGCCTTCGATGAAGTACTGTATGGCTTGCACCTCGTGCACCCCCTCGCAGGAGTTGCGGAGCTCGGTCCATCGAGTGAGGTAGTCGCGGAGGGACTCGTCCGGCTCCTTAACACACATGGCGAGTTCACGGGGGTGGCCGAGCCGCTTGTAGGTGTCGGTGAAGTTGTGGACGAAGACTTCTTTGAAGTCTGTCCAGGTGTTGATACTGCCGGCCGCCAGGTTGTTGAGCCAGGTGCGGGCCAAGCCGATCAGCATGAGGGGAGCATAGCGAACGGCTACGCGCTTGTTCCCCTGGCGATGCTGACCGCGGTGGTGTAGTCAATCAGCCAGTCCTCGGGCTTGGCGGCCCCGTTGTATTTCGGGGTGTCTCAGGGGAGCGTGAAGCCAGTTGGGAATGGCTCGTTGCGAATCCGAGGGCCGAAACAGGCCGGGCCAATCGAGCCCTCCTCCTCGAGGAGGGCTGACTTTGCGAGTCGATCGATGCGGAGGCAAGCATCGTTCTCGCTATGGGGGACGCGAGGATCGTGCCGAGCCGAGAGCTCGGGGCGGATGGTGGGTGGAACCGATTGTTTCGGCTCACGCCGTGGGGTGGTGTATGCCCGTGGCTGCGTCGGCTGCTGGCTGCCGGCGCCTCGTGGTGGCGGTCGCTGCGAGGCAGGTTGTTGGTGCGCCGGCTGTTAACAGCCCGCTGCTCGCTCCCCGGGAGCTGAGAGGGTCGGAGAAGGCTAGCCGGCTGATGGCCAGCAGTCCTCGTGCCCTCGCGCTCGGGCCGGGGGGCCTTCATAGGCGGCACCGCTAGCCGCGAGCAGATGCAGCTGCGCGTCGGCGGCATCGATGAGGTCCTTGATGTGACGCTCGTGGGCGGCACGTTCTTCGCCCTCCAAGGTAGCCAAGTTCTCATAGGCTACCTTGAGGGCCTGCAGGTTGGCTGCGGGAGTGTCGTAGATGGGCATTTTGCCACACAGAATCTCGGCGACCATGCGACCGCGGTCACGCACAGCCCCACGCCGGCTGGGCTCAGTGTCGGTCGGGGTGAGACCGTAGGCGGAAACGTATTCCTGCTGGGCGGCCTCCATGCGGCGCCGTGTGGCCGCGAGGGCAGTAGCATCCTCGAACAGGATGCGGTGGCATTGGGGTTTGCCGTTGGGGCAATGGAGGGGCTCAAGCCCCGAAGGGCCGCACCGAGCGGGACGGAGGTGCCGACACGGGCTGCCGCGGCGTTAGCCTCGGCCCGCTCACGTCCGAAGGAGGTGGAGGAGATGATGTCCATTGCCCCCATGTGATCGTGGGAGCCGTTGGATAGGGTCGCAGCGAGTGCACCCACAGCCGTGGGCGGACCGGCACAGACGAGCACCTGGCTAGGGTACTCGTCGGCGGCCGGAGCTTTGGCGAGGCTGAGCCTCCCGAAACGCTCGGTGAGCGCATCGATGTCGAGCGCGAGGTCGATGGAGCTGCCCGTAGGGCGTGTCGGAGCAAGCCCCATGAGCCCATGGTTTTGCCTGGAAGTGCGGCGACGGCGGGGAAAGGCGAGGGGTCCCGCTCAGAGCATGAATCCGGCCGACACCGCATACGGCCCCAAGGTGGGCGCCAACTATCGTCGTTTTCTCATGACAGTGCCATGAGTAGGCTTATCATAGGTGGTTAGGGCCGGAGTACGCCGACGGGCTCCGGGTGCAAGATTGGACACAAGCGGTGGTGACACACAATGTACCCAGGTTCAGGCCCCTTCGTGGGAGGTAACACCCCTAGTCCTGCTTGGTCTAGTTGGATGTATTGATAGGTTTACAAGGATGCTCCTAGAGCTGTGTCTAGAGGAGGAAGAGGGAGCAGCCAGCTCGCCTTCCTTCGCTATTGAGTGTGATAATGAGGGAAGTGTCCTGTAGGAGTGTGCGTGAGAGTGTCCTGTCCCCGTTGCATGGGGGGCTCGGGGGGTTTTATAGGCCAACCCCCCGGCTTACAATATTCCTTAGGTACAAAGATGGGGGACCCAGCTGGCAGCCTCTCCGGCTCACCAGGGGGTCCTGCCCTTCAAGCCGTCTCGTCGCCCGTAGGGTCCACTGGTTGTGCGGTCCCGTCGCCTGCTGGGGCCTGCCAACCGGCTCCGCGATTGGCCCTCATCCACCTGTCGCGGGACGGGCCGCTTGGGAGGCGTCATCTAGTGCCAGCCGGCCAAAGTCTCTGGTACGGCCGGCTACACTGTAGCCACGCTGGGGTAGGTAATAGAGTGGGCAGGGGCGTGCCGGCACTGTTTCTCCGGCCGTTTGCGCTCGCCAAGGTCAGCGGCCTGGACGGCCGGACTGTAGCCATGCACACCCGTGCGTCAGCGGCCACTATGGCTACAATGATGCCCGTCGTGGCGTTCACATCTTATTGCCGTACTAGTGTAGAGGCACGGGACATTGCATGTCCGTCCCAAGGTCAACGGAGGTGGCGGCCCTGAGGCAGCCGGCCAGGGGTCGAGCCGGCTCCTCGAGCAGCCGTCCGCGTCACCAGCCGGTGACAGCTCGATCCGGTCGTGCACCAGCCGGTCGTGGACAGCCGGTTGCATAGTTTTTTTCTTTGAAGAGGGGGGTGACAACCCGGTTGCTTTGTCCTACCTAGGGGTAATAACCCCGTCACCTAGTCTACTACATTTCTCAAGTATTAACTCCTTTGAAGCAAAGGTACCCGCATTACCAGAAGCTTGTCTGTGGCATCTATCTATCATCGAATAAGGTGGCACATTATTTTCAAGACCATTCGATTTCAGTCGTGAGTGATGCTCCATTATGTGAGATCCTCAACAATTGAGACGCGACTGGTTGAGTGGCTAAATGGGCGATTGAACTCCTATACTTTGACATCAAGTTCGAAGCCAAGAAAGCGATCAAGTCTCAGGAACTTGCTGATTTGATGGTCGAGTGGATTGAATAGAAGCAGCCAATCCAGTTTCACTCGATAGACTGGACCATGTTCTTTGATGGCTCTATAATGTTGAATGCGTCCGGTGTTGGCATTGTTTTGGTGTCCCCAAAAGGCAAGAAGCTTATTTATGTCCTGCAGATTCACTTGATTCCTCCAACAATGAAGCAGAATATGAAGCACTCTTGTATGGGTTGCGCATGGCTATCACACACGGCGTCAAGCGCCTAATGGTCTATGGCGAGTCAGATTTGGTGGTCAATCAAGTGATGAAAGAGTGGGATGTTCGAAATCCCGCTATGACTGGATACCGCAATGCTATCAGAAAACTTGAGAAGAAGTTTGAAGGTCTGGTACTCCACCATGTTCCCCGAGTGAAGAATCAAGCGACTGATGAGATGGCAAAGATCGGATCCACTCGACGACCTGTCCCCAGCAATGTATTCTTGGAGCATCTTCACACTCCTTCGGTGAAGGAGGATCCCTTAACCGAAGAGCCCCCATAAACTATGAGCTCCTCTAATCCGACTAAAGTTGATGTCCCTGCAATTATTGATTTAATCATGGAGGTTTTGGTCATCATTCCCAACTGGACAGTTCCCTATATTGTGTATATTCTGAGGCAAGAACTCCCTGAAGATGAGACTGAAGCCCAGCAGATCGTGCGCAGATCCAAAGCTTGTACTGTGATGGATGATCAGCTATATAGAGAAAGTGTAACTGGTGTGATGCAGCGATGCATTTCCCCTGAGGAAGGTCGAATGATCTTGGAAGAAATTCACTCGGGAACTTGCGGTCATCATGCGTCCTCTTGGACAATTGTCGCTAAAGCGTATCGAGCTAGTTTCTTCTGGCCGCGTGCCAATGAGATGGCCAAGGACATTGTGGATCATTGTGAAGGGTGCCAGTTCTATGAAAACTTGTCTCACAAACCTTCGTCTGCTCTGAAGACCATTCCCCTCACTTGGCCATTCGTTGTCTGGGGTCTAGATATGGTTGGTCCCTTTCGGACTGGACATAGTGGATTTACTCACTTGCTTGTTGCAGTCAACAAGTTTACGAAGTGGATTGAGGCCAAGCCAATAAAGAAATTGAACTCGCGTACTGCAGTCTAATTCATGAGAGATAATCTACCAGTATGGAGTTCTGCACAACATCATCACAGGTAATGGCACAAACTTCCACTCAGAAGAGTTCAGACACTTTTGCTTCTCCCAAGGCAATCAGGTGGATTATGCCTCCGTTGCACCCCCCCCCCAAACCAATGGTCAAGCTGAGCGAGCCAATGGTCTCATCTTGCAAGGTCTGAAGCCTCGTCTCATGTGAGATTTAGAACATACCGCCAAAGCTTGTGTGTCTGAGTTGCCATCTGTTTTATGGGGCTTCAGAACTACTCCTAATTGGTCGACTGGACGAACTCCTTTTTTCCTAGTCTACGGATCCGAAGCCGTCCTGTTGAGTGACTTGTTTCATAATTCTCCCAGGGTGGATCTTTATTCTGAAGCTGAAGCTGAACAAGCAAGATAGGATGGCGTAGATCTCCGAGAAGAGGAACGAGAGATGGCTTTGATTCGGACGAATCCATACCAGGAAGATCTGCGACGCTTCCATGCGAAACACGTCAAGAGTCGATCATTTCATGAGGGTGACTTGGTGCTCCGAGTGGATCAACAATGACCCCACAAGCTCGCTCCAGCGTGGGAGGGTCCTTTTGTCATCACCAAGGTGTTGAACAATGGATCCTATCACCTCTACAACCTCAAGCAAAAGATTGACGAGCCACAAGCCTGGAATGCAGATCTGCTCCGGTGTTTCTATACCAAAAAATAGAGTTGTGTTGATGTAATAAAAGTATTTCAAACAATGTCATTTATGCGAGTATGACTTCCACAGTCCTTCTTCGATTTTGATCATACAGTTTCACACTTGGGAACACTCCGAGTGTCGAGCAATCCTCACACTCGGGGGGTTTAGCTGCGAACATGCTTTCGCCTAAGTTTAAAACCTTGCCGAGTGGATAGCAATCCATTCACTCGGTAACTTAGCTATGAACCAGTCTTCGTCTAAGCTCAAAACTTCTCCGAGTTTTGTGCGATCCTCACACTCAGGGGCTTAGCTGCGAACATGCTTTCGCCTAAGTTAAAAACCCTGTTGAGTGGATAGCAGTCCATTCACTCGGTGACTTAGCTACGAACCAGTCTTTGTCTAATCTCAAAACTTCTCCGGGTGTTGAGCAATCCTCACACTCGGGGGCTTAGATGCGAACATGTTTTCGCCTAAGTTAAAAACCCTGCCAAGTGGATAGCAGTCCATTCACTCGGTGACTTAGCTACGAACCAATCTTCGTCTAAGTTCAAAACCTCTCTGAGTGCTGAGCAATCCTCACATTCAATGGCTTAGCTGCGAACATATTTTCTCCTAATCTAAAAACCTGTTGAGTGGATAGTAGTTCCTTCACTCGGTGACTTAGCTACGAACCAGTCTTTGTCTAAGTTGAAAACTTCTCCGAGTGTTGAGCAATCCGCACACTCGGGGGCTTAGCTATGAATCAGCTTTCACCTAAGTTAAAAAAATCCGAGTGGATTACGATTTATACACTTGGAAGCTTAGCTATGAACCAGCATTCGTCTAAGTTCAAAACTTCTCCGAGTGTTGAGAAATCCTCACACTCGGGGGCTTAGCTACGAACCAGCTTTCGTCTAAGTTAAAAACAAATTCAGTCGAGCAAATGATTGAAAACAAAATACGTATAAATCCAAAGGTTTCAGCACGAATAAAAGTTTCGCGTGCAAGCAAAGGTACTCAGGCTTAAGACCTGAACAAAGTTTTGCGACCAATACAGTTTCCCACGGCATTCCGAGGCAAAAAAGTTTTTAACTACGAATAAAGTTCTTTAAGCACCAGACGGACTTGCTGGCTCGACGAAGGTGTCCAAGTCGATCTCGTCTATGATCCGAGTGGCTGCTTCGATGAAGGTCTCCATGAAGTCTTCAAACTTAAGCTTCTTCGTGTTCATCACTCGGAGGTCCTTCAGCTTCTCCTATCTTGCTTCCTTGCAATGGACTCTAACAAGGGAGAGCACCACATCGGCTCCACTGCATGCAGTTGACTTCTTCCAAGCTTGCACTCGACTGGGGATATCATTGAGACGGGCCATCATGGATGCAAGATCAGTCTGAAGGGTGTCTTCAGGCCACAATTCCTTGTCGATCTTCTCCTATGCAGCCTTCAGTCGGAGGATATATGCTTAAACGCCCTGGAGTCGAACATTGAACCAGAACATGTTCATGGCCACGACATCTCCAATAGGCGACTTAGTGGGATCAAGATTGTGCTCGATTTCTTCAGTCTCTTTTTCGAAGTCTTGGCAGAATTCTTTATGGAAGAAGGAATGGGAAGATGATTACATTTCTAGCCTGTGGGAATTGAGGAAATTCATGCTACAAGGGTATTTACCGTCGAGCATGATGAACATCTTCCTCGCAAATTCTCCCAAGTCTTCTCTGGGCCATTGCTCCTCTTGGTCAGTTGCTCGGACTTCCTGATGAGTTCACTCTGTTCCAGTTTTAGCTTGGAGTTTTCCTCTTCTATCTTCTTGGCGGCGGCTAGTTTCTTCTCGACGGCATCGTTTTCCTCCCTCGCCACCTTTTGGGCGTCAGCGAGCGCCTTGTCCTTATCCTCCAGTTCCTTCTTCATGGTATCTAAAGAAATAGCATTGTTCAGTCGCTCTTGGAGTCGACGATTTTCATCATGCGTGTCTATTCGAGTGAGAGCACTCGGTTCAAAGGATGGAAAGTGAGAATAAGAATGCATTGGGTCGACAAAGATTACCTCCTAGAGTCTTCAGCTCGGTCCGTGCATGTTCCAGGCTTTTCTTCGAGACTTCTAGATCCAATCGCAGTTGGTTCCTTTCCTCCTCCAGGTCCTTGTACTTGGAGCGATGTTCACAATCTCTCTCAAATCAACAAAAATATACAATTCAGTTGACAGAAAAATTCCTTCACTCCCGAGTGGAAAGGGTCTACTGAAGGGTGGCCCATCGCCCCACCCCACACTCCTGAAATAGAGTCATATCATGCTTGATGAAATTATGTCCATGAAACATGCGTCATATCATGGTTGATGGCAATGATATCCATGAAACCTACAAGGTAGCTTAGGAGTGGTATGGCTAAAGCAAAAAATTCACTCGACATGTCGAGTGGCAAGCATACTCCGCGTAAGACAAAGAACCCTGATTTCAAGTTCTTAAGACTACTGCTCATCGTCAACGATCAATAGTAGTCTCGGGGACTACACCCAGTGGGTACACTCAACATGCCCCACTGGTTCCTAAATCACTCGACAAGGTCTGCCCTGTCTGAGCATAAGATGGCCTCTACCCGAAATCCGCCAATGCAAGCATTCGACGGTGGTCTCGGGGACTACACCCAGTGGGTGCACTCAGTGTGCCCCCACTAGATCTGCTAACACTCGATCTATCGAGTGGCAGGAAAATATAAAAAAACATGCGCAAGCATGTGAACATCGTCTCTTTTAAGACCCTCGCCAGTGCAAGCACTCGACAGCGGTCTCGGGGACTACACCCAATGGGTGCACATAGCATGCTCCCACTGCACCTTCTATCACTCGATCCATCGAGTGGTTACCAAAACAATTCTAAGACCCCTGCCGATCTCTTCACCATTCGACGGCGGTCTCAGGGACTACACCAAGTGGGTGCACTCAGGGTGCCCCCACTGGACTGAAACCTACTTGACTAAGACCTGATCTATTTGAGTGGAGGACTTACAAGTATTCTACATAAGGAAAACACCCACTTGGTGTACAATCAATAAAGACAAGAATTTAATTGGAAATGCACTTACAATCGCACTTACTCGGATGTTGGTATGAAGCGCCACGCTGGCATCATAAGATAGCTTGCTGGCCTTGTACGCCTCCTTGGTGCGCAACATTATTTGCTCCGCCTGGATCATGGCCTTCTTCGCAGCTCCGGTTTGGTCTTCTGGGTCGTGGTGCATAGGAAAGGCAGTCACCGGCTGAATTGATGTTGCGGCTGGAGTAGTTGAGGTAGTCTAGGGTTGTCCGATTGGAGTCGACGCCACAATGGTTGAAGTAGCTGGTGGAGCACTTGACAACGGAGCCGCGAGCTCGGTTCTGGCTCGGGACGAGTCGCCTATCCCCTGGGATGATGCAGCAATCGACCGCTGAGGCATTTGCGCTGATGGTGTTCTTTGGGCACATACGCGTGGGGTGCCTAAGGTCACACCTTCACCCCCCCCCCCCCCCGTACCCCGAGGTAGTTCTTCATCGTCTTCCAGTTGAATGATCTCTGTAAGCATCAATCGACAACATTAGCTTATACAACTGGCGTATCATTTTCAAGAATCAGAGCTGAGTGAAGATTTGTTTGCCTCATTGGGAAGTTGCCGCGTCGGCGGTATCCACATCTATTTGATCCTCTCCGTCCCGTGGAGGCGATGTCACTGAGGTAGCGGCACTGGTAGACCAAATTCCACTCATTCAGCTAGAATTTAAAGTCACATTCGACAGCGAAAGAAGAAAGCAAACATTTACGTTGAGACAACGGGCATAGTGATCTTCATGCGGGGCAAAGCTTTGCGAGGTTTAGGCGCATTGAGCTTGGGCTGCTTTGCGGCACATTTACTCGACTCAACGGTCAACGTTTGGTCCACTTCAGGTTATTCTCACTCGATGCCAAGGCCTTGTCTGGGACAGTCGCAGGGTCCTGATACAGCTTGGAGCGATGCTTCGTGCATGGGGGAGACTCGACTTCCTCCTCGTTCTCGTCAGAGTATTCATAGTCATCCTCATTGTTGTCAGCGTTGTCAATGTCCATGTTGCCTCCCTCACTCTCCCCACCGTCTTTAGGCTGATTCCTGTTTGGCACGGGCGAGTGCATGTGCGTCCACTCCTGCAAGATTGAAACAATGAAGTTAGTCGACATATGAACCAATCACTCGACAAAGTAATATGACAGTCAACAAGATAAAGTTTACCAGATTCTTCGAAGGACTCTCGGTAGGGTAAGGCTTGATCCTCTTAGCTCCCAGAGGGTTGTCGTCAGCTCCGGTAATGCTCGAAGCCATTGCTCGACGGTTTTCTGTAAGACTTCTTCTGGGCGCGTTCCTGTCATGTCCTCAGGGCCTAAGTAATGCCACATAATGTGGTCCCTTGCCTGGAGAGGCTGGATCCGTCGACTGAGGAACGTCTCTAGAAGGTCCATACCAGTCACTCCACCACGCACAAGGGCCACTACGGCGTCCACCAAGATCCCCACTTGGGCTTTCTCTCCATCCTACACTTTCAAAGATTTGGGAACGATGGGTCGATCTAACTAAAAGGAGAAAGACCAGTCGACATGTTGGGGGATGCTACATCTTTGTAGTAAAACCAAGTTGACTGCCAACACCTAACAGATTCTGGGAAGGTCATGGTGGGAAAGGAACTCCTAGCTCTCTTCTGGACTCCCAAGCCACCACACATTTGGATGACATAGGTTTTATCATCCTCAGGATTGGCCTTTTTGACCGACTGAGATCTGATGGTGAAGATATGTTTGAACAGGCCCCACTGGGGAGGACAGCCCAAGAAACACTTACACATAGTGATGAAAGCAGAAAGATAAGAAATAGCATTTGGAAGAAAATGATGGAGCTGGCCTCCGAAGAAGTTCAGAAACCCTTGGAAGAATGGATGGGGGGCAGGGAGAAACCTCTCTCGACATGGGTGAGGAGGAGGACCCGCTCCCCCTCGCGCGGCTCCGGCTCGAGTTACCCCTCTGACAGACTCCATTAACCTTTGTCCACGAGCCCGTTGATGACGAGATTCTCAATGTCCGCGGTGGTGACCGTGACGGGAGAAAATCCCCCTAGATCCACCCCAGAGGTGCGGTGAACCGCGCGGTTGACGACTTCTTGGCCTTGCCCTTAGCATCCCCCTTCTTGGTGCACTCCAACTTCTCAGTCTTCCCCTTCATCATTGCGGTGGCAGTGTTCGTCGGGGCGAGGCAGAGCTGTGTGCTGGAAGCAGGGGAGGCAGAGGAAGAGAGAAGATTTGGGGAAGAATACTGTTCAGACCACGGCGCAGCGGGATTTATACTCCGTCGAGTGTCTCGCTGACTCATGGGCCCGTTGGATCCCCGCATATCTCGACCGCAGATGCCGCACAGTACATGGCAAAATGGGCGCGTGTGAATCGAGGCGTCATCATCGCGAATGCGCGCGCTTCCAAAATTTTTGAATCCCACAAAATCCGGGCCTAATAACGTGACCCGTCACGTCTCAAGATCCCTTCAGGTCACTCGGAACAGAATTGACATTGAGAACTCATTCGGACATTTTCAAAGCAGAATCGATCCGGGTGAATGATAAAGATTTCAATCGACGCAAATTTCATTGAAGCCCCGAAGTTCATTCGGAAGTTTCGTGCCTTTTTCAGGACAGGCATCGATCCCCTCTTACCACTAGAACCCCGATCCATTCGGGGATTAATGATGAGGATATGTACCTATGGTAGAATCCTAGGCCTGACTTGGATACCCTACCTAAGGACACTATATTGGAGGACTTAAATAATACAAGAGAGATTTCGATTGGATTCTCCATGGTGCTCAAGTCACTCGACATTTAATCCACTCGGTATCTTCTCCCTCCACTCGACAGTCACCTGTCACTCGGAAGACCTCGCTTCCAGTCGATGTCAGGAGACTAGAAGCCACTCCTGTGAGGCCAACGGGCAGGCATTAAGCCAGTCATCATTGGTAGCAATTATGATGTACGTTACCAGTAACGCTCGTCTTTATACCCACGATCGAACCCTTGGATGCCTTGCACTTATGAGGAGCAGCGTACTCTATATAATCCGCCCCTACCCTGTGGCACAAGGGTTCGCAACCTATGTAACTCATACACTCCATACGACAGAAGCTCCCGAGCACTAAGACGTAGGGTTGTTACCTCCATGACAGGGGCCTGAACTCATACATCCGTGTGTACACCCTCGCTGTAGCTAGGACTCTGCCCTCTCCTTTCGTACCCCTATCCTCTACTGTCAGACTCGTTCCCATGACAGCCACCATGGGCCCCTCTCCTGGTGATCTTTGTCCCATCTGCTTTCTTCTGGTCCATAAAAAATCCACAAAAATCCCCACAGCGTTTGGGCTCCGTTTGGTACCGATTTTCTGCGAAGTAAAAAACAAGCAAAAACAGCAACTCGCACTATGTCAATAGGTTAGTCCCAAGAAATGATATAAAATTTCTATAAAATGATTGTAAAACATCCAAGATTGATAATATAACAGCATGGAACAAGCAAAAATTATAGATACGTTCGAGACGTATCAGCATCCCCAAGCTTCATTCCTACCCGTCCTTGAGTAGGTAAATGATAAAAACAGAATTTTTGATGTGGAATGCTTCCTATCATGTTCATCAGATATTATTTTCTTTCTATCATGGACATTTGGACATTTCATATGGTTCAAAGCAATAGTCTAGTATTGACATGAAAACTTTAATACTCAAGCATATCAACAAGCAACCATGTCTTTAAAAATATCAACGCTAAAGCAAGTTATCCCTAGCCCATCATTCTCAATCATTCATCCATTCATAATACACACTCAAATATTAGCTACACCTAATGCTCAAGTATGATAATAGTGCCTCCTAGTTGGTGCTTTATAAGAGAAGATGGAGACTGAAATTGAAAAATAAAAATTGCATATAGTAAATAGATAGGCCCTTTATAGAGGGAGGTAGGGATTTGTAGAGGTGCCAGAGCTCAAGTGTTTAAATTTATAGACAAAAATATTTTGAGTGGCATGCCTTTCCTGTCAACGAAAATGACTGAGATTTCAATATCTTTCCACACTATATGCATCATAGGCGGTTCCCAAACAGGAAATAAATTGTATTCATTTTTCCACCATACTTTCACTTTCCATGGCTAGCCGAATCCATGGTTGTCTTCCATACCAACACTTCCCAAGGAATTTATTATTTGACAACATAAAGTAACTTTATTTTTCTTTTTCATTTTGGGACTCGCATCCCTATTACCGCCATACTCTCGTGCAATGACAAGTTAATAAACACTCATCTTGAGAATAACACATCTAGCATGAAAAAATATTGGTCACCCCTAACGTTTCATGAGTGGTATGAGCACACAAAAAGGGAAATTTATTTTGAAAGTTTAGAGATGGCACATACAAATTTGCTTGCAATAGCATGGAAATACTGTATATAGGTAAGTATAATGGACTCATATGGCAAAACTGGTTTAAGGATTTTGGATGCACAAGTAGTATTTCTACTTAGTACAAGTGAAGCCTAGCAAGAGATTGAGAAGCATCAAACCAAGAAACAAAAAATCACATAAGAGAGCATTAAGCATAACTAACACTGAATAATGCACTAAGTACGATGTAACATAGCACAACTATTGACTTTTGTGCTTGCATAGGGAATCACAAACCTTAACACCAATATTCTTACTAAGCATAATTACTCATCAACATAACTCACATATCACTATTGTCATGTCTCAAAACTATTACAAAGAATCAAGTTTAATTTGTGCAATGAACTTCATGAAAGTTTTTATTATAACCCTCTTGAATATCTATCACTTTGGGACTAGTTTCATATGTTGCAATTGCTTTTGACAAGCTCACATGGATATAAGTGAAGAACATGAGCATACAAGTTTCATCTCTCAAAATAATATAAGTGAGGCATGACAGGATTTCTTCAAAATTAATAACTCTCAAATTAATATAAGTAAAGCATTATAGCATTTCTTCAAACATGTAAAAGCATGCCGTTCTCAAAAATATATAAGTGAAGCACTAGAGCAATTTCTTTGCTCAATAATTAAGTGAAGCATAAAGAGCAATTCTAACAAACCATAGCATATTTGGGCTGTCTCAAATAGGTGTGTCCAGCAAGGATACTAATGAAAATGCAAGAAGCAAAACACGCAAAGATACAAGACGCTCCAAGCAAAACTCATAACACGTGACGAATAAAAATATATTTCCAAGTAGTATATCGATGGTTGTTAGAAGGAAGAGGGGATGCCACTCGGGGCATACCCAAGCTTAGTTGCTTGTTACTATTTGTATAATACCTTGGGGTTCTATATAATCCCCAAGCTTTGACTCTTCTGACTCCTTATTCCTTCATCCATTGTGATCTCACCCAGAACTTGAAAACTTCAATCACACAAAACTTAACAAAATTCTCGTGAGATCCATTAGTATAATAAAGCAAATTGCCACTTTTAGGTACTTTTGTAAACCCATTCATGTTTTATTATTTCATTATCCCTACTTTATTCTAACTTTACCATGACTTATACCCCCGATACAAGCCATGGATTCATCAAAACAAGCACACAATGCAATGAAAACATAATCTGTTTCAGACAGGACACTCTGTGGTGATCTATACTCTACCCATACTTCTAGAACTCTAAAAATTATATAAAATTATAAAAACATAAAAAAATTCATAGTAATACTTTGTTAAAATATCAGATCAATATCACATCCTAGTAAAAATTAAAAATCCGTGCACTGGGAACAAAGTTTCAGTTTCAGATTTAGCATTGTTTCTACTCATCTTATTGATCATCCTAAAGGCATTACTTGGCAAAAACACTAAATAAAACATAAAAACACAATCATAAAAGAAAAATAATTGTTAAAAACACTCAAAAACATAAAGAAAAAGATAAAAATAATTTATTCATTGGGTTGCCTCCCAACAAGCGCTATCGTTTTACGCCCCTAGCTAGGCATAACACATAGATTCAAGTATTGCCATCCTTCTTCATTTTCTTCATAGATGAATTTTCATCAAAGGGTTTTGTGAATAAAAATTGCAACACATTGTCCACAGAAATTTTGGGATTACCAAGTTGTCCATCTATATATCCTCTTCGATTACCGGCTAGGATCCAAGAGTATTGTTTGTTAACATCATTAAAAGTTTGTTGGATCACATCTAAAACGGGAACTTCCTTACTAAGATTCTCATCAAAAATTTGATTATTCCCATGAAAATGTCTCAACATATAATCGCTTTCATGAAGGATTTCATCTATTACCGGTTTTCATGACTCTTACCAAAATAATCAAAAATTTCCCTAGCTTCTCGTACGATGTGATCAAATTCATTCATGAGAACAAGGGTAGCTAACTTTTTAGCTTTAGGATCTTTTAAAATAGGTAGCTCATAAAAAAATTGCAAGGTAGGATGTGTGCAGATAAACCTATTTTCAAGTTTGAAAAGTAAGGTTGATATAGCTTCCGCATAGGTTTTAGTTCTTTTAAGTATAGGAGCATCATCGAGAGTCAAGATTCCAACACAATAAAAAAAATTCCTAGATAGTTCCTTTTCCTATAACATTCCCTTGCCCCAAAACAAAAGTTTTAGAATCCAGATTACCAGAACGTCCAGTTTTAGGAGTCCTGTCATTATCTATTTCTACCATACCAAAATCACTCATGATGACAAACCAAAAAGAGATCTGACGAGAAAAAGGCAAACAAAAAAGAGAGGGCGAATAAAACGGAAAATTTGTGAAGTGAGGGAGAGGAAAAGGAGAGGCAAATGGAAAATAATGTAATTGCAAGGAGATGAGATTTGTGATTAGGAACCTAGTAGATAAGATTGCTTCCTCCCCAGCAACATTGCCATAAATTCCTTTGTCATGGCTTGAGACTGCGTAAAGGAAGGGATGATGCAACACAGCGACGGTAAGTATTTCCCTTTGTTATGAAACCAAGGTATCAATCCGTAGAGGAAGATCATGCACCCACGTAAACAGCACCTGCGCACAAACAACAAATACTTGCAAATCGACACGAAAGAGAGGTTGCCATGCTCTCTACGGTAATAAGATAGATTGGGTAATGATAGTTTGGCAAATAGATCTCGCAAGAACACAAAATAAAATAAGTAAACAGAAAGTGAAGCAAGGTATTTTTGGGTGTTTTGGATTAATAGATCTGAAAACAAAAGATGCAAATAGTATATCGGAAAGCAATATGTTGGAAACGTATACCCGGGGGGCGTAGATTTCACTAGTGGCTTCTCTCATGAGTATAGCGCACGATGGGCGAACAAATTATTGTTGGGCAATTGATAGAAGATCAAATAATCATGACAATATCCAGGCAACGATCATTATATAGGCATCACGTCCAAGATAAGTAGACCGAAATGATTCTACATCTACTTCTACTACTCTACACATCGACTGCTATGCAGCATGCATCTAGTGTATTAAGTTCATGGGAAAATGGAGTCATGCAATAAGAACGGTGACATCATGTTGACAAGATCTATTCATGTAGGAATAGACACCATCTTGTTATCCTTAATGGGAGCGATACATGGGTGTCTTGCTGCCCCTTCTGTCACTGGGAAAGAACACTGCAAGATTGAACCCATCACAAAGCACCTCTTCCCATGGCAAGAAAATTCGATCTAGTTGGCCTAACTAAACCAAAGATTCAAAGAATAAATACGAGGCTATAAGTAATCATGCAAATAAGAGATCAAAGAAGACACAAATCATATTCATGGATTGTCACAGCCCTAAAATTTTCTTGAAATTGTTTGCATGAACATTAGCATGTGCATCATGTCATCATGTTTAAATTCAAATTAACTTGAAATGGGGGTGATCAAACCCTAGCACAGATAAAATTCAAATAGGTTAAACTTTAAGATAATTGAGTGAATTCAAAATGCTCTTCAAAAATGTTTCCCCTCTTTGATAAATGTTGGCAACAACATATCAGGGGTGAATTATATATTAACAACTATTTTGGCAAATTAAATAAATTGGGAAAGTTTCTGAAAATCACTAATAAAGCATTGTAAATATTTTAGTTGCTTCAACTTTTCTTAAACTTTTTGTGTAGCTTGGAAATATTCCAAATATACCCCACAAATATTTTCAGGAATTTTGGCTTTATAGTTTTGCCCAAACAAAATTAAATAGAAACCAGGAAATAGAAAACAGAAATTAAAATAAAAGAAGAGAGAGATAGAGAGAGATCTCACCAGAGGCCCAGCAACAGCCTGGCCCAACTAGCCCATCTCCCAGTCATCGTCTACCTCTGCCAGTAGGCAGAGGAGATGAGGGCACGACGATGGAGGCCAGGGCGCCACGCCTCCTGCTTGCCTGGCCTCCTCCTCATCGCGCTGGCGAGGGGATAGATCCAGAGCGTCGTCTGGACCCTTCCGACCCCTCCATTTCCCCTCCCCTCGCTCTCTCGCCTTCTCCCTGCCATGGTCGAGCCCTGCTCGAGCTCGCCGTCGCTACCCGCGTAGCCAGTGCCTCCCCCTCGACCGTAGCCGTGGCCCTGAGCTTCCCTGCAGCCCCCATGAATTCCCCGTGGATCCAAGCGACGCCGGAAGCACCGCAACGCCTCGATGTCGTCGTCTTCAACCTAGGGAGCAGGAGATCACCGGTGTCGATTCAGCCACCCGAGTGCCTCCCCGAGCCTGCTGAGTCTCCCTGCTAGCTCCCTGTGAGCTCCTCTTCCTCTCCCCTCTCTTCCTGCCGTCATGCACGTTCCCTAGCTAGCTCCCGCTTATGCTCGAGCCACCACCGCCACATAGCTCGTCGCCGACCACTGCTCTAGCGACCACATGACCCCACTGATGTCCCAAATGGATCGGCGCGACCAAGGACTACCCCCTGGTGCTAACCGCGCGTCGAACCAAGCCCCATAGCCAACTCCGGCTCTCGGCCGCCGTGGTCTTGGTCACCGCTGGCGAAGTTCCGACGAGCGCTGACCTGGCCGGCCATTAGGGCTTAATTAGCCACTAATGACCCCCCCTAACCTCTGACAGCGGGCCCCAGGAGCGGGTCATACCCTAGTTAGCGCGGGATTAACCCCTGGGTCACTAACCAATGGACCTCACCGGTCAGGTTTGACCAGGGCCTAGCACGGTTGACCCGCTAACATCAGCCTGATGTAATGCTGATGCAGTTATTATTTTCTGTAATAAAAATCAATTCTGGAAATTCCAGAAAATGTTTAAAACTTCCAAAAATCATAGAAATTCAACCATAGCTCAGATGAAAATAATTTATACATGAAAAATGATCAGAAAAGTCCAATGAATCTGTTTATGCCATGTTCTAGCATGTTTGAGAAAGTTAACATCCCCAAGTAGGACATTTCATGATTAGGGTAAAATAATAAATAGTGTTGAAGTTGGAATTTAGCATATAATTGAATTCCACTTCACTTAATATGACTACCTATTGCACTAGGTCAATTATGTACCTTTACTTGCCATATCATACATCATGTTTGTTGCATCACATTGAATGTGTTCCTTCTTCCTGTTTGCTGGTGTTTCTTCCTTCCCGATAGACGTGGTTCCGACGCTGAGATCGTTGTCACCGATGAAGACTCATTGTTATCTTTAGAAGTGTCAGGCAAGCAACCCCCCTTGAGCATACTGATATGAACCCACTCTCTCGCTCCTGCTCTCTTTTATTGCATTAGGACAACAACAATTCAACTATTACATGTTCTCGGTAGTTGAACCCATTCCTTTGCATGACCTGTCTTTGCCACAGTAAATAGTTGAAACCACTTAGCATGAGTAGAAACTACTTGAGCCTTGTTGTGCTTACTCATCCATGCTTGCTTACTTACTATGCCTGCTATGCTTAGAGTCATGTCGGGTCTGATCCATCTCGGCGATGAATCGGAATGGCAGTGTTCAAGTCCTACTGTGTGAGAGTTAAGTGTGTGAACACGATTTGGTAAAGGTACCGATGAGAGATCATGTAGGAGTACATGGCGGGTTGTCTCATTGGGACCATCTTTAAGAACTAAGTTTTGTGTATGTTATCCAAGACAAGATACTACCGCACGTTGGGATACTTAATTGACCCTCTCGGCTTATTAATCGCCTAGATCTATGTCTAGGAGTTGCAACTAGTTTCTGGTGTTTGTAGGAAAAGTGTTGGCAGCCGTGCATAGCACTGCCCAATGGGGTGGGCTGTCATGCAGTATAGGCACAATGGCACGGTGTACCAAGTGGCACCCGAACGGTGGGCTTGGGAACCCTACGCATATCGTTTGAGGCCATAGCAGAAACTTTAGCCGGACTTCTGTGCAGGTTCAGTCTCAAATAGGCGATAAACTTGGACTAGGGTATTGTGTGGTTGACGGTCGTGGCCGACTCCCTCGATGGGCTTCTGCTTGAAGGTTGCCGAGGTGCCTTTTACGTGCACATTGTGATAAGTGGCGGGAGCATGTGTGAAGAATTATACCCCTACAGGGTGAGATAATATGTTCGAATAGCCGCGTCCTCGGATATGGACTACTTGGAGAACTTATGTGGTTCATAGATAAGTGGAATGGATACCTCTAAAATAAACAAGATAAGCGTGAGTGCTATGGATGGCCTTCTCGTAGGGAGACGGATGTGGATCCATAGTGGTGTATTGATTGGGTGAATATGTGGACTCGTGTGCGTTATCCCACCTCAAAGAAAGCACTTGTAGTCGTAGTACAGGTTAGACAAGAGTCAAAGCTAGCTTGCTGCAATAAACTCCACAAACCCCTTCATTGATACCGATACATATGTAGTTAGTTCTGATGTAATTCTCGCTGAGTACCCTTGTACTCACATTTGCTTAATTTATGTTTTGCAGAGGAGACGTCAGTCTCATTAGTGGTATTTACGACGTGAAGTTCGATGTTGACCGAATTAGCTTGGGAATCCCAGACAGATGTCTGGTTCCTTTGGTAGGGTCGTTGTAGCTTTTCAGGCTCCATCAGCCATTTTTGTAGATGTCTGTACCCAGACATGTTTAACTTCTGCTTGTTTGTTTGAATGCTCTGAATGTTGGGTCTTGTGACCCCTTCTTGTAACATCATATTGTGTTGGCTCTTCCGAGCCTTCTAAATAAATGTTGTAATGTTGTATGGTTATGTTGTGATGCCATAGTTGTATCTATGCATATCGGGCATGTCGTGCGTGCGTGTGACGTGTAACGGTATGTATGGGATTCGACACCTAGTTGTGTGCCTTTAGTAGTACTCTTTACGGGGAAATGACTCTTTGTGCTTCCACCGAGCCTTGGTGGCTTGCTACTGCTCCGGACACATTGATTGACTGGCGTGTATCCTTCTTTGCTGTTGTGTCTGTCCCTTCAGGGAAATGTCTCGTAGTGTAATGGAGTCCATGTAGCCTGCTACGACCCGTCTACGTGTAGTGATGACATTTATGTCCCACGGTGTAATGGAGTCCTTGTAGCTTGCTATGACTCGTCTACACATGCTAGAGATCGACACGTGCATTGCTGGGTTACGTATGCGTGTCCCTGTATGGATGTGCCATTTGGGCTCTATGACTAGTCATGTCGGCCCGGGTTCTTGGCATTTGAATGCTAGAGACACATTCACATACGTGAGTCAAAAGACGTAAACGGTCCCAGCCCAGGTAAGGTGGCAGCCGTGGAGATAACCGTGCATGAGACCGCAGGGTGATGTGATGTGTTACATGCTGGATTCTTATGGCTTAAGATCGGGGTCCCGACATGGATAGAAATTGATTGTGAACTCAAAATTCATCAGATCCCAACAAACACACCGCAAAAGTCATTACATCAAAAAGATCTCTAAGAGACCATTGTATTGAGAAACATAGAGAGAGAGGAAGTCATCTAGATACTGCCTACGGACCCGTAGGTCTACGGTGGACTACTCACGCATCATCGGAGAGGCACCTATGAAGAAGATGAATCCCTTTGTGATGGTGTTAGATTGGATCTCGAGGTTCTGGAACTTGCGGCAGGTGGAATTGTGTTTCGTCGACTCCCCTAGGCTTTTTGGATTTTTTGGGAATTTATAGGCTCGATAGTCGGTTGAGGGGGTGCCCGAGGTGCCCACCCTCTACAAGGCCGCGCCAGGGGCCTTTGGCGTGCCCTGGTGGAGGGTGGCTACCCTGGACCCCTCTCTTGGTGATCTTTGGCCCATCTGCTTTCTTTTGGTCCATAAAAAATCGACAAAAATCCCCACGGCGTTTGGGCTCCATTTGGTACTAATTTTTTGTGAAGTAAAAAAAAGCAAAAACAACAACTGGCCCTTTGGCACTATGTCAATAGGTTAGTCCCAAAAATTGATATAAAATTTCTATAAAATGATTGTAAAACATCCAACATTGATATAACAGCATGGAACAAGCAAAAATTATACATACGTTGGAGATGTATCAATCCACACATGTATCTGAGTTTTCGATCAATACAATTCTAGAATGGATAACAGACATTTATCATGAACATGGAAATATGAATATACCCAATTTATTATTGACTCTAGGGCACATTTTGAATAGTCTCCCACTTGCACTAGAGTCAATAATCTAGTTCACATCACCAGGTGAATCACACCCAATGAGATCTGGGGTTTGATCATGTTTTGCTTGTGAGAGAGGTTATAGTCAACAGGTTTGAAACACATAGATCTGTGTGTACTTTGCAAATCTATATGTCATATTGTAGATGCTGCTACCATGCTCCATTTGGAGCAATTCCAAATGGCTGCTCCACCATACATATCTGGTTTGTGACTCCGGGTCATTCACATCAGTGTCAAAGCTTGCATCGACGTAACCCTTTAGGATGAACTCTTTATCACCTTCATAATCGAGAAACATTTCCTTAGTCCTCTTTAGGTACCTAAGGATAATTTTGATCGTTCTCTAGTGATCCACTCCTAGATCACTGATACGTCTCCAACGTATGTATAATTTTTTATTGTTCCATGCTAATATATTATCATTCTAGGATACTTTTTGGATATTTATTTACCAATTTATAATATTTTTTGAGCACTAACCTATTGACCCAGTGCCTAGTGCCAATTCCTGTTTTTTGCATGTTTTTTTCTTTTGAGAGTTACTGTACCAAACGGGGTCCAACTGCCACGAAACTTTTTGATGATTTTTTCAGGACCAATACAAGACCTAGAAGCTTTGGAGGAGGGTCGGAAGATGCTCCAGGGCACCACCATATATCCCACCACGCAACCAGGGGTGCGCGGCCAAATATCTGGTGGCCCCATGGAGCGTCCCCGGACGTCGTTGTATGGCCTATAAATTCTCATCTACCCTAAAAACACCAGAAGTGCTCCGGAAACACTTTTTCTGCCGTCGCAAGTCTTTGTTCCGACGGGAGGCAATCAACACCTCCGTTCTGGCACCCTACCGGGGAGGAGATTGACCACGAAGGGCCTCTTCATCAAACTTGCTGCCCTCACTATGATGTGTGAGTAGTTCACTGATACGTCTCCAACGTATCTATAATTTTTGATGATAGCATGCTATTATATTATCTATTTTGGATGTTTTATATGCATTAATATGCTATTTGATATTATTTTTGGGACTAACCTATTAATCTAGAGCCAACTGCCAGTTTTTGTTTTTCCTTGTTTTTGAGTTTTGCAGATTGGAATATTAAACGGAGTCCAAACAAAATAAAACTTTTGAAAGGAATTTTTCTGGAAGGAAACAAGTCATCCAAGCTTGGAGTGCACGTCTACGAAGGAGCCAGAGCGCCACAAGCATGCTAGGCATAGGCCCCCTCTCTGCGCCTAGCAAGCTTGTCGCTACCTGGCAAGTCTCTTAACCATAATTCTTGGCCTATTAATACCCAAATATTCCCCCAACATCAAAAGGAGCCACACAAATAATTTTCCGCCGCCAGAAGCCTCCGTTCCCAAGAGATCCAATCTTGGAGCCTTTTTTGGTAATCTGCCGGAGGGGGTTTCGATCACGGAGGGCATCTACATCAACTCCATTGCCCCTCTGATGATGCGTGAGTAGTCCACCACAGACCTACGGGTCCATAGCTAGTAGCTAAATGGCTTCTTCTCTCTCTTTGATATTCAATACCATGTTCTTCATGATCTTCATGGAGATCTATCCGGTGTAATCCTCTTTTGTGGTGTGTTTGTCCAGATCCGATGAATTGTTAGTTTATGTTTAGATTATCCATGAATCTTATTTGAATCTCCTCTGATTTCTTATATACATGATTTCATATCCTTGCAAGTCTCTTCGAGTCATTGGTTTGGTTTGGCCAACTAGATTGGTAATTCTTGCAATGGGAGAAGTGCTTGGTTTTGGGTTCAATCTTGCGGTGTCCTCAGCCAGTGACATAGTAGGGGTAGCGAGGCATGTATTGTATTGTTGCCATCAAGGCTAACATGATGGGCTTTTCATCATGTCGCTTTTCTATCAATTGCTTGACAGTAATTTGTTTACCCACCATGATATCTGCCTTCAAGAGAGAAGCCTCTAGTGAAACCTATGGCCCCCGGGTCTATTTTCCATCATATATTTTAAGATCTATAAACCAAAAATATCAAAAATACTTTGCTGCAATTTATTTATCTTTTACTTTCCACACTCGTTTACATCTATCTCTTTTAGATCTAATTCTTGCAAATAACTGTGAAGGGGTTGACAACCCCTTTATAGCGTTGGGTGCAAGACTTTGATTGTTTGTGTAGGTGCATACATTGGTGACTTGCTTGTTCCTCCTACTGGATTGATACCTTGGTTCTCAACAACTGAGGGAAATACTTATCTACTTTGCTGCATCACTGTAACAGCCCAAGTGCATTCCTTGCCATTTGTAATCTTTTCCTGTGTGAACCTTCATGTTATGCTTGTGATTTGAGAAACATATTTTGGACTCATGAGTATTTGTGCTTCATGACTTTCATCATTCATCATGGACTCATGGGTGCTTACCAAAACACCCCCATTTGAATCCCCCCGGGTTCTTTTTTCCCATTTATTTGATTCACCCTGACAGTGGGTCCAGGGCTCACATGTCACCCTCCTAGGGGGCCTGGTGTGTATGACAAGTGGCCCCCTTTTATTTTTTTCTTGCATTGTTTTATTCTCTATTTTGTGTTTTTTCCCATTTAGGAAAATGTCTAGATCTGGAGCTGGCCAGAAATGGACTTTGCCAATTTGGGCAAGTTTTCACTTATAACTCCTATGTATATTTGTGTTCCTTGTTTGTGCACGATTTATCTACACAAACATATGAGTGTGATACATGATTTTGGGGTAGCAAAATACCAGGAAGTTAGTGGTGCCATTATTTTTATCATTGGGGCAACTTTGTGAAAATATTATTTTGTGATGAGGTGGCCTTTTGTGATTTTTGTAGGATTTAATTCATGCATGCTATGATGTACTTGCCAACATAAATATGGTAGTGTTTTGTGGGTACTAGGCCCTGGTAATTTTGTTTGGCATGATAAACTTGTGGATGAGTGGGTTTCTTGCTGTTAACATGCTTAGAAAATATCACTGGTTCATGTCTCAAATTTTGCTAAGTGTTGTAAACTGTTATTTCTTGCTATGTTTAGAGGATGATTCCCATGGATATAGTGCTCCTTTGGAGTTGTTCCAATGCCATGAATTGTTGTGCTTGTCACCCTCTATCATGTGGTGTAATTACTATTTCTTATGATTGTTTCTTCTTCTAGTTATATTCTGTCAAAGATGCCATGTTGATATAAACTGCTGCTAATCTCTTGTTGAAAAATTGTCTAAGTCTGAGATGATGTAGTTATTTTTATGCCATGTTTAGTGGATGCTACCAAGTGTTCTAATGTGTTTTAGTTCAAGCTCAGTGCTAGTGTTTTGCAGTAGATATTGTCCTCTACCATCATGTTAATTTCCATGCCATGAGGTGGTATCTAGCATCATTGTTTTCTGCTGTCAAATATCTATCAAGATAACTCAGATTCTAGAAAATTGTGGTTTTCAGTAAGTCCCTAGAATCTATTTCATTATGCCATCTTGTGAGCTTCATGCTTAGTGATCCTTGCTTCCTATCAAGTTTGTGTAGTTAGATGATTTGTTAAGCATGTTATGTAGTTTCTGTACATACCTTGGTTGTGGTTGGAGAGATCATGTAGCTCTAGATATTGGTTGTGGAAGTTGCTATGTTGCTGTTTTGGACAGGATATGTGTGGTGTTGTTTGGTGTCTTGTGGGAGCTATGCTCCATTGTTTTGCTTGATCTTTGGCTCTATTGTGGTTAGTTTTTCATTTCCTAACCATTGGCTACCTTGGAATACCAAGGAATAGCCCATGGCCTTCCTTATCTTGCATTTTGTCTTTGTACCTTGCCGTGAGCGTAGCGTGAGAACCGTTACACCGTTTCCTATGTTTTACATATGCATTTGCATCGATTTTGCATGGAGAATCCATATTTTCCATGATCATGCATGTTCAATAAACTTAACATGAGGTTTTGTACAAAATTCTAAATAACTTAACTATTGCATGAGAAACATGACTAGCTTAGGATTGCCATGTTAAATACTCAAATGAATCATGCATCATCGTGTTTGTGCATTGCACCTTGGTTGTTTGTTTATTTGGTGTTGTTTCTCTTTGGGTAGATGCGAGTGTTGAACCTGAGTACGAGGATCCAGGAGAGTACAACTACGAGGACCCAGCTCTTTTTCCCTCTGAAGAACCTACAGGCAAGATGATCATACCCGGATCCCGACACTATTTTTTGGTAGATGTCTCGCTCTTATCATTACATTTGCGTTACCTACCACTTGAATGTCAAGCCTCCTACATTGCCATGATAGCCTCTAACCCCTCCACTTCCTAGCAAACCTTCCTTGGCTAAGTTACCGCTGCTCAGCCCCTCTTATAGCATTCTTAGATGCAGGTGCAGGTTGTTTCCATGTGATAACATGGATATCTGGAGATATCACAATATTTTCTGCTATTTAATTTAATGCACATATATATCTTGGTAAGGTGGAAGGCTTGTACTTTTTCTTGGTGTTTTGTTTCACTCTTACCGCCATAGTACTTGTTACCGATGTTATGTTTCCATATTTTGCGCTCCTGACGTGCTCGGGGTTGTTATGCGGACCCCCTTGATTATTCGTTTAAGACTAAAGCTTGTCTGGCAAGATCCAACATTGGTACTATTTGCTTAACAACTTAATAAAAATGCATAGGGCTTTGCAACCCCATGGATAATTAATCAACAACCTAGGCCAGTGCTCCTCATGAGTGTTGGTCCAACCCGGAGCAGCTTATTAACGCTGCCCGGGGCAACTCGGTGATTGGCATGGTAACCATCGCTCATCGGTCGTGTCCTAAGAACGAGATACACGGCTATTATCGGGTTCGTCCACACGTCGGGCGGTCTTGCTAGACTTGTTTTATCTTTCTCGAATGTCTTGCGTGAGGAAATCCGATCTTCTTCGGGCTATCTCAAGGTGTCGGCCTTCCTTTGGAATTACCTAAGAAGGTCACGAGATCTTGGTCGAGGTTATTCCCGTGGCGTGTAGTTAATTTGTGATGGATTAGTTGGAGCACCCCTGCAGGGTTAAATCTTTTAGAAAGTCGTGCCCGCGGTTATGTGGCAACTTGGATATTTTGTTTAACACCCGGTTATAGCAAACTTAAATTAAACTCTAATGAAACACACCAACTAAGTGCGTAACCGTGATCGTCTCTGCTCGTGAACATGAACCGAGAGAGAACACGGTGGTGTTATGTTTTGACGTAAGTAGGTGTTCAGGATCACTTAGTGATCATGGTAGTTCTCGATCGTCTTTCGTAGAACACCATATTTACATTCATGTTCTCGTAAGGTAGCCACCAAATAAATGCTTAGTGCTTGCTGCAAACTCAACACTTACCCCTTCCAAACCCATAAGCTTACATAGTTTTGGTACCCGGGTTGCATGATTACTGAGTCCTTGTGGCTCACAAATTACAACAATACAGGTGCCAGAAGGTGTGACTCAGCTCCAGTGGGAGTATGATGAAGAACGTGGCCGGATGTATGTCACGTACCCCGATGAGTAGAGAGTCCATGGTCGTGATCTTTGGGATAGCAAGGCAGCTTTACATTGCTTCTTTTCTTTGTTTGATTTCGTCCGTAGATGGACCCTATCTTCTGTATGATGCTTGAATAATTGTGTGAACTTGTAATTTTGCTTGTGGCGAGTGTAAGCCAACTCATATACTCATCTCTTCATACATGTATGCCATGTTTACTGCACTTGCAAAACGACGAGATGTGCATCTATCCATGTCGAGGCCCCCGTGCCTTAATAAGGATAGGAGCGCATCTTGGGCATTACAAGTTGGTATTCAGAGCCATATGACCATAGGAGCCTTTGCTTGATCGAACTTGGCCGAGTCGAGTCTAGTAAAAACTATTTTGAGTCTAGTTATATCGGAGAGTAGGTTTCTTTTACTCCTCTTCTATACTCTGGTGAGGTATTTGACTTAGGAATTTTGATTCTACTCCTCTTCTCACTCAAAAAAAAATTTGGATCACGCGGATATTTTGGAATCTATATGATGCCGATGTGATGGAGTTCTGTACTTGGTGCCTCCTATTATCGAGGAGTAGAGCTCCAAGGGATTCTTGCACATCGTTATCATTCAGTTTCCTTAGTATCTCAGGACGGAGGGTGGTCGAAATTGCTTCAATACTTATCGTGGCAAGATAAGGTCGGAGTCACCCAGTACTGGGGAGGCGTCCGAGGTACTGCCATGTTTAGTATCGTTGTGATTACGAGCGTGTGAGGTAGACGAGTTTGCGGAGTTTCTTGAACTATGGTGTGGAAGGTTGCGGGTGCAGGTGCAGCTGATTACCTAGGGTAGGTTCCTGGGTCCGCAACCCGAATCGCATAAAGAAGAAAGACATCAAAAGTTCTTAGGTGGGAACTCAATTAGCTATCTAGGATCATCTTCTTCAGATGTATGAGGGCATATACATTTGTTCCGAGCAACATTGGCTCAATACTTTTGTGTTATTGCAAGTGGCTTCAAGGTATATTGATGTTATCCCGAACCTGAAGTGTGCGTTCTTACTAAATTTTCAGTTTGAATGCATGTCATGAGATTCATTGCAATTTCTTTCAACTCGTTGATTCAGCTTATTTCTATCTTCTTTATCAATAGTATGTTGATGGTTCTGTCCGTCTTGAGGATGGCTCCAGCAACTTGTGGCAACCCAGGTCGTGATGGGGAGCAGTCTGATCCTCCACCACCCCCACCATTGCCTCCTCCTCCAGAAGCTTGGCAAGCTTTGATGGCTGCAACCAATGTGAATACTCGGATGTTGCTTAGGCTATTGCAAGAGAGAGATTAGGGTCAGCAAGGTTATCAAGGGAACTTCCAGAATCAGCCTCAGTTCACGACACTCAACCAGTTCCTTGCCAACCAGCCCAAGTCTTTCACCTATTGTGAGCAGCCTTTTGATGTATATGATTGGCTCCACGACATGAGCAAGCACATCGAGTGCAGCAATGTCAGACCAGGGGACTATGTCAGGTTCGCGACATTTCAACTCAAGGGTCAAGCAGCTGATTGGTGGCAGCAATACAAGGACTCCAGGGGTGAACGTGTTATCAGCTGGGATGATTTCTGTCGTGACTTCAGGTCCCATTACGTTCTGACGAGCTTTGTCGAGGAGATGCGTGAGAATTTCAGGCACCTGAAGTAGGGAAGCAAGTCTGTCTATCAGTACAACGTCGAGTTCTAGAATCTAGCCCACTATGCTAAACAAGATGTTCCTGATGACAAGTCCATGATTTATCAGTTCAGAGGTGTTCTCAAGGATGAGATTCTACCAGGTCTGGTCCTCCAAGAGCCTCGTGAGTTTGATCAGTTCTACAACATGGCTTTGAAGGTCGAGGCAACTCAGCTCAAGTTAGATAACTCAAGGAAGCGTTCCAGGGAATCCTACTCTTCTTCTTCTATCTCTCAGATGGTCACTGACCAGCAGAAGTATTGGGTTCCTCCTCCTCCATTTCATTCCCCTCAGCAGCAGAAGTAGTTTGGTGGTCGTGGTTCTTCCCACCCACCCAACCCAGGTTATCAGCAGAGGCCTCGGGCACCCAAGTCAGCTAATGTTCCTCCTCCAGGAAACTTCAGTCCGCTCTCAGAGGTTACTTGTCACAAGTGTGGTCAGAAGGGTCACTACTCAAGCAAGTACAACCAGTGGTGTCTTCCGCCTCCTCCTCCAGTCAGACCTCCAGGCAATGCTATGGTGAAGCATAATCCCCAGTCAGTCAGAGTGAACATGGTGAACCTGTTGGAAATATGCCCTAGAGGCAATAAATAAAGTGTTTATTATTATATTTACTTGTTCATGATAATAGTTTATTATCCATGCTATAATTGTATTAATTGGAAACACATTATATGTGTGGGTAAATAGATAACACTTTGTCCCTAGTATGCCTCTAGTGAACTAGCTCATTCATCAAAGATGGTCGAGGTTTCCTAGCCATTGACATATGATGTCATTTGATAACGGGATCACATCATTAGGAGAATGATGTGATGGACAAGACCCAAACTACAAACGTAGCATATGATCGTGTCAGTTTATTGCTACTGTTTTCTGCATGTCAAGTATGTGTTCCTATGACCATGAGATCATGCAACTCACGAACATCGGAGGAGTGCCTTGTGTGTATCAAACATCGCAATATGACCGGGTGACTATAAAGGTGCTCTACATGTATCTCTAAGGGTGTCTGTTGAGTTGGCATGGATCAAGACTGGGATTTGTTACTCCGTGTGAACGGAGAGGTATCTCAGGGCCCACTCGGTAATACCACATCACAATAAGCCTTGCAAGCAATGTGACTAAGTGTTAGTTGTGCGATCTTGTATTACAGAACGAGTAAAGAGACTTGCCGATAACGAGGTTGAACTAGGTATGGAGATACCGACGATCGAATCTCGGGCAAGTAACATACCGAAGAACAAAGGGAACATCATACGAGATTCACTGAATCCTTGACATAGAGGTTCGACCGATAAAGATCTTCATAGAATATGTAGGAACCAATATGGGCATCCAGGTCCAGCTATTGGTTATTGACCGTAGAAATGTCTCGGTCATGTCTACATAGTTCTCGAACCCGCAGGGTCTACACACTTAAGGTTTGGTGATGTTTCGGTAGTATAGAGTTATGTATGGTGGTGACTGAAGGTTCTTCAGAGTCCCAGATGAGATCCCGGACATCACGAGGAGCTCCGGAATGGTCTGGAGGTAAAGATTGATATATAGGAAGTCCTATTTTGGTCGCCGGAAAAGTTTCGGGCTAATCGGTAGTGTACCGGGAGTGTCGGTAGTGTACCGGGAGACCATCGGGGGGGTATTTCGACCCAAGAGGCTACATGTGCTATGGGAGGATGAATACCAGCCCCTAGTGGGCTGGTGTAAGTCCCACACAAGGCCCATGCGGCTGGGAAGAAAATCCCAAAGAGAAAAAGGTGGAAAAAGGCAAAAAGGCTAAATAAGGAAGGAGTCCTAGTTCTACTAGGATTGGAGGAGGATTCCTCCTCTCCTCCCACTTTGGCCGAAGCCTAGTGGGCTTGGTCCTTGGGCCAAGCCTCCTCCTCTCCTCCTCTTATATATACTAGAGGTTTTAGGGTTTTTTGGAACAAGATTTTCAGCCACATGCAACCCTACCCTCTAGTCTGTAGTTTCTTCTCTAGATCGGTTTCAGCTGTGCTTAGGCAAAGCCCTGCTGAGATTAATCCACCACCATCGCTGCAGTGCCGTCATGTTGCCGGAGAACTCGTCTAACTCTCAGCTCCCTCCTGCTGGATCAAGAGGGCGGAGATCGTCATCAAGTTGTACGTGTGCTGAACACGGAGGTGCCGTTCGTTCGGCGCTAGATCGGAAGGACCATGATCGAGATCGCGAGACGGATCGTGATGAGATCTTGGGACAGATCGTGATGAGTTCGCGGGACGAATCGTGATGAGATCATAGGACGCTCGGCGATTTGGATGACCTGAGGGATGTCGATTTGAGTGGGAGCTTTAGTAATTTGATTAACTAAACTCATTATCTTGAAAAATAGTCTAAGTAAACTTTGCATATTTATGTTGTAGATCAATGGCTCGCGCAGTAGCACCCCTGAATTTTAATGCGTTCCTAGAGAAAGCTAAGTTGAAAGATAATGGAAGAAACTTTGTTGACTGGGCCCGTAATCTGAGGATTATCCTCACGGCTTCCCAGAAATCATATGTCCTTGATGCACCGCTTGGTGACCGACCAGAAGACATGATCACCGAAGACAATGCTTGGGAGACACGTACTGGAGATTACGCAATAGTTCAGTGTGCAATATTGTATGGCTTAGAACCGGGACTTCAAAGACGTTTTGAACGTCATGGAGCATATGAGATGTTCCCGGAGTTGAAGTTTATCTTTCCGAAGAATGCCCGGATCGAGAGGTATGAAATCTCTGATAAGTTCTATGCTTGCAAGATGGAGGAGAATGGGTCTATCAGTGAACATATACTCAGAATGTCTGGGTATTCAAATCGTCTAACGGAGTTGGGAATTTCCCTTCCGCCAGAGGCGATCACTGACAGAGTTCTTCAATCACTGCCACCTAGTTATAAGAGCTTTGTGATGAACTATAACATGCACGGGATGAACAAGTGAGTCGCCGAGCTATTTGCGATGCTAAAAGTGGGTGAGTCTAAAATCCAAAAGGAACATCAAGTGTTGATGGTCAATAAAACCACTAGTTTCAAGAAAAATGGCAAGGTCAAGGGCAAGGGCAAGAAGGGTAAAACCAAGAAGGATGGAAAAGCAGTTGCTACTCCTGTAAAGAAGTCCAAGCATGGACCCAAGCTAGAAAGTGAGTGCTTTCATTGCAAGGGAACTGGTCACTAGAAGCGGAACTGCCCCAAGTACCTGGCTGACAAGAAGGCGGCCAACGACAAACAAGGTATATATGATATACATGTTATTGATGTGTACCTTACTAGCTCTCGTAGTAGTGCCTGGGTATTTGATACCGGTTCGGTTGCTCACATTTGCAACTCAAAGAAGGAACTACGGAATAAACTAAGGCTGGCAAAGGACAAAGTGACAATGTGCATGGGAAATGGTTCCAAGGTTGATGTGATCGCCGTCGGCATGCTCTCTCTTCGATTACCATCGGGATTAGTGATGAACCTGAATAATTGTTATTTAGTGCCTGCGTTAAGCATGAACATTATATCTGGATCTTGTTTATTGCGAGACGGTTACTCATTTAAATCAGAGAATAAAGGTTGTTCTATTTATATGAGTAATATCTTTTATGGTCATGCACCCAATGTTAGGGGTTTATTCATATTGAACTTGATAGTGATGACACACATGTTCATAACATTGATGCCAAAAGATGTAGAGTTGATAATGATAGTACCACTTTCTTGTGGCACTGCCGTTTAGGTCATATTGGTATAAAATGCATGAGGAAGCTCCATGTTGATGGACTTTTGGAGTCACTTGATTTTGAATCACTTGACACATGTGAACCATGCCTCATGGGCAAGATGACTAATACGCCGTTCTCTGGAACAATGGAACGAGTGACTGACTTATTGGAAATCATACATACTGATGTGTGCGGTCCAATGAATGTTACAACGCGTGGTGGATATCGTTATTTTCTCACCTTCACTCATGACTTAAGTAGATATGGGTATATTTACTTGATGAAACACAAGTCTAAAACGTTTGAAAAATTCAAGCAATTTCAGAGTGAAGTTGAGAATCATCGTAACAAGAAGACTAAATTCCTACGATCTGATCTAGGAGGTGAATAACTCAGTTATGAGTTTGGCAGTCACTTAAGACAGTGTGGAATTGTTTCACAGTTGACACCGCCCGGAACACCACAGCGTAATGGTGTGTCTGAACGTCGTAATCGAACCTTATTAAATATCGTGCGTTCTATGATGTCTCTTGCTGATTTGCCACTATCGTTTTGGGGTTATGCATTACAGACAGCTGCATTCACTTTCAATAGGGCACCATCGAAATCCGTTGAGATGACGCCATATGAACTGTGATTTGGCAAGAGGCCAAAGTTGTCGTTTCTTAAAGTTTGGGGATGTGATGCTTATGTCAAAAAGCTTCGACCTGAAAAGTTGGAACCCAAAGCGGAAAAATGCGTCTTCATAGGATACCCAAAAGGGACAGTTGGGTATACCTTCTATCTCAGATCTGAAGGCAAAGTGTTTGTCGCTAAGAACGGAACATTTCTTGAGAAAGAGTTTCTCTCGAAAGAATTGAGTGGGAGGAAAATAGAGCTTGATGAGGTTATTGAGCCTTTACTTCAACCAGAAAGTAGCGCAGTGCAGAAAGATGTTTCTGTGGAACCTACAATAGTAGAAGAGGAAGTTAATGATGATGATCATGAAGCTTCGGATCAAGCTACTATTCAACCTCGTAGGTCGACAAGGCCATGTACTACTCCTGAGTGGTATGGCAACCCTGTCTTGGAGGTCATGTTGTTGGACAACAATGAACCTACGAGCTATGGAGGAGCAGTGATGGGCTCGGATTCCAAGAAATGGTTAGAGGCCATGAAATACGAGATGGGATCCATGTATGAAAACAAAGTATGGACTTTGGAAGTATTACCTGAAGGGCGAAAGGCCATTCAGAACAAATGGATCTGTAAGAAGAAGACAGACGCGGACGGTAATGTCACCGTCTATAAAGCTCGACTTGTGGCAAAGGGTTTTTCACAAGTTCAAGGAGTTGACTATGATGAGACCTTCTCACCCGTAGCGATGCTTAAGTCTGTCAGAATCATGTTGGCAATAGCTGCTTATTTCGACTATGAAATTTGGCAGATGGATGTCAAAACAGCGTTCCTCAACGGTTTCCTTGAGGAAGAGTTGTATATGATGCAACCAGAAGGTTTTGTTGATCCAGAGAATGCTGACAAAGTTTGCAAACTCAAGCGATCCATTTATGGGCTGGTGCAAGCATCTCGAAGTTGGAATAAGCGTTTTGATGAGGTGATCAAAGCGTTTGAGTTTATACAAGTTTATGGAGAAGCTTGTATTTACAATAAAGTGAGTGGGAGCTCTATAGCGTTTCTAATATTATATGTGGATGACATATTGCTGATTGGAAACAATATAGAAATGCTGGAAAGCGTGAAGGAATATTTGAACAAGAGTTTTTCAATGAAGGACCTAGGAGAAGCTACTTTCATATTAGGCATTAAGATCTATAGAGATAGATCGAGACGCTTAATAGCACTTTCACAGAGCACATACCTTGATAAAGTTTTGAAGAAGTTCAAAATGGATCAGTCCAAGAAGGGGTTCTTGCCTATGTTACAAGGTGTGAAGTTGAGTAAGACTCAATGCCCAATGACTGCAGAAGATAGAGAAAAGATGAGTGTCATCCCCTATGCTTCAGCCATAGGCTCTATCATGTATGCAATGTTGTGCACAAGACCGGATGTCAGCCTTGCCATAAGTATGGCCGGAAGGTTTCAAAGTGATCTTGGAATGGAACACTGGGCAGTGGTCAAGAATATCCTTAAGTACTTGAAAAGGACTAAGGAAATGTTTCTCGTTTATGAAGGAGATGAAGAGCTCGTCATAAAGGGTTACGTCGATGCAAGCTTCGACACTGATCCGGATGACTCTAAGTCACAAACTGGATACGTATTTATTCTCAACAGGGGAGCAGTAAGCTGGTGCAGTTGCAAGCAAAGCGTGGTAGCCGATTCTACATGTGAATCGGAGTACATCACAGCCTCGGAGGCGGCGAAGGAAGGTGTCTGGATGAAGCAGTTCACGATAGATCTTGGAGTAGTGCCCAGTGCACTATCCAATGAACATGTTCTGTGACAACACTGGTTCCAATGCTCTGGCCAAGGAACCAAGGTTTCACAAGAGGACCAGACACATAAAGCGATGCTTCAACTCCATCCGCGATTACATCGAGGAGAAGGACATAAATATTTGCAAAGTGCACACAGATGTGAATTTTGCAGACCCATTGACTAAACCTCTTCCAAGGGCTAAACATGATCAACACCAGAACTACATGGGTGTTCGATTCATTACAATGTAAATCACATAGTGATGTGAGCTAGATTATTGACTCTAGTGCAAGTGGGAGACTGGTGGAAATATACCCTAGAGGCAGTAAATAAAGTGTTTATTATTATATTTCCTTTTTCATGATAATCGTTTATTATCCATGCTATAATTGTATTAATTGGAAACACATTACATGTGTGGGTAAATAGACAACACTTTGTCCCTAGTATGCCTCTAGTGAACTAGCTCCTTCATCAAAGATGGTCAAGGTTTCCTAGCCATTAACATATGATGTCATTTGATAACGGGATCGCATCATTAGGAGAATGATGTAATGGAAAAGACTCAAACTACACACATAGCATATGATCGTGTCAGTTTATTGCTATTGTTTTCTGCATGTCAAGTATGTGTTCTATGACCATGAGATCATGCAACTCACGAACATCGGAGGAGTGCCTTGTGTGTATCAAACGTCACAACGTAACTGGGTGACTATAAAGGTGCTCTACATGTATCTCCAAGGGTGTCTATTGAGTTGGCATGGATCAAGATTGGGATTTTTTACTCTGTGTGAATGGAGAGGTATCTCAGGGCCCACTCGGTAATACAACATCACAATAAGCCTTGCAAGCAATGTGACTAAGTGTAAGTTGCGGGATCTTGTATTACGGAATGAGTAAAGAGACTTGCCGATAACGAGGGTGAACTAGGTATGGAGATACCGACGATCGAATCTCGGGCAAGTAGGACTTCCTATATATCAATCTTTACCTCCGGACCATTCCAGAGCTCCTCGTGACCTCCGATATCTCATCCGAGACTCCGAACAACCTTCGGTCTTCACCATACATAACTCTATACTACCGAAACGTCACCAAACCTTAAGTGTGCAAACCTTGCGGGTTCGAGAACTATGTAGACATGACCGAGACACCTCTACGGTCAATAACCAATAGCGGGACCTGGATTTCTATATTTGTTTCTACATATTCTACGAAGATCTTTATCGGTCGAACCTCTATGTCAAGGATTCAGTTAATCCCGTATGATGTTCCCGTCGTTCTTCGGTATGTTACTTGCCCGAGATTCGATCGTCGGTATCTCCATACCTAGTTCAACCTTGTTATCGGCAAGTCTGTTTACTTGTTTAGTAATACAAGATCATGTGACTAACACTTAGTCACATTGCTTGCAAGGCTTATTGTGATGTTGTATTACCGAGTGGGCCCTGAGATACCTCTCCGTCACACAGAGTAACAAATCCCAGTCTTGATCCATGGCAACTCAACAGACACCTTCGAAGATACCTGTAGAGCACCTTTATAATCACCCAGTTGCGTTGCGACGTTTGATGCACACAAGGCACTCTTCCGGTGTTCGTGAGTCACATGATCTCATGGTCATAGGAACATATACTTGACATGCAGAAAACTCTAGCAATAAACTGACACGATCATATGCTACGTTTGTAGTTTGGGTCTTGTCCATCACATCATTCTCCTAATGATGTGATCCCTTATCAAATGACATCACATGTCAATGGCTAGGAAACCTTGACCATCTTTGATCAACGAGCTAGTTCACTAGAGGCATACTAGGGACAAAGTGTAGTCTATTTACCCACAGATGTAATGTGTTTCCAATCAATACAATTATAGCATGGATAATAAACGATTATCATGAACAAGGAAATATAATAATAAACGCTTTATTTATTGCCTCTAGGGCATATTTCCAATAGTATCCCACGTGCACTAGAGTCAATAATCTAGTTCACATCACTATGTGATTTACATTGTAATGAATCGAACACCCATGTAGTTCTGGTGTTAATCATGTTTAGCCCTTGGAAGAGGTTTAGTCAACGAGTCCGCAACATTCAGGTCCGTGTGCACTTTGCAAATATTTATGTCCTTCTCCTCGATGTAATCGCGGATGGAGTTGAAGCGTCGCTTTATGTGTCTGGTCTTCTTGTGAAACCTTGGTTCCTTGGCCAGAGCAATGGCACCAGTGTTGTCACAGAACAGGTTCATTGGATTCAGTGCACTGGGCACTACTCCAAGATATGTCATGAACTTCTTCATCCAGACACCTTCCTTCACTGCCTCCGAGGCTGCGATGTACTCGGCTTAGCACATAGAATCAGCTACCATGCTTTGCTTGGAACTACACCAGCTTACCGCTCCCCCGTTGAGAATAAATACGTTTCCGGTTTGTGACTTAGAGTCATCCGAATCAGTGTCAAAGCTTGCATCAACGTAACCCTTTACAACGAGCTCTTCATCACATCCATAAACGAGAAACATTTCCTTAGTCCTTTTTAGGTACTTAAGGATATTCTTAACCGCTGCCCAGTGTTCCATTCCAGGATCACTTTGAAACCTTCCGGCCATACTTATGGCAAGGCTGACATCGGGTCTGGTGCACAGCATTGCATACATGATAGAGCCTATGGCTGAAGCATAGGGGATGACACTCATCTTTTCTCTATCTTCTGCAGTCACTGGGCATTGAGTCTTACTCAACTTCACACCTTGTGACACAGGCAAGAACCCCTTCTTGGACTGATCCATTTCGAACTTCTTCAAAACTTTATCAAGGTATGTGCTCTGTGAAAGTGCTATTAAGCGTCTCGATCTATCTCTATAGATCTTAATGCCTAATATGAAAGCAGCTTCTCCTAGGTCCTTCATTGAAAAACTCTTGTTCAAATATTCCTTCATGCTTTCCAGCATTTCTATATTGTTTCCAATCAGCAATATGTCATCCACATATAATATTAGAAACGCTATAGAGCTCCCACTCACTTTCTTGTAAATACAAGCTTCTCCATAAACTTGTATAAACTCAAACGCTTTGATCACCTCATCAAAGTGCTTATTCCAACTCCGAGATGCTTGCACTAGCCCATAAATGGATCGATGGAGTTTGCAAACTTTGTCAGCATTCTATGGATCGACAAAACCTTCTAGTTGCATCATATACAACTCTTCCTCAAGGAAACTGTTGAGGAACGATGTTTTGACATCCATCTGCCAAATTTCATAATCGAAATAAGCAACTATTGCCAACATGATTCTGACAGACTTAAGCATCGCTACGGGTGAGAATGTATCATCGTAGTCAACTCCTTGAACTTGTGAAAAACCCTTTGCCACAAGTCGAGCTTTATAGACGGTGACATTACCGTCCGCGTCCGTCTTCTTCTTAAAGATCCATTTGTTCTGAATGGCCTTTCGCCCTTCAGGTAATACTTCCAAAGTCCATACTTTGTTTTCATACATAGATCCCATCTCGGATTTCATGGCCTCTAACCATTTCTCGGAATCTGGGCCCGTCACCGCTCCTCCATAGCTCGTAGGTTCATTGTCTTCCAACAACATGACCTCCAAGACAAGGTTGTCGAACCACTCAGGAGTAGTACGCGCCCTTGTCGACCTACGAGGTTCAATAGCTGCTTGATCCGAAGCTTCATGATCATCATCATTAACTTCCTCTTCTACCATCGTAGGTTCCACAGAAACATCTTTCTACATTGCGCTACTTTCTGGTTGAAGTAAAGGTTCAATAACCTCATCAAGCTCTATTTTCCTCCCACTCAAATCTTTCAAGAGAAACTCTTTATCAAGAAACGTTCCATTCTTAGCGACAAACACTTTACCTTCGGATCTGAGATAGAAGGTATACACGACTATCTCCTTCGGGTATCCTATGAAGACGCATTTCTCCGCTTTAGGTTCCAGCTTTTCAGGCTGAAGCTTTTTGACATAAGCATCACATCCCCAAACTTTAAGAAATGACAACTTTGGCCTCTTGCCAAACCATAGTTCATATGGCATCGTCTCAACGGATTTCGATGGTGCCCTATTTAAAGTGAATGCAGCTGTCCCTAATGCATAACCCCAAAACGATAGTGGCAAATCAGCAAGAGACATCATAGAACGTACCATATCTAATAAGGTTCGATTAGAACATTCAGACACACCATTACGCTGTGGTGTTCTAGGCGGTGTCAACTGTGAAACAATTCCACACTGTCTTAAGTGACTGCCAAACTCATAACTCAGATATTCACCTCCTCGATCAGATCGCAGGAATTTAATCTTCTTGTTACGATGATTCTCAACTTCACTCTGAAATTGCGTGAACCTTTCAAACGTTTCAGACTTGTGTTTCATTAAGTAAATATACCCATATCTACTTAAGTCATCAGTGAAGGTGACAAAATAACGATATCCACCACGTGATGTAACATTCATTGGACCACACACATCAGTATGTATGATTTCCAATAAGTCACTCGCCCGTTCCATTGTTCCAGAGAACGGTGTTTTAGTCATCTTGCCCATGAGGCATGGTTAACATGTGTCAAGTGATTCAAAATCAAGTAACTCCAAAAGTCCATCAGGATGGAGCTTCCTCGTGCGTTTTACACCAATATGACCTAAACGGCAGTGCCACAAGAATGTGGTACTATCATTATCAACTCTACATCTTTTGGCATCAATGTTATGAACATGTGTATTATCACTATCAAGATTCAATATGAATAAACCCCTCACATTGGGTGCATGACCATAAAAGATATTACTCATATAAATAGAACAACCTTTATTCTCTGATTTAAATGAGTAACCGTCTCGCAATAAACAAGATCCAGATATAATGTTCATGCTTAACGTAGGCACTAAATAATAATTATTCAGGTTCATCACTAATCCCGATGGTAATCGAAGAGAGAGCATGCCGACGGCGATCACATCAACCTTGGAACCATTTCCCACGCGCATCGTCACTTCATCCTTTGCCAGCCTTCGTCTATTCCGTAGTTCCTGTTTTGAGTTGCAAATGTGAGCAAGCAAACCGGTATCAAATACCTAGGCACTACAACGAGAGCTAGTAAGGTACACATCAATAACATGTATATCATATATACCTTGTTTGTCATTGGCCGCCTTCTTGTCAGCCAGGTACTTGGGGTAGTTCCGCTTCGAGTGACCAGTTCCCTTGCAATGAAAGCACTCAGTTTCTGGCTCGGGTTCATGCTTCGGTTTCTTTACAAGAGTAGCAACTGCTTTGCCATCCTTCTTGGTTTTACCCTTCTTGCCCTTGCCCTTGCCATTCTTCTTGAAACTAGTGGTTTTATTGACCATCAACACTTGATGTTCTTTCTGGATTTCAGACTCAGCAACTTTTAGCATCGCAAACAGCTCGACGACTGACTTGTTCATCTCGTGCATGTTATAGTTCATCACAAAGCTCTTGTAACTAGGCGGCAGTGATTGAAGAACTCTGTCAGTGATTGCCTCTGGCGTAAGGGCAATTACCAACTCCGCTAGACGAGTCGAATACCCAGACATTCTGAGTATATGTTCACTGATATACCCGTTCTCCTCCATCTTGCAAGCATAGAACTTATCCGAGGTCTCATACCTCTCGATTCGGGCATTCTTCTGAAAGATAAACTTCAACTCCTGGAACATCTCATATGCTCCATGATGTTCAAAACGTCTTTGAAGTCCCGGTTCTAAGCCATACAATATTGCACACTGAACTATTGAGTAATCTCTAGAACGTGCCTCCCAAGCGTTCTTAACATCTTCGGATGACATGTCTTCTGGTTGGTCACCAAGCGGTGCATCAAGGACATATGATTTCTGGGAAGCCGTGAGGACAATCCTTAGATTACGGGCCCATCCAACAAATTTACTTCCATCATCTTTCAACTTAGCTTTCTCTAGGAACGCATTAAAATTCAGGGGTGCTACTACGCGAGCCATTGATCTATAACATAAATATGCAAAGGTTACTTAGACTATTGTTCAAGATAATGAGTTTAGTTAATCAAATTACTAAAGCTCCCACTCAAATTGACATCTCTCACGTCATCTGAATGTCACATGATCCAAATTCACCAACTCAAGTCCGATCATCACGTGAGTTGAGGTGGTTTAAATGGTGAACATCATCATGTTGATCATATCTACTATATGACTCATGTTCGACCTTTCGGTCTCTTGTGTTCCGAGACCATGTCTGTACCTGCTAGGCTCGTCAAGTTTAACCCAAGTGTTCTGCATGTGCAACACTGGCTTGCACCCATTGTATGTGAACATAGAGTCTATCATACCCGATCATCACGTGGTGTCTCGACACGACGAACTTTCACAACAGTGCGCACTCTAGGAGAACACAATTCATCTTGAAATTTAAGTGAGGGATCATCTTATAATGCTACCGTCGTCCTAAGCAAAACAAGGTGCATAAAAGGATTAACATCACATGCAAATCATAAGTGACATGATATGGCCATGAACTTGTGCTTTTGATCTCCATCTTGAAAGCACCGACATGATCTTCATCGTCACCGGCACGACACCATGATCTCCATCATCTTGATCTCCATCAACGTGTCGCAATCGAGGTTGTCACGCCCATCATGCTTGTACTACTATTGTGACCATTTAGCGATAAAGTAAAGCATTACATAGCGCTTAATGATTGAAATGCAGGTCATACAATAATTAAAACAACCCTATGGCTCCTGTCGGTTGCCGTACTCATCGACATGCAAATCGTGATATTCTATACAACACATGATCATCTCATACATCACATATATCACATCATGTAATTGCCCATATCACATCACCACATACCCTGCAAAAACAAGTTAGACGTCCTCTAATTATTGTTGCATGTTTTACGTGGCTGCTATGGGTATCTAGCAAGAATGATTCTCACCTACGCATAAACCACAACGGTGATACATAAGTTTCTTTTCAACCTTCTCAAGGACCGCCTTTGTCGAATCCGATCCAACTAAAGTAGGAGAAATAGACACCCGCTAGCCATCTTTGTGCAACGAAGTTACACATCAGTCGATGGAACCGGTCTCTCATAAGCGTACGAGTAAGGTTGGTCCAGGCCGCTTCATCCCACAATACCGCTGAACCAAAACACGACCAAGGGAGGAAGCAATATAAGCATCAACGCCCACAAACTCTTTGTGTTCTACTCAAGATCTCATCTACACATAGACCTAGCTGTGATACCACTATTGGGGAACGTCGCATGGGAAACAAAAAAATTCCTACGCTCACGCAAGACCTATCCATGGTGACGAGCATCTACGAGAGGGAGAGTGAATCTACATACCCTTGTAGATCACTAAGCGGGAAGCGTTAAGAAACGCGGTTGGTGTAGTCGAACGTCTTCGTGATCCAAATCGCCGAGCGTCCCACGATCCAATCACGATCCGTCCCGATCAAGCACCGAACGGACGGCACCTCCGCGTTCAGCACATGTACAACTTCATGATGATCTCTGCCTTCTTGATCCAGGAAGAGGGAGCGGAGAGGTAGAAGAGTTCTCCGGCAGCGTGATGGTGCTCCGGCGATGGTGGTGGAGCTATTCCGGCAGGGCTTCGCCTAAGCACTGCAGAAATCCGATCTAGAGGAGAAACTATGCACTGGAGGAACGGGTAGCACGTGGCTTAAAATCTTGTGCAAAAACCCTAAAACCCTCTAGTATATATAGGAGGAGAGGAGGAGGAGTCTTGGCTCCCAAGGAGCCAGCCCTTGGGTCGGCCGAACCAGGAGGGAGGAGTCCTCCTCCTCCACTCCTTGTAGGATTCGGACTCCTTGCTAATTTAGCCCTTTTGCCTTTTTCCACCTTTTTCCTTTTGGGCTTTTTCTTCCCAGGCGCATGGGCCCTTTGTGGGACTTCCTCCAGCGCACAAAGGGCTGGTATTAATTCTTCCACAGCCCATGTAGCCTCTTGGGTCGAAATACCCCTCCCGATGGTCTCCCGCTACACTACCGGCACTCCCGGTACCCTACCGATGAGCCCGAAACTTTTCCGACGACCAAAATAGGACTTCCTATATATCAATCTTTACCTCCAGAAAATTACGGAGCTTCTCGTGACATCCGGGATATCATCCAGGACTCCAAACAACGTTCGGTCATCACCATACATAATTTATACTACCGAAACGTCACCAAACCTTAAGTGTGCAGACCGTGCGGGTTCGAGAACTATGTAGACATGACCGAGACACCTCTACGGTCAATAGCCAATAGCGGGACCTAGATGTCCATATTGGTTCCTACATATTTTATGAAGATCTTTATCGGTGGAACCTCTATGTCAAGGATTCAGTTAATCCCGTATGATGTTCCCTTTGTTCTTCGGTATGTTACTTGCCCGAGATTTGATCGTCGGTATCTCCATACCTAGTTCAACCTCGTTATCGGCAAGTCTCTTTACTCATTTTGTAATACAAGATCCAGTGACTAACACTTAGTCACGTTGCTTGCAAGGCTTATTGTGATGTTGTATTACCGAGTGGGCCCTGAGATACCTCTCCGTCACACGGATTAACAAATCCCATTCTTGATCCATGCCAACTCAACAGTCACCTTCGGAGATACCTGTAGAGCACCTTTATAGTCACCCAGTTACGTTGTGACATTTGATGCACACAAGGCACTCTTCCGGTGTCCGTGAGTCACATGATCTCATGGTCATAGGAACATATACTTGACATGTAGAAACTGTAGCAATAAAGTGACACGATCATATGCTACATTTGTAGTTTGGCTCTTGTCCATCACATCATTCTCCTAATGATGTGATCCCGTTATCAAATGACATCACATGTCAATGTCTAGGAAACCGTGACCATCTTTGATCAACAAGCTAGTTCACTAAAGGCATACTAGGGACAAAGTGTTGTCTATTTACCCACACATGTAATGTGTTTGCAATCAATACAATTATAGCATGGATAATAAATAATTATCATGAACAAGTAAATATAATAATAAACGCTTTATTTATTGCCTCTAGGGCATATTTCCAACAAAACAGCCACAATACCAACCTATTATGGCATTTCCATAGCCATTCTGAGATATATTGCCATGCAAATTCCACCGTTTCCTTTTATGACATGCACCATCATTTGCATATTGCATATAGAGTCATATTTTGTCGTAGGTATCGAGTTGTAATTTTCTCTTGAGTTGTAAGTAAGTAAAAGTGTGATGATTATCATTATTAGAGCATGTCCCATGTGAGGGAAGCATGATGCAAGCTATGATTCCCTCACAAGTGGGGATGAAATTCCGGACTTTATGAAAAATAAAAGAGGCCAGCGAAGCCCAAATAAAAAATGAATAAAAGAGGCCATAGATTCCCACAAAAATGACACAAAAGAGAGAAGGGACATTGCTACTACCTTTTTCCACACTTGGGCTTCAAAGTAGCACCATGATCTTCTTGTTAGAGAGTCTCCTATTTTGTCACTTTCATATAGCTAGTGCAATTTTTCCTCATGATGCAGGTCCACTTAGTTTCCTTTTGAGCTTTCATACACTTATATCTCTAGTGCATCCGTTGCATGGCAATCCCTACTCACTCACATTGATATCTATTGATGGGCATCTCCGTAGCCCGTTGATATTAAGCTTTGTTTTGAGTCTTATGGATCTGAATATTCATGCCACAATAAATAATATTAATTGGATAAATATGTAATGTAGCACTCCACATCAAAAATTCTGTTTTTATCATTTACCTACTCGAGGACGAGCAGGAATTAAGCTTGGGGATGCTGATATGTCTCCAACGTATCTATAATTTTTGATGATGGCATGCTATTATATTATCTGTTTTGGATGTATTATATGCATTAATATGCTATTTTATATTATTTTGGGGACTAACCTATTAATCTAAAGGCAAGTGCTAGTTTCTTTTTTTTCCTTGTTTTTTGAGTTTTGCAGATATGGAATATTAAACAGAGTCCAAATAGAATAAAACCTTTGGAAGGAATTTTCTCGAATGAAACAAGTCATCCAAGCTTGGAGTGCACGTCAAGGGAGGAGCCAGGGCGCCACAAGCCTGATACGCGCCCCCCACCCCGGGCCGCGCCTACCAGGCTTGTCGCCACCTGGCAGATCTCCTAACCCTAATTCTTGGCCTATAAACACCCAAATATTCCCCCAACATCAAAAGGAGCCATGGAAATACTTCTTCACTACTGAAGCCTCCGTTCCCGAGAGATCCAATCTTGGAGCCTTTTACAGTAATCTGCCGAAGGGGGTTTCGATCACGGAGGGCATCTACATCAACTCCATTGCCCCTCCAATGATGCGTGAGTAGTCCACCACACACCTATGGGTCCATATCTAGAAGCTAGATGGCTTATTATCTCTCTTTGATCTTCAATACCATGATCATCATGGAGATCTATCCGATGTAATCCTCTTTTGTGGTGTGTTTGTCAAGATCCGATGAATTGTGAGTTTATGTTCAGATTACCGATGAATCTTATTTGAATCTCCTCTGATTTCTTATATGCATGATTTCATATCCTTGCAAGTATCTTCGAGTTATTGGTTTGGTTTGGCCAACTAGATTGGTAATTCTTGCAATGCGAGAAGTGCTTGGTTTCGGGTTCAATCTTGCGGTGTCCTCACCTAGTGACATAGTAGGGGTAGCGAGGCACGTATTGTATCGTTGCCATCAAGGGTAACAAGATGGGGTTTTCATCATATTGCTTGAGTTTATCCCTCTACATCATGTCATCTTTCTTAATGCATTACTCTGTTATTCATGAACTTAATACTCTAGATGCACGCAGGAGTCGGTCGATGTGTGGAGTAATAGTAGTAGATGCAGAATCGTTTCGGTCTACTTGAGATCTATAATATATTTTCAGATCTATAAACCAAAAATACCAAAAATACTTTGTTACAATTTATTTATGTTTTACTTTCCGCACTCGTTTACATGTATCTCTTTCAGATCTAATCCTTGCAAATAACCATGAAGGGATTGGCAACCCCTTTATAGCGTTGGGTGCAAGAGTTTAATTGCTTGTGTAGGTGCATCCATTCGTGACTTGCTTGTTCCTCCTACTGGATTGATACCTTGGTTCTCAACAACTGAGGGAAATACTTATCTACTTCACTGCATCACCCTTTCCACTTCAAGGGAAAACCAACGCATGCTCAAGAGGTAGCATTCACCATAGACCTAGGGGTCTGTAGGTAGTACATAGATGGAAATCTCTCTCTGCCGGTCTTCAATACAATGTTCATCGCATCTTTGCCTTGATCTATCCGATGTAATCTCTTTGTATGGTGTGTTTGCTGGGATTCGATGAACTGTGAGTTTATGTTCAGATTATTCATGAAAAGTATTTGAGTCAAATATGATAACTATGATTCTTATTTGCATGATCATCATAGCTTCATAATGCTCTTCGGTCTATTGAGATAGTTTGGACAACTAGATTGATATTTCTTAAGTGGAGTGGTGTGTTGTAGTAGGTTCAACATGGAGAGTTTCTATATCCAAGTGACAGAAGGAGACAAGTTGCATCTTTGTGTTTTTGCTAATAAGGACAAAATGATGGGGTTTATTCATATTGACTGAGTTTACTTTGTCTACATCATGTCATTCTTCTCCAAGCATTACTTTGTTTGTCATGAACTTAATACGTAGAGAGGCAAGCATAGAAGCGCTCTTGAAGTGGAGTAATAGTAATAGGTGCAGGCAGGAGTCGCCTTATTTTCTTATGAACATGATGCATATATGCAGATGATCATTGCCGTGAAAATCGCATAACTATTCGCTTTTTTATCAATTTCCCAATAGTAATTTGTTTACCCGTTGTATGCTTTGCTTATGAAAGATACCACTAGAGAACTATATGGCCCCCGGGTCTGTTCACTTATATATTCACAAACACTATCATTACTTTGTTGTTATTTATTACCTTTTATTTTATTTTGCACTTTACTATTATCTACAATTATCTACACAACTTGCTTGCAAATAACGAGATCAAGGGGATTGACAACCCTCTTGCTGGCGTTGGGTGCAAGTTGTTTGTTCTTTTGTGTGCAGCCGCTGAAGACGGTTAAGGATTGGTATTCCTATTGGTTCAACAAACCTTGGTTTCATAATTGGGGGAAATACGAACCCACTTTGTGTTGTGATTAACCGTTCCTCTTCGTGGAAAACCCAACACAGATCAATATATATCAGGAAGGATTTCTGGCACATCATCACCTCGCCTTTAGCTAGTCTCCGTTTATTCCACAAATTTTGTTTGGAGTTACCAATATTAGCAACTGACCTGACGGCGCTATTACGAGTACTAGTAAGGTACACATCAATAACATGTATATCAAATATATTTTTGTTGACATTGCCAGTCTTCTTATGTGCCAAGTACTTGGGGCAGTTCCGCTTCCAGTGATCGTTCCCCTTACAAAATAAGCACTCAGTCTTGGGTTTGGGTCCAAGCTTGAGTTTCTTCACTGGAGCGATAGCTGGCTTGCCATTCTCGAAGTTTCCTTCTTGCCCTTACCCTTCTTGAAACTAGTGGTTTTACTAACCATCAACACTTGATGCTCCTTCTTTATTTCTACCATCGCGTTGTAAAACATCGCGAATAGCTCAAGGATCATCTTCTCGATCCCTTGCATGCTATATTTCATCACAAATATCTAGTAGCTTGGTGGTAGTGACTTACAGAACTCTATCAATCACTATCTAATCAGGAAGATTAACTCCCACTTGATTCAAACGATTATAGCACCCAAACAATCTAAGCACATGCACACCGATTGAGCTATTCTCCTCCATCTTGCAGGCAAAGAACTTGTCAGAGGTCTCATACCTCTCAACACAAGCATGAACCTGAAATTCCAATTCTAGCTCTTGGAACATTGCATATGCTCTGTGACGTTCAAAACGTCTTTGGATCCCTGGTTCTAAGCCGTAAAGCATGAAGCACTGAACTATCAAGTAGTCATCATAACGTGTCTGTCAGATGTTCACAACACCCACAGATGATGCTTGAGGGGGTAGCGCACCAAGTGGTGCATCAAGGACATAAGCCTTTTGTGTAACAATGAGGAGAATCCTCAGATCACAGACCCAGTCTGCAAAATTGCTACCATTATCTTTCAACTTAGTTTTCTCTAGGAACGTATCAAAAACAGGGGAGCTACAACGCGCGTTATTGATCTACAACATAATATGCAAAGACTTTAGACTATGTTCATGATAATGAGTTCAATTAATCATATTACTAAAGAACTCACACTCAAATCAACATCCCTCAAGTTGTCTAAGTGTGACATGATCCAAATCCACCAATACAAGTCCGATCATCATGTGAGATGAGGTGGTTTCAATGGTGAACATCTCCATGTTGGTCATATCTACTATATGACTCATGTCCGACCTTTCGATCTCCTCTATTCCGAGGCCATGTTTGTACATGCTAGGCTCGTCAAGTTTAACCAAAGTATTCCGCATGTGTAAAACTAGCTTACACCCGTTGTATGCGAACGTAGAGTCTATCACACCCGATCATCACGAGGTGCTTCGAAGCGATGAACCTTTGCAACGGTGCATAGTTGGGGGACACAATTTTATCTTGAAATTTTAATGAGGGGTCATCTTATAGTGCTACCGTCGTTCTAAGAAAAATAAGATGCACAAAAGGATAAACATCACATGCAAATCATATAAGTGATATCATATGGCCATCATCATCTTATGCTTTTGATCTCCATCTCCAAAGCACCGGCATGATCCCCATCGCCACCGGCATGCCACCTTGATCTCCATCATCATGATCTCCATTATCGTGTTATCATGTGGTTGTTGCGCCAATTATTGCTTCTACAACTATTGCTAACTCATAGCGATAAAGTAAAGCAAATGGCACGAATAAATTAAACAAAACCCTATGGCTCCTGCCGGTTGCCGTACTCATCGACATGCAAGTCATGATAACTATTACAAAACATGATCATCTCATACATCACATATATCATAACACGTCTTGGCTATATCACATCACAACATAGCGTGCAAAAACAACGTTCCAGTCAAAAAACAAGTTAGACGTCGTGTATTTTTTTGTTGCAAGTTTTACGTGGCTGCAATGGGCAAATAGCAAGAACCATTCTTACCTACGTAATGTCGCAATGGTGATATTATAGTTGTCTTTTAACCTTCTAGAAGGACCGTCTCTGTCGAATCCGATTGAACTAAAGTGGGAGAGACAAACACCCACCAGCCTCCTTTATGCAAACAAGTTGCATGTCACTCGGTGGAACCGGTCTCTTGTGCGAGGACAAGTAAGGTTGGTCCGAGCCGCTTGATACTTCTCCAACGTATCTATAATTTTTTATGATGGCATGCTATTATATTATCTATTTTGGATGTTTTATATGCATTAATATGTTATTTTATATTATTTTTGGGACTAACCTATTAATCTAGAGCCTAGTGTATGTTTTTGTTTTTTCCTTGTTTTTGAGTTTTGCAGATGTGGAATATTACACGGAGTCCAAACGGAATAAAACCTTCACCAGGGTTTTTTCTGGAAGGAAAAAATCAACCAGGCTTGGAGTGCACTCCAGGACTTGTGCCAGGAGGTCACAAGCCTACTAGTCGCGGGGCCCCTGGTCACACCTAGCAGGCTTGTCGTCTCCCAACAAGTCTCCTAACCCTAATCTTTGGCCTATAAAAATTCCCAAATATTCCCCCAACATCATAAGGAGCCACGCAAATACTTTTCCGCCGTCGAAAGCCTCCATTCCTGAGAGATCCAACCCTAGAGCCTTTTCCGATAATCTGTCAGAGGGGGTTTCGATCACGGAGGGCGTCTACATCAACTTCATTACCCCTCTGATGATGCATGAGTAGTTCACCACAGACCTACGGGTCCATATAAAGTAGCTAGATGGCTTCTTCTCTCTCTTTGATCTTTAATACCATGTTCTTCATGATCTTCATGCAGATCTATCCGATGTAATCTTGTTTTGTGGTGTGTTTGTCAAGATCTGATGAATTGTGAGTTTATGTTCAGATTATCCATGAATCTTATTTGAATATCCTCAGAATTCTTATTTGCATGATTTCATATCCTTCTAAGTATCTTCGAGCTATTGGTTTGGTTTGGCCAACTAGATTGGTAATTCTTGCAATGGGAGAAGTGCTTGGTTTTGGGTTCAATCTTGCGGTGTCCTCACCCAGTGACATAGTAGGGGTAGCGAGGCACGTATTGTATTGTTTTCATCAAGGGTAACAAGATGGGGTTTTAATCATATTGCTTGAGTTTATCCCTCTACATCATGTCATCTTTCTTAATGTGTTACTATGTTCTTCATGAACTTAATACTCTAGATGCATGCAGGAGTCGGTCGATATGTGGAGTAATAGTAGTAGATGCAGAATCGCTTCGGTCTACTTGATACAGGCGTGATGCCTATATGCATGATCATTGCCTTGGATAACTACATGATTATTTGCTTTTCTATCAATTGCTTGACAATAATTTGTTTACCCACCATGATATTTTCTTTCGAGAGAGTCTAGTGAAACCTATGGCCCTCGGGTCTACTTTCCATAATATAATTTCAGACCTACAAACCAAAAATACTTTGCTGCAATTTATTTACCTTTTACTTTCTGTTCTCGTTTACATCTATCTCTATCGGATCTAATCCTTGCAAATAATCATGAAGGGTTAACAAACCCTTTATAGCATTGGGTGCAAGAGTTTGATTGTTTGTGTAGGTGCATCCACTGGTGACTTGCTTGTTCCTCCTACTAGATTGATACCTTGGTTCTCAAGAATTGAGGGAAATACTTATGTACTTTTCTGCATCACCCTTTCCTCTTCAAGGGAAAACCAACACAAGCTCAAGAGGTAGCAAGAAGGATTTCTGGCGCCGTTGTCGGGGAGGATACACATCAAGCCTACCAAGTACTCATCACAAACTAATCTCTTGCATTTACTTTATTTGCCATTTTCCTCTCGTTTTTCTCTCCCCCGGTTCTAAAATGATTTTCAGAAAATACCAAAAAGATTTGCTTGTGTGCTTGATTGCTTGCTTTGTCAAGATGTTTGAGAATACCAAGTTGTGTGACTTTTCCAATACTAATAATAATGATTTTATTAGTACTCCAATTGCTCCTGCCACTAGTGCGGAATCTTATGAAATCAATGTTGCCTTGGTTAATCTTGTTATGAAAGAACAATTTTCTGGCCTTCCTAGTGAAGATGTCGCATCCCATCTAAATACTTTCATTTAGTTGTGTGATATGCAAAAGAAGAAAGATGTGGATAATGATATTGTGAAATTGAAGCTATTTCCGTTCTCACTACGAGAATGTGCTAAAACCTGGTTTTCATCTTTGCCTAAAAATAGTATTGATTCTTGGAATAAGTGTAAAGATGCTTTTATTTACAAGTACTTCCCGCCCGCTAAGATCATCTCCCTTAGGAACGATATAATGAATTTTAATCAACTTGATCATGAGCATGTTGCACAATCTTGGGAGAGGATGAAATTAATGATTAGGAATCTCCCCGCACATGGTTTGAGTTTATGGATGATTATAAAAATTATCTATGCGGGATTGAATTTTGCATCTAGGAATCTTTTAGATTCCATCGTGGGTGGTACATATAGGGAAATCACGTTAGGAGAAGCTACTAAACTCCCAGATAATATCATGACAAACTACTCTCAATGGCATACCGAAAGATCTCCTACTTGTAAAAAAGTGCATGCTATTGAAGAAATAAATACTTTGAGTGAAAAGATGGATGAATTAATGAAATTTTTTGCTAGTAAGAGTGCTCCTATTGATCCTAATGATATGCCTTTGTCGTCTTTGATTGGAAATAATAATGAATCTATGGATGTGAATTTTGTTGGTAGGAACAATTTGGGTAATAACGTGTATAGAGGTAATTTCAACCCTAGGTTGTTTCCTAGTAATTCCTCTAATAATTATGGTAATTCCTACAAAACTTACTATGGAAATTATAATAAGATACCCTCTGATCTTGAGAATATTGTTAAAGATTTTATTGGTTCACAAAAGGTTTTTAATGCTACTATTGAAGAAAAAGTGCTCAAGATTGATGATTTGGCTAGGAACATTGATAGAATTTTGCTTGAGATTGATTCTTTGAAAGTTAGATCTACTCCACCCAAGCATGATATTAATGAGTCTTTAAAATCTATGAGAATTTCTATTGATTAAAGTAAGGAAAGAACCGCTAGAATACGTGCTAAGCGTGAATGGCTTGAAAAAATGTGTTCTCGTGATAATAATGATGAGGATCTCAAAGTGATTGGTGTGACTCCTATTGAATCTTTGTTTTCCAATGTAAATATTGATAAAGATGAGGCTGGCGATAAGTCAACTTTAGTTAAAGAGCGTCCCAATGATTCAGAGTTTATAGACTTAATGCTAAGATTGATTAAAGTGGGATTGAAGAGGTCAAAACTTTAAATAGCAATGAACCCACTCTTTTGGATTTCAAGGATTTTAATTATGATAGTTGCTCTTTTATTGATTTTATTTCCTTGTTACAATCCATGATGAATTCTCCCCATGCTTATAGTCAAAATAAGGCTTTTACTAAACATATAGTTGATGCTATGATGAAATCGTTTGAAGAAAAACTTGAGTTAGAAGTTTTTATTCCTAGAAAGCTTCATGATGAATGGGAACCTACTATCAAGATTAAAATCAAAGATTGTGAGTGCCATGATTTATGTGATTTGGGTGCTAGTGTCTCCATGATTCCGAAAACTTTATGTGATGTGCTAGGTTACCATGATCTTGATGATTGCTCCCTAAATTTGCATCTTGCGGATTCCACTATTAAGAAACCTATGGGAAGGATTAATGATATTATTATTATTGAAAATAGGAATTATGTGCCCATAGATTTCATTGTTCTTGATATATATTGCAATCCTACATGTCCTATTATTCTTGGTAGACCTTTTCATAAAACGATTATTGTAATTATTGACATGAAAGAAGGAAACATTAGATTCCAATTTCCATTAAGGAAAGGCATGGAACAATTTACTAGAAATAAAATAAGATTGCCTTATGAATCTGTTATGAGAGCTACTTTTGGATTGCATACCAAAGATGACAATACCTATATCTATTGCGTTTTGCCTAGTTAGGGGCGTTAAACAGTAGCGCCTGTTGGGAGGCAAACCAATTTTATTTTTGTGTTATGTTTTTGTTTATGTTTTTAGTGTTTCCCACATTATTACTTCTGTAGTAATTGTGTTTTGGTGTTTTAATTAGAGTTTGAACCAAAGTAAAACCTTTGGGGTGATCTATGGTAGTTGTTGATTTGATCTTGCTGAAAAACAAAAACTATTGCGCTCAGTCCAGGAATTTTCTAAATTTTTCAGAGAGTCAAATGAGTTTGCAATTTTTGTCCTAATGTTTCAGAATGTTTTGAGTTACATAAGTATACAAAGTTTCTAGATTGCTGCAGACTGTTCTATTTTTACCAGATTCTGTTTTCTTTGAGTTGTTTGCCTATTTTGATGAATCTATGGGTTGTATCGTGGGGTGTGAACCATGGAGAAGTTAGAATACAGTAGGTATAACACCAATATAAATAAAGAATGAGTTCACAATAGTACCTAGAGTGGTGAATTATTTTCTTATACTAACAGATCTCACAAGTTTTCTGTTAAGTTTTGTGTTGTGAAGTTTTCAAGCTTTGGGTAAAGATTTGATGGACTATGGAATAAGGAGTGGAAAAAGCCTAAGCTTGGGGATGCCCAAGGCACCCCAAGTGATATTCAAGGATGACAAAGAGCCTAAGCTTGGGGATGCCCCGGAAGGCATCCCCTCTTTCGTCTTCAGTCCATCGATAAATTTACTTGACGCTATATTTTCATTCACCACATGATATGTGTTTTGCTTGGAGCGTCTTCTATGATATGAGTCTTTGCTTGTTAGTTTGCCACAATCATTCTTGCTGGAAATTTTTTGAGAAGGACATGCTGAATCGTGAATTTTTTAGAATGCTCTATGTGCTTCACTTATATCTTTTGAGTTAGGCAGTTTTGCTCTATGTGCTTCACTTATATCTTGTAGAGCACGGTGTTGTTTACGTTTTATAGAAATAATTGAACTCTCATACCTCACTTATATTAATTTGAGAGTCTCTAAACATCATGGTAATTGGTCTAGGTTATGAATTTAGTCCTAATATGGTAGGCATCCAAGAGGAATATAATAAAAACTTCCATATTAATGTCATTGAGTATTTATGAGAAGTTTGATTCCTTGCATAAAGTTTTGAGATATAAAGATGGTAATATTAAGAGTCATGTTAGGCAATAATTGGTATTTGGTAAAAAATACTTTTGAAAGGTTTGTGATTCCCGTAGCATGCACCTATGGTGAACCGTTATGTAAGGAAGTCGGAGCATGACTTTTTTACAGATTGTCGACCTTTGTGTGAGGGTCGGGAGTGCGCGATGGTTAACTCCTACCAACCTCTCCCTGGGATCATGCTTTTAATACTTTTCTTCAATGGCTAATAGACTTTTGCAATAAGTATGTGAGTTCTTTATGACTAATATTGATTCCATGGATTATACGCACTCTCACCCTTCCACCTTTGCTAGCCTCTCTAGTACCGCCAAATTTCGCCGGTACAACAAACACCTTCCTCAAAACAGCCACCATATACCTTCTTCAAAACAGCCAACATATATCTTTCCTCAAAACAGCCACCATACCTATGCATTTCCATAGCCATTTTGAGATATATTGCCATGCAACTTCCACTGTTTCCTTTTATGACATGCGCCGTCACTTCCATATTGCATGTAGAGTCATATTTTGCCATAGGTAATTTTCTTTTGAGTTGTAAGTAAATAAAAAGTGTGACGATTATCATTACTAGAGCATGTCCCATGTGAGGAAAGGATGATGTAAGCTATGATTCCCTCACAAGTGGGGATGAGATTCCGAACTTTGTGAAAAAATAAAAGAGGCCAGCGGAGCCCAAATAAAAAAATAAGTAAAACAGGCCTTAGATGCCCACCAAAAAATGAGAGAAAAGAGAGAAGGCACATTGCTACTATCTTTTTCCACACTTGTGCTTCAAAGTAGCACCATGATCTTCATGATAAAGAGTCTCCTATTTTGTCACTTTCATATAACTAGTGGAATTTTCCTTCATGATGCACGTCCACTTAGTTCCTTTTTGATCTTTCATACACTTATAGCTCTAGTGAATCTGTTGCATGGCAATCCCTACTCACTCACATTGATATCTATAAATGGTCATCTCCATAGACCGTTGATATGCCTAGTTGATGTGAGACTATCTTCTCGCTTTCCTTGACAACCTCCACCATATTCTATTCCACCTATAGTGCTATATCCATGGCTCACGCTCATGTATTGTGTGAGAGTTGAAAAGGTTTGAGAAAATAAAGGTGTGAAAACAATTGCTTGACTTTTTCATCGAGGTTGTGCATGATATAAATACTTTGTGTGGGGAAGATCGAGCATAGCCAGACCATATGATATTGTAGGGATAACTTTCTTTTGACATTATATTTTGAAGAGATACAATTGCTTTGCTAGTATGCTTGAAACATTATTGTTTTTATATCAATATTAAGCTTTTGTTTTGAGTCTTATGGATATGAATATTCTTGCCGCAATAAAGAATATTACATGGATAAATATGTTAGGTAGCACTCTGCATCAAAAATTCTATTTTTATCATTTACCTACTCGAGGACGAGCAGGAATTAAGCTTGGGGATGGTGATACGTTTCCAACGTATCTATAATTTTTTATGATGGCATGCTATTATATTATCTGTTTTGGATGTTTAATATGCATTAATATGCTATTTTATATTATTTTTGGGACTAACCTATTAATCTAGAGCCTAGTGCTAGTTTCTGTTTTTTCCTCGTTTTGAGTTTTGCAGATATGGAATACTAAATGGAGTCCAAACGGAATAAAACCTTCGAAAGGATTTTTCAGGAAGGAAACAAATCAACCAGGCTTGGGGTGCATGCTAGGACTTGTGCCAGGAGGTCACAAGCCTGCTAGGCACGCCCCCCTAGTCGCACCTAGCAGGCTTGTCGTCTCCCAACAGGTCTCCTAACCCTAATCTTTGGCCTATAAATTCCCAAATATTCCCCCGACATTAGAAGGAGCCACGCAAATATTTTTCCACCGCCAAAAGCCTCCGTTCCCGAGTTATGCAATCCTGGAGCATATTCCGATAATCTGTCGGAGGGGGTTTCAATCATGAAGGGCAACTAGATCAACTCCATTGCCCCTCCGATGATGCATGAGTAGTCCACCACAGACCTACGGGTCCATAGCTAGTAGCTAGATGGATTCTTCTCTCTCTTTGATCTTCAATACCATGTTCTTCATGATCTTCATGGAGATGTATCCGATGTAATCCCCTTTTGTGGTGTGTTTGTCAAGATCCGATGAATTTTCAGTTTATGTTCAGATTATCCATGATTCTTATTTAAATCTCCTCTAAATTCTTATTTGCATGATTTCATATCCTTGTAAGTCTCTTCGAGTTATTGGTTTGGTTTCGCCAACTAGATTGGTAATTCTTGCAATGGGAGAAGTGCTTGGTTTTGGGTTCAATCTTGGGGTGTCCTCACCCAATGACATAGTAGGGGTAGTGAGGCACGTATTGTATTGTTGCCATCAAGGGTAACAAGATGGGGTTTTCATCATATTGCTTGAGTTTATCCCTCTACATCATGTCATCTTTCTTAATGCGTTACTCTGTTCTTCATGAACTTAATACTCTAGATGCAGGCAGGAGTCGGTCGATGTGTGGAGTAATAATAGTAGATGCAGAATCATTGTGGTTTACTTGGTACGGATGTGATGCCTATATGCATAATCATTGCATTGGATAACTACATGATTATTCGCTTTTCTATCAATTACTTGATTGTAATTTGTTTACCCACCATGATATTTTCCTTCGAGAGAGAAACCTCTTGTGAAACCTATGGCCCCGGGGTCTACTTTCCATAAGATACTTTCAGATCTATAAACCAAAAATACCAAAAATACTTTGCTGCAATTTATTTACCTTTTACTTTTCGTTCTCATTTACATCTATCTCTATTGGATCTAATCCTTACAAATAATCGCGAAGGGATTGACATCCCCTGTATAGCGTTGGGTGCAAGAGTTTGATTGTTTATGTAGGTGCATTCATTTGTGACTTGCTTGTTCCTCCTATTGGATTGATACCTTAGTTCTCAACAACTGAGAGAAATACTTATCTACTTTGCTGCATCACCCATTCCTCTTAAAGGGAAAACCAACGCAAGCTCAAGAGGTATCACCGCTTCATCCCACAATACAACCAAATAAAAATAAGACTAAGGATGTAAGAAATCTTAACATCAATGCCCACAAACACTCTATGTTCTACACGTGTATAGCATCTACGCATAGACCGAGCTCATGATGCCACAGTTGGCGAACGTTTTATGGGAAACAAAAAAAATCCTGCGCACACGCAAGATCTATCCATGGAGATTCATAACTACGAGAGGGGAAGTGTATCTACATACCCTTGTAGATTGCTAATCGGAAGTGTTTATAACGCGGTTGATGTAGTCGTACTCTTCATGATCCAATCGCGATCCAGTCCGATCCAACGCCGAACGGAGGGCACCTCCACATTCAGCACACGTGCGGCTCGATGATGTATTCGCCTCCTTGATCTAGCAAGCAAGGTGCATTAGTATATGGGTTCTCAACCAGCACGATGGCATGGTGTAGATGGTGGTGGAGCTATCCCGGCAGGGCTATGCGGAGCACTACCGAAACTGTGAACGAAGGAGATAACGATCTAGGGAGAGAGAGGGGTGCCAAGGGCTTGGTGTGTCCTCTTGGGGTGCCCCCTCCCCTCCATATATAGGTGGGGGCATGGAGAACATCCCCTCCAAGCCCTAGGGCGCAGCCAAGGGGGAGGAGTTGGACTGCTGGTCCAATTCCCTCCCTTTCCATACACACCTGGACTTTCCACCTCTGCCAAGCCACATGGGCCTTGAGGGACTTGTGCGCCTGGCCCAATAAGGCCAGGGTGCCTCACCTCAGCCCATGCAAACCCTTGGGACATGGTGGAACCCTTGGTGGACTTTAGGACTCCTTCGGAAGTTTCCGGAACCTTTTAGAAGCTTCCCGATACAATGCCGGAAAAACCCAAAACTTTTCCCGTAGCTAGAATATGACTTCCCATATATAAATCTTTACCTATGGACCATTCTAGATATCCTCGTGACTATCGGGATCTCATCTGTGACACTGAACAACATTTGGTCACCAACATACATAACCCAATAATACTATATCATCACTGAACGTTAAGTGTGTGTATCCTATGTGTTCGAGAATCATGTGGACATGAATGGGACACCTCTCTGGTCAATAATGAATACCAGGACCTAGATGCCCATATTGGTTCCCACATACTTCATGAAGATCTTCATCGGTCAAACCACGATGCCAAGGATTCAATCAATCCTGTATGCAGTTCCCTTTGTCCAACGGTATGTTACTTGCCCAAGATTCGATCGTCAGTATCTCCATACCTAGTTCAATCTCGTTACCGGGAATTCTCTTCACTTGTTATGTAATACAAGATCCAGTGACTAACTCCTTAGTCACATTGCTTGCAAGCTTATTGTGATGTTGTATTACTGAGAGGGCCCAAAGATATCTCTCCGTTAAACGGAGTGACAAATCTCAGTCTCGATCCATTCCAACCCAATAGACACCCTCGAAGATACCTAGAGAGTACCTTTATGATCACCCAGTTATGAACTGACGTTTGATACACACAAGGCATTCCTCCGGTGTCCAGGAGTTGCATGATCTCATGGTCTTAGAAACAGATACTTGACATGAATAAAGCAGTACCAATAAACTTAGTGATACGATCAAATGATATGCTTACAGTTTGGGTCTTATCCATCACATCATTCTCCTAATGATGTGGCCCCGTTAAACCTGGGCATAACCCAGGCCAGGACGGGTTTCGGTCCGGGCTTGAGAAAACCTGAACGGGAAAACTTAGGCCTGAGCCTGGCCTTGCTCGGCTGTCAGGCCCAACAAATCGGGCCCGAACCTGGAAAGCCCGGTAATGCCCGGTCGGCCTGGCCCGATCTAGGCTAAAAATTTGTGTTTTGCAAGCCCAAGGCCGGCATGTCTTCTCGTCGGGCTCGCTTTCCATGCCCGAGCCCGGCCTGATGGCACGATCAGGCCTGGCCCAGCTCGGGAATCTCGGGCCGGGCCGGGCCGATTGGGCCAGGCTGCCCAGGCCCAGGCGTAGACCCCGTTCTCAAATGACAACTCATGTATATGGTTAGGAAACCTTAACCATCTTTGATCAACGAGCTAGTCTAGTAGAGGCTCACTAGGGACATGGTGTTGTCTATGTATCCACACATGTATCTGAGTTTCTGATCAATAAAATTCTAGCATGGATACTAGACGTTTATCATCAACAGGGAAATATGATAATAACCAAATTATTATTACCTCTAGGGAATATTTCCAATAATTGTTTCTTGCCTGTTGCAACATACAAGTTCTTTCACTAATGGCAAGTTATAAAAAAGGGCGTGGGCCTATTGAGGTCTTGAGTCATGGTCATTGAATTAGGGGCATGTGGTATATTTTTCTCTTGTTGCAACACACGAGCTCTTTTGCTAGTCCAAACAAAATCTTGCATTGTGCTAAGATGTTCTTGTTCATTCTTTGTGCGACTATTCGGGTGAGGGCGCTAGTTTATAAAAATCATGTCACTGACACCATAAGCGCTCAATGGGAATGGCTGGAGATATAGGCAAACCCCATTTTATGTTGAAGGTGCCGCTTAAAGGCAATTTTTGCCAAATGGCACACACCCCATCAGAGCTAGGCCGACGCATTTACCTTTTTTCTGTTGTTAAACTTCAAAAAATGTGGACGGAGGGGGGATTTGAACCCTCGACATGTGCGCTTAGGGAGAAGCGCACCAGCCACTAGGACAACCATTTACTTCTTTACATATTTTTGACGTGTTTGGTTACCTACATCGTTTTTGGGCACTTTGCATACTTGACCCAGTTGGTCCTGGCCAAGCATATGCAGGCTAAAAACCAACATATGCATGTAGATTGGTTGCCCGCATCCCCGCTAGCCTGCATGTGCCAAAACGGAAGGCATGTTGTGTGATTGTGGCCTGATTTGAGGAAAAACACAAGTCTGGTTGTTTGGTTACATCTAGGACAGTAGTGTGGTAACCTCCTTTTTGATGTGGTGAGGTTACTAGAGGCAAAAAAATAGAGAAACCAGAGCATAACAAACTTATTAAGGACACATGGAAGTTTAACCGCACACAAAATTTAAACATAGTATGATAAGTTTCAAAGTTAAACCACATCACACAGTCTTAAACCAACAACAACCAACTTCACTAGGAACGAAAGGTCATTTAAGTGGTCATGGCGAAGGCCTGGTCATGCTTCTTGCACTTGGTAACCACCTTCATTCCATCATTGTTAAATATGATCACCTTCATGCTGCTCAGATTGAACAGCTTAAAAGTCAGCATGTACCCAATCCTGACCTGGTGAATGGCGGCGAAGGTGTCTCAACCCTGATCAAGGGTGACCCTGTCGTGGACCACCTTCACCGTGACCCTCCATGAGCAGTTGGTGTTCGTCTTCAGACTGAACTCCATAGGCACGACGGCAAAGTGCTTGGTGAAGTCCAGCGGCAAAGGCAGAGCCTCGAGCTTCAAAGCAAAGATCACCTTGCAGAAGTGGGTTGGTCGTGCCTCCTCATGGTAGTTTTCATAGTTCCTCCGCTTGGTGTTAGGGTGTTCCTGCACCGGCACCTCCACCAATGGTGGCACGACCTCCTTTCCCTTTTCCAATGGTAGCAACACCTCTGTGTCCTTGTCCATCTGCATTATCAACAACAAGCAGTTCAATGTCAACATTCAATACTAGCGGCCTAACGCTCCTATAATTACCAACACTTCTCACCCAACACCGCACTCGAACTTCACCAGTGAAAGGACATGGATGTCGCCTAGAGGGGGTGAATATGAGCTTTAAAATAATTACAGTTTAGGCTTGAACAAATGCGAAATAAAACTATCATTTAATTAGTCAAGCACAAAACCTAAAACAACTAGGCTCACCTATGTGCACCAACAACTTATGCTAAGCAAGATAAACAACTAAGTGATACCAAGGCATATAACATGAAACAATATGGCTATCACAAAGTAAAGTGCATAAGTAAAGGGCTCGGGTAAGAGATAATCGAGGCACGCGGAGACGACGATGTATCCCAAAGTTCATACCCTTGCGGATGCTAATCTCCATTCCGAGCGGTGTGGAGGCACAATGCTCCTCAAGATGCCACTAGGGCCATTGTAATCTCCTCATGCCCTTGCACAATACAAGATGTTGTGATCTAATAAGGGACCCTTGAGGGCGGTCACCGAACCCGTACAAACAAGGTTGGGGCAAACTCCACAACTTAATTGGAGGCTCCCAACAACAACATGAAGCTTCACCACAATGGATTGTGGCTCCAAGGTGACCTCAAATGCTCGGGGCAATCTTCACAACCTAATTGGAGACCCTGAAGCTTGCCCGAAGCTTTGCACCACAATGATTGAGCTCCGAAGCACCACCAACCCTCTAGGGCGCCAAAGCACCCAAGAGGAACAAGCTCTAGGGTGATCAAACAACCAAGAGTAATAAGCTTCTCAACTTCTCACTTCCACGTATCACCGTGGAGAACTCAAGCCTATGCACCAAATGCAATGGCAAGGGCACACGAAGTGCCCAAGTCCTTCTCTCCCAAATCCCACCACAACAACTAATGCTATGGAGGAAAGTAAGAGGAAGAACAAAGAAGAACATGAAGAACTCCAAGATCTAGATCCAAGGGGTTCCCCTCACATAGAGGAGAAAGTGATTGGTGGAAATGTGGATCTAGATCTCCTCTCTCTCTTTTCCCTCAAAAAGGAGCAAGAATCATTGGAGGGATTGAGAGTTAGCAAGCTCTAAGAAAGTCAACAATGGGGGGAAAACACGAGCTCAAAAGATGGGGGCCATTGGGGAAGAAGACCCCCTTAAATAGGTCCCCACGAATCTGCCCGTTATGTGCAGAATAACATAGGAGCGGTACAACCTCTATGCTCACCGGTACAACCGGTAATACCGATTATACCGGAACAACCACCCAAGAACCGCTCCAAAACAGAACATAGTCTGGTGGTAGAGTGGTACATGGCCGGTACAACCTCCGGACCAATTCTGGAGCGGTACAGCCACTCCAAACACCAGTTGTACCGCTCCACCGGTACAACCTCTATTAGAACCGGTACAACTTCTCAGTGTAAAACAGGTAAGACATAAACAACCATAAGTTACGCATACAAGCTCCAAATTGAGCAAACTCAAGCTTATTGGATAGCAGATGACAAGTACTATCCTAACAACGAATGGTTATAGCAAGAAGAGGTAGTAGAAAAATGCCAATGATATAGAGATGTGAAACCTCTATGAATGAAGAACCGGTAGAAACTCCAACGTCGGAAACATCATAGAAGATGCATATGGACTCCGTTCGATGAACTCGAGCTTGTCATGAAGATGACTCTAAGCTCTAAAACTCACAAAGAGAAAAGCCAGCCAAGAACCAAGAAAGATGATGATGCCAAGAATGCAATAGGTTTGAGTTCTCAACGAATGATACGATCAAGCTACTCACTTGAGAGCCCCCCTTGATAGTACGACTGTCGATCCTATAACCCGGTCTCCCAACTACCACCATGAGACCGGTAAAATAGAAAACCCGATCAAGGTCAAACCTTTGCCTTGCGCATAGTCCACTTGAGTTAGATGATGACGATCTTGTCCTCCTCAAGATGGACCACCTTTCTTGATTGCACCGTCTTGGTGAAGACTAGTAGATTGCTCCCCCATACTCCACTATGGGTGAGCTACTCTTCGACACATCTTCACAAGTCCATTATCACCACAATGGATGGCAATCTTCAAGAATGATATCTTCATGATGATTCACTTGAACTTGCACACCACAACCTTGATGACGATCATCACTTGATGTCATCCTCCATGGGAATATACCTAACCCCACAAAGAACTCTCACATAGATCATGGATTAGTACAAAAGGCGCAATGGACAATGCTTACCATACCATGGGATCACTTGATCCCTCTCGGTACATCTTGTACGCTTTGTGTGTTGATCAACTTGATTCACTCTTTTATTTAGTCTTGATCAACCTTGTATCTTATGTTCTCTCTTCATAAAGATGATGTCTTGACGGTAAACATGAATGTTCACACAATAATCTTCTTCAAGACATGCTTGCAATAAGCTCAACTCTCAGATGACCAATCTTTGGATAAATCCTTGAATATCACCTTGGTCGCCATATAAACTCCTTGAAACCAACACATGTACTTCAAGAAGTGCCTATGGACAAATCCTTCGAATAAACTCAAGGCAACCATTAGTCCATAGGGATTGTCAACAATTACCAAAACCACATATGGAGAAATATGCTCTAACAACCAGCATGGAAGAAGTGCATAAGGAGTCCGACATTGTGGTGAAGAAGGCGATGGTGAAGGAGTTGAAGACACCAATTCCTGACCCAATGAAGGGCGCTATGTCAGTCAACATCCTTTGCTGGGCCATGAATCAAGCAAACTCCGGTGACGCTCGACATAGGGCCAAGTGGGCCAAGTACAAGGAGTACAACCGTCCTAATGACGACCATGCAGCGGTGTACAGGACGACACGGACTTTGGTGGATCCAGCAGAGGAAGACGATGAGGTGCAGATGGTGGCCAGGGCGTCGACGGTAGGTGTTGGGGATATAATCCCCCGGCATGACCCGCATAAAGGGGTCCAGGTTATACCTGACAGCTCGTGAGACGGACCAAGAATGAGCCGTGAGACTTACGACCCGGGAAGATAGGCGGATCATGGCGTGGGCCGCCAGGTGGCCCGGATAGAGAAGACTCTGGTGCGTAAGCCGGTCGGAGGTAACTTGGCAGGGAAGATAGAGGAAGACTTGGATAGACAATGAGAGTTGGTTACAACTTGTATGACCCGGAGTCTTTACCTCCTATATAAAGGTAGACCCGGGGCGACTTAGAGATCAGGTGATCGAGAACTAGGTCAAGCTTTAGCTCCCTTGTAATCGATACAACAAGCAATACAAACACAATCAGGATGTAGGCTATTACCTCGCCTTGAGGGGCCGAACCTGGGTAAACTTGTGTCCTTCGTCCCAGCCAACCCCTTTGAGTCCATCACATTAGTAATGGCCTCGAATCCAAGTCCGTTCACCTGGACATCTGCCGTGATAAATCCACGACAGTTGGTGCCCACCGTGGGGCCTTCGCTTGGTGGTGTTGAGTTCTCAAAGGGATCTTTCCCAGGGCTCTAAGGATACGTGGTCGGAAGGATCAGCAAGAGTCGTCGTGGCCGGCTCTACATCGACGATGCCGACCGGGGGCTTGATGTTGAGTCCGTGGAGTACGGATTCCGGGTTCCATTCGGCGGGATCCATGTCTTCATCGGAAAGGTTGATGGATCTATACCTGGGCCGGACGTCTGCACCGACATCATCGAGCCGGCTCGGCGTCTGCAACCTGCGCGTAACATGCATCCTGCCCGTGCTAATTCGGGTCAGAAGCATGTCTTTGTAGGCTTCACTCAAGGTACGGATCTAGAAGCTTCCGGATCACAGGAAACTCTTGTCTATTCAGAGGATGAATCTTCAAGTGGAGAAACGGAGTCGGTGTACCAGCTCCGCAACGGTGGCCTTGGGGGCTACGGCGACGTCTACCCTAAGTCAGATCGCTCTGAGTCGGATGATCTTGGGCTTCCGGTTCATGCTGTCATGTTCATGGCGGGCTCAGCCCCAGGCACGAGTAGTGCAGCCGCGGGAGCCGCCACCTCGGGTGATAACCCGCCACCGCCGGCTCAAGTTCTTGTGGAGCTGATGGACGAGCTCACAGCTTTAATGGCCACTGAGGTCACACCAGATAATCAAGCATCTTGGAATTTAGAGATCGCAAGGATCAAGGGCCAGATGATAGAGGAACGACAAAGGATGGCTGAGCTAAAGATCCAGATGGAAGAAGACGTAGAACGTATCAAGGCAGATGCTTTCCGTCTAGGGCTGGAGCAAATATCAGCAGCAGCGGTACATCAGAGGAGGCATCAATCCCGTCTACCAGAGTGCTATGAAGCAAGGAACCTCTTCAATACTCCTGGCGCGGGGCGAGTAACAGACGCGCTCGAAAGCCGCCCGACGGAGCGGCCAGCGACTCATCCGGCCCGGCGTAACCAAGCTTCACCTAGGGGCTTTCCAACACCGGCGGGTCATTATTCTAACCCGGCCGAGAATATGGTGGCAGCGGCCGCCCGGCTTGAGACAATTCCTATCCCGGATGAAGCACCCTTTGCGGAGGATGTGCGGAACGCCATCGGGTACCTGCAGAAGGTCGTGGCCCACCAGGAGAAATATACTCACAAACGGGGCCATATTCATTCAACCCCCCTCTCCAGCCGCAGCTTTAGCCGGCGCTACGAGTCACCAGCAGGTTCCAGTAGCAACCGGCACAGAGAGATTCCGACGGGTCACCGGCCGGGTAGAGACACGCCAGCATTTGTAAACCATGTGGGAAGCCTACAAGAGGCGCTAGCTAGGCCGGCCTACCAGGAGCCCGTGCCTTTCGTTTCGGTAGGGGCAGGAGTAAACTCTAGGACGGTAGTGCTGCCGTGTTTATCACCGGCTCTGCGGGGCGAACGGTTGCCGAAAGACTTCAAAGGGCCCCGCAAGGTCCCAAATTGTACCGCTGATTTACCCCTAGAGGCCTGGGTGGAAAGTTATGAACTGGCCATGGAGATGCTGGATGTCAGTGAGGCGGTTTGTGCCAAGTATTTCGTCATGATGCTTGAAGGCCCGGCTCACACGTGGTTAAAGGGGTTACCACCTAATACCATCAATTCATGGGCGGAGCTCAGGGCCCGGTTTATTAAAAACTTTCAAGGGACGTGCAAGCAGCCTATGACCATTGTGGATCTTGATCACTATGTCCAACACAACGAGTCGGCCCATCATTGGGTACGGCGGGTCTCGACAATCATCCACTCATCGGAGCAGATCACGGCGGCTCAAGCAGTGCTAATCTTGGAGAAGAACTGCCACTTTGTTCCTCTGAAGCAAAAGCTTGGACGGCTCAAACGTACGTGTCAGGACATGGGAGAGCTCATGACGGCTCTCATGAAATATGCCGACTCTGACAGCACGAAGGATCCGGTTTCTGATGGTGAGAAGGCTGGCCAAGGTAAGAAGAGAAATCAAGGCAAGGGTGCAGCAAACAATGGTAGCCAGAGCAAGCGTAAGAATCCAGAGGCCGGGTCAGAGCTAGTGTCTAATACAAACACCCAACAGAATTACCCCAAAGGCAATAGGAGGTTCAGATCGCCCTTCGGCAAGGATAACTCTTCCTCGAACATGGAGGAGTTACTTAAGCGACCTTGTCCAAATCACAGTCTGCCGGATAAGCCGGCAAACCACACATGGGAGAATTGCAATTTCATGCAGAAATACAAGCGGTATTTCACACAACCTAACAATCGAGATGGTGGCCCGCCAGGCGGCTCAGGACATGGCGGGTCAGGAGCTGGGTTTGGTTCCGGCGGCTCAGGATCCAATCATCCAGATCAGGATAATCAGAGGGGACACCAGCTGCATTCTGGTAACAATAATCAACAACAACAGTAACAGCATAATCAGTCTGGTTATCAAAGTAATCCGAAGCAGCTCAGCTCCGGGCAGTACCACATTTTCACGACTAGTCTCAATAAACGGGACCAGAAGTTGCGTAAGTGGGTAGTTAATGCGGTTGCACCGGCTCTACCATAGTACTTAAAGTGGTCCGAATATGACATAACATGGAGCCGAGAAGATCACCCGCCGCGTGTCGATGACCCGGGGCGGCTGGCTTTGGTTGTGACCCCCCAGGTGGGCGGGTATATGGTGAACAAGGTGCTTATGGATGGCGGCAGCAACATAAACATCCTTTATTATGACACTTTCCAGTGGATGAAGTTGCTTGACAAGGATTTAAAACCTTCATCCACCGTCTTTCATGGTGTGGTGCCGGGTAAATCGGTGTATCCGGTGGGCAGGATTTCGTTGAAAGTGGCTTTTGGTGATGAGTATAATTACAGGGTGGAATCCTTGTGGTTCAAGGTGGTCAAGATCAAGAGTCCTTATCATGCGTTATTTGGACGAATGGCTTATGCTAAGTTCATGGCTAGGCCCTGCTATGTTTACTTGCAGCTCAAGATGCCCGGCTTAAATGGTACCATTACTGTTCATGGTGATTGAAATACGGCTATTGAATGTGAAGAAGGAGATGCGGCCTACGCAGAGTCCAGTTGTGCCCAGGAGGAACTTAAGTTCTATAAGGAGAATGTTGATCCGGAGGATATGACCCTGCTGAAAAAGCCCACCACGGAGGTTGAACCGCCCCTCAAGTTTTCAGCGGATGATACTAAGACAGTAGATTTCACTCTGGGCGACTCATCTAAGTAGTTCATCATTGGAGCTCACATGGATCCCAAATAGGAAAGCGCGCTCATCGAATTCATCCGTGAGAATCGGGATATCTTCGCATGGAAACCTTTTGACATGCCGGGTGTACCGAGAGAGTTTGCTGAGCACAACCTTAATGTGGATCCAAAGTTTAAGCTGATTAAACAGTTTTTGCGGCGGTTTAATGAGGAGAGGCGCAAGGCTATTGGGGAAGAAGTTGCCCGACTTTTGGCAGCGGGTTTTATCGTTGAAGTTTTTCACCCGGAATGGTTGGCTAACCCGGTGTTGGTGCTCAAAAAGAATGGCACATGGCGTATGTGTGTGGACTACATGGACCTTAACAAAGCTTGTCCGGCTGATCCATTTGCCCTTCCTCGTATTGATCAGATCATTGATGTTACGGTGGGGTGTGAAAGTTTGTGCTTCCTGGATGCTTACTAAGGTTATCATCAGATCAAGATGGCGGTTAAAGACCAGGAGAAGATGGCTTTTATTACACCCTTTGGGGTGTTTTGTTATGTTTCTATGCCTTTCGGGCTCAAGAGTGCCCAGGCGACTTATCAGTGATGCGTGCAGAACTGCCTTCACAGTCAGATTGGCCGTAATGTTCATGCTTATGTAGATGATATCATGGTCAAATCCAGAAGGAAGGAGACTCTCTTGGAGGATTTAAATGAAACTTTTGATAACCTCCGGGTCTACAAGATGATGCTTAACCCGACCAAGTGTGTCTTTGGTGTTCCGGCGGCAAGCTTTTGGGTTTCCTGGTCTCTGAGCGTGGTATCGAGGCTAACCCAGATAAAATCAAGGCTATTACCTCTCTGGGAGAGCCGTCTTGCATTGATGATGTTCAGCGCTTGGCAGGGCGGATTGCTGCGTTGAGCCGGTTCATAAGCCGTCTTGGAGAGAAGGCTATTCCTTTATATCAAATGATGAAGAAGACAGACAAATTTGTCTGGAGCAAAGCGGCGGGTGAAGCATTTGCGGTGCTTAAAAAACAGCTCACTAAGCCGCTAGTGCTGGCCGCTCCGGCTGAGAAAGAACCGTTACTCCTTTATGTGGCGGCTAATAACCAGGCAGTGAGTGCTGCAATTGTGGTCGAGTGCAAGGAGGCCGAGAAGGAGTATCCAGTGCAAAGACCAGTTTATTATATTAGTGAGGTCCTGACAGAGTCTAAGCAAAGGTATCCGCATTGGCAGAAGCTGGTATATGGGGTCTTCATGGCCAACCGCAAGTTAAAACACTACTTCTTCGGGCACCAGATAACTGTGGTCAGTTCTGCTCCGCTAGGGGATATTATCCAGAACAGAGAAGCCACGGGAAGGATTGCTAAGTGGGCATTGGAACTAGGACCTCTCAATTTAAAGTATGTGCCTCGCACGGCTATCAAGTCCCAAGCCCTTGTGGATTTCATAAATGATTGGACGGAGTGTCAAGCTCCCGAGGAAAAGCCGGATGACACATACTGGACTATACACTTTGATGGATCCAAGCAGTTAGAGGGATCAGGGGCAGGAGTTGTTCTGACATCCCCCAAGGGTGATAAGTTTTGTTATGTGCTCCGGCTGATGTTCCCCTGCACTAACAATGCGGCTGAGTATGAAGCTTTGCTTCATGGTCTTAGGTTATCCAAGGAGATGAATTTGAGCCGAGTCAGGTGTTTGGGCGACTCAGATCTAGTGGCTCAGCAAGTTTCTGGCACTTGGAATTCCGAAGACCCGCGGATGGCGGCTTATCGTCGGGCGGTTGATATTATTGCGGGTCACTTCAAAGGATATCAGGTAGATCACATTGATCGTCGCAGGAATGAGGCGGCTGATGCCTTATCACAGTTAGGTTCTCAATGAAAGCCGGTGCCACCCAATGTCTTTATGGACGTCTTACACCATCCGACTGTCAAGATACCTTCAATAGAAGATTTGGTTGTTCTTGACCTGGAGGCAGAATTGGTGGCGGCTCTGCATGCTATCCCAGATTGGACTATTCCCTATTTTGCCTATTTGACCCAGGGCGAGTTACCTGAGGATGAAGACCTAGCCAGAAAGATCACCCGGAGTTCTAAGTCCATGACAATAGTTAATGGTGAGTTACATAAATGCAGCGTGACGGGAGTTTTCCAACATTGTGTTTCACCAGAGGAGGGTCGGCAGATCTTGAATGAAATCTATGCTGGCGATTGTGGACACCACACCGGCTCGAAGTCTTTGGTGTCCAAGGCTTTCCGGCACAGGTTTTTCTGGTTGACAGCTCATAAAGATGCAGAGGACTTAGTCCGTAAGTGCGACGGCTGTCAGAAGTTTGGCCGGCGTGCTCATATTCCGGCTCAGGAGTTAAGGATGATACCAATTACTTGGCCATTTGCGGTCTGGGGGCTTAACATGGTGGGACCTTTCAAGAGATCCAAGGATAAGAAAACACACCTCTTGGTGGCGGTGGACAAGTTTACCAAGTGGGTAGAGGCAAAGCCGATCAGCAAATGTGACGCGGCTACGACGGTTTTATTTATTAAAAAGTTGATCTACCATTTTGGTTACCCACATAGCATCATCACTGATAATGGTACAAATCTATCCAAGGGGACTATGAAAAAATTATGTGACGAAGAGCATATCCGGCTTGATGTTTCAACAGTGGTGCATCCACAATCCAACGGTCAGGCGAAGCGTGCCAATCAGGAAATTCTACGAGGGATTAAACCGCGGCTTATGGTTCCTTTGCAGCGAACGCCCGGGTGTTGGGTAGAAAAATTACCCTCCGTCTTATGGAGCATTAGGACCACCTCTAACAGATCCACGGGTTTCACGCCTTTCTTTATGGTGTACGGGGCCAAGGTAGTTTTGCCTAGTGACATCCGGCATGACTCGCCAAGGGTGGCGGCTTATGTTGAGGCGGACAATGAGACGGCACGTCAAGACGCATTGGATGCTCTGGAAGAGGTGTGTGAGCTAGCAGCGGCCCGATCGGCGATTTATCAACAAGACCTGCGTCGCTATCACAGCCGCAGGGTCAAGACCCGGACGTTCTAGGAAGGCGACTTAGTGCTCCGACTGATTCAGGACCAGACAAATATGCATAAGCTCTCTCCTCCATGGGAAGGACCTTTTGTAGTCAGCAGAAATCTCAACAACGGGTCATATTACCTCATCGATATCCGAGATGACTCGGATACGGCGGGTCAGGAGACCCGCCGGCCGTGGAACATCGCGCATCTCCGGCCTTATTTCACTTAAGGGTGTAGAGACCCTTCATTGTACACTATCATTGTACATATCATAGTTATGTAAACAAATAAAGACGTATCACTGCAAAGGTGAAGTCCCTGCTGTTAGACACATCCTCATATAAGAGAAGGTTAAATAATGTCCCAGTTGATGTATTAACTGAGATTGGCGAACGACGGCCACAAAAGCCCGGCTCAGGAAAATGAGTCGTGGCGCCAAGCGTTATGCCACAAAATCCCGGCTCAGGAAAATGAGTCATGGCACCAGGCATTATGCCACAAAAGCCCGGCTCAGAAAAATGAGTCGCGGCACCAGGCGTTATGCCACAAAAAAACCGGCTCAGGAAAATGAGTCGTGGCGAGGGCGGCTTCTTACCTTTGGGTATGGCTTCTAACGCCTATCCGCCGGCGTTTTACGCCGTACTGCTGAAGGGAGCTTCTTACCGACGAGTATCACTTCTAACACCCTATCGGTCGGCTTTATGCCAAATTTCCGGCTAACACGTTTAGCCGCGGTTATGAGGGGTTTGTTACCGACGGGTAGCTAACACCAAATAACTCGCGAACGGCGGCTTCTTACCTTCGGGTATAGCTTATAATGCCTATTAGCCGGCTTCATGCCACGTAAAACCAGCTAAGAAAAATTAGCTACGGCAAACGGCGGCATCTTACCTTCGGGTATAGCTTATAATGCCTATTAGCCGGCCTTATGGCACAAAAATACGGCTAAGGAAAATTAGCCGCGGCGAAGGCGGCTTCTTACCTTCGGGTACAGCTTATAACGCTTATCCACCGGCGTTTACGCTGTATTATTACATTCGGGTACAGCTTATAATGCTTGTTAACTGGCTTTATGCTACAAAACTCCGGTTAACATGATTAGCCGCAGACGGAAATTATTAAGTTCTTTCGACCGACTCTCGGCCCAAGAAGAGGAGACAAACGATGACAAGTCAGGAATGCATACAAAGAAGATGGCACTTTGGAAGCCGGATTTTTTCTCATTTAAAAAGATTAGCAGAGCAAATGTCACAGGAAATATATTACAAACGCTCTATGTAGAGCCCAAAAGTGTTGATCAAGTCTTTCAAGTCCCCTACGACGAGTTAAGGAGAACCGGCTATTACAAAGTGGAGTTAATCAACTGGCCGGCGGCTCATACTGCTCCGGTTCTTTGGGTGCCTGGATCTGAAGGTTGTCCAAGTTCCAGTTGCAATCAGCTAGAGCTGCAAAAGTCCCCTCTTCAAAGAAGGGAGACGGGTCAAGATCAGAAGCGAAGAGGTCCTTACTGCGGGTGGGCGTCAAGTCCTTCCATTCGTAGAGTGGGCCATGAACTCTCTTCTGGTCAGCATCATAAGCCGCCTGGTAAGTGTCCAGGTCAGCTTACTAAGACGGAAGCCAGAAACCTGGAGTCCTTGACGCACCGGATGTAGTCAGCTTCTGTGAACTCAGAACCATCATCCTTCTTGGACGGGAAGCCTTCCATCATATCAGTCGGAGTAAGCTCCGGAGCGAAGGCCAGAGCCCGGCTTGTGCCTGCGATTGCTCCCTGGCGGGCGGCTGATTTCTTCAACTCAGCGATCTGCTTTGGCATGGTGGAGAAAAGTTCCAAGACCCCTTTGAGAGTTGAAGGGATCTTGTCCTTGTACTGAACAGACTTGATGGTGAACATCGCGCTGCAGTAGAGCTGCTCCGCCAGGGTGTAGATAGCCTTCAGAGGCAGTAAGTTGTCGGACGCCAGTTGACGGCTTCTAGGACCTATATAAGCCGGAGGTTTTCATGATAAGTCGCCAGTTCAGATGTTATAACAGCAATTAAGGAAAAGTTGTCAAGAGCTCACCGAAGAGGGCGGCTGTCATCTTTGTGATATGGCGTTTCAAGGATTGCAACTCGTTAGAGACAGTCACCAACCGCTGATCAGCGTTGTCCGCCCGTTTGGTCAGCGTAGCCTTCTGAGACACGACAGACTCTCTGAAAGCGGCAAACTCTGCCTTGACTTTAACCGGCTCTTCGGTCAAGAGCCGACATTTCCCATCGGTGGCGCTCCGGGCAGCCATTTGATCAGCCAGGTTGGTCTTTAAGCCGGCCAACTATGACCCGGCTTCAGTCAAGGATTCCTGCAAACATTTCAAAGCAGAGAGTAAAACGGACAAGTCTCAAACATATTGCAAGCAATATGCATGACACTTGGGAGCTAATGTCTGTTTTTCAGAAGTTCACTACGAAGAGTCCCGGTTCAAACTTTGAACAAGTTTGAGCCGGCCCTTGGGGGCTACTATTATCTCTTTTAAAATATCTTCTAAGAAGTCCCGACTCAACTTTGAACAAGTTTGAGCCGGACCTTGGGGGCTACTATAGGATCTTCTGATTATCATCTATAGAATAATTTTATCTAAAAGATAACTATGCAAAGTCCCGGCTCAATATGTCGAGAAATTAAGCCGGCACTTGGGGGCTATGTAGGGATATAAGGAGGAAAAGAATACCTCATACTTCCTCTTCATGAGGTTAACCAGTTGGAGATCCATGTCCCGGTTGGTGGATAGGTGGGTCATGTAGCCAGCATGAAGCTCCTCAGCTATCATCTTCTCCAAGGCAGAAGGCTCAAATTCTAGCTTCCTAGAAGCTTCAGCTGTTTCACCCCGTTTGGTCAGCACGTGAGCCGGGGGAGAATGCAGACCAGCGCCAGTGATTTCAACTTTTGGGCCAGTCGTGTCCTTAGCCGCCGGGGCAGGGCTCAGCGGCTTAGAAGGATTCTTTGGCGGACTATCTGGGACAATGACATCAGCGATCGGCTCTGCAGAAGCTGTTGGGATATCTTCAGTCGGTCGCGAGTCATCCGGCTTTGAATGCTCCGGCTCTTGGGCAGCAGGGTTGGGGGAGGATTTGTTGGTTTTCTGATGCTTGGCTTGAGCACTGTAAAATGTGAGGATCAGAATCCAAAGGATACTACTGCTGCATAAAGAGCCGGGTGTCATAGCGGGTTGATCTTGGGAGGCGGCAGAGCGGTCGCGGAAGAGTCGCCGGAAGAGGGTGATTTTTGAGAGACAATTCAAGAAAGATGAGACAGCATCGAGGTCGCAAAGTAAAATTAATTAAACGGAGATACATACCTCTGCGGGGCGTTTCTTCGGAACTGGCGAGTCTGGCAAGCCGGACATAAGATCAGTAGAACCAACGTTCCGGGTCTGGCGACGCTCGGCCTGTTGTTACTTTTTCAAAAGAAAGTCGAGAGCCAGATAAGCAAGAGGATAAGAAAAGGAACTTTTCCAATAACCCGCCGCAGCTTTTGGGGGACAAAATATTCTGAGCCGGAAGAAGTGTAGATTACCTCAGGGGCATTGGCGCGGCTTGTTTCAACATCATCCTATGAGTAAAACAAGTGTAAGTAAAATAAGATAATAAAATGGTAGAAAGCAGCCAAGGTTTACCTCTGAGTCGGACAATTGCGGCGGGTCAAACCATCCTTCTTGTGGGGCGGTCTGCTTGGACTTCTTAGCCGGAGCTTTCTTCTTGAGCTTCTTCAAGGGAGGAACATATTCTTTCTTCCAAAAATCAGAGTTGGCCTAGAAAGGTAAACCGGTTAAACGGTAATGAGTCAGAAAGGTATGAGTGGCAAGGAGAAAAGGGGGTGAAGAGTCGCCTTACATCAGGAGCCGGATTTTTGGTGTTAAAAGGCGCCAGGCCAATGGCGCTGCATGATCTGGATGCTTCATGGACAAGGCTCCGGATGACGGTTGTGATGTCATCCACTGTCAGTGTTGATTGGTTGAAGCATAATGAACTATCATACTTGCCTTCGTATTCACACATGAGCCGGCTTCTATGACTTAAGGGCATAATCCGCCAGGAAATCCAGCAGCGGATCAAATTCAGTCCGGTTAAACCATTGGCCATGAGGGCCTTGATCTTGGCGTGAGCCGGCTCGTACCTCGCACTTTCCGAAGCTAATAGCCGGCCAGGAAGCTCTGAAGTTGTCTTGAGCCGGGAGGGACGATAACCCAGCAGTGGACACTCATTCTCAGGAGAGGTATCCTTGTAGTAGAACCAAGTCTTGTTCCAGTCCTTTGGATGACTCAGCATCTGCATGGCTGGAAAAGTAATATCCCTACGCCGTTGGATGGAGATCCCACCAAGTTCTAGACTTGGACGGGCTTTCATCTCAGTTTGCCGGTTGGCATAGAAGAATTCTCGAAATAACCCCACAGACGGCTTGGCTTGCAGAAAGACTTCACAGAGCACTTGAAAATTGCATATCTTTGAGATGGAGTTGGGGGCCAAGTCCTCGGAGTGAAGCTTGTAGAAGTGAAGGACGTCACGAAAGAACTTTGAGCCGGGAGGCACGAATCCTCGCTCGATACGGTCAGAGAAGACCACTACTTCGCCTTCTTGAGGAGTGGGCCGCGTTTCATCACCCGAGGCCCACCAATTAAGAACCTCCTTAGAAGGAAGGGTACCCGCATGAACAAAATCCAGTAAGAATTCTTCCGTGATGCAAGACCCGACCCAGTTGCATGAGTTGGAGGCGCGAGACATGCTGGCGGCTCAAAGACTGTGCAAATTAAAAGTACGGTGAGTCAAGAGCAAACAAATATTTGCAACGGCTTACAATTTTAAGGGCTATACAAATAATATGCCATGGTCCGGCTGATGAGAGCCGGAGAGGCCTGGCGGGTCAACAAAGAAAGGAGGAGGAGCGAAAATCGGCTAAGTCCCAGGAAACAGATTTCGTAAAGTTCAGCTAAAATGACGGATCTACAAAAACAGGGTAAATGCCTTTTATTTTCAGACCTAAGGACGAACAGGCGAAGTGGACGAAATCCAAAATGGCAAGCGGAGCAAGGATCAATCTATGTGTTCTTGTTTACCGCCTCTTACCCAGCGGCGCCGTGAAGACGAGCGACGGTCCGGAGTTCGTACGCTAAAGCGCGGCCGGTGGCAATGGAGTTCGAGCTCTAAAACAACGGCGGCGGCGAAGTTCTATAGAAACCCTATCGGAGACGGCTATGGATCTACGGGAAGAAGACTTACCGGCGACGGCGTGACAAGCGCAAGATGAACTCTGGTCCGCAACAGGTTGATGCAGCGGCCGATCGACGGCGAGATGAGGACAGCGCCGGAGCAGGAGCGGAAGCATCGGAGAGAAAGAAGATGGAAGCGCGAGCGGGGGAAAGGAAATGCCACCCGCAGCGGTCCTATTTACAAGGAAAACGGGTAGACGCGAAAATCTAGGTGACAGAAATCATTCGACCGAGGCAGACGCCTCGATTTTCGGGCTGACCATTTAATAAGAGATTTGTTGGTACGTCAGCGGATTTTTTGCAGGGCCCACGTGACGTCACGGCGGGTCATCACTGGGCAACTCGTCGAGGCGCAGAAGAAAAGGATGAAGTGAGCAAGCTCAAATCAACCTGGGGCCTAATGTTGGGGATATAATCCCGCGGCATGACCCGCCTAAAGGGGTCCGGGTTATACCTGATGGCTCGTGAGCCGGCCCAAGAATGAGCCATGAGACTTACAACCCAGGAAGATGGACGGCTCATGGCGTGGGCCGCCAGGTGGCCCGGACAGAGAAGACCCGGGTGCGTAAGCCACCCGGAGGTAACTTAGCAGGGAAGATAAAGGAAGACTCGGATAGACAATGAGAGTCGGTTACAACTTGTATGACCCGGAGTCTTTACCTCCTATATAAAGGTAGACCCGAGGCGACTTAGAGATCAGGTGATCGAGAACTAGGTCAAGCTTTAGCTCCCTTGTAATCGGTACAACAAGCAATACAAACACAATCAGGACGTAGGCTATTACCTTGCCTTGAGGGGCCGAACCTGGGTAAACTTGTGTCCTTCGTCCCAGCCAACCCCTTTGAGTCCATCACGTTAGCAATGGCCTCGAATCCAAGTCCATTCACCCGGACATCTGCCATGATAAATCCACGACAGCAGGCGACCATGCAAGACCCATCGTTCTTGACCGTGATGATGCGGAAGAAGGCAAACAGGAAGAAGACGACGACCGTGATGATGAGGAAGAAGGAAAATAGGAAGAAGACGACAAGGAGGAAGAAAATAATCCTATGCCCCACCGCCGCTTGAGGCCACTCCAGGGTCACCGCGGCTAGAGAAGTAGGTTGTATCCCAATCCCCTCCCCTGATGTAATCGACCGATTAGGCATGAACTGAAGGTGTGTTCAATCCCCCCACCTTGATGTGTTAATTCCCATTCCTCCCTATCCTACCGAGTACTAAATTAAATCTGTCTCGTCCTCGATGGAGGTAATCTAGAGAGGTCAAAGAAACTTATCGCCATTACCGATGCGCTGCTGGAGATGTGAAGTCGCTGTAGTGGTCGCCGTCATTATAGATCCTGCTGATATTGCTCCGGTGGTTGCCGCCGCTGATGTGAGTGGGGAAAATCATAGAGAGAGGTGAGGAAGGAAGGTGGGGGTAATTTATGACTGCGCTTCGAGAAACAATGCGACTTCTTGAGACTACCTCCACACGTGCAACCGGTCAAGCCCACATGCCTAGCGTTGCACCACTCGGGCCTGGCTGCACAAAAACGGCCGATTTGAGCATTCCCATGGATGCTGGACTAGAGGTGCTTTAATGTTCGTGCTATGCATGCCAAAAAGTCCATGCGGGTAACCAAACGGCCCAAATTCTTCCCGCATGGGTCTGGCCCGACCTAATGCAGGTAACCAAACGCGTCCTTTTTTCTTTCTCTAGATCGCGAATGTTGGGGAACGTTGCATGGGAAACAAAAAATTTCCTACGCGCACGCAACATCTATCCATGGTGATGAGCATATACGAGAGGGAGAGTGGATCTACATACCCTTGTAGATCGCTAAGCGGGAAGCATTCAAAAACGCGGTTGGTGTAGTCGAACGTCTTCGCGATCCAAATCACCGAGCGTCCTGCGATCTCATAACGATCCGTCCCGCGATCCAATCACGATCCGTCCCGCGAACTCATCACGATCCATCCTGCGATCTCATCACGATCCGTCTCGCGATCTTGATCACGGACCTTCCGATCTAGCGCCTAACGGACGGCACCTCCGCGTTCAGCACACGTACAGCTCGATGATGATCTCTGCCTTCTTGATCCAGCAAGAGGGAGCGGAGAGGTGGACGAGTTCTCCGGTAGCGTGACGGCGCTGCGACGATGGTGGTGGAGTAATCTTAGCATGGCTTCACCTAAGCATAGCTGAAACCGATCTAGAGGAGAAACTACAGACTAGAGGGTAGGGTTGCACGTGGCTGAAAATCTTGTTCCAAAAAACCCTAAAACCTCTAGTATATATAAGAGGAGGAGAGGAGGAGGCTTGGCCCAAGGTCCAAGCCCTCTAGGCTTCGGCCGAAGTGGGAGGCGAGGAGGAATCCTCCTCCAATCCTAGTAGGACTAGGACTCCTTCCTTATTTAGCCTTTTTGCCTTTTTCCACCTTTTTCTCTTTGGGATTTTCTTCCCAGTCGCATGGGCCTTGTGTGGGACTTCCACCAGCCCACTAAGGGCTGGTATTCATACTCCAACAGACCATGTAGCCTCTTGGGTCAAAATACCCTTCCCGATGGTCCCCTGGTACACTACCGGCACTCTATACTACCGAAACGCCACCGAACCTTAAGTGTGCAGACCCTGTGGGTTCGAGAACTATGTAGACATGACCGAGACACCTCTACGGTCAATAACCAATAGCGGGACCTAGATGCCCATATTGGTTCCTACATATTCTACAAAGATCTTTATCGGTCGAACCTCTATGTCAAGGATTCAGTTAATCCCGTATGATGTTCCCTTTGTTCTTCGGTATGTTAATTGCCCGAGATTTGATCGTCGGTATCTCCATACCTAGTTCAACCTCGTCACTGGCAAGTCTCTTTACTCGTTCCGTAATACAAGATCTCGTGACTAACACTTAGTCACATTGCTTGCAAGGCTTATTGTGACATTGTATTACCGAGTGGGCCCTAAGTTACCTCTCCGTCACATAGAGTAACAAATCCCAGTCTTGATCCATGCCAACCCAACAGACACGCTCAGAGATACCTGTAGAGCTCCTTTATAGTCACCCAGTTACGTTGCGACATTTGATACACACAAAGTACTCCTCCGGTGTCAGTGAGTTGCATGATCTCATGGTCATAGGAACAAATACTTGACATGCAGAAAACAGTAGCAATAAACTGACACGATCATATGCTATGTTTGTAGTTTGGGTCTTGTCCATCACATCATTCTCCTAATGACATGATCCCATTATCAAATGACATCTCACGTCCATGACTAGGAAACCATAGCCCTCTTTGATCAACGAGCTAGTCTATTAGAGGCATACTAGGGACATGGTGTTGTCTATGTATCCACACATGTATCTGAGTTTCTGATCAACACAATTATAGCATGGATAATAAACCATTCTCATGAACAAGGAAACATGATAATAACCAATTTATTATTGCCTCTAGGGCATATTTCCAACAGTCTCCCACCTGCACTAGAGTTAATAATCTTGTTATGAATCTAACACCCAATGAGTTCTGGGGCTCGATCATGCTTTGCATGTGAGAGAGGTCTTATAGTCAATGGGTCTGCGACATTTAGATCCATGTGTACTTTGCAAATCTCTATGTCAAACTGTAAACACTACTACCACACTCCACTTGGAGCTATTCCAAATGGCTGCTCTACTATACGTATCCGGATCGCTACTAAGAGTCATCCGGATTGGTGTCAAAGCTTGCATTGACATAACTCTTTACGACGAACTCTTTCTTACCTCCATAATGAAGAAACATTTCCTTAGTCTTTTAGTTACTAAGGATGATCTTGACCGATGTCCAGTGATCCACTCCTGGATCACTCTTGTACCCCTTGACGGACTCATGGCAAGGCACACACAGGTGCGGTACACAGCATGGCATACTATACAGAGCCTATGGCTAAGGCATAGGGGACAACATTCGTCCTTTCTCTTCTGCCATGGTCGAGCTTTGAGTCTCACTCAACTTCACACCTTACAAAGCAGGCGACAACACTTCTCTCTGGCTAATCCATTTTGAACTCTTTCAAAATCTTGTCAAGGTATGTACTCATTCAAAGTCTCATCAAGCATCTTGATCTATCTCTATAGATCTTGATTCTCAACAATTAGGTAGCTTTATCCAGGTCTTCCTTTGAAAAACTCCTTTCAAACAACCCTTTATGCTTTCCAGAAATTCTACATCATTTCCGATCAACAATATGTCAACCACATATGCTTATCAGAAACTCTATGGTGTTCCCACTCACTTTATTGTAAATACAAGTTTCTCATAAACTTTGTATAGACTCAAAAACTTTGATCACCTCATCAAAGTGTATATTCCAACTCCGAGATGCTTGCTTCAGTCCATAGAAGGATCACTGAAGCTTGCTCACCTTTTAGCATCCTTAGGACTGACAAAACCTTCTGGCTATATCTCATACAACCTTTCCTTAAGGAAGGAAACGATGTTTTGGCATCCATCTGCCAGATTTCATAATTGAAAAATGCAGCAACTGCTAAAATTATTCCAACAGAATTTAGCATCGCTACGAGTGAGAAAGTCTCATCACAGTCAACTCTTTGAACTTGTCGGAAACTTCTTTGTGACAAGTCGAGCTTTATAAATGGTGACATTTACCATCAGCGTCTGTCTTCATCTCAAAGGTCCATTTGTACTCGACGACCTACCGTCCAACGAGCAAGTCTACCAAAGTCTATACTTGGTTTTCATACATTGATACTTTATCGGATTTCATGGCCTCTAACCATTTGTCAGAATCCGAGCCCATCATCGCTTCTCCATATCTCATAGGTTCATCGTTGTCCAACAACATGACCTCCAAGACAGGGTTGTCGTACCACTCAAGAGCAGTACGCATCCTTCTCGACATACGAGGTTCGATAGTAACTTGATCCAAAGCTTCATGATCATCATCATTTACTTCCTCTTCAACTGATGTAGGTTCCACGGAAACATCTTTCTGTGGTGCGCTACTCTTTGGTTGAAACAAAGGTTCAACAACCTCATCAAGTTCTATCTTCCTCCCACTCAATTCTTTCGAGAGAAACTTTTTCTCGGGAAAGGACCTGTTTTAGCAACAAACACTTTATGCTTGGATCGGAGATAGAAGGTTCACCCAACTGTTCTTAGGGTATTCTATGAAGATGCATTTGTCCGCTTTGGGTTCGAGCTCATTAGGTGAAAACATTTTTCCACACAAGCGTCGCAACCCCAAACATTAAGAAATGACAGCTTAGGTTTCTATCAAACCATAATTCACACAGTGTCATCTCAACGGATTTAGATGGTGCCCTATTTAAAGTGAATGTTGTTGTCTCTAATGCATAACCCCAAAACTATAGTAGCAAACCGATAAGAGACATCATAGCCTGCACCATATCCAATAGAGCACGACTATGACGTTCGGACACACCATCACACTATGGTGTTTCCAAGTGGCATGAGTTGTGAAACGACTTTCACATTGTCTAAAGTTGTACACCAAACTTGTAACTCAGATATTCACCTCCACGATCATATCGCAGACATTTTTATCTTCTTGTCACGATGATCTTAAACTTCACTATGAATTTGCTTGAACTTTTCAAAAGATTCATACTTGTGTTTCATTAAGTAAACATACACTATATCTACTCAAATCATCAGTGAAGGTAAGAAAATAATGATATCCACCGCACGCTACAAGACTCGTTGGATTGCATACATCAACATGTATCATTTCCAATAAATCACTTGCCCGCTCCATCAATCCGGAAAACGGGGTCCTTAGTCATCTTGCCCAAGAGGCATGGTTCGCATGTCTCAACCGATACGAAATCTAATGAGTCCAAAGATCTATCAACATGGAGTTTCTTCATGCGCTTTATACCAATATGACATTTAGCGGTAGTGCCACAAGTATGTGGTACTATCATTATTAACTTTGTATCTTTTGGCATCAATGTTATGAACATGTGTATTACTATGATCAAGATTCAACAAACCATTCTCACTGGGTGCATGACCATTGAAGGTATTATTCATGTAAACAGAATAACAATTATTCTCTAACTTAAATGAATAACCATGTTGCAGTAAACACGATCTAATCACGTTCATGCTCAACGCAAAACACCAAATAACATTTATTTAGGTTCGTCACTAATCCCGAAGGTAGAGAGAGCGCGCGATGTCGATCACATCAACCTTGGAAACATTTCCAACACACATCGTCACCTCACCCTTAAGTCTTCGTTTATTCCGTAGCTTTTACTTCGAGTTACTAACATTTAGCAACCGAACCGGTATCCAATACCCAGGTTCTATTAGGAGTACTAGCAAGGTACACATCAATAACACGTATATCAAATACACTGGTGTCAACGTTGCCAGCCTTCTTATCTACCAAGTATCTAGGGTTGTTCCGCTTCAGCGACCGCTCACCTCATAATAGAAGCACTTAGTCTCGGGTTTGGGTTCAACTTTGGGTTGCTTCACTGGAGCAGGAACTGACTTGCCATCCATGAAGTTTCCCTCCTTGCCCTTGCCCTTCTCAAAACTAGTGGTTTTACTAACCATCAACACTTGATGCTCCTTCTTGATTTCTACCTTCGCGGTGTCAAACATCGCGAACAGCTCAGGGATCAGTATTTCTATCCCTGGCATTTTATAGTTCATCACCAAGTTCTAGTAGCTTAGTGACAGTGACTTGGAGAACTATATCAATCACTATCTTATCTGGAAGATCAACTCCCACTCGATTCAAGCGATTGTAGCACCCAGAAAATCTGAGCACATGCTTAACGATTGAGCTATTCTCCTTCATCTTGCAAGCAAAGAATCTTGTTGGAGATCTCATATCTCACAACATGGGCATGGGCCTAAGATCCCAACTTTAGCTCTTAGAACATCTCATATGTTCCGTGACGTTCAAAACGTTTTGGAGCCTCAATTCTAAGCCGTAATGCATGACGCACTAAACTATCAAGTAGTCATCGGAACGTGCCTATCAGATGTTCACAACATCTACAGACGACGCTAGAGGGGGTGGCACACCGAATAGTGCATTAAGTACATAAGCCTTCTATGCAGCAATGAGGACAATCCTAAGATCACGGACCCAGTCCGCAATATTACTAGCATCATCTTTCAACTCTATTTCTCTAGGCACATATAGAAATTCAAGGGAGCTACCGCGTGAGCTAGTAATCTACAACATAATTTGCAAAGACACTACTGACTATGTTCATGATAATGAGTTCAATTAATCATATTACTTAAGAACTCCCACTCAAATTGACATCCCTCCGGTCATTCGAGTGATACATGATCCAAATTCACTAACTCAAGTCCGATCATCACGTGAGTTGAGGTAGTTTCAATGGTGAACATCATCATGTTGATCCTATCTGCTATATGACTCATGTTCGACCTTTTGGTCTCTTGTGTTTTGAGGCCATGTTTGTACATGCTAGGCTCGTCAAGTTTAACCCGAGTGTTCTGCATGTGCAAAACTAGCTTGCACCCATTGTATGTGAACGTAGAGTCTATCACACCCGATCATCACGTGGTGTCTCGACACGATGAACTTTCGCAACGGTGCACACTCGGGGAGAACACAATTTATCTTGAAATTTAAGTGAGGGATCACCTTATAATGCTACCGTCGTCCTAAGCAAAACAAGGTGCATAAAAGGATTAACATCACATGCAAATCATAAGTGACATGATATGGCCATGAACTTATGCTTTTGATCTCCATCCTTAAAGCACCGGCATGATCTCCATCATCACCGGCATAACACCATGATCTCCATCATTGTGTCGCCATCGGGGTTGTCGTGCCCACCATGCTCATACTACTATAGCTACCGTTTAGCGATAAAGTAAAGCATTACATAGCGCTTAATGATTGACATGCAGGTCATACAATAATTGAAGACAACCCTATGGCTCCTTCCGGTTGCCATACTCATCGGCATGCAAGTCGTGATATTCTATACAACACATTATCATCTCATACATCACATATATCTCATCATGTAATTGGCCATATCACATCACAACATACCCTGCAAAAACAAGTTAGACGTCCTCTAATTGTTGTTCCAAGTTTTACATGGCTGCTATGGGTATCTAGCAAGAACAATTCTCACCTACGCAAAACCACAACGGTGATACATAAATTGCTTTTCAACCTTCTCAAGGACCGCCTTTGTCGAATTCGATCCAACTAAAGTAGGAGAAACAGACACCCGCCAGCCATCTTTGTGTAACAAAGTTACATGTCAGTCGATGAAACCGGTCTCTCGTAAGCATACGAGTAAGGTTGGTCCAAGACACTTCATCCCACAATACCACTAAACCAAAACACGACCAAGGGAGGAAGCAATCTAAGCATCAACGCCCACAAACTCTTTGTGTTCTACTCAAGATCTCATCTACACATAGACCTAGATCATGATGCCACTATTAGGGAACATTGCATGGGAAACAAAAAAATTCCTATGCACACGCAAGATCTATCCATGGTGATGAGCATCTACGAGAGGGAGTGTGGATCTACATACTCTTGTAGATCGCTAAGCGGGAAGCGTTAAGAAACGTGGTTGGTGTAGTCGAACGTCTTCGCGATCCAAATCGCCGAGCGTCCTGCGATCTCATCACGATTCGTCCTGGATCCAATCATGATCCGTCCCGCGAACTCATCACGATCCGTCCCACGATCTCATCACGATACGTCTCAGATCTCGATCATGGTCCTTCCGATCTAGCGCCGAACAAACGGCACCTCCGTGTTCAACACACGTACAGCTCGATGACGATCTCCGCCCTCTTGATCCAGCAGGAGGGAGCTGAGAGTTAGACGAGTTCTCCGGCAGCATGACGGCGCTGCAGCGATGGTGGTGGAGTAATCTCAGCAGGGCTTTGCCTAAGCACAGCTGAAACCGATCTAGAGAAGAAACTACGGACTAGAGGGTAGGGTTGCATGTGGCTGAAAATCTTGTTCCAAAAAACCCTAAAACCTCTAGTATATATAAGAGGAGGAGAGGAGGAGGCTTGGCCCAAGGACCAAGCCCTCTAGGCTTCGGCCAAAGTGGGAGGAGAGGAGGAATCCTCCTCCAATCCTAGTAGAACTAGGACTCCTTCCTTATTTAGCCTTTTTGCCTTTTTCCACCTTTTTCTCTTTGGGATTTTCTTCCCAGCCGCATGGGCCTTGTGTGGGACTTCCACCAGCCCACTAAGGGCTGGTATTCATCCTCCCATAGCCCATGTAGCCTCTTGGGTCGAAATACCCCTCCCGATGGTCCCCCGGTACACTACCGGCACTCCCGGTACACTACCGATGAGCCCGAAACTTTTTCGGCGACCAAAACAGGACTTCCTATATATAAATCTTTACCTCCAGACCATTCCGGAGCTCCCTGTGACATCCGGGATCTCACCCGGGACTCCAAACAACCTTCGGTCCTCACCATGTATAACTCTATATTACTGAAACGTCACTGAACCTTAAGTGTGCAGACCCTGCGGGTTCAAGAACTATGTAGACATGACCGAGACACCTCTACGATCAATAACCAATAGCGGGACCTGGATGCCCATATTGGTTCCTACATATTCTACGAAGATCTTTATTGGTCGAACCTCTATGTCAAGGATTCAGTTAATCCCGTATGATGTTCCCTTTGTTCTTCGGCATGTTACTTGCCCGAGATTCGATCGTCGGTATCTCCATACCTAGTTTAACCTCGTTACTGGCAAGTCTCTTTACTCGTTCCGTAATATAAGATCCCGTGACTAACACTTAGTCACATTGCTTACGAGGCTTATTGTGATGTTATATTACCGAGTGGGCCCTGAGATACCTCTCCGTCACACGGAGTAACAAATCTCAGTCTTGATCCATGCCAACCCAACAGACACCCTCGTAGATACCTGTAAAGCACCTTTATAGTCACCCAGTTACGTTGCGATGTTTGATACACACAAGGTACTCCTCCGGTGTCAGTGAGTTGCATGATCTCATGGTCATAGGAACAAATACTTGACATGCAGAAAACAGTTGCAATAAACTGACACGATCATATGCTACGTTTGTAGTTTGGGTCTTGTCCATCACATCATTATCCTAATGACGTGATCCCGTTATCAAATGACATCTCATGTCCATGACTAGGAAACCATAGCCATCTTTGATCAACGAGCTATTCTATTAGAGGCATACTAGGGACATGGGGTTGTCTATGTATCCACACATGTATCCGAGTTTCCGAACAACACAATTATAGCATGGATAATAAACGATTATCATAAACAAGGAAATATGATAATAACCAATTTATTATTGCCTCTAGGGCATATTTCCAACAACGAAAGCCCCGGTACTTGGAAGCTTTCCAAACTGGGTTTTTTCGGTTCTCTGACTCCAAATCGGTTCTTATTTGATTTTTTTTTCTTTCCTTTTTTCTCTTGTTCGTTTTCCTTTTTTATTTTCTTATTTTATTAAATGTGCGATTTCTCAAAAAGTTCAGGATATTTTTTGTTAATTCGATGAACTTTTTCTTCTAAACTATTTTTTTTCAAATTGTGAACTTTTAAAAATATAATTAATGAACTTTTTCTTGAATTCGTCTTTTTCAAAAAGCAATGAACTTCTTAAAAATTTGTGAACTTATTTTAGAAACAAGAGAAATTAAAAAAACTGATGAACATTTTCTAAAATTTGATGAACTTATTTTTAATAATCCATGATTTTTTCAAATTCGTGAACTTGCTCAAAAATTTGAACCTTTTTCTTTTGCTTCATGAACATATTTTGGCAAACCAATGAACTTTTTTCAAATATGAGTTTTCTTTCATTTTTGATCAATTTTTTCAGATAATTTTTTTTTTACAAAAATCCAATAGTCAAGGGTCAATGGTTTGATTGGTCAAAGCGTAGCCGCTCAAAGGCGTCAACCCATCATCGAGCGACCTGACCGACCGAGCGATCCGTTTAGTGTTCTTTTTCTGGCGAGCGGTCGAGTATGTTTGTTGGGCCAGCCCAGGAGACTCGCGCGTGAGCGTCAGTAAGAAGAAGTGGTCCAAATCACTAGTTAAGAAAATTTTGTACTAATTTTAATATAAGTTTATTATAAACTTGAGTTTTCTATTTTGGGACGGAGGGAGTACTATTTGCAATTGTCACTCCTATCTCTTTATGTTGCGACAAGTGTTGAATTGCACGTACGTCACTTGTCGTAACCTGTGATTTTTTTCTTTCGTAGATTCGTTTATTCAAAATATTTTATCTCTTAAACTATGTGTCCAAATTTCGAACCATTTCATCGTTAGATTTCTTGCGCCCAGATCTTTATAACTAGATCTCAGTTTCAACGAAGTTTTTGTTACAAAAAAATGGACAAAAAACCAAACCGCTAGCATACTTTTCCTTTTTCGAGAGGCGTGCCCCTCGCCGAAGCAAATGCATGCCTCCATGAGAAGTAAGTTCGTGCATCTAAAAAAATGTGTTTTCCTTCCTTTTTACGAGACGCATTGTTATGTCTCTCGTGTAAGCAAATTCATGCCTTCACGAGAAGTAAATTTGTGTTTTTTTTTCTGAGTGGCACGGTCATACCTCTTGCGGAAGCAAATCAGTGCCCCTATGAGAAGTAAATTTGTGTCTCTCGTGATAAGAAAAAATATGTTTTTCTCTTTTATGAGAGGCAAGACCGTGCCTCTCGCGCAAGCAAATCTATACCTCCACGATAAGTAAATCCGTGCCTCTCACGAAAAAAACATATTTTCCCCCTTTTCGAGAGGCGCAGTCATGCCTTTCGCGAAAGCAAATTCGTGTCTCTCTTAGTAGGAAAAAATGCCTCTCACGGAAGCAAATTTGTGCCTCTCCCGTAAGAAAAAAAGTGTTTTTTGGGTCAATTTTTTTAACTTCATTTTGTTCGAAATCTAAGCCGTGGGAAAATGAAAAGCCAAAAAAATCAGATAAAAGTCGAAAACTTGTGCAGAAAATAAAAAGACAAAATTTAAAGGAAGCATCACTAAAGCACGACATGTGGCGGTGGCTGGTGGCGCGTTCTCAGCCCATCCCAAGTGATCCTTGTGAAGGCTACCGAAGGAGTATTTGTTGATTAGTTGCTTCCAGAAGTGCCGCCAAAGGCGCTGACTAGGAGTTCTCGAAGGTTGGTCGAAAAAAGAGAGTTTCCAAAGATCTATGAGTTTTTTTAAGAATGTGCGTATTTCAAAAAAAACAGTAACTTTATTAATACTCATAATAATTATAATCATTAGAAGTACATTGATTTTGGATCTAAGATCCAAGAAAATACAAAATAACTCTTATGGCTAGGAACTACAGTGCAATCCCTTGAAAACATCTTCTTTGCGATATCAATTTCTGCTTGAAGAAATACTTCAAAGACTTTGGTAAAGAAGCTGCAATTGGACTGAAGCAACGATGTTGTCATTCTTTCACCGCACGAATATTACCAATAATGACTTTTGAAAGCGCTTCACCTACAAAAATTGAAAGCCTTGAGACGGGCCTAACTGAAGAAAATTAGTACTAAGATGTTATTCCATGGCCTAATAGTAGGCGTATATTACAGAAATCTGTATTTGTTGGGCGGGCCAGGGCACAGGTTGGTCGCCGTAGCTCCGCCACTGGTCACCGTCAAAAAAAGAGAAAATTTATTCTCATAAAACTATGATGATCATTAAATGTTGACGAAGAATATGAAGGTCTTAAATATTCGAAACCCCTCACCTCTCAATGTCAAGATGGCATGTGGAGGCGAGGGACCTAAAATTCTTGGATGGCAGCGATGGGCCGACGACGGCACGAGAAACCCTCAGGCTTTGTCCGGTTACACCCCCTCCCAAGAAGATTGGAGTGGATCGAAAGAAATTTTGATTTATAACGGATTAAATCCCGTCAATCCCTGCTAAATCCTTTCCATTTTCCTGTCAACCGAACAAGCCCTCATGAGTTCTTTTTTCTAGGGTACCCTCACGAGTTCATGTGCGTATTTTATTTGTCCGCATGCTATTTCCCATTGGCAAACAATAGGCCCAGATAGTATTCGCCGAGGCCCGTCCGAAGGAACTGTCTCGAACCTTGCCCAAAATGAAAGCCCTCCTCGCCGGCTTCATCTCGCTTCCCCCGGCTGCCCTCGTCGGTCTCCTCCTCCTCAAATCCCCAGTTCCCCATCGCACTCTGCATTGCCGCTCTGCGCTAAAACCCTACACGAGCTCTTCCCAAGTAGCGAGCGACCAGGATCGCCATGTCGCCCGCCGCCTCCGCCTCTGCCTCCGCATCCGCCATCGTCGCCGACACAGCGAGCGGGTACCACCACCTCAAGATCGACGGCTATTCAAGCCTCAAGGCCCTCCCGTACGGCCGGCGCTTCAGCTCCTGCCCTTTCACAGTCGAGGGCCATCGCTGGAGGATCCACTACTACCCCAACGGCCGCGTCGAGAATTGCGCGGGACACGTGTCCCTCTACCTCGTCCTCGACGAGGATGCTGCGGAGGAGGTGACGGCGTGGTTCCGGTTTGGTTTTAAGGCGGAGAGGCAATGGTTCTCCTTCCTCAAGAAGGCCGAGACAGCGCCGCCGCCGCTGCCGCCGCGGACATCAGTTGCACTCAACTTTGGTGCCGAGGGAAAAAGTTGGGGCTTTCCACGGTTTGTCAAGCGCAAAGAGTTGGAGCAATCGGAGCACCTCAAGCGCGATTCGTTCACGATCAGGTGTGAGGTCGTCGTCCTCAACGGGGTTTTCACCGAGGGAAGTGCCAAGAAACCTTCTCCCAAGGTCGTCGCTGTGCCCCCGTCCGACCTGAACCAGCAACTCGGGGGTCTCCTCCTCACCGGAAAGGGTGCTGATGTGGTGTTTGAGGCTGGTGGCGAGACATTCGCCGCTCACCGGTGCGTGCTGGCAGCCCGATCGCCGGTCTTCAGCGCTGAGCTCTTTGGCTCAATGGAGGGTAGTAGCACCGGTGATTTGGTCCACATATATGACATGGAGGCGCAGGTGTTCAAGGCTTTGCTCTGTTTTGTGTACACCGACTCATTGCCGGAGATGAAAAAAGAAGAGGAAAACATCATGTGCCAGCATCTGCTTGTCGCTGCGGACAGGTATAACATGGACAGACTCAAGTTGGTTTGTGAAGACAAGTTGTGCAAGTGCATTGATGTCGGTACCGTGGCGAACATCTTGGCATTAGCTGAAGCTCACCACTGCCATGTGCGCAAGAGTGCATGCTTCGATTTTCTCAGCCGTGCGGCAAATCTGACAGCAGTCATTGCCAGCGATGGCTTCGAGCATCTGAGCGCAAGCTGCCCCTTTGTTGTGAAGGAGTTGTTCGCCATGCGCTCGTCACCTTAGTTCAGTGATGCTCATTGTTCTACCAATAGAAATTCATGGTTTCCAAGTATTCTACCGTCAGGTACTTCTCACTCATGTTTCAACAATGTACCCCTGGTTTCTGGACTTAGTTCCCTTGGAATATGAGACTACGTCAGTACATCTATCATAACTTTGTAAGGAGTTGCAAAGCAGTTTCACTACGTGTCCTCATTGAGGTGCGCAACATTGCCGATTAATCAGGAACGCTATTGTGCTTATCGTGATTGAATCTGTATTGTGTCTATCATGATTGAATCTGTATTGTGTCTATCATGATTGAATTTGTATTGTGTCTATCATGATTGGTTATTGCCCTTCCGTTGCTTTAAGAATCTTTTGATGAGTGGCTCAAGGCAGTTGTGTTGTATCTGGAAAGGCCGAAATAGTTTCTTCTTAGTTTGTTGCTAAAAATTGTTACTCCCTCCGTACCTAAATACTTGTAGTTGGGGAGAACTAGACTAGTTCTCCCCAACTACGAGTATTTAGGTATAGAGGGAGTAGTTATCTACAATGCTACCTGCTAATCCTAGAAATGCATTGTTTCTAGGTAGTTTTGAGTTAGTTCTTTGCATCTGCATTAGGCTTGCACGTTTTTCTTCTTGTTTTCTTATCCCCTGTGTCAAAACACAGAACTGACTTAAGTTAGAACTGAAGAAAAATGGAGGGGTCTTATCACCATGAATTCTTGGAAGAGTACGCATGATACGGTACATAAATATCGACTGTTCTCTGTGGAATACGTGGTGATTCACAAATAGGTAGTATCAGGATAAATATACATACCGTTAAATCAGTCTATTGTTAGATCTACTTTCAGGCCTGTCCTTGTCAGTAGTAGCAAATGTTGAACTACGAAAGCTAAATTACCTGTTCAAAACTAAAACATTCTTCGGCTTATCTATCAGTAGAGGTGCCACATTGACAAAGGGTAGTCTCAATGTAGGCAAGTGAATGGGGATCTTGGATACAATTTTCTCTATAGAAAGTGAACTACTTTGCCCCCGCGTCGCCTAACCTAGGCGACACGGGGGGCGATCTGCCGCTGCCGGCCTAAAGGCCTACTCCCTCGTCATCTCTCCCCTGCCGTCGCCGGAGGCCACGCCCGTAGCCTGGCCAGTGATGGTGGCGGCGGGGCTTTCCCCCTCGCGCGGTGGCTGTGTCTTCCCTTGGCGGCGGCGGCGCATGGAACTGCGGGTTCCCGGCGGCGTGGAGCAGCGGGTTCCCAGCGACGAGTGTGATAGCGGCATCAGCGCAGGCGCGAGACCGCGGCAGAGGAGCCCCTGTGGTGGCGGACCAGATCACGGATCTCGCCATGCCCAAATGGGCTTCGGCGGGCCAGCAGATCTGGTGAGAGTCTATAGGTGGGCATGATGGGCCTGACGACGCCGGCCTAGGCACCGTGGTGGTGCCATGGCCGGTCAGGCAGCGGCGGCCTGGATTCTTCGTCCAGTCCCCGGCAAAGATGGCGGAGGTTCGTGTACAAGTTGCTTGATGGAGGTCCTCTGTTAAGATCCGGATGAAAACCTGCTTTCGGCCTCATGCCAAGGCCGGCGGTGACGACGCAGTTATGCGGCGTTCCCTTCTTGAAGGCATCGCCGAGGAGAAGTTCAAGACCGCTATCTGCTATCTCCGGGGGAAACCCTAGATCAGTAAATCGGATGACGGCGGCACTCGTGTGTCGTTTCCCCCTTGGGAGCGTCATTCTTGGAGGTGTACACGGACTCGAGGGAAAGGTTGTCGGTTTCTTTGGTGAGCGGTGCTTCATCTTAAACATTGATGGCGGCTGATCTCGGCAGCGTGGTGCAGTGGAGACTTGGCGTCCGATGCTTGGAGATGGACTCGCGTAGGAGGAGGACGTTGTCTGGCGTCATGGTGACGTCGATGGCAGAGTGGTCTGACAAGGTAGAAGCCTCGATATCTGCTCTGAAGACGGACCTGTGGAAGATGGCAACGACGACACATGTGAGTGCGTCAGACCGGTTTGCGCCCCAGACCCGGTATGTGGCTCGGCTAGGGCTTCCGGTTTTTGATGATAGGCTTAGGTGAGTGGTCTGGGTATATGGCCCAGCTAACAACCCTTCATCATATGGATAGGAGTAGGGGCATATGTTGTCAAGATGGCGGATTTAGACATATTGTTGTAATACTTTGTAAGGTCCTCAAAAATAATCAATAAAGTGGTCGCATGCATCTCCCAGATGCAGAGGCCGGGGATCATCCTCCTTTTTTTCTTAAATGTTTATCCTTTCACTTGTGGCGTGGGCTCAAGGGTACAAAGGCAGCTAGTTTATAAGGAAATCGAATGCTACGTCAAATTACGCTAGATAATCTCTGTTTGCGCCGTTTACCGATGTTATAGCAGGAAATGCAAGATTTTTTACATATTGGGCGGCTGCATCTCTCCTTGTCTTTGCTGGGGAGAAGTGGTAGGCACACGGGGAAAGAGACCAAACGTTGAAATCACGCTTTGCTGTCGTAATGCTGTACATTCTGTAGATCACAGATAGCCACCCGAGGGTCATTCGTTCTATGTTTGTCTCTTTCTCTCTCTCCCTAGACCTGTGCCCGGTAGTCAATCTTTTGTGCTATATAGAGAAGTAACCGACCTAAGGTGAATTTTGAAGCTGGCATGTACAAATAGACCCTAGGTGAATTTTGAAGCTTCAGGGTTCAGGCCGTGTCTGTGGTCGGCGCGGTGGATTTGTATTGGTGATCCTTTCAACATCTCGCTGGTGGATTGAAAAAAAAAATCTGCTATTTGTCATTGACCAGTACAGATGCCGTGTTGACTGAGGGGCTGAGGGCAGTCTCGTTGGAAAGAAATTACATCCTGAAGCTTTCTTGAGGTTGTGCTAGTGGATTTTTAACAGAAGAATAACGGTAGCATTAGTAATGTACTCCCTCTGTAAGCATTTAGATCACTGCTTTTATCACGCATGCTTCATAATTTAGAAGAACGTTTTTTTTTTTGGTTTTGAGGCGCAGCTCCATCCCGCCGCACACGCAAGGCCATCCGCTGGCCTGAAATGCCGTGGGCTTCTCTATTCTAGTATGGCCCAGACACAAGGCGTTTCCGAGGCGGCAACGAAGGAAAACGGCGCCAAAGTGTTTTCCTGTGTTCGCTCTTTCCCTCCATTCCGTCCCTTCCTCTCTCCTCGGTCCCTCTCTCTCTCCTTCGGTCATACCTCCTCCCGCCAAGGAGAAAGAGGCCGGCGAGAAACCCCAGCCCGCACCGCGCCTCGCTGATCCGCTACGGTTGATACCTGTGAGGATGGGTATGTGCTTTCCTGAATCCTTTTATTTATTTTTTTGAAAGAAATGGGTCTCCCCTCTGCCTCACTTTATATACGAGACAAAACAGCAGACAATGTTCATGATACAACCAGTTCAACACATAACAGCAACCTACTAATAAGAAGAACCCCTCTGGGCAATAACGCAATCAAAAGCGAACCAGAGTGAGCAACCGGAGAAACTTATTACAGACCTCAGAGCAGGAAATAGAGACAGAAGAGTGATGAGCGCCTCTACGGAGCAACATTTCCAGCAGAGGGGACCATCATCTCCATGTGATGCGCAGAAGTTCCCCACGGCGACGATCCAGCAGCAGCATGAACTGTCGAAGTAGATCAGCCTGGGACTCGTCGCAGAGAATCACCCACTGTTGAACAAAGCCACGAATTTTCACAAGAATGCAGCCCAGACCTTTACAACTTCGGCCCTGGAAACAAAAGTCATTTCTTAATCTCCACAAGCTCCATAAGGAGGCAGAAGTCACCATATTTAGTATAGAATTTCCTTTATGAGAATGCCATAAGGCACAAATATCATCAAAACAGGTAATACGTTTGACACGAAACCCTTCAGCAACCAAACCCCACACATATTTTGCAATAATGCAATCAAAGAAAAGATGCTGAACTGATTCCATTTCACAACAAAAAAGACAACTAGGGTCATCTACATTCCTACGTTTGGCAAGATTATCTCTAGTCAAAACTTTGTTGTGAGCACACAACAATAGAAAAACATGAATATTACGAGGACACATTACTTTCCAGAGTTTCTCATCGATGATAGAAACCACACCTCCAAAATTAATAGCTTTATAAAAGGATTGAACCGAATAAGTTCCATTTGCTTCCAGCCTCCAAACTGGGATATCGGGCAGTCGGAAATGGGAAACTGCTTAATAGTATCAATCACATCATGCCATCTATTCATACCATCAACATCCACACATCTTCTAAAAGTCAGTTTCAGCCTCTCCCCATCCCAAACATGAGCCATGGAACACTCTATTTGATTACAAATAACAAATAGATCCCAAAATTGAGTCTTGAGGGAACAATCCCCCGCCCAAACATCATGCCAAAATTTTATATTTACCACATTCCCTATTTTCCATCGATAAAAGGTTCTAGAAGCATTCAATGCCCAAGTGACCCCTTTCCAAAAAGGAGAGCCAGATTCAGGTTTCGCCCAAAGAATATCAGGAGAATTGGTGTTATACTTAAAGTCAATGATCTTCTTCCAATCTTTAGACCCCTGATCAAAATATCTCTTCCCCCAGGATGCCAGCAAGGCCATGTTAAATTCTTTGAGGTTAGGAACCCCTAAGCCACCAAAACCTTTTTCTGAGAGATAAGGCCCCAGTTAGCCAGGTGGTATTTATGTTGCTCATCAAGATTTCCCCAAAAGAAATGAGCCATTTGGGTGTTGATAGCGTCAATGGCCCATTTTGGAAATTTGATAACAGCCATCAAGTAAGCCGGGATACTTACAATACATGCACAAAGTAAAACAAGTTTCCCTCTATAAGACAAAGGTCTCCCTAGCCACCCAGAAATGCCTTTAATTCTGTCAATAATAGGTTGTAAATCTCCCGTTTCAGGTTCTCAAAATGGAGGGGAACCCCTAGATATTTAATTGGGAATGAGCCAAGCTCACAGGAGAAAATTTGCGCAAAAGACTTAGCTACATCCTCCTCAATGTTTATGGTCAATAGATCACTTTTATGAAAATTAATCCTCATGCCCGAGAGGTTCTCAAAACATGAGAGAATCCATTTAATGTTCCTAGCTTTTTCACATGAATTTTCCAAGAATAAAAGGGTATCATCTGCATATTGCAGACTAGTAACCCCTCCTGGTATAATATTAGGCAGAAGCCCAAAAATCAGACCTTGTTGAGAAGCCTTGCTAAGCATTTTAGAAAAGACATCAGCAACCAAATTAAAAAGCAACGGAGAGCTCGGATCTCCTTGTTTAAGACCTTTACCTCCAAGGAAATAAGGCCCAATGGTATCATTAATTTTCACATTGAAAGTGCTATGCTCAAGGATAATCCTAATCCAGGAGATCCATTTAGAACCAAAACCCCTAGCAGCAAGCATTTCAAACAGGAAATCACAACTGAATCTATCATAGGCTTTTTCATAATCCAATTTGAGGATTAGCCCCTGGGTATTAGATTTTTTAACTTCATGAACAATCTCATGAGCTAACACCACGCTCTCAATGATGAATCTCCCCTTGATAAAAGTTGTTTGGTTGGGGGAGATCAATCTATCCCCAATAGGGGATGCCCTATTGGTCATGGCCTTTGATAAGATCTTAACCGCAACGTTCCCAAGGCCGATAGGCCTGAAATTCTTCATGTCTTTAGGATCTGCCTCTTTAGGAATCAACACAATTAAAGGAAAATTTAATCTATGTATATCTAGTTTCCCTTCTTCAAAATCCCTCACCATAGCCATGAAGTCACCCTTAATGAGATCCCAAAAAGATTGGTGGAAAAGGAAGGATAAGCCATCCGGACCAGGAGCCCCATTAGCATACGAGCCAAAAATGGCATCCTTAATTTCCTCTTCAAAAAAGGATTTTTGTAATTTTTCATTCTCTTCAAGGGTGACCAACTCCTCCTCCCTCCAAAAAGAGGGGCCCAAATGAATGTTATGCTTTTGTTCATGGGCAAACAATTTTTTGTAAAAAGAAGTAGCTACCTCTAACATATCTTTCATAGTGTGAACTGGACCATCATCCCCATTAAGCACAAACAGATGGTTTTTCCTATGTCTATGGTTAGCCAGCGCATGAAAAATACGCATTGTTCTTATCACCATCTTTAATTCTACGGTCTCTCGGTCTTTGCCACAAGGCAATTTCTTCCTTATGCCAAATTTTGTCAAGCTCTTTACGAATCTCATTCATGCGGGCTTTATCATTCTCATCAATGCAATTAGATTCAGAAAACACATCTAAGATATCAAATTCTTGCATAAGGTCTCTCTTCCTCCCTTTTAGATCTGCTTCAACATTAATACTCCACCCTTTAATTTTCTTACACGGATTTTTAGTTTTGCTAAGCCAAGTATCTATAGCTGAGCTCGAGCCAGATATAGAATTCCATGTAATACAGACTAGATCACGGAACCTCGGTTGGTCAAGCCACCATTTCTCAAAACAAAAAACTTTTGGGGAGGTAACCCTCCTAGCCTTGGTGTCTAAGATCAGTGGGGTATGGTCACTTCCAACCCTAGGAAAGGCCGAGAGGACAGAGAGGGGAAAGTGCGCGTCCCAAGACATGGTTACAAAGACTCTATCAATAGTGGCAAAAATAGGGTTGTCTTGGTTATTACTCCAGGTATAACATCTATTCGCAATCTTAATATCCATAAGACCCCATCTATTAATCCAGTCATTAAAAAGAAGCAAAAACTTGTTATTAATAACCCCATTCTTTTTATCAGTAGCATATCTAAGAAGATTAAAATCTCCACCTAACAACACAAGATAAGAAAGGGAACTCATAACCTCATGAAGTTCAGCTATGAATTCAAGTTTAAATTCATTGTAAGCAGTGCCATAGACAACCACAAGGTGCCAAACGAAGCTATCCTCCTTATTTTTGATAGTCACAATCACACAGTATTTTTTATCAATGAAGCCAATAATCTCAAAGAGGTTGTTCCTAAGACCCACAAGGATACCACCCGTAGTATTAACAGCATGTAAGAAATGCCAAAAGAAATCGTTGCCACCATCAATAGCTTTAAGTATGTGATTGTCAATACTTTCTCTTTTGGTTTCAAAGAAACCAACAAAATCCACATGATTGTTATTGAGGAAATCCCCAAGGCACTGTAATTTTCCATGTTGTCCTAGACCTCTAATATTCCAAAAATCCCCTAACATTGGATTTTGAAAGGATGAGATAAGCCACAAGGCAGGTTTTAAGTATGGAGGACTGAGCTATCTTCACTCAAGTCAGCAGCCCCCCTGACTTGAGAGGAGAAGCTTGGTTCCTAACAGACTCAAAATCATGAATATCAACATCTAGATTGTATGGAATAGCAATCTCAGGGTTTTTATCAGCAAATTGTAAGCATCTTAATTTCTCTATTTCAATCATATCCAAAAGGATATCATATTTTCCACCACATTATCTGTTGGGGAACGTTGCATGGGAAACAAAAAATTTCCTACGCACACGAAGATCTATCCATGGTGATGAGCATCTAGGAGAGGGAGAGTGGATCTACATACCCTTGTAGATCGCTAAGCGGGAAGCGTTAAGAAACGCGGTTGGTGTAGTCGAACATCTTCGCGATCCAAATCGCCGTGCGTCCCGCGATCCAATCACGATCCATTCCACGAACTTGATCACGATCCGTCTCACGAACTTGATCATGATCCTTCCAATCTAGTACCGAACGGATGGCACCTCCGCGTTCAGCACACGTACAGCTTGATGACGATCTCCACCGTCTTGATCCAGCAAGAGGGAGTGGAGAGGAAGAAGAGTTCCCCGGCAGCCTGATGGTGCTCCGGTGATGGTGGTGAAGCAATTCCGGCAGGGCTTCGCCTAAGCACTGCAGAAAACTGATCTAGAGGAGAAACTATGCACTGGAGGAACCGGTAGCACGTGGCTGAAAAACTTGTGCAAAAAACCCTCAATACCACCAGTATATATAGGAGGAGAGGAGGAAAGGAGGCAGCTTGGCCTCCAAGCCTCCTAGTAGGATTAGGATTCACCTTGGAAGAGGTTTAGTCAATGGGTCTGCAACATTCAGATCCGTGTGCACTTTGCAAATATTTATGTCTTTCTCCAAGATGTAATCGCGGATGGAGTTGAAGCGTTGCTTTATGTGTCTGGTCCTCTTGTGAAACCTTGGTTCCTTGGCCAGAGCAATGGCACAAGTGTTATCACACAACAGGTTCATTGGATTCGGTGCACTGGGCACTACTCCAAGATCTGTCATGAACTGCTTCATCCAGACACCTTCCTTCGCCGCCTCCGAGGCTGCGATGTATTTCGCTTCGCACGTAGAATCAGCTACCACGCTTTGCTTGGAACTGCATCGGCTTACCGCTCCCTCGTTAAGAATAAATACGTATCCGGTTTGCGACTTAGAGTCGTCTGGATCAGTGTCAAAGCTTGCATCGACGTAACCCTTTACGACGAGCTCTTCATCACCTCCATAAACGAGAAACATTTCCTTAGTCCTTTTCAGGTACTTAAGGATATTCTTAACCGCTTGCCAATGCTCCATTCCAGGATCACTTTGAAACCTTCCGGCCATACTTATGGCAAGGCTGACATCGGGTCTTGTGCACAGCATTGCATACATGATAGAGCCTATGGATGAAGCATAGGGGATGACACTCATCTTTTCTCTATCTTCTGTAGTTACTGGGCATTGAGTCTTACTCAACTTCACACCTTGTAATACAGGCAAGAACCCCTTCTTGGACTGTTCCATTTTGAACTACTTCAAAACTTTATCAAGGTATGTGCTCTGTGAAAGTGCTATTAAGCGTCTCGATCTATCTCTATAGACCTTAATGCCTAATATGAAAGCAGCTTCTCCTAGGTCCTTCATTGAAAAACTCTTGTTCAAATATTCCTTCACGCTTTCCAGCATTTCTATATTGTTTCCAATCAGCAATATGTCATCCACATATAATACTAGAAACGCTATAGAGCTCCCACTCACTTTCTTGTAAATACAAGCTTCTCTGTAAACTTGTATAAACTCAAACGCTTTGATCACCTCATCAAAGCGCTTATTCCAACTTCGAGATGCTTGCACCAGTCCATAAATGGATCGCTGGAGTTTGCAAACTTTGTCAGCATTCTCTGGATCGACAAAACCTTCGGGTTGCATCATATACAACTCTTCCTCAAGGAAACCATTGAGGAACGTTGTTTTTACATCCATCTACCAAATTTCATAGTCGAAATAGGCAGCTATTGCTAACATGATTCTAACAGGCGTAAGCATCGCTACGGGTGAGAAAGTCTCATCGTAGTCAACTCCTTGAACTTGTGAAAAACCCTTTGCCACAAGTCGAGCTTTATAGATGGTGACATTACCGTCCACGTCTGTCTTCTTCTTAAAGATCCATTTGTTCTGAATGACCTTTTGCCCTTCAGGTAATACTTCCAAAGTCCATACTTTGTTTTCGTACATGGATCCCATCTCGGATTTCATGGCCTCTAACCATTTCTCGGAATCCGGGCCCATCACTGCTCCTCCATAGCTCGTAGGTTCATTGTTGTCCAACAACATGACCTCCAAGACAGGGTTGCCGTACCACTCAGGGGTAGTACGCGGCCTTGTCGACCTATGAGGTTCAATAGCTGCTTGATACGAAGCTTCATGATCATCATCATTAACTTCCTCTTCTACCGTCGTAGGTTCCACAGAAACATCTTTCTGTCTGTGCTACTTTCTGGTTGAAGTAAAGGTTCAACAACCTCATCAAGCTCTATTTTCCTCCCACTCAATTCTTTCGAGAGAAACTCTTTCTCAAGAAATGTTCCGTTTTTAGCGACAAACACTTTGCCTTCGGATCTGAGATAGAAGGTATACCCGACTGTCTCTTTCGGGTATCCTATGAAGAGGCATTTCTCCGCTTTGGGTTCCAGCTTTTCAGGCTGAAGCTTTTTGACATAAGCATCACATCCCCAAACTTTAAGAAACGACAACTTTGGCTTCTTGCCAAACCACAGTTCATATGGCGTCGTCTCAACGGATTTTGATGGTGCCCTATTTAAAGTGAATGCAGTTGTCTCTAATGCATAACCCCAAAACGATAGTGGCAAATCAGCAAGAGACATCATAGAACGCACCATATCTAATAAGGTTCGATTACGACGTTCGGACACACCATTACGCTGTGGTGTTCCGGGCGGTGTCAACTGTGAAACAATTCCACACTGTCTTAAGTGACTGCCAAACTCATAACTCAGATATTCACCTCCTCGATCAGACCGTAGGAACTTAATCTTCTTGTTACGATGATTCTCAACTTCACTCTGAAATTGCTTGAACTTTTCAAATGTTTCAGACTTGTGTTTCATCAAGTAAATATACCCATATCAACTTAAGTCATCAGTGAAGTTGAGAAAATAACGATATCCACCATGCGCTGTAACATTCATTGGACCGCACACATCAGTGTGTATGATTTCCAATAAGTCACTCGCCCGTTCCATTGTTCCAGAGAACGGTGTTTTAGTCATCTTGCCCATGAGGCATGGTTCACATGTGTCAAGTGATTCAAAATCAAGTGACTCCAAAAGTCCATCAGCATGGAGCTTCCTCATGCGTTTTACACCAATATGACCTAAACGGCAGTGCCACAAGAAAGTGGTACTATCATTATCAATTCTACATCTTTTGGCATCAATGTTATGAACATGTGTGTCATTACTATCAAGATTCAATATGAATAAACCCCTAACATTGGGCGCATGACCATACAAGATATTACTCATATAAATAGAACAACCTTTATTCTCTGATTTAATGGAGTAATCGTCTCGCAATAAACAAGATCCAGATATAATGTTCATGCTTAACGCAGGCACTAAATAACAATTATTCAGGTTCATCACTAATCCCGATGGTAATCGAAGAGAGAGCGTGTCGATGGCGATCACATCAACCTTGGAACCATTTCCCACGCGCATCGTCACTTCGTCCTTTGCCAACCTTCGTTTATTCCGTAGTTCCTGCTTTCAGTTGCAAATGTGAGCAACCGAACCGGTATCAAATACCCAGGCACTACTACGAGAGCCAGTAAGGTACACATCAATAACATGTATATCATATATACCTTGTTTGTCGTTGGCCGCCTTCTTGTCAGCCAGGTACTTGGGGCAGTTCCGCTTCGAGTGACTAGTTCCTTTGCAATGAAAGCACTCAGTTTCTGGCTTGGGTCCATGCTTGGGCTTCTTTGCAGGAGTAGCAACTGCTTTGCCATCCTTCTTGGTTTTACCCTTCTTGCCCTTGCCCTTGACTTTGCCATTTTTCTTGAAACTAGTGGTTTTATTGACCATCAACACTTGATGTTCTTTCCGGATTTCAGACTCAGCGACTTTTAGCATCGCAAACAGCTCGGCGATTGACTTTTTCATCCCGTGCATGTTATAGTTCATCACAAAGCTCTTGTAACTAGGTGGCAGTGATTGAAGAACTCTGTTAGTGATCGCCTTTGGCGGAAGGGCAATTCCCAACTCCGCTAGACGAGTTGAATACCCAGACATTCTGAGTATATGTTCACTGATAGACCCGTTCTCCTCCATCTTGCAAGCATAGAACTTATCGGAGGTTTCATACCTCTCGATCCGGGCGTTCTTTTGAAAGATAAACTTCAACTCCTGGAACATCTCATATGCTCCATGACGTTCAAAACGTCTTTGAAGTCTCGGTTCTAAGCCATACAATATTGCACATTGAACTATTGAATAATCTCCAGTATGTGCCTCCCAAGCGTTCTTAACATCTTCGGATGACATGTCTTCTGGTTGGTCACCAAGCGGTGCATCTAGGACATATGATTTCTGGGAAGCCATGAGGATAATCCTCAGATTACGGGCCCAGTCAACAAAGTTACTTCCATCATCTGTCAGTTTATCTTTCTCTAGGAAGGCATTAAAATTCAGGGGTGCTACTGCGCGAGCCATTGATCTACAACATAAATATGCAAAGTTCATTTAGACTATTGTTCAAGATAATGAGTTTAGTTAATCAAATTACTAAAGCTCCCACTCAAATTGACATCCCTTAGGTCATCTGAGTGTCACATGATCCAAATCCACCAACTCAAGTCCAATCATCACGTGAGTTGAGGTGACTTCAATGGTGAACATCATTATGTTGATCATATCTACTATATGACTCATGTTTGACCTTTCGGTCTCTTGTGTTCCGAGGCCATGTCTGTACATGCTAGGCTCGTCAAGTTTAACCCGAGTGTTTTGTGCGTGCAACATTGGCTTGCACCCGTTGTATGTGAACGTAGAGTCTATCACACCCGATCATCACGTGGTGTCTCAACACGATGAACTTTCGCAACGGTGCACACTCGGGGAGAACACAATTTTATCTTGAAATTTAAGTGAGGGATCACCTTATAATGCTACCGCCGTACTAAGCATAACAAGGTGCATTAAAGGATTAACATCAAATGCAATTCATAAGTGACATGATATGGCCATGAACTTGTGCTTTAGATCTCCATCTTGAAAGCACCGGCATGATCTTCATCGTCACCGGCACGACACCATGATCTCCATTATCTTGATCTCCATCAATGTGTCGCCATCGAGGTTGTCACGCCCTACATGCTTCTACTACTATTGCTACCGTTTAGCGATAAAGTAAAGCATTACATAGCGCTTGATGATTGACACCCGGGTCATAAAATAATTAAAGACAACCCTATGGCTCCTGCCGGTTGTCGTACTCATCGACATGCAAGTCGTGAAATTCTATACATCACATGATCATCTCATACATCACATATATCACATCATGTAATTGGCCATATCACATCACAACATACCCTGCAAAAACAAGTTAGACGTCCTCTAATTGTTGTTGCATGTTTTACGTGGCTGCTACGGGTTTCTAGCAAGAACGATTCTCACCTACGCATAAACCACAATGGTGATACTTAATTTGCTTTTCAACCTTCTCAAGGATCGCCTTTGTCGAATCCGATCCAACTAAAGTGAGAGAAACTGCCACCCGCAAGCCATCTAAGCAACAAGTTGCGTCGAGGGAACCGGTCTCTCGTAAGCGTACGAGTAATGTTGGTCCGGGCCGCTTCATCTCACAATACCGCTGAACCAAAATCTGACCAAGCGAGGAAGCAATCTAAGCATCAACGCCCACAAACCTTTTGTGTTCTACTCGAGATCTCATGTACACATATACCTAGCTCTGATACCACTGTTGGGGAACGTTGCATGGGAAACAAAAAAAATTCCTACGCACACGAAGATCTATCCATGGTGATGAGCATCTACGAGAGGGAGAGTGGATCTACATACCCTTGTAGATCGCTAAGCGGGAAGCGTTAAGAAACGCGGTTGGTGTAGTCGAACATCTTCGCGATCCAAATCGCCGTGCGTCCCGTGATCCAATCACGATCCGTCCCACGATCCAATCACGATCTGTCCCGCGATCCGATCACGATCCGTTCCATGAACTTGCTCACGATCCGTCTCACGAACTTGATCATGATCCTTCCGATCTAGTACCGAATGGACGGCACCTCCGCGTTCAGCACACGTACAGCTTGATGATGATCTCCATCGTCTTGATCCAGAAAGAGGGAGTGGAGAGGAAGAAGAGTTCCCCGGCATCCTGACGGTGCTCCGGTGATGGTGGTGAAGCAATTCCGGCAGGGCTTCGCCTAAGCACTGCAGAAAACCGATCTAGAGGAGAAACTATGCACTGGAGGAACGGGTAGCACGTGGCTGAAAAACTTGTGCAAAAAACCCTCAATACCACCAGTATATATAGGAGGAGAGGAGGAGAGGAGGCATCTTGGCCTCCAATCCTCCTAGGCTTCGGCCGAACTAGGAGAGGAGGAGTCCACCTCCTCAACTCCTAGTAGGATTATGATTCACCTTTTTTTTTTTCCTTTTTTGCCTTTTTCCACCTTTTTCCTTTTGGGTTTTCTTCTCCAGCTACATGGGCCTTGTGTGGGAGTTTCCACCAGCCCACTAAGGGCTGATATTCACTCTCCCACAGCCCATGAAGCCTCTTGGGTCGAAATACCCCTCCCGGAGGCCTCCCGGTACACTACCGGCACTCCCGGTACACTACCGATAAGCCCGGAACTTTTCCGGCGACCAAAACAGGACTTCCTATATATGAATCTTTAGCTCCGGACCAATCCGGAGCTCCTCGTGATGTCCAGGATCTCATCCGGGACTCCGAACAAACTTCGGTCACCACCATACATAACTCTATACTACCGAAATGTCACCAAACCTTAAGTGTGCAGACCCTACGGGTTCGAGAACTATGTAGACATGACCGAGACACCTCTACGGTCAATAACCAATGGCGGGACCTGGATGTCCACATTGGTTCCTACATATTCTACGAAGATCTTTATCGGTCGAACCTCTATGTCAAGGATTCAGTTAATCCCGTATGATGTTCCCTTTGTTCTTCGGTATGTTACTTGCTCGAGATTCGATCGTCGGTATCTCCATACCTAGTTCAACCTCGTTACTGGCAAGTCTTTTTACTCGTTCCACAATACAAGATCCCGTGACCAACACTTAGTCATATTTCTTGCAAGGCTTATTGTGATGTTGTATTACCGAGTGGGCCCTGAGATACCTCTCCATCACACGGAGTAACAAATCCCAGTCTTGATCCATGCCAACTCAACAGACACCCTCGGAGACACCTGTAGAGCACCTTTATAGTCACCCAGTTATGTTGTGACATTTGATACACACAAGGTACTCCTCCAATATCCGTGAGTTGCATGATCTCATGGTCATAGGAACATATACTTGACATGCAGAAAACAGTAGCAATAAACTGACACGATCATAAGCTACGTTTGTAGTTTGGGTCTTTTCCATCACATCATTCTCCTAATGATGTGATCCCGTTATCAAATGACATCTCATGTCCATGGCTAGGAAACATTAACCATCTTTCAATCAACGAGCTAGTTCACTAGAGGCATACTAGGGACATTGTGTTTGTCTATGTATCCACACATGTATCCATGTTTCCAATCAATACAATTATAGCATGGATAATAAACGATTATCATGAACAAGGAAATACAATAATAAACATTTTATTTATTGCCTCTAGGGCATATTTCCAACATTATCACCAATGCAAATATCAATACTATCAGTTTGAGAAGCAAGATTATCAATGTCTAAACAAGCAAAAGATTTACCTTTAAAGGATTTAGGAATTTCTAGATTCTTCGTCATCAAGTATGCTTGAGCTTTGTCCAAAATGTGGATGTTATCATGCTTCCTAGTAGTAGGTCTATTGGACAAAGTAGGGGCCCATTCGGAAGAAGTTCCCTTTTGACATTTCATTTTCTTCTCAGATTCAGCTTTATCAAGAGTTTCTAGCAGAGACCTTTTTGTAGAACCCAAAGCAGAAGCTAAGTCCTTAGGGAGAAATTGCATATCAGGGAGATCATTTTCCTCTTCACCATCAGATTCTACCATCTCAAATTTCCTTAGCTGCTCAAAGCAGTAATCCATATGGACAGACATGGCATCATTATCCAAAGCTGAAAAGGTAGTAGAAACTACAGCAGGAGAACTAATATGGTTATTACTCACATCCACAAGTATCTGCCCAGTCTTGTCTTCAGTGTGATCTTGACCATTTGTAGTGAGAAAGGAAAATTGGATATCATCTGTATGGATAGGAGAAACAGGAAGGATAGGATCAACACAGATCCCAGGTCTGTATGATGATCCCCTTTTGACTTCTGAAATGAAACCATTGTGGACCTGATTCATTAGGCCAGGAGGATGGAAGTCAGCTGCAGAAACAACCCCTTTCTGTTTACCACTCTTTGAAGAAGTATGAGAATTGTTCTTAGTAAAATTAGCCTCATCAAGTTCATCTATTGATGTATTGATGAATCCTAGCCCCCTCTCTTATCCTGTACATAATTCTTTTTTTTCTTGGTGGATTTAGGTCCTGGCTGATTCATCTCGCCATGTTCTTGGCTGCTTGCGACGGATGTGTGTAGGTATGGACCAAGAACGCGATGGCCCCAATCCCAGCGGCAAGGAAGAGGTGGAAATACTGACTGGTACAATTCTTCTCTCATTCTTGCAATATGTTCCTGCAATGGCGCTTCCTTCAATCTGCCTGGATGGTATTGTTGGCTGCCCTGACATGCTTGTAGTACATATACAGATATACTCTACCCCACCTTTAGTCTTCCAGGTGCTACTTGTCCGTTTGCTCACTAGTCTTAAGTATAAATAAACTGTACTCCAATGTTGAGATCCAGGTTTAGACTTCGGGTCCAATTTGGCTTGTTCGGTATTTGGTTATTTGCTCAAATGTGTTAAATTAATTATCTTTAACGAATTCACTCGATTTCATCAGGAAATGTTCAGCTATCATAAACACAATTTATTCAATGGCAACATATTTTGATGTCTAGGCATGGAAGATGAAGTAGACGATGCCAATGACATGGTAGAACAAGAGGAGATCACCGGCAGCACCCCTGGCCCGTCGTTTTCAGGCAGAAACACGAAAAGGGTCCGGTCGAAACTGTGGGACGATTTCACACCCATTTTCGTCGAAACTAAGCTTGTGAAGGTTGAATGCATGCACCGCCAGAAGGTTTACAACGTCGGCTCAAGTGGAACTAGCGGCCTGCTGAAGCACCAAGCCAAGTGCAACACTAGGGACAATAAAAGGCCAACGCAAGAGGAGGAGCAACATTCTTACATGCAGCTATTTGGATGTGAAATGGGATCACTACCATTTAGCTACCTTGGGATTCCTATTCATTATAGACGAGTGACGAATAAGGAATAGAAATGTATTGAGGATCAATTTGAAAAAATATTAAGTTGCTGGAAGGGCAAGCTTATGTCTTATAGAGGGAGGCTAGTGTTAATAAATTCGGTTTTAACAAGCCTGTCGATGTTCCTCTTGTCTTTCTTTGAAGTACCGGTAGGGGTACGAAAAATATTAGACTTTTACCGATCTCGTTTCTTTTGGCAAAGTGATGAGGTTAAGAAGAAATACAGATTGGCACGGTGGGATATTATATGCAGACCCAAAGACCAAGGGGGGGGCTTGGCATTGAAAATCTAGAAGTGAAGAACAGATGCTTGCTTAGCAAATGGCTATACAGGTTATCTACGGAGACTGAAGGGATGTGGGTTCAAATACTGAAGAATAAATACCTACAATCCAAAACATTGGCACACGTTATAGCTAGACCAAATGATTCACCTTTCTGGAAGGGGTTAATGAAGATGAAGGTGACTTTCTTTCAGAGGGAAATTTTTAGTTGGTGATGTTTCCACTACAAGATTTTGGGAAGGCACGTGGCTTGGGGATACTCCTTTAGCACTTCAATATCCTTCACTTTATAATATTGCACAACATAAGGAGGACTATGTGGCCACAGTACTACAATCGGTACCTATCAATATGCAATTCAGGCGAGCTTTAGTGGGAGCACGCTGGAATTCGTGGTTACACCTGGTCAGGCGACTGATACATGTTTAGATTTCTGACCAACCAGATAGTGTTTTTTGGACTTTAGCTACGAATGGTATATTTTCAGTAAAGTCCATGTACACGGATCTAATAAACATTGGACCACACTCGAGATCATTATATATTTGGAGAATCAAAGTGCCGCTTAGAATTAAAAATTTATGTGGTTTATACACAAGGATGTGGTATTAACCAAAGATAACTTGACAAAACGAAGATGGGTAGACATGCCTAATTGTTTCTATTGTGATCAAAATGAAACAATAAGACACCTCTTTATAGATTATCCTCTTGCAAAATTGTTATGGCGAACTGTTCATATAGCCTTTAATGTTAATCCACCAACATGAATTAGTTTGTTATTTGGAACGTGGCTCGATGGACTAGACATTACTATAGCGAATCTTATCCGGATTGGTATATGTGCTTTATTTTGGACTATATGGAATACCAGGAATGATATGATTTTTAATGGCAAGAATTTCAATAACTTTTTGCAGGTTATCTTCAGAGCAACGTCTTGGATCCGTACGTGGTCGTTACTCAGCCATGCGGACTCCATGGAGCTTATGGCTATTGGGTGCAACCGATGGGAGATGGTTGCACACGTTATATTCAACCGGTTTGGATGGCATGCTAATAATAGGCTAGGTGTATAGGCATCGTAGTCTACTTTTAGTTACGCCGGATGTGGCGGTTTATTTATCATTTCTTCATACTTTTTGTTCAGCGCTTGAGCGCTTTGTGGATCTAAGACCTCGTTTGGAACTTGGTTAATAAGATGGTTGCATGTATCGATTGATGCAGAGGCCGGGGGCTCTGTTCCTCCTTTTCAAAAAAAAGCTTCAAGTGTTGCCATCTACCCAGAAGAGCACGGTTGCAGTAGGCTCTGGTTTGACACAGAAGAAGCTCCCATTCTCCCTCACCAGCCAGAAGAAATGCTTGAGCACAACAGATGCAATGCTTGAGAAGGAGGGTCTTACTTTGCTTGGAATTCCCAGTGACATGAATCAGGAGGTTGATGAGGATTCATCTCATAAGGAATTGGCGGCACACAGGCAGAAGAATCAGTTGGGACCAGAACTTGTAGGGCCTGAGCAGGACATTCTCACTAACATGAATCGGAAGAATCCGGACGTTAATCAGGGTGAGCTACACAAAGAACTTGTTAGGATATTTGCTGCGCACGGTCACTCACCATCGATAAGAGCCCATGATAGGTTTAGTAAGTTTGTTGCTTGCTTGAATACTGTCGTCAAGATGCCGGATGAATATGTCATGTACAGGTACTTTAAGGAACTGTTTGACAAAGAAAAGACCAAACTGAAGGAGAAGTTTGCCGCTTTGCGCAGTCGGGTTTGCCTGAGTACTTATGTGTGACACTATAATTTGCTCTCAGCATTCTTATGCCCAAGTGTTCATTACATTGATGATGAATGGGAGAAGAAGAAACATATCATCAAATTTTGTGGCATGGATCCTTCCTACAGTGCAGAGGAATTGAGCCGATCTATATTGTATGCTATTAACGATTGGGGTCTTCGTGACAAGGTTTTCAGCATTATACTGGATGATTCAGTTACTTCATCTATCAAAGCTTGTCTCCAAAAATGTAACCTTCGGCCGGCAAATCGGAGCATGTCTACATCTATAAATTAGAGCTTGTTTGTGATAAGGTATGCAACTCATCTAGTTAAACATGTCATACAGGTTGGGAAGGATGAACTTGAGACAGTCATGCACAAGTCAACAAAGTGTTCTAAGTATACAAAGGGCCACATTCCTTCAGTAGTACATTATCCAAACAACAGATATGCACTATCACTAGGAGGTCGAAAAAAAGAAAAGAAGATTTGTAAGGTCATGGAAGATTTGCAACGACACATGGATGAAATACACAATTATTGCAATCCAGCTGACCTGTTTGACAAGGTGTGGGGTGTTAAGTAACTTTTGCATCGTGATGCTGATTCCTATTCCTTTTCGGGTAGTAAAATTTCCAAAGAGCTGCAGAAGATGCAAGATAAGTTTAAGGAGCAGTGGGAACTCTGTTGCTTAAATATATGTATGCCTATGATCATGGATCCTTCATACCATTTGAAACGCATCAAGTCCCGTCTCTGGTCTGATGCGGGTTATCTTCAACCGGTTTGGATGGCATGCTAATAATAGGCTAGGTGTATAGGCATCATAGTCTAATGTTAGCTTTGCCGGATATGGCAATTTTTTATCTTTCAAACATTTTTTTGTTTTGCACTTGAGCACTTGATGGGTCTAAGACCTTGTTGCGGATTTATTTTAATAAAATGGCTACATGCATCGATTGATGCAGAGGCCAGGGTTGATTCCTCCTTTTCAAAAAAAACATGCAGGGAAGAGGAGTTTCGAAGATGATATAGAAAATTATATTGAAGAAGTGCATGCCATATGTCTCAGATCAGATGGTATGATCTATACCCTTGGTTTTCTCATTTTTATCCCATTACAGTTGTCTTTGTGCTAATCGTAGTTCTCATGTCATCATAGGTTCCTCGAGTGAATGATATTTCTAGGTGAATATTTCAACTGTGAAGATGTTCCATGTAAGTTGCTTTGCTTCCTAGTCCACCCACTTCAATCCTATCCTTTCTAATGCAGAATATCTCAACCATGAGTGACCGCTCATTAGTTACCTTCCTAATGCAGGATTCTAATACAAGATATTAAGCAAACAACGGCTTCTGTTTTTCGACTGTTTTGGAGGCAGTATGCTAAGTTGATTTGTCAAAATGTAGTTAATAGTAGTTTCTCAGTTACTGATGACCCAAAAGTATAGGGGATCTATCGTAGTACTTTCAATAAGTAAGAGTGTTGAACCCAACGAGGAGCAGAAGGAAATGACAAGCGGTTTTCAGTAAGGTATTCTTTGCAAGCACTGAAATTATCTGTAACATATAGTTTTGTGATAAGATAATTCGTAACGAGTAGCAAGTAGCAATTGTAACAAAGGTGCAGCAAGGTGGCCCAATTCTTTTTCTAGCAAAGGACAAACCTTTACAAACTCTTATATAAAGCAAGGCGCTCCCGGGGACACATGGGAATTTCTGTCAAGCTAGTTTTCATCATGCTCATATGATTCGCGTTCGTTACTTTGATAATTTGATATGTGGGTGGACCAGTGCTTGGGTGCTTCCCTTACTTGGACAAGCCTCCCACTTATGATTAAGCCCTCTCGCAAGCATCCGCAACTACGAAATAAGAATTAAGATAAATCTAACCATAGCATGAAACATGTGGATCCAAATCAGCCCCTTGCGAAGCAACACATAAACTAGGGTTTAAGCTTCTATCACTCTAGCAACCCATAATCTACTTCTTACTTCCCAATGCCTTCCTCTAGGCCCAAACAATGGTGAAGTGTCATGTAGTCAACGTTCACATAACACCACTAGAGGAGAGACAACATACATCTCATCAAAATATCGAACGAATACCAAATTCACATGATTACTTATGACAAGACTTATCTCATGTCCTCAGGAACAAACATAAATACTCACAAAGCATATTCATGTTCATAATCAGAGGAGTATTAATGATGATCGAGGATCTGAACATATGATCTTCCACCAAGTAAACCAACTAGCATCAACTACAAGGAGTAATCAACACTACTAGCAACCCACACGTACCAATATGAGGTTTTGAGACAAAGATCGGATACAAGAGATGAACTAGGGTTTGGAGAGGAGATGGTGTTGATGAAGATGTTGATGGAGATTGAACCCCTCTCGATGAGAGGATCATTGGTGATGGCGATGGCTTCGATTTCCCCCTCCGGGAGGGAAGTTTCCCCGGCAGAACAGCTCCACCAGAGCCCTAGATTGGTTCTGCCCAAATTCCGCCTCGAGACGGCGGCGCTTTGCCCCAAAAGCTCTGTTATGAATTTTTTTTCTAGGTCAAAAGCCTCCAGATAGCAGAAGATGGGCATCGGAGGGCTGCCAGGTGGGCCACAAGCCATAGGGGCACGCCCCTGGCTTGTGACTGTCTGGTGGGCCCCTGATGTATTTCTTTCGCGTAATAACTTTTATATATTCCAAAATAATTCTCCGTAGATTTTCAGGGCTTTTGGAGTTGTGCAGAATAGGTATCTCAGATTTGCTCCTTTTCTAGTCCAGAATTCCAGCTGCCGGCATTCTCCCTCTTCATGTAGACCTTGTAAAATAAGAGAGAAAAGGCATAAATATTGTACCAAAATCTGTAGTAACAACCCATAATGCAATAAATATCAATATAAAAGCATGATGCAAAATGGACGTATCAACTTCCCCAAGCTTAGACCTCGCTTGTCCTCAAGCGAAAGCCGAAATCAATAAATGTGCCCACATGTTTAGAGATAGAGGTGTCGATAAAATAAAATATGGAAATGAAGGCATCATGATCATATTTAGAATAGCAACATATATTGACATATAATTTCTTATGCTAAAGTAACAATTCATTCACAATGGTAAAGTATGAATCAAGAACTCTATTGAGAACCGACAAACTACGATCTCAGGCATCGAAGCAATTCCAATTTAGCATAACGTAGGAAAGAGTCAATATAAGAGCTTGTAAAGCAAATCCATATACTCAATCATCTTTTAGTCTTTCACAATTGCTAACACTCACGAGGTACCTATGAGGTCAAAGCTTCAATCGGACACAGAGAAAGATAGGGGCTTATAGTGTTGCCTCTCAACTATTCACCTCAAGGGTAATGTCAACAGTAATAACTCATGCTCATCCACTTCCGAGTGGATATATGTGTCTAGATCATTCCCCAACACATGACACTTGCTAGAAGATAAAGGCGAAATAAAGAAAGTGATGGAGATCACCACGACTCTTGCAAAAAGGTAAGTAAAAAAATAAAAGTAACAGATAGGCCCTTCGTAGAGGGAAGCAGAGGTTGTCATGCACTTTTATAATTGGATGCATAGTCCCTTAATGCAAAAGAACGTCACTTTATATTACCCCTTGTGATAGAGAACTTTATTATGTAGTCCGTCGCTTTTATTTCTTCCCTATCACAAGTTCGTATAAAGTTTATTTTCCTCACACTAATAGATCACACATATTTAGAGAGCAATTTTTATTGCTTGCACCGATGACAACTTACATGAAGGATCTCACTCAATCCATAGGTAGGTATGGTGGACTCTCATGGAAAAACTAGGTTAAGGGTGTTTGGATGCACAGGTAGTATCTCTACTTGGTGCGGAAGTTTTGGCTGATATGAGGTGGAAGCAAGCGACACATGTAGAGGGATCTATAACAATATAACTTCTATTCGGAAATAAGCAAACATAAACCATTATGTTATCTTCCTTGTCCAACATCAACTTCTTAACATATAATATTTTAATGAGTGCTCACAATCATAAAAGATGTCCAAGATAATATATTTATATGTGAACCTCTCTTTATTTATTACTTCCTTTTAATTGCCACAATGACGAACAGCTATGTTTGTCAACCCACACCAGGTTTCAATCGACATACTTCTTATATGTGAAGTCATCACTCCCCATAAGATCATCATATATACTCTTTGCTTCTATTCTATACTTCTTTCTATTTCATATTTCTCAAGATCAAGATCATACCAAACAAGCAAAGCCCTCAACTCAAAAGTACTTTTTATTATATAACTCCCGGACTTGCTTACATAGGAGGAATCATAAAGCAAAAACTCAAAACTAGATCACACGAAAACTTTATTCTACTAGATCAAGATATAACCAAAAGGATTGAACTAAGAAAACTGATAAAAGTAAAAATAAAAGGTGTGATGGTGATACGATACCGGGGCACCTCCCCCAAGCTTGGCACAAGCCAAGGGGAGTACCCATACCCATGTGTCTAGTTGTCTTGCTTCGGAGGTGGTGATGTGGGAGTTGTTGATGAGGTTGGAAGCTTGTCCTCCATCTTCCAAGGCATAGGCTCACCATCGTAAAAGGATGAACGAGTCTTCGAGATCCTCAAATGTGCAGCCAAGCTCATTTTCTTAAATTTGTATTCATACTCACAGTTTTGGTTATGTAGGTCATAGATCTAGGCTTGTAGATGCTCGATTTTCTCATAAAGCTTACAGATGTGCTCCCCGACTTCCTTCGCGTCCAGCTTGTGCTTGTTGGTAAACTCCGCGATCATCATGTGATTGGCATTGAGTCCTCGTTCCACCATCCCTTGGCACTTGAAGACCTGATGCTCCATTGCTTCGAGCCTTGTCTTCATGCTTCCGGTCTTCTTTGGCCCCTCAAAATCACGGATGTGCAGCACCCCCTCACGCATCTCAATGGTTTGAGGGTGTTGCAGCACCTCCGCGAGGTAGGGGTTGATGACCTTCTCGAAGAACTTGTCTTTTGAAGCACTTGGGGATGCCATGTTGATCTAAAACTGCTGCAAAAATATCTTAAAACAAAAACAGGAGATATTGTCATGATACGAGAGTCAAAACCTTTGGGAGATTATATAATGAATTTTTACCGACCCGAAGGAGTATACCACAAGAAAACAGAGTCCGGATGATACACGAGGTGACCACAAGCCACAGGGGTGTGCCCAGGGGGGTAGGGCGCGCCCCCTGGCTTGTCGCCTCCTCGTGCACTATTCAGACTACTTTAAATTTTCCTAATTTTTTAAATATTTCAAAACATATAAAAATTGTTATTGAAAAAGTTTTGGAGTCTATTTACTTACCGTACCACATACCTATTCCTTTTCGGAGTCTGAAACGTTCTGGTAGGTCTCCCTAATGTACTCCTTCGGAGTCATGGTATTGATGATATTGGTTTCAAGATTTATGGGAGTACCTGAGATATAATGTTTGATTCTTTGACCGTTCACCACCTTCGGGTTTGTGCCTTCGGCATTGTTAATCTTGATGGCACCCAAATGGTATACTTCCTCAATAACGTAAGGACCTTCCCATTTAGAGAGAAGTTTTCCTACAAAAAATCTTAAACGAGAATTGTATAGCAAGACATGATCACCTACATTAAATTCACGCTTTTGTATCGTTCTGTCATGCCATCTCTTAACCTTTTCTTTAAACAACTTGGCATTCTCATAGGCTTGGGTTCTCCATTCATCAAGTGAGGTAATGTAAAATAACCTCTCCTCACCAGCAAGCTTGAAATCATAATTGAGCTCTTTGATTGCCCAATAAGCTTTATGTTCTAGCTCTAGAGGTAAGTGACATGCTTTACCATAAACCATCTTATACTGAGACATACCCATAGGGTTTTTGTAAGCAGTTCTATAAGCTCAAAATGCATCATCAAGTTTCTTAGACCAATTCTTCCTAGATCTATTAACAGTCTTCTGCAAAATCAATTTAATTTCTCTATTGCTCAATTCTACTTGAACACTAGACTGAGGATGATAAGGAGATGCAATTCTATGATTAACATCGTATTTAGCGAGCAATTTATGGAAAGCACCATGAATAAAGTGTGAACCACCATCAGTCATCAAATATCTAGGGACTCCAAATCTAGGGAAAATAACTTCTTTAAGCATTTTAATAAAAGTTTTATGATCAGCACTAGTAGTTGGAATAGCTTCTACCCACTTAGTAACATAATCAACAGCAACTAGAATATGAGTATACCCGTTAGATTGTGGAAAACGCCCCATATAATCAAAACCCCAAAAATCAAATGGTTCAATAACAAGAGAGTAATTCATAGGCATTTCCCGACGTCTACTAATATTACCAATTCTTTGACATTCATCACAAGACAAGACAAACTTACGAGCATCCTTGAAGAGAGTAGGCCAATAAAACCCAGATTGTAGTACCTTATATGCAGTTCTATCTCCAGCGTGGTGTCCTCCGTAGGCTTCGGAGTGACACTTGCGTAAGATTTGTTCATGTTCATGCTCAGGTAGACAACGTCTAATAATACCATCTACTCCTTATTTATAAAGGTGTGGATCATCCCAAAAGTAATGCCTTAAATCATAGAAGAACTTTTTCTTTTGTTGGTATGTGAAATATAAATTTAGCAACAATGTAATTGGCATAATCAGCATACCATGGAGAATTATGTGAAGCATTTACGACAGCTAATTGTTCATCAGGAAAGCTATCATCAATAGGTAGTGGGTCATCAAGAACATTTTCTAACCTAGACAAGTTATCTGCCACAGGGTTATCAGCACCCTTTCTATCAATAATATGCAAATCAAATTCTTGTAGCAGAAGGACCCACCTAATAATTCTAGGTTTAGCATCTTTCTTTTCCATAAGGTACTTAATAGTAGCATGATTGGTGTGAACAGTTACTTTGGAATCAACAATATAAGGTATAAACTTATCACAAGCAAACACGACTGCTAAAAATTCCTTTCCAGTAGTAGCATAGTTTCTTTGAGCACTGTCTAGAGTTTTACTAGCAAAATGGATAACATTTAATTTCTTATCAACTCTTTGTCCTAGAACAGCACCAACAGCATAATCACTAGCATCACACATAATTTCAAAGGGTAGGTTCCAGTCGGGTGGTTGAACAACAGGTGCGGTAATGAAGGCATTCTTAAGAATTTCAAATGCTTCTACACAATCATCATAAAAAACAAATGGAACATATTTTTGCAAAAGATTTGTGAGAGGCCTATAAACCTTAGAGAAATCTTTGATAAACCTCCTATAGAAACCAACATGACCAAGGAAACTTCTTATACCTTTGATATCCGTAGGGCACTACATTTTTTCAATAGCATGAACTTTAGCTTTATCAACTTCAATACCTCTTTCGGAGATCTTGTGCCCCAAGACAATACCTTCATTAACCATAAAGTGACACTGTTCCCAATTCAAGACAAGATTAGTTTCTTCACATCTCTGCAAAACTCGGTCAAGGATGCTCAAACAATCATCAAATGAAGTTCCATAAACGGAAAAATCATCCATGAAAGCCTCAAGAATCTTTTCACAAAAGTCAGAGAATATAGCCATCATACATCTTTGAAAGGTAGCAGGTGAATTGCATAAACCAAAAGGCATACGCCTATAAGCAAAGGTACCGATAGGGCAAGTAAAAGTGGTTTTTTCTTGATCCTCTCTTGATACAGGTATTTGAGAGAAACCAGAGTAACCATCTAGAAAGAAAAAATGAGTATGTTTGGATAGTATTTCTAGCATTTGATCAATAAAAGGTAAAGGGTAATGATCTTTCTTAGTAGCTTATTTAATTTCCTAAAATGAGTTACCATTCTATAATCTGTAACAATTCTTTGCGGGATCAATTCATTTTTATCATTAGTGACAACGGTAATAGCTCCCTTCTTAGGGACACAACAAACGGGACTAACCCATCTACTATCAACAACGGGATAAATTATACCTGCCTCCAGAAGCTTTAGTATTTCTTTTCTTATCGCTTCTTTCATCTTAGGGTTCAATCGTCGTTGGTGATCAATAACTGGTTTGGCATCATGCTCCATATTAATTTTATGCTGGCATAGAGTGGGACTAATGCCCTTAAGATCATCAAGAGTATAACCAATAGTAGCACGGTGCTTCCTCAGAGTTTTCAATAATCTCTTTTCTTCATGCTCTGAAAGGTTAGCACTAATAATAACATGATATATCTCCTTTTCATCAAGATAAGCATATTTCAACGTATCGGGTAATTGTTTGAGCTCAAACACGGGATCACCCTTGGGTGGAGGAGGATCCCCAAGTATTTCAACAGGTAAGTTGTGTTTCAAAATAGGCTGTTGATCAAAGAAATTTTTATCTATTTCATTCCTCTCATTCATATGCATATCATTTTCATGGTCTAGCAAATATTGTTCTAAAGGATCAGTAGGAGGCATAGCAATAGAAGCAAGACCAGTAATTTCATCTTTACTAGGGAATTCTTTGTCACGGGGTCGTCTACGAAATTTAGAGAAATTGAACTCATGAGACACATCCCCAAAACTCACAGTAACTATTTCTTTCTCACAATCAATCCTAGCATTAACAGTATTCAAGAAGGGTCTGTCAAATATAATGGGACAAAAATCATCTTGTGGGGAACCAAGAACAAGAAAATCAATAGGATATTTTATTTTCCCACACAAGACTTCAACATATCTAACAATCCCCATTGGTGCAATAGTGTCTCTATTAGCAAGCTTAATAGTAACATCAATTTCCTCTAGTTCAACTGGTGCAATATCATGCATGATTTCTTTGTATAAGGAAAAGGGAATTGCACTTACGCTAGAACCCATATCACACAAGCCATGATAACAATGATCTCCTATTTTAACAGAAACAACAGGCACGCCAACAACTGGTCTATGTTTACTCTTAGTATCATGTCTAGCAATTCTAGCCGCTTCATCACAGAAATGAATAACATGCCCATCAATATTATCAACCAAGAGATCTTTAACCATAGCAATACTAGGTTCAACTTTAATTTGTTCAGGGGGTGTAGGTGTTCTAATACAACACTTCCGAACCACAGTTGAAGCTTTAGCATGTTCCTTTATCCTAACAGGGAAGGGTGGTTTCTCAATGTAAGCAGTAGGAATAACAGGATCAACATTATAAGTAATAGTTTCCTCTTCAACTTTAATAGGCTCAACTACTTTCACTTCAATGGAAGGATGATATTTAAACCATTTCTCCTTAGGGAGATCAACATGAGTAGCAAAAGATTCACAGAAAGAAGCTACTATCTGAGAGTCAAGTCCATATTTAGCACTAAAGTCACGAAAAGCATCGGTGTCTATAAAGGATTTACACAATCAAACTTAAGGTTTATACCTGACTCCTTACCTTCGTCGAGTTCCCAATCTTCAGAGTTACATTTAATTCTTTCCAATAAGTCCCATTTGAATTCAATATCTTTCTTCATTAAAGAACTAGAGCAAGAAGTATCGAGCATGGATCGATCATTATGAGAAAGTCGAGCATAAAAATTTTGAATGATAATTTCTCTTGAGAGATCATGGTTGGGGCATGAATATAACGTTGACTTAAGCATCCCCCAAGCTTGAGCGATTCTTTCTCCTTCACAAGGCAAAAAATGGTAAATATAATTCCAATCACGATGAACCAGATGCATGGGATAAAACTTCTGATGAAATTCCAATTTCAATCGGTTGTAGTTCCATGATCCGATATCATCACATAGCCTGTACCATGCCAATGCCTTCTCCTTCAAAGATAAAGGAAAGACCTTCTTATTGACAACATCCTCGGGCAAACCTGCAAGCTTAAATAATCCACAAACTTCATCCACATAGATTAGATGCAAATCAGGATGTAGTGTTCCATCTCCTGCATAAGGATTGGCTAGCAGTTTCTCTATCATACCCGAAGGAATTTCATAATAAATATTTTCAGTAGGTGCAGCAGGTTGAGGAGCGACTCTTTGTGCTTCCGATCGAGGTGAAGATACCCCGAACAAGCCCCTTAGAGGATTATTTTCCATAGTAACAAGTGACAGTAAATTTCAGCACGCTACATAAATTTTCCTTACCAAGTTCCACTCACCAAAGGCGCTTCACTCCCCGGAAACGGTGCCAAAAAAGAGTCTTGATGACACACAAGTATAGGGGATCTATCATAGTCCTTTCGATAAGTAAGAGTGTCGAATCCAATGAGGAGCAGAAGGAAATGACAAGTGGTTTTCAGTAAGGTATTCTCTGCAATTACTGAAATTATCGATAACATATAGTTTTGTGATAAGATAATTCGTTACGGGTAGCAAGTAACAATTGTAACAAAGGTGCAGCAAGGTGGCCCAATCCTTTTTATAGCAAAGGACAGGCCTGGACAAACTCTAATATAAGGCAAAGCGCTCCCAAGGACACATGGGAATTTCTGTCAAACTAGTTTTCATCATGCTCATATGATTCGCGTTCGTTACTTTGATAATTTGATATGTGGGTGGACCGGTGCTTGGGTGCTGCCCTTACTTGGACAAGACTCCCACTTATGATTAACCCCTCTCACAAGCATCCGCAACTACGAAATAATAATTAAGATAAATCTAACCATAGCATGAAACATGTGGATCCAAATCAGCCCCTTACGAAGCAACGCATAAACTAGGGTTTAAGCTTCTGTCACTCTAGCAACCCATCATCTACTTATTACTTCCCAATGCCTTCCTCTAGGCCCAAACATTGGTGAAGTGTCATGTAGTCGACGTTCACATAACACCACTAGAGGAGAGACAACATACATCTCATCAAAATATCGAACGAATACCAAATTCACATGATTACTTATAACAAGACTTATCCCATGACCTTAGGAACAAACGCAACTACTCACAAAGCATATTCATGTTCATAATCAGAGGAGTATTAATGATGATCGAGGATCTGAACATATGATCTTCCACCAAGTAAACCAACTAGCATCAACTACAAGGAGTAATCAACACTACTAGCAACCCACAAGTACCAATTTGAGGTTTTGAGACAGATCTGATACAAGAGATGAGCTAGGGTTTGGAGAGGAGATGGTGCTGATGAAGATGTTTATGGAGATTGACCCCCTCTCGATGAGAGGATCGTTGGTGATGACGATGGCTTCGATTTCCCCGTCCGGGAGGGAAGTTCCCCCGGCAGAATAGCTCTGTCCGAGCCCTAGATTGGTTCTGCCCAAGTTTCGCCTCGAGACGGCGGCGCTTCGCCCCGAAATCTCTATTATGATTTTTTCCAGGTCAAAAGCCTCCATATAGCAGAAGATGGGCATCGGAGGGCTGCTAGGTGGGCCCCAAGCCACAGGGGCACATATGGTCTGTTAGAAATGATAAGATCTTTAGAAATGCAGTTCCTTACCTAGATTCTTGGCTTTACTATTTGAAAGAAGCACTCAAGCTAAGAAGAGCAAAGCACAAATAATTAATTATTGGATAGATAACCACCTGTAATTTGATGGCTAGATTTCCAAAAATGGGTGTAGGTTAACTTTATATCTTTGTACTTTGTTTTGATTGATAATGAAAATACCCCAGAACGATTGTTCTACAGTTTAGGCTAAAAAAACCTAATATTTTTGTTACGGTTGTCTCAACAAGGCGTCAATAAGATGTCAAAGATGGGTAAAGTGTCTCAACTGTCATACATGACAACCCGTGGTATATATATTGATAATGTCTTGGATTACAAGCTTTAGGTGGTGATGTTTGATCAACCAGAGAGATTACATGAGGTTTAAGAGATAGAGATAAATATGACAACTAACTCGAAGTATATCTATAAATACATGCGCGGGCCACAATAGCCGAACCTGATGTAAAGATAACTCTTTAACACCCTCCCTTAATCTGAACTCCTCAAGTTAAGATTACACCTGAATTCTTCAAGTGGTATTGTAGCTAGTGCCTTGGTGAACCCATCTGCGACTTGATCCTTTGAGTGAACAAAGTGAATGTCCAATTCCTTATTTGCAACGCTTTGTCTCACAAAATGATAATCAATCTCAATGTATTTAGTCTGCGCATGAAACATAGGATTAGCAAATAAATATGTGGCACCAAGGTTGTCGCACCAAAGACATGGTGTTTGTGTATGACATATTCCAAGCTCTCAAAGCATAGACTTAACCTAGATAATTTCTGCTGTGGCATTTGCCAAAGCCTTGTATTCTGCTTCAGTACTAGATTTGGAAACTATAGCTTGTTTCTTTGCACACCATGATATTAAATTAGGACCAAAAAAGATAGCAAATCCACATGTGGACCTTCTGTCATCCAAACATCCTGCCTAGTCAGAATCACAGAATGCACTAAAAAGTGTAGATGATGACTTGTGGAAAGTTAGTCCAACACTCAAAGTATTTTTCACATATCTGAGTATGCATTTGGCAGCAGTCCAATGATCTATAGTAAGTGCATGAAGAAGCTGACAAACTTTATTTACAGCAAAAGAAATATCATGCCCCGTGAGTGTCAAGTACTGAAGTGCACCTACCAAGCTTCTGTACTTGGTAATATCCTCTTGACCCAAGGGTGTTCCTACTGAAGAGAGAGTTTTTCTGAACTAGACAAAGGTGTAGGTGATGGTTTACAACCCTGTAGGTCAGCTTTAGTCAAAACATCAGTTGCATATTTCTCTTGAGAAGGATGAAGTCCACCTTCCTTGTTTCTCTTAACTTAAATGCCAAGAAAGAAATGCAAGTCGCCTAAGTCCTTAAGAGCAAACTTAGAGTTCAAATCTTTTAACAAGGCAGTGATAGCTTCATTTGAAGAACTTGTGACAATAATATCATCAACATAGATAAGAACAAATACGGATGTTTTGAACTTATTTTAAATGAACAAGGATGTGTCTGTAGGATCGAAAGTAGGTCTAGAGGGGGGTGGTTAGACTACTTGACCAAATAAAACTATGCTTTTCCCCAATTTTAATTCTTGGCAAGTTTTAGCATTCATGGTATGTCAAGTACACCCTACACATGCATGTCTAAGAATATTGCAGCGGAAAGTAAAGACATTGCACATGTAAGTAAAGAGAGGGTAAGTAAAGCAAACACAATTGGTGACATGATGATTTTCTCGTGGTTCCAATAGGTGGTGCTATCGTACGTCCACGTTCATGGAGTCTTCAACCCACGGAGGGTAACGGTCGCGAGAGTCCACGAAGGGCTCTACCCACGGAGGGTTCCACGAAGAAGCAACCTTGACTATACCATGACGGCCTATGTCTAAGGAGGACTAGCCTTACTCGGGGTAGATCTTCACAAAGTAGGCGATCTCCTAGACCTTACAAACTTCTTGGTTCACTCCATAACATGAAGTAGGAGGCTCCCAAGCGACACCTAACCAATCTAGGAGGCACCACCCTCCAAAAGGTAATAGGCTCGGTAATGTCGATGAACTCCTTGCTCTTGTGTTTCAAGATGATAGACTCCTCAACACACAATCACTCTCTCACAGATATGGCTTGGTAGAAGAGATGGGATTGGTGGAAAGCAACTTGGGGAGGGTAGAAATCAAGATCTATATGGTTGGAGTGGAAGATCTTGACATCAACACAAGGGTAGGTAGTTCTCTCTCAGAAAACTGATAGGATAGATATGGAATGGTTTTGAGTGCTTTTTTCGAGTAGGTGGTGGTGAAGAGGTATATATAGGCATCCCCAAAAATCCAACCGTTACACACAAAATGACCAAATCGGTGACACCAATGTGTTAATCGCGGTGATACCGAAGTGACCAAAAGGTGGCAACTTTTGAATCTCAGAGGGACCGATATACGAATCTCGATTGCACCGATAAGGTGACTAACGATCAGAATGCCCATTCTCGGTGACGTCGATTCAACATTCTCGGACGGACCAAAAGGGTGAACTTGCATAACCGAAAGTTGGCAGCCCAACTCAGTGGCACCGAAAGCAGTATCGGCTGTACCGAAGGGTTAGGGTATGGCTGAGTCTGTCTAGGGTTTAGAATTGGTGGCACCAGGATGGAAATGTTGGTTGCACCGATTTGAGTGTTTGGCCTAGAACAAACTTTGGTGGGAGATTTTGTGGTGTCTTTGGTGACTATCACGTGTGCACGTATGAGCATTTTGTTCACCAACAAAACTTTACCCATTTTAATAGTATTGGCTTTCCTATGGACTCAAAGTGATTTCTCACAAACATAAAATGTAGGGTCCCCTTGCTTGAAGCTTTGCCAATCCATGTCCTTGCATCTTGGGGTGTCCCACAATGTATTTGCCAACCCATCATTGAACTTTTCCTGAAATATACTTGATGGAAACATTAGTTCAATGACTTATATGTTGTTATGAATTACCAAAACCACCAAGGGAGCAAATGTGCTTTCAATCTCCCCCTTTTTGGTAATTGATGACAACATATAGATCAAAGCTTCGACATATGATATAATCAATGAATATAATCGTCGCTTTGAGAAGTATGTGATAAGCAAGAGCTCCCCCTAAATTTGTGCATTATTTTGAATTTGCGTTTGAATGCAAATGCACGATCGATTTGGTACATGGGGCACTTCTTCCATGTCACATACATCTTGGTGGTGTGCGATAATAATTAGAGTGAACATCATAGCACAACACAATCAAGCAATGTAGAAATATCATTTCCTAAAGCATACTTCTCCCCCTTTGTAATAAGGTGATAGGAAATAGTAGCATCACACAAAAGTGTATCACAAGCAACCAAAAGACAATAGTTTGTTTTGAAAATCAATAAACACCAAAACTCTCTCTCACTCGAAGCCTAAAGATATATATACACTTCTCCCCCTTTGGCAACAAGTTACCAAAAGTTCAAAGGCATATATCTAAGCGTTCTTGGGCTGATCTCCTCCGGTTGTCAATGAAGGAGTCGAGAGAACAGCGTCAGCGAAAATCTCTGCAGATGTCGTGGATGGAGCTGGAGTGGATACTGGAGGAACTGGAGCTGATGGAGCACGAGCTGAGGTGACAGCGGTAGCAGATGATGAAGAGGGCCTCAAGTCTGGAGATGGCACTGTGGCTGATCTGGCCTGAGTATGAATCTGTGTGCCTGTCCTGAGAGGTGATCCATCCTCATCATCAAAATAAGAAGAAGAAGAAGAAGAAGAAAAAGCATGAGGTATGTGCACCGAGTCAACTTCCTTCTGAAGCTCTATGATTTATTAGTCACCCTGTCCACCTTATCATTAAGAGTCTTGATCCTTGTTTCAAAGTTCCTCACAAGATTGTTATGGTTGTCCAGAATCCCCTTAATGTCCTTCTACATGTTCTGAACTGATGAAATCAATAGATCCACTTGCTCACTTCTGGATCTAGGAACTTGAGCACTAGTGGCTCTAACTGCCTCTGCCTCTGCCTGAGCTGCAACTGATGTGGGATGATCTGGGTCCATCACCACAACATTGTCCTCGAGATCTGGTTGTAGGGGAAAATGGGGACAATCTAGAGAAAATATGTGCTTTTCCAACTTGGAGTTGATTAGCATCTGTATGTAGGGTGCATAGCAACAAGAGCGCTTCTGATCGACAGCAACCCTCTTAATTGTCTCAACAATCAAGTCCATGACTCTGATCCTGGTGTGTCTGTCAAGGTGGATCAACATGTTGATGGAATATCCTCGGATCATCTTTTCATCTCCTGACTTGGGTATCAAAGTATGCCTCAGAATGGTGTTCATGGTACGGAGGCCAGCCTGAAGATAGTAGATGGATCCTAGATTGTGAGACTTCACATTAGCAGCAGGGATCTCCTTGTACATTTTGGCCATAGCATTGTAGCTCTCCTTGGATTCTGAGTAGACATCCAAATCACCATCCCATGCCTCTGGAATTCCTAGAATAGCATCCCATTCATCAACAGTGGACTCATATCTTGCTCCTTCTGTCATCCATACATTCCTACCATCTCCATAGAAATGTGCAGTGGAGTAGAATTGCATGATCATTTCCTGCAGTAAATTCTCTGCCAACAAATTCATCCAGACCAATGCAGTGGAAATTGTCTTGGACACTTGGAAAGTAGTCCTCATTCTCCTTAATGAATTTCCAATCTACATATCTCATGTCACTGACTGCTGGGCTCTTGTCTAGCAGGACTATCTCATAGAAGTCTTGTTGCTCCTTGGTGTAGAATCTATAATCAACAATAGTCTTTCTCCTCTGGGCATATGGATCAATAGTTCTCCATGCCCTCAAACTTGAGTCTTTCCTCTTCTTCATATCTTCAGCAACTAGGTGGTTGACATCATGTACTGGAAGATGTGGTCTAAGTTTTGTCAAGGTTGTAAAGTCATCATCATCCTCAACTCTGGAGGTAGTTCCCTTGTTCTTTTCAGAAGCTGGAATCTACCTAGATGTCCTCTTAGGCTTTTCAGCAGCAGCCTTCTTGGATGCATACTTGATGCTCTTGGATGTGCCTGATTTAGGCATAGCATCAGCTATAAGTTTCTTGGCCTTCTTCTTGGGAGGGGCCTTTGCAGCTGGCTCATCCTCCTCTTTAGCAGTAGCTGCTTCCTCTAGATCTTCATACATAGATGTAGGCCTGCCAGTCACATGGATGATCCTATTTCTGGCTTTCTTCTCCCTGCCTTCTTAGGCATAGACTTCCTTGGGGGATCAATGGTCATTGTAGCCCTAGCACTCTCAGGTGATTTGAAAGTTTTAGTAGATGCATAAATTTTGCTAACCACCCTCCTGGATGAGGTGGCCTCATTTGCTGACTTCTTGGCAAGAACCTCCTCTGGCACGAAGTCTGAATCTTTCTCATCTGAATTCAGCTTCTTCCTGGCCCTAGTGGCAGCCTTGGGCAACCCATGAGACATGAGGGTGCCTGGATCTGTAGGTGAACTAGGCTCTCGGCTTGTGCCTGAACTCATGTCAACTCCCTGCTCTGGCAAATTATGTCTGTCTAACTCTGACATGTTGACCGTGTGAATAGAGTATAGAAGAGTGGAATAGGTTGAGTTATCACAAAATATTTAGCTAGTTTTTGAAACTTTGAACAAAAAAATTGTAGATGTAGTTCACTGCAAAATTGGATTTTGGTGTCACCGAGTCAAACCTTTTGATGCTCCCGAGACTCACAAGACCCTTAACATAAACTTGGCAACATTTTCGGTCAGACCAAAAACTGTCACTTGGTCTCACCGAGTTTTGTCCTGAGTAGCACAAACATGCAATTGGTGGAACCGATTTTTCTGACTTGGTCTCACCGAGATACAATTTCACGGGCAACTAAACCTAAAATTCTTTGATTCGCTAGACTATCAAATTAATCTGTGGATAGAATTATCTCAGACTGTGGTAAGATAATGGTGAAACCCTAATGCGCAAGATTTGGAGGTTGGAGCACAAGAGGGGGGCGAATCCGTACCCTAGCTCGGTGACGGATCCACTACGACGGCGACAGGGGCGAGATTCCGTCGACGGCGGCAATTCCTAGAGGTGGAGGAGCACAGAAAGACAAGGGCGACGACTAGAGGGTCCTTCTGCGGCAGCTTAGGGCTTCAGGCGTGATGATTTGATGAATGAAATTCCGAACCATTGGGTCCATAGATTATATACCCTTCACTGTTGGTGATGCCAATTCTAAATTTTTGGTGTCACCGAGTTCCTCAACTGTCAGCTGACAAGGAAACTCGGTGTAACCGAGAATATGGAATCGGTATTACCAAGGCAAGAAATCCAGATCAACCCTAGGCATTCGGTTTGACCGAGATTTTGGTATTGGTTCCACCGAGATGCACTTGGGAGGTTTTAATGGTCAGTCTAACTCTGAGTGCTCCACACACAGAGGGATCGAAAAGCACTTGTTCAAATTTTGTGATGCAGCATGAATAGAGTATGAGGTGAGAAAGCATAGATAGATAAAGAAGTGGTCCTGGCATTCTTGTATATCCAATTGGATATCCTCGAATGCGTAAATAAATGCAGACCAACATGCTCACACAGTAAGATGTCAAATGAAATAATGGCAAACATGCACAAACACTATAGCATCTAACGAGCACTTTGGCGATGACGGAGTCATCTATATATGTGTATATTGACTTAGGAGCCAAGTAAGAATACTTGATCATAGGTCATACTCATCATTTAAGCACAAGTGCGGTTTGTTAGAAATATGCCCTAGAGGCAATAATAAATTAGTTATTATCATATTTCCTTGTTCATGATAATCGTTTATTATCCATGCTATAATTTTATTAAATGGAAACACATTACATGTGTGGGTAAATAGACAACACTCTGTCCCTAGTATGCCTCTAGTGAACTAGCTCGTTGATAGATGGTCAAGGTTTCCTAGCCATTGACATGTGATGTCATTTGATAACGGGATCACATCATTAGGACAATGATGTGATGGACAAGACCCAAACTACAAACGTAGCTTATGATCGTGTCAGTTTATTGCTACCGTTTTCTGCATGTCAAGTATATGTTCCTATGACCATGAGATCATGCAACTCACTGACATCGGAGGAGTACCTTGTGTGTATCAAATGTCGCAACGTAACTGGGTGACTATAAAGGTGCTCTACAGGTATCTCCGAGGGTGCCTATTGAGTTGGCATGGATCAAGACTGGGATTTGTTACTCCGTGTGACGGAGAGGTATCTCAGGGCCCACTCGGTAATACAACATCACAATAAGCCTTGCAAGCAATATGACTAAGTGTTAGTCACGTGATCTTGTATTACAGAACGAGTAAAGAGACTTGCCGGTAACGAGGTTGAACTAGGTATGGAGATACCAACGATCGAATCTCGGGCAAGTAACATACCGAAGAACAAAGGGAACATCATACGGGATTAACTGAATCCTTGACATAGAGGTTCAACCGATAAAGATCTTCGTAGAATATGTAGGAACCAATGTGGACATCCAGGTCCCGCCATTGGTTATTGACCGTAGAGGTGTCTCGGTCATGTCTACATAGTTCTCGAACCCGCAGGGTCTGCACACTTAAGGTTTGGTGACGTTTCGGTAGTATAGAGTTATGTATGGTGGTGACCGAAGGTTGTTTGGAGTTCCTAATGAGATCCCGGACGTCATGAGGAGCTCCAAAATGGTCCGGAGGTAAAGATTGATATATAGGAAGGTGGTGTTTGGACTTTGGAAAGTTTCGGGCATTTTCGATAGTGTACCGGGAGTGACGAATGGGTCCCGGGGGCCCACCAGTGGGGCCAACCCACCCCATGGGCCTATGTGGAAACCCACCAGCCCACAGTGGGCCAGTTGGGTCGGCCAAGGAGGCCTATGCGCAGGAGGAAAGAGAGGCAAACCGAATTGGGGTGGAAACCTCCCCAAACTCCACCTCTCTTGTGGGAGGAGGAGTCCTACTAGGAGGAGGACTCCTCCCCACTAGGTTCGGCCAAACCAAAGGAGAGCCCTCCTTTTGGGCGCAGCCTCCTCTCCCCTCCTCCTATATATATGAGTGGTTTTAGGGTTTTTTGGACAAGGATTTTCAGCCACGTCTAAACCCTACTTCTAGATCAAGTTCCTCTAGACTAGACTAGTTCCGCAGTGCTTAGGCGAAGCCCTGCCGGAATTGCTCCACCACCATCACCGGGGCGCCGTCACGCTGCCGATGAACTCTTCTTCCTCTCCACTTCCTCTTGCTAGATCAAGATGGTGGAGATCGTCATCAAGCTGCACGTGTGCTGAACGCGGAGGTGTCGTCCGTTTGGCGCTGGATCGGAAGGACCGTGAACAAGATCGCGAGACCATTCGTGATGCATTCACGGGACGGATCGTGATGAGATCGCGGGACGGATCGTGATGAGTTCGTGAGACGGATCGTGATTGGATTGCGGGACGGATCGTGATGTGATCGCGGGACGCTCGGCGATTTGGATCGCGAAGATGTTCGACTACACCAACCGTGTTTCTTAATGCTTCCCACTTAGCGATCTACAAGGGTATGTAGATCCACTCTCCCTCTCGTAGATGCTCATCACCATGGATAGATCTTGCGTGTGCATAGGAAAATTTTTGTTTCCCATCCAACGTTCCCCAATAGTGGCATCATGAGCTTGGTCTATGTGTTGATGAGATCTCGAGTAGAACACAAAGAGTTTGTGGGCATTGATGCTTAGATTGCTTCCTCCCTTGGTCGGATTTTGGTTCAGCGGTATTGTGAGATGAAGCGGCCCGAACCAACATTACTCGTACGCTTACGAGAGACCAGTTCCCTCGACCGCAACTTGTTGCATAGATGGCTTGCGGGTGCTAGTTTCTCTCACTTTAGTTGGATCGGATTCGACAAAGGCGGTCCTTGAGAAGGTTGAAAAGCAACTAGTGTATCACCGTTGTGGTTTTTGCATAGATGAGAATTGTTCTTGCTAGATACCCGTAGGAGCCACGTAAAACATGCAACAACAATTAGAGGACGTCTAACTTGTTTTTGCAGGGTATGTTGTGATGTGATATGGCCAATTACATGATGTGATATATGTGATGTATGAGATGATTATGTGATGTATAGAATTTCACGACTTGCATGTCAATGAGTACGGCAACCGGTAGGAGCCATAGGGTTGTCTTTAATTATTATATGACTTGCGTGTCAATCATTAAGCGCTATGTAATGCTTTACTTTATCGCTAAACGGTAGCAATAGTAGTAGAAGCATGCAGGGCGTGACAACCCCGATGGCGACACATTGATGGAGATCATGGTGTCGTGCCGGTGATGATGGAGATCATGTCGGTGCTTTCAAGATGGAGATCTAAAGCACAAGTTCATGGCCATATCATGTCACTTCTGAATTGCATGTGATGTTAATCCTTTTATGCACCTTGTTTTGCTTAGTACGACGGTAGCATTATAAGGTTATCCCTCACTTAAATTTCAAGATAAAATTGTGTTCTCCCCGAGTGTGCACCGTTGCGAAAGTTCGTCGTGTTGAGACACCACGTGATGATCGGTGTGATAGACTCTACGTTCACATACAACGGGTGCAAGCCAGTGTTGCACATGCAGAACACTCGGGTTAAACTTGACGAGCCTAGCATGTACAGACATGGCCTCGGAACACAAGAGACCGAAAGGTCGAACATGAGTCATATAGTAGATATGATCAACATGATGATGTTCACCATTGTAACCACCTCAACTCACGTGATGATCGGACTTGAGTTGGTGAATTTGGATCATGTATCACTCGGATGACCAGAGGGATGTCAATTTGAGTGGGAGTTCTTAAGTAATATGATTAATTGAACTCATTATCATGAACATAGTCAGTAGTGTCTTTGCAAAATTATGTTGTAGATTACTAGCTCATGCTGTAGCTCCCTTGAATTTATATGTTCCTAGAGAAATAGAGTTGAAAGATGATGGTAGCAATATTGCGGACTGGCTCCGTGATCTGAGGATTGTCCTCATTGCTGCACAGAAGGCTTATGTCCTTAATGCACCGCTCGGTGCACCAACCCCTTTAGCGTTGTTTGTAGATGTTGTGACCATCTGACAGGCATGTTTTGATAACTACTTGATAGTTTAGTGCGTCATGCATTACAGCTTAGAATTGAGGCTCCGAAACGTTTTGAACGTCATGGAACATATGAGATGTCCTAAGAGCTGAAATTAGGATCTCAGGCTCGTGCCCGTGTTGCGAGATATGAGATCTCCAACAAGATTCTTTGCCTGTAAGGTGAAAGAGAATAGCTCAATCATTGAGCATGTGCTCAGATTGTCTAGGTGCTACAATCCCTTGAATCGAGTGGGAGTTGATCTTCCAGATAAGATAGTGATTTATATAGTTCTCCAAGTCACTGTCACTAAAGCTACTAGAACTTGGTGATGAACTATAAAACGCCAGGGATAGAAATAATGATCCCTGAGCTATTCGTGATGTTTGACACCGCAAAGGTAGAAATCGAGAAGGAGCATCAAAGTGTTGATGGTTAGTTAAAACCACTAGTTTCGACAAGAGCAAGGAGGGAAACTTCATGGATAGCAAGTCAGTTGCTGCTCCATTGAAGCAACCCAAAGTTGGACTCAAACCCGAGACTAAGTGCTTCGATTATGAGGAGAGCGGTCGCTGAAGCGGAACAACCCTAGATACTCGGTAGATAAGAAGGCTGGCAACGTCAAGAAAAGTATATTTGATATACGTGTTATTGATGTGCACCTTGCTAGTACTCCTAGTAGCACCTGGGTATTGGATACCGGTTCGATTGCTAAATGTTAGTAACTCGAAATAAAAGCTACGGAATAAACGGAGAACTAGCTAAGTGTGAGGTGACGATGTGTGTTGGAAATGTTTCCGAGGTTGATGTGATCAACATCGCACGCTCTCTCTACCTTCGAGATTAGTGACGAACCTAAAATAAATGTTATTTGGTGTTTTTTGCGTTGAGCATGAACGTGATTAGATCATGTTCATAGCAACACGGTTATTCATTTAAGTTATAGAATTAGTGGTTATTCTATTTACATGAATAATACCTTCAATGTCATGCACCCAGTAAGAATGGTTTGTTGAAACTTGATCGTAGTAATACACATGTTCATAACATTGATGCCAAAAGGATACAAAGTTAATAATGATAGTACCACATACTTGTGGCACTGCCGCTGAATGTCATATTGGTATAAAACGCATGAAGAAACTCCATGATGATGGATCTTTGGACTCATTCGATTTCGAATCGGTTGAGACATGCGAACCATGCCTCTTGGTCAAAGATGACTAAGGACCCCATTTTCTGTTTTGATGAAGCGGGCAAGTGATTTATTGGAAATGATACATGTTGATGTATGCAATCCAATGAGTCTTGTAGCGTGTGGTGGATATCGTTATTTTCTTACTTTCACTGATGATTGAGTAGATATAGTGTATATTTACTTAATGAAACACAAGTATGAATCGTTTGAAAGGTTCAAGCAAAATTCAGAGTGAAGTTTAAGATCATCGTGACAAGAAGATAAATATGTTCGCGATATGATCGTGGAGGTGAATATCTAGGTTATGAGTTTGGCATACAACTTAGACAATGTGAAAGTTGGTTCACAACTCACGCCACCTGGAACACCATAGTGTGATGGTGTGTCCGAACGTCATAGTCGTGCTCTATTGGATATGGTGCGTGCTATGATGTCTATTATCGTTTTGTTACTATAATTTTGGGGTTATGCATTAGAGACAACAACATTCACTTTAAATAGGGCACCATCTAAATCGGTTGAGATGACACCGTGTGAACTATGGTTTGATAGAAACCTAAGCTATCATTTCTTAATGTTTGGGGCTGCGACGCTTGTGTGGAAAATGTTTTCGCCTAATGAGCTTGAACCCAAAGCGGACAAATGCATCTTCATAGAATACCCTAAGAACAGTTGGGTGAACCTTCTATCTCAGATCCAAGCATAAAAGGTTTGTTGCTAAAACTGGGTCCTTTCTCGAGAAAGGGTTTCTCTTGAAAGAATTGAGTGGGAGGAGGATAGAACTTGATGAGGTTATTTGAACCTCTGCTTCAACCAGAAAGTAGTGCAGCGCAGAAAGATGTTTGTGTGAAGCCTACATCAGTTGAAGAGGAAGTTAATGATGATGATCATGAAGCTTCGGATCAAGTTACTATCGACCTACAAGGAAAATAGAACTTGATGAGGTTATTGAACCTTTACTTCAACCAGAAAGTGGCGCAGTGCAGAAAGATGTTTCTGTGAAGCCTATGTCAGTTCAAGAGGAAGTTAATGATGATGATCATGAAGCTTCGGATCAAGTTACTATCGAACTTCATAGGTCGACAAGGACGTGTACTGCTACTGAGCGGTACGACAACCCTGTCTTGGAGGTCATGTTGTTGGACAACGATGAACCTACGAACTATGGAGAAGCAATGATGGGCCCGGAAGCCAACAAATGGTTAGAGGCCATGAAATCCGAGAAAGGATCCATGTATGAAAACCAAGTATAGACTTTGGTGGACTTGCTCGTTGGACGGCAGGTCGTCAAGTACAAATGGATCTTTAAGATGAAGACAGACGTTGATGGTGAAATGTCACCATTTATAAAGCTCGACTTGTCGCAAAGAAGTTTTTGCCAAGTTCAAGGAGTTGACTGCGATGAGACTTTCTCACTCGTAGCGATGCTAAAATCTATTGGAATTATGTTAGCAGTTGCTGCATTTTTCAATTATGAAATCTGGCAGATGGATACCAAAACATCGTTTCCTTCCTTAAGGAAAGGTTGTATGAGATACAACCAGAAGGTTTTGTTAGTCCTAAGGATGCTAAAAGGTGTGCAAGCTTCAGTGAACCTTCTATGAACTGAAGCAAGCATCTCGAAGTTGGAATATACACTTTGATGAGGTGATCAAAGTTTTTGAGTCTATACAAAGTTTATGAGAAAACTTGTATTTACAATAAAGTGAGTGGGAGCACTATAGAGTTTCTCGTAAGCATATGTGGTTGACATATTGTTGATCGGAAATGATGTAGAATTTTTGGAAAGCATAAAAGGTTGTTTGAAAAGAGTTTTTCAAAGGAAGACTCGGATAAAGCTACCTAATTGTTGAGCATCAAAATCTATAAAGATAGATCAAGATGTTTGATAAGACTTTCAATGAGTACATACCTTGACAAGATTTTGAAAGAGTTCAAAATGGATCAGTCAGAGAAAGAGTTCTCGCCTGATTTGTAAGGTATAAAGTTGAGTAAGACTCAATGCCCAGTGACTGCAGAAGATAGAGAAAAGATGAATGTCATCCCCTATGCTTCAGCCATAGGCTCTATCATGTATGCAATGTTGTGCACAAAGACCCGATGTCAGCCTTGCTATAAGTATGGCCGGAAGGTTTCAAAGTGATCCTGGAATGGAGCACTGGACAGCGGGCAAGATTATCCTTAGTAACTAAAAGACTGAAGAGATGTTTCTCGATTATGGAGGTGATAAAGAGTTCGTCGTAAAGAGTCACGTCGATGCAAGCTTTAACACAAATCCGGATGACTCGTAGTAGCAATCTGGATACGTATAGTGGAGCAGCCATTTGGAATAGTACCAAGTGGAGTGTGGTAGCAGTGTTTACGGTTTGACATAGAAATTTGCAAAGTACACACAGATCTGAATGTCACAGACCCATTGACTATAAGACCTCTCTCACATGCAAAGCATGATCGAGCCCCAAAACTCATTGGGTGTTAGATTCATAACAATGCGAATCACATGGTGATGTGAACTAGATTATTGACTCTAGTGCAAGTGGAAGACTGTTGGAAATATGCCCTAGAGGCAATAATAAATTAGTTATTATCATATTTCCTTGTTCATGATAATCGTTTATTATCCATGCTATAATTGTATTAAATGGAAACACATTACATGTGTGGGTAAATAGACAACACTCTGTCCCTAGTATGCCTCTAGTGAACTAGCTCGTTGATCAAAGATGGTCAAGGTTTCCTAGCCATTGACATGTGATGTCATTTGATAATGGGATCACATCATTAGGAGAATGATGTGATGGACAAGACCCAAACTACAAACGTAGCTTATGATCGTGTCAGTTTATTGCTATTGTTTTCTGCATGTCAAGTATATGTTCCTATGACCATGAGATCATGCAACTCACTGACATCGGAGGAGTACCTTGTGTGTATCAAACGTCACAACGTAACTGGGTGACTATAAAGGTGCTCTACAGGTATCTCCGAGGGTGTCGGTTGAGTTGGCATGGATCAAGACTGGGATTTGTTACTCCGTGTGACGGAGAGGTATCTCAGGGCCCACTCGGTAATACAACATCACAATAAGCCTTGCAAGCAATATGACTAAGTGTTAGTCACGTGATCTTGTATTACGGAACGAGTAAAGAGACTTGCCGGTAACGAGGTTGAACTAGGTATGGAGATACCGACGATCGAATCTTGGGCAAGTAACATACCGAAGAACAAAGGGAACATCATACGGGATTAACTGAATCCTTGACATAGAGGTTCAACCGATAAAGATCTTCGTAGAATATGTAGGAACCAATGTGGACATCCAGGTCCCGCCATTGGTTATTGACCGTAGAGGTGTCTCGGTCATGTCTACATAGTTCTCGAACCCGCAGGGTCTGCACACTTAAGGTTTGGTGACGTTTCGGTAGTATAGAGTTATGTATGGTGGTGACCAAAGGTTGTTCGGATTCCCGGATGAGATCCCGGACGTCACGAGGAGCTCCAAAATGGTCCGGAGGTAAAGATTGATATATAGGAAGGTGGTGTTTGGACTCTGGAAAGTTTCGGGCATTTTCGATAGTGTACCGGGAGTGACGAATGGGTCCCGGGGGCCCACCAGTGGGGCCAACCCACCCCATGGGCCCATGTGGCAACCCACCAGCCCAAAGTGGGCCATTTGGGTCATCCAAGGAGGCCTATGCGCAGGAGGAAAGAGAGGCAAACCGAATTGGGGTGGAAACCTCCCCAAACTCCACCTCTCTTGTGGGAGGAGGAGTCCTACTAGGAGGAGGACTCCTCCCCACTAGATTCGGCCGAACCAAAGGAGAGCCCTCCTTTTGGGCGCAGCCTCCTCTCCCCTCCTCCTATATATATGAGTGGTTTTAGGGTTTTTTGGACAAGGATTTTCAGCCACGTCTAAACTCTACTTCTAGATCAAGTTCCTCTAGACTAGACTAGTTCCGCAGTGCTTAGGCGAAGCCCTGTCGGAATTGCTCCACCACCATCACCGGAGCGCCGTCACACTGCCGATGAACTCTTCTTCCTCTCCACTTCCTCTTGATGGATCAATATGGTGGAGATCTTCATCAAGCTGCACGTGTGCTGAACGCGGAGGTGCCGTCCGTTTGGCGCTGGATCGGAAGGACCGTGAACAAGATCGCGAGACCATTCGTGATGTGTTCACGGGACGGATCGTGATGAGATCGCGGGATGGATCGTGATGAGTTCGCGGGACGGATCGTGATTGGATCGCAGGACGGATCATGATGTGATCGCGGGACGCTCGGCGATTTGGATCGCGAAGATGTTTGACTACACCAACCGCGTTTCTTAACGCTTCCCGCTTAGCGATCTACAAGGGTATGTAGATCCACTCTCCCTCTCGTAGATGATCATCACCATGGATAGATCTTGCGTGTGCATAGGAAAATTTTTGTTTCCCATCTAACGTTCCCCAATAGGGTTACCACTTTCGCATAAAGCATTTAATGTTGTCACATTCTTTTGAGATGCTTTAACTCAAGTCTTAGAGTAAAGCTCCCCTAGATGTGACATCCCCCATAAGAGGGATAAACTAACCTTGGGTTTTGTCGATGAATACTTCATGTTGGTGAGGTAGTGGTGGATGCTTAAAGTTGATGAAGATCACCAAGAGTTGGGAGCATCCTTGTTGTTTCATTACTCTTCTCACCTACACTGGTTAGTCCCAACACAAGAGACAGATACAAGGATATCTATGGACATGGAGTGCAAAGCATATGCGATGATTTCCATTGATTTGTTGATTACCTTGTCCCTTGCTTACCTTTGAGGGAATGTGTGACTCCTAGAACTATTGCATAGAGTTGATGTTGATTGCAAATAGTCCTTGCCAATAATGAATATGAATGAATTTCATTGGCGGAGTCACCCTTCAAGAACTCTCTAGTTCTTCTTCTTGGTGACCCACATCAATTTGATAGGGATCCTTGTGTTGAAGTAGCATGTGTAGAAGTTTTTCTTGTAGTAGCCTTAGGAACCCACTTCACCAAAGCTTGGGATTGATCTTCATATGAGTCAAAGTCCTCTTGGAGCTTGTTCTTGCCCTTGAGCTTGGTGTCTTGTGGTGGAAGGTCATCTTGAAACTTCGTTCCCTTGGGGAGAGTATTTTCATACTTCTCCTTTTGAGGAACAAACTTGGGATTGGGGTATTGACCTTCTTCCCATTCAACTATGTTAGCGTTGAAGTAGCCAACACCACGATTCTTCTGGTATCCTCCATGCTTGCGTACAATCTCATCAAATTGTTTGCATCCTTCAAGACTTTTGTAGATACCTTTCTCTATAGTCCCTTTCAAGAGTTCATTTTCTTGATCAAGTGTAACTTGGCTAAGAGAAGATTTAGTGGGATCAAGATAATTACTAGGAGAAATATCATTGGATTTATCATTTTTATTGCTACTAGTTGAAGAACCTTTATTTCCTTTGTTACTAGCTTGCTTAGACTTAACTTGAGGCATGAATGTAGATAAGAGAAGTCGTTTGGCTAGATAAGAGGAAGTCTTCTTTCGAAGATCATCATTGGTAGCTTTAAGGAACTCATGCTCTTGCTCTAAATTGAGCTTCTCGAAGCGTGGCTTATCATTTGTCCTTACAAGCTCTCTATGATCTTCTAGAGTTGACTCATGAGCTAACTTAAGAGTTTTTAGTTCTTGAGTTAGTCGTTCTATTTCCAACTTATCATCATCACATGACTTATCTATACTAGAGTGAGTACTAGCAAGTTCATTTTGACTATCATTACTAGTTTTGTCAAATAGCAAGTCATCTTCAATTAACAAGTCATCTTCATCACTATTGAAATCAAGATACTCGAGGTGTGATACCTTGGGGTCTTTAGCCATGAAGCAACTTCCACTCCCTTCATTTGGTGAATCAAATAGATCATAGGAGTTGGTTATCACTAGTGCAATTCCAGCAACACCTTCATCTTGACTATAGTCGGAGTTGGAGTGATAGCTTCTCTCGGAGTGGTTGTCGGAGTCGGACCCGGAAACCCATTCACCAACATGAGCTTGATGTTTCCTTCTTGAGTATCTCTTAGTGTACTTGTCCTTCTTCGAGTCCCTACTTCTCCTTGAGGGTCTTCGTTCATAACGATCATCTCTACTCCTTCTCTCTCTTCGAGGTGACTCGTCTCTTGAGATTCGTCTTTTGGTGACTCTTCTCTTCGTTTGTAAGGAGTCGTGCACTCATTGGAGTAGTGTTCGGGCTTCCCACAATTGTAGAAGTTTCGTCCATGACTTGACGAACGCTTCTCTTCATGTCTTGAGTTGGAGCTTCGATCTTTGCTTCTATTCTTGTAGAACTTGTTGAATTTCTTGACCATAAGGCTTATCTCTTCATTTGTGACAAGGTTGTCGCTTGAGGTAGCGAGAGCATCGCTTGTGGCTTTGTAAGCACCGCTAGACTTGTGATGAAGCTCTTCCTTGTCTTTGAGTGTCATCTCATGAGCAACAATTCTACCAATCACTTCCGTTGGTTTGAGATATTTGTAGTTGGGCCTCATTTGGATCAATGTGCAAACGGTGTCATATCGATCATCCAAAGCTCGAAGTATCTTCTTGATGACGAATTTGTCAGTCATTTTTTCGCTTCCTAAGCCGGCAATCTCATTGGTGATGAGAGCTAGCCTAGAGTACATCTCAGCGACTCCTTCACCATCCTTCATCTTCAACTTGTCAAGCTGACCTTGAAGAACATCTAACTTGGATTCTCTCACGGACTCAGTTCCTTCGTGCATATCAACCAAAGTATCCCAAAATCTCTTTTGCGTTTTCAAGACGGTTGATTTTGTTGAATTCTTCGAGGCATAGGCAGTTGAAGAGAATGTCACATGCTTGAGCATTGAGTTGCAAAATCTTCAATTCATCCACAGTCGCTTCATGATCGGGTTCCTTTCCTTCTGCAAAGAATTAACCTTGCAAGCCAACTCAAACAACAGCCCAAATGGCAGGATTATGACCAAGCAAATGCATTTTCATTTTGTGCTTCCAACTAGCAAAATTTGTGCCATCAAAGTACGGACCTCTACGGTGATAATTTTCCTCACTAGATGCCATACTTCTCCTAGGTTGTGAAACCAATGCAATGGAGACCAAAGCTCTGATATCACTTGTAGGATCGAAAGTAGGTCTAGAGGGGGGTGATTAGACTACTTGACCAAATAAAACTATGTTTTCCCAATTTTAATTCTTGGCAAGTTTTAGCATTCATAGTATGTCAAGTACACCCTACACATGCATGTCTAAGAGTATTACAGCGGAAAGTAAAGACATTGCACATGTAAGTAAAGATATGGTAAGGAAAGCAAACACAATTGGTGACACGATGATTTTTCCTGTGGTTCCGATAGGTGGTGCTATCGTACGTCCACGTTCATGGAGTCTTCAACCCACGGAGGGTAACGGTCGTGAGAGTCCATGGAGGGCTCTACCCACGGAGGATTCCACGAAGAAGCAACCTTGACTATATCATGATGGCCTAGCCTTACTCGGGGTAGATCTTCACGAAGTAGGCGATCTCCTAGCCCTTACAAACTTTTTGATTCACTCCACAACACGAAGTAGGAGGCTCCCAAGCGACACCTAACCAATCTAGGAGGCACCACCCTCCAAAAGGTAATAGGCTCGGTAATGTCGATGAACTACTTACTCTTGTGCTTCAAGATGATAGACTCCTCAACACACAATTACTCTCTCATAGATATGGCTTGGTAGAAGAGATGGGATTGGTGGAAAGCAACTTGGGGAGGCTAGAAATCAAGATCCATATGGTTGGAGTGGAAGATATTGATCTCAACACAAGGGTAGGTGGTTCTCTCTCAGAAAACTGATAGGATAGGTATGGAATGGTTCTGAGTGCTTTTTTTAGTAGGTGGTGGTGAAGGGGTATACATAGGCATCCCCAAAAATCCAACTGTTACACACAAAATGACCAACTCGGTGACATCGATGTGTTAATCGCGGTGATACCGAAGTGACAAAAAGGTGGCAACTTTTGAATCTCGGAGGGACCGATATACGAATCTCAGATGCACCGATAAGGTGACCAATGGTCAGAATGCCCAATCTAGGTGACGCCGATTCAACATTCTCGGATGGACCGAAAAGGTCGACTTGCGTAATCAAAAGTTGGTAGACCAACTCGGTGGCACTGAAATCAGTATCGGTTGTACCGAAGGGTTAGGGTTTGGCTGAGTCTGTCTAGGGTTTAGAATCGGTGGCACTGGGATGGAAATGTTGGTTGCACCAATTTGACTGTTTGGCTTAGAACAGACTTTGGTGTGAGAGTTTGTGGGTGTCTTTGGTGAATATCACTTGTGCACGTATGAGCATTTTGTCCATCAACAAAACTTTACCCCCTTTTAATAGTATTGGCTTTCCTATGGACTCAAAGTGATTTCTCACAAATATAAAATGTAGAGTCCTCTTGCTTGAAGCTTTGCCAATCCATTTCCTTGCATCTTGGAGTGTTCCACAATCTCTTTGCCAACCGATCATTGAACTTTTCCTGAAATATACTTGATGGAAACATTAGTTCAGTGACTTATATGTTGTTATGAATTACCAAAACCACCAAGGGAGCAAATGTGCTTTCAATGCCTGATTTCGAAGGAACAAAACCAAGTGTTTGTAACTTGGAACTCAGCCTCGAATACCATGCTCTGGGTGCTTGCTTCAAGCCATAAAGAGATTTGTCAAGTTTGCATACATGAAAAGGTTTGTTTTTATCTTCAAACCTAGGAGGTTGTTTCATATAAACTTCCTCTTCCAGAACACCATGAAGAAACGCATTCTGTACATCTAGTTGCCTGAGACTCCATCCTCTAGATGTGGCAATAGATAGAACAAGACGTATACTAGCAACTTTAACAACAGGACTGAAAGTATCCTCATAATCAACATCGTACCTCTGTTTGAATCCTTTTGCAACAAGCCTTGCTTTGTAACGATCTATCGTACCATCTAATTTTTTTCCTGAATACCCATTTACAGTCAATGAGATTTTTCTGAAGAGCTGAACAAGATGCCATGTCTTATTTTTCTGAAGAGCTTGAAACTCTTCCTCCATAGCCTTCCTCCACTTAGGATCCTTGTTTGCTTCCTGGAACCTGCTTGGTTCTCCTGTGGAGCAGGCCAAACCAAACTTAAGTTTATAGTTAATAGGTTGTATTACCCCGCATGTACGTGGCGGTGCATTTGTTTGCTCAACTCGGGAACCTCCACAAGTGGCCGTAGAGGATCCCACATGCAGCTGAACAGGGGAGCTAGGCAATTCCGGAGCTGCAGAAGATTCCTTCGGTACCGCCAGATCATCTGCGGCCAGACCAGGAGGCAAAGGAGGTGCATGCAACACAAAAGATCCGAGCGGGTCCGCAGAATCCAGGTGGGATCTCGCGCCCACAGAAGACAGGCATGTCGCCCGCCTAACATAGATGTGTGGAGCCGGACCAAAGCGCATGGTCGCCTGGGCCCCCCCAAGTGCGCGGAGGAACCTCCAGGCGGGCACGTGGTGCACGAGGAGTGGGGAGCCACATCACCCGAAGCCGATGCAGTGGGCAGCACGCCTGACGCGTTTGCAATCTCGAAGAAGATGGTGGCGGCGCTGATACCACCGATCCCGAGGGAGATTCGGCTGCAGCATTGTCTCCCGGTGGTTGACACATGAAATAATAACCGCTAGGGCTATTTTCTCCATTATTTTGCACCAGGTTTTTTTCTGGTGATGAACGGCTGAATCATGCATCATCACAAACCTCAGAGGCACGGTTAGAAGAGTTAGTCAAGTGGTCATTATAATCAGCATCCCCATGAGAAGAATTAGATAAGTGTGGTGGTAAAAGAAGGATTTCTTGACGAAGAAGGGCGCCGACATTTGGGTGGAGAGCTGCGAAGGGAAACGGTCTCATCGAAAACAACATCACGAGAGATATATACTCGACCAGTAGAAACATCAAGACACTTAACACCCTTATGTTCAGCACTATAACCCAAGAACACACACTATTTGGAGCGGAACATAAGTTTGCGAGTGTTGTAGGGACGAAAGTTGGGCCAACAAGCACAACCAAAAACACAAAGTGAATGATAGTTTGGTTGAGTATGAAGAAGACGTTGCATGGGAGTTTCATCGTTAATGACTTTACTAGGGAGCATATTGATAATATGAACCGCAGTGAGGAAGGCCTCATCCCAAAATTTGAGGGGCATAGAGGCACCTACGGGGAGGGCAAGGCCAACTTCAACTATGTGACGGTGTTTACGCTCAGCGGACCCGTTTTGTTGATGTGCATGTGGACATGAAACATGGTGTGAGACACCCAATTTTTGGAAAAAATAAGTTTAGTTTCTCATATTCGACACCCCAATCAGATTGTACGGCAAGAATCTTTGTGTCAAATTGTCGTTCAACAAGTGCTTGAAAATTATGAAAGACTAGGAAAATGTCAGAACGTTTCTTTAGAAGATAGATCCAAGTAAATTTGTTGTTATTGTCTATGAAGCTAACATAATAAGTGTGTCTACCAACGGAGGACGGGGCTGGTCCCCATACATCAGAAAACACAAGCTGTAAAGGCTTTGTAGAAATACTAGTAGACACATGATAAGGCAATTGATGAGCTTTTGCACGTTGACAAGAATCGCAAATAGTTTCAAGACTACACTCACCAACACATGGGAGCCGATTATTTCTAAGCACTTGTTGGACAATAACAAAAGAGGGATGTCCTAATCTGGCATCCACCCTTTGGACAAAAGTTTGATAACACCACAAACTTCTTCATTGAATCTTCTAAACTGAGGAATCAAAGTATAGAGCCCATGCACACATCTACCGTGATAGAGAATTTTCCTCGTGACCTGATCACAAATCAAAAAGAAATAGGGGTGAAACTCAAGAAAGACATGATTGTCTAGGGCAATGCGATGGACAGAAAGAAGATTCTTTTCAGTTTGTGGGACATGCAAAATATTTTCGAGATGAATATTGCGATGAGGGGTGGTGACAATTGCATGACCAACATGATCTATCTTCATACCTTCACCATTGGTGTTGTAGACTTAATCATGTCCATGGTATTTCTCGTGCATGGTGACCTTCTCTAACTCATTAGTGATGTGGTTTGTGGCTCTGGTGTTGACGTACCAATTGGTGTCAACTCCATATGAGGTGTCTACAGCTGCTGCAACTTTCTTGCGTTTAGAATTGCTCTCGGCATAGCACCAATCGCAGTCCTTAGCAATATGATTAGTCTTTTTGCAAATCTGACATTTATTTTCATACTCATCACAACCTTGAAACGGGTGTCCCCAATTGTTGTTGTAGGAGGGGCGCATATTGTTGTTGCCGGAGTTGTAGTTGTAGTAGTTGTTGTTGGACTAGTAGTGGCCGCCGCCACCACCACCGCCGCCATTGGTGTTGCCATTGTTGTTATAGTTGGTGTTGCCGGTGTTGTAGTTGTTGTCGCCGCTGCTGTCACCACCATAGCTGCCACCGCCGCGAGATCCCCCTCCACCACCGCCTCGGTAGTTGTTGCGGTAGCATCTGGGTGATCCGCCACGACCTCGGGCAGCAAGGTTCGTTGAGGATTTGAAGGCTCCTGTCCCTATTCCATGGATCAAAGTTAGCAACCATGCTGAAAAGGTCATCCACGGAGAGAGGTTCAGTGCAGACATCCAACACTGATATGAGGGGTTGATAGTCCATATCAAGCCCCCCGATGATGAAGGATAGGAGTTCTTGTTCAGAGATTGGTTTGCCAGCCGCAGCGAGCTCATCAAAGAGAGCACGCATATGACCGAAATAGGTGGTGGCGCTTTGGGAGCCTTTTGGGGCGTTGGAGAGGGCTATGCCACAACTTTGTTTGCGGGAGCGGGACTGGGCTGCAAACATATTTGCTAAGGCTGCCCAAATTGCATGATATTTCTCCAAGGAGGCAACTTGGATCAAGACTTCTTTGGATAGATTGCGCGGCAAGTATGCCACGAGCTATTGATCCTGAATAAGCCAGGGGTTGTAGGTTGGATTGGGTATGGTCTGATATTTCCCATTGGAGTTTTTGCTCACAATGGTTTTGGGTGGTTCGGGAATAGATTGATCTATGTACTCATATATCCCCACCCCCATGATCTGAGAGTGAGCTTGGGCTTTCCAAAGGACATAGTTGGTGCGGTTGAGTGACTCGGATGTGGAGTAGGTAAGGCCGGGGAAAGGAATCTGGGTGGAGGTCGACATGGTTGCTCGAGGTTGGGGAAGGTGGCTGCGGAAGGGAGGGTTTCGCTAGATGTGGTGGAAGAGGAGGCTCTGTATACCATTGCAAAGATGGATAAAGCGTCTTAACTATCATATATGACAGCCCGCGGTATATATATATTGATAATGTCTTGGGTTACAAGCTTTAGGTTGTGATGTTTAACCAACCAGAAAGATTACAGGAGGTTTAAGAGATAGAGATAAATATGACAGCTAACTCGATGTATATCTCTACATACATATGCGGGCCACATCAGCCGAACCTGACGTAAAGATAACTCTTTAACATAAGAAACAGATGCATGGCCAAACAAAGAAATGTCACTAGAAATTCATTTACACTGCTTGCAAGCGAAGCGATGAGATTGTGAGCAATGCCATGAGCTTTTTGTTCTCAAAATGTCCTGCGTCTATCAATTTTGTGTGTGTATATGTATCTCGGTTCCCTTTGATCACCATTATTATTGGCTAACAAACCGATTCGACTTCTCCACAACGGTCTTAATACTTCGTAAACATATATTTAATGCATACATAACGTCGTAGATTTCACATTTATACTAAAAATATTTAGGTACAAAATAAAATGTTTATTTTGAATAAATGAAATCCAAATTTATGAAATTAAAACTTGTTTGCAGACTTTTTAAATCGAAAATCATGTGCAGGCTGTCATCGGCAAGGCTAGGTCGACGGGTTGTTTTGGCGGTGGTAGTGGTCATTTGGTAGTTCAGGGGCTTCAATGAAAATTTCGTTATGTTTGGAGGGATTTGTACTTTCGGATCCTCCCCGCACAAATAAAACCATGTGTAGTTTTCTAGGGGAAAGTACTAAGCTTTATTGCCTGATAATGTTTATTGGGACGTGCTGAGCGGCGTAACTAGGATTTTTGGTCAGGACGGTTCAATTGATATAGAAATATATATTTTACATCACAAGTATAACATACCAACATACTAGCCGAGGCAAAGCCATGCGTTAAGATGAGGGGGACAATATAACATACCAATATACTAGCCATGTGTTAAGACAAGGCACGTCATAGCCGTCGATCTCCACACGTTGTAGCGTCTCTCGTGGTAGCAGCAGCGCCGGCCGACGGATGCAGCCAGGGGCCCTTCATGACGATCATTTTCGGCTAGGTCATCTTCGGAAGGTTTGACGACTACGCTCGCCACTGGCTGCCGGCAGCCACCGCGGCCCTAATCTCCTCTTGAGCTTTCTTCAATGCTCGTGGCATCCGGACCAACTCGGACATCGCCCATACGACGATTAGGTAGCTGGTTTTTATGCCACCAAGGAACGCGTTAAGGAGGACGACCTTGACATGGTCCCTTGTGAAGCCGTTCTCCTCGTTACAAATTCCCAAGAGGGCGTCCACGAGGTCACCGTCTTTGCTCTCTGGCTTGGGGTGTGCGAGGTCCAGGCGTTGCTCCAACACTGCCTCGAAGAAAGCGTCCTGCTTCCCGAAGTCTGTCTTCAACAACTTCTCTGTGTTGTGTATGCCCCCGTAAGTAGTGGCGTAGGCAGGTTTCTTGGTCGGGATGATCCAATTGATATAAAAATATATTTTATATCACAAGTACAACATACCAGCCGAGACAGAGTTATGTGTTAAGATGAAGGGGGCAATGCCCCCACCCCCACCCCCACCTTTAAACCAATTTATGCAGAAAGGAGGTGCTTAGATGGATGATTTGTCCTTTTCCCTCGGTTTGGATCTCGTCCAATTTTTTGGTTCACCCTAGCCCCCTAACAATTTCTCCCAGTTTTTAGCCAATTTTTTGATGAGTTGCTGACAGCCGAATCATCGGCCAATTATTTTGCACACCAATACTGGCATGGCAAGCACAAGAGTCCAAATGGACCCATCGTCTAACTCCGCCATTGAATACCACTATATAATGTATCCAAAGATTGTATGTTAAGTTTAATTTTGCAACAACTCTATAATAAAAAAATGATTTATCAACTGTCACTTTGAATGAACCCACAACCATCATTAGTCTGTTGGCTCCATTTATCAATTTTGAGCTTTGATTTGCACTCACAGTAAAACCTTGAAGGAAAACATCATACTTTGAATTGAAAAGGGAAATCATATTTTAAATTGGAAAGATGTGAAGTCGGCGGAGTTCCTGCTTTTGTGGCTCGGTCTATCCTATGCACGCGTTACTAGCCACCGCCTCGCCGACACACTCCTCTGCCCTATGCCTGCCTAGTCTAGTGTGTCACCGGTTTTTATCTCGTCGGACGCTAGGGTTCGCCATGGTAGTGTGGTCGGTTGGAGACTTCAAGTCTTCAAGTCCATCCTCTAGCGTATAAGAAAATTTCCCTAAGAAATAATATTATTTTAAGCATACGAGGGAATATTTCTTGAAGAAAGCATACACCTAGAACGTGGGAAGGAACCAGGGAGCTAACTATCAGACCGTGCAATCGTATTTTTGGGCTTAGGCCTTGAACATGCGCTACAACCTGCCTTTTTTTTTTGTTTTGCAGATAGATATAGTTAAATACCGGGCCAATGTACAGGGTGGTCCATGGATCAGCTAGGGCGATCATCAAGGCACAAATGGCGAACCTGATCAAGCGATGCTGTGTGCAGTTTCTTTTTCTTTTTCTTTTTTAGGTTTAGGCGTGTGCAGTTATTAGATACAAATCCATCCATTAGGCCGAAACGCCCCGCCTTCCACGTATGGCCTGTCTAAACAGTAAGCCCAGTAGCCCAATTAACGCAGGAGGCGCAGCGATTGCGCGCGGAAAAGGGGCGCGAAAGGCTCTCTCCTTTTTCACTTGTCCCTCCACTCCACGCCCCCCTTTCTTCCGCCGCCGAGGTAAAGGAAGAAGGCAACAACAACAAAATCTCAATCCCCTCTTGGTATCATCCTCCCCGAGCCGAGGGCGCAGAAGAAACACGGCAGCGATCGTAGTCCAGCTCCTGCTCTGACCTGCCGCCTCCGGGCCATCGGTACGCGCCTTCTGGAATTCTTGCCCCGTTTCTTCTCTGTAGATAATGCTCTCAGCCTGTCACACTCACACATGATCGGTTTTCTCGGTGGGTTTTGCCCTTTCCTGTTCGTTTGGTATGCGCGTCAGATCTGATTGGACAACTTGCGACGGATAAAATTGCACCCCCCCTACCTGTGTACGTATGGATCAACAATGTGATTCTAGCATAAGGCTCGGCAGGGAAGAGGGGGTGGAGTGTGTGGGGATTGGTGAATGCCACCATCTCCATACCCCCCATATGATTTAGAAAAGGTAGCTATTAATCTGTAATCTATTGTAGTTTGATTGGTGCCATCTCCATAGCCGCCATATGAATTATAAAAGGCAGCTATTAATCTGTAATCGATGTAGTTTGAATGGCATCAGAACCATTAATTAGAAGCAGCAACAAAAGTCCATAAGATCAGTTTGAATGGTATCGGTACTTTCAGTTGCGCTCCCATTATTCTTCCAACTGTTACTCATCCAAGTCCAAACTCGGTCTCTCGATCCATTTTTATACGAATCGATCATTTGCTAATTTGTTTACTTAAAGTTCCACAGAAAACTTGTTCAACTATATAAGAAAATGCTGAAATATCGACACGCATTTTTTTCTGTCAAATGGCTAGCTTTTTACAGGTCTTGCCTTTTTGTATACCTAGGCATGGATCATGAAGTTGACAGTGGCAACAACATGGTGGCACAAGAGCACAACAGTGGCGGCCTCTCCCGTGCAAACCCGAAAAGGCTCCGATCGAAGGCGTGGGAAGACTTCACACCCATCTACGTTGGCGGGAAGGTCGCCAAGGCCGAGTGCATGCATTGCCACCAGGTCGATTTGCTAATTTGTTTACTTAAAGTTCCACAGACAACTTGTTCAACTATATAAGGAAATGTTGAAATATCGACACGCATTTTTTTCATGTCAAATGGCTAGCTTTTTACTGGTCCTGCCTTTTCGTATACCTAGGCATGGATCAGGAAGTTGACAGTGGCAACAACATGGTGGCACAAGAGCACAACAGTGGCGGCCTCTCCCGTGCAAAACCGAAAAGGCTCCGATCGAAGGCGTGAGAAGACTTCACACCCATCTACGTTGGCGGGAAGGTCGCCAAGGCCGAGTGCATGCATTGCCACCAGGTCGATTTGCTAATTTATTTACTTAAAGTTCCACGGACAACTTGTTCAACTATATAAGGAAATGTTGAAATATCGACACGCATTTTTTTCCTGTCAAATGGCTAGCTTTTTACTGGTCCTGCCTTTTTGTATACCTAGGCATGGATCAGGAAGTTGACAGTGGCAACAACATGGTGGCACAAGAGCACAACAGTGGCGGCCTCTCCCGCGCAAACCAGAAAAGGCTCCGATCGAAGGCGTGGGAAGACTTCACACCCATCTACGTTGGCGGGAAGGTCGCCAAGGCCGAGTGCATGCATTGCCACCAGGTCGATTTGCTAATTTGTTTACTTAAAGTTCCACAGACAACTTGTTCAACTATATAAGGAAATGTTGAAATATCGACACGCATTTTTTTCATGTCAAATGGCTAGCTTTTTACTGGTCCTGCCTTTTCGTATACCTAGGCATGGATCAGGAAGTTGACAGTGGCAACAACATGGTGGCACAAGAGCACAACAGTGGCGGCCTCTCCCGCGCAAACCCGAAAAGGCTCCGATCGAAGGCGTGGGAAGACTTCACACCCATCTACGTTGGCGGGAAGGTCGCCAAGGCCGAGTGCATGCATTGCCACCAGGTTGATTTGCTAATTTGTTTACTTAAAGTTCCACAGACAACTTGTTCAACTATATAAGGAAATGCTGAAATATCGACACGCATTTTTTTCCTGTCAAATGGCTAGCTTTTTACTGGTCCTGCCTTTTCGTATACCTAGGCATGGATCAGGAAGTTGACAGTGGCAACAACATGGTGGCACAAGAGCACAACAGTGGCGGCCTCTCCCGTGCAAAACCGAAAAGGCTCCGATCGAAGGCGTGAGAAGACTTCACACCCATCTACGTTGGCGGGAAGGTCGCCAAGGCCGAGTGCATGCATTGCCACCAGGTCGATTTGCTAATTTATTTACTTAAAGTTCCACGGACAACTTGTTCAACTATATAAGGAAATGTTGAAATATCGACACGCATTTTTTTCCTGTCAAATGGCTAGCTTTTTACTGGTCCTGCCTTTTTGTATACCTAGGCATGGATCAGGAAGTTGACAGTGGCAACAACATGGTGGCACAAGAGCACAAAAGTGGCGGCCTCTCCCGCGCAAACCAGAAAAGGCTCCGATCGAAGGCGTGGGAAGACTTCACACCCATCTACGTTGGCGGGAAGGTCGCCAAGGCCGAGTGCATGCATTGCCACCAGGTCGATTTGCTAATTTGTTTACTTAAAGTTCCACAGACAACTTGTTCAACTATAAGGAAATGTTGAAATATCGACACGCATTTTTTTCATGTCAAATGGCTAGCTTTTTACTGGTCCTGCCTTTTCGTATACCTAGGCATGGATCAGGAAGTTGACAGTGGCAACAACATGGTGGCACAAGAGCACAACAGTGGCGGCCTCTCCCGCGCAAACCCGAAAAGGCTCCGATCGAAGGCGTGGGAAGACTTCACACCCATCTACGTTGGCGGGAAGGTCGCCAAGGCCGAGTGCATGCATTGCCACCAGGTTGATTTGCTAATTTGTTTACTTAAAGTTCCACAGACAACTTGTTCAACTATATAAGGAAATGCTGAAATATCGACACGCATTTTTTTCCTGTCAAATGGCTAGCTTTTTACTGGTCCTGCCTTTTTGTATACCTAGGCATGGATCAGGAAGTTGACAGTGGCAACAACATGGTGGCACAAGAGCACAACAGTGGCGGCCTCTCCCGCGCAAACCCGAAAAGGCTCCGATCGAAGGCGTGGGAAGACTTCACACCCATCTACGTTGGCGGGAAGGTCGCCAAGGCCGAGTGCATGCATTGCCACCAGGTTGATTTGCTAATTTGTTTACTTAAAGTTCCACAGACAACTTGTTCAACTATATAAGGAAATGCTGAAATATCGACACGCATTTTTTTCCTGTCAAATGGCTAGCTTTTTACTGGTCCTGCCTTTTTGTATACCTAGGCATGGATCAGGGAGTTGACAGTGGCAACAACATGGTGGCACAAGAGCACAACAGTGGCGGCCTCTCCCGCGCAAACCCGAAAAGGCTCCGATCGAAGGCGTGGGAAGACTTCACACCCATCTACGTTGGCGGGAAGGTCGCCAAGGCCGAGTGCATGCATTGCCACCAGGTCGATTTGCTAATTTGTTTACTTAAAGTTCCACAGACAACTTGTTCAACTATATAAGGAAATGCTGAAATATCGACACGCATTTTTTTCCTGTCAAATGGCTAGCTTTTTACTGGTCCTGCCTTTTTGTATACCTAGGCATGGATCAGCAAGTTGACAGTGGCAACAACATGGTGGCACAAGAGCACAACAGTGGCGGCCTCTCCCGCGCAAACCAGAAAAGGCTCCGATCGAAGGCGTGGGAAGACTTCACACCCATCTACGTTGGCGGGAAGGTCGCCAAGGCCGAGTGCATGCATTGCCACCAGGTCGATTTGCTAATTTGTTTACTTAAAGTTCCACAGACAACTTGTTCAACTATATAAGGAAATGCTGAAATATCGACTCGCATTTTTTTCCTGTCAAATGGCTAGCTTTTTACTGGTCCTGCCTTTTTGTATACCTAGGCATGGATCAGCAAGTTGACAGTGGCAACAACATGGTGGCACAAGAGCACAACAGTGGCGGCCTCTCCCGCGCAAACCAGAAAAGGCTCCGATCGAAGGCGTGGGAAGACTTCACACCCATCTACGTTGGCGGGAAGGTCGCCAAGGCCGAGTGCATGCATTGCCACCAGGTCAATTTGCTAATTTGTTTACTTAAAGTTCCACAGACAACTTGTTCAACTATATAAGGAAATGCTGAAATATCGACACGCATTTTTTTTTCTGTCAAATGGCTAGCTTTTTACTGGTCCTGCCTTTTTGTATACCTAGGCATGGATCAGGAAGTTGACAGTGGCAACAACATGGTGGCACAGGAGCACAACAGTGGCGGCCTCTCCCGCGCAAACCCGAAAAGGCTCCGATCGAAGGCGTGGGAAGACTTCACACCCATCTACGTTGGCGGGAAGGTCGCCAAGGCCGAGTGCATGCATTGCCACCAGGTCGATTTGCTAATTTGTTTACTTAAAGTTCCACAGACAACTTGTTCAACTATATAAGGAAATGCTGAAATATCGACACGCATTTTTTTCCTGTCAAATGGCTAGCTTTTTACTGGTCCTGCCTTTTTGTATACCTAGGCATGGATCGATGATGGACCATGGAGGACTCAGGAAGTCTGTGGATTTCTTGAATCCCATGGTAAAGATGCCATCCTATGCTGACTTGATATCTACATTTTTGGATTTGTTCGACAATGAAAAGGCCAAGCTGGAGGAGAAGTTTGCAGCCTTTTGCAGTAGGGTATGTTTGAGTGTTTATGTTTGGCACTATGATCCACTCTCGGCGTTCTTGTGCTTGAGTGTTCATTACATTGACGATGAATGGGAGAGGCAACAAAAGATCATCACATTTCGTGCCATGGATACTATTTGCGATGCAGAAGAACTGGGTGATGCCATATTGCTGGCTATCCGAGAATGGGGTCTTTGTGGAAAAGTTTTTAGCATTATACTGGATGATGCATTTATTGATGATTCAGTGGCTTCAATTGTCAAAGCACAGCTCATGAAAGAGAACTCAACCTGTGCACACCAGAGCTTGTTTGTGGTGCGTTATGGAACTCATTTACTTGATCAGGTTATTCAGGTGGGGCTGGATGAACTTGGCAAAATCATGGAGAAATCAGCAAACTGTTCTAAACCTATGATGGGTACTAACTCTTCTGCAGTGCGGTATCCCAACTACCAATACGCACCATCTCAGGAAGACTGGGGCGAGGCGCGTAAGATGTGTGAGACCTTGGAAGAGTTTCATCAGCACGTGGACACAATTCAGCATTTTCGCGGTCCAGTCCACTTATTTAACAGTATCAAGGATGTGAAGCGTGATTTGCGCCGCGGACTTGAGTACTGTCACGATGGTTCATTTTCCAGTATGCTAAAGAAGATGCAGCAGAAGTTCCAGAAACATTGGAAACTCTGCTGCTTACATTTATGTATGCAGATAGTCATGGATCCTTTTGACGGTCTGGAACACATCAAGTCTAAGAGTTATGTCAAGGATGTGCATGATACATTGCTCAATCTCTTCTATGAATATTCTCGTCAGGTGGAAGACCCTAGCTGCACTTCTGGGTCTAAAACTAGCAAGGAAACTGTTGTGAATGAAGATGATATGCCGTTGGCATGTTGTGGCCATTATGGAGACAAATGTAGTAAAGAGCGACCAATGACAGAACTTGATCAGTACTTCCATGAGCCAACCAATTACCGTAGAGGCCAGACGAGTGTTCTTCAATGGTGGAAGGAACATAAGCTGACCTATCTCGAATGGCACGTGATATATTGGCTATACCATGCAGAAGCGACTACGAGGTAGCAACAACGACTGCCGGACTTGCAATCTGCGAGTCAGGTCATAAGCAATGGGTTGAGCAGCTTGTGTGTACCCGAGATTGGCTCGGACCTAACTGTACGTTCTACTCTCTCGCTTTTCTCATTGATATCCTGTGACATTCTCATATTGATCAGACATTGTGTAACCCTAGGTTCCGCAAGCAAGGACTCAACCAGTGATCTTTTCGACCGAGTACTTGGGCCTTCTTAATCTTCCATGTAAGACCCTTTCCAAATTTACCCATGGCAATTCAGTTCTGAACTACTAGATATGGCTCAAGCTCAACAGTTACCTTTCTGATGCAGGACCCTTTTTCATCTTTTTGGAAGGAGACGCCAAATTCAAAGACGAGAAATGTGCGAAAGGCGACATTTGTACAGGTGGTTTTAGGGAATGCATGCTGTTATCACTTAGCAGCTATGATTATGAGCAGTTTTAGACATTTAGTTACCGATGCCGGTGGAGGCGTAATGGCGCTTCCGTACGTATGTTTGCGTGTCGTGGACCGGGGAGCCTGTCAGTAATTTCCACTTCTAGTTTTTTCAGATACTTTGTCAACATCTCATCCAATGATACCTGATCATGATGTTCATATGCCCAAGCATATGCTACTACTCTTCTAGTGCTTGCAGCACATTCCTCTACCCTTGAGTCCTCTTCCGATTCCCCCTTTTTTTCGCAATTTCTGGCACGGGTTCGATCGATTTGCTGGTCAAAAAAGCGGAGGCTTTTCCCTCAACAATGATACACCACCTCGACCTCGGCCTTTTTCGGCAACGCACGCCGCAGCTAATCAGGCTTTCGCCACCTCACTTAATCATGAGCCACAACTCTAGCAATGCTAGATCACCAATTAATCCCCACACCCAATGCACGCAACTGTAAGATCTGGATCTGGAACATCTCAAGGGACCAGACACACACAAGTTTATTACCAGCTGGATAACAGATATCTTCGCGCTCTAACTGAACCGCGACGCGCGACTGGCACAAATGTCCTGATGATCGTGCAGATAACATGTGTGGAATACTATTTTCAGAGCCTGGGGTCGGCCTCCGGAGCCAAAACTAAGCGTGATCACTGGCCGTGGCCAGTGGATCCGGATCTCAGTACAATCGGCGGCAGTACTTTATTAGTAGCCCGCCTCACTTGGAGCTTCAGTTTCAGTTGTTCCGAACGCAGAGACTGGCCCTGACCCTGACCCTGACCCTTGTGCGGCGTGCGGGACAGCGGGCGAGGCCGGATCCCGAGCGGTGGGCGGCCGGAGCAGCGCCGATGCGCGGAGCCACACGTGCGGCGATGGCGTCTGCCCGACGGGAGCCCCGCTGGAGCTCGCCTGGCGGGCATCGTTGGGCTTGGGCGGCGCCTGCCCGGGCCGGCAAGTGGCGACGGCAGTCGCATGTTGGCATTGCCCAAGTGGACTGGCCGACTGTCACTGGCCGAGCTTGGTTATACTTGGCCTATATACTGGTAGGAGTAGCAGATAAGCACCCTCTCCTAAACTAAACAGTAGCACTCGCAGTGTAGAACAGAATCACCAGCAGTGCTCTTGTCCTCGTCTGCCGAGTTTTTTACGCTGTGGAACACTGGAGACGCATGTGCCAGGCACCTGACACCGCGCGACCTTCATGAAAATTCAAAACGGGCTTGACTTCATCTGGAGACTGGAGCCTCGATCGTGCAGCAGTTAGTTGATCAATGCAGCATCGTCGCCATCAGATTAGTGGTACGGTTTGATTCCAGCAGTTGCCAAAACACATGGAAACCCGGTGATTTTTGCAAGCGACGCGCCGTGCATGGTAGTAAAACAAACACCACTTTATTCCTAGTGCGCTTCCTTTCCGCTCATGTAAATGAAACTTGCAATGCCGCAGACCGAAGGGAGCGCCGAGATTACGAAGTTGCATGAATTCGGGGGAAATTCAGGCGTTTAAAACGGGCTTTGAGTTTGAGAGATTGCCAAGTTGCATTTTTATGGCCACTCCATCGAAAGCACTCACGGTTTCACCACGGCAATAATTACTGCTACAGTACACGAGAGATGAAACAAACTCCGTTCCTATTGCTGCTGCTGCTGCTGCTGCTCTGGTACTCTGATTTTTACAGGTTTTTTCTTCTGGTAGGGTCCCGACTCGACTCCAAGCACTTTTATACTCCACTACTAACATGAGTGAGAAAAACTAAAGAAAGGAGAAGAAAAGCGGATTGTTAATCCGGGGATTAGCTCGCAGTGGATTCAGAGATGCTGCTGCTGCTCTGGCCCGCCGCGGCTTCGGAGATGCTCTGCAGGGACGGCCGCCAGTGCCGGCCTCGGCCGCTCCCGGCCGGCTGCGCGCCGCCGGAGCTCCGGTGCCGGTCCTTCTCCCCTCGCTTGGCGTTCGCGTCCTGAGGAGGCAGCAGGAGCGCGTGTAGGAATCAGCATATCGCTTATTGCAGTTGCAGGTGGGATGAGGAAACCATCGTCAGGAGAATGGAGAGAGGCGCTGACCTTGTCGGAGGCGGCCTGCTCCGCCCCGTCGCCTCGCCGGAGCTGGTCGTGCTGCTGCTTGATGGCCTCGCACCGCCGCATCTTGTCGTTCTTCCTCGCCCGCAGCGCCTTGCTCACCTCTGCGCACCGCAACACCAACGAGCATCGATCAGAACTACTGTACGTACTAGATTGCCGCAACGGACGGCGGAGCCCAGCCACAAGAACGCGCCGTGGACGGACGCAAGGAAGGAGAGCGCGGCGGCTCCCTCTCCCCGATGCCGACGGACGCAGGGGGGTGGGAGCGGAGGAGGAGTGTACACGCACTAACCTTGCGCGGTGATGAGGCGGTAGACCTGGCCGAGGTGGAGCGTGTCCTTGGGCTTGAGGAGCTTGACCCGGGTGATCTTGGCGGCGGCGGCCGCGCCCCCGACGGCGGCCGCCGCCGCGGCCTCGTCCCCCGCGGCCGCCTTGTCGTCGGGGGAGAGGCGGAGGATGACGAGCGCGACGTAGTGGCCCGGGTTGGTCTTCATGACCTCGGCGGCCGGGGTGGGCCAATAGAGCCGCTCCACCTTGCCGCCGGGGTGCTGGACGATGACCTCCGCCGCCTCCGCCGCCTGGCAGTTGCCCATCGCGCGCCTCTCTTCTGCCGGCGGAGCTGGTGGTGTCTGGTGAGCTCTGGGGGAGGCGGAGCTGGTGGTGGTGGTGGTGGTGGAGGAGCAGAGCAGAGGCGGGGAGAGCAGGAGGAGGTCACGCAGTTGCCGTTTCGAGGGAGGTGGTGGCGTTAAATGTGGTGAAGGGAAAAGGCGTCGGCCATGAGCGAGGAGCCGAGTTTTGGCCGGGTTCGCCTCGTCTCTCTCATCTCGTCTCGTCTCAGCAGACTGCAAAATTGGCCATATGGTGGAGCACCACTGCACTAACCTAGGTTACTTTTTTAACATGAAAAACTGCTAGATTTCTCTTACTCCTCAGGGGTTGTGTGTACGTTCGATGGAATGATAAAAAAAATTACCCAACTTTTCCCTATCAAGAAACATGTATTCACGCAATGTGCAGCACCACATTCAGGTAGAAATAGTTGATTGCCCACTACAACCTCCATAGAAGGAACTGGGAATAACATAACTGGTAATTGTATGCTTATAATACGACTATGACATTTTTCGCCACCGAACGGCATGCAAAGGACATCACGCACACACAGTAGTAGTCTACACAAAAGCCACTCTCAATGGCTTCTTCGTCCGTTCTCACTCTTAAACGGGACCAAAACTACTATAAGGAGGAGTATCTTTCCTTAACGGAGAAGTGACCTACACAGACGATAACACCTGGTTGTTACTAGGGTCACCATCACTTCACGATGAATCTCTTTTCACGTTTTATAACATATCATCTTCTCGACCAAATACCAGCTTTGAATCATTATTGGCATGAGAAAAAACAGTGCTAGTCCGAGACTATCTCTTTTTGCCAGCACCCCTGAAAGCCGGCTCGCGACGGTCAGAGAAACCGGGCGTGACGCATCTAGCTCGGCTTCGCATTTGTGCTTATCTGCTTCGTGATCCTATTTTTGTTATTATTTCAAAGCGGTAGTAGTATTACACATTATCCGGCGGCTTCCCTCCTCACTTCCGTTCTTCCTTGGTCTTTCTTCTTCCGGCTCCTTTTCATGAGTTATTACAGCTCCGTAATCTTGGTGCATTTCTCCGATGGTGACGAGGGGATCGAGGACCTGACATGACGTGGTGACGTGCCAGCAGTGGACCTTGTCACCGGGCCCGCCTCTGAGCCTCAGATGCTTACATGTGGGCCCCCACGGCATGGGCGCGCCAGTCGCCCGCCACACCAGGCCCCGGGCCGGCGTGTGCACTGCGCTGCATGCCCAGCCCAGGCGTGTGAAGAGGAGGACGCGGTGAACCCGGCCGGGAGATCCTCCCACGCTTCCTTCCACCTACGTGTACGAGCGGTACGATCCGGCCACATCCTACATTGTCATCACAACACTCCTTCCTTTCGCTTCTTTCTGCAGTGCCATCCTAGCTCTATCTATCAATCAATCTATCTATCTATCGGTCTATCGGAGCACCTGCAAGGCTGCAAACTATGCAGAAACCGCATGTGTTTCGGGGCAATTTCACCAGGTGCAAGCTTGATAGAGTACAATGTTGGAGACAAATTTTGGCCATTACTTAGCAACATGCTAGCATGTCTCTCCCGAGTTGGGCTTTCGTTCTTGTTTACTTGTCGAGACAAAATACGAACGTCAAAACTATGTACCTACTGTACATAAATATTGGTGGATACGTGTGTAGACTGTAGAGCAACAAGGAGTAGCTGTCAGTGACAGTCACCGGGCATACAAAAAGAGGATATGGTTGGTATTGCTTTCTCTCCTAGCCGTAGGCAGGCAGCCACATCATGAGCGCCCCCCCCCCCCCCCCCACACACACACACACGCACACCACTTGTGAATAGTCTACTCAGGCATAGTAGTTTCAGTCATGCGTGCGTTCCTTTGCCGAAGCGTATACGAAACGCCCTCCTGCCCCCGTTCATAGTACAGAACCATCTCCCCTCTGCTCCTGTTCATCTCTACACGTTTTGCTCAATCAAGGCGGATGTACTACACACGACACGGTTACAAACAAGTCAAGACAAACATGCTCTCCAAAAGCTCTACGTCCATGGTCCATGTACTCCATGCAACATCATTCATGGGCATTGAGATTCGTTTTCGTAAGATTTTCATGGTTAAATAAGCAAACGCAGATGATCCGCGAAGAACATGTAAGATTCGAATCCTCACTTTTTTTTTTATAAAAGCTAGTATCATCTGCATTTCCCTAATGAAGCTAGCTAGCTAGGTTTGCTTTGCTATGCTCTCGTTTAAATTGCAAAAACTTAGGAGCTTTTTTGGGTCTATAATTAGCACTCAATGCCTCATGCGCTGCATGGTCCATTATGCATGCCACTACTAACATGGCGCATCGAAAAGTAATGAAAAGCCCCGAAGCATGTATGCGGTGCAGTACACATGACCCGACTAAAGGTGCATTTGTTGCTTAGTGCACCACTTGATGATCCATCCAGGGGCGCCTTCCTCGGTCTGATTAAACTATGATTGGGAATCTGCAAATAACAATTAGGACCAGCGCAAAGCCCTGATTAATAACCATAATGAAATCTGACAAAGAGGAAGGGATTCATATACATACTTCCTAGTGCAGCAAGTACTCTATTACCCCTCCTAGTGCTTCTCTTGCTTTCCAGCCTTTGCACCGTATTATTATTATTATTATTATTATTATTATTATTATTATTATTATTATTATTATTATTATTATTATTATTGGACACGCACAAAGATCCAGCGGATCATGCCATGGTCCAAAAATTTTAGGGTTCCAAGCAAAGGTTGGGTTGGGAGAGGTCAACAACTTTGTTTTTTGTTTATGTTTTAGCCTTTTCGCCCTAACACCTGCGCCATTTTCTAGTAGTACGCCCATAGATGTGCCCGTTTGGCATTGTTTTAGCAGCCCGAAAGCGTACTGGCACTACACCATTTGGAGCATAGCAGCAACGATACACATTCTTGAATTAAAATGAGAATGACTTGTCACCGGTATTTGTCTGATTTATATAGAAAAATTAATTTAATTAGTGATAACAACTACTCTCTCCATTTCACAATATAGTGCATATAGATTTTTTTGAAAGTCAAACTTTACCAACTTTGACCAAGTTTATAGAAAAAATTGTCTACGTCTACACTACCAAACATGTATATTATGAAAATATAACTCGCAATGTTTTCAATGATGTGCATTTGGTATTCTATATGTACCTATTTTTCTCTATAGATATGATCAAAATTTGTAATGTTTGATTTTTAAACAAAACTATAGGCACTACATTATGAAACCGAAGGAGTAGTATACTCCTTTCTCTTGCTGGACATTAGCTAGTTGCATTGAGGCGAAACAGTCCATTAACAATACGATCGCGCATTAGCTGCTAATCTGCAAACCAAGAGGTTGACACGTACGTACAGTACAAGGACCTGCTACCGAACGGCGTACTACACATGATGTAGATGGACAAGTATTTTCGATCATTTGCACTTTAAGTATTGGTGTGTCCATTTAACGCACACTGTTTTTTTTTATAAAAATTGCATTGGGTTTTACCCTACTTTTTATAATCAAAAAAATAACACACCTTTTTGGTGAAAAAAATTCAGGTTGCTTAAAGCCTTAAAGTCATGAATGCCCAAATAATACAGTATGAATTTATTCTCTCTCGCTCTTTCTGGAGTCTGCGGGAAACAAATGAGAGAAGGAAGACTGGCTGAAGGAAAGAAATGCAGAGGAAAATGACTCGTGTCACATGATCTTGGCATTTTGCAAGTGTGTACGCTACACGGCCTGTGTCAAGATTAGCAAGCGGCGTGTTGGCAAACAGGATAGAGCTAGTAGCGTACCCGTGTCATTAGATTCGATAAAATAGCATCGAACTGATAAGGTTTGGCCAATGTACCCGGAACGAACGGCTTATTTTGCCGCGCGTTCGTTCGTACGCGCGCTACCTTTAAAATGGAGTACGTAGCCTGTAGTCTCGTGATCTAAACGTTCTTTTTCTTTAGGTGAGATCTAAATGTTCTTAGAACATCTATAGCCGCACCTTGTAAATTCGGTTCCTCAAACGCCCGCGAACGCGACCGGGCGTGTCCGTGGACACTGACCGGACATGTCTTATTTGTTGGATTTCACATCCGCGTCCCTCATATTCGAGCCCTCGAAACCATATAACCCATTCAACACTACGTAAAATTAGTTCAACACACAGATTCGTCGGATCGAATTGCAAATGCCGAACAAAAGGAGCATAGTTCATCGGAGTTCATTGGCAAATCCTAACTACAAACTAGCTAAACTTAATTAAAAAAACAAACGCGGACGGGGGACAATCACCACTTCCTCGTCGGCCCTTTGCTCTTCCGGTCACCGGCGCAACTGTAGGAGTCGGCGGTTGGTGGGGAATCGCCGGAGTCATCCGACGAGGAGCCATGGTCATCATCGTCGTCGTTGGAGAGGATGACGAGCCCTTGTAGCCGCCGAACCTCCCTGTCTTGCTGCCGCTTGAGCTTGGCGAGCCGAGCCACGTCCACCGCTGCCTCCGTCGCCTCGCGCTCGGACTGCTCAATGGCAATCCGAAGCGCCTTCGCGTTCTTTCACCGGAGCCGCCTCGCGTCTGTCTCCGCGGTCGTAACTGACTGGCGGTAGACCCATTCGAGGGGCCGCGTGTCCTCGTCGGGCTCCGCCTCCATCCCGCGGCGACGGCGCACGGATTGATCCGCCTCCAACCTCTCCCTTTGTCGTTGACGCTCACGGCGGGCGGCGCGCGCCTCTGATTCCGACGTGCGCGTCTGGGTCGGCGCGACGGGCACAAGCATCCACCGCTGCCCACTTGGGGGAGTAGCCGGCGGGGCCAAGGAGGCGCGGATTGTGCAGGCCGCTTGCCGAAGCTACGCACGAGCCGGGAGGAGCCAGTGTCGGCGTCCGATCCACAACGGAGGGGAAGCGACGAGCCTGCAAATTCGGAGCTGCCCCCAGTCTCCACCTTGAACCTCTCCAAGGCGATGCGGAGGGCAAGCTCGTACTCTGGATCCAGGCCATCGTCGAAGCGGCTGTCGGAGCTCGACATTCCGTCGGATTCGATTGAAATCGGTGCGGAGAGAGGAGAGGACGGAGCGAGAGAGGAGAGTGAGTGAGCTAGGGTTTCAGAGCGATGAGTCAGATGCACCTTTTTGTGGGATAGCCATGGGGTCGACGATGAGCCGGGCGTGTCAGGCAGGCGTGTCCAAACTCCTCCATATCCGTCCCATATTTGAACTGGATATGAAGGGTGCCGGTCAGGTCGGGCGTTTGAGGCCCGCTTAGGAAATGTGTCTGGTTCGATTTGATTTTTCATGACCGGACAATGAGTGTATGAAAAGGATATAAAGGATATGCTCTTATAATTTTTTTGGCTATAGATGCTCTTATAATTTTTTTAGAAGGAGTATAGCACAAAACCACTGCATGCAGTCCGGTAATCGATCGCTCCCTTGCCCCGAAAGTGGCCCTGGCCGTGGCCGAGTCAAAATTTCAACGGATGAGTGCGTGCCCGTGCTGTGTGTTTGCGTTGTGTGTGGACGCGCTGCTTTTCCGCCCAGATCCTGCACTCAGTTTTTTACTCACCATCCTTTCTGAGAACGCAGATTTTTTACTTGCGGCGAGATGGTGGCGTGTCGTCCGCACGGCTCTTGAGATGTTCCGTCGCCGCGGGGCGGACCCGTGCGTAGCAAAGGTCAGCGCTCCGCTTTATACAAAATCTAATCTAAGTATATATATATATATATATATATATATATATATATATATATACGCGTGCGTGCGTACGGCCTGCCTGCGGTGAAAATGATGATGACCGCTACTACCTTTCCCCTTTGTACCGCCTACATGCATGCAAAGAAATTCAGAAGGAGCCCGTGCACTCTCCTGATCCTGAAGACAAATCCTCTGAATGATGTCACTGTTCCAAAAAAATAAATGGCAGGGAGAGAGAGGGGAAAGGAAACCCGCTGTTCCAAACTAATTAGGCCCTTCAAATATCACATCAACAGCGTGCAACAGTACCCGAATACTATGAAAGACTTTGCGGGTTAAGCATGTGTACAGCTACTGGTGCCGCACTGCTCCAGCTACAGAGCAGCCTAGGAATCAAATGCATCACTGTTTGTGCCTCCCGCCGGCCAGCTAACCTTATTCCAAGATCGATGTTTTCTACATGAAATCTACACTAGTTTTCTACATGCACGTCCTTGTCCTTGCAGGCTCTGGTGACAAAACAGATATACCTAACCCTGCCATTTGGCCCTTGCGGATATCACACACGACCACATCACAGCGGCTTAGCTAGCATTGATTGTTGTTTGGGTGACACAAGCAGGAGCTAGGTAGCTAGCTTCTCGTGTCATGTCTGGCATGAGCTCTATCTTTTGGCCCGGACCAAGTGGCCGGCGCCATCACCTTTCTTTCTTTTTCTTTTCTGCCGTCCATCCTGTTGTTGATATCCCTACTTTCACAATTGAAAATATTGAACCGTGGGTTACCCGTACTGATGTGTTCTCGTGCATATTGACCTTAATTATTGGGCAGAGTTAATTCAAAGTTTCAGTATTTATCATAGAGTGCTTCACATATTGTTTTAGAAGAAAGTCCATAACGTGATTGATGACATCAAAGACCTCTAAGATAATATTCCCGTTAAACATTAAGGTCCTTCGGAATTCTCGCGGCGATTTTGCCCTCCAATTAACAGGCCTTCAAGTGAATGAAGAGATGATACTCTTTCGACAGAACTGAATTTGATTGACCTGAACGTCACATTGAGAGGATATACCCACAAAGAATTCATAACCTTCGTGTACATAATAAGATGCACATATCCCTAACAAACATGTATGAAAAGAAGTTTGTGTGCTGGAGGACCGATCCGAGGAGTAAACCGTGGTCCATGCAAGGTAGCAAAAAAAGAAACAACACCTCGGCAGCTTGCTTGCTCCGGTCAAATAGCTAGCTAATCAAGACAAGCAAGTAGATAAATTAACCACTGATCCCATAAACATCACTATCTCTCTAGCTAGCCTGCTAAACCAGACGTGCCACACATTAGAAGGCAAAGCCACCTTTCAAACACAAACACGAAGAAGTAGTCTCCATTTTCCACACGTATTGCAGGCCAAGAGTCACGGGATGAGCTTCATGTGACCTCTTCCAACTAGGCCTAGATAAAGATTGTTAACTAACTAACCAAATGTTGTTACACTTGGTCTACTTGTACACCATGGAGAGACACACAAACACAAACATCTAATCATCTAATCAGTCTAGCCACTAGGCTCTCTCTCTGTCTAGCTTTTGTTCCCATGCCCTTGTTCGTGGGCCGTGACAACAAAACGTAGCTTGCATGCAGCTCGCAGAGGGCGCAAGAAAGCAGCTTGCCTGCCAGGGTGATGGGCACGCCAACCTCGCGGTTTGTGGTTGGGCTCCTGCCTAATTGTCTCATTAGACGACATAGATCCTCCTGCCTAAGTGCATTTGTTCCGTGGATCCCCAATCGGGGGGGGGGGGGGGGGGGGGGGCAACACGACTACACAAGGACACTGAGCAGAGAAGTGTTTGGAAAGCAAGCAGCAATGGCGCGTCATCATTGACATGGATGGCCAAAGAGAATATATATAAAGGGCAATGTTAAGCTGAAAAGCCATGGGTAGTTGCTGCTCCAGCTCACAGCCACACACACGCCTTGCGTCGAGTGATCGAGTGGGAATTTCCAGAGGAAATCCGAAGGTAAAGTTAGCTCAAGGTGCCATGTTAAAATCTCCTTGGATGGATCATGGATGGACAGTGTCACTATGAGCCGACGTAGACGGTAACTTTCTATGAGTAGTTTCTAGGCCTACGTGCAACACGTCGCAATTTGCAGCAACTTTGTAGCTTTTCTCCGAGTTGCGTCTCTATCCGCCTATCCACGGGTAGGATGGAATGATGGGCTCCAAGGAATCGTCGTCTCAGGGGGCAGGGCATGGCAAAAGCCAAAAGGTGGATCCTGTCATCCCACACTAGTGCTTGTTTCTCTGCCTTTTTGGTCCTGCAGGTTGTTCTTTAGCGGTGACAGGTGGGCCCGGGCAGATGCCACGTCTGGTCCTGGGGTGGTCATTAAGGCTTGACCGGCCTGTCAGTCACTTTTGGAAAGTAACTAGCGTACAAGTTAAGTGTCCGCGTCTTTCCGGAGCTTTGCGGTTTCTACTGCTACTACCATAACAAAATCTAGTTCGGTGATCGGGTAAGAAAATTGCTTGCTTTTGGGCTGACGAGACTACCTGCATGGGCATTAAATACGTACGTTGCAACCATGGCAGATGAGGAAGTTTGGTGAACAAGTGTTGAGCGTGTGACCTCATCGTAAATTTCCAATGTCACTCCTATTGTACTACCCGTCATCCTTCTTTAATTCATGGAAGAAACGGCTCATTGCATCACGGTGGTTGAGCGTTCCCGCATGGATATACATATAGGCATACGACGCCATCAGTGTTTTAGGTTGGGCGTCGACCCCATGCAGGTTTCGGGGCTCCGATTCCGTTTTCTCACGTCTTCTTGGGGTTCAACGCCGGCCACATGCACGCAAAGGCCTACGTAGTCTACTCTCTGGGCGTTGGAACGTCAAAGAAGCTAGCTGCGAGATGGTCACGCTGCCCGCCATAGCTTAAGTAGCTAGCTAGTTCGTTGCGTGATGGATATGGGTCGATGTGGTCTTGGCGAGCGAGATATCCGATCGACCTGTCCGAGTTAATATCGTTCAAATCGATCACGAGATCTCCGTGTCTGCCCGCCTCATATCTCGTAGAGGTGGAGTGTGTAGTAGCTAGGGACGTCTGGTGTTCGTTCGTGATGTGTATGTCTTGAGTGTCTCACTCTCCCGTGCACGGGTACCATCGCTACTAATCCGTAGGGGCGTGGCCACCGGTGCTTTGCATTCATGCATAGCACGGTGGTGACGGTTGATTGCGTGTGTTGGAAAGAGAAAGTAGTTAGCTGAGGCCAAAAGAAAATTTGAAATTGGATATATTACCTCCAACTGAACAAGATCATGCGACTTCCCGTCTGACGATGAAGAACGTGTGCTAATGCCCATGCTTGTTGTTTGGATTTCCTTCTATCGGTGCGATGTGTTTCAAATGACATCTTTCTCTTCTTCTTTTTTTTCTTCTTCTTTTTCTTCTTCTTTTCGTTGCGGGGAACAGCAAGCTTGCGCCATGGACGTTGATATGTCTTTTTATAATTACTTCCTTCTATAGAAATCGTGTGCTTCTTCTTTTCTCTCAAGGGTTTTTGGAAATCACTTGGTGCAAATGGAGTAACTGTCATTGTGCAAAGGAGAAGAGTAGTAACGCGGAATTCTAAAACCCGATACGTGTTTAGAGCATGGTTAATAGTATAGCCAGCTGCTGGCTATAAGCCATTGCCATGTCATCTATAGTCTATCTTATAGCCAACATATACAACAGAGTGTACTATTTCTTTGTTATGTGGCTCACATTTCACTCTCATAAAGTGTCTAGAAGCACGTGCTAAATCTGGCTCTTCACGAAGAGTCCGCTTACCTTTTCTTTTCTCCAACTAAACAAAAATATACTAATTTATTTCTTATAGCCCGCTGACTCGGCTGTATTGTATTTGCTCTTACCGCTTCAAACGTCAGTTACTTCATTACCGGTAATTCATGCACACCCTCGAATCCTTCTAGCTAGTAAATGCGCCAGCCCAAATCACGTACTCCCGGCTTTTGGATCCTACAGAAGGTTCCCTCTAGTTTTTCATGTTTTGTCAGTTTTCGTGGTTCTTGTGGTTTTCGTGTTTCGTCGGTTTTTTGGGCCATTTTTTCTTCTTAATTCATATGTAAAATTCATGAAACTTTTTTGAGCACATGTTTTTTTTAAAATTCATTTTTTCTTCCAAATTCGTTTACTTTGTCCAATATTTGTGATCGATTTCCAGATTTTATAAAATTTTAAAAAATTTGCGTGCTTTTTAAACAAATTAAGCATATCCTAGATATTTTGAACTATATGAATATATTTTTGAAAACAATTTATAAATTTGAATAATATATTTATATATTCAATTAAATATACATTCTCCCAACTATATATTAGCCGTGTTTGGTGCGGCCTTTATAGGCACACTTCAGCCGACTTGCCTCATGGCTTATGCTTAAAAGCCTAGGACAAATCCTAGAGCACCTTCAATGGAAGATGTACATGCAAAAATAGCTATTTTTTGCATTTCCGAGGCACAAAAACAGCCCTCCAATAGATGTTGTAGATGCAAAAAAAACATCATCATCTTTCGAGATAAAAACTACAACACCTCCCGATGTAAATTTGCATCTTTACTTACAAGAGATGTAAAAATGACGTCGCGCGCCAACCGCCTAACTACCTTCACTTGGCTTCCGCGCGGCAGTCGCCCGTCCGCCCGCTGCCCGCCGCCGCCATGGCCGACGTCGATGGCCCCGCCACACCGCGGCCCATCGCTAGTTTGACCCATCACGTCGCAGCCGCTATCAGACCACAGTCCCCAATTTGGCCTCCGCCTCCATGTCGCGCCTTGGAATTGTCCCAGCTCAGCCGGTCGTTGTCGACCCGTCGCTGCGTGCGAAGAAGCAGCGGGCCACCAAGCCACACGGTGAAGGCATGAAGCGAACGATTGGCTGCCAGCGGCAGCCGTGGCTTTCTCCTGTGGTCAAAGAGGCCCTCCTCGACCTCCGCCTCCGCTCCTTCGCTGCCGCCTCGAATCGCGTCGCGCCTCCGCCCCCCCCCCCCGACTGTCGCCGCCCACTAGTTTTTGCATCACCTATGAAAGTTGCACTTTTACATCTCCGTTTTGCATCATCTGTTGGAGTTGACTTTTTTAAGATGCAAAAAACATTTTTTTAAGATGTAAATTTTTACATCTCCTGTTTTACATCTCCGAATTTGCATCTTCTGTTGGAGAAGCTCTAAACGACACTTAAGGAGTATAGCTGGCCGAACAGGCCGTGCTTTTTGGGGCGGCCTGAAAGCACGTCGGCTCGACACGCTACAGGCCAAGCTCGACACGCTTTAATCGCGTCGTGTCACGCACGCGGCCCGCCCCGGGCCGTGCCTGGGCCTGAAGACTAGGCACGTGGGCCAGCAAGACATACAAAAATAGACCAACAAGCCAAAATCGGCCCAAAAACAGCCTAAAAGGCCAATAGTCTAACAGGCGAGCAGGCCGACGAACCGGCCCATATAGCTTCCGGGCCGTGCCTGAGTCGGAGGGGTTAGCACGCGGGTCAACACGACACGTCCTATTTACTAAACGTGCTTGGGCGGGCCATGCCGGGCCGGGCCCATTTACGGCCGGTTCGGGCCGTGTCGTGCTAGGCCGGCCCGTTTGGCCAGGTATGTTAAGGAGTCAGTTTCTTCGGTTTAAGCAAACGGACGCACACCCCCGCGACATGCTGGGCCGACCAAACTTAGGATTTTTTTTTCATTTATAAATTCATCAAAAAAGGTTCCCCTAATAAATTTTGAAATCCCAACCTCGTTGCTTATTACAAGCTGAGGTGACCAACTCGACACTTTATGTGTTGTGATCAGGGTACTTCTTCTTTTCTTCAAATATACAATGCTAGAAAAAGCAGCGTTTTCCCCTTTTTCTTTCTTTCTTTCTTTTTATTTATTTCTTTTGGCCTTTTCTTTTGTGGAAAAGCTTGAACTCTTTTCATCCAATTTTTAGAATATTTTCTGAAATCTGGAAATATTTTTTGAATTCATAAACATTAATGTATGATTTGTTTTTAAACCCTTGAGCATTTTTTGAACCATGAACAGTCAAATTTACAAAAAAAAATCAAGAGTATGTTTTGCAAATTCATGAATTGTTTTGATATTTTGGGATCTTTTTTTTAATCTTGAATATTATTTAAAACGTAACCAAAAAAAAAAACAGGGGTACCGTCGTCGTAAGGTCATCCGTCCCAAAGCGCGAGCGCGAGTTCGTGTTTTCTACAGTAGCACCACGTGCTGCAGGGGGTAGGAACTCCCTAGAATAGGGGGCAGTGATGTGTCTCGACTCCTACAAGACAGAGTTTGTGCTCGCCTTTGGGCAACCTCTAGTTGCCCGGTGTGGTGGGTATCTGTTGCCTTGTTTGTTCATTTCTTTTGATTTTATATATACTATTTCTCATAATTTAACTAAATTTTTTGTACCATTCGAAAAGTTCACGTGTATAAAAATATATTTACACATTATTTAAACATGTTTAAGAATTTATTTTTTTCTGTAAGTTTATAGCAATATTTCCAACATTGAAAAATATCATGCATGTTAGGAATATGTTCAGAAAATTCGAAAAATATACAATATAAAAAAATCTTTGCGTAGGTTAAAAAAATCGTATAATTCGAAAAATAATCTTTAAGTTGTACTTGAATTTGTTTTGCATTTATCTGAAAAAGATAGACATTTATTTGAGAAAAAGGTTCATCATGTATTAGAAAATGTTCAAAATGCATGAAGAAATGTTCCACGTGTATATAAAATATGTACACCATTCTTTCAAAGAGTAAACATTAGTTTGAAATGAGGTGGAAAAAGTGAAAAAAAATCTAAGCAAACCAAGGTCAGAAAAAGCGCTAGGCCTAATCAAGGGGGTTGGTCTTTTCCTAGCGCTTAGGCAGTGCTTAAGCGCACAAGCCGTGGTCTAAGCAATCATATAATTTTAACGATTAGGGCATGTTTTGGGTATTCTATACACATAGGCATAATCTATAGCATGTAAATGAGTAAACTATCATCTAATGTCCATTGAGATATGTTCCATTTGGGTTATCAACAAAATATGGCCAAATTTCTTGCTCGACTGGACAATTAATTATTTACACTGCCTAGCCTTCTCCCTCTGCCCTAGGTGACGTGTTTGGTTATGGCCTAACGCCTATGTATGCCTAAGCCAACCTAGGCACTGCTTTTTCCAGCCTGGAAAAAACACATAAAAACAAATAAAGAAAAAGAATCCGTACAGAGGTTTCTAAAACCAATCCACAGAGACTTATCAAAACCGCTTGGTGGACCTACAGTATTTTTCCGGCCAACTAACCTCGCGCCTGTTATTTTCTAGAGACAAATACACCAGAGGTACAACAAGTTGCACGTGATGATCACTTTGGTGCTTGATGTTGAAAAATACACAAAACTGGTGCAAAAACTTGTGTTTTGGTGCACCTACGGTTCAAAATCGAGGTGTGGCCGTGTACAGCGCCAGCTGGGCGAGACAGCGTGGCGGCGGGTCGCGCTGTCAGTGGCTGGAAGCCTTTGGGCGGGCCGAGGTTTGGTTTTTTACCAATACCACCATGATTTGGTGTAGATAATCATATAAAAGTCTCTGGATCGCGTTATAAGCTCAGGTCATAACTCCTAGTTCCCAAATCACGTTCTATTCCCCACAATCCCTCCTAGATAGTCGACGGCCGCGACAACGCGGATTTTTAGGCCAGCGGTGGCGGTGGAGGTGCGGATATTTAAGGCCGTCGCCGGCTATTTCGATGTTTTAGGCCGCGGCGGCGTTGCGAATTTTCAGGTCGGCGGTGGTGGTGCAGATTTTACAGGCCTCCGACGGCGGTGAGGATTTGGCGGCGGGCCCTAGATGTAGTTGATATGGGTGGCAAGGTCAAGCCGAAGCTCGAAGAGGTGGAGCTAGAAATAACCATAGGTGTTGAATCTCTCCACCCTCTCTTTGTCTCGGTAGTGTACTGAAAACGAAAGCGAAATATTCTTGATTTTCAGGACGATGTGCGCTCTGAGTTAGATTTTGGGCTATCATTGTACCGGTTTGATCCCAACTACAATGGAATTGAGTGGAGCGTAGAAGGTTGCTGAGAAGGTTGGACACAAAATGGAGAAGAAAAGTGTACGATGAACAAGGAGATGCTGGACTGTAGGGATATGATGCTTCCGTTTGCTCTTTTCATGATTTTTGGCTTTGGAATGTAATGGATGGAGGAGGAGTATTGTTTCTTGTACCAAATGCCATTTAAGTTTCTTGTACTGAATGCCATTTTCATTTTGAGTTTCTTGTATTGAATGGCATTTTCAGTTTCTTGAACTGAATGTTAAGAATGTTGAATGGAAATGTTGCTTTTGAGGTGCCAATTTTCAGTATTTTGCCTCTGTTTTGCTTCAGGTTTTGTTTGCACAAATTAACAGGAGAAAGAACAATGCACAAAAATTCTAGCTTCCTTTGATCATACCATTATGGAGCAAGCACGCACAAAAAAGCAGAGCTGAATCATCACAAAGATAGGTCATGTCCTGTCCTGTAATTGATGAAGTGTTTGCTGGTTCTGCCAGTCTGCAAATAATATAATTTAAACGTTGTCGACATTTGTTTGGTGAACTGACCGGTACGGAATCAGATATATAGCAGAGCTTAGAATTCTAAACGTAAATTGTTCAGAATTCCTGACAGTCCAGGAGCTTGCTAGCCTCTAGTAGTAGGCACCATCAAAATTATTGAGGTTGTCCACCACAAAACTCTATCTGTAGACACAACCACTATATATCATGGCATGCATTCTGTGAGCAAAACAACGAGTGTATATGACAGCTAAAAGCATTAAAATTCGAAGTTCGCTACTGAAGTTCTTGCCAAGTTCAGCACATGTAAACGAAAATAAGTGTTTGAAAAGCAAGTTCATTCATGAACTTCATGTTTTCAACCTCTAAATCATAGGGATAGGAAATCATAAGCCCATTCATCATCAAGTGCATTCTGAGTGATCAAAACTTCTTCTTCAGCATGCATGAAATTTGTTGCTTCATTTCTGTTGGCTCCATCATCTCCAAAAAGGAGGTTGTAGAAGCCAGGAGCTGCAGCTCTTGCTCCTCTAGCAACATTCCCTCCTCTAGCGTTTTGGCCTCCATATCCTCTTGCAACATTCCCTCCTCCTGTAGCATTGTGGCCTACACCTCCTCTTGCAACATTCCCTCCTCCCCTTGCGTTGTCACCTCCTCTAGCATTGTGACATGCTCCTCCCCTTACATTGTGCCCTTCTCCTCTTGCAACATTGGGTGCTCCTCTTGCATTCTGCCCTCCACCTCTTGCTCCAGATGTAGCAACTCCACCTCTCGCTCTAGATGCAGCAGCTCCACCTCTGGCTCCTGATGCATCAGTTCCACTTCTTCTAGCCCTACCCCTTGCCATTGCTGTCGTCACCCTCGGAGGTGGGATTTCTGCTCTAGCATTTTCTATGAAATTTGACTCTGGGAGAGGACCAAAGTCTCTGACAGGTGGATATACAAACCTCTCCTAAAGTCACATAAAGTAGACATGTTACTGCATATAGAGACTAAAAGATCACAAAGCAAATAATTTTGTACCTGCTCCTGCATCATGAATGCCATAGAGTCAGGAGTTTGTGTTGGATCAAGACATGGCCTCACTATATGTGGTATTATGTTCTGCAAATGTTAAAACACAAAGCGAATAAGAGTTTAGATATGTAATTCAATGAAATAAATTCTTAGAATAAAACAATGAAAAAGAAAGAATGCATTACAACAATGAGGCTAGGGTCATCAAAATCTTCCTCTGCTTGTTTTGCTGCCTGCTCATTTTGCATGTCATTAACATGCTTGTGGTGACCTTTCTTGTTATGATCAGGTGCTTTACATATAGAGCAGTGCATGGTCGACCCTGCCTTGGTTAGTTTCATCCCTCCATTCTTGTCTTTCTTTTCTTCTGGATCTTTCTTTCTACTTTTCTTGGGCCTTCCCATCACTTTTGTGTAAACTGGTGGGTAGACATCAATTCCATGCATTTTTTCCCAATGACCTTTGTCCCTGAATGGCATAATGTTGTAGGCATAGACCTTCTTGTAGCTCTCAACAGTATAGCATGGATGCACCAAGCTTTCAGGCTCAATTCTTTCATGCCTAGCACATGCAATAACGTGATGACATGGTATTCCAGACAACTCCCATCTTTTACAGTCACACTTGTTCATGTTGAGATCCACCAAGTATGTGTTGTTAAAGGATTTTACCTGGAAAACCCCTTTACCAGCTTCTTGGACCATACAATTAGCTGCCCACTCAACAAACTTGTCCAACTTCTTCTGGATCTTTGGGCAAAGTCTCCCTGTCCACTTGTCTGACTCTCTCTGCTTGCTAACATTTCTGTTGGTTAACTTGATGTGCATGTTGTCCAGTGCTGACACAACTGGTAGTTCTCTTGCCTCAAGTATGTAACTACAATTAAATAGGAGAGGTAAAAAAATAATTTAGCACTGCTGCAATGTGAATGATAGCTGCAAAAACTTTTGAATGCGAAGGAAGAGAAGTGAGGAGCAGACCTGTTGAATACCTCTGACATGTTGTTAAGCAATATATCACACTTTGGGAATGCGTCAAAAAAGGCCTTTATCCATGTTGTTGGAGCTTGTTTCTCAACCCATTTGTAAGCACCCTCACTATGTGACTTTATCTGGTCCATATTCTTCTGATATGCAATGTCATTGGTCGATCTTGCTATTGACCAAAGATCATTCTTCAATTGCTCACCCTTATGAACTTTGTGGAAATTTTGGTATAGATGCCTAACACAAAATCTGTGTTCATCATGTGGGAATACCTTCTTCACGGCATTTATTAGACCCTACCAAGCAAACAACTTAAGTAAGAGCAATGTTATCACAAATGAGTCTATACAAACGAAAGGAATGTCAAGAGAAACAGAAAGTAGTGACCTTTTGATTGTCACTCATGATTGTATAGGATGATGAGTTGAATATATTAAGACCGGCCTTCAATGATGCCAAGAACCATTCCCAGCTACTAGTACACTCCACTTCACACAAACCAAAGGCAATGGGAAATATACAATCATTGGGGTCAATGCCTATGGCTGACAACATGTTTCCCTTGTACCTAGTCTTTATATGACAACCATCCAAAAAAATAATGGGTCTACAACCAGCAAGCCACCCTCTCTTACAAGCATCGACTGACCAATAAAGAGTGGAGAAATGGTCTTTTGTCAATTTAGTTTTCTCGTCAGTCAATTGCTTCGTGCACAGGAAAAATGTGCTGCCAGGATTGCTTGTTCTAAGCTCCTGCCCATAATCCCACAACCACTTGTATTGGTCATCATCTTCACCCCTAATCTCCCTAACCGCTGCCCTTCTTGCCCTTCCTAGCTTGATTCTCTTTGGAATCATGTTGTATTCAACCTGCACTTTATCTTGAAATTTCTTTAGAGACATTTTCTCATTGTCTCTAAACTCTTCTCTGAATTTTCTAGTAAAAAAAGGAGCAGTCAAAACCTTCAGATCCCAAGCCTTGGTGCATGTGTGTACTCCATTAAACTTCTTTATCAGGATGTTGTTTGTCCTATTGTCCTTGCCTGCCTTCAATTGCCAAGAGCATCCTGGTTTGCACACTACAACTAATATAGTTGCAGTATTCCTTGTCTTCTTCAGCTTCACTCTGTTTCTAACACTGTATGAACTTATTGCAAGTCTCAGTTCCTTCATGTCAGCAAAAACCATTCCAAGCCTGAATGTGGGTGCATTCAAATCAGTAGCTGAGTTAAATGTTTTGAAATTGTACTTTAACTTCTCCTTTTCTTCTTTGGACAAATCAAGGTGAGAGTCATCAAGTGCATCTTCTGGAAGTTCTGCTTCTATGTCAGGTATGAACTCCCTCTCTCTATGATCATCCACATCCTTGTCCACATTCTCATCAAACAAGTCATCATCCCCCACATCTGGTTCAAAGTCACTGTCGTGAAATTCCTCATCAGTTTCTTCTTCAATGCCTGCATCTTGTTGGTCTATATCACTGCTCAACCATCCTTCATCAATTTCTTCGTCACCAACACCAACACCTGAGGAACTACAACCTTCACCAAATGAAACAACCCCCCTAGATCTTTTTGCTCTCTTCTGGTTTGGACCTTCACCAAATGAAGTAAATTATGTGAAAATGGCCTCATCTGTAAAGCTAACATTTTGTTTCCCCGTGTTGTCTTTGATTGGAGTGATAACCTTGAGCAATTCAGGAACTCCATATGCCATGACAACATCTCCAGTAAGAGTTTGCAGTGTATCACCATGGTCAATAATGAGGAGCAAATTTTTGTGCTCAATTGTTGCACCAATCATTAACAGTATGTCAGCATCACATGTAATCTGCTTCAGACCATCTGCTACTGACTTGCCAGGTTGATACCAATATATGTCATGGTTGGAAACACCTCTGTCATAGCTCAATTGCTTCAGGAAGTCATCAATCCACAATATAGACCAAGTGTCACTATCACAATTGTCAAACCAGTCCACTTCATAGTCAACATATGTCATATTGCTTCCAGTACCACAAAAAACACCTTTGTGGTGTATCTGGACACTAAAAAGACCATCAAAAGGCCCTGCAAATTCAGTTAACACACAAGTTCAGTTAACCGACAAACGCACATGAAGTTAACACGACAAATAGGAATACAGAAAATTTTAGTTACAATCATGTTAACTGAAACTATGTACAATTCAATGTAACTGAAACTATACAAAATTCCTGTTACAATCATGTTAACTACACATTGTCAAAAAAAACCAGTTAACACACTAAAAAATTCAGTTAACTCGCTGTCAAAAATATTCATTACATGCGTACATTCGGTTTGAATTATTCTCTCGTATTCCCTACATACATTGTTAACCTTGGGGGCAGAAGATTGTCCCTAACCATGGATTATTCTGTCAATAACCAAAACTATGTACAATTCATGTGTTGAAAAATGCAGTTACATTCAGATCGATGTTGTGCAAAAGTTCAGTTAACACACTGTTCAAAAAATTCAGTTACAAGCGTACAATCGGTTTGAATTAATCTCTCATATTCCCTGCGCACATTGGTAACCACATGGGCAGATGATTGTATCTAGACATCTCCTGATCCTATTTAACCACTGAAAAAATATCTCATGGCGATCTTGAACGAAATCCTATGACAGAACTACCAACTTTATAAACCCAAGATAAACCCTAAGAAGAATCAGATCTTCAGAGCCTCGATGCTCTTGTGGAACCATACCTAATCATACCACACTGCTTAGAACTCAAAAATACATCATCTCCATGAAATGATTGAATAGAACTTTTGCCCTAAGCAAAACATGCCACGAACAGAGCTAAGACAGGGGTCACAGAGGTGTTGGAAAGGGCAGAAAGGACTCACCATAGCATGGTGCTTCCTCGCCGGGCGGCCGGCGCCGAGGCTCCTCCGTCATCACCTCACCATCGGTGGACGAGGGTCGCCAACGCCGTCTCCCCCTCGAGTTGATCGGTGGACCAAACAGAGGAGGCGAAGACCAGGGCAATGCATACGTATATAGATCAGTTTCAGTTAACTCCAGCCCCCCCTCCCGCATCAAATCAGGGTGGTATTGGTAAAAAACCAAACCTCGGCCCGCCCAAAGGCTTCCAGCAACTGACAGCGCGACCCCCGCGACGCTGTCTCGCCCAGCTGGCGCTGTACACGGCCACACCTCGATTTTGAACCGTAGGTGCACCAAAACACAAGTTTTTGCACCAGTTTTGTGTATTTTTCAACATCAAGCACCAAAGTGATCATCACGTGCAACTTATTGTACCTCTGGTGTATTTGTCTCTATTTCCTAGGAGTTATATATTTGTAACTCTATTGAAAATAGAAGCATATATATTAGAAAAAAATCAGTATGTGCTTATTAAAAAGTCCAGTGTATATGAAAAAAATGATCACCATGTATTAAAAGGTGTTCAATGTGTATAAAAAATGTTAATGCATAAAAAAATGTTCCTCGTATAGTAATAAATAGGTTATGTATACTACAAATATTGTTCATAAAATGTAATTAATTGTTTCACTATACATTTAAGAATTATAATGTATTGATAAATAATAAATTTGTACTAAAAAAGTTCCGTGTATGCAACAAAATGTTGAACATATATCTTACAAGATTTCAGTTTCTATATATAAAATGTTCACCGTATACTAAAAATATATTTCATTTTGCATTTAAAAATATTCACCATATATCAGAAAAAATATTCACTTTATGTTGCAAAAGATAATAAATAATTTAAAATAAAAACAAAACTGAAGTAAACATGGAAAACACAGTAACAGACAAAAAAACAGCAAGTGAAGGAAGGATACTTGGGCCAGCCAGACTGTGCCTACCCTTCAGTGAAGGCTTAACTATTTGCCGCAGGCTAACGGCAAATAGGATCTATGTGTATGTTTGGATTGGAGCCGTGAGCCGCCTTCCCAAAATGTTGGCGTTGACCAAGCTTTCAATGGGCGTTTGGATGGCATCCAAATAATTGGTACGCCCTACCCTTCGCAGCTTCCTTAGTTTAACTAGCAATCATGCCCATATGTTGCAACAGAGTAAAAATCATGCTTCCGGTCCATGCATATTTGAGGCATCATGCGCATATGTTCCAACGTCGTATTTGAGGCATCATGCACCTATGTTTTGCATGTGCGTCCCATTTGCCTCATTGTAGGTCTGTCTCAAGTCATTGTTCTGCTTTTGTGTATGCAACATATGCAAACCCAATTTTATGAGCTCACTATTTATTTCCCAAGGCAACTGGTGGCAATCGTTTAAGAACATATATAAACTTATGGTAATCGATTTAATTGAGCAAGGTAGGACTGTTGACAAAAAAGACGCATCATATTTAGGCCCGCGTTAGCTTTTTTGAGATAAAGGCCTAGGGAATGTTTAAAACTTTTCATTATGTTGCGCAAGGAAATGTTTAAAACTTTAAAAACAAATCTCATAGACCATGAACTACTTCGAGCGCATAGACATACAAAGACTTTTAAAAACTAATCAAATCCTAGACATAATAGATTTTTGAATCGGTGAACGGTTTTTTGAATCGACAAACATTTTTTTTGTTTACAAACAATTTTTTTAATGCATGAACAATTTTCAAATTCATGAACATGTTTTCACTCAACAAACATCTACTATGTCGATGAGCTTTTTTTTAAATTGGGTACAAATTTTAAAATTTATGTTTCTTGATTTATGTGAACATTTTCTAAAATTTCATGGACATTTTTTCAGACCCCTGAATATGTTTTGAATACACTATCATTTTGTTAAAATCATAAATATGATTTTATTTCCTGGCCATTTTTTCCAGGTCGTGAATATTTTTTACAATTTGCGAACAGTTTTGTAAAACCACCAACATTTTTAAATTCACATACATTTTACGATTTTCTCGGACATGTTTTTGAAAACTCGCAAGTTTTGCAAAACCAGCGGCAGTTTTTGAATTCGTGTACATTTTATGATTTCCTTAACATTTTTTAAATTCACATACATTTTATGATTTCTCGAACATGTTTTTGAAAACTCGCAACTTTTAAAATTATTAAACCCTGAATTGTTTTTTAGGGAAAAGTCCTGAATTAGTTTAAAGGAAGAAAACAGAATGAAAAAAAAGAAGCAAAAACGAAATGAAAAAAATAGGGGAGTCAAACCGCATACATGAGACAGCCCATGAAGGCATATGTGGGATAAGACGTGAGAAACATGGGCAAGCCCATGAAGGCATATGTGGGATAAGACATGAGAAAAGGAGGAGAAAGAGAAAGCGTGGAGGCTGGGTATCGAACCCTGTTCGCCTCGCTAGAAGCGCTACGCATTAGCCACTGCGCTGCATGTGATTTTGTGTATTATTTCAGTATCACATTTTATAAAAAGATGAAGCACGACGCGATTTTGGAAAGAAAAAACATATCGCTTTTCTTTACTTATGGGTGACATGGGTAATTTATAGCAATTTTAAAGGTATTTTTTTAAACGGACAACCAAAAACACTCCGTGTTTTATTATTAGGTAGAGATTATTCGCCAATTTTTTGGCCAGTCCTCGACGGCTAAATCAGTCGTCAACTTTTTGGCGTGCCAAGATTGGCAGGACAGGCAGGGGCGAAAACCAAACATCCCCTATGAAACTGAGCCAGCTTTCTTTTAGGGATAGTATTATAGTACCTAAAAAAGACATCCAAAAGTCGCTGTAGTATTAAGCATACCACTCAATGCGGCCTATCTAACACGCAATTATTTATCCTTTATAAATGTCAGAAATGTATTTTCTGCCGCACAAGAATCACAAAAATGTATTTATTTCACTAATTTTCTATAATCAGGATAACAAATTAAAATATTACGGAAGCAAGTAATGTTGATAGAACGGGGCAAAACATTCTGAATTTTTGTTATGTTCCGAATATACTAGATAACCTCTCTTGGGAGGCGATGCATGATGCATCGAAAGAGTTGATAACTACTTACTTCGTTTCTAAGTATACTCATTTTTAGATATTTTAATACAGACTATATATGAATGTATATATGCATATTTTAAAATGAAGGTTAAGTTATTTTGCTATATATATAATATATATTAAAATTTCTAAAAAGCATATTTTAAGAATAGATGAAATACATCGTATCAGTATGCAGTAAGAAGTGTCTTATAAATTGAGACATTTATTTTAAAACGAAAGAAGTATGTGAGAAGGAGGTGCAATTCTGCAAGGGTTGCTGCTAGCCGTCTATGGAGTGCTCCAGACGTGTGATGAGCTGCGACATTGTGGAGGTCATCCACGCAATGAAGAATGAGATACACTTAGCATGATTGGCCTCTACAATCTTTCATGATTGCCACTTCCATTTTTAGTGGTATGATTGCCATTTCTTGGATAAGAAATCACAATAGTTTTCTCTGAGCACACCTTCGGCGAGGCCTACACCGTGGCCCATGAGAAAACGTTGAATTCAAATGAATGGCTATATACCTCTTCCTGTTATTTTTTAAACATAGTACAACTGCAAGTGTTTGTATACACCTGTATATATTTATCTTTATGAATACGCATACGCATATCCTACCTCTATGAGCATCTTCAACAGACTAAATCGACATATCATATTAAAATTTATGAATTCATTGAAGTCACTTCGTTATGAACGTAAACGTCTCTTCCGACTGAATATGCATCATTGGAAATCTTGAAATAAATTCAGGAATAAATACAAACATCGAGACTTGAATCCTGGTGGGCTACGAATACCACAACTCATCTAACCATCTAACCACATGTTGGTTCGCATCTCCCTGTCATTGCACCTCCTATTATAAATGATATAACTCTTTTTTTGTGCTGTAAATGATATAACTTTTATTGGTTGTAATGCGTAAAGATGTACTTTGAGCTGTACAAAAAATCATGTATTGGAAAAAAAATATTCATGCATGTCAACATAAGAGTTTTTATATATAAGCATGCTCATTATTCAGAATACACTTTTGCTTCAATAGACCTCCTTAACACAAAGACAGTCCAGATTCTCCAATGCCTTTTCATAACCAGGGACATGATGGGCATATTTTAAAAAGATGTCCTCCCGTCCGCCCAGTCGCATTGCTCGTGTACGTATGCAGATACGGCAAGGTTTTTTAAGACCTACGTCGTGCGCGCATTACGGCGTTTGACCGCAATAACTCCAACTGCCTCGCCCCTTCTTTCTCGCCTGCCGTGCCACCGCGTCGCCGCATTCTCCCTCGGCTGCGGTGCCGCGCTGACTGGTCGGTCGGGCGCCTCGCCCTGCCGCGCCGCCCGGACCGATCGGTCGACCGCCTCATCGTCGCGCCGCTCGCCTTGCCCTCGGCTGCAGTGCCACACTGACCGGTCAGTCGGCCGCCTCGCCCTGTGGCGCCGCCCGAACCGGTCGGTCGACCGGCTCCCTGTCGCGCCGCTCGCCTCGCCCTCGGTTGCGGTGCCACTCTGACCGGTCCGTCGGCCGCCTCGCCCTGCGTCGCCGCCTGTAACGGTCGGTCGACCGCCTCTCTGTCGCGCCGCTCGCCTCGCCCTCGGCTGCGGTGCCGCACTGACCGGTCCGTCGGCCACCTCGCCGTGCGGCGTCGCCCCGAACGGTCGGTCGACCGCCTTCCTATCACGCCGCTCGCCCTGCTGCGTCGATTACCGCGCGCGATGACCGGTCGGCCGCCTCGGTTGCCACGCGCTGGCGTTGGCGCCCGAGCTGCCATGCGTATTGACGCCGTGGATCGGCACCCACCGGCAGCGCGACGCCTCGCCTGCCCCGCGAGGCTATAAAACCCGACGAAGCGCTGCTCTCCACCGCGCCTTCCCTCGATCGCTTCTTCCCTCCCCCCACGTCGCCCCATCACCCTCTTCTCCTTCCACACCGCCGGCATGTCCAGTGACTCCAACAGCGACGGGACGGCGCTGGCCGGCTACTGGCCGTCCAGCCTGACCATCGGCTAGACCGAAGATCTGGCCCGGTTTGGGCTATACGTGCCATCGTCGGCGATGCTGCTGCGGCCGTGGCGAATCTCCGTCGACGGCTACCCAACCCTTGGCCCACTGACGTCGAAGGAGGAGCTCCGACGGCACATCGGCTATCGGTACAACCGGAAGGGTCGCAAACGCTTCTGGACCGGCAAAAGGTTTGACACCGTCGTTGGGGCATTTCGGCGTGCCTCCCGCGGACTCCCCGTAGGAGACATTACCGCGGAGGCCGGCCCTTACCGCCGTCATGCAGCCACGCCGGCTCCACCTTCCCAATCGGCACCACATGGCCCGCCAGAGGTCCCGCTCCCGCCGGAGTAGATGGAGCTACACCAGGACGGCGACCCCGACGACACGCCTGGGTTGCTGGCGGTGATAGCGAGGTCGGCTGAGGAGGCCGCCTTGGCGGCTGCGGAGGAGGCGTTGGCCGAAGAACAAGCCTTAGCGGCGGTGCAGCAGGACCTGGCGCTGGTGGTGGAGGAGAAGGACCGGGGCTTGAGCAGCGACGAGGAAGAAGGGCGGCAAGGACGGCGCCGGCGACGCCGGCGACGCGCTGGTTATCGACCTCACCGCGGGTGACGAGGATTAGGAGTAGATTAGTCTTTTTTAAATCCCATTTGAATCGATGTAAAATATCCTAAAAATGAATGGAATTTAAATTTTCGCTAATGTGGGATCAAATTTGATTTTGCATACCTGGAGCGGTTTCCCTCGCGAGATGTCGAGCGTGTGCGCGAGGGCGCCGGTGCGAGCGTGATCGTGGCGGACTTGGCGTCGGGTGCGCCTGCAGTTGCGGGCCCCCCCTGGTCAGCGGCTGGGGGCGAGGGATGAAAAAAAAGAGGGCGGTGGGTGCGTTGTTGGGCCGGCCTTCCGGGGCCCGCGACTGCTACCAACTACACAGTGCATGTGTTTTTTGTTTAAATAACTGCTATAGAAACAATTTCTGATAAAATAACAATATCATATAATTCCTAAAAAAATACTAATAGCATACAGTAAAATACCACTACTGATATATACTACATGAACACTAGTTCCAAGCCTAATATAATTTTTGAATATAACTTATATGCAAAATAAGCCCGACAATGAGCATTGAAATGCTCAAAAGAAAATAATATGAAGTTCATAAAAATTGCAAAAATGAATCAGGTAAAATGCTCAAAATACAATGAGTAAATATTTTTTAGAAAACAAATACGAGATGCATAGGAATGATGTAGAAAATGTTGGGTCATTCCGTGCAGCGTGGAAAAATGTTGTAGAAAATAAATATTTTTCGTGTAATTTTCTCTCGAAAACCGCAAAAAATGCATGTAGCATGGGAAAGTTTTGAAAATTGGCATGCATGCTTGTGATGATGATGCCTGGGCATGAAAAAAGTTTTGGGTCATTCCATGGAGTTGAAAAAAAACCGTCCTTCGGAGGTGGCCTCCGATAGATCCGAACAGTGCTGGTTACACATGGTGTTTGTGGTTCCATGCATGAAAGTTTACGAAAATTTGGCAGAATGTTTGCATGATCAAAGCAGGGCCCCACACAAGATTTTGACGAATCCGGACACCAAACACAAGTTGCGTCACGTCCGGACATTGTTTTCGGGTAATTTCCTCTCAAAAACCATAGAAAATGCATGCAGCATGGAGAAAAGTTCAAAATTGGCATGCATGCGTGTGATGATGCTGCGTGGGCGAGGAAAAAGTTTTGGGTCATTCCATGGAGTTGGAAAAAAACGTCCTTCGGAGGTGGCATCCAATAGACCCGAACAGTGCTGGTTACACATGGTGTTGGTGGTTCCATGTATGAAAATTTACGAAAATTTGACAGCATATCTGCATGACCGAAGTAGGGCCCCACACAAGATTTCGACGAATCCGGACACCAAACGCAAGTTGCGTCACGTCCGGACGTTGTCTTCGGGTAATTTCCTCTCGAAAACCATAGAAAATGCATGCAGCGTGGAAAAAAGTTGAAAATTGGCATACATGCTTGTGATGATGTTGCCTGGGCGTGGAAAAAGTTTTGGGTCATTCCGTGGAGTTGAAAAAAGAATGTCATTCGGAGGTGGCCTCCAGTAGACCCGAACAGTGGTGGTTACACATGGTGTTGATGGTTCCATGCATGAAAGTTTACGAAAATTTGGCAACATGTCTGCATGACCGAAGCAGGGCCCCATGCAAGATTTCGACGAATCCGGAAGCCAAACGCAAGTTGCGTCACGCCCAGACGTTGTTTTCGGGTAATTTTCTCTCGAAAACCGTAGAAAATGCATGCAGCGTGGAAAAAAGTTGAAAATTGGCATGCATGCTTGTGATGCTGCTGCCTGGGCATGGAATAAGTTTGGGTCATTCCGTGGAGTTGAAAAAACGTCCTTCAAAGGTGGCCTTCGGTAGACCCAAACAATGTTCGTTACACATGGTGTTGGTGGTTCGATACATGCAAGTTTACGAAAATTTGGCAGCATGTTTGCATGACCAAAGCAGGGCCCCACGTAAGATTTCGACGAATCTGAACACCAAACGCAAGTCGTGTCATGTCCGCACGTTTTTTTGGGTAATTTCCTCTCGAAAACCATAGAAAATGCATGCAACGTGTAAAAAAAGTTGAAAATTGGCATGCATGCTTGTGATGCTGTTGCCTGGGCATGGAGAAAGTTTGGGTCACTCCGTGGAGTTGGAAAAAAAATGTCCTTCGGAGGTGGCCTCCGGTAGACCCGAACAGTGCTGGTTACACATGGTGTTGGTGGTTCCATGCATGAAAGAATACGGAAATTTTGCAGCATGTATGCATGACCGAAGCAAGGCCCCACGCAAGATTTTGATGAATCTGTACAAAGTTGCGTCACGTCCGGGCGTTGTTTTCGTGTAATTTCCTCTCGAAAACCGTAGAAAATGCATGCAGTGTGGAAAAAAAGTTGAAAATTGGCATGCATGCTTGTGATGATGCTGCGTGGTCGTGGAAAAAGTTTTGGATCATTGCGTGGAGTTAAAAAAAGTCCTTCGGAGGTGGCCTCCGATAGACCCGAACAGTGCTGGTTACACATAGTGTTGTTGGTAAAAAATACATAAGTCATCAATATTCTCTACTTCGAGAATATGTAGAAGTATTATGAACCTTCATCTATTAAATATAGGTGAAGATTCATAATAGTCTCGCATATACTCCAAGTAGAGTTTAAAGAACACATATGCTTATGACAATTGACAAAATGATCAAATTAAGAAGGACAACCCTTTATGGCCGGGACGAGGTGGGACTAATTCATACGGCGGCCACGAGGCTGTAACTCAGCTGTAGGGCCGTCGTGGTAGACCCAGATCAGGGAATATACCCTGCGATTGGCGCGCATGCACGCATACGATCACGTCGCCCCGCCCTATACGCCCTATAATGCTGTCGCTGCCCGCCTTTCGCCCCACCCTTACCGTCACACCCCGATCTCGCTGCCGAAGCCTCCCCACCGCGATCTCGCCGCCTCACAGCCACCTCGCCTCCCGACGTGCCATCCCTAGCCGCCCTTACCGTCGCCTCACCGCCGCCGAACCATAGCTGCCCCACCATGATCGCGCGGCCGAACCCTAGCCGCGCGACCGTAGTCTCGCCGCCCCACAACCACCTCGCCGCCGAACCATAGCTTCCCCACAACCACCTCGCCGCCGCCCCACCGCTGTGTCGCCGCCCCACAGCCACCTCGCCGTCGAACCCTAGCCGCCCCACAGCCACCTCACCGTTGAACCCTAGCCGCCCCACCGCCACCTCGCCGCCTCACAGCCACTTCGAACTCGCATGAGCCGTCGGCAATAGGGCGGTAAGAGATTGATTTGAGAAGTTGCATTACATTCGTTTTGTTTAAACAAATTTTCACCTTGGCCGCTCCGTTTATGTAGATCGTGTACACCCCCACTTGTGGTGTCCCGGCCGGCGCATCATACACCCATTGACGACGTGAAGGTATTATTAAACACACAATTCTATATGTAATTTTCTATAGCCGCGGACCGTGTCCAATATCTAATAGTTAGTTTTTTTTAGTATGGGTGAATATGGTGAAATTTATTGCTCTGTCGAGAAGTGGTGCTCTTTGGTGAATTAGTTGACCAATAGGCAACAAAAGAGGCTTGGTGGCACTGGCTTAAAAAATGTTGTTAATTCCTATTTTCCAAATGAGGAAGTGTTTGTTGAAATTTATAATTAAAACATATGATGCCACTAGGAAAACCTTCATTAATAGTGAAGTAACTCTGCAGAATAATGATGTATTTGACATATTCAGCCTAGAGAATAAGGGAAAAGATGTGACGAAAGTATTAGGAAAAGTAGGGGATGATGCAAAGGAGAGGGTGCCTATTCGTTTTTTGGATACGAGGAATGAAGAAATATTGATAGATGAGTTGATCCAACACATTGTTACTAGTGGGGCTTATGACGATGACTTTATGCGGAGAGTTGTGTTGGTTTTGTTAGGTACAGTCATTGCACCGCATTCGACCAAACATGTCCCTCATATCTTTTACAAATTGGTGGAGCATGTGGATGCCATAAAGTCATTTAATTGGAACTCTTTTACGTTATGCGTATGCATGTCTGGCATCACAAAGACGGTAAAAGATCTCTCAAAATTTATATGGCCGATGGGAAACCTGGCGCTTATTCAGGTAAATCAGAACTGTAAATTGTGCTTGTGTAATACTATTTCTTTGCTTTTACGATGATTAAAAGTGATCTTTTCATATTCATGCAATACATGTATTGGGAGAAAGTGCAACGAATAGCCGTAGAAACATACGATCCTCTTTCGTCTGAGTATCCTCTTACGATAAATTGGTCAGAAATTGAGGCAGGGAAGCGTGACCAGTACGACACAGACAACGGTCGTGGTCATGGAAAGGTAAATATTTATGGATTGAACTTCAAGCATTGGTTTGAGTACTTAACGGATCACTTACTAAAATTGGTTTGATATTTTACGGATTAACATAATTAGCGAAGAGTACAGAAACGCAAAAATAGCTAAAGAGGGAATAATTCCAGAGGAGATACCTGAGCCACGAAAGCGTAAAGGTAGTCGAAAAGGTAATAATGCCGGGGCTTCATCGAGTATGGACATCACACTAGATCAAGTCATGAAAGGCATAAAAGATATGCAGAAAGAAATGCATCTCATTCCTGATAAATGTATTGAGGTAACAATTAATACATAATTTATTTTATTGTATTAATTTATTTTATGTTTACATGGACATAATGCTGAAGAGTGCGTAATGTTTTGGATGTTTTTGTAGGTACTCATCGAGAAACTGAACAAGAGAGGTCTTATCTTCAAACCATCAAACAAGAATGATAATGACGATTGCACTTTGCTAAGCGGAAGTTGTGAGTGGAAGAGCAGGTTTAAGGGAAAACATTTTGATGAAGTTAATTCAACGCCTTTGAATTAAAGTGAAGGATGGAAGAAAAAGTACGCACCGAAATATTTTGATGAAGGTAATTCAACTCCTTTGAATGATCGTAGGGAGGAGAAGAATGGAGTATCTTCTGCGAGTGTGAAAGAGAAAACATCCGGTAAAGGTGATGCAACCAACCCCCTTATTATTATTGATCATGGTGATTCACCCGGGGTATCATCTGCATCATTAGCCATAAATGAATTTCCTTCACTCACTTAAACCTCACAAAATGTTAACACGGTATCAGATGGGTCTAGCACTGAGAAGTCAGATGAAATTAGTATTGATAGTCTTAATACCCGTTTAAAGAATGCCATTCGTGATGGTACAAAGGAGCCAGTTGGGAAGCACGAGCGAACACAATCAAAGTACTATAGGTCACCTTACCTGCACAAAGGTACAAGCAAACGTGTTAAAAAAAGTAAGTTAAATCTTTCACCTTTTTAAATTACTTTTTGGCCTAACACGTGCATTTAACTAACCCATTGTATGTACATCTTCATAGATTTATTTGGTATACGAGATGTTATGATTAGCATGGACCATAGGATCACATTGAGGCCTCGAAGGTCTATATCAAGACATTATCAAAGTCGCGCAAGCATAGTTGGCAAATTGTGGCTATCATGCCCGGTTTAGGAGGGGAGTCGTGTTCAGCAAGACAACTTCAAGCCGTCATTGATCATCAGTGGTTGAATGGCGCCGTAAGAATATGTTTTCTTGATTTCCCTATCTAAATTTATTGTATTTACTGATTACTGTAATATTCATATTTGTATTATGTTATTTTCAGGTTATCAATTGTTATTTGAACCACGTGCAGAACCGTAGTAATTTTCTTGATCGCCATATATTATAGTCGTGGGTGCCGCGCTGGCTTTTGCGTCGTGCTGCAGGAGGGGTACAAGTTTCGAAGAACAATGGGCTAGAACATTTCACAAACAAATCAACAACTGTGTCAAGAGTAATGGAGGAGTATTATGTGAAAGAAAAGATATGCCACTTTACTATTTCCTAGGCATATTTGTATGTACACATTCATAACTTTACCGTTTCGTAGGCATATTTTCTTTTTAATTTGGACAATCGACACTGGATAACTGTCATGATGCACACCACAAAGAAAGAGTTTCAAGTTCTAGATCCTTTAGGTAAAAAACTCAACGAAACAACAGAAGAAAAGATTGAAACACAGGTGAGTTTACAAAAATTATTTTCTCTTTTGTAAAGTGTTCAGCCCACATTTTTAACATACAATTTATTTCAGAGATCAGAAATCACTAAAGATACAAACGATGTAAACTCATGGATAAACGGGGATTATCCCGACGTCTCTTCTTGGCCAATCAGGAAGTATGATATGCCCCTACAGCATGACATGTAAGTTGATTTTTCAATGCATAACTTATTGTGTGTTCCATCATTTTCCGAATCATGTTATTATTTCAGAGTCTCTTGTGGACTTTTCGTGACGCAATGCATCCTACTATGGGACGGAGAGGAGTGGAAATATTTCTTTAACCAATCGGAGGTTGATTCTATAAGAGGACACACTGTCGCGGAAATACTTTTTTCGGAGAGTAACACGATGGAAAAAGTGAAGGACAAGATTATTAAAATAATGGAGAAGGGATAATTGGCGCAACCGCTACTTCACAAATTTTGATTTTGTACTCGCACTCTCGGATTTATTTTGCAACTAAATAATGGCAAAATTATTGTTTTTGCCCCTAGATGATTATCTCTATTTGGTACTTGCTAAAGTTTTGTTATTGTAATAATGGCACACATACATTATTATGCCTATTTGATGATTGGGACAAATTTACTTTCAGAGTGTGTTGCGAATTTTTTGTGATGAAATTGATTATGCATGGCATCAGTTTTATGTTTTGAAGATATTAATTCTGTTTCAGAGAGTAAAAAAAATGGCCCACCGGCGGCTAGGCCGGCAGTAGGTACAATTTTTCACCCTAACAGGGCGGATCATGCGAATGAATTGACCTACTACAGGCCCAACAGAACGGTCTAACGGGGCTGGTACGATGTGTAACATAGGAGTTCAATACGTCTACCACACCCCGGTATATAAACCGGTCCGCGCCACCATCGGCTTCTGAGGTGGGACTAAACCACCTGTGATGCCGCCGCGCTGTGCACGTTACCATGTTGGGGGAACGTTGCATGGGAAACAAAAATTTTCCTACGCACACGCAAGATCTATCCATGGTGATGAGCATCTACGAGAGGAAGAGTGGATCTACATACCCTTGTAGATCGCTAAGCGAGAAGCGTTAATAAACGCGATTGATGTAGTCGAACGTCTTCGCGATCCAAATCGCCAAGTGTCCCGCGACCCCATCACGATCCATCCCACGATCCAATCACGATCCGTCCCGCGAACTCATCACGATCTGTCTCGCGATCCAATCACGAATCGTCTCGCGATCTTGATCACGGTCCTTCCGATCTAGCGCCGAACGGACGGCACCTCCGTGTTCAGCACACGTACAGCTCGATGACGATCTCCGCCTTCTTGATCCAGCAAGAGGGAGTGGAGAGGTAGACGAGTTCTTCGGCAGCGCGACGACGTTGTGGCGATGGTGGTGGAGCAATTCCAGTAGGGCTTCGCCTAAGCACCGTTGAAACTGATCTAGAGGAGAAACTACGAACTAGAGGAGATGCAGCATGTGGCTTAGGGTTTCTTGATGTGTTCCAACTGCTAGCCCCACCCCTTTATTTATATGCTGAGCCTTGGGGTTGAAACTTGGAAAAAAATCCTCCTCAAGGTCGGTTTGCCTGCAAGGCAAGAGTCCTTCTTGGACTCCAGGACTAGACGCCAAGGTCCTCGGCATCTGGCCCCAAATGTCAGGGTCCCTGGCGTCTGGCCCCTGGCCTCCGCAAAACATCTTTTGCACCTTCCTAAAGCCTCATGGGATTTACCCCTTGGCCCAAATAAAGTGTCCTTGTACCCTGAACATTTCGGGAAACATCCGAAACAATTTTCGGTGAATTCCGGAACCCTTCAGGAGACCAAACACTATTATCCCATATATCAATATTTACCTCCGGACCATTCCGGAGCTCCTCGTGACGTCCGGGATCTCATCTGGGGCTCCGAACAAACTTCGGTCACCACCATACACAACTCTATACTACCAAAATGTCACTGAACCTTAAGTGTGCAGATCCTACGGGTTCGAAAACTATGTAGACATGACCGAGACACCTCTACGGTCAATAACCAATAGCGGGACTTGGATGCCCATATTGGTTCCTACATATTCTACAAAGATCTTTATCGGTCGAACCTCTATGTCAAGGATTCAGTTAAGCCCGTATGTTGTTCCCTTTGTTCTTCGGTATGTTACTTGCCCGAGATTCGATCGTCGGTATCTGTATACCTAGTTCAACCTCGTTACCGGCAAGTCTCTTTACTCGTTCTGTAATACAAGATCCCGTGGCTAACACTTTAGTCACATTGCTTGCAAGGCTTGTTGTGATGTTGTATTACCGAGTGGGCCCTGAGATACCTCTCCGTCACACGGAGTAACAAATCCTAGTCTTGATCCATGCCAACCCAACGTACACCCTCAAAGATACCTATAGAGCACATTTATAGTCACCCAGTTGTTGGGAGACGTAGTAGTAAATCAAAAAATTTCCTATGTGTCACCAAGATCTATCTATGAAGAAACCAAAAACGAGTGGGGAGAGATTGCATCTCCATACCTTTGAAGATCGCTAAGCGGAAGCGTTACAAGAACGCGGTTGGTGGAGTCATACTCGCAGTGATTCAGATCACGGTGGATTCCGATCTCAGCGCCGAACAATGGCGCCTCCGCGTTCAACACACGTGCAACCCAATGACGTCTCCTATGCCTTGATCTAGAAAGGAGGAAGGAGAGGTTGAGGGAGAGCTCCGGCAGCACGACGACGTGGTGACGGTGGAGCTACATGGACTCCGGCAGGGCTTCGCCAAGCGCTACGGAGAACGAGGAAGAGGAAGGGTAGGGCTGCGCCGAGAGAGAGAGAGAGAGAAGTCGTGTCTCAAATCAGCCCAAACCCTTGGGTATATATAGGAGAAGGGAGAGGGAGGGATGCCTTGGCCCCTCCTCCAAGGAGGAGAGGTTCGGCCGAACCTAGGGAGGAGTCCACCTCCCACAAGGGAGGTGGATCTCTTCCTTTTAAATCCCTTTCAACCCTATCTCTTATCCCTAGCCGCATGGACCCTTCCGAAAGGTCTTGTCCAGCCCAATAAGGGTTGGTACACCTCTTCTAAGGGCCCACGAAGTCCTTTGGTCGTCACACCCCTCCCGGGGTCCTCCGGCACCCTCCCGGCACTCCCGGTACACTACCGATGAGTCCGAAAACTTTCCGGTGACCAAAACTAGACTTCCTATATATCAATCTTTACCTCCGGACCATTCCTGAGCTCCTCGTGATGTTCGGGATCTCATCCGGGATTCTAAACAACCTTCGGTAACCACGTACAACATTTCCCTATAACCCTAGCGTCATCGTACCTTAAGTGTGTAGACCCTACGGGTTCGGGAGACACGTAGACATGACCGAGACACCTCTGTGGTCAATAACCAACAGCGGGATCTGGATACCCATGTTGGCTCCCACATGCTCCATGATGATTTCATCGGATGAACCACGATGTCGAGGATTCAATCAATCTCGTATACAATTCCCTTTGTCTATCGGTATGATACTTGCCCGAGATTCGATCGTCGGTATCTCTATACCTTGTTCAATCTCGTTACCGGCAAGTCTCTTTACTCGTTTCGTAATACATCATCCCATGACTAACTCCTTAGTCACATTGAGCTCATTATGATGATGTCTTACCAAGTGGGCCCAGAGATACCTCTCCGTCACACGGAGTGACAAATCCCAGTCTTGATTCGTGCCAACCCAACAAAAATTTCGGAGATACCCGCAGTGCACCTTTATAGCCACCCAGTTACGTTGTGACGTTTGGCACACCCAAAGCATTCCTACGGTATCCGGGAGTTTCACAATCACATGGTCTAAGGAAACGATACTTGACATTAAAAAGCTTTAGCAAACGAACTACATGATCTCGTGCGAGGCTTAGGATTGGGTCTTGTCCATCACATCATTCTCCTAATGATGTGATCCCGTTATCAACGACATCCAATGTCCATGGTCATGAAACCGTGACCATCCATTGATCAACGAGCTAGCCAACTAGAGGCTCACAAGGGACATGTTGTGGTCTATGTATTCACACATGCATTACGGTTTCGGTTAACACAATTATAGCATGAACAATAGACAATTATCATGAACAAGGGAATACAATAATAACCATTTTATTATTGCCTCTAGGGCATATTTCCAATAGTCTCCCACTTGCACTAGAATCAATAATCTAGTTACATTGTGATGAATCGAACACCCATAGCATTCTGGTGTTGATCATGTTTTGCTCGTGAGAGAGGTTTAGTCAATGGATCTGCAACATTCAGATCCGTATGCACTTTACAAATATCTATATCTCCCTCCTGAATGTAATCAGGGATGGAGTTGAAGCGGCGCTTGATGTGTCTTGTCTTCTTGTGAAACCTGGGCTCCTTCGCAAGGGCAATAGCTCTAGTGTTGTCACAGAATAGAGTCATCGGGCCCGACGCACTTGGAATTACTCCTAGGTCGGTGATGAACTCCTTCATCCAGACTCCTTCCTTTGCTGCTTCCGAAGCAGCTATGTACTCCGCTTCACATGTAGATGTCGCCACGACGCTTTGCTTTCTACTGCACCAGCTGACTGCCCCTCCGTTCAAAACATACACGTATCCGGTTTGCGATTTGGAATCGTTCGGATCTGTGTCGAAGCTAGCATCAACGTAACCCTTTACGACAAGCTCTTCGGCACCTCCATATACGAGAAACATGTCCTTTGTCCTTTTTAGGTACTTCAGGATATTCTTGACCACTGTCCAGTGTTCCGCTCCGGGATCACTTTGGTACCTCCCTACCAAACTTATGGCAAGGTTCACATCAGGTCTGGTACACAGCATGGCATACATAATAGAGCCTATGCCTGAAGCATAGGGGATGACACTCATCTCTTCTCTATCCTTTGCCGTGGTCGGGCATTGAGTCATACTCAATCTCACACCCTGTAACACAGGCAAGAACCCCTTCTTGGACTGATCCATATTGAACTTCTTCAATATCTTTTCAAGGTATGTGCTTTGTGAAAGACCTATGAGGCGTCTCGATCTATCTCTATAGATCTTAATACCTAATATGTAAGCAGCTTCACCAAGGTCCTTCATTGAAAAACACTTATTCAAGTAGGCCTTTATACTTTCCAAGAGTTATATATCATTTCCCATTATCAGTATGTCATCCACATATAGTATGAGAAATGCTACAGAGCTCCCACTCACTTTCTTGTAAATACAGGGTTCTCCATAAACCTGTATAAACCCAAACGCTTTAATCACCTCATTAAAGTGAATGTTCCAACTCAGAGATGCTTGCACCAACCCATAGATGGAGCGCTGGAGCTTGCATACCTTGTTAGCATCTTTAGGATCGACAAAACCTTACGACTGCATCATATACAGTTCTTCCTTGAGGAAGCCATTAAGGAATGCCGTTTTGACATCCATTTGCCAGATCTCATAATCATAAAATGTGGCAATTGCTAACATGATTCGGACAGACTTCAGCATCGCTATGGGTGAGAAAGTCTCATCGTAGTCAACTCCTTGAACTTGTCGATAACCCTTAGCGCCAAGCCGAGCCTTATAGACAGTCACTTTACCATCTGCGTCAGTCTTCTTCTTAAAGATCCATTTATTTTCAATGGCTCGCTTATCATCAAGCAAGTCCACCAAAGTCCACACTTTGTTCTCATACATGGATCCTATCTCGGATTTCATGGCTTCAAGCCATTTGTTGGAATCCGAGCCTGCCATCGCTTCTTCATAGTTCGAAGGTTCACCGTTGTCTAACAACATGATCTCCAGGACAGGGTTGCCGTACCACTCTGGTGCGGAACGTGTCCTAGTGGACCTTCGACGTTCAATAGTAACTTGATCTGAAGTTTCATGATCATCATCATTAACTTCCTCTCCAGCCGGTGTAGGCTCCATAGAAACAACTTCCTGTGCTGCGCTACTCTCCGGTTCGAGTGGAGGTACAGTTACCTCATCAAGCTCTATTTTCCTCCCACTTACTTCTTTCGAGAGAAACTCTTTCTCGAGAAAGGATCCATTCTTGGAAATAAAAACTTTGCCTTCGGATCTGAGGTAGAAGGTATAACCAATAGTCTCTTTGGGATATCCTATGAAGACGCACTTTTCCGCTTTGGGTTCGAGCTTCTCAGGTTGAAGTTTCTTCACATACGCATCGCATCCCCAAACTTTTAGAAACGATAGCTTAGGTTTATTTCCAAACCATAATTCATACGGTGTCGTCTCAACGGATTTTGACGGTGCCCTATTTAAAGTGAATGCGGCATTCTCTAATGCATATCCCCACAATGATAGCGGTAAGTCGGTAAGAGACATCATAGATCGCACCATATCTAATAGAGTGAGATTACGACGTTCACACACACCATTTTTCTGAGGCGTGCCAGGCGGCGTGAGTTGTGAAACAATTCCACATTTCCTTAGGTGCGTGCCAAACTTGTGACTTAAATATTCTCCGTCATGATCAGATCGTAGGCACTTTATTTTCCTGTCACGTTGATTCTCTACCTCACTCTGAAATTCCTTGAACCTTTCAAAAGTTTCAGACTTATGTTTCATTAAGTAGACATACCCATATCTACTCAAGTCATCAGTGAGGGTGAGAACATAACGGTAGCCCCCACGAGCCTTGACACTCATTGGACCGCATACATCGGTATGTATTATTTCCAACAAGTCAGTTGCTCGCTCCATTGTTCCGGAGAACGGAGTCTTGGTCATCTTGCCCATGAGGCATGGTTCGCACGTGTCAAATGATTCGAAATCAAGAGACTCCAAAAGTCCATCAGTATGGAGCTTCTTCATGCGTTTGACACCAATATGACCAAGGTGGTAGTGCCACATGTAAGTGGGACTATCGTTATCAACCTTACACCTTTTGGTACTCACACTATGGACATGTGTAACATCATGTTCGAGATTCATCAAAAATAAACCATTGACCAGCGGGGCATGACCATAAAACATTTCTCTCATATAAATAGAACAACCATTATTCCAAGATTTAAGTGAGTAGCCATCTCGCATCAAGCGAGATCCAGATACAATGTTCATGCTCAAAGCTGGTACTAAATAACAATTATTAAGGTTTAACACTAATCCCGAAGGTAGATGTAGAGGTAGCGTGCCGACGGCGATCACATCGACCTTGGAACCATTCCTGACGCGCATCGTCACCTCGTCCTTTGCCAGCCTCCGCTTATTTCACAGCTCCTGCTTGGAGTTACAAATGTGAGCAACTGCACCGGTATCAAATACCCAGGAGCTACTACGAGCGCTGGTTAGGTACACATCAATAACAAGTATATGTTGGGAGACGTAGTAGTAAATCAAAAATTTTCCTACGCGTTCACCAAGATCCATCTATGGAGAAACCAGCAACGAGCAAGGGGAGAGTGGATCTTCATACCTTTGAAGATCGCTAAGCGGAAGCGTTACAAGAACGCGGTTGATGGAGTCGTACTCGCAGCGATTCAGATCGCGGTAGATCCGATCAAGTGCCGAACGGACGGCACCTCCGCGTTCAACACACGTGCAGCCCGGTGACGTCTCCAACACCTTGATCCAGCAAGGAGGAAGGAGAGGTTGGGGAAGGGCTCCAACAGCAGCACGACGGCGTGGTGGTGGTGGAGTAGCAAGGTATTCCGACAGGGCTTCGCCTAAGCGCTGCGGAGGAGGAAGAAGAGAGGTAGGGCTTCGCTGTGAGAGAGAGAGATCAAATCCTATCTCAAAACATCCAAAACCTCAAGTATATATAGGAGGAGGGACGTGGAGGGCTGGCTTGGCCTCTACTCCAAAGAGGAGATGGCCGGCCGAATTAAAGGGAGAGTCCACCTCCCACAAGGGAGGTGGATCTCCTCCTTTTAAATCCTTTTTGCCTTATCTCCTTATCTCCAGCCACATGGGCCTTTAGCAAAAGTATTTCCCAGCCCAATAAGGGCTGACACACTTTATCTAACAGCCCATGAAGTCCTCTGGTCGTCACACCCCTCCCGGGGGTCCTCCGGCACCCTCCCGGCACTCCCGGTACATTACCGATGAGCCCGAAAACTTTCCGGTGACCAAAACTGGACTTCCTATATATCAATCTTTACCTCCGGACCATTCCGGAGCTCCTCGTGACGTCCGGGATCTCATAAGGGACTCCGAACAACCTTCGGTAATCACGTATACCTTTTCCCTATAACCCTAGCGTCATCGAACCTTAAGTGTGTAGACCCTACGGGTTCGGGAGACACGTAGACATGACCGAGACACCTCTCCGGTCAATAACCAACAGCGGGATCTGGATACCCATGTTGGCTCCCACGTACTCCACGATGATCTCATCGGATGAACCACGATGTCAAGGATTCAATCAATCCCGTATACAATTCCCTTTGTCTATCGGTATGATACTTGCCCGAGATTCGATCGTCGGTATCCCCATACCTTGTTCAATCTCGTTACCGGCAAGTCTCTTTACTCGTTCCGTAATACATCATCCCGTGACTAACTCCTTAGTCACATTGAGCTCATAATGATGATGTCTTACCGAGTGGGCCCAAAGATACCTCTCCGTCACACGGAGTGACAAATCCCAGTCTCGATTCATGCCAACCCAGCAGATACTTTCGGAGATACCCGTAGTGCACCTTTATAGCCACCCAGTTACGTTGTGACGTTTGGCACACCCAAAGCATTCCTACGGTATCCGGGAGTTGCACAATCTCATGGTCTAAGGAAACGATACTTGACATTGAAAAGCTTTAGCAAACGAACTACACGATCTTGTGCTATGCTTAGAATTGGGTCTTGTCCATCACATCATTCTCCTAATGATGTGATCCCGTTATCAATGACATCCAATGTCCATGGCCATGAAACCGTGACCATCTATTGATCAACGAGCTAGTCAACTAGAGGCTCACTAGGGACATGTTGTGGTCTATGTATTCACACATGTATTATGGTTTCCGGTTAACACAATTATAGCATGAACAATAGACAATTATCATGAACAAGGAAATACAATAATAACCATTTTATTATTGCCTCTAGGGCATATTTCCAACAGTCTCCCACTTGCACTAGAGTCAATAATCTAGTTCACATCACCATGTGATTAACACTTACATCACCATGTGATCATATCATCATGTGATTAATACCCAATAAGTTCTGGGGTTTGTTCATGTCCTGCTCGTGAAAGAGGTTTTAGTCATCGGGTCTGCGACATTCAGATCCGTGTGTACCTTACAAACTTTCCATGTCATATTTGTAGATACTACTCCCATGCTCCACTTGGAGCTATTCCAAATGGCTGCTCCACTATACGTAGCTGGATTTCTACTAAGAGTCATCCGGATTGGTTTTAAAGCTTGCATCATCGTAACACTTTACGATGAACTCTTTATCACCTCCATAATCGAGAAATATTTCCTTAGTTCTCAAGTTACTAAGGCTAACTTTGACCGCTGTCTAGTGATCCACTCTCGGATTACTCTTGTACCCCTTGACAGACTCATGGCAAGGCACACACAGGTGCGGTACACAGCATGGCATACTATATAGAGCCTATGGCTAAAGCATAGGAGATGACACTCATCTCTTCTTTATCTTCTGCCGTGGTCGGGTATTGAGTCTTACTCAATTTCACACCTTACAATACAGTCAAGAACTCCTTCTTTGACCCATCTATTTTGAACTCCTTCAAAAACTTGTCAAGGTATGTCTTCGTCGAAAAAACTTATCAAGCGAATAGATCTATCCCTATAGATCTTGATGCTCAATAAAATAGTAGCTTTATCTGGGTCTTCCTTTGAAAAACAAAACTTTTCAAACAACCCTTCATGCTCTTCCAGAAATTCTACATCATTTCCGATCAATAATATGTCAACTACATATTCTTATAAGAAATTCCATAGTGCTCCCACTCACTTTCTTGCAAATACAAGTTTCTCATAAACTTTGTATAAACTTAAACACTTTGATCACCTCATCAAAGCATATATTCCAACTCCGAGATGCTTGCTCCAGTCCATAGAAGGATCGCTGGAGTTTGCATATTATTAGCATCCTTAGGATTGACAAAACCTTCTGGTTGTATCACATACAACTCTTCCTCACAGAAACCATTACGGAAACCTTGTTTTGTCATCCATCTGCCAGATTTCATAATCGAAAAATGCAGCAACTGCTAACAAAATTTTAATAGACTTTTAGCATCGCTACAGATGAGACAATCTCATTGCAGTCAACTCCTTGAACTTGGCGGAAACTTCTTTGCGACAAGTCGAGCTTTATAAATGGTGACATTTCACCATTAGCGTCTATGTTTATCTCAAAGGTCCATTTGTACTCAATGACCCGCCATTCAACAGGCAAGTCTACCAAAGTCCATACTTGGTTTTCATACATGGATCCTTTCTCGGATTTCATGGCTCCTAGCCATTTGTTGGAATCCGGGCCCACCATCGCTTCTCCATAGTTCGTAGGTTCATCGTTGTCCAACAACATGATTTCCAAGACAGGGTTGTCGTACTACTCAGGAGCAGTACGCGTCCTTGTCGACCTACGAGGTTCGATAGTGACTTGATCCGAAGCTTCATGATCATCATCATTAACTTCCTTTTTCAACTAAGTAGGCTCTACAGAAACATCTTTCTGTGTTGCGCTATTCTCTGGTTGAAACAAAGGTTCAACAACCTTATCAAGTTCTATCTTCCTCCCACTCAATTCTTTCGAGAGAAACTCTTTCTCAAAAAGGACCCGTTCTTAGCAACAAACACCTTTTGCGCTTGGATCTGAGATAGAAGGTATACCCAATGTCTCATTAGGGTATTCTATGAAGATGCATTTGTCTGCTTTGAGTTCGAGCTCGCTAGGTGAAAAACCCATTTTCACATAAGCGTCGCAGCCCCAAACATTAAGAAATGACAGCTTAGGCTTCTGTCAAACCATAATTCTCACGGTGTCATCTCAACAGACTTAGATGGTGCCCTGTTAAAGTGAATGGATTTGTCTTTAATGCATAACCCCATAACGATAGTGGTAAAACGATAAGAGACATCATAGTACTCACTATATCCAATAGAGCACGACTACGATGTTCGAACACACCATCACACTATGGTGTTCCAGGAGGCGTGAGCTGTGAAACAATTTCCACATTGTCTAAAATTGCATACCAAACTCGTAACTTAGATATTCACCTCCATGATCATATCATAGACATTTATCTTCTTGTCACGATGATCTTTAACTTCACTCTGAAACTCCTTGAACCTTTCAAACATTTCAGATTCGTGTTTCATTAAGTAAATATCCCCATATTTACTCAAATCATCAGTGAAGGTAAAGAAAAACAACGATATCCACTGTGTGTTTCAACACTCATTGGACCACATACATCAACATGTATTAATTCCAATAAGCCACTTGCCCGCTCCATCATATTGGATGACGGGGTCTCAGTCATCTTGCCCAAGAGGCATGGCTCGCATGTCTCAACCGATTCGAAATCGAGTGAGTCAAAAAACATCCATCATCATGGAGTTTCTTCATGCGATTTATACCAATATGACATTACGTGGCAGTGCCACAAGCATGTGGTACTATCATTATTAACTTTGTATCTTTTGGTACCAATGTTATGAATATGTGTACTACTACGATCATGATTCGATAAACCATTTCGAGTGGGTGCATGACCATTGAAGGCATTATCCATGTAAACAGAATAACCACTATTCTCTAACTTATATGAATAACCGTATCGCACTAATCATGATCTAATCACGTTTATGCTCAACGCAAACACCAAATAACATTTATTTAGGTTTATCACAAATCCTGAAGGTAGAGAGAGCGTGCGATGGTGATCACATCAATCTTGGAAATACTTCCAACACACATCGTCACCTTTCACCTAGCTAGTCTCCATTTACTCCGTAGCTTTTATTTCGAGTTGCTAACACTTAGCAACCGAACCGGTATCTAATACCCAGGTGCTACTAGGAGTACCAGCAAGGTACACATCACTAACACGTATATCAAATATACTTCCATTGACATTACCAGCCTTCTTATCTACCAATCATCTAGGGTTTTTCCGCTTCAGCGAACATTCTCCTCATAACAGAAGCACTTAGTCTCGGGTTCGGGCTCAACCTTGGGTTTCTTCACTAGAGCAACAACTGGCTTGCCATTCCTGAAGTTTTTCCCTTCTTGCCCTTGCCCCTTTTGAAACTAGTGGTTTTCACTTAACCATCAACACTTGATGCTCCTTATTGATTTCTACCTTCGTGGTGTCAAACATCACGAACAACTCAGGGATCATCTTATCCATCCCTGGCATGTTATAGTTCATCACGAAGCTCTAGTAGCTTGGTGGCAGTGACTTGGAGAACTGCATTAATCACTATCTCATCTGGAAGATTAACTCCCACTTGATTCAAGTGATTGTAGCACCCAGACAATCTGAGAACACGCTCACCGATTAAGCTATTCTCCTTTATCTTGCAGGCAAAGAATCTTGTTGGAGGTCTCATACCTCTCAACATAGGCACGAGCTTGAGATCACAATCTCAGCTCCTAGAACATCTCATATGTTCTGTGACGTTCAAAACATTTTGAAGCCTCAATTCTAAGCTGTAATGCATGACGCACTGAACTATCACGTAGTCATCAAAAAGTGCCTGTCATATGTTCACAACATCTACAGACAACGCTTGAGGGAGTGATGCAGTTAGCGGTACATCAAAAACATAAGCTTTCTGTGCAGCAATGAGGACAATCCTCAGATCACGGACCCAGTCCGCATTATTGCTACCATCAACTTTCAACTTACTTTTCTCTAGGATTGTATCAATAAAACTGGGGAGCTACAGCGCGAGCTATCTACGACATAATTTGCAAGGACATTTTTAGACTAAGTTCATGATAATTAAGTTCACTTAATCAAATTATTAATGAACTCCCACTTAGATAGACATCTCTCTAGTCTTCCAAGTGATACATGATCCATGTCAACTAGCCCGTGTCCGATCATCACGTGAGACGGACTAGTCATCCATGGTGAACATCTCTATGTTGATCGTATCTTCTATACGACTCATGTTCGACCTTTCGGTCTTCCGTGTTCCGAGGCCATGTCTGTACATGCTAGGCTCGTCAAGTCAACCTAAGTGTTTCGCATGTGTAAATCTGGCTTACACCCGTTGTATGCGAACGTTAGAACCTATCACACCCGATCATCACGTGGTGCTTCGGAACGACGATCCTTAGCAACGGTGCACAGTTAGGGTGAACACCTTTCTTGAAATTTTATTGAGAGATCATCTTATTTACTACCGTCGTTCTATGCAAATAAGATGTAAACATGATAAACATCACATGCAATCAATATAGTGACATGATATGGCCAATATCATCTTGCTCCTTTGATCTCCATCTTCGGGGCACCATGATCATCACTGTCACCGGCACGACACCATGATCTCCATCATCATGATCTCCATCATTGTGTCTTCATGAAGTTGTCTCGCCAAATATTACTTCTACTACTACAGCTAACGTTTAGCAATAAAGTAAAGTAATTACATGGCGTTTATGATTGACACGCAGGTCATACAATGATATAAGACAACTCCAATGGCTCCTGCCGGTTGTCATAGTCATCGACATGCAAGTCGTGAACCCTATTACAAGAACATGATCAATCTCATACATCACAATGCATCACATCACATCCTTTTGGCCATATCACATCACATGGCATATGCTGCAAAAACAAGTTAGACGTCCTCTAATTTGTAGTTGCAAGTTTTTACGTGGTTGCTATAGGTTTCTAGCAAGAACGTTTCTTACCTACGTCAAAACCACAACGTGATATGCCAATTGCTATTTACCCTTCATAAGGACCCTTTTCATCGAATCCAATCCGACTAAGGTGGGAGAGACAGACACCCGCTAGCCACCTTATGCAACTAGTGCATGTCAGGCGGTGGAACCGGTCTCACGTAAGCGTACGTGTAAGGTTGGTCCGGGCCGCTTCATCCCACAATACCGTCGAATCAAGATAAGACTAGTAACGGCAAGCATATTAACAAAATCGACGCCCACAACTGCTTTGTGTTCTACTCGTGCATAGATTCTACACATAGACCTAGCTCATGATGCCACTGTTGGGAGACGTAGTAGTAAATCAAAAATTTTCCTACGCGTTCACCAAGATCCATCTATGGAGAAACCAGCAACGAGCAAGGGGAGAGTGGATCTTCATACCTTTGAAGATCGCTAAGCGGAAGCGTTACAAGAACGCGGTTGATGGAGTCGTACTCGCAGCGATTCAGATCGCGGTAGATCCGATCAAGTGCCGAACGGACGGCACCTCCGCGTTCAACACACGTGCAGCCCGGTGACGTCTCCAACACCTTGATCCAGCAAGGAGGAAGGAGAGGTTGGGGAAGGGCTCCAACAGCAGCACGACGGCGTGGTGGTGGTGGAGTAGCAAGGTATTCCGACAGGGCTTTGCCTAAGCGCTGCGGAGGAGGAAGAAGAGAGGTAGGGCTTCGCCGTGAGAGAGAGAGATCAAATCCTATCTCAAAACATCCAAAACCTCAAGTATATATAGGAGGAGGGACGTGGATGGCTGGCTTGGCCTCTACTCCAAAGAGGAGATGGCCGGCCGAATTAAAGGGAGAGTCCACCTCCCACAAGGGAGGTGGATCTCCTCCTTTTAAATCCTTTTTGCCTTATCTCCTTATCTCCAGCCACATGGGCCTTTAGCAAAAGTATTTCCCAGCCCAATAAGGGCTGACACACTTTATCTAACAGCCCATGAAGTCCTCTGGTCGTCACACCCCTCCCGGGGGTCCTCCGGCACCCTCCCGGCACTCCCGGTACATTACCGATGAGCCCGAAAACTTTCCGGTGACCAAAACTGGACTTCCTATATATCAATCTTTACCTCCAGACCATTCCGGAGCTCCTCGTGACGTCCGGGATCTCATCCGGGACTCCGAACAACCTTCGGTAATCACGTATACCTTTTCCCTATAACCCTAGCGTCATCGAACCTTAAGTGTGTAGACCCTACGGGTTCGGGAGACACGTAGACATGACCGAGACACCTCTCCGGTCAATAACCAACAACGGGATCTGGATACCCATGTTGGCTCCCACGTACTCCACGATGATCTCATCGGATGAACCACGATGTCAAGGATTCAATCAATCCCGTATACAATTCCCTTTGTCTATCGGTATGATACTTGCCCGAGATTCGATCGTCGGTATCCCCATACCTTGTTCAATCTCGTTACCGGCAAGTCTCTTTACTCGTTCCGTAATACATCATCCCGTGACTAACTCCTTAGTCACATTGAGCTCATAATGATGATGTCTTACCGAGTGGGCCCAGAGATACCTCTCCGTCACACGGAGTGACAAATCCCAGTCTCGATTCATGCCAACCCAACAGATACTTTCGGAGATACCCGTAGTGCACCTTTATAGCCACCCAGTTACGTTGTGACGTTTGGCACACCCAAAGCATTCCTACGGTATCCGGGAGTTGCACAATCTCATGGTCTAAGGAAACGATACTTGACATTGAAAAGCTTTAGCAAACGAACTACACGATCTTGTGCTATGCTTAGAATTGGGTCTTGTCCATCACATCATTCTCCTAATGATGTGATCCCGTTATCAATGACATCCAATGTCCATGGCCATGAAACCGTGACCATCTATTGATCAACGAGCTAGTCAACTAGAGGCTCACTAGGGACATGTTGTGGTCTATGTATTCACACATGTATTATGGTTTCCGGTTAACACAATTATAGCATGAACAATAGACAATTATCATGAACAAGGAAATACAATAATAACCATTTTATTATTGCCTCTAGGGCATATTTCCAACAGTCTCCCACTTGCACTAGAGTCAATAATCTAGTTCACATCACCATGTGATTAACACTTACATCACCATGTGATCATATCATCATGTGATTAATACCCAATAAGTTCTGGGGTTTGTTCATGTCCTGCTCGTGAAAGAGGTTTTAGTCATCGGGTCTGCGACATTCAGATCCGTGTGTACCTTACAAACTTTCCATGTCATATTTGTAGATACTACTCCCATGCTCCACTTGGAGCTATTCCAAATGGCTGCTCCACTATACGTAGCTGGATTTCTACTAAGAGTCATCCGGATTGGTTTTAAAGCTTGCATCATCGTAACACTTTACGATGAACTCTTTATCACCTCCATAATCGAGAAATATTTCCTTAGTTCTCAAGTTACTAAGGCTAACTTTGACCGCTGTCTAGTGATCCACTCTCGGATTACTCTTGTACCCCTTGACAGACTCATGGCAAGGCACACACAGGTGCGGTACACAGCATGGCATACTATATAGAGCCTATGGCTAAAGCATAGGAGATGACACTCATCTCTTCTTTATCTTCTGCCGTGGTCGGGTATTGAGTCTTACTCAATTTCACACCTTACAATACAGTCAAGAACTCCTTCTTTGACCCATCTATTTTGACTAGTCATCCATGGTGAACATCTCCATGTTGATCGTATCTTCTATACGACTCATGTTCGACCTTTCAATCTTCCGTGTTCCGAGGCCATGTCTGTACATGCTAGGCTCGTCAAGTCAACCTAAGTGTTCCGCATGTGTAAATCTGGCTTACACCCGTTGTATGCGAACGTTAGAACCTATCACACCCGATCATCACGTGGTGCTTCGGAACGACGATCCTTAGCAATGGTGCACAGTTAGGGTGAACACTTCCCTTGAAATTTTATTGAGAGATCTTCTTATTTACTACCGTTGTTCTAAGCAAATAAGATGTAAACATGATAAACATCACATGCAGTCAATATAGTGACATGATATGGCCAATATCATCTTGCTCCTTCGATCTCCATCTTCGGGGCACCATGATCATCACTATCACCGGCATGACACCATGATCTCCATCATTGTGTCTTCATGAAGTTGTCTCGCCAACTATTACTTCTACTACTATGGCTAACGTTTAGCAATAAAGTAAAGTAATTACATGGCGTTTATGATTGACACGCAGGTCATACAATAAAATAAGACAACTCCTATGGCTCCTGCCGGTTGTCATACTCATCGACATGCAAGTCATGAATCCTATTACAAGAACATGATCAATCTCATACATCACAATGCATCACATCACATTCTTTGGCCATATCACATCACAAGGCATATGCTGCAAAAACAAGTTAGACATCCTCTAATTTGTAGTTGCAAGTTTTTATGTGGCTGCTATAGGTTTCTAGCAAGAACGTTTCTTACCTATGCCAAAACCACAACGTGATATGCAATTTGCTATTTACCCTTCATAAGGACCCTTTTCATCGAATCCAATCCGACTAAGGTGGGAGAGACAGACACCCGCTAGCCACCTTATGCAATAAGTGCATGTCAGACTGTGGAACCAGTCTCACGTAAGCGTACGTGTAAAGTTGGTCCGGGCCGCTTCATCCCACAATACCGCCAAATCAAGATAAGACTAGTAGTGGTAAGCATATTAACAAAATCGATGCCCACAACAACTTGTGTTCTACTCGTGCATAGATTCTACGCATAGACCTAGCTCATGATGCCATTGTTAGGAGACGTAGTAGTAAATCAGAAAAATTCCTACGTGTCATCAAGATCTATCTATGAAGAAACCAGCAACGAGTGGGGAGAGATTGCATCTTCATACCTTTGAAGATCGCTAAGCGGAAGCGTTACAAGAACACGGTTGGTGGAGTCGTACTCGCAGCGATTCAGATCGCGGTGGATTCCAATCTCAGCGCCGAACAACGACGCATCCGCGTTCAACACACGTGCAGCCCGATGACGTCTCCTATGCCTTGATCCAGCAAGGAGGAAGGAGAGGTTGAGGGAGAGCTCTGGCAGCACGACGGCGTGGTGACAGTGGAGCTACGTGGACTCCGGCACGACTTCACCAAGCGCTACGGAGAACGAGGAAGAGGAACGGTAGGGTTGCGCCGAGAGAGAGAGAAGTCGTGTCTCAAATCAGCCCAAACCCTTGGGTATATATATAGGAGGAGGGAGAGGGAGGGCTGCCTTGTCCCCTCCTCCAAGGAGGAGAGGTTCGGCCGAACCTAGGGAGGAGTCCACCTCCCACAAGGGGATCTCTTCCTTTTAAATCCTTTTCAGCCCTATCTCTTATCCCTAGCCGCATGGGCCCTTCCGGAAGGTCTTGGCCAGCCCAATAAGGGCTGGTATACCTCTTCTAAGGGCCCACGAAGTCCTTTGGTCGTCACACCCCTCCCGGGGTCCTCCGGCACCCTCCCGGCACTCCCGGTACACTACCGATGAGCCCGAAAACTTTCCGGTGACCAAAACTGGACTTCCTATATATCAATCTTTACCTCGGACCATTCTGAAGCTCCTCGTGACGTCCGGGATATCATCCGGGACTCAGAACAACCTTCGGTAACCACGTACAACATTTCCCTATAACCCTAGCGTCATCGTACCTTAAGTGTGTAGACCCTACGGGTTCGGGAGACACGTAGACATGACCGAGACACCTCTCCGGTCAATAACCAACAGCGGGATCTGGATACCCATGCTGGCTCCCACATGCTCCACGATGATTTCATTGGATGAACCACGATGTCGGGGATTCAATCAATCTCGTATACAAATCCCTTTGTCTATCGGTATGATACTTGCCCGAGATTCGATCGTCGGTATCTCTATACCTTGTTCAATCTCGTTACCGGCAAGTCTCTTTACTCGTTTCGTAATACATCATCCCGTGACTAACTCCTTAGTCACATTGATCTCATTATGATGATGTCTTTCCGAGTGGGCCCAGAGATACCTCTCCGTCACACGGAGTGACAAATCCCAGTCTCGATTCGTGCCAACCCAACAAACACTTTCGGAGATACCCACAGTGCACCTTTATAGCCACCCAGTTATGTTGTGACGTTTGGCACACCCAAAGCATTCCTACGGTATCCGGGAGTTGCACAATCTCATGGTCTAAGGAAACGATACTTGACATTGAAATGCTTTAGCAAACGAACTACACGATCTTGTGCTAGGCTTAGGATTGGGTCTTATCCATCACATCATTCTCCTAATGATGTGATCCCGTTATCAACGACATCCAATGTCCATGGTCATGAAACCATGACCATCCATTGATCAACAAGCTAGCCAACTAGAGGCTCACTAGGGACATGTTGTGGTCTATGTATTCACACATGCATTACGGTTTCGGTTAACACAATTATAGCATGAACAATAGAAAATTATCATGAACAAGGAAATACAATAATAACCATTTTATTATTGCCCCTAGGGCATATTTCCAACACCAGTTATGTTGCGACGTTTGATACACACAAGGTACTCCTCCGATGTCAGTGAGTTGCATGATCTCTTGGTCATAGGAACAGATACTTGACATGTAGAAAACTGTAGCAATAAACCGGCACGATCATATGCTACGTTTATAGTTTGGGTCTTGTCCATCACATCATTCTCCTAATGATGTGATCCCATTATCAAATGACATCTCATGTCCATGACTAGGAAACCATAGCCATCTTTGATCAACGAGCTAGTATATTAGAGGCATACTAGGGACATGGTTTTGTCTATGTATCCACACATGCATCTAAGTCTCCGATCAATACAACTATAGCATGGATAATAAGCGATTATCATGAACAAGGAAATATGATAATAACTAATTTATTATTGCCTCTATGGCATATTTCCAACAGTCTCCCACTTGCACTAGAGTCAATAATCTAGTTCACATCACCATGTGATTCGCATTGTTATGAATCTAACACCCAATGAGTTCTGGGGCTCGATCATGCTTTGCATGTGAGAGAGGTCTTATAGTCAACGGGTCTGCGACATTCAGATCCGTGTGTACTTTGCAAATCTCTATGTCAAACTATAAACACTGCTACTACACTCCACTTGGTACTATTCCAAATGGCTGCTCCACTATACATATCCGGATTGCTACTAAGAGTCATCCGGATTGGTGTTAAAGCTTGCATCGACGTAACTCTTTACGACAAACTATTTATCACCTCCATAATCGAGAAACATTTCCTTAGTCTTTTAGTTACTAAGGATAATCTTGACCGCTGTCCAGTGATGCACTCCTGGATCACTTTTGTACCCCTTGACAGATTCATGGCAAGGCACACACAGGTGCGGTACACAACATGACATACTATACAGAGCCTATGGTTAAGACATAGGGGACGACATTCGTCCTTTCTCTTTCTTCTGCTGTTGTCGATCTTTGAGTCTCACTCAACTTTCACACCTTACAAATCAGGCAAGAACTCTTTCTCTGACTGATCAATTTTGAACTCTTTCAAAATCTTGTCGAGGTATGTACTCATTGACAGTCTCATCAAGCATCTTGATCCATCTCTATAGATCTTGATGCTCAACAATTAGGTAGCTTTATCCAGGTTTTCCTTTGAAAAACTCTTTTCAAACAACCCTTTATGCTTTCCAGAAATACTACAACATTTCCGATCAACAATATGTCAACCACATATGCTTATCAAACACTCTATATTGCTCCCACTCACTTTATTGCAAATACAAGTTTCTCACAAACTTTGTATAGACTCAAAAACTTTGATCACCTCATCAAAGTGTATATTCTAACTCTGAGATGCTTGCTTTAGTCCACAGAAGGAGCACTGAAGCTCGCACACCTTTTAGCATCCTTAGGACTGACAAAACTTTCTGGTTGTATCACATACAACCTTTCCTCAAGTAAACCGTTAAGGAAACGATGTTTTGACATCCATCTGCCAGATTTCATAATTGAAAAATGCAGCAACTGCTAACATGATTCCAACAGACTTTAGCGTCGCTACGAGTGAGAAAGTCATCGCAGTTAACTCCTTGAACTTGTCGTAAACTTCTTTGCAACAAGTCGAGCTTTACAAATGGTGACATTTACCATCAACGTCTGTCTTCATTTTAAAGATCCATTTCTACTCAACGACCTGCCGTCCAACGAGCAAGTCTACCAAAGTCTATACTTGGTTTTCATACATGGATCCTATCTCGAATTTCATGGCCTCTAACCATTTGTCATAATCTGGGCCCATCATCGCTTCTCCATAGATCGTAGGCTCATCGTTGTCCAACAACATGACCTCTAAGACAGGGTTGCCATACCACTCAGGAGCAGTACGCGTCCTTGTCAACCTACGAGGTTTGATAGTAACTTGATCTGAAGCTTCATGATCATCATAATTAACTTCCTCTTCAACTAATGTATGCTCCACAGAAACAATTTTCTATGCTGCGCTACTCTCTGGTTGAAACAAAGGTTCAACAACCTCATCAAGTTCTATCTTGCTCCCACTCAATTCTTTCGAGAGAAACTCTTTCTCGAGAAAGGACCCATTTTTAGCAACAAACACTTTGCACTTGGATCTGAGATAGAAGGTATACCCAACTGTTCTTAGGGTATTCTATGAAGATGCATGTGTCCGCTTTGGGTTCAAGCTCATTAGGTGAAAATCCTTTTCACATAAGTGTCGCAGCCCCAAACATTAAGAAATGACAGCTTAGGTTTCTGCCAAACCATATGGTGTCATCTCAATGGATTTAGATGGTTCCCTATTTAAAGTGAATGTGGTTGTCTCTAATGCATAACCCCAAAATGATAGTGGCAAAATGATAGAAGACATCATAATTCACACCATATCCAATAGAGCACGACTGTGACGTACGGACACACCATCACACTATGGTGTTCCAGGTGGCGTGAGTTGTGAAACAACTTTCACATTGTCTTAAGTTCTATACCAAACTCGTAACTCAGATATTCACCTCCACGATCATATCGTAGATATTTTATCTTCTCATCACGATGATCTCAAACTTCACTCTAATTCTGCTTGAACTTTTCAAATGCTTCAGACTAGTGTTTCATTAAGTAAATATACACTATATCTACTCAAATCATCAGTGAAGGTAAGAAAATAACGATATCCATCGCATGCTACAACACTTCTTGGATTGAATACATCAACATGTATCATTTCCAATAAGTCAATTGCCCGCTCCATCAAACCGGAAAACGGGGTCCTTAGTCATCTTGTCCAAGAGGCATGGTTCGCATGTCTCAACCGATTCGAAATCAAATGAGTCCAAAGATCCATCAACGTGGAGTTTCTTCATGCGTTTATACCAATAGCGGCAGTGCCACAAGTATGTGGTATTATCATTATTAACTTTGTATCTTTTGGCATTAATGTTATGAACATGTGTATTACTATGATCAAGATTCAACAAACCATTCTCACTGGGTGCATGACCATTGAAGGTATTATTCATGTAAACAGAATAACCATTATTCTCTAACTTAAATGAATAACCATGTTGCAATTAACACGATCTAATCACGTTCATGCTGAACGCAAAACACCAAATAACATTTATTTAGGTTCGTCACTAATCCCGAAGGTAGAGAGAGCGTGCGATGTTGATCACATCAACCTTGGAAACATTTCTAACACACATCGTCACCTCACCCTTAGCTAGTTCTCCGTTTATTTCGTAGCTTTTATTTTGAGTTACTAACATTTAGCAACCGAACCGATATCTAATACCCAGGTCCTACTAGGAGGACTAGCAAGGTACACATTAATAACACGTATATCAAATATACTTCTGTCGACGTTGCCAGCCTTGTTATCTACCAAGTATCTAGGGTTGTTCCGCTTCAGCGACTGCTCTCCTCATAATCGAAGCACTTAGTCTCGGGTTTGGGTTTCAACTTTGGGTTGCTTCACTGGAGCAGCAACTGACTTGCCATCCATGAAGTTTCCCTCCTTGCCCTTGCTCTTCTCGAAACTAGTGGTTTTACTAACCATCAACACTTGACGCTCCTTCTTGATTTCTACCTTCGCGGTGCCAAACATCTCGAACAGCTCAGGGATCATTATTTCTATCCCTGGCATTTTATAGTTCATCACCAAGTTCTAGTAGCTTAGTGACAGTGACTTGGAGAACTATATCAATCACTATCTTATCTGGAAGATCAACTCCCACTCGATTCAAGCGATTGTAGCACCCAGACAATCTGAGCACATGCTCAACGATTGAGCTATTCTCTTTCATCTTGCAGGCAAAGAATCTTGTTGGAGATCTCATATCTCGCAACACGGGCACGAGCCTGAGATCCTAATTTTAGCTCTTAGAACATCTCATATGTTTCGTGACGTTCAAAACATTTTGGAGCCTCAATTCTAAGCCGTAATGCATGACGCACTAAACTATCAAGTAGTCATCAGAACGTGCCTGTCAGATGTTCACAACATCTACAGACGATGCTAGAGGGGTTGGCGCACCGAGAGGTGCATTAAGGACATAAGCCTTCTGTGCAGCAATGAGGACAATCCTCAGATCACGGACCCAGTCCGCAATATTGCTACCATCATCTTTCAACTCTATTTCTCTAGGAACATATAAAAATACAAGGGAGCTATAACGTGAGCAAGTAATCTACAACATAATTTGCAAAGACACCACTGACTATGTTCATGATAATGAGTTCAATTAATCATATTACTGAAGAACTCCCACTCAAATTGACATCCCTCCGGTCATTCGAGTGATACATGATCCAAATTCACAAACTCAAGTCCGATCATCACGTGAGTTGAGGTGGTTTCAATGGTGAACATCATCATGTTGATCACATCTACTATATGACTCATGTTCGATCTTTCGGTCTCTTGTGTTCTAAGGCCATGTCTGTACATGCTAGGCTCTTCAAGTTTAACCCGAGTGTTTTGCATGTGCAACACTGGCTTGCACCCGTTGTATGTGAACGTAGAGTCTATCACACCCGATCATCACGTGGTGTCTCGACACGACGAACTTTCACAACGGTGCACACTCGGGGAGAACACTATTTATCTTGAAATTAAGTGACGGATCACCTTATAATGCTACCGTCGTCCTAAGCAAAACAAGGTGCATAAAAGGATTAACATCACATGCAAATCATAAGTGACATGATATGGCCATGAACTTGTGCTTTTGATCTCCATCTTGAAAGCACCGCATGATCTCCATCGTCACCGGCATGACACCATGATCTCCATCAACGTGTTGCCATCGGGGTTGTTGCGCCCATCATGCTTCTACTACTATTGCTACCGTTTAGCGATAAGTAAAGCATTACATAGCGCTTAATGATTGACACACATGTCATACAATAATTAAAGACAACCCTATGGCTCCTACCGGTTGTCATACTCATCGACCTGCAAGTCGTGAAATTCTATACAACACATGATCATCTCATACATCACATATATCTAATATAATTTGGCCATATCACATCACAACATACCCTGCAAAAACAAGTTAGACGTCCTCTAATTGTTGTTGCAAGTTTTACGTGGCTGCTACGGGTATCTATCAAGAACAATTCTCACCTACACAAAACCACAACGGTGATACATAAGTTGCTTTTCAACCTTCTCAAGGACTGCCTTTGTCGAATCCGATCCAACTAAAGTAGGAGAAACAGACACCCGCCAGCCATCTTTGTGCAACGAAGTTACACGTCGGTCGATGGAACCGGTCTCTCGTATGCGTACGAGTAAGGTTGGTCCGGGCCGCTTCATCCCACAATACCTCTGAACCAAAACACGACCAAGGGAGGAAGCAATCTACGCATCCCACAAACTCTTTGTGTTCTACTCGAGATCTCATCTATACATAGATCTAGCTCATGATGCCACTGTTGGGGAACATTGCATGGGAAACAAAAAATTCCCCAGGCACACGCAAGATCTATCCATGGTGATGAGCATCTATGAGAGGGAGAGTGGATCTACATACCCTTGTAGATTGCTAAGCGGGAAGCGTTAAGAAACGCGGTTGATGTAGTCGAACGTCTTCGCGATCCAAATCGCCGAGTGTCCCACAATCCCATCACTATCCGTCCCGTGATCCAATCACGACCCGTCCCGCGATCTCATCACGATCCATCTCGCGATCCAATCACGAATCGTCTCGCGATCTTGATCACGGTCCTTCTGATCTAGTGCCGAACGGACGGCACCTCCGCATTCAACACACGTACAGCTCGATGACGATCTCCACCTTCTTGATCCAGCAAGAGGGAGCAGAGAGGTAGATAAGTTCTCCGGCAGCGCGCCGGCGTTGTGGCGATGGTGGTGGAGCAATTCTAGCAGGGCTTCGCCTAAGCACCGCTGAAACCGATCTAGAGGAGAAACTACGAACTAGAGGAGAGGCCGCACGTGGCTTAGGGTTTCTTGATGTGTTCCAAGTGCTAGCCCCGCCCCTTTATTTATATGCTGAGCCTTGGGGTCGAAACTTGGAGAAAAATCCTCCTCAAGATCAGTTTGCCCGCAAGGCAAGAGTCCTTCTCGGACTCCAGGACCAGACGCCAAGGTCCTCGGCGTCTGGCCCCAGACGCCAGGGTCCCTGGCATCTGGCCCCTGGCCTCTGCAAAACATCTTTTGCACCTCACTAAAGCCTCATGGGCTTTACCCCTTGGCCCAAATAAAGTTTCCTTGTACCCCGAACATTTCGGGAAACATCCGAAACTATTTCCGGTGAATTCTGGAACCCTTCCGGAGACCAAACACTATTATCCCATATATCAATATTTACCTCCAGACCATTTCGAAGCTCTTTATCACGTCCAGGATCTCATTCGGGACTCCGAACAACCTTCGGTCACCACCATACATAACTCTATACTATTGAAACGTCACTGAACCTTAAGTGTGCAAACCATGCGGGTTCGAGAACTATGTAGAAATGATCGAGACACCTCTACGGTCAATAACCAATAGCGGGACCTAGATGCCCATATTGGTTACTACATATTCTTCGAAGATCTTTATCGGTCGAACCTCTATGTCAAGGATTCAGTTAATACCGTATGCTATTCCCTTTGTTCTTTTGTATGTTACTTTCCCGAGATTCGATCGTCGGTATCTGTATACCTAGTTCAACCTCGTTACCGGCAAGTCTCTTTACTCGTTTCGTAATACAAGATCCCGTGGCTAACACTTTAGTCATATTGCTTGGAAGGCTTGTTGTGATGTTGTATTACCGAGTGGGCCCTGAGATACCTCTCCGTCACACGGAGTAACAAACCCCATTCTTCATCCATGCCAACCCAACAGACACCCTCGGAGATACCTATAGAGCACCTTTATAGTCATCCAATTAAGTTGCGACGTTTGATACACACAAGGTACTCCTCCGGTGTCAGTGAGTTGCATGATCTTATGGTCATAGGAACAAATACTTGACATGCAGAAAACAGTAGCAATAAACTGACACGATCATATGCTACGCTTATAGTTTGGGTCTTGTCCATCACATCATTCTCCTAATGATGTGATCCCATTATCAAATGACATCTCATGTCCATGACTATGAAACCATAACCATCTTTGATCAACGAGCTAGTCTATTAGAGGCATACTAGGGACATGGTTTTGTCTATGTATCCACACATGCATCTAAGTCTCCATCAATACAATTATAGCATGGATAATAATCAATTATTATGAACAAGGAAATATGATGATAACTAATTTATTATTGCCTCTATGGCATATTTCCAACATACCAGCCCACCATGGTCGGCCCCCTCACCCCTCACCAACTGGGCCGGCCCATAGCTTACCCGTGCGGTCGGCCCCGCCGCACACGCTCGCTTCGCACCCGCACAGTCGTTTAGTCCCACCTCGAAAGCGGGGAGGCGCTCAGACTGGCTTAAATAGTCGGCCGCGGCGGCGTTGTTGAACCCTCCTGTTACATAATCTTCAAGCCCCATTGGATCCTGTTGTTGGGCCTGTAGTTGGGCGATTTGACCAAATTTTCCTAATACCGGTCCAGCTGCCGGTTGAGCATTTTTTTACAGGTCGGGACATATATTATTAGTAATGTTCATTAAGCACTAATTAATAAAATAAACAGTATGAAAGACATGGCAATTAATGCAATACTTATGGCAGATGTTCATTAATTTTTGTGAAACATAAACATAACACTTATTAAGTTTCCAGTCATCGCACACATGTTCACATGAATAACCAACAACATAAAGGATGCAACATAAATTATTCTGGCATGACTCGCGCAAACATATTTCTTCTTCCCACGATCGAAGCCATTTCTTTATGTGACAAAATATAGTCGGTAAAATCTAATTAGAATCATAACAATTGTTTTTTGTAAAACTTATTTCTCGTTCAGACTACATGTCGCCTTGTTATGACCTGACAAATGACACAAACTGCATAACGAACCACTTTTCCTCCCTCTAAAATCTTACTATCTACCATTTTTCGTAACTTCTCCCCCCTTTGACCGTCCTTTCTTAGGTGCACCCTTCGTCGAAACTTCTTCAGAATCAGCAATACCAGGTGCACCTTCTTGCGCCTGACTTGCCTGTTTTCTAGCCATAACACACCTTCTACTTCCTATAAGTTCCTCCTATGATATCTTTTTCTGTGCTATTATGTTCTCCAAACATTTCATCAACTCGTCGAACAAGAATGGATCATTTGATGCAACATGAGCAGCTTCTGCGGTTTTTATGGTAATTTGACTATATCGTTCCCTCTCAACTGGTCCAGGCCAACCCCATCCAAACATATCACTCTTACGCTGCACAAGCAATCCATCTCTCGCATTTTTGGACAACCGATGAAGGACACAACACTTTGGTATTGCGGTTAAGTTCAGATGATGTAGAACAAAGAGAATATGTTTGCATGGCAGCCCTTTCTGAATCATCCTAAGACAAGTGCATGATATTATTTCTTCTGAATTAGCCGATTGATAAACAACATTGTACCTGAACTTGTGGTTATCCTTCCATGTCACGATGAATGTCTGACGCTCAATACCCACCAGTGTCTCAAATATCTCCAACTTTCCCATCTTCTGCAAATCATCTTGCAGGATGTAGAAATTAGCAGGTGTGAATACATCGGCAGCATGCTCCTCAAGGGCCTTATATTCAGTAACCGACGGTGATACTTTCTGGTTAGCATCACAGTCATCGTGCGCCTCGCTCTCACGGAGGCGAACTATACAGTTCTCGTAATGCACTAGTAAATCAACTATTGTCATACCGTAATCCAGGTGAAGGTGAAGGAATGAGTTGAGGCTTTCGCTTCTCTAGTTACTGCACATACCAAGAAAAAACCCATCAGAAAGATATGAAGATGCCCAAAGTCTCCTCTTCCTATACATCATGTTAAGCCATTCTTCAGTTTTATCAGTTTTCCATTTATTGAGGAAAGCGGTCCATATCTGCTCAAAATTTTCTTGAGAGGTGGCATAGTACAAAAGCAACCTGAACTCATCAAGTGACTTGTACTGTTGGTGCTTTTGCCTATTTTTCTCGATATGCCAGGAACAAAGACGATGGAACACATCCGAAAGGACAGTCCGTATCGCTATGATCATTGCAGCGTCACCGTCTGTGATTATATAATTTGGCTTCACCTGATAGTTTGCCCTCATAAATGTCTGCAACAACCACACGTATGTCCCTTCGGTCTCGTCAGAAACAATTGCACAACCAAATACCGTGGTGCAACGGTGGTTATTTACACCGACAAAGGGGATGAATGGCATATGCCATATATGTTCATCTTATATGTGTTGTCGAAAACGACCACATCTCCGTAGTCTTGATAGTCCCTCCTTGATTGTGCATCACACCACAACATACTCTTTAGTCGCCCTTCGTTATCAAGCACATACTCAAAAAAGAAGTCAGGGTCCTTCGCCTTTCTGCCCCTCATAATGCCAACTGCCGTATTAGCATCACCCTTTGCAATGAGTTTCATTTTTTCTCTACAGCACAGATTATAAATGTCTCGCCTGATAAGCCCGCACTTATCGTACGAACCGTATCTGCTGATGAAGTTGTCCATTATTATATGCTTTCTTATCCCAGCCGGTTCCCGTGCCAATATCTCTGCCCTCTTGCCATCTCCAATCCGTCTGTGTGACCACAAAAAACAAACCTCATTGGGGCGAGCCATCGCGTGGTTATGATCATTCACGAATGACGCGACGAACCAAACTCCACGTTCTCTGTCCAGCTTGACCACCATCTGTGCACCACAATCGCAAGAGTCTCGGGTCTAAGCCTGCGCTTGCGGCCCTCCATGGTTATGAATTTGCTCTGTCTTCTTCCTGCCCCGGAGCAAAGAAACCGCCGGTACCGTATAATTCCTGAACCACCTTTCACTCGTTTCACCTTCTGTTTTCTGATGCTAAACCCATGCTCTTTGGCGTGATTGTTGTAGAATATGTATGCATCCCCTTGCGATTGAAATGTCATAGCCATGATTTTCCAATGTGTCTCCAACATCTGCTGCTGCCTTTGAGCCTCCGCAATGTCCATATCTGCCTCATCATGATCACTTGTAGTATCATCTGATTCGTCCTACAAAATTACAAATAAAATTGTGTCAACTACTATCATTTATCTCATACTATTTTGCGATGTATAACATGTATGGATGAACCTCGGTCAAGTTATCTGCTAATGGTTCCTGGAACTATTTTGCACATTGTCAACATCCACATCTTCCTGCACAATGAAACAAAAACACATAGTTAGAACTGCTATAATTTGCTAATTCAAAAATGAAATCAAAATACATGCCACTTACGTTTTTCACTATTCGCACCATGTTCATTATTATGAAAATCCTCAAAGGTAAGATATCATATGACGAACATGAATCGTTGTCGCTGCTGTCATCATTTTCGTTAACACTTGGTTTCAGTGTTAGTCACCTTATCAGTATCCCTCGTGAATGAGGTTTCTTAGTCCATGTCAATACCTAACTAGCAGAACTGCCCAACATTGAACATTTTTCTTGTGTCAAAATTCGTCCACTGAATCGTACCGAAGAACAATTTGCACCGCTAATACAATACCAACCACGTGAACTAAATGACCATTCATCATGCTAGGTTTAGATGCCAAACCTTAGGTCACGGTGTACACGTCGCTGGTGTAGGATGTTGGGGGGCTCCGGATTGATTCAAGCCGGCGACGACGTGGAGTATGAGGAAACCGCGAGATTTTTGGACGAGTCCGTGGCTGGGTACGACGGCGGTCGATCGCGGCGAAGGTGGTGCCGTTGACGTCCACGACGTCGGATCCGCGGCTTGGTACGACGGCGGTACGACGGCGGTTGGTCGTGACGGAGGCGGCGCCGTTGACGTCCACGGCGTTAGATGATGACGGTAAGATGCGGCGCGAGACGGCGGCGTTGTTCCACACCTCTGGCCTCCGGCGGCGATTGATCAGTTGGAGAAAGGGAAGGGACCGGGAGGACCGTGATCGTTGGGGCGGGCGCGAAGATCGTGCGCCTTCCCGATTTCCCCCGTACGCAGGCGGGCGCGAAGATCATGCAATCCCTACGTCATCTTTTTTTTCATGCGACAGCGCACAGGTACACATACGACGGCCTCGAATGTACACTATGAGGTGGGTATACAATTTTCCATATGATCATTATGCCCTTATACGTTTCTTAGGAAAAAATATTTCCTGTTTTGAAAAAATAAAATGTTCTCATATACCAAAGTAAAAAATATTGTTTTATTAGAAAACCCTGCATATATTTTTCCAAATTATTTTTGTATGTCAAACAGAAATGTCTGTATGTCAAGATGCTCATGGAAAGTGTTTGTGTATGTCATAGAACATATGCGAATAAATTTGGGTGCACGGTGCTCCTTTCGTAAAAAAATTAATATACATCAGGTTGAGCTTTTTTTTCTTTGGAAATAGCAGGACGAAGAAATAGCATAAATCGAACGCTTCTCTCTTTACTTTCTAAATAAGAAATAAATTAGCATTATAAACCACCATACTGATGATGATCCTTTTATCTGGTCTAGGAAAGCCACATGTACATTGCTAGATTGACAAAGGACACTAACCGGTTATGACTTATGAGACGTTGATCCACAGCAGAACCAAAAAACGAACATGGCGTCCCCACTGGTCCATCCAAGCAGTCCATTTCGTCCATAAATACACAAAATTGATGCACAGCGGCACCACAAAAGCTCGACAGATCAAGCTAGCAGGACCATGTTCAGCCAGTGCACGAACAAAGTGGATCGATCAGACCGAAGGGAAGAACTTGTTGAGGTTGAAGGGCAGGGAGTAGAACTCCTCGCTCCTGGCGTCCTTCTTGAAGCTCCTGAACTTGTCCCACCAGTGGTACCCTCTGTCCTTCCTCACCGCGCTCTGGTGCAGGTGCATCGTGTTGTCCAGGAAGTAGGCCACCAGCCCCGCCACGAACGGCTTGTTCGAGAAGGGCACGTTGATCATGTCGTTGAACTGCCCAAATGGACAAACGGTAACAGCAGTTAGTGATTTTCAGAGAGCTGCTGGAGGAGGAACAATGGCGAGAGACCGAGCCGTGTGCTTATCGTCGTACCCATCTAGCGCCCGTGTGCACCGGGCCATGGCCGGAGACGGAGGCGTACTCGTTGAAGTACTGAGGGACCGATATGCCGATGAAGAAGGAGAAGCCCAGGATGAACTTGGTCCTGAAGCTGTTCAAGTTGCAGAACTGAAGGAAGCTCAGACCACAGGCACCTGCTCGGTAAAACAAAGAACCAATGACAATGAGTCATACTGATGGCAAACCAAATGGCAACATAGCATGCTGAAAATAACCAAATGAAGACTTTCGAATGATGAGCAGTTTCGGGTATCCGGACGTACCGACATATGCGAAGAAAACACAGTACATGCCAGCAAATATAGGCAATGGAATGGACGCGAATAGGGCTCCAAATTTTCCTGTTTTTTCCAGAAGAAACAAAATTAAAATAATCTTGGATAGCAATATATATGCAGCAACCAAAACTACAGTAATAATGGCTTTTAAAATAAGTTTAGCATAGAGATATATAGTAGTATTACCTAGGACAGCAAAGAAAATCATGAAGCCTGCAGATATTTGCACCACTCTCCTGCTGCCAACATGTGTCACGGCAAGTAAACCAACATTCTCCCTGCAAATACAAAAGTTCACAGTGATAATCAAGTAGGAGTAACTACTAAAAAGATCTGTTCAGTCAAGTAATGCCACCTGTATTATCCCGAAACATATACTTACACTGCAACTGAGGTTCCATTGGCTGTTCCAAAAAATGAATCAAGCAAGATACCGATGCCCTGAAAGTGACGTTTCAGAGTGATCAGCATGCATTATTACCAAGTAGTAAAAGATTAGACAAACTTCACTGCACAATCAATGGTTCATTTACCTGCCAACCAATTCCCCGACTAACGATCGATGGAGGTATCATCGTCGCACTTGCATACCTTGAAGCAGCAATGAAGGCTCCAGTTGACTGGCAAATTCAAGGCATTACCATCTTATTATGACTGAATGTATTTTAGCATCTGCTTCCTATTCTAGGGTAAATATTGCAGACAAACCTCCACAATGGCAATGAATGAAGTCATCATCATTGCAAAACATTCTCCAGCATCGAATGTAGGAGCCCCCCACTGAAACGGATATGGAACGCTTATCCTGCAACCAGATTTCAGGCAGCACCTTCGTTACAAATGTCATCAGAATCACAAACATTATTATAACAAAACATGGTTTCCTGGGACCCTACCATGGAGCTCCTCCGATAAGCCCCGAACGGTCGACGCGGCAATGCGCCTGCGTCTTCGGCCTGGCGTTCTTGTAGGCGCCACTGATTGTGAGGATGTATGCGTAGAGCCACACGATTGCAACGGTGAAAAGAACAGAAAACCGGCCGAAGACACCCTTTCCAGAATGCAGCACATGAGGCAAATACTGCACAGGAAACAAACATGATCAGTATGTACATCATTAACTCGCTGAAAAGCATTTAGAAACATTGATCTGGTTCGTCAGAACTTTGTAAAATGTTGTAATACCTGAGAAAATGCCACCATCAGGATGAGTTCTGGCAGACCAATTTCCACGCACTTGGCTACCTGTATTTCATCATGAATAGTACCTTTCGTTCACTATTCCAAGAAGATACTAGAAGCAGGGAAAAATAAGCAAGTGATGGAGCAAAACTGACCGCTGGAAAACCAAGTTCATAAAGCCCAAATCCGACGAGTGAAACTAGAGGAACTGCAGCCAATGGGCTCAGCAACCTGCACAGAAATCATGCAGGATGGTTAGTTAACTCAACCCTTAACTGCACAAGCTGAAACTCTGCAGGGTAGTACCAAGAGAACTTGTAATACTAGTACTGTATAATTCGACGAAGAAATGCCTGAAATCGGACTAACTTGACAACATTGCGCCAGAGGCCGCTGAAGCCAAGGATGATCTGAATAGTCGACGCGATGATGAGAGCGCCTTGTGTTCCCCTCATCGTCCGAAGGAATTTCTTGACAGCAGCAACACAAACCCATTAGCTTTTCCTGTGCGAACTCGCAGATTAATGGCAAGGCCAGTGAGTGGGCAGTAAGAAGTACCTCGTGAGGGTCTGCCTCGTTGTCGTAGCGTCCGGCCAAGATGATGGAGATGGTCGGCGCGACGAAGGTGTAGGAGCCGCCCATGATGACGGGGAGGCGAGACCCGAAGAAGGTCTGCAGCAGGGTGTTTATGCCGGCGACGAACAGCAGCGTCTGGATTACCCTGGCTTTCTCCTCCTGGCACAAACTGATTCGGTGAGTCTCTATAATTTACATGCACGGCAAATTCAGAGTGCATAATTAAAGAGTTGAGGAGGGCTCACGTTTCCGCCTCCCATTTGAGGAACAAGCGCGCTTGGTATGATGACGGTGGTGCCCAGCATGACTATGAAATGCTGGAATCCTAGGATCACGGCCTCGGCTGCGTACAAGAAGATTACAAGCACAAGATAAACATCAACATACAGTATGAGTAGTAGTACTACTGTACGTACGATCAATTATTCAATTAGTTGCATAAAAAGATGTGCAACTGAAAGGCCTTTTCATTGTAAACAAATTCAAGATCAACGAATCTTCCAGACTGGTTAAGCAAAATAATTCGTTTCCAATAAAAAAAACATGAAAAGCTTTCTGTGGTGAAAATATGAAGAGACTAATGTGCACCGACGACAAGAAAATCAGGTGAGTAATCAGCACGCATATGCAGTGGGAAAGAAAGCCTGTGGACATGTAGCATGAAGCAGCAAGTAGAGTGAAGGAGAAGCACGGAGGAGTGAGGGAAGCTTTTAAAGCGCAAAATCGAAAGGGTGGAGCAGAGCAGAGAGCACTTACGCCATGGCGGCGGGCTGGTGATGCAGAAGGAGACGCTGGGCAGCTGCTCCTTGGGCGGATGCGGCTGCAGCTCGTCGGCCTTGGGCGGCGGCGCGGCTGCCATCTTCCTCCTCCTCCTTCTCCGGCTCCGATCTCCCAAGAAACCACGCCCGTCACTTCACTCGCCACTCGCACAGGAACAGCGGACTGACTGACTGACGCAAGAACCCCCTCGCAAGCAAGGAACAACCAACCAGACAACCAACCAACCGCGGGAGAGAAAAGTCGGGGAAAAAGCGAGGAGAATCGAGAGAAAGCAATTGATCTGGCCTAGCTACCCAATTCCCCACTCTTCCTCCGGCTCCAAGGAGAGCAATGGAATCTATTCCCCCCAAAAGCCACCTTACGCTCCCTTCTTCTCCCTTCTCCCTCGCTGCAAGGAAAGGGAAGCTCGATCGAGAGCAGGCTACTCGCAAGAAGGGATTAACTAGCCGCGGAAAGAGGCCGGCGGCATCCCGAGGCCGGCGGCAGAAAGGAGGTGGCAGAGAGGCGAGGCGAGGCGAGCGGGGGCAGAGTAGAGAGAAGGACTGCTCTCCTTGCCTCCCCCCTTTCCGCTTTAAAAACGGCGCCTTTTGCAAGCCAGCCAGCGAGCCTTTTTCCTCGGCGGCTTTCCCCGCCCCGATTCTCGCTGTTTCCTCCTCTGCCCCACCGCTGCCGCGCTGCGCTCACTCGCCACCTCGGGCACGCTGCCAGGCTAGTCGCGACTCTCAACTGCTCGGGGGTTTCCGTTTGACGCTCCGTCCGTAACCGTAACTGAAACCGGACCGGCAGCGCTGACACAAGCTCCGTTTTTGACCGCCATCGATCTACTTGTCATACTCATAAATTGGCAGTTTGTATTTTTTTTGGGTATACATAGGAGTGGGTAAAAGCAGAGGAGTTAAAGAGTGAGCCTGGGGAAATTTCTCGGAAATTAAGAGATGGGATGGTTGTTGAGGGAATTTATTCTCCTCTAGGCAGAGAGACGGGCATGCATGATAGATAGGCTGGTTGTCTGCTCTACTCAACTCAAAGCCGCCCTCAGCGCCAGGGCTTCAGCTCAAGGTTCAGGGACACGCGCCAACGAGTTTCAGGACCATGTTACCTGCTGGTGATTAGGAGTGCCTCAAATCTTGGCTTCATGTAAGCTGGCTAAACGGGATTTTTGTCAGTGGCGGGCGGGTAGCAATGTCCGTTAGGTTGATAAAATGCTATGGAGTGAGTAGCGGCAGCACATTCTCTGTCGAATATTATACTGGGTGCGCGGCTGACCTAAATTGGCCGCTTATTCAGAAAGCAGGCTCGGGCAGTTCTGCTTCAGTCTATCTATCTATCGCCGCTAGCATGTTTGTTTGGTCAGCAATGAGCTGGTTCCAGCTTACAAGCGTTCTGGTCATCATGAGCATTGTTAGGGCATCTTCGGCACGGCATAGCCCGTTTGCCCTTTGGAGCAGCCATGTACCATAGAAATGATGTTCGCGGACACGTCTAGACACGTCCGCATAAAGGGCCGGTCATTCTCGTTTTGCGTCCGGTGCAGCCGCCTACCCAATATTTCATATCTTAAATCTATACCATGCAACACAAAAGCCATGTGCTACTACATTAGAGCATCTATAGTCATTGTTGTCAAACATGAGGTCTACTACATTAGAGCATCTATAGTCATTGTTGTCAAACATGAGGTCCTATGCGTTCGCGGACGCATTTGGACGCGCCTGTTGACACTGACCGAACAATCCTCATTTCTCTTTGTCACAATCGTAATCCCCGTGTGCTTGTATCCAAATCCATACAAAGCATGCAACAACGTAGATCAACGTGACAATAGATCGGACGAGATATATAGAAGATTCTAGGCCGGGCATAGTTCATCGAACCCAAAAGACATAGTTCAGATAGATTATTGGATACACGATAGACCACTAGTGCAGAACCGACCTATAGTCGTGGTTCATAAGGGCCTTTAGTGCCGGTTCTAGGGTGGGAACTAAAGCTTACCCTCCTTTAGGGCCGGTTCAACACGGTCCGGCACCAAAGACCCTCCACATGGCATCCGACGGCGCCGTGGGCTGGGGGGACCTTTAGTCCCGGTTGGTCTAAAGGTCCCCCCGATCCGGCACCAAAGGATCTACTCCTTTCTCATAGGACCTACTCTACCCTCTCTTAGATACAATACCATAAAACAAGATAGGCCCTGACTCTCCATTATGGAGAACGGAGATCATCCTGTCTCCAATTCTTGGCCTACGCACAATGTTGCTTCCAAGTAGCTCTCTACGATTGACCATACATTTTTTCCACTCTTTGATTGTCATGTCTTCATCGGTTTTAGAAATACGGTATGTACAAGAGTGATGCATAGGCTGACTTGGCCGTGGTGGCCCTAAGCTCATAACAACAACGCGACCTCTCGGAAACATCAGATGAGACACACAATCCTCTGGGATTTTCTATTGAAAACATAGTAATAACTTTGTAGTTAGCAATGTAGTTTAGTTTTAGAATAATTTATGCAAAAGATGCACGGATGTCGTAATAGTAGAAAATCTTACCATGCAATCTCCATGGATGTTACCGTAGTTCACCACGTGCACTAGTGGCACGTATTGACCATAATGTGGAGGAGTTTGATAATAGCTATTGTAATTCTCAAGATGATTAAGAAATGATGTAAGATGATCTTTCTCCTTACAAGTTAATTCTGCTTCATCATTGTAGTAGTACGTTCTGTCTACCATCTTCCGTATATTTTTTGAAGAATGAAAATAAGCTGACAATGGAAATAAGTTGTCAAATATTTTAAAATAAACAATATAAATTACTTAATAAATATGGTTGAGAAACTCACATAATGGTAGAACTGGAGGCGTCTGCACATCGATCCAGATGTCAATATTATCTTTAATTTCATCTTCTAGACGAATATCAAAGATGATAAGCATATTAGGCTCAAATGCATAAGCCTTGCATAGTGCTTTCCAACTTTTGCAATCAAAATAGCAGTAGGTGTCTGCATGGTACAATTTTACGGCAAAAGTATAACCATGCTCGGTCCTCAAGTGAACTATCTTTACCTCCATACTTTTTTTAGGATTGAAACCAATCTTATCCAAGACAACAATTCTTACATGGCAGGGGATACGCTAGTAGAATAGTAAAAAATTAACATTATAAGTTGAAGCAAAAGAAGCAGAAGCCATGCTTAATTACGAAAAAAGACTTGTCGTTGTGACTTACTGTATCCACTTCGAAGGTCTCATCCAGCATGATGCTGAAGCGCCTACCATCAACTAGGAAAGGCTTGTCACACAGGCCGCGCTCGTCTTCGTAGTATTCGCACATAGCAAATTCCCTTTCGTCGTCAAACATTTCCTATGTTCATAGTTGAAACATTTAAAATCGATCGAAGGATACGAGAAAACTGATCAACACACAAATCACTATTACTCAATATGCAACATGTTGACTTTAGGTCTGTCGAGTCTTTCCTTCCTAAACTTTCATCTCACGTATATGGTGGGCGCATTCCTTCTGATATTGAGACCGTCGGTGATGGTGGCTCCTTCATTCGTCTCAGAGTGCATTACACCAAAATGTCTAGCACACTGAAACGAAGGAGAAGCCACCCCCACGACAACAGTCGGGATTCTTCCTCTCTCTCTCATATATATATATACACACACACACACACACACACTCTACCTCACTGAAAGACATACAAGGAGCCGAAACAGACGTAAAGTCGACCCATTCCATATATCGAGCAATGACATAGAAAAAATGCAACATTAAAATATGCAACTTTTACAAATACTAATTGCTATACATTGGATCAAATGTCAAAATTCATCAACTTTTTTGTATACATATATTGGATCAAAATGTAAAAATTCTTAGGTTATAACTACCCTAATAATATTCCATTATGAATAAAAATCTAATTAAGCAACATTATATACTTCTAAGCAACATTTTAATTGGTTAGGGACATTATATACTTCCAATTAAGCAAAAAAATCTAATTAACATTTATATATCTAAAATTCATCTAACATTTCTATAACTAAAAGTATAAAAAACTAAACAAACATTCATCTAAAATTTATATATCTAATTCATCTAACATTTCTATAACTAAAAGTATAAAAAACTAAAAGACAGAAAATAAGAAAATGTGTGTGTGTGTGTGTGTGTTCATGCATATATGTGTGTGTGCAGGCTAGATCGATGGGAGGGCGGCCATGGCGGCAGGGGATCACAGTGGGGAGATGAGCGGCGAGGCGAGGTGACGGCCATGATGACGGAGCGCGAGCTCGAGGAGAGGGCGGCGTGCGACGGTGGCGGCAACGAGGGGCGGCGCATCTGGGCGGCGACGGCGCGTCGGTGGCGGCGACGGCGGCGATGACGTGGGCGGCGACGACGTCGGGGGTGCGCGGGCGGCGATCTCCTGTGGTTGAAGAGACGAAGAAAGCAGAGGGAAACTGAATTTTTTTCAACTCCTGCTTATATAGGTGTACCTTTAGTCGCGATTGGTGGCTCCAACCGCGACTAAAGGTGTGATAGCCCAAGTGCTGTCCCTACCTTTTATGGCATGTAACCTTTGTGAACCTTGTGTCATGAGTTGTATGAAATGAGTTTGCTCTTTTGTCATGCCATTGTTTCCTGCATTATGCATCATATCATTTCATCATCATGCTGGCATATTATTTTTATGATGTGCTTCTTGTGACCTTGTTGTGTGTGGGAGTGTTCTTGAGCATGTGTGTGCATGTGTGGATCAAACTCCTTCCCTCTCTCTTGTCATTTCAAACAAACCATCCTATACTCTTTTATTCCCATTGCCATTAATCAACAGAAATTTGCTTTATAAATTTGTTAAAAATGTTCATGAGTTAGCCAATATTTTATAGAGCCCATGTGTGTTGTCCTTTTGGTGATTTGAGATATATGAGAGTGGGGTTTTGAAATAACAGGATGCTGTTTTCATATTAGTTAAATAAATACTTGCTTGATAAATCCACTTAGTAATTTATTTAAATAGATCATATTTTATTTCTTGCCAAAGTAATTTTGTTCTTGTAAGATTCCTTTTATTTTTCCTCTGTTTTTTTTCTTATCTTGCTGTTTTTATTTAATGGGAAAACCCTGCTGGTTTTGATTCTCAGAGAGAGAGAGAGAGAGAGAAGTGGGCCGCCTCCCTCCTCCTCGCGGCCCAGGAAGTCTTTCGCGCGGCCCAGCCCGCATGCGGGACGACAACCTGCCCCTGTCGTTCTCCGTCAGAGCAGCGCGTTCGTGAGAGAGAGAGAGAGAGCGCATGTCGCATCGTCGTCAGGGCTCACGGACGCCGAGGCCTGCGCCTTTTCGCCTCCCCCTTTATAAGGGCATGGAAGCCTAGGGTTCCTACTTCCCCTTTCTTGCCGCCGCCGCCTTCTTCTCCTCCTCCTCCCCCCTCCTTTCTTCTGGCAGGTAAGGGTTCAGAGAAGTGAGTGCCGCCGTCGCCTTCGTGACCCCTCGTCCTCGTCGGAGATGGCCTGGTGCTCGGGGGTGATGTCCGCGTCTTGTTCTCGGCGCTAGGGTGCCGCAGGAGGGTCCAAGCTGTCTTCTTCCTCCTTGTCGGCGCCGCGCTCCGGAAGCCCTCATCACCGCCCGATCGCCCTGCTCCATTTGTTGTCGCCCATTGAGAGCGCATGCAGTTCCCGCTCCCCTCTCTCTGTATCTCCTTGTCGATAGTCGTAGCATAGCTGGTAGCCTTCGTTCGTCACCGTAGTTTGTCGTCGTCATCCGTCCAAGGCAGCGCCTTGAGGGCGTTGTCTCTGCCCCCTTGTCGCGAGGCGAGCAGGGATGGACTCCCCGTAGGTGCAGCAGTCCCCGCAGCCATTTATCCTTGCCGGAGATGCCTCGAGCCGCCGGAATTTCATTGCGCGTTTGCTATCGCCGAAGTGCACGTTTTCGTCAGTTTCGTCAGTTAAGCGCGGTTAGTGAGAACTTGTTGTTCTCCTCCTCCTTTCTGTCGAGTGCCGCGGCGTAGCACAGTGGCAGGGAGTGGGGGGCGAGACCGCAACGTCTCGGGTTCGAATCCTAGCCCCCCCTTGGGGTTTTCTTTTTTTTCTGAGTGGCCCCGTGTGTTGTTGTGTGTTTGGATCCGGTGTGAGGACCGAATCCCGTGCGCGTGTTGTGTGTGTGTCAGGATCTGGTGTGGCTGTGAGGAGATCATGTGTGGATGTGCAGTGCGTGTGTGTGTGTGCTTGTGTGAGGATCTGGTCTGGTGCCAGATCCATGTGTGTGAGTGTGTGGTAGTGTTGTGTGCTTGTGTGTTGAGTGTGTGTGTGACAAGTGGGCCCATGCCCCACTTGTCATACACTATCTCTTATTGTTTTGTTGTTTTATTTGTTTTATTTGGGTATTTCCATTTATAGAAATAATTCTAATTCTGGATATGATCATTTATGCTCATGGGCATTTTAGGTAAGTTTTCACTTATAGGATTGTTGGGGTTTTATCTAACTAGAGTTTTGCCATGATGCTCCATGTGAACATAGGGGTGTGATATATGATTTTGGGGTAGAATCAACCAAGGAATTCATTGGTGTGACTTGTTTGGGCATTTGAGCAAGTTTGAGGAAATGTCATTTTGTCTCAAAGTGCCATTTTGTCATTTTTTGTATATTTAATCTATGCATGCCATGATATTTGTGCCAACATGAATATGCTAGCCTTTGATGAGTAGAATGCCATGGTATTTATTTTTGTCATGCTATACTTGCAAATAAGTGGGAACCATGCTCTAAATTTGCTACTAAAATGTTGTTGTTTTCAAACTTGCTAAATATTTCTAAGTCTGAGAATCTGGTGATATTTTTATGCCATGAAGAGTGGATGCTATCTTGTGATATGTTGTGAATTATCTCAAGCTCAGTGCTAGTGATTTGAAGTAGATGTTGTCTTCTATCATCCTGTTAATTTTCATACCATGAGGTGGTCTCTATCACCATTAGTTTCTGCTATCAACTTGCTATCAGCTTAAATCGGATTCCAGAAAACTGTTATTTTCTCTAAGTCCTAGAAATCTGTTTCATCATGCCAACTTGTGAGCTTCATGCTTATTGATGTGTGCCTCCAATCCAGATTGTGTAGTTGGATAAGTTGATAAGCATGTTATTTAGTTTCTGTAAATGCCTTGTTTGTGGTTGGAGGCTTCCTGTAGCTCTAGTTGTGGGCTGTGAAATTTGCTATGTTGTTGTTTGATGGCAGATTGTTGTTTTAGTGTTCTGCGACTTGTGGGAGCTATACTCCATGGAATTGCTTGATCTTTGGCTCTATTATGGTTGTTTTTTCATTGACTAACCAGTGGCTACCTTGGAATGCCAAGGAATAGCCCATGGTCTTCTTGTCTTGTGTTTTGCCTTTGTATCTTGCCGTGAGCATAGCGTGAGAATCGTAACTTCGTTTCCTACGTTCTACATATGCATTTGTATCGTTTTCGCATGATGCATACATATTTGCCATGATCATGCATGTTTAAATAACTTAACATGAGGTCTTGTCCAGAATTGTAAAATAACCAAACTATTGCATGTGGAACATGACTAGTTAGGATTGCCATGTTAAATTCTTCACATAAACCATGCATCATTCTTGTTTGAGCATTGCAACTTGGTTGCTTGTTTATTCTTGCTGTTTATTTTGGGTAGACGCGAACGTTGAACCTGAGTACGAAGATCCAGGAGAGTACCACAACGAGGATCCTGCTACTTGTCCCACTAAAGAACCAACATGCAAGATGATCGTACCCGGATCCCGATACTATTTTCGCTTGCTAGTTGTCTCACTCTTATCATTACTTTTGCACTACCTACCACTTGAATGTCAATCCTCCTATATTTCCATGATAGCCTCTAACCCCCTCCACATCCTATCAAACCTTTGATTGGCTAAGTTACCGCTGCTCAGCCCCTCTTATCGCGTTCTAGTTGCAGGTGGAGGTTGTTCCCATGGGATAACATGGATGTCTGGCATATCAAAATATTATTTGTTATTTAATTTAATGCACATATACATGTGGTATTGGTGGAAGACTTGACCTTTTGCTAGGTGTTTTGTTCCGCTGTTACCACCATAGTTTCTTGTAACCGGTGTTATGTTTCCATACTTTGCGCTCCTAACATGCTCGGGGTTGTTATGAGGACCCCCTTGTTTATTCGGTTAAGATTAAAACTTGTCTGGCAAGGCCCAACATTGGTACTACATTTGTTTAATAACTTAATAAAATTTCATAGGGACTAGCTACCCTGTGGATTAATCAACAACCCGGGCTAGTGCTCCACATGAGTGTTGGTCCAAAATGGCAGTAGCCGGGGCCACCAACGGGTGTGTCAGCCGGAAACTTAGCCCATCCGTCGTGTCCTGAGAACGAGATACGCGGATCTTATCGGGTTCGTCGACACGTCGGGAGGTCTTGCTGGACTTGTTTTACCTTTATCGAGTGTCTTGCGTGAGGGGCTCTGACTTTCTTCGGGTTATGTTGAGGTGTTGGAATTCCTTTGGATTTGCCTAGGATGATCACGGGAACCGTGGTCGAGGCCATTCTCATGGAGTGTGGTTAATTTATGATGGACTAGTTGGAGCACCCCTGCAGGGTTAAAACTTTCGAAAAGCTGTGCCCGCGGTTATGTGGGAACTTGGATATTTGTTTAACACCCGGTTATAGTTAACTTGAAGTAAACTCTAATAAAATGCACCAACTGTGTGAGTAACCGTGATCGTCTCTGCTCGTGAACATGATCTGAGAGAGAACATGGTGGGGTTATGATTGACGTAAGTAGGCGTTGAGGGTCTCTTAGAGGTCATTCTAGATTCGATCGCTTGACCACATATTTATTTTTCATGTTTCGTAAGATTAGCCACCATAAATGCTTAGTGATGCTGCAAACTAAACAGATACCCCTTCCCAACCTATGAGCTTGAATAGTCTCGGTACCCAGGCGCGAGATTGCTGAGTCCTCGTGGCTCACAGATTACTACAACAATCTAGGTGCAGGTACAGATGAGGTCGTGCCAGGTGATATGATGCAGCTCCAGTGGGAGTATGACGAGGAGCGTGGCAGGATGTACGTGACTTATCCAGACGAGTAGAGGACTGTGGTCGTGATCTTCGGGGCTAGCATGCCGGTGTCATTGCATCTTCTTTTTATCATTTGTTTTCGTCCGTAGCCGGACCCTGGCTTGGATTGATGCTTGAACTCTTTGAAGTGGAATTGTAATTTAGCATGTGGCGAGTGTAAGCCAACTCATATACTCATCCCTTCCTAAATGTATGATGTAATGATACTGTACTTACGAATGACGAGATGTGCCTCTATCCCTGTCGAGGCCCCCGTGCCTTAATATGGATAGGCGCGCATCTTGGGCGTGACAAGTTGGTATTCAGAGCCATACGACCATAGGAGCCCTTTGCTTGATCGAACTTGGCCGAGTTGAGTCTAGTAAAAACTATTTTGAGTCTATTCATATCGGAGAGTAGGATTCTTTTTATTCCTCTTCTATGCTCTCGTGAGGTATTCGACTTAGGAATTTTTGTTTGTACTCCTCTTCCCGCTCAAATTTTTTTAGGATCATGCAGGTATTTTGGTGTCTATGTGATACCGATGTGACGGAGTTCTGTCTTGGTGCCTCCTGTCTGACTTGATTTCTTCCAGGGAGTCGAGCTCCAGGGAATTTTGGCACATCGTTATCATTCAGCTTCCTTAGTATCTCAAGATGGAGAGTGTTCGGAATTACTTCAATACTTGTCGTGGTGAGATAAGGTCGGAGTCACCCAATACTGGGGAGGCGTTCGCGGTACCACCATGGTTTAGTATCGTTGTGCTTTTGAGGATTCGAGTTAGATGGATTTGCAAAAGCCTTTGGTTATGTGTTGAAGGATGGATACAGTTGGGGGTGTAGGTTTGCTAGTTGTGTGAGATATTTCCTCCTTGTATCCCCCACACCAGATTGCATAACCAAAAAGTTTTCGGAAGTTCTTAGGTGGGAACTCATGTAGTTATCTAGGATCATCTTCTTCAGATGTATGTGGGCATATACATTTGTTCCAAGCAACATTAGCTCAATACTTTTGTGTTATTGCAAGTGGCTTCTAATATCTGATGATGTTATCGCAAACTGAAGAAGCATTCTTACTAATTTTTCAGTAGGAAGGTTGTGATGTTATTTGTTCAAATTCTTCAAGCATTTGATTAAGCTATTGAATTCATCTTTGTCAATGAGATGCTGATGTTTTGTCCATCTTCAGGATGGCTCCACCAACTCGCGGGAATCCGGGTCGTGGTGAGGAGCAATCTGATGTTCCACCACCCCTGCCACCCCCTCCTCCTCCAGAAGCTTGGCAAGCTGTGATGGCTGCAACCAATGCGAACACTCAGATGTTGCTCAGGCTGTTGCAAGAAAGAGATCAGGGTCAACAAGGCTTTCAAGGGAATTTTCAGAATCAACCTCAGTTTGCAACGCTCAACCAGTTCCTTGCCAACCAGCCCAAGTCTTTCACCTGTTGTGAGCAGCCTTTTGATGCTGATGATTGGCTGTGTGACATGAGTAAGCATTTTGAGTGCAGTAATGTCAGACCAGAGGACTTTGTCAGATTTGCATCATTCCATCTCAAGGGTTAGGCAGCTGATTGGTGGCAGCAGTACAAGGATTCCAGGGGTGATCGTGTTGTTACTTGGGACGATTTCTGCCATGACTTCAGGTTCCATTACATTCCGACAAGCTTTGTCAAGGAGATGCGTCAGAAGTTCAAGCACCTGAAGCAGGGAAGCAAGTCTGTCTATCAGTACAATATTGAGTTCCAGAATCTAGTCCACTATGCTAAGCAAGATGTTCCAGATGACAAGGCGATGATCTATTAGTTCAGAGGTGGTCTCAAGGATGAGCTTCTGCCAGGTCTAGTCCTTCAAGAGCCTCATGAGTTTGATCAGTTCTACAACATGGCTTTGAAGGTCAAGGCAACTCAGCTCATGTTGGAGAACCCAAGTAAGCGTTCAAGGGATTCATATTCTTCTTCTTTCATCTCTCAGATGGTTCCTAAGAAGCAGAAGTATTGGGTGCCTAATCCTCCTCTGTTTCGTCCTTCTTAGTAGCAGAAGCAGTTCGGTGGCCATGGTTCTTCCCACCCACCCAACCGAGGATATCAGTAGAGACCCCAGGCATCCAAGGCAGCTTTTGTTCCTCCTCCAGGCAACTTTCGTCCGCTATCTAAGGTTACTTGTCACAAGTGTGGTCAGAAGGGTCACTACTCACACAAGTGCAACCAGCGGCGTGTTTCGCCTCCTCCTCCAGTCAGACCTCCAGGCAATGCTATAGTGAGACACAGCCCCAAGACAGCAAGAGTGAATATGGTGAACGCAGTAGAGGCAGAGGATTCTTCTCAAGTGATCATGGGTAATCTCGAAGTCAATTATATTCCTGCAAAAGTTTTGTTTGATATTGGTGCATTGCATTCATTCATATCTAGTCCTTTTGTTGCTAAGCATGAATTCTTCTTGAATGAGTTGCCTAAGCCTATGACTATAGCTTCTCCCGGGAAGATGATGAATTCTCATTTGGTTGTTCCGGATGTTTCTATCAAGGCGGGCAATTATTCTTTTCTGGCTTCTCCAATTGTTCCTGGTAATTCCGACATTGATCTAATTCTGGGCATGGACTTCCTGGCTATGAAAAAGGCTTATGTTGATTGCAAAGCCAAAGAAGTCAAGCTGACTCATCCTTCAGAAGATGTGATTATTTTTGCAGCTCGCGATGACACAATCCGTCTCTTTGCTCTTAATGAGAAGGGTGAAATCTCGGCGGTTTCTCAAATTCTGGTGGTTTGCAAGTATGAAGATGTCTTTCTAGAAGAATTGCCAGGAATGCCTCCGCACCGGCTAGTCGAGTTCATGATTGACCTCGAGCCCGGTACTGAACCGGTTTGCAAGTGACCGTATAAACTTGGCCCCGAAGAGATGAAAGAGTTGAAGAAGCAGCTAGATGAACAAGAACGTCTGGGTCTGATCATACCAAGTTATTCTCCATGGGGTTGTGGTGTTTTGTTTGTCAAGAAGAAGGATGGCACGGACCGGCTTTGTGTCGATTACCGTCCATTGAACAAGAAGACAATCAGAAACAAGTACCCGCTCCCAAACATTAATGAGTTGTTTGAACAACTGAAAGGTGCCAAGGTTTTCTCGAAGCTTGATCTTCGCATGGGTTATCATAAGATTCGCATTCACGAAGAAGACATTCCTAAGACCGCTTTCAGGATGAGTTTTGGCTCTTATGAGTACACCGTCATGTCGTTTGGTCTTGCAAATGATCCTCCACACTTCTCAAGAATGATGAACTTCATTTTCTCTCCTTTCAAGAATGAGTTCGTCTTGGTCTATTTGGATGATATCCTTGTGTTCTCGGAGACAGAAGAAGAGCATGCAGAGCATCTCCGCCTTGTGCTTGACAAGTTAAGGGAACATCGATTCTATGCCAAGTTTTCCAAGTGTGAGTTTTGGCTTAATGAAGTGGTGTACCTTGGGCATGTGATCTCTGCCGAGGGCATTAAAGTGCACCCTGAGAAAGTTGAGGCAATCTTGAAGTGGGAACCTCCTCAGAATGTGAAGCAGCTTCAGAGCTTCCTCGGGCTTGCTAGTTATTGCAGAATATTCGTGGAGAACTTCTCTCAAATTGCTAAGCCTCTAACTAATCTCCTCTAGAAGAATGTCAAGTATGTTTGGTCTCCTGAGTGTGATGTGGCATTCAATATGCTCAAGCAGAGACTGACTTCAGCTCCAGTTCGTGTTCCTCCTGAGCAATCGAAGCCTTTCCAAGTTTTCTATGATGCTTCTCTCCAAGGTCTTGGTGGTGTTCTCATGCAATATAAGAAGATTGTTCCTTATACCTCGCGTCAGTTGAAGCCTGCCGAGAAGAACTACCCCACTCATGATCTCGAGTTGGCGGCAGTTGTGCATGCTCTGATGACTTGGAGGCATTTCTTGTTGGGTAGACCAGTTGAGGTGTACACCGATCACAAGAGCTTGAAGTACATTTTCACTCAACCCAATCTTAATCTTCGACAGTCTAGTTGGGTGGAAATGCTGGAGGACTTCAATCCAAGCATTGAGTATACTCCTGGAAAAGCAAATGTCATTGTAGACGCGCTCAGTCGTAAGGCGTACTGCAACAGTCTCATTCTGAAGCCTCTTCAACCCGAGCTTTGTGAAGCCTTCCGCAAGCTCAACCTTAAAATGATTCTGCAAGGATTACTTGCCAATCTTCAAGTCTCTCCGACTCTGGAAGATCAGGTTCACCAAGCTCAACCTCTTGACGCTATGGTGAAGAAAGTGAAGAAAGGTGTGGCCAAGGGCATTCCGAAGTATAAGTGCTTTCGCGTTGATGACAAAGATACCTTGTTCTTTGAGGACCGTCTGGTGGTTCCAAAAGGTGGTCTCAAAAAGGTTATCATGGACGAAGCAGACAATTCTCTCCTATCCATTCATCCAGGCAGTTCCAAGATGTATCAGGATCACAAGCAAACCTTCTGGTGGAGTCGCATGAAACATGAAATTGCTCAGTTCGTGAATGAGTGTGATGTTTGTCGCAGAGTGAAGGCGGAACATCAACGTCCAGCAGGTCTTCTTCAGCCTTTGCCTATCCCAGAGTGAAAATTCAATCATGTGGAGATGGATTTCGTCACTGGGTTTCCCAAGTCCAAGAGAGGCAACGATGCCATCTTTGTGGTTATCGACAAGCTGACCAAAGTTGCTCATTTCCTTCCAGTCAAAGAATCTATCTCGGCAGCTCAGCTTGCAGAGTTGTATACGTCAAGGATAGTTTCTTTGCATGGTATTCCTCAGCTCATCTCATCTGACCGTGGAAGCCTCTTTACTTCCAAGTTTTGGGAGTCCTTCCAGACTGCTATGGCTACCAAGATCCGTTTCAGCACTGCATTCCACCCGCAGACAAGTGGTCAAGTTGAGAGAGTCAATCAGATCCTTGAATATATGCTTAGAGCCTGTGTGATTTCGTTCAACTTGAAATGGGAAGACTGCCTTCCATATGCCGAATTCTCATACAACAATAGTTTTCAGGCTAGCTCAGGCAAGGCCTCTTTCGAGATTCTCTACTGCAGGAAGTGTTGTACCCCGCTTAACTGGTTTGAAACCGGTGAGCGTCAGATTTTGGGCAATGACATGATCACTGAAGCAGAAGAGATGTGCCGTGTCATTCATGAGAACCTCAAAGCAGCTCAATCCCTACAGAAGAGTTATTACAATAACAAACATCGGGATGTTTCCTTCCAAGTTGATGATCTAGTCTATCTTAGAGTCTCTCCCATGAAGGGCACTCAACGGTTTGGAATTAAAGGGAAGCTAGCTCCTTGCTTTGTTGGTCCTTTCAGAGTTGTTGGCAAGAGAGGTGAACTTGCATATCACCTAGAGCTTCCTCCAAACTTCACAAATGTGCACGATGTCTTCCATGTCTCTCAGCTCCAGAGATGCTTCAAGACTCCTGAGCATACCATTGACCTCCAAGACTTTGATCTCCAAGAAGACCTCTCTTATCGTGAGCATCCAGTGGCTATTCTCGAAGAAACTGAGCATAAGACTCGCAACAAATCTATCAAGTTTTTCAAGTTGAAGTGGTCTCATCATTCTGACAAAGAATCTACTTGGGAACATGAGGATCTTCTCCGTTCCGAATTTCCAGAGTTCTTTCGTTCCTAGATCTCGGGTCGAGATCCTCTTGTAGTGTGGGAGAGTTGTGACAGCCCAAGTGTTGTCCCTACCTTTTATGGCATGTAACCTTTGTGAACCTTGTGTCATGAGTTGTATGAAATGAGTTTTCTCTTTTGCCATGCCATTGTTTCATGCATCATGCATCATATCATTTCATCATCATGCTGGCATATTATTTTTGTGGTGTGCTTCTTGTGACCTTGTTGTGTGTGGGAGTGTTCTTGAGCATGTGTGTGCATGTGTGGATCAAACTCCTTCCCTCTCTCTTGTCATTTCAAACAAACCATCCTATACTCGTTTATTCCTATTGCCATTAATCAACAGAATTAATCTGCTTTATAAATTTTCTAAAAATGTTCATGAGTTAGCCAATATTTTATAGAGCCCATGTGTGTTGTCCTTTTGGTGATTTGAGATATATGAGTTTGGGGTTTTAAAATAACAGAGTGCTGTTTTCATATTAGTTAAATAAATACTTGCTTGATAAATCCACTTAGTAATTTATTTAAATAGATCATATTTTATTTATTGCAAAAGTAATTTTGTTCTTGTAAGGTTCCTTTTTATTTTTCCTGTTTTTTTTCTTATCTTGCCATTTTTAATTAATGGGAAAACCCTGCTGGTTTTGATTCTGAGAGAGAGAGAAGTGGGCCGCCTCCCTCCCCCTCGCGGCCCAGGAAGTCTTCCGCGCAGCCCAACCCGCACGCGGGATGGCAACCTGCCCCCGTCGTTCTCCGTCAGAGCAGCGTGTTCGTGAGAGAGAGAGAGAGAGAGAGCGTGCGTCATGTCGCCGTCAGGGCTCATGGACGCCGAGGCCGGCACCTTTTTGCCCCCTTTATAAGGGCACGGAAGCCTAGGGTTCCTACTTCCCCTTTCTCGCCGCCGCCGCCTTCTTCTCCTCCTCCTCCCCCCTCCTTTCTTCTGGCAGGTAAGGGTTCAGAGAAGTGAGTGCCGCCGCCGTCGCCTTCGTGACCCCTCGTCCTCGTCGGAGATGGCCTGGTGCTCGGGGGTGATGTCCGCGTCTTGTTCTCGGCGCTAGGGTGCCGCAGGAGGGTCCAAGCCGTCTTCTTCCTCCTTGTCGGCGCCGCGCTCCGGAAGCCATCATCACCGCCCGATCGCCCTGCTCCATTTGTTGTCGCCCATTGAGAGCGCATGCAGTTCCCGCTCCCCTCTCTCTGTATCTCCTTGTCGATAGTCGTAGCATAGCTGGTAGCCTTCGTTCGTCACCGTAGTTTGTCGTCGCCATCCGTCCAAGGCAGCGCCTTGAGGGCGTTGTCTCCGCCCCCTTGTCGCGAGGCGAGCAGGGATGGACTCCCCGTAGGTGCAGCAGTCCCCGCAGCCATTTATCCTTTCCGGAGATGCCTCGAGCCACCGGAATTTCATTGCGCGTTTGCTATCGCCGAAGTGCACGTTTTCGTCAGTTTCGTCAGTTAAGCGCGGTTAGTGAGAACTTGTTGTTCTCCTCCTCCTTTCTGTCGAGTGCCGTGGCGTAGCGCAGTGGCAGGGAGTGGGGGGCGAGACCGCAACGTCTCGGGTTCGAATCCTAGCCCCCCCTTGGGGTTTTCTTTTTTTTCTGAGTGGCCCCGTGTGTTGTTGTGTGTTTGGATCCGGTGTGAGGACCGAATCCCGTGCGCGTGTTGTGTGTGTGTCAGGATCTGGTGTGGCTGTGAGGAGATCATGTGTGGATGTGCAGTGCGTGTGTGTGTGTGCTTGTGTGAGGATCTGGTCTGGTGCCAGATCCATGTGTGTGAGTGTGTGGTAGTGTTGTGTGCTTGTGTGTTGAGTGTGTGTGTGACAAGTGGGCCCATGCCCCACTTGTCATACACTATCTCTTATTGTTTTGTTGTTTTATTTGTTTTATTTGGGTATTTCCATTTATAGAAATAATTCTAATTCTGGATATGATCATTTATGCTCATGGGCATTTTAGGTAAGTTTTCACTTATAGGATTGTTGGGGTTTTATCTAACTAGAGTTTTGCCATGATGCTCCATGTGAACATAGGGGTGTGATATATGATTTTGGGGTAGAATCAACCAAGGAATTCATTGGTGTGACTTGTTTGGGCATTTGAGCAAGTTTGAGGAAATGTCATTTTGTCTCAAAGTGCCATTTTGTCATTTTTTGTATATTTAATCTATGCATGCCATGATATTTGTGCCAACATGAATATAATAGCCTTTGATGAGTAGAATGCCATGGTATTTATTTTTGTCATGCTATACTTGCAAATAAGTGGGAACCATGCTCTAAATTTGCTACTAAAATGTTGTTGTTTTCAAACTTGCTAAATATTTCTAAGTCTGAGAATCTGGTGATATTTTTATGCCATGAAGAGTGGATGCTATCTTGTGATATGTTGTGAATTATCTCAAGCTCAGTGCTAGTGATTTGAAGTAGATGTTGTCTTCTATCATCTTGTTAATTTTCATACCATGAGGTGGTCTCTATCACCATTAGTTTCTGCTATCAACTTGCTATCAGCTTAAATCGGATTCCAGAAAACTGTTATTTTCTCTAAGTCCTAGAAATCTGTTTCATCATGCCAACTTGTGAGCTTCATGCTTATTGATGTGTGCCTCCAATCCAGATTGTGTAGTTGGATAAGTTGATAAGCATGTTATTTAGTTTCTGTAAATGCCTTGTTTGTGGTTGGAGGCTTCCTATAGCTCTAGCTGTGGGCTGTGAAATTTGCTATGTTGTTGTTTGATGGCAGATTGTTGTTTTAGTGTTCTGCGACTTGTGGGAGCTATACTCCATGGAATTGCTTGATCTTTGGCTCTATTATGGTTGTTTTTTCATTGACTAACCAATGGCTACCTTGGAATGCCAAGGAATAGCCCATGGTCTTCTTGTCTTGTGTTTTGCCTTTGTATCTTGCCGTGAGCATAGCGTGAGAATCGTAACTTCGTTTCCTACGTTCTACATATGCATTTGTATCGTTTTCGCATGATGCATACATATTTGCCATGATCATGCATGTTTAAATAACTTAACATGAGGTCTTGTCCAGAATTGTAAAATAACCAAACTATTGCATGTGGAACATGACTAGTTAGGATTGCCATGTTAAATTCTTCACATAAACCATGCATCATTCTTGTTTGAGCATTTTAACTTGGTTGCTTGTTTATTCTTGCTGTTTATTTTGGGTAGACGCGAACGTTGAACCTGAGTACGAAGATCCAGGAGAGTACCACAACGAGGATCCTGCTACTTGTCCCACTAAAGAACCAACATGCAAGATTATCGTACCCGGATCCCGATACTATTTTCGCTTGCTAGTTGTCTCACTCTTATCGTTAATTTTGCACTACCTACCACTTGAATGTCAATCCTCCTATATTTCCATGATAGCCTCTAACCCCCTCCACATCCTATCAAACCTTTGATTGGCTAAGTTACCGCTGCTCAGCCCCTCTTATCGCGTTCTAGTTGCAGGTGGAGGTTGTTCCCATGTGATAACATGGATGTCTGGCATATCAAAATATTATTTGTTATTTAATTTAATGCACATATACATGTGGTATTGGTGGAAGACTTGACCTTTTGCTAGGTGTTTTGTTCCGCTGTTACCGCCATAGTTTCTTGTAACCGGTGTTATGTTTCCATACTTTGCGCTCCTAACATGCTCGGGGTTGTTATGAGGACCCCCTTGTTTATTCGGTTTAGATTAAAACTTGTCTGGCAAGGCCCAACATTGGTACTACATTTGTTTAATAACTTAATAAAATTTCATAGGGACTAGCTACCCTGTGGATTAATCAACAACCCGGGCTAGTGCTCCACATGAGTGTTGGTCCAAAATGGCAGTAGCCGGGGCCACCAACGGGTGTGTCAGCCGGAAACTTAGCCCATCCGTTGTGTCCTGAGAACGAGATACGCGGATCTTATCGGGTTCGTCGACACGTCGGGAGGTCTTGCTGGACTTGTTTTACCTTTATCGAGTGTCTTGCGTGAGGGGCTCTGACTTTCTTCGGGTTATGTTGAGGTGTTGGAATTCCTTTGGATTTGCCTAGGATGATCACGGGAACCGTGGTCGAGGCCATTCTCATGGAGTGTGGTTAATTTATGATGGACTAGTTGGAGCACCCCTGCAGGGTTAAAACTTTCGAAAAGCTGTGCCCGTGGTTATGTGGGAACTTGGATATTTGTTTAACACCCGGTTATAGTTAACTTGAAGTAAACTCTAATAAAATGCACCAAGTGTGTGAGTAACCGTGATCGTCTCTGCTCGTGAACATGATCTGAGAGAGAACATGGTGGGGTTATGATTGACGTAAGTAGGCGTTGAGGGTCTCTTAGAGGTCATTCTAGATTCGATCGCTTATCGTTGACCACATATTTATTTTTCATGTTTCGTAAGATTAGCCACCATAAATGCTTAGTGATGCTGCAAACTAAACAGATACCCCTTCCCAATCCTAAGCATAGCAGCACACGATCGTGTAGTTCGTCTGCTAAAGCTTTTCCAATGTCAAGTATCGTTTCCTTAGACCATGAGATTGTGCAACTCCCGGATACCGTAGGAATACTTGCCAAACGTCACAATGTAATGGGGTGGCTATAAAGGTACACTACGGGTATCACCGAAAGTGTCTGTTGGGTTGGCACGAATCGAGACTAGGATTTGTCACTCCGTGTGATGGAGAGGTATCTCTGGGCCCACTCGGTAAGACATCATCATAATGAGCTCAATGTGACTAAGGATTTAGCCATGGGATGTTGTGTTATGGAACGAGTAAAGAGACTTGCCGGTAACGAGATTGAACAAGGTATATGGATACCGACGATCGAATCTCGGGCAAGTATCATATCGGTAGACAAATGGAATTGTATACGGGATTGATTGAATCCTCGACATCATGGTTCATCCGATGTGATCATCGTGGAGCATGTGGGAGCCAACATGGGTATCCAGATCCCGCTGTTGGTTATTGACCGAAGAGGTGTCTCGGTCATGTCTACGTGCCTCCCGAACCCGTAGGGTCTACACACTTAAGGTTCAATGATGCTAGGGTTATAGGGAAATAGTGTATGTGGTTACCGAAGGTTGTTCGGAGTCCCAGATGAGATCCTGGACTTCACGAGGACCTCCGGAATGGTCCGGAGGTGAAGATTCATATATAGGAAGTGATCTTTTTGTCATAGAAAGAGTTTTGGGCATCACTGGTAACGTACCGGGACCACCGGAAGGGTTCCGGGGTCCACTGTGTGGGGCCATCGGCACCAGAGGGCTGCGTGGGATGGAGGTGGGAGGGAACCAGCCCCAGGCGGGCTGGTGCGCCTCCACACCCAGCCCAAGGCGCAGCAAAGGTGGGAAGGGGGGGAACCCTAGGCGTAGATGGGCCTAAGGCCCACCTAGGGCGCTGCCCCTCGCACTCCCTCTCCTGGCCGCCGCACCAGCTGGCATCTAGGGCTGCCGCCGGCTCCTAGGCTGGGAACCGTAGGGCTGTGCCCTCCCCCCTCCTCCTCCTATATGTAGTGGAGGGTTCGGGGCTGCCAAACACAAAAGTTCCTCTCTCTCTCAGCGTAGCCCTCCCCCTCCCCCTCCTCGTCCTCCATAGTGCTTGGCGAAGCCCTGTCGGAGTACCACGCAGCTCCACCGTCACCACACCGTCGTGCTGCCGGAGCTCTCCCTCAACCTCTCCTTCCTCCTTGCTGGATCAAGGCATAGGAGACTTCACCGGGCTGCACGTGTGTTGAACGCGAAGGCGCCGTTGTACGACGCTTAGATCGGAATCCTCCGCGATTTGAATCGCTGCGAGTATGACTCCACCAACCGCGTTCTAGTAACGCTTCCGCTTTGCGATCTTCAGAGGTATGAAGATGCACTCTCCCCACTTGTTGCTGGTTTCTCCATAGATGGATCTTGGTGAACACGTTGGAATTTTTTTGATTTACTACTACGTCTCCCAACAGTGGCATCATGAGCTAGGTATATGCGTAGAATCTATGCACGAGTAGAACACAAGTTGTTGTGGGCGTTGATCTTGTTAATTTTCTTGCCGTTACTAGTCTTATCTTGATTCGGTGGTATTGAGGGATGAAGCGGCCCGAACCAACTTTACGCGTACGCTTACGTGAGACTGGTTCCACCGCCTAACATGCACTTGTTGCATAAGGTGGCTAGGGGGTGTCTGTCTCTCCCACTCTAGTCGAATCGGATTCAATGAAGAGGGTCCTTATGAAGGGTAAATAGCAATTGGCATATCGCGTTTTGGTTTTTGCGTAGGTAAGAAACGTTCTTCCTAGAAACCTATAGCAGCCACGTAAAAACTTGCAACAACAAATTAGAGGACGTCTAACTTGTTTTTGCAGCATATGCCTTGTGATGTGATATGGCCAAAGGATGTGATGTGATGCATTGTGATGTATGAGATTGATCATGTTCTTGTAATAGGATTCACAACTTGCATGTCGATGAGTATGACAACCGGCAGGAGCCATAGGAGTTGTCTTATTTTATTGTATGACCTGCGTGTCAATCATAAATGCCATGTAATTACTTTACTTTATTGCTAATCGTTAGCCATAGTAGTAGAAGTAATAGTTGGCAAGACAACTTCATGAAGACAAGATGATGGAGATCATGATGATGGAGATCATGGTGTCATGCCGGTGACAGTGATGATCATGGTGCCCCGAAGATGGAGATCAAAGGACCAAGATGATATTGGCCATATCATGTCACTATATTGATTGCATGTGATGTTTATCATATTTACATCTTATTTGCTCAGAACGACTGTAGCTAAATAAGATGATCTCTCACTAAAATTTCAAGAAATGTGTTCACCCTAACTATGCACCGTTGCTAAGGATCGTTGTTCTGAAGCACCATGTGATGATCAGGTGTGATAGGTTCTAACGTTCGCATACAATGGGTGTAAGCCAGATTTACACACGCAATACACTTAGGTTGACTTGACGAGCCTAGCATGTACAGACATGGCCTCGGAACAAGGGAGACCAAAAGGTCGAACATGAGTCATATAGAAGATACGATCAACATGGAGATGTTCACCATGGATGACTAGTCCGTCTCACGTGATGATCGGACACGAGCTATTTGACATGGATCATGTGTCACTTGGATGACTAGAGAGATGTCTATCTAAGTGGGAGTTCATTAAATAATTTGATTATGTGAACTTAATTATCATGAACTTAGTATAAAAAATTGTCTTTACAATCTATATTGTAGATCCAATGGCCAACGCTAATGTTGCCCTCAACTTCAATGCGTTCCTAGAGAAAACCAAGCTGAAAGATGATGGAAGCAACTATGCTGACTGGGTCCGTGGCTTGAGGATCATCCTCATAGCTTCCAAAATATTATATGTCCTTGATGCACCTCTAGGTGACGCACCCATTTTCCTAGCGGCTCAGGACGTTATGAACGCCTGACAGTCGTGCTATGATGATTACTTCCTGGTTCAGTGCGGCATGCTTTATAGTTTAGAACCGGGGCTCCAAAAGCATTTTGAGCAACACGAAGCATATGAGATGTTCCAAGAGCTAAAATTGGTTTGCCAAGCTCATGTGCGGGTCGAGAGAGATGATGTCTCCGACAAGTTCTTCAGTTGTAAGATGGAGGAGAATAGTTCTGTCAGTGAGCACATACTCAAAATGTTTGGGTTGCACAACCGCTTGTCTCAACTGGGAGTTAATCTTCCGGATGACTCGGTTATTGACAGAATCCTCCAGTCGCTCCCACCTAGCTACAAGAGGTTTGTGATGAACTACAACATGTAGGGTATGGAGAAGTCCATTCCTGAGTTGTACTCGATGCTGAAATCAGCGGAGGTCGAGATCAAAAAGGAGCATCAAGTGTTGATGGTGAATAAGACCACTAGTTTCAAGAGAGGCAAGGGTAAGAAGAACTTCAAGAAGGACGGAAAAGCAGTTGCTGTGCCCGGTAAGCAAGTTGCCGGGAAGAAGAACAAGAACGGACCCAAGCCTGAGACTGAGTGCTTTTATTGCAAGGGTATAGGTCACTAGATGCGGAACTTCCCCAAGTACTTAACAGATAAGAAGGCTGGCAACGTTAAAGGTATATGTGATATACTTGTTATTGATGTGTACCTTAACAGCGCTCGTAGTAGCTCCTGGGTATTTGATACCGGTGCAGTTGCTCAGATTTGTAACTCCAAGCAGGAGCTAAGGAATAAGCGGAGACTGGCGATGGACGAGGTGACGATGCGCATCGGGAATGGTTCCAAGGTCGATGTGATCGCCCTCGGCACGGTACCTCTACATCTATCTTCGAGATTAGTTTTAAACCTTAATAATTGTTATTTAGTACCAGCTTTGAGCATGAACATTGTATCTGGATCTCGCTTGATGCGAGATGGCTATTCATTTAAATCAGAGAATAATGGTTGTTCTATTTATATGAGAGAAATGTTTTATGGTCATGCCCCGCTGGTCAATGGTTTATTTTTGATGAATCTCGAACATGATGTTACACATGTTCATAGTGTGAGTACCAAAAGATGTAAGGTTGATAACGATAGTCCCACTTACATGTGGCAGTGCCGCCTTGGTCATAGTGGTGTCAAACGCATGAAGAAACTCCATGCTGATGGACTTTTGGAGTCTGTTGATTTTGAATCATTTGACACGTGCGAACCATGCCTCATGGGCAAGGTGACCAAGACTCCGTTCTCCGGAACAATGGAGCGAGCAACTGACTTGTTGGAGATAATACATACCGATGTATGCGGTCCAATGAGCGTCGAGGCTCGTGGTGGCTCGTGCCGGGAGGGTGCCGGAGGACCCCGGGAGGGGTGTGACGACCAAAGGACTTCGTGGGCCCTTAGAAGAGGTGTACCAGCCCTTATGGGGCTGGCCAAGACCTTCCGGAAGGGCCCATGTGCTAGGGATAAGAGATAGGGCTGAAAAGGATTTAAAAGGAAGAGATCCCCTTGTGGGAGGTGGACTCCTCCCTAGGTTCGGCCGAACCTCTCCTCCTTGGAGGAGGGGCCAAGGCAGCCCTCCCTCTCCCTCCTCCTATATATATACCCAAGGGTTTGGGCTGATTTGAGACACGACTTCTCTCTCTCTCTCGGCGCAACCCTACCGTTCCTCTTCCTCGTTCTCCGTAGCGCTTGGTGAAGTCCTGCCGGAGTCCACGTAGCTCCACCGTCACCACGCCGTCGTGCTGCCAGAGCTCTCCCTCAACCTCTCCTTCCTCCTTGCTGGATCAAGGCATAGGAGACGTCATCGGGCTGCACGTGTGTTGAACGCGGATGCGTCGTTGTTCGGCGCTGAGATTGGAATCCACCGCGATCTGAATCGCTGCGAGTACGACTCCACCAACCGCGTTCTTGTAACGCTTCCGCTTAGCAATCTTCAAAGGTATGAAGATGCAATCTCTCCCCACTCGTTGCTGGTTTCTTCATAGATAGATCTTGATGACACGTAGGAATTTTTCTGATTTACTACTACGTCTCCTAACAATGGCATCATGAGCTAGGTCTATGCGTAGAATCTATGCACGAGTAGAACACAAGTTGTTGTGGGCGTCGATTTTGTTAATATGCTTACCACTACTAGTCTTATCTTGATTGTTGGTATTGTGGGATGAAGCGGCCCGGACCAACTTTACACGTACGCTTACGTGAGACTGGTTCCACAGTCTGACATGCACTTACTGCATAAGGTGGCTAGCGGGTGTCTGTCTCTCCCACCTTAGTCGGATTGGATTCGATGAAAAGGGTCCTTATGAAGGGTAAATAGCAAATTGCATATCACGTTGTGGTTTTGGCATAGGTAAGAAACGTTCTTGCTAGAAACCTATAGTAGCCACATAAAAACTTGCAACTACAAATTAGAGGATGTCTAACTTGTTTTTGCAGCATATGCCTTGTGATGTGATATGGCCAAAGAATGTGATGTGATGCATTGTGATGTATGAGATTGATCATGTTCTTGTAATAGGATTCATGACTTGCATGTCGATGAGTATGACAACCGGCAGGAGCCATAGGAGTTGTCTTATTTTATTGTATGACCTGTGTGTCAATCATAAACGCCATGTAATTACTTTACTTTATTGCTAAACGTTAGCCATAGTAGTAGAAGTAATAGTTGGCGAGACAACTTCATGAAGACACAATGATGGAGATCATGGTGTCGTGCCGGTGACAGTGATGATCATGGTGCCCCAAAGATGGAGATCGAAGGAGCAAGATGATATTGGCCATATCATGTCACTATATTGACTGCATGTGATGTTTAACATGTTTACATCTTATTTTCTTAGAACAACGGTAGTAAATAAGAAGATCTCTCAATAAAATTTCAAGGGAAGTGTTCACCCTAACTGTGCACCATTGCTAAGGATCGTCGTTCCGAAGCACCACGTGATGATCGGGTGTGATAGGTTCTAACGTTCGCATACAACGGGTGTAAGCCAGATTTACACATGCGGAACACTTAGGTTGACTTGACGAGCCTAGCATGTACAGACATGGCCTCGGAACACGGAAGACTGAAAGGTCGAACATGAGTCGTATAGAAGATACGATCAACATGGAGATGTTCACCATGGATGACTAGTCCGTCTCACGTCATGATCGGACACGGGCTAGTTGACATGGATCATGTATCACTTGGATGACTAGAGAGATGTCTATCTAAGTGGGAGTTAATTAAATAATTTGATTATGTGAACTTAATTATCATGAACTTAGTCTAAAATTATCTTTACAATCTATATTGTAGATCCAATGGCCAGCGAATGTCACCCTCAATTTCAACGCGTTCCTAGAGAAAACCAAGCTGAAAGATGATGGAAGCAACTATGCGGACTGGGTCCGTAGCTTGAGGATCGTCCTCATAGCTTCCAAGAAATTGTATGTCCTTAATGCACCACTAGGTGACCCACCCCTTCTCCCAGTAGAGCAAGACGTTGTGAACGCTTGGCATTCTCGCTACGATGATTACTCCCTTGTTCAGTGCGGCATGCTTTACAGTTTAGAACCGGGGCTCCAAAAGCGTTTTGAGCAACACAGAGCATATGAGATGTTCCAAGATCTGAAACTGGTTTTCCAAGCTCATGCCCGGGTCGAGAGATATGACGTCTCCGACAAGTTCTTCAGATGTAAGATGGAGGAGAATAGTTCTGTCAGTGAGCACATCCTCAAGATGTCTAGGCTACACAACCGCTTGACTCAGCTGGGAGTTAATCTCCCGGATGACTCGGTCATTGACAGAATCCTCGAGTCGCTTCCACCTAGCTAAAAGAGCTTTGTGATGAACTACAACATGCAAGGGATGGAGAAGTCCATTCCTGAGTTGTACTCGATGCTGAAATCAGCAGAGGTCGAGATCAAAAAGGAGCATCAAGTGTTGATGGTGAATAAGACCACTAGTTTCAAGAAAGGCAAGGGTAAGAAGAACTTCAAGAAGGACGGCAAAGCTGTTGCCGCTCCCGGTAAGCAAGTTGCCGGGAAGAAGAAGAACAAGAATGGACCCAAGCCTGAGACTGAGTGTTTTTATTGCAAGGGTACCGGTCACTGGAAGCGGAACTGCCCCAAGTACTTAGCGGATAAGAAGGACGGCAACGTTAAAGGTATATGTGATATACTTGTTATTGATGTGTACCTAACCAGTGCGCGTAGTAGCTCCTGGGTATTTGATACCGGTGCAGTTGCTCACATTTGTAACTCCAAGCAGGAGCTGTGAAATAAGCGGAGGCTGGCAAAGGACGAGGTGACGATGCGCGTCGGGAATGGTTCCAAGGTCGATGTGATCGCCGTCGGCACGCTACCTCTACATCTACCTTCGGGATTAGTGTTAAACCTTAATAATTGTTATTTAGTACCAGCTTTGAGCATGAACATTGTATCTGGATCTCGCTTGATGCGAGATGGCTACTCACTTAAATCTTGGAATAATGGTTGTTCTATTTATATGAGAGAAATGTTTTATGGTCATGCCCCACTGGTCAATGGTTTATTTTTGATGAATCTCGAACATGATGTTACACATGTCCATAGTGTGAGTACCAAAAGGTGTAAGGTTGATAACGATAGTCCCACTTACATGTGGCACTACCGCCTTGGTCATATTGGTGTCAAACGCATGAAGAAGCTCCATACTGATGGACTTTTGGAGTCTCTTGATTTCGAATCATTTGACACGTGCGAACCATGCCTCATGGGCAAGATGACCAAGACTCCATTCTCCGGAACAATGGAGCGAGCAACTGACTTGTTGGAAATAATACATACCGATGTATGCGGTCCAATGAGTGTCAAGGCTCGTGGGGGCTACCGTTATGTTCTCACCCTCACTGATGACTTGAGTAGATATGGGTATGTCTACTTAATGAAACATAAGTCTGAAACTTTTGAAAGGTTCAAGGAATTTCAGAGTGAGGTAGAGAATCAACGTGACAGGAAAATAAAGTGCCTACGATCTGATCGTGGCGGAGAATATTTAAGTCACAAGTTTGGCACGCACCTAAGGAAATGTGGAATTGTTTCACAACTCACGCCGCCTGGCACGCCTCAGAAAAATGGTGTGTCTGAACGTCGTAATCTCACTCTATTAGATATGGTGCGATCTATGATGTCTCTTACCGACTTACCGCTATCATTGTGGGGATATGCATTAGAGAATGCCGCATTCACTTTAAATAGGGCACCGTCAAAATCCGTTGAGACGACACCGTATGAATTATGGTTTGGAAATAAACCTAAGCTATCGTTTCTAAAAGTTTGGGGATGCGATGCGTATGTGAAGAAACTTCAACCTGAGAAGCTCGAACCCAAAGCGGAAAAGTGCGTCTTCATAGGATATCCCAAAGAGACTATTGGTTATACCTTCTACCTCAGATCCGAAGGCAAAGTTTTTATTTCCAAGAATGGATCCTTTCTCGAGAAAGAGTTTCTCTCGAAAGAAGTAAGTGGGAGGAAAATAGAGCTTGATGAGGTAACTGTACCTCCACTCGAACCGGAGAGTAGCGCAGCACAGGAAGTTGTTTCTATGGAGCCTACACCGGCTGGAGAGGAAGTTAATGATGATGATCATGAAACTTCAGATCAAGTTACTATTGAACGTCGAAGGTCCACTAGGACACGTTCCGCACCAGAGTGGTACGGCAACCCTGTCCTGGAGATCATGTTGTTAGACAACGGTGAACCTTCAAACTATGAAGAAGCGATGGCAGGCTCGGATTCCAACAAATGGCTTGAAGCCATGAAATCCGAGATAGGATCCATGTATGAGAACAAAGTGTGGACTTTGGTGGACTTGCTTGATGATAAGCGAGCCATTGAAAATAAATGGATCTTTAAGAAGAAGACTGACGCATATGGTAAAGTGACCGTCTATAAGGCTCGGCTTGGCGCTAAGGGTTATCGACAAGTTCAAGGAGTTGACTACGATGAGACTTTCTCACCCATAGCGATGCTGAAGTCTGTCCGAATCATGTTAGCAATTGCCGCATTTTATGATTATGAGATCTAGCAAATGGATGTCAAAACGGCATTCCTTAATGGCTTCCTCAAGGAAGAACTGTATATGATGCAGTCGTAAGGTTTTGTCGATCCTAAAGATGCTAACAAGGTATGCAAGCTCCAGCGCTCCATCTATGGGTTGGTGCAAGCATCTCTGAGTTGGAACATTCACTTTAATGAGGTGATTAAAGCGTTTGGGTTTATACAGGTTTATGGAGAACCCTGTATTTACAAGAAAGTGAGTTGGAGCTCTGTAGCATTTCTCATATTATATGTGGATGACATATTGTTGATGGGAAATGATATAGAACTTTTGGAAAGCGTAAAGGCCTACTTGAATAAGTGTTTTTCAATGAAGGACCTTGTAGAAGCTGCTTACATATTAGGCATCAAGATCTATGGAGATAGATCGAGACGCCTCAGAGGTCTTTCACAGAGCACATACCTTGACAAGATATTGAAGAAGTTCAATATGGATCGGTCTAAGAAGGGGTTCTTGCCTATGTTACAGGGTGTGAGATTGAGTACGACTCAATGCCGACCACGGCAAAAGATAGAGAAGAGATGGGTGTCATCCCCTATGCTTCAGCCATAGGATCTATTATGTATGCCATGCTATGTACCAGACCTGATGTGAACCTTGCCATAAGTATGGTAGGGAGGTACCAAAGTGATCTCGGAGCGGAACACTGGACAGCGGTCAAGAATATCCTGAAGTACCTGAAAAGGACCAAGGACATGTTTCTCGTATATGGAGGTGCCGAAGAGCTCATCGTAAAGGGTTATGTCGATGCTAGCTTCGACGCACATCCGGATGACTCGAAGTCACAAACTGGATACGTGTATATTTTGAACGGAGGAACAGTCAGCTGCTGCAGCAGCAAGCAAAGCGTCGTGGCAACATCTACATGTGAAGCAAAGTACATAGCTGCTTCGGAAGCAGCAAAGGAAGGAGTCTAGATGAAGGAGTTCATCACCGACCTAGGAGTGATTCCCAATGCGTCGGGCCTGAAGACTCTATTCTATGACAACACTGGAGCTATTGCCCTTGCCAAGGAGCCCAGGTTTCACAAGAAGACAAGACACATCAAATGCCGCTTCAACTCCATTCGTGATCACATTCAGCAAGGAGATATAGATATTTGTAAAGTACATACGGATCTGAATGTCGTAGATCCGTTGACTAAACCTTTCTCGCGAGCAAAACATGATCAACACCAGAACTCTATGGGTGTTCGAATAATCACAATGTAACTAGATTATTGACTCTAGTGCAAGTGGGAGACTGTTGGAAATATGCCCTAGAGGCAATAATAAAATGGTTATTATTGTATTTCCTTGTTCATGATAATTGCCTACTGTTCATGCTATAATTGTGTTAACCGGAAACCGTAATACATGTGTGAATACATAGACCACAACATGTCCCTAGAGCCTCTAGTTGGCTAGCTCATTGATCAATAGATGGTCACGGTTTCATGACCATGGACATTGGATGTCATTCATAACGGGATCACATCATTAGGAGAATGATGTGATGGACAAGACCCAATCCTAAGCATAGCACAAGATCGTGTAGTTCGTCTTCTAAAGCTTTTCCAATGTCAAGTATCGTTTCCTTAGACCATGACATTGTGCAACTCCCGGATACCGTAGGAATACTTTGGGTGTGCCAAACGTCACAACATAACGGGGTGGCTATAAAGGTACACTACGGGTATCTCCAAAAGTGTCTGTTGGGTTTCCGGTTATAGAGATCGAGACTGGGATTTGTCACTCCGTGTGATGGAGAGGTATCTCTGGGCCCACTCGGTAAGACATCATCATAATGAGCTTAATGTGACTAAGGAGTTAGCCACAGGATGATGTGTTATCGAACGAGCAAAGAGACTTGCCAGTAAGGAGATTGAACAAGGTATAGGGATACCGACGATCGAATCTCAGGCAAGTATCATACATGTAGACAAAGGGAATTGTATACGGGATTGATTGAATCCCTGACATCGTGGTTCATCCGATGTGATCATCATGGAGCATGTGGGAGACAACATGGGTATCCAGATCCTGCTGTTGGTTATTGACCGGAGAGGTGTCTCGGTCATGTCTACGTGCCTCCCGAACCCGTAGGGTCTAGACACTTAAGGTTCGATGACGCTAGGGGGGATTAGTGTATGTGGTTACTGAAGGTTTTTCAGAGTCTCGGATGAGATCCCGAAGGTCACAAGGAGCTCAGGAATGGTCCAGAGGTAAAGATTCATATATAGGAAGTGAGGTTTTGGTCACTGGAAGAGTTTCGGGCATCACCGATAACGTACCGGGACCACCGGAAGGGTTCCGGGGGTCCATCGTGTGGGGCCACCGGCACCAGTGGGCTGCATGGGCCGAAGGTGGGATGGAACCAGCCCTAGTTGGGCTGGTGCGCCTCCACACCCAGCCCGAGGCGTAGCAAAGGCGGGAGGGGGAACCCTAGGCGTAGATGGGCCTAAGGCCCACCTAGGGCACTGCCCCTCCTACTCCCTCTCCTGGCCACTGCACCATATGGCATCTGGGGCTGCCGCCGGCTCCTAGGGTGGGAACCCTAGGTCTGTGCCCTCCCTCCTCCTCCTCCTATATATAGTGGAGGGTTTGGGGCTTCCAGACACAAGAGTTCCTCTCTCTCTCGGTACAGCCCTACCCCTCCTCCTCGTCCTCCGTAGTGCTTGGCGAAGCCCTGTCAGAGTACCACGCAGCTCCACCGTCACCATGCCATCGTGTTGCCGGAGCTCTCCCTTAACCTCTCCTTTCTCCTTGTTGGATCAAGGTGTAGAACACATCATCGGGCTGCACGTGTGTTGAACGCTGAGGCGTCGTTGTTCGGCGCTTAGATCGGAATCCACCGCGATCTGAATCGCTGCGAGTACGACTCCACCAACCGTGTTCTAGTAACGCTTCCGCTTTGTGATCTTCAAAGGTATGAAGATGCACTCTCCCCACTCGTTGCTGGTTTCTCCGTAGATGGATCTTGGTGAACACGTAAGATTTTTTTTGATTTACTACTACGTCTCCCAACAGTAATTTCGATCATTCTTACAGCCAGCACATCGACAATACATAAAACCATCCGGCAGCTTGTTTGCCTCAGCCACAACCAGAAAAGTATGCACACCATTAATGAACTAGGAAGAGCATCGGTCCTCGTACATCTATTGCCGGCTCATCTTCATTACACAACACCGAAAAGACAAAATTAATACAATTTCGTACATAAAGTCCATACACACTTGTTCTCATAAAACAACATACAAACTCTCTAGCTAAAGCATTTAAATGCAACAACAAATGCGATCAACATCGCAACTAAGGTAAGAATTGATCCAACAGCATAGTCAACCAAGCCTCACTATCAATGGCATATCTTTTAAATTTTCTAATCTTCAAGCGTATTGCACCCATCTTGATCTTGTGATCATCAACGACATCGGCAACATACAACTCCAGTTTCATCTTCTCTTGTTCAACTCTTTTCAATTTTTCTTTCAAATACTCGTTTTCTTTTTCAACTAAATTTAACTTCTTGACAAGAATATCTATGTCGGTTGGAATCTCCGGTTCACATACCTCCTAGATAAAAATATTTATGTCAACTTAATTGGCATAATTGTCATAAACACGAAATGCAACAAAGAGTTATAAAAGAGAGTATATACCACATCTGCATCATAAACCGGACGAGGGCCGACGGGGACGGATTTCAAAACCATGCCACTATGCATAACAAACAACCATATAGGTAAGAAAACTATACAAGTAACTAACTAAATCTTACAAACATGTTTTTTTAATAAAAAAGATAAGAACAAGAAGCTCACCAAGGTGGTGCCGGCAACGGGACGGTGCGGGCGATCGATGGTGGTTAGGACAAGGACGGGAAGGCACTAAGTAAACCACACCTACAAATGCAAAGTAAGAAGTTAATTTGAGATCAAATTGCATAAATAAAATAAACTACCACATACAAACTAAAACCCACAACTTACTATACTTATAGAGCATTGCGAGAGCTAATCTATCAATGAGAGATGAAAGGACAAAGTTGCTAACCTTTGTGAACACTTGGATGGATGGGATGGCTCCAAATCTTGACAAATTTTGGCAAAAATGGAGGATGAGCTCGAGGAAGAGAGGAAGAACAGAGAGGATAGGAAAGGGGAAGAACAAAGAAGACTCTGCTCGGGCTGGCACCGAAGGGTTTCAATATAGGGGGACCTTTAGTCCCAGTTGGTGGCTCCAACCGCGACTAAAGGTTAGCCCATAGTCGCGGTTGGAGCCACCAACCGGGACTAAAGGTTCCCGTGGGGCCCCAGGCTAACGTTGGCCTGCCACCAGGCCTTTAGTGCCGGTTCGTGGCACGAATCGGGACTAAAGGTCCATCATGAATCGACACTAATGATCCCCGTCACGAAAGGACACTAATGAACACATTAGGGCTGGTTCAAAAGCCAACTGGGACTAATGATGTGGACAAAAGGTCTGTTTTCTACTAGTGGACATAGTTAGCTAGACGATGCAAGGAAGCGGTGATCACCATTTCATGGTCGAGCCCTTGCCCATGTAGTCACTGAAGTGATGGTGCATCTCCTCCATGTAGGCGTCAGCGATGGGAGGATCGTCATCCTTGTTGTTTGTGCTAGTGGTATTGTCTAACGCTGAAGAGATGTAGCCGAAGAAGAGGCGGATGGTGCGGGCTTCCTCCTTCGCGTGGAAAGCCGTCTTGACCTTGGCGGTCTCCTTCTCCCTCGCGTGATGCTCCTACGCCTCAATACCGAGCCAGAGCGCCTTCACATTCTTGTGTCACATGATCCTAGCGTTCGTCCGTTGAGGTAAGCGAACAACACATGACCTCAATGAAGAGCTGCTCCTTCGGGGCGACATGGACGAAGCGGGCGCATTGGCGTGAAGGATTGGCCTCCACCTCCCTATGGCCGGCCTGATGCTGCTCGCGGCGGGCAGCCTTCGCCTCCGGCATTTGCATCATCTCGGTAGCCGTGGGCACGAGCACGCATCACTTCCCTGGAGGAGATGGCGTTGGAGGGGAAGGGGAGATTGCCGTCCTACTCTAGATATTGAGCGATGCAGAGTGAGTTTGGCGAGCATAGTGGGCGGCATTGCCGCGGCGGGACCGCAAGGAGTTGGCTACGGACGACGCGGGGCTCGAGATCCCACCAGTGTCCCGCCGCGAGCACTTGATAGTGATGCGTATGGTAAGCTCCTCGTCATTCGGTGCGTCATTGCAGGAGCTGAAGTCCTCCTGCTCTTCACGAGGGTGTTCCAGTCCATTAGAGCAGAGTCGCTGCCAAAGTCATCGTCGAACTTGGCCATGGCAGAGGAGACAACAGGGGAGCAGAGAGATCGGGGAGAGGAAGGGGAAGATACTAGAGGGGAGCGGAGAGGGCAAGAGGACCGAGAGGAGTGGGGTTTGACTAGGGTTCATCGGACTAGCTACAATTTTTGTGGGGGTGATCTGGGCCATAGTGGGACGGTCCAACGTGGCGGCGTTATCTGGGTGTGTCCGGGCTTCCCCATATCCTCCCCACATATGGGGGTTGGCGGACAACCTGGACGTTTGGGTCAGATGTGCCAGGTTCAGTTGGGTGGCAATTTTGCATCTGAGCAGTGTCCATGCAGCCTGCCCGGGCATTTGGGGCAGATATGCAGGGTCGAGTTGTAGATGATCTTACTACGTAGATAAAAGTATCCTACCACTACTCGTCATTGAAGATGTAGACGATCTCCATGCAGGTTGTGCCAGCCGGACTGGTCCCGACTCCATGGTCGCGAAGAGTTCATTGTGCTTCGTCTGCGCCTTCTGGGGGGGAACAACGGTTAGCCTCCACCTACGCCTCCGCGAGGGTGGTCTAATGATTCATTGCCTTTACTTATTAGGCGAATCAAACTCCGGTTGTGCGTCGCCAATGCCGAATTCGACAACTGGAGGCGGTGGATCCTTCTTGCCTTCTTCCTACAGCTCTGCGTCCTATGGCACATGTGGTGATCCATTGTCGGGCCATGGATACCAGTGGGCTATGAGATCCAATAAGATGTGAGTTGGTAGCGCGGAGGGGCGATGGTAGAAACATGACTTGCTAGGGTTGGGGTCGCCGCCCGACTTAAATAGTCATATTTCCCCCTCTGGCAGGGTTCTCACCAGACCGCTTGGCAACGATGGGTATTCGTGTGGGTCTCGCATGTTTGTGTGGCGTGCTGGACGCATCCGGACCTCCTCATATACGCCCCATATATGTGTTGGATACAGGGGGTGTCGGACAACCTAGACATACTGAGCCAGTTTGAGGAGCCCGATTGTGATATGTTGGCAATTAATGAAGTATTCATGCTCTATTTACATGAGTTCTACATAGTTTTGGTGCACTTTTATATTATTTTTATGGACTAACATATTAATCTAGTACCCAATGTCAGCTCTTGTTTTTTTCCTATTTGTTTGTTTCATAGAGAAACCATACCAAATGAAGATCAAACGCGATAAAAATTTGTGGTGATTTTGTATGGAAAATAAGAGACTCGTGAAGATTTGGCAGGGAATCGAAGGTGTCGAAGGGGGCCAAAAGATCAAGGGACTCCCCCTAGGGTGCACCATCTAAGCTTGTGGGGCCCTCAGGACTCCCTCGGGCATGAATCCAAGGCTGGAAATTCCTATACATTTGGATGTTGGAAATATGCCCTAGAGGCAATAATAAAATGGTTATTATTATATTTCCTTGTTAATGATAATCGTTTATTATCCATGCTATAATTGTATTGATTGGAAACTCAATTGCATATGTGGATACATAGACAACACTGTGTCCCTAGTATGCCTCTAGTAGATTGGCTCGTTGATCAAAGATGGTCAAGGTTTCCTAGCCATGGACATAAAATGTCATTTGATAATGGGATCACATCATTGGGAGAATGATGTGATGGACAAGACCCAAACTATAAACATAGCATATGGTCGTGTTAGTTTATTGCTATAGTTTTCTGCATGTCAAGTATATGTTCCTATGACCATGAATCATGCAACTTACTGACACCGAAGGAATACCTTGTGTGTATCAAATGTCGCAACATAAATAGGTGACTATAAAGATGCTCTACATGTATCTCCAAGCGCGTATGTTGAGTGGGCATGGATCAAGACTGGGATTTGTTACTCTGTGTCACGGAGAGGTTTCTCAGCGCCCACTCAGTAATCCAACATCACAATGAGTCTTGCAAGCAATGTGACTAATAAGTTAGTCATGGGATCTTGTATTATGGAACGAGTAAAGAGACTTGCTGGTAACGAGATTGAATTAGGTATAGAGATACCGACGATCGAATCTTGGGCAAGTAACGTACCGAAGAACAAAGGGAACAACATACGAGATTAACTAAATCCTTGACATAGAGGTTCAATCGATAAAGATCATCATAGAATATGTAGGAACCAATATGGGCATCTAGGTCCTGCTATTGGTTATTGACTGTAGAAGTGTCTCGGTCATGTCATTCTCGAACCCGTAGGGTCTGCACACTTAAGGTTAGTTGATGTTTTAGTATAATAGAGTTATGTATGTTGGTGAACGAAGGTTGTTCGAAGTCCCAGATGAGATCATTGACATCACAAGGAGCTCCGAAATGGTCTGGAGGTAAAGATTGATATATAGGAAAGTGGTGTTTGAACTCTAGAAAAGTTTCGGGCATTTCCGGCAGTGAACCGGGAGTGACGAATGGGTTTCGAGGGTCCAACAAGTGGGGCCACCACACCCCAAGAGGGCCACATGGGCCTTAGGGTGGCACACCATCCCCTGGTGGGCTGGGAGGCGAGACCAAGAGGGACTATGTGGCTGGACTTGTGGTAAAATTAAAACCCAAGTGGGGAAGGGAAGGAGTCCTACTAGGAGTAGGATTGGAGGTGGACTCCTCCACCTCCTCCTACTTTTGGCCGACTCCTAGGAGGAGCCCTAGGGAGGCCAGCCCCTACCCTTCCTCCTATATATACTAGAGGGGAGAGAGGGCAGCCGCACCAAATACATAGCCACGGTGCAACCTTCTCTCCCCAATAGATCGTATCCCTCTAATTTCGGCGGCGCTTAGGCAAAGCCTTGCTGGAATAGTTCCACCACCATCGCCGCCGTGCCATCGTGCTACTGGAGAACTCATATATCTCTCCGCTCCCTCTTGCTGGATCAAGAAGGCGGAGATCATCATCGAGCTATACGTGTGCTGAACGTGGAGGTGTCGTCCGTTCGGTGATAGTTCAGGACGGATCGTGATTGGATCGTGGGACGCCTGGAAATTTGGATCACGAAGACGTTCGACAACATCAACCGCATTTCTTAACGCTTCCCGCTTAGCGGTCTAAAAGGGTATGTAGATCCACTCTCCCTCTCGTAGATGTTCATCACCATGGATAGATCTTGCGTGTGCATAGGAAATTTTTTGTTTCCCATGCAACGTTCCCCAACATCGGAAACCCTTGAAGTTAACCTAGATGACTTTTTTCCACCACCGCAAGCCTATGTTCCAAAGCGATCTCATCTGGAGGCCTTCTCCGGCACCCTGTCGGAGGAGGCATGCCATGACCAAAGGCCATCTTCATCATCCCCGCTGCCTCCATTATGAGGAGGGGGTAGTTCACCCCCGAGGTTGGGGTTATGTACAAGTAGCTACGTGTTTGATATCCCTCTCTCGTGATGTTGATAGGACACGATCTTGATGTACTTTGAGCTTTGTTAATATAGTTGGATCATATAGTGTTCTTCCCCTCCATCTCTTTTGCGGTGTATTGAATCTTGCTCTTTGAGGTTTATTTGTTATTCGACTGAATATTTTGGATTTGAGATTACTTGATGCATGTATCACTCCCGGACTCGTGGTGACATTGGGGTATCTAGGTGACATTAGAGTTGATTGATGTGTATCATATGGTGTTGTCAGAGTATGATCTCTCGAACTATCATGACACTTTGGGGTGGTTCAATAGATTGAGTGGAAACACAACTTTGGAGCGATTATTTTCTATACTTTGAGGGATTATTTGTTGATACAATTGTGTTAGTAACGTTGAGAGAATGCACTAGTGAAAGTATGAATCCTAGGCTTTGTTTTCAGGCATTAAAATACCATATGTGCTCACTTTTATCACTTGCTACCTTGTTTTATTATTATTTCATATTACAAACATATATCTACTATTCATACTACACGTATACACTACTGCAGGATGATCCAAAGATGACACATCAATCAGAGACCCTTCGACGAAACTGTGTGTGATGCATGAATCACAAACGGTATAGTTCAAGATCCGTCATCAATGTCACGAACTGTGTGTGATGGTGGATCCACCAAATATGATTCAAAAAATAGTTGCGTGTCTGATCCATGGTAAACATTTTGTTCTTATGAACTGTTTGGGATTAGCTAAGATAACGGAAACAGTTAACAAAACTACATACGTTTGCAAAGTATGACATACAGTTCCCTCGGATAAACTATTTGCGCTGATCCAGCAGAACACAAACGGGTTAGCATAAGAAGGTGTGTGTGATACGCAACAAACAGTTCATTCATCAGAATTGTGTGGGAAGACCAATAATAACCAAAACGATTCATCCGGACAAGTTGTGTGTGTTGTGGGAAAACGGTTGCTACCAAAGAATTGTCAGCGATTGATGAAATCATTACCAACAGTACGTATGGTAGTGTCGTTTGCCCGTATTAATATCGCAGAAGTTTTATTATTATTATGAGTCTGACTGGGCATCACCTCTTCTTCCTCTCTCACGTCTTGTCACCACGTTTTCACCCGAGGATTCCAGTGCATGCTACAACATCGCACGACGTTTCTTTTGGCCACATGGAACCAGGCATGTTCCCACGCAAGCTTCCCCATCGGTTTTTCGCCAGAAGCGAATGAGGATAAGAGCCATCGTGCGACACACGCGGATGCACACCTAGTGCAGCCTAGCCCATCTACAAAGCATGCCAACGAGACTAAGCACCGCCTCTGCCATCAACCTCCTTGATGACAAAAGCGATCCGATGCAGGTGCAACGGCTTGTCGAGGCCGATGGCGTGTCCGGCGACGCATCGGACAACGCTGTGTTGTGCGTCATCGCAAGGGTTGAGCAGGCCCTTGGTGTAGGACGCGACCGCGCCGCCGAGCAACATAGCCGCCTCACCACTGAGAGGCTGCACCATGCGGGACAATAAGATCATTGGTGGTGCTCCTTAGAGCAAAACACGCGCGTCTGCCTGAGAGGGCAAGGCACGCCGCATAGCAAGCCTGATTGAGGGCCGCAGAGCGAGAGGTACGACGCGTGGCAGAGCAAGAGCGGTTCCATCCCCGCTTGCCTGCTATCCCACCCGACATGACATTGCAGATGTGTCCAAGGCACATCAATAGCTCTATTTCTTGCTAGGAATGGGTAGCGGCTGTTTACACCGTACTTGCACCAGAGCCTAGCCCCACCGTACTTGTACTGGACGCAAGCCGCGCCGTTCGCATGGGTCGAGTCGTTCGCATTGTTTGCGACCCCCTTGATGCCAACAGGCTCGTTAGTAGGCTCGAGCGCCTCCTTGGCCCACACATCGATCAAGGAGTAGTTGAAGAAAATGGCCGTCGCATCCTCGAGATGGTAACTTCTGATGAATTATCCAGCATGGAGCTCGAGGTCTCACTCTAGCTGTGCCGCGAGCTTGTAAACAACATAGGCGAACACATGACCGAGTTCAGGCACAACCAAGAGCTTTCGTAGGATAGGGTGTAGTCATGGACGCATTTTATTTTGTTGAATCGATTTGATGTCGACCCCAATGTCTGGAAAACAATCACAATATTGATATGTTTAGAAGTGTGAATGATTTATATTCTATTGTTATGTTTCAATATGTGTAAAAGGCTAACAGCTAGAGCGAGAAAATCAGTATGAAAACAGATAGAATTGTGAAACTAAATAATAATAATATATTTTAGTTGTTCAATAGCTCATTGAAGACATGATACATATACACTATATATCATCACGTATATGTGATTATAGTACTTAACTAATATGTACAATGAAAAAAAACTAAACTAGTGATAACCCTTTCTTGAGTTGGGAGCAGTAAAGCGACAGCCTCTCGCCAGGAGCTCCCTAGTGCGCGGTGGCTTCCCAATGCGGAGGGAGTTTGCCGCCTCCTCTTCTTCGTAGCGCTTGACCTGCCGATCAGCCTCTTCCCGGCGGAGGCACATGACCATGTAGAACATTTCACTGGGCGCCCATCGGAGCTCTTTGGCGGTGGAACGCTCGAGATTATCAACACACGCCCACGCAGCGGTAAGGCGCCTAGTGCCTCTTGCTTTCATTGCATGGTACCGACCGTCTTCGTACACCTCCACCGCTCGTCGACTCGCCCGCCGCCAAAGCTTCAGCTCCTCCTTTTCCTATGCGGCACTAAGGACATTCCAGGCCACGAGGTTCCTGACGCGCTCCTGAGCCCGGTCCTTCATGAACGCCACCTGCCTGGCTCTCTAAGCCAGCGGCAGTGCCTTCCACAAAGCCAGATTGTACTGGCCCCAAAACCAATAATCAGTTCGGGGTCTGGTGCGACTTCGTCTGGGGCGCGAAGGGGTCCTCCTCATCGCTGCATTTCGCCTTGTCCTCGTGGGTGGCACCTCCTCCTCTGCTTGTGCACAGATCGGCCGCGCCATGGCAGAGTTTTTGTGCGAGGGGTGGGATAGAGAGACGAGAGAATGCATGCAGGATGACATCTCGAGGGGCAACATTTATAGGCGGCTGGAATCTTTATCGACGCCAGCAATGATTGCAAACGATTTCCTAGTCAACACCTGTGTGTGACTTAACATCACCGACGGTTCCCAATGCATGACCGCGTGTGATTAATAGCATGTAAAAATTGGCTTCCAAAACTTGAAACGTGAAAAACAGAGTGCCAATCATGTGGGACTCGTTTTTCTTGCCAAATATTTACATTTCCTATCCAAATGTAATTCATGCATGCCATTTCTGTTACAGAAGCAAGTCTGAGATTTGTAACCACGACATCTTGGCCCCATGGCGGGAAATCATGCATATTTTCATGTACTTGAGAGCATGTTTTTTCTTTTTTTAATTGAGAAACATATATTCTCAATGCTTTTGTGTCCAAACCGTCACTCAAGATGTTTGGAACTCTTTCAAATTTATTGCAGGTGGAATATATACGTAAGCAAGTAGTACATAAATATGATTTTCCAGCGGTTTTTTGCTTCATCTAGCTTGCTCATGTGTTTCAATTTTGAACTATGGCCATTAAATTTCTGGAAACTGACTTAATGTATAAAAATGCCAATAGAACGCCAATTTTTAAAAATTTTAGGATGTCGTCATATTCATGCATTGTATCGATGAAAAACACTAGGTTGAATGAGACAATGATTGGCAGTTCATCATCACACATGCCCCCACGTTCCCTCTCATAACCATGCACCTTCGTGTGATGCTCCGGTCTGGGAGAGGCATGTGTCTCAAGCTGGGGATTACTCAGGCGGGTATTGGCGTCCCATCTCCATCCCCATCACCGCCCTCCCATCCCCTCCCTATCTACGTACTCGTGCGCGTGGATAAAAAGTTTCCCATCCACGTCTCCACCGGTTCTTTATCACCTAGGGAAACCCACACATGCATTTAAGAACAACCTTCACGTATTTCAGTAGAAAAAATAGTATTTCAACGCAATAAACAACATGTTGTGGCTAGGTTTGGGATTTCTTAGGGAATTTTGGGCCAAAGGGGTGGGATGTGTGTAAATTTGGGTGACCGAGGCCACAAATTACGTGGGGTCTACTAATTTAAGAGCCCACATGTAAGTACTTCAATTCATGCGTAACGCGTGCAATGCTATCCCATCCCCATCCTGCATGCTCGGTAAGGTGTTTGACCCACCAACTCCCCGATGGGCATTCAAGCTGGCACCCGTGCCCTAATAGAGTAATTACCCATGGGGACGCGGGTAATAGTTAACCATTGCCAGCTTGACATGTGTCAAAGCTTATCTCGAACAAGCCATTACTTTGATCATGACATCTTGGCCCCATGTCAGGAAATCATGCATATTTTCATGTACTTTGGCGCATTTTTTTTCATTGTTGATTTTAAAACCTAGATTCCCAATGCTTTTGTGTCCAAACCGTCACTCAAGGTGTTTGGAACTCCTGAAATTTATTGCACGTGGCATATATATGTAAGGAAGTAGTACATAAATATGATTTTCCAGCGGTTTTTTCTTCATCTTGCTTGTTCATGTGTTTCAGTTTGAACTATGGCCATTAAATTTTTGGAAACTAACTACATGTATAAAAATGCCAACTGAACGCCGAAAGTTTTCAGATTTAAGGATGATGGCCTTATTCGTACATTGTAACGATGAAAAAAACTAAGCTGAATGAGGAAGCGATCCGGTTCGTCATCACACAATGCCCCATGTTCCCTCTCGGAACTATACGAGCCTGTGTGTGATGCTCTAGTTTGTGAGAGGCATGTGTCAAAGCTTATCTCGAACAAGCCGTTACTTTGACCACGACATCTTGGCCCTATGGAGGGAAATCATGGAGATTTTCATGTACTTCATAGCATTTTTTAATTTATTTTTTTGACTTTAAAAACCTAGATTCTCAATGCTTGTGTCCTAACCGTTACTAAAGATGTTTGCATGTGGGATATAAATGGAAGCACTAGTACATAAATATGATTTTCTAGTGGTTTTTGCTTCATCTTGCACATGTCCATGTATTTTAGTCTTGAATTATGGCCATTAGATATCTAGAAACTAACTTCATGTATAAAAATGCTCATTGAACCCCCAAAATGTCCAAATCTCAGGATGTCGGACGTATTTGTGCATTGTAACAAATTCAAAAAGAGCTAGGCCAAATGAGACAATGACTAGCGGTTCGTTATCAAACAAGGCTCATGTTCCCTCTTGGAACCATGACCCTTCATGTGATGCTCCGTTTCATGAGAGGCATGTCTCAAAGCTTATCTCGAACAAGCCGTTACTTTGACCACAACATCTTGGCCCCATGTCGGGAAATCATGCAGATTATTATCATGTACTTCAGAGCATTTTTTCCATTTTTTGAATTTTAAAACCTAGATTCCCAATGTGTGCACATGTGTCCAAACCGTTACCCAAGATTTTTGGAACTCCTTCAAATTTGTTGCAAGCAGCATATATAGCGAAGCAAGTAGTACATAAATATGAATTTTCTAGCAGGTTTTGCTTCATCTTGCATGTTCGTGTCTTACAGATTTGAATTATGTCCGTAAAATTTCTAGAAACTAACTTAATGTATAAAAATGCCAATTGAACCCTAAATATTTCCTAATTTTAGGATGCCGTTAGTGGATTTTGACGGTAGGGATATTTTTCTTACAATTAAAACAATATCCGTTACCGTTGGACCCCAAAATAGTTTTATAATACAATACAAAAACTGAACTGCGTACACACGGTTCCATATAGGAACCGTTTGTGATGAAAATTCATGGATCTATTTATGTCTTACGAGGGAAGCTTCGTCGGCTTCGTCTAGCTTGGATTCCGTTCACCCTCGATCATCATTCCCCAACAAACCCTTTCTGCAAAGAATGACGTTGTGGGAATGCTTCGTAAGGGTGCGTACGACCACCCGCTCGGGCCCGAGCGCTACCACCTCTGCCAAGAACGCGCCCGCCTCTATCAAGAGTGCAACCGCATCCGGCTTAAGCATGACGCATCCATCGAAAGGGCCTCTGCGGCGGCCGACAGGGCTTTTGCGACGGTCAAAAGGGCATCTATAGCCACGGCGATGGAAACTGCAGCTGCTGCGACGATGACTGCAAACTCCAAGAGCGCTCGAGTAGCGTGCCAAGCCGTGGAGGCCGCCGTTGCCTAGGTCGAGGCCATCCAGGACTAAATCATTGAGAACACCCACACCAAGATACTCCAGGCTTCGCCAAAATCCAACATGCGCTACACATCCAAAGAGGCGACGACTTCGGATGCAGACAGGCTTGTAGATGATGCGGCAGCAGAGGCCATGGATCCCCTTCCGTAGGAGATCTCCGAGGATGAGCTGGAGATGCAGGAGTCGTTCGAGAGCGTCGAGTGCTGGGAGGAGTTGTGCGTGGCTCAGGAGGAGGCCGAGAAGCGCTTGTCCATTAAGGAATCGGCGGTGGAGTACCAACGCGAGCTATGGCGGTGCCACTACTATGAGTACTACAAAAATGAGGACAACGGCAATGACGTGGGCAACGCTGAGGATGAGCACGTCGCCGCGGTCGAAGTTAGCCTGGGGTAGGCGGAGTCCGGCATCAGCGGAATGCCGTCAGAACAGGTCTTCGACATCTTATCGAACAACGGCGATGCATAGGTCGGCGGCTCATCAGCGTCTTTGTTAAAGTTATGCATATTAGTAATAGCCTTTGTTCACAGAGCCGGTCTTTTGTAAGAGCTATGTCTAGTTTAAGCAGCTTGATTATTTAGTGAACTTGCTCAGTTTAGTAACCGTGAGCTATGTGTGTCAGCTAATTTGTATACCCAAGTTAGCAGTTGATGTTAAATTATGCAATGACGTGGATGTGCACTATAACCAGGGAATACGTGGGGAGAGGCGAAATTTTGTATGTTGTGTATCATCGCACACGATAAAAGCAGAAACACCGTGTCTGATGAATCTTCGCGCGCCAAGTTTCCCTGTAACGAGCGAAAAATTTCGCCGACCACCGAAATATTTGGCTCCCCTCCCCCCAAGGGCAACATTTCCCCTGTAACACCCCCTCCCTCCCTGCGTGTCACCGCCCACATCTCTCCCTCTAGCATCCGACCGCCACGGACACACCATGGTCTCCTCGAGTGCCCCCTCAAGCGGTATCTTCGACGACAACGAATCTCTCACCAGCCAGGTATTCATCTCTCTTCTCTCTGACTCAAATAGGCTTAGGTTTTTTTTGGAATTGGGGATTTTAAAGCGGTAGACCGATTTGCGCCATTTCTTTCTCTTGTAGATCCCTAGGACAATCACTTCCAAGGAATGGAGAGGGGTAGCTGAAGACCTACATGTTCATGGTCTACATCAATTCCCATCCGTGAAGTTACGAGCTTTTGAATCTGGGTAGAGTGGGCGGAAGTTTCTAGGACGTGCAAAGAATGTAAGCCTAACTCTCATTGTTAGAAATCATTAGTTATATCAGGTGTGATTCGGAAACTTCCCGTGTGCTATTTGATTCTGGATGTGATTAAGACACTGTCATAGTTTTAACCTGAAGGCACATTGACAGCAAGTAAACTATATGCTACGTGAGTTATCATTGCATGAAAATTTATAGCAAGGTAGTACACATGAAGCACTTCATTTCATTCAGCATGAGCAAGGTCAAATTATGCACAAAAACATGGCTAGCATCAACACAACATGGCAATATGAAATAAATAGAGTCTCAGACTGTGTGGAAAAAACAGGGTGCAAGATAGTAAGTTTTAACAGATTGGAATGATTGATAGAAGAATGTACATACCTATCACTACTAATTTGATTTCATTCAAACACTGTCGATGTGCATCCTGTACTACAAAGATTGCTGCATTTATATTTAGCTTCCTGGTAAAATTGGCAACTTGTTATTACACATGACAGAAATAGAGGAGGGATGAGTACTAGAGCATCCTACTACGAAGACTCTTCGAGCAGAACCATGGCATGGCCGATGAAGACCCATGTAATCTCGATTCCGACGAAATGTCTGAAGCAGAAGGTTAAAAGCTACTTTCTAGTCAGAAGGTAGACCCATTTGAAGCACGCAAGTACAAGCATGACCATCCATTTCTTGTTAGTGAATACTTTGATGAGTGAAGTTAGAGTTGTCGCAAGTTACATAAATATTGCATGGACATAATGTCAAAAGGAGAAGATCATAACATTGTGGAATTGCACTACAACCGTCATCATTCCTGTCACGATGCAGGTACCATTAGTGTGTAATTCGAGGACTTTCACCTCTTCTTCAACTTCGATAAGATTGGATTGAAACAAAAGAGGGGATGCCTTCTAGGCATGCCCAAGCTTAGATTCTTGAATCTTCCTAGAATATTACGTTGGGGTGCCTTGGGCATCCCCAAGCTTAGGCTCTTGTAAATCCTTATTCCATTGTCCGAAAACTTGAAAACTTAAATCACACAAAACTTAACAAAACCTCGTGAGATCCGTTAGTATAAGCAACATATCAAATACTTTAGGTACTGTTATAAATTAATTCAGATTACATTATTGCATAATATTTATTGTATTCTAACTCCTCCATGGCTTATATACACCCCCGATACAATCCATAGCATCATCAAAACAAGCAAAAACATAATATGTCTAAAACAGAATAGTCTGTAATGATTTTTGGAAATATGCCCTAGAGGCAATAAATAAAGTGTTTATTATTGTATTTCCTTGTTCATGATAATAGTTTATTATCCATGCTATAATTGTATTAATTGGAAACACATTACATGTGTGGGTAAATAGACAACACTTTGTCCCTAGTATGCCTCTAGTGAACTAGCTCGTTGATCAAAGATGGTCAAGGTTTCCTAGCCATTGACATGAGATGTCATTTGATAACGGGATCACATCATTAGTAGAATGATGTGATGGACAAGACCCAAACTACAAACATAGCATATGATCGTGTCAGTTTATTGCTACTGTTTTCTGCATGTCAAGTATATGTTCCTATGACCATGAGATCATGCAACTCACGAATACCGGAGGAGTGCCTTGCGTGTATCAAACGTCGCAACGTAACTGGGTGACTATAAAGGTGCTCTACAGGTATCTCCGAGGGTGTCTGTTGAGTTGGCATGGATCAAGACTACGATTTGTTACTCCGTGTGACGGAGAGGTATCTCAGGGCCCACTCGGTAATACAACATCACAATGAGCCTTGCAAGCAATGTGTCTAAGTGTTAGTCACGGGATCTTGTATTACGGAACGAGTAAAGAGACTTGCCGATAACGAGGTTGAACTAGGTATGGAGATACCGACGATCGAATCTCGGGCAAGTAACATATCGAAGAACAAAGGGAACATCATACGGGATTAACTGAATCCTTGACATAAAGGTTCGACCGATAAAGATCTTCGTAGAATATGTAGGAACCAATATGGGCATCCAAGTCCCGCTATTGGTTATTGACCGTAGAGGTGTCTCGGTCATGTCTACATAGTTCTCAAACCTGTAGGGTCTGCACACTTAAGGTTTGGTGAAGTTTCGGTAGTATAGAGTTATGTATGGTGGTGACTGAAGGTTGTTCGGAGTCCCAGATGAGATCCCGGACGTCACGAGGAGCTCCAGAATGGTCAGGAGGTAAAGATTGATATATAGGAATTCCTATTTTGGTCGCCGGAAAATCTTCGGGCTCATCGGTAGTGTACCGAGAGTGCCGGTAGTGTACCGGGAGACCATCGGGAGGGGTATTTCGACCCAAGGGGCTCCATCGGCTGTGGGAGAGTGTTTATCAGCCCTTAGTGGGATGTTGTAAGTCCACACAAGGCCCATGCGGTTTGGGAAAAAAGGCCCAAAGAGAAAAAGTGGAAAAAGGCAAAAATAGGGTGAATCCTAGTCCTACTAGGATTGGAGGTGGAGTCCACCTCCTCCACCTGGTTCGGCTGACTCCTTGGAAGCTTGGCCCTTGTGCCAAGCCTCCTCCTCTCTTCCTATTATATATACTAGAGGTTTTAGGGTTTTTTCACAGAATTTTCTGCCACGTGTTGCCCGTTCCTCCAGTGCATAGTTTCTCCTCTAGATCGGATTTCTGCAGTGCTTAGGCGAAGCCCTGCCGAAATAGCTCCACCACCATCGCCGGAGCGCCATCATGCTGCCAGAGAACTCTTCTTCCTATCCGCTCCTTCTTGCTGGATCAAGACGGTGGAGATCATCATCAAGCTGTACGTGTGCTGAACGCGGAGGTGCCGTCCGTTCGGCGCTAGATCGGAAGGACCGTGATCAAGATCATGAGACGGATCGTGATCAAGTTCGTGGGATAGATCGTGATTGGATCGCGGGACGGATCGTGATTGGATCGTGGGATGCTTAGTGATTTGGATCGCGAAGACGTTCGACTACACCAACCGCGTTTCTTAACGCTTCCCGCTTAGCGATCTACAAGGGTACGTAGATCCACTCTCCCTCTCGTAGATGCTCATCACCATGGATAGATCTGCGTGTGCATAGGAATTTTTTTGTTTCCCATGCGACATTCCCCATCAATGATCTGTAAAGAACCTGCACTTTTGTAACTCTAAAACAGAATCTATCTAAAACAAAATAGCATCCCAACTAGGGCTATTGTTTTATGGCCCTAGCTAGGCATAATACATAGTTTCAAGTAGTGTCATGTTTGACACTCCACCCATAAGTGGATGTCATAATAGATTCATATGGTGGTTTAATTGTCTTTTTAGTTAAGTGTTGCATCCCTTTCTATAATGGAAATTGTAACCTTATGTTTCCCTCTTTCATATCAATGATTGCACCTATAGTTCGTAAGAAGGGTCTTCCAAGTATTATTGGACAAGTAGGATTGTAGTCAATATCAAGCACAATGAAATCTCTAGGCAGATAATTATTATTTGGAATAATAATAACATCATTCATTCTACCTAAAGGTTTCTTAATGTTAGAATCCGCAAGATGCAAGTTTAGGGAACATTCTTGTATATTAGTGAGACCAAGCACATCACAAAGAGATTTAGGTATAGTTGAAACACTAGCACCAAGGTCACACAAAACATTGCGTTCATATTTATTTATCTTTATTTTGATAGTACGTTCCCACTCATCATGGAAATTTCTAGGAATAGAAACTTCAAGTTCAAGTTTCTCATCATAAGCTTTTATCATCGCTTCCACTATATGGTTAGTGAAAGCATTGTTTTGTTCATAAGCATTGTGTGAGCTAAGAATGGTTTACAAACAAGGAAATACATTATATTAAAGAGCAACTTTCATAATTAAAGTCCTTGTAATCCAAGATAGTGGGCACGTCACTATTTAAAGTTTTGACCTCTCCAAACCCACTTTTTCAGTTTTAGCATCAAAATCATCACCCTCCAAGCAAATGGGGCGCTCGCTAACTAGAGGTGACTCATCTCCAGTCCATTTATAATTTATATTCAGAGAGGTAATAATGATTCAATAGGATAAGTACCAATCATTTTAAGATCTTCATCATGATTCTTAATAGGGAAATATTCTGGTCTAGCGGCGATCCTATTTACTAGAGTGGTTTGCTTATCAGGCATTTTCCCTAACAATTCTTCAGTTTGAGAAAATTGTGATTTGAGGTTAGACACTTCTTTATTGACTTCATCAAGTTGCTTACTAATAGCATTTAGCAAAGTTGAATGTTCCTATATTTCAGAAGCAAAGAATTTATTGTGCTCATCCTCTGAAGTCATGAAATTTTTCATAGAACCTTCTATTTCCAACATTCTTTGGTAGTAAGAGATATTGTGGAATCTATCATAGACATGGTGACCGAACAAGCAAAGTAACAAGCAGGACAAGTAAACTAGCAAGCAAAAGAGTAAACTAGTAACAAGCAAGATACATATTTTTGTATTTTTGATTTTTATGAGACAATTAAATGTAACCGCAAATAAAAATAAGAACAAGTGAATGATAATTTGTGTGAATTTAATTGATAGTTGGTGATGATATTCCTCGATAATGGTGCTAGAAATCCTTCCTCATACTTGTGATCTGCGTTGGGTTTTCTGTGAAGAGGAACGAGTAATTGCAGCACTATATGGATAAGTATTCCGCTCGGTTATCAAAACCAAGGAACATCGAACCAAAAGGAATATCAATCCACAATCATCTTCAGCGGCTGCACACAAAAGAACAAACAACTTGCAGCCAATGCGGGTAACAGGGTTGTCAATTGATACGTGTGCAACATATCTATATTTTTTGATTGTTCCATGCTGTTATATTATCATTCTCGGATGTTTTGTAATCATTTTATAGCAACTTTATATCAGTTTTTGGACAAACCTATTGACAAAGTGCAAAGTGCCAGTTGTTGTCATTTGCTTGTTTTTTACTTCACAGAATATCGGTACCAAACGGAGTCCAATTATCGTGAAACTTTTTGGAGATTTTTTTGGACCAGAAGACAACTTGGGAATCAAGGAAGCACCTGAGAGGAGGCCTGTGGGGCCCACAAGATACCAGGGCGTGCCAGAGGCCCCTAGCAGGACCTGGTGGGTTGTGGGGCCCATAGAACCCTCCTCCATCGCCTCTGAGCTCTATAAATACCCATATATTCCAAAAACCCTAGGAGAGTCGACGAAAAACAATTCCATCGCTACAAATCTAACACCATCACAGAGGGGGGCATTGTCTTCATGGGTGCCTCTCCGATGATGTGTGAGTAGTTCACCATAGACCTACGGGTCCGTAGGCAGTAGCTAGATGGCTCTCTCTCTCTCTTGATTCTCAATACAATGGTCTCTTGGAGATCTATTTGATGTAATGACTTATTGTCGTGTGTTTGTTGGGATCCGATGAAGTTTGAGTTCATGATCGACTTCTATCCATGAATATTAGTTGAGTATTCTTTGGTCTCTTATATGCATGGTTATTTATAGCCTCGTATTTATTCTTAGAATCTTTGGTTAAGTTAGGCCAGCTAGCTAGATTGATTTTCTTGCCTTGGGAAGGGGTGCTTTGTGATGGGTTCCATCTTGTGGTGTCCTCTCCCAGTGACAGAAGGTGTATAAAGGCACGCATGTATCGTTGCTATTAAGGATAACAAGATGGGGTCTATTCCTACATGAATAGATGTTGTCTACATCATGTCATCGTTCTTATTGCATTACTTCGTGTCTCCATGAACTTAATACACATGATGCATGCTGGATAGCGGTCCATGTGTTGAGTAATAGTAGTAGATGTAGAATCGTTTCGGTCTACTAATCTTGGACGCGATTCCTATATAATGATCATTGGCTGGGATGTCGTCATGATTATTTGATCTTCTATCTATTGCCCAATAGTAATTTGTTTACCCACCGTGTGCTATACTCATGAGAGAAGCTACTAGTGAAACCTACCGTCCCCGGGTCTATATTTTAACATATTGCTTTCTGATCTATCCTTCTCTGCATTTGCTTTGACTTCTATGATATGTCTCCAACGTATCTATATTTTTTGCTTGTTCCATGATGTTATATTATAAATCTTGGATGTTTTACAATCATTTTATAGCAACCTTATATCATTTTTTGGGATCAACCTATTGACATAGTGTCAAAGTGCCAGTTTTGTTTTTGCTTGTTTTTTACTTTGCAAAAAATCAGTACCAAACGGAGCCCAAACGCTGCGGGGATATTTGGATAATTTTTATGGACCAAAAGTAAAAGATGGGCCAAAGATCACCAGAAGAGGGGGGCCCAGGGTGGCCTCCCTCCACCAAGGCGCGCTAGAGGCCCCTGGCGTAGCCTGGTAGAGGGTGGGTACCTTGGAACTCCCCCCAACCGACAATCAACCCTATAAATTCCCAAATATTCAGAAAACCCTAGGGGGTTGACGAAACACAATTCCAGCTGCCGCAAGTTCCAGAACCGCGAGATCCAATCTAACACCATCACGGAGGGGTTCATCTTCTTCATAGGTGCCTCTCCAATAATGTGTGAGTAGTCTACCATAGACCTATGGGTCCGTAGCCAGTAGCTAGATGAATTCCTCTCTCTCTATGATTTAAAATACAATTGTCTCCTGGAGATCTATTTGATGTAATGGCTTTTGCGGTGTGTTTGTTGGGATCCGATGAATTTTGAGTTCATGGTCAGTTTCTATCCACGAATATGATTTGAGTCTTCTTTGATCTCTTATTTGCATGATTACTTATAGGCTCATATTTCTTCTTCGAATCTTTGGTTTAGTTAGGAGAACTAGATCAATTTTTCTTGCCACGGGAAGAGGTGCTTTATGATGGGTTCGATTTTGCGATGTCCTTTCCCAGTGATAGAAGGGGCAGCAAGACGCGCATGTATCATTGATATTAAGGATAACAAGATGGGGTCTATTCCTACATGAATGGATCTTGTCTACATCATGTCACCATTCTTATTGCATTACTCCGTTTCTCCATGAACTTAATACACTAGATGCATGATGGATAGCGGTCGATGTGTAGAGTAATAGAAGTAGATGCAGAATCGTTTCGGTCTACTTGTCTTGGACATGATGCCTATATAATGATCATTGCCTGGATATCGACATGATTATTTGACTTCTATCAATTGCCCAATAGTAGTTTGTTCACCCACCGTGCGTTATACTCATGAGAGAAGCCACTAGTGAAACCTATGACCCCGGGTCTACTTTTCCATCATATTGCTTTCCGATCTACTATTTACATCTTTTGTTTTCAGATCTATTAATCCAAAAACCCAAAAGTACCTTGCTGCACTTTTTATTTATCCATTTCATTTTGTGTTCTTGAGAGATCGATTTGCCAAAACTATCACTATCCAAATCTATCTTATTACCGTAGAGAGCGTGACAACCTCTCTTTCACGTCGGGTTGCAAGTATTTGTTAATTTGTGTGTAGGTGCTATTTACGTGGGTGCGTGATCTTTCTCTACGGATTGATACCTTGGTTTCATAACTTAGGGAAATACTTACCGTCGCTGTGCTGCATCATCCCTTCCTCTTTGGGGAACTACTGACGTAGTCTCAAGCCATGTCGATCTACTATTCCAAAAACCCAAAAATATCTTGCTGCACTTTTTATTTACATTATTTGCTATTTTCCTCTCGTTTTCTTCTCCCCCACTTCACAAAATTTTCCATTTTATTCACCCTCTTTTTTGTTTGCCTTTTTCTCGTCAGATGTCTTGTTTGCTTGAAATCTTGTTTGCGTAGTCACGATGACTCAAGGAAATACCAAATTGTTTCATTTTTCTAATACCAATAATAATGATTTTATTAGCACTCCGATTGCTCCTCCCGTCACTAGTGCGGAGTGTTGTGATATTAATGTTGCTTTGTTGAATCTTGTCATGAAAGATCAATTTTCCGGTACTCCTAATGAGGATGTCACGTCCCATATAAACACATTCGTAGAATCGTGTGATATGCAAAATAAGAAATATGTGCGCAATGATATAATGAAGTTAAAATTATTTCCTTTCTCCTTGCGGGATTGTGCAAAAATTTGGTTTTCTTCTTTGCCTCGCAATAGTATTGATTCTTGGGATAAGTGCAAGGATGCTTTTATTACTAAGTATTTTTCGCCTGGGAAAATTATTTCCCTTAGAACTTTAATCATGAATTTTAATCAACTTGAGCATGAACATGTTGCAAAATCTTGGGAAAGAATGAAATTGATGCTAAGAAGTTGTCCTACTCATGGTTTAATTCTTTGGATGATCATACAATTTTTTATGCGGGATTGAATTTTCTTTCTAGAAATCTTTTAGGTTCCACCATGGGTGGTACTTTTATGGAAATTAATTTGGGTGAATATACTAAATTTCTAGATAATATTATGGCAAATTATTCACAATGGCATACTAAAAGAGCAGCTACTAGTAAAAAGGTTAATTCGGTTGAAGAAATTAGTACTTTGAGTGAAAAAGTTGATGCTCTTATGAAGTTAGTTGCTAGTAAAAATGCTCCTATTTATCTTAATGATGTGCCTTTGTCTAAGTTGATTGAGCAAAATAGTAATTCCGTAGATGTGAATTTCAACTCGCGAAACAATTTTAATAGAAGTGCTTATAGATGTAATTTTAATACTAGGCCTTTCCCAGGAAATTCCTCTAATAATTATGCTAATTCCTAGTGTAATTATTCTTACAATAATAATAGGAACCCCTCTGATCTTGAAACTAATATTAAATGTTTTATCAATTCTAAAAAAAATCAATACTAAGATAGAAGAAAAGTCGAATAAGATTGATGATATGTCTAGAAGCATGTATAGAATTTCCCATGATGTAGAAAATCTCATGTTGCAAGATTTTCAACCTAATATTAATGAATAGATTTAAGCTTTATATGTTACTATAGATTAAAGTAAAAAAAAGAACCGCTATGCTTAGAGCTAAAAGAGAATTGTTAGAAAAAGCGTTTCTAGTGATTGCTTCCATAAAAATGATGAAGATCTTAAAGTGATTGGTGTTTCTTATATTGATTCCTTGTTTAGTAATATTAAATTTATGATATAGGGACTTAAGAACAGTCAACTTTAGCTAGAAGGCATCCCAATGATTTGGAGGGTGAAAATCTTGATGAAAAATTGATGACACTAGGTTTGGAGAGGTCAAAGCTTTAACTAGTGATGTGCCCACTATTTTGGATTACAAAGACTTTAATTATGATAGTTGCTCTTTTATTGAATGTATTTCTTTGTTGCAATACATGATAAATTCACCCCATGCTTATGAACAAAATAAAGCTTTAACTAAACATATTGTTTATGCCATGATGAATCCCTAAAAGAAAAGTGGGAGTTAGAGATTTCAATTCCTAGAAAATTACATGATGAGTGGGAACCTACCATTAATTCAAGTTTAAAAATTATTAGTGGTTTTCTTTATGTGATTTGGGTGCTAGTGTTTCCACAATTCCAAAATCTCCATGTGATGTGCTTGGTTTTACCAATATTTAAGAATGTTCTCTCAATTTGAACTTGGCGGATTCTACTATTAAAAAGCCATTGGGAAGAATTAATGATGTTCTTATTCTTGTAAACAGGAACTATGTGCTCATAGATTTTATTGTTCTTGATATTTTTTGCAATCCGTCTTGTCCCATCATACTTGGTAGACCGTTTTTACACACTATAGGCGTCGTGAATGATATGAAAGAAGGCAATATTAAATTTAAATTTCAACTAAGAAAGGGTATGGAACATTTTCCTAGAAAAAAAATTAAACCATCATATGAATCAATCATGAGGGCATCCTATGGAGCAAAAACTAAAGTGACAATATTTGAATCTATGCATTATGCCTAGCTAGGGGCGTAAAATGATAGCACTTGTTGGGAGGCAACCCAATGAAATAAAATTTATTTTGCCTTTCATTTCTGTTCTTGTGTGTTTATACAATTATGCCACTATTATTATTGTTTTTTTATGGTTTAATTAGTGTTTGTGCCAAGTAAAGCCTTTAGGATCATGTTGGGTGATAGTTGATTTGATCTTGTTGAAAAACAGAAACTTTTGCATCCAGTAAAATAATTTTTAAAAATTACAGAAGCGAACAAAAATTCTGAATTTCTTACACAATATTGATAGAAACATTTCTGATGTTTCACTAGTTTTTCAGAATTTTTTGAGGTACAAAAGTATGGTTAGAGTACAGATTACTACAGGGTTTTCTCTTTTGACAGATTCTGTTTTCGTTGCATTTTGTGCTTATTTTGATGAATCTATGGTTTGTATTGGAGGGTATAAGCCATGGTAAAGTTAGAATACATTAGATATAATGCAATAATAAAATATTAATGGGTTTGCAATATTACTTAGAGTGGTTATTTTCTTTATTATTCTAACGGATCTCACAAAGATTTTGTTAAGTTTTGTGCGATTGAAGTTTCCAAGTTTTGGGTGAGATCGCGATGCCTGAAGGAATAAGGAGTGAAAAGAGCCTAATCTTGGGGATGCCCATGGTAACCCAAGATAATATCCAAGGAGACACAAGCAACTAATCTTGGGGATGCCCCAAGTTACATCTCCTCTTTCTTCTAACAACCACCGGTATTTTACTTGGAGTTATATTTTTATTCGTCACATATCATGAGTTTTGCTTGGAGCATCTTGTATTATAATAGTCTTTGCTTGATTTGCTTTTTAGTTAGTCACAAATATCCTTTCTTAACACACCTATTTGAGATATCCAAAATTATGCTATGATTTGTTGGAATTGCTGTAGTGCTTCACTTATATCTTTTTAAGCACGGTGTACTTCACTTAAATTAATTTGAGAGTTAGTAAATTTTGAAGAAATTCTCTCATGCTTCACTTATATTATTTTGAGAGATCAATTTTTATGCTCATGTTCTTCACTTAAATTTATTTGAGCTTGTCAAAAGCAATGGCAATATATGAAACTAGTCCCAAAGTGATAGATGTTCAAGGGGGATATAATAAAAACTTTCGTGAACATCATTGGACAAATTAAACTTGATTCCTTGTAATAGATTTGAGATATGATGATAGTACTATGTGAGTCATGTTAGTGAGTAATTATGCTTTAGTAAGAATATTGGTGTTAAAGTTTGTGATTCCCTATGCAAGAACGAATGTCAATAGTTATGCAGTGAAATTACATCCTACTTATGGTGCATTATTCGATGTTGGTTATGCGTAATGCCTACTTAGGAGATTTTTCATTTCTTGGTTCGTTGCTCCTCAATCTATTTGCTAGTCTTCACTTGTACTAAGTACAAATACTACTTGTGCATCCAAAATCCTTAAACCTAGTTTTCCGATATGAGTCCACCATACCTACCTATATGCGCTATTTCCATGTCGTTCCAAGCAAATTTGTATGTGCCATCTCTAAATTGTAAAAATGAATTCTCGTTTTGTGTGCTTTTACCGCTCATGAAGCGGAAGGGGGTGATCGTTATTTTTCCATGCTAGATGTGTTATTCTGAAGATGAGTGTTTATTCACTTGTCATTGCATGAGACTACGGCTATAATAGGGATGACCAGTCCCAAAATGAAAAAGAAATTTACTTTATGTTGTGAGATAGTAAATTCCTTGGAAAGTGTTGGTATGGAAGGCAACCGTGGATTCGGCTAACCTTGGATTATGAAAGAATGATGGGAAAAGGAATAAACTTTATTTTATTTTTGGGAACCACCTATGATATATCTAGCATGTAAAGGTATTGAAAATTCTCGATCGTTTTTGTTGACAAGAAAGGCATGCCACCCAAAATATCTTTCTCTCTCAATTTAAACTTTGAGCTTTGGCACCTCTACAAATCCCTACTTCCCTCTGCGACGGGCCTATCTATTTACTTTATGCAATTTTTTCTTTTATTTGAGTCTCCATACTCTCTTATAAGGCACCAACTAGGGGGCACTATGATCATACTTCTGCATTGGGTGTAGCTAATATTTGAGTGTGTTTCATGAATGGATCAATGATTGAGCCTGATAGGCTACGGAGAACTTTCTTTAGTGTTGATATTTTGAAAGACATGGTTTCTTGAGTATTGATGTCTTCATGTCAAAACTAGACTATTGCTATGAACCATCTAAAAGTCCAAATGCCCGTGCTACAAAAGAAAAGGATATGTAATGAACATGTGAGGCAACATTCCACATCAAGAATACAGTTTTTATCATTTACCTACTCGAGGAATGAGCAGGAATTAAGCTTGGTGATGCTGATACATCTCCAACATATCTATAATTTTTTATTGTTCCATGCTATTACATTATCATTCTTGGATGATTTATAATCATTTTATAGCAACTTTATATCATTTTTTGGACTAACCTATTGACATAGTGCCAAGTGCAAGTTACAATTTTGTTTCTTGTTTTTTACTTCAGAGGATATCAGTACCAAGTGGAGTTCAATTGTCACGAAAATTTTTGGAGATTTGTTTTGGACCCTAAGACAACTTGGGAACCAAGGAAGCACCTGAGAGGAGGACTGTGGGGCCCACAAGACACCAGGGCACGCTAGAAGCTCCCAGCGCGCCCTGATGGGTTGTGGGGCCCACAGGGGTCTCCTCCACCGCCTCTCAGCTCTATAAATACCCATATATTCTAGAAACCCTAGGAGAGTCGACGAAAAACAATTCCATGACCTTAAATTCCAGAACCGTGACATCCAATCTAACACCATCATAGAGGGGGCATCGTCTTCATGGGTGCCTCTCTGATGATGTGTGAGTAGTCCACCATAGACCTATGGGTCCATAGGCAGTAGCTAGATGGATTCCTCCCTCTTTTGATTCTCAATACAATGGCCTCTTGGAGATCTATTTGATGTAATGACTTATTGTTGTGTGTTTGTTAGGATCTGATGAAGTTTACGTTCATGATCAACTTCTATACATGAATATTATTTGAGTCTTCTTTGATCTCTTATATGCATGATTATTTATTGCCTCGTATTTCTTCTTCGAATCTTTGGTCTAGTTAGGCCAACTAGATCGATTTTTCTTTCCATGGGAAGAGGTGCTTTGTGATGGGTTTGATCTTGCGGTGTCCTCTCCCAGTGACAGAAGGGGCTGTGAGGCATGCATGTATCATTGCTATTAAGGATAAGAAGATGGGGTCTATTCCTACATGAATATATCTTGTTTACATCATGCCATCGTTATTATTGCATTACTCCATTTCTCCATGAACTTAATACACTAGATGCATGCTGGATAGCGCTCGATGTGTGGAGTAATAGTAGTAGATGCAGAATCATTTCGATCTACTAATCTTAGACATGATGCCTATATAATGATCATTGCCTTGGATATGGTCATGATTGTTTGATCTACTATCAATTGCTCAATAGTAATTTTTTACCCACCGTGTGCTATACCCATGAGAGAAGCCACTAGTCAAACCTATGCCCCCTGGGTCTATGTTTTAACATATTGCTTTTCGATCCATCTTTTTCGCATTTTCTTTCAAATCTACTATTCGAAAAACCCAAAAATGTCCTGTTGCACTTTTTATTTGCATATTTTATTTTGCGTTCTTGCGTGATCTATTTATCCAATCTCATACAAATCAATCTATGTTTTACCGTGGAGAGATTGACAACCTCTCTTAAGCGTCGGGTTGCAAGTATTTGTTCTTTGTGTGTAGGTACCATTAACATATTGTTCCTTGGTTATCCTACACGTTCGATAACCTTGGCTTCATAACTAAGGGAAATACTTACCGTAGTTGTGCTGCATCATCCCTTCCTCTTTGGGGAAACACCGACGCAGTCTCAAGCCACGTCATCTATCTCCTGGATCTCATTATTTGCAAGCAAGTGAAGTGTGTACATAATTGTAAATTGCAAAATAAAATAAAAGGTAAATAAGAACAACAATTTATTCATAATTTTGTAAATATATAAGTGAATAGACTCGGGGCCATATTTTTCCCTAGCGGCATCTCTCATGAAAGTAAGTATACAGTGGGTAAACAAATTACTATTGGGAAATTGATAGAAAAGGGCACCGTTATGCGATATTCATGACAATGATCATGTGTATATATGAATCATGTCCAAAAGAAATAGGCCAACTCCTTCCTGCACCTATTACAATTACTTAACTTCAAGAGCACTTCTATGCTTGCCTCTCTACGTATTAAGTTCATGATAAACAAAGTAATGCATGGAGAACGATGACATGATGTAGACAAAGTGAACTCAGTTAAGATGAAGACCCCATCGTTTTATCCTTAGTGGCAACAACACAAAGATGCATCTTGTCCCCTTCTGTCATTGGGATATAGAAACTCGTTAGATTGAACCCACTAAAATGCACCTCTCTCACTAAAGAAAGATCATTCTACTTGGCCAAAGCAAATCAATAGAGAGGACAGAATTACGAAACCATAATGATCATGCAATTGAGAAACATAATAATTTTAGAGAAGACTCAAGTACTTTTCATGAATAATCCAAACATAAACCCACAATTCATCGGATCCCAACAAACGCGTCACACAAAAGAATTACATCGGATAGATCAAAGCGGAGATACAATGATCATTGTATTGAAGATCAAAAGAGAGAGATAGCCATCTATGTACTAACTACGGACCCGTAGGTTTGTGGTGAACTACTCCCACATCATCATGAGGGAATCAAGGTTGATGAAGAGGCTCTCCGTGATCGATCCCCCTCTGACAGGGTGCCGGAACGGAGCTCCAGATGGGATCGCGGCAGAACAGAGACTTGCGGCGGCAAAAAACGTGTTTCGTGATGTCACCTAGGGGTTTTGCAATATATGAGAATTTATAGGCTAGAGAGCAGGGTCAGGAGGGGCCCCAGGGTGGCACAAGTCATCAGGGCGCGACCACCCGTGGGCGCGCCCTGTTGGCTTGTGGCTCCCTGGTGCGGCATCCGGTCTTCTTCCAAAGCTTCCAGATCTTCTTTTGGTCCAAAAAAATCATAAAAAAGTTTGGGGGCAATTGGTCTATCCACCTATAAATTTACAAATGAGACTATTACCTTCCTCTCATTATCTACTTTTCATTTATTTTGCAATTTATATTTATCCAACTATCATCTACACTACCTATCTGCTTGCAAGTAACGAGTTCAAGTGGCTTGACAACCCTCTTGCCCGCGTTGGGTGCAAGTGTTTGCTCTTTTGTGTGTAGGCGCTGAAGACGGGAGTTGTATGGTCCTCCTATTGGTTTGATAACCTTGGTTCTCATTGAGGGGAATACTTACCTATACTTTGCTGCACCATCCTCTCCTCTTCGGGGGGAAATCCAAAGCAGACCACTAGTATCATTTGTGAGGGTGCTTTGTGTCTTCAAAACCTGGGGGTTGAGCTATATATACTTCTTCCTAAAGATTACCATTAAGGAATGCACTTTTTACATCCATTTGATATAAGATGATATTGTGATGGTTAGCATAAGCCAGCAGTATACAAATAGCTTCAATTCTTGGAACAGGTGTAAAAGTTTCATCAAAGTCCATCTCTTCAACCTGTTTAGGGTTGAACTACAAGACATGCCTTATTCCTTAGACATGTTCATCTTGTTTGTTATGGTAGATCCAGGTTGTACCTGATATGTCTCCAACCTATCTATAATTTTTGATTGTGTCAGCTATTATATTATCTATTTGGATGTTTTATATGCATTAATATGCTATTTTATATTATTTTTGGGACTAACTTATTATTCTAGAGCCTAGTGCGAGTTTCTGTTTTTCCTTGTTTTTGAGTATTGCAGATATGAATATTAATCAGAGTCCAAACGTAATAAAATCTTCGGAATGATTTTTTCTAGAACGAAAGAGATCTACCAGGCTTGGAGTGCAAGGGAGGGACTCTGCTAGGAGGTCACAAGCCAGGGGGCACGACGACCCCCCTGGCCGCGCCTGGCAAGCTTGCCACCTACTGGCAGGTCTCCTAGCCCTAATCTTCGTCCTATAAATACTCAAATATTCCCCCAATACCAAAAAGAGCCATGCAAATACTTTTCCGCTGCCACAAGCCTCCGTTCCCGTGAGATCCAATCTTGGAGCCTTTTTCGATAATCTACCGGAGGGGGATCCGATCACGGAGGGCATCTACATCAACTCCATTGCCCCTCCAATGATGCATGAGTAGTCCACCACAGACCTACGGGTCCATAGCTAGTAGCTAGATGGCTTCTTCTCTCTCTTTGTGCTTCAATACCATGTTCTCCATGATCTTCATGGAGATCTATCAGATGTAAGACTCTATTGCGGTGTGTTTGTCGAGATACGGTGAATTGTGGGTTTATGTTCAGATTATCCATGAATATTATTTGAGTCTTTTCTGAATTCTTATATGCATGGTTTCATATCTTTGCAAGTCTCTTCGAGTTATTGGTTTGGTTTGGCCAACTAGATTGGTAATTGTTGCAAAATGCTTAGTTTTGGGTTCAATCTTGCGGTGTCCTCACCAAGTGACAAAGTAGGGGTCGTGAGGCACATATTGTATTGTTGCCATAAAGGGTAACAAGATGGGGTTTTCATCATATTGCTTGAGTATATCCCTCTACGTCATGTCATCTTACCTAATGCGTTACTCTGTTCTTCATGAACTTAATACTCTAGATGCAGGCAGGAGTCGGTCGATGTGTGGAGTAATAGTAGTAGATGCAGAATTGTTTCGGTCTACTTGACACGGAGGTGATGCCTATATGCATAATCATTGCCTTGTATATCTTCGTAATTATTTGCTTTTCTATCTATTGCTCGACAATAATTTGTTCACCCACCGTGATATTTTCCTTCAAGAGAGAAGCCTCTAGTGAAACCTATGGCCCCCGGGAACACTTTCCATAATATATTTTTAGATCTATAAATCAAAAATACCAAAAATACCTTGTTGCAATTTATTTACTTTTTACTCTCCACAATCTATTACATCTATCTCTATCAGTTCTAATCCTTGCAAATAACCATGAAGGGATTGACAACCCCTTTATAGCATTGGGTGCAAGAGTTTGATTGTTTGTGTAGGTGCATCCATTGGTGACTTGCTTATTCCTCCTACTAGATTGATACCTTGGTACTCAACAACTGAGGGAAATACTTATCTACTTTGCTTCATCACTATTTCTTCTTCAAGGGAAAACCAACGGATGCTCAAGAGGTAGCAGTACCTATGACATTGTGCTTGCGTGCATCTGGACTCTTGACCAGCTCCCACGCATTGTTGATCTTGACCTGATGCAATTCGTCTTGCATTGCCAGAATCCACTCAAGCTCCATAAATGCTTCTTCTACTTTGGTGGGCTTTGACATGGAGACAAAATAGAAGTGTCATCAAAAGTTAGCCAGATGTGAAGTTAATGAGCGAGTGTGAGAACATGGTGAGTTTATGTTGCTGATGATTTTGTCGAGCTGTAGTTCATTTGCCCCTCTCGGGTGAGCAGGTCAATGGTCTTGTTGGGATTGATAAACTTTAGCAACACCATTTCTTCAACATCATTTTCTTCAGCACCATGAGATTCTTCATGACTAGGTACAACTAGTTGTTTAGCTTGAATAGGTTCTTTAGTGGGTATGACGTCGCCAGTAGCCTTGAACCTAATGGTTTCCTCAGGAGGCATTTCATCTTGCACAGTAGGCAAGTGCTCTCTTTGTGAGCCGTTAGTTTGATCAAACTGCACATCTATAGTTTCAACAAACTTGTTGTGGTAGGTGTTGAAGACTCTATAGGTGTGCGGGTACTTTTCGTAACCAAGCATGAAACCTTCATGTGCTTTCGGTGAAAATTTAGAACTGTGATGTGGATATCTCATCCAACATTTAGCACCGAAGACTTTGACATAACTCACATTGGATTTGTTGTCACTGAGGACTTCATATGAAGTCTTCTTGAGGAATTTGTGAAGATAAACCTTGTTAATGACATGGCATGCATTATCAACGGCTTCAGGCCAGAAGCAACAAGGAGTCTTGTATTCTTCAAGCATAGTGCGAGCATCTCAACAAGAGTCATATTCTTGTGCTCCATGACTGTTAGGGAACGTTGCATGCTAAACAAGAACTATCCATGGTGATGAGCATCTACGAGAAGGAGAGTGGATCTACATACCCTTGTAGATCGCTAAGCGGGAAGCGTTAAGAAACGCGGTTGGTGTAGTCGAACGTCTTCGCGATCCCAATCGCCGAGCGTCCCGCGATCTCATCATGATCCATCCCGCGATCCAATCACGATCCTTCCCACGAACTCATCGCGATCTTTACCGCGATCTCATCACGATCCGTCTCGCGATCTTGATCACGGTCCTTCCGATCTAGCGCCGAACGGACGACACCTCCGCGTTCATCACGCGTACAGCTCAATGACGATCTCCGCCTTCTTGATCCAGCAAGAGGGAGCAGAGAGGTAGACGAGTTCTCCGGTAGCATGACGGCGCCGCGACGATGGTGGTGGAGCAATTCCGGTAGGGCTTCGCCTAAGCACTGCAGAAAACTGATCTAGAGGAGAAACTATGCACTAGAGGAACGGGTAGCACGTGGCTCAAATCAAGTGCAAAAACCCTAAAATCTCTAGTATATATAAGAGGAAGAGAGGAGGGGGCTTGGCGCAAGGTCCAAGCCCTCTAGGCTTCGGCCAAAGTGGGAGGAGAGGAGGAATCCTCCTCCAATCCTAGTAAGACAAGGACTCCTCCTTATTTTGGTCTTTTTGCCTTTTTCCCACCTTTTTCTCTTTGGGCTTTTCTTCCCATCCGCATGGGCCTTGTGTGGAACTTTCACCAGCCCACTAAGGGCTGGTATTCACTCTCCCACAGCCCATGTAGCCTCTTGGGTCGAAATACCCTTCCTGATGGTCTCCCGATACACTACCGGCACACTTCCGATGAGCCCGGAACTTTTCCGGCGACCAAAATAGGACTTCCTATACATCAATCTTTACCTCCGGACCATTCCGGAGCTCCTCATGACTTCCGGGATCTCATTCGGGACTCCGAAAAACCTTCGGTCACCACCATGCATAACTCTATACTACCGAAACGTCAACGAACCTTAAGTGTGCAGACCCAGCGGGTTCGAGAACTATGTAGACATGACCGAGACACCTCTACGGTCAATAACCAATAGTGGGACCTGGATGCCCATATTGGTTCCTAAATATTCTACGAAGATCTTTATCGGTCGAACCTCTATGTCAAGGATTCAGTTAATCCCGTATGATGTTCCCTTTGTTCTTTGGTATGTTACTTGCCCGAGATTCGATCGTCGGTATCTCCATACCTAGTTCAACCTCGTTACCGACAAGTCTCTTTACTCGTTCCGTAATACAAGATCCTGTGACTAACACTTAGACACATTGCTTGCAAGGCTTATTGTGATGTTCTATTACTGAGTGGGCCATGAGATACCTCTTCGTCACACGGAGTAAGAAATCCCAGTCTTGATCCATACCAACCCAACAGACACCCTTGGATATACCTGTAGAGTACCTTTATAGTCACCCAGTTATGTTGCGACGTTTGATACACACAAGGCACTCCTCCAGTGTCAGTGAGTTGCATGATCTCATGGTCATAGGAACAGATACTTGACATGTAGAAAATAGGAGCAATAAACTGACACGATCATATGTTATGTTTGTAGTTTGGGTCTTGTCCATCATACCATTCTCCTAATGATGTGATCCCGTTATCAAATGACATCTCATGTCCATGGCTAGGAAACCTTAACCATCTTTGATCAAAGAGCCAATCTATTAGAGGCATACTAGCGGCATGGTTTTGTCTATGTATCCACACATGCATCTAAGTCTCCGATAAATACAATTATAGCATGGATAATAAACGATTATCATGAACAAGGAAATATGATAATAACTAATTTATTATTGCCTCTAGGGCATATTTCCAACATCTATCACTTGCCCTAGAGTCAATAATCTAGTTCATATCACCATGTGATCCGCATTGTTATGAATCTAACACCCAATGAGTTATGGGGCTCAATCATGCTTTGCATGTGAGAGAGGTCTTTTAGTGAATGGGTCTGCGGCATTCAAATCCGTGTGTACTTTGCAAATCTGTATGTTAAACTGTAAACACTGCTACTACACTCCACTTGGTACTATTCCAAATGGCTGCTCCACTATACGTATCCAGATTGCTACTTCGAGTCATCCGGATTGGTGTTAAAGCTTGCATCGATTTAACTCTTTACGACGAACTCTTTATCAGTTCCATAATCGAGCAACATCTCCTTAGTCCTCTGGTTACTAAGGATAATTTTGACCGTTGTCCAGTGATCCACTCCTGGACCACTCTTGTACCCCTTGACAGACTCATGGCAAGGCACACACAGGTGTGGTACACAACATGGCATAATATGGAGCCTATGGCTAAGGCATAGGGGATGACGTTCGTCCTTTCTCTTTCTTCTGCCGTTGTCGAGCTTTGAGTATCACTCAACTTCACACCTTACAAATTAGGCGAGAACTCTTTCTCTGACTAATCCATTTTGAACTCTTTCAAAATCTTGTCAAGGTATGTACTCATTGAAAGTCTCATCAAGCATCTTGATCTATCTCTATAGATCTTGATTCTCAACAATTAGGTAGCTTTCTCCAGGTCTTCCTTTGAAAAACTCTTTTCAAACAACCGTTTATGCTTTCTGGAAATTCTACATCATTTCCGATCAACAATATGTCAACCACATATGCTTACCAGAAACTCTATAGTGCTCCCACTCACTTTATTGTAAATAAAAGTTTCTCATAAACTTTGTATAACATCAAAAACTTCGATCAACTTATCAAAGTATATATTCCAACTCCGAGATGCTTGCTTCAGTTTATAGAAGGATCATTGAAGCTTGCACACCTTTTAGCATCCTTAGGACTGACAAAACCTTCTGGTTGTATCTTATACAACCTTTACTTAAGGAAGGAAACAATGTTTTGGCATCCATCTGCCAGATTTAATAATTGAAAAATACAGCAACTGCTAACATAATTCCAACAGACTTTTTCATCGCTATGAGTGAGAAAGTCTCATCGTAGTCTACTCCTTGAACTTGCCGAAAACATCTTTGCGACAAGTCGAGCTTTATAAATGGTGGCATTCACCATCAGCGCCTGTCTTCATTTTAAAGATCCTTTTGTACTCAATGACCTGCCATCCAACGAGCAAGTCCACCAAAGTCTATACTTGGTTTTCATACATGGATCCTATCTCGGATTTCATGGCCTCTAACCATTTGTCAGATTCCGGGCCCATCATCGCTTCTCCATAGCTCGTAAGTTCATCGTTGTCCAACAACATGACCTGTAAGACAGGGTTGTCATACCACTCAGGAGCAGTACATGTCCTTGTCGACCTACGAGGTTCGATAGTAACTTGATCCGAAGCTTCATGATAATCATCATTAACTTCCTCATCAACTAACATAGGCTTCACAGAAACATCTTCCTGCGCTGCGCTACTCTCTGGTTGAAACAAATGTTCAACAACCTCATCAAGTTCTATCTTCCTCCCACTCAATTCTTTTGAGAGAAACTTTTCCCCGAGAAAAGACCCAGTTTTAGCAACAAACATTTTATGCTTGGATCTGAGATAGAAGGTTCACCCAACTGTTCTTAGGGTATTCTATGAAGATGCATTTGTCCGCTTTGGGTTCGAGCTCATTAGGTGAAAACATTTTCCACACAAGGGTCACAGATCCAAACATTAAGAGATGATAGCTTAGGTTTCTATCAAACCGTAATTCACACGGTGTCATCTCACCGGATTATATGGTGCCCTATCTAAAGTGAATGTAGTTGTCTCTAATGTATAGCCCAAAAATTATAGTAGCAAAATGATAAGAGACATCATAGCAAGCACCATATCCAATAGAGCACGACTATGACGTTCGAACACACCATCACACTATGGTGTTCGAGGTGGCGTGAGTTGTGAAACAACTTTCACATTGTCTAAAGTTGTATGCCAATCTCATAACTCAGATATTCACCTCCACGATCGTATCATAGACATTTTTATCTTCTTGTCACGATGATCTGAAAACTTCACTCTAAATTTGCTTGAACCTTTCAAACGATTGAGACTTGTGTTTCATTAAGTAAATATACACTATATCTACTCAAATCATCAGTGAAGGTAAGAAAATAACAATATCCACCGCATGCTACAAGACTCATTGGATTGCATACATCAACATGTATCATTTCCAATAAACCACTTGCCCGCTCCATCAATCAGGAAAACGAGGTCCTTAGTCATCTTGCCCAAGAGGCATGGTTCGCATGTCTCAACCGATTTGAAATCGAATGAGTCCAAAGTCCATCAGCATGGAGTTTCTTCATGCGCTTTATACCAATATGACATTTAGCGGCAGTGCCACAAGTATGTGCTACTATCATTATTAACTTTGTATCTTTTGGCATCAATGTTATGAACATGTGTATTACTACGATCAAGATTCAACAAACCATTCTCACTGGGTGCATGACCATTAAAGGTATTATTCATGTAAACAGAATAACCATTATTCTCTAACTTAAATGAATAACCGTGTTGCAATAAACACGATCTAATCACGTTCATGCTCAACGCAAAACACCAAATAACATTTATTTAGGTTCGTCACTAATCCCGAAGGTAGAGAGAGCGTGCGATGTTTATCATATCAACCTTGGAAACATTGCCAACACACATCGTCACCTCACCCTTAGCTAGTTCTCCGTTCATTCCGTAGCTTTTATTTCGAGTTACTAACATTTAGCAACCGAACCGGTATCCAATACCCAGGGGCTATTAGGAGTAGTAGCAAGGTACACATCAATAACAAGTATATCAAATATACGTCTGTTGACGTTGCCAACCTTCTTGTGTACCAAGTATCTAGGGTTGTTCCGCTTTAGCGACCGCTCTCCTCATAATCGAAGCACTTAGTCTCGGGTTTGGGTTCAACTTTGGGTTGCTTCACTGGAGCAGCAACTAACTTGCCATCCATGAAGTTTCCCTCCTTGCCCTTGCCCTTCTAGAAACTAGTGGTTTTTACTAACCATCAACACTTGACGCTCCTTCTTGATTTCTACCTTCGCGGTGTCAAACATCGTGAATAGTTCATGGATCATTATTTCTATCCCTGGCATTTTATAGTTCATCACCAACTTCTAGTAGCTTAGTGACAGTGACTTGGAGAACTATATCAATCACTATCTTATCTGGAAGATTAACTCCCACTCGATTCAAGCGATTGTAGCACCCAGACAATCTTAGCACATGCTCAACGATTGAGCTATTCTCCTTCATCTTGCAGACAAAGAATCTTTTTGGAGATCTCATATCTCACAACACGGGCACGAGCTTGAGATCCCAATTGCAGCTCTTAGAACATCTCATATGTTTCGTGACGTTCAAAATGTTTCGAAGCCTCAATTCTAAGCCGTAATGCATGACCCACTAAACTATCAAGTAGTCATCAGAACGTGCATGTCAGATGTTCACAACATCTACACACGACGCTAGAGGGGGTGGCGCACCAAGCGGTGCATTAAGGACATAAGCCTTCTGTGCAGCAATGAGGACAATCCTCAGATCACGGACTCAGTCCGCAATATTTCTACCATCATCTATCAACTCTATTTCTCTAGGAACATATAAAAATTCAAGGGAGCTACAGCGTGAGCTATTTATCTACAACATAATTTTGCAAAGACACTACTGACTATGTTCATGATAATGAGTTCAATTAATCATATTACTTAAGAACTCCCACTCAAATTGACATCCCTCCGGTCATTCGAGTGATACATGATCCAAATTCACCAACTCAAGTCCGATCATCACGTCAGCTGAGGTGGTTTCAATGGTGGACATCATCATGTTGATCATATCTACTATATGACTCATGTTCGACCTTTCGGTCTCTTGTGTTCCGAGGCCATGTCTGTACATGCTAGGCTCATCAAGTTTAACCCGAGTGTTCTGCATGTGCAACACTGGCTTGCACCCGTTGTATGTAAACGTAGAGTCTATCACACCCGATCATCACGTGGTGTCTCGACACGACAAACTTTCGCAACAGTGCACACTCGGGGAGAACACAAATTATCTTGAAACTAAGTGAGGGATCACCTTATAATGCTACCGTCATCCTAAGCAAAATAAGGTGGATAAAAAGGATTAACATCACATGCAAATCATAAGTGACATGATATGGCCATGAACTTGTGCTTTTGATCTCCATCTTGAAAGCACCCACATGATCTCCATCGTCACCGGCATGACACCATGATCTCCATCAATGTGTCGCCATCTGGGTTGTCACACCCACCATTATTCTACTACTATTGCTACCGTTTAGCGACAAAGTAAAGCATTACATAGCGCTTAATGATTGACACGCAGGTCATACAATAATTAAAGACAACCCTATGGCTCCTGCCAGTTGCCGTACTCATCGACATGCAAGTCATGATAATCGATACATCACATGATCATCTCATACATCACATATATCACATCATGTAATTGGCCATATCACATCACAACATACCCTGCAAAAACAAGTTAGACGTCCTCTAATTGTTGTTGCATGTTTTACGTGGATGCTACGGGTATCTAGCAAGAACAATTCTCATCTACGCAAAAACCACAATGGTGATACACTAGTTGCTTTTCAACATTCTCAAGGACCGCTCAGTAGCAGTACACGTCCTTGTCGACCTACGAAGTTTGATAGTAACTTGATCCGAAGCTTCATGATCATCATCATTAACTTCCTCTTCAACTGTAATAGGCTTCACAGAAACATCTTTCTGCGCTGCGCCACTTTCTGGTTGAAGTAAAGGTTCAATAACCTCATCAAGTTCTATTTTCCTTGTAGGTCGATAGTAACTTGATCCGAAGCTTCATGATCATCATCATTAACTTCCTCTTCAACTGACGTAGGCTTCACACAAAAATCTTTCTGCGCTGCACTACTTTCTGGTTGAAGCAGAGGTTCAAATAACCTCATCAAGTTCTATCCTCCTCCCACTCAATTCTTTCAAGAGAAACCCTTTCTCGAGAAAGGACCCAGTTTTAGAAACAAACGTTTTATGCTTGGATCTGAGATAGAAGGTTCACCCAACTGTTCTTAGGGTATTCTATGAAGATGCATTTGTCCGCTTTGGGTTCGAGCTCATTAGGAGAAAACATTTTCCACACAAGCGTCGCAGCCCCAAACATTAAGAAATGACAGCTTAGGTTTCTATCAAACCATAGTTCACACGGTGTCATCTCAACCGATTTAGATGGTGCCCTATTTAAAGTGAATGTTGTTGTCTCTAATGCATAACCCCAAAATTATAGTAACAAAACGATAATAGACATCATAGCACGCACCATATCCAATAGAGCACGACTATGACGTTCGGACACACCATCACACTATGGTGTTCCAGGTGGCGTGAGTTGTGAACCAACTTTCACATTGTCTAAAGTTGTATGACAAACTCATAACTTATATATTCACCTCCACGATCATATCACAAACATATTTATCTTCTTGTCACGATGATCTTAAACTTCACTCTGAATTTTGCTTGAACCTTTCAAACGATTCAGACTTGTGTTTCATTAAGTAAATATACACTATATCTACTCAAATCATCAGTGAAGGTAAGAAAATAACGATATCCACTGCACGCTACAAGACTCATTGGATTGCATACATCAACATGTATCATTTCCAATAAATCACTTGCCCGCTTCATCAAAACAGAAAATGGGGTCCTTAGTCATCTTTGACCAAGAGGCATGGTTCGCATGTCTCAACCGATTCGAAATCGAATGAGTCCAAAGATCCATCATCATGGAGTTTCTTCATGCGTTTTATACCAATATGACATTCAGCGGGAGTGCCACAAGTATGTGGTACTATCATTATTAACTTTGTATCCTTTTGGCATTAATGTTATGAACATGTGTATTACTACAATCAAGTTTCAACAAACCATTCTTACTGGGTGCATGACCATTGAAGGTATTATTCATGTAAATAGAATAACCATTAATTCTCTAACTTAAATGAATAACCGTGTTGCAATGAACATGATCTAATCACGTTCATGCTCAACGCAAAAAACACCAAATAACATTTATTTTAGGTTTGTCACTAATCTCGAAGGTAGAGAGAGCGTGCGATGTTGATCACATCAACCTCGGAAACATTTCCAACACACATCTCCATCATCTTGATCTCCATCAATGTGTCGCCATCGGGGTTGTCACGCCCTGCATGCTTCTACTACTATTGCTACCGTTTAGCGATAAAGTAAAGCATTACATAGCGCTTAATGATTGACACGCAGGTCATACAATAATTAAAGACAACCCTATGGCTCCTACCGGTTGTCGTACTCATCGACATGCAAGTCGTGAAATTCTATACATCACATAATCATCTCATACATCACATATATCACATCATGTAATTGGCCATATCACATCACAACATACCCTCCAAAAACAAGTTAGACGTCCTCTAATTGTTGTTGCATGTTTTACGTGGCTGCTACGGGTATCTAGCATAGACTTAGATCATGATGCCACTGTTGGGGAATGTTGCATGGGAAACCAAAAATTTCCTACGCACACGCAAGATCAATCCATGGTGATGAGCATCTACGAGAGGGAGAGTGGATCTACATACCCTTGTAGATCTCTAAGCGGGAAGCGTTAAGAAACGCGGTTGGTGTAGTCGAATGTCTTCGCAACCCAAATTGCCGAGCATCCTGCGATCCAATCAAGATCCGTCCCGCGATCTCATCACGATCCGTCTCGCGATCTTGATCACGATCCTTCCGATCTAGCGCCGAACGGACGGCACCTCCGCGTTTAACACACATACAACTCGATGACGATCTCCGCCTTCTTGATCCAGCAAGAGGGAGCGGAGAGGTAGAAGAGTTCTCCGGCAGCGTGACGGCACCATGGTGATGGTGGTGGAGCAATTCCGGCAGGGCTTCGCCTAAGCACTGCAGAAAACCGATCTAGAGGAGAAACTATGAACTAGAGGAACGGGTAGCACGTGGCTGAAAATCAAGTGCAAAAACCCTAAAACCTCTAGTATATATAAGAGGAAGAGAGGAGGAGGCTTGGCGCAAGGGCCAAGCCCTCTAGGCTTCGGTCGAAGTGGGAGGAGAGGAGGAATCCTCCTCCAATCCTAGTAGGACTAGGACTCCTCCTTATTTTGGTCTTTTTGCCTTTTTCCACCTTTTTCCTTTTGGGATTTTCTTCCTAGCTGCATGGGCCTTGTGTGGGACTTCCACCATCCCACTAAGGGCTGGTATTCACTCTCCCACAGCCCATCTAGCCTCTTGGGTCGAAATACCCCTCCCGATGGTCTCCCGGTACACTACCGGCACTCCCAGTACACTATCGATGAGCCCAGAACTTTTCCGGCGACCAAAATAGGACTTCCTATACATCAATCTTTACCTCCAGACCATTCCGAAGCTCCTCGTGATGTCCGAGATCTCATCCGGGACTCTGAACAACCTTCGGTCTCCACCATGCATAACTCTATACTACCGAAACGTCAACGAACCTTAAGTGTGCAGACCCTACGGGTTCGAGAACTATGTAGACATGACCGAGACACCTCTACGGTCAATAACCAATAGCGCGACTTGGATGCCCATATTGGTTCCTACATATTCTACGAAGATCTTTATCGATCGAACCGCTATGTCAAGGATTCAGTTAATCCTGTATGATGTTCCCTTTGTTCTTGGGTATGTTACTTGCCCGAGATTCGATCGTCGGTATCTCCATACCTAGTTCAACCTCGTTACCGGCAAGTCTCTTTACTCGTTCCGTAATACAATATCCCGTGACTAACACATAGTCACATTGCTTGCAAGGCTTATTGTGATGTTGTATTACCGAGTGGGCCCTGAGATACCTCTCTATCACACGGAGTAACAAATCCCAGTCTTGATCCATGCCAACCCAACAGACACCCTCGGATATACCTACAGAGTACCTTTATAGTCACCTAGTTACATTGCAACGTTTGATACACACAAGGCACTCCTCAGGTGTCGGTGAGTTGCATGATCTCATGGTCATAGGAACAGATACTTGACATGCAGAAAACTGTAGCAATAAACTGACACGATCATATGCTACGTTTGTAGTTTGGGTCTTATCCATCACACCATTATCCTAATGATGTGATCCTGTTATCAAATGACATCTCATGTCCATGGCTAGGAAACCTTAACCATCTTTGATCAACGAGCCAGTCTATTAGAGGCATACTAGGGACATGGTTTTGTCTATGTATCCACACATGCATCTAAGTCTCCGATAATACAATTATAGCATGGATAATAAACGATTATCATGAACAAGGAAATATGATAATAACTAATTTATTATTGCCTCTAGGGCATATTTCCAACAATGACGTCATTATGCTAAGGAGTGTATGGGGCAGATAGCTCGTGACTGATCCCAAGTCCATAAAGATAGTCATCATGTCAAGTATTCTTGAACTTGGTCCCATTGTGACTCTTGATGTGCTTGATCATGATGTCATAATTCATCGTGGCCCTTGAAAGAAAATTGTCCGAAGACTTCCTACACCTTAGTTTTTACATGATAATATGCACCCAAGTAGAATGAGGAAAGTCGTCAACAGTGACAAAGCCATATAGAGATGCAACATTGGCTAGTTTGGCATAATGAGTGGGGCCAAAGAGGTAATGTTAAGTAATTAAACGGGACAAGTGGCAGTCATGATAGTTTTTTAGGGATGCTTGGATATGGTCATCTTTCCAGACTCATAAGCTTTAGAAAGGCGATCCTTGAGGAATTTGACACCCTCAATACTAATGACATGCTTCTTCTTGGAGACTGTGTTCAAGTTCCTCATGCCAGCATGTCCAAGTCGTCGATGCCAAAGCCATCATTTTGAAGCTTTTGCTAGTAGGCATGTAGTTGGTTGAGAACCTGCATAGAAATCAACAATGTATAGGTCTACACTTCAAAAACCTTCAAAGACTTTGGACTTGTCAGATTCCATAAGCACAATGCAACGATATTTGCCAAAGATGAAACCATATCTAAGGGAGACTCGCATGAGGTTGAATCCAAGGGATTTGAAAAGCACCACTATACCCATGTGTTGATCCTTTGAGATTACAACTCTACCTAGACCCAATACCTTGCTTGTTTACTTTGTCATGGTAGGTTATATGCTTTAGATGGGATTGAGCAACAGTTGAGTCCATCAATAAGTTCTTGTCACCAGTCATGTGATTGGTGCATCCACTAATGAGGACCCATTCAATAGCTTTAGATAGTTCGTCCTGCTAATGAATTAGTACAACTTATGAACTCATATACTTCAGAGTGAAGAATATGATAATCAAATTCGTCAGTCAGAATTTCATCAACTGATGAAATATGTATAGTAAGATGAGGACTTGAGAAATAACTAATTCATTTCTTCATGATTATTTTGCGTTCATTCAAGCATTCTCAGGTCTCCAGCAAATTCATCACACATTCAAGATCGTCCGGAGACCTGACCCTGCATAAGAGACTAGTTCTTGTTCTTCACCACCCACTTTTGAATGGGTGGTAAAGAGTCAATCTCTTTGAGCAACATGTGAAAACTTAGGCAATGAAGCTAATGCACTTCGTTTCATTGAAGGGGGGGGGGGTAGAGTACTCATATGAATAAGCAGAGAAATTCTTCGAAGATTTGTGAACATAATGGTTTGAAGAATAATGCATACATTCATGAGTTCTATCATTTCCCTGCAAACCAGATGCATTAGTATGCATGCAAGTAGAGCTGTGACCAGATGAAACTTTGGTCCATATGACGAATATGGTTCATATGAATAATTTGGTCTGGGGTTCCTGTTCTTCAAAGGTGGTGTCACGATGACATTCATGTGAGGACTTTCAAGGCAGCTTTTGGGAACCAATATTTGTTGGGGAACGTTTCATGGAAACAAAAAATCCCTACGCACACGCAAGATCTATCCATGGTGATGAACATCTACGAGAGGGAGAGTGGATCTGCATACCCTTGTAGACCTCTAAGAGGGAAGCATTAAGAAACGTTGTTGATGTAGTCGAATGTCTTCGTGATCCAAATCGCTAGCCGTCCCGCGATCCAATCACGATCCGTCCTGATCTAGCGTCGAACGGACGACACCTCCGCGTTCAGCACACATACAGCTCAATGACGATCTTTGCCTTCTTGATCGAGTAAGAGGGAGCAGAGAGGTAGATGAGAACTCCAACAACGCGACGGCGCGATGATGGTGGTGGTGGAGCTACTCCGATAGGGCTTCACCTAAGCACCACCGAAACTAGGGGAGATGATGTAGTGGGGAGAGAGGTCTGCATCGTGGCATAGGGTTTGGTGCGGCTGCCCTCTCTCCCCTGAAATTTATATAGGAGGGAGGGGAGGGGGCTGGCACCCCTAGGGTTTCCCCTAGGAGTCGGTCGAAGCAGAGGTGGAGGAATCCACCTCCAATTCTACTCCAAGTAGGATTCCAATCCTACTTGGGTTTCCTTCCCCCACTTGGTTTTTTTCCTTTCCCATGCCTCTAGCCGCATGGGACCTTAGGGGATCGCTTTCCTAGCCCACTAAGTGCTGGTGCCCCAACCTTAAGGCCCATGTGTCCTACCGGCATGGGTGGCCCCTCCCGATGGCCCCCCGGAACCCTTCCAACACCCCCGATACACTACGTGTAATTCCCGTAACTTTTCCGGACACCAAAACGGGACTTCCTATATATCAATCTTTACCTTCGGACAATTCCGGAGCTCCCCGTGATGTCCGACATATCTGTAGGGACTCCGAACAACCTTCGGTCACCTACACATATATGTGAATACTACCAAAACATCACCAAACATTAAGTGTGGAAACCCTGTGGGTTCGAGAACTATGTAGACATGACCGAGACACCTCTACGGTGAATAACCAATAGCGGGACCTAGATTCGCATATTCGTTCCTACATATTATAAGAAGATCTTTATCGGTTGAACCTTTATGTCAAGGATTCAGTTAATCCTGTATGATGTTCCCTCTTTTCTTCGGTTGAACCTCTATGCCCGAGATTCGATCGTTGGTATCTCTATACCTAGTTCAATCTCGTTACCGGAAAGTCTCTTTCCTCGTTCCATAATACAAGATCCCGTGGCTTAGACTTTAGTCACTTTGCTTTCAAGGCTTGTTGTGATGTTGTATTATTGAGTGGGCCCTCATATATCTCTCTGTCACACGGAGGAACAAATCCCAGTCTTGATCCATGACCACTCAACAAACACCTTCGAAGATACCTGTAGAGCATCTTTATAGTCACCCAGTTATGTTGTGACGTTTGATACACACAAGGTATTCCTACGGTGTCAGTGAGTTGCATGATCTCATGGTTATAGGAATAGATACTTGACATGTAGAAAACTATAGCAATAAACTAACATGATCATATGCTACGTTCATAGTTTGGGTCTTGTCCATCAAATCATTCTCCTAATGATGTGATCCCTTTATCAAATGACAACTCATGACAATGGCTAGGAAACCTTGCGCATCTTTGATCAACGAGCTGATCTACTACAGGCATACTAGGGACAAAGTGTTGTCTATGTATCCAAACATGCATTTGAGTTTCAAATCAGTACAATTATAGCATGGATAATAAACGATTATCATGAACAAGGAAATATAATAATAACCACTTTATTATTGCCCCTAGGGCATATTTCCAACAATCTCCCACTTGCACTAGAGTCAATAATTTAATTCACATCACAAAGTGATTTACATTGTAACGAATCTAAGACCCATATAGTTCTGGTGTTGATCATGTTTAGCCCTTGGAAGAGGTTTAGTCAATGGGTCTGTGACATTCAGATCTATGTGCACTTTTGTTGGGGATATAACCCCGTGGTAAGACCCGCCCAGGAGGGGCCGGGTCATACCTTGCGGCTCGTTAGCATAAGGGCTGGAAGAGGAAGATTGGGCTGCACGACGGCTCACCAGATGGGCCGTGACGGAGGCCCAGAGTCAGGAAGAAGATGCAAGACTTAGGCGTGTAAGCCACCCGGAGACAGCCTAACAAAGTCGGTTAGGCAGGCTGAGAGACATTGTCAGATACGTTGAAAGAGTCAGCATGAGACTTGTGTAACCTGTGGTCTTGACCTCCTATATAAAGGCGAGACCCGGGACGGCTTAGACAGAATCCAATAGATCGATAGCTAGGTCAAGCGAATACGCTCCCTTGTAATTGATACACCGATCAATACAGACAAAGCAGGACGTAGGATTTTACCTCATCTCGAGGGGCCGAACCTGGGTAAATCTGTGTCATTTGTCCCGTCCAACCCCTTTGAGTCCACTGCCTTAGCGATGGCCTCGAATCTAAGTCTTTGGACATCTGCCGTGATAAAACCATGACAGTTGGTGCCCACCGTGGGGCTAGCGCGCGGTGGTGTTGAGTTCTCAACGGGATTTCTCTCAGGGATCGAAGGATACACCGTCGGCTTTGTTGGCTTCACACAGGACAACGGCTCAGTCCAGTCCGGCTATGAGGTTCCCATTGGCAAGATGCACGTGTTCATCGGCAAGCTGGATAGATCTACACCCAGGCCAGACATCTGCACCAACATTGTCGAGCCAGCCTGGCGCGCGACACCCGCCCGTGTTCAACCCGAGCAGAAGAGCATCTTTGTTGGCTTCACACAGGACAACGGTGACTCCTTGTCGGGAGAAACCTTGGCTTTTTCAGATGAAGGATCTTCCAGCGAGGATGGGGGAATCGATCTATCGACTTCATGACGGCAGGTTAAGGGGCTATGCTGATGGTTACAGTATTCGGGAGCCTTATGACCCACCGAGCCAAGCCGTCGTGTTCATGGAAGGCTCGACGCCGGCTTCCAATGGTGTGACATCTGGAGCGGTGGCTGGAGCGGCTCCCCCTGATACGGAGCCTCTTGAGGCACTGGCATAGGTTCTACTGGAGCTCATGGAGGAGCTGGCGACTCTGATGGCCACGGAGGTGACGGCTGAGAATCAAACAAAGCGTAACGCCGAGGTCAAACGGATCAAGGGACAGATGGCTTGAGCCTAGGAGGATATTAACGCGATGCAAGCCCATATGAATGCCGAGTCGGAGCGTTTGAGGGCGGAGGCTTTCCATTTTGATCTGGACCAGCGGGCGTTAGAGGCGGTTCAACATAGAAGGAATCAAGTTGGTCTACTGATTCAACCTTGGAATCTTTTCAATACTCCGAGGGTGGGGCCAAGTACGCCGCCAGTGGTGACCCGGGCGGTAGAGGCGCCGCGGCAATTAGACCCGCCACGGAGGAGCAGACCTTTGTCGCGGCATGTTGTGACGTCGCCTGGCCATTACTCGAATCCGGTGGAAAATATGATAACAGCGGCTGCTAAGCTTGATGCTCTCCCTTTGGCCGAAGGAACGCCGTTTGCTCAAGAGGCGAGGAACGCGATTAGCCTGTTGCAGACAGCGGTGGCTCAGCAAGAAAGGTACACGCACAGCCGGAGCCGGGTGCACTCCACGTCGGTTCATAGCTGTAGTTACAGCTGACGGATTGAGCCCCCACGGTCTCCAGCAGTGAGCAAAGGCGAAACCCGCCCAATAATAACCCGCCTGAGATGGATATTCAGGGGGCTATGGATAGGGGCCGTGCTCAGCAAGGGTTGACACCGGTGACGGATTACCCGGAAGTCCCTAAGCTGGCACTAGCAACACCCGTCGGCATCACAGCTAGGGGATTTGGTGTTCACTGTCTTGTAACAGATCTGAGGAGTGCGCGCCTACCCAAGGACTTTAAGGGGCCACGAAAGGTTCCCAATTACACTGTGGATCTGCCTCAAGTGGCTTGGATTGAAAGCTATGAGCTTGCTATGGAGATGCCAGAGGTCGACGAAGCAGTCTGTGCGAAATACTTTGTCATGATGTTGTAAGGACCAGCCTGCACTTGGTTAAAAGGGTTGCCACCGAATACCATCATGTCGTGGGCCGAGTTGAAAGCACAGTTCATCAAGAACTTCAAAGGAACTTGCAAGCAGCCGATGACGATTGTGGATCTGGATCTTTGTGCACAGCAGGAAGGTGAGTCGGCCCATCATTGGGTGCGGTGGGTCTCGACGGTGATCCACTCATCTGAGAATATTTTGGCGTCTCAGGCGGTTCTGATCTTGGAAAGGAACTGTCGTTTTGTGCCCCTGAAGCAGAAGCTCAAGCGGTTGAAGCGTTCTTGTCAGGATATGGGTGAGCTCATGATGGCTCTCACCAAGTATGGGGATTCAGATACCACCAAGGACCCAGACTCCGATGACGAGAAGTCAGGACAGAGTAAGAAGGAGGCAATGGTAAGAACCAGCAGGGAGGTGCTGGGCAACCAAGGCAAGTGGAACAACCCGGATGGCGGGTCAGAATTTGTGGCGAACACCACCACACAACCGTCCGGGAACAATCGCCCTAGGGGCAACAGGAACTTCAGGCCGCCATTTGTTAGGAATAGGGCGCTTGTATCCCCCACGCCCTACACCTTAGAAGAGGCACTGAACAGACCTTGCCCGGTGTACAATCGGTCGGACAAGGAGGCCACCCACACTTGGAAGGATTGCAGTGTTATGCACGCGTTTCGGGAGCAAAGCCTTCGTCAAAATCATAACAATGGTAACGGCCCGTCATGCGGGTCAGGACCGGGCGGCTCAAGTGCCAGCTTCGGTGGTTAATGCGGCCACGCCGGCTCTCCCGCGATACTTAAAATGGTGAGAGTACCCGATTACGTGGAGCCTGGAGGATCACCCGCCGTGGGTCGACAATCCGGGTCACTTAGCTCTGGTGGTCGCTCCTCAGGTTGGTGGGTACAAATTCACGAAAGTACTCATGGACGATGGTAGCAGTATCAACATCCTATACTATGACACCTTCCAGCGGATGGAGTTAACCGACAAGGCTCTTAAACCGTCATCGACCGTTTTCCATGGAGTGCTGCCAGGCAAGTGGGCTTACCAAGTGGGAAAGATTGCTTTGGACGTGGCGTTTGGAGATGAGTATAACTACAGGTTGGAGACCTTGTGGTTTGAGGTGGTAAAGATTAAGAGCCCATATCATGCTCTGTTTTGCCGGCCGGCTTTCGCAAAGTTTATGGCTAGGCCCTGTTATGTTTATCTGCAGCTCAAGATGCCGGCTCTCAACGGAACAATCATGGTGCATGGTGATCAGAAGGTTAGCCATTGAGTGTGAGGAAGGAGATGCGGCTTATGCGGAATCAAGCTGCGCAGAAGCAGAGCTTAAGTTTTGTAAGGATAACGTTGACCCGGGAGATACGATGCCGTTGAAGAAGCCCAGTACAGAGTCTGAGCCGCCTTTGAAGTTTGCGGCTGATGACACGAAGCTGGTGGATTTTACCCCGGGCGACTCATCCAAGCAGTTCACTATTGGAGCTAACATGGATCCTGCATAGGAAAGCACGCTCATCGAATTCATCCGTGAGAATCGAGATATCTTTGCGTGGAATCCATCTGACATGCCAGGTGTACCGAGAGAATACGCCAAGCACCATCTTAATGTGGATCCTAAGTTTAAGCTGATTAAGCAATTCCTTCGTCGTTTCAACGAGGAGCGGCGTAAAGCAATTGGAGAAGAGGTAGCCCGACTCTTAGTAGCAGGGTTCATTGTGGAGGTATTTCACCCGAAGTGGTTAGCCAACCCTGTGTTGGTACTCAAGAAGAATGGCACATGGTGTATGTGTATAGACTACATGGATCTTAACAAAGCTTGTCCAGTCAACCCATTTGCTCTCCCTTGTATCGACCAGATTATTGACGCAACGGCTGGTTGTGAGAGTTTATGTTTCCTGGACGCCTATTCAGGCTATCATCAGATCAAGATGGCAGTTAAAGACCAAGAGAAGACCTCATTCATCACACCTTTTGGAGCTTTCTGCTATGTGTCCATGCCATTCGGACTCAAGAGTGCACATGCGACATACCAGCATTGTGTGCAAAATTGTCTTCACGGTCAAATCGGACGTAATGCTCATGCCTATGTGGACGACATTGTGGTTAAGTCAAGGAAGAAGGAGACGTTGTTGGATGACCTAAAGGAAATGTTCGATAACTTACGGGTTTATAAGATGATGCTTAACCCGGCTAAATGTGTTTTTGGAGTTCTTGCAGATAAGCTTCTGGGTTTCTTGGTTTCAGACCAAGGTATCGAAGCCAATCCGGACAAGATAAAGACCATCACATCACTAGCCAAGCCGGCGAGTGTCAATGATGTACATCGCTTGGCGGGTCGTATTGCCTCTTTAAGCTGCTTCATCATCCGACTGGGGGAGAAGGCTATTCCTCTATACCAGATGATGAAAAAGACAGATGACTTTGTTTGGAGTACGGCTGCAGATGAAACTCTTGAAGCACTTAAAAAGCAGCTGGTTGAGCCACCGATCTTAGCTGCTCCGACTGAGAAGGAACCCCTGCTCCTTTATGTGGCGGCTAATAATCGGGTGGCTAGTGCTGCGATTGTGGTGGAACGTAAGGAGGCAGGGAAAGAGTATCCGGTCCAGAGGCCGATCTATTATCTCAGTGAGGTGCATATCGAATGAAAGAAAAGATACCTACACTGGCCGAAGCTAATATACAGGGTGTTCACGGTGAATCGTAAGCTGAAGCATTACTTCCTTGGACATCAGATACCGGTGGTTAGCTCTGCTCCGTTGGGAGACATAATACAGAATCGAGAAGCCACTTGTAGAATTGCTAAGTGGGCATTAGAGCTTGGGCCTCTAAATTTGAAGTATGCACCTCGCACAATCGTGAAGTCTCAGGCATTGGTGGATTTCATAAATGACTGAATAGAGTGTCAGTCGCCGGAAGAAAAGCCAGACAATATGTACTGGACGATTCACTTTGACGGGTCCAGAAAGTTGGAGGGCTCGGGGGCTGGAGTTGTCTCAACCTCTCCCAAAGGTGACAAGTTTTGTTATGTATTAAGGCTGATGTTTCCTTGCACAAACAATGCAGCTGAGTACAAAGCGTTGCTTCACGGACTTCGTGCGGCCAAGGAGATGAACCCGAGCCGGGTTAGGTGCCTTGGCGACTCTGATCTTGTGGCACAACAGGTGTCAGGCATGTGGGATTCCAAGGACCCGCGGATGGCGGCTTATCAGCAAGAGGTAGATATCATTGTTGGTCATTTCAAGGGTTATCAGGCAGACCATATCGATCGTCGCAAGAACGAGGCGGTGGATGTGTTATCAAGGTTGGGCTCTCAGCGTAACCTGGTGCCGCCTAATGTTTTATTGGATGTACTTTATTATCCGTCTGTTAAGCTACCGTCGGAAGAGGATCTGGCTATACCTGACCCAGAGGGGCAACTAGTGGCAGCTTTGCACGCTATTCCAAACTGGATGTTGCCATATCTGGCATACCTAACCAAGGGTGAGTTGGTTGAAGATGAGACTCTAGCGTGGCAGATCGTGAGACGTTCTAAGTCCATGACTATCATTGGAGGGGAGTTACACAAGTGTAGCGTCACCGGCGTCTTCTAGCGTTGTGTCTCACCAGAAGAAGGCAGTGAAATCTTATATGAAATACATGCTGGTGATTGCGGACATCACGCCGGATCAAAATCTTTAGTGGCCATGGCCATCCGACATGGTTTCTTCTGGTTGACGGCTTATAAAGACATGGAGGATCTGGTTGCTAAGTGCGACAAGTGCCAGAAGTTCGGAAGATTTGCTCATGTGTCGGCTCAAGAATTACGGATGATACCGATCACTTGGCCGTTTGCAGTCTGGGGACTTGACATGGTTGGACCTTTCAAACGGTCTAAGGATAAAAAGACTCACCTTTTGGTGGCAGTAGACAAGTTCACCAAGTGGGTGGAGGCTGAGCCGGTCAGTAAGTGTGATACAGCCATGGTGGTTCAGTTTGTCAAGAAGTTGATCTACCGGTTTGGATATCCTCATAGCATCATTACGGATAATGGCAGAAATTTGTCCAAGAGGGCTATGAAAGTGTTCTACGAAAGCAAACACATTCGGCTTGATTTTTCGGCTGTTGCTCATCCTCAGTCCAACGGTCAGGCGGAATGGGCAAATCAGGAAGTCTTGAGAGGTATCAAGCCCCGGCTCATGGTTCCTTTGCAGAGAACGCCGGGTTGTTGGGCAGAAGAACTACCGTCCGTGCTTTGGAGCATCAATACTAAGCCTAACAGGTCGACGGGTTACACCCCTTTCTTCATGGTTTACGGTGCGGAGGCCATGTTACCGAGCGACACGTCATGATTCACCACAGGTGGAGGCTTATGTGGAAGTTGATAATGAGGCGGCGCGTCAGGATGCATTGGATGCGCTGGATGAAGCACGCGATCTTGTTGTGGCTCGATCGACCATTTATCAACAGGACCTGCATTGCTACCATAGCTGCAGGGTCAAGACCTGGACGTTCCAAGAAGGCGACTTGGTATTACGTTTGATTCAAGATCAGACAGATGAGCAAAAGTTATCACCACCATGGGAGGGGCCTTTCGTGGTTAGCAAGAATCTGAACAATGGGTCTTATTATCTCATCGACGTGTGAGACGAATCACGTACCTCTGGGCAAGAGACTCACCGGCCGTGGAACATCGCTCATCTACGACCTTACTATACTTGAGTCATTGACTCTTACTTTTGTACATACATACTTTCTTGCATTTATACTCATCTAATAAAGTTGGCATCCCTGCAAGACGGGGCCTCTGCCGTTTTTCTCTTTGGCATTACACATCTATGCAAAGATGAACACCTTCATATGGTCACTTGGGGGCTTCCAACCCGTCGGTTTTAGCTTGCTGACCCTTTTGATCGGCTCTTCAGCCAAAATAGCACCATCTTGCGAAGACTTACAAGATGGCGACTTACAAACCAGCGGCCCAAGAGATGATGGTGTGCAAGATGGCGAGAGGCTTAAGGTCACCCAAGAGGACGAGCCGCCACATTGCGAGTCGTTCAAACATGGGTGCATCGTTTTACTGATGAAAGATTTAAGGTTACTCAAGAGGGTGAGCCGTCATGTTGCAAGCCATTCAAACATGGGTGCCTTACCTTGTCGGCGTAAGATCTCGAGTCACTCAAGAGGGCGAGCCGCCATGATGTGAGCCGTTCAAACATGGGCGCTAAGTTGTTCAAGAGGACAAGTCGCCATGATGCGAGCTGTTCAAACATGGGTGCCAAGCCGCTCAAGAGGGCGAGCCACCATGATGTGAGCCATTCAAACATGGGTGCTAAGTCGCTCAAGAGGACGAGCTGCCATGATGCGAGCCGCTCAAACATGGGTGCCATGGGAGCTAAAGAGGATGAGACGCCAGGATGCGAGCCATTCAAACATAGGTCCCATGCGGCAAGATGGGTCGTGGAGCAGTGCAAGGCGCCATAGTGGGTGAAGGCCACCCCCCACTCTGGTAGAGTCGTACCTACCTATATGTAGCTACCGCTCGCGTAGGAGTGCAGGGAGTTGTCAACTCACCCCCTCCGAGGGCCTCATAGAGCAGCGAGGGGAAGCTCTCTCTCATATTCTACATACTCTCCGCCAAGTGGCCCGTCGTACTCTTAACAAGTGACATTGTTTAAGGTTCAAACGATGGATTTATGTCACGTGAGAAGTAGCTTATGGGCCCCAGGGCACTCTCTCCGTTATAAATTCTGGTCTGTTACACCCTTAGGAGTTAATCTCGCCTAGAGACCCTGAGCTGTGCAAGATTGGCGGTCACTCTCGTTAGAGACCCTACACTGTTAAGTGGTTCAAAGCAACAGTTTCCCCTTCAAAGGGCCAGAATATGAGTTTTCAAAAACCAAAAAACAAGGGGAAAGCAAGACCATCATACATTGCATCATACATATTGCATCATACCTATTGCATCATACACATTGCATCATATATTGCATTATAGTTGTGTCATACATTGCATTCATATCATGGCCAGAGCAAGATGAAAGATGAAGCAAGGTTACATTGAAGATCTCCGGGTTATGCTTTTATCAAAGCCGCCCAGGTAAACATTGTATATTGTTTTGTTTGTTTTTTGCAGAACTTATCGCTAGAAGATGATCCGCTGATTAAGGCATAAGAAGATTTCAAAGTATATTACAAGGCTTTCTAAGAGCTCAAAAGACGAAAAGCTTATCAGTTTTGCACTTGTTCCAGCTCAGCCGGCCGGATTACAATCATTCAAGACAAGGAGTTTAATTAGCTCGTGCTGAGGCAGACATCCGGTCTGGAAGTTCAGTCGTGGTGCAGAGCCGGGTAGGACGATAAACCAGCAGTGGATGTTCTCCCTCCGGAGAGGTGTCTTTACAATAGAACCAAGTTCTGTTCCAATCCTTCGGGTGACTTGGCATTTGAACAGCTAGAAAAGCCATATCCCTTCTTCTTTGGATGGAGACTCCGCCAAGCTCCAAGCTGGGGCTAGCCACCACTTCCGTTTGGTGGTTGACATAGAAAAAGTCGCGGAAAAGGTCAACTGATGGCTCTTCTTGTAAGTAAACTTTGCAAAGGACTTGGAAGTTGCAAAATTTGGAGACAGAGTTGGGAGCAATGTCCTGAGTATACAATTTGAAGAATTGGAGGACGTCCCGGAAGAACCTAGACCCGGGCGGGCTGAAGCCACGTATGAGGTGGTCAGCAAAGATAACAATTTCACCCTCTTGTGGGATGAGTTTCTTCTCCGAACCTGGAACCCGCCAATGAATCACATTCTGAGCCGGCAAGGTTCCACCTTCTACAAAATCCTATAGAAATTTTTTGGCGATTCCAGAGCCGACCTAGTTACAAGAAGAAGATGCCCGAGAAATGATGGCAGGTTAAGGCTGTGAAAAGTAGTAGTACATGGCGGGTCAGAAAGTGACTAGACAACTAAGACGACTAATGAAATTAAATACTGCGATATTAAGCCGCCGCTACAGTTTTTTCGGAAAGCAGGAAGTCTGGCGGTGGGTTAAGTGAACAAAGGCCGTGACACAAAAGTTGCTAAGGACCTACAAATAGGTTTTGTATAATAAACTGAAACTGCAAGATCTACAAGCAAGGAAAAATCAGGTTTTATCCAACCCTAGCGAGGAACTGAGGAAGAACGAACAGTCTAGCGCAAGAAGGGGAAACAAGTATAGATCTAGGTGAGGCTGCTGTTGTCTTTGCACGACTGGTCGCAGTGGGAAGGCAAACATCGCTAGATCTAAGGGATTACTCATTGGTTTGCATTACGGAACAGAGCTTGCGCACTAATGGGGTCCGACGAACTCGACGGGGTTGAAGTGCTAAGTTACGGATCTAAGGGAGGAGGAAAGACATACCTGGAAGGATGCGGCAGACACGGGCGAAAGTCTGGAACATTCAGGTTGATGCAGCGGCCAGGGTCGACGACGGCGACGGGGCTCCACCAGCGTGACGGTGCTCGGGAGAGTTGGCATCGAGAGGAAGAAGAAGAAGTGAGGGCGGTGAAGAAAATTGAAACGACCCCTCATGGTCCTATTTGAGAGGGCGGAAGGCCAAACAGGTGCACGGGAATCAAGGCAAAGGATAATGACCGACCGAGACGGATGCCTTGATCTTCGGGACGACCATTTAATGACAGGATCTGCGGTATACGTCACGGAGTCTTTTCAAAGTAAATGAAGGAGACGTCAGGGCAGGTTATCTATTTTCTTTCTCTTTTAGGTGACAAGGGTGTGAGACTCGCCGCAAGTTAAAAGATGAAGATTGACATGATCAAGCTCAAATCAATTTGGGGCCTAATGTTGGGGATATAACCACGTGGTAAGACCCGCCCAGGAGGGGCCGGGTCATACCTGGCGGTTAGTTAGCGTAAGGGCTAGAAGAGGAAGATTGGGCTGCATGGCGGCTCACCAGATGGGCCGTGACGGAGGCCCAGAGTCAGGAAGAAGATGCAAGACTTAGGCGCGTAAGCCGCCCGGAGACAGCCTGCCACACTCGGTTAGGCAGGCTCAGAGACAGAGTTAGATACGTTGTAAGAGTCGGTATGAGACTTGTGCAACCCGTGGTCTTGACCTCCTATATAAAGGCGAGACACGGGATGGCTAGACAGAATCCAATAGATTGAGATCTAGGTCAAGCGAATACGCTCCCTTGTAATCGATACACCAATCAATACAGACAAAGCAGGACATAGGCTTTTACCTCATCTCGAGGGGTCGAACCTGGGTAAATCCATGTCTTTCATCCCGTCCAACCCCTTTGAGTCCACCGCCTTAGCGATGGCCTCGATTCTAAGTCTTCAGTCATCTGCCGTGATAAAACCATGACAACTTTTCAAATATTTATGTCCTCCTCCTTGATGTAATCGCGGATGTAATTGAAGCATCTGTTTATGTATCTGTTCCTCTTGTGAAACCTTGGTTCCTTGGCTAGAGAAATGGAACCGGTGTTGTTAGAGAACAAATTCATTGGGTTCAGTGCACTGGGCAGTACTCCAAGATCTGTCATGAACTCCTTCATCCAGACACCTTCTTTCGCCGCCTTTGAGGCAGCGATGTACTCTGCTTCGCATGTAGAATCAGCTACCATGCTCTGCTTGGAACTGCACCAGCTTACCGCTCCCCCATTGAGAATAAATATGTATCCGGTTTGAGACTTAGAGTCATCCGTATTAAAGTCAAAGCTTGCATCGACATAACCCTTTATGACGAGCTCTTGATCACCTCCATAAACAAGAACTCCTTAGTCCTTTTCACGTACTTAAGGATATTCTTGATCGTCGTCCAGTGTTCCATTCCTAGATCACTTTGAAACCTTCCGGCCATATTTATGGCAACGCTGACATCGGGTCTTGTGCACAACATTGCATACATGATAGATCCTATGACTAAAGCATAGGTGATGACACTCATATTTTCTCTATCTTCGGCAGTCTCTGGGCATTGAGTATTACTCAACTTCACACCTTGCAATATAGGCAAGAACCCCTTCTTGGACTGATCCATTTTGAACTTATTCAAAACTTTGTCAAGGTATGTGCTATGTGAAAGTCCTATTAAGCATCTCGTTCTATCTCTATAGATCTTGATGCCTAATATGAAAGCACCTTCTCCTAGGTCCTTCATTGAAAAACTCTTGTTCAAATATTCCTTCATCCTTTCCAACATTTCTATATTGTTTCCAATCAGCAATATGCCATCCACATATAATATTAGAAATTCTATAGAGCTCCCACTCACTTTCTTGTAAATACAAGCTGCTCCGTAAACTTGTATAAACCCGAACGCTTTGATCACCTCATCAAAGTGAAGATTCCAACTCCAAGATGCTTGGACCAGTCCATAAATGGATCGCTGGAGTTTGCAAACTTTGTCAGCATTCTCTGGATCGACAAAACTTTCTGGTTGTATCATATGCAACTCTTCCTTAAGGGAACCGTTAAGGAACGCTGTTTTGACATCCATGTGCCAAGTTTCATAATTGAAAATTGCAGTTATTATTAACATGATTCTAACGGACTTAAGAATCGCTACGGGTGAGAAGGTCTCATCATAGTCAACTCCTTGAACTTGTGAATAGCCCTTTGCCACAAGTCGAGCTTTATAGACGGTGACATTACCATCCGTGTTCGTCTTCTTCTTAAAGATACATTTGTTCTGAATGGCCTTTCGCCCTTCAGGTAATACTTCCAAACTCCATACTTTGTTTTCATACATGTATCCCATCTCGTATTTCATGGCCTCTAACCATTTGTCAGAATCTGGGCCCATCATCACTTCTCCATAGCTCGTAGGTTCATTGTTGTCCAACAACATGACTTCTAAGACAGGGTTTCCGTACCACTCAGGAATAGTATGTGTCCTTGTCAACCTACGAGGTTCGATAGTAACTTGATCCGAAGCTTCATGATCATCATCATTAACTTCCTCTTCAACTGATGAAGTCTCCACAGAAAAATCTTTCTGTGCTGCGCTACTCACTGGCTGAAACAAAGGTTCAACAACCTCATCAAGTTCTATCTTCCTCCCACTCAATTCTTTCGAAAGAACTCTTTCTCAAGAAATGTTCCATTTTTGGTGACAAACACTTTGCCTTCGGATCTGAGGTAGAAGGTAGACCCAAGTGTCTCTTTTGGATATCCTATGAAGATGCATTTCTCCACTTTGTGTTCCAGCTTTTCAGGATGAAGCTTTTTGACATAAGCATCACATCCCCAAACTTTCAGAAATGGAAACCTTGGATTCTTGCCAAACCACAATTCAGATGGCGCCGTCTCAACGGATTTCGATGGTGCCCTATTTAAAGTGAATTTAGTTATCTCCAATGCATAACCCCAAAACTATAGTGGCAAATTGACAAGAGACATCATAGAACTCACCATATCCAATAAGGTTCGATTACGACGTTCGGAACACCATTACATTGTGGTGTTCTAGGCGGTGTCAATTGTGAAACAATTCCACATTGTCTTAAGCAACTGCCAAACTCATGACTCAGATATTCTCCTCCTCGATCAGATCGTAGGAACTTAATCTTCTTATTATGATGATTCTCTACTTCACTCTGAAATTGCTTGAACTTTTCAAACGTTTCAGACTTGTGTTTCATTAAGTAGATATACCCATATGTACTTAAGTCATTAGTGAAGGTGAGAAAGTAACGATATCCACCGCGTGCCTCAATGCTCATTGGACCGCACACATCACTATGTATGATTTCCAACAAGTCACTTGCCTGATCCATTGTTCCACAGAACGGGGTCTTAGTCATCTTGCCCATGAAGCATGGTTCACATGTGTCAAGTGATTCGAAATCAAGTGACTCCAAAAGTCCATCAGCATGGAGCTTCTTCATGCGTTTTACGCCAATATGACCTAAGCAACAGTGCCACAAGAAAGTGGTACTATCATTATCAACTCTACATCTTTTGGCATCAATGTTATGAACATGTGTATCATCACTATCGAGATTCAGTAAGAATAAAGCCCTCGCATTGGGTGCATGACCATAAAAGATATTACTCATATAAATAGCACAACCATTATTGTCTGATTTAAATAAGTAACCATCTCGCAAGAAACAAGATCCAGATCCAATCTCCATGCTTAATGCAGGCACTAAATAACAATTATTCAGGTTCATCACTAATCCCGATGGTAATCGAAGAGAGAGCATGTTGACGGCGATCACATCAACCTTGGAACCTTTTCCCACGTGCATCGTCACTTTGTCCTTAGCCAGCCTTCATCTATTCCATAGCTCCGGTTTTGACTTGCAAATGTGAGCAACCGAACTGGTATCAAATACCCAGGCACTACAACGAGAGTTGGTAAGGTACACATCAATAACATTTATATCATATATACCTGGTTTGGTTTTGGACACCTTCTCTTCAGCCAGGTACTTGGGGCAGTTCCGCTTCTAGTGACTAGTTCCCTTGCAATGAAAGCACTGAGTTTCTAGCTTGGGTCCAGCCTTCGGTTTCTTCATGGGGGGGGGGGGCAACTGCTTTGCCACTCTTCTTGGAGTTACCCTTCTTTCCCTTGCCATTCTTCTTGAAACTAGTTGTTTTATCGACCATCAACACTTGATGCTCGTTCTGGATTCCAGACTCAGCAACTTTCAACATCACAAATAGCTCGATGACTGACTTGTTCATCCCTTGCATGTCAAAACTCTCACTCAAAACTCCCACTCAAAATGAAATCCCTCTGGTCATCCGAGTGATACATGATCCAAATTCACCAACCCAAGTCCAATCATCACGTGAGATGAGGTGGTTTCAATGGTGAACATCTTCATGCTGATCATATCTACTATATGACTCATGTTCGACCTTTCAGTCTCTTGTGTTCCTAGGCCATGTCTATACATGCTAGGCTCGTCAAGTTTAACTAGAGTGTTCTGCACGTGCAACACTGGCTTGCACCCGTTGTATGTGAACGTAGAGTCTATAACACCCGATCATCACGTGGTGTCTCGTAATGATGAACTTTCGCAATGATGCACACTCGGGGAGAACACAATTTTATCTTGAAATTTTAGTGAGGGATCACCGTATAATGCTACCGTCGTCCTAAGAAAAACAAGATTCATAAAAGGATTAACATCATGTGCAAATCATAAGTGACATGATATGGCCATGAACTTGAGCCTTTGATCTCCATCTCCAAAGCACCGGCATGATCTCCATCATCACTGGCATGATACCATGATGTCCATCATCTTGATCTCCATCAACGTGTCGCCATGAGGTTGTCGCGCTAACTGTTGCTTCTATGACTATTGCTAACTCATAGCGATAAAGTAAACAAAAAACAGCAAAAATAAATTAAAGATAACCCTATGGCTCCTGCTGGTTGCCATACTCATCGACATGCAAGTTGTGATATTCTATATAAAACATGATCATCTCATACATCACATATATCCCATCATGTAATTGGCCATATCACATTACAACATACCCTACAAAAACAAGTTAGATGTCCTCTAATTGTTGTTGCATGTTTTACGTGGCTGCTACGGGTATCTAGCAAGAACGATTCTTACCTACCCAAAAACCACAAAGGTGATACACAAATTGCTATTCAACCTCCTCAAGGACCACCTTTGGCAAATCCGATCCAACTAGAGTAGGAGAGACACACACCCGCCAGCCATCTTTATGCAACAAAGTCACATGTCAGTCGATGGAACCGGTCTCTCGTAAGCGTACGAGTAAGGTTGGTCCAGGCTGTTTCATCCCACAATACACCAAGGGAGGAAGCAATCTGAGCATCAACACCCACAAACTCCTTTGTGTTCTACTCATGATCTCATCTACACATAGACCTAGATCTGATACCACTATTGGGGAACGTTGCATGGGAAACAAAAAAATTCCTACGCACACGCAAGATATATCCATGGTGATCAGCATCTACGAGCGGTGGAGTGGATCTACATACCCTTGTAGATCTCTACGCGGGAAGCGTTAAGAAACGCGTATGATGTAGTCGAATGTCTTCGTGATCCACATCGCTAGTTGTCAGGGATACACCCCGCGATATGACCCGGCCTGGCGACTCACAGGAGACCTAGTCAAGACATGGCATTTTATTACTGACCCGGCAGGCGGGTCGCAGGACGACCAGGCCCAAGGCCCGGTGTGTAAGCCGGCGCCAGGCGGCTCACAAGAGAAGGCTCAAAGGAGAGAGGATTCCCTTACAAGAGAAACAAGACCCGGAGTAGGATTCATGAAAGACTAGTCCTAGTCCTACTGGGAGTAGGACTCTATTTGTAAACCTACCCTCTCCACTTATATAAGGAGGGGTAGAGCGCCCTTAGAGAGAGAGGTTCATGAGTTCTCAAGTTTAGACAAACACAAGTCATTAGAGATAGACAGATTAGAGGCTCTCGAGATTACAGGCAACAAGACAACATCCTTGTAACCGAGAGATCTTCCTCATCATCAATACAAGACAAGCATGACATAGGCTTTTACCTCCATTAGAGGGGCCAAACCTGGGTAAAACTCGCGTCTCTCGATTCTGACCAACCCCTCTCAAGCCGTCACATAGTTGCGACCGCCCCGAACCTAAGTCCGTTCACCAGGACATCTGCCGTGACAAATCCACGATAGTTGGCGCCCACCGTGGGGCATGCATGGTGGTGTTGAGTTCTTGGAGGGATATTTTCCACGGATCGAGAAATTTACAATTTTTACAGGTGAAGAAGAACCGGTTTTCGAAGGATCTACATCAATTGCGGGTTCATTAGTCAAGATTGAAGAAGTTTTCACCCGCGGTGTGTACGAGATTGAGATCGAGAAAACTTAGGGGTGCTTTTATGTATCGCCACGTCCTACAGCTTGCCAAGACGAAGAGGAGATGATTTCGGACGTACGCTACTGTGCCGCCGAGACGCCGAGACCGGCAAGAGATCAGTCTCACCAAACAAAGCCGCCACTTCATGTGATCTGTAAAAAAAATAGCGGGTTCCATTGATTAAAACAGGCGCGTCAAATGAACTCTCATCCGAATCGATTTAAAACAGGACGATCCGCGAATCACCGAACCGCACTGTTGCCTCCGCCTATGTTGTAGGTTCGGCCATCCGCCGCTGTGGCCTCACCTCCCAGGCTCACAGTCGCCACGGTCTCTAAGCCTCCTAGCTGATCAGGCTCCGCCCTGCCAAGACCTGACCGGGTCACTGCCCAAATGAGTCTTCCTCGCCGTGGCCACGAGCCATCGGCCTCCTATCGCCTCTGCTTGAAGTTGCCTCCATGCCATCACGACCTTCCCCAGGCCGCTGATGAACTCCAAATCGCCATCGCAGATTCTCAAATCGCCGCATTGCAGAGTTGCCACACGTGTTCAAACCACCGTCACGGCCATGTTAAACCGCCCCGGCCGAGCAGCCTCGACCCCGCAGGCCACCACCTCACTTCGCCGCCACACGGTCGTGCCAGATTGGACCTACCTTGCCTCTGAGCTGTCGGACTCAATCGTCGTGGTTCCGCTCATCGGCCTCTGCCGTTGCTTCCGCGGCTTCACCCAAGCCGCTTCGCGGCCAGGGACTCACCTCATCGCACCATCTCCTCTACGGACCGCCTCAAAACAGCCGCTGTCATCCAAGCCGCCTCTATGTTTCCATCGCCTCCTCAAGTTGTCATTTCTTAATGTTTGGGGCTGTGACGCTTGTGTGGAAAAAGTTTTCACCTAATGAGCTCGAACCCAAAGCGGACAAATGCATCTTCATAGAATACCCTAAGAGAGCAGTTGGGTGAACCTTCTATCTCAGATCCAAGCATAAAATGTTTGTTGCTAAAACTGGGTCCTTTCTCGAGAAAGGGTTTCTCTTGAAAGAGTTGAGTGGGAGGAGGATAGAACTTGATGAGGTTGTTGAAACCTCTGCTTCAACCAGAAAGTAGCGCAGCACAGAAAGATGTTTCTGTGAAGCCTACTTCAGTTGAAGAGGAAGTTAATGATGATGATCATGAAAGCTTCGGATCAAGTTACTATCGACCTACAAGGAAATTAGAGCTTAATGAGGTTATTGAACCTTTACTTCAACCAGAGAGTAGCGCAGCGCAGGAAGTTGTTTCTGTGAAGCCTACGTTAGTTGAAGAGGAAGTTAATGATGATGATCATGAAGCTTCAGATCAAGTTACTATCAAACCTCGTAGGGCGACAAGGATGTATACTGCTCCTGAGCGGTACGACAACCCTCTCTTGGAGGTAATGTTGTTGGACAACGATGAACCTAAAACTATGGAGAAGCGATGATGGGCCCGGAAACCAACAAATGGTTAGAGGCCATGAAATCCGAGAAAGGATCCATGTGTGAAAACCAAGTATAGACTTTGGTGGACTTGCTCGTTGGACGGCAGGTTGTTAAGTACAAATGGATCTTTAAAATGAAGACAGACGCTGATGGTAAATGTTACCATTTGTAAAGCTCGACTTGTTGCAAAGTAGTTTTTGACAAGTTCAAGGAGTTGACTACGACGAGACTTTCTCACTCGTAGCGATGCTAAAGTCTGTTGGAATTATGTTAGCAGTTGCTAAATTTTTCAATTATGAAATCTGGTAGATGGATGCCAAAACATCGTTTCCTTCCTTAAGGAAAGGTTGTATGAGATGCAACCAGAAGGTTTTGTCAGTCCTAAGGATGCTAAAAGGTGTGTGTGCTTCAGTGATTCTTCTATGAACTGAAGCAAGCATCTCGGAGTTGGAATATACACTTTGATGAGGTGATCAAAGTTTTTGAGTCTATACAAAGTTTACGAGAAACTTGTATTTGCAATAAGGTGAGTGGGAGCATTATTGAGTTTCTGATAAGTATATGTGGATGACATATTGCTATTCGGAAATGATGTAGAATTTCTGGAGAGAATAAATGGTTGTTTGAAAAGAGTTTTTCAAAGGAAGACCTGGATAAAGCTACCTAATTGTTGAGCATCAAGATCTATATAGATAGATCAAGATACTTGATCAGACTTTCAATGAGTTTTCGCCTGATTTGTAAGGTATAAAGTTGAGTAAGACTCAATGCCTAGTGACAGCAGAAGATAGAGAAAAGATGAGTGTCATCCCCTATGCTTCAGCCATAGGCTCTATCATGTATGCAATGCTGTGCACAAAGACCCGATGTCAGCCTTGCTATAAGTATGGCCGGAAGGTTTCAAAGTGATCCTGGAATGGAGCACTGGACATCGGGCAAGATTATCCTTAGTAACTAAAAGACTGAGGAGATGTTTCTCGATTATGGAGGTGATAAAGAGTTCGTCGTAAAGAGTCACGTCGATGCAAGCTTTAACACCGATCCGGATGACTCGTAGTAGCAATCTGGATACGTATAGTGGAGCAGCCATTTGGAATAGTACCAAGTGGAGTGTGGTAGCAGTGTTTATGGTTTGACATAGAAATTTGCAAAGTACAGATGGATCTGAATGTCGCAGACCCGTTGACTATAAGACCTCTCTCACATGCAAAGCATGACCGAGCCCCAGAACTCATTGGGTGTTAGATTCATAACAATGCGAATCACATGGTGATGTGAACTAGATTATTGACTCTAGTGCAATTGGGAGACTGTTGGAAATATGCCCTAGAGGCAATAATAAATTAGTTATTATCATATTTCCTTGTTCATGATAATCGTTTATTGTCCATGCTATAATTGTATTGATCGGAGACTTAGATACATGTGTGGATACATAGACAAAACCATGTCCCTAGTATGCCTCTAATAGACTAGCTCGTTGATCAAAATATTGTTAATGTTTCCTAGCCATGGACATGAGATGTCATGTGAGAACGGGATCACATCATTAGGAGAATGATGCGATGGACAAGACCCAAACTACAAACGTAGCTTATGATCGTGTCAGTTTATTGCTACTGTTTTCTGCATGTCAAGTATATGTTCCTATGACCATGAGATCATGCAACTCACTGACATCGGAAGAGTACCTTGTGTGTATCAAACGTCGCAACGTAACTGGGTGACTATAAAGGTGCTCTACAGGTATCTCCGAGGGTGTCTGTTGAGTTGGCATGGATCAAGACTGGGATTTGTTACTCTGTGTGACGGAGAGGTATCTCAGGGCCCAATCTGTAATACAACATCACAATAAAGCCTTGCAAGCAATGTGCTTAAGTGTTAGTCACGGGATCTTGTATTACGGAACGAGTAAAGAGACTTCCGGTAACGAGGTTGAGCTAGGTATGGAGATACCGACGATCGAATCTCGGGCAAGTAACATACCGAAGAACAAAGGGAACATCATACGGGATTAACTGAATCCTTGACATAGAGGTTCGACCGATAAAGATCTTCGTAGAATATATAGGAACCAATGTGGAAATCTAGGTCCCGCCATTGTTTATTGACCGTAGAGGTGTCTCGGTCATGTCTACATAGTTCTCGAACCCGCAGGGTCTGCACACTTAAGGTTCGGTGACGTTTCGGTAGTATAGAGTTATGTATGGTGGTGACCGAAGGTTGTTCAGAGTCCCGGATGAGATCTCGGACATCACGAGGAGCTCCGGAATGGTCCGGAGGTAAAGATTGATATATAGTAAGTCCCATTTTGGTCGCCGGAAAAGTTTCGGGCTAATCGGTAATGTACCGGGAGTGCCGGTAGTGTACCAGGAGACCATCGGGAGGGGTATTTCGACCCAAGAGGCTTCATGGGCTGTGGGAGAGTAAATACCACCCTTTTTGGGCTGGTGGAAGTCCCACACAAGGCCCATGCAGCTGGGAGAAAAAGCCCAAAGGGAAAAAAGGTGGAAAAAGGCCAAAAAAAGGAGGAATCCTAGTCCTACTAGGATTGGAGGAGGAGTCCTCCTCTCCTCCCCACTTTGGTCCACCCAATGGCTGGCTTTTTGGCAGACAAGACTCCTCCTCCTCTCCTCCTATATATACTAGAGGATTTTAGGGTTTTGGGACAGAATTTTCAGCCACGTGCTACCCGTTCCTCTAGTGCATAGTTTCTCCTCTAGATCGGTTTTCTGTAGTGCTTAGGCGAAGCCCTGCCGGAAGTGCTCCACCACAATCACCAGAGCGCTGTCATGCTGCCGGTGAACTCTACTCCCTCTCCACTTCCTCTTGCTGGATCAAGACAGTGGAGATCGTCATCGAGCTGCAAGTGTGCTGAACGCGGAGGTGCCGTCCGTTCGGCGCTAGATCGGAAGGACCGTGAACAAGTTCACGGAACGGATCGTGATGAGTTCACGGGACGGATCATGATGAGATCGTGGAACGGATCGTGATGAGATCGTGGGACGGATCATGATGAGTTCGCGGGACGGATCGTGATTGGATCGCGGGACGGATCGTGATGTGATTGCGGGACGCTCGGCGATTTGGATCGCGATGTTGTTCGACTACACCAACCGCGTTTCTTAACGCTTCCCGCTTAGCGATCTACAAGGGTACGTAGATCCACTCTCCCTCTCGTAGATGCTCATCACCATGGATAGATCTGCGTGTGCGTAGGAAATTTTTTGTTTCTCATGCGACGTTCCCCAACACTTCAAGCCGCCGCCCCCGCGCCTCTCCACCGTTCCTGAGCACCCATGGCTCGTCCTTGCCCGCGCGTCCTCATCGTGGATTCCCTGTTCCGCTCGTGACCCACGCACCCAGCCGCTCCGTTGTGGCCGGCAAGCAGGCATGGGTGACCCTTCTGCGCTCTCCTCCCCCGACCGGATCCTGTGCTCACATTGTTTTGCTACCTGACATAAAAAGCAGAAACAGAGTTGCAGCTGTCAAAAAATGGGGGTGGACAGTGATTGGTCAAAGATGACCTTCAGGGCTCTACCATCGCCACTACGATCTTGCGCTACGGCCCGCTACCTCCGCCGCAACCTCATCTTTTACAAGAGGGGGAGAGTGGGTAAATTGATCCCCGGATGCTGTGTTTTGATCATCTGTCGTCCGGACGAATTAGGACAAATATTTACTGCAAGGGTGGTTATCGAGCCATGGAAAGAAGAGCACATTACTGGCATCATTCAACATCGACGTTTGTCCGTGCCTCCCCTCACATCAACGGACGCACACAAGCCGTCGCTCCTGCGTTTGGGTCTACATCAATGTCACCGGGGAAGCGCCTGCTTGTTTGTCCGACCAACAGATGTGCGTGAGCCGCCCAATGGATGCGGCGAGCCGCCGTACTCGCGGTATGGTTTTCACCAACAACGCCACGGCCAACTCGCCATTCGTGCTGGCTTACCACGCCGTGGCCGTCTCTCGCCATCCACGCTGGCTTACAATATCGTCGTTGTCTCTCGCCATCCACGCAGGCTTACAACGCCATGGCCGTCTCTCGCCATCCGCGCCGGCTTACAATGCCATGGCGTCTTCCACAACAGCACCGGCTTACAATGTCGCGGATGGTTTCTATGTCTACATCAACACACCACTGGCTGCATACACCAGTACAAGTCGCCCAACGGACGGTTCTGAATCGCCGCCCTACGGTCCAATCTACATTGGTATAATAGGGCCGGGCTCGCCTATATGAGCCGCCCAACGGACGCGCGCAAGACACCGCCCACAGTCTGATCTACATCAACTTATTAGTGTGGTGCTCGTCGATACAAGCCGCCCAATGGACAAGTGCACAAGTCGCCGCCATTATAGTTTGCAACAACCAACCGATACGAACCATCGATCGGATTATCGAAACAATTCATATGGGATCATCCATAACCCGCCAATATCAACATCACCCTTCAGCGGAGATTCTCAAGCCGCCTCTTCCAGTCAACTTAAGACTCGGAGGCTACAGACATAGCTTGACACATTTGATCACTTCCTCAACAAGAACCCCAGGTCATTGCAAGAAAAGTTAACCCAATCCTGGGGGTTACCACATTATTGGCGGAAGAATTAAAAAGTTGCCCAAGAGGACGAACCGCCGAGATACACCATTCAAACATGGGTGCCCGGATTTATTGGATCATCATAAAGTCACTTGGAGGCTTCTGTCGTTTCTTCATACAAGATGGCGGCTTACAAGATGGTGACTTACAAGATGGTGCACAAGTTGATATCATTGACAAAGTCATTTGGGGGCTTTCAACCCACCGGGTTAAGCTTCAACCCTCTCGATCAGGCTTTTCAGCCACCGTAAGGCAGGTTATATACCCAAAAGTTGACTCCGTCAACAAGATCTCTTGGGGGCTTCTAACCCGCGAGGGTTTAGCCTACACACCCTTTTGATCAGCTCTTCAGCCACCGTAAGGCGGGTTGTATACCCAAAAGTTGACTCCGTCAACAAGGTCATTTGGGGGATTCCAACCCACTGGGTTTAGCTTACACACCCTCTTGATCGGCTCTTCAGCCACCGCAAGTTTGAGTTAAACCTGCCCGTATGCTGCTGCGGCTCCGCTATGTGACCCGTCGAACTTTTGCTAGTTAATCTCGATTAGAGACCCTGAGTTGTTCAAACATATTTGGCAGTCACTCTCGCTAGAGACCCTGTACTAGTCAAGGTTACACCGGCGACTCTTGTCATGTGAGGGCTGGCTTACGGAAAGCGAGGACAAACTCACCCATCTGTTGCCGACTCTCCGCTATGTGGCCCATTCGTACTCTCAAACAGTTAGTCTTTTAAAGACCCTACACTGCTTAAGCTTCAAACGATGGATTTGTGTCACATGAGAGGTAGCTTATGGGCCCTAAGGGTGCTCATGCCCAATTGCGTCTCTTCTGGTTCATTGCACTCTTCAATCTTGCCTGGAAACCGAGTATTGTTATGAGTTCAAGCAGCAAGTCCACCCAGAAGAACCAGTGTCCGTGTCTCTTTTTGGTTCGTTGCGATCTTCAATCTCGCCTGGAAACCAAGTATTGTTATGAGTTCTAGCAGCGAGTCCACCCAAAAGAACCGGTGGATGTGTATCTTTCTGGTTCGTTGCGCTCCTATCAGTTAATCTCGTCTAGAGACCATGAGCCGCTCAAAGGAGTTGACGGTCACTCTCATTAGAGACCCTCCACTGGTATGAGTTCAAGCCTCGAGTCCAGCCAGGAAGAACCATCATATGAGTTTTCAAAAAACAAAAAAGTAAGAAAAGCAAGATCATCATGCATTACATCACATATTGCATCATACATATTGCATCATACATTGCATTCATGTTATAAGTCGGGCCAGAGCAAGATTGTGAAAGATGAAGCAAGGTTATGTTAAGATCTTCGGGTTATGCTTTTTCAAGCCACCCTTATAGCAATGCAGAACGTATTCTGTCTTGTTTATTTTTGCAGGTCTTGTCTATTAAGATGAGCCACCATTAGATTGGAAAGTTGATTATTCTTGAAGAGCCACCCTATCAGATATAATGTCGTGTCATCTAATTGACTGGTTCTCAGATTTCTTCAATTGTGGTCGGTAGTAATCTACAACACTCATGGATTTATCAAATATATATTTGCCGGGTTGCACCGCAACCATGAGCCGGGACTTCATTTCAAAGACAAAGGAATTGTTCCAGGATATTCTACCGGGTTATATTACAATCATGGTCAAAGATTCATTCAAATCAGATCAAAGAGAACTTCTAAAGGGCATTATGATGGGTTATTCTCACATAGTCCCGAGTCGCCACGGGCAGACGACCCGACACTTGGGGGATACATTATTCAAGTCCAGTTTATATCAAATATGGAAGTCCCATGTCGCTGCAAGCACGCACCACAACACTTGGGGGCTAATGCAAGCCGCTTTTCATATTATTACATTGTCAGCAAGACCCTATTATCTCAAGGAGATGAGCCGGCCTTTCTATATTTTTCTAAGTCTCAGCCCAGTAATTCTTACTGACCCAGAACTTGGGGGCTACACCGCTCAGTTCAAAATTTCTAAAGTCCCAAGTCGCTGCAGGCATGCGACCCGGCACTTGGGGGCTACAGTACTCAGTTGTTTGAAAGTTTAAGAGGTTCAAATTGAAGACCCGGCGCATCACTTTCTGATGAGCCGGCCCTTGGGGGATACGCCTGTTGAAGTTCATAAGGTATAAGACAGTTACAAGTCCCAGGTTGCTACAGGCAGGACAACCCGGTACTTGGGGGCTACATAGTCCAATATATTATTGCAAAGCACCAAGTCATCATGGATAATCTCGGAGCTTGGGGGCTACAGGTAATATGGATATGTCAAAAACTTTGAGGAGAATTTTCAAGATGCTAATTATGGAGTTCAGTTGTTAGACCCGGCGTCACCAACATTCATGACCCGGCGTTATCAAAAGATCATAACCCGCCAGAGTTTATATAAGCCGCCTTGCTTCACAACAATGGAAGTCCGGATCTACGTCATGAGGATTTCTTATTTTCAATATTTTCATTAAGCCAAAGTATTGGAAGCCAACTCAATGTCATATGGGTATTCTATTCCCAATATTTTTGAAAGGACACTGACAAGCAAAACAATTTTCAAGACGACTCATTCATATGTAGAAAAGACTCGAATTTCTGAAGAGCCACTTCATAAGCCGGCCAAAGGAGCAAGCCCGCCACTTAACATGTTTACTATTCCTATTTCAGGAGGTTACGTTGAATAAATTCAAGCTAACCTGGGGGCTAATGTCAGGGATATACCCCGCGGTATGACCTGGCCTGGCGACTCACATGAGACATGGTCAAGACATGGCGTTTTATTAGTGACCCGGCAGGCGGCTCGCAGGACGACCAGGCCCAAGACCCGACGTGTAAGCCGGCGCCAGGTGGCTCACAACAGAAGGCCCAAAGGAGAGAGGATTTCCTCATAAGAGAAACAAGACCCGGAGTAGGATTCGTGAAAGACTAGTCCTAGTCCTACTGGGAGTAGGACTCTATTTGTAAACCTACCCTCTCCACTTATATAAGGAGGGGTAGAGCGCCCTTAGAGAGACAGGTTCACGAGTTCTCAAGTTTAGACAAACACAAGTCATTAGAGATAGACAGATTAGAGGCTCTCGAGATTAGAGGCAACAAGAGAACATCCTTGTAACCGAGAGATCTTCCTCATCATCAATACATGACAAGCAGGACGTAGGCCTTTACCTCTATCGGAGGGGCCGAACCTAGGTAAGACTCGCGTCTCTCGATTCCGACCAACCCCTCTCAAGCCGTCACATAGTTGCGACCGCACCAAACCTAAGTTTGTTCACCCAGACATCTGCTGTGATAAATCCACGACACTAGCCGTCCCGCGATTCAATCACGACTCATCCCGATCTAGCGCCAAACGGACGACACTTTCGCGTTTAGCACACGTACAGATCGATGAAGATCTCCGCCTTCTTGATCAAGCAAGAGGTAGCGGAGAGGTAGATGATAACTCCAAAAGCGCGACGGCGCGGCAATGGTGGTGGTGGAGCTACTCCGGCAGGGCTTCGCCTAAGCACCGCCGAAACTAGGGGAAAAGATCTAGTGGGGAGAGAGGACTGCAGCGTGGCTTAGGGTTGGGTGCGGCTGACCTCTCTCCCCTCCAATATATATAGGATGGAGGGGAGGGGTCTGGCGCCCCTAGGGTTTCCCCTAGGAGTCGTCCATAGGAGAGGTGGAGAAGTCCACTTCCAATCCTACTCCAAGTAGGATTCCAATCCTACTTGGGTTTCCTTCCTCCACTTGGTTTTTTTCCTTTCCCACACCTGTAGCCACATGGGTCCTTAAGGGATGGGTTGCCCACCCCACTAAGGGCTGGTGCGCCACCTTGAAGGCCCATGTGTCCTCCCGACGTGGGTCGCCCCTCCCGATGGCCCCCCGGAACCCTTCCGGCACCCCTTGTACACTACCGGTAATACCCGAAACTTTTCTAGAGACCAAAATGGGACTTCCTATATATCAATCTTTACTCCGAACCATTCCGGAGCTCCTCGTGACATATGGGATCTCATTCGGGAACCCGAACAACCTTCGGTCACCAACACATATATATCAATACTACCAAAACGTCACCGAACGTTAAGTGTGTAGACCCTGCGGGTTCGAGAACTATGTAGATATTACCGAGACACCTCTGCTGTCATTAACCAATACCGAGACCAGGATGCCCATATTGGTTCCTACATATTCTACGAAGATCTTTATTGGTTGAACCTCTATGTCAAGGATTCAGTTAATCTCGTATGTTGTTCCCTTTGTTCTTTGCTATGTTACTTGCCCGAGATTCAACCATCGGTATCTCTATACCTAGTTCAATCTCGTTACTGGCAAGTCTCTTTACTAGTTTTGTAATACAAGTTCCCATGGCTAACACTTTAGTCACTTTGCTTGCAAGGCTTGTTGTGATGTTGTATTATCAAGTGGGCCCTGAGATACCTCTCCGTCACAGAGGAATAAATCCCAGTCTTGATCCATGCCCACTCAACAGACACCTTCGGAGATACCTGTAGATCATCTTTATAGTCACCCAGTTATGTTGCAACGTCTAATACACACAAGGTATTCCTCCGGTGTCAGTGAGTTGTATGATCTCATGGTCATAGGAACATATACTTGACATGTAGAAAACTATAGCAATAAACTGACAGGATCATATGCTATGTTCATAGTTTTGGTCTTGTCCATCGCATCATTCTCCTAATGATGTGATATCGTTATCAAATGACATCTCATGTCAATGTCTAGGAAACCTTGACTATCTATGATCAACGTGCTAGTCTACTAGAGGCATACTAGGGACACAATGTTGTCTATGTATCCACACATGCATTTGAGTTTCCAATCAATACAATTATAGCATGGATAATAAACGATTATCATGAACAAGGAAATATAATAATAACCACTTTATTATTGCCTCTAGGGAATATTTCCAACAATATTTTCTTCATAGGGGGACCATTCCTATAGTTAGTTCCAATATCTTTGGCAAATACTTCACCATTATAATTTTTAATAGTTTATAGTTGGAGTCAAATGACTCATCAGACGAATACGAAGATTCACATGCAAAGCCAGATAAATCCAATGCATCTACACGAGGTCCTTTTGCAGCAACCCATGTGGTTTTAGGGCACTGGTCAGGTTTCCAGTAAGATCCATCAACATTGAGTTTTGTATGAAATGCAACACCCTCTTTCCTAGAGTTACTGTTCAGAATATGCTTCCTAAGCACATCAAAAAGGGTTTGATGCCCTTTGAGGCTTTTGTACATGCATGCCATACAAAATTCCTTCAACCTTGCATTTTCGTCAGTGACACTGGTGGGTTCCTCAGATGAGGGGTTAGTTACCACAGAAATAGTTGAAGAATTTGTAGTTTTAGAAGCATTTGAACTTTCAGGTAAAGCATGAGCAGTTTCACTTTAGATGCATTTCAATCAAGGCGGTACAAATTCTTCCTGAGCGGAACTGATCTATTGAGCGAGCAATGAATCATTTTCCTTTTTAAGATCTTCATGAGACACCCCTCATTTTCTCAAGGTCTTGCTTTCTATGAAGAAATTAATAAGAAAGCTTCTCATGATCAACTAACAAAATATCATGATGAATTTTTAAATCATCATCATTTGATTGAAGACTTTGAAGATCATCGGTCGGAGTTTGAGTATGGTCCATTTCCTTGCTCAACAGGTCATCGCTATTGTCTAATAGTTTTTGAATCCTTAGCATGGCATTTGGTTGCTTAGTGAAAATAGTAGCAAGTATGGAATAGCTAGGTTTTACATTTTCATTAGATTCAGCTTCACTTGAATCTAAATAAGATTCCGAAGAAGAATGATGAAGGTAACTTGACACCTTTAGCCATGAGGAAATAAGCATGAGACTTAGTGTTGATATTCTTCATGTTGCAATTGAGGTAGCTCTCCAGATTATCCATGAAGGAATCTTCATGATGTAGATATCCTTCATTCACATCAATGATTCAGTCCCAAATAAGCTTTGCGGAGCCCGGTCTGTACACACAAGTAAATTGAGCCTGTGATAGTCATGTACATATGACATTCATGGTTGGACCATCAAGCTGTGTGTATCTAAGAGCATCATCCTTAGAGGCATTTTCACAGAGCACTGAAACACCCGTTTTAGTGACTGTCCACAGATCAACATCAAGTGATTGACACAGTTTCTTCATCTTGAACTTCCATAGAAGATATTTTTCACGTCATAGATGGGGCATGCAACGGAGACCTTGTTCATACATGCAGTTGACATAACTAAAACTCTAGGTGGTTAAACCAAAACCACACAGAACAAGAGAGTACCTTACTCTGATACCAACTAAAAGAGTGTTATATCTGCTAGAGTGGGGTGATTGGGCTATTTTTTTTAAATTCGTCACTAAGACATTTCTAGATGAGGAAATAGTCGGGTGACAAAACGCGACGCAATGGATAAGTACTCAAGAATATGTGGAACACATGAACAACATATTTGTTATGATGAATTAAGCATACGAGTGAATGAGTAACTAGCCTTCAAGATAAGTGAAGTGACTCGAGAATTTAGATTGAGGAAATAGAGAAAGTCTTCAGTCAAAGTCTTCACAAAACAACAATAAATTTCTTGAAGGTACGAGTAAGTAAGTGAGGGGTTGAAAAAATAGAACCATGATGCTCGGTGGAGATAATGGATTTGTTCAACCAGTTCCAATTGTTGTGACAGTCGTACGTCTGATTGGCATGGCTGAGCTTGCACTCTGAAGACACCTAGTCCTCATCGTATTCCCCTTTAGCTAAAGTCACTTAGACTCCGCCCAATCGTGGTAAATCTTCAAGGTAGACTTCTAAAACTTTCACAAACAGGTCACCCGACAATCCACAATGACTCCTGGATGTTCTAAGCCATGATGCCTAACCGTCTAGAAGATACATAGTCTTTAAAGGTAAAAAGCTTCGTTTCCACATATCACAATATCTTTAGTGATGCTCAATCACTATAAGGTTCTACGTGTATAATTTTTTTCCTCACTTGGGATTCTCTCTATGTCATTAGAGGAATGGGTTTCTCTAAATGACAAGTGTCAATCTATCTCTCGGAAGAGCAAACCAACGAATGGTTGGGGGGATATTTATAGCCTGGGAGCAACCTGGTATGATAATACATAAATGCCCCTCAATGATAACACTATTTTCAGGATAAGATCGTTTGGACAGCTGGCACTAAGCATAGCAAATGTCAAAATTTTGAACTCTCAAATTCGTCAAAGTAGGCATAACACACTAGCGAAGTCCTAGCTCCTCAGTCACACCAAAGTCGTCAGTGACCAGAAGAACTTCGTCTCTGTTACTAGAACTTGTATGCGATCTAAGAGATTTCCAAAGTCTTCACTCAAAGGATTAGGAACGTAGTTTATGAGCATACATAGAAATGCATCTATGCTTCTCCTAGACCCCCTTTAACAGTACGGTGTTTCCTATGACTCAAGAAAAAAATGAAACATGAAAAAAAGTCTTCAAGCTTCAAGTCCCACATCCATTTCTTCATGATCACACCAAATTCTTCACTTCAATTTCTCAAGAAATATATCAAATTCATCGAATGAAGAAATACATTTTAGGGGTCGTCTTTCATCGGTTAAACCAAACTCTTCAGGGACTATAACACATGTCTACACTCACAAACACATTAGTCCCTTAACTCATTTGTCTTCAATATTCCAAAACGACTAAGGGGGCACTAGATGCACTAACAAGTAGCGATGTATATTTGGATGAAATTCATAATGTATCAGTCACAACCTAGAGTGACATAGAACTAGCTCCAATTCATCAATCATATGTAGGCATGTATTTCGTATATAGTCATACATGCTTCCAATAAGAACTTGCATGGCAACCTTTGTCCTACCATCATGTGGCAGTCGGGTCCTTACGGAAACTAATGGTAACTAAAGCACTCCTTTTAATACAGAACCGGAACAAAGTATTAACACATAGTGAATACATGAACTCCTCAAATTACGGTAATCGTTATAGAGTATCTTAATTATTGTCACCTTGGGGTTTGTAGATCATAACAAGTAATAAGTGCATACAACTTGCAAGATAGGATCTAAAACTCACTTATATTCATGAAAACATAATAGGTTCAGATCTAAAATCACGGCACTCGGGCCCTAGTGACAAGTATTAAGAATATCAAAGTAATATCAACACCAATCTCAGAACACAGTGGATACTAGGGACCAAGCACAAAAAAATTGACTCGATTACATGATAAATTTTTCATCCATCTCCATCTACCTCCAGTATGCCTGCGATGATATTACTCACTCTTGGTGGTGAGAATCATGAGGTTGTTGATGACAAAGGTGACAATTTCCCTCTCGAAAGCCCTAGAAGGATTCCAAATTAGGACTCTCGACGAAGAATAGGAGGTGGCGGCTGCTCCGTATCGTAAAACATGATGAAACTTTCTCTAGGGGGTTTTCCTTGGGAAGACGGTATATGTAGAGCTGGAATTAGGTCATCTGGTGGCTCGTGGGAGCCACAAGCTCACAAGGCGCCGTTGGGGGCGTGGGGCGCACCCCCTGATCTTGTGGCTCTATGGTGGCCCCATATATTAATTCTTTGTGCCAATATTTTTATATATTTCAAAACAATTCTCTGTAAACTTTCGTCCAATTCCAAGAACTTTTTATTTCTACACAAGAAACAATGCCATGATAGTTCAGTTGAAAGCAACATAAGTCTCGGTTACTTTCATTCAAACCATGCAAGTTAGAGGCCAAAATAAGAGCAAGGGAGCTTGGAAAAGTAGATACGATGGAGACGTATCAGGGGTGTATATATGCAAGACTTATAATCTGACCATTACTCACCTTTCTACACATTTCAGTGAGACCGAACTGTACAAAAGGTTTGAACTTCAGATTCTTCGGTCACTCTAGTTGAAACTGGTCGGTGGCTTCAAGTAGTGATGACCTTAGAACTTTTCACACTTCAGTCTCGCCGACTGAAACTATTTGGAAATTCTGAATGAAATTCAGTAGGAAACATAAGGTTGGCAAGTGTTTATCTCTGAGACGGATTGTCCAACCCGGTCAGACCGAAAAGTTAGGGTTTACGCCAACTATTATATCATGATGTCTCGGTGACTCTAATTGGATTGTTTTGGTTAGTCTGAGTTGCAACGATGGGTTTTGATATAGTGGGAACTTATGTAGTATGAGGCTTTTGGAGTTTGATCTTTAAACACTTGAGCGATGAACTCATCACCTTGACCTTATGCCGTTTTGATAGTGTATGCATACCTATGGATTCAATGTGATCTTTGGCCCCTCAAATATAATATGAAGCCTTGAGGCACGGTCCAACACTTGTCCTTAGCATTTTGAGGGGTCCATTTTCACATCCATTGTTGTACCTATATTGAACTTTCCCGAAATATTCTTTTAATAGGCATTAGTTCAATGAGATATATGTTGTTATAAATTACCAAAACCACGCGAGGATTAGAGGCACTTCGTAAGTGCTTGCAATCAAAGATTAGAAGGACGAAAAAATATCATTCATGTAGCGGAGTGGTACAACCACTTGTTGTAACATGAGTCATCTTCTTCTATGGGTGCATGAAGCATAGTCCTTTCTTTTGCAATTTCTTTTAAGGATGTGGTATGTTAGTCCAACATATAAATGGAGCATATAACAAGAGTACTTTTACCAAGTCATGATACCACATATAATACATACCAATGAATGAGTTTTTAACTTTCTTCTTCTCCTATTTTCAGAAACAACTACGAACACTCTTTTATTAGAGAATCAAAACTATAACTACCAAAACAACTTTGACTAGATCAATAAAAGCAAGTCTTCCTAATATATTTGGAGCTATAGGATCTGTATGCAAATTAACTATGACTATATCAACAAAAGCAGGACATCCATTGATTTGAGTACAAACATTTTATTTGACACTCATTGCTTTATTATTAGTGGAATTGGTCATGTTCAATTTAATATTCACTAATTACAAACGGATCAAGATTGTGTTTATCATATAATTAACAAGTGGAAACATTATCTCCTAGATTGCATGAAGTCTTAAACTTATTCGTTCCAAGCTCTAGCTCAATACTAGGTTCAAACAAGTTATATTGTTTAGGTGCCAACTTATCATGCAATATTTTATGTTCCTGATCTAAAATTCTCGTATTTTTCATCATCTTATCCTCCAGGACAAGGATTCTTTGGTTCAACATTTGACAATATCCTACATAGTGTGATTATGTATTGGGGCATGACTATTATCAAGATCCACACACATATCATTAATCCTTACCATCTTAATACTCTCTAGCGAGTTCGGTTCCAGTTTACCTGCAACCTTAGCAAGGATATCAGTTTGACCCTCAACTATCATGGGAACTTGTGCCTCCACATTGCGCATGCGATCTTGAAGAGCATGCATATCCGTTGTGAGTCCAAAAAATGTATTGTTTATATGATCAAGTCAATTATCATGATATTCTAATAATTGAGTAAAGATTTTCTTTTCCTCAATTTGACCAGTCATAAAGGATTTGACGGTTTCATCAAGTATGTGGCAATTCTCATTCTAGATCTCGTATTATAATTGCCGGTGCTCCTACAATGTTAGGGCATGGTGGTTTCGGATAATAAGAACCAAGGTTGTGATTCCTCCACCTAGGTCTCCCGATTTCTTCCTCCAGTGTCTAGTGATCATCATTGCTAGCCCCCCTGTTACTTGTAAATACTGCAATAATATTGCTCACTTTAATTTTCAATGCATTCTAATCGAGACACATTTGAGTCTGGTTATTATAATAAAAATTTATGATTCCTCTTAAGCTAGTTGAAGAATTTATACTCTATTCGGGTGTAAAGAATTATTAGAGGAAATTATTGCACTTGAAGAGTGCCCTTTGATATAAATAATTAAACTAGAGGACCCGCAGTTATGAATCTTTCTTAGAGAGTTGTTTTGACAATATTTTGATTAATGGTTGCACTAAGAAATTGACCATTCAATCACTAAATAATAATAGTTTGCTTGAATCACGAACTAGTATGGAAGAAGTGGACATTGGTAAAATTACCTGTGAACCTCGAAATCTTGTTGGTGCTAACTTAGAGGAAGACGGTAATAATGATTGCTATACTATTGGTGCTATCCATGCCACTATTAGTGAGAATGACCACCTAGAAGAAATTGTTAATGATATGGAAGAATATAAGCCTGAGGAGGATAGCTTGAAAACCATTTTGATAGTGATATAGAAGATTGTAAGCTTGGGGATCTAGGTTTGAGGATCATTTTGCTTATGATCAAAAATATATTTGCTATGAAGAATGTGGATACTACCCAAAGAAAGAGCAGCTCTAAATGTTGAAACCTTTAAATTTTTTACTTGTCTTTTCCACCAATGCTAGTTACTTCATGCTATAGTGAATTATTTGATTACAAGAAGCCTATGCAGTTAATATATGATTTTTTAGGTCAATTAATATATGATTTTTTATGTTCTCGATTGTGCTTACAAATTATGGTTCAAGTTTTCTTGTGAGCATCATCTAAAATATTAATTTAACTAAAAGGCATTGAAGAAACCTCATGGAAATTTATAGGGCATGTCATGTCAATCTTGTGTTTTTTCTATTTATCCGCTTCTAAATCCTGGTAATCCAAAGAAGCCTTCCAACAAACTGAGTGGCCTAGGTGGTGTGGGAGCTTGGGTGAAGACCCTGTCTCGGCCTTGTGTCGTTACCAGCGATGGCGGTCGTCGTGTCCGTCGTGACCTTCCTAGGGGCATCCTTGCTTTGTTGCCGCACCTTCCTGCATAGATCTGTCCATCGCGGCCTCTTTAGGGAAACCCTTGATCTTGTGATTGGACGATGATGGCACTTTCGTGTGGCATTCTCCCTCTTGGGGGTTTCGTCTTGGAACTCGGCATTGGCAAGCGGGGCCGATGGTGTGCGGTGGTTGTGGTGTCAAATCTTCTATGGCAACAATGATGGTGAGAGTAATGCCGACGACACGACAATGGTTGCGGTAGTCAGTTCGTCTCCGGCGTGTCCGCGGTATTGCCTCGATTTATTTGCTGCTGTGGAGTCGAAGTTGCCGTAGCGGGGCCCTGTGGTATACGATGACTGCTGCCGATGGCTCGTTCGGTAATCTTTCGTGGCGCGACTCGTGCCTGATTTTGTCCTTCAGAGTTCTTCGTGAGAGTCAAAGTTGCGTTGTGTGGCCGCAAATGGTTGAGTGTGGGCACATATCTTCATGCAGCTTCATGCTCTCGCGACAATGTGGGTTGAGTCGACGATCGCCTACAACGAAGTCAGAGTAGTTTGCTCGGTGTGTAGGGATGGGGATGTCGCCTTTAAGGGAGGAGTGATGACGATGTCTCGTTGAAGCCCTCTTCGAAATGGTGGCGTATGGTTTTTTATGTGTGTGCTCATCGGTTGTGACGGTTTTCGCCTGGTTCTCCATGATTAACTGACAAATCTGATTTCACTTGGTTTTTCTTAAGTAACTCAGCAACTTTTTTTCTTAATGAATACAGAACAACTGTCATTTTATAAAAAAATAAAAATGCCTCTCCGACTGGATTAATCCGCAGAAAGGATTCCGTTAGCAACAAGATAATCAAACGATTCTATTTCATAATTGACACTCAAGTGTGACCTTTGCCATAAGGCACATGCATGAATATATAGGTGGGAAAATCCATCATTTGCTCCGAATCCTTAACCAAATCATTGCCCGACGCCCCTGTATAAATCCAATTCCCAAGTCCAACTTTTGCCCATGCCAGGAAAAAGGAGGAAGACTAAAGGAAAAAAGTGCAGGAAAAGGTTATGGTGCCCCACCACTTAATCAGCGAGCAGCATCTGGATTGATTGACCAGGTAGATACCATCTCCTCCCTATGAAGACAAGCTATCTACTAGCCAGGATCGGTCCATTCCTCAATCAGCTGGGCGCTGTGGCCTTGCGAGCCAGCCAAGGCTCAAGGGGCGGTGCAATCATGCAGCTTTCCCATCATGAATGAGCCTTGTGGTATGTACTAGCAGTTGATTGATTGGCTCGTCGGGCAAATCATTCATTCATTCCAGTGACCATGACCGCTTGGCGGATGGCAACCTGGCCTCTCTTTTCTTACCTGCAGACTGAGTACTGACAGTGGCCGGTGATCCCATCCAAACCGCTAGCCCTGAATCCGACGCTCACACCAACGCCTGGCCCACAATCTCCGCCCAATCCACGTGTCCCCGCCACCGGAATGAGACGACGCATCCCCGTGTTTATTTATCCCCGATCCATCAACCTGAAAGGACGGTCGAACTTAATCGGTTTGTTTACTGATTGTTTCGACCCTGTTTAGGGCATGAAAACCAACGGATGTGTATGAATATGTCACTGTCTATGAACATGCCTTGCTCATCTTTCCAGTAAGTAACAAGTCGCGTGCGTATAGATTCGGTCCGGTCCGGAGTGTGGTGCACAAGATTGCCACTGATTGAGACCAGTACAAAACTAGCAGGCGCGCGCTCGCGTGCGGTGGGGTGATCGGCTGAAGCCGCGCGTCGTTCTCGTGTCGCCTTACGCCGACGCGAGCGTGTCTCGCCCTCACCTCACTCAGTCACACCTCACCAACAACCGCCGTAAGCGGCTGGCTACGCTTATCCTCCTACTCCACCACCCTTCTCGACTGATCCGATCGATCCCTTGCGGTGGCGCGAAGAAAACAACGCACATAAGGTTTCGTGTGGGCGAACCACGTCGCCGTTTTGACTCGGCGTCCGGCCGCCGGGGCGTCGTGATGGCACCGTACTCACGCTAGATTGCTCGCAGCTTCCGGTGGTAGGCCACGTAGTAGGTCGCGCGCGTCTCGTCTGGAGCATGATCGGCGTCCGGGAACCTGTGACGTCGACCGTCGGCTCGGCTGGTAGGATTCACCTGCTCTGTGGTTTCATCCATCCATTCACCTAACAGTCCGTTCGTCGTACGTGGGGAGGTGGGAGTATGTATAGCAACAGTTGCCGCGCTTTCGGGGCAGGGAACAGTGCAGCCCGGCGCGGCCGCCGAGAGGCACAAGTGGGCGGCGTCCCTTTTTAGGCGGGAACCCTGCCGATTCCGACGTCAAAAGGCAGGGAAAAGATTGGGGGATTGGATCGATCTGTCTGCCTCGGCCGACGAGACGAGGCGAGGCGAGGCGCGCAAGAATATCTGCGGCGGAGCTCGTGCAGCAGCGCCTGCGCCGACGACGGCTGGAGCTGTTGAAGGTGAGGAAAAGGTTGATGGAATAGTTGTTGTATTGATTTAGCCTTGTGGGCATATATAGGAGTACATGATTATTTTGAATACAAATTAAGGTAGCAACAATCCTAATTTATTTATGTTTTCCAAACAATCACGATACTCAACATTCCTTCGCAGTCACAACGGTAGCGACGCAGACGGTAAGACTGAAGAAGAATCCGAAGGTAAGCCGACGGTCATCCCTCCCCCCTCCCCCCCGCCCCAGTCATAACGATCGATGCACTGCGGAAGTAGTGACTGGAGTAGAAACCGGCGAGGTTCCTCAAGCAAGGCGGTAGCCCTTTGTGTCATTGTCGAGGTAGCCGAGAGCGTAGGATGGTGTAGCCGCGGCAAAGTAGCCGTGCGAAGAACGCCGTGGTCGATGTCGAGTCGGGACAGCTGGTGTCGAGGAAGTCGTCGAGGAGCTGCGGGCGCAAGGAAGCGCCGAGTTAGTCATGGGCGCAACGGTGACGAAATAGTGGTGCGCCAGGAAGAAGACATAGTTGAGACGCATCGCACCGGGATTGCCAAACCTAGGAACACGTTGTAGACGAAGGCACGCGTCGGTGTTGCCAGCACCGAGCATGCGTAGACGGACGAAGACAAAGAGCCGATGCAGGCTTGCCAGACCTGGGGACACGTCATGGACACAGGCATGCATCGGTGTTGCCAGCACCGAGCATGCGTAGACTTGGACCTGCACTAGTTGCAAGCCATGTCGGAGAAGTCGGAGGGGCCAACAGAGAAGAACTCGACGACGGTTGCAGCGCAAATTGGCAAGGGCCGATGTCGCCCGCGGTGGTCAGAGTAGATGAAGTGGTCGGGGTAGATGACGACAACGCTGGCGACGGGCTGGTGTTGGACGAAGATGAAGGGGGTGGACGGGCGGCAGCCGTGGCTACGGCGGTAGGAGCCGTGGCAGCCGAAGAAGAGCAGCGGCGGCCTGACGGCGACGGCGGCAGCCGAAAAAGAGCGGCGACGGCGGCTTGATGGCGGCGGCGGCGACTTGGTTAGGAGCGTGGCGGCGGTGCTCGAAGTAGATGATGAAGAACCCGACAACGTGATAAAGAGCAGCGCGAACGGTGGCGTTCCCGTGCTACGGGAGGCGGTGCGGTGCATACCAAGGAAGTTGACGAATGGGGACGGTGGAGTGGACCACGAGCCGCGATGCTACGGCCCGAAGGGGCAACGCAGCAGCAGCAGGCGGCTCGGGGCGACGATGGGAAGACCTTGGGCGGCGGCGGTGACCACAGGCCGTAGTGCTACGGCTTGAAGAGGCGGCGCGCGGTACCGTCGTCTCCTTCTCCGCCCGATAGAATATATCGACCCCACGTATGCAAAAGCATCTACAACCACAGTTTGCAAATCCATGTTTAAATCCCAGGGCGCGTCCGGGCGCGTCCGCTGACATTGATCAGTGTATCTCATTTATTGTCTTTCACACCCACGTCTTTCATATTCTAACCCTTCAAACCGTATAAACACATGCACTCTATGTAAAAAGATCAAACACGCAGTTCATCAACTCGCATTGCATCGTCGAACAAAAGGAGACATAGTTCATCGAGAAATCCATAGCAGGGAAGGGCGAGGGAAATCACCATTTCCTCGCTGCCCCTTTCGCTTCCCCTTTCGGCCGTTGACGCGGTTGTGCCCCTCCACCATGTAAGCGTTAGTGTGCAAAGGTGCGTCATCGTCGGAACTGGAGTCGTCTGTTAGCGTCCTTGGCATCACGGGTCAACGTGCATGCCCGACTGCCTACGGAGCAGGCGGGCTTGCTCCTTGGCATGGCGGGTCGCCTTCGCCTTCGCCACCGCCTCCTTGTTGGTGTCGCGCTCTAACAACTTGATGGCGAGTCGAAGCGCATGTGCATTCTTACGACGGAGGTGACGCGTATCTGTCTCCGCCTTCGTGATAGAGCGTTGGAGGACCTACACGAGGAGAGCGTCCTTGGGGTCAACCGGCGCGCTCACGCACGACCAACGCCTCCCCCCTCTCCCTTGCCCGCTACCGCTTGCGTCAGGCTGCACTCGCCTCAGACTCACGCGTCCTCGTGCGCCCCGGTAGCGGCGCAGGCACGAGGACCCAGCGGTGTTCGGATGTTGGAAATATGCCCTAGAGGCAATAACAAATTAATTATTATCGTATTTCCTTATTCATAATAATCATTTATTATCCATGCTAGAATTGTATTGATCGGAAACTCAAATACATGTGTGAATACATAGACAACAACATATCCCTAGTATGCCTCTAATAGACCAGCTCGTTAATCAAAGATGGTCAAGGTTTCCTGACCATGGACATGAGATGTCATTTGGTAACGAGATCGCATCATTAGGAGAATGATGTGATGGACAAGACCCAAACTATAAACATAGCATATAATCGTGTCAGTTTATTGATATAGTTTTCTGCATGTCAAGTATTTGTTCCTATGACCATGAGATCATGCAACTCACTGTTACCGGAGGAGTACCTCGTGTGTATCAAACGTCGCAACGTAACTCAGTGACTATAAAGGTGCTCTATAGGTATCTCCGAGGGTGTCTGTTGGGTTGGCATGGATCAAGACTGGGATTTATTACTCCGTGTGATGGAGAGGTATCTCAGGGCCCACTCGGTAATACAACATCACAACAAGCCTTGCAAGCAATGTGACTAAGTGTTAGCCACGGGATCTTGTATTACAGAACGAGTAAAGAGACTTATCGGTAATGGGATTGAACTAGGTATACAGATACCAACGATCGAATCTCGGGCAAGTAACATACCGAAGAACAAAGGAAACAACATACGAGATTAACTAAATCCTTGACATAGAGGTTCAACCGATAAAGATCTTCGTAGAATATGTAGGAACCAATATGGGCATCCAGGTCCCGATATTGTGTGACAGCCCAAGTGTTGTCCCTACCTTTTATGGCATGTATCTTATGTGAACCTTGTTGTCATGAGTTCAATGATATGAGTTTTAGCCTTGTCATGCCATGTCTTGTTCGTTGCATTCATGCATCATGCATCATATCATTCATCATGCCATGCCTTTGTTTGTGATGTGACCTTGCTATGGTTGGGTGTGTTCTTGTGTTGTGTGATGTGGTTAGAGTGTGGGTGGTGCAACACTCCTTCTCTTCCCCCTCTCTTATTCTTATCAACAAACCCAAACTAATACCTTTTATTCCCTTGTAATTTTATCAACAGATTTAACTTGCTTTTAAAATTGTTTAAAAATGTTCAAGGGATAGCCTATAATATGTTAATCATGTGAGTGTTGTCCTTTTGATGTTTTGAGCTTTGTGATTAGGGTTTTAAAATATAATAGAGGGTCGTTTTATCATTGTATTAAAAAATTACTTACTTCATAAATCCCCTTGTCAATTTTATTAAATAGTTCTGATTTTCCTGTAGTCAAAAGTATTTTTGCTTTCTCACAAATCCTTTTTATTTTCCTCTATGGGTTTTTCTTATCTTGCTGGTTTATTTAAAAGGAAAAAACCCTATTTTTAATTGTGTGAGAGAGTAAGTGGGCCTCTCCCTTCCCCTCGTGGCCCAGCCCAGCGCTGTCGACGGCCACCTGCTCCATTTCGTTCCCCATCAGGTTCAGAGAGACGCGCGTGAGACAGCTCGATGCCGACACCGTGAGAGGAGCTCACAGATATCGAGGCCGGCCCCTTTATAAGGGCGCAGATCCCTAGGGTTCCCCCATTTCCTCCTCGCCTCCGCCGCTCCCCTTCTCCCTCCTTCTCCCTTTCTCCTTCTCCTTCCCCTCAGGTAAGTTCAGAGAGGCAGTGAGTTCAAAGTCCTCCGCCGGTCCTCCTCGCCGTCGTCCGCGCGGCTACGTCGGCCCTCTTCTATGCCTAGAATGTCGTGGAGGCCGAGGACCGTTCCCGCAGACCATTTCTGACGCTAGGAGGGGTCGGGCTTGCCCTCCTCGACGGCCACGTCCTCGTCGGAGCTGCGGATAGGGTGCTCCCATGCCGCTTCTTCCTCTGCTTCGGGTCCGATCGTCATCGCCTTCCTCCTCTTCCCTGCGAGCCGGTCCGTCGCCGTCCCCATTCCCTCGGTGAGCCCTGCGTCCCCTTCCTGTTGTCGTGGAATAGCTCACCGTCGCCATAGCTCCTCGCTGTCACCGCCGGTAGTTCAAGGCGTGGCCTTGAGAGCCTTGCCTCCGTCCCCCTCGTCGCGAGACGAGCAGGGGAATGGTTCCCCATAGGTTCCCGCTTTCCCCTCGGCGGGTTCCCCTCGCTGGAGAACCCCCGTGCCACCGGAATTCGTCACCGCCGTTGTCTGTCACCGTAGGTGCAACGAGGTTCAGTTTCGTCACTTATCGTGCCCTGTTAGTACTAGACGCGCAAGATGCCTACTCTGTTAGCAGCCGAAGCCGTAGCGCAGTGGTAGCACGTAGGGGTATCGACCAGCAGGTCATGGGTTCGAGCCCGAACCCCCCCTTTGTGCTTTGTTTTCTTTCCTTGTTTTCTCTCTCTTTTATGTGTGGTATGTGTTTATATGTGTATAGGTGTTTAATTGCAGGTTTAGGGGTGTTTTTATTCTTCTTCCTTTCCTGTTTAGTAACATGTGTATGTGTAGTGCATGTGTGTGTGTAGTGTGTGTGCGTGGTGTTTACATGTATGTGTAGGTGCATATATGCACTTGTGCATATATGTGAGCATATGTGGTGAGTGATGAGCACCCACACACATAGGTGAGTGTGTGCTCATGAGTGTATGTGTCATATGCACTTGTGCCTATGTAGCCATGTTTGTGTGCATGCCATGTGTGTGTGTGGTAGTGTGAGTGTAGGTTTGGGTGTGTGTGTGTGTGTGTGTGACAAGTGGGCCATGCCCCACTTGTCATACAGTATTTATTTAGTATTTGCCATGTTTTGTAGGATATATTAGTTCATTTCCATTCATAGCTATGTTGCCAAATCTGGACATGTTCATTTTTGTACATGAGCATTTAGGGTAAGTTTTCACTTGTAAGAGTGGAGGAGGTTTTTTGCTATGTATTTGTTGTCATGATGCTTCATATGAATATTTGGGTATGATACATGATTTTGGGGTAGAAAGATCCAAGAAATCCATAGTTGCAACTAGATTTCACTTTTGAGCAAGTTGGCAAAACTGATATTTTCTGCTGTGATGCTACATTGTCATTTTTACATGAATTAATCCATGCTTGCTTTGGGGCATGTGCCAACATGGAAGTGTTAGTGATTTATGCCTATTATGCCATGGTATTTTTTCTGACATGAGAATCACCTATATAAGTGGGAAACTTGCAGCAAAGTAGCTAACTTAATGTTACTGTTTTCACCATGCTAAATATTTCTAAGTCTGAGAATCTGTTGTTATTTTTATGCCATGAAGAGTGGTTGCCATCTTGTGAGATGTTGTGAATTAGCTCAAGCTTAGTGCTAGTGTTTTGAAGTATATGTTGTCTTCTAGCATCTTGTTAATTTTCATGCCATGAGGTGGTCTCTAACACTATTAGTTTCTATTATCAACTTGCTACCAGTTTACTCAGACTTCAGTATAACTGTTATTTTTACTAAGTCCCAGATTTCTATTTCATCATGCTAACTTGTGAGCTTCATGCTTATTGATGTATGCCTCCTTTTCAGATTGGGTAGTTGGATAAGTTGATAAGAATGTTATGTAGTTTCTGTCAATGCCTTGTTTGTGGCAGTAGGATTCTTGTAGCTCAAGTTATTTGGTGTGGAAGTTGCTATGTTGCTATTTTGTGGCGGATTGTTTGTTTTAGTGTTTTGTGACTTGTGGGAGCTATACTCCATGGATTTGCTTGATCTTTGCCTCTATTATGGTTGGTTTTTCATTGCCTAACCAGTGGCTACCTTGGAATGCCAAGGAATAGCCCAGGTTCTTCTTGTCTTGTGTTTTCCCTTCGTATCTTGTCGTGAGCGTATCTTGAGAACCGTAACTCCGTTTCTTACGTTCTACATATGCATTTTTATCGTTTTTTCATGATGCATCCATATTTTCCATGTTAATGCATATCTAAAAAATTTAACATAAGGTTCTGTCCAGATTCATTAATAACCAATCCTTTGCATGTGAAACATGACTAGTTAGGATTGCCATGCTAAAACTCTTCAAATAAGCATGCATCATTCTTGCTTGTGCATTGCACCATGGTTGTTTGTTTATTCTTGCTGTTTCTTTTGGGTAGACGCGAATGTTGAACCTGAGTACGAAGAGCCAGGCGAGTACAGCTATGAGGATCCCGCTACTTGTTCCACTCAAGAACCAACAGGCAAGATGATCGTACCCGGATCCCGATACTATTTTTGCTTGCTAGTGTCTCGCTCTTATCATTACAATTACGCTACCTACCACTTGAATGTTAGCCTCCTAATTGCCATGATAGCCTCTAACCCTCCACATCCTAGCAAACCATTGATTGGCTAAGTTACCGCTACTCAGCCCCTCTTATAGCGTTCTTAGTTGCAGGTGCAGGTTGTTCCATGTGATAACATGGATTTGGCATATCACAATATTATCTGCTATTTAATTTAATGCACATTTATATCTTGGTATTGGTGGAAGGCTTGGCCTTTTGCTAGGTGTTTTGTTCCGCCGTTACCACCATAGTTTCTTGTTACCGGTGTTATGTTTCTATACTTTGCGCTCCTAACATGCTCGGGGTTCTTGTGGGGACCCCCTTGTTTATTCGGTTAAGATTAAAACTTGTCTGGCAAGACCCAACTTTGGTAGTACATTTACTTAATAACTTAATAAAATTTGCATAGGGCTTTGCAACCCCGTGGATAATTAATCAACCCCTGGGCCAGTGCTCCTCATGAGTGTTGGTCCAAACTAGAGCACTGTGCGAGGCCAACCCAAGGAAACTTGGGAGATTTCTACCAGGCCTCCGTATGCGTCACTTATCCATCGTGTCCTGAGAACGAGATACGCGGCTCTTATCGGGTTTGTCGATAGGTCGGATTGTCTTGCTGGATTTGTTTTACCTTTATCAAGTGTCTTGCGTGAGGAACTCTGACTTTCTTCGGGCTATCTCGAGGTGTTGGAATTCCTTTGGAGTTGCCTAGGATGATCACGAGATCCGTGGTCGAGGCTATTCCCGCGGAGTGTGGGTAATTTGTGATGGACTAGTTGGAGCACCCCTGCAGGGTCAAATCTTTCGAAAGCCGTGCCCGCGGTTATGTGGCAACTTGGATATTTGTTTAACACCCGGTTATAGTTAACTTGAAGTAAACTCTAATAAAAATACACCAACCGTGTGAGTAACCATGATCGTCTCTGCTCATGTACATGATCCGAGAGAGAACACGGTGGGGTTATGATTGACGTAAGTATGTGTTCATGATCTCTTAGAGGTCATTCTAGATTCGATCTTTCATCGCAGGCCACATATATTTATCTTCATGTTATGTAAGTTTAGCCACCATAAATGCTTAGTGCTGCTGCAAACTAAACACATACCCCATCCCAACCTTTAAGCTTGAATAGTCCTTGTACCCGGGCGCATGATTGCTCAGTCCTTGTGGCTCATAGATTAGTACAACAATCCAGGTACAGGTACAGATGAGTTCGTGCAGGATGATCCGACGTAGCTCCAGTGGGAGTATGACGAGGAAAAGGGCAGGATGTACGTGACTTATCTGTAATGTATGATGTAATGATGTTATACTTGCGAACAACAAGATGTGCCTCTATCCCTTTCGAGGCCCCCGTGCCTTAATATGGATATGCGCGCATTTTGGGCGTGACAAGTTGGTATTTAGAGCCATACGACCATAGGAGCCTTTGCTTGATCGAACTTGGCCGAGTCGAGTCTAGTAAAAACTATTTTGAGTCTAGTTATATCGGAGAGTAGGATTCTTTTTACTCCTCTTCTATGCTCTGGTGAGGTATTCGACTTAGGAATTTTGATTCTACTCCTCTTCTCGCTCAAATTTTTTTAGGATCACGCGGGTATTTTGGAGTCTATATGATACCGATGTGACAGGGTTCTGTCTTGGTGCCTCCTGTCTGACTTGATTTCTTCCGGGGAGTCGAGCTCCAGGGAATATTGGCACATTGTTATCATTCAGCTTTCTTGATATCTCAGGATGGAGGGTGTTTGGAATTACTTCAATACTTGTCGTGGTGAGATAAAGTCGGAGTCACCCAGTATCGGGGAGGCGTCCGGGGTACCACCATGGTTTAGTATCGTTGTGAGTTCGAGGATTCGAGTTAGATGAATTTGCGAAAGCCTCTGGTTATGTGTTGAAGGATGGATACAGTTGGGGTGTAGGATTGCTAGTTGTGTGAGATATTTCCTCCTTGTATCCCCCACACCGGATTGCATAACCAGAAAGTTTTCGGAAGTTCTTAGGTGGGAACTCTTGTAGTTATCTAGGATCATCTTCTTCATATGTATGTGGGCATATACATTTGTTCCGAGAAGTTAGCTCAATACTTTGTGTTATTGCAATGTGCCTCCTAATATCTAATGATGTTATCATAAACCGAAGAAGCATTCTTACTAGTTTTTCAGTAGGAAGGTTGTGATGTTATTGTTCAATTTCTTGCAAGAATTTGATTCAGCTATTGAGTTCATCTTATCAATGAGGTGCTGATGTTTTTGTGCATCTTCAGGATGGCTCCATCAACTCGCAACAATCCGGGTCGTGGTGAGGAGCAGGCTGATGTTCCACCACCCCCCGCCCCCGCCTCCTCCTCCAGAAGCTTGGTAAGTTGTGATGGCCACAACCAATGCGAACACTCAGATGTTGCTCAGGCTGTTGCAAGAAAGAGATCACACTCAACAAGGCTTTCAAGGAAATTTTCAGAATCAACCTTAGTTTGCGACACTCAATCAGTTCCTTGCCAACCATCCCAAGTCTTTCACCTGTTGTGAGCAGCCTTTTGATGCTGATGATTGGCTCCGTGATATGAGTAAGCATTTTGAGTGCAGCAATGTCAGACTAGAGGACTTTTTCATATTTGCATCGTTCCAGCTCAAGGGCTAGGCAGCTGATTGGTGGTAGTAGTACAAGGATTCCAGGGGCGATCGTGTTGTTAGTTGGGACAATTTCCGTCGTGACTTCAGGGCTCATTACATTCCGACAAGCTTTGTCGAGGAATTGCGTGAGAAGTTCAGGCACCTGAAGTAAGGAAGAAAGTTTGTCTATCAGTACAACATCGAGTTCCAGAATCTAGCCCGCTATGCTAAGCAAGATGTTCCAGATGACAAGGCGATGATCTATCAGTTCAGAGGTGGTCTCAAGGATGAGCTTCTGCCAGGCCTAGTTCTTCAAGAGCCTCGTGAGTTTGATCAGTTCTACAACATGGCTTTGAAGGTCGAGGCAACTCAGCTCAAGTTGGAGAACTCAAGGAAGCATTCAAGGGATTCATATTCGTCTTCTTCCAGCTCTCAGATGGTCCCTAAGCAGCAGAAGTATTGGGTGCCAAATCCTCCTCCGTTTCGTCCTCCTCAGCAGCAGAAGCAGTTCAGTGGCCGTGGTTCTTCCCACCCACCCAACCTAGGATTTCAGCAGAGACCCCAGGCGTCCAAGGCAGTTCTTGTTCCTCCTCCAGGCAATGTTCGCCCGCTTTCTAAGGTTACTTGTCACAAGTGTGGCCAGAAGGGTCACTATGCAAACAAGTGCAACCAGCGGCGTCTTCCGCCTCCTCCTCCAGTCAGACCTCTAGGAAATGTAATGGTGAAGCATAATCCCAAGTCAACAAGGGTGAACATGGTGAATGCAGCAAAGGCAGAGGATTCTTCTCAAGTGATCATGGGTAATCTCTTAGTTAATTATATTCCTGTAAAAGTGTTGTTTGATACTGGAGCATCGCATTCATTCATGTCTAAAGAATTCTTTGCCAAGCATGATTTTGATTTTGAATATTTTAGTAAGGCTTTGTGTGTTGTTTCGCCCAGCACTCTCATGAGCGCTAACAAGGTGGTTCCGGATGTTTCTATCAAGATGGGAAATTATTCTTTTCTGGCTTCTCCAATTGTTCTCGGTAATTCTGACATTGATCTCATTTTGGGCATGGACTTCCTGGCTATGAATAAGGCATATGTTGATTGTCAAGAAAAAGAAGTCAAGCTGACTCATCCTTCAGAAGATGTGATTATTTTCGTGGCTCGTGATGACACAATCCGTCTCTTTGCTCTCAATGAGAAGGGTGAAATCTCGGCGATTTCTCAAATTCCGGTGGTTTGCGAGTATGCAGATGTCTTTCCGGAAGAATTGCCAGGAATGCCTTCGCACCGGCCAGTCGAGTTCGTGATTGATCTCGAGCCTGGAACTGAACCAGTTTGCAAGCGCCCTTATAAACTTGGCCCCGAAGAGCTGAAAGAGTTGAAGAAGGAGCTAGATGAACAAGAACGTTTGGGTTTGATCAGACCAAGTTCTTCTCCATGGGGTTGTGGTGTTCTGTTTGTCAAGAAGAAGGATGGCACGGACCGTCTTTGTGTCAACTACCGTCCATTGAACAATAAGACTATCAGAAACAAGCACCCACTTCCCAACATCAATGAGTTGTTTGAACAACTGAAAGCTGCCAAGGTTTTCTCGAAGCTTGGTCTTCGCATGGGCTATCATCATATTCGCATTTGCGAAGAAGACATTCCTAAGACCGCTTTGAGGACGAGTTTTGGCTCTTATGAGTACACCGTCATGTTGTTTGGTCTTGCAAATGCTTCTCCAACCTTCTCAAGAATGATGCACTTCATTTTCTCTCCTTTCAAGAATGAGTTCGTCTTGGTCTATTTGGATGATATCCTTGTGTTCTCGGAGACAGAAGAAGAGCATGCAGAGCATCTCCGCCTTGTGCTTGACAAGTTAAGAGAGCATCGATTCTATGCCAAGTTTTCCAAGTGTGAGTTTTGGCTCAATGAAGTGGTGTACCTTGGGCATGTGACCTCCGCCGAGGGAATTAAAGTGCACCCTGAGAAACTTGAGGCAATCTTGAAGTGGGAGCCTCCTCAGAATGTGAAGCAGCTTCGGAGTTTCCTCGGCCTTGCTAGTTATTGCAGAAGATTCATGGAGAACTTCTCTCAAAGTGATAAGCCTCTGTCCAATCTCCTTCAGAAGAGTGTCAAGTATGTTTGGTCTCCTGAGTGTGATGTGGTGTTCAATACGCTCAAGAGAGACTGACTTCAGCTCCAGTTCTTGTTCCTCCTGAGCAGTCAAAGCCTTTCCAGTATTTTGTGATGCTTCTCTCCAAGGTCTTGGTGGTGTTCTCATGCAAGATAAGAAGATTGTTGCTTATACCTCGCGTCAGTTGAAGCCTGCCGAGAAGAACTACCCTACTCATGATCTCGAGTTGGTGGCAGTTGTGCATGCTCTAATGACTTGGAGACATTTGTTGTTGGGTAGACCAGTTGTGGTGTACACCGATCACAAGAGCTTGAAGTACATTTTCACTCAACCCAATCTTAATCTTCGGCAGTTTCGTTGGGTGGAAATGCTTGAGGACTTCAATCCAAGAATTGAGTATACTCCTGGGAAAGCAAATGTCATTGCAGGTGCGCTCAGCCGTAAGGCGTACTGCAATAGTCTCATCCTGAAGCCTCTTCAACCCGAGCTTTGTGAAGCCTTTCGCAAGCTCAACCTTCAAATGATTCCGCAAGGATTTCTTGCCAATCTTCAAGTTTCTCCGACTCTGGAAGATCAGGTTCACCAAGCGCAGCTTCTTGACGCTATGGTGAAGAAAGTGAAGAAAGGTGTGGCCAAGGGCATTCCAAAGTATAAGTGCTTTCGAGTTGATGACAACGACACCTTGTTCTTTGAGGACCGTCCTGTGGTTCCAAAAGGTGATCTTAGGAAGGTTATCATGGACGAAGCACACAATTCTCTTCTATCCATTCATCCAGGCAGTTCCAAGATGTATCAGGATCTCAAGCAAACCTTCTGGTGGACTCGCATGAAACGTGAAATTGCTCAGTTCGCTAACGAGTGTGATGTTTGTCGTAGAGTGAAGGCAGAGCATCAACGTCCAGCAGGTCTTCTTCAGCCTTGGCCTATCCTAGAGTGGAAATTCGATCATGTGGAGATGGATTTCGTCACTGGGTTTCCCAAGTCCAAGAGAGGCAACAATGCCATATTTGTGGTTATCGACAAGCTGACAAAAGTTGCTCATTTCCTTCCAGTCAAAGAATCTATCTCGGCAGCTCAGCTTGCAGAGTTGTATACGTCAAGGATAGTATCTTTGCATGGTATTCCTCAGCTCATCTCATTTGACCGTGGAAGCCTCTTTACTTCCAAGTTTTGGGAGCCCTTCCGGACTGCTATGGGTACCAAGATCCGTTTCAACACTGTGTTCCATCCGCAGACAAGTGGTCAAGTTGAGAGAGTCAATCAGATCCTTGAAGATATGCTTAGAGCCTGTGTGATTTCTTTCGGCATGAAATGGGAAGACTGCCTTCCATACGCTAAATTCTCATACAACAATAGCTTTCAAGCTAGTTGAGGCAAGGCCCCTTTCGAGATTCTCTACAGCAGGAAGTGTTGTACCCCGCTTAACTGGCCTGAAACCGGTGAGCATCAAATATTGGGTAATGACATGATCACTGAAGCAGAAGAAATGTGCCGTGTCATTCGTGAGAACCTCAAAGCAGCTCAGTCCCGATAGAAGAGCTATTACGATAGCAAACATCGGGATGTTTCCTTTCAAGTGGATGATCTAGTCTATCTCAGAGTCTCTCCCATGAAGGGCACTCAATGGTTTGGAATTAAAGGGAAGCTAGCTCCTCGCTTTGTTGGTCCTTTCAAAGTTGTTGGCAAGAGAGGTGGGCTTGCATATCAACTAGAGCTTCCTCCAAATTTCACAAATGTGCATGATGTCTTCCATGTTTCTCAGCTCCGGAGGTGCTTCAAGACTCCCTAGCGTACCATTGACCTCCAAGACATTGATCTCCAAGAAGACCTCTCTTATCATGAGCATCCAATGGCCATTCTCGAAGAAATTGAGCATAAGACTCGCAACAAGTCTATCAAGTTCCTCAAGGTGAAGTGGTCTCATCATTCTGACAAAGAAGCTACTTGGGAACGTGAGGACCTTCTCCTTTCCGAATTTCCAGAGTTATTTCGTTCCTAGATCTCGGGTCGAGATCCTCTTTTAGTGTGAGAGAGTTGTGACAGTCCAAGTGTTGTCCCTACCTTTTATGGCATGTATCTTATGTGAACCATGTTGTCATGAGTTTAATGATATGAGTTTGAGCCTTGTCATGCCATGTCTTGTTCATGCATTCATGCATCATGCATCATATCATTCATCATGCCATGCCTTTGTTTGTGATGTGACCTTGTTGTGGTTGGGTGTGTTCTTGTGTTGTGTGATGTGGTTAGAGTGTGGGTGGTGCAGCACTCCTTCTCTTACCCCTCTCTTATTCTTTTCAACAAACCCAAACTAATACCTATTATTCCCTTGTCATTTTATCAACAGATTTAACTTGCTTTTAAAATTGTTTAAAAATGTTCAGGGGATAGCCTATAATATGTTAAGCAGGTGAGTGTTGTCCTTTTGATGTTTTGAGCTTTGTGATTTGGGTTTTCAAATATAATAGAGGGCTGTTTTATCATTGTATTAAAAAAATTACTTGCTTCATAAATCCCCTTCTCAATTTTATTAAATAGTTCTGATTTTCCTGTAGTCAAAAGTATTTTTGCTTTCTCACATCCTTTTTATTTTCCTCCATGGGTTTTTCTTATCTTGCTGGTTTATTTAAAAGGAAAAAACCCTGTTTTTCATTGTCTGAGAGAGTAAGTGGGCCTCTCCCTTCCCCTCGCAGCCCAGCCCAGCGCTGTCGATGGCCACCTGCTCCATTTCGTTCTCCGTCAGGTTCAGAGAGACGCGCATGAGACAACTCGACGCCGACGCCGTGAGAGGAGCTCACGGACGTCGAGGCCGACCCCTTTATGAAGGCACAAATCCCTAGGGTTCCCACTCTTCCTCCTCGCCTCCGCCGCTCCCCTTCTCCCTCTTTCTCCCCTTCTCCTTCTTCTTCCCCTCAGGTAAGTTCAAAGAGGCAGTGAGTTCAGAGTCCTCGGCCGGTCCTCCTTGTCGTCGTCCGCGTGGCTCCGTCGGCCCTCCTTCGTGCCGAGCATGTCGTGGAGGCCGGGGACCGTCCCCGCAGCCCATTCCCGACGCTAGGAGGGGCCGGGATTGCCCTCTTCGACGGCCTCGTCCTCACCGGAGCTGCGGATAGGGAGCTCCCACGCTGCTTCTTCCTCTACTTTGGGTCCGACCGTAGTCGCCTTCCTCCTCTTCCCTGCGAGCCGGTTGGTCGTCTTCCCCCTTCCCTTGGTGAGCCCCACGTCCCCTTCCTGTTGCCGTGGAATAGCTCGCCGTCGTCGTAGCTCCTCGCTGTCACCGCCGGTAGTTCAAGGCATCACCTTGAGGGCCTTGCCTTCGTCCCCCTCATCGCGAGACGAGCAGGGGAACGGTTCCCATAGGTTCCTACTTTCCCCTCGGCAGGTTCCCCTCGCCGAAGAACCCCTGTGCCGCCGGAATTCATCGCCTCCGTTGTCTGTCGCTGTAGGTGCAACGAGGTTCAGTTTCGTCAGTTATCGTGCCCTGTTAGTACTAGATGGGCAAGATGCCTACTCTGTTAGCAGCCGAAGGCGTAGTGCAGTGGTAGCGCATAGGGGTATCGACTAGCAGGTCGTGGGTTTGAGCCCGACCCCCCCCCCTTTTTTGTGCTTTGTTTTCTTTCCTTGTTTTTTTCTCTTTTATGTGTGGTATGCGTTTATATGTGTATAGGTGTATAATTGCAGGTTTAGGGCTGTTTTTATTCTTCTTCCTTTCCTACTTAGTAACATGTGTATGTGTAGTGCATGTGTGTGTGTAGTGTGTGTGTGTGTGGTGTTTACATGTATGTGTAGGTGCATATATGCACTTGTGCATATATGTTAGCATATGTGGTGAGTGATGAGCACCCACACACATATGTGAGTGTGTGCTCATGAGTGTATGTGCCATATTGCACTTGTGCCTATGTAGCCATGTTTGTGTGCATGCCATGTGTGTGTGGTAGTGTGAGTGTAGGTTTGGGTGTGTGTGTGACAAGTGGGCCATGCCTCACTTGTCATACACTATTTATTTAGTATTTGCCATGTTTTGTAGGATATATTAGTTCATTTACATTCATAGCTATGTTGCCAAATCTGGACATGTTCATTTTTGTACATGAGCATTTAGGGTAAGTTTTCACTTATAAGAGTGGAGGAGGTTTTTGCTATGTATTTGTTGTCATGATGCTTCATATGAATATATGGGTATGATACATTATTTTGGGGTAGAAAGATCCAAGGAATCCATTGGTGCAATTATATTTCACTTTTCAGCAAGTTGGCAAAACTGCTATTTTCTGCCGTGATGCTACTTTGTCATATTTACACGAATTAATCCATGCTTACTTTGGGGCATGTGCCAACATGGAAGTGTTAGTGATTTATGCCTATTATGCTATGGTATTTTTGTTTGACTAGAGAATCGCCCATATAAGTGGGAAACTTGCTGCAAAGTAGCTAACTTAATGTTGCTGTTTTCACCATGCTAAATATTTCCAAGTCTGAGAAACTGATGTTATTTTTATGCCATGAAGAGTGGTTGCCATCTTGTGAGATGTTGTGAATTAGCTCAAGATCAGTGCTAGTGTTTTGAAGTATATGTTGTCTTCTAGCATCCTGTTAATTTTCATGCCATGAGGTAGCCTCTAACACTATTAGTTTGTGATGTCAACTTGCTACCAGTTTAACTCAGATTCTAGTATAACTGTTATTTTCACTAAGTCCCAGATTTCTGTTTCATCATGCCAACTTGAGAGCATCATGCTTATTGATTTGTGCCTCCTTTCCAGATTGGGTAGTTGGATAAGTTCATAAGCATGTTATGTAGTTTCTGTCAATGCCTTGTTTGTGGCTGTAGGATTCCTGTAGCTCAAGTTATTGGCTGTGGAAATTGCTATGTTGCTGTTTTGTGGCAGAATGTTTGTTTTAGTGCTTTGTGACTTGTGGGAGCTATACTCCATGGATTTGCTTGATCTTTGTCTCTATTGTGGTTGGTTTTTCATTTCCTAACCAGTGGCTACCTTGGAATGCCAAGGAATAGCCCAGGTTCTTCTTGTCTTGTGTTTTGCCTTTATATCTTGCCGTGAGCATATCGTGAGAACCGTAACTCCGCTTCTTACGTTCTACATATGCATTTTTATTGTTTTTGCATGATGCATCCATATTTGCCATGTTCATGCATGTATAAATAACTTAACATAAGGTTCTGTCTAGATTCATTAATAACCAATCCTTTGCATGTGAAACATGATTAGTTAGGATTGCCATGCTAAAACTCTTCAAATAAGCATGCATCATTCTTGCTTTTGCATTGCACCATGGTTGTTTGTTTATTCTTGCTGTTTCTTTTGGGTAGACGCGAAAGTTGAACCTAAGTACGAAGAGCCAGGCGAGTACAACTACGAGGGTCTCGCTACTTGTTCCACTCAAGAACCAACAGGCAAGATGATCGTACCCAGATCCCGATACTATTTTTGCTTGCTAGTGTCTCGCTCTTATCATTACAATTGCGATACCTACCACTTGAATGTCAGCCTCCTAATTGCCATGATAGCCTCTAACCCACCACATCCTAGCAAACTTTTGATTGGCTAAGTTACCGCTGCTCAGCCCCTCTTATAGCGTTCTTAGTTGCAGGTGCAGGTTGTTCCATGTGATAACATGGATTTGGCATATCACAATATTATATGCTATTTACTTTAATGCACATATATATCTTGGTATTGGTGGAAGGCTTGGCCTTTTGCTATGTGTTTTGTTCCGCCGTTACCGCCATAGCTTCTTGTTACTGGTGTTATGTTTCCATACTTTGTGCTCCTAACATGCTCGGGGTTGTTATGGGGACCGCCTTGTTTATTCAGTTAAGATTAAAATTTGTCTGGCAAGACCCAACTTTGGTAGTACATTTGCTTAATAACTTAATAAAATTTGCATAGGGCTTTGCAACCCCATGGATAATTAATCAACCCCTAGGCCAGTGCTCCTCATGAGTGTCGGTCCAAACTAGAGCACTGTGCGGGGCCAACCCAGGGCAACTTGGGAGATTTCTATCAGGCCTCCGTACGCGTCGCTTATCCGTCGTGTCCCGACAACGAGATACGTGGCTCTTATCGGGTTTGTCGACACATCGGGTGGTCTTGCTGGATTTGTTTCACCTTTATCGAGTGTCTTGCGTGAGGAACTCTGACTTTCTTCGGGCTATCTCGAGGTGTTGGAATTCCTTTGGAGTTGCCTAGGATGATCATGAGATCCGTGGTCGAGGCTATTCCCACGGAGTGTGGTTAATTTGTGATGGACTAGTTGGAGCACCCCTGCAGAGTCAAATCTTTCGGAAAGCCATACCCGCGGTTATGTGGCAACTTGGATATTTGTTTAACACCCGGTTATAGTTAACTTGAAGTAAACTCTAATAAAAATACACCAATTGTGTGAGTAACCGTGATCGTCTCTGCTCATGTACATGATCCGAGAGAGAACACGGTGGGGTTATGATTGACATAAGTACGTGTTCAGGATCTCTAGGAGGTTATTCTAGATTCGATCGTTCATCGTAGGCCACATATATTTATCTTCATGTTACGCAAGTTTAGCCACCATAAATGCTTAGTGCTTCTGCAAACTAAACACATACCCCATCCCAACCATTAAGATTGAATAGTCTTGGTACCCGGGCGCATGATTGCTGAGTCCTTGTGGCTCACAGATTACTACAACAATCCAGGTACAGGTACATATGAGTTCGTGCAGGATGATCTGACGCAGCTCCAATGGGAGTATGACGAAGAAAAGGGCAGGATGATCACTACTGGAATTAGCAAATTTGTCGTCTACCAGTTCTTTGCCGTCAGCTGGAAGATGGCAAAGAAGCTCTTTGCCATCAGTTATCAGAAAACAGACGGCAAACAACTAGCTGACAGCAAAGAAGCTCTTTGCCATCAGCCACTTCTTTGTCGTGTGCTAGCGGATGGCAAAGGATGTTTGCCATCAGCTAGCGGACGGCAAAGAGGGAGATGGGCCCACTGACGAGCCGCTTATAGTTTAACCTAATGACCCCCCTCTGTGCCGTCTGCTAGCGGACGGCAAAGAGGGGGCCTAACTAACGGCGGTGCCCCACCCCACCTCTCTCTCTATTTGTTTCTCTCCCTCTCCTCCCCGCCGCCTACCGCACACGCGCCGCCGCCCTGTCGCCGCACCACCCCGCCGCCCCACCGGCCCACCGCCCCGGCGCCACCGTCGCCTCCCGGTGCCACCCCGGCCCCGTCGCCCCTGCCACCGCGCCCGGGCCCCCTGCGGCCAACCACCCTCCTGCGGACCCGTCGCCACCGCCGCCCGTCGGCCCACTGCCCTGGTGCCACCGTCACCCCGGCGCCCCTAACGCCGTGACCGGGCCCCCCTATGGCCCACCGCCCCCCCTGCGGCCCCATCACCACCGCCGCCCGTCGCACGACCTCCACCTGGCGCCCCCCCCCCGCCCTCCCCGGCGCTCCCCTGCTACGCCCCTTCTGGTGAGCTCTTCCCCTCTCCTCTTTTTTCCGTTTTTTTATCTTTTTTAGGTTTAGGTTTAGTTTAGATTTAGTTTAGGTTTAGTTTTAGGTTTAGTTTAGATTAGATTTACATAATTAGAAGAATAAAGAAGAAATGAGAAAAATAAGACAATAAGAATAAGTGAAGAAGAGGAAGACAGCGAAAAGGGCAGAAGAGAGAGAACAGCCCCCGACGAGAAGGAAGCCAGCAGAAGAGAAAAAGAAGAGGAAAAGAGAAAAGATAAAAAGAAGAGGGAGAAGAAAAGAAGACCGAAGATGTGTGGGGGGCGGCTGAAGAGCCCCTAAGAAGAGAAAGAGAACAAAGAAGAGAAGAAGAAGAAGAAGAAAGAAGAAGAAGAAGAAGAAGAAGAGAAGAGCCCCCGATCCCTGACGCCACTAACCCCCAACCTCCGAAGCCACTGACCCTCGACCCCCCGACGCCACTGACACCCAACCCCCGACGGCACCGACTCCTGAGGCCTCGGACCCCCGGCCCCCGACCACCGACGCCATCGCCCCCCGACCACCGACACCACCGACCTCCGACCATCGACGCCATCGACCCCCGACTACCAACGCCATCGACCCCCGACTCCCGACACCACCGACCCCTGACCGCCGACGCCTCTGTCCCCTGATGCCACTGTCTCCCAATGCCATGGACCCTCGACCCCCGACACCTATTCTGCCTCTTGTTGACCATCAAGGGAGCTCCAACCTGTTTGAGTATGCGGATCACATGGTATGTGGTTTGCTTCATGATTCATGCAATTTCATTCTTCATGCTAGCTTGAGCCCTTAACTAATATTTTGTTCCTCTCTTTTAGGCACGAGAAAACAAGAAGGAGGTGCCACCTCTGTTCGACCTCTATGCCATGGCCCATACTGCCTCGTACAAGAAGGCCAATGCAACATCTCCTCCCACAACAAGCTCGTGAGGTACAGAGATGAGGGGAAGGTGAGGAAAGGGGAGGACTTCAACCCGAGCCAGAGTCCTTTTGATCGAGATCTCGTGATGATATCTGGTGGCGGGAGGCCCCATGGCTCGATAACCATTGGGGATGGACTGATAGGTTGTCCTAGAACTCTCCCGAAGATCAAGAAGTCCCAGACGATCTCTGATCCTGAGATAAGGCCTCGTCCACGACCAATGGAGCTCGCCATTGAGGCTAGGGCCCAGGAGCTTCTGGTGGAAGCAAACAGGCAGGCAGCATAGAGGGAGAGGGACATGGAGGAGAGGACGGCTAGGCTCTTGGAGGAGGAGAGGAATCGGAATGACACGTCTCACCGGGCCCTATACGAGCTCCTCGTGGTAAGTTTCTCCTGCATATTAGCCAAATCATGCACGTAATGTTCGTTTCATCAGTAACTAATATGAATGACTCGTGAAAACAAAATGTGCAGACCGTGTGCCAGAACAATGGTCAGACCCCTCCGTCGATGCCCCATATTGCTATAGCACCCACGGTGAGTTTCATTTGAATGGTCATTAGTTACTAGTATTCACATTTCAGTTGCATCATGCTAAGGAGACATTGCTTGCAAATGATCTTTGGTGCAACGTGCCTCCCGACAAGCATCGACCGATCCTTCTACGTCTGCCGCAACACCGACCGGTCCTTCTATGTCTCACCCTGGCACAAACCCAACCGGTCCTTCACCTCCATGATGATGGTAAGTTTTCCCAATTTTTTTGCTTAACAAATGCATGCTTAGCTTAAGAAAGGACCTAATTAGCTCCAAAATGACCTATACTTAGCTTATTTTCCTCAAAAATGACATAATAACCTTACTTAGCTCCAAAATGATATATTCTACCTAGGATAGCTATAAAATGACCTATACTTAGCATTTTTTTCCTCCAAAATGACTTGATATGCTTAGTTAGCTAGAAAATGGCATAACTACCTAGTCTAGCTTAATAATGATCTATAGCTAGCTTAGCTAGTTCATTTATGACATAATTAGCTCACTTAGGTACAAAATGGCATAACTACCTAGGATAGCTCAATAATGATCCATAATTAGCTTAGCTAGTTCATTTATGACATAATTAGCTCACTTAGGTAAAAAAAATTGGCATAATAACCTTGGTTTAGCTCCAAAATGACCTATACTTAGCTTATTTTCCTCAAAAATGACATAATAACCTTACTTAGCTGCAAAATGATATATTCTACCTAGGATAGCTATAAAATGACCTATACTTAGCATTTTTTCCTCCAAAATGACTTGATATGCTTAGTTAGCTAGAAAATGACATTACTACCTTGGAGAAGAGGAGAGGAGAGGAGAAAAAGAAAGAGAAGATAATTCTTCTTCTTCTTTTTCTTGTTTTTCTTCTAGCTAGTCTTCTTCTTCTTCTAACTTTCATCTTTCCTAATTTTTAGATTTGCTATAGATGAGGAAGCTTGCATTGATGGAGTGTACTATTCTACTTGTGCTTCCTTTTTGTTTATGGAAACTTGTTGGAAACTTGTTTTGGATATGTATGTATGGATATGTTCTTGGAAACCATTGTATGTTGGATATGTTGTTGGAAACTTGTATGTTGGATATGTTGTTGGAACTTATTGTTGTTATGCTTGTTGAAACTTATTGTTGGTATGCTTGTTGGAAACTTGTATTGTTGATATGTTGGATATATATGTGAAATTCTGTCAAATTGAATGATTTTAAGAAAAAACTGGAAAAACAGGGGCAATATAGCCACTTTGTCATCTGCTGGCAGACGGCAAAGAGCTTTGTCGTTTGCCAGCAGATGGCAAAGCTGCCACGTGACAACTACCTGTGCAACTTGGGGTAGCACTAGGGTGGCCTAGGTGGTTTCTTTGCCGTCCGCTGGCAGACGGCAAAGATCTTAGTTCTTTGCCGTCTGCCAGCGGACGACAAAGAACCCACCTAACAGGTGCTTTGCCGTCAGCTGGCAGACGGCAAAGAACTAAGGTCTTTGCCATCTGCCAGCAGACGGCAAAGCACGTCGTTAAGCCCTTAACAAAGCTAAGTTGCCACGTGTGCCGTCCATGACCTTTGCCGTCTGCTGGCAGATGGTAAAGATGCAAAGGTCTTTGTCATCCGCCAGCAGACGGCAAAGCGCCCTTTACCGTGGCTTATTCAGCCAGACAGTTGGCCGTTTGCTGGCGGATGGCAAAGCCTTTGCCGTCCGGGATGGCTGACGGCAAAGTGCCTGATTCCTGTGGTGGATGTACGTGACTTATCCGGATGAGTAGAGGACCATGGTCGTGATCTTCGGGATAGCGAGATGGTATCATTTGCATCTGCTATTATCGTTTGTTTTCGTCCATAGTCGGACCCTGTATTCATATTGATGTTTGAACTCTTGTGTGGAATTGTAATTTAGTATGTGGCGAGTGTAATCCAACTCTTATACTCATCTCTTCTGTAATGTATGATGTAATGATGCTATACTTGCGAACGACAAGATGCGCCTCTATCCCTTGCGAGGCCCTCGTGCCTTAATATGGATAGGCACGCATTTTGGGCATGACATATTGGTTATTGATCGTAGAGGTGTCTCGGTCATGTCTACATAGTTCTCGAACCCGAAGGGTCTGCACACTTAAGGTTCGGTGACGTTTCGGTAGTATAGTGTTATGTATGGTGGTGACCGAAGGTTGTTCGGAGTCCCAGATGAGATCCCGAATGTCACGAGGGTCTCCGGAATGGTCCGAGGGTAAAGATTGATATATAGGAAGTCCTGTTTTGGTCACCGGAAAAGTTTTGGGCTCATCGGTAGTGTACTGGGAGTGCCGAGAGGGTGCCGGGGGACCACCGGGAGGGGTGTCTCGACCCAAAGGACCTCCTGGGCTGTGGGAGGAGTCAAACCAGCCCCTGATGGGCTGGTCTAAGACCCCACTAAGTCCCATGCGGCTAGGGGTGGGAAAACCCCAAAAGGTGGAGAGGTGGAAAGAGTTTCCAAGTGGAAAGGAGGAATCCTACTCCTAATAGGATTGGAGCAGGACTCCTCCACCTCCAATTTCAACCAAACCTTGAGGGTTTGAGGCTGCCTCCTCCCCTCCCTCCCTCCTATATATACTAGAGGATTTAGAGGGGAAAGCCAACCCTAATTGCCACGTGCTGCCCTCTTCTTCCTCTAGATCTGTTTCTCCTCTAGATTAGTTCTGTGGTGCTTAGGCGAAGCCCTGCAAGATTAGTTCACCACCACCGCCACCATGCCGTTGTGCTGCCAGAGAACTCATCTACCTCTCTGCTCCCTCTTGCTGGATCAAGAAGGTGGAGATTGACATCGAGTTGTACATGTCCTGAACGCGGAGGTGTCGTCCGTTCGGCGCTAGATCGGAAGGACCGTGATCAAGATCGGGAGACGATTCGTGATTGGATTACGGGACGGATCGTGATGAGATCACAGGACGGATCGTGATCGGATCGCGGGACGGGTCGTGATGGGATCGCGGGACGCTCGGCGATTTGGACCGTGAAGACGTTCGACTACATCAACCGCATTTCTTAACGCTTTCCTCTTAGCGATCTACAAGGGTATGTAGATCTACTCTCCCTCTCATAGATGCTCATCACCATGGATAGATCTTGCGTGTGCGTAGGAAATTTTTTGTTTCCCATGCAACGTTCCCCAACACCTTTCCCCGAGAGGACTGCACCCGACCGTCGACGGGATATGTTTGGCGCGAGTCTGTTGTGTCAGCGCATTGGGCGCTCGACGTCCTTCGCAAACCTCCCGATAGCCTTAAAATCTCCCTTTCCCCATCACCGGTCCACCAGAGTATGAGTCCTACCAGTGTGCCTATCTTCGGAAGGAGAGGATGCGGGTGGCCGAGGCCCGCCTCGCTGCTAGGATCGTTGGGGAAGGCGACGGAGCAATGGCACGTGTTGCCGTGGAGGAGGAAGCCATCCATGTTTGTCTTAAAGAATCAGTAGTGGCGGATGCGGTAGCGCATGCTGCCATTGAGGAGGAAGCCATCCACAGGCGTCTTAAAGAATAGGCAGTGAAGGAACATGTGTGTCCTCTCCCGAGAGCAGAATCGGACTGTATGTGACATGTCTGGCTTGCCCACCAAGGAGGAGAATGAGTCACTAGTGAAGAAAAGCCTAGGTATAGTGTGGCAAAAATGTTGGTGCTAGTGTAGGGTTCCAATGCTACTAGTATGGTGCGAGTGGCAAAATTTACTGCTCGCATTGGAGCACACATCAACAATGTTTTAGATATTGATGGCGTGTCGCACGGCCACCACTACTCCACTAGTAGTAAGTGTATGTCACCACTGACGTGCCTTGTTGGCCCAATGCCATCAAATTGATTTTTCGCTTATACTTTTTATATGCATCTATGTAAACCATCAACTAATTTATGATATACTAAATCAACTAGTTCAACTTCGAAAAGTAGATAGGTACTCATGAACTTAGCTAGCTCAACTTCACAAAAGTTCGTAGTTCAGGAACTAAACTAGCTAGTTCAACTTCATATTTCAACAACCAGACTACATCATCCATAGGTAGCCTAGGTGGTCGATCACATTTCTTGATAAAGGATTAAGTTTATCCATCGAAGCTTGTATATATTTTTCTCTCCCTATTTTTTGAAATGACCTTTCTCCATCTTGAGCTCATCCCTCTCGGCTGCGAGGGGCTTTCTTTGATTCTTTATCTTATCCTTCTCGTCGATCGGCTAATCCCTCTGGTCCCTCAGCCTAAGAGTCTTGTCGAAGAGATCAACCTTCTAGTCGATCAGTTGATCCCTCTCCACCTTAAGTGAGGATTCACCTCCTTCAAGGCCTTGATGGTACTTTCATGATAAGATAGCGGTTGAGCATGTCCACATCATATACCTCTTCCTAGACGAGTGTCGTATCAGGTACGTATTCCTACCAAGTCAAATGTTTGAAATCCATAGATATGCACGTGTGTTTGCAATCATCATGAATGGTTAGATATGTGTTTGCAATGATCATGGATGTGTTTGGAATCTTATATACCTGGTTAGTGCTCCCTTCGCCTTCGTCGGTATACGTCACCAAGTTGCAAGAAGACCAGTAGTGGCTGTTGTAGGAACTCATCGAAGCCAACTACAAAATAATAACAAGTCAGCGATGACAACTACAGCTAGGACCAACTGCCTATGACAAGATATGCCAATTGAACTATGAAGTTTAGTACCTATTCACATTATACAATGGCATTTGACTATTGAACTATATATGACAACATATGACAACTGAACTATTTATGACAATTGAACTATGAAATTTAGTACCTATTCATGTCATTATCCCATGGAATTTGACAACTGAACTATATATGACAAGATATGAAAATTGAAATATACATGACAACATATGATAATTGAACTATGACTACAATATACTCCATCCATCCCAAAATAAGTGACTCAACTTTAGTATAACTTTGTACTAAAGTTAGTACAAAGTCAATACAATTATTTTTGGACGGAGGGAGTATACGTCAACAATATCTGAATAGTAAGTAACAATAAGTATAAGATATACATGGGCATAAATAATGAATGAAGAAATGCAACTTTAACTCACAAAAATTTAATTTATAACCAACACTATTGTTTGTTTTAGTATATTTATGTAGACTCTACAACTCGGTCAACTTGGTTGTTATTTTCAAAGAAAGACACCAACAATGTACAATCTAAAACTCGGTTATAAATTTGGAAGTTGTCAAAACCATGTAGTGCTTACTTTCATCCCTCCAACATAGAGATCAAAGAATTGTTGAGAAACATAGTAGAAAACAAAATATATCGCCCTACGATCAACCAGGAACACTAGGAAGATACAATAACGGTTGGGATCATGATTGTTACCGTCACCGAGTAGTAGCGGAAGAAGAGCGTGACGATGAAGATCGAGCTTGGAGTCCCTCAAACCATAGATGGACGATACCATGAACCGCCCATGAACAGTCCCTCGAAAGCATGACCTCTCTACAGATTGCAAGCATACAGTCTTCATGATTCGGCAGTGCTTCACCGTCCAGAGCTAATAGCTGCCGGAGAGTCAGAGGGAGGAGATTATAACCACATTGGGTTTATAATTGTGAGGATTAAAAGAACTAGACCTAGCTCTAATTAGTGAACTAGGACCAAGTAGAACTAGAACTAGAGACCTAGAGGAGGCTCTAAAACTTGTGCATAGAACAGAGCTCAATACCTCAAGTATTTATAGGTGGGTGGGAGGAGAGAGCAGCCAAGGGGAGAAGAATGACTCCCCTACCCTGGTGCCACCAAGAGGGGGAGGGGAGTCCCTCCCCTTCTCTAATTCGGCCTCCTTCCTTAGAGGAAGGGGGGCCTCCCCACTTGGGCCTTTGTGGCCCAAGTTGCTACCCTCCACTTGGCCTTATTAGGCATATTGACATTTTATTAACTATAAATTGTTCTAAGTACTTTTATATGATTTCATATATAATGTAACATTTCCAAAAACATTTTACTCCAATATATATTTAGCAGTAATACCTGGTATTGCCCGATATTCACCGAAACCCTTCCCGTCACCCCGGGACGCTTCTGGATCCTCTAAAAACTATTTCGAATATTAATGAAACAATTCCACAAATAAATGCTCAATACTTTCGACCTATAAACACTCAACTAATCATGATTACCTTAAGCTTTTTACCCCATGATGGCTCCATATTTTATGCATCTTTAGAGCTCATTTGTTGCCCATTATCTCCGTATATGATGCTTAATCATGTTCCATTTAGCCAATCATATGTCCATTTGCATGATTTCCAGTTTTTATCCTTTTGACCATGAGAATTAAATAATATTTATTATTCATTAGTTTTTATGAGTTTTATTTGTATTTGTCTATCTTGTAGGTGTGATGGACTTCCCAAGTACTTACCATGATGAAAGGCGCACAAACGGTAGACACCCGTGGCACACACTTAGCCATTTCGAAGGTGGAAAAATTCATTTCTCTAAAATGATCGAAATCAAGATCTAGAATCTGAAATGGATCAACACCGTTCATATGAATCCAACAAGACCAAGAACGTCAAATTCTGAGTTCGTATGAACAAATGAAGACCGTTTTACGAGAAGAAGACATAACACAAGACAAACTTTCATGCGACCGCACACGGTCATTTCGGCGTTCATTTAACATCCACATAGTGTAACACCCGAAAAATTTAACCATGATTTTATTAATTTAATTTTTGCACAGTATATTGAATTTTTATTTTCTGGATCCTCTATTGATTTCATAACCATTCATTTTCTCTAAATTCTAAAATCCATTCCTCCAAATAGAATCTTTTGAGGAATATTGTGGAACTTGAGTGTTTTATTAAAACATCTCATTTCATTTTATAAATTTAGTGAGAAATATTTTTATAATAAAGCTTGCCAAGATTCATTTTCTAAAAAGGGGTTTTCATTCTTTAAAAGGCCTCTATTACACTGCAACCATTTTGTTAATTCATTTTAAGATTCCACAAAAATTTGTATATGTCATGTGATGTCCCTGGATTACTTTTATGCAAAAACCCATCTTAGTATTTTGAAAATTTCGAGCAAACCGTCCTATTTTTCATTCTGGTCCAGCTTGGTGTTTTGAACTCCAGCCCTATTTTTTTTTTGCACTAATGGCCATGAGATTTTTTCCTGCATGTAGTCTACCCTACCAAACTCTTAAGTCTAATAGTTTAGCCCCAATGAAATAGTTTAAGCCTCTGAAATTAAACCCGGAAGTTTTTGTCGTGAAACAAATTTTGTAGAACTCGCATTCACATGTTTCTGGTTTTCTCAAACCAATCTTGGCATTCTATCTACCATCTAAAGAGGCTTTCATCAGGAAAGTTTGGTGGCCAACAAAGTTCTTTAGATGGCCCAGGCATTTTGTCAAACACCTTTTGTGGCTGGCCAGAATTAGCATAGTGATGAGATTGCATTGTGGACTAGCTGCCATGACCAAACAAGCATGTACTCTAGCATTGCCTTGGCCATGAACCCACCCGAGTAAAGCCCCATATGTAGTAGAGCCCCCTGGAATGCTTTGGCATTCCGTCGAGCACCTGGCGTGTGATACGTCTCTAATACGTCACCAACGTATCTATAATTTTTTATTGTTCCATGCTATTATATTATCTTTTTTGGATGTTTAATATGCATTAATATGCTATTTATATAATTTTTGGGACTAACATATTAATCTAGAGCCTAGTGTCAGTTTTTGTTTTTCCTTGTTATTGAGTATTGCAGATAAGTGCTACCTCTTGAGCTCGCGTAAGGGTGATGCGGCGAAGTAGATAAGTATTTCCCTCAGTTGTTGAGAACCAAGGTGTCAACCCAGTAGGAGGAACAAGCAAGTCACCAATGGATGCACCTACACAAACAATCAAACTCTTGCACCCAACGCTATAAAGGGGTTGTCAATCCCTTCACGATTATTTGCAAAGATTAGATCCAATAGAGATAGATGTAAATGAGTGCGGAAAGTAAAAGATAAATAAATTGCAGCAAGGTATTTTGGTATTTTTTCTTTATAGATATGAAATTATATGATGGAAAGTAGACCCGGGGGCCATAGATTTCACTAGAGGCTTCTCTCTTGAAGGCAAATATCATGGTGGGTAAACGAATTATTGTCAAGCAATTGATAGAAAAGCGAATAATCATGTAGTTATCCAAGGAAATGATCATGCATATAGGCATCACGTCCGTGTCAAGTAGACCAAAACGGTTCTGCATTTACTACTATTACTCCACACATCGACCGACTCATGCCTGGATCTAGAGTATTAAGTTCATGAAGAACAAAGTAACGCATTAAGAAAGATGACATGATGTAGAGGGATAAACTCAAGCAATATGATGAAAACCCCATCTTGTTATCCTTGATGGCAATAATACAATATGTGCCTCGCTACCCCTACTATGTCACTAGATGAGGCCATCACAAAATTTAACATAAAACCAAGCACTTCTCCCATCGCAAGAATTACTAATCTAGTTGGCCAAACCAAACCAATAACTCGAAGAGACTTGTAAGGATGTGAAATCATGCAAATAAGAATTCAGAGGAGATTCAAATAAGATTCATGGATAATCTCGACATAAACTCACAATTCATTGGATCTTGACAAACACACCACAAAAGAGGATTACATCGGATAGATCTCCATGAAGAACATGGTATTGAAGATCAAAGAGAGAGAAGAAGCCATCTAGCTACTAGCTATGGACATGTAGGTTTGCGGTGGACTACTCACGCATCATCGGAGGGGCAATGGATTTGATGTAGATGCCCTGCATGATCGATTCCTCCTCCGGGAGATTTCTGAAAAAGACCCCAAGATTGGATCTCTCGTGAATAGAAGCTTCCGGCGGCGGAAAAGTATTTGTGTGGCTTCCTATGATGTTGGGGGAATATTTGGGTATTTATAGGCGAAATAATAGGGTTAGCAGACTTGTCAGGGAGTGAAAAACCTGCTAGGCGTGGCCAGGGGGCGTGCCTAGCAGGCTTGTGGCACCCTGGCACCTCCCGTGACATGCACTCCGAGCTTGATCGACTTGTTTCCTTCCAAAAAAATTCCTTCCGAAGATTTTATTCCGTTTGGACTCCACTTAATATCCCATATCTGCAAAACTCAAAAACAAGGAAAAAACAAAATCTCGCACTTGGCTCTAGATTAATAGGTTAGTCCCAAAAATAATATAAAATAGCATATTAATGCATATAAAACATCCAAAACAGATAATATAATAGCATGCCATCATAAAAAATTATAGATAAATTGGAGACGTATCAGCATTCCCAAGCTTAATTTTTGCTCGTCCTTGAGTAGGTAAATGATAAAAACAGAATTTTTGATGTGGAGTGCTACCTAACATATTTATCTAGTATATGTGGATGACATATTGTTGATCGAAAATGAAGTAGAATTTCTGGAAAGCATAAAGGGTTGTTTGAAAGGTGTTTTCCAAAGGAAGACCTGGATAAAGCTACTTAATTGTTGGGCATCGAGATCTATAGAGATAGACCAAGACGCTCAATGAGACTTTCAATGAGTACATACCTTGACAATATTTGGAAGAGTTCAAAATGGATCAGTCAATGAAGTAATTTTGCGTGATTTGTAAGGTGTGAAGTTGAGTAATACTCAAAGCTCGACCACGGCAGAAGAAAGATAAAGGACGAAGGTCGTCCCCTATGCCTTAGCCATAGGCTCTATATAGTATGCCATGATGTGTACCGCACCTATGTGTGCCTTGCCATGAGTCTATCAAGGGGTACAAGAGTGGTCCAGGAGTGGACCACTGGACAGCGGTGAAAGTTATCCTTAATAACTATAGGACTAAGGAAATATTTCTCGATTATGGAGGTGATAAAGAGTTCGTCGTAAAGGGTTACGTCGATACAAGCTCTAACACCAATCCAGATGACTCTTAATTAGTAGCAATCTGGATATGTATAGTGAAGTAGCCATTTGGAATAGCTCCAAGTGGAGCGTGGTAGCAGCAGGGACGAATCCAAGGGAGGCGAGGGGGGCTAGACCCCCCCTATGATTTCATTTTACTAACTAGCGATTAGCAGGCCGGCAGGAAAAAATGACGATTTGCTAATACTGCCCCCCTGACCACACGAGTAGCCCAGCACAGAGGGATACGAGGGGTGCTATGCATGTTGCCTAGATCTAGCTACCTAGGGTAATTGTTGAGCAGCGATGTTTCATTCAGATCCCAAGCGGACAATCCTTGAGCAGACGAGGTCGCGTGTAAAATGCTGAAGCGGCGACGGCCATCCTTTCACGGACGCACGGCCGGCCAGCCGGTCAGTCTCGTTCCTAATTCTCGTTATTAGTCCTTGCTTATCTTTCTATATCAGATTAATCTATTCCTTTAGAAATACACAATTCTAACTCTAGTAGAAGATTAATTAGGGACTATATCCCTTTACCCGTGAGACCAGGTTTCACATGGTTTATCCCATACTATAGTAGAATTTTTTTTGTTCATTACCACATAAATTGCTTTGGCATTTTCTTGATGGTAACTTCTGTTAAAAAATTAACTTGCTCACAACAAACACATGTCTAGATGAAGATTTAGTATGTTAACCTAGGCTGTTTTTGTCTGTTTTTTTTACGACTCTACTTTAGAGGCATGTTTTTGCCCCCCCCCCCATGATTGAATCCTGGCTCCGTCCCTGGGTAGCAGTGTCTATAGTATGACATAGAGACTTGCAAAGTACATATGGATTCGAACGTCACAGACCCACTGACTAAAACCTCTTTCACATGCAAAACATGATCGAACCCCAGAACTCATTGGGTGTGAGATTCATAACAAATCACATAGTGTTGTGAGCTAGATTATTGACTCTAGTGCAAGTGGGAGACTATTGGAAATATGCCCTAGAGGCAATAAAAAATTAGCTATTATCATATTTCCCTGTTCATGATAATCGTTTATTATCCATGCTAGAATTGTATTTATCGAAAACTCAGATACATGTGTGGATACATAGACAACACCTGTCCCTAGTATGCCTCTAATAGACTAGCTCCTTAATCAAAGATGGTCAAGGTTTCCTCGCCATGGACAAGAGATGTCATTTGATAACGGGATCACATCATTAGGAGAATGATGTGATCGACAAGACCCAAACTATAAACATAGCATATGATCGTGTCATTTATTGCTATAGTTTTCTACATGTCAAGTAATTGTTCCTATGATGATGAGATCATGCAACTTACTGACACCGGAGGAGTACCTTGTGTGTATCAAACGCCGCAACGTAACTAGGTGACTATAAAGGTGCTCTACAGGTATCTCCGAGGGTGTCTATTAGGTTGGCATGGATCAAGGCTAGGATTTATTACTCCGTGTGACGGAGAGGTATCTGAGGGCCCACTCGGTTATGTAACATCACTGTAAGCCTTGCAAGCAATGTGACTAAAGAGTTATCCCCAGGATCTTTTATTACGGAACGTGTAAAGAGACTTGCCGATAACGAGATTGAACTATAGGTATATAGATACCGATGATCGAACCTCGGGCAAGTAACATACCGAAGAACAAAGGGAACATCATATGGGATTAACTGGATCATTGACGTAGAGGTCCAACCGATAAAGATCTTCGTAGAATATGTCGGAACCAATATGGGCATCCAGGTCCCGCTATTGGTTATTGACCGTAGATGTGTCTCGGTCATCTCTACATAGTTCTCGAACCCGCAGGGTCTGCACACTTAAGGTTCGGTGACGTTTTGGTATAGTTGAGTTATGTATGTTAGTGACCAAAGGTTATTCGGAGTCCCGGATAAGATCCCGAACATGAAGAGGAACTCCGAAATGGTTCAGAGGTGAAGATCGATATATTGGACGAAGGGAATCTGAGTCCGGAGGCGTTCCGGGGGTACCGGGTTATGATCGGGAGTACCGAAAGGTGTTTCGCGGGGCCCCGACAAGTGTTGGAGGGCCTCATGGGCCAAAGGGAGGGGCACACCATCCTACAAGGGGGTTGGGCACCACCCAAACCCTAGACCACTTCGGCCAAGGGTGGGGGAGCACATCTAAGGGGCTGCCACTAGGTAACTCGGGGGGCCAAGCCACCCTAGGGTTTCCTTAGGAGGCGCCTCCCCCTATGCCTTATATAGGGCGCCCCACCTCCTCCTGTCCTCCTATATATAGTGGAGGGAGAGAGAGGGCATCCCACCTGAAAAGCGATGTGCTGCTCTCTCTCCCTCTCGATTGCTTCTCCTCTAGATCTGTTCTGTACGGCTTAGCGAAGCTCTACCAGATCAGCTCCACCACCGCCGCCACCACGCTGTTGTTTGATGACCCAGAAGTATAGAGGATCTATCATAGTCCTTTCGATAATTAAGAGTGTCGAACCCAACGAGGAGCAGAAGGAAATGACAAGCGGTTTCAAACAAGGTATTTTCTGCAAGCACTGAAATTATCGGTAACAGATAGTTTTGTGATAAGATAATTCGTAACGAGTAACAAGTAACAAGTGTATCAAATGTGCATCAAGGTAGCCCAATCTTTTTTGTAGCAAAGGACAGGCCTGGACAAACTTTTATATAAAGCAAAGCGCTCCCGAGGACACATGGGAATTTCTATCAAGCAAGTTTTCATCATGCTTGTTTGATTCGCGTTCGTTACTTTGATAATTTGCTATGTGGATGGACCGGTGCTTGGGTGCTGCCCTTACTTGACAAGACTCCCACTTATTATTAACCCCTATCGCAAGCATCTTCAACTACAAAATAAGAATTAAGGTAAACCTAACCATAGCATGAAACACATGGATCCAAATCAGCCCCTTACAAAGCAACGCTTAAACTAGGGTTTAAGGTTCTGTCACTGTAGCAACCCATCATCTACTTATTACTTCCCAATGCCTTCCCCTAGGCCCAAATAATGGTGAAGTGTTATGTAGTCGACGTTCACATAACACCACTAGAGGAGAGACAACATACATCTCATCAAAACATCGAACGAATACCAAATTCATATGATTACTTATAACAAGACTTACCCCATGTCCCTAGGAACAAACGTAACTACTCACAGAGAATGTTCATGTTCAAGATAAGAGGAGTATTAATTATCATTAAGGATCTGAACCTATGATCTTCCACCAAGTAAACCAACTAGCATCAACTACAAGGAGTAATCAACACTACTAGCAACCCACAGGTACCAATTTGAGGTGTTGAGACAAAGATGGATACAAGAGATGAACTAGGGTTTGGAGAGGAGATGGTGCTGGTGAAGATGTTTATGGATATTGACCCCCTCTCTATGAGAGGATCGTTGGTGATGATGATGGCCTCGATTCCCCCCTCTGTGAGGGAAGTTTCCCTGGTAGAACAGCCCTGTCGGAGCTCTAGATTGGTTCTGCCCAAGTTCTGCCTCGATACGGCGGCGCTTCATCCCGAAAGCTCTCTCTTGGTTTTTTCCAGGTCAAAATGCCGCATATAGGAGAAGATGGGAGTCGGAGGAGCCACAGGGGCCCCACAAGCCTGCTAGGCGTGGCCAGGGGGTGGTCGTGCCTAGCAGGCTTGTGGCCTACAGGTGGCCCCCCTCTGGTTGATTCTTGCACTAGTATTTTTTATTAAATACAAAAATATTCTCCGTAAATTTTCAAGACTTTTGGAGTTGTGTAGAATAGGTATCTCGGATTTGCTCCTTTTCTAGTCTAGAATTCCAATTGCCGGCATTCTCCCTCTTCATGTAATCCTTGTAAAATAAGAGAGAAAAGGCATAAGTATTGTACCATAACGTCTAATAACAGCCCATAATGCAATAAATATCAATATAAAATCATGATGCAAGATGGACGTATCAACTCCCCAAAGCTTAGACCTCGCTTGCCCTCAAACGGAAATCGAGATCGATGAATATGTCCACATGTTTAGAGATAGAGGTGTCGATAAAATAAAACACGGACATGAGGGCATCATGATCAACTTTAGAACAACAATACTCATTGTATAAGATTCTTTATACTAGAGTAACAATTCAATCACAAGATAAAGTATGAAACAAGAATTCTGTTGACAACCAACAAACTATGATCTCAGTCATTGAAGCAATTGACAATTTATCATAACATCGGAAAGAGTCAGTATAAGAGCTTGTAAAGCAAATCCACATACTCAATCATCTTTTAGTCTTTCACAATTGCTAGCACTCATGCGGTACCCACGAGATCAAAGCTTCAATCGAACACAGAGGAAGATAGGGGCTTACAGTTTTGCCTCCCAACTATTCACCTCAAGGGTGATGTCAACTATAATAACTCATGATCACCGATATCCAAGTGGCTATATAAGTCTAGATCATTCCCCAACACATAATGCTTGCCAAGAGAGATGAAATATAGGAATTTGTGAAGACCACCATGACTCTTGCATAAAGGTAAGTACTAAAAAGTAAAAGTAACAGATAGGCCCTTCGCAGAGGGAAGCAGAGGTTGTCATGCGCTTTTTGTTTTTGGATGCACAACTCTTATTGCAGAGGAACACTGCATTGTATTGCCCTTTGTGATAGCAACCTTTATTATGCAGTCTGGCGCTTTTATTTCTTCACTATCACAAGTTCGTACAACGCTTATTTACCTTACAATAAAAGATCACACATATTTAGGAGCAATTTTATTGCCTTTTTTTCACTAATGACAACTTACTTGAAGGATCTTATTCAATCCATAGGTAGGTATGGTGGACTCTCATGGCAAAACTGGGTTGAGGTGTTTGGATGCACAAGCAGTATCTCTACTTAGTGCATAGATTTTGGCTAGTATGAGGTGGAAGCAAGCACTACATGTTGGAGGATATAAAACCATATAACTTATTTCCGGAGGCAAGCAAACATAACCTATTATGTTGTCTTCCTTGTCAAACATCAACTTCTTGGCATGTAATATTTTAATGAGTGGTCACAATCATAAAAGATGTCCAAGATAATATATTTATATGGCAATCTCTCTTTCTTTACAACTTCCTTTCAATTGCCCCAATGACCGATTACTATGTTTGTTAACCCCCAACAAATTTCAATCCACATAGTTTTTATATGTGAAGTCATCACTCCCCATAAGATCATTATGTATACTCTTTGCTTTTGTTCTATTATTCTATATTCATTACTTTGAATAGCATAGTGATCTAGAAAAGCCCTCTCATCAAAACCACTTTTTATTATATAACTCTCGGACTTGCTTACATAAGGGGACAAATATCAAAAACTAAAAGGTAGATCATACCAAAACTTTCATTCTACTAGATCAAAACAAAATAAGAAGGATCGAACTAGGAAAGGTAAGAAAAACTAAAAAGGAAAAGGTGTGATGTGATACGATACCGGGGCACCTTCCCCAAGCTTGGAACAAGCCAAGGGGAGTGCCCATACCCATGTGCTCAGGCGTCCTTCTTCAGAGGTGATGGTGCGATGTTCTTGGCGATGATACCCTTCAGAATATGATTCTCCTCTTCAAGCTTATTATTTTGCTGCCTGAGATCCATTACTTCCTTGTGCAGTTTTCCATTGACGGATAGAGATCACTTCACCCAGGGATGTCTCATTACTGAGGGTGAAAAGGCAACACTCTTTTTCCAGTTTTCATAAGTAAGAAATTTAGCATTGGGAGGAATGACATCCGCACTTTTTAAGTCAGCCTCCATATCCTCCTCCATGGTACGCTCAAAGTGGTTAGCTTCAATGTATGCCTCGGGCTCCTGTGTCGGGTGAGAAACATGACTCTCCCCAGTCGACTCTTGGGACGACATCTTGCTCTAAATCTGCTTCAGAAATGAAAACAGGAGGTATTGTCGTGATATGAAAGTGCAAACCTTCGGGAGATTATATAATGATTGTTTGTCGACCCGAAGGGGTGTTCCACAAGAAAACAGAGTCCGGGGGGCGCACGGGGTGGTGACAAGCCCCCTAGGCACGGCCAGGGGGTGGCTGCTCCTAGAAGGGTTGTCGCTTCCCCGTGCATCCTTCGGACTGCTTTTTATTTTCATAATTTTTTAAATATCCAAAACTGAATAAAATTGCTATTGGGAAACTTTTGGAGTCGGTTTACTTACCGTACCACGTACCTATTCCTTTTTAGAGTCTGAAACGTTCTGGTAAGTCTCCCTAATATGCTCTTCGGGAGTTATGGTATTGATAACATTGGTTTCAACATTAATGGGAGTACCTGAAATATAGTGTTTGATTCTTTGGCCGTTTACCACCTTCGGCGTTGTTCATCTTGATGGCACCGGAGCGATATACCTCCTCGGCGATGTATGGTCGTTCCCATTTAGAGAGAAGTTTTCCCGCAAAAAATCTTAACCGAGAATTGTATAGCAAGACATGATCACCTACATTGAATTCACGCTTTTGTATCCTTTTATCATGCCATATCTTAACTTTTTCTTTAAACAACTTGGCATTTTCATAGGCCTGGGTTCTCCATTCATCAAGTGAGCTAATGTCAAATAACCTCTTCTCACCAGCAAGTTTGAAATCATAGTTGAGCTCTTTGATTGCCCAATAAGCCTTATGCTCTAACTCTAGAGGTAAGTGACATGCTTTACTATAAACCATTTTATACGGAGACATACCCATAGGATTCTTGTAAGCAGTTCTATAAGCCCATAATGCATCATCAAGTTTCTTAGACCAATTCTTCCTAGATCTATTAACCGTGTTTTGCAAGATCACTTTAATTTCTCTATTGATTAATTCTACTTGACCACTAGACTAAGGATGATAACGGGATGCAATTCTTTGTTTAACATCATACTTAGCAAGCAATTTACGGAAAGCACCATGAATTAAATGTGAACCACCATAAGTCATTAGATATCTAGGGACTCCAAATCTAGGGAAAATAACTTCTTTAAGCATCTTAATAGAGGTTTTATGATCAGCACTACTAGTTGGAATAGCTTCTACCCACTTAGTAACATAATCAACAACAACTAATATATGAGTATACCCGTTGGACGTTGGAAAATGTCCCATATAATCAAAACCCCAAACATCAAATGGTTCAATAACAAGAGAGTAATTCATAGGCATTTCCTGGCGTCTACTAATATTGCCAATTCATTGACATTCATCACATGACAAGACAAACTTACGAGCATCCTTGAAGAGAGTAGGCCAATAAAAACCAGATTGCAATACCTTATGTGGAGTTCTATCTCCAGCGTGGTGACCTCCGTAGGCCTTGGAATGACACTTCTGTAGGATATGTACCTGTTCATGATCAGGTACACAACATCTAATAAAACCATCTACTCCTTCTTTATAAAGGTGTGGGTCATACCAGAAGTAATGTCTTATATCATAGAAGAACTTTTTCTTTTGTTGGTAAGTGAAACTAGGCGGTATAAATTTAGCAACAATGTAATTAGCATAATCAGCATACCAAGGAGCATTATGAGAAGCATTTATGATAGCTAATTGTTCACCAAGAAAGCTATCATCAATAGGTAGTGGGTCATCAAGACCATTCTCTACCCTAGACAAGTTATCTACTACGGGGTTATCAACACCCTTTCTATCAACAATATGCAAATCAAATTCTTGTAGAAGAAGAACCCACCTGATAAGTCTAGGTTTAGCATCTTTATTTTCCATGAGATATTTACTAGCAGCATGATCAGTGTGAACAGTTACTTTAGAATCAACAACATATGGTCTAAACTTATCACAAGAAAACACAACTGCTAAAAATTCCTTTTTAGTGGTAGCATTGTTTCTTTGAGCACTGTCTAGGGTTTTGCTAGCATAATGAATAACATTTAATTTCTTATCAACTCTTTTCCCTAGAACAACACCAACGGCATAATCACTAGCATCACACACAATTTCAAAGGGTAGGTTCCAATCAGGTGGTTGAACAACACGTGCAGAAATCAAGGCATTCTTAAGAATTTCAAAAGCTTCTACACAATCATCATAAAAAATAAATGGAACATCTTTTTGCAAAAGATTAGTGAGAGGCCTAGAAATCTTAGAGAATTTTTTAATAAATCTCCTATAGAAACCAGCATGACCAAGGAAACTTCTTATATCTCTGATATCCGTAGGACAAGGCATTTTTTCAATAGCATCAAGTTTAGCCTTGTCAACTTCAATACCTCTTTCGGAAATTTTATGTCCCAAGACAATGCCTTCATTCACCATAAAGTGGTGCTTCTCCCAATTCAAGACAAGATTAGTTTCTTCACATGTCTGCAAAACTTGATCAAGGTTCCTCAAACAATCATCAAAAGAAGTTCCGTAAATGGAAAAATCATCCATGAAAACCTCAACAATCCTTTCACAAAAAATCAGAGAATATAGAAGGCATGCATCTTTGAAATTGGTCAGCCCGCACATGCTTCATGATAAACTAAAGACAACCCTATGGCTCCTGCCGGTTGTCATACTCATCGACATGCAAGTTGTGATATTCTATACAAAACATGATCATCTCATACATCACATATATCACATCATGTCTTTGGTCATATCACATCACAACATGCCCTGCAAAAACAAGTTAGACGTCCTCTAGTTTGTTGTTGCAAGTTTTACGTGGCTGCTATGAGCAACTAGTAAGAATCGTTCTTACCTACGCAAAGCCATGACGGTGATAATCAAGTTGCCTTTTAACCTTATACAAGGACCGCCTCTTGTCAAATCTGATTCAACTAAAGTGGGAGAGATAGACACCCGCCAGCCATCTTTATGCAAAAAGTTGGATGTCAGTCGATGGAACCGGTCTCTCGTACATGGACGAGTAAGGTTGATCCGGGTCGCTTCATCCCACAATACCACCAAATAAATATTAGACTAAGGAGGAAAGCAATATGAACATCAACGCCCACAAACTCTTTTGTGTTCTACTCATGCATATCATCTACGCATAGACCTAGCTCATGATGCCACTGTTGGAGAACGTTGCATGGGAAACAAAAAATTTCCTACGCACACACAAGATCTATCCATAGAGATGCATAACTATGAGACAGGGGGTGTATCTACATACCCTTGTAGATCGCTAAGCGGAAGCGTACATAAAGTGGTTGATGTTGTCGTATGTCTTCATGATCCAATCGTGATCCATCCCGATCTAGCACCGAACGAACGACACCTCCGCGTTCAGCACACGTGCGCCTCAATGACGTCTCCACCTCCTCGATCCAACGAGCGAGGGCGTAGTAGTAGATGGGTTCTCAACCAGCATGAGGACGTGGTGGAGATGGTGGTGGAGCAGTCCCGGCAGGGCTACGCCGAGCGCTACCGATGCGAATGGAGGAGAAAACGATCTAAGGAGAGAGAGGGGCACCAAGGGCTTGGTGTGTCATCTTGGGGCGTCCCCTCCCCTCTATATATAGGTGGAGGGGCATGGGGATCAGCCCCTCCAAGCCCTAGGGCGCAGCCAAGGGGGAGGAGTTGGACACCTAGTCCAGTTCCCTCCCTTTCCTTACATAGGTGGACTTTCCACCTCTCCCAAGCCACATGGGCCTTGAGGGACTTGTGTGCCTGGCCCAATAAGGCCAGGGTGCCTTCCCTCATCCCATGCAAACCCTTGGGACATGGTGGAATCCTTGGTGGACTTCCTGACTCCTCCGGAAGTTTTCGGAACCTTCTAGAAGTTTCCCGGTACAATACCAGAAAAACCCAAAACTTTTCCGGTAGCCAAAATATGACTTAGCATATATAAATCTTTACCTCTGGACCATTATGGAGCTCCTCATGATGTTTGAGATCTCATTCGGGACTCCAAACAACATTCAATCACCAACATACATAACCTAAGAATACTATATCGCCACTGAATGTTAAGCGTGCGGACCCTATGGTTCGAGAATCATGTGAACATGACCGAGATACATCTCTGGTCAATAACTAATAGTGGGACCTGGATGCCCATTTTGAATCCAACATATTCCACGAAGATATTTATCGATTGAACCACGATGCCAAGGATTCAATCAATCTCGTATGTAGTTCCCTTTGTCCAGCGGTATGTTCCCTGCGCGAGATACAATCGTTGGTATCTACATACCTAGTTCAATCTTGTTACCAGCAAGTCTCTTTACTCGTACCCTAATACAAGATACCATGAATAACTCCTTAGTCACATTTCTTGCAAGCTTCTTGTGATGTTGTAATACCGAGTGGGCCCAGAGACACCTGTTCGTCATACAGAGTGACAAATCTGAGTCTCGATCCACACCAACCCAACAGACACCCTCGGAGATAGCTGTAGAGCATCTTTATAGTCACCCATTTACGTTGTGATGTTTGACACACACAAGGCATTCCTCTAGTGTCAGGGAGTTGCATGATCTCATGGTCGTAGGAACAGATACTTGACATAGATAAAGTAGTAGCAATAAACTGACACAATCAACTGCTATGCTTAAAGTTGGGTCTTGTCCATCACATCATTCTCCTAATGATGTGATCCCATTATCAGATGACAACTCATGTCTACGGTCAGGAAACCATGACCATCTCTGATCAACGAGCTAGTCTAGTAGAGGCTCACTAGGGACATGGTGTTGTCTATGTATCCACACATGTATTTGAGTTTCCAATCAACACAATTCTAGCATGGATAATAAACGATTATCATGAACAAGGAAATATGAAAATAACCAATTTATTATTGCCTCTAGGGCATATTTCCAACACTCTCTCCCTAGCCAACAAAACTTCTTGACACTCTAGGGTTTGGTTGAGAGGGCCCCGATCTACACTTGCACCAAGAGAAATTTGATTGCCCCCACTAATCCCTTGCGGATCTTGTTACTCTCGGGTGTTTGAGAAACCTAGATAATTGAGGTCACCTCGGAGCCACAATCCATTGTGGCGAAGCTTCTTGGTGGTGTTGGGAGACTCCAATTAAGTTGTGGAGATTGCCCCAACCTTGTTTGTAAAGGTTCGTTCGCCGCCTTCACCACTAGTGGAATCATTGCATATCGCATTGTGTGAGGGCGTGAGGAGAATACGGTGTCCCTAGTGACTTCTTGGGGAGCATTGTGCGTCCACACCGCTCCAACGAAGATGTACTTCCCCTCAAAGGGAATGAACTTTGATAACACATCCTCGTATTCACCGGCTCCACTTGTGGTTACCTCTTACCTTTATTTTGCACAAGTGTTTTTTGTGTTGTATTATTTGCCTGCTTGTATTGTTGTTGTTGTTAGCATCATATAGGTTGCCCACCTAGTTGCATATCTAGATAATATATTTGTTGCTAAGCCCAATTTGTTAATAAAACCTAAAAAATTCTAGTTGCCTATTCACCCCCTCTAACCAACTATATCAATCCTATCAGATACTCTCATGGTCTAAGGAACATAAAACACATGTTAACACTTTGTTTTATAACAATTGATTTTAGACGATATTATCTCAAAGTACAACAAACAAGTTTGGGTCGATTCAATACGTTCGTTCTTCTAACGGCATACTCTCAATGTTATTTTAGAACTATCGTTACACCTAACGATATGCTAAGATCCGGAAAACATGACCACTAACAACACTTGAGAAAGTTTTAGAGGCAATACTAGGAACCTTTATTTTACTGTTTATTATTCCACACATGCATATGAGTTTTCCACTGAATCGCATATTCCAGAATCATTGCAGTTATATCATAGAATATAAACTCTTAATTATGAATATGGAAATATAATAGTACAATACTATTACCTCTAGGGCATATTTCCAACAAGAATATCTAACGATGTTAGGTCATTGCTTCAACAAAACCAAAACAATATCTATCTAAGCACAATGAGTTATTTAAAACCACGGTTTAAAATGTGGAAAGGTTGTACTGCATATGCTCATCCCTCCTACAATATCTAACATTTTTGATATCATAAATATTAGTTCACATACCATCCTATTAAGAATAGATGCACAAGACTAGATGAAAGATCTACAAGTAACTACAAAATTGCCACGACCATGGCTTTAACCCTAACTAAAGACAAAATCACCAATGCCATGGCTTTAACCCTAAGCACGAAATCGCCATGACCATGGCTTTAACCCTACGCATGAAATAGCCATGACATTAGCTCACTTGTTGGGTTTATAGCTGAGGAAGAGCTCGTAAATGTCATCTCCCTCACTAGCGCTGAAACCCTAGTGTGGGAATCAAATTGGTATATCTGAGTGAGCAGACATAAAAGAAACAAATGTGTGTAAGAGATAGGGCGATGAAAGAGGGAGCTCTAGAAGTTTACCTTGATAGTGAAGATGGACGAAATCAACCGTTGACGAGCAGCAACGAAACAAGGTCGATAGAGGAGGAAAGAGAGCGCACGTAGTGCGAGAATCTGGGATGAGGGGGTCTGGTGCCCCTCCAGTTCAACCCAGTGCTTCCGATGCACTCATGGGCTAGGCCCAATGGGCTAGTGGGCAGTAATTACAAGTTCTTAATTTATTAAAAGGATAAAATAACACTAGCACTTTAATAAAATTAAAAACAATATTTTAAGTTTATAAAAAACAATTAAAAGACTACATATATTTCAACAAAAATGTCAGCATTTCCAATTCAAATATGCTTACTTTCATGAAAGTAAGTACAATATTTTTTGACTGCTATAATGTAAAAAAATTCACCATCATTTACAATAAAATGTAAGGAAATAAAAAGACTTCAAATACATTATAAAAATGTCAGCATTTACAATTAAAATATTCTAAATTTAACAAAAATAAAGTACAATATAATATCAAAATGTTCACCACTTACGAAGTCTCAAAATAGTAACTTTAAATTGAAAATAAATATTCTTACTTTAATAACCGAAAGTCTAAAAAACTAAAATAAAAACTCATAATAATAAAAGACTCATATATAGGCAAAATAGGGAGAAGATTTTTGTGTAGAAATGAAGTTAAATTGTTTGAGAAACAAGTATTGCCAATACTCCTATAGGTAAACCTTAGTGCTAGCGTTCACTTCATACAATCCAAGGCCACCACTATCTACCAACGAGTCAGTACAGGTGGGCCTAGCAATTTGTGGCATCTTAGAAAAATACCAACGCTAGCATTGTCCTTATAAAGCTCGTACAAAATATGCCAACCCCATTACTAGTTGAAAAAAATATAATGGTGACGTTGATTGAAAATGGGATGCGAGGAACTAAAGTTCTGACTAGCCATTTATCTACTAGTGAGTTTTTTTTTGAGGAATTAATCAGTAGGAGAGGCTCCTACCGTGATATATTAATGGAAAGTAGTTTTACATCATAAATACAATGCCCAAAGAGGGCTTGACAGCCCCACAAGGTGGGTGAAATGAAAAGAGGCAGAAAAACAAAACTAGTGAGAAAGAAAGCAGTAGAAGACCTAGAAAATACCTAGGAAGGATGTAAGAAAGATGTGTAGAGATTACAAGGAGAGGGAAAGGAGTGCAATGTGGTCCCAAAACTCCTTGTTAACTCTATACTTTAGCCACAAGAGATCACTCTTGGTCCTCTTTCTCCAAGCTGCCAAAGAAGGTTGGATGCCTCTGAAGATTAAATTATTGCGCTCTTTCCAAATATTCCAGGCAACAATACCAAATATTTCCATGAAAATATCCCTTGTGAAGCTTTGTTTGGCCTCTTGGATTGCTTGAAGTCGAGGTAGAGAGCTATCCCATGTCATCCCAACACGAGTACAACAAGAATTGCTGAACGGGCATAGAAAAACCAGATGATCAATTGTTTCCTCCGTGCCAGATCCACACAAAACACAATTGAAACCATCATTAGTGCGAAAGTGCTTCCTCTTGAGCAAGTTCCTAGTATTCAATCTGTCCACCATGAGAAACCATAGAAATAACTTACGCTTCATTTGCAGTTTCGAACTCCAAATCCAAAGGATTGGTGCAGGAGCAACGATGTCTTTGTGACAGCTGAGATACAACTTTCTGGAAGAATATGCTAAGCCCCCTTGAAACAACCAAGAGTCAGATCCTCCCTCCTAATACAAGGAGCTCGGTTTAAGAGATTGAATTTTTTGAAACTCAGAGAAGGCTTCAGGAGAGAGAGGCAGGTGGAACAGATCTGACAGATTTGAAGAGGAGAAGAATGTGGCCACCGAACAATCTTCCCTCTTAAAAAATGAAAATAAACATGGGAAACGATGAGCCAAAGGCTCAATATTCCAATTGTCATGCCACATTGACACATCATTCCCATTCCCAATCACGGCGGTGGAAAAACCTCCGAAGATAGGCATTAACTTACATATTTGCTTCCACCAAAGAGCCACAACCTACGAAAGCATGAGGTATGGCGTTTGTGTAATACGTATCCCAGATTAGGCTGACCCATGGGAGATTTTCTCTGTTATAGAATTTGCTAAGAAACTTTAACAACAGAGCTTTATTTTGGATAGTGATGTTTATTACTCCCAAGCCGCCAACTGACTTGGGGCAGCAGACTCTCTTCCATGCCACTAAAGAGTTACACGAAGTCCCTTGATTAGATTTTTTTGTCCAAATGAAACGCCTTCTGACCTGATCAAAGTAGTTAATGAACTTGGGATTCAGCTGCAGAGTGCACATTGCATAGTTCATCATGGAAGTGGCAAGAGAGTTAACTAAAGTGATCCGAGAAGCATGACATAACAAGGAACAAGTGCTAGATAATTTCCTCTCCACCTGGTCCACCAGAGGCAACAAGTGACTCATTGACGGCTAAGTAGTTCCCATAGGCAAGCCAAGATAAGTGAAAGGCATTTTGCCTACATCACAACCAAATGTAGCAGCCAGGGCTGATATAGTATCGTTATCCACATTAATCGGAACCATGTTGGACTTATGAAAGTTTATCTTCAAACCTAAGGAGATGGCAAAGTCATGCAGAACCTTCTTCAAATGAGACAGCTGCGAGGAACATGCCGGAAGAACAATGATTGTATCATATGCATACTGTATGATGGGGAATTTACCTTGCCTGGGAATTGGTTTGTGCAAATAACCAAGCTCAAATTCTCTATTGATCACATATTGTAACAGTTCAACAACTAGCACAAACAGAAGAGGTGAAACAGGATCACCTTGCCGCACCCCCTTTTGGAATGAAAGGATTTACCTAGGATGTCATTAAGCAAGATAGAGGAGTGTCCTGAGACTAGGAGGGATTTAATCCAATGGATCCATCGCACATCAAAACCCAGTTTCTGCATCATAGTAAGGATGAGGTCATGCTCCACTAGATCAAAAGCTTTTTTGAAATCTAATTTTAGGAGGACAATTCCATTTCCAGATTGCTGACACTGATGGATGAATTCAAAGGTCCATGCCAGGCAATCTTGGATAGATCTCCCTTTGATAAATCCATATTGATTCTCATGAATGAGCTGCAAGATAACATTTTGAAGATGATCAGCCAATAACTTAGTAAGAAACTTGAGGCAACAGTTGAGCAGAGAGATTGGCCGGTAGTCGTTCACTGTGGAAGGGTTTAGCTTTTTGGGAATAAGAGTTACGAGAGAAGCATTGAGACAATCCAATGAAAGATTACCTTCCCAAAACTACATACAAATATCATAAAAGTCCTCTTTGATGGTATCCCAACATGCCTTTAAAAACACCGATTAAACCCATCCGTCCCTGGAGATTTATCACTTGGCATTTTATGAACTGCTTCATCAATTTCTTTATGTGTAAAAGGAGTGGAGAGACCACCTAGGTCAAGATTGGCAGAAACTAGAGAGTCCAAATTAAACTTCATATCAATAGGGATTGAAGTTCCAAGCCTTTCATGAAAGGCAGAAAACAGAGCAGCCGCTTTACTCTCATGTTCATCCAGAATAACATCATTAGGCAAAGTCAATGTGGCAATGGAGTTAGACCTGTGTCACTGAGTCGCCGTACGATGGAAAAATTTAGTAGGCTCATCACCATATTTAATGAATCTAGCTATACATATGGTGCGCCAATATTGTTGCTTATACGCCAGCAATTGAACAATATGGTTTTTAAGAATGAGACAGAACTTCCATTCTTGGATGTGAAGCTGCCTCTGCTCCTGATGCTATCAATGAGCTGTAATGCAGTTTCTGAGTTAGAAAGCATAAGAGACAGTTTTGAGAGTTGCTTACTCCACTGTTTCAAGGCATGGCAAAGCTAAGAAAGCTTGGTGTTTAGTCGTCTCGCTGGATCCACAACACGTGATGGGGTGATCCAAGCTTGTTGTACCAGCTATTTAAAACCCGGATGTGATACCCAAAAAATTTCAAACCTAAAGAGCTTTATACGAGGGAAGGAAGATTGCACCAAAAATAGAGAGGGGACATGATCAGAAACCGGCCTAGCCAACGCTTTAACAGAGGTGCTTGGATACGACGTCGTCCAGTGATTCGAAATCAGAAACCAATCCAATTGCTCAAGGGTTGGATTAGTTTGCATGTTGCTCCAAGTGAAGGAAGCACCCTAGAGAGGAATTTCCACAAGATTAAGCACTCGAATAATATCATTAAACATGATCATGTCAGAAACATCCCCTCCCGGCTTGTTTCTATTCGTAGAGTATCTCATAAAATTAAAATCGCCAAGTAAGACCCAATCCTCTCTAGAGCCAATATTGAGATCATAAAGCCATGAAACAAAAAGATCTCTGTCACCTCCTTCGCAAGGACCATAAATATTGGCTAACGTCCAGGTGGCCGATGAGTGTACAGATTTAAAAGAAATAACCAAGGCCCATTGTAACGATTGTAACACCGTGCCTGAAAACACCGCACTATTCCAAATAATTAAGAGCCCACCTGAGTTCCCAATTGAGTGAGTGGAACGATGGGTCAGACATCTCCGGTGAAGAGCAGATCCAGCTTGATCCATACTGCGTTTTCGGCCTCTACTTCCGCGAGATGGAAGACAAGGGTGTCGGGAAGGGCAAGGGAAGTTGTGGATGATATTCTCCATAGCTATTATATAGGAAAAACATGCAAAATTTTGGTAGTCTAATGGCATGTCCTAATGTAGTCATCGAGCGGTGTGTGTCGCATCATTATGTAGTTGCATGACTTGATATGGATTTGAGGTATTCTAATTGAGGCGTCCGGTTATGAGAAGAGAAATTTATGGTGTGAACAGGTAGTGTGGACGCGTTCGTGGACATTTGAGGGGTTAGATTTGCGAAGTGTGGTTGTAGATGCTCTAAGGGAATATTTGATGCTGACCCTCAAACTGCCTACAACCATCGGAACGACGCAATCTGGGCGTGTTGTGCCATCCAACGCGGGCTTGTATTGGTCCGTTCGACGATCCATATGCACTTTCTCCTGCGAACAGGACACAAACTATCAGGGTTTTTCGGCCGTCCAGACAACAACTACACCTCCGTCTGACCACCCTGGCCCACACAACCCAACGCTCCCCCCCCCCCCCGCCGCTTGGCTCCAACTAAGCACACTCATGCGCTATAGAGTGGCCGCTCCACATTGAAGCCGGCCCTGAGCAGAAGCGATCTCTCACTTGATCCGACATTGAAGCGGCAGGTCGCCCGAGGTCGTCGTCCGTTGCATGCCCGGTTGAACAACCCTCCTCACCGCATTCAAACACCTCCATTAAACCCCCCACATGTGTCGAGAAACCTGCTTCGGACACGTCTCTGTTTGTGAGCGTACCGACATTAAACACAACGTCGGGCAAGCTCCTCGCGCCTAGTTGCTATTTAAAGGAGGAAAGACTCCGCACAAGAATCGCACCACTCCTCCGCTCCCCATCTCCTTCTTCCATCATTTTCTCCACCTTTTCAATGGCATCCGACAAGCAAGAAGAGACGTTCTCCGGCAAAAAAGTTGGTTGGGTGGCCCACAGGATACGAGCTAGGCAACTAGCGGCTCCACCTCCCTCGCCTAGTCTGACAAAGAAAGTTGTCACTCCAGCCGGCACATCGTTCAACAACTCGCTGCTCCAAGATAGCTCGCGAATGAGTGGTGACTTGATCCAGGTAGGCACGCGGGGAAGCACGGGAGAACTGGCATTGTGGCTACCATGAATTGCGCCTGGTCGATGGAGAAAGAAGCCGGCTATGTGGAGATCGACGAGTATGTAGCCAGCGCGTTCGCATCGAGGCCCCCAATGCTTGGGTCCCAGTAAGGCCACCGCAGGTGCGTCACAGGCGTACACAGCCGGTTTCTCATCCTCTCTCATGGAGCATCGTCAACCCCCACCCCCAAAACCAACCATGATCCGTGCTTCACAGAAGCAGATGCCGCCTTCCACTCTGGCTGAAGCACCCCTTCTGCCACTCCGGCGTGCGGTGTAGCCGTACATACAGAACACAAGGGGGAGGATAATAACTTTGGGGCTCCCGGCAGTCGGATGAGCGGGTTGCCAAACATGAGAAAGACAAAGGGATCCGCCACGATCGGCCGTAGACTTGTGTAGTGTACCCTGTCGTGGGAATGGAACTCCGCGCATCTTGACGTGCACATAATTTTACCTTTAGTTGAAATATGTCCAAAATATAAAGTTCAGTTTCTATGAAATCCGTCGTGTTTGCACAAATTCCGTCCGGTTAGTTCAAATAGTTGTTGAAATGTATGCAGGCGTCGTTGGATGGTCGCTACGGCATCCATGTTTGCATGTCCACGGACGGCTGCTAGAGCAAATTTGTGGGTCAGCGTCTCCAACGCCATCTCACAAATCTACCACAACCGTCCGGGCCGTGGAAGCCATCCAACACGGTCCTGTATCGGTCAGCGGCGCGGTCCGGATGCGATTTCTCCCGCAAATTGGAGAAAAACATGGGAAGGTTTGCGGGAGTCTCGACATGAGAAACGCCGCTATCTACTCCCTGGCCCACCCAATCCCCCTCCCGGTCCCATTTCCTTGCACTCCGCCCTTTCTCCTCCTTACCTTGCATCCACACCCCCACCTCCACCGCCGCTCCTTATACATATCCGGCCACCAGAGAGGCATTGTCGGACGTCCGCAACCAGCATCGACACTCCCGCTCGCCGTTACGATGGAGATTTTCACACTGGAGCCGTTGTACCCAAGTACACTCTGCCCCCGGTTGACGACCTCCATGGCGGTCACCGCGCCCGGCATGTGTTCGATCAAATGCCATTGAGCTTATTTTCAAATGTTATGTCGTTTTGTAGAGTTCGAAGGATGGTGAGCTACTCAACTATGGAGGATGAGTTGTTGTGCGATGCGTGGGTGGCCGTATCCGCGGATTTCGTAGGCAGGACCAGAGGGAAGTCCTTCTGGCGGCAACTGCACGCAACGTTTCACACATGAAAGTACATTGTGCTATACGAAATGTACATCATTCAACCACGCAATGTGAAATCGTTGGCGTATCGCTGGTACGCTATCCAGATCAGCGTTCGTCAGTTGGAGGTTAGATGACCATTGCACGCGGTAGAGGACGAGATCGTAAGTTTCACTTCTTAGGACTCAACTTGTCGATTGATTCATTCATTCAATGTTGGTCTATAGATTATATATAACCTGCATGCGTTGACGTGGAGTTTCACAAGACAGAGGGACGGGTATTTACTTACACACTCTTGGAAAGGGGCGGTATGTGTGTGAAGACATGATCTGTTGATAAAAAACGTGTTAGACGTCTGGTAAATGTAGTCGAATTTGAGACTTTGTTGCACTAGACTTAATTTACATGCTATGCATGGATGATTTATGCTATTTCTTATCCGAACCTCGATGAATATCGTCCGGTTTGCATGAATTCTATCCGGTTTATCAAAATACGGGTTAAAATATATATGACTACAGTTGAGTATCGTCTTTCCGCGTTCAGTCCATGAATGAATGTGGGAGAATATGTACGGATCACGGTTGGAAATGACATGAGTACTTGTGCTCTGCTGCGACGCCAAGAAACAGCCAACGACTCGATTGGTGTGTGACTGAAAAGTATGGGTGCTATGACTGTGCCCGTGTGGTTAATCAACACGACTGCTCCGCCTGTGGCTCTGCCCGCCGCTTGCTACTTCGTCAGTGCCCTGCGGGATGCAGTAGGCGAGACAAGTTTATGGCGCCGCGCACACAACCCACCCTGCACTCCACCTCATGATCAGGACTGGGACCAGTGGAGTTCATATCCTGGACCCTGCCCCTGCTCGATGTTAACATACGTATCTCTACTAGCACTAGCACCTGTTTGCAATACACAGATCCCCTAGATCAAAACCGTCAAATTCCGACTCTACATCTACATGGATACTGTACTAGGAAACCCCTGGTTCACGAACAACGCCACACAGTTAACAGTGACGTCCTTGTGGGTGAGACAAAAGCACGAGAGCCGGAAGCAGAGTGGCAGGAGCGGCGCGGCCTCGTCTGGTTCCAGCAGGCTCACCCTGACGCTGATGTGATGTATAACTGAGCCCAGATTCGATCTACCATTCATCGTATTCAGAGATCGGTTTCACCTACCGACGAGCCCATCCATCATGTCTCTTCTTTCGTGCTAGTACTACACCACTCCTGCAGTGCACTGTGGAGTGCAATGCCCGTTAGTTAACAGTTGAGTTCTTGCAGCCGCAGCATAAAGCTGTGCAGCCACACACCTGCTGCTACCACTGTAATGCTTTGATGAGACAAGTCGTTGAATGTATGTGTGCGCGCGCGCGCGCGCGTGTCGTCAGCTCCTACATTTATGCCGTCCTCACCTGCTACTACAACACTAGTCACTTCCCCTTCTCGTAGTACTAGACTCCAACATGTACTTGATTTTACTCTTTCTTTGGACAAATTATGAGTTTTATGGACTCCAAATAAAGCTATCCAGGGAATAAAAATCAATGATTGCGACTAAAACACGCACAGATAACACTAATGCACGCACACTAGACGATCGACAAACTATCCGCCCCAACTTTTTCATGACCTCGCAAAGACAACGAGGAAATTCTCCGTTAACATGCCTGCAGGAAAGAAACAACGCTCTAGCGAACCCTTTGCCGAACATCAAAGATCAGGTCCTAGGTTTTTATCCTGAAAAGCAAGTCCGGACAAATCTGAGCAATACGTTCGACAAGATAACGATGCAAAAACACCAACATTACCAAGTAAAAAACTAGGGAGGAAGGTGCATAATCATTGTTTCTTGCATTTTCTTAATGGTTTTCACCATTGAACTCGAGACCGGGTACTTAAGAAGTACCACCAAATCAACATCATCTTGTGTTGTCACCATCACTATCTGTCATCCAACATCTACATCTGTAGCACGATTTTAATGTCAGATGTCATGCAAGTGAAGAACATGTACGCACAAACAGGGAGTCAAGACGTGACAAGAGTCGGTCACCACCAAAGGCCCAGAACGACAAAGATCATTCTCATACACGGGACACACGAGGGAGGACGGGTTTACCGCCAGAATCTGAAGTTGGGACGCTTTGTTAGTCCCCATCGTCCTCCTGCTCTGCCCTCCTCACCTGTGATACTCCAAAAGAGACAAGGTCATAATACTTGAGATCCATAAAAAGAGTTCTTCCTCTTAATCAAAGCGTCAATGCATCGATCGAGAGAAAATATCCATTAAAACTAAGTTACAATCAAAGTGTCATGTAAACCATATTTCGAAGTTCCAAAATTTCCAAAATACTTTATGTTAGAGAGATATGTTATAGGAGCATGTGAAATTTGAAATTCAAACACGTATTCATTTTCGTGGTAAGAAAACAACAACATATGCATGAACATTGCTTCTAAACTTTCTGTCATGGTTGGATTTAATTTTTCATACTTCCCAAATGAATTTAATTCCGAATCAGAAATTCTACATGTCTGTAGAACATCAATTTTCAAGCAAAACGTATTAGTGTGCGAATTTTACGACATTTAAAACACTTACTTGACTTGGTTTTCCGAGGTTTTCATCATAACTTGGCCAAATATTATATCATGGAAAAGTTCATGTGGAGGTCATAAAATATCATTTACATTTAAATGATGAAAGTGGAGACAAGAATGTGATGGGCCTAGTTACTTCATCATTTTAGAGAAGGGTGGGTCTAGTTATAGTTACTTAATTGGTTAGCTTGAATCAGTCACGAGGACTTGGGCCGCTGGCCCATACGAGGAGAAAGACTAATTGTTTAATAACAGACGAAAGAAGTCCACATAACCCCCTTAGGTTTCACAAACCGGCCAGTTTATTCCCTGCAGTCTAAAATTGGATATTTAAGCTTCTCATCTTTCCAAAACCATGGGAATCACCCCCAACCCGCATTAGAGTGGTTTTTGTAGGTGGTATAGTGACATGGCAAGGCTGCTGGCGCCAGGTACTTCTCAAAAATGATAATTATGAAAGACTGTGTCTACTTAATTTACTTCATATTTGAAAAACAAGTATACTTCTACACAATTTGCTTCACATTCCAAAACAATTCTATTTCTACTTACTTTCTCTTTGGTGTTTGTGTTGCAGACGAGCTTGCCAAACATTCACTTTGTTGGCGCATTGATTTTGCACACGGGGTATGTTAGGGTTTCACTTTCTTTGACAATGCCATGGTGTTCCATGGTCTTTGCTTTTTATCCCTCCTTTACCAAGGATGTAGCCATGTGGGGGCACCGTTTGGAGGTGATGAATGCTTTCTATATTTTGTAGGGTTGGAGGTTGTGTAACGAGATAAAATGGTTCACATTAGCACCAGAGTGCTACTCCCTCTAATTCTAAAAAGGTCTTGCGTGTTGGTTTATGTGTAAAAAAACCCCGAGCCCATCGATATTTTAAATGTTCCCCAATCAGAATCTGCTCCCTCTAACTCTAGAAAGGGATTGCATGTGTTGTTTTACGTGTACAAAGACAAGCCAAGCCCACCAATCTTGTAAAATTTTCCCAACTCAGCTAAGCTTGCAATTGGGCCAAGCGATCATCCATGGTACTTTTGTAAAAAAGAGGGGAAATGTTTGTGGTCGGAGGGAGTAAGATTTATCAAGCCGAATTAAGCTCGTTTTTTTAAAAGAAGGATTATGCCGGACCTCTGTATCTGAGCGATGCATTCAGTCATTTTATTAATTATTTATAAAGACCTTACGAAGGAGTAAATCAGTTAGTGTGAAGCCATCATGTTAACAACAATTATCGCTACTCCTATCTAATTGATGAAGGGATGTCGATAGTCCAAGCCTAATACCAAACAAACACTGCACCAAATCCTAACATCTAAAGTTGTAAGCCCCAACCAGGGGCGGAGCTCTGTAGTGGCCGAACCGGGCCATGGCCCGCCCAGGTATTTGACTAAATATTTTTTTGCCTATGCGTCTTCCTATACCCAGCCCACGCACGCACATGCACAACATCCCCTGCTCTCCTGCCTCATGCACGCACCGCATGTAGCCGCGCATAGCGCCGTGGACAGGGAGCACTGGTCACTGGAGAGTGCCGCCTGCCGTCTCGCGGAGCAACCACCGCAGTGTCGTCCGCCGAGATCTCGCGTTGCCGCTCCCCAGTTCCCTCTCGCTTTCCCCGAGCGATCGGCGACGACTGTCCGCGCGGCAGCGCCGTCATGCTGCTGTGTTGCTCCAAGCCTCCAACTCCATTCCAAAGCTCCAACACGGCAACATGTCAAGTAGGGGATTGAGAGCAACAGCCTACTGTGTTCTAAGATTTGATGGACGGATTACTTCTTTTGTTCATTACCCTTCTAGTTTCTATACAGAGATTGTTCAAGGTGTATTTTCAGTATGGAGGCCATCAAGACAAAATTACACAATATGATGGACGATGAGAATCTTGCTAATAACCTATTCCTTTTGTCCTATAATATAAAAACATTTTTCAAGCTAGTATTAGTTTGACAGAGGGAGGGATTTTAGAGAACTACAACCACGAAGACATCATCAAAGATTTTACAAGAAAATAAAGGATCAAAGTTGATTTTAAAAGCAAAAAGATCCAAGTAGTAACTTAATATTTCTTCACGGTTGAACCGATTTTTGGTACACACACATTTCAACACATATACATATCTGCTCGCTCCATCTTATAACATGTGTTTATGATTCAAATTTAAAAAACAATTGTACTCTTCTTCAATTTGGCCTGTCCAAGTTTTTCTTTCAAGCTCCGCCACTGCCCAACTAAGCAACATATTGGGTTTGTGGTACAAATCGGTCTGAAACACTCACTAAGCTTGCTTTGGTGAGCCCGAAAGATGACAATGATTAATTTGGAAGGTGTCTGAAAGGTGAACGTAATAAGTCGTTATGTTGTTGGTCATTCATTTCGGAACCCCAAAAAGATAGGCTGGAAGTTGCACTTCATAGAGTTCTAAACTAGATCTCATTTCATTGATATGGTAGGTTCTGCCTGATAGAATGTTAAGTATTTTCGATTGAAGTCTGCGGAAATTCAATTTGGCTTCTGGGAACACGTGCTCCTGCGCACGAAAATAAGTTTTGAAATGTTAAAAATATCCCAACAATTTTTTTATGTATTTGTTGTCACACTCAAATGCTACCTACGAAGTTTTAGGCGAAATAATTAAACATTTTGGCACATGAAAAAAAATTGAATACCAAATGTTACCTCAAAATGTCACTCTAATTATTAAGCATGCTTGTGACACTAACACGAACACCCAACAAAAGATTTAGACTTAAAAAATTAATATTTTACCACTTTTTCATGGTACTGTTCACCTGAAAACAAATGCTCCCAGGAGGCAAAACGCCCCTCCCTTGTTTCTACTTGAAATTTCTTATATATTGAATGTCTTATGATACCAAAATTATGTGTGGAAATTGTGGTACACAATTTCTTTCCTCCGGTGTTTGTAACTCTGAATATTATATTTAGTTATCAAAATATGGTTTTCAATAACTATGATATGCCTTCGTTTTTTTTTTTGCTACAATTACGGTCCTAGAGGAAATCGTCGGGAAGGAGCACCATGCAATCACGCGCTTAGGGCGGATCCTCTTAGGGGGGCATCTGGGCCATGACCCGTTCTTCCCATGGAAAAATATAATTTTTTGATCCATTAAAATCAGTAGATGGTCGCACACAAGCGGGCAGTGTTATACCTTGCTTGATGCGAGCTGTACGTTCGACTTGCCTACACTTTGTTCAGGCACAAACTGGCCGATTAATTGGTTTTCTTTCCGTTCGACCTCCTACAAATATTGGAAATTATTTTAATTTTTTATTATTTTGTTTCCCTTGTTTATACTTCCCAATATTGGAAATACATATATTCCAAAAATTAATGTACTTAATTTTTTGAATTATTTATCATGCATTCATAAAATCTTGATGCGGTGTAAAAACATTGTTCGAGCAATTTTTAAATTATGTGTCACATGTGCTTAAATGATCAACATGTATTCGGTAAATGTTTAAAATCTATACAAAATATGCTGAAACATGAATTTAAAAAAATCATCATGTATATAAAAAATTGTTCAACGTGTACACAAAGAATGTACAACGTGTATTTAAAAAAATTGTTCATCTTGTATTTGAAAAAATGTTCATGGTGTATCTGAAAATATTTCAATGTATTAAAACTGTTTAAGGTGTATTCAATGTATTTGAAAAAAAATCAACATGTACTATTTAAAGAAATATTCAAGGTGTATTTGAAAAAGGTTTAACATCTATTCAAAACAATTTCAAGCATGTAACTAAAAATATGTTCATCATGTTTCATGTATTTCAAAAAAGTTTGACGTGCATAAAAAAAGTTCAACATGCATATAAAACTAAAAAGTGGACTAAAATATATTAAACATATATTTTTAAAATCGTTTTGTATTTAATAAAATTTCTCTAGGTGTATTTAAAAGTATATCCATCATGTATCAACATTTAACCATTTAGGCCCAACCAAGGCCACGTGTTACCGGCCACCGCCTCAACCAGTGAGCACTAGAGAGCAGGCTGTGGACAGAAACGAAGCGGTAGCCACTAGCCTTAGAGCATCTTCAATTCAAAATGCAAATTTGAATATGTAAAAACCCGAAGATGAAAATTTACATCTTAAAAAGAATGTTTTTTACATCTTAAAAAGTCAACTCCAATAGCAACAAATGATGTAAAATGAAGATGTAAAAGTGCACCTTCAATAGATAATGCAAAATGGAGATGTAAAACCAGCGATCGGTCGCGCAGCTGCTGTACAACCTCTGTACTGCCGCTATACACGAGCTCGTCTACAATATGAAAATCACCGCCAAACTACATCATCATGGTCGAGAAAAAATAACTCATGATTTTCACGGTATTTACCTTGGGAGAATTTCGTCAAACACCTTGCGTGCAAGGTGGAAGGATTCGGTCGGCGGCGGGATGGGCAGCCGTTCGGTGACAGCTTGCGCAATCGACGATGGCAGCTTGGCAGAGGAGACGGCCGCAACCCTGCAGAGAAGGCCCCGGGAGCTCGATGGTGCCGACTGTTGGAAATATGCCCTAGAGGCAATAATAAAATGGTTATTATTGTATTTCCTTGTTCATGATAATTGTCTATTGTTCATGCTATAATTGTATTAACCGGAAACTAGAATGCATGTGTGAATACATAGACCACAACGTGTCCCTAGTGAGCCTCTAGTTGACTAGCTCGTTGATCAATAGATGGTCATGGTTTCATGACCATGGATATTGGATGTCGTTGATAACTGGATCACATCATTAGGAGAATGATGTGATGGACAAGACCCAATCCTAAGCATTGCACAAGACCGTGTAGTTCGTCTGCTAAAGCTTTTCCAATGTCAAGTATTATTTCCTTAGACCATGAGATTGTGCAACTCCCGGATACCGTAGGAATGCTTTGGGTGTGCCAAACGTCACAACGTAACTGGGTGGCTGTAAAGGTGCACTACGGATATCTCCGAAAGTGTCTGTTGGGTTGGCACGAATCGAGACTGGGATTTGTCACTCCGTATGACGGAGAGGTATCTCTCGGCCCACTCGGTAAGACATCATCATGAGCTCAGTGTGACTAAGGAGTTAGGTACGGGATGATGTGTTATGGAACGAGTAAAGAGACTTGCCGGTAACAAGATTGAACAAGGTATAGAGATACCGACGATCGAATCTCGGGCAAGTATCATACCGGTAGACAAAAGGAACTGTATACGGGATTGATTGAATCCCCGACATCGTGGTTCATCCGATGAGATCATCGTGGATCATGTGGAAACCAACATGGGTATCCAGATCCTGCTATTGGTTATTGACCGGAGAGGTGTCTCGGTCATGTCTACCGTCTCCCGAACCCGTAGGGTCTACACACTTAAGGTTCGATGACGCTAGGGTTATAGGGAAATGGTATACGTGATTACCGAAGGTTGTTCGGAGTCTCGGACGTCACGAGGAGCTCCGGAATGGTCCAGAGGTAAAGACTGATATATAGGAAGTCCTGTTTTGGTCACCGGAAAGTTTTCGGGCTCATCGGTAGTGTATTGGGAGTGCCGGGAGGGGTGTGACGACCAAATGACTTCGTGGGCTGTTAGAGGAGGTGTACCAGCCCTTATTGGGCTGGCCAAGTCCTTTCGGAAAGGCCCATGCGGCTAGGGATAAAGAGATAAGGCTAAAGGAGATTCAAAAGGAAGAGATCCACCTCCCTTGTGGGAGGTGGACTCCTCCCTAGCTCGGCCGAACCTCTCCTCCTTGGAGGAGGGGCCAAGGCAGCCCTCCCTCTCCCTCCTCCTATATATACTTGAAGTTTTGGCTGTTCCGAGACAAGATTTGATCTCTCTCCCACGGCGCAGCCCTACCTCTCTTCTTCCTCCTCCGCAGTGCTTAGGCGAAGCCCTGCCGGAATACCTTGCTACTCCACCACCACCACGCCGTCGTGCTGCTGTTGGAGATCTTCCCCAACCTCTCCCTCCTCCTTGCTGGATCAAGGCGCGAGAGACGTCACCGGGCTGTACGTGTGTTGAACGCGGAGGCACCGTTGTTCGGCGCTTAGATCAGAATCCACCGCGATCTGAATCGCTGCGAGTATGACTCCACCAACCGCGTTCTTGTAACGCTTTCGCTTAGCGATCTTCAAAGGTACGAAGATGCAATCTCTCCCCACTCGTTGCTGGTTTCTCCATAGATAGATCTTGGTGATTGTAGGAATTTTTTTGATTTACTACTACGTCTCCCAATAGTGGCATCATGAGCTTGGTCCATGCGTAGAATCTATGCACGAGTAGAACACAAAGTTGTTATGGGCGTTGATCTTGTTAATTTGCTTACCACTACTAGTCTTATCTTTACTCGGCGGTATTGTGGGATGAAGCGGCCCGGACCAACTTTACACGTACGCTTACATGAGACCGGTTCCACCGTCTGACATGTACTTGTTGCATAAGGTGGCTAGCGGGTGTCTGTCTCTCCCACCTTAGTCAGATTGGATTCGATGAAAAGGGTCCTTATGAAGTGTAAATAGCAATTGGCATATCACGTTGTGGTTTTTTGCGTAGGTAAGAAACGTTCTTGCTAGAAACCTATAGCAGCCACGTAAAAACTTGCAACTACAAATTAGAGGACGTCTAACTTGTTTTTGCAGCATATGACTTGTGATGTGATATGGCCAAAGGATGTGATGTGATGCATTGTGATGTATGAGATTGATCATGTTCTTGTAAGAGGATTCACGACTTGCATGTCGATGAGTATGACAACCGGCAGGAGCCATAGGAGTTGTCTTATTTTATTGTATGACCTACATGTCAATCAAGATCGCCATGTAATTACTTTTCTTTATTACTAAATGTTAGCCATAGTAGTAGAAGTAATAGTTGGCGAGACAACTTCATGAAGACATGATGATGGAGATCATGGTGTCGTGTCGGTGATAGTGATGATCATGGTGCCCCGAAGATGGAGATCAAAGGAGCAAGATGATATTGGCCATATCATGTCACTATATTGATTGCATGTGATGTTTATCATGTTTACATCTTATTTGCTTAGAACGACGGTAGATAAATAAGATGATCTCTCAATAAAATTTCAAGAAATGTGTTCACCCTAACTGTGCAACGTTGCTAAGGATCGTTGTTCCGAAGCACCACGTGATGATCGGGTGTGATAGGTTCTAACGTTCGCATACAATGGGTGTAAGCCAGATTTACACACGTGAAACACTTAGGTTGACTTGACGAGCCTAGCATGTACAGACATGGCCTCGGAACACGGAAGACCGAAAGGTCGAACATGAGTCGTATAGAAGATACGATCAACATGGAGATGTTCACCATGGATGACTAGTCCGTCTCACGTGATGATCGGACACGGGCTAGTTGACATGGATCATGTGTCACTTGGATGACTGGAGAGATGTCTATCTAAATGGGAGTTCATTAAATAATTTGATTATGTGAACTTAATTATCATGAACTTAGTCTAAAATTGTCGTTACAATCTATATTGTAGATCCAATGGCCAATGCTAATGTCACCCTCAACTTCAACGTGTTCCTAGAGAAAACCAAGCTGAAAGATGATGGAAGCAACTATGCGGACTGGGTCCGTGGTTTGAGGATCATCCTCATAGCTTCCAAAAGATTGTATGTCCTTGATGCACCGCTAGGTGACACACCCATTTTCCCAACAGATCAAGACGTTATGAACGCTTGGCAATCATGCTGCGATGATTACTCCCTTGTGCAGTGCGGCATGCTTTACAGTTTAGAACTGGGGCTACAAAAGCGTTTTGAGCAATACGGAGCATATGAGATGTTCCAAGAGCTGAAACTGGTTTTCCAAGCTCATGCCCAGGTCGAGAGATATGATGTCTCCGACAAGTTCTTTAGTTGTAAGATGGAGGAAAACAGTTCTATCATTGAGCACATACTCAAAATGTCTGGGTTGCACAACCGCTTGACTCAGCTGGGAGTTAATCTCCCGGATGACTCGGTCATTGACAGAATCCTCCAGTCGCTTCCACCTAGCTACAAGAGCTTTGTGATGAACTACAACATGCAGGGTATGGAGAAGTCCATTCCTGAGTTGTACTCGATGCTGAAATCAGCAGAGGTCGAGATAAAAAAGGAGCATCAAGTGTTGATGGTGAATAAGACCACTAGTTTCAAGAAAGGCAAGGGTAAGAAGAACTTCAAGAAGGACGGCAAAGTTGTTGCCGCACCCGGTAAGCAAGTTGTCGGGAAGAAGAACAAGCGTGGACCCAAGCTTGAGACTGAGTGCTTTTATTGCAAGGGTACCGGTCACTGGAAGCGGAACTGCCCCAAGTACTTAGCAGATAAGAAGGCCGGCAACGTTAAAGGTATATGTGATATACTTGTTATTGATGTGTACCTAACCAGCGCTCGTAGTAGCTCCTGGGTCTTTGATACCGGTGCAGTTGCTCATATTTGTAACTCCAAGCAGGAGCTGCGGAATAAGCATAGGCTGGCAAAGGACGAGGTGACGATCCGCGTCGGGAATGGTTCCAAGGTCGATGTGATCGCCGTCGGCACGCTACCTCTACATCTACCTTCGGGATTAGTTTTAAACCTCAATAATTGTTATTTAGTACCAGCTTTGAGCATGAACATTGTATCTGGATCTCGCTTGATGCGAGATGGCTACTCATTTAAATCTGAGAATAATGGTTGTTCTATTTATATGAGAGAAATGTGGTCATGCCCCGCTGGTCAATGGTTTATTTATGATGAATCTCGAACGTGATGTTACACATGTCCATAGTGTGAGTACCAAAAAGTGTAAGGTTGATAACGATAGTCCCACTTACATGTGGCACTGCTGCCTTGGTCATATTGGTGTCAAACTCATGAAGAAGCTCTATGCTGATGGACTTTTGGAGTCTCTTGATTTCGAATCATTTGACACGTGCGAACCATGCCTCATGGGCAAGATGACCAAGACTCCGTTCTCCAGAACAATGGAGCGAGCAACTGACTTGTTGGAGATAATACATACCGATGTATGCGGTCCAATGAGCGTCGAGGCTTGCGGTGTCTACCGTTATGTTCTCACCCTCACTAATGACTTGAGCAGATATGGGTATGTCTACTTAATGAAACATAAGTCTGAAAGCTTTGAAAGGTTCAAGGAATTTCAGAGTGAGGTAGAGAATCAACGTGACAGAAAAATAAAGTGCCTATGATCTGATCGTGGCGGTGAATATTTAAGTCACGAGTTTGGCACGCACCTAAGGAAATGTGGAATTGTTTCACAACTCACGCCGCCTGGCACACCTTAGCGAAATGGTGTGTCTGAACGTCGTAATCGCACTCTATTGGATATGGTGCGATCTATGATGTCTCTTACGGACTTACCGCTATCATTTTGGGGATATGCATTAGAGACTGCCGCATTCACTTTAAATAGGGCACCGTCAAAATCCGTTGAGACGACACCGTATGAATTATGGTTTGGAAAGAAACCTAAGCTGTCGTTTCTAAAAGTTTGGGGATGCGATGCTTACGTGAAGAAACTTCAACCTGAGAAGCTCGAACCCAAAGCGGAAAAATGCGTCTTCATAGGATATCCCAAAGAGACTATTGGGTATATCTTCTACCTCAGATTCAAAGGCAAAGTCTTTGTTGCCAAGAATGGATCCTTTCTCGAGAAAGAGTTTCTCTCGAAAGAAGTAAGTGGGAGAAAAATAGAACTTGATGAGGTAATTGTACCTCCACTCGAACCAGAGAGTAGCGCAACACAGGAAGTTGTTTCTGTAGAGCCTACACCGGTTGGAGAGGAAGTTAATGATGATGATCATGAAACTTCAGATCAAGTTACTATTGAACGTCGAAGGTCCACCAGGACACGTTCCACACCAGAGTGGTACGGCAACCCTGTCCTGGAGATCATGTTGTTGGACAACGGTGAACCTTCGAACTATGAAGAAGCGATGGCGGGCCCGGATTCCAACAAATGGCTTGAGTCCATGAAATCCGAGATAGGATCCATGTATGAGAACAAAGTATGGACTTTGGTGGACTTGCCTGATGATAAGCGAGCCATTGAAAATAAATGGATCTTTAAGAAGAAGACTGACTCGGATGGCAATGTGACCCTCTATAAGGCTCGGCTTGTCGCTAAGGGTTATCGACAAGTTCAAGGAGTTGACTACGATGAGACTTTCTCACCCGTAGCGATGCTGAAGTCTGTCTGAATCATGTTAGCAATTGCCGCATTTTATGATTATGAGATCTGGCAAATGGACGTCAAAACGGCATTCCTTAATGGCTTCCTCAAGGAAGAACTGTATATGATGCAGTCAGAAGGTTTTGTCGATCCTAAAGATGCTAACAAAGTATGCAAGCTCCAGTGCTCCATCTATGGGATGGTGCAAGCATCTCAGAGTTGGAACATTCGCTTTAATGAGGTGATTAAAGTGTTTGGGTTTGTACAGGTTTATGGAGAACCCTGTATTTACAAGAAATTGAGTGGGAGCTCTGTAGCATTTCTCATATTATATGTGGATGACATACTGATAATGGGAAATGATATAGAACTTTTGGAAAGTGTAAAGGCCTACTTGAATAAATGTTTTTCAATGAAGGACCTTGGAGAAGCTGCTTACATATTAGGCATCAAGATCTATAGAGATAGATCGAGGCGCCTCATAGGTCTTTCACAAAGCACATACCTTGACAAGATATTGAAGAAGTTCAATATGGATCAGTCCAAGAAGGGGTTCTTGCCTGTGTTACAAGGTGTGAGATTGAGTATGACTCAATGCCCGACCACGACAAAGGATAGGGAAGAGATGTGTGTCATCCCCTATGCTTCAGCCATAGGCTCTATTATGTATGCCATGCTGTGTACCAGACATGATGTGAACCTTACCATAAGTTTGGTAGGGAGGTACCAAAGTGATCCCGGAGCAAAACACTAGACAACGGTCAAGAATATCCTGAAGTACCTGAAAAGGACCAAGGAGATGTTTCTCGTATATGGAGGTGCCGAAGAGCTCGTCGTAAATGGTTACGTTGATGCTAGCTTCGACACAGATCCGGACGACTCCAAGTCACAAACTGGATACGTGTATATTTTGAACGAAGGGGCAGTCAGCTGGTGCAGCAGCAAGCAAAGCGTCGTGGCGGCATCTACATGTGAAGCGGAGTACATAGCTGCTTCGGAAGCAACAAAGGAAGGAGTCTGGATGAAGGAGTTCATCACCGACCTAGGAGTGATTCCCAATGCGTCGGGCCCGATGACTCTATTCTGTGACAACACTGGAGCTATTGCCCTTGCGAAGGAGCCCAGGTTTCACAAGAAGATAAGACACATCAAGCGCCACTTCAACTCCATCCATGATTACATTCAGGAGGATATATAGATATTTGTAAAGTACATACGGATCTGAATGTCGCAGATCCGTTTACTAAACCTCTCTCACGAGCAAAACATGATCAACACCAGAATGCTATGGGTGTTCGATTCATCACAATGTAACTAGATTATTGACTCTAGTGCAAGTGAGAGACTATTGGAAATATGCCCTAGAGGCAATAATAAAATGGTTATTATTGTATTTCCTTGTTCATGATAATTGTCTATTGTTTATGCTATAATTGTATTAACTGGAAACTAGAATGCATGTGTGAATACATAGACCACAATGTGTCCCTAGTGAGCCTCTAGTTGACTAGCTCGTTGATCAATAGATGGTCATGGTTTCATGACCATGGGCATTGGATGTCGTTGATAACGGGATCACATCATTAGGAGAATGATGTGATGGACAAGACCCAATCCTAAGCATTGCACAAGATCGTGTAGTTCGTCTGCTAAAGCTTTTCCAATGTCAAGTATTATTTCCTTAGACCATGAGATTGTGCAACTCCCGGATACCGTAGGAATACTTTGGGTGTGCCAAACGTCACAACGTAACTGGGTGGCTATAAAGGTGCACTACGGGTATCTCTAAAAGTGTCTGTTGGGTTGGCATGAATCGATACTGGGATTTGTCACTCCATATGACGGAGAGGTATCTCTGGGCCCACTCGGTAAGACATCATCATGAGCTCAGTGTGACTAAGGAGTTAGGCACGGTATGATGTGTTACGGAACGAGTAAAGAGACTTGCCGGTAATGAGATTGAACAAGGTATAGAGATACCGACGATCGAATCTCGGGCAAGTATCATACCGGTAGACAAAGGGAATTGTATACGGGATTGATTGAATCCCCGACATCGTGGTTCATCCGATGAGATCATCGTGGAGCATGTGGGAACCAACATGGGTATCCAGATCCTGCTGTTGGTTATTGGCCGAGAGGTGTCTCGGTCATGTCTACGTGTCTCCCGAACCCGTAGGGTCTACACACTTAAGGTTCGATGACGCTAGGGTTATAGGGAATTGGTATACATGATTACCGAAGGTTGTTCGGAGTCCCAGATGAGATCCCAGACGTCACGAGGAGCTCCGGAATGGTCCGGAGGTAAAGATTGATATATAGGAAGTCCTGTTTTGGTCACCGAAAAGTTTTTGGACTCATCGGTAGTGTACCGGGAGTGCCGGGAGGGGTGTGACGACCAAAGGACTTCGTGGGCTGTTAGAGGAGGTGTACCAGCCCTTATTGGGCTGGCCAAGTCCTTCCGGAATGGCCCATGTGGCTAGGGATAAAGAGATAAGGCTAAAAGAGATTCAAAAGGAAGAGATCCACCTCCCTTGTGGGGGGTGGACTCCTCCCTAGCTCGGCCAAACCTCTCCTCCTTGAAGGAGGGGCCAAGGCAGCCCTCCCTCTCCCTCCTCCTATATATACTTGAGGTTTTGGCTGTTTTGAGACAAGATTTGATCTCTCTCCCACGGCGCAGCCCTACCTCTCTTCTTCCTCCTCCGCAGTGCTTAGGCGAAGCCCTGCCGGAATACCTTGCTGCTCCACCACCACCACACCGTCGTGCTGCTATTGGAGCTCTTCCTCAACCTCTCCCTCCTCCTTGCTGGATCAAGGCGCGGGAGACGTCTCCGGGATGTACGTGTGTTGAACGTTGAGGCGCCGTTGTTTGGCGCTTATATCGGAATCCGCCGCGATCTGAATCGCTGCGAGTACGACTCCACCAACCGCGTTCTTGTAACGCTTCCGCTTAGCGATCTTCAAAGGTATGAAGATGCAATTTCTCCCCACTCGTTGCTGGTTTCTCCATAGATAGATCTTGGTGATCGTAGGAAATTTTTTGATTTACTACTACGTCTCCCAACACCGACGGCCGGCTTCGTGCGGCAGGAAGAATGGCGGAGGCGAGCGACCGTTGGGCGGACGACGAGGTGCGCCTTCCCTAGCTCTGGCAGTAGTTTGAGGCTAGAAACAAGCCCGAATCGTCCACCACCGCATCGTCGAAGCCATTGCAGTAGCAAGACCTTCGAAGTAGCAGGGAAAGGAGGCATGCTTTTATTGAATCAGATGGAGTGTTTCCTTCTGTTCGTACTAACTATGACTTGAGTATTCTGGAACTCCCTCTTGTGAGCATGGAGGAGGCCCATGTGGTACCGTTTCAATGGTGGCCATGGCAAGGTTTTGGTCGTTAATGTTGATATGAATGCCAAGACACTGATGTCGACTCATCCATATATGAAAGGTGAAGAGCGCTTCGGAGAACACGCCGACATGTATGAATTCAAGTATTGTCATCTCAATAGTTTTCCTGTCGTATTTGCATCTCACGTGTTTATCTGTCATGTGTTCATCAAAATGATTTTGACTATTAACATATCTGGTTACTATGATAAAAATAACATCAACTCATTAGTGAAGTGTGGAGACTTGGAGTTGCCTCCACCTTGCATACTTTGTTCTGCATTTCAACTGAAATAGAATCCCATGGTACCACTGATAACCCACAAGTATAAGGGATCACAACAGTCTTTGCGGGTAGTATTTCACCCTGATTTATTGATTCGACACAAGGGGAGCCAAAGCATATTTATCGGCCTTAGCAGTTGAGTTGCCAATTCAACCACACCTGAGATATCTCTCTATAGCAAAGATTTAGTGGCACGACAAGTAACAGTAGTAATAGTAATAGTGATAACAACAATTTTATAGTAGTTGTGTCAATAGCAGCAGCAGCAGTAACTTAGCAAGATTCAGTATAAGTAAAGCGTAGGCACGTGGATCGATGATGGATAATGATTTAGATGGCATCAATCATGTAACAGTTACACACTAGGGCAACACAGAACTAGCTCCAATTTATTATTGTAATGTAGGAATGTATTCCGTATATAGTTATACGTGCTTGCGATAAGAACCTGTATGACATCTTTTATCCTACCCTCCTGTGAAAGCAGGCTTCTAATGGAAACTGAGGGATATTAAGGCCTCCTTTTAATAGAGAACTCAAACAAACCATTAACACATGGTAAATACACGAAGTCCTCAAACTACAACAATCACCGGAAAGAAACCCAATTATTATCACCTTGGAGTATGCGGATCATGACACGTAATAGGTGCATACTACTTGCAAGATCGGATCCAAATCACTCTTATATTCATGTAAACATAATAGGTTCATATCTGAAATCATGACACTCGGTCCCTAGTGACAAGCATTAAGTATAGCAAAGTCATAGCAACATCAATCTCAGAACATAGTGGATACTAGGGATCAAGCCCTATCAAATTAACTCGCTTACATGATCAATCTCATCCAAACCCATCACCGTTCAACAAGCCTACAAAGAATTTACTCACTCCGATGATGAGCATCATGACGGTGTTGATGAAGGAGGGTTGGTGATGACGACGACGACGAATCCCACTCTCCAGAACCCCAAATGGATTCCAGATTAGTCCTTGAAAGAAAGAACATGAGGTGGCGACGGCTTCGTCTCGTAAAACATGATGAAATCCTATGGCTTTGTAAAATACTTTGCAATCTTTTTGTGGCAATGAAGCAACAATAGGAGCCTCTCCTGCTATTTTAACCTATCAAAAAACGCGATGAAACTTATCTTCTATTTCTTTCTCCGAGGATGTGAATTTATAGGAGTGGAATTAGGGTCGGGGGAGCCACATGGGCCCCACAAGCTAACAGGACACGCCCCCCTAGGCACGTCCTTTTGGCTTGTGGCCCACAGGCAGCCCACCTCCGGTGGTTCTTCGCTCCATAATTCATTATATATTCCAGAAATAATTCACAAAAAGTTTCGTCTTTCCAAAAACTTTTTCTGCACAAAAATAATGCCAAGGTAGTTCTATTGAAAACATCGTCAATCCGGGTTAGTTTGGTTCAAATCATGCAAATTAGAGTTCAAAACCAAAGCAAAAGTGTGTGAAAAATAGACATGTTTGGGACGTATCACCACCTTGCATATTATTCATTTTTGTATTTAAATTGAAGTAAAAAAAGATATTTTTGATGGTGATTATCTCGTTGATGTCTTGGCCATTCAAATCCATGATCTGTTCGTTCCGATGGCACTACCAAAATAAACTTATTACCTTTTGATGTACTTTCTTGGACATACTTATATCTATATGTCAGGTATTGTAGAATACACAAAAGGTGCAAAATAGGAGTGCGGATTTTTTAAGGCCGAGCTCCATGGAGCCCTTTTTTCCCAAAAAAAATCGAAATCAGTTTACAAGTTTGAACAAAATTTGAAAAGAAATCCATGGACACTTATGTCTTTTCCGCACAAACGTGTGAAAAAACTGTTTGAAAATTTCATAATTTCTATGTTGTACCAAAAAAAGCCCAACAAAGGTAATGTTGGCCCTTTTTGGAAAATGCATATTTGTTTTTTTGTACTTCACGTGTGAAAGTATAATGTTACAAAAATTTAAACATAAATAATATACATTTGTATGCTTGTTCATAAAAAAATCGAATTTTTTTGCCATGTGGAAAATGATATTTAAAAACCGAGCTTCATGGAGATCGGCCTCCATTGGCATTATCGGTAAAATAGCCATTGCATTATGGAAAAAAAGTATACACCGTTAGTACATAATACCTTGAATGGTAGATTATGATGTAGTTTTAGTGATAGTGCCTGCTATTAGGACTAATTTCGAATTAATTATAGCACGACAGTCAAACACGTTCATTGTTTCAAGTGCCACCTTTCTCTTGCTAATGGAGTTTACGAACCAAAGAAGTTCTAGGGCCCTCCGCTATGTGTTCGGTGCCAAAGTAGTATGCCATATACACATCCATACGAAATGAAAAAATAGCACCGCTCATACAATGTGGAGGATTTGACATCGATTCCAGCTCAGGCCCACATACGTATAAAGTAGTCATAGATTAGCCCAAACCAGTGTCTCCGGGCGTTGCTTCATTTGAGAAAGTAAAATGACACACTTAGTTTATTGCCTCAAGGAATGTGGTGTCGGAGAGACTAGAGGCATCGATGCCCTAAATTTTTTGTTTGGCATTGACTGGGCAACGTAGGGTATCTGTGCCAAATGTTTAAAAGGTGAATTTCGCATCGGCTTTGACCTACATAGTTGAGGGCCTAAGAAGACAAACCTACATAAAGGCGGTCACAACCCACAATTCTATTCGCTTATGTAAGTATGATCTTTTAGCTAAGAAGAAGGATGAAAATGCGTTATATCGACTAGAAGGGGGTGAATAGGTGTTTTTTACAAATTCATCACTTAAGGCATTTCAACTTGAGGAATTTGAAATGTGATGAATAATTAGCAACGGAATGAGTAATCAAGTGCATGAAAAACATAGCAATAGCATAGTCATCATGATGAAATAAAGCATGTACAGATTACAGGTAGCATGATATAGGATAAGCAGGTGAGGAACAATGTAACTTGAAGAATTTGAGGTGAGGAAGTTGTGAAAGTCTTCACTCAAATTCTTCAAACAGTAAAGATCAATTTCATTAACAGGTATATGAGGAAATGAAAAGGTTGAGTAAATAGAACCAGGTAGCTCGATGAAGACAATGGTTTGATGACCCAGTTCCAACTACTCTGACAGTTATACGTCTGGTTTGGAGCGGCCCGGTATTTAAACTAGAGGACACACAGTCCCAGGACACACAGTCTTTACCGTATTCTCCTTGAGCTAAGGTCACAAAGTCCTCATCCAACACTCGTGGTAAGTCTTCAGGGTAGACTTCCAAAAGCCTCACAAACTGGTCACCCGACGATCCACAATTGACTGTTGGATGCTCTAGACCAAGGTCACTCTTTGATCCCCAGTTGACTGCAGGATGCACTAGACCATGACGCCCAACCGTCTGGAAGATGCATAGTCTTCAAAGGTAACAAGTGTTGCTTCCGCACAAGAACAATCTCTTCAGTGATGTTCAATCACTTTGGGTTTGGTGGTTTGGATTTGGGTTTTTTCTCATTGATGATTTTTTTCTCAAAGTCCTCGGAGGATGGGTTCCTCTCAAATGACAAGTGTCAGTTCTCTCTCAGAGCAGTCAACCAACTAGTGGTTGTGGGGGTGGCTATTTATAGCCAGGGTGTAACCTGACATGATAAGACATAAATGCCCCCAATGATATGACGGTTATGTGAATAAGATGATTGGGGATAGCTGGCGCTAAGCACAGCAACGGTCGGAATTTCGAACTATGAAAGTCCTCAGGCTTATCATGTTCCTCACTTGTAGGCAATTCACACTGGCGAAATCCTAACTCCTCAGTCAGATCAATTTCATGAGAGACCAGAAGAACATCGTCTCTGTTACTGTAGAACTTGACTGAACTGCAAGAGATTTCCAAAGGCTTCACTGGAAGGATTGGATAGGTTGAGGCTTTTGGAGTTGAGCATCAGTTGGAAATTTTCCTTAGTATTACCCCGGCCCCCTTTAACAGTACAGTGTTTCCTATGACTCAAAGAAAGGAAATGAAACTACGAAAACAAAAGTCTTCACACTTCATAGTCCTCGTTCATATATCTTCAAGGCCACACCAACTTCTTCATCTTCAAAGTCTTCAGGGAATAGCAAAGTCTTCACCAAAGTCTTCAGCTGAAGACATATTTTTAGGGGTCGATAATCTCCGAATATATCAATCTCCTCATTGACTTATAGAGCCTGTACACTCACAAACACATTAGTTCCTTAACCTATAAGTCTTCAATACACCAAAATCACTAAGGGGCACTAGATGCACTTACAATCTCCCCTTTTTTGGTGATTGATGACAAATAGGTTAAGTTTTCAATGGGGATAAACATATGAATTGTAAGTACTGAGTTTGAGGAATTTGATAGCAAGATATAGAAGACCCCCCCTGAAGATGTGCATATTTGAGGAATTTTCTTTGGACTATAAATGCACATGGCAGGTTAAAAACATGGAGAACTCCCCCTATATCTTGTAATTCATACACGCATTTAACATATGATATGAAGAATTTGAAATGCATGATGAAAATGGTGTCTGACAAAATTCAGCATGCATGCATTACAGTGCTTGAGGTAATAAGCATGTCAGAAGCAGTTCAAAAGGGTCAGACCACCATCGGACTTAAGTTTACAACTCAACCAACAAAATCTTCAGAAGAGCAAGAGTTGTAACTTAAACAAAAATAGCCCATATATAGAGACCCGCTTGAAGACTAACTCAAATTTTCTCCCCCTTTGTCATCGAAGACTAAAAGGGGCAGAAATTGAGGACTAATACCCCTTGAAGAACTTAATCTTGATGATGATGGAGGAGCGCAAGAATTGTTAGGGTCGTTTGTCGATGTAGGTCCCGCCAAAGTGTCGTCAATGTCCTCAGCTTCATCGGTCTCGCGCGATGAATAATATGAACTTGTAACCAGCTGAGGAACTTGAACTTTCTTGAATTTCTTCTAAGGAGGATGAGACCAGTCAAAGTTCTGCTGAAAGTCCATGTCCTTGAGTTCCTCGGGAGTCTTGAGATGTGCGAGAATGGCCCACGCGCGATCGAAGATTTCATGAACATAGTAGTGATTTTTCCTCACAGAGTTCCGCGTCATAGTCATGTTCTGAAGAATTGAAGCAAACTGATGCTTCACCCACTTGTGATTGTGATCAACCTTCTGATGCAGACTTATGAGAATCTCACGATCAGTCATCACACGAGGGGCAGACTCTCGAGGCTTTTTCGTTGAGGCTTTTGCAACAGAGTCCTGGGTAGTAGTGCCATCATTGGTGGAGTAAGATGCAGCTTTGCGAGACTGACCATCCAATGGACGAGTACCTTCATCAATGACATCGTTGCCTTTTCCTTCAACTGAAGCAAATGTTTGCTTGAGGACTTCAACCGGAGGTAGAAAGCCGAAGTGATTTTGGAAGTCAGCCTTGAAGGAAATTGAAGACCTTGATCTGATGAATTTCATGATCTAGGGAGCATAAGGCTTCAATTCAAATGGAGCTAATGCTGCATTGGCCAAAGTCCTTATGAATAAATCATGGAAGTTGATGGGAATCCCATGAATGATGTTGAAGTGCATGTTCTTCATGATTCCCTCCACTTCTTCTTCAGAGTTGTGGCCCTTTTGAGGACTGAGAGTTTGGGTCAGAATGCGATAGACTGTCCTGGGCACATAGAGCAAATCCTTCACAAGGAAGGTAGTCCTTTGAGGTTTTCCAGGAGCTAGAGGTTTCATCAGCACTTGCATCATGTGGTTGGGCAGAGCAGGTTCATCAAAGAGGCATCATGCTCCTTCTGAAGGAATTGGAATTGGGATTGACCGAAGCAATTCAGAGGCTGGTGCAGTGTAGTAAGTATATCCAGTCATCCAGTCCAAAATCCAGGAGTTGGTGTTAAAAGCATCACCTGTGATGTGCAAGGTAGCATAGAATTGAAGAATTAGCTCTTCATTCCAATCACAGATGTCCACACAGAATGGAAGAATGCCTGATCGTGAAGAACTACGAGCACTAGTGTGAAGGATGAGACTGTTTCCATATTCGCATGAGGAATTTGATAGTACTCGAAGACTTTCTTCTTGTTAAACAGGACTAATGCACAATAGTTCATTTGTGTAGGTGTCCAAAATCTGGTGCGACTAGCCCTTGCAGAGTCATATGGATTGGGTCCAGTGAAGAAAATGTGCTCATTGAAAAAATTCGTTTTGATGAATTTGGGTCACTTTAAGCCTTTTAATGGCATCATGGGCTTTGACTGAAGGTTTGGCTTGAAGCGGTCCACAATCTCCTTATGCATAGGAGGAACTTCTTCAGACTGAGGAATTTGCAAAGCAGTTTCCTTGGTGGTATTTGGAGCAACAATTCCCTCAGCTGATGCAGCTAGAATATCTTCAGGGGCAGTTGCTGCCAAGTCATCAGATCCTGTATGAATTTATTCAGTATGGGCTGGAGACTGAGGAATCTGTGACAAAGGAGTGCTCATTGGGGAATTTGGGTGTGCAGCTTCCCAATATTCATCATTGATAATAGGTGTTGTGTTTCCAATGTCCACGTCCACATCAATTTCTTCAACGTCGGCCTCTTCAGCAGTCAAGTGAGGCAGGGGCGATGATGCCTGTGGGGTTGAAGCATTTGCTTCCACCTCAATTTCTCCATCAATCTGCTCTGAGGTAGCAGCAGACTGATCTTTTTCTCCTTGATCATCATTTGGGATGACATAGTCAACACCAAATGGTACAATTTCATAGGCTGGCACAGAGCTGATAGGAGTTGCATCAAACGTCTCAGTTGAAGAACTTGGTAGTGTCTTCAATTTCTTCACCACTGAGGAATCTGTCATTGATTCCTTTCTCTTCGGTGCCTTCTTCTCCACAGCCTTAGTTTTCTTCACTTCTGATGCAGAAGGAAGGTTGTTGTTCTTCACCCTTGAGGATTTAACAGTTTCTGCAGATGGTGAAGGAGGAGCAGTTTCTTCAGGCATGACTGATGCAGTCACCCTTGTAGTCTCAATTTCATCAGGCACAACAAAAGTTTCAGCTATCCTGACAATTTGTTCAAGCGCAACAGTGGAGGTTGCCTTGGTGGGTTCTTTAGCAGTTTGAAATTCTTCAGATATAGGAGCAGTTTCTTTAGCAGGCTGAGCAGATTCTTCAGCCTGACGAATTTGAGGTTGCGAACGAGCAGCAACCCTCTTGTTATGGTCCTTAAAGGCAGCTTGGGCTGCCCTAACAAATCTTACTTTGGTGCCCTTCCATTCAGCATCATACTTTTCTTGTCCATCAGTGAGGCAGCGAATCTCAGACTGAACAGTGATGAGTTGATTTGGAGTCAAATTCATCACATTGTTCTTCAGAAACTTTTCTTTTCTGGCCCTACTCCTCTTAGCTCCTAGAGCTTGATCTCTTTTCCATTTTTCCTTAGCTATAAAGTGTGTGAGGACATGGTCCACACCAATAGGTAGGTTCAGTGAGGAAAGTGGAGTGCCGGGATCCTCATGCCATATGTCAATGAAGTTGAGGATCATCTTGGGATCCAGCATGAGAGGAACAGAGCTGCCTTTGGCTATTGCACCCCTTTGCCGACTTTCTCTGATGATTTCCTCCAATTCATCATCATCAGCCTCATCATTTTCCTCAGATCCTGAGGGTACATTCACCATAGCTTTGCTTGTGTGAGGACTTGGTCGTTGACCTCGTCCAGCAATTCTCTTTAGCTTCAACATAGTAGGACTTGTTGAAGATTGTGCTTGAGCAGAGGGACTTGCACAGACCCTTGAAGCAATTGTGAAGCCCTCGGTCCTCTGACATGTTGCTAGGTGCACAGGTGTTGAGGATTTTGTGGCAGCAGCTGATGATTGTGCAGCTACTGAAGACATTGCTGAGGCCTTTGAAGACTTTTCTTCTTGAGGAGTCTGCAGTGAAGATTTTGAAGTTGAGGACTTTGGCTTCACAGCAGACTTCTTCACAATAGATTTCTTCAGAGCACTAGCAGAGGCTCCAACAGAGGCAGCAGCAGCAGAGTCTTCATTGAATTTCTTCACAGCCTCTTTTGCCTTCTTGGCCAGCTTGGCTTGTTGTCTTTCCCATTCTTGTAGAAAGTCATCACCAGTTTTGAGGCTAGTGGGATCAGCAATTTGGTTTGGAGCCAAGGGTGGCCTGTTGCACGGGGGTTTAACAGCAAATTTCTTCATGTACTTGGGAGTGACATAGCTATATTCTTTCCACTCCCGTGCCCATCTCCTCTCAATTTTCTGAATGTGAATATTTTGCTACTTTGTGGTTTCCTTGCCATGAGTTTCTTCATCTAGAGTGCAATATTCTTCATACATTTCATTAGGTATCTCAAAAGCAGTTTGCACTTTAGGTTTCTTTCCACCTTTTTGTGGCCTTTTCTCATCAGTCATTTTCTTCGGCTGATGACTTTGAACTCTTGAAGATTCTAAAAAGATGTACATAACTTTTCTTCAAGGAACGTTGCAAATGAGTTAAGTTGATGAGAACCTAGTGATTCATCAGCAGGCATTTTGTACCTGTGAACAGAGTATAGGTGCGAGGAATTTCAAGAGGTCATACGCGTTCTCAGAAATTTTTAAAATACATTAAGTTGAGGAATTTTGACCATAGATGTCTTGAGGAATTTCACTAAGTGTTCTTGTCTTAAGTTCTAGAGTTATGCAAATTTTGAGGATCCACACAATTGAGGAATCTTGAAGAAAATCATAACTTAGGGAAAAACATCAAGGGTATGAACATGTAAGGTGCTTTGGGATAAGATTCTTGAAGAATAAACACCTTTGAGGAAATTGAGGAAAACTTGAAGATCAAACAAGGGTAGGAAAATAAGATTTTATTTACCCCGATGAAGAACATGACGAACTATGAGATGAAATCGAGGAAGTTCGTCCATCCAGATCTCCCATGCCCTAGCTTGGCAGAGGGAGACAACTATAGTGGCGGCGGAGGGAAGATTTCCATGGCCGATGTGAGTACGGCGACGGCGAGGTTGAGGCAGTGAAGCTCTTCCACACCGACGGCGATGATTTTAGCGGCGGCGCTAGGTTTGAGCTCGGGAGGGAGTAGGAGTGAGGAGTAACCGAGCACAGTGAAAGGGAAGGGGTATTTATAGCAGAGGTGAAAACCAATAGGTCCATAGATTTTGGACCATATTGCCCCTGACCCTTGCTCTCCACGCGACATGTGTCACCCACGTTCTGAGTAGTTGAGATAGTGGGGGATCGTGGGTTATCCAGTCGTGTGAGTCGAAACGGTTTGAGCGGGAAGCGCTGGAAATTTAGATAGTGAAAATTTTATAGTTTCCGTTCGCAAATTCTCCAGCTGTCAAGGACACAGTGAAGACTTTGAACGAGTTTCAAAGTAGAACGCATATGAAGAATTTGTGAACAGACTGGGTTGAGTTTAGCATAGAGGGGGAAAGGGTCCAATCACATTCACTTAGACAAAAATCAACTTGAAGAATTAGCAATAAGTGAATGCCGTTGAGGACATTGAAAACTCAATTATATATATATATATATATATAGTTAATGAAGAACATGAGTTTCATAGTATGATGAATTTGAAAAGTTGAGGAATTTGCAAACTTGAGGAATATGAAAAATTGAAGAATTTGCAAAATGACAAAAAACTCAACTTTTAAGAATTTCAACTATGGTTGGTGGCGTAACCCACCATATAAGAATGATGATTTCAGACACCGCGTACAATTGTCGTAGGGTTCTAAGAATCAAATTCTTCATTAATTTCTTCACACTTAGAGAGTTATTCTTCATTGATCGAAGAAAAACGTTACTTCGTGTGTTGCACATCTAAGTCATCAATTTTGCATAAATGTTATGATGTGTGTCCTTTTTCAAAGAACATTCAAAGATTCTAAGATATTTAGCTCACACCGCAACTTGCAAAATCTCTTTTCATCTAAGGGCTTTGTGAAGATATCGGCCAGTTGTTCTTCAGTGGGGATGTGCTCAATGGAGATGTCGCCCTTGAGTACATGATCTCGAAGAAAATGATGACAAATTTGGATGTGCTTGGTCTTGGAATGTTGAACTGGGTTGTAAGCAATCTTGATGGCGCTATCGTTGTCGCAATAGAGAGGCACATTCTTCACCTTTATGCCATAGTCCTTGAGGGTTTGCTTCATCCACAGTAGCTGAACGAAACATGAACCAACAACAATGTACTCAGCTTCAGAAGTAGATAGTGACACACAGTTCTGCTTCTTCGAGGACCAGCAGACTAAGGATCGTTCAAGGAAATGACATGTGCATGAGGTTGACTTGCGATCCACATGATCTCCAGCATAGTCAGCATCTGAGTATTCGACGAGGTGAAGATTTGAGCCCTTGGGGTACCATAATCCAAGCGTTGGTGTGTGAGCTAAGTATCGAAGAATATGTTTCACAGCCTTATGGTGTGATTCCTTCGGTGTTGCTTGGAATCGGGCACACATGCAAACACTCAGCATAATGTCAAGCCTATATACACATAGATATAATAAAGAGCCAATCATGGAGCGATATACCTTCTGATCGAAATCTTTACCATTTTCGTCAGTGCAAAGGTGGCCTTTTGAAGGCATTGGAGTTTTGACGCCTTTGCAGTCTTGCATGTCGAATTTCCTCAGAACATCCTTGAGGTATTTCTCTTGAGAGATGAAGATGCCATTCTCTTGCTCACGAATTTGAAGACCTAAGAAGAATTTCAACTCTCCCATCATAGACATTTGATATTCTTCACTCATCATATAGGCAAATTCATCATTGTAACATTTGTCAGTACAACCAAAGATAATATCGTCTACGTATATTTGGCATATGAACAGTTCATTGTCATAGGATTTAGTGAAAAGAGTTGGGTCAAGTGAACCGGGTTTGAAGCCTTTCTTCATGAGGAACTCCTTCAGAGTGTCGTACCACGCCCGAGGGGCCTGCTTGAGGCCATAGACGGCCTTGTTGAGTCTGAAGACTTTGTCAGGATGCTTAGGGTCTTCAAAACGTAGGGGTTGAGCAACATATACTTCTTCCTCAAGCTTACCATTGAGGAATGCACTTTTCACATCCATTTGATATAAGATGATATCATGATGTTTAGCATAAGCAAGCAATATGCGAATAGCTTCAAGTCTAGCAACAGGTGCAAAAGTTTCATCGAAGTCAATTCCTTCAACCTGTGTGTAGCCTTGAGCTACAAGACGAGCCTTATTCCTTACCACAAGGCCATTTTTGTCTTGCTTGTTGCTGTAGATCCACTTGGTACCTATGATGTTGTGCTTGCGAGGATCTGGCCGCTTGACAAGTTCCCCCACGTTGTTGAGTTTGAATTGATGCAATTCCTCTTGCATAGCTAGAATCCACTCAGGCTCCTTGAATGCTTCATCATCTTTGGTGGGCTCTATGATAGAGACAAAAGCAAAGTGCCCACAAAAGTTAGTCAAATGTGAAGCTCTTGAGAGAGTGAGGGGACCTGGTGCATTGATGTCATTGATGATTTTGTCAATGTGCACTTGATTTGCATCTCTTGGATGAGAAGGTTGACGTGGCTGAGGATTTTCTTCATCACCATTTTCTTCAGGTGTATCAGCATGAATATCTTCATTCGTTGGAATGACTTTCTGAGTGGGTATTACATCTTCAGTAGCCTTCAGCTTGATAGATTCCTCAGGAGGTTGTTCATCTAGCATAGGAGGCAGGTGCTCTCTTTGAGAGCCGTTAGTTTCATCAAACCGCACATCTATAGTTTCCACAACCTTATGGTGGTAGGTTTTGAAGACTTTGTAGGTGTGCGAGTCCTTTCCGTAACCAAGCATAAAACCTTCATGTGCTTTTGGTGCAAATTTAGAACTATGGTGACGATCTCTAATCCAGCATGTTGCACCAAAGACTTTGAGATAACTTACATTGGGTTTCTTGCCAGTCATAAGTTCATATGAAGTCTTCTTGAAGAATTTGTGAAGATATACCCTGTTGAAGATGTGGCATGCTGTATCAATTGCCTCGGGCCAGAAGCGACGAGGAGTCTTGTATTCATCAAGCATGGTGCGAGCCATCTCAACAAGAGTCTTGTTCTTGCGCTCCACGACGCCATTCTGCTAAGGAGTATATGGGGCATATAACTCATGAGTAATACCAAGTTCATCAAGATATTCATCAAGATTGGTGCTCTTGAACTCAGTCCCATTATCACTCCTGATATGCTTGATCTTGACGCCGAAGTTTGTTGAGGCCCTTGAAGCAAATCGTCTGAAGACATCCTGCACTTCAGACTTGTACAGAATAATATGCACCCTAGTGTAACGAGAGTAATCATCAACAATGACAAAGCCATACAAACTTGAAGAATTTGTTAGTGTGGAATAATGAGTGGGGCCAAAGAGGTCCATGTGAAGCAATTCAAAGGGTTGAGTCATGGTCATGATTGTCTTCGAGGGATGCTTGGATCTGGTCATTTTCCTAGACTCACCTGCACCACAGAGGTGATCCTTGAGGAATTTGACACCTTCAACGCTGATGACGTGCTTTTTCCTCATGAGCGTGTGCAAGTTCGTCATACCAGTATGTCCAAGTCGTTGATGCCACAGCCAGCCTTTTGAGGACTTTGCAAGTAGGCATGTGGCAGGCTGAGGACCTGTAGAGAAATCAACAATATACAAGTCTCCTCTCCTAAAGCCTTCGAAGACTTTGGAATTATCAGATTCCATGATGACAACACAATGATATTTTCCAAATATGACAAACATATCAAGATCACAAAGCATTGAGACAGACATAAGGTTGAACCCGAGGGATTCGACAGTCATCACCTTATCCATGTGTCGGTCCTTTGAGATTGCAACCTTACATAGACCCAATACCTTCCTTTTTCCTTTGTCAGCGTAGGTGATATGCTTCAGATGAGATGGAGCAAGTGGCAAATTCATCAATAGATTCTTGTCACTAGTCATGTGGTTTGTGCATCCACTATCGAGGACCCACTCAGTAGCTTTTGGAGATTCATCCTACAGATGAATTAGTACAACTTATGAACTCATATGCTTCAGAGTGAAGAATATGACATCAATTTCATCAGACATAATTTCATCACACAACATGGTAAGTAAAGCAGTGTGACGACATGAGAAATGAGGAATTCATGTCTACGTGATTAGCTTGCGTCCTTTCAAGTATTTCTTCAGGTCTCTGATAACCCACAAGTATAGGGGATCAATTGTAGCCTTTCTCGATAAGTAAGTGTGTCGAACCCAATGAGGAGCTAAAGGTATAACAAATATTCCCTCAAGTTCTATCGACCATCGATACAACTCTACGCACGCTTAACGTTCGCTTTACCTAGAACAAGTATGAAACTAGAAGTACTTTGTAGGTGTGATACGATAGGTTTGCAAGATAATAAAAGGCATGGAAATAAAAACTAGGGGCTGCTAAGATAAAGAAACAACTAAGTTAGTTTAACGAGTGTGGAAAAGTGGTGGTAGGAGTTGCGGAACTGTCCCTAGGCAAGTGATAACTAGACCGGTAATCATTATTGCAATTTTATATGAGGGAGAGGCATAAGCTAACATACTTTCGCTACTTGGATCATATGCACTTATGATTGGAACTCTAGCAAGCATCCGCAACTACTAAAGATCATTAAGGTAAAACCTAACCATAGCATTATAAGGTATCAAGTCCTCTTTACTCCCATATGCAACAACCCACCTACTCGGGTTTATGCTTCTGTCACTCAAGCAACCCACCATAGCAAAATCATGAACACATTGCAACACCCTACAGCGAGGATCCCTCATGCTTGTGCAACATGGAGAGCACCATAGGACAGTACCAATAATAAAACATGCAACTCAAATCATCATGATCATCAATCAACCAATAGGACAAAATAAATCTACTTAGACATCATAGGATGGCAACACATCATTGGATAATAATATGAAGCATAAAGCACCATGTTCAAGTAGAGAGACAACGGGTTGTGGGAGAGTGGACCGCTGTAGATAGATGGGGGAAAGTGATGGAGGTGTTGGTGAAGATGACGGAGTTGTTGGAGTAGATCGCCGTCACGATGATGGCCCCGATGGTGTTCCGGTGCCACTGGGAGAGAGGGGGAGAGAGCCTCCCTCCTTCTTCTTCTTCCTTGACCTTCCCCGTAGATGGGAGAAGGGTTTCCCCTTTGGTCCATGGCCTCCATAGCGGCGGAGGGGCGGGAGCCCCTCCGAGATTGGATCTCTCTCTCTCTGTGTTTCTTTCTGCTTCCGCGCTCCTAGATTCTGTCCTTTCACTGTTTCTTAAATATCCGGAGATCCGTAACTCCGATCGAGCTAAAATTTTAAGGGGATTTTCCTTATAAAAATATCTTTCTTCCGACCAAAGGACACATACAACCGACCTAAGGGGTGGCCACAAGCCTTAGGGAGCGGACAGGGGGTGGGTCGTGCCTAGCAGGCTTGTGACCTCCTCGGGCATCGTCTTGCGTTGATTATTTTCCCCAAAAATCACATATATTACAAAAAAATCTCTGTAAGTTTTTATCGCGTTTGGACTTTGTTTGATATGTATTTTCTGCGAAACAAAAAAAGATGCAACAAACATGAACTGGTACTGGGCACTGGATCAATATGTTAGTCCCAAAAATTAGTATTAAAAGTTGCCAAAAGTATATGAAAGTTGTAGAATATTGGCATGAAACAATCAAAAATTATAGATATGACGGAGATGAATCAGCATCCCCAAGCTTAATTCCTGCTCATCCTCGAGTAGGTAAATGATAATAAAAAAACATAATTTTTTATGTGGAATGCTACCTAGCATAATCTTGATCATATAATCTAATCATGGCATGAATATTAAGATACGAGTGATTCAAAGCAATAGTCTATATTGACATAAAAACATTAATACTTCGAGCACACCAACAAGGCAATCATGTCCTTTCAAAATAACATGGCCTTAGAAAGTTATCGCTACAAAATCATATGGTCTGGCTATGCTCCATCTTCCCCACACAAAGTATCTAAATCATGCACAACCCCGATGACAAGTCAAGCAATTGTTTCACACTTTTTTATGTTCTTAAACCTTTTCAACTCTCACGCAATACATGAGCGTGAGCCATGGATATATCATTATAGGTCGAATAGAATATGGTGGAGGTGATGAGGAAAAAGGACAAGATAGTCTCACATCAACTAGGCGTATCAACGGGCTATGGAGATGCCCATCAATAGTTATCAATGTGAGTGAGTAGGGATTGCCATACAATGAATGCACTTAGAGATATAAGTGTATGAAAAGCTCAAAAAGAAAACTAAGTAGTCGTGCAAAAAATTCCACTAGTTATATGAAAGTGACAAAATTGGAGACTCTCTATCATGAAGATCATGGTGCTACTTTGAAGCACAAGTGTGGAAAAAGATAGTAGCAATTGTCCCTTCTCTCTTTCTCTCATTTTTTAGTTTTTATTCCTTTTTCTTATTTTTTATTTTGGTGGGCATCTTTGGCCTCTTTTATTTATTTATTTGGGCTTCACTGGCCTCTTTTATTTTTTTGTAAAGTCCGGAGACTCCTCCCAACTTGTGAGGGAATCATAGCTTCCATCATCCTTTTCTCACATGGGACAATGCTCTAATAATGAAAATCATCACACTTTTATTTACTTACAACTCGATACCTAGAACAAAAATATGACTCTATATGAATGCTTCCAGTAGGATACCGGGATGTGCAACGATCTAGCCAAACATATGACATCAAAAAACGGACAAGCCATGAAAACATCATGCAAGCTATCTTACGATCATGCAAAGCAATATGAAAATGATGGTGCATGTCATACTAAACGAAACGGTGGAAGTTGCATGGCAATATATCTCGGAATGGCTATGGAAATTCCATAATAGGTAGGTATGGTGGTTGTTTTGAGGAAGGTGTATGGTGGCTGTTTTGAGGAAGGTGGGTTTGATGCACCGGCGAAAGTTGCACGTTACTATAAAGGCTAGCAAAGGTGCAAGGGTGAGAGTGCATATAATCCATGGACTCAACATTAGTCATAAAGAAGTCACATACTTATTGCAAAGTCTATTAGTTATAAAACAAAGAATTAGACGCATGCTCCTAGGGGAGAGGTTGGTAGGAGTTAACCATCGCGTGCTCCCGACCCTCACACAAAGGCTGACAATCATTAAACAAATCATGCTCCGACTTCGTTACATAACGGATCACCATACGTGCATGCTACGGGAATCACAAACTTCAACACATGTATTTCTCCAATCCACAACTACTCACTAGCATGACTCTCATATTACCATCTTCACATCGCAAAACTATTGCAAGGAATCAAACATATCATATTCAGTGATGTACAAGTTTTATGTAGGATTATATGACTAACCATGTGAATGACCAACTCCTGTTAACTCACTAAATAGGTATAATTGAAGCATGAGAGTTTAATTCTTTCTACAAAAAATATGCCCACGCTCTAACAAATATAAGTGAAGCAAAAGAGCATTCTACAAACGGCGGTTTTCTATGTGTAGAGAAACAGGCAATCCAAACTTCAAATGATATAAGTGAAGCACATGAAGCATTGTATAAAGCCATACTCAAAAGATATAAGTGAAGTGCATGAAGCATTCTATAAGTAACCAAGGACTTTCTCATACCTGCATGGTGCATTATTAAAATAAAAATAAAAGCACACGACGCTCGAAGATTTACGCATATCATGTGACGAATAAAAATATAGCTCCAAGTAAAATTACCGATGGTTGTTAGAAGAAAGAGGGGATGCCTTCCGGGGCATCCCCAAGCTTAGTTTCTTGGGAATCCTTGAATATTACCTTGGGGTGCCTCGGGCATACCCAATCTTAGTCTCTTTCACTCCTTATTCTTTCATCCATCATGATCTCACCCAAAACTTGAAAACTTCAATCACACAAAACTTAACAAAACCCTCATGAGATCCGTTAGTACAATAAAATAGATCACCACTTTATGTACTGTTGCAAACCAATTCATATTTTGTTTTTGCATTTTATCTACTGTAATATAACTTTTCCATGGCTTATACCACCAATAAAATCGATAGTTTTATCAAAACTAGCAAAACAATGCATCAAAAACAGAATCCGTCTTAAACAGGACAGTCTGTAGCAATCTGAACATTCACCATACTTATGTAACTCTAAAAATTCTGAAACATTAGGACAGAATAAAGAATTTTCATATAAGTACTGTGTAAAAATTTCAGAAACTTTTTACATTCCAGTAAAAAAAATATTCACGCACTACAGCCAAAGTTTCTGTTTTAGCACTGCACACACCAAACAAGCAATCTAATCATCCTAAAGGAAAATCTTGGCACATTATTTTTATAATACAATGGATTTATAAAAGGGTATAATTATTTTTGTTGAATTTTTTTTGTAATCGAGATTTGCAAAGTTCCCATGGGCATGAACAAGTTCAAGGCTAGCTCCCACTTTCACAATGCTCATCTCTCTCACTTTCATTTTTCTTTTTGAAAAAGTTTTAGGTTACCCTCTTTATTTTTTTGTTTTTAAACTATATAAAATCACACAAAAGAATTAAATGACTCTCTAAAACTTTCGGGTTGTCTCCCTGGCAGTGCTTTCTTTAAATCCATTAAGCTAGGCATAAAGTGCTCAAGTAATGAATCCACCCGGATCCCAAGGTATATCAAAGCCAATTTTAATTAACAATGATTTGTAATTTAGTAGTGAGCACAAAGTAACATATATCATGCAACAACAAAGTCTAACTCTCTTCCTATGCATCGGCATGTCATAAAAGAACAATTCATGCACACAAAGTAAAGGTCAATACATAGCGTAAGCAGTTTCTTTCAATTTTATCATATTGGAAACATAGAGATGCGGAGATGTAGGTCCTCTCTCATAATAATTGCAAGTAGGAGCAGCAAGCACATGCATATTATATCTCAAAATCATCATGTGTAATAGTAAAAGGCAACCCATCTATATAATCCTTAATAAGTGCAAACTTCTCCAATATAGTGTAGTTGGGAGAATTCAAAAACATAATAGGACTATCATGCGTGGGTGCAATAGCAACAATTTCATTCTTAACATAAGGAACTATAGCAAGTTCATCTCCATAAGCATCTTTCATATTGGCATCATGGCCACAAGCATAGCAAGCATCAAGTTCATCAAAAAGGGATATTTCAAATGAATCCAAGGGATCATAGCAATCAACATAGCATTCATCCTTCGGTAAGCACGAAGGGAAATTAAACAATGTACGAGTTGAAGAGTTACTCTCATTAGAAGGTGGGCACGGGTAGCTAATCCGCTCTTCCTCCTTTTGTTCTTCGCTCTCCTCCTCATCTTTTTCATCTAATGAGCTCACAGTTTTAGCAATTTCTTCTTCCATAGATTTCTGCAAAATATTAGTCTCCTCCAAGGCAGCAGACATTCTCTCAATAAATGCATCAATATCGGAATTATATTCATAATTCTCATAGCAATATTTAAGTATAGCAAAATTTTCAGGTCTATAAACAGCATCATCATAATTTTCACACTTCTCAAACAAAGATTCAATTTCATAAGCACCCTTAAAAGCAACGAATTCTTCTATTCATTCCACATCATAGTAATCATAAATACCATTAGCATAAGAAGCCAAGGTTTCACTATCATTAAATTTACATGAAAAAGGAAGGTGGTGAGCCTTCATCCTAGAGCAACAAGTATAATCATATCTCTAGCATAGATTCCAAGCATACCATTTCAACATATAAATTTGATCCCATAACAGTTTCCCTTTTTGAGCCAAGCGATAATCCCTAAAGTATTCATGTTGATCCAACATGTATCCCATTATCAAGTTGAATGGGGTTTTCTCAGGATTACCAAAGTAGTGCATAATAACTTTCACATAACGAGCATCGAGGGTTTTAGGAGGTTCCCCATCTCCATGAGTAGCAATTACACCTAATATTTTTTGGTATTTCATGTTCCATATCCATAACTAAAGATAGAGAACAACTTAGAACAGCAAATAAAATCTACTTAGTGATAAAGCAAACAAGCACACACGAGAATATTCACCCCACGCTATTGCTCCCCGACAACGGTGTCAGAAAAAGGTCTTGATAACCCACAAGTATAGGGGATCAATTGTAGCCTTTCTCGATAAGTAAGAGTGTCGAACCCAACGAGGAGCTAAAGTTAGAACAAATATTCCCTCAATTTCTATCAACCACCGATACAACTCTACGCACGCTTAACGTTCGCTTTACCTAGAACAAGTATGAAACTAGAAGTACTTTGTAGGTGTGATACGATAGGTTTGCAAGATAATAAAGAGCACGGAAATAAAAACTAGGGGCTGCTAAGATAAAGAAACAACTAAGTTAGTTTAACGAGTGTGGAAAAGTGGTGGTAGGAGTTGCGGAATTGTCCCTAGGCAATTGCTAACTAGACCGGTAATCATTATTGCAATTTTATATGAGGGAGAGGCATAAGCTAACATACTTTCTCTACTTGGATCATATGCACTTATGATTGGAACTCTAGCAAGCATTCGCAACTACTAAAGATCATTAAGGTAAAACCCAACCATAGCATTATAAGGTATCAAGTCCTCTTTACTCCCATATGCAACAACCCACCTACTCGGGTTTATGCTTCTATCACTCAAGCAACCCACCATAGGCAAATCATGAACACATTGCAACACCCTACAGCGAGGATCCCTCATGCTTGCGCGACATGGAGAGCACCATAGGATAGCACCAATAATAAAACATGCAACTCAAACCAATCATTATCATCAATCAACTAATAGGAGAAAATAAATCTACTCAGACATCATAGGATGGCAACACATCACTGGATAATAATATGAAGCATAAAGCACCATGTTCAAGTAGAGGGTACATTGGGTTGCGGGAGAGTGGACCGCTGTAGATAGATGGGGAAGGTGATGGAGGTGTTGATGAAGATGGCAGAGTTGTTGGAGTAGATCGTCATCACGATGATGGCCCCGACGGCATTCTGGTGCCACCAGGAGAGAGGGGGAGAGAGCCCCCCTCCTTATTATTCTTCCTTTACCGTCCCCCTAGATGGGAGAAGGGTTTCCCCTCTGGTCCATGGCCTCCATGGCGGCGGAGGGGCGAGATCCCCTTCGAGATTGGATCTCTCTCTGTGTGTTTCCTTCTATTTTTGCGCTCCCACATTCTGGCCTTTCACTGTTTCTTAAATATCCGGAGATCCATAACTCCGATCGGGCTGAAATTTTGAGGGGATTTTCCTTGTAAAAATATGTAATTTGTGGCCAAAGGACCCCTCCAACAAACATAATGGGTGGCCACAAGCCCTCAGGGCACAACCAGGGGGGTGGGTCACGCCTAGCAGGCTTGTGACCTCCTCGGGCATCGTCTCGCGTTGATTCTTTTTCCCAAAAATCACATATATTCCAAAAAATCTCCATAAGTTTTTATCGCGTTTGGACTTCGTTTGATATTGATTTTCTGCGAAACAAAAAACATGCAACAAACAGGAACTGGCACTAGGCACTGGATTAATATGTTAGTCCCAGAAAATAGTATAAAAAGTTGCCAAAAGTATATGAAAGTTGTAGAATATTGGCATGAAACAATCAAAAATTGTAGATACGACGTAGACGTATCAGTCTCCAGCAAATTCATCAGATGTTCAAGTTCATCTGGAGACCTGAACCTACATAAGAGATTAGTTCGATTTATTCACCAACCACATCTGGAGGGGTGGTAAAGAGTTCATCATTCTGCGAGCACCATATGAGAAGGGAGGCATTGAAGCAAGTGCGCTTTATTTCACAGGATGAGGGTTAGAGTACTCATATGAATAAGCAGAGAAATTCTTTGAGGACTTATGAACATAACGATTTGAAGAATAATGCACATATTCAGAATTCTTTGATTTTCCCTGCGAAACAGATGCATTAGCACAAGAAGGATGTTTTTGACCATTTGAGGAATTTGATCCATGTGAAGACTTTGGTCCATATGAGGAATTTGATCTGGGGTTCTTGTTCTTCATGAGTGGTGTCGTGAGGACATTCACTTGAAGATTTTGTAAGCAGCTCTTGGGAACCAGATTTTCTTCATAGGTGAATCGTTCCTGCAGCTAGTTCCAACAAATCTGGCAAATACTTCACCTTTCTGATTTTTGAAGAATTTGTAGTTGGAGTCAAGTGACTCATCAAAGTAATATGAAGTTTCACAAGTAAATCCAGATAGAGTGGATGGATCTACAAGAGGTACTTTTGCAGCAACCCATGAGGTTTTGGGGTACTGCTCAGAAGTCCAGTAGGATCCATCAGAATTGATTTTCCTCTCAAATGCAATACCCTCTTTCCTAGGGTTCCTGTTCAGAATCTGCTTTTTGAGGACATCGCAAATGGTTTGATGCCCATTGAGACTTTTGTACATGCCTGTCATACAATTCCTTCAACCCTGCATTTTCGTCAATGATACTTGTGGTATCCTCAGATGAGGAATTTGTGACCACTGGAATAGTTGAAGAATTTTCAGCAATAGAAGCATTTAAACATTCAAGTGAAGAATTAGCAATTTCACATTCAATGCATTTCAAACAAGGTGGAACAAATTCTTCCTGAGCGGTACTGATCTGTTGAGTCAGTAAGGAATCGTTTTCCCTTTGGAGATCCTCATGAAACACTCTTAGTTTCTCAAGATCTTGCTTTCTTTGAAGAAATTCATAAGAAAGCTTCTCATGATCGGCTAAGAGAGCATTATGATGACTCTCAAGGTTATCATACTTTGTCTGAATACTTTTGATATCATCGGATAGAGTTTGAGTTCGATCCACTTCCTCATTCAATAGATCATTGCTTTTGTCTAGCAGTTTCTGAAGCTTTTCAAGTGCACTTTGTTGCTTAGTGGAAATATTAGCAAGTTTGGCATAGCTAGGTTTCACATATTCATCAGATTCACCATCACTTGATTCAGAGGAGGAGTGATGCTTATATACCTTGGAGCCTTTAGCCATGAAGCAATAGGTGGGAGCATAATCATCATTGCTGACATCGGAGTCGTTGGAGTAGTCATTTTCTTCATTGTTGAAGATGGACTTGCTCACGAAAGCAGTGGCGAGAGCAAGGCTAGCGACACCAGATTCAGACTCCACCTCAGATTCTTCCTCTTCTTCATATTCTTCAGATTCTTCTTCTGAGTCCATTTCCTTGCCAATGAAAGCCCGAGCCTTTCTGGAATTGTTCTTCTTGTGCGTTGAGGACTTTGAAGATGAGAAATTTGCAGATGAGGACTTTCAAGATTTCTTCTTTTTCTTTGAGTCATTAGAATTTCCGTCCTTGTACTTCTTCTTCTTCTTCTTCTTTGATTCTTTTTCCCAAAGAGAACAGTCAAAGATGAAGTGACCAGATTTCTTGCATTTGTGACAAGTTCTCTTCTTGTAGTCATCTGAGGAATTTGATTTCCTCAAGCCACTTTTTGAAGATTTTCCAAAGCGGCCTCTCCTACAGAACTTCTGGAATTTCCTCACGAGCATCGCTATCTCCAAACTCGGTTCTTCAGGATCACCAAGGCTACTATCAGAATCTTCACCTTCGGATGAGGAAATTGCTTTTGCCTTCAGTGCACGAGATCTTCCATAGCTTGTCATGTAGATGTATCTCTTCTCAGTTTGTTGGAATTCATGAGTATTAAGTCTCTCACGAATATCAGCAGGATCAAGTGACTTGTAGTCTCCACGCTCTTGAATCATCAAAGCCAGAGTATCGAATGAGGAATCAAGAGATCTCAGCAGTTTCTTCACCACTTCATGATCGGTGATGTCAGTGGCACCCAGTGCTTGAAGCTCATTGGAGATATCGGTGAGACGATCAAAAGTTTGCTGAACATTTTCATTGTTGAGTCTCTTGAAGCAGTTGAATAGATTGCAAAGAACATCAACACGAGAATCATGTTGAGTGGAAACACCTTAGTTGACTTTGGACAGCCTATCCCAGATAAGCTTAGCAGACTCCAAAGCACTCACTCTGCCGTACTGACCTTTACTCAGATGGCCACAGATGATATTCTTCGCTTGAGAATCGAGTTGCTTGAATTTCTTCGTATCAGCAGCAGTAACAATAGGAGAAGTGTGGGGAACACTATTTTCCACAACATACGAGAGATCGTTGTCAATAGCTTCAAGATGCATGCGCATCTTGTTCTTCCAGTAGGGGTAGTCCGTCCCATCGAAGGTAGGACATCCCGCGGAAAGCTTGATCATACCTGCAGTCGACATAACTAGAACTCCAGGCGGTTAAACCAAAATCACACAGAACAAGGGAGTACCTTGCTTTGATACCTATTGAAAGTGTGTTATATCGACTAGAAGGGAGGGTGAATAGGCGATTTTTACCAATTCATCACTTGAGGAATTTGAAATGTGATGAATAACTAGCAGCGGAATGAGTAATCAAGTGCATGAGAAACATAGCAGTAGCATAGTCATCATGATGAAATAAAGCATGCACAGATTACAGGTAGCATGATATGGGATAAGCAGGTGAGGAACAAGGTAACTTGAAGAATTTGAGATGAGGAAGTTGTGAAAGTCTTCGGTCAAATTCTTCAAACAGTAAAGATCAATTTCATCAACAGGTATATGAGGAAATGAAAGGGTTGAGGAAATAGAACCAGGTAGCTCGATGAAGACAATGGTTTGATGACCCAGTTCCAACTGCTATGACAGTCGTACGTCTGGTTTGGAGCGGCCTGGTATTTAAACTATAGGACACACGGTCCTTACCGTATTCTCCTTGAGCTAAGGTCACAAAGTCCTCACCCAACACTCGTGGCAAGTCTTCAGGGTAGACTTCCAAAACCCTCACAAACTGGTCACCCAACGATCCACAATTGACTACTGGATGCTCTAGACCAAGGCCACTCCGTGATCCCCAATTAACTGCAGGATGCACTAGACCATGACGCCTAACCGTCTGGAAGATGCATAGTCTTCAAAGGTAACAAGCGTCGCTTCCACACAGGAACAATCTCTTCAGTGATGCTCAATCACTTTGGGTTTGGTGGTTTGGATTTGGGTTTTTCCTCACTGATGATTTTCTCTCAAAGTCCTCGGAGAATGGGTTCCTCTCTCAAATGACAAGTGTCAGTTCTCTCTCGGAGCAACCAACCAACTAGTGGTTGTGGGGGTGGCTATTTATAGCCAGGGTGTAACCTGACATGATAAGACATAAATGTCCCCAATGATATGACCGTTAAATAAGATGATTGGGGACAGCTGGCGCTAAGCACAACAACGGTCGGAATTTCGAACTATGAAAGTCCGCAGGCTTATCATGTTCCTCACTTGTAGGCAATTCGCACTGGCGAAATCCTAACTCCTCAGTCAGATCAATTTCATCAGAGACCAGAAGAACATCGTCTCTGTTACTGAAGAACTTGACTGAACTGCAAGAGATTTCCAAAGGCTTCACTCGAAGGATTGGATAGGTTGAGGCTTTTGGAGTTGAGCATCAGTTGTATTACCTCGGCCCCCTTTAACAGTACGGTGTTTCCTATGACTCAAATAAAGAGAATAAAACTACGAAAACAAAAGTCTTCACGCTTCATAGTCCTCGTTCATATATCTTCAAGGGCACACCAACTTCTTCATCTTCAAAGTCTTCAGGGAATAGCAAAGTCTTCACCAAAGTCTTCAGCTAAAGACATATTTTTAGGGGTCGATAATCTTCGAATATATCAAACTCCTCGTCGACTTATAAAGCCTGTGTACACTCACAAACACATTAGTTCCTTAACCTGTAAGTCTTCAATACACCAAAATCACTAAGGGGCGCTAGATGCACTTACAAAGGAACTCTTCCTTTTCCTTCTCCTCCAAAACAAAGAGAAGGTTGATATCACCCTATTGCAAATACCTTATAGCTTAATTTCTATCTCTTTCTGTATCCCATCGAATGCATATGTCAATTGTACCTTTTTGCAATATGTTTGTAATTACCTTGTAATTTTTTGCAGTATGTTTGTAATTACCTGAAACGTGCATAATATTTTCTTGGACACCTAAAGTTCTTTTTTGTTGATTCATTATGTTTGCTAGAAACATGATTGATAAGGTAATATTTTTGTGCTAATTGTATCAAGTTCATATAATGATATGATCCATATATGCAGGAAGAGAAAGATTCTGGATGGCGATTCCTATTAGTTGAGACAAAAGATTCTGTTAAGCTTGTCAACAGTTGTAAAGAGGGGTCTCAGTTGGTGGTTTAGGTATTCAAAAAAATTGTGGTTTAGCTGGAAGTACCATGTTATTTAGTGTTGTTCTTGATGTACCCGCTGCAACGGTTTGATACCACCATCCAACCTTTTTTTCCTTCTTTAAGATCAAAATGTTAGCAAACCATGGCCACCTCTGGTTTAATGGTTTCTTGATGATGAATCTGAAAGGCAGAAATTGGCGTCGTTGAAGCGTCACTTGGTGGCGGGGGGTTTTTCCAGCACTATTAGAAATGAGGGCTTTGCTACACCTACGTATAGATTCTAGGTAAAGTTATGTGATAGCTGATTTGTCATGATTATATTGGACGAAAAAACAGCTCAGGCCCCACCCTGCGAAAATCAGGGGGCGGTGGAGATGTAGATTATGAAGCTTAAGTAAGATTGCGTAACCACATTACGTAGGTGTAGGATTATTGTAGAAATGGATCTCAGATCTGAATATTGTGACGGCTACGACTCATTCTAGTCTAACAGTCCCTTTTAGTGGTAACTAGAAGAGCTAATCTCTGCATTCTGTACGCTGTAGGTACAAATGGTACCTACTTAAGCTCTGAGTGGTGTTTTTTCTCCATGAAGTCCTTCGTTGGTTTTCCTATGAAAATTGCAGAGATAGTTTTTTTCCTTCTCTTGTCATTTGTCACAAGTTTACTAACTTATGCTCAAATCTTGTTTGAATTTGTTTGTATTCGCAGTGTAGAATCTTTGTAGAATGTTTGATTGAGTATTTATGTGGAAAGCCTAGGCTAGTGCTGTTCTCTCTTCTGTTGTGGCTATATTTTAAAATTTGTGTAGCTCCGAACTGTCAGGTCGTGTGTAACGTGTGGGCAGCCCGCAGCACAAGGTCACCAAGTGTGTTTTACAGAAGAAGAAAAAAAGAATGGACCTGGGATCTACTCCTGAAGGAAACACATTAACACTAATCATACACATTGACATTAACATTTCAAAAAAGAATGGCTATAATAATCACACATTAACATTACAAGAAAACCCTGAAGGAAAATATAATGTATGATCCAGTGCTTGGGGAATCTTTCATCCTCTCCATCTTGCACATGTCGATGGTGTGCTGAAATTGCACATAAAGCAAGACAACTATATATATCACTCTAATATCTTTCATAAAAAGCAAATCAAGAGATTCATGTGAAGTATATTTAGTGGTGAACTGAAAGACAATAATTGAAGCAATTGTTTAGACTCCCAGTTATACTTCTCAAGGACTGCATCGACAAGCATTAAAACACAAATATAAATAAATACAACAAGTTTCAACTACAAAACTCCAAGTAGTGGCATCGAATGGAGCACACTCCACCAACTGGTTTTGTATACACATGACAACAAGCAGAGTGACCCTCTTCGAAATCATCAAACCAACACTTCTCAAACGGTATCAAAATGAAAAAGGCCCCCACCTGAACCAGTGGACTCCAGAGCGTCATCCCGCCCCAAACGAGTACCTCCGACGAGTTCTTGGCTCGTGCCAACCAACAACCACATCCCTATCTCAAGCTTGGGCTCCATCAAATCCAAGCGGCATTAAAAAATTCCACATGAACCAATGAACTCCCCTCTGGTGGTGAGCTATGTCATCCCCGCATCCAACAAGGTCTTGGCTCGCCCTCGTCGGCAACTCCACAGCTTCCCCGTATCGATTTTAGGGCTTCACTCTCCCCAATTGCAAAATCTATCTACAGTCAAATGCTATGATATATAGGGCACAGCCATGGCAAGTCCAGATGGATTTTGTGCAGTCATTTGGGATGCATCTATCTATCTAGAATTATAACATATATGATGCCCATCTTATTTTTCATCTTAGCAGGTATACAAATACTTAACTTACACAGCAATAGGTTAAGATTTTATGTTGCGACATTTTCAAAATAATGTTTCAAAATTCCAAACAGTGTACCCAACAGTTTTGAAACAATGTTGGAGGAAATCTAACATCAGTGGGCTTATCCCCAGAATATTTTGGGGATATTCATGCCATAACAGTTGTGACTGTTTGATGCTTCTTGCAAGTTGCAGCAGCAATACGATGCAAAGATTTTGATACATCGTTTCCACATAAATATCAATATGTAAATAGTACATTACGCATGAGTTAATAAGATGCAAAGATTTCGATACATCGTTTCCACATAAATATCAATATGTAAATAGTACATTACGCGTGAGTTAACAATCTAACTTGACCATCTGCGAAAGCTTCAGCAGGTGATCCATACAGTGATTCACTTGCACGGGCGAAAAACAGCCCCCCTATATGGACAATTGAATAAATAAATGAGTAGATGGACAACTGATGTAAACAAAACACCAGGCTTCGCCGGTTGTCTCTACCCTGAGCTGAACAAAGGATTCAACAACATTGCCAGTACATGCAATTGCAGAGATTTCAGTAACTGCCAAAATTTCCCAAACAATTCTACAATTTACGGTTACAAGATTGACATTGCTTCATTTGAGGTAAGTGCTCCCCAGAAACAAGAAAACATATGCAACCAAGGAGGTAAGAAGCTCAAGGGACCATGTAGGTGGGATGATAAATGTTGGGATAAGAGGGACCAACATAGAACCAACAATCCAGCCACCAACAAGTACTCCAAACCTGGAAGAACACATGCGTGAGCAAACATGCCATGGATAAAAAGCCAAAGCATTGGCTGAAGAAAATTTCACTAACCCAGTGGTTGATGCTCTCAGAAGGTTCTTCATCTTGTCATTAAGGAAGTATATGCACGAGAAGAGTGATATTGCAAGCTGCAGAGGTAAACCACATGTTAATACAGTGATCCCTAAGCTGGGAAGCTCTTCTAACTTCTAATATGTAAATATTCCTATGACTTATCAGGCCTTGCCATTGTTATCGAATTCTTAGCTGTCATACAGAAACATGAGTAAACAGATGCACAGGGCAAGCATTGTCGACTCTGATTTTATAGTTGGTGATTGGTTAAAACATAATGACACTCAATGTGGTACTTCTGTGAAATCAACAAATTACATTTCATGTTTTTTAGGTTAATCTGCACAAGCAACAACAGGAATGAAACATGTCATCAAACAAGAAAAGGCAGACCTTCAAAGGTCAGGATAATCAGAGCATATACCTGGAATGCAGGCCCATTCTCAGCAGAAGTTGCTATGCTCCATCCAGCGATGAAAGCAAAAAAGAATAATCTCTTGGAAATAATATCCATTGATGGCACCTCAAAGTATCCAAGAAATGCCTTTACCCATGAAGGGGATTCCTCGACTCGCTTTAAAAGCTTGGTTTTAAGATTAATTTTCGTTTTCTTCCTATACTGGTAGCTCTTCATTATTATCTTCTCATAAGCACCTTCAATAGCCTCTTCACTTGCTTCATGACCAGCATACTGTTGAACTAGAAAGTCTTTTGCACTCCTGATCTCTTCTTCAGATGCATCACGGTCAACACCAAGAAGCTTGTAGGGATCCCGCTCACGGTATCTTCGGAAGACAGGAGCATACTCTGCAGAGATACACATACACTTTGCTGACAAGGCCCTCAGATAAACACAAAGAATGTAGCATATGACTCTGGACATTCTTATCAGTGATAATAACAACTGAGAGTTGCAAGAAGAAGAACTGTGGAAACAGCTAAATATAAATCGACACAAGCTATAACAGCTAAACAAATGAAAGGTCTCTACCTACGAATTTGCATTTCATGTCAACATTCAAGAACAAAATATTACTTCCTCGGTCCAGAATTAGTTGATGCTCAAACGGATGTATCTAGACGAGCGTCAACTAATTCCGGACGAAGGGAGTACTTGTGAGCAGAGCTGCAGACTGTATTTCGTTTTGTATAGATGATGATTATAAAACAGGTTTATCGGTACTTCATAAATTGTAATAAATCCCAAGTCTGTGGTCGGTGATACTCCCTCCGTCCCATATTAATTGACGCTCAAATGGATGTATCTACCACTGAAATACGTCTAGATACATCTGTTAGAACGTCAATTAATATGGGACGGAGGAAGTAGTATCTAATTGTGTATAGTATACAGCAGCAAGTCAACAATGAAACAGAAAAAAATCATTTTAGTTCTTTGTTATCAGAATAGCAGTTTCTATTTCAGCTAACTGAACGCTGAAAAAAAACATGGGTCCATTAGTTTGATTGATCCCCCAGATAACAAAGATATAGTACTGAACCAGCAACCGCATTCTGTGTTCCTCACTGATATTCCTTCCCAGTGCCTCTAAATTGTCCCCATAATGCATATGCATCTATCCTCTCTAAATTATGTGAAAAGCTTCTCACCAATAAATATTCCTCCAAATCTGCACCATTTGCACACATTGTTGTAACTCCACACTTCCTCATGATCACAATGCAATTTATGCTCAGGTCACCACCAGTTAACATTATCAGTTATTAACGAACAGAGAGCCAACTCAATTGTGCACAGCCCACACATATTATTCCTTGCCTCGTGCACCAGCAACGCAAAGGCCACCTACAGTACCATCCTTCTTTTTTTTTGCGAATACCTACAGTACCATCCAATCCTACAACCTCCGAAAATAAAATCAGCCAAGGCATTCACATGGGACCTAGGGCTTGAATAGTAATCTTACGGTAGCTGAATCCGCTGTCTCCGGTGTCGCTCGAACCGGCGCCGATAGAGAGGCTCATGGAACACCGTACCCCCCGCAGCCGCAGCCGCAGCGGCGAGACGCCTCCGTGCACCGCCACAGCCCCATACGCGCTCCTGCCAATGCTGCACCCAACAGAATCACAGGCACATGGCCTAGTCAGAGCGCGAGAAAAGAAAGAGACCGGAGATCAAGGAACCAGGGGGTTTAAGGCTGTGCTGACCGACGGGGCGGAGGGAGAGGACGGGCGAGGAAGGATGCGGCCGTCGCCTGCATCTCCGACGCCGGCGGCGGTTGATAGGGATGCGGCGGCAAGGTGGTCGCGGGCGAGGCGGACCGCCGTGGGAGGGAGATGGGATTGGATAGAAAGACGAGACGGAGAAGGGGAGGGGGTAGGCAGGCAGGTGATGGGCCTGTGAGGCTGGGTTTGCTACCTACGGACATTAGTGGGCCGGGCTTTGTTCACTTCCTTTTCTCTTTTGAGTTGATTTGGGTTGTTCTTTAGGATGTTCCATTGGTGAAGTTGTTGGTGGTCCTATGTCGTGAAGCCTCCCTCACATGTAATTCATTATTAACTCAATCAAATCAAATTAAATCTTTTGCAATGCCTCCCCTAGTGGGTGTAAGGTAATTGCATTAACTCAATCAAAACAAATCAAATCATAGTACTTGTAAAAAAAATCAAATCATACCAGCTATATGTCGGACAAGGACAATCAAAACAAATCAAATCGTATGCATTAACTCGATCAAATAAAACAAGGTCAACTACTATATTAGAGTACGATGGGTGTAAGGGATATGTCGGACACGATTGGTGTCATTAGAATACGTATGCCCATGTTGCAATGCATGGGCAATTAGCTAGTTTCGGAAAAGACTTTCTCATGGCTGCACGTTCCAACGCGTGATGGACTGCTTGGAGTTTATCCTAACCATTATCCTCCCCTGATTTTAAGTGTTGCCCGGTTAGATTTATTTCCTAATCTATCTACTCTCCCCTGATTTTACGTTGCGCACTTTCTCTAATCTTTCTCTGCCTCTCCCCCCCCCCTATTTCAAGGGGATGGGTGGCTGCATGCCGGGAACCGATACGTGCTCAGAGTTTGCATGGAAAGTAAAATTGTAAAGAAAGAAAAAGGAAACAGACACATGAAGGCAGATCAATGTGGAAACATACGTTGTCGGAAACCGAGTGTGACAACGCCCACGCGCGAGATAGCCACTTGAATCAAAAAAGACTTTTACAAATCAGATATCCGTAAAAGAAACATGGACTCTTAGGCATCTAAATCTGAAGTAAGTCCTCCCAAAATGTCAATTGGACATCTCACACTACTTCAAAGTACTTGTGTCTTGGAATTTTGAATCCATAAGATGGAGGCTACAAAGACACCATGACAATAGAGGGGAGATGTCCAATGGTGCTTGCCCATCCTCTAAAAAAATCAACCTCTAGGAGAAGGAAAGGATGTCTTGCCATGGTATGTCTCCGGGTGAGATTGGTGGATTTTGTGGTAGTAGTTATTTCCTCCACGATAGTTTATTTTGCATAGGATTATTTGAAGAGTTTCTTTGAATTGTAGGAGTTAGAAAATATGGATAAATAAATCACGAGATGAGATGTGCTTCAGGATTTTGAAACTCATGAGTTTTTCAGTATTGGTGCCTTCTAGATGGTACACACGAAATGAAGAAAAAAACTCCCTCTGTCCTATAATATCAGAGCATTTTTAACACTAGTGTAGTTGTTGGGGAACGTTGCATGGGAAACAAAAAATTTCCTATGCACACGTAGATCTATCCATGGTGATGAGCATCTACGAGAGGGAGAGTGGATCTACGTACCCTTGTAGATCGCTAAGCGGGAAGCGTTAAGAAGCGCGATTGGTGTAGTCGAACGTCTTCGCGATCCAAATCGCCGTGCGTCCCGCGATCCAATCACGATCCGTCCCGCGATCCAATCACGATCCGTCTAGCGATCCAATCACGATCCGTCCCACGAACTTGATCACAATCCGTCCCACGAACTTGATCACGATCCGTCCCACGAACTTGATCACGATCCTTCCGATCTAGCGCCGAACGGACGGCACCTCCGCGTTCAGCACACGTACAGCTTGATGACGATCTCCGCTATCTTGATCCAGCAAGAAGGAGCAGAGAGGTAGAAGAATTCTCCAGCAGCGTGACAGCGCTCCGGCGATGGTGGTGGAGCTATTCCGGCAGGGCTTTGCCTAAGCACTGCAGAAAACCGATCTAGAGGAGAAACTATGCATTGGAGAAACGGGCAGCACATGGCTAAAAATTCTATGCTAAAACCCTAAAACCTCTAGTATATATAAGAGGAAGAGAGGAGGAGGCTTGGCACAAGGTCCAAGACTCCAAGGAGTCGGCCGAACCAGGTGGAGGAGGTGGACTCCACCTCCAATCCTAGTAGGACTAGGATTCACCCTATTTTTGCCTTTTTCCACTTTTTCTCTTTAGGCCTTTTTTCCCAAACCGCATGGGCCTTGTGTGGGACTTCCACCAGCCCACTAAGGGCTGGTAAACACTCTCCCACAACCCATGGAGCCTCTTGGGTCGAAATACCCCTCCCGATGGTCTCCCAGTACACTACCGACACTCCCGGTACACTACCGATGAGCCCGAAACTTTTCCGGCGACCAAAACAGGACTTCCTATATATGAATCTTTACCTCTGGAACATTCCGGAGCTCCTCGTGACGTCTGGGATCTCATCCGAGACTCCGAAAAACATTCGGTCACCACCATACATAACTCTATACTACAGAAATGTCACCAAACCTTAAGTGTGCAGACCTTGCGGGTTCGAGAACTATGTAGACATGACCGAGACACCTCTACGGTAAATAACCAATAGCAGGCCCTGGATGCCCATATTGGTTCCTACATATTCTACAAAGATCTTTATCGGTCGAACCTCTATGCCAAGGATTCAGTTAATCCCGTATGATGTTCCCTTTGTTCTTCGGTATGTTACTTGCCCGAGATTCGATCGTCGGTATCTCCATACCTAGTTCAATCTCGTTACCGGCAAGTCTCTTTACTCGTTCTGTAATACAAGATCCCGTGACTAACACTTAGTCACATTGCTTGCAAGGATTATTGTGATATTGTATTACCGAGTGGGCCCCTGAGATACCTCTCTATCACACGGAGTAACAAATCGCAGTCTTGATCCATGCCAACTCAACAGACACCCTCGGAGATACCTATAGAGCACCTTTATAGTCACCCAGTTACGTTGTGACATTTGATACACACAAGGCACTCCTCCGGTATCCGTGAGTTGCATGATCTCATGGTCATAGGAACATATACTTGATATGCAGAGAACAGTAGCAATAAACTGACACGATCATATGCTACGTTTGTAGTTTGGGTCTTGTCCATCACATCGTTCTCCTAATGATATGATCCCGTTATCAAATGACATCTCATGTCAATGGCTAGGAAACCTTGACCATCTTTGATCAACGAGCTAGTTCACTAGAGGCATACTAGGGACATAGTGTTGTCTATTTACCCACACATGTAATGTGTTTCCAATTAATACAATTATAGCATGGATAATAAACGATTATCATGAACAAGGAATATAATAATAAACACTTTATTTATTGCCTCTAGGGCATATTTCCAATAGTCTCCCACTTGCACTAGAGTCAATAATCTAGCTCACATCACGATGTGATTTACATTGTAATGAATCGAACACCCATGCAGTTTTGATGTTGATCATGTTTAGCCCTTGGAAGAGGTTTAGTCAACGGGTCTGCAACATTCAGATCCGTGTGCACTTTACAAACATTTATGTCCTTCTCCTTGATGTAATCGCGGATGGAGTTGAAGCGTCGCTTTATGTGTCTGGTCCTCTTGTGAAACCTTGGTTCCTTGGCCAGAGCAATGGCACCAGTGTTGTCACAGAACAGGTTCATTGGATTCAGTGCACTCGGCACTACTTCAAGATCTGTCATGAACTGCTTCATCGAGACACCTTCCTTCGCCGCCTCCGAGGCTGCGATGTACTTCGCTTCACATGTAGAATCGGCTACCACACTTTGCTTGGAACTGCACCAGCTTACCGCTCCCCCGTTAAGAATAAATATGTATCCGGTTTGTGACTTAGAGTCATCCGGATCAGTGTCAAAGCTTGCATCGACGTAACCCTTTATGACGAGCTCTTCATCACCTCCATAAACGAGAAACATTTCCTTAGTCCTTTTCAAGTACTTAAGGATATTCTTGACCGCTGCCCAGTGTTCCATTCCAGGATCACTTTGAAACCTTCTGGCCATACTTATGGCAAGGCTGACATCCGGTCTTGTGCACATCATTGAATACATGATAGAGCCTATGGCTAAAGCATAGGGGATGACACTCATCTTTTCTCTATCTTCTGCAGTCACTAGGCATTGAGTCTTACTCAACTTCACACCTTGTAAAACAGGCAAGAACCCCTTCTTGGACTGATCCATTTTGAACTTCTTCAAAACTTTGTCAAGATATGTGCTCTGTGAAAGTGTTATTAAGCGTCTTGATCTATCTCTATAGATCTTAATACCTAATATGAAAGCAGCTTCTCCTAGGTCCTTCATTGAAAAACTCTTGTTCAAATATTCCTTCACGCTTTCCAGCATTTCTATATTGTTTCCAATCAACAATATGTCATCCACATATAATACTAGAAACGCTATAGAGATCCCACTCACTTTCTTGTAAATACAAGCTTCTCCATAAACTTGTATAAACTCAAACTCTTTGATCACCTCATCAAAACGCTTATTCCAACTCCGAGATGCTTGCACCAGTCCATAAATGGATCGCTAGAGTTTGCAAACTTTGTCAGCATTCTCTGGATCGACGAAACCTTCTGGTTGCATCATATACAACTCTTCCTCAAGGAAACCGTTGAGGAACGCTGTTTTGACATCCATCTGCCAAATTTCATAGTCGAAATAAGCAGCTATTGCCAACATGATTCTGACAGACTTAAGCATTGCTACGGGTGAGAAGGTCTCATCGTAGTCAACTCCTTGAACTTGTGAAAAACCCTTTGCCACAAGTCGAGCTTTATAGACGGTGACATTATCGTCCGCGTCTGTCTTCTTCTTAAAGATCCGTTTGTTCTGAATGGCCTTTTGCCCTTTAGGTAATACTTCCAAAGTCCATACTTTGTTTTCATACATGGATCCCATCTTGTATTTCATGGCCTCTAACCATTTCTCAAAATCCGGGCTCATCACTGCTCCTCCATAGCTCGTAGGTTCATTGTTGTCCAACAACATGACCTCCAAGACAGGGTTGCCGTACCACTCAGAGTAGTACGCGGCCTTGTTGACCTACGAGGTTCAATAGTAGCTTGATCCGAAGCTTCATGACCATCATCATTAACTTCCTCTTCTACCATCGTAGTTTCCACAAAAACATCTTTCTGCGCTGCGCTACTTTCTGGTTGAAGTAAAGGTTCAATAACCTCATCAAGCTCTATTTTCCTCCCACTCAATTTTTTCGAGAGAAACTCTTTCTCAAAAAATGTTCCGTTCTTAGCGACAAACACTTTGCCTTCGGATCTGAGATAGGGGTATACCCGAGTGTCTCTTTCAGGTATCCTATGAAGACGCATTTTTCCGCTTTGGGTTCCAGCTTTTCAGGCTGAAGCTTTTTGACATAAGCATCACATCCCCAAACTTTAAGAAATGACAACTTTGGCCTCTTGCCAAACCACAGTTCATATGGTGTTGTCTCAACAGATTTTGATGGTGCCCTATTTAAAGTGAATGCAGCTGTCTCTAATGCATAACCCCAAAACAATAGTGGCAAATCAGCAAGAGACATCATAGAACGCACCATATCTAATAAGGTTCGATTACGATGTTCGAACACACCATTACGCTGTGGTGTTCCGGGCGGTGTCAACTGTGAAACAATTCCACAATGTCTTAAGTGACTGCCAAACTCATAACTCGGATATTCACCTCCTCGATCAGATCGCAGGAACTTAATCTTCTTATTACGATGATTCTCAACTTCACTCTGAAATTGCTTGAACTTTTCAAATGTTTCAGACTTGTCTTTCATTAAGTAAATATACCCATATCTACCTAAGTCATCAGTGAAGGTGAGAAAATAACGATATCCACCACGCGCTGTAACATTCATTGGACCGCACACATCAGTATGTATGATTTCCAATAAGTCACTCGCCCGTTCTATTGTTCCAGAGAACGGCGTTTTAGTCATCTTGCCCATGAGGCATGGTTTGTTGGGAGACGTAGTAGTAAATCAAAATTTTCCTACGTGTCACCAAGATCTATCTATGGAGAAACCAGCAAACGAGCGGGGAGAGATTGGATCTTCATACCTTTGAAGATCGCTAAGCGGAAGCGTTGCTAGAACGCGGTTGATGGAGTCGTACTCGCAGCGATTCAGATCGCGGTAGATCCGATCAAGTGCCGAACGGACGGCACCTCCGCGTTCAACACACGTGCAGCCCGATGACGTCTCATATGCCTTGATCCAGCAAGGAGGGAGGAGAGGTTGAGGGAGAGCTCCGGCAACACGACGGCGTGGTGGCGGTGGAGCTGCGTGGTACTCCGGCAGAGCTTCGCTAAGCACTACGGAGAACGAGGAGAGGGAGGAGTAGGGTTGCACCAGGGAGGAGATGAACTCGTGTGTTGTGCAGCCCCAAATACCTCCACTATATATAGGAGGAGGGGAGGAGAGGTGCTGCGCCCTAGTGTTCCACCCTAGGGGCTGGCGGCAGCCACCAGATGGCATTTGGCCGACGGCCAGGTCAGGGAAAGGTGGAGGCGCCCTAGGGTGGGCCTTAAGGCCCATCTAAGCCTAGGGTTTCCCCCTTCCACCCTTGCTGCGCCTTGGGATGGGGTGGGAGGCGCACCAGCCCACCTAGGGGCTGGTTCCCTCCCACTCTTAGCCCATGGAACCTTTCGGGGCAGGTGGGCCCACTTGGTGGACCCCCGGAACCCTTCCGGTGGTCCCGGTACACTAGCGTAGACACCCGGAACACTTCCGGTAACCAAAACCTCACTTCCTATATATCAATCTTCGTCTACGGACCATTCCAGGACTCCTCGTGACGTCCGGGATCTCATCCGGGACTCCGAACAACCTTCGGTAACCACGTACACTATTTCCCTATAACCCTAGCGTCATGGAACCTTAAGTGTGTAGACCCTACGGGTTCGGGAGACACGTAGACATGACCGAGACACCTCTCCGGTCAATAACCAACAGCGGGATCTGGATACCCATGTTGGCTCCCACGTACTCCACGATGATCTCATCAGATGAACCACGATGTCAAGGATTCAATCAATCCCGTAATTCCCTTTGTCTATCGGTATGGTACTTGCCCGAGATCCGATCGTCGGTATCACCATACCTTGTTCAATCTCGTTACCGGCAAGTCTCTTTACTCGTTCCGTAATACATCATCCCGTGACTAACTCCTTAGTCACATTGAGCTCATAATGATGATGTCTTACCGAGTGGGCCCAGAGATACCTCTCCGTCACACGGAGTGACAAATCCCAGTCTCGATTCGTGTCAACCCAACAAACACTTTCGGAGATACCCATAACGTACCTTTATAGCCACCCAGTTACGTTGTGACGCTTGGCACACCCAAAGCATTCCTACGGTATCCGGGAGTTAGACAATCTCATGGTCTAAGGAAACGACACTTGACATTGAAAAGCTTTAGCAAACGAACTACACGATCTTGTGCTATGCTTAGGATTGGGTCTTGTCCATCACATCATTCTCCTAATGATGTGATCCCATTATCAACGACATCCAATGTCCATGGTCATGAAACCGTGACCATCTATTGATCAACGAACTAGCCAACTAGAGGCTCACTAGGGACACGTTGTGGTCTATGTATTCACACATGTATTACGGTTTCCGGTTAACACAATTATAGCATGAATAACAGACAATTATCATGAACTAGGAAATACAATAATAACCATTTTATTATTGCCTCTAGGGCATATTTCCAACATGGTTCACATGTGTCAAGTGATTCAAAATCAAGTGACTCCAAAAGTCCATCAACATGGAGCTTCCTCATGCGTTTTACACCAATATGACCTAAACGGAAGTGCCACAAGAAAGTGGTACTATCATTATCAACTCTACATCTTTTGGCATCAATGTTATGAACATGTGTGTCATCACTATCAAGATTCAATATGAATAAACCCCTAACATTGGGTGCGTGACCATAAAAGATATTACTCATATAAATAGAACAACCTTTATTCTCTGATTTAAATGAGTAACCGTCTCGCAACAAACAAGATCCAAATATAATGTTCATGCTTAACGTAGGCACTAAATAACAATTATTCAGGTTCATCACTAATCCCGATGGTAATCGAAGAGAGAGCGTGCCGACAGCGATCACATCAACCTTGGAACCATTTCCCACACGCATCGTCACTTCGTCCTTTGCCATCCTTTGTTTATTCTGTAGTTCCTGCTTTGAGTTGCAAATGTGAGCAACCGAACCGGTATCAAATACCCAGGCACTACTATGAGAGCTAGTAAGGTACACATCAATAACATGTATATCATATATACCTTGTTTGTCGTTGGCCGCCTTCTTGTCAGCCAGGTACTTGGGGCAGCTACGCTTCCAGTGACCAGTTCCCTTGTAATGAAAGCACTCAGTTTCTGGCTTGGGTCCATGCTTGGGCTTCTTTACAGGAGTAGCAACTGCTTTGCCATCCTTCTTGGTTTTACCCTTCTTGCCCTTGCCTTTTACCTTGCCATTTATTTTGAAACTAGTGGTTTTATTGACCATCAACACTTGATGTTCTTGCTGGATTTCAGTCTCAGCGACTTTTAGCATCGCAAACAGCTCGGCGACTGACTTGTTCATCCCATGCATGTTATAGTTCATCACAAAGCTCTTATAACTAGGTGGCAGTGATTGAAGAACTCTGTCAGTGATCGCCTCTGGTAGAAGGGCAATTCCCAACTCCGCTAGACGAGTTGAATACCCAGACATTCTGAGTATATGTTCACTAATAGACCCGTTCTCCTCCATCTTGCAAGCATAGAACTTATCGGAGGTTTCATACCTCTCGATCCAGGCATTCTTCTGAAAGATAAACTTCAACTCCTGGAACATATCATATGCTCCATGACGTTCAAAATGTATTTAAAGTCTCGGTTCTAAGCCATACAATATTGCACACTGAACTATTGAGTAATCTCCAGTACGTGCCTCCCAAGCGTTCTTAACGTCTTCGGAGGTCATATCTTCTGGTTGGTCACCAAGCGGTGCATCAAGGACATATGATTTCTGGGAAGCCGTGAGGATAATCCTCAGATTACGGGCCCAGTCAACAAAGTTACTTCCATCATCTTTCAACTTAGCTTTCTCTAGGAACGCATTAAAATTCAGGGGTGCTACTGCGCGAGCCATTGATCTACAACATAAATATGCAAAGTTTACTTAGACTATTGTTCAAGATAATGAGTTTAGTTAATCAAATTACTAAAGCTCCCACTCAAATTGACATCTCTCAGGCCATCTGAGTGTCACGTGATCCAAATCCACCAACTGAAGTCCGATCATCACGTGAGTTGAGGTGGCTTCAATGGTGAACATCATTATGTTGATCATATCTACTATATGAATCATGCTCGATCTTTCGGTCTCTTGTATTCCGAGGCCATGTCTATACATGCTAGGCTCATCAAGTTTAACCCGAGTGTTCTGCACGTGCAACACTGGCTTGCACCCGTTGTATGTGAACTTAGAGTCTATCACACCCGATCATCACGTGGTGTCTCAACATGACGAACTTTCGCAACGGTGCACACTCGGGGAGAACACAATTTATTTTGAAATTAAGTGAGGGATCACCTTATAATGCTACCGTCGTCCTAAGCAAAACAAGGTGCATAAAAGGATTAACATCACATGCAAATCATAAGTGACATGATATGGCCATGAACTTGTGGTTTTGATCTCCATCTTGAAAGCACTGGCATGATCTCCATCATCACCGGCAAGACACCATGATCTCCATCAACGTGTCGCCATCGAGGTTGTCATGCCCAACATGCTTCTACTACTATTGCTACCGTTTAGCGATAAAGTAAAGCATTACATAGCGCTTAATGATTGACACGCAGGTCATACAATAATTAAAGACAACCCTATGGCTCCTGCCGGTTGCCGTACTCATCGACATGCAAGTCGTGATAATCTATACATCACATGATCATCTCATACATCACATATATCACATAATGTAATTGGCCATATCACATCACAACATACTTGCAAAAACAAGTTAGACGTCCTCTAATTGTTGTTGCATGTTTTACGTGGCTGCTACGGGTATCTAGCAAGAACAATTCTCATCTACGCAAAAACCACAACGGTGATACACTAGTTGCTTTTCAACCTTCTCAAGGACCGCCTTTGTCGAATCCGATCCAACTAAAGTGAGAGAAACTGGCACCCGCAAGCCATCTATGCAACAAGTCGCGGTCGAGGGAACCGGTCTCTCGTAAGCGTACGAGTAATGTTGGTCCGGGCCGCTTCATCTCACAATACCGCTGAACCAAAATCCGACCAAGGGAGGAAGCAATCTAAGTATCAACGCCCACAAACTTTTTGTGTTCTACTCGAGATCTCATCTACAAATAGACCTAGCTCATGATGCCACTTTTGGGAACGTTGCATGGGAAATAAAAAAATTCCTACGCACACGCAGATCTATCCATGGTGATGAGCATCTACGAGAGGGGAGAGTGGATCTACGTACCCTTGTAGATCGGTAAGCGAGAAGCGTAAAGAAACGCGGTTGGTGTAGTCCAACGTCTTCGCAATCCAAATCGCCGTGCGTCCCGCGATCCAATCACGATCTGTCCCGCGATCCAATCACGATCCGTCCCGTGATCCAATCATGATCCGTACCACGAACTTGATCACGATCCGTCCCACGAACTTGATCACGACCCTTCCGATCTAGCGCCGAACGGACGGCACCTCCGCGTTCAGCACACGTACAGCTTGATGACGATCTCCGCCGTCTTTATCCAGCAATAAGGAGCGGGGAGGTAGAAGAATTCTCTGGTAGCATGACGATGCTACGGCGATGGTGCTGGAGCTATTATGGAAGGGCTTCGCCTAAGCACTGCAGAAAACCGATCTAGAGGAGAAACTATGCACTGGAGGAACAGGCAACACGTGGCTGAAAATTCTGTGTAAAAACCCTAAAACCTCCAGTATATATAAGAGGAAGAGAGGAGGAGGCTTGACACAAGTTCCAAGCCTCCAAGGAGTCGGCCGAACCAGGTGGAGGAGGTGGACTCCACCTCCAATCCTAGTAGGACTAGGATTCATCCTATTTTTGCCTTTTTTCCACTTTTTCTCTTTAGGCCTTTTTCCCCAAACCACATGGGCCTTGTGTGGGACTTCCACCAGCCCACTAAGGGCTGGTAAACACTCTCCCACAGCCCATGGAGCCTCTTGGGTCGAAATACCCCTCCTGATGGTCTCCCGGTACACTACCGGCACTCCCGGTACACTACCGATGAGCCCGAAACTTTTCCGGCGACCAAAACAGGACTTCCTATATATGAATCTTTACCTCCGGACCATTCCGGAGCTCCTCGTGACGTCCGGGATCTCATACGGGACTCCTAAAAACATTCGGTCACCACCATACATAACTCTATACTACCAAAACGTCACCAAACCTTAAGTGTGCAGACCCTGCGGGTTCGAGAACTATGTAGACATGACCGAGACACCTCTACGGTCAATAACCAATAGCGGGACCTAGATGCCCATATTGGTTCCTACATATTCTATGAAGATCTTTATCGGTCGAACCTCTATGTCAAGGATTCAGTTAATCCCGTATGATGTTCCCTTTGTTCTTCGGTATGTTACTTGGCCGAAATTCGATCGTCGGTATCTCCATACCTAGTTCAACCTCGTTACCGGCAAGTCTCTTTACTCGTTCCGTAATACAAGATCCCGTGACTAACACTTAGTCACATTGCTTACAAGGCTTATTGTGATGTTGTATTACCGAGTGGGCCCTGAGATACCTCTCCGTCACACGGAGTAACAAATCCCAGTCTTGATCCATGCCAACTCAACAAACACCCTCAGAGATACCTATGGAGCACCTTTATAGTCACCCAGTTACGTTGCAACGTTTGATACACACAAGGCACTCCTCCGGTATCCGTGAGTTGCATGATCTCATGGTCATAGGAACATATACTTGACATGCAGAAAACAGTAGCAATAAACTGACACGATCATATGCTACATTTGTAGTTTGGGTCTTCTCCATCACATCATTCTTCTAATGATATGATACTGTTAGCAAATGATATCTCATGTCAATGGCTAGGAAACCTTGACCATCTTTGATCAACGAGCTAGTTCACTAGAGGCATACTAGGGACATAGTGTTGTCTATTTACCCACACATGTAATGTGTTTCCAATTAATACAATTATAGCATGGATAATAAATGATTATCATGAACAAGAAAATATAATAATAAACACTTTATTTATTGCCCCTAGGGCATATTTCCAACAGTAGTGTCAAAAATGCTTTTATAATATGGAACGAAGGGAGTACGTATTTTGACACTGCCATGAAAGCTAATGTTCAGAGGGATTTTTTTTCAAAACAGAAGCAAAGATTGCCTCATCTATGAAATAAGCATAAGAGAATTGCCTAGTTAATTATGGAAAATCGGGAAAAAACCAGAACAACAAGGGCCCACTCCCATAGACCGAAACACTCAGGGCAAAGCCCACCCTAATCGACAACATGCCGACCTGTGCCAGACAACGCAGCTCCGACTCTGACGGGGAACTCAAAAGAACAAACTAGGCATGGCTGGCGCCACGGAAGATCGCCGAACGGGCCACATGCAACCAGTCATCGTACACCACAGGGCCCCGCCGCCGCAGCTTCGACTCCACAACAACAAACTATCCGAGGCAATACCATGAACACCCCGGAGAAGAGCCGACTACCACAAACCATTGTCACGTCGCTGACATCGCCCCCACCATCATCGTTGCCACAAAAGTTTGGACGCCATACTAATACTCTCAGGGCCGCCGCCCCGACATCCACCGCTCTGTCGCGCCCAGCAAAATCAACCTGCACCGCCTTACAGGGTCGCCGCCCCGACATACCATTGCTCCCCTCGAGCAGCAGTGTCGCACAACCCAGCTACCCGTAGCCCATGCTGCTCAGGGCAAGCCCTCGCAGACCATGAACGGCGCACCACATCCGGGGCCGACGCCCCGACGTAAAGTCAGACCGCCCCCTCTGGGGCGCATTGACCGAGCCGACACCCTTACCGCCCAAGCAGGGCAAGGATGCCACCTAATCAATGTCAAGATAGATCCCCACCTCATAGAGCTGCCACTCCCATTGTTCCCGAGATCGCCATCTCGACACACAAACAGAAATCACTCGGAGCCACCACCCCGACATCCACTCTCCCCAACAACGAAGAGATCCGTGCAAACTGTAGAATGCAGACTCTCCTGAAAACACAATGTGCTCCCTTGGTGGTTTTGATAATTCATGACAACATACATTGTCTCTTGTACTAATACTTTCATCTAGTACATTTCAGATAAAGTCCATAGAGAGATGGGTTGGCAAAAGGAGTGTGGAGAGTATCCCCATGAAGAAGAAGGAGTAGGAATAGCATTGGCCAAGCTTCAAGGAAGAGTACTCTACATTTTATCTTTTGTGAGAGATCACTTTGAGTCCATAGGAAAGCCAATACTATTAAAAGTGGGTAAGGTTTTATTGGTGAACAAAATGCTCATACGTACACAAGTGATAGTCACCACATACACCCACAAGCTCTTCCACAAAACTCTGTCCAAAGCCAAATATTCAAAATCGGTGCAACCAACATTTTCCACTCGGTGCCACCGATTCCTAAACCTAGACAGACTCAGCCAAACCCTAGCCACCTCGGTGCAACCGATTCCATTTCGGTGCCATCGAGTTAGGTTGCCAACTTCCTATTACGCAAATTCACAATATCGGTCCCACCGAGATTGTTGGATCGGCGTCACTGAGATTGGGCAATCTGACTGTTGGTCACCTTATCGGTGCTACCGAGTTTCCTATATCGGTCTCACCAAGATTCAAAAGTTGCCACCTTTTGGTCACTTCAGTACCACCGAGATTAACACATCAGTGTCATCGAGTTGGTCATATTGTGTGTAACGGTTGGATTTTTGGAGATGCCTATATATACCCCTCCGCCACCACTCACTCTCAAGAGAAGCACTGAGAACAGTTCCCCACTCATGCCTAGTGATTTCCTGAGAGAGAGCCACCTACTCATGTTTTGAGATCATGCCATTCCATTCCTACCATATGAATATTGATCTCTAGCCTACCCAAATCGCTTTCCACCCAATCAATCTCTTCTACCAAGCCAAATCTGTGAGAGAGCGATTGTGTGTTGAGGAGTCTATTATCTTGAAGCACAAGAGAAAGGAGTTCATCGACACAATCGATCCTATTACCTTGTGGAGGGTGGTGCCTCCTAGATTGGTTAGGTGTAGCTTGGGAGCCTCCTATTTCATGTTGTGGAGTGAACCAAGAAGTTTGTAATGGCAAGGAGATCGCCTACTTCGTGAAGATCTACACCGAGTTAGGCTAGTCCTCCGTGGACGTAGGCCGTCATGGTATAGTCAAGGATGCTTCTTTGTGGAACCCTCCATGGTTAGTGCCCTCTGTGGACTCTCGCGACTGTTACCCTCCGTGGGTTGAAGACTCCTTGAACGTGGATGTACGATAGCACCACCTATCGGAACCACGGGAAAATCTTGTGTCCCTCATGCGTTTGATCACTCTATCTCTACTCCTTACTTCCATGTGCAATGTCTTTACTTTACGCTGCTATACTTGATGACTTGCATGTGTATTGTGTTCTAGATTTGCTATGTATGCTAAAAACTACCAACACTTGATTTGTGCTTGAGGTAGTTTTAAATTCCTGCAAGTAGTCTATTCACCCCTCTCTAGACATACACTTTTAGTGATCCTGTAATTGGTATCAGAGCATTGGTATCTATTGCTTCGGTTTCAACACCGTGGAGGAAGATGGATGTGTCTAGTGTGGAGAGTTTGTATTGTAGAGTGCCCATTCTTGATAGTGAGTACTATAGTCGATGGAAGAATGCCATGATTGATCTATTTGACAAATTACATTTGAGAAAACATATTGGAAACCCCTATGTGCTCCCCATTGATGAATTGCATCCCACACACGAAGAGGACATTGACATGCTTGGTAACCTTAGAAGTGTCAATCTTATTGTTATAGGCTTCCCAAGATTCGTGCTTTCTCAATTGAAGAACTTTGCATGTGCTTATACTTTGTGGACTGATTTGGATAAATGATATCCAAATCTTTCATTAGGAAATCTTGATGAAATTCTTCATAAACTGTTGCTTTTCACAAAATGAAGCCTAGTGATCCAAACTTTGATAAATGCCTATTTGAGCTCCGTGATCTTATGAGTGCTAAAGGATATGTCACTACTGTCAACAACATTGTTATTGAAGCCATTCGCATTCATAAACTTGAACATCGTCATGGTTACGATTCTAACGAGTCTCTTGGTTTCTATGACGAGGAGATTCCTCCGAATGATGACAATGAAGAACATGGCTACTATGATGAAGATGAGTTGTTCGACATCAAGCATGAAAAGATCATGAGGAATCTAAGTCTAATGGCAAACTTCAACGATTACATGTCCGGCGGAAAAGAGTGGATTATCAATAGTGGATGCATGGATCACATGACTAGCGTTAAAGACATGTTCCAAGAGATCACGCCTAATCAAAGTCCTCGAAGGTACGTAACCTTTGGAGCCAACTCTAAGGGTAAGGTACTTGGCCTTGGTAAGGTGGACATATCTCATGATAGCTCAATTCAAAATGTGATGCTTGTTTAATCCCTTGGCTACAATCTTCTTTCCGTATCTAGACTAGCAGACTTCGGTTTCAATGTGCTACTTACTAAAGTAGATTGCCAAGTGTTTCGATTTGATAATCATAAAATTGTCCTTACCGATATTCGTAGAGGTGATCTATACATTGTTGATTTCATTAAAAAGGCCCAACCTCGTACTTGTCTAATTGCAAAATCATCTAAAGGTTGGTTGTGGCATAGAAGGCTTGGACATGTAGGCATGCGCAATCTAGATAAGCTTATCAAGGGCGATCACATTCTAGGTGTTAAGGATGTTATCTTCCACAAAGATAGACTGTGTAGAGCCTGTCAAGTAGGAAAGCAAGTGTGTGGAAGTCATCCGGTCAATAATATCATGACTACTAGGAGACCACTTGAGTTACTTCATATGGATCTTTTTGGTCCCAATGCTTACAAGAGTCTCGGTGGAAACTCTTATGGTCTAGTTATAGTTGATGATTTTTCCAGATTTACGTGGGTATTTTTTCTTGATGATAAGTTGCAGGCACAAAAAATCTTCAAGAACTTCGCTCGCAAAGTGCAAATTCAGTTTGAAGTGAAGATCAAGAAGGTTCGGAGTGATAACGGGTCGGAGTTCAAGAACACCCATGTGGATACCTTTCTTGACGAAGAAGGTGTCTCACATGAGTTCTCGGCTACGTACACACCTCAACAAAATGGAGTTGTTGAGAGGAAGAACCGAATGGTCATTGAGATGGAAAGAATGATGCTTGACGAATACAAGACACCAAAACACTTTTGGGCAGAAGCCGTTGAAACAACATGTCATGCCACAAACCGATTTTACTTGCACAAGCTTCTCGGTAAAACGGCATAAGATCTTCTCACCGATAACAAACCCCAAGTTGGATACTTTCGGGTATTCGGCTCAAAGTGCTACATTCTTGATAAGCATCGTCATACTAAATTTGCCCCTAAATCTCATGAAGGATTCCTACTTGGTTATGGATCGAACTCTCACACTTACCATGTCTACAACAACTTCACTCGAAAAGGTGAAGAGACGATAGATGTGAATTTTGATGAATCTAATGGTTCGCAATTCGAACAATTGCCAAATTATGTAGGTGATAAGGACCCTTCGGAAGCTATCCAAGACTTGTCTATTGGCACGATTCATCCCATGGAGGTGAAGGAAAGTACTTCATCAACTCAAGTGGAAGCCCCCACTTCACGTCAAGGTGAACCACAACATGACATGGAGGCATCCACAAGCGGTACATGACGAGATGATGAAGAGGAGGAAGTGCATCATGAAGACCACCACAACCTCCTTCACCACCTCCTCAAGGGAACGACACCTTCAACAACAACGAAGACGAAGGAGATGATGATGAAGAAGAAGCTCCACCATCCAACAACCGAAAGTTGACCCGAGTTCGAGCACAAGTGACCAAGAACCATCCCCTAAACCAAATTTTTGGTGACATACAAGCCGGGAGAATCAATGACTCTAAAACTTGTCTAGCTAACTTTTGTGAGCATTATTCTTTCATATCTAGCATTGAACCCTTGAAGGTAGAACAAGCTCTTGAAGACGCGGATTGGGTGAACGCTATGCATGAAGATCTTCACAACTTCGAAAGGAACAAAGTGTGGACACTCGTGGAGAAGTCCAAGGATGAGCAAAACATCATCGGAACCAAATGGATGTTTCGGAACAAGCAATATGAAGATGGTCAAGTCATTCGCAACAAGGCACGTCTCATAGCCCAAGGATATACACAAGTCGAAGGTATGGACTACAGTGAGACCTATGTTCCCGTTGCTAGATTAGAAGCCATTCGAATTCTTCTTGCCTATGCTAATCACCATGATATCATGCTTTACCAAATGGACATTAAAAGTGCTTTCTTAAATGGTGAGATTGAAGAAGAGGTCTATGTTAAGAAACCACCTGGTTTTGTAAATCCTAAGAAACCTGACCACGTTTACAAACTTCGCAAATCTTTATATGGACTTAAGCAAGCTCCTCGCGCTTGGTATAAATGCCTAACGAAGTTTCTTATTGAAAAAGGATTCGAAACTGGAAAAATTGACACAACCTTATTCACAAAGAGGGTTAATGGTGAATTATTTGTGTGCCAAATTTATGTGGATGATATTATCTTTGGATCTACTAACCCACAATTTAGCGAGAAGATTGGAAGGTTGAAGTCAAAGAAGTATGAGATGTCTATGATGTGTGAGCTGAAATTCTTTCTTGGTTTGCAAATTAAGCAATCAAGAGAAGGAACTTTCATCTCTCAAACTAAGTACACCAAGGACTTAATCAAGAAGTTCAACATGCAGGAGTGCAAAGGTATGAAAACTCCCATGCCCACTAGCAGACATGATGATCTCACTAAGGAGGGTGAACCGGTTGATCAAAAGGTTTATCGATCAATGATTGGTTCATTGCTTTATCTATGTGCCTCCCATCCCTATATTATGCTTAGTGTTTGCATGTGTGCTAGATATCAAGCTGCACCTAAAGAATATCATCTTAAGGTTGTCAAACGCATTGTGAGATACTTGATACATACACCAAACTTTGGCATTTGGTATCCCAAGGGATCCTCTTTTAATCTTGTTGGCTACTCCGACTGGGACTATGCCGGTGACAAGGTTGATAGAAAATCCACCTCGGGTACATGTCAATTTCTTGGTAGATCTCTTGTTTCTTGGTCCTCCATGAAACAAAACTCGGTATCTCTATCTACCGCTGAAGCTGAACATATTGCTGCTGGATCATGTTGTGCGCAATTGTTATGGATAACACAAACACTTAAAGATAATGGAATCTATGTTAAAAATGTGCCATTACTTTCTGATAATGAAAGTGCTATTAAGATTGGTCATAATCTTGTGCAACATTCTCGAACCAAGCATATTCAAGTTCGACATCATTTCATTCGTGATCATGTTGCCAAAGGCGATATTAATATTAAGCATGTTCATACTAACAAGCAATTGGCCGACATCTTTACTAAGCCACTTAATAAAAAAAGTGTTTTCTCATTTGAGGAGTGAGTTGAACATCATCGATGCTTCAAACTTGAGCTAAGCTCACTCGGATACATGCGAAGGGGATGAGCTTAATTGTGTATTCCATGCTATTACCTTGAATATCATATATCTTGGAATTCTATGCTCCCTTGGCTTGCATCTAACCCTGTGTAGGTACTTGGAAGAACAACACTCCAAAAGATTGCAATCAACTCATATCTTATGCAATCTTGTCATGACCAAGTATCCACAACCTTGCTTTGATGATGGAAGGAAGAAGACAACAAAACATATCCTTGACAAATATTTCTCATTTGGTATCAGCTCACAAATTGGTATCATGTCATTTGGAGATATCATGTTTTTCCTTGTGTAACTAACCTTTGTAGGTGAAAAGTGAACGAAATCAACTAGGATTGCTCCCAACTCAAGATGATCTTCATCAACCTCGAGAATCCTCATCAAGTTCACCTACAAGCTTCGTCAACAACATCACTTAAAGGTATGTACTCATATTCTTGATATAGCTTTACTCCAAGTCATGAGTTAAAGCAACTTAAGTGATATGAAGACATTAAAATGCTTAATCAAAAAATGGTAACCCCATTTTGAGCTTAACGATGAGTATGACCTATGATCAAGTATTCTTGCTTGGCTCCTACGTCAATATACTCTAATATAGGTGACCTAGTCACCGCCCATCATCTAGATAAGAATCTTGTTTGGTCCATTCTCTTTTGCAAATTTCTTGGAACCATTCAAATCTTTTCTAGTTGATACCTCTCTATAAATTATTCGCAATTGGAACAAATTGATTGTCTCTCTTCCATATTTGATTTTCAGTTACAACTTTATCTTTGGATTAAATTTTCACATTTGCCAAGTTTCTCTTGAATGTCTCGGAGCCTCCGATTCAAAGAACTCGGTTCAAACGATTTAGCAGATGAGATGCAAAACTTTACCTCGGTTATACCGATTGATTTGTCCTCAAGTCACCGATGTTATTCTTAGTCTATGTTTCTTTAGTGTTTTTTTAATTGGTATCTTACTAGAGGTGTCCCTGTTACTTCAATGATCCCTTATTTAAAAAAAACTTAGGGGGAGAAACTTTATTCAAGGATCCCTAACTATAAGGAGGAGAAGTTCTGCCATTTTTTAGCTTATCCAAAGGGAGAGAAATATTTGTCTTTCGCCAATGGTCCCTGTATCCTACCCTATGTATGACCTTTTTGGAATTTAATGCCAAAGGGGGAGAAATATTCAAAGCTTCATGCTAAAGGGAGATACATGCTTATGCAAAGGGGGAGATATAATTGTTGGGTTCTACCATAGGTGCATCGCATGCAAATTAAAATATTACTACGCGCAGAACATCCAAGAACATGCTACGGAGATGGATCACAGTTCGTTACCACTAGACACGCAGTGCCGTGCAGCAGAAGTAGAGTTGCGGCAGCGCGTTCATGTGGTGCGTCTCCTCCTCGTCCGATCTCCCTCGAACAACCATTCTGATCTCCCTCGAACAGCTGGTCGCCGGATCCCATGTACAGGTTTGCCGGAGCGGCACAAGTGCACCGCCTCTAACGGTATCCGCGCGTGCAGGAGGAACACCCGTGCGGTGGACTGCTAGGTCCGATCACAGGGTCGGCGGCGGCGAGTGGAGGTGGCTAGTTGCAACTCATGCAAAGCCCTAATGACGGTGCCGAAGCGATCAACCGGATGGGTGTGTCGCACCTCCACTATATATAGGCATCTGGCGCGGGCTCAACTCTTGGGCCTCGCACGGATCCTAAAGCCCACATGTTCCTTCCCTTAAGCGTGCGACCCTTTAGGTTCTAGTCCACTTGGCCGCGAGTCAGTAGCGGCCTCTAGCAAGACGTGTCGACTCCAAGTGCCTGATGAAGCTGGTTAGGCGAACCTATACTTCACACTTTTGTTCCCTTTGCCACACGATATATGTTGTCGTGCACAAGGCGACATGGTCATCCTTGTTGCAGCACGACCTATTTCTTGGTCTCGTGAATCCGACCAACACTTTGGATTATCTCATAATCCTCATCGCATGGCCATGCTTATCCAAGTCGGATCACTCGAGGGGGCCCAGAGTATATCTCTCCTGGTAGGAGGGGCAAATCCCATCTTGCTCGACCATGTCTCGCAGCATGGGTCTGGACAAGTCCGAAACCTATCTTTGTAACTACCTAGTCATGGTGTAGCGTTTGGTCAGACCAAAGCATGTCTGTCACGATCCCGAGTACATGCGCCAGCTCAGGTCTTAGGACATAGAACGTATGTTGTACTAGAGACTCACAGATGACCTATTGTTGTGTCTCGTAGTTGGGTCTGTCCAACTCAAACCTTATCTCGACTCGGATTCGACTATGTCGAATCCGACCAGACCTTTCTGAGTCCATATTATCCGACTAGCATCCAATGCTACATGACCAGTGAGACCGGACCATCCACCATGTCATATGCTACTCTAACTGGCTGCGCGTCCACACAACTCTTTTGACTAGGGAGTAGGGACCATTTAGGACAGTCGTCATAAAATGCATAGTCTCACAAACAAGTCACATACTTGTTAATACACATCAATGATGATGTCCAAGGACTATCTTTATTCATAAACACATAGGAAATATCATCATACATGATTGCCTCTAGGGCATATCTCCAACAATAATTCAGGAGGAGAGGAAAACATGAAATTTACATTTACAAGGTGAGTATAGTAAAGTAAGGGGGGAAATATGTTTTGGAGAAAAAAATTGTGCTTGAAATAAACAAATCTTTTTCATGAATACTCATCTGTTTATTGCATTTGATTTTCACATGTTAGAACTTTCTCACCCTATCCAATCTCAATATCCAAATGATAAGATTCAGAGGGAGATGATGTCCTACCATTTTCATATATAAAGGGGAGAAACTTCTAAATGATCTTGGAGACATATCAATTCTTGAGGAATACTATCTTCCATATGTTCTCCATCTCTTGGTATATTTGAATTCTATTGCCCTTGATTTGTAGAATACTCTTGTGTTTCCTAACATTGTTTTCTCAAGTGTATCTCTACTACTAGAATGCTCAAGAACTCAAGGTAAGTATATGCATCATATCTTTGATCAAGATGATCTCTTGCTTCTTGCACATATTGTTTGCAAGAGTGAAGTCTTGAACAAGGATACAACCAATTTACATATACTTGATGCATATAGCCAAGATACACATGAGTTGTCTTATCCCTTCTACTACATGTGTGTCCATGCATTCCAAAGCAACTATCCTTTAAAGGGATTGCACACATTTAGGGGGAGCAAGTCTAAGTCACGTGTCTCTCAAAGTCTTCATTATATAAATGCATATCTTTATTTGAAGCTTTGATTGTATGTTGTCATCAAATACCAAAAAGAGGGAGACTGAAAGCACAATGTGCTCCCTTTGTGGTTTTGATAATTCATGACAACATACATTGTCTCTTGGACTAATACTTTCATCTAGTACATTTCAGATAAAGTCCATAGAGAGATGGGTTGGCAAAAGGAGTGTGGAGAGTATCCCCATGAAGAAGAAGGAGTAGGAATAGCATTGGCCAAGCTTCAAGGAAGAGGACTCTACATTTTATCTTTTGTGAGAAATCACTTTGAGTCCATAGGAAAGTCAATACTATTAAAAGTGGGTAAGGTTTTGTTGGTGAACAAAATGCTCATACGTGCACAAGTGATAGTCACCACATACACCCACAAGCTCTTCCACAAAACTCTGTCCAAAGCCAAATATTCAAAATCGGTGCAACCAACATTTTCCACTCGGTGCCACCGATTCCTAAACCTAGACAAACTCAGCCAAACCCTAGCCACTTCGGTGCAACCGATTCCATTTCGGTGCCACCGAGTTAGGTTGCCAACTTTTTGTTACACAAATTCACAATATCGGTCCCACCGAGATTGTTGAATCGGCGTCACTGAGATTGGGCAATCTGACTGTTGGTCACCTTATCGGTGCAACCGAGTTTCCTATATCGGTCTCACCGAGATTCAAAAGTTGCCACCTTTTGGTCACTTCGGTACCATCGAGATTAACACATTGGTGTCACCGAGTTAGTCATTTTTTGTGTAACGGTTGGATTTTTGGAGATGCCTATATATACCCCTCCACCACCACTCACTCGCAAGAGAAGCACTCAGAACAGTTCCCCGCTCATACCTACTGATTTTCTGAGACGGAGCCACCTACTCATGTGTTGAGATCATGCCATTCCATTCCTACCATATAAATCTTGATCTCTAGCCTCCCCAAGTTGCTTTCCACCCAATCAATCTCTTCTACCAAGACAAATCTGTGAGAGAGTGATTGTGTGTTGAGGAGTCTATCATCTTCAAGCACAAGAGCAAGGATTTCATCGACACAATCGAGCCTATTACCTTTTGGAGGGTGGTGCCTCCTAGATAGGTTAGGTATCGCTTGGGAGCCTCCTACTTCGTGTTGTGTAGTGAACTAAGAAGTTTGTAAGGGCAAGGAGATCGCCTACTTCGTGAAGATCTACCCCGAGTTAGGCTAGTCCTCCGTGGACGTAGGCCATCATGGTATAGTCAAGGTTGCTTCTTCTTGGAACCCTCCGTGGACTCTCGCGGCCGTTACCCTTCGTGGGTTGAAGACTCCATGAACGTGGATGTACGATAGCACCACCTATCGGAACCACGGGAAAAATCTTGTGTCCCTCATGCGTTTGATCTCTCTATCTCTACTCCTTACTTCCATGTATAATGTCTTTACTTTCTGCTGCTATACTTGATGACTTGCATGTGTAGGGTGTTCTAGATTTGCCATGTATGCTAAAAACTGCCAACACTTGATTTGTGTTTGAGGTAGTTTTAAATTGCTGCAAGTAGTCTATTCACCCCCTCTAGACATACACTTCTAGTGATCCCGCATCTCCAAGGCGATCCCTCAAAGAAGGAAACGACGTAGCCGTCATCATCGCCCACTTTGACCATCCGAAGCTAGAGATTTCTCCCGAAGAGTCATGTAATGGAGCTTCACGGCAATGCCTTCAAGAAAGGGAACGACGCCATGGCACCGCCGTTGCCGGCACTGGCCCAAAGTCAGGACTCGACTTTCGCCCGAAGCTCCACCACACCTCCGAATCCGAGTAGATCCGAAGCCCTGCACGGCACACAATCCCCAAAGTCGACGTCCACCGCCTCCACCTCGTGATGCATCGCCCTTGACCTTCCTGCGAGCAAGCCCGACGCCACCGCAGCATCCTTGCGCCCTCGTGCCACCGCGCCTCGAGCGCACCAGCGCCACCACACGCAGCCGCACCTCCTCGTTGCGCCTTGCACACACCCTGTCAACCAACCGAGCCGCAGCAGCACCACCATCACGCCAAATCCATCCAGCAGATTCGCGCTGCTTGGACCTCCCACACGCCCGCCTGAGCCCACCAACCGGAGATCCACGCCAGCCAGATCCCCTAACGAACCTTCCCTGGTCGGAGCACTAGATCCGCGCCGGCCGCCAGAAATCCCGCAACCCTTGCATCCCCTTGCAGATGCCTCCCCATGCCACACCTCCCCTTGCCGACTCCCCCGTCGGCGCTCCAGATCGTGGCGCCCGCCGGACCACCGGGTCACGGCCGCCCCTGTGCGCGCCTCCCTGCGCCCGAACCACGTTCACTCCCCACCAGTGCACGATATCACGCCATGGCTAGCAGCCCGCGCTACCAAAGCCCCCAACGGGAGGAGGAAATGGCCCGCCGCCGCCGAGCCGCGCGGGCTTTGCCCAGGCGACACCCGTCGATGGCGGCGAGGGGAGAAGGAGTGGGAGGGCTCCGCTGGCAGCGGCTAGGGTTCGCCCCCTGCTCGCCCGTGGGAGCGACCTGAGGGGTAGGGACTTGTTTGCGTTTTAGAGAAATTAGCAGAGAGTAAAAAGATATGAAAAAGTGCATTTGACCTGAATAAGAAGAATGAGCTATGAGCTCATGTTAGACTTCCTACAAGATTAAGGTCCAATCGGTTAGGGGTGTATTCAGTAGGACTTTGGTAACTACTCACTCGGTCCTAAATTACTTGTTGTAGAGATGGATAGAAACAAATGTATTTAGATATAAAAATACATTTACATACACCATTCCGCAACAAGTAATTCCAGATGGAGGAGGTACAATCTTGGGTATGTTTAGATGGCGGCCATAGCTCATCCTACCCAAAAAAAATTGTCATGACCAAAATTTCGGTGTTTGTTTCTATATACGGAATAGTTGCCAATGTTTTGGCATGCCAACCTGTTTGCCCACTTTAGTTCATTTCTCTTGCTAATTAATGTTCGCTAACTCATGGACTAAGAAAAAGGTTAACCAAAATCTTGGTTAGCAATATGGTAGGGTAATCTTGGGTAAAATTCGCTAAGAATTGAGTATCCCAAAGTTTCTACAGAAATCTTGAATCCAAACGGGACAGACCTTCAATTTGTTGTTCTAGAGCTCATAGTTTGCTGCAACAATTATTGTCAATTTTCCGCATCATAAAACTGTTGCGGTGCCGCGAGTGTCAGGACAGCCTGTACGTTTATTTGTAGCACAGCCCGTTTACCTTTTTGCACCATTTAATACTGCTCATCTTCCAAAAAAACAAAATATGTAAAATCTCAGATATGAAGGCGAACAGCATCTATATGTCAGAGCTCAGAGAACAACACATGCATGGATTACATCTCAATGTTCGAGGAGATCAATTGCATCTTAATATTTGCAACACATGACTATGATCAACTGCAGGCAGGGGAGCTAATCGAGCAACTAATGAATCGCGCAAGGGAGAAGAGAGAAAAGACCACCAGGGAACAGGGATCCATCGATCTTGCTTGCCACAAGGATATATCGATCGAGAGACGGAGCTTCCGTTGCCAGCCGGCGGGTCAGAAGGCGAAGAAGCGCTTCTTGGCCTTCTTGGCGCCGCCGTGGCCGATGGAGTCGGCGGCGGCGAGGTTCTTGGCGATGAGCTCCTGCGCGCGGCGGCTCCTGATCTCCACCCTCATGCTCTCCGTCTTGCCCACCTTGTCGTAGCACGCCGGCGACGCCTCCTCCTGGTCCTCCCCCTTCTTCCTGATCAGCCTCGTCTTGATGCCGTCGACGAGCCTCGCCAGCTTCCCCATCGCCGCCGCCGCCGCCGCCGCTAGGTTGTGGGTGGGAAATCTACGGGGAAGACGATGGTATGGATGGATAGATAGATAGAGAGCGCCGCCGAGGTTCAGATGTATATATCCATTTAAATGCGCTCGCTGATTACTGGGGAAGCAGTTTACTTTGGGCGGAAGAGACGGCGGTGGTGGTGGGTTGGGACTCGTATGGATGGATGGATGCGTGCATGCATGAGCTGGGTGCCGTTACTCTCCTCCGCCGGGGGTCACGTTTGCCAACACTGCTCACTTCCGGCACGGAGCCGGAGGTGCTGGCTGACAAGTGTCCCCACATCCACCTGTGGGGCTCGCCCTGGCAATGACAAGCGTCCATGCTCCATACTCCATAGTAAGTCTTTATTAATTGCACATTTATCTCTCTTAACGTTTACCAAATAATTCCCCTTGCATGCGTCCTAACTTGGCTTTGAGCACTGGATGGATGGTAAGTATGGCTCAAGCGCTGGATCTCTAGAAGCCTTGGAGAGGGTTTAACGTCTAGGTTGCTGCCAAGTCTAGGTCGTTGCTTGAGGCGACAATGGTGGCCATCGCTGGAGATGTCCGGAGCGCTTTATTTTGGACTGGCAGTGGAAGCACATTGTGGTTGAGGCTACTATAGATCTCCATCGTTGGACCAAACTTGAGCATTGGTGCGTATATGACGTTCTTGTGCTTAGGTCACCGCGTCGGAAGGAGTACCCTTCCGCGATGAGTTTCGATGGGGATGGGAGAGTAGAGGAATGTCGTCTACTCATCGAGATCGGCACATCACGATTTTTCCATTGTTGTAGTTGACGCTCCGGCGTATGAGACAACATGAAACTCCCGCACGTCGCTGGGTTTGTGTGTCACGGAATAGATGTCAAACTTCTGACATACTAGCACGGCCTGGTCTACTTCATCAACCGACGTGCACCTTCTTGTTATCCGCATGATGAAAGCACTGCTCATCAGATGATAGGATGTGTCCTAACACGCGTGGTGTGGCACCATGGGGAAAAGCAGATTGGGTACCTACCTCAGGCTCCTCGGTCATGGAATGGTAGTGCTCGAGATCTACTACTTCAGGGTGGCGACAGGATCTCTACACAATCTTCACGCCTGTCTTTTAATAACTATGGCAACATGAGAACAATGTCATCTTCCACACGACTTCACCCTTGACTTACGAACCGGGACTAATGTGAGCATTAGTCCCGGTTCGAGCGGCTAGGTCGCCGGTCGGGCATTAGTCCCGGTTCGAGCGGGACCTTTAGTCCCGGTTGGAGACACGAACCGGGACTAAAGGGGCCGATACCCTTTAGTCCCGGTCCGTGTCTCCAACCGGGACTAAAGGTGAAGCCTTTAGCCCCGTTTGGAAACACGAACCGGGACTAAAGGGGTTGGGGCTTTGGTCCCGTTTCGTATCTCCAACCGGGACTAAAGGCTAGACCTTTAGTCCCGGTTGGAGATACCAACCGGTACTAAAGGGTTTTGAAAGTTTTGTTTTTGTTTTTTCTATTTGTTTTCTATTTTTAGTTTCTGTTTTAAATTGCTTATATTTTTTTAGGATATTTGATGTTTTTGAGTGATTCTTTTTGCATTAGATTCAAATTTTTGTCTAGTTTGTGTTTGTGCAATTAGTTTTCAAATTTGAATGGTTTAAATTTGAATTTGTTCAAATTTGCTTCAAACCCTAGATTGTGAATAACTTGAGTTTAAAAATAGTTTTAAATTTAATTTTTTTTGCTCCTAGGCACATGTTAGATGGTGCATGTTGAACACACAAAAAGTATGGAGTTGAAATAAATTTTGAAAAATGAAATGTCTTTGTAACAGATGATTTTTCGTCCAAAACCCTGATACTTCAAAAGGGATTGTCCAGTTTGTACACGAAGTGCATCTAGTTTTTACCGTAACCCTCTCAACTTTTTAGCACATGCTATGTGGGTAAAATAATGATACCATGCCAAGTTTTAACCTTTTCAGAGTTCATTTGTAGTGCTTTTCAATTTCAGGGTCATTTAGCTTAAAAAATTAATAAATGCATGAAAAATAGCGAATGAAGTGGGAAATGGCTGAAAATTGATGATGTGACTTTGAATGGTGCATGTTGAACGCACAAAAACTCTGGAGTTTAAATAAGTTTTAAAAAACAAAATGCCTTTGTAACAGATGAGTTTTCGTCCAAAACCCTGATACTTCGAAAGGGATTGTCAAGTTTGTACACGAAGTGCATCGTTTTTACCGTAAGCCTCTCAACTTTCTAGCACATGCTATGTGGGTGAAATAATGATACCATGCCAAGTTTCAACCTTTTCAAGGTTCATTTGTAGTGCTTTTTAATTTCAGGATCATTTAGCTCAAAAAATCATTAAATGCATGAAAAATAGCAAATGAAGTTAGAAATGGGTTAACTCTGGCTTGGTTAACCTTAGTTGTGACTCTGGCTGGGACGATGCTAGCATATGTAGTCGACGGTATGATTGGATGGACACCAACCTGGACTAAAGGGGTTCTGAAATTTATTATATCAAAGAAAAGTTTAATATATAAAAAAACTAGAGAAAAATTGGGACTCGATTTCACCGGGGTTTACCCGATGAAGTTTTCTCACATTCTCGAAATTCCAAAAGTAAAAAAAGTTATTTCAAAAAGAAGATTTTTTCCTACAAAATAATAAAAAAATTAAAAAAAATTATTTAAAAATAAATAAATGATGTCATATTTGGATTCCTCACATTTTTCTGATAATAATGGATCTATTATTTGTTGAATTTTGATTTACAGATTTAAAGATGTTAATTATGCCATATGAATTGAATATATGGAAAAAATGAATAAAATAATAATATTACTTAATTTATTTTCATAGAAATTCAATATTATTATTACTTATTTTTTTATTTTAGTAATTGTTTGGAATTCAAAAAATTAAATAATGTGACATCAAGACCTAAGGGTTAATAGGATTGATAGCTTACTATTGTCAAGAAAACAACAAGTGCAGACTTGGAAACAAAGGATGATAGAACTCGAAAGTTAAGCGTGCTCGGGTTAGAGCAGCTAGAGGATGGGTGATCGGCTGGAAAGTCAGATGATTTGAAATGAGTGGTGATTAGAGATTAAATTGTCAAATAATTCAAAAGCGGTGAGAAGGGGTGATTAGAGATTAAATTGTCGGATAATTCATAGATTTGAAAATCAGAAAAAAAAATGAAAAACAAAAATAAAAAAATATTAAAAAAAATACCTTTAGTCCCGGTTTGTAACACCAACCGGGACTAAAGGTCCCGCTCCAGAAAGCTGCCACGTGGAGGGCCTTTAGTCCCGGTTCGTAACACAATCGGGACTAAAGGGTGGAGGCTTTACTTCCGACCCTTTAGTCCCGGTTCCAGAACCGGGACTAAAGGCCCTCTAAAACCGGAACTAAATGCCAATTTTCTACTAGTGTCCATGAATAGGTCTGGGTGTATTCATAGGAGGGAGGCCTAGGCAAGTCTTTTGCATATGCAGGGAGAAGTCTGGGATAAGGGCAACTCTTTTACATTTTGACCTAGAGGCTTCTTTTCATCGTTGAGTAGGTGGATTTTGCTCGAGTAGCTCTTTTGCACATTTCCATTTCAATGGATTTTAGACCATTGATTTCGTAATAACCGTCGTCTATTGGAAAATTCCTTTCTGAGCCCAGTCTCATTTGCACCTGCCGACGGAAAAAATAAAAAAATACTAGAAAAATTCAAAAAATTCCATTTTTTTGTGTGGTACATATTTTGATGCGTGAGGTCCGCTCAAAATTTCAACTTATTTGGACATCCGAACAGCTCTCAACAAAAAAGACAAATCGGGTCAAAAAAATTGGTGAACAGTAAACTTTTTTTCAGACCCCGATTTGTTTTTTTGCTGAGAGCTCCTTAAATGTCCAAATAAGTTAAAATTTGGAGCGAACCTCATGCATCAAAATATGTACCACACAAAAAAATTAGATTTTTTTGAATTTTTCTAGTATTTGTTTTGATTTTTTTCATGAGTGCGGGTGCAGATGCACCCGAGAGCCGAAACGTCGCGTCCCCATCTATTTTCCTTCTATATATAATGAGCTTTTTACCTTATGCATCTAGGGGTTATTTGGATTTTGACTATCTTTAACATATGTTGTCATATTATTTTTGCCGCACTTGCCTTACTTGAGTTGCTTAAAATTATTAGCCACAATTTGACTTGTCTAAGGGAATATTGACACACTTTCTGTGTCTATGATATATTGGGTTTACTGTTTATAAAAAAGAATCTTGCCTTAGGTGTAACTAGAACCAAACATCCATTTAACTTGATCAAATTTGTCTAAAATAAGGTGTAGCAAAGTATAACAAGATGTGGCTAGAAACTAAACAACCCATTACGCCAACGAAACCGGATAATGACCTTCCAAGTTCCAAAAAGACCGAATAATGAGCTGGAGCAAGTCTCACTTTTGTAGAAGTAAGGCTGAGGCCCGCTGTTAAATTAATAAAGCTAGACAAGAACAACACGATGCACCACATGGCACAACAACAAAAATGAAAATAACATGAGGATGTTGAGGAACAACAACACTTAGAGCATCTCCAGCCGCGGCCCCAAAGGACCCCCAAGCCCTTTTTTTATCGTCGGCGAGCGAAAAAATTCCTAGCCACGGCCTCAAGACGCCGATTTTTCTGGTTGGGGCCTTTTTTGGGCCGGTGAACCCAGGCCGAACCCAGGACGCTGGGGTTCTCCTGTGGTCATCGGCTGAAGCGAAAAGACGGGTGGGGCTGAGGTGTCGGCGAGACCGGCTGCCACTTTCCGCCCTTTGCCTCTCCCTTTCCCTCTATCAAGCCGTTTCTTCCCTCCAATCTCTCCATTTCCCTCCATCTCCCCCGCCATGCCGCCCAAGAAGTACGCCGCCCCTCGGCAAGCCCCCATCCCCACCGTCGCCAAGCCGCACAAGCCCCGTGCACCGATGGCAAGGCCGCCGGGGTTGTCAAACGCCGAGTGGAAGGCCGACGTCGAGCGGAGGGAGGTGTGTTGGAAATATGCCCTAGAGGAAAAGTACACACAGATCTGAATATCGCAGACCCGTTGACTATAAGACCTTTCTCACATGCAAAGCATGATCGAGCCCCAGAACTCATTGGGTGTTAGATTCATAACAATGCAAATCACATGGTGATGTGAACTAGATTATTGACTCTAGTGCAAGTGGGAGACTGTTGGAAATATGCCCTAGAGGCAATAATAAATTAGTTATTATCATATTTCCTTGTTCATGATAATCGTTTATTATCCATGCTATAATTGTATTGATCGGAGACTTAAATGCATGTGTGGATACATAGACAAAACCATGTCCCTAGTATGCCTCTAATGGACTAGCTTGTTGATCAAAGGATGGTTAAGGTCTCCTAGCCATGGACATGAGATGTCATTTGATAATGGGATCACATCATTAGGAGAATGATGTGATGGACAAGACCCAAACTGCAAACGTAGCATATGATCGTGTCGGTTTATTGCTACTATTTTCCGCATGTCAAGTATGTGTTCCTATGACCATGAGATCATGCAACTCACAGATATTGGAGGAGTGCCTTGTGTGTATCAAACGTCGCAACGTAACTGGGTGACTATAAAGGTGCTCTACAGGTATCTCCGATGGTGTGTGTTGAGTTGGCATGGATCGAGACTGGGATTTGTTACTCCGTGTGACGGAGAGGTATCTCGGGGCCCACTCGGTAATGCAACATCACAATAAGCCTTGCAAGCAATGTGACTAATTGTTAGTTGCGGGACCTTGTATTACGGAACGAGTAAAGAGACTTGCCGGTAACAAGGTTGAACTAGGTATGGAGATACCGACGATCGAATCTCAGGCAAGTAACATACCGAAGAACAAAGGGAACGTTATACGGGATTAACTGAATCCTTGACATAGAGGTTCGACCGATAAAGATCTTCGTAGAATATGTAGGAACCAATGTGGACGTCCAGGTCCCGCCATTGGTTATTGACCGTATAGGTGTCTCGGTCATGTCTACATAGTTCTCGAACCCGCAGGGTCTGCACACTTAAGGTTCGGTGACGTTTCGGTAGTGTAGAGTTATGTATGGTGGTGACCGAAGTTTGTTCGGAGTCCCGGATGAGATCCCGGACGTCACGAGGAGCTCCGGAATGGTCCGGAGGGAAAGATTCATATATAGGAAGTCCCAGTTTGGTTTCCGGAAAAGTTTCGGACTCATCGGTAGTGTACCGGGAGTGCCGGTAGTGTACCGGGAGGCCTCCGGGAGGGGTATTTTGTTGGAAAAATGCCCTAGAGGCAATAATAAATTAGTTATTACATATTTCCTTGTTCATGATAATCGTTTATTATCCATGCTATAATTTTATTGATCGGAGACTTAAATGCATGTGTGGATACATAGACAAAACCATGTCCCTAGTATGTCTCTAATGGACTAGCTCGTTGATCAAAGGATGGTTAAGGTCTCCTAGCCATGGACATGAGATGTCATTTGATAACGGGATCACATCATTAGGAGAATGATGTGATGGACAAGACCCAAACTGCAAACGTAGCATATGATCGTGTCAGTTTATTGCTACTGTTTTCCGCATGTCAAGTATGTGTTCCTATGACCATGAGATCATGCAACTCACAGATATCGGAGGAGTGCCTTGTGTGTATCAAATGTCGCAACGTAACTGGGTGACTATAAAGGTGCTCTACAGGTATCTCCGATGGTGTCTGTTGAGTTGGCATGGATCGAGACTGGGATTTGTTACTCCGTGTGACGGAGAGGTATCTCGGGGCCCACTCGGTAATGCAACATCACAATAAGCCTTGCAAGCAATGTGACTAATTGTTAGTTGCGGGATCTTGTATTACGGAACGAGTAAAGAGACTTGCCGGTAACGAGGTTGAACTAGGTATGGAGATACCGACGATCGAATCTCGGGCAAGTAACATACCGAAGAACAAAGGGAACGTTATACGGGATTAACTGAATCCTTAACATAGAGGTTCGACCGATAAATATCTTCGTAGAATATGTAGGAACCAATGTGGACGTCCAGGTCCCGCCATTGGTTATTGACCGTAGAGGTGTCTTGGTCATGTCTACATAGTTCTCGAACCCGCAGGGTCTGCACACTTAAGGTTCGGTGACGTTTCGGTAGTGTAGAGTTATGTATGGTGGTGACCGAAGTTTGTTCGGAGTCCCGGATGAGATCCCGGACGTCACGAGGAGCTCCGTAATGTTCTGGAGGTAAAGATTCATATATAGGAAGTCCCAGTTTGGTTTCCGGAAAAGTTTCGGGCTCATCGATAGTGTACCGGGAGTGCCGGTAGTGTACCGGGAGTGCCGGTAGTGTACCGGGAGGCCTCCGGGAGGGGTATTTCGACCCCAAGAGGTCCATGGTATGTGGGAGAATAATAACCAGCCATTAGTGGGCTGGGAAAACAGCCACAAAGGCCCATGGCGCAGGAGAGAAAGTCCTAAAGCAAAAAGTGGAAAATCAGCCAATAGGAGGCAATCCTACTCCAACTAGGATTGGAGGTGAAGTAGGATTGCTTCCCACCTCCTATTTTGGCCGACCCAAAGGCCTTGGCTGCCTCTCCTCTCCTCTCCTCCTATATATACTAGTGGATTGGGTGGTTTTTGGACAGAATTTCCGGCCACGTGCTACCCGTTTCACCGGTGCACAGTTTCTCCTCTAGATCGGTTTTCCGCAGCGCTTAGGCGAAGCCCTGTCGGAATCACTCCACCACCATCACCGGAGCACAGTCACGCTGCCGGTGAACTCTATCTCCTCTCCACCTCCTCTTGCTGGATCAAGATGGTGGAGATCGTCATCAAGCTGCACGTGTGCTGAACGCGAAGGTGTCGTCCGTTCGGCGCTAGATCGGAAGGACCGTGATTGAGATCGCGAGACAGTTCGTGATGAGATCGCGGAACGGATCGTGATGAGTTCGCGGGACAGATCGTGATCAAGATCGTGAGACGGATCGTGATGAGATCGCGGGACGGATCGTGATGAGTTCACGGGACGGATCGTGATTGGATCGCGGGACGGATCGTGATGAGATCGCGGGACGCTCGGCGATTTGGATCGCGAAGATGTTCGACTACACCAACCGCGTTTCTTAACGCTTCTCGCTTAGCGATCTACAAGGGTATGTAGATCCACTCTCCCTCTCGTAGATGCTCATCACCATGGATAGGTTTGCGTGTGCGTAGGAATTTTTTTGTTTCGCATGCGACGTTCCCCAACATATTTCGACCCCAAGAGGTCCATGGGCCGTGGGAGAATAATAACCAGCCCTTAGTGGGCTGGGAAAACAGCCACAAAGGCCCATGGCGCAGGAGAGAAAGTCCTAAAGCAAAAAGTGGAAAATCAGCCAATAGGAGGCAATCCTACTCCAACTAGGATTGGAGGTGAAGTAGGATTGCTTCCCACCTCCTATTTCGGCCGACCCAAAGGCCTTGGATGCCTCTCCTCTCCTCTCCTCCTATATATACTAGTGGATTGGGTGGTTTTTGGACAGAATTTCCGGCCACGTGCTACCCGTTCCACCGGTGCATAGTTTCTCCTCTAGATCGGTTTTCTGCAGCGCTTAGGCGAAGCCCTGCCGGAATTGCTCCACCACCATCACCGGAGCGCCGTCACACTGCGGTGAACTCTCTCTCCTCTCCACCTCCTCTCGCTGGATCGAGACGGTGGAGATCGTCATCAAGCTGCACGTGTGCTGAACGCGGAGGTGCCGTCCGTTCGGCGCTAGATCGGAAGGACCGTGATCGAGATCGCGAGACGGTTCATGATGTGATCACGGAATGGATCGTGATGAGTTCGCGGGACAGATCGTGATCAAGATCGTGAGACGGATCGTGATGAGTTCGCGGGACGGATCATGATGTGTTCGCGGGACAGTTCGTGATTGGATCATGGGACGCTCGGCGATTTGGATCGCGAAGAAGTTCGACTACACCAACCGCGTTTCTTAACGCTTCCCGCTTAGCGATATACAAGGGTACGTAGATCCACTCTCCCTCTCGTAGATGCTCATCACCATGGATAGGTTTGCGTGTGCATAGGAAAAATTTTGTTTCCCATGCGACGTTCCCCAACAGTGGCATCATGAGCTAGGTTGATGGTTCGATGAGATCTCGAGTAGAACACAAAAGGTTTGTGGGCATTGATGCTTAGATTGCTTCCTACCTTGGTCGGATTTTGGTTCAGCGGGATTGTGAGATGAAGCGGCCCGGACCAACATTACTCGTACGCTTACGAGAGACCGGTTCCCTCGACGCAACTTGTTGCTTAAATGGCTTGCGGGTGACAGTTTCTCTCACTTTAGTTGGATCGGATCCGACAAAGGCGGTCCTTGAGAAGGTTGAAAAGCAACCTATGTATCACCGTTGTGGTTTATGCGTAGGTGAGAATCGTTCTTGCTAGATACCCATAGCAGCCACGTAAAACATGCAACAACAATTAGAGGACGCCTAACTTGTTTTTGCAGGGTATGTTGTGATGTGATATGGCCAATTACATGATGAGATATATGTGATGTATGAGATGATCATGTGATGTATAGAATTTCACGACTTGCATGTCGTTGAGTACAGCAACCGGCAGGAGCCATAGGGTTGTCTTTAATTATTGTATGACCTGTGTGTCAATCATTAAGCGCTATGTAATGCTTTACTTTATCGCTAAGCGGTAGCAGTAGAAGTAGAAGCAGGGCTGGCGCCACAAACCCAATGGCAACACATTGATGGAGATCAAGATGATGGAGATCATGGTTTTGTGCCGGTGACGATGGAGATCATGCCGGTGTTTCGAAGATGGAGATCTTAAACACAAGTTCATGGCCATATCATGTCACTTATGAATTGCATGAGATGTTAATCCTTTTATGCACCTTGTTTTGCTTAGTACGGCGGTAGCATTATAAGGTGATCCCTCACTTGAATTTCAAGATGAACTGTGTTCTCCCCGAGTGTGCACCGTTGCGAAAGTTCGTCGTGTTGAGACACCACGTGATGATCGGGTGTGATAGACTCTACGTTCACATACAACGGGTGCAAGCCAGATTTGCACGCGCAGAACACTCGGGTTAAACTTGATGAGGCTAGCATGTACAGACATGGCCTCGGAACAAGAGAGACCGAAAGGTCGAACATGAGTCATATAGTAGATATGATCAACATAATGATGTTCACCAGTGTAGTCACCTCAACTCACGTGATGATCGGACTTGAGTTGGTGAATCTGGATCATGTATCACTCGAATGATCGGAGGGATGTCAATTTGAGTGGGAGTTCTTAAGTAATATGATTAATTGAACTCATTATCATGAACATAGTCAAAGTGTCTTTGCAAATTATGTTGTAGATTACTAGCTCGCGCTGTAGCTCCCTTAAATTTTATATGTTCCTAGAGAAATAGAGTTGAAAGATGTTGGTAGCAATATTGCGGACTGGGTCCGTGATCTGAGGATTGTCCTCATTGTTGCACAGAAGGCTTATGTCCTTAATGCACCGCTCGGTGCGCCACCCCCTCTAGCGTCGTCTATAGATGTTGTGAACATCTAACAGGCACGTTTTGATGACTACTGGATAGTTTAGTGCGTCATGCATTACGGCTTAGAATTGAGGCTCCGAAAACTTTTTGAACGTCACGGAACATATGAGATGTTCTAGGAGCAGAGATTGTGATCTCAGGCTCGTGCCTGTGTTGCGAGATATGAGATCTCCAACAAGATTCTTTGCCTGTTAGATGAAGGAGAATAGCTCAATCGTTGAGCATGTACTCAGATTGTCTGGGTACTACAATCGCTTGAATCAAGTGGGAGTTGATCTTCCAGATAAGATAGTGATTGATATAGTTCTCCAAGTCACTGTCACTAAAGCTACTAGAACTTAGTGATGAACTATAATACACCAGGGATAGAAGTATTGATCCCTGAGATGTTCGCGATGTTTGACACCGCGAAGGTAGAAATCAAGAAGGAGTGTCAAGTGTTGATGGTTAATCAAACCACTAGTTTCGACAAGGGAAAGAGCAAGGAGGGAAACTTCATGGATAGCAAGTCAGTTGCTGCTCCTATGAAGCAACCCAAAGTTGAACTCAAACCCGAGACTAAGTGCTTCTATTATGAGGTGAGAGGTCGCTGAAGCGGAACAACCCTAGATACTTGGTAGATAAGAAGGCTGGCAACATCGACAGAAGTATATTTGATATGCGAGTTATTGATGTGTACCTTGCTAGTACTCCTAGTAGCACCTGGGTATTGGATACCGGTTCGGTTGCTAAATGTTAGTAATTTGGAATAAAAGCTACGGAATAAACGGAGAACTAGCTAAGGGTGAGGTGACGATATGTGTTGGAAGTGTTTCCAAGGTTGATGTGATCAACATCGCACGCTCTCTCTACCTTCAGGATTAGTGACGAACCTAAATAAATGTTATTTGGTGTTTTGCGTTGAGCATGAACATGATTAGATCATGTTTATTGCAATACGGTTATTCATTTAAGTTAGAGAATAATGGTTATTCTGTTTACATGAATAATACCTTCAATGGTCATGCATCCAGTGAGAATGGTTTGTTGAAATCTTGATCGTAGTAGTACACATGTTCATAACATTGATGTCAAAAGATACAAAGTTAATAATGATAGTACCACATACTTGTGGCACTGCCGCCAAACGTCATATTGGTATAAAGCGCATGAAGAAACTCCATGCTGATGGATATTTGGACTCATTCGATTTCGAATCGGTTGAGACGTGCGAACCATGCCTCTTGGGCAAGATGACTAAAGGACCCCGTTGGATGGAGCGGGCAAGTGATTCATTGGAAATGATACATGTTGATGTATGCAATCTAGTGAGTCTTGTAGCGTGCAGTGGATATCGTTATTTTCTTACCTTCACTGATGATTTGAGTAGATATAGTGTATATTTACTTACTGAAACACAAGTCTGAATCGTTTGAAAGGTTCAAGCAAATTCAGAGTGAAGTTTAAAGATCATCGTGACAAGAAGATAAAAGTGACCGCGATATGATCGTGGAGGTGAATATCTGAGTTACGAGTTTGGCATACAACTTAAGACAATGTGAAATTTGTTTCACAACTAACGCCACCTGGAACACCATAGTGTGATGGTGTGTCCGAACATCATAGTCATGCTCTATTGATATAGTGCATACTGTGATGTCTCTTACCGTTTTACTACTATAATTTTTGGGGTTATGCATTAGAGACAACTACATTCACTTTAAATAGGGCATCGTCTAAATCTGTTGAGATGACACCATGTGAATTATGGTTTGATAGAAACCTAAGCTGTCATTTCGTAATATTTGGGGCTGTGACACTTGTGTGGAAAATGTTTTCACCTAATGAGGTCGAACCCAAGGCGGACAAATGCATATTCATAGAATACCCTAAGATCAGTTGGGTGAACCTTCAATCTCAGATCCTAGTGCAAAGTGTTTGTTGCTTAAACGGATCCTTTCTCGAGGAAATGTTTCTCGCGAAATAATTGAGTGGGAGGAAGATAGAACTTGATGAGGTTGTTAAACCTTTGTTCAACCAGAGAGTAGCGCAGCACAGAAAGATGTTTCTGTGAAGCCTACGTTAGTTGAAGAGGAAGTTAATGATGATGATCATGAAGCTTTAGGATCAAGTTACTATCAAACTTCGTAGGTCGACAAGAATGTGTACTGCTCCTAAGTGGTACGACAACTCTGTCTTGGAGATCATGTTGTTGGACAACGATGAACCTACGAGCTATGGAGAATCGATGATGGGCCCGGATTCCGACAAATGGTTGGAGGCCATGAAATCCGAGATAGGATCCATGTATGAAAACCAAGTGTAGACTTTGGTAGACTTGCTCGTTGGACGGCAGGTCGTTGAGTACAAATGGATCTTTAAAATGAAGACAGACACTGATGGTGAATGTCACTATTTGTAAAGCTCGACTTGTTGCAAAGATGTTTGTGACAAGTTCAAGGAGTTGACTACGATGAGACTTTCTCACTCGTAGTGGTGCTAAAGTCTGTTGGAATTATGTTAGCAGTTGTTGTGTTTTCAATTATGAAATCTGGTAGATGGATGTCAAAACATCGTTTCCTTAACGGTTTACTTGAGGAAAGGTTGTATGTGATACAACCAGAAGGTTTTGTCAGGCCTAAGGATGCTGAAAGGTGTGCAAGCTTCGGTGATCCTTCCATGGACTGAAGCAAGCATCTCGGAGTTGGAATATACGCTTTGATGAGATGATCAAAGTTTTGATGTTTATACAAAGTTTACGAGAAACTTGTATTTGCAATAAAGTGAGTGGGAGCACTATAGAATTTCTGATAAGTATATGTGGATGACATATTGTTGATCTGAAATAATGTAGAGTTTCTGGAAAGCATGAAACGGTTGTTTGAAAAGTGTTTTTCAAAGGAAGACCTAGATAAAGCTACCTAATTATTGAGCATCAAAATCTATAGAGATAGATCAAGATGCTTGATGAGACTTTCAATGAGTGCATACCTTGACAAGATTTTGAAAGAGTTCAAAATGGATGAGCCAGAGAAATAGTTCTCGTCTGATTTGTAAGGTGTGAAGTTGAGTGAGACTCAAAGCTCGACAACGGCAGAAGAAAGAGAAAGGACGAACGTCATCCCCTATGCCTTAGCCATAGGCTCTATATTATGCCATGCTGTGTACCACACCTGTGTGTGCCTTGCCATGAGTCTGTCAAGGGGTACAAGAGTGGTCCAGGAGTGGATCACTGGACAGCGGTCGGAATTATCCTTAGTAACCAGAGGACTAAGAAAATGTTTCTTGATTATGGAGGTGATAAAGAGTTCGTCGTAAAGAGTTACGTCGATGCAAGCTTTAACACCTATCCGGATGACTAGTAGTAGCAATCTGGATACGTTTAGTGGAGCAGCCATTTGGAAATAGTACCAAGTGGAGTGTGGTAGCAGTGTTTACGGTTTGACATAGAGTTTTGCAAAGTACACACGGATCTGAATATCGCAGACCCGTTGACTATAAGACCTCTCTCACATGCAAAGATCGAGCCCCAGAACTCATTGGGTGTTAGATTCATAACAATGCAAATCACATGGTGATGTGAACTAGATTATTGACTCTAGTGCAAGTGGGAGACTGTTGGAAATATGCCCTAGAGGCAATAATAAATTAGTTATTATCATATTTCCTTGTTCATGATAATCGTTTATTATCCATGCTATAATTGTATTGATCGGAGACTTAGATGCATGTGTGGATACATAGACAAAACCATGTCCCTAGTATGCCTCTAATAGACTAGCTCACTGATCAAAAGATGGTTAAGGTTTCCTAGCCATGGACATGAGATGTCATTTGATAACGGGTTCACATCATTAGGAGAATGATGTGATGGACAAGACCCAAACTGCAAACGTAGCATATGATCGTGTCAGTTTATTGCTACTGTTTTCCGCATGTCAAGTATGTGTTCCTATGACCATGAGATCCTGCAACTCACAGATATCGGAGGAGTGCCTTGTGTGTATCAAACGTCACAACGTAACTGGGTGACTATAAAGGTGCTCTACAGGTATCTCCGATGGTGTGTGTTGAGTTGGCATGGATCGAGACTGGGATTTGTTACTCCGTGTGACGGAGAGGTATCTCGGGGCCCACTCGGTAATGCAACATCACTATAAGCCTTGCAAGCAATGTGACTAATTGTTAGTTGCGGGATCTTGTATTACGGAACGAGTAAAGAGACTTGCCGGTAACGAGGTTGAACTAGGTATGGAGATATCGACGATCGAATCTCGGGCAAGTAACATACCGAAGAACAAAGGGAACGTTATACAGGATTAACTGAATCCTTGACATATAGGTTCGACCGATAAAGATCTTCGTAGAATATGTAGGAACCAATGTGGACGTCCAGGTCCCACCATTGGTTATTGATCGTAGAGGTGTCTCGGTCATGTCTACATAGTTCTCGAACCCGCAGGGTCTGCACACTTAAGGTTCGGTGACGTTTCGGTAGTGTAGAGTTATGTATGGTGGTGACCGAGGTTTGTTCGGAGTCCCGAATGAGATCCCGGATGGCACGAGGAGCTCCGGAATGGTCCGGAGGTAAATATTCATATATAGGAAGTCCCAGTTTGGTTTCCGGAAAAGTTTCGGGCTCATCGGTAGTGTACCGGGAGTGCCGGTAGTGTACCGGAAGGCCTCCGGGAGGGGTATTTCGACCCCAAGAGCTCCATGGGCTGTGGGAGAATAATAACCAGCCCTTAGTGGGCTGGGAAAACAGCCACAAAGGCCCATGGCGCAGGAGAGAAAGTCCTAAAGCAAAAAGTGGAAAAATTAGCCAATAGGAGGCAATCCTACTCCAACTAGGATTGGAGGTGAAGTAGGATTGCTTCCCACCTCCTATTTCGGCCGACCCAAAGGCCTTGGCTGCCTCTCCTCTCCTCCTATATATACTAGTGGATTGGGTGATTTTTGGACAGAATTTCCGGCCACGTGCTACCCGTTCCACCGGTGCATAGTTTCTCCTCTAGATCGGTTTTCTGCAGCGCTTAGGCGAAGCCCTGCCGGAATTGCTCCACCACCATCACCGGAGCGCCGTCACGCTGCCGGTGAACTCTCTCTCCTCTCCACCTCCTCTCGCTGGATCGAGACGGTGGAGATCGTCATCAAGCTGCACGTGTGCTGAACGCGGAGGTGCCGTCCGTTCGGCGCTAGATCGGAAGGACCGTGATCGAGACCGCGAGACGGTTCGTGATATGATCACGGAACGGATCGTGATGAGTTCACGGGACAGATCGTGATCAAGATCGTGAGACGGATCGTGATGAGTTCGTGGGACGGATCATGATGTGTTTGCGGGACGGTTCGTGATTGGATCGCGGGACGCTCGGCGATTTGGATCGCGAAGAAGTTCGACTACACCAACCGCATTTCTTAACGCTTCCCGCTTAGCGATCTACAAGGGTACGTAGATCCACTCTCCCTCTCGTAGATGCTCATCACCATGGATTGGTTTGCGTGTGCGTAGGAAATTTTTTGTTTCCCATGCGACGTTCCCCAACAAGGCGGTGACCACTGATCGCCGCAACAGGCTTCACATGAAGAAAGCCCGGGAAGCGGCGGCGGCGACGGCGGTTGAGCAGGAGGTGTCGTCTCACCGGCCGATCTTCCCGGGGCGACAGCCGGCGCCGTTCCCACAAGGCGCCAGCCAGCAAAGCGTCGCGTCTCCAGCCAACCCTAACTTTACTTCGGCAGCAGCGTGGGGGGACATACCCTCGCCGGAGTACGTCGACGACGACGCCCTCGGCGGATTCAACCCCAACATCACCTTTCCCCGCATGCCTTCCGCATTCTCCGCCGGTCACCCCAACGCCCAGTATGGCTACGTGCCCTCGCCGACATACTCCGGCTCGTTCGCTATGGCTCTACGGCGCGACCCTTTGCCTTTCGCGCCCGGCGCAGCGCCGCAGTACAGCAATGCCGAGGCCGAGATGGAGGACATCATCAACACCGGCTTCGCCACGGCCGCCTCGTGCCCCGAATTTGGTGCGCAAGAGGCGGAGGACACCGGCGACATGGACGACGCCGAGCCCGAGGAGGAGGAGGAGGAGGAGGAGGAGGCGGAGGAGATCGAGGAGGAAGAGCCGATGCCAGAACCCGCGCCGGCGAAGGGCAAAGGGAAAAAGAAGAAGAAGACGAAGTCGGCCAACGGCAAGCCGGGCGAGCCCCGCATCAAGTGGACGTCGGTGGAGGACGTTTGCCTCGCCGAAGCATGGAAACTGGTCAGCATGGACCCGATCACCGACACGAACAAAAACACCGAGACGTACTGGAAGAGGATCAAGGCGGCTTTCGACGAGCGCAAGTTGGTCGACCCCGAGTTCACCGATACGTACATGGACCGCGGCACCAAGGCCATGTCCAACCATTGGGGGTCATTCAAACAACGTGCAACAAGTGGCATGGCATCCAGGAACAGGTCCATGGTCACCTAGAGAGCGACGAGAGCGTCGAGCAGCAGGTATGTTCACCGACTCTTTTTCGCCCACCACTTGGCTGTGCCATCCTTTGCCGCCGAACAGTCGTCCTTTTTTGGCGCAGATGGTTTGGATGTTCGACTTGTTCCGCCGGGACATCGGCTTCGACTTTGACTTCATGTTCCTCCATGTCTTCACCCGGATCGAGGCCTGCGAGAAATGGGCCGAGGTCCAACATCAGCTCGCCAACAAGGATGGCGCGCTCAACCCGGACGCGTCTGTTCCTAGGACAACAGAAGGGCGGCCAGATGGGAACAAGAAGGTGAAGAAGGACAGGAATGACGCACCGACTGTCGAACGCCTGCAGGCGTCGATCGAGCAATGCATCGCCGATGCAAAGACCCACTCTGCCCCGAGGGAGGAGAAGACAGAGGCGAGGTGGTCGGCACTGAGGACGAAGCATGACGCCAAGCTCGACCTTCTTAGGACCAACGTCACCGCGAAGAAGCACAACACCGACCTGACATTCCTCATGGGAGCGTCATGACGGACATGGACTCGATGGTGAAGACGTGGTACCTGGCAGAGCACGACCCCATCCTCAACCGCATGCCGGCACAGCCCCCCGCACCGCCTACACCGCCGCCGAGCCTTCCCGCTATGCCGACCTCGCCGATGCTGACCGCTACGATGATGCCGATCTCACCTACGACGACCGCTACGCCGGACTCTCCCGTTTGAGAAGTTCTATGCTCACGTCTCCCGCATTTTTTGTATGCCGGATTATTGATATGTTTTGATCGTCGAACCTGTCGAACCTGTTGCGGTTACCGAACTCGCGTCTTTTTTGGGCATGGTGCCAACTGTGGCATGGCCGACGCCGAACTCGCGTCGTTTTTGGGCATTGGGAAAATGGAATATTTAAATTTGCATTCGCCACGCCAGGTCCGCGACTGGGAAGCCAAACCCCCAAACCGATTTTAGCGGCGGCTGTCCCCTAGACGACGCTATTTCGTGCCCCTGGAAGGGCCAACCGCTGAAGATGTTCTTAACAACAAACAAACAAAATATAGAAGAAAAAAACCTTGACTTGGAAGCATCAAAGCCCTCACCCGTGTGATCCGAGAACCGAAGCAAAGAATGAGGCCATCTCAAGAGGGAGACTAGCCATCCATCAAGGTAGCCCATGCCGTCGTCATCACCTGGGTATCAGGTACACCAACACCAGTTACTTCCACCAGCGAAAGGAGCCTACTCACCCTGTATTGAAGGGCATCGCACCCTCGGGCGATGGAAAATGCTCAAGGAGATGCTGGATTGGCTGTAGGACTTGCTTCTATTGTGCTTGGGAGCACAGCATCTCGTCGTACCTAGCTCATCTTGAGAGCACCACCGTCGAGAGTTTGGAACCATCATCACCAAGAGAGGGAGCTGTTAGGCCAAGTCGAAGGAGACATGCACCGCCCGGACCATGCTGCCCGTCCCCCACCGCCTGCGGATCGTCACGCCCACAACCCCACCTGCGCTTCCAAGATGGTGTCCTCAAGAAGAGCGCAATACCCAGAAGGTGCAAGGCCAGATACTAACGAACCCTGCTAGGCTAAATACCGCCGAATAATAATTTCTTTATTATGAAAACAATACATGATAGCCATCATGCTTTATTAGTACCTTATCTGCAATGTCAGATCAATGTGAATCAGCCTCGCTGTGCAATGGATGTGTGATAATACACCCGAATTTCCAAAGACATGGGCCAGTATGTATGTATTCACAGTTTGGTGTGCAATTCCCTGAAATTTTAATAGGTGCAGAATACACTTCCTAACATCTATACTAGATTTTGGAGTGCTTTGCCTGGGTGAACTCCTTGCGTAGGACTCTCCTCATGACCTTGTTTGAGGCGGTTCGAGGGAGCGATGGAACCGCAATGACCGATGAAACCTGCATGCAAAGGGGGTCAGGAAGGAACAGAGTAGCAAGTCATTTCACTGTAGGCAAAGTAAAATATGATATTCTATCAAATTTCCTAAAAGGGAAAGCTATCAATGAGGAGTTCAGCGGAACAATCGAAGAACCTTGAAAAGAGGATTCAATTTCTTCAGAGCAGAGTTGAACATTAGTTTCAGTTGATTCAAATCTTCTGCTTGTGGACTTTGATCTTTGAATACGACGGCTATGGTCAATTGTTCGGGGCCGCCTCCTACAGGTGGAACCCCAATAGCTGCCGTTTCAAGAATGGCATCATTAACCCTGTTGCAGATCCTCTCAATCTCGATGGAACTGACCTGAAACCGATGATACAAAATCAATGGATGGACCTTCTAAAGCTGTGATTTGGCAGATGAGTTGTGTGTTACAATATTATTACCTTAATGCCACCAAGGTTCATTGTATCATCTGCACGCCCATGAGCCCTATAATATCCTTCTGTGGTACGTTCAAATTCATCGCCATGCCTCCGGAGGACCTGCATATGCAGAGTCATGCGGTTAGTGCCTCAACCTTTGAGGATCATATCATAGCAATGAGCCAAGGACAGATAATATAATACATACCTTCCCATTCCATTCTGGCATTCCACTGAAGTACACCTCATGATGATCAGCATTGAGCAGTGTCGTTGATGACCCAAATAATGTTGGATCGAGCGCAAGTTCTCCAATACCAGCAGAATCCTGTGGCTGTAAAGTTTGAAGAAACACACTGACATTAGGCTGAGACAAGTTAATAATGGACTGCTAGAGCCCAAAGCAAGCAAGCATCTAAAATGGGTTTGTGAACGAATGTGCAAGTGCTAAATGGAAAGTAGCATTTGGTGGCAATATGAAACTGATAGTATATGAGTTCTGATGTTGCATCTATATGACTTGTATGCTAATGCCATGTAACTTGGTAAGGTAAATGTAATCATACAGTTCAGAATTGAACCAAGATGCATCAAAATATTCCATGCTGACACTTACTAAGGGGTTCCCATTACTTTCAAAAATAAACAGGTTGCAACCCATGGCAGGTGTACTGAATGCTGACAATGCTTGAGGTTGCAGCAGGGATCCAGTAATAAATCCACCACCAATTTCTGTGCCACCGCAGTACTCGATAACTGGTTTGTAGCAAGCTCTTCCCATCAGCCACAAATAATCATCCACACTTGATGCCTCCCCAGTTGAGCTAAAGCACCTGCATAGATGAACAGTATCGGTGACAAACTAGATGGCATCGGCATACTATTTTCCCTATGCAAGTTACTCCCTCCAGAAAAAAAAGGCGTAGAGGGTCGACTGATCCAGAAATTACCTGATGGTTGACCAATCAAATCCCGAAGTACAATCTGTACTTTTCCATGTGCGAACAATGCTGGGTACCACTCCAAGCATTGTCACCTTAGCATCCTGCAAGTAAATAAAATAGCAAGTAAGGAATTGGAAGTAAATGATTTTAATTAACAACAGAAATAGTGCAGATCAATATGGCCAGTGCAACAGAAAATAACAGGAAGCTTCCCATAAAATTCCTTTTTCCTTGAAGGACTGAATTTTTCTAACAAAGCTGAGAGCATAAGTAATGTCAAACAGCTGAGATTTATTGTGTGCGCCACTTTTTTCAGATGATACTGAGTATCCAAATGAACATAACTGGGATAATAAAATACATATATTGCTTTTTGGCACTATGTTACAAAAGAGAATTATCTGCTACCCCCTCCGTTTGGAAATAGGTGACGTGGTTTTAGTTCAAATTTGAACTTTGAACTAAAACCACGTCAACTATTTCCGACCGGAGTGAGTATGAAACTATCTTTACCTGTACAAACTTTGCAAAACCTGAACTATTCGGGGAGCCATTATACAGCGCCATGGATGCTCCATTCAATAGTGAGGCATAGACAAGCCAGGGACCCATCATCCAACCAAGGTTTGTAGGCCACGCAACAACATCACCTTTACGAATATCCATGTGACACCATCCATCAGCAGCTGCCTTAAGAGGGGTCAAATGTGTCCATGGAATCGCCTTTGGCTCTCCTGAACATGAGGAACTGTCAGAAGGTTTGAACAGAAAACTGGATCAACTCATAATCCACTAATAGTTCGTGAGGATATACCGTTGCATACTAATGTAAATACTACACAAGCATGTAGTTGTACATAGATAATTTATACTAGGACTGACAAACAAATCACTACATATCAAAATGAGAGGTCACCTGTGGTCCCCGATGAAAATAGGATATTACTGAACTGGTAGGCAGGCTGCTCTACTGTGGTATAAATATCAGCCCTGCAATTTTGGCCGTATTAGTGCAATCTACTTATGGAGGGGAGGGGTCATTCTGGACAATGAACGTATGCAGTTAGCACAATAAAAGCATAATCAGAAAATAACATACTTAGTATGATCGGCCCTTCCCAGAAAATCTTCCCAGGAAAGGTCATCAGTACGCAGTCCTTGTGTAGATGTGGATGATCCCCTTGCAGGGATCACGATGGCCATAGGGGCTTTGGCCTCCACAACTCTACTGTAGAACAGAAACAGATGTATGAGAAATAAATTCTGATTATGAATCACCACCAATGCCTTTGCATAACGCACCTATACAATGGCAGTTCCTTGTCATCACGAAGGATGCAATCCTAGCAAGCAAAAGATTATCAAATTTCCCAGAACATTACCTTTATATGGAAGCACAAGTTTATTTCAGAAATTATGCATAATATTAGACAATTGCACAACATGTATATGCATCAAGATAATATGGTGGAAACTGGATTAAGTAAAATACCTGGGTGAAAATAGCTTTAGCCTCCGATATCTTTAGCCTCATTGATATTGCAGGTGCAGCAAAGCTGTCTGCGATCGAAACAACAATGTATCCCGCTAACACGATCGCAAGATAGATAACAACAGCATTCACATTCATAGGCATGTCAATTGCAATAGCAGATCCCTTTGCCAGATTAAGTGCATCGAGCGCATTTGCCACGAGGCTGAAGTGAGAAGAAGCACTTGTGGAGTTAGAATTCAATGAAGCAAACGCAGTTATATGATCAAAATTAGTCATCTTTAGAACAGTATATCATTACCAAACTTTTTTCCTCAGATCCTCCACAGTCACGAAGTTGAGGGGCTCGGAATCCTTGCCCTCGTCCCTCCACACAATGGCAACGTCGCTGGAAGTCCTTCCGGGTTTAGCAGTCAGGCAATTCGCAGCAGCATTCAGCACAGCCCCTGGCAACCATTCGCCACCGGGGAACGCATCACTGTCACGCAAGATGCAAGATGGCTCCACGCTGAATGTGATGCCCATCTCCTCGAAGATCATCTTCCAATATGCCTGTTCTTGAAAGATAGAAACCAGTGAAGCTGTAAGTCCACTTCTGGAAGCTTAGCAGGCAACAGCGATATCATGGAAGAGAAGTAAAATCACTGGTCACCTCTGGATTCTCGTTGGAGAACTTGTGGAAGTCCCGGAAGCTGGTGACCGGATCCTTGTACGCTTGGCCGATGATCTCACTCCCGCGCGCCTCCAGGACGCGGCCAACATTGCTCAGGGCGGCCTCCTCGCTGCAAATTCGCAGAGACCACAACATGTTAGAGCAAGCCAGCGAGCCTCGGCAGTCGGCACGGTATTCGATCGGGAGGGGCGGGAGCTCTCACGGGTCGGGAGTCCAGGCGGGCGGCGTGGTGGACGGGGACCCGGCGTAGCAGCCATAGTAGAGCATCCGGTGGACAGCGAAGGGCACTCCCGGGCGAAGCACGCCCCGCGAGAGCTCCCCCCACACCGCGGCGGGCCCGCGGGCGCCGGCGGCGCCGAGCGCGCCGCGGACCGCCGAGTGGAGCGCGGCGGGCTCCGCCGCCCCCGCCGCGGCGAGGTCGTCGGCGGTGATCGCGGCCAGGGGCTTGTGCGCTGCCGCGGCCATGCCTTGCGCGCGCTCGAGCTGCTGCGACTGATGCTGCTACTGGTTGGTGCTTCCCGCTGGATGCGGGAGGGGGAGGAGGGAACTCGCGGGCGTGGCGGGGCGGGGCGGGGCGGGTGTACCGAACGGGCGGGCGACCTACCGATGGGGACGGACGGGGCGAGGGGAGATGGGATGGGATGGGTGACACGGAGGCGTGTGCTAGCTTGTCGGGTTTATCTGCTGTGATGATCTTTTTGTTTTGTGTATAAAAGCGGCGCGAGTGCACGATGATGGAGGAGTTTGATATGATCTGGACATGTGTTCTGCCTTTCGATCTCATGCTCCCCTATTCAACAAGTTTCGTCCTTGTGCACGGACTCTCCGATTCCTTCTGCTCTGGCAAATTCTCAAATCTCGGTACTTCAGAAGTTAGGGCACTGTTAGCGTTGGCCGTCCAATATTTTTAAAAGAGCCATCACCGCGCGAGCCGTCGGATCCGATGTATTGGATGGTAGAGTGTCATCTTCTACCATTGCAATACATGTCGTGTTGCAGAAATATGAAAAATTGTAATTTAGGTCATGCAGATTATTTTTGCAACACGGGTCTTTTTTAGTTGTTTTTACAACAAAGTCTCATGGCAAATTAATTCGTTGGATTTTTTTTATTGCAACAGAGATTTTGTTTTAGTTTTTTTTTGCAACAAGGCCTTGTTGCAGAAACTCATTACATGTCAGGGGCGCATGCAAAAACTCACGATGAAGACGGACAGCGAGCGGCAACACGGTGACGCCAGATAGCGAGCAGCAACACGGCGACGCCGGACGCAGGAACTCATGGTGAACGCGAGAGCTGGTGCTCCCTCGGGACGGCGGATGTAGCTTGAGCTTGGGCGCACCGTGACGGACGATATTCATGGTGGAGGCAGGCGACAACAACCGCGGACGACCTCATTGACATGCTTCCAACGGTCGGAGTAATGCGGAGAGGTGTCAGCTTGACGGGAGCTTGCCAGCAACACGGGTGGCGACTACTCTTGAGGGGATCCAGATCTAGATGTCGCATCACAATAGTTGTTGTGGGGCAAGATCGAAACAATGACTCAGTTGCAAAAATTAGTCTAATTAACACGTTGCTCCTAGTCATATGGTTAAAATTGGATCCACCGGCCACGAAGGTGGCGGACGGATGCGTCGTTATCCGTCGGTTGATCCTAATCATTTCCTTTTTTATATGGGTGATCTTCGTGTGATGCTTGCACCCTCCACCAACAGTTTAATTAAGGAAAATGTTTGCTTTAAACCAGTTGATTTTCTGTCTCTCTAAGCCGCCTTGTACGCACGCCACGTGCCCCACTCGGCCACCGCTTCCATCCCCAGCTTAACTCCTCAGACGCTCTCTGCTCCACTCATTCCCCTATCTTCTTCCTTCTTTTCACCCTCTCTCTCTCATTTGCAAATCTGGCCGATGAGCAAGCACCAAAACTATTAGTTCGCACATGCTGCTGCCACTTGATGTTGCGAGGAAGAGGTAGCGTCGGCCAAACCCCCAGATCGATGTGTGCTGCATGGTGAAGCTCCCACGAGACACCGGGATGGCTGCAATGGCAGACGCAGGTGCTAAAGACGACGAAGAATTTTCCATCACCGTCGTCACCCCCATGTGTTGCGTCGCAGCATTCCTGTCGCCGTCGTGTTGTGTCACAACATACCCGACGTCACCGTGTGCTTCATTGCAGCAACCACGTCGTCGTCGCGCTGCGATGAGCACACCGCCGCACACGGTGATGGCGTTGTGCAGTGAAGCTTCGCCGAGCCATGGGGTGTTGTGATGGAGTTTCGACGGGGGCAGCTGGTGGCGTGATGGAGCACCAACACATGGTCGTGTCGTTGTAGTGAACCTCCATCGGCGGCACCGCCGTGGTGCTGCAATGGAACCCATCGTGCCGATGTTGCACTACAGTGAAACATCATTGGCATCGTTGGGTGCTGCAATGGAGCATTGATGGCGCTGCAGTGAAGCATCGCTGATTATGTCGGTGTTGGGACGTAGGGCCACCACGTCACGCCGGTGCTGCAATGGAGCTTTCTCGGGGTTCGTCGGTGCTGCTATGAAGCTTGCTAGTTGTGAGTTGTGTTGGATTTTTCCCCGAAGAGGAAGGATGAAGCAGTATAGTAGTGATAAGTATTTCCCTCAGTGAGACTTGTCATGGGAACGATTTCAACAATAGAAAGGGATAGGATGAACAAGCATGATCTATCGAGATGCAAACGGGTGACATGGTGTTTTAGCGAGTTCGGGGCTCTCGCGGTGGAGATAAAAACCCTACGTCTCGTGCTCCAGAGAGGCTTTATTGTATCTGTCATGAATACGGAGTTACATGGTGTATTTGAGAGAGAGAGAGATAGAGAGAGAGAGAGGAGAACAGATCTCCATGGCTGAGTTAAGTCCTGGGACTAATGGCGAGAAAGCCAGGGGAGAAGAATGAGCCATCCTTGAGCTATGTGGTGCGTGGTGGCTTATTGTGATGCCCCCGATTTGATCGTACGCTAATCATACATGCAATATGCACGATTAAGATCAGAGACTTACTGGAAGATATCACAACACATCTCTAGACACAAATTAAAGTCATACAAGCTTCATATTACAAGTCAGGGGCCTTGAGGGCTCGAATACAAACAAGTCAGCGGAAGCAACAATATCTGAGTACAGACATAAGTAAACAAGTTTGCCTTAAGATGGCTAGCAAAACATAAACATCAGATCGAAAAGGCAAGGCCTCCTGCCTGGGAGCCACCTAACTACTCAGCAGCCTCCACGTAGTGTACGCTTCATCCTAGTAGTAGTAGTCGTCGACGGGATCAGCTGGCTCTTGGGTTCCGTCATATGATCGTAATAACCGTGTCAAGAGGAAAAGGAGAGCAAAGCAACAGTGAGTACTCATCCAAAGTACTGGCAAGACTTACATCATATATATGCTAAGTATGCAACATAATCAAAGGAAATGGGGCTATATCTTTGATTGAACTACAGAAATGCCAGAATAGAGGAGAAGACCTAGTCCTATCGAAGACTAGCATCTTCAGTGTCATGCAACATTAGAAGAGTGTAGATTAGTATATTATAAGTAATAAGTTGTTTATTAACGCCCGGAGATTCTTTCTCGGCTCCCTGCGAGAAAGCAATCTTGGAGCCACCATTTCCTTTTCACATTCACAAGTATCCAATTCTAGTTGTATAGATCAGGATACAACTCTGAGCGTCCAGTACCATGGACACGACTATTCGAATAGATATACTTCCCTGCATGGGTGCACAAAATTACCCAACACGCTCGATTAACTCTGGCTAGACACACTTGCTCAGGTCATGCCCGACCTCGGCTGATCGACACGCCGTAGTCCTACCTAGGCTCAACAAAGAGGCCACACGCCGGTCTACATCCTAATCGCGAAGGGGTCATGGGCCAATTTCCCTTTGTAATCTTGCGCATTGCGAGGATGGTCGGTATCAATCCTGGCACCTCTTTATACAAAGATGGTGCTTACACGGGCCACCCGAGCGCGTGTCGCTCAACTGTGACGTTTGAAGAGCTTTCGGCCGAATGTATGACGCAGAGTGCCCATACTTATTCCCGCGTGGTGGTCAGTGCCAAAAAGGTCAGAGGCCTACTCAGATCACATATCCAAACACGTTAATGTCTTGGTAGCGCATGGTGACGATCAATGATCCACGATACGTGGTCCTATCGCCCCATCTCTCGGACTTACGACAATGGCTAAGAATGCCCGGCCGTGCCACATAGTTATCTTGCGGGCACCTTTCCTGGTCAACCCGACTACACATCACTCGCGGGTACCCTTGGGGTTGAACCATCTTTCACATCTCCTCGCAGGTACCCTTGGGGCCGACTCATCTTTCACATGGCTCCAGGTTAAAGTCAAAGTAATCATGTCTCCATAACATCAAAAGGGAATGGATTCCATTTGATGTAACCGTCAAGGTGACCGGGGAGGAATCACCCTCGAAGGGTCACACTTGAGGTGTTGCACGACAGAGTCGTTATCGGGAGTGGTGAAGGAGGAATCACCCTCTGTAATCCACGACCGACTAGCTACACTATAGAGTTATCATCAAGAGTGTGTTACGATGTAACACCCTCGGCACTCGATACTAGCTCTATAGATTCGTGCAACTAAGGGGGTGAGGTGATGTGTCGGACTGAGGGCTTATCGATCATGTTGATCGAATATTCGAGTCTTCAAGTCTTTGATGATGAAGCAGGGGGAACAGTGATAATGTGACGGGTCATTGGTGGATCACTAACCAACCTATACTAAGCATATAGGATAGACAGGTAAAGTATAACAACAAGTTACTAAAGCAGGCTATGTTGGAAATATGGCCTAGAGGCAATAATAAATTAGTTATTATCATATTTCCTTGTTCGTGATAATCGTTTATTATCCATGGTAGAATTGTATTGATCGGAAACTCAGATACATGTGTGGATACATAAACAACACCATGTCCCTAGCATACCGCTAATAGACTAGCTCGTTGATCAAAGATGGTCAAGGTTTCCTAGCCATAGACATGAGATGTCATTTGATAACAGGAGAACATCATTAGGAGAACAATGTGATGGACAAAGACCCAAACTATGAGCTTAGCATATGATCGTGTCAGTTTATTGCTATAGTTTTTTGCATGTCAAGTATCTGTTCCTATGACATGAGATCATGCAACTCACTGACACCGGAAGAGTACCTTGTGTGTATCAAACGTCGCAACGTAACTGGGTGAATATAAAGGTGCTCTATAGGTATCTCTGAGGGTGTCTCTTGGGTTGGCATGGATCAAGACTAGGATTTGTTACTTTGTGTGATGGAGAGGTATCTCAGGGTCCACTCGGTAATACAACATCACAATGAGCCTTTGCAAGCAATGTGACTAAAGAGTTAGCCATAAGATCTTGTATTATAGAACGAGTAAAGAGACTTGCCGACAACAAGATTGAACTAGGTATAGAGATACCGACGATCAAATCTCGGGCAAGTAACATACCGAAGAACAAAGGGAACAACATACGAGATTAACTGAATCCTTGACATAGAGGTTCAATTGATAAAGCTCTTCGTAGAATATGTACAAACCAATATGGGCATCCAGGTCCTGCTATCGGTTATTGACCGTAGAGGTGTCTCGATCATATCTACATAGTTCTCGAACCCACAGGGTCTGCACACTTAACGTTCAGTGATGTTTCGATAGTATTGAGTTATGTATGTTGGTGAATATAGGTTGTTCGGAGTCTTGGATGAGATATCGGACGTCGCGTGGAGCTCCGGAATGGTCCAAAGGTAAAGATTGATATATAGGAAGGATGTTTTTTGGGCTCCGGAAAAGTTTCGGGCACTTCTGGTAGTGTATCGGGAGTGAGGAATGGGTTTCGGGGGTCCACCAAGTGGGGGCCATTCACCCCAGGGGCCACATGGGCCTAGGAGGTGGCGCACCATCCCCTGGTGGGCTGGGCAGCCAGCCCCTAGAGGCCCTTGTGCAAAGTGGGTGGGGTAGGGGCCAAGTGGGAGGAGTCCTACTAGGAGTCCACCTCCCTTGTGGGAGGTGGAATCCTCCCCTAGTTCGGCCGAAGCCCTTCTTGGAGGAGTGTCAGTGTCAAAACCGGCGGATCTCAAGTAGGGGGTCCCGAGCTGTGAGACTAGGATCGATGGTAACAAGAGACAAAGGAGACGATGTTTACCCAGGTTCAGGCCCTCCTATGGAGGTAATACCCTAAGTCCCGCTTGATTGTATTGATGATATGTGGGTTACAGAGTTCATCTACCTCGAGGCCGAATAGCTAAAACCCTAGATGAGTTGTTCCCTCTTCTACAGCATAAAACCCTTCGGCTTATATAGACGTTGAGGGTACCTAGGGTTTACACATGGTCAGTTACACATAGAAGGAAAAACATGCCTATTCACTATTCCAATCTTGGAGGATACCCCACGATCCCCGAAGCTTCCTTCCTGGAGACAGGGCCTTCGATCAATCCAATGCTTGATAATCAGCCCATATAGTCCGGCCCATGAGAGACAGGTCGGCCACCTGAGGACCCCTTAAACCAGGATTCCCTCAGTAGCCCCCGAACTAGCCTCCAACGCCAAGGGTCTTGGCTCTAGCTTCGCTTGATCAGAGTCTTCGTCTTGCGAGGTGAGTTCTTCTCCTCAATCAGCCAGCCGAGGAGGAGGATCGTAGCCTACACGCCGACAACCCTCCTTCCCAGGAATAACATAGTTTTAATAGATCGGCTCTGTTTTCCAAAAGAAAATCTAAGCCCCTTCCCGAACACCTCTATAGAAATGGTTGAGCAAAGCCACGGGCATCAACTGCCCGGCGCCACAGCCCGAAGGCCCCAGGTCCAAGCTGTTGTCGGAGATGCTCGTCGCGGCGCCTTACAAGGCGCCAGAAAAGAAGGAGAAGAAGAAGAAGACAGACCGAGGAGGCCTCCGTATCAAGGACCAGCCAGACGTTGCGTCCAAGGAAACCCATGCTTCCTCTAATCAAGAGGAGGAGCATGAGGACAAGGAGGAAGGTGATTCCCGCTCGCAAGAAAGAGGGCAACGTCACCGAACGAGGTAGAGGAAGTACCTCCTCCTGCCCCGAAGAAGGCGCGTCAGACGCGGTTGATTCTGCCCGACGACAGTTTGGACTCAAATACCGAGTCCGAAGACTTCGAGAAGGTTCCTCAAAGGAACCTAAGGGTCAAGCCCCCAACTTGAAGGTAAGAATCCGAAGACTCTCGAGCTATTTATTTCAAGTTTTAGATGTTATTAACACGTGAGCGCCTATTGATCTACAGCCCACCACGTGTTCTCCCCACTGACCAAGTTTCGGATGGGGAGACAACACACGCCGTGCTAGCGGAGAGCAGGACCATGTCACATCCCACCCCTCCAGGCGCCGCGAAGGATGCTGCGGAGGTGCCATCCCACCAGGCTCCTATGGAGCTGGGCACCAGCGGCGGGGGCGACGACGTCATGATCTATGTTAACACCTCGGCTGTTGAAGACTGGGGGAGGAGCCCCTTTTGGACACTGAGGATACCGCATGGAGGGATGTCCAGTCCCCTCCAAGGTCATATTTGGAGTGCGCCATGCCTCCGGAGACACCGGTTCAATCCTCGGTTGGAGATCGGGCTAACCAATCACCACTGGCGCCACCAACCAATGGGTGGCCGGTCATGGGGGAGGCTCTATCAAGCGCCTCCATCTTCGAGGATCACCACACCCTTATGGGTGCAGTTTTCCAAAGCATTCAGTCCGTTGATAGCGGACTGAAGGAGGCCTTCAACGGCCTCCTGACTGGCTTCTAGGTGATCCACGTAATGTTTCATTTCTGGAATATTAATTATATTTGTGCCATCGTTATATATATAGCAGCCCCCGAGCCCTAGGTGTCGGTGTCAAAACCGGCGGATCTCGGGTAGGTGGTCACGAACCGTGAGACTAGAATCGATGATAACAGGAGACGAAGGGAACACGGATTTACCCAGGTTTGGGCCCTCCTGTGGAGGTAATACTCTACGTCCTGCTTGGTTGTATTGATGATATGGGGGGTTACAGAGTTGATCTACCTTGAGATCGACTAGCTAACCCTAGATGAGTTGTTCTGTCCCTGTACCCTAAAACCCTCCGGCTTATATAGATGTCGAGGATGCCTAGGGTTTACACATGGTCAGTTACATGCTGAGGAGATAAACATGCCTACTTACTACATCAAACATGGAGCGCAGGTCGTGCTTCCTGAAGCTTCCATCCTATTGACTGGGCCTTCAAATCTTCCAGTGTTCGGTAAGTAGCCCATATAGTCCGGCCCATACACAATAGATTGGTTATCCGAGGACCCCCTAATCCAAGACTCCCTCAGTAGCCCCCCAAACTTGCCTCCAACACCAAGGGTCTTCAGCTCCCATTGCTTCACGAGCAGAGTCTTCGGCTTGCAAGGTGAGTTCCTTCCCACTGAACCATAGTCCGACCTCCGATGATAAGCAGTTTTCTGCATAGTGGCACGTCTGAATACAACAAATTGATTGGCCTTGAAGGCCAAACGTCAGGGGTAAACAATGTTCCTCTGACGACCTCTCTAACGAAAGGCTACGGCCCACCATGACCGCTAGGATAGTTGCATAGACTCGATTTGCGGTTCGAGGTTGTTTTAATCATCATGATCTATTAATATACCGATCGTGTCCCATTTTATATGAGATATACTTAATCACGCTCACGCAACGGCACGCACGTCTCGAGAAGTGGAGGGATTCACGGTACAACAAGGGCAGTCCAAATCGATAGGCCTCATAAAAAGAGGAGGAAAACCCCAAAGGCTATTCACGCTCTCCATTCGACTTCTCCGCCTTCCATTCCTTTGCGCCTCCGAAGCATAGATCTAGGTCTCTTCGACCCCACCTCCGAGCTCATCAATGGCAGGCTCCAACGGCCAATTGGAAGCTTCCACAGTCACCGACTAGGACATTCTGGACCTCAAGAAGGCAGGCTACCTCTCTGCCAACATCCCTCACCGTGCAGCGGAGGAGGGCCAAGTGATCCTCACCCCCAAGCCAGGCGAAAGGGTGGTGTTCATCCCCCACTTCATCAGGGGGATGAGCTTTCCCCTCCACCCCTTCGTCAGGGTACTGATGTTCTTCTATGGCCTCGACTTCCACAACCTCCCGCCAAATTCCATCATGCACATCTCGGCATTCATCCTCGTCTACGAGGCCTTCCTACGCATCGAGCCACACTTTGGGCTCTGGCTTTAGGTGTTCAACATCAAGCCCAAGTGCATCGGTGGCAAGCATGCAGATTGTGGCGGAGCCGTCATCGGCAAGCTCACCCGCGTCGGGTGGCCGTAGGGCACCCTCATCGACACCATCAAGGGGTGGCAGAAGGAGTGGTTCTACATCATCGAACCATAAGAAGAGGGTTAGCACCCTGCTACCGCATTCAGATCCGGTCCCCCCACCATACTGGCTTCATGGCTCGAAAAGGGCCTTGTCTAGGGACCGGGCAAGGAGGTGAGTGACCTACAGAAGAGCATCGGCTCCATGGTCGAGGAGGGCACCAAGTTGACCGATGTGGTCCAGGTGATGCTCCGAAGACGCATCCTCCCCTACCAGCACCGAGACACCCTCCTGTGGGCTCGTGAACTCGACGCTGAGCCCACAGTCCAGAATCTCTTCTGCACTACGCGGGAGAAATTGTGGAAGGTGCTCTTCAAATCACAGAAGAGCTGGCCATCCGAGGAGGAGGACAAGGGTCTGCACACCGCCAAACCCGATTCCAAGGTACGATACACCCTAGCTTGGTCGGCTTTATTATATAAGAGATTCTCATAATCCCTTATCCGATCTGTCTTTGCAGAGATGGCTGAAGAAAGCCGTCAACATTAACAGTCCGACACCTCAACCGAAGACGAGAGGAACGGGCTGTTAGCAAAAATGCTCGTGGTAAATCCTTACAAGGCTCCCATGAAGAAAGATAAGAAGAAGAAACCAGGCCAGGCTGGGATCCGCATCAGGGACCAGCCTGACGCCTTATTCGAGGATACCCCCGCCTCCTCAAATTAGGAGGAGGAATAGGAGGAGGAAGAGGAAGAAGAAGAAGAGGAGGAAGCCGAGGTCGAGGGCGAGGAGGAGGCAATTTCCCTATGCCAGGAAGAGAGCGGCATCTTCGGACGCCCCGGAGCAGGTCCCTTCTCCTGCCCAGAAGAGGGTGCGGCAAACGTAGGTAGTTCTGTCCAACGATAGTTCAGACTCGGACACCGCATCCGAAGTCCTCAAGGGGGTTCCACAAAGGAGCCTATGGGTCAAGCCCCCCAAGGTTAGGATCCGAAGACCCTCATGTTCATTACGAATAGATTTAGAGTTTGCTAACATGCAGGTTATTGGCCTTGCAGCCCCCCGCGCGTTATCCCCACCGAGGTGATATCGGACGGGGAGACCCCACCCGCCGAACTGGCGGAGAGCGGGGATGCCTCGCATCCCACCACTCCAGGCGCCATGAGGGACGCCATGGAGGTGTCGTCCCAGTACACTCCTATGGAGGCGGACACCGGTGGCGAGGGAGACCGTATCGTGGCCAAGGCTAATGCCTTGGCCACTGAAGACCGGGGGGCAACACCCCATCCGGATACCGAGGAGACCGGATGAGCAGGCGCTCAGTCCCCTCCTAGAACATCTCCAGAGCGCACTATGCCTCCGTAGGCACTAGTCCAATCCCCGGTGGGTGATCGGGGAATCCGATCATCACCGACACTACCGACCAATAGGTGGTCGGTCATGGAGGAGCCTCTATCAAGTGCCTCCATCCCCGAGGATTAACGCACCCTTATGGGTGCGGTACTACAGAGCATCCAGTCCGTTGACAACAGACTGAAGGAGGCCTTCAAAGGTCTCCTTACGGGTTTTCAAGTAAGTCACCCGATGTGTTTATTTTGCAAAGATTTTATTTATTCGCATTATATACATGGCATCCCCGAGCCCTAGGTGAGGTGAAAAAACTCACCTAGGGGTCACATCTGAATCCGATACCGAACTAAATGCACTTTAAGTGTTTGGCATGTTAGAATAACTCGACATATGATCAGATTGTCTATAATTCGGGAATTGAGAGCCCGTGTAATGTATTAACTATGCGTGTAATGCAGGCTTTGCCATCGACAGCAGCTATAAATGGTGCTGAGATGGAAGAGCTAAATCGGAAGCTAAAGCGCTCCAAAGACGAAGTTGAGGCCCTTAACCGAAGGCTCGACAAGGCTCAAGGTATATCAAAATAGAATCTGAATGCCTTTGTCTGAGCTCTATCGTCCGAATACTGTCAATGCAGCTTCTTCACATTATATAATGCACACGCAGCCTTGGCGAAGGAGATGGAGAGGCTCAAGGCCGAGCTCTAGCGCACGAAGGACGAAACGACCGCCGAGAGGGCGACTGCTAAGGAAATAGCTGTCACCCTTTCTGCCATGCGAGCCACTTGTGGCAAGCATGAAGCTCGCGTGGCATAGGTCCAAAAGGAGCTCAAGGATGCCAGCGAAAGATGCGAGGCCTTGGAGTAGAAGAATAAGGCGAGCTCGGCCGAACTGTCCACTTTGAAAACCGAACTCCAGAAGGAGCGGATGGACAGACGGTTCTACGAGGAGCAAGTGCGCCAGGCCAAGGGCATAGTAGATGGTAAGTCGTACTACTAAAGTAAGTATTCGGGGATAGCAAATTCGCATTGCTTACCCGGGTGTGGCGATCCTCAGGCGCATCCTATGATCTCTAGAAGAGTGTGGCGGATGCCAATTAGCTGTTCGCCTCGCGGGGAGAAGAAGATGAAGCTTAGTTGTTCTGGGCACAATTCGGAGCCCCCGAGCGTCCTCCTCTTCTAGTGGAGCAGCTGAAACAACTGATGGAGCTGCACCAAATGGCAGAGCCAGCCATGAAGGACCTCTGCATCCGCTTATGGCCTGGCGAGTCGCTGCCAGACAACTACTTTGGCCTGTTGCAGAGGTTGATTGCTGCTTCGCCCCGCCTCGACACCGTCAAGCGCTCCTCCTGCATTGAAGGAGTCCGGATGGCCCTTGCCAAGGCCAAAGTGCAGTGGCTGGGGCTAAATCCGATGAAGGTAGCCATTAACCCGCCGCCACCCGAGAAGGAGCATCTACGCCCCGAGCTCTACTTTGATGGAGTGAAGGAGAGTGCTCGGGTGATAGCGTCACAATGTTCGGGTGATAAAATGTTTGAATGAGATGTAACGCGTCCAAAGACTTGCCCAAACTTTTAATGATATTAGTATTTCGTCTTATATGGTTTCGCATTCCTTTATATCTCCTATGTGGTTGTTTAATACTAAAAGATGCGAGTCGTCAGCTTCAGCCCCCACGTAGATACTACATGGGGTGTCTATGCCAATGCACTATGTCCCTTAGCCCTATTATCGGAACCCGAAGGTGGCACAGTGTGGCAGACTAGGCAATCAGACTATAGTGCTTTATTTCTTTCACTTAGCTGTAGGGGTGTGAAAAGGACTATAGGAAGCGTACGATTAGCCACCGAAGTGTTGTGATGTTCAGACGAACTGTGGTCGAAGCCGGTATCACAATGTCTGCACAAAAGGCAAGTTCCTCGTATAATACGGAATAACCGCTTACGAGGATTGAAGTATAACACTTCACAGACCAGATCACGCATACTATGACAGTCCGTTTTTGGCTTTCTCCCTTGAGGTACTTGACCAAACTATCCGGAAGCACAATTGCAGGGATGCTCCCTTTACCCTTTTAGCTGAACGAGCGGGACGTAAAGGGGCAAGCATAGGAGCCGGGCAACCCAACTTATTGACCAAAGACATAGTTCGGAACCGATGCATATAAAGCGAACGCCAAGGCGCCAAAGACATGATAGATAAGGCGATTTGTGTTTGAACTCAATCCCCCGGTCTACTAGCCGGTTACCTCGTGTCATACCGAACAGGTTCACGAGAAGAGGGAGAGAGGAGGAAAAATACGCGCCAAAAAAAGGACAGATGAGGCGACCTTGCGCCACACAATTTTGCATTTTCCCAACAACTCTTATAACTCGGATTGTTGAAGCAACTGTTTATAGGTATGTGAAAGAAATAAATATATACAGGAGTTGTTATACTAGGCACTACAGGAATCGGCTAATTTGCCGTCTGCCATAGCAGATGGCAAAGGCATGTCCGGCGGACGGCAAAGGCTTTGCCGTATGCCAGCAGACGGCCAACAGTCCGGCTAAATAAGATATGGTAAAGGGCGCTTTGCCGTCTGCTAGCGGATGGCAAAGAAGTCGGCTCTTTGTCGTCTACTGGCGGACGACAAAGAAGCAAGCTCTTTTCCGTTTGCTGGCGGACGACAAAGAAGCAAGCTCTTTGTCGTCCGCTAGTAGACGGCAAAGAGGCCAAATAGGCCAAAGTGGCGATATAGCCCCTATTTTTTTTCTTTTTTTCTTATATCAATTCATTTTTCACTGAAAATTATATATATGACCAGTATAACATATCCAACACATATTACCAATAGTCATGAACACATGTAAATTAAAAACTTTATTAATAATTGGAATAGGTAATACAAAGTCATATTATAAAGAATCAGAAATGATTAAGCAATTAAATTTACATTTTGGAAATTACAAGAAATTACCTAAAACTAAATATCTATTTTCCTAAAAACTATCTTATTACTAAGATCTTCTTTGGATCTTCTTCTTTTCTTCCAACCTGCATAACAAAAACACTAAGAACGAGAGAATGGGTTAGGAGTAGAAATGTAGCATTTCACTTGGTGAAATGCAATGCTGTAGGAGCCAACACTTGAGATCAAGACAATCTTAGTTAAGATCCCGATTTTCAAAGTGATCTTAATTAGAAAGCCAAATAGAGTAAACGAATACCAAAGAGCCAAAGGAGAGAACCATCCAAGGACCCAATCAAGAAGCCACCACAATTAGTAGCAAGTTAAATGCCAACACAAAGACCACTATCAGTACTAGCTCCAGGAATTAAGCCAACTAAAAACTAGTGATTAAAGACAAGGATTAGACTTCATCACCACAATTAGTTTTGTCCAGTGACAATAGGTACATGTCACTGTGCAACGCCAAAAACAAAGCTCCAGGAGGAGATATACATCACAACTAGCCGACCAGACCAAGTCCCAACACATCCAGCCACCAACAGCTTAGAAGAGATAACTATCAAGGAGAGCTTGACACAGCAACCAGCTGCTGTTAACACCACAATCACCAAATAGTGTGAAGCAGCTAGGAGGAACAGGCTGTCCACAAGAAGCAGGTTTACCAGAATCCACAAGACCAAGCTACAGAAGACCTCAAGGTATACTTGAGTGATTATGTGCTCAGACAGCCTGGAAGTGCCAGGGCTAGTTCATCACAGCACAGGGATAGCCACATGTAAATTAAGCCTAAGAGAGGGGGGCTCAGACCAGCATCACTGCCCAAATCAGATGTAGTATCTGTCTTATCAGTAGAAAACAAGGAAAGTAACAGCCAAAACCAAGTATAGCATTTGTTCATAGGCTATTAGAAAGAGACCAATAGGAATAGCCAAACCAAGTGGTATTGGTTCATATCAGTATTAGAAGTAAAACAACTAAGAACAAGTGAGTATCTGTTCATGAGTAAAGTAACTATAGCATAGACGAAATAGCAGGGCAACACCCCAAATGATTATCTGCTTTTGCAGAACACAACACCACACTTGCACCTGGTATTTTTCTGCAATTAGGGCACTGCACCCACAAGCATAGGGGGCTAGTACCATTATAAACTGCTACTGCAAGTAAATAGCAGCAGCCGCAAATAACAACATAAGTGATAACTAATTTCCAAAGGTTAAACAGACCAATGGAAAAGAAAAAATGTAACACTAGAGATTCAGTTAACTGAATTAAGTTACCATCAACAGCTAGTGAGATAGCTAACAGTAGCAACAATAGGGAGAGGTCCAAGACCACACACATGAGTAGCTACTGACCAAAGTAACAGCTCCAAGAGCAACTACACAGAACAGGGCAGTATAGGAGCATATATACTTCACAAATACACATAGATGTCCGCTGACCAAAACCCTGACACAACAAGAATCCATCATAGAGAGCTCCAACACAAGTTGATGCTCATCTACAACAACTAACCACAGCTAATAGAGCCTCTCATCCAACAAGATCAAGAGCTAGAGCTATGCATTAGAGAGATCAGAGGAGGGGAGCAAGGAGAAGCTCACCAAGAGGAGTTGTAGCCGAAGCAGGATGCATCCACACCATCACTATGGTGTGACCAGCAGCACAACCAACAGCACCACAGCACGCCGGAGCTCACCATAGAGCACCACAATGGCGGCACTAGCGAGAGCACGGGCACGGAGGTGACCACCCAGGGGCACCGCAGCATGGAGGTGCCACCCAGGGGCACCACCACGCCACGGCATATCCAGCACCACCGGAGGATCCTCACGGCGAACGGACCATCATCGGAGCACCACGGCCGAACCACCACCAGCACCGAAATCCTAACGGAGAGAAACCGAAGGGGACGACCACAGGAGGCGGGGAAAAGCAGATCGATGTGGAGGAATCGATAGAGCTTGTCGAGAGAAAGCAGTAGAGGGCCACGCCGGTGACATGGTGGCCGAAACCCTAGCCGTAGGGGAGGGTTGCGCGTGGTCGCAGGAGGACGCGCGAGTCGGATTTGGTCGGAGGGGATGTAGGAGCATGTCGAGGGGGTTATGTGGGTGTGTTGGGCACCGTCGAATCCTGCCGGAGCTCGCCGGAATCAGCCACCATAGCTGCTCACACGAGGGAGAGGGAGAGACGAGTGGGAGAGAGAGGGGTGGGGCCGGGCGGAGAGAGAGGGGATAGAGATAGAGGAGATGGGGGCAACGGTTTTTTTTACCTGCAAAAGAGAAGATAGACCCACCTCTTTGTTGTCTGCTAGCAGACGGCAAAGAGGTGGGGCTGGTGCACCATTACAGCATTGGCGTCCACTTGACCCCCACCCACCTCTTTGTTGTCTGCCAGCAGATAGCAAAGAATCTTTGCCATTACCTGGCAGACGTTAAAGAATTTGCTGATGGCAAAGCCACCCTTTGCCGTCTGCTAGCTCTTTGCCGTCTGTTTTTTGCTAGCTGATGGCAAAGCCACTCTTTGTCGTCCACTAGCAGACAACAAATCTTCTTATTCCAGTAGTGAGGGGTCTTCGATTGGTAACCTGACGTCCTCGATATGCCCCATTGCTAGTTGACTCCTGCTCTTAGATGCACCTTGATGGGTGTTAGTGTTCGATGGGTGGATTTTGCCAACAAAATCTTGAGAGGCACCGAATTATAGGTGAGCTTTACGCCGTAGGCAGGCTCTTTTACGAGCGCCTGCATTTTGGTTGAAGATGTGTTGATGGTAGAAGTTCGGACCAGCCAAAAACCCATCTTTATTTCCCCACCGCTACCCATGGAATCTTAAGTGTGAAGTTGTGCCTCCTCGGCACATACTTTGCTAGTCTTGAGGTTGTGCGGTGGGGGCAAGTCCCTATAGAGGGGAGGAGGAAGGATCTGAGTTTTCGGTCTGAAGCCGAACTCGCTTGCCAGCCTTGTGTGCCTTTATGGCGGATGTCGGAACTTGCCGATCTTCTTTGTAGCTAAATTCGGCCGCTAGGGTCAATGCATGTTCCTCAGTTCTAAGGGAGCGCTTTGTATTGCCGTTGACAGTAATGACCCCCTTGGGGCCCGGCATCTTGAGCTTGACGTATGCGTAGTGTGGGACCGCATTGAAACGAGCGAATGCTATCCGACCAAGCAGTGTGTGATAGCCACTACGGAAGGGCACGATATCGAAGATCAAATCTTCGCTGCAAAAGTTATCGGGCGAGCCAAACACAACTTCTAGAGTTATGGAGCCCGTACATTGGGCCTCAACGCCTAGGATCACTCCTTTTAAGGTAGTATTGCTGGGTTTGATCCTTGACGAATCTATGCCCATCCTTTTCACCGTATCTGAGTAAATCAGGTTGAGGCTACTTCCTCCGTCCATTAGGAATTTTGTGAGGTTATACCCATCTATAATGGGGTCTAGGATGAGGGCAGCCGAACCCCCATGACGGATACTGGTCGGGTGATCACGCCGATCAAAGGTTATCGGGTATGCCGACCATGGGTTGTATTTCAGGGCTACGGGCTCCAGAGTGTAGACCTCCCGAAGGGCACGCTTCCTCTCCTTCTTGGGTATATGGGTGGCATATATCTTGTTTACCGTTTTGACTTTGGGAGGTAATTTCTTCTGTCTGCCACCAATTGGACCCTGAGGCTCATCCTCGTGCTCGCTGCGAGAGATTTTGCCTTAGTCCTCGGGTGGTATCTTGTCGGCCTGTTTAAACACCCAGCAGTTGCGGTGTGTGTGTGGTTGGCGGGCTTTTCCGAAGTACCATGGATTTAGCAAGGCCTTTCCATGATCTTCTCCAGCTGAGTGGGTCCGTCACGATTGCCTTTAGGAGGCTTCTTCCGCTGCCCATGTCAAGAGTTGCGAAATCCGGCGTTTACAGTCATATCATCAACATCGCTATTATTGTGCCGACGCTTATTCTTATTGCAGTTTGGTCTTAAGTTCCCATCTCGGGCTTCGGGTGCTATGGGATCTTCACAATTATGGCTGCGTCTTGCCAGCCAATTGTCTTCGCCCACGCAAAAGCGGGTCATGAGGGAGGTAACACCGGACATGGTCCAAGGTTTGTCCTGGCCTAGATGGCGGGCTAGCCATTCATCCCGAATATTGTGCCGGAAGGAGGCTATGGCCTCAGCATCCGGAGCGTCGAAGATTTGGTTCTTCTTAGTCAAGAACCGATTCCAAAATTGCCGATCAGACTCGCCGGGCTTGTGGACGATGTTGCTGAGATCGGAAGAGTCCGGTGGGTGGACATAAGTTCCCTGGAAGTTGGAACAGAATGCATCTTCCAGGTCTTCCCAGCATCCAATGGAGTTTTCGGGGAGGTTGTTTAACCAGTGCTGAGCTGTCCCCTTAAGCTTAAGAGGGAGGTATTTGATGGCATGGAGATCGTCTCCTCGCGCCATGTGGATATGGAGGAGGAAGTCCTCAGTCGATATGGTTGGTTCAGTGGTCCCATCATATTGTTCTATATTCACGGGTTTAAAGCCCTCGGGAAACTGATGCCACATTACCTCATCTGTGAAGCATAGTGGATGAGCGGCGCCTTTGACCCATACTATGTCGTGCCTGTGTTCAGCATCTGTATGGGGCCGGTTGCGTTCCTGGACTCTATGGTGGAACCATGGTCTGTATCCGCCCCGTCTATCGGGCGAGTACTCTCTGGATCTATAGATGGATCTTGTGCGGCCTGCTCTCTGATCCAGGTCATCTTGCAGGTCGAACCTGTCATTGGGCTCTAATGGCTCCTTACCCCGTCTTCGGGGCACTGCAGGTATATAACCGGTGTTGTTAGCCATCCTGTGCCGACAACAAAGGGGGTGGTCCGGCTTGTCGTATGGAGTACGGTTTGGAGACGGAGTATCAGTGAGTTCATCATCGAATTGCGGCAACAGCCTTCTTTGAGGGTAGCTTTTGGGCTGGTTTGACAGACCGGTGTCGTATACTTCCTCAGCTAAGAGGACTTTCATCCATCGATCATTGAGGTCGTCCTCTTCGGCTTTAAGTTGTCATTCTTTAGCCTTTAGGCTGGGAGCCGTTGCTTGATTTCTTCGTGATCTTCGAGGTTATCAGGGATGTACAAGTCATCAGCTTCCGGTATATCTTCCTCCTCGACGGGGGGCAAGTAATCATTGCCTTCGGAGTCGATGAAGTTATCGGGGTTATTTTGGTCCTCAGGCCCTTCCGGACCCTCTAACGGGTGCTCGGGGATATCCGGATTGCCATGATCGACGGGGGTATTACCATCCCCGTTGCTGATAATAGATTTTCTCCCCTTTTTGCTTTTGGACCGCTTATGCGATTTCCGGCTCCTTGATGGCGCATCACCCAATTTGTTGCCGTTGTTGTGAGGCGTGTTCTTGCCATTGGTGGTAGGAGTATCTACCATGTAGACGTCTATGTAGAAGTGGTGGCCTAACTCCCGGTGTTAACTGGGGTGGGGGCACGGTCCTCTTCATCCATGTATTCTGCCTCCTCGGAGGCATAGTCCAGCATGTCGGTTAAATCCTCGACAGTGGCTATCAAGTGGGTGGTGGGTGGGTCGAAAAATTCGTCCTGGCCCGCACCGTAACCGAACCGAGCATAGATCGGTACTAGATCGTCGGTGGTCTTCATTGACGAGAATCGATCCAGGGCCTCATCAACCGATGAGGGCCCGATCGGATCCAGCTGTTTGGAACTCGTGGATTTAACCTTCAAGACGTCCAGACATGGGAAGTGTTCGGCAAGAACACGTGTCCGGTCATCTGGCTTAATGGCCGTACCGGGATAAGAGATCGGATCATCGCCATGGGTGACCCCATTGGCATGTCCGAACAAGGGGCTCGAGGTTAAAGCCTCGGAGTCCTCGGAGGCTACAGGCGAAGCTGCGAGCCCAACTAATGACAAGTCACCCCGAGAGTCGACGGAGAACTCTAAGTTTCCAAATCTAACCTCTCGATCAGGGGCGAAGCTCTCAACGCGGCCTAGATGGCCAGCGGAATCAGCGTGTAAACACAACACTACCGAAGGCGAAGATCTATCCGGGGACAAAAGTGTCCATGTTGTGGACCTCTTCATTGATGACAAGGCGAGGTGTAGACTCCATCTTGCTAACAGAAGGACTGTCAACGAAAGCACCAATGTCGGTGTCAAAACCAGCGGATCCCGGGTAGGGGGTCCCGAACTATGAGACTAGAATCGACAGTAACATGAAACGAAGTGGACACAGATTTACCCAGGTTTGGGCCCTCCTATGTAAGTAATACCCCACGTCCTGCTTTGTCGTATTGATGATATGTGGGGTTACAGAGTTGATCTACCTCGAGAACGAATAGCTAACCCTAGTTGAGTTGTTCTGTCCCTATACCCTGAAACCCTCCGGCTTATATAGATGCCGAGGATGCCTAGGGTTTGCACATGGTCGGTTACATGCCGAGGAGATAAACATGCCTATTTACTACATCAAACGTGGAGCGCAAGCTGTGCTTCCCGAAGCTTCCATCCTAGAGACTCGGCCTTCAAATCTTCTAGTGTTCGGTAAGTAGCCCATATAGTCCGGCCCATACATAATAGATCAGCTATCCGAGGACCCCTTAATCCAGGACTCCCTCACTCGGTGAGTTTGGAAAAACTCACCTGGGGATCAATCATAAACATGTTGGGGAATGTCGCATGGGAAATAAAAAAATTCCTACGTTCACACAAGACCTATCCATGGTGATGAACATCTACGAGAGGGAGAGTGGATCTACGTACCCTTGTAGATCGCTAAGCGGGAAGCGTTAAGAAATACAGTTGGTGTAGTCGAACGTCTTCGCGATCCAAATCGCCGAGCGTCCCGCGATCCAATCACGATCCGCCCCGATCAAGCACCGAAGGGGCGACACCTCCACGTTCAGCACACGTACAACTTGATGACGATCTCCGCCTTATTGATCCAGCAAGAGGGAGCGGAGAGGTAGAAGAGTTCTCTGGCAGCATGACGACGCTCCGACGATGGTGGTGGAGCTATTCCGGCAGGGCTTTGCCTAAGCACTGCAGAAATCCGATCTAGAGGAGAAACTATGCACTAGAGGAACGAGTAGCACGTGGCTGAAAATCTTGTGCCAAAACCCTAAAAACCTCTAGTATATATAGGAGGAGAGGAGGAGGAGACTTGGCCCTCAAGGATCCAGCCCTAGGCTTTGGCCGAACCAAGAGGGAGGAGTCGTCCTCCTCCACTCCTAGTAGGATTAGGACTCCTTCCTTATCTTAGCCTTTTTGCCTTTTTCCACCTTTTTCCTTTTGGGATTTTCTTCCCAGCCACATGGGCCTTGTGTGGGACTTCCACAAGCCCACTAAGGGCTGGTATTCATCCTCCCACAGACCATGTAGCCTCTTGGGTCGCAATACCCCTCCTGATGCTCTCCCGGTACACTACTGGTACTCCCGATACACTACCGATGAGCCCGAAACCTTTCTGGCGACCAAAATAGGACTTCCTATATATCAATATTTACCTCCGGACCATTCAGGAGCTCCTCGTGATGTCTGGGATCTCATCCGGGATTCCGAACAACCTTCGTTCACCACCATACATAACTCTATATTACCGAAACGTCACCAAACCTTAAGTGTGCAGACCCTGCGGGTTCGAGAACTATGTAGACATGATCGAGACACCTCTATGGTCAATAACCAATAGCGGAACCTGGATGTCCATATTGGTTCCTACATATTCTACGAAGATCTTTATCGGTCGAACCTCTATGTCAAGGATTCAGTTAATCCCGTATGATGTTCCCTTTGTTCTTCGGTATGTTACTTTCCCGAGATTTGATCGTCGGTATCTCCATACCTAGTTCAACCTCGTTACCATCAAGTCTCTTTACTCGTTCTGTAATACAATATCCCATGACTAAGACTTAGTCAGATTGCTTGCAAGGCTTATTGTGATGTTGTATTACCGAGTGGGCCCTGAGATACCTCTCCGTCACACGGAGTAACAAATCCCAGTCTTGATCCATGCCAACCCAACAGACACCCTCAGAGATACCTATAGAGCACCTTTATAGTCACCCAGTTACATTGCAATGTTTGATACACACAAGGCACTCTTCTAGTGTCCGTGAGTTGCATGATCTCATGGTCATAGAAACATATACTTGACATGCAGAAAACAGTAGCAATAAACTGACACGATCATATGCTACATTTGTAGTTTGGGTCTTGTCCATCACATCATTCTTATAATGATGTGATCCGGTTATCAAATGACAGCACATGTCAATGGCTTGGAAACCTTGACCATCTTTGACCAACGAGCTAGTTCACTAGAGGCATACTAGGGACAAAGGGTTGTCTGTTTACCCACACCTGTAATGTGTTTCCAATCAATACATTTATAGTATTGATAATAAACGATTATCATGAACAAGGAAATATAATAATAAACACTTTATTTATTGCCTCTAGGGCATATTTCCAACAGTCTCCCACTTGCACTAGAGTCAATAATCTAGTTCACATCACTATGTGATGTACATTGTAATGAATCGAACACCCATGCAGTTCTGGTGTTGATCATGTTTTGCCCCTAGAAGAGGTTTAGTCAACGGGTCTGCAACATTCAGATCCGTCTCCACTTTGCAAATATTTATGTCATTTTCCTCGATGTAATCACGGATGGAGTTGAAGCGTCAGTTTATGTGTCTGGTCCTCTTGTGAAACCTTGGTTCCTTGGCCAGCGTAATGGCACCAGTGTTGTCATAGAACAAGTTCATTGGATTTGGTGCATTGAGCACTACTCCAAGGTCTGTCATGAACTGCTTCATCCAGACACCTTCCTTCGCTGCCTCCGAGGCTGCGATGTACTCCGCTTTACACGTAGAATCGGCTACCACGCTTTGCTTGGAACTGCACCAGCTTACCGCTCCCCCAATGAGAATAAATACGTATCCGGTTTGTGACTTAGAGTCATCCGGATCAGTGTCAAAGCTTGCATCGATGTAACCCTTTACGATGAGCTCTTCATCACCTCCATAATCGAGAAACATTTCCTTAGTCCTTTTCAGGTACTTAAGGATATTCTTGACCGCTGCCCAGTGTTCCATTCCAGGATCACTTTGAAACCTTTAGGCCATAGTTATGGAAAGGCTGACATCGGGTCTTGTGCATAGCATTGCATACATGATAGAGCCTATGGCTTAAGCATAGGGGATGACACTCATCTTTTCTCTATCTTCTGCAGTTACTGGGCATTGAGTCTTACTCAACTTCACACCTTGTAACACAGGCAAGAACCCCTTCTTGGACTGATCCATTTTGAACTTCTTCAAAACTTTATCAAGGTATGTGTTCTGTGAAAGTACTATTAGGCGTCTCCATCTATCTCTATAGATTTTAATGCCTAATATGAAAGCAACTTCTCCTAGGTCCTTCAATGAAAAACTCTTGTTCAACTATTCCTTCACGCTTTCCAACATTTCTACATTGTTTCCAATCAGCAATATGTCATCCACATATAATATTAGAGACGCTATAGAGCTCCCACTCACTTTCTTGTAAATACAAGCTTCTCCATAAACTTGTATAAACTCAAACGCTTTGATCACCTCATCAAAACGCTTATTCCAACTTCGAGATGCTTGCACCAGCCCATAAATGGATCGCTGGAGTTTGCAAACTTTGTCAGCATTCTCTGGATCGACAAAACCTTCTGGTTGCATCATATACAACTCTTCCTCAAGGAAACCGTTGAGGAACGCTGTTTTGACATCCATCTGCCAAATTTCAGAGTCGAAATAAGCAGCTATGGCCAACATGATTCTCACAGACTTTAGCATCGCTACGGGTGAGAATGTCTCATCGTAGTCAACTCCTTGAGCTTGTGAAAAAACCCTTTGCCACAAGTCGAGCTTTATAGACGGTGATATTACCGTCCGCGTCTGTCTTCTTCTTAAAGATCCATTTGTTCTGAATGGCCTTTCGCCCTTCAGGTAATACTTCCAAAGTCCATACTTTGTTTTCATACATGGATCCCATCTCGGATTTCATGGCCTCTAACCATTTCTCGGAATCTGGGCCCATCATCGCTCCTCCATAGCTCGTAGGTTCATTGTTGTCCAACAACATGACCTCCAAGACAAGGTTGCCGTACCACTCAGGAGTAGTACGAGCCCTTGTCGACCTACGAGGTTCAATAGTAGCTTGATCTAAAGCTTCATGATCATCATCATTAACTTCCTCTTCGACCATCGTAGGTTCCACACAAACATCTTTCTGTGCTGCGCTACTTTCTGGTTGAAGTAAAGGTTCAATAACCTCATCAAGCTCTATTTTCCTCCCTCTCAATTCTTTCAACAGAAACTCTTTCTCAAGAAATGTTCCGTTCTTGGCGACATACACTTTGCCTTCGGATCTGAGATAGAAGGTATACCCGACTGTCTCTTTTGGGTATCCTATGAAGACGCATTTCTCCGCTTTGGGTTCCAGCTTTTCAGGCTGATGCTTTTTGACATAAGCATCACATCCCCAAACTTTAAGAAACGACAACTTTGGCCTCTTGCCAAACCATAGTTCATATGGCGTCGTCTCAACGGATTTCGATGGTGCCCTATTTAAAGCGAATGCAGCTGTCTCTATCACATAACCCCAAAACGATAGTGGCAAATCAACAAGGGACATCATAGAACCCACCATATATAATAAGGTTCGATTACGACGTTCGGACACACCATTATGTTGTGGTGTTTCGGGTGGTGTAAACTGTGAAATAATTCCACACTGTCTTAAGTGAATGCCAAACTCATAACTCAGATATTCACCTCCTCGATCAGATCGCAGGAACTTAATCTTATTGTTACGATGATTCTCAACTTCACTCTGAAATTGCTTGAACTTTTCAAACGTTTCAGACTTGTGTTTCATTCAGTAAATATACCCATATCTACTTAAGTCATCAGTGAAGGTGAGAAAATAATGATATCCACCATGCGCTGTAACATTCATTGGACCGCACACATCAGTATGTATGATTTCCAATAAGTCACTTGCCCGTTCCATTGTTCCAGAGAACGGCGTTTTAGTCATCTTGCCCATGAGGCATGGTTCACATGTGTTAAGTGATTCAAAATCAAGTGACTCCAAAGGTCCATCAGCGGAGCTTCCTCATGCGCTTTACACCAATATGACCTAAACGGCAGTGCCACAAGAAAGTGGTACTATCATTATCAACTCTACATCTTTTGGCATCAATGTTATGAACATGTGTATCATCACTATCGAGATTCAATATGAATAAACCCCTCACAGTGGGTGCATGACCATAAAAGATATTACTCATATAAATAGAACAACCATTATTCTCTGATTTAAATGGATAATTGTCTCACGATAAACAAGATCCAGATATAATGTTCATGCTTAACGCAAGCACTAAATAACAATTATTCAGGTTCATCACTAATCCCAATGGTAATCAAAGAGAGAGCATGCCGATGGCGATCACATCAACCTTGGAACCATTTCCCACGCGCATCGTCACTTCATCCTTTGCTAGCCTTCGTCTATTCCGTAGTTCCTGTTTTGAGTTGCAAATGTGAGCAACCGAACCGGCATCAAATACCCAGGCACTACAACGAGAGCTAGTAAGGTACACATCAATAACATATATATCATATATACCTTGTTTGTCGTTGGCCGCCTTCTTGTCAGCCAGGTACTTGGGGCAGTTCCGCTCCCAGTGACCAGTTCCCTTGCAATGAAAGCACTCAGTTTCTGGCTTGGGTCCATGCTTGGGCTTCTTTACAAGAGTGGCAACTGCTTTGCCATCTTGCCCTTGCCCTTGCCCTTCTTGCCCTTGCCCTTGACCTTACCATTCTTCTTGAAACTAGTGGTTTTATTGACCATCAACACTTGATGTTCTTTCTGGATTTCAGACTCAGTGACTTTTAACATCGCAAATAGCTCGACGACTGACTTGTTCATCCCGTGCATGTTATAATTCATCACAAAGCTCTTGTAACTAGGTGGCAGTGATTGAAGAACTCTGTCAGTGATCGCATCTGGCGGAAGGGCAATTCCCAACTCCGCTAGACGAGTCGAATACCCAGACATTCTGAGTATATGTTCACTAATAGACCCGTTCTCCTCCATGTTGCAAGCATAGAACTTATCGGAGGTCTCATACCTCTCGATTTGGGCATTCTTCTGAAAGATAAACTTCAAATCCTGGAACATCTCATATGCTCCATGACGTTGAAAACGTCTTTGAAGTCCCGGTTCTAAGCCATACAGTATTGCACACTGAACTATTGAGTAATCTCCAGAACGTGGCTCCCAAGCGTTCTTAACGTCTTCGGATGACATGTCTTCTGGTTGGTCACCAAGCGGTGCATCAAGGACATATGATTTCTGGGAAGCCATGAGGGTAATCCTTAGATTACGAGCCCAGTCAACAAAATGACTTCCATCATCTTTCAACTTAGCTTTCTCTAGGAACACATTAAAATTCAGGGGTGCTACTGTGCGAGCCATTGATGTACAACATAAATATGCAAAGGTTACTTAGACTATTGTTCAAGATAATGAGTTTTAGTTAATCAAATTACTAAAGCTCCCACTCAAATTCACATCCCTCAGGTCATCGAAGTGTCACATGATCCAAATCCACCAACTGAAGTCCGATCATCACGTGAGTTCAGGTGGTTTCAATGGTGAACATCATCATGTTGATCATATCTACTATATGACTCATGTTCGACCTTTCGGGCTCTTGTGTTCTGAGGCCATGTCTGTACATGCTAGGCTCGTCAAGTTTAACCCGAGTGTTCTGCATGTGCAACACTGGCTTGCACCCGCTGTATGTGAACATAGAGTCTATCACACCTGATCATCACGTGGTGTCTTGACACGACAAACTTTTGCAACGATGCACACTCGGGGAGAACACAATTCATCTTGAAATTTAAGTGAGGGATCACCTTATAATGCTACCGTCGTCCTAAGCAAAACAAGGTGCATAAAAGGATTAACATCACATGCAAATCATAAGTGACATGATATGGCCATGAACTTGTGCTTTTGATCTCCATCTTGAAGGCACCAACATGATCTCCATCGTCATCGGCACGACACCATGATCTCCATCATCTTGATCTCCATCAATGTGTCGCCATCGGGGTTGTCGCGCCCATCATGCTTGTACTACTATTGCTACCATTTAGCGATAAAGGAAAGCATTACATAGCGCTTAATGATTGACACATAGGTCATACAATAATTAAAGACAACCCTATGGCTCCTGCCGGTTGTCGTACTCATCGACATGCAAGTCGTGATATTCTATACAACACATGATCATCTCATACATCACATATATCACATCATGTAATTGGCCATATCACATCACAACATACCCTGCAAAAACAAGTTAGATGTCCTCTAATTGTTGTTGCATGTTTTACGTGGCTGCTACGGGTATCTAGCAAGAACAATTCTCACCTACGCATAAACCACAATGGTGATACATAAGTTGCTTTTCAACCTTCTCAAGGACCGGCTTAGTCGAATCTGATCCAACTAAAGTAGGAGAAATAGACACCCGCCAACCATCTTTTTGCAACGAAGTTACACGTTAGTTGATGGAACCGGTCTCTCGTAAGCGTATGAGTAGGGTTGGTCTGGGCCGCTTCATCCCACAATACGGCTGAACCAAAACACGATCAAGGGAGGAAGCAATCTAAGCATCAACACCCACAAACTCTTTGTATTCTACTCGAGATCTCATCTACACATAGACCTAGATCTGATACCACTATTGGGGAACGTCGCATGGGAAATAAAAAATTTCCTACGTTCACACAAGACCTATCCATGGCGATGAGCATCTACGAGAGGGAGAGTGGATCTATGTACCCTTGTAGATCGCTAAGCGGGAAGCGTTAAGAAACACGGTTGGTGTAGTCGAACGTCTTCACGATCCAAATCGCCGAGCATCCCGTGATCCAATCATGATCCGTCCCGATCAAGCACCGAACGAACGGCACCTCCACGTTCAGCACACGTACAGCTTGATGACGATCTCCACCTTCTTGATCCAGCAAGAGGGAGAGGGGAGGTAGAAGAGTTCTCCGGCAGCATGACGGTGCTCCGGTGATGGTGGTGGAGCTATTCCGGCAGGGCTTCGCCTAAGCACTGTAGAAATCCGATCTAGAGGAGAAACTATGCACTGGAGGAACGGGTAGCATGTGGTGAAAATCTTGTGCCAAAACCCTAAAAACCTCTAATATATATAGGAGGAGAGGAGGAGGAAACTTGGACCTCAAGGAGCGAGCCCTAGGCTTCGGCCGAACCAAGAGGGAGGAGTCCTCCTCCTCCACTCCTAGTAGGATTAGGATTCCTTCCTTATCTTAGCCTTTTTTTCCTTTTTCCACCTTTTTCCTTTTGGGCTTTTCTTCCCAGCCGCATGGGCCTTGTGTGGGACTTCCACCAGCCCACTAAGGGCTGGTATTCATCCTCCCACAGACCATGTAGCCTCTTGGGTCGAAATACCCCTCCCGATGGTCTCCTGGTACACTACCGGTACTCCCGATACACTACCGATGAGCCCGAAACCTTTTCGGCGACCAAAATATGACTTACTATATATCAATCTTTAACTGTGGACCATTCTGGAGCTCCTCATGATGTCCGTGATCTCATCCAGGACTCTGAACAACCTTCGGTCACCATCATACATAACTCTATACTACCGAAACGTCACCAAACCTTAAGTGTGCAGACCCTGCGGGTTCGAGAACTATGTAGACATGACCGAGACACCTCTACGGTCAATAACCAATAGCGGGACCTGGTGTCCATATTGGTTCCTACATATTCTACTAAGAGCTTTATCGGTCGAACCTCTATGTCAAGAATTCAGTTAATCCCGTATGATGTTCCCTTTGTTCTTCGGTATGTTACTTGCCCGAGATTCGATCGCCAGTATCTCCATACCTAGTTCAACCTCGTTACCGACAAGTCTCTTTACTTGTTCCATAATACAAGATCCCGTGACTAACACTTAGTCACATTGCTTGCAAGGCTTATTGTGATGTTGTATTACCGAGTGGGCCCTGAGATACCTCTCCGTCACACGGAGTAACAAATCCCAGTCTTGATCCATGCCAACCCAACAGACACCCTCAAAGATACCTATAGAGCACCTTTATAGTCACCCAGTTATGTTGCGACGTTTGATACATACAGGGCACTCTTCCGGTGTCCATGAGTTGCATGATCTCATGGTCATAGAATCATATACTTGACATGCAGAAAACAGTAGCAATAAACTGACACGATCATATGCTACATTTGTAGTTTGGGTCTTGTCCATCACATCATTCTTCTAATGATGTGATCCTGTTATCAAATGACATCACATATCAATGGCTTGGAAACCTTGACCATCTTTGACCAACGAGCTAGTTCACTAGATGCATACTAGGGACAAAGGGTTGTCTATTTACCCACACATGTAATGTGTTTCCAATCAATACCATTATAGTATGGATAATAAACGATTATCATGAACAAGGAAATATAATAATAAACACTTTATTTATTGCCTCGAGGGCATATTTCCAACAAAACATTGTTCGGATAATGTACAAAAGTATATCTATTCGGAATGTTCTGACAACCCTTAAGAGGACCAAACATAGGGTCATGTTTACCACAGTTCGGAGGCTTAAACCCATGTAATCTGATAGGAATTTATTATCTGTAGGCTTCGTCATCTACGGTGGCAGCTAAGGCCGCCGAGCTAGACGATCTAAATCGGGATCTCAAGATCTCCGAGGATGAGCGTGATGCTCTGAACAAGAGATTCGACAAGGCGCAAGGTAAGCCGGATTGTAATGTCCGATTTTTTCATCACTAGCGATTTGTACTATCGATGTAGTATGGTTACATCTTTTATACTTACACAACCTCGGTGAAGGAAATTGAGAAGCTCAAGGGCGAGCTTTAGAAGGCAAAGCAAGAGGCTGCGTACGAGAAGGCTGTGACCGAACAAGCTGCTGCCGCGCTTTCCGCTCCAAAAGCCACGAGCGCCAAGCATGAGGCTTGAGTGGAGGAAATCCAAGAAGAGCTCAAGGACGCCAGCCAGAAGTGCGAGGACCTTGAGCAGAAAGGCAAGCAACAGACAACCGAACTATCCACCCTAAAATCCGATCTCCAAAAGGAGCGAGTGGATAAGTGGTTCTTTGAAGAGCAAGTCCGCCAAGTTAAACATGTCACGGATGGTAAGCTGTATTTACTGCAGTGTGTCTTCGGTGATAGTAGGTTCACATTGGTCACCCAAATGTGGCGTTCCTCAGGCACCTGCTCGGACCTCCAGGAGAGCATAGTGGACGAGAATCGGTTCTATGCTTTGGTGGAGAAGGAGATGAAGCTCGGCTATTCTAGGTACAATTTGAAGCCCTGAGCGCTCTCTGCTCCTTATCGAGCAGCTGAAGCAGATGATGGATCTGCATCGGATGGCGGAGCTAGCCACAAAGGATCTCTGCATCCGGCTATGGCCCAACGAGCCCTTGCCGAGCAGCTACTTCGTCCTGGTGCAGAAGCTAAGCGACGCCTCACCTCGGATCGACGCGCTAAGGCGTTCCTCCTATATCAAGGGAGCCCAGATGACCTTTGCGAAGGCCAAGGTGCACTTGTCGGGGCTTGCTCCCATGAATATAGCCACCGCCCCTCCGCCTCCCGGAAAGGAGCATAGGTGCCCTAAGCGATACTTCTCCGTAGAAATGGAGGGTGCTCGGGCGATAGAGTCACAGTGTTTGAAAGAAAACATTTATGAGTAAATGCGTTGTAATATGTCCGAAGACCTTTTAACGCTTGTATGTTTATGATGCATGGTTTATCATATCTTTTATGCTTTGCATTTGTTTATAACTCCTGTGTGGCCGTTGAAACTAAAAGGTGCGAGTCGTCGGCTTCAGCCCCCATGTAGATACTACACGAGGTGTCTCTTCCTACACATTGTGACCCTTAGCTGAGCTATCGGTACCCGAAGGCGGTAGTGTGAGGCGGATAAGGCAATCAAACCATAGTGATTTATTACTTTCACTTAGCCGTAGGAGCGCGAAAAGGAATGCAAGGAGCTGAGGAATAGCCCCTGGTGGTTTGTGATGTTTAGATAAACCGTGGCTAAAGCCGATATCACATGGTTTGGACGAATACCAAACCCGACGTATAACACGGAATAACCTCTAACGAGGTTTTTAGTTTGACACTTAGGCTCGGATTCGCAGACCGGTTCTCGCATACCATGATAGTAAGTTTTCGGCTCTCTCCACCGAGGTGCTTGACCAGGCTAGCTGGAAACACAATCGCAGTGGTTCTCCCTTTGCCCTTTTAGCCAAACGAGCAAAACATAAAGGGGCAAGCACAGGAGCCGAACAACCCAACTATTGACCCAAGACATAATTCAAAACCAATGCATATAAAGCGAATTCCAAGATGCTGAATGCATAATCAATTATGCATAGGGACATGCTTTTGTAACTCGAGCCCCCGGTCTATTAGCCGGTTGCGTCGTAACGTGTAGCGAACAGTTGTGCAAGAAGAGGGAGAAAATAGAGTATGTGCCAAAAAAGGACAGCAAAACGACCATGTATAATGGTTTTCTTATTTTATTCAACCACTCTTTATTATTCAAATTGCCAAAGCAATTGTTTACAGGTATTTGAAAATGAAATAAAAAGTTTACAGGAGTGGTTGTACCATGGGTTTTCGATGGGTGACCTGATGTCCTCGATGTGCCATGTCGCTTGTTCGCTCCTGCACCTCCTAGGGAGTTGTGTACCTCAATGGGTGGTACTGTACGGCGAACGGAGCTTGCAAACAAAATCTTGAAAGGTCGCCAAAATGTGGGTGAGCTTGACGCCTTTAGTAGGCCCTTTATGGTACCTGCAATGTGTCCGAAGACATTTTGATGGTAGTAGTTCAGTCCAGCCGAATACATACACTTTTTATAGTTTTCCCCACTGTCGCCCAGGGAATTTTGAGCGCGAAGTTGTGCCTCCTTGGCACATGCTTTGCTAGCCCTAGGGTTTAGCAACAGGGGGCGAGTCCCTATTTATGGGGAGAGGAAGTTTCTGGGAGTTTGGGTTGGGACTGAGCTCGTTTCCCAGTCTTATGTGCCTTTACGACAGATGTCTGCGTTTGCCGATCATCATTGTAATGGAATTTGGCTGCCAAGGACAACACATGTTCCTCAGTTCGGAGAGAGCGCTTTGTATTGCCGTTGACATTAATGACCCCCTTGGGGCTGGGCATCTTGAGCTTGAGGTATGCGTAGTGTGGGAGGGCGTTAAAGTGAGCGAATGATGTATGACCTAGCAGGGCGTGATAGCCGCTGCGGAAAGGTATGATGTCGAAGATCAAATCTTCGCTCTGGAAGTTATCGAACGAGCCAAACACTACTTCCAGGCTTATAGAGCCTATGCACCGGGCTTCGACACCCGGAAACACTCCTTTAAAGGAAGTGTTGCCGAGTTTGATCCTTGATGGATCTATACCCATCTTTTTCACCGTGTCTGAGTAAACCAGATTAAGGCTGCTTCCTCCGTACATTAGGACTTTAGTGAGGTGATACTCGTCTATGATGGGGTCTAGGACGAGGGCGGCCAATGAGGGAGTCCTGGATTAAGGGGTCCTCGGGAAACCGACCTGTTTCTTATGGGCGGACTGTATCGGCTGCTTACTGAACATTGGATCGATCGAAGGCTCTGTCTCCAGGAAGGAAGATTCGGGAATCGTGGCTTGTCCTCCATGTTTAATGTAGCGAATAGGCATGTTTTTCTCTTCGGCGTGTAACCGACCATGTATAAACCCTATACACCTTCGGTGTCTATATAAGATGGCGGGTTTTAGATTGTAGTGGGAGGACAACTCATCTAGGGTTTAGCTATTCAATCTCGAGGTAGATCAACTCTGTAACCCACATATCATCAATACAATCAAGAAGGACATAGGGTATTACCTCCATAGGAGGGCCCAAACCTGGGTAAACCTTGTCTCCTTCGTCTCCTGTTACCATCGATCTCAGTCTCACAGTTCAGGACCCCCTACCCGAGATCCTATGGTTTTGACACCGACATTGGTGCTTTCATTGAGAGTTCCACTTTGATTGCCCAAGGAATCGATGTCTCGCCTTGTGATCAACGAAGAGGTCCGCAACATGGACACTTTCGTCCCCAGACAGATCTTCGCCTTATGCAGCGTTGTGCTGCACGCTGATCCGACCGGCCATCTAAGCCGTGTCGAAAGCTTCGCCTCTGGTCGAGAGGTCAGGTTCGGGAACCTAGAGTTCTCCGTAGATCCTAGGGGTGACTTGTCATTAACCGGGCTCGCAGTCTCACCTGCCATGCCCGATGACTCTAAGGCTTTAACCTCGAGTTCCTTTTTTGGTCACGCCCACGGGGTTAACCCCGACGATGGCCCTACTCCTAGTCCGGATCCGGCCATAGTGCCAGAGGACCGGATACTTGTTCTTGCTGAACACTTCACTCGCCTGGACACATTGGAGATCAACTCCGAAAGCTCCGAGCAGTTTGAACCGATCGAGCTCTCGACATTCAACGATGCCCTAGATCGGATTTCGTCGATGAAGATTACCGACGATCCAACCCCTATCTATGCTTAGATCTACTACAGAGCGGGTCAGGCCGAATTTTTCGACCCGCCCACCACCCACTTGATAGCCACAGTTGAAGACTTAACCGACATGTTGGACTATGCCTCCGAGGAGGCAGGATACATGGATGAAGAGGATTGCACTCCCACCCCCATTAACACCAGGTGATGGGCCGCCACCTCCACATACAATGTCTACATGGTGGACACTCCTCCCGCTAACGGCGAAAACACACCTAAGAACGATGGTGACAAATCGGGCGACGCGTCGTCAAGGCGCCGGAAGCCGCATAAGCGGTCAAAGGCAAGAAGGGAAGGACAACTATCTTTGGCACCGGGGATGGAGATACCCCGGAGGACCTAGGCAACCCCGATATTCCCGAACACCCGCTAGAGGGTCGGGAGAAGCCTGAAGACCAGCGCAACCCCGATGACTTCAATGATTCCGAGGATGATAGCTACCTCCCTCTTGTATAGGAGGAGGACATCCCGAAAGCCAATGACTTCGACATCCCTGATAATCCCGAGGATCGGGAACTATTCAGGCAATAGGTCATAGCCATGGCCCGCAGCCTGAAAGCAAAAGAACGACAACTTAAAGCCGAACAAGGTGACCTCAATGATCAATGGACGAGAGTCCTCTCAGTCGAGGAAGGGTATGGTATCGGTCTGTCAGACCAACCTAAGAGCTATCCATGCAGAAGGTTGCTGCCACAATTTGACGATGAGCTAACTGATACCGCGTCTCCCAAACATACACCATACGACAAGCCAGACCACCCTCCTTGAGGACGAGACAGGACGGCTGACGACACGGGTTATAGGCCGGCGATGCCCCAAAGACGGGGAAAGGAGCCATTAGAGACCAATGACAGGTTTGACCTACGAGACAACCTAGACTATAGAGCAGGTCGTACAAGATCCATCTATAGATCCAGAGGTTACTCACCCGATAGACGGGAAGGGTACATACCATGGCTTGACCACAACAATAGAGGCCGGGAACGAAACTGGGCTAGAACAGATGTCGCATACTGGGGCGACATAGCTCGGGTCAGAGGCGCCGCTCACCCACTGTGTCTCATGGACGAGGTGATGCAACATCAGTTCCTGGAGGGGTTTAAACCTGTGAACATAGAGCGGTACGATGGGACAACCGACCCAACTGTATGAATTGAGAACTTCCTCCTCCATATCCACATGGCTCGAGGAGATGATCTCCACGCCATCAAATATCTCCCCCTAAAACTGAAGGGGACAACTTGACACTGGTTAAACAGCCTCCTCGAAAACTCCATTGGATGCTGGGAAGACCTAGAGGATGCATTCCGATCTAACTTCCAGGGCACCTATGTTCGGCAACCGGATTCCTCCGACCTAAGCAACGTCGTTCAGAAGCCCGAAGAGTCTGCGCAACAATTCTGGAATCGATTCTTGACCAAGAAAAACCAGATTATCGACTGCCCAAACGCCGAGGTAATAGCCTCCTTCCGGCATAATATTTGGGATGAATGGCTGGCTCGCCAGCTCGGCCAGGATAAACCTCGGACTATGTCCACCCTCACATCACTCATGACCCGCTTTTGCACGGGCGAAGATAATTGGCTGGTAAGACGGAGGCACAACTCCGAAGACCCCGGAACCTCCGAAGTTCGGGACGGAAATGGGAAACCAAAGCGCAACGAAAACAAGCCTCGGCACAACAACAGTGATGCCGATGACATGGTCGTTAACGCCGGCTTCCGCAATGCCCGACCTAGGAAGTGGAAGAAGCCTCCTAAAGGCAATCATGACAGACCAACCTTGCTGGAGAAGATCATGGAAAGGCCTTGCCAAATCCATGGCACTCAAGAGAAGCCCGCCAACCACACGCACCGCAATTGTTGGGTGTTCAAACAGGCCGACAAACTCATGCCCGAGGATCAGGGCAAGAGCCCTCGCAACGAGGATGAGGATGAGCCTCAAGGTCCGATTGGTGGCGGACAAAAGAAATTCCCTCTAGAGGTCAAAATAGTAAACATGATATACGCCACCCATATAGCCAAGAAGTAGAGGAAGCGCGCCCTTCGAGAGGTCTATGTTGTAGAGCCTGTAGCCCCGAAGTATAACCCATGGTCGGCATATCCGATCACCTTTGATCGACGTGATCACCCGACCAGTATCCGTCATTGGGGTTCGGCCGCCCTCATCCTAGACCCCATAATAGATGGGTATCACCTCACAAAAGTCCTAATGGACGGAGGAAGTAGCCTTAACCTGATTTATTCAGACACGGTGAAAAAGATGGGTATAGATCCTTCAAGGATCAAACCTAGCAACACTACCTTCAAAGGAGTAATTCCAGGCGTCAAGGCTCGATGTATGGGCTCCGTCATCCTGGAAGTAGTGTTTGGCTCGCCCGACAACTTTCGAAGCGAAGACTTGATCTTCGACATTGTATCCTTCCGTAGTGGCTATCACGCCCTGCTTGGCCAAATAGCGTTCTCTCGCTTTAACGTTGTACTGCACTACGCATACCTCAAGCTCAAGATGCCTGGCCCCAAGGGGGTCATTACTGTCAACGGCAACACAGAGCGCTCTCTCTGAAGTGAGGAACATGCGTGGCCCTGGTGACTGAATTTAATTACAGTGATGGCCAGCAAGCTCCGACATCTGCCGTAAAGGCGCGCAAGGTGGGGAAGTGAGCACGGCTTCAGTGTGAACTCTCAAAACCTTCCCCTTCCCTTAAATAGGGATTCACCCCCATCGCACAACCCCAGGACCAGCAAAGTACGTGCCAAGGAAGGAAAACTTCACACTTAAAATTCCATGGGTGGCGGTGGGAAAAAAAGGGTAAGTGTTTGGCTGGACCGAACTATTACCATTACACTGTGTTCGGACACAATGCAGGCACTATCAAAGGGCTTGCCAAAGGCGTAAAGCTCATCCACACTCCGGTAACTTCTCAAGACCTTGTTTGCAAGATTCGTTCACCGAACAGTACCACCCATTGAGGTGCACCGAGGCACAGGAGTAAACAAGCGGTGGGGCACATCGAGGACGTGAGGTCACCAATCGAAGACCCTTGGTACAACCACTCCTGTAGAATTTCTTCTTTTTCACATACTTATAAGCAGTTGCTTCGGCAATCTGAGCAATAAGTGTTGTTGAAAAAAATATAACATCATTATACATGTTTGTCTCGTTGTCCTTTTTGGCACATATTTTCTTTCTCCCTCTTCTCTTAAAATTGTTCGATATGTTGCGATGCAACCAGCTAATAGACTGGGGGCTCGAGTTTAAAAAACAAAATCGCCTTACGAACATTTCTTATGCGTTTGGCGTCTTGGAATTCGCTTTATATGCATTGGTTCTGAACTATGTATTGGGTCAATAGTTGGGTGTACCCGCTCCTGTGCTTGCCCCTTTATGTTCCGCTAGTTCGGCTAAAAGGGCAAGGGGAGAACCTCTACGATTGTGTTCCCGGCTAGTCCGATCAAGCACCTCAGAGGAGAAAGCCGAAAATTGACTGCCATGGTATGCGAGAACCGATCTGCGAATCCGAGCCTAAGTGTTATACTCATGACCTTGTCAGAGGTCATCCCGTGTCATACGATGGGTTTGCTATTCGTACAAATCATGTGATACCGGTTTTAGCTGTAGATCATCCGACTATCACAAGTCACCGGGGGTTAGTCACCGGCCTCCCGCAGCCCTTTTCCCGCCCCTACGGCTAAGTGAAAGCAATAAAGCACCGTGGTCTGATAGCCTGGTATGCCGCACACTACCGCCTTCGGGTATCGATAGTTCGGCTAAGGGTTATAGTGCGTAACTAGAGACACCCCACGTAGTATCTACACGGGGGCTGAAGCCGATGACTTGCAGCCACAAAGGAGTTATAAAGGAATGCAAAACATTAAAAACATGATAACCCATGCATAACAAATATACAAGCATTCAAAAGTCTTCGGACATATTACAATGCATCTAATCGTACATGTTCTCTTTTGAACACTGCAACTCTATCGCCCAAGCACCCTCCATTACTCCAGCGAAGTATAGCTCGGGGCGCCTATGTTCCTTTCCAGGAGGCGGCAGGGCGGTGGCTATCTTCATCTGATCCAGCCCCGGCCAGTGCAGCTTGGCCTTTGCAAAGGCCATCCAGGCTCCCTCGATGCAGGAGGAGCGCTTCAAAGCATCGTGGGAGGGCGAGGCGTCAGTCAGCTTCTGCACCAGGCCAAAGTAGCTGCCTCGCAGTGGCTCGTTGGGCCATAACCAAATGCAAAGATCCTTCATGGCCATGTCCGCCATCCGATGCAGCTCCATCAGCTACTTCAGCTGCTCGATAAGAAGAGGATAGCGCTTGGGGGCTTTAAACTGCGCCCAGAATAGACGAGCTTCATGTCCTTCTTCCCGCGAAGCATATAGCTGATTTGTGTTCGCTACGCTCTTCTGGAGGTCGGAGCAGGCGCCTCAGGAACGCCACACCTGGGTAAGTGATAACCCACAAGTATATGGAATCAATTGTAGCCTTTCTCGATAAGTAAGAGTGTCAAACCCAATGAGGAGCTAAAGGTAGAACAAATATTCCGTCAAGTTCTATTGACCACCGATACAACTCTACACACGCTTAACGTTCGCTTTACCTAGAATAAGTATGAAACTAGAAGTACTTTGTAGGTGTAATGGGATAGGTTTGCAAGATAATAAAGAGCACGGAAATAAAATCTAGGGGCTGCTAAGATAAAGTAACAATTAAGTTAGTTTAATGAATGTGGAAAAGTGGTGGTAGGAGTTGCGGAATTGTCCCTAGGCAATCGATAACTAGACCGGTCATCATTATTGCAATTTTATATGAGGGAGAGGCATAAGCTAACATACTTTCTCTACTTGGATCATATGCACTTATGATTGGAACTCTAGCAAGCATCCGCAACTACTAAAAGATCATTAAGGTAAAACCCAACCATAGCATTACAAGGTATCAAGTCCTCTTTACTCCCATATGCAACAACCCACCGACTCGGGTTTATGCTTCTGTCACTCAAGCAACCCACCATAGGCAAATCATGAACACATTGCAACACCCTACAGCGAGGGTCCCTCACGCTTGCGTGACACGAAGAGCACAATAGGATAGCACCAATAATAAAACATGCAACTCAAACCAATCATGATCATCAATCAACCCATAGGATAACAAAAATCTACTCAGACGTCATAGGATGGGAAAACATCATTGGATAATAATATGAAGCATAAAGCACCATGTTCAAGTAGAGGGTACCGTGGGTTGCGGGAGAGTGGACTGATGTAGATAGATGGGGGAAGGTGATGGAGGTGTTAGTGACGATGACAAAGTTGTTGGAGTAGATCGCCGTCATGATGATGGCCCCGACGACGTTCCGGTGCCACCGAGAGAGAGGGGGAGAGCCCCCTCCTTATTCTTCTTCTTCCTTGACCTTCCACCTAGATGGGATAAGGGTTTCCCCTCTGGTCCATGGCCTCCATGGCAGCGGAGGGGCGAGAACCCCTCCGAGATTGGATCTCTCTCTCTCTGTGTGTGTGTGTGTGTGTGTGTGTGTCTCTCTCTGTTTCCTTCTGTTTCTGCACTCTCAAATTCTAGCCTTTCACCATTTCTTAAATATCCGAAGATCTGTAACTCTGATCGGGCTGAAATTTTGAGGGGATTTTTATCCGGAAATGAACTTTATTGCGGCCAAAGGACAGCTCCAACCGACCTAAGGGGTGGCCACAAGCCTGCCAGGCGCGACCAGGGGGTAGGCTGTGCCTAGCAGGCTTGTGACCTCCTCGAGCATCATCTTGCGTTGATTCTTTTTCCCAAAAATCACATATATTCCAAAAAAATCTCCGTAAATTTTTATCGTGTTTGGACTTTGTTTTATATGGATTTTCTTCAAAACAAAAAACATGCAACAGACAGGAACTAGCACTCGCATTGGATCAATATGTTAGTCAGAAAAAATAGTGTAAAAAGTTGCCAAAAGTATATGAACGTTGTAGAATATTGGCATGAAATAATCAAAAATTATAGATACGATGGAGACATATCAGTAAGCAACTCGAACTTGCTATCCCCGAAGACACACTACAATAAGTATGGCTTACCATCCGTTGTAATCTTTGCCTGGCGGACTTGCTCCTAAAAGTACCTCCTATCCACTTGATCTTTTTGGAGTTCGGTTTTCAGGGTGGATAGTTCGGTGGCCTGCTCCTTGCCTCTTTCCTCAAGGGCCTCGCACTTGTTACTGGCGTCCTTGAGCTCCTGCTAGATCTCCTATACCCGATCCTCGTGTTTGTCACTGGTGTCTCTCAAAGCTGAAAGTGCGGTAGCCGCTTGTTCGGTCGCCGCCCTCTCAACCTCCGCCTCATCCTTCGCTTGCTATAGCTCGACCTTGAGATTCTCTACCTCCTTCACTGAGGTTGTGTGATCATTAACAATATGAAACACTGCATTGACAATATTACGATGGAGGTTTCAGGGTATTGACTTAAGCTTACCTTGCGCCTCGTCGAATCTCTTGTTGAGAGCATCAAGCTCATCTTCAAAGCTTTTGAGCTTCCGATTCAGCTTGTCCAGCTTGGTGTCATTCACAGCCACCGCCGCCGACGAAGCCTGCAAGGCACACATCCTTGTTAGGTTACATGGGTTCAAAACTTCCAAACTATCGTCTTAGAACATTCCGACCATATCATTTTATATATAGTTTGGAAAATGTTCCATGATTGACCCCTAGGGGAGTTTTTCTGCAAACTCACTCAGGGCTTGGGGGCTGCCATGTATATAATAATAAAAAGAAATAAACATTTTGCAAATAGAGTATCGCGTGGCTTACCTGAAAGCCCATCAGGAGCCCCTTGAAGGCCTCCTTCAGTCCGTTGTTAACGGACTGAATGCTCTGCAATACCGCACCCATAAGGGTGTGGGTGCGGTGCTCCTCGAAGATGGAGGCGCTCGATAGAGCCTCCCCTATGACCGGCCATGCATTTGTCGATGGTGCTGATGGTGTTCGGACAACCCGATCACCAACCGGGGATTGAGCCAGAACCTCCGGAGGTGTGGTACACTCCGGAGACATCCTCGGAGGGGACTGAGCATCCGCCCGTCCATCCTCCTTAGTATTCGGGTAGGGTACCACCCCTGATCCTCGGTGGCCGAGGCGTTAGCCTCGGCCATGATGTCGTCTCCCCATCGCTGGTGCCCGACTCCATAGGAGCATGCTAGGACGACACCTCCGCGGCATCCTTCGCGATGCCTGGAGGAGTGGGATGCGATGCATTCCCGCTCTCCGCTAGCTCGATGGGCGGGGTCTCTCCGTCTGAAACCTGGTCGATGGGGAGGACACACGGGGGGCTGCAAAGTCAATAAGTGCTTGCATGTTAGTAAACTTTAAACTTATCAATGACAACCAAATGAGTCTTCAGATCCTCACCTTAGAGCAGGGGGCTTGACCCTTAGGCTCCTTCGTGGAACCCTCTCAAAGTCATCGAACTTGGTATCTGAGTCCGAACTATCATCAGATAGGGATATCTGTGTCTGGCGTGCTTTCTTCTGGGCAGGAGGAGGTACTTCCTCTGTGGCGTGCGATGACGTCGCCCTCTTTCTTGCGAGGGGGAATCACCCTCCCCCTTGTCCTCATCCTCATCCTCATGCTCCTCTTGATTCGAGGAGGCATGGGTTTCCTCAGACACAACCCCTGGCTGGTCCCAGATGCGAAGGCCTTCTCGGCTTGTTTTCTTCTTCTTCTTCTTCTTCTTCTTCTTCTTCTTCGTCTGCGCCTCATAAGGCGCCTCAACGAGCATCTCCGCTAACAGCCCAGACCTGATGTCTTTGGGATGAGGCGCCGAATGATCAGAAAGATGTTTTTGAAACTTCTTTATGAGAGATAGAGCCGATCAAACAAATCTACGTTGTACCTTGGAAGCAGTCTTGGTGGCGTGTAGACCCCAATCCTCCTCTTCGACTGGCCAATCCTTCTGTGACTGGAAAAGCACCTTCCATAGCTTCTCTCAAGTAGTGGGGAAGAGGTGCCAAATCATGGGCTCATCATCGATATGATGAGCCAACAGGGGAGTATCTCAGTGCTGGCAGGGGAGGATGTGCCGCCGGAGCATGACCTAGACCATGTTGGTTAGCACAATGCTGTTCTTGATCATGGAGCCGATGCACTTGTACGTGTCGCTCACCTCCTTGCTCGACCCCCAATTGAGGCCCTTTTGGAGCCATGAGGTTAATATGGTGGGGGGGCCGGATCTGAATCTGGCTGGGGCAGCTTGGCCTTCCTCCCTTGGCTCGGTGATGTCAAACCAATCCTTCTGCCATACTTTGATGGTGCTGATGAAGGTGCCGGAGGGCCATACGACGCGGGTGAGCCTGCCGATGACAGCCCCGCTGCAGTATGCGTGTTCGTCTGTGACACACTTTGGCTTGATGTTAAACACCTTGAGCCAAAGACCAAAGTCTGGCTCGACCCGTAGAAAAGCCTCGCAGACGAGGATGAAGGCCGATATGTGCATGCAGGAGTTTGGTGGGAGGTCGTGGAAGTCGAGGCCGTAGAAGAACATGAGCCCCCTGACGAAGGGGTGGAGTGGGAAGCTCAATCCCCGGATGAAGTGGGGGAGAAAGACCACCCTTTTGCCTGGCTTAGGAGTAGGGATTACTTGGTCCTTCTCCGGCGCACGGTGAGGGATGTTTGCGGGAAGGTAGTCGGCGTCTTTGAGGTCCTGGATGTCTTGTCGCTGACCGTGGAAGCCTCCCACTTGCTGTTGGGGCCAGAGCCCACCATGGATGAGCTCAAATGGGGGGGGGGTGATGGAAAACCTAGATCTGCGCTTGGAGGCTCAGGAGAATGGGGAAGCAGAGGAGGCGAATGGGAAGTGAGGTTAGGCCTTGGGGTTTTCTTTCCCTTTTATGAGGCTTATCGCTGTTTGGCCTCCCCTTGTTGCGTCGTGAATCCCTCCGCTTCCCGAGACATGCCTGCCATTGCACATGCATGATTAAACGTATCCGGTGTAAAATGGGACACAATCTATGCATTGATAGATCATGTTAATGAAAATGTCCTCGAACCACGAATCGAGTTTTTGCAACTGGCTTAGAGGTCGTGGTGGGCTATGACCTTTCGTTAGAAAGGTCCTCAGGGGACATTATTTTACCCCTTGACGTTTGGCCTTCACGTCCGACCTATTCACAGTGTTTGGACGTGCCTCTATTCAGAGAACTACATGTCATCAGAGGCCGAACTAAACTCGATGGTAAAAACTCACCTCGCAAGCCAAAGAGTCTGATTATACAAAGCGATTGAAGCTAAGACCCTTGGCGTTGGAGGCAAGTTCGGGGGCTACCGAGGGAGTCCTGGATTAAGGGGTCCTCGGGAAGCCGACCTGTTTCTTATGGGCCAGACTATATGGGCCGCTTACCGAACATTGGATCGATTGAAGGCTCTGTTTCCAGGAAGGAAGCTTTGGGAATCATGGCTTGTCCTCCACGTTTAATGTAGCAAATAGCCATGTTTATCTCTTCGGCGTGTAACCGACCATGTATAAACCCTAGACACCTTCGGGGTCTATATAAGCCGGAGGGTTTTAGGTTGTAGTGGTTGGACAACTCATCTAGGGTTTAGCTATTCGATCTTGAGGTAGATCAACTCTGTAACCCACATATCATCAATACAATCAAGCATGACATTGGGTATTACCTCCATAGGAGTGCCCAAACCTGGGTAAACCTTGTCTCCTTCGTCTCCTATTACCATCGATTCCAGTCTCACAGTTCGGGACCCCCTACCCGAGATCCACCGGTTTTGACACCGACAGCCGCCCCCCCATGACGGATACTGGTCGGGTGGTCACTCCGATCGAAAGTGATCAGGTACACCGACCATGGGTTATATTTCGGGGCTACAGGCTCTACGGTGTAGACCTCTCAAAGGGCACGCTTCCTCTCCTTTTTGGGTATATGATTGGCGTATATCATGTTTACAGTTTTCACCTCTAGAGGGAACTTGTTTTGTCGAGGGCCGATCGGACCGCGAGGCTCATCCTCATCCTCGCTGTGTGGGCCCTTGCCTTGATCCTTCGTTGTGAGTTTGCCGGCCTGTTTGAATACCCAACAGATACAGTTGGTGTGATTGGCAGGCTTCTCTTGTCGGGACCCCGATCCTAAGACATAAGAATCCAGCCTGTAACACATCACACCACTTTGCGGCCTCACGCACGGTAACCCATGGCTACCACCTTACCTTGTCCAGGACCGTTTGCGCCTTTTGGCTCACGGATATGAATACGTCACTAGCATTCACATATCAAAGAACCCGCGTCGACATGACTAGTTATAGACCCAAGTGGCACAACCGTACAGGGACACACATACGTAACCTATCAATGCAAGTGTCGGTCATCAATGTGTGTAGACGAGTCATCGCAAGCTACAAGGACTCCATTACACCGTGGGACATAAATGTCATCACTGCACGTAGACGAGTCGTAGCAGGCTGTAGGGACTCCATTACATTGCGAGACATTTCCCCAAAGGGACAGACACAATAGCAAAGAAGGATACATGCCGGTGAATCAATGTGTCCGGAGCAGTAGCAAGCTACCAAGGCTCGGTGGAAGCACAAAGAGGCATTTCCCCGTAAAGAAGGCTACTAAAGGCACACAACTAGGTGTCGAATCCACGCATACCAATGCATTTCAATCATACACACACCATGCACGATATGCGTAGATACAACATGGCATCACAAAAAAACTCTACAACATAACATTTATTTAGGAGGCTCCAAGGAGCCAACATAGTATAATGTTACAAACTGAAGGGGTCACAAGACCCAACATTCAGAGCATACATACAACAAGCGGAAGTTACATGTCCGAGTATAGACATCTACAAAAGCGGCTAGAAGAGCCTGAAAAGCTACAACGACCCTACTATACGAGCCAGACCTTTGTCTGGGTTATTAAGCTAATCCGTCGATGTCAACGTCAGGAGAACATAACTGAACACAACGCCTATCTTTGCAAAAATGTAAATAAGCAAAAGTGAGTATGAAGGTACTCAGCAAGTCTTACATCAGAACTATCTACATATGCATCATGTATCAATGAACGGGATTGCGGGGTTTATTGCAGAATGCCAGCTTTGACCTTTGGCTATCCTAGACTATGACAAAGTAACCAACGTATCACTACTCTCTCGTCTCCCTACGAGAGAGCACACGCACGAGTCCACATGTTCACCATCTCAATACACCACTATGGATCCTGTGTCGTCTTCCTACGAGAAGCCATCCATAGCACTCACACTTGTTTGGTGCATTTTAGAGATTCCACTTAAAATTGTCTATGAACAATGCAAGTATCCAAGTATTCCATATCCGCGGACGCGGATATTCGAATAGATAAATTACCTTGCAGGGGTGTACTTCGTCACACATGCTCCCGCCACTTATCGCCATGTGCACGTAAAAAGGCACCTCAACAACCTTCAAGCAGAAGCCCAGCGAGGGAGTCGGCCACGGACGTTAACCTTCAATGACTCACGTCCAAAGCAGTCGCCTATCTGTGTTGGAATCCATAATGGAAGTCTGGCCGAGGTTTCCAACATGGCCTCAAACATTGCGAGCAGGGCCCCAAGCCGGTCCCGATTGGGCCGTTCATCCACTTCGCAGGCCATGCCACCCCTATCGACATGTCAAACTACTACGATTCCTGGACTGAGAACATGGTAGGTTAATAGGCCGAGAGAGCTCGAGTTACCAGAGCCCAATGTGCAGTAGTAGCTAGTCTTGGAACACAAACATGAAACTCAACTCCTACGAGCAGTTTCAATGAGACAATCCACCATGTACTCCTACATGGCCTCTCATCGCTACCTTTACCAAAACAGGTTCATCACTTAACTTTCATCATCAGGACACATTCATTTCACTTTGGTTCATCTCCTAGATGAATCAGACCTGACACAACTCTAAGCATAGCAAGCATAACAGGGTTATAGCAAAACATGGCTCAAGCATCTACCAGGTATGCTAGGTTGCTTGGTTTAGCTATTTACTGTGACAATGACAAGTCATGCAAAGGAGTGGGTTCATCTATCGCAACACAAGTAGCAGTTGAAAAGCGTTGTCCTAATGCATTGAAATGAGAGCAAGAACGAGAGATGGGATTGTATCGGATATGCTCAAGGGGGGGGGGGTTGCTTGCCTGTTTATCAGAAGAACTCAGCTATTCTTCGATGTCGTCGATAACTACGTCTCGCAAGTCTATCGACAAGATCAAACAAGGTACAAATTAAGCAAGGCAAATGCTTGACAATGATGCATGATAATAGCATGGCAATATGTTGATAGTTTGAGCTAACGCATCTATCAACATGTTAAATGAAGATGGTTTGAACCCGAGATTCAAATTCAGCTCCATAAGTAAAGTGGCCTATTGTGTTTTGAACAAAATGTCCAACTTTGCCTATTTAGATTGCTCTAACGTGTATGAAAATGCCACCATTAGATTCATTGGATTTTTCTGATAAATTTTCATATATAAATTATTTTAATCTGACTTACATATTATTTTCTATGAAGTTTTAAAGTTTTTATTAATTTTTGGAATTTTCTGATTTAATTTTATTCTAGAAATTAATTATTGCGTCAGCATGGCGTCACCACGACGTCAGCCAGTCAAAGGCGCCAGGTCAGGGTCAAACCTGATGACCCGGACCCACGCGTCAGTGACATGGGGCTAATCCCCACGCTGACCGGGGTTTGAACCGAAGTGGGGCCTGCTGTCAGCAGCTGGGGGCTGGGTTAGCGGCTAATTAGTCGGGCTAATGACGACCACGTCAGCGCCCGCCGGAGCGGGGCCGGCGGCGACCAAGTCCGCGGCGGAGGACCGCCGGAGTTGGCCGGAAGCGCGCTAGGGGGATCGGTTTGGCATGAGGAGGGCACCGGGGAGGAGCCCATGCTCGCGCGTGTCCATCGGAGGGGGCAGGAGGGCACGGGGCCGTCGGACGGCTCGCCGGAGAGCTATCTCGCGGCGGCGCCCGTACGGTCTCGATGAGGGGGACGACTAGAGGGCTGGAGAGACCACGGGGAGAGGGGGAGAGGGACGGCGAGCTCAGAGGGAGGCTGCAGGGGGGCTCGGCGGGCTCGGGGAGGCCGGAGTGGCGACGAATCACCGAGGCAAGCTATGGCGGCCGGCGGGGAAGAACGGCGGCGACTCAACTTCGAGGAGCTCCCGACGGCTTCTGGCTCCATGAGGAGGACGATGGGATCGCGGAGGAGCTCTGGGAGGCGATGGGGGCTCTAGCTAGGCAGGCGGCGACAACGAGCTCGAGCAGAGCTCGGGCATGGCGAGGGGGAGGAGAGGGAGAAAGCAAGGGGAGGAATGGAGAGGGGATGGGATCAGCACGGCCCTGGCGGGTCATCCCGCTGGCGAGCGCGCCGGGAGGCCAGGCAGGCAGGAGCCATGGCGCCACCACCACGAGTGTCGTCCCCTGCTTCACCTCTGCCTTCTGGCAAGAGGTAGAAGATAGGGGTGCCCCTGTGGGCTGCGCCTCTTGGTGGGCTGCGCCACCGCCACCCTTTTTGCCTTTTTTTATTTCTGTTTTTGTTTTTATTTCTGACATTTGTTTTGGCTCAAAATAAATATCAAACAATTTTATAAAATCCTGGAAATTATTATATGAGCTAGGTATAAATTATTAATGCCACATAATTAATTTAAGGATTATTGAACCTATATTTTATATATAATAAATATAAATCTAATTCAAATAGGGTTATTAATTCAAAAACCCAATATAAAATATTTCTGTGATCCCAAAATATTGGTTGACAATTTTAACTCGATCCAATATTGTATTAGAGAACCGAACATTTTCTTGGAATTGTTTGAAGCAATTTTTATAATGCGTATTTGACAAAAAATTGAATTATGAGGCTTGATCATTCCTCATTTTATCTTCATTTGAAAATCAAAATGCATGCATGAATGCACTTGCAATCATAAAGAAACTAGGGCTGTGACAACTCACCCTCACTAAACAAGAATCTCGTCCCGAGATTCAAGAGTAGTCGGGAAGAGTGCTGGGTACTCAAGCCGAAGACGATCTTCGTGCTCCCAGGTTGCTATATCCTCGGAATGGTGCGACCACTGAACCTTTAGAAACTTGATGCTGCTACGTCGAGTGCTGCGCTCGGTTTCATCAAGAATACGAACAAGATATTCTCGATATGAGAGATCACCTTGAAGATCAAGCGTTTCGTGGTCTACTTCACGGATAGGATCCTTGAAGCAACACCTGAGTTGAGAAACGTGGAACACATCATGAACTTTGGAAATCTTCGGGGGTAGTTCCAATTGGTAGGCAACCTCTCCTTGTTTAGCAAGAATGCAAAAAGGACCAATGTAATGAGGAGCCAATTTTCCTTTGATACCGAAACGATGGGTGCCCTTCAAAGGTGACACCCGAAGGTAAGCCTTCTCGTCAACTTCATAAGTTACATCCTTATGACGACGGTCATATTGGCTCTTCTAGCGAGATTGGGCGGTTTCAAAATTCTCACGAATGATGCAAACTTGCGCTTCTGCATCCTGGATCATATCCGGTCCAAAGAATTGTCTTTCACCGGTTTCTGACCAGTTTAATGGCGTTCGACATCTTCGTCCATACAAAACTTCGAAAGGAGCTTTGCCCAGACTAGACTCAAAGCTGTTGTTATAAGCAAATTCGGCAAATGGAAGACATTTCTCCTAGTTCATTCCAAATGAGATAACACAGGCTCCGAGCATATCCTAAGGACTTTGATTGACTCTTTCTACTTGACCACTTGACTGAGGGTGATAAGCGGTGCTAAAGGAGAGACGGGTTCCCATAGCATTCTGGAAACTTTCCCAAAATCGAGAAGTGAAAAGACTTCCACGATCTGAATTGATCTCTAGAGAAACACCATGAAGAGAAACTATTCGAGAAATATACAAATCTGCTAACTGACTAGCAATAATACTTTCTCGAACTGGAAGGAAATGAGCAACTTTTGAAAGGCGATCGATAACCATGAAGATGGCATCATTCCCTTTATTAGTATTTGGAAAGCCGGTGATGAAATCCATACCGACCTTGTCCCATTTCCACTCGGGAATAGCCTAGAGCTGAAGGGTGCCAGCAGGCCTTTGATGCTCTACTTTAACGCGACGACAAACATCACAGTTAGCAATGAATTGAGCGATTTCTCTCTTCATCTGGGTCCACCAAAACTTCTGGCGTAGCTCCTGATACATCTTAGTAATACCGGGATGAATCGTGAGAGGAGATTCATGAGCTTCCTTGAGAATCAATTCTCAAAGTTGTTGCTTTTTGGGAACCACCAAGCGGTCCTCAAATAAAACAACACCTTGATCATTTATCGAGAAAGAATGGGCAACTCCCTTGGCGATATTGCTCTTGATACGAGAAATTCCCGTATCCTGCTTCTGGGCATCTATGATCTGATCCTCAAGAGTTGGTTTCGCCACCAAGGTAGAAAGGAATCCTCGAGGAACAATGTGAAGGTTTAACTTACGAAATTCCTCGTGGAGAAGTGGTTGACTTTGTAGCAACAAGAGGTTGTTACAATAGGATTTACGACTTAGTGCATCAACCATAACATTGGCTTTGCCTGGGGTGTAAGATATTCCTAAGTCGTAGTCCGTAATCAACTCAATCAATCGTCTTTGCGTGAGATTCAAATCCAGTTGGGTGAATATATATTTGAGACTCTGGTGATCACTAGATATTTCACAACGATTACCCAGAAGGTAATGTCGCCAAGTGACTAGTGCATGGACTACTGTGGCAAGTTCCAGATCGTGTGTTGGATAATTTTCCTCATGTGGACGCAACTGTCGAGATGCGTAGGCAATCACATGACGATCTTGCATAAGAATGCAACCTAGACCTTGTCACGAAGCATCACAGTAGATAACAAAGTCCTTTGTGAAATCCGGGGGTACAAGTACCGGGGCAGTAGTCAGTCGTCTTTTCAACTCCTGAAAACTTTCCTCACATTTTGGAGTCCACTCGAACTTCTTATATTTCTTGAGGAGTTCATTTAGAGGTTTGGCAACTTTGGAGAAGTTCTCAACGAAGCGGCGACAATAGCTCGCTAAGCCAAGGAAATTCCTAACTTGCTTGACCGATTCAGGTTGAGTCCAATCAAGGATAGCTTGAACTCTCTAGGGATTGACAGCAATATCTTTCATAGAGATTACGTGACCCAGATAGGTCACTTCTGGCAACCAGAATTCACACTTGGAGAATTTGGCGTAAATGCGGTGCTCTCGGAGTTTCATCAATACCAGCCTAAGATGCTCAACATGTTCTTCTTCATTCTTCGAGTATATGAGGATATCATCAAGGTAAACCACGACCAATTTGTCCAAATACTCCATGACGATCAAATTCATTAAGCGGGAGAAAGTGGCTGGGGCATTGGTTAGACCGAAGGACATGACGGTGTACTCGTATTGGCCATAACGAGTGACAAAAGCCGTTTTTGGAATGTCCCCGTTCCTGATTTTGATTTGATGATAATCTAATCTCAAATCCATCTTGGAAAAGACTGTGGATCCAGCAAGCTGATCATATAGATCGTTGATCCTGGGGAGCGGATATTTGTTCTTTATGGTGACCAGATTAACCGGCCAATAATCGACAACCATCCGGTCTGTACCATCCTTCTTCTTGACGAAGAGGACAGGACAAGCCCATGGAGAAGAACTAGGATGGATGAAACCTTTCTTCAAAGATTCATCGAGTTGGGTCTTAAGCTCAGCTAGCTCTTGGGGAGACATCTTATAGGGCCTTCTAGCAATTGGAGCGGTTTTTGGAACAAGCTCTATGACAAACTCTACTTCTTTGGCAGGTGGAACACCTGGCAATTCTTCTGGAAACGCATCCGCGAAGTCACGGACTACCGGAATGTTTTCAAGGTCTGGAAGAGGATTGGCATTGAGGGAATAAATCATACCCTCTGGAATGCGGGTTTGGATATTGACTATCTGGCCAGAAGGATGGGTAAGCTGAACAGACCTAGAGAAACAATCAATTTTGACATGATGAGTGTCATCTAGTCCATCCCCAAAATGATATTGATGTCTGAAGTTTTAAGGGCTATCAGAGAGGCAAGAAACACTAAACCATCAACAAGTATTTGGTTCCCATGGCTTACTGTATTAGTTTGCCATTTGGAACCTGGACTTTGAATTACTAATGGAGAGGGCATAACCTCGAAAGCAATGTTATGCAAGGAGGCATAACATTCAGAGATGAAGGAGTGGGATGCTCCCGAGTCAAACAAAACTGAGGTTGGATGAGAATTGACAAGGAGCGTCTTAAGCACGACATTAGCATCATCTTTAGCTTCTTCTGCAGTTACATGGTGCACACATCCACGGGTATAAATAATTGACCTGACATTGGGCTTCTTGGTTGGCGACTTGCAACGAACAACACCACTTGTTGAACAAGGAGGAAAATTTGCTCGCATAGGGCAATTCTTCGAGTAATGTCCAGGCCGACTGCACTTGAAGCATGCCCCATGAATGGCACATGGATCCGGGTTGAGCACTCAGTTGATGAGGTTCTTCTAGGGAGCACATGGCATCGGTAGACGAGGCGCCACATAGGATGACCTCGGTGCATACCTCGGAGGAAGAGCGGCATTCGTGATCCATATCCTACGCTTCTGGGATGTATACATTGAAGATGATCCAACATCACGTCTGTGCTTGCAAGATTCCTCGTAGGTCATCATGCTCGTCTTTCCTTGGATTGCTTTGTTCACAAGAACTTGGAAGCTAACGAACTCGTGCAGACTGAGGTCATGATGGAGCTTCGGGTTAAGTCCTTTCCTGAACCTTGCTTGCTTATTGGCATCTATGGATACTTTTTCTAGGGCATAACGCGCGAGGCATTCAAATTCACGGCTATAGGCAACCACATCCATCTTGCCTTGGGTTAGAACACAGAACTCTTCTTGCTTACGATCTAGTAGGGCCTGTGGAATATGATGCTCGCGAAAAGCCTCACAAAATTCCTTCCATGATGTAGCTTGGCGTGCAGGACGCATGGCCTCGAAATTCTCCCACCATAAACTAGCAGAACGTTCAAGGTGATATGTGGCATACGTGACCTTGTCTCCTCCAGCCACATTTGCATAACGCAGCTTGTTGTTGATACTTCGGAGCCAATCATCTGCGTCTAGTGGCTCAATGGAGTGATGGAAGGTGGGCGGTTGCAACTTGATGAAGTCTCTGATGGATACTAGCTCATTGCAACGATGCATTGTATTCTGCTCGATGTGCTCCAACAAACGGTTGGTGGCAGGCTTGTTCCTTTCAACTGCTAGCATAACCTCCATCAACAAAGGCGGGTTGGGAGGATCTTCTTCATACCTACCATCTCCATGGTTCTGACTATGACCAACAGATCTCCGATTGACTGGCGACATCTTGAAGGAAACAACCAGGGTTCAGAATCAAGGGAGAATACTAACACATAAAGAATCCTAGGTGACCTCGGACAGCATAACGGCTGTACGGGCATGATATATGAGGCAACCTACACAAGATTTGGCCGGCATAACAGCTCAACATCATGGTTCAAGGCATAGAGAGAACATAGGCATCACTTCTCTTAACTCTGATGGGACAAAACTTGTCAAACAACCATTCTATGAGTCTGTGGTCTAGTAACTCGTCATCCTAGCAGTTAGGTAGAGGAGCCTAGCTCTTAATCCCCATAGAAAGGAGGAGAGTGACCCAGAGTAACTGGAGGAAAGGAGTAAAAAGAGCCTCACATTCCCTTCCACAATCAATTCCCTTATATATAACTAAAGCATTTCTAGACTCAACATCGATCAGTTTGGCTTCGTAAACCTACAGGTAGTTCAACTCTGATACTCAACATCAATCAATTCCCTTATATATGAATCCAGCTTGTAACACACCACACCACTTTGCGGCCTCACACACGGTAGCCCACGGATGCCACCTTACCTTGGCCGGGACCGTTTGCGCCGTTTGGCTCACAAATATGAACATGTCGCTAGCATTCACACATCAAAGAACCCGGGTCGACATGACTAGTTATAGACCCAAGTGGCACAACCGTACAGGGACAGGCATACGTAACCCAACAATGCGAGTGTCGGTCATCAGCGTGTGTAGACGAGTCATAGCAAGCTACAAGGACCCCATTACGCCGTGGGACATAAATGTCATCACTGCATGTAGACGAGTCGTAGCATGCTACAGTGACTCCATTACACCGTGAGACATTTCCCCAAAGGGACAGACACAACAACAAAGAAGGATACATGCCGGTCAATCAATGTGTCCGGAGTAGTAGCAAGCTACCAAGGCTCGGTGGAAGCACAAAGAGGCATTTCCCCGTAAAGAAGGCTCCTAAAGGCACACAACTAGGTGTTGAATCCCATGCATACCAATGCATTTCAATCATACACACACTATGCACGATATGCGTAGATACAACATGGCATCACAACAAAACTCTACAACATAACATTTATTTAGAAGCCTCCAAGGAGCCAACATAGTATAATGTTACAAATAGAAGGGGTCACAAGACCCAACATTCAGAGCATACAAACAACAAGAGGAACTTACATGTCTGAGTACATACATCTACAAAAGCGGCTAGAAGAGCCTAAAAAGCTACAACGACCCTACCATAGGAGCCAGACCTCTGTCTGGGTTACTAAGCTAATCCGTCATTGTCAACGTCAGGAGAACATAACTGAACACAACGTCTATCTCTGCAAAAATGTAAATAAGCAACAGTGAGTATGAAGGTACTCAGCAAGTCTTACATCAGAACTATCTACATATGCATCATGTATCAATGAATGGGATTGTGGGGTTTATTGCAGAATGCCAGCTTTGACCTTTGGCTATCCTAGACTACGACAAAGTAACCAACGTATCACTACTCTCTCGTCTCCCTACGAGAGAGCACACATGAGTCCACATGTTCACCATCTCAATACACCACTATGGATCCTCTCGCGTCTTCCTACGAGAAGCCATCCATAGCACTCACACTTGTTTGGTGCATTTTAGAGTTTCCACTTAAAATTGTCTATGAACAATGCAAGTATCCAAGTAGTCCATATCCGCGGACGCGGCTATTTGAATAGATAAATTACCCTGCAGGGGTGTACTTTGTCACATATGCTCCCGCCACTTATCGCCATGTGCACGTAAAAAGGCACCTCGGCAACCTTCAAGCGGAAGCCCAGCAAGGGAGTCGGCCATGGACGTTAACCTTCAACGACTCACGTCCAAAGCAGTCGCCTATCTGAGTTGGAACCCATAATGGAAGTCTGGCCAAGGTTTCCAACATGGCCTCAAACGTTGCGAGTAGGGCCCCAAGCCGGTCCCGATTGGGCCGTTCATCCACTTCGCAGGCCATGCCACACCTATCAACATTTCGAACTACTGCGACTCCTGGACTGAGAACAGGGTCGGTTAATAGGCCAAGAGAGCACGAGTTACCAGAGCCCAATGTGCGGTAGTAGATAGTCTTGGAACACAAACACGGAACACAACTCCTATGAGCGGTTTCAATGAGACAACCCACCATGTACTCCTACATGGCCTCTCATCGCTACCTTTACACAAATAGGTTCATCACTTAACTCTCATCATCAGGACACATTCATTTCACTTCGGTTCATCTCCTAGATGAATCAGACCTGACACAACTCTAAGCATAGCAAGCAAAACCGGGTTATAGCGAAACATGGCTCAAGCATCTACTAGGTATGCTAGGTTGCTTGGTTTAGCTATTTACTGTGACAATGACAGGTCATGCAAAGGAGTGGGTTCATCTATCGTAACACAAGTAGCAGTTGAAAAGCGTTGTCCTAATGCATTGAGATGAGAGAAAGAACGAGAGATGGGATTGTATCGGATATGCTCAAGGGAGGGTTGCTTGCCTGTTTATCAGAAGAACTCAGCTGTTTTTCGATGTCATCGATAACTACGTCTCGCAAGTCTATCGACAATATCAAACAAGGTACAAATTAAGCAAGGCAAATGCTTCACAATGATGCATGATAATAGCATGGCAATATGTTGCTAGTTTGAGCTAATGCATCTATCAACATGTTAAATGAAGATGGTTTGAACCCGAGATTCAAATTCAGCTCCATAAGTAAAGTGGCCTATTGTGTTTTGAACAAAATGTCCAAGTTTGCCTATTTAAATTGCTCTAACATGTATGAAAATGCCACCATTAGATTCATTGGATTTTTCTCATAAACTTTCATATATAAATTATTTTAATCTGACTTACATATTATTTTCTATGAAGTTTTAAAGTTTTTATTAATTTTTGGAATTTTCTGATTTAATTTTATTCTATAAATTAATTATTGCGTCAACATGATGTCACCATGACGTCAGCCATTTCAAGGCGCTAGGTCAGGGTCAAACCTGACGACCCGAACCCACGCGTTAGTGACACGGGGCTAATCCCCATGCTGACCGGGGTTTGCCCGAAGTGGGGCCCGCTGTCGGCGGCTGGGGGCTGGGTTAGCAGCTAATTAGTCGGGCAAATGACGGCCACGTCAGCGCCCGTCGGAGTGGGGCCAGCGGCGACCAAATCCGCGGTGAAGGACCGCCGGAGTTGGCCAGAAGCGTGCTAGGGGGCTCGGTTTGGCGCGAGGAGGGCACCGGGAAGGAGCCCGTGCTCGCGCGCATCCACCGGAGGGGGTAGGAGGGCGCGGGGCTGCCGGACGGCTTGCCGGAGAGCTCTCTCGTGGCAGCGCCTATACACTCTCGACGAGGGGGCAGCTGGAGGGCTAGAGAGACCATGGGGAGAGGGGGAGAGGGACGGCGAGCTCACAGGGAGGCTACACGGGGGCTCGGCGGGCTCGGGGAGGCTAGAGCGGCGGCGAATCACCAAGGCGAGCTACGGTGGCCGGCGGGGAATAACGGCGGCAACTCATCTTCGAGGAGCTCCCGGCGGCTTCTGGCTCCATGGGGAGGACGAGGGGATCACAGAGGAGCTCTGGGAGGCGACAAGGGGCGCTAGCTAGGCGGGCGGCGACGATGAGCTCGAGCAGAGCTCGGCCATGGCGAGAGGGAAGAGAGGGAGAAAGCAAGGGGAGGAATAGAGAGGGTATGGGATCAACACGTCCCTGGCGGGTCATCCCGCTCGCCAGCGCGACGGGAGGCCAAGCAGGCAGGTGGCATGGCGCCACCGCCCGCGAGCACCGTCCCCTGCTTCTCCTCTGCCTTCTGGCAAGAAGTAGAAGATAGGGATGCCCCTGTGGGCTGGGCCTCCTGGTGGGCTGCATGCCAGGTAAGCCTTTTTTCCTTTTTTTATTTGTGTTTTTGTTTTTATTTCTAACATTTGTTTTGGCTCAAAATAAATATCAAACCATTTTATAAAATCCTGGAAATTATTATATGAGTTAGGTATACATTATTAATGCCACATAATTAATTTCAGGATTATTGAACTTATATTTTATATATAATAAATATAAATCCAATGCTAATAGGGTTAAATTAATTCAAAAACTCAATACAAAATATTTCCGTGATCCCAAAGTATTGGTTGACAATTTTAACTCAATCCAATATTTTATTAGAGAACCAGGAACATTTTCTTGGAATTGTTTGAAGCAATTTTTATAATGCTTATTTGACAAAATTTTGAATTATGAGGCTTGATCATTCCTCATTTCATCTTCATTTGAAAATAAAAATGCATGCATGAATGCACTCGCAATCATAAAGAAACTAGGGCTATGACATCTCTTCAGTGCCATGGATCTGGCAAGGCCTCTCCATGATCTTGTCTAGCGGGGTGGGTCCGTCGCGATTGCCTTTAGGAAGCTTCTTCCACTGCCCTGGTCGGGAGTTGCGGAAGCCGGCGTTAACGGCCGTGTCATCGGCATCACTATTCTTGTGCATGTGCTTATTCTTGTTGGGCTTTGGTTTCCCGTTTCCGTTCCTAACTTCGAAGGTTCCGGGGTCTTCAGGGTTGTGGCTCCGTCTTGCAAGGTAGTTATCCTCGCCCGTGCAAAAGCGGGTCATGAGTGATGTAAGGGCGGAAATTGTCTGAGGTTTATCCTAGCCAATCTAGCGAGCCAGCCATTCATCCCGAATGTTATGCCTGAAGGAGGCTCTTGCCTCGGTGTCTAGGCAGTCGACAATCTGGTTTTTCTTGGTCAAGAACCGATTTTAGAATTGCCGTGTGGACTCTCCTGTCTTCTAGAGGACGTTACTTAGGTCGGAGGAGTCCGGCGGCTGAACATAGGTGCCCTAGAAGTTAGATCGGAATGCATCCTCTAAATCCTCCCAACACCCAATTGAATTTTCGGGGAGGACGTTTAACCATTGCCGAGCTGGCCCCTTAAGCTTTAGGGGTAGATACTTGATGGCGTGGAGATCATCTCCTCATGCCATGTGGATGTGGAGGAGGAAATCCTCAATCCATAGGGTTGGGTCAGTTGTCCCATTGTATTGCTCTATGTTTACGGGTTTAAACCCCTTCGGGAACTGATGATGCATCATCTCGTCCGTGAAGCACAGTGGGTAGGCAACGCCTCTGACCTGAGCTATGTCGCGCTGATAGTCAGCATCTGTTCTAGCTCGGTTTCATTGCTGACCTCTGTTGTTGCGGTCGAGCCAAGGCCGGTATCCGTCCCGTCGATCGGGTGAGTACCCTCTGGATCCATAGATGGATCTTGTGCGACCTGCCCTATGGTCCAGGTTGTGTCGCAGGTCGAACCTGTCATTGGGCTCCATTGGCTCTTTTCCCCGTCTTCGGGGTATCACCGGCCTATAACCGATGTAGTTAGCCGTCCTGTCTCGTCCTCGAGGAGGGCGGTCAGGCTTATCATATGGGGTATGTTTGGGAGATGGCGTATCAGTGAGCTCATCGTCAAATTGTGCCAGCAGCCTTCTGCGTGGATAGCTCTTAGGTTGGTCCAAAAGATCGGTATTGTATCCTTCCTGAGATGAGAGGACTCTCATCCATCGATCGTTGAGGTTGTCCTGTTCGGCTTTAAGTTGCCGTTCTTTTGCTTTCAGGTTGCGGGACATGGCTATAAGTTGTTGCCTGAACAGTTCCTGATCTTCAAGATTATCGAGGATGGCGAAGTCGTTGGCTTCCGGGATGTCATCCTCCTTGACAGGGGGGAGGTAATTGTTGTCCTCGGAATCGTTTAGGTCATCGGGGTTGTGCTGGTCTTCAGGCCTCTCTTGACCCTCTAGAGGGTGTTCGGGGATATTGGGATCGCCGAGATCTTCCTGGGTATCTCCGTCCCCGGTGTCGATGATAGCTTTCCTTTCCTTTTTGCCTTTTCACTATTTATGCGGCTTCCGGCAGCTTGACGGCGCTTCACCCGACTTGCTGCCATCGTTTTGGGTGTGTGATCGCCATTAGCGGCTAGAGTGTGCACCATGTAGACGTCGTACATCGAGGTGGCGGCCCATCGCCCGGTGTTAACATGGGTGGGAGCGCAATCCTCCTCATCCATGTATTCTTCCTCCTCAGAGGCATAATCCAACATGTCGGTTAAATCTTCGACTGTGGCTATTAAGTGAGTGGTGGGTGGGACGAAAAAGTTGTCCTGACCCGCCCTCAGATCGATCTGGGCAAGGGTCAGGGTTGGGTCGTCGGTAATCTTCATCGACGAGATCCGATCTAGGGCCTCGTTGAGTATCGAGAGCTCGATCGGGTCAACCTGCTCAGAGCTTCGGAGTTGATCTCCGCTATGTCCGTGTTAGGGGAGTGCTTAGCAAGAACAGATATCTGGTCATCTAGCACTATGACTGGATTCGGACTAAGAGTCAGGTCATCACCAGGGTAGATCCCGTGGGTGGGACCGACAGAGGAATCCGAGGTTAAAGCCTCGGTGTCTTCGGGTGTGGTAGGCGAGCCTGCGAGCCCGGTTAGCAAGAGATCACCCCGACAGTCTAGGAGAACTCTAGGTTCCCAAACCTGACCTCTTGGTCAGGGGCGAAGCTTCCGACCCAGCCTAGATGGCCGATCCTGTCAGCGTGCAGCACAATGCGGCCGAAAGCCAAGATATGTCCAGGGACAAAAGTGTCCATGTTGCAGACCTCTTCATTGATGACAACGCGAGCCATTGGCTCCTTTGGCGATCACAGCGGAACTCTCAATGAAAGCACCAATGTCAGTGTCAAAACTAGCAGATCTCGGGTAGGGGGTCCCGAGCTATGAGACTAGGATCGATGGTAACAGGAGACGAAGGAGACGATGTTTACCCAGGTTCGGGCCCTCCTATGGAGGTAATACCCTATGTCCCGCTTGATTGTATTGATGATATGTGTGTTACAGAGTTGATGTACCTCGAGATCGAATAGCTAAAACCCAAGATGAGTTGTTCCCTCTTCGACAACCTAAAACCCTCTGGCTTATATAGACGCCGATGGTACCTAGGGTTTACACATGGTCGGTTACACACAGAAGGAATAACATGCCTATTCACTATTCCAATCTTGGAGGACACCCCATGATTCCCGAAGCTTCCTTCCTGGAGAGAGGGCCTTCGATCAATCCAATGCTCAATAATCGGCCCATATAGTCCGGCCCATGAAAGACAGGTCGTCCACCCGAGGACCCCTTAAATCAGGACTCCCTCAAGGAGAGCCTGGGGCTGCCTCCCCCTCCCCTTCCTACTATATATAGTGGAGGTTTTGAGGGCAGCCCTTACCTAAAAATCCACGTGTTGCCCTCCTCCCTCTAGATCGTAGTTATCCTCTAGATTAGTTCGGCAAAAGATCGGTGAAGTCCTGCCGGATTAGTTCACCACCACCGCCACCATGACATTGTGCTGCCGGAGAACTCATCTACCTCTTCACCCTAGTTTGATGGATCAAGGAGGTGGAGATCGTCATCGAGCTGCACGTGTGCTGAATGAGGAGGTGTCGTCCGCTCGGCGCTAGATCGGAAGGACCGTGATTGGATCGCGGGACGGATCATGAGTGGATTGCGTGATGGATCGCGATTGAATCGCATGATGGCTTGCGATTTGGATGGGAATACGTTCGACTACATCAACTGCGTTTCTTAACACTTCCCTCTTAGCGATCTACAAGGGTATGTAGATCCACTCTCCCTCTCATAGATGCTCATCACCATGGATAGATCTTGTGTGTGCATAGGGAAATTTTTGTTTCCCATGCAATGTTCCCAATAGTGGTATCAGAGCTAGGTCTATGTGTAGATGAGATAACGAGTAGAACACAAACGAGTTTGTGGGCGTTGATGCTCAGATTGCTTCCTCCATTGGTATTTTCTTGATTCAGCGGTATTGTGGGATGAAGTGGCCCGGACCAACCTTCCTCATCCACATACGAGAGACTGGTTTCATCGACTGAAATGTGACCTTTTTGCATAAATATGGTTGGCGGGTGTCTGTCTCTCCCACCTTAGTTGGATCGGATTCGACAAAGGCGGTCCTTGAGAAGGTTGAATAGCAATTTGTGTATCACTGTTGTGGTTTTGCTTAGGTAAGTATCATTCTTGCTAGATACCCATAGAAACCACGTAAAACATGCAACAACAATTAGAGGATGTCTAACTTGCGATTGCAGGGCATGTTGTGATATGATATGTCCAAAGACATGATGAGATATATTTGATGTATGAGATGATCATGTTTGTAATAGTTCATATCGATTTGCATGTCGATGCATACGACAACCGACATGAGCCATAGGGTTGTCTTTAATTATTGTATGACCTGCATGTCAATCATTAAGCTCTATGTAATCCTTAACTTTATTGCTAAGCGGTAGCAATAGTAGTACAAGCATTGTGGGCATGGCAACCTCGATGGCGGCACAATGATGGAGATCATGGTGTTGTGCCGGTGGACGGAGATCATATCGGTGCTTTGGAGATGGAGATAAAAATCACAAGTTCATGGCCTTATCATGTCACTTATGATTTGCATGTGATGTTAATCCCTTTATGCATATTATTTTACTTAGGACGACGGTAACATTATAAGGTGATCCCTCACTAAAATTTCAAGATAAATTTTTGTTCTCCCCGAGTGTGAACCGTTGCAAAAGTTTGTCATTTTGAAGCACCACGTGATGATCGGGTGTGATAGACTCTATGTTCACATACAACTAGTGCAAGCCAGTGTTGCACATGCGGAACACTCGGGTTAAACTTGACGAGCCTAGCATGTACAGACATGGCCTCGGAACACAAGAGACCAAAAGGTCAAACATGAGTCATATAGTAGATATGATCAACATGGAGATGTTCACCATTGAAACCAACTCATCTCACGTGATGATCGTACTTTGGTTGGTGGATTTGGATCATGTCACACTTAGACAACCTGAGGGATGTTGATTCGAGTGGGAGTTCTTTAGTAATATGATTAATTGAATTCATTATGATGAACATAGTCTAAGTTGTCTTTGCAAAATTATGTTGTAGATCAATAGCTTGCGCTATAGCTCCCCTGTGTTATTGGTACATTCCTAGAGAAAATGGAGTTGAACGATGACGGTAGCGATTGTACGAACTAGGTCCGTGATCATAGGATTGTCCTCAGTTGCTGCACAAAAGGCTTATGTCCTTAATGCACCGCTCGGTGTGCCACCCCCTCATGTGGTGACTGTGGATGTTGTGAACATCTGACATGCACATTCTGATGAATATTTGATAGTTCAGTGCATCTTGCATTACGACTTAGAATTCATGCTTCAAATACGTTTTGAACGTAACATAGCATATGTCATGTTCCAAGAGCTGAAATTGGATTTCAGACTCATGCTCGTGTTGAGAGGTATGAGACCTCCAACAAGATTCTTTGCCTGCAAGATAAAGAAGAATAGCTCAATCCATGAGCATGTGCTCAGATTGTCTGGGTGCTACAGTCGCTTGAATCGAGTGGGAGTTGATCTTCCAGATAAAATAGTGATTGATACAGTTCTCCAAGTCACTGTCACCAAGCTACTAGAACTTCGTGATGAACTATGAACATGCTAGGGATGTAAATAATGATACTTGAGCTATTCGCGATGTTTGACACCGCGAAGGTAGAAATCAAGAAGGAGCATCAAGTGTTGATGGTTAGTAAAACCACTAGTTTCGAGAAGGGCAAGGGCGAGAAGGGAAACTTCATGAATGGCAAGCCAGTTGGCACTCTAGTGAAGAAATTGAAGGTTGAACCCAAACCCGAGACTAAGTGCTTCTATTATGAGGAGAACGGTCGCTGAAGCGGAACAACCCTGGATACTTGGTAGATAAGAAGGTTGTCAATGTCAACGAAAGTATATTTGATATACGTGTTATTGATGTGTACCTTACTAGTACTCCTAGTAGCACCTGGGTATTAGATACCAGGTTCAGTTGCTAATGTTAGTAACTCAAAGTAAAAGCTATGGAATGAACGGAGACTAGCTAAGGGCGAGGTGACGATGTGTGTTGGAAGTGTTTCCAAGGTTGATGTGATCACCATCGCACGCTCCCTCTACCTTCGGGATTAGTGTTAAACCTGAATAAATGTTATTTGGTGTTTGCGTAGAGCGCGAACATGATTAGATCATTTTTATCGCAATACGGTTATTCATTTAAGTTAGAGAAAAATGGTTATTCTGTTTACATGAATAATACTTTCAATGGTCATCCACCCAATGTGAATGGTTTATTGAATCTCGATCATAGTGATACACATGCTCATAATATTTATGACAAAAGATGCAAAGTTAATGATCATAGTACCACGTACTTGTGGCACTGCCGCTAAATGTCATATTGGTGTAAAGTGCATGAAGAAAATTCCATGCTGATGGATCTTTGGACTCACTCGATTCCGAATCGGTAGGAGACATGTGGACCAGGCCTCATGGGCAAGATGACTAAGACCCCGTTTTCCAGTATGATGGATAAGGCAAGTGACTTATTGGAAATGATACATGTTGATGTATGTGGGCCAATGAGTGTTGTAGCGTGCGGTGGATATTGTTATTTTCTTACCTTCCCGATGATTTGAGTAGATATGGGTATATTTACTTAATGAAACGCAAGTCTGGAATGTTTGAAAAGTTCAAGCAAATTTAGAGTGAAGTTTAAGATCATCGTGACAAGGAGATAAAATGTCTATGTGATGATCGTGGAGGTGAATATCTGAGTTACGAGTTTGGTATAAAACTTAAGACAATGTGGAAGTTGTTTCACAACTCACGCCACCTGGAACACCATAGTGCGATGGTGTGTCCGAACGTCGTAGTCGTGCTCTATTGGATATGGTGTGTACTATGATGGCTCTTATCATTTTGCCACTATCGTTTTGGGTTATGAATTAGAGACAACTACATTCACTGTAAATAGGGCACCATCTAAATCCGTTGATATGACACCGTATGAATTATGGTTTGGCAGAAACCTAAGCTGTCATTTCTCGAAATTTGGGAATGCGACACTTATGTCTGATAAGCTCACACCCAAAGCGAAATAGTGCATATTCATAGGATACCCTAAGGAAACAGTTGGGTATACCTTCTCGGATCCGAGGGCAAAGTGTTTGTTGCTAAAAACGGGTCGTTTCTTGAGAAAGAGTTTCTTTCGAAAGAATTGAGTGGGAGGAAAGTAGAACTTGATGAGGTTGTTGAACCATCACTTGAGTTGGATAGCAGAACGACATAGAAAGATGTTTATACAACGCCTACACCAAGTGAAGGGGAAGCAAATGATGATGATCATGAAGCTTTGGATCAAGTTACTACCAAATCTCATAGGTCGACAATGACTCATACCGCCCCTGAGTGGTACGTCAATCCTGTCTTGGAAGTCATGTTGTTGGACAATTGTGAACCTATGAGCTATGAAGAAGCGATGGTGGGCCTAGATTCCAACAAATGGCTAGGAGCCATATAATTCGAGAAAGAATCCATGTATTAAAACCAAGTATGGACTTTGGTAGACTTGCCCGTTGAACGACAAACTGTTGAGTACAAATGGACCTTTAAGAAGAAGACAAACGTTGATGGTAAATGTCACCATTTATAAAGCTCGACTTGTTGCAAATAAGTTTCCGACAAGTTCAAGGAGTTGACTATGATGAGACCTTCTCACCCATAGCGATGCTAAAGTCTATTGGAATTATGTTAGTAGTTGCTCCATTTTTCAAATATGAAATCTGGCAGATGGATGTCAAAACATCGTTTCCTTAATGGTTTCCTTGAGGAAAGGTTGTTTTGTCAGTCCTAAGGATGCTACAAGGTATGAAGTCTCCAGCGATCCTTCTATCGGCTGGAGCAAGCATCCTAGAGTTGGAATATACACTTTGATGACGTGATCAAAAAATTTGGGTTTATACAAAGTTTATGAGAAACTCATATTTACAAGAAAGTGAGTGGGAGCACTATAGAATTTCTGATAAGTATATATGGTTGAAATATTGTTGATCGGAAATAATGTAGAATTTTTGGAGAGCATAAAGATTTGTTTGAAAGGAGTTTTTCAAAGGAAGACCTGGATAAAGCTACTTGAATATTGGGAATCAAGATCTTTAGAGATAGATCAAGAGCCTGATAAGATCTTTCAATGAGTACATACCTTGACAAGATTTTGAAAGAGTTCAAAATGGATCAGTCAAAGAAAGAGTTCTTGCCTGATTTGTAAGGTGTGGAGTTGAGTGAGACTCAAAGCTCGACCACGACAAAAGAAAGAGAAAGGGCGAAGGTCGTCCCATATGCCTTATCCATAGGATCTATATAGTATGCCATGTTGTGTACCGCACCTGGTGTGTGCCTTGCCATGAGTCTGTCAAGGGGTACAAGAGTGGTCCAGGAGTGGATCATGGGACGGCGGTCAAAATTATCCATAGTAACTAGAGGACTGAGGAAATGTTTATCAATTATGGAGGTGATAAAGAGTTCGTCGTAAAGGGTTTTATCGATGAAAGCTTTGACACCAATCCGGATGACTCTGGGTAGCAGTATGAATACGTATAGTGGAGCAGCCATTTTGAATTGCTCCAAGTGGAGCATGTTAGTAGCATATACAATATGACATAGAGATTTTGAAAATACACACAGATCTTAATGTTGCAGACCGTTGACTAAACATCTCTCACAAGCAAAACATGATCAAACCCCAGAACTCATTGGGTGTGAGATTCATAACAATGAAAATCACATAGTGACGTGAGCTAGATTATTGACTCTACTGCAAGTGGGAGACTATTGGAAATATGCCCTAGAGGCAATAATAAATTAGTTATTATCATATTTCCTTGTTCATGATAAACGTTTATTATCCATGCTAGAATTGTATTGATCGGAAACTCAGATACATGTGTGGATACATAGACAACACCATGTCCCTAGTATGCCTCTAATAGACTAGCTCGTTGATCAAAGATGGTCAAGGTTTCCTAGCCATAGACATGAGATGTCATTTGATAATGGGATCACATCATTAGGAGAATGATGTGATGGACAAAGACCCAAACTGTGAACTTAGCATATGGTCTTGTCCGTTTATTGCTATAGTTTTCTGCATGTCAAGTGTCTGCTCCTATGACCATGAGATCATGCAACTCACTGACACCGGAAGAGTACCTTGTATGTAACAAACATCAAAGTGTAACCTGCTGACTATAAAGGTGCTCTACAGATATCTCCGAGGGTGTCTGTTGGATTGCATGGATCAATACTGGGATTTGTTACTCCGTGTGACGGAGAGGTATCTCAGGGCTCACCCGGTAATACAACATCACAACGAGGCTTGCAACCGATGTGACAAAAGAGTTAGCCAAAGTATCTTGTATTATAGAACGAGTAAAGAGACTAGCCGGTAACGACATTGAACTAGGTATAGAGATACCGACAATCGAATCCCGGGCAAGTAACATATCGAAGAACAAAGGGAACAACATACGGGATTAACTTAATCCTTAACATGGAGGTTCAACCAATAAAGATATTCATAGAATATGTAGGAACCAATTGTTGGAAATATGCCCTAGAGGCAATAATAAATTAGTTATTATCATATTTCCTTGTTCATGATAATCGTTTATTATCCATGCTATAATTGTATTGATCGTAGACTTAGATGCATGTGTGGATACATAGACAAAACCATGTCCCTAGTATGCCTCTAATAGACTAGCTCGTTGATCAAAGATGGTTAAGGTTTCCTAGCCATGGACATGAGATGTCATTTGATAAACAGGATCACATCATTGGGAGAATGGTGTGATGGACAAGACCCAAACTACAAACGTAGCGTATGATCGTGTCAGTTTATTGCTACTGTTTTCTGCATGTCAAGTATATGTTCCTATGACCATGAGATCATGCAACTTACGAATACCGGAGGAGTGCCTTGTGTGTATCAAACTTTGCAAAGTAACTGGGTGACTATAAAGGTGCTCTAAAGGTATCTTCGAGGGTGTCTGTTGAGTTGGCATGGATCAAGACTGGGATTTGTTACTCTGTGTGACGGAGAGGTATCTCTGGGCCCACTCGGTAATATAACATCACAATAAGCCTTGCAAGCAATGTGACTAAGTGTTAGCCACGGGATCTTGTATTATGGAACGAATAAAGAGACTTGCCGGTAACAAGGTGGAACTAGGTATACAGATACCGACGATGGAATCTCGGGCAAGTAACATACCGAAGAACAAAGGGAACATCATACGGGATTAACTGAATCCTTGACATAGAGGTTCGACCGATAAAGATCTTCATAGAATATGTAGGAACCAATATGGGCATCCAGGTCCCGCTATTGGTTATTGACCATAGAGGTGTCTCGGTCATGTCTACATAGTTCTCGAACCCGCAGGGTCTGCACACTTAAGGTTTGGTGACGTTTTGGTAGTATAGAGTTATGTATGGTGGTGACTGAAGGTTGTTAGGAGTCCCGGATGAGATCCCGGACGTCACGAGGAGCTCTGGAATGGTCCAGAGGTAAATATTGATATATAGGAAGTCCTGTTTTGGTCGCCGGAAAAGTTTCGGGCTCATCGGTAGTGTACCGGGAGTGCCGGTAGTGTATCGGGGGACCATCAGGAGGGGTATTTCGACCCAAGAGGCTATATAGGATGTGGGAGAGTAAATACCATCCCTTTGTGGTCTGGTGGAATTCCCACACAAGGCCCATGCGGCTGGGAAGAAAAGCCTAAAAGGAAAAAGGTGGAAAAAGGCAAAAAAGGGCCAAATAAGGAAGGAGTCCTAATCCTACTAGGAGTGGAGGAGGAGGACTCCTCCCTTCTTGGTTTGGCCGACCCAAGGGCTGCCTCTTTGGAAGCCAAGCCTCCTCCTCCTCTCCTCCTATATATACTAAAGGATTTTAGGGTTTTGGTACAAGATTTTCAGCCACGTGCCACCCGTTCCTCTAGTGCATAGCTTCTCCTCTAGATCGGTTTTTTGAAGTGCTTAGGCGAAGCCCTGCCAAAATAGTTCCACCACCATCACCGCAGCGCCGTCACGCTGCCGGAGAACTCTTCTACCTCTCTGCTCCCTCTTGCTGGATCAAGAAGGCGGAGATCGTGATCGAGCTGTACGTGTGCTGAACGCGGAGGTGCCGTCCATTCGGCACTAGATCGGAAGGACCGTGATCAAGATCGCGGGACGGATCCTGATGAGTTCGCGGGACGGATCATGATGAGTTCGCGGGACGGATCGTGATGATATCACGGGACAGATCGTGATGAAGTTCGCGGGACGGATCGTGATAGGATTGCGGGACGGATCATGATGAGATCGCGGGACACCCGGCGATTTGGATCGCGAAGACGTTCGACTACACCAACCGCGTTTCTTAATGCTTCCAGCTTAGCGATCTACAAGGGTACGTAGATCCACTCTCCCTCTCGTAGATGCTCATCACCATGGATAGATCTTGCATGTGCCTAGGAAATTTTTTGTTTCCCATGCAACGTTCCCCAACAATGGCATCATGAGCTAGGTCTATGTGTAGATGAGATCTCGAGTAGAACACAAACAGTTTGTGGGCGTTGATGCTTAGATTTCTTCCTCCCTTGGTCGTCTTTTGGTTTAGAGGTATTGTGGGATGAAGCGGCCTGGACCAACATTACTCGTACGCTTACGAGAGACCGGTTCCATCGACTGACGTGTAACTTCATTGCACAAAGATGGCTGGTGGGTGTCTGTTTCTCCTACTTTAGTTGGATCGGATTCGACTAAGGCGGTCCTTGAGAAGGCTGAAAAGCAATTTATGTATCACCGTTGCGGTTTATGCGTAGGTGAGAATAGTTCTTGCTAGGTACCCGTAGCATCCACGTAAAACATGCAACAACAATTACAGGACGACTAACTTGTTTTTGCAGGGTATGTTGTGATGTGATATGGACAATTACATGATGAGATATATGTGACGTATGAGATGATCATGTGTTTTATAGAATATCACGACTTGCATGTCGATGAGTACGGCAACCGGCAGGAGCCATAGGGTTGTCTTTAATTATTGTATGACCTGCATGTCAATCATTTAGCGCTATGTAATGCTTTACTTTATCGCTAAACAGTAGCAATAGTAGTAGAAGCATGTTGGGCGCAACTACCCCGATGGCGACACGTTGATGGAGATCAAGATGATGGAGATCATGGTATCTTGCCAGTGACGTTGGAGATCATGCCGGTGCTTTCAAGATGGAGATCAAAAGCACAAGTTCATGGCCATATCATGTCACTTATGATTTGCATGTGATGTTAATCCTTTTATGCACCTTGTTTTGCTTAGGACGACGGTATCATTATAAGGTGATCCCTCACTTAAATTTCAAGATGAATTGTGTTCTCCCCGAGTGTGCGCCGTTGCGAAAGTTCATCGTGTTCAGACACCACGTGATGATCGGGTGTGATAGACTCTACGTTCACATACAACGGGTGCAAGCCAGTGTTGCACATGCAGAACACTCGGGTTAAACTTGACAAGCCTAGCGTGTACAGACATGGCCTCGGAACACAAGACACCGAAAGGTCGAACATGAGTCATATAGTAGATATGATCAACATGATGATGTTCACCATTGTAACCACCTGAACTCACGTGATGATCGGACTTGAGTTGGTGAATTTGGATCATGTATCACTCGGATGACCGGAGGGATGTCAATTTGAGTGGGAGTTCTTAAGTAATATGATTAATTGAACTCATTATCGTGAACATAGTCAGTAGTGTCTTTGCAAAATTATGTTGTAGATTACTAGCTCATGCTGTAGCTCCCTTGAATTTTTATATGTTCCTAGAGAAATAGAGTTGAAAGATGATGGTAGCAATATTGCGGACTGGGTCCATGATCTGAGGATTGTCCTCATTGCTGCACAGAAGACTTATGTCCTTAATGCACCGCTAGGTACGCCAACCCCTCTAGCGTTGTCTGTAGATGTTGAGAACACCTGACAGGCACGTTCCGATGACTACTTGATAGTTTAGTGCGTCATGCATTACGTCTTAGAATTGAGGCTCAGAAACATTTTGAATGTCACGGAACATATGAGATGTTCTCAGAGCTGAAATTAGGATCTCAGGCTCGTGCCCGTGTTGCGAGATATGAGATCTCCAACAAGATTCTTTGCCTGCAAGATGAAGGAGAATAGCTCAATTGTTGAGCATGTGCTCAGATTGTCTGGGTGCTAGAATCGCTTGAATCGAGTGGGAGTTTATCTTACAGATAAGATAGTGATTGATATTTTTCTCCAAGTCACTGTCACTAAGCTACTAGAACTTGGTGATGAACTATAAACGTCAGGGATAGAAATAATGATCCCTGAGCTGTTCGCGATGTTTGACACCGCGAAGGTAGAAATCAAGAAGGAGCATCAAGTGTTGATGGTTAGTAAAACCACTAGTTTCGAGAAGGGCAAGGGCAAGGAGGGAAACTTCATGGATAGCAAGTCAGTTGCTGCTCCGGTGAAGCAACCCAAAGTTGAACCCAAACCCGAGACTAAGTGCTTCGATTATGAGGAGAGCGGTCGTTGAAGCGGAACAACCCTAGATGCTTGGTAGATAAGAAGGCTGGCAACATCGACAGAAGTATATTTGATATATGTTTTATTGATGTGTACCTTGCTAGTACTCCTAGTAGCACCTAGGTATTGGATACCGGTTCGGTTTCTAAATGTTAGTAACTCGAAATAAAAGCTACGGAATAAACGAAGAACTAGCTAAGGGTGAGGTGACGATGTGTGTTGGAAATGTTTCCAAGGTTGATGTGATAAACATCGCACGCTCTCTCTACCTTCGGGATTGGTGACAAACCTAAATAAATGTTATTTGGTGTTTTGCGTTGAGCATGAACGTGATTAGATCATGTTTATTGCAACACGATTATTCATTTAAGTTGGAGAATAATGGTTATTCTGTTTACATGAATAATACCTTCAATGGTCATGCACCCAGTGAGAATGGTTTGTTGAAATCTTGATCGTAGTAATACACATGTTCATAACATTGATGCCAAAAGATACAAACTTAATAATGATATTACCACATCATTGTGGCACTGCCGCTAAATGTCATATTGGTATAAAGCGCATGAAGAAACTCCATGTTGATGGATATTTGGACTCATTCGATTTCGAATCGGTTGAGACATGCAAACCATGCCTCTTGGGCAAGATGACTAAGGACCCCGTTTTCTGGTTTGATGGAGCGGGCAAGTGATTTATTGGAAATGATACATGTTGATGTATGCAATCCAATGAGTCTTGTAGCATGCGGTGGATATCGTTATTTTCTTACCTTCACTGATGATTTGAGTAGATATAGTGTATATTTGCTTAATGAAACACAAGTCTGAATAATTCAGAGTGAAGTTTAAGATCATCGTGACTAGAAGATGAAATGTCTACGATATGTTCGTTGAGATGAATATCTGAGTTACGAGTTTGGCATACTACTTTAGACAATGTGAAAATTGTTTCACAACTCACGCCACCTGGAACACCATAGTGTGTGGTGTGTCCGAACGTCATAGTCGTGTTCGATTGGATATGGTGCATGCTATGATGTCTCTTATCGCTTTGCTACTATAATTTTGGGGTTATGCATTAGAGACAACTACATTCACTTTAAATAGGGCACCATCTAAATCCGTTGAGATGACACCGTGTGAATTAGGGTTTGATAGAAACCCAAGCTGTCATTTCTTAATGTTTGGGGCTGCGACGCTTGTGTGCAAAATGTTTTCACCTAATGAGCTCGAACACAAAGTGGACAAATGCATATTCATAGAATACCCTAAGAACAGTTGGGTACCTTCTATCTTAGATCCAAGCATAAAGTGTTTGTTGCTAAAACTGGCTCCTTTCTCGAGAAAAAGTTTCTCTCGAAAGAATTGAGTGGGAGGAAGATAGAACTTGATGAGGTTGTTGAACCTTTGTTCAATTAGAGAGTAGCGCAACGCAGGAAGTTGTTTTCTGCGAATCCTACGTTAGCTGAAGAGGAAGTAAATGATGATGATCATGAAGCTTCGGATCAAGTTACTATCAAACCTCGTAGGTCGACAAGGATGTGTACTGCTCTTGAGCGGTACGACAACCCTGTTTTGGAGGTCATGTTGTTGGACAACGATGAACCTATGGGCTGTGGAGAAGCGACGATGGGCCCGGATTCCGTCAAATGGTTAGAGGCCATAAAATCCGAAAAAGGATCCATGTATGAAAACCAAGTATAGACTTTGGTAGAGTTGCTCGTTGGACGGCAGGTCGTTGAGCACAAATGGATCTTTAAGATGAAGACAGACGTTGATGGTGAATGTCACCATTTATAAAGCTCGACTTGTCGCAAAGAAGTTTCCGCCAAGTTCAAGGAGTTGACTGTGATGAGACTTTCTCACTCGGAGCGATGCTAAAGTCTATTGGAATTATGTTAGCAGTTGCTGCATTTTTCAATTATGAAATCTGGTAGATGGATACTAAAACATCGTTTCCTTCCATAAGGAAAGGTTGTATGAGATACAAACCAGAAGGTTTTGTCAGTCCTAAGGATGCTAAAAGGTGTGCAAGCTTCAGTGAACCTTCTATGAACTGAAGAAAGCATCTCGGAGTTGGAATATACACTTTGATAAGGTGATCAAAGTTTTTGAGTCTATACAAAGTTTATGAGAAACTTGTATTTACAATAAAGTGAGTGGGATCACTATAGAGTTTCTGGTAAGCATATGTGGTTGACATATTGTTGATCGGAAATGATGTAGAATTTCTGGAAAGCATAAACGGTTGGTTGAAAAAGAGTTTTTCAAAGGAAGACCTGGATAAAGCTACCTAATTGTTGAGCATCAAGATCTATAGAGATAGATCAAGAAGCTTGATGAGACTTTTCAATAAGTACATACCTTGACAATTTTTTTGAAAGAATTCAAAATGGATCAGTCAGAGAAAGACTTCTCGCCTGATTTGTAAGGTGTGAAGTTGAGTAAAACTCAATGCCCAGTGACTGCAGAAGATAGAGAAAAGATGAGTGTCATCCCCTATGCTTTAGCCATAGGCTCTATCATGTATGCAATGCTGTGCACAAGACCCGATGTCAGCCTTGCCATAAGTATGGCCGGATGGTTTCAAAGTGATCTTGGAATGGAGCACTAGACAGCAGTCAAGATTATCCTTAGTAACTAAAAGACTAAGTAGATGTTTCTCGATTATGGAGGTGATAAAGAGTTCGCCGTAAAGATTTACGTCAATGCAAGCTTTAACACCGATCCAGATGACTCGTAGTAGCAATCTGGATACGTATAGTGGAGCAGCCATTTGGAATAGTACCAGGTGGAGTGTGGTAGCAGTATTTACGGTTTGACATAGAAATTTGCAAAGTACACACGGATCTGAATGTCGCAGACCCATTGACTATAAGACCTCTCTCACATGCAAAGCATGATCAAGCCCCATAACTCATTGGGTGTTAGATTCATAACAATGCGAATCACATGGTGATGTGAACTAGATTATTGACTCTAGTGCAAGTGGGAGACTGTTGGAAATATGCCCTAGAGGCAATAATAAATTAGTTATTATCATATTTCCTTGTTCATGATAATCGTTTATTATCCATGCTATAATTGTATTGATCAGAGACTTAGATGCATGTGTGGATACATAGACAAAACCATGTCCCTTGTATGCCTCTAATAGACTAGCTCGTTGATCAAAGATGGTTAAGGTTTCCTAGCCATGGACATGAGATGTCATTTGATAAACATGATCACATCGTTAGGAGAATGGTGTGATGGACAAGACCCAAACTACAAACATAACATATGATCGTGTCAGTTTATTTCTACTGTTTTCTTCATGTCAAGTATATGTTCCTATGACCATGAGATCATGCAACTCACGAATACCGGAGGAGTGCCTTGTGTGTATAAAACTTTGCAGCGTAACTGGGTGACTACAAAGGTACTCTACAGGTATCTTTGAGGGTGTCTGTTGAGTTGGCATGGATCAAGACTGGGATTTGTTACTCCGTGTGAGGGAGAGGTATCTCAGGGCCCACTCGGTAATACAACATCACAATAAGCCTTGCAAGCAATGTGACTAAGTGTTATCCATGGGATCTTGTATTACGGAACGAATAAAGAGACTTTCCGGTAATGAGGTTGAACTAGGTATACAGATACCGACGATTGAATCTCGGGCAAGTAACATACCGAAGAACAAAGGTAACATCATACGGGATTAACTGAATCCTTGACATAGAGGTTCGACCGATAAAGATCTTCGTAGAATATGTAGGAACCAATATGGGCATCCAGGTCCCGCTATTGGTTATTGACCGTAGAGGTGTCTCGGTCATGTCTACATAGTTCTCGAACCAGCAGGGTCTACACACTTAAGGTTTGGTGACTTTTCGGTAGTACAAAATTTTGTATGGTGGTGACCGAAGGTTGTTCAGAGTCCCGGATGAGATCCCGGACATCACGAGGAGCTCCGGAATGGTCCGGAGGTAAATATTGATATATAGGAAGTCCTGTTTTGGTCGCCAGAAAAGTTTCGGGCTCATCAGTAGTGTACCGGGAGTGCCGATAGTGTATCGGGGGACCATCGGGAGGGGTATTTCGACCCAAGAGGCTATATGGGCTGTGGGAGAGTAAATACCAGACCTTTTTGGGCTGGTGGAAGTCCCACACAAGGCCCATGTGGCTGGGAAGAAAAGCCTAAAAGGAAAAAGGTTGAAAAAGGCAAAAAAGGGCCAAATAAGGAAGGAGTCCTAATCCTACTAGGAGTGGAGGAGGAGGATTCCTCCCTCCTTGGTTTGGCCGACCCAAGGGCTGCCTCTTTGGAAGACAAGCCTACTCCTCCTCTCCTCCTATATATACTAGAGGATTTTAGGGTTTTGGTACAAGATTTTCAGCCACGTGCCACCCGTTCCTCTAGTGCATAGCTTCTCCTCTAGATCGGTTTTCTGCAGTGCTTAGGCGAAGCCCTGCCGGAATAATTACACCACCATCGCCGCAGTGCCATCATGCTGCCGGAGAACTCTTCTACCTCTCCGCTCCCTCTTGCTGGATCAAGAAGGCGGAGATTGTCATCGAGCTGTACTTGTGCTGAACGCGGAGGTGCCGTCCGTTCGGCGCTAGATCGGAAGGACCGTGATCAAGATCGCGAGACGGATCGTGATGAGTTCGCGGGACGGATCGTGATGAGTTCGTAGGAAGGATCATGATGAGATCACGGGATGGATCGTGATGAAGTTCGCGGGACGGATCGTGATTGGGTCGCGGGACGGATCATGATGAGATCGCGGGACACTCAGCGATTTGGATCGCGAAGACGTTCGACTACACCAACCGCGTTTCTTAACGCTTCCAGCTTAGCGATCTACAAGGGTACGTAGATCCACTCTCCCTCTCGTAGATGCTCATCACCATGGATAGATCTTGCGTGTGCGTAGGAAATTTTTTGTTTCCCATGCAACGTTCCCCAACACCAATATGGGCATCCAGGTCCCGTTATTTGTTATTGACCGTAGAGGTGTCTCGGTCATGTCTACATAGTTCTCAAACCCGAAGGGTCTGCACACTTAACGTTTGGTGACATTTCGGTAGTATGGAGTTATGTATGTTGGTGACCGAAGGTTGTTTAGAGTCCGGATGGGACCCCGGAAGTCAACCTTTGGAATGGTCCGTAGGTAAAGATTGATATATAGGAAGGATGTTTTTGGGCTCGGGAAAAGTTTTGGGCACTTCCGGTAGTGTACGGGGAGTGACGAATGGGTTCCGGGGGTCCGCCAAGTGGGGCCCACCCACCCCGGGGGCCACATGGGCCAAGGAGGTGGTGCACTAGCCCTTGGTGGGCTGGGCAACCAGCACCTAGAGGTCCTTGCGCAAAGGGGGTGGGAGAGGGGCCAAGTGGGAGGAGTCCTACTAGGAGTCCACCTCCCTTGTGGGAGGTGGACTCCTCCCCTAGTTCGGCCAAAGCCCTCCTTGGAGGAGGGCCTAGGGTTGCGTGTTGGGGAACGTCGCATGGTAAACAAAAAAAATTCCTACGCACACGCAAGATCTATCCATGGTGATGACCATCTACGAGAGGGAGAGTGGATCTACATACCCTTGTAGATCGCTAAGCGGGAAGCCTTAATAAACGCGGTTGATGTAGTCAAACGTCATCGCAATGCAAATCGCCGAGCATCCCGCGATCCAATCACAATCCGTCACGATCGAGCGCCGAACGGACGGCAATCCGCGTTCAGCACACGTATCGCTCGATGACGATCTCCGCCTTCTTGATCCAACAAGAGGGAGAGGAGAGGTAGATAAGTTCTCCGATAGCGCGACGACATGGCAGCGATGGTGGTGGAGCTATTCCAGCAGGGCTTCGCCTAAGCACCGCTGATAAACTAGAGGAACTAATCTATCGGGAGAGAGAGCTGCACTATGGCCTTTTGGGTTGAAGTGATTTTTCCCTATCTCCCTCTAGTATATATAGGAGGGAGGGGAGGGAGGCCTGCGCCCTAGGGCTTCCCCTTTGGTGCGGCCTAAGTGGGAGAGGTGGAGGAGTCGTAGTCCAATCCTACCAGGAGTAGGATTCCTTCTCTCCACTTGGAAACCCTTTCCACCATTGGGTTTTTTCCTCCCCAACCACATGGGCCTTAGTGGGGGCTTCGTCTAGCCCACCAGGGGCTAGTTTGCCTCCTCCCACAGCCCATGAGGCCCTTTGGGGCGAGAGGCCCATCTTGATGGTCCCCCGGTACCATCCCGGCACTCCCGGTACACTACCGAAGTACCCGAAACTTTTCCGGTGACCAAAATGGGACTTCCTATACATCAATATTTACCTCTGGACCATTACAAAGCTACTCATGATGTCCGGGATCTCATTCGTGACTCCGAACAACCTTCGGTCACCACCATACATAACTCTATACTACCGAAACGACACTGAACCTTAAGTGTGTAGACCTGCGGGTTCGAGAACTATGTAGACATGACCAAGACACCTCTACGGTCAATAACCATTAGCGGGACCTGGATACCCATATGGATTCCTACATATTCTACGAAGATCTTTATCGGTTGAACCTCTATGTCAAGGATTCAGTTAATCCCGTATGTTGTTCCGTTTGTTCTTTGGTATGTTACTTGCCCGAGATTCAATCATCGGCATCTATATACCTAGTTCAATCTCATTACCAAGAAGTCTCTTTACTCATTCTGTAATACAAGATCCCGTGGCTAACACTTTAGTCACATTACTTGCAAGGCTTGTTATGATGTTGTATTATCGAGTGGGCCCTGAGATACTTCTCCGTCACACGTAGTAACAAATCCCAGTCTTGATCCATGCCCACTGAACAGACACCCTCGGAGATACCTGTAGAGCATCTTTATGGTCACCCAGTTACGTTGCGACGTTTGATACACACAAGGTATTCCTCCGGTGTCAGTGAGTTGCATGATCTAATGGTCATAGGAACATATACTTGACATGCATAAATCTATAGCAATAAACTGACATGATCATATGCTACGTTTAAGTTTGGGTATTTTCCATCACATCATTCTCCCAACGATGTGATCCCGTTATCAAATGACATCTTAGGTCTATAGCTAGGAAACCTTGACCATCTTTGATCAACGAGCTAGTCTACTAGAGGCATACTAGGGACAGAGTGTTGTCTATGTATCCACACATGCAATGTGTTTCCAGTCAATACAATTATAGCATGGATAATAAACGATTATCATGAAAAAGGAAATATAATAATAACCATTTATTATTGCCTCTAGGTCCTATTTCCAACAGTCTCCCACTTGCACTAGAGTCAATAATCTAGCTCACATCACTATGTGATGTACATTCTAATGAATCTAACACCCATACAGTTCTGGTGTTGATCATGTTTAGCCCTTGGAAGAGGTTTAGTCAACGAGTCTATGACACTCAGATCCGTGTGCACTTTGCAAATATGTATGTCCTCCTCCTTGATGTATTCGTGGATGGAATTGAAGTGTCGCTTTATGTGTCTGGTCCTCTTGTGATAACTTGGTTCCTTGGCCAAAGCAATGGCACCCGTGTTGTCACAAAACATATCCATTGGATTCAGTCCACTGGGCACTACTCCAAGATCTTTCATAAACTCTTTCATCTAGACACATTCATTTGCTACCTCCGAGGCTGCGATGTACTCCACTTCGCATGTAGAATCGGCTACCACGCTATGCTTGGAACTGCACCGCCTTACAACTCCCCCATTGAGAATAGATATGTATCCGGTTTGCAACTTAGAGTCATCTAGATCAGTGTCAAAGCTTGCATCAACGTAACCCTTTCTGACGAGCTCTTGATCACCTTCAGAAACGAGAATCATTTCCTTAGTCCTTTTTAGGTAATTAAGGATATTCTTGACCGCCGTCCAGTGCTCCATTCCTGGATCACTTTGGAACCTTTCGGAAATACTTATGGCAAGGCTACATCGGGTCTTGTGCACAACATTGAATACATGATAGAGCCTATGGCTGAAGCATAAGGGATGACACTCATGTTTTCTCTATCTTCTACAGTTAATGGCATTTAGTCTTACTCAACTTCACACCTTGCAACACAGGCAGGAACCCCTTCTTGGACTGATCCATTTTGAACTTCTTCAAAACTTTGTCAAGGTATGTGCTTTGTGAAAGTCCTATTAAGCGTCTCCATCTATCTCTATAGATCTTAATGCCTAATATGAAAGCAGATTCTCCTAGGTCATCCATTGAAAAACACTTGTTCAAATATTCCTTCACGCTTTCCAGCATTTCTATATTGTTTCCAATTAGCAATATGTCATCCACACATAATATTAGAAATTCTATAGAGCTCCCACTCACTTTGTTGTAAATACAAGCTTCTCCGTAAACTTGTATAAACCTAAACGCTTTGATCACCTCATCAAAGCGCAGATTCCAACTCCAAGATGCTTGCACCAGTCCATAAATGGATCGCTGGAGTTTGCAAACTTTGTTAAAATTCCCTGGATCGACAAAACCTTCCGGTTGTATCATATACAACTCTTCCTTAAGGAAACCATTAAGAAACGTTATTTTGACATCCGTCTGCCAAATTTCATAGTCGAAATGTGCAGCTATTGCTAACATGATTCGGACGGACTTAAGCATCACTACGGGTGAGAAAGTCTCATCGTAGTCAACTCCTTGAACTTGTGAAAAAGCCTTTGCCACAAGTCGAGCTTTGTATACGGTGACATTACCGTCCGCGTCCGTCTTCCTCTTAAAGATTCATTTGTTCTGAATGAACTTCCACCATTCAAGTAATACTTCCAAAGTCCATACTTTGTTTTCATACATGGATCCCATCTCGGATTTCATGGCCTCTAACCATTTCTTGGAATTCGGGTCCATCATCGCTTCTCCATAGCTCGTAGGTTCATCGTTGTCTGACAACATGACCTCCAAGATAAGGTTGCCATACCCCTCAGGAGTAGCACGCGCCCTAGTCGACCTACGAGGTTCAATAGTAACTTGATCTTAAGCTTCATGATCATCATCATTAACTTCCTCTTCAACCGATGTAGGCTCTATAGAAACATCTTTTTGCGCTGCGCTACTCTCTGGTCGAAGTAAAGATTCAATAACCTCATCAAGTTCAATTTTCCTCCCACTCAATTCTTTTGAGAGAAACTCTTTCTCAAGAAATGTTCCATTTTTAGCGACAAAGACTTTGCCCTTGGATCTGAGATAGAAGGTATACCCAGCTGTCTCTTTTGGGTATCCTATGAAGACGCATTTCTCCGCTTTGGGTTCTAGCTTTTCAGGCTGAAGCTTTTTGACCTAAGCATCACATCCTCAGACTTTAAGAAATGATAACTTTGGCTTCTTGCCAAACCATAGTTCATATGTCGTTGTCTCAACGGATTTTGATGATGCCCTATTTAAAGTGAATGCAGTTGTCTCTAATTCATAACCCCAAAATGATAGTGGCAAATCGGCAAGAGACATCATAGAACACACCATATCTAATAAGGTTCGATTATGATGTTTGGACACACCATTACGCTTTGGTGTTCTAGGCGGCGTCAATTGTGAAACAATTTCACATTGTCTTAAGTGACTTCCAAACTCATAACTCAGATATTCTCCTCCTCAATTAGATCGTAGGAATTTAATCTTCTTGTTATGATGATTCTCAACTTCACTGTGAAATTTCTTGAACTTTTCAAACATTTCAGACTTGTGCTTCATTAAGTAAATATACCCATATCTACTTAAGTCATCAGTGACGGTGAGAAAATAATGATATCCACCGCGCGCCTCAATGCTCATCGAACCGCACACATCAGTATGTATGATTTCCAACAAGTCACTTGCCCGTTCCATTGTTCTAGAGAATGAGGTTTTGGTCATATTACCCATGAGGCATGGTTCACATGTGTCAAGTGATTCAAAATCAAGTGACTCCAAAAGTCCATCAGCATGGAGCTTCTTCATGTGTTTTAAACCAATATGACCTAAACGGAAGTGCGACAAGAAAGTGGTATTATCATTATCAACTCTACATCTTTTGGAATCAATGTTATCAACATGTGTATCACTACTATAGAGATTCAATAGGATTAAACCCCTCACATTGGGTGCATGACCATAAAAGATATTACTCATATAAATAGAACAACCATTATTCTCTAATTTAAATGAGTAACCGTCTCGCAATAAACAAGATCCAGATATAATGTCCATGCTTAACGCATGCACCAAATAACAATTATTTAGGTTCGTAACTAATGCCGATGGTAATCGAAGAGCGAGCGTGCCGACGACGATCACATCAACCTTGGAACCATTTCCCACGTGCATCGTCACTTCGTCCTTAGCCAGCCTTCGTCTGTTCCGTAGCTCATGTTTTGAGTTGCAAATGTGAGCAACCGAGATGGTATCAAATACCCAGGCATTACAACGAGAGTTGGTAAGGTACACATCAATAACATGTATATCTATTATACCTTGTTTGCTGTTGGCCGCCGGCTTGTCGACCAGATACTTGGGGCAGTTCTTCTTCCATTGACCAGTTCCCTTGCAATGAAAGCACTCAGTTTCTGGCTTGCATCCAGTCTTGGGTTTCTTCACGGCAGGGGCTGTTGGGGAACGTTGCATGGGAAACAAAAAATTTCCTACGCACGCGCAGATCTATCCATGGTGCTGAGCATCTACGAGAGGGAGAGTGGATCTATGTACCCTTGTAGATCGCTAAGCGGGAAGCTTCAGAAACGCGGTTGGTGTGGTCGAACATCTTCATGATCCAAATCACCGTGCATCCCGCGATACAATCATGATCCGTCCCGTGAACTTGATCACGATCCGTCCCACGAGCTTGATCACGATCCTTCCGATCTAGCGCCGAACGGACGACACCTCCGCGTTCAGCACACGTATAGCTTGATGATGATCTCCACCGTATTGATCCAACAGAAGGAGCAGAGAGGAAGAAGAGTTCTCCAGCAGCGTGACAGCGCTCCGGCGATTGTGGTGGAGCTATTCCTGCAAGGCTTCGCCTAAGCGCTTCAGAGAACCGATCAAGAGGAGAAACTATGCACTGGAGGAACGGGCAGCACGTGGCTGAAAATTCTGTGCAAAACCCCTAAAACCTCCAGTATATATAAGAGGAAGAGAGGAGGAGGCTTGGCACAAGGGCCAATCCTCCAAGGAGTCGGCCGAACCAGGTGGAGGAGGTGGACTCCACCTCCAATCCTAGTAGGACTAGGATTCACACTATTTTTGCCTTTTTCCACTTTTTCTCTTTGGGCCTTTTTTCCCCAAACCGCATGGGCCTCGTGTGGGACTTCCACCAGCCCACTAAGTGCTGGTAAACACTCTCCCACAGCCCATGGAGCCTCTTGGGTCGAAATACCCCTCCCGATGGTCTCTCGATACATTACGGGCACTCCCGGCACACTATCGATGAGCACGAGACTTTTCCGGCGACCAAAACAGGACTTCCTATATATGAATCTTTACCTCCGGACCATTCCGGAGCTCCTCGTGACGTCCAGTATCTCATCCGGGACTCCGAACAACCTTCGGTGACCACCATACATAACTCTATACTACCGAAACGTCACCAAACCTTAAGTGTGCAGACCCTACGGGTTCGAGAACTATGTAGACATGACCGAGACACCTCTACGGTCAATAACCAATAGCGGGACCTGGATGCCCATATTGGTTCCTACATATTCTGTGAAGATCTTTATCGGTCGAACCTCTATGTCAAGGATTCAGTTAACCCCGTATGATTTTCCCTTTGTTCTTCGGTATGTTACTTGCCCGAGATTCGATCGTCGGTATCTCCATACCTAGCTCAACCTCGTTATCGGCAAGTCTCTTTACTCGTTCCGTAATACAAGATCCTGTGAATAACATTTAGACACATTGCTTGCAAGGCTCACTGTGATGTTGTATTACCGAGTGGGTCCTGAGATACCTCTCCGTCACACGGAGTAACAAATTCCAGTCTTGATCCATGCCAACTCAACAGACACCCTCGGACATACCTGTAGAGCACCTTTATAGTCACCCAGTTACGTTGTGACGTTTGATACACACAAGGCACTCCTCCGTTATCCGTGAGTTACATGATCTCATGCTCATAGGAACATATACTTGACATGCAGAAAACAGTAGCAATAAACTGACACGATCATATGCTACTTTTGTAGTTTGGGTCTTGTCCATCACATCATTCTCCTAATGATGTGTTCCCGTTATCAAATGACATCTCATGTCAATGGCTAGGAAACCTTGACCACCTATGATCAACGAGCTAGTTCACTAGAGGCATACTAGGGACAAAGTGTTGTCTATTTACCCACACATGTAGTGTGTTTCCAATTAATAGAATTATAGCATGGATAATAAACGATTATCATGAACAAGGAAATATAATAATAAACACTTTATTTATTACCTCGAGGGCATATTTCCAACAGTCTCCCAATTGCACTAGAGTCAATAATCTAGCTCACATCACTATGTGATTTACATTGTAATGAATCGAACACCCATGCGTTCTGGTGTTGATCATGTTTAGCCCTTGGAAGAGGTTTAGTCAATGGGTCTGCAACATTCACATCCGTGTGCAGTTTGCAAATATTTATGCCCTTCTCCTCGATGTAATCACGGATGGAGTTGAAGCGTCCCTTTATGTGTCTGGTCCTCTTGTGAAACCTTGGTTCCCTGGCTAGAGCAATGGCACGAGTGTTCTCATAGAATAGGTTCATTGGATTCAGTGCACTGGGCACTACTCCAAGATCCGTCATGAACTGCTTCATCCAGACACCTTCCTTCGCCGCCTCCGAGGCTGCGATGTACTCCGCTTCACATGTAGAATCGGCTACCACGCTTTTCTTGGAAATGCACCAGCTTACCGCTCCCCCGTTGAGAATAAATACGTATCCGGTTTGTGACTTCGAGTCATCCGGATCAGCGTCAAAGCTTGCATTGACGTAACCCTTTACGATGATCTCTTCATCACCTCTATAAACAAGAAACATTTCCTTAGTCCTTTTCTAGTACTTAAGGATATTCTTGATAGCTGCCCAGTGTTCCATTCCAGGATCACTTTGAAACCTTTCGGCCATACTTATGGCAAGGCCGATATCGAGTCTTGTGCACAACATTGCATACATGATAGAGCCTATGGCTGAAGCATAGGGGATGACACTCATCTTTTCTCTATCCACTGCAGTCACTTGGCATTGAGTCTTACTCAACTTCACACCTTGTAACACAGGCAAGAACCCCTTCTTGGACTGATCCATTTTGAACTTCTTCCAAACTTTATCAAGGTATGTGCTTTGTGAAAGTGCTATTAAGCGTCTCGATCTATCTCTATAGATCTTAATACCTAATATGAAAGCAGCTTCTCCTAGGTCCTACATTGAAAAACTCTTGTTCAAATATTCCTTCACGCTTTCTAGCATTTCTATATTGTTTCCAATCAGCAATATGTCATCCACATATAATATTAGACACACTATAGAGCTCCCACTCACTTTCTTGTAAATACAAGCTTCTCCATAAACTTGTATAAACTCAAACGCTTTGATCACCTCATCAAAACGCTTATTCCAACTTCGAGATGCTTGCACCAGCCCATAAATGGATCGCTGGAGTTTGCAAACTCTGTCAGCATTCTCTGGATTGACAAAACCTTCTGGTTGCATCATATACAACTCTTCCTCAAGGAAACCGTTGAGGAACGCTGTTTTGACATCCATCTGCCAAATTTCATAGTCGAAATAAGCAGCTATTGCCAACATGATTCTGACGGACTTAAGCATCACTACGGGTGAGAAGGTCTCATTGTAGTCAACTCCTTGAACTTGTGAAAAACCCTTTGCCACAAGTCGAGCTTTATAGATGGTGACATTACCGTCCGCGTCTGTCTTCTTCTTAAAGATCCATTTGTTTTGAATGGCCATTCGCCCTTCAGGTAATACTTCCAAAGTCCATACTTTGTTTTCATACATGGATCCTATCTCGGATTTCATGGCCTCTAACCATTTCTCAGAATCCGGGCCCATCACTGCTCCTCCATAGCTCGTAGGTTCATTGTTGTCCAACAACATGACCTCCAAGACAGGGTTGCCATACCACTCAGGAGTAGTATGTGGTCTTGTCGACCTACAAGGTTCAATAGTAGCTTGATCCGAAGCTTCATGATCATCATCATTAACTTCCTCTTCTACCGTCGTAGGTTCCACAGAAACGTCTTTCTGCGCTGTGCTACTTTCTGGTTGAAGTAAAGGTTCAATAACCTCATCGAGCTCTATTTTCCTCCCACTCAATTCTTTCAAGAGAAACTTTTTCTCAAGAAATGTTCTGTTCTTAGTGACAAACACTTTGCCTTCGGATCTGAGATAGAAGGTATACCCGACTATCTCTTTCGGGTATCCTATGAAGACGCATTTCTCCGCTTTGGGTTCCAGCTTTTTAGGCTGGAGCTTTTTGACATAAGCATCACATCCCCAAACTTTAAGAAACGACAACTTTGGCCTCTTGCCAAACCACAATTCATATGGCGTTGTCTCATGGATTTCGATGGTGCCCTATTTAAAGTGAATGCAGCTATCTCTAATGCATAACCCCAAAACAATAGTGGCAAATCAGCAAGAGACATCATAGAACGCACCATATCTAATAATGTTCGATTACGACGTTCAGACACACCATTACGCTGTGGTGTTCCGGGCGGTGTCAACTGTGAAACAATTCCACACTGTCTTAAGTGACTGCCAAACTCATAACTTAGATATTCACCTCCTCGATCAGATTGCAGGAAATTAATCTTCTTGTTACGATGATTCTCAACTTCACTCTGAAATTGCTTGAACTTTTCAAACGTTTCAGACTTGTGTTTCATTAAGTAAATATACCCATATCTACTTCAGTCATCAGCGAAGGTGAGAAAATAACGATATCGACCACGCGGTGTAACATTCATTGGACCGCACACATCGGTATGTATGATTTCCAACAAGTCACTTGCCCGTTCCATTGTTCGAGAGAACAGCGTTTTAGTCATCTTGCCCATGAGGCATGGTTCACATGTGTCAAGTGATTCAAAATCAAGTGACTCTAAAAGTCCATCAGCATGGAGCTTCCTCATGCGTTCTACACCAATATGACCTAAACGGCAGTGCCACAAGAAAGTGGTACTATCATTATCAACTCTACATCTTTTGGCATCAATGTTATGAACATGTTTGTCATCACTATCAAGATTCAATATGATAAACCCCTAACATTGGGTGCATGACCATAAAAGATATTACTCATATAAATAGAACAACCTTTATTCTCTGATTTAAATGAGTAAACGTCTCACAATAAACAAGATCTAGATATAATGTTCATGCTTAACGCATGCACTAAATAGCAATTATTCAGGTTCATCACTAATCCCGATGGTAATCGAAGAGAGAGCGTGCCGACGGTGATCACATCAACCTTGGAACCATTTCCCACGCGCATCGTCACTTCGTCCTTTGCCAGCCTTCATTTATTCCGTAGTTCTTGCTTTGAATTGCAAATGTGAGCAACCGAACCGGTATCAAATACCCAGGCACTACTACGAGAGCTAGTAAGGTACACATCAATAACATGTATATCATATATACCTTGTTTGTCATTGGCCTCCTTCTTGTTAGCCAGGTACTTGGGGCAGTTCCGCTTCTAGTGAGTAGTTCCCTTGCAATGAAAGCACTCAGTTTCTAGCTTGGGGTCCATGCTTGGGCTTCTTTATAGGAGTAGCAACTGCTTTGCCATCCTTCTTGGTTTTACCTTGCCATTTTTCTTGAAACTAGTGGTTTTATTGACCATCAACACTTGATGTTCTCTAGATTTCAGACTCAACGACTTTTAGCATCGCAAACAGCTCGGCGACTGACTTGTTCATCCCGTGCATGTTATAGTTCATCACAAAGCTCTTGTAACTAGGTGGCAGTGATTGAAGAACTCTGTTAGTGATCGCCTCTGGCAGAAGGGCAATTCCCAACTCCGCTAGACGAGTTGAATACCCAGACATTCTGAGTATATGTTCACTGATAGACCCATTCTCCTCCATCTTGCAAGCATAGAACTTATCGGAGGTTTCATACCTCTCGATCCGGGTGTTCTTCTGAAAGATAAACTTCAGCTCCTGGAACATCTCATATGCTCCATGACATTCAAAACGTGTTTGAAGTCCCGGTTCTAAGCCATGCAATATTGCACACTGAACTATTGAGTAATCTCCAGTACGTGCCTCCCAAGCGTTCTTAACGTCTTCGGAGGTCATGTCTTCTGGTTGGTCACCAAGCGGTGCATCAAGGACATGTGATTTCTGGGAAGCCGTGAGGATAATCCTCAGATTACGGGCCAGTCAACAAAGTTACTTCCATCATCTTTCAACTTAGCTTTCTCTAGAAACACATTAAAATTCAGGGGTGCTACTACGCGAGCCATTGATCTACAACATAAATATGCAAAGTTTACTTAGACTATTGTTCAAGATAATGAGTTTAGCTAATCAAATTACTAAAGCTCCCACTCAAATCGACATCCCTCAGGTCATCTGAGTGTCACATGATCCAAATTCACCAACTCAAGTCCGATCATCACGTGAGTTGAGGTGGCTTCAATGGTGAACATCTCATGTTGATCATATCTACTATATGACTCATGTTCGACCTTTTGGTCTCTTGTGTTCCGAGGCCATGTCTATACATGCTAGGCTCGTCAAGTTTAACCCGAGTGTTCTGCATGTGCAACACTGGCTTGCACCCGCTGTATGTAAACGCAGAGTCTATCACACCCGATCATCACGTGGTGTCTCGACACGACGAACTTTTGCAACGGTGCACACTCGGGGAGAACACAATTTATCTTGAAATTAAAGTGAGGGATCACCTTATAATGCTACCGTCGTCCTAAGCAAAACAGGGTGCATAAAAGGATTAACATTACATGCAATTCATAAGTGACATGATATGGCCATGAACTTGTGCTTTTGATCTCCTTCTAGAAAGCATCGGCATGATCTCCATCGTCACCGGCAATACACCATGATCTCCATCATCTTGATCTCCATCAACGTGTCGCCATCAGGGTTGTCGCGCCCAACATGCTTCTACTACTATTGCTACCGTTTAGCGATAAAGTAAAGAATTACATAGCGCTTAATGATTGACACGCAGGTCATACAATAATTAAAGACAACCCTATGGCTCCTGCCGATTGCCATACTCATCGACATGCAAGTCGTGATATTCTATACAAAACATGATCATCTCATACATCACATATATCTCATCATGTAATTGGCCATATCACATCATAGCATACCTTGCAAAAACAAGTTAGACGTCCTCTAATAGTTGTTGCATGTTTTACGTGACCGCTATGGGTATCTAGCAAGAACAATTCTCACCTATGCGAAAACCACAATGGTGATACACAAATTTCTATTCAACCTTCTCAAGGATCGCCTTTATCGAATCAGATCCAACTAGAGTAGGAGAGACATACACCCACCAGCCATCTTTATGCAACAAAGTCACATTTCTGTCGATGGAACTGGTCTCTCGTAAGCATACGAGTAAGGTTGGTCTGGACTGCTTTATCCCACAATACCGCTGAATCAAAACATGGCCAAGGGAGGAAGCAATCTGAGCATCAACTCCCACAAACTCCTTTGTGTTCTACTCGTGATCTCATCTACACATAGACCTAGCTCATGATGCAACTGTTGGGGAACGTTGCATGGGAAACAAAGATCTTCCTACGCACACGCAAGATCTATCCATGGTGATGAGCATCTACGAGAGGGAGAGTGGATCTACATACCCTTGTAGATTGCTAAGCGTGAAGCGTTAAGAAAAGCGGTTGATGTAGTCGAACGTCTTCGTGATCCAAATTGACGAGCGTCCCGTGATCAAATCACGACCCGTCCCGATCTAGCGCCGAATGGACGGCACCTTCGCTTTCAACACACGTACAACTCGATGACGATCTCCGCCTTCTTGATCCAGAAAGAGGGAGTAGAGACGTAGATGAGTTCTCCAGCAACACGGCGGCGTGGCGGCGGCGGTGGTGGTGCTATTCCAGCAAGGCCAGAGCAAAAATAAATTTTATTTATAAAAACATAATTAAATCCCCTAAAACATTTGTGAAAAGAAATAATACTAAAACTAAATTGTTTTATAAAACATTTCCTAATGAAGAAGAATATAGTTTCCTATATCATTAGGATATAAAACAAAACAAAACTATTTTTATTAACAGAAAATAAGTCACCTAATATTGGACAACAGAACTAAAGAAAACTAAAACAAAAGTTAAACTAATTCAGATTTCAAAATAAACTAAAGAAAAAATTAAACTAACTAAATCCTATTAGGCACTAAACAGATTCTGTTTTAGTTAACAACCCTAATCTAAATTATCCTAAAAATTCTCAAACGGTGCTGGATGATAAACCTAACTAATACAAAACAGTGGCAAAAACAATCACTCAAAAATAAATTTTTAAACTCAACTTATTCAGAAAACAAAATTTGAATCAAATCTGTTTGAATTTAATTTTAAATTTTCAAATATGGTGAAACTTGGTATCTACAGAAACTACATGAAATTTGTGACCTAATGCAAAAAGAATCAATTAAAAACACTAATTATTTTTAAAGATATAACAAAAACAAAATTGGAAATCATTCTGTTTTCTAAAACAGAATTAGAAAAAGGAAAAAATAGATCTTATCGGACAGGGGCTACGTGGCGGGTTGTGGTTGGCCGATGCCGTGTACGTGCGGGGTTTGCGAGCGGACGACCAAATGCTAGGAGAAAACGGTTCGGGAATTAAAATAAAATACGTGATCTAATCCTGGCCGTTGGAATGGGATCGAACGGAGGAGGGCGTCGCCAGTGACTTACAGAGGGGGTGGGGAGCTCGGATGAGGTCTCCGGCGAGGCAAAGGAGGCGGGGGCAACGAGGATGGTGCTCCGGTGGTCGGGGACGGCGTCCGGGGGGTCCAATCGATGGCGGCGGACCTCCGGCGTCCGTTGGTGGTGACGGCGAGGCGAGGGAGCGGCGGGGATGACGAGCAGGTGCTCTGGGAGTTTCGGGAGGTGGCCGAACTCCGGCGAGGTGGCGGTGGAGCATTCTGGCGAGGGAGACTCAGGGGTTTGGGGTGGAATGGAGCGCGAAGGGAGTCACGGGCTTACTTATAGGGGCAGCGCGGGGTCGGGGAAAGGAAAGGAAGCGAGATCCGGGGCGATGAGCTCGCCGGCGATGTCAGGGGCGCGATGGAGGGACGACCGCGGGGATGGCTCGGTCGGTCGGGGTCCCACGTGTCAAATAGAGAGGGGGCAGGGTTAGTGGTGTCGGTGGTCGGTCCGGAGGAGTTTCGGGAGGGGTTATGGCCGGTGGGCCGGTGGGCTAATAACTCGTTTAATACTTTCCTTTATTAATTTTATAGAGCATTAAAACAACATTAAGGCATTAAAAACCTGTCCAAAAAATAAAGTTTAATATACAAAGTGATCAGTTAAATAAATGCCACTTAATGAACATTTTTCCTCTGCCAAATTAAATACTTTAAAAAAATTATTTTCAGAAAATGCCTAAATGGCTTTATTTATTTTTACAAATAGTTTTCAAATAACCCCTTGGGTTTTATGGTTCAAATACTTCACAAAATTAACCCTGGTTTGGAGTGTCATATTACTCCTCTCAAAAACTTGTCAGGGGTTTGAATGCTTACAAATTTCAAATAGGAAAATCAAATATCAAAGTGATCTCCATATCAGAAAATTTTCAAATAGTTTTCAAAATTCACTTTTCAATTTTTTTTAAACTTCCAACTCATATTTCACATAATTTTGAAGAAGTCCTTTTATCCTCTCTCATGAAAATCATTGAGTTGCATAAAGTTTCTGAATTTGAAATATTTTCAAGTGAAATTCAAACCATTTTCAAATCCCTTTTCATTTCTTTAAATGGAAGAAGTCATATCATCTTCACTCTAGGATTTTGTGATGAAATGAATTTGAATTCTTGCAGAGTGAAAGTTTTGGGAAAGTCATTTCATTCCCTCTCATTAAACTTTCAAAAGTTTCAAATTTCACTCACTTTCAATCACTCAATCAAACAAACACTCATTCTAATATTAATTATAACATTCCAAAATTTGGGATGTTACATATGCGTATCCCCAACACTAGCCCTCGAATCAGTCGAGATTTTTTAGAACGAGTTTGTGAAAGACACAATTTGGCCTGAGTGATTACGAAAATACTCGGTACCCTTCATCATGCTTCCAAACAACCAAGGTTTGAACAAAATCTCAATGGATTATGGCACTGCGCTTCCCGGATGATGGAGGAAGTGGCTGCAAGGAGAAACTTGGTTACATTTGTTCACCTCTCGAAAGAGGCCGACTTGTGATCTGATTATGCAAGTTTCATAAAGTCTAGGGAACAAGATTGACACATGTGGCACCCCGGCTTAGAGGAACTTAAACACCGCGTATTCCAGCCCAAAGATCAAGTCTTCTGGAATACGACACTACTTGGCATAGAACAAATCAACTCTTTATTACAAATAATCTAGGTACAAGGGTGAAGAACGTGGATGTCGCCTAGAGGGGGGTGAATGGGCGCATTAAAATAATTATGGTTTAGGCTTGAACAAATTCGGGATAAAACTAACATTTAATTAGTCAAGCACAAAATCTAAAACCACTAGGCTCACCTATGTGCACCAACTACTTATGCTAAGCAAGATAAATAAGTAAGTGATAGAAAGATATATAACATGAAACAATATGACTATCACAAAGTAAAGTGCATAAGTAAAGGGCTCGGGTAAGAGATAACCGAGGCATGCAGAGACGATGATGTATCCCGAAGATCACACCCTTACGAATGCTAATCTCCGTTTGGAGCGGTGTACGTCTCCAACGTATATATAATTTATGAAGTATTCATGCCATGTTTACAATAATTCTATATGATTTTGGTATGATTTTATTAGAACTAAGACGGACTGACGTTGTTTTCAGCAAAACTACCATGGTGTCACTTTTTATGCAGAAATAAAAGTTCTTGGAATGGGCTCTAGTATGATTTTTTATGGACCAAAAGAGACCCCCGAAGCATTGGAGTTGGACCAGAAGATCCATGAGGAGGCCAAAAGCTAGGAGGGCATGGCCACCCCCTGGCCACGCCTGGGTGGCTTGTCGTCACCTCGTATCAAAACAAGCAGACTATGCAAGCAAAACAGAATATGTTTAAAACAGAATAGTTTGTATCAATTTGTAAAGAGATCATACTTATGTAACTCTAAAAATTCTGAACAATTAGGACAATGTCAACAATTTTTATGAGAATACTTTTTTAAAATTGCAGATCATGATCACGCTCCAATAAAAAATTAAAATTCCTGCACTTGAGTGAAAGTTTCTACTATGTTTCATCATCGTTTCTACTCATCTTTTTGGTCATCCCAAAGGCTTTACTTGGCACAAAATCTAATTAAAATATAAAAAAAATTACCGAGGAAAAAATCATGTTATCGCACAAAAATAGGAAGTAAAAACAAAAATAGTGGGCACAACACTAGTTAAAGTTTTGACCTCTCCGAACCCACCTTCTTCGGTTTTAGCATTAGAATCATCACCCTCCAAGTAAACGGGATGATCCTTAACTAAAGTTGACTCATCTCCAGTACCTTTATCATTAATATTCAGAGAAGTGAACAAATATTCAATAGGAGAAACACCAACCATTTTAAGATCTTCATTATGATTCATGTACAAACTGGGTGGAAGAACTTTTTCTAAGAATTCTCGCTTAGCTCTCAACTTAGCGATAGATAATTGGATAGATTTAATAGTCTCATTAAAATCATGCTTCGGTGGCAAAGGCTTATTTTTTAAGAGTTTCAACATCAAGAGCAATTCTATCCATGTTTTTAGCCAAAGTATCAATCACATGGAACTTTTCTTCTACTGTAGTGTTGAAAACCCTTTGAGAATTAATAAACTGTTTAATTGTATTCTCAACATCAGAAGGTATCCTATTAGGATTTGTAGAAGAATTACCATAAGAATTTCCATAGTTATTAGAGGAATTACCGGGATACAGTCTAGCATTGAAATTTCCTCTATAAGCATTGTTGTTGAAATTATTTTGCGAGATGAAGTTCACATCAATAGCATCATTATTTTGCTCAATCAAAGTAGACAAAGGCATATCACTGGAATCAACAATAGCATTTTTATTAGCAACCATATTCATAAGAGCATTCATCTTTCCACTCAAAGTAGTGATTTCTTCGACATAATTTACCTTCTTACAAGTTGGAGCTCTTTCGGTATGCCATTGGGAATAATTTTTCATAATGTTGTCCAGAAGTTTTGTGTCCTATCCTAAGTTCACATCCATAAAGGTACCACCTGCAACAAAATCTAGAAGATTTCTAGACACAAAGTTTAATCCAGCACAGAAATTCTAGATAATCATCCACAAGTTTAAGCCATGGATTGGGCAATTTCTTATCATCAATTTAATTTTCTCCCAAGCTTGTGCAACATGCTATTGATCTTGCTGTTTAAAATTCATTCTTTTATTTCTAAGGGAGATGATCTTAGCAGGAGGAAAATACTTGGCAATAAAAGCAGCTTTACACTTATCCCACATTCCAATACTATTGTGAGGTAAAGATGAAAATCATGCTTTAGCTTTATCTCTTAGTGGAAAAGGAAATAATTTTAATTTCACAATATCATTATGCATATCCTTTTTATTTTGTATATAACATAATTCAATAAAGGTATTAAAATGTGACGCGGGATCCTCATTTGGACTTCCCGAAAATTGATCTTTCGTGACAAGATTCAGCAATGCAACATTAATATCAAATGCCTCCTCGCTAGTGGCGGATGGTATAATACTACTAATAAAATCATTATTATTAGTGTTTGAGAAATAACACAACTTAGTAGTATCTTGAGACATGGTGACCACACAAGCAAAGCAAAAAGTAAGACAAGTAAACTAGCAAGTAAAGCAAACTAGAAGCAAACTAGTGACAAGCAAAGGTAAGTATTTTTGTATTTTTGATTTTATGAGAAACACTAAATATAAAAAAAAAATAAGAACAAGTTAATGCAATTTTGTGTGAATTACTTGATAGTTGGTGATGGTATTCCCCGGCAACGGCGCCAGAAATCCTTCATGATACTCGTGATTTGTGTTGGGTTTTCCGTGAAGAGGAACGGGTAATCGCAGAACAAAGTGGATAAGTATTTCCCTTGCTTATGAAACCAAGGTTTATCGAACCAATAGTAATACCAATCCTCAACCATCTTTAGTGGCTGCACACAGAAGAACAAACAACTTTCACCCAACGCCGACAAGAGGGTTGCCAATCCCCTTGATCACGTTATTTGCAAGCAATTGAGTTGTGTAGATAGTTGTAGGTAATAGTAAAGTGAAAAATAAAATAAAAGGTAATAAATAAAATCTAGGTAATGGTAGTGTTTGTGAATATATGAGTGAATAGACCCGTGGGTCATAGAGTTCTCTAGTGGCATCTCTCATAAGCAAAGCATACGGTGGGTAAACAAATTACTGTTGGGCAATTGATAGAAAAGCGAGTAGTTATGCGATTTTCACGGAAATGATCATGTGTATATAGTCATCACGTCCATAAGCAAATATGCCAACTCCTGCATGCACCTATTACTATTACTCCACTTCAAGAGTGCTTATATGCTTGCCTCTCTACGTATAAAGTTCATGACAAACAGAGTAATGCTTGGAGAACGATGACATGATGTAGACAAAGTAAACTCAATCAATATGAATAAACCCCATCATTTTATCTTTAGTAGCAACAACACAAAGACGCAACTTGTCCCCTTCTGTCACTGGGATATAGAAACTCGCCAGGTTGAACCTACTACAACGCACCACTCCCACTGAAGAAATATCAATCTAGTTGGCCAAACTATCTCAATAGATCGGAGAGCATCACGAAGCTATGATGATCATGCAAATAAGATCATAGTAATCAGATTTGACTCAAATACTTTTCATGAATAATCTGAACATAAACTCACAATTCATCGGATCCCAACAAACACACCATACCAAGTGATTACGTCGGATAGATCAAGGCAAAGATGCGATGAACATTGTATTGAAGATCGACAGAGAGAGATTGCTATCTAGGTACTACCTATGGCCCCGTAAGTCTGTGGTGAACTACTCACACATCATGGTGAGGGCAGCAAGTTTGAGGAAGAGGCCCTTCATGATCGATCATGGCAGGGTGCCGGAACGGAGGTGTAGATGGCCTCCCGTCGGAACAGAGACTTGCAGCGGCGGAAAAAGTGTTTTGAGAGTGCTTCTGGTGTTTTTAGGGTAGATGAGAATTTACAGGCCACGGAACGACATCGGGAGGCACTCCAGGGGGCCACCACATATCTAGCCATGCCCCCTTGTGGCGTGGCTGGATATGTGATGGGGCCCTGGAGCATCTTCCGGCCCTCCTCCCAAGCTTCTAGGTCTTGTACTGGTCCAGAAAAAATCGTCCAAAATTTTCGTGACAATTGGACTCCATTTGGTACTTTAACTCTGAAAAGGCAAAAACATGCAGAAAACAGGAACTCGCACTGGGAACTGAGTCAATAGGTTAGTGCTCAAAAGTATTGTAAATTGGTAAATAAATACCCAAAACTATCCTAGAATGATAATACATTAGCATGGAACAATAAAAAAATTATAGATACATTGGAGACGTATCACAGCGCCAACAACATAATCACTAGAATCACACATAATTTCAAATAGTAGGTTCCAATCAGGTGGTTAAACAATAGGTGCAAAAATTAAAGCCTTCTTAAGTATTTCAAAGCTTCTACACAATCATCATAAAAAACAAAAGGAACATCTTTTTGAAGAAGATTAGTTAACGGCCTAGAAATATTTGAGAAATCTTTAATGAAACACCTATAAAGACCAACATGACCAAGGAAACTTCTTATACCTTTGATATCTCTCAGGCATGGCATTTTCTCTATTGCAAAATTTTTAGCTTTGTCCACCTCAATGCCTCGTTCAGAAATTTTGAGCCCAAGAATTATACCTTCATTTACCATAAAGTGGCACTTTTCCCAATTCAAGACAAGACTAGTTTCTTCACATCTCTGCAAAACTCGATCAAGGTTGCTCAAGCAATCATCAAAACAAGTCCCATAAATGGAAAATTCATCCATGAAAGCATAAAAAATCTTTTCACAAAAATCAGAGAATATAGAAGTCATACATCTTTGAAATGTAGGAGGTGCATTGCATAAACCAAAAGGCATACGCCTATAAGCATAAGTTCCAAAAGGACATGTAAAGGTAGTTTTCTCTTTATCTTCTTTTGACACAGGTATTTGAGAAAACCCAAAATATCCATAAATAAAGCAAAAGTGTGTGTGCTTAAATAATATTTCTAGCATTTGATCAATAAAAGTCAAGGGTAATGATCTTTCTTAGTAGCTTTATTTAATTTCCTGAAATCAATTAGCATTCTATAGCCAGTTATGATTCTTTGTGGAATAAGCTCATTTTTATCATTAGGGACGACAGTAATACCACCTTTCTTAGGAACACGATGAACATGACTTACCCACCTACTATGAGCAATATGATAGATTATACGTGCCTCCAGAAGCTTTAGTATTTCAGTTCTTACCACTTCCTTCATCTTGGGATTTAAGCGGCGTTTGTGATCAACAACAAGTTAGCACCTGGATCCATATTGATCTTGCACTGACATGAAGTGGGGCTTATACCTTTAGATCATCAAGAGTATATCTAATAGCAGTCATGTGCTTCCTGAGAGTTTTAAGTAATCTACTTTCTTCATGCTCTGAAAGGTTAGCACTGATAATAACAGGATATATCTTATTTTCATCAATATAAGCATATTTTAAAATATCAGGTTAAGTCTTTAGTTCAAAAACGAGATCTCCTTTTGGTGGAGGAGGATCCCCTAAAATATGAGCTGGTAAGTTGTCTTGAAGAATAGGTGTTTGTTTAAGGAATATGTCATCTATTTCATTCCTTTCATTCATATGCATATCATTCTCATGGTCTAACAAATATTGCTCTAAAGGTTTAGTAGGAGGCACGACAATAGAAGCAAGACCGATTATTTCATCCTTACTAGGTAACTACTTCTCATGTGATTGATTAGTAAACTTGGAGAAATTAAATTCATGAGACACATCACCAAAGCTTACTCTAACCTTCTCAGTAACACAATTGATTTCAGCATTAACGGTGCTTAAGAAAGGTCTACCAAATATAATGGGGCAAAAATTATCTTGTTTTGAACCAAGTACTAAGAAATCAGCGGGGTACTTGACCTTCTCACATAGAACCTCCACATCTCTAACGATCCCAAGTGGAGAAATAGTATCTCTATGTTTAATAGTAACATCTATATGTTTGATAGTAACATCTTGCAGGTTTAATAGTAACATCTATATGTTTGATAGTAACATCTTGCAGGTTTAATAGTAACATCTATATGTTTGATAGTCAAGGGTGCTATGTTGTTCATAATTTCTTTATGTAAGGTAAATGTATAACATTGACACTAGAACCAAGGTCACACAAGCCATGACAACAATGATCTACAATTTTAACTGAAACAACATGCATGCCAACCACTCGTTTATTTCTGTCTACCTCATCTTGTTTGTTTCTCGCAAGTTTCGCAATCCGAGTAGCTTCCTCACAAAAATGAAGAACCTGACCCTCAACATTATTATCTAAAAGATCTTTAACCATGGAAACCTTAGGCTCAACATTTATTTGTTCAGAAGGTATAGGTGTCCTGACATGACTTTTATCAACCATGGTTGTAGTCTTAGTGATGTCTACTATGCAACCTTCTTCTTGTAGACTCGTGTTGGGCCTCCAAGCGAGGAGTTTTGTAGGACGGTAGCAAATTTCCCTCAAGTGGATGACCTAAGGTTTATCAATCCATGGGAGGCGTAGGATGAACATGGTCTCTCTCGAACAACCGTGCAACCAAATAACAAAGAGTCTCTTGTGTCCCCAACACACCCAATACAATGATAAATTGTATTGGTGCACTAGTTCGGCAAAGAGATGGTGATACGAGTGTAATATGGATGGTAGATATAGATTTTCGTAATCTAAAAAAATAAAAACATCAAGGTAGCTAGTAACAAAAGTGAGCAAAAACGGTATTGCAATGCTTGAAAACAAGGCCTAGGGTTCATATTTTCACTAGTGCACGTTCTCTCAACAATACTGACATAGTTGAATCATATGTAAATCCCTCACGCGTGACAAAGATTCACTCCAAAGTGAAAAATAGCAGAGAACAAAGAAAGAAATTGTTGTAGGGTACGAAACAACCTCAAAGTTATCTTTTCTGATCAATCTTATGAGCTATCCTATAAGTGTCATGAACAACCCTAGAGTTCGTACTAAAAAAACACCTTAATATACATATCAACCAAAACCCTAATGTCACATAGATACTCCAATGTCACCATGAGTACCCATGGGCTTGATTATACGATATGCATCACACAATTTCAGATTTATCATGTTCAATCCAACACAAAGAACTCCAAGGAGTGCCCCAAAGTTTCTACCGGAGAGTCAAGACGAAAACATGTGCCAACCCATATGCATAGATTTCCAAGGTCACGGAACCTGCAAGTTGATCACCAAAACATACATCAAGTGGATCAATAGAACATCCCATTGTCACCACAGATATCCCATCACAAGACATACATCAAGTGTTCTCAAATTGTTTAAAAACTCAATCCGATAAGAAAACTTCAAAGGAAAAACTCAATTCATCACAAGAAGATAGAGAGGGGAAAACTCCATATGATTCATCTATATCAATAAAGCTCGCGGTACTTCAAGATCGTGTCATCTCAAGAACATGGGAGAGAGAGAGATCAAACACATAGCTACTGGAACATACCCTCAGCCCTTAGGGTGCACTACTCCCTCCTCATCATGGAGACAGCCGAGATGATGAAGATGGCCTCCGGTGATGGTTTCCTCCTCCGGCAGGGTGCCGGAACGGGCTCCCGATAGTTTTTTTGTGGCTATAGAGTCTTGCGGTGGCAAAACTCCTGCTCTAGGTTTCTTTCTGGGGGTTTCTAGATTTATAGGAGTACTTGGCACTGGAATCACGTCAAGGAGACTCCCGAGGGTCCCACAAACTAGGGGGCACGCCCTGGTGGCTTGTGGCTGCCTCGGGACTCCTCTCCAGTATCTTTTTGCTCCAGTATTTTTATATTTTCCAAAAATATTCTCCATAAATTTTCAGCCCATTCCGAGAACTTTTATTCTGCACAAAAAACGACACCATGGTAGTTCTGCTGAAAACAACGTCAGTCCGGGTTAGTTCTAGAAAGGCCCTTGTATAAAGGTAAGTACTAGAAAGTAAAAGATAGGCCCTTCGTAGAGGGAAGCATTGATTTGCAGAGGTGCCAGAGCTTGAGCTTTTAAAACAGAGATGAATAATAATTTTGAGCAGTATGTTTTCATTGTCAACATAACAACCAAGAGATCTCGGTATCTTCCATGCTAGATACATTATAGGCGGTTCCCAAACAGAATGGTAAAGTTTTTACTCCCCCTCCACCAATCAATCACACTCCACGACGAGCCAAATCCACGGGTACCATCCATACAAACAACAATCCTGGGGAGTTTTGTTTCATTATATTTTGATTTGATTTTTGAGCATGGAACTGGGCATCCCGAATACCAGCCACTTTCTCATGAATGATAGTGAATCAACACATATCCTGAGAATAACCCACCTAGCATGGAAGATACTGACAGCCCCTAGTCACTATATGAGCGATTCGGGCATACAAATAGAATATTATTTGAAGGTTTAGAGTTTGGCACATGCAAATTTACTTGGAACGGTAGGTAAATACCGCATACAGGTAGGTATGGTGGACTCATATGGAACAACTTTGGGTTTAAGGGTGTTTGGATGCACAAGTAGTATTTCTACTTGGTGCAGAAGTTTTGGCTAGTATGAGGTGGAAGCAAGCACCACATGTTGGAGGATCCATAACAATATAACTGATATACAAATATATCCAAGCATAACTCATTATGTTGTCTTCCTTGTCCAACTTCAACTAATTTGCTCAAGTTTGAAAATAATTAATGGGTCTCACAATCAAAGAAGATGTCCAACATAGTATATTTATATGTGAAATCTCTCTTCCTTCAATATTCTTTCATGAATTGTTCAAGTGACCAATGCGGTGTTTGTTATCTTTCAATAAATTTTACCACATATACTTCCTATATGTGAAGTCATTACTCCCCCATGGGATAAGCATATAAAACATATATAATTTCATATTTATGATATTCAATTCATTCAACCATTTACTCATGGGATATAAGTGAAGCACCAGAGTAAATGACAAAACTACTCCAAAAAGATATAAGTGGAGATCAATGCATAGTCAAGTAGTTAAGTAGCCATGTGAGGACTCTCTCTCTCATTAAAGATTTCACATCCAAAGATTTTATTCAAAAAACAATAAAAATAAAAATATCACTCCAAGAATAGCACATACCATGTGGACAAATTAAAATTTAGGCTCAACATAGGCTAACCGATAATTGTTGATGAAGAGAGGTGGGATGCGTAGCATCCCCAAGCTTGGATGCTTGAGACTTATTGAAATATTTACTTGGGGTGCCTTGGTAATTCCAAATCTTGAGCTTTTGTATCTCCTTTAATCATCTCATATCCCGGTTTCACCTATTCTCAAAAACTTCATCCACACAAAACTTGAAAAGAACTCGCGAGATAGGTTAGTGCACATAATAATAAATCAACTCTTTATGTACTGCCAAGAAAAGTTGCATAATAATTTCAAACATCATATACTTTTTACTATAATTTCCACAATTTATATCTAATAATATGATCTATGGAAACTATAGGAAAAGTAGATAACAAAACTATGACAGCAATCTGTCCAAACAGAACAGTCTGTAGAAATCTATTAAACCAGTGTACTTCTGTAACTCAAAAAATTCTGACAATTTAGGACATACTAAAAAAATTATATGAAAATACTTTGTAAAAATTCCATAAACTTTCACGTTCCAGTAAAATATGGAAGTTCAAATACCACAACAAAAGTTTCTGTTTTTCACACAACCCATATCAAACATGCAATACAAGCATCCTAAAGGCAATTCTTGGAAATTTTTATTGAAAAACAAGATTATAAATAACACCTAACATAGAACAACAAAATAAAATTATGATCCAAGAAAAAACTCATATTATGTGACGAATAAAAATATAGCTTCATGTATGATATACCGATACTGCTGAAGACGAAAGAGGGGAGGGCATCCCCAAGCTTAGACGCTTGAGACTTCCGTGAATATTAACTTGGGGGTGCCTTGGGCATCCCCAAGTTTAGGTTCTTGTCACTCCTGATTCTCCTCATATGGGTGTCTCACCCAAAACTTGAAAACTTCAATCACCCAAAACTTAACGGAACTTCGTGAGATGGGTTAGTGTAGTAAATATAGATCGTTCACTTAGGTACTGTCAAGACAAGATTCATAATTTTTTTCACATAATACCTACTATATTCCATTATCCCCAAAATTTATATTACCACATATAAGCTATCGAAACACTTGAAACAAGCAAACTATGCATGCAAAACAGAATGTGTCAAAAATAGAACAGTCTATAAAGATCTGAATGATCACCACACTTACCTGACTCTAAAAATTATTAAACAGTAGTACATATCACAGAATGTGCATATAAATGTTGTGTAAAAATTTCAGATTTTTTTACTCTCGAGTAAAATCAGATAATTCATATACTGGATGCAAAACTTTTTGTTTTTGCACAGAACCAAACAAGCAAATATCCACACTATCCCAAAGGCTTTACTTGGCATTTTATTGCAATAAAAGACACAAAACATGATTACTACATTAGATTAATCATGTTAACACATAAAAACAAAAGGTAAAAGTGTTGGGTTGTCTCCCAACAAGCGCTTTTCAATGATGATTTCAATGATGCGCATATAAGAATAGTATTTGAAACATGTAAGAGAGCATCATGAATCTCATGACAAGCATATTTACGTCTAAACCACTTCCTATTCATCTGGACTTTGTGAGCAAAAATTTATGGGAACAAGAATCATCTAGCATAGGAATGCAAAACAAGCATAACTTCAAAACTTTCAACACATAGAGAGGAAACTTGATATTATTGCAATTCCTACAAGCATATGTTCCTCCCTCATAATAATTTCAGTAGCATGATGAAAGAATTCCACAATATAACTATCACATAAAGCATTATATTCATGATCCACAAGCATAGAAATTTTTTCACTCTCCACATAAGCAATTTTCTTTTCATTCATAATAGTGGGAGCAAACTCAACAAAATAACTATCATGAGATACTTGATTGACATAACCACATTGAATATTAAAATCACGATGACAAGTTTCATGGTTACTATAACTCTTTATAGCATACATGTCATCATCATAATCATCATAGAAGTAGGCATGTCATTATCATAACAAATTTTCTTATCAAAACTTGGGGGACTAAAAATATCATCTTCATCAAACATAGCATCCCCAAGCTTGTGGCTTTGCCTATCATTAGCATCATGGATATTCAGAGAATTCATACTACCAATATGGCAATCATGCTCATCGTTCAAGGAATTTTCATTAAGTATTTTCATAAATTCTTCCTCTACCAATTGAGCACAATTTTCCAAACCATCATTTCATGAAAGACATTATAAAGATGAAGTATATGATGCAACCTCAATTCCATTTTTTGTAGTTTTCTTTTATAAAACAAAACTAGTGAAAAACCAAAAACTTAAAGATTTAATTGCAAGATCTAAACATGTACCTTCGAGCACTCACCTCCCCGGCAACGGCGCCAGAAAAGAGCTTGATGTCTACTATGCAACCTTCTTCTTGTAGACTCGTGTTGGGCCTCCAAGTGCAGAGTTTTGTAGGACAGTAGAAAATTCCCCTCAAGTGGATGAACTAAGGTTTATCAATCCATGGGAGGCGTAGGATTAAGTTGGTCTCTCTCGAACAATCCTGCAACCAAATAACAAAGAGTATCTTGTGTCCCCAACACACCCAATACAATGATGAATTGTATAGGTGCACTAGTTCGACAAAGAGATGGTGATACAAGTGTAATATGGATGGTAGATATAGGTTTTTGTAATCTAAAAATATAAAAACAGCAAGGTATCTAGTAACAAAAGTGAGCAAAAATGGTATTGCAATGCTTGAAAATAAGGCCTAGGGTTCATATTTTCACTAGTGCATGTTCTCTCAATAATACTGACATAGTTGAATCATATGTAAATCCCTCACGTGCGACAAAGAGTTCACTCCAAAGTCACAAATAGCGGAGAACAAATGAAGAAATTATTGTAGGGTATGAAACCACCTCAAAGTTATCTTTTCCAATCAATCTTATGAGCTATCCCTATAAGTGTCACGAACAGCCCTAGAGTTCGTACTAAAATAACCCCTTAAGATATAGATCAACCAAAACCCTAATGTCACCTAGATACTCCAATGTCACCATGAGTACCCATGGGCTTGATTATACGATATGCATCACACAATTTCAGATTCATCATGTTCAATCCAACACAAAGCACTTCAAAGAGTGACCCAAAGTTTCTACCGGAGAGTCAGGACGAAAACATGTGCCAACCTCTATGCATAGATTCCCAAGGTCACTGAACCCGCAAGTTGATCACCAAAACATACATCAAGTAGATCAGTAGAACATCCCATTGTCACCACATATATCCCATTGCAAGACATACATCAAGTGTTCTCAAATCCTTTAAAGACTCAATCCGATAAGAAAACTTCAAAGGGAAAACTCAATTCATCACAAGAAGATAGAGAGGAGAAAACTCCATATGATTCATCTATATCAATAAAGCTCGCGGTACATCAAGATCATGTCATATCAAGAACATGAGAGAGAGAGATCAAACACACAGCTACTGGTACATACCCACATCCCCAAGGGTGAACTACTCCCTCCTCGTCATGGAGCCCGTCGGGATGATGAAGATGGCCTCTTGTGACGGTTTCCCCCTCCGCAGGGTGCTAGAACGGGCTCCCAATTGGTTTTTCGTGGCTACAGAGGCTTGCGGCGGCAAAACTCCCGATATAGGTTTTTTCTGGGGGTTTCTGGATTTATAGGAGTACTTGGCATTGGAATCACGTCAAGGAGACTCCCGAGGGGCCCACAAGCTAGGGGGCATGCCTTGGTGGCTTGTGGATTCCTTGGGACTCCTATCCATTATCTTTTTGCTCCAGTATTTTTTATATTGTCCAAAAATATTCTTCGTAAATTTTCAGCCCATTCCGAGAACTTTTATTTCTGCACAAAAAACGACAACATGGTAGTTCTGCTGAAAACAGCGTCAGTCTGGGTTGGTTCTAATAAAATCATACCAAAATCATATAGAATTATTGTAAACATGGCATGAATACTTCATAAATTATAGATACGTTGGAGACGTATCACTTAGCATGTTACCTAATTTTAATAGGAAAAGGAGGTTTCTCAATGTAAGCAGTGGAACAATTGGATCAGCATGATTAACAATCATTTCTTCCTTCTTAGTTTTAATAGGTTCCTCTAATTTTGGTTCAACGGGATAATGATATTCAAACCACTTATCTTTGTGAAGATCGACATGAGTAGCAAATGATTCACAAAAAGTAGCTACTATTTCAGAGTCAAGACCATATTTATTTGCTAAACTCATGGAAGGTATCAGTCTCCATAAAAGAGTTAACACAATCAAAATTAAGTTTTATACCTAACTCTTTACCTTCGTCGAGTTCCCAATCTTCAGAGTTGCTTTTAATTCTTTCCAGAAGTCCCATTTGAATTCAATAGTTTCATTCATATATGAGCCGGAAGAAGAAGAATCCAATAGTAATCGATCATCATGAGAAAGTCGAGCATAAATTTTTTGTATAATCATTTCTATTTAGAGGTCATGGTTGGGGTAGGTGTGCTTCATATATTTAAGCCTCCCCCAAGATTGAGTGATGCTTCCTCCTTCACGAGGCCAGAGATTATATATATAGTTCTGATCGAGGTGAACTAGGTATATTGGATAAAACTTCTGATGAAATTCCAGCCTCAAGCGATTCTAGCCCCATGATTCAATATTATCCAATAGCCTATACCACATTAATGTGTTTCCCTCCAAATATAAAGGGAAAACTTTCTTCTTGACTTTGTCCCTAGACAAACCCGCAAGCTGAAAAAATCCACAAACCTCATCGACGAATATCAAGTGGTAATCAGGATGAGTCATACCATCATAAGGATTAGATAATAGTTTTTCAAGCATACCTGAAGGATTCTCACAATATATATTTTCAGTAGGTTCAGTAGGTTGAGGAAAAATTTACTCATCTTCTGTTGGGGGTGAAGATGCCCCGAACAAGCCACTCAAAGGGTGACCGTTCATAGTGACAAGCAACAGTAAATTTCAACACGTATAGAAAATGTTTCCTTACCAATTTCCACTTACCAAAGGTGCTTCACTCCTCGGCAACGGCGTCAGAAAAGAGTCTTGATGACCCAAAAGTATAGGGGGTCAATCGTAGTCCTTTTGATAAGTAAGATTGTCCAACCCAACGAGGAGCAAAAGGAAATGACAAGCGGTTTTCAGCAAGGTGTTCTCTGCAAGTGATGTGAGTGACAATAGTAGATAGTTTTGTAGCAAGATAATTTGTAACAAGTAACAAGTGACAATAGTAAAAAGAGGTGCAGCAAGGTAGCCCAATCCTTCATGTAGCAAAGCACAGGCCTGAAAGTACTCTTATATTAAGCAAGTGCTCTCGAGGACACATGGGAATTTCTATCTAGTCATGTTCATCATGTTGAGTTGATTTGTGTTCGCTACTTTGATAATTTGATATATGGGTGGACTGGTTCTAAGGCGATGTTATTACTTGAACTAATAACCTACTTATGATTACCCCTCTCGCAAGCATCCTCAACTATGAAAAAAGAATTAAGATAAATCTAACCATAGCATGAAACATGTTGATCCAAATCAGACCCTTATGAAGCAACGCATTGATACGTCCATTTTGCATCATGTTTTATTACTATTATTGATAATGTTTTTATGCATAATAATGCTTTGGGTAGTAATTCTAATGCCTTTTCTCTCACAATTTGCAAGGTTTACATCAAGAGGGAGAATGTCGGCAACTGGAATTCAGCACCCTGAAAAGGCACGTCAGAGATACCTATTCTGCACAATTCCAATGAAGCTGAAAAATTACGGAGAATTTTTATACAAAATAATAATTTCTAGAGCTTAGAACTTCTAGAGGGGGCCACTAGGTGGCCACCCTCCACTAGGGCGCGCATGCCCCCCTAACCGCACCCTTGTGGAGGGTGGGCACCCAGGCCCACCTCCGGAGCCCATCTTCTGGTATAAAGTCCCCCAAACCTAAAAAAATCAGAGGAGGATTTTCGGGACGAAGTGTCGCCACCTCAAGGCGGAACTTGGGCAGGAGCACTTTTGCCCTCTAGTGGAGTGATTCCGTTGGGGGAACTTCCCTCCCGAAGGGGGAAATCGAAGCCATTGTCATCACCAACAACCCTCTCATCTTGGGGAGGCCATTCCTCATCAACATCTTCAACAACACCATCTCCTCTCAAACCCTAGTTCATCTCTTGTGTTCAATCTTTGTACCGGAACCTCAGATTGGTACATGTGGGTGACTAGTAGTGTTGATTACCTTGTGTAGTTGATTACTATATGGTTTATTTGGTGGAAGATTATATGTTCAGATCCATTATGGTATTCAATATGCCTCTGATCTTGAGCATGCATATTATTTGTCAATAGTTAATTTTTTTCTTGAGGTCACGGGAGAAGTCATGTTCCAAGTAATCATGTGAATTTGATATGTGTTCGATATTTTGATGATATGTATGTTGTGATTTCCTTAGTGGTGTCATGTGAATATTGACTACAAGACACTTCACCATCCTTGGGACTAAGGGAGTGCATTGTGGAGTAGTTATTAGATGATTGGTTGCTAGAGTGACAGAAGCTTAAACCCTAGTTTATGCGCTACTTCGTAAGGGCCTGATTTGGGTCCACATGTTTACTGTTATGGTTAGACATTGTCTTAATACTTTTCTCATAGTTGCGGATGCTTGCGTGGGGGTTAATCATAAGTAGGTTGTTAGTTCAAGTAAGAACAGAACCTTAGAACGGGTCCACCCACATATCAAATTATCAAAGTAGCAAACACGAACCAAACCAATATGATGAAAGTGCCTAGATGAAATTCCCATGTACCCTCAAGAACACTTTGCTCATCAGAAGAGATAGTTTTGTCCTGTAACATCCCAAATTTCATTTTGGAATGTTATGAAATATAGCTATGCATCATCATCACTTTGTTTGAATGAAATGAATTGTTGAAGTTTTCTTTTGGAATTTTGAAAGGCCATTTAAATTTCTTCTTATACTTGTTTCCCTCCTATTTGAAAACCCTTGGAATATTCATAAAAAGAGAGGAGTAATATGACAGTCCACACCAGGGGCATCTTGGTGAGTTATTTTAACAATAAAACCAGGGGGTTATTTGAAAGTTTATCTCAAAAGAATTTAAAATCAATTAGGCATTTTCTGAAAAAAATAAAATTTAAAGTATTCATTTTGACAGAGGAAAAATGTTCATTAAATAGCATTTATTCCCATGATAATTATGATATATATATTCCCTATGTTTTGAAATGAATTGAATGCTTTAAATAGTTTTAAACGCTCTAGAAAATAGAAAAGGAAACAGATTTAAAGCGTTTAATTAGAAAACCGGCCGACCCACCATCTTTAAGCCCTGAGATCCCTCTGGATCGGTCAACCGACGCGCTAACCTCGCCATCTCTCTCATTGACACGCGGGATCCACTGTCCGACAGTGTCATCCGCGCGCCCGTCTCCTTCCTCGCGCGTGCCACCTCGCCAGAGATCTCTCCTCTCCGGATCTCCCTCCTCTCTCCCTCTCCCGACCCCGCACCTGGCCTATAAAAAGCCCTGGCCTCGCCGCTCTCCATTCCACCCTGCTACCCCCTCTACCCTCGCCGGAACGTCACCTCGCCAGAGTTCTAACTCCACCCGAAACCCCCTGAGCTCCTGGCCGTCGCCACACTCACCCCCACTCCTTTCTGATGCCGCCATTTGATGTTGTATCTTCGCCGCCATTGCCTAAGCATTTTGGACATCGCCCTTAACCACCGCAGCACCCTCTCCGAGCATCTCCGACCTCTGGCCACCGTCGACGTCGCCGGAACTCCGACCCCCTCCTTTGTAAGCCGCCACCTCCACCCGCATCCGTTAGATCTAGGATCTACGCTCCTGATTAGAAAGTTTATAAAAATGAACCAGTACGCGTTAGTTTTCGGTCGTCCGCCGCAAACACCCCGCACGCTCACGACCTCAGCAAATCACAGCAGACCACGTAGCCCTGTCCGTTCGCAAGGAATTTTGTTCTTTTCTGTTTTGTTTTAGAAAACAGAATGTTATCTGTTTTCGTTTTAGTTGTAACTTTTAAACTAATTAGTGTTTTCAATTGATTATTTTTGCGTTAGGTCAGAAATTTCATGTAGTTTCATCCTGTAGTCTTAGATTTCAAATTTGAACTATTAAATTTGAATCGAACCAAATTTTCTCAAATTACTAAAATCGGTATAACTAGAGTTTAAAAATATTTTTTGTATGAATCTTTTTGCCACTGGTTTGTATTAGTTAGACCTATCATCCTACAAAGTTTGAGAATTTTTAGGATAAACTTGGTTAGTGTTTTTAACAAAAACATAATCTGTTTAGTTCCTAATAAAGTTTAGTTAATTTGATTTTAGTTTAGTTTGAATCTGAGTTAGTTTAACTTTTGTTTTTAGTTTTCATTAGTTCTGTTGTTTCAACATTAGGTGAAATAACTTGCTGTTAATAAAAATAATTGTTTAGTTTTATACCTTATTGTTATAGGAAATCTTCATTCCTTTCCATTAGGTATAGTTTTATAAAGCAATTTAGTTTTACTTTTCACAAAATATTTAGGAGATTTAATTCTGTCTTCTAATAAAGAATTTTACTAATTCTTTTCTGTTAAGTGATGTTCTGTTTATAATAATAATAATTATTATTATTATGTCTCATACTCAAATACTATAGGAAACTCTAGTATCTACATTAAGTGGTGTTTTATAAAAAACTTATAATTTTAGTAGCATCTCTTTTCACTAAAGTTTTAGTGGATTTAATTTTGTTTACTAAATATAATTTTTTTATTTCTTTTCTGTTGACTATTGTTTTGTTATAAAAAATAATTGATTGGTCTTATTTCTTTTGTAGTTTTGACACAAAAAAAATTGTGAGACAAATATTGATTTTGAATTTCTTGCTCTTGATTGATACTATTGAATTGTTTTATTTTAATCTTGCTGATTGTGTGAGATGTATTATTAGTTGTATGATTATTGTGTGCTTTGTTTGATTCGTTAGATCATCCGGAGTGCGAAGCTTGTTATCTAGAGTCACTTGAGTACGAGGATCGTTAACAAGGCAAGTCACTTTGATCATGTTTACCCATGTTTTTATTGCATTAGTTCTACCATCTCCCCAATTGCATGCAAAGTAGGTAATTTGGAAACTTGGTTACTTGATGTAGTATCATGTGGTAGGCACCCCTCAACCCTTTGACACATTGGCCCCGGGAAACGTTGATTTAATTTTGCTATGCTATTAGTAGACGGGGTTGGTTGTGTGATTCATGAGAGTTGGGAGTTAATAATTTCAAGACCTACAAGATGGTCAAGACTTCAAGACTCCGAGTTTTCAACAGACCTCTGGGTGGATGATGGTTGAACGGCGCCCTGGAGAAACGAGTGGTTAGACTAGATGTTGCTGGAGAAGCGCCAGTATTCATGCAGAAAGGTCCACCCAGGCACAAAGAGATGGATGGATGCTTCAAGACCCAAGGCTTACCTGCACAGCCACAAGCCATTATGGGCTCTAGCTTGGTTGGATATCGTGGTGACCCTGGACAGGCGGTGCTACGAGATGTAGAAGAATGATAGGAAAGGATGGGCACCGACAGAGTCTCGGGGAAACCCTTTAGAAGACCATGTTTTGGTCATCCGTTTCTCAAACACCCTGAAGTGCGAGAAATCCAACGGAGGCGATCAAATCTTGTGGGGAACGTGTGCAAAACTCTACAGAGTACCCAAACCTAATCGATTAGCCGTGTCCACGGTCATGGACAGCTTGAGCCAAAGGAACTGAACTATCTAGAACTCTCAACACAATTAAGTATATTGATGTGGGTTTTTAATGACAACTTGGGTATGAGAATTGGTTGGTGGAACCATCTCATTAATCAACCAACATTGTAGTAATAATATTTTGCCCCCACTTGTTGTAGCAAAAATTGGCTTTATGCAAAACTTACTACCCCACCTGCCATATATGCATATAGAATAGATGATTAATTTACCCCCTCTTTTGTGACATTGCCGGCATATTCAATATGATGACCTACATGGCTGCAATGTATCATGTTGCAGAGTACTTTTCCGACTAGGAGTGAGGATACGCTCTACGCTCGGTGAGATGCCCTTGGAGTCAGATGGACTCAACTACCTTTGAAGCTTCCGCAAGATTAGTTATTCTCATGAGTTGGCCTTCATCCACTTTATTGTAATTCTTATTGTAATAAAGGACTCGATATGAATTTTTTTCGATTATTAAAGCTGTGTGATTTCGCTTTGATATATACATTGATGTACCATGTGTGTACCAGCATGATCTTGGGATGGTACAGAAACACCGGAGATTCGACCTTTCAGGTCGGGTCGCTACATGGCCAGTCCTTTGCCTCAAAAGGATTAGGCTACCTTGTTGCACCTTACCTATTCTTACTTTTACTTCCTTGTTACAAATTACCTTGCTATCAAGACACTTGCTACTTACAATTTCAGTGTTTGCAGAAATTACCTTGCTGAAAACCGCTTATCATATCCTTCTGCTCCTCGTTGGTTCGACACTCTTACTTATCGAAAGGACTACGATTGATCCCCTATACTTGTGGGTCATCAAGACTCTTTTCTGGTGCCTTTTTCGAGGAGTGAAGCGCTCTTGGTAAGTGGAAATCTGTAAGGAAAAACTTATACTGCGTGCTGAAATTTACTGTCACTTGTTACTATGGAAAGTAATCCTTTGAGGGGTTTGTTCGGGGTATCTTCACCTTGACTAGAACCACAGTTAGTTTCCCCTCAACCTACATCACCTACTGAAAATATTGGTTATGAAATTCCTTCAGGTATGTTAGAACAACTGCTAGCTAGTACTTATGCAGGAGATGGAATTGAACATCCTGATATGCACCTAATACTTGTGGAAGAAATATGTGGACTATTTCAGCTTGTAGGTTTATCCGGAGATGAAGTTAAGAAGAAGGTTTTCCCTTTATCTTTGAAGGGAAAAGCATTGACATGGTATAGGCTATGTGATGATATTGGATCATGGAACTGGAATCGTTTGAAATTGGAATTCCAGCAAAAGTTTTGTCCTATGCATCTAGTTCATCGTGATCAAAATTGTATATATAATTTTTGGCCTTGTGAAGGACAAAGTATTGCTCTAGCTTGGGGTAGGCTTAATTCAATGTTATATTCATGCCCCAATCATGACATCCCAAGAGAAGTTATCATTCAAAAAATTTATGCTTGGCTTTCTCATAATGATCAAACCATGCTTGATACTTCTTGTACTGGTTCTTTTGTGAAGAAGACTATTGAATTCAAGTGGGATCTCTTGGAAAGAATTAAACGCAACTATAAAGATTGGGAACTCGAGAAGGTAATGAGTCGGGTATAAAGCTTGAATTTGATTGTGTTAAATCTTTGATGATTACCGATGCTTTTCACAAGTTTAGCACTAAATATGGACTTGACTCTGAGATAGTAGCATCTTTCTGTGAATCATTTACGCCTCATGTTGATCTCCCTAAAGAGAAGTGGTTTAAATAGCATCCCCTATTAAATAATAAATTAAAGAACCGACGATTGCTAAATAAGAAACTATTATTTACAATGTTGATCCAGTTGTGCCTATTGCTTATATTGAGAAACCACCTTTCCCTTTTAGGATAAAGGAACATGCTAAGGTATCAAATGTGGTTCACAAAAGTAATATTAGAGCACTTAAGCCCTCTGAACAAAGTAAAGTGGAACCTACTGTTGCTATGGTTAAATGTCTCTTGGTAGAGAATATTGATGGGCATTTCATTTACTTCTGTGATGAAGCTGATAGAATTGCTAAACCTGATGAAAAAGACAAACATAGACTGGTAGTTGGCTTGCTTGTTGTCTCACTTAAAATAGGAGATCATTGTTATCATGGCTTATGTGATTTGGGTGCTAGTGTGAGTGCTATCCCTTTTATCTTATATCAAGAAATTATGAATGACACAGCACCTGCTAAAATAGAAGATATTGATGTTACTATTAAACTTGCTAATAGAGACACCATCACACCACTTGGGATTGTTAGAGATGTTGAACTCTTGTGTGGGAAAATAAAATATCCTACTGATTTTCTAGTTCTTGGTTCCCCACAAGATGACTTTTGTCCCATTATCTTTGGTAGACCTTTCTTGAACATTGTTAATGCTAAGATAGATTGTCAAAAAGAAACTATTAGTGTGGAGTTTGGTGATGTGTCTCATGAGTTTAATTTTTCCAAGTTTAGTAGACAACCTCATGATAGAGAAATTACCTAATAAGGATGAAATAATTAGTCTTGCTTCTATTGCCGTTCCTCCTACTGATCCACTAGAACAATATTTGCTAGACCCTCAAAATGATTTGCACTTTCATGAAAGAAATGAAATAGATAAAAATTTCTTTGAACAACAACCTCTACCAAAACACAATTCACCTATTGAAACTCATGGAGGTCCTCCTCCACCTAAAGGTGATCCTGTGTTTGAACTTAAACAATTGCTTGACACTCTGAAATATGCTTATCTTGATGAGAAAAGGATATATCATGTTATTATTAGTGCTAACCTTTCATAACATGAAGAAGAAAGATTATTGAAAATTCTTAGGAAGCATCGGGCTGCTATTGGATATACTCTTGATGATCTTAATGGCATTAGTCCCACTCTATGTCAGCACAAGATTAATATGGAACCTGATGCTAAACCTGTTGTTGATCACCAACGACGATTGAATCCCAAGATGAAATAAGTGGTAAGAACTCAAATATTAAAGCTTTTGGAGGTAGGTATAATCTATCCTATAGCTGATAGTAGATGGATGAGTCCTATTCATTGTGTCCCTAAGAAAGGGGGGTATTAATGTTATTCCTAATGATAAAAATGAACCTCTTTCGCAAAGAATTGTTTCTGTCTATAGGATGGTAATTGATTTTAGAAAATTAAATAAAGCTACTAGAAAAGATCATTACCCCTTGCCTTTTATTGATGAAATGCTCGAAAGATTATCTAAGAACACACACTTTTGTTTCCTAGATGGATATTCTGGTTTCTCTCAAATACTTGTGTCACAATCTGATCAAGAGAAAACCACCTTAACTTGTCCTTTTGGAACCTATGCTTATGGACGTATGCCTTTTGTTTTATGCAATGAACCTGCTACCTTTGAAAGATGTATGACCGCTATATTCTCTGATTTTTGTGAAAAGATCGTGGTGGTTTTCATGAATGAATTTTCCGTTTACGGAACTTGTTTTGATGATTGCTTAAGCAACCTTGATTGAGCTTTGCAGAGATGTGAACAAACTAATCTTGTCTTGAATTGGGAAAAGTGCCACTTTATGGTTAATGAAGTTATTGTCTTGGGGCATAAGATCTCCTAACGAGGTATTGAGGTGGATGAAGCTAAAGTCGATGTAATTGAGAAAATGACATGTCCTAAAGATATCAAAGGTATTCGAAGTTTCCTTGGTCACGCTGGTTTCTATAGGAGGTTTATTAAAGACTTCTCAAAGATTTCTAGGCCTCTTACTGATCTTGTTCAAAAGGATATTCCCTTTGTTTTTTATGATTATTACAGGGAAGCCATTGAAACACTAAAGAAAGCCTTAACCGCTGCACCTATTGTTGAACCACCTGATTGGAACTGGCCTTTAGAAATTATGTGTGATGCTAGTGATTATGCTATTGGTGTTGTTCTAGGACAAAGAGTTGATAAGAAATTAAATGTTATCCATTATGCTAGAAAAACTCTATACAGTGCCCAAAGAAATTATGTCACTACTCAAAAAGAATTTTTAGCAGTCGTGTTTGCTTGTGATAAATTCGGATCTTACATTGTTGATTCCAAAGTTATTGTTCACACTGATCATGCTGCTATAAAACATCTTATGGAAAAGAAAGATGCTAAACCTAGACTCATTAGGTGGGTTCTCTTGCTTTAGGAATTTGATTTACATATCGTTGATAAGAAGGGAGCTGAGAACCCCATAGCTGATAACCTGATGACCCACTATCTATTGATGATAGTTTTCGTGATGAACAACTAGATACAATAAATTTCTCTCAAAACCCTCCATTGTATGGTGACTATGCTAATTACATTGTTGCTAAATATATTACACCTAGTTTCACATGCCAACAAAAAAAATTCTTCTATGACTTAAGACATTACTTTTGGTATGACCCACATCTTCATAAAGAAGGAGTAGATGGTATTGTTAAATGTTGTGTACCTGAGCATGAATAGGAACAAATCTTATGGAAGTGTCATTTCGAAGCGTATGGGCGGCATCATGCTGGAGATAGAACTGCTCATAAGGTACTACAATCTGGTTTCTATTGGCCCACTCTCTTCAAGGATGCTCGTAAGTTTGTCTCTTCTTGTGATGAATGTCAAAGAATTGGTAATATCGGTAAGCATCAAGAAATGCCGATGAAATATTCACTTGTTGTTGAACCATTTGATTATATGGGAAATTTTCCTTCCTCTAATGGGTACACTCATATTTTAGTTCGAGTTGATTATGTCACTAAGTGGGTAGAAGATATTCCAACTAGAAATGCCTATGAATATTTAGATCAAGTTACCATCGAACCTCGTAGGTCGACAAGGGCACGTGTTGCTCCTGAGTGGTACAGTAACACTGTCTTAGAGGTCATGTTGTTGGACAACAATGAACCTACGCGCTATGGAGAAGCGATGATAGGCACGAATTCCAACAAATGGTTAGAGGCCATGAAATCCAAGATGGGATCCATGTATGAAAACAAAGTATGAACTTTGGAAGTATTACCTGAAGGGCAAAAGGCCATTCAGAACAAATGGATCTTTAAGAAGAAGACGAACACAGACGGTAATGTCACTGTCTATAAAGCTCGACTTGTGTCAAAGGGTTTTTCACAAGTTCAAGGAGTTGACTACGATGAGACCTTCTCACCCATAGCGATGCTTAAGTCCGTCAGAATCATGTTAGCAATAGCTGAAATTTTTTGATTATGCAATTTGGCAGACGGATGTCAAAACAACATTTATATGATGCAACCAGAAGGTTTTGTCGATCCAGAGAATGATGAAAAAGTTTGCAAAATCTAGTGATCCATTTATGGACTGGTGTAAGCATCTCAGAGTTGGAATCTTCTCTTTGATGATGTGATCAAAGCGTTCGGGTTTATACAAGTTTACAGAGAAGCTTGTATTTACAAGAAAGTGAGTGGGAGCTCTATAGCGTTTCTCATATTATATGTGGATGACATATTGCTGATTGGAAACAATATAGAAATGTTGGAAATCATGAAGGAGTATTTGAACAAGAGTTTTTAAGTGAAGGACCTAGGAGAAGCTTCTTTCATATTAGGCATCAAGATCTATATGGATAGATCTAGACGCTTAATAGGAGTTTCACAGAGCACATACCTTGACAAAGTTTTGAAGAAGTTCAAAATGGATCAGTCCAAGAAGGGGTTCTTGCCTGTATATCAAGGTGTGAAGTTGAGTAAGACTCAATTCCCAGTGACTACAAAGGATACAGAGAAGATGAGTGTCATCCCCTATGATTCCGCCATAGGCTCTATCATGTATGCAATGATGTGCACAAGACCCGATGTAAGCCTTGCCATAAGTATGGCCGGAAGGTTTCAAAGTGATCTAGGAATGGAACACTGGATGGTGGTCAAGAATATCCTTAAGTACCTGAAAAGGACTAAGGAAATGTTTCTCATTTATCGAGGTGATCAAGAGCTCGTCGTAAAGGGTTACGTTGATGCAAGCTTTGACACTAATCCGGATTACTCTAAGTCTCAAACAGGATACATGTACGTTCTCAATGGGGGAGCGGTGAGCTGGTGCAATTCCAAGCAGAGCATGGTAGCCGATTCTAGATGCAAAGCGGAGTACATCGCTTCCTCGGAGGCGACAAAGGAAGATGTCTGGATGAAGGAGTTCATGACAGATCTTGGAGTAGTGCCTAGTTCACTGAACCCGATGACTCTATTTTGTGACAACACTGGTGCCATTGCTCTGGCCAAGGAACCAAGGTTTCACAAGAGGACCAGACACATAAAGTGACGCTTCAATTCCATCCGCAATTACATCAAGGAGGAGGACATAAATATTTGCAAAGTGCACACTGATATGTCTCCATCGTATCCACTTTTCCAAACTCTATTGCCCTTGTTTTGGACTCTAATTTCCATGATTTGAATGGAACTAACCCGGGCTGATGTTGTTTTCCGCAAAATTTTCTTGGTGTTATTTTTGTGCAGAAATAAAAGTTCTCGGATTGACCTGAAAATTTATGGAGATTATGTTTGGATTTAATAAAAATACTGGCGAAAGAATAAACCGGAGGGGGGCCATCCACAGGTGACAAGCCCACCAGGCGCGACCACCCCCCTAGTCATGTCTGGCAAGCTTGTGGGCCCCCTATGGCTCCGTCGACCTCAATTCCAACCCTGTATATTCCTATTCGTGGAGAAAAAATCAAGGAGAAGAGTTCATCGGGTTTCACGATACGGAGCCGCCGCCACCTCCTATTGTTCCTCGGGAGGCCAGATCTGGAGTCTGTTTTGGGCTCCGTAGAGGGGTAATCGATGTCATCGTCATCACCAACCATCCTTCAACACCAATTCCATGATGCTCTCCACCTTTCGTGAGTAATTACATCGTAGGCTTGTTAGGCGGTGATGGGTTGCATGAGGTTTACCATGTAATCGAGTTAGTTTTGTTAGGGTTTGATCCCTCGTATTCACTATGTTCTAAGATTGATGTTGCTATGACTTTGCTATGCTTAATGCTTGTCACTAGGGCTCGAGTGCCATGATTTCAGATCTAAACCTATTATGTTTTAATGAATATATATATGTGTTCTTGATCCTATTTTGCAAGTTGTAGACACCTATTACGAGTTATGATCTACATCCCCCAGGGTGACAATAACTGGGATTCTTTTTGGTGATTACCGTAGTTTGAGGAGTTCATGTATTCACTAAGTGCTAATGCTTTGGTCTGGTTCTCTATTAAAAGAGGCCTTAATATCCCTTAGTTTCCATTAGGACCCCGCTGCCACGGGAGGGTAGGACAAAAGATGTCATGCAAGTTCTTTTCCATAAGCACGTATGATTATATATGGAATACATGCCTATTTATATTGATGAGTTGGAGCTAGTTCTGTGTCACCCTATGTTATAACTGTTGCATGATGAATGCCATCCGACATAATTATCCATCACTGATCCATTGCCTACGATCTTTTCACCTATTGATCTTTGCTAAGTTACTTTTCCGTTGCTACTGTTACAATCACTACAGAACTACTACTGTCACTTTTGCCATTGTTACCGTTACTTCCATACTAATTTGCTACTGAATACTTTGTTGTAGATATTAAGTCTTTCAGGTGTGGTTGAATTGACAACTCAGCTACGAATACTCGACAATATTCATTGGCTCCCCTTGTGTCGAATCAATAAATTTGGGTTGAATACTCTACCCTCGAAAACTGTTGCGATCCCCTATACTTGTGGGTTATCAAGACCTTTTTCTAGCGCCGTTGCCGGGGAGAATAGATCTATTCTTTGAGTCACTTGGGATTTATATCTTTTGATCACTATGAAGAATCTGAAAGATCCAAAAAATAATATCTATCCCTCTACTACGAGGGGAGGTAAGGAACTGCCATCTAGCTGTGCACTTGATTCACCTTCTGTTATGAGTAAGTTTGCGACACCACCACCTGCTAGTAATTATGATATGTCGCAAGTAATTGATGATGCCACTTCTTCTATGCATGATGTTTACGATGATACTTTTCTTCATAATAATGTGCCACTGGGTGAATTTATTGATGAACAAATTGCTACAGTCAATGCTGGAACTGATGATACTTCTGAAACTGATGAAACTATTGAAACTGAACACTATGAGACACCTGCTAGACCTAGCTCTCCTAGATATGAATTGTTTGATATACCCGAGGGTTATGTTACGGAAGGAGAGGTAGCTAGGAACTTTCTTGCTTGTAAGGATAGAGATGATCTTAAGAAATTGCTATGCAAGTGGAAAGAAAAATCTTTGAATGCTAGAATGAAATATGATCCTAAGTTTGCTACTTCACCTATCTTTGTTACTGATAAGGATTATGAATTCTCTGTTGATCCTGAGTTAATTACTTTGGTTGAATTTGATCCTTTCCATGGTTATGAATCTGAAACTGTTGTGGCACATCTTACTAAATTGAATGATATAGCCACCCTGTTTACTCATGAGGAAAGAATTCGTTATTACTATATCCTTAAGTTGTTTCCTTTCTCATTAAAGGGTGATGCTAAGATATGGTTGAATTTTCTTGCTCCTGGTTGTGTGCGTAGTCCCGAGGATATGATATATTACTTCTCTGAAAAATATTTTCCCGCCCATAAGAAACAAGCTACCTTGCAGGAAATAATTAACTTTGTGCAAATTGAAGAAGAGAGTCTCCCACAAGCTTGGGCAAGGCTTCTCCATTTACTTAATGCTTTGCCTGATCACCCTATCAATAAAAATGAAATACTTGATATCTTTTATAATGGACTAACCGATGCTTCTAGGGACCACCTATATAGTTGTGTTGGTTGTGTTTTAAGGGAACGAACTGTTGAACAAGCTGAACTACTATTGAATAATATATTGAGCAATGATAATGATTAAACTATTCCCGAACCACCTCTGAAGCCAACTCCAAAGAAAAGAGGTATTCTATCTCTCAGTCCCGAAGATATAAAAGAGGCAAAGAAAAAGGTATTAAAGCTGAAGATGTCAAGAATCTACCACCTATCGAAGAAATACATGGTCTTGATAACCCAACACAGGTAGTAGAGGTAAATTCTCTCCGTAGATTTGATGAAGATGATATTCCTTATAATAAGCCTGCTAGCCAATGTTTGGATGAGTTTGATAATTTTTTTGTTAAGCAAGAAAAATTCAGTGCTTATGTTAGTAGACAATTGAAACATACTGCTTACATGCTTTATCTCTTAGGTGATTATATGTGTAGAACTATCAATGATCTTAAGCTTATTAGTAAACATGCTTCCATGGTACCACTCAAGTAGAACAAGTGCTTAAGGCACAGAATGATTTGCTTAATGACATGAATAGTAAGAACAATGGTCATTCTGTTGGAGTGGTGACTAGAGGTGGTAGAATGACCCAGGAACCTTTGTATCCCGAGGGCCATCCTAAGAGAATTGAGCAAGATTCTCAAAGGAGTAATAGTGATGCACCTAGCCGGTTCAGTAATAAGAGGAATAAGGATGATGATAGAACTTTGCATGTTGCCAGTGAACATGTTATTGATACACCTGAAAACCCAAATGGTATTTCTGTTTCTGATGCTGAGATACAATCGGGTGATGAACATGAGCCCAGTGATAATATTAATGATGATGTTCATGTTAATGCTCAACCTAGTAATGATAATGATGTGGAGATTGAACCTGCTATTGATCTTGATAACCCACAACCTAAGAATAAAAGATATGACAAAAGAGATTTTATTGCTAGGAAGCATGGTAAAGAAAGAGAACCATGGGTTCAGAAACCCATGCCCTTTCCTCCTAAACCATCCAAGAAAAAGGATGAGGAGGATTTTGAGCACTTTGTTGAAATGCTTAGACCTGTCTTTTTGCGTTTGCGCTTGACTGATATTCTTAAAATTTCTCCTTCTGCTAAGTATATGAAAGATATTATGACTAATAAAAGGAAGATACCAGATGCTGAAATTTCCACCATGCTTTCTAATTATGCTTTTAAGGATGGAGTGCCAAAGAAATTAGGAGATCCAGGAATACCGACTATACCATGCCCTATAAAAGGGAATTATGGTAAAACTGCTTTATGTGATTTGGGAGCTGGTTTTAGTGTTATGCCTTTCTCTTTATACCGTAGACTTGATTTGAATAAGTTGACACCTACTAAAATCTCTTTGCAAATGGCTGATAAATCAACTGCTTTATCCATTGGTAATTGTGAGGATGTGCCTGTCATAGTTGCAAATGCTACTATCCTAACGGACTTTGTTATTCTTGATATTCCCGAGGACGACAATATGTCGATCATCCTTGGTAGACCCTTTTTGAATATTGCAGGGGCTATTATTGATAGCAACAAAGGCAATGTCACTTTTCATATCAATGGTAATGAGCATACGGTACACTTTGCGAAGAAACAACCCCAAGTTCATAGTATCAACTCCATTGAAAAAACTTCAACGATTATTATTGGAGACTTTGAATTCCCTCTTCCAACCGTCAAGAAGAAGTATGATGTACTTATTGTTGGGGATATGCATATCCCCATTGAGGTAACTTAGTGTTATTTGAAAATTCTCCGGTTTCATGTTGATCAAAAGAAGTTTGTTAATAAGACTTGATAAACCTTATTGATGGATTCCTTTTGATGAGCATGAGATGGATGAATTTAGAAAGCACAACTTTCTGTACCCAACTTTTACTTTTTGTTAGTTAGAGAAAATAAAGTAAAAATGCTATTATTTTTCTATATTCTGAGTTTTCTGTGCGTTAGAAAAATGACCTGGAAATAAAAGTTCTTCAAATGCCCTCAAAATGTAGTATGATTTTTTCTGGAATATTTAAAATATATGGCATTGAGCACACATCAGGGGGCAGCACTAGTGGGTCCCAAGCCGGCGCGGCCACCCCCTGGTCGCGCCTAGGTGGCTTGTGGGTCCCATATAGGCCCCCTTCAATTATTCCAGCTCCCATCCACTTGTTCTTCCTCGAGAAAAATCCCACCAATGCTCAAACTCATGTTCTAGCTCATTTTGCTACCATTTTTGATCTCCTGGTGCAAAGCTCCATTCGCAAAATTGATTTAGGAGATTGTTCTTCGGTATGTGACTCCTCCGATGGTCCAATTAGTTTTTGTTCTAGTGCTTTATATATTGCAAATTTTTGCTACTGTGGTGACCTTCTTCTTGAGCTTGCATGTCAAATTAGTATGGTCCCAAGTAGTTTTGATGCATGATAGAGGTTCTAGGCACTTGTGGGAGCAGTTGCTATAAGTTTTGTTAAGTTTTGTTCACCCTTATTTTGAGTCACTAAAATTGAGAATTTTTCAGAAAAAGAAATGAGGAGGAGATTGTTAAGAGGCTCTTCAAGCTAGGGCTCTAAAGAAGATGAGAATGAGATGAAGAAGAAGTCCAAATACAATCTTCCTCGTGTCGCAGAAGTTCGACCATGTGAATGGCCAAGTAATGCATTCATGAGGGCGGCCAAAATTTATGAAGATTTGTATTGTTTGGGCAAGAATGCAGGCATCACTGACTTCATCAACGATAAGTGTGACCAGTACCTCTTGCTCACTAATACCTTTGTGTAAAACTTTCACTTTCATTATAGGGAAGACCCTCCTAAGGTAGAATTTCACTTATCAGATGTGCCTATGAAAATGAACCTTTATGATTTTTGCAATGTTTGCAAAATACCCTATGAGGGAATCATTAGGGAACCACGTCCTAGAGACATGGAAGATTTTATTTCCGGAGTCACAGTAGGAGAAGAGAGAGGGGTGTCAAAGGCAAGGGCAGCTAGTTTATATTTTCTTGTTCGATGTAATTATTAATTATTTGCAGGAAGATTGTCGTCGTTTTCTCACGACAGATGCCATAGGGTGGCTTATCGTAAGTGGTTGGGGCCGAAGGACGTTGACGGGTTCCGGGTGCGAGATTGGGCACAAGCGGTGATGACACACGATGTACCCAGGTTCGGGGCCCTCCGGAGGAGGTAATACCCCTAGCCCTGCTTGTTTAGTTGGATGGATGGGTATAGATACAAAGGTGCTCCTGGAGTTGCGTCTAGAGGAGGAAGAAGGGGCAGCCGGCTCCTCTTCCTTCACTGCTAGAAGGGTTTGTGTGTGTGTGTGTAGAGATGATCCTCTGTCCCGTTGCATGGGGGCCTCGAGGGTTTTATAGGCCAACCCCCCGGCTCTTATAATATGTTCTAAGTACAAAGGTGGGGGCGGCCCGGCTGGCAGAGGGTCCCGCCATTCGTGTCGTCTCGTCGTTTGTAGGGGCCACCGGCTGAGCGGTCCCATCTCTTGCTGGGGCCCACCAGCCGGCCCGATGATTGGCCCTCGCCCACCTACCACGGCATGGGCCGCCGGGTTGGCGTTGCCTAGCGCCAGCCGGCCGAAGTCGTTGGTACGGCCGGCTGCACTGTAGCCACACCGGGGCAGGTAATCGAGTGGAGAGGGCGTGCCGGCACTGTTCCCACGTCCGGTCGCGCTCGCCAAGGTCAGCGGCCGGGACGGTTGGACTGTAGCCATGCGCTGCAGTGCGTCAGCGTCCACTATAGACACGGGGCCGCCTGTCGTGCCGGACGTGTCGCATCGTCGTACCCGCGTAGAGGGATGGGACGTCGCATGTCCATCCCAAGGTTAACGGAAGAGCCGGCCCGGAGGCAACCGACCATGCCCAGCTGGCCAAAGGTCCAGCCGGCTCCTCGACCAACCGTCTGGGGCACCAGCCGGCACCGGCTTGTGCCGGACGTCCTCCAGCCGGCCACGGCCAGCCAATCGCGTAGTTTTTCTTCGAAGCAAAAGGGGGAAAACCCCGTTGCTTTGGCCTACCTAGGGGTAATAACCCCATCAGTAGTCCCTGAAGCCGGCAGGGGCCCACGTCTAGCAGACGGTGTGGAGCCAGTGGCTTCCCCTCTACGATACCTGCCTCCGGCTCGAAGGCGAAAGGGCAGCCGGGTCGTTCCTCGAACCCGACACCTCGGGTACCGGCGCGCCGCCCTAGGACCCACGCCGGCACGTGGCACGCCACGCATTGAGTAATGATGAGGTGGGTCCTGCACACGCGAGGAGATGGGACGTTGCCTCAGCCTAGCTCGCTAGGACCCAAGCATAGCCCAGTAGGCCTCGGGGCGCAGACTAGGATCCTCTGCGTCCCGAAGCGGTCGTTACGGCCCGGAGCCACCCACGCGCGCGCGGAGTTTCCGGGGGGAGTGGGCGCAATCAATCCCATGTCCCTCGGTCGTGGCCTCCCCTATAAAAGGGGAGGAAAGGCAGGAGGCGAAGGTACCCGCGCCTCACTTGCCCCTTGCTGCCCGTCTTTGTTGCCTCTCTGCCTTCCTCGCGCTGTCGCACCCGAGCACGTGCCCGCGCCCACACGCTGTACCGCCGCCATGATGGCTGATGGACGCGGTGGAATCTGGGCAGGCTCCTTTGTGGTCAAGGCAGACATCGCCGAGCTTTGCCGCGCGCGCATGCTGCCGCTGGAGGAGCGGGTGGTCGCACGCGCGCCGGCCGACGAGATAGCGCCGGCACCACAGCCAGGGGAACACGTCGTGTTCCTCTGTCACTTCTCCCGAGGCTTCGGGCTGTCGGTTAGTATCTTCTTTCGCCTCCTCCTTGATACCTTCGACCTTCAACCGCACAACCTCGGCCCGAACTCGATTCTTTATCTCTCCGCCTTCGCGACGTTGTGTGAGGGGTACCTCGGCATCCCCCCTTCATCAAACTCTTCAATGCTCTTTTTTACCTCAAACCTTTGAAGAGCGACGCATGCGGCGGCATGGTGGTGTGATGTCGCGGCGTTGCTCGCTTTTCCCCTCTCTCTCTTATTGACTCCATCAAGGGGGCGCACCGAACGTTCTTCTACGTGAAGAACATTGACCCCAAGATGGATTACATCTGGCTGCCGCCTTTTGAAGACACGCAGTCCACCCAACAGAACTAGCTGGGGGCTGCCCCGCGCGGCATGGCCCTGGAGGAGCTTGGCCGGCTCACGCAGTTGAAGAGCTCTGAGGGGCTGGTCTCCGTCGACCTGGTGGAGGCCTTTATCTCGCGCTAGGTGTCACCCCTCGAGCTAAGGCTGCACCGGATATGCTACATGTCCAGCCAGGGCGACCCCTGCCGGCTGTCCACCGTCGAGCTGACGCCGGCTCAGGTGGCGAAGCGGGTGAACGCCCTTACGACGTTCAAGCTGAAGCCCGCCTCGTGGTCCTTCGGCATGGAGCCACATGACCTCATCAACCGGCCTCCCTTGGTAAGTTTTTCGTCGAGGCAATTTATTTTTGTTTGATATTCCCTAGCCGTCAGCCGGCTGGAGGACTTACTTTGATGTGCTGACCGCAGCTGCCGGTGCGATAGAACACGTCGGACGGCCCGCACCCTCAGATCTTCAAGGCGGAGCGTGAAAACTCCGACTCCGAAGACTACCATACGGGAGGTCCCCCGCACTAGTAGAAAACAGACCTTTCGTCCCGAGCTTTAGTCCCGGTCTGGTCACGAACCGGTACTAAAGATGGTATTAGTCCCGGTTCGTGCCGGCTACAACGGCTAGGAGCAGGGCGACCTTTAGTACCGGCTCATGAGGGACCTTTAGTACCGGTTCGTCTCACGAGCCGGTACTAAAGGGGGCGTGGCAGGGTTTTGGTCAGACATGGGCCCCGCTTGCACCTTTAGTATCGGCTGGTGTCACCAGCCAGTACTAAAGACTTCCTACATATACATCCGTCCGCAGCCGATCGAAAGAGCTCTGTTTTCTTCCCTGTTCTTCTTCTTGCTCAAAGCTCATCCTCCATTTTGCCAAGGATTTGTCAAGATTTAAAGGCACCCCATCTATCTAATTGTTCATAAAGGTTAGCAACTTTGCTCCTTCATCTCTTGCTAGATTAGCTTGTGTTATGCTCAAAGATATGTGATATGTGATTTGTGGGAGTTTATTTGATTTATATCCAATTTGAGCTCAAATTAACTTGTTAGGTTGCATATGTGTAGGTGTGGTTTATTTGGCGTGCCTTCCCACCATCCCCGGCCGTCCTAACCACCGTCCATCGTCCGCATCGTCTCGTCGCGGCACCGGCCACCTTGGTGAGCCTCTTGTTCTTCTTAAAATGTTTTTAAAAAATATTACTTGTATGATTTAGATAGCTGCGTGTACGATTTACTTACTTGTATTATTGTTAGTTATTCTATAGTGTAATGGTTATGGTATCCGCCCACGTCGGCCCTCGTCCAGTCTATGATTCAGATGTGGTATGTCGTTGATTATCTTTTATAACTATTTCACACATCATCTAATGTCTATGACAATTAATTATGCCACCAAATTGATGTAGATATTTTTATCTATAGGAAGTAGTTGAACCAGAAATTCCAACCGACTTTGCAATTATGCTTGAGAAATTAACACAAGCTGAAAAAGAAATTGATCATTTGAAAGAAAAATTGAAAAGAACTGAAGATGAGAAGATGGGATTGGAGTTGCATGTTGCCGATATCATCGATGATCACAAGAACAAGATGGTTGGAATGCGCTTGAAGCTTAGAAAGATTAGAAAATATGCCATTGATAAAGAGGCTTGGTATCATTATGTTGTTGGCTCAATTGTTACTTTAGTTGCGATTATGATCGCATTTGTTATTGTATTCACATGTTTTAGATAGTTGGTGTTGTTTTATGAGATGTATATGTATGAACTATAAGTATCCATTATTTGCAGTAATAACATTTGGTCACTGCTAGCTCTACTTTTGGTTGTAATGTGATGATGAAGTTGTATTAATTTGGTCACTTCGATGTTGTGTAGTGAACATGAGACGGCAATGGATGTACGATGACCGACTAAGTCCAGGGTTTCTTAATGGCCTGCATGATTTCATTCGTGTGGCTGAGACAAATAAGCAGAATGGTTTCATGTGTTGTCCATGTCGTGACTGTAAGAATGATAGGAATTACTCTACCTCAAAAACCCTTCACTACCACCTGCTGAAGTCCGGTTTCATGTCCGGCTATAGCTGTTGGACCAAGCACGGAGAAAGAGGGGTTATAATGGAAGACAATGAAGAAGAAGAGGATGATGACAACTATCCTTTCGCTGATACAACAATGGGGGAAGCTGAAGAAGAGGCATCAGATGAGCCCGCTGATGATTTGGGTCAGGTCATTGCTGATGCAAAGAGAAACTGCAAAAATGATAAGGAGAGGTTGAAGTTGAAACGCATGTTAGAGGATCACAAGAAATTATTATATCCAAATTGTGAAGATGACCAGAAAAAGCTGGGTACCATGCTGGAATTGCTGCAATGGAAGGCAAAGAATGGTGTAACTGACAAGGGATTTCAAGAATTGCTGATAATGATAAAGAAGATGCTTCCAAAGGATAACGAATTGCCTGAAAGTACGTACGAAGCAAAGAAGGTTGTCTGCCCTCTAGGATTAGAGGTGCAGAAGATACATGCATGCCCTAATGACTGCATCCTCTACCGCGGTGAGGAATATGAGAATTTGGATGCATGCTCGGTATGCGGTGCACTGCACTATAAGATCCCCAGCGATGACCCTGGTGATGTGGAGGGCGAACGCCACAGGAAGAGGGTTCCTGCCAAGGTGATGTGGTATGCTCCTATAATACCAGGGTTGAAACGTTTGTTCCAAAACAAAGATCATGCCAAGTTGTTGCGATGGCACAAAGAAGAACGTAAGAAAGATGGGAAGTTGAGAGCACCCGCTGATGGGTCCCAGTGGAGAAAAATTGAGAGGGAGTTCGAGGACTTTGCAGCTGACGCAACGAACTTATGGTTTGGTCTTAGTATAGATGGCATGAATCCTTTTGGCAAGCAGAGCTCCAGTCACAGCACCTGGCCCGTGACTCTATGTATCTACAACCTTCCTCCTTGGTTGTGCATGAAGCGGAAGTTCATTATGATGCCAGTGCTCATTTGAGGCCCTAAGCAACCCAGCAACAACATTGATGTCTACCTAAGGCCACTAGTTGATGAACTTCTACAGTTGTGGGAAAAACCAGGTGTGCGTGTGTGGGATGCGCACACATAGAAGGAAATTGACCTACGAACGTTGCTGTTTGTAACCATCAATGATTGGCTTGCTCTTAGTAACCTTTCAGGACATACAAACAAGGGATACAATGCATGCACGCACTGTTTAGATGATACTGAAAGTATATATTTGGATAAATGTAAGAAGAATGTGTACCTGGGACATCGTCGATTTCTACCGATCAAGCATATCTTAAGAAAGGCAGGCAACCATTTCAAAGATAAGCCAGATAACCGGAAGAAGCCTGGCCTGCGTACTGGTGAATATATATTTGATATGGTCAAGGATTTACACGTAATCTTTGGAAAGGGTCCTGGCGGACAATCTGTTCCGAATGACGCCAACGGACACGCACCCATGTGGAAGAAGAAATCTATATTTTGGGAACTTGAATATTGGAAAGCCCTAGAGGTCCCAATGCAATAGACGTGATGCATGTGACGAAGAATCTTTGTGTGAACCTGCTAGGCTTCTTGGGCATGTATGGAAAGACAAAAGATACACCGGAGGCACGGGAGGACAAGCAAAGAATTAATTAAAAAGACAGCATGCCTCCAAAGCAGTATCAAGGTCCTGCCAGCTATGCTCTTACGAAAGAAGAGTAGGAAATCTTTTTTGAATGCCTGCTCAATATCAATGTCTCGTCTGGCTTCTCGTCGAATATAAAGGGAATAATAAATATGGCAAAGAAAAAATTTCAAAATCTAAAGTCTCATGACTGCCACGTGATTACGACGCAATTACTTCCGGTTGCACTTAGGGGGCTTCTATCGGAAAATGTTCGATTAGCCATTGTGAAGCTATGTGCATTCCTCAATGCAATTTCTCAGAAGGTAATCGATCTAGAAATCCTACCAAGGTTATAGAATGACCTGGTCCAATGTCTTGTCAGTTTCGAGTTGGTGTTCCCTCCATCCTTCTTCAATATTATGACGCATGTTCTAGTGCACCTAGTCAAAGAGATTAACATTCTGGGTCCTGTATTTCTACACAATATGTTCCCCTTCGAGAGGTTCATGGGAGTCTTAAAGAAATATGTTCATAACCGTGCTAGGCCAGAAGGAAGCATCGCCAAGGGATATGGAACAAGGGAGGTTATTGAGCTTTGTCTTGACTTTTTTCCTGACATTAAGCCGATTGGTCTTCCTGAATCGCGGCATGAGGGGAGACTGGGTGGAAAAGGCACATTAGGAAAGAAAGAAGCAATAAATATGGATAGGCATTCTTTCACTCAAGCACACTACACAGTTCTACAAAATTCCACCTTGGTGACTCCATATATGGAGGAACACGAGGATATTGTTCGGTCCAAGAACCCGGAGCAGTCTGACCCATGGATTGAACGTAAACACATGGAGACTTTTGCCAGTTGGTTGCAAACAAAGCTCATCAATGACAATGATGTTCCAAATGAACTGTACTGATTGGCCAAGACACCAAGTTCGATTGTGACGACTTTCAAAGGGTACGAGATAAATGGGAATACATTTTACACGATCGCCCAAGATAAGAAGAGCACCAACCAAAACAGTGGTGTCTACTATGATGCAACCAACTTTGAAGACACATATTATGGTTACATAGAGGAGATATGGGAACTTGACTATGGACCTGATCTTATGGTCCCTTTGTTTCGGTGCAAATGGGTCAAATATACTGGAGGCGGGGTACAGGTAGACCCGCAGTACGGAATGACAACAGTGGATCTCAACAATCTTGGATACACAGACGACTCATTCGTCCTAGCCAATGATGTGGCTCAGGTTTTCTATGTGAAGGACATGTCTAGCAAACCGAGGAGAAAAAAAGATAAGGAAGCGAATACATCATACGATGAGCCAAAGCGCCACATAGTTCTTTCAGGGAAAAGAAACATTGTGGGAGTGGAGGACAAGACAAACATGTCTGAACATTATGAAAAGTTTCATTAAATCCCTCCCTTCGGAGTGAAGACTGACCCAAGCATCCTGTTAAATGATGAAGATTATCCATGGTTACGGCGCAATCATAAGAAAGGGACAAACACGCAGAAAAAGTCTTACACCGCGAGATCCCACTTTGGGAGGTGACCGGCTTCACCGTCATCACTTTCTATATATTTATGTGAAGGACATGCATGCATTTCCTAGCTAGCATGGTATATCTTTGTAACAGTTTGTACACGAAGTGCATCCAGTTTTTGCCGTAACCCTCTCAACTCTCTAGAAGTTTCTATGTGGGTGAAATTATGATGTCATGCCAAGTTACAACCTTTTCAGAGTTCATTTGTACTTGTAGCGACCCGACTCAAAATGAGTCAAGCCTCTGTGTGTTCTGTGTCATCCCTGGATCAGTATGCTGGCACACACAGTACATCGGTGTATATATCAAAGTGCAATCACATGTAAATAGCGTAAAACTGATATATACCTTAAAATTGCAGCGGATACAGTCAACAGGAGTGGAGTCCCAATAACACCAACGGCAAGTTGAGTGCGGACCGTAACCCTGAATCGTACTCTTACCCGTCGTAGAAGAGTATCTGCAACATAAGACGTTGCAGCCATGTAGGTCAGTACATGGAATGTACTGGCAAGATCACCATAGTAGAATAGAAGAATAAAGACTATTCTATATGAAAAGGCTTTGTGGCTCTGTGTCTGAGTTTTTTGCGTAAAAGTTGATTTTATTTTCCTACAACAAAGGAATATCAGGAATTTCACTATGGAGTTACCTATCATGACATGGTTCCGCCAACCAGTGTCTCAATGCCCATAAGTATCATAAGTTGCCCACAATTAGTTATCAGTCCAGTGTTGAGAGTTCAGAGATAGATCCAAGTCTAGAAGCTCAAATTGTCCGTAACCGGCGACATGGCTAATCGATTAGGTTTAACTCTGCAGAGTGTTGTGTACTTTACCCACAAGATTCTTTCCCTCCTGGTAAGTCCTTGCACTGCCTGGTGTTTGAGAACAGGATGAAAGAAACATGGTCTTTCAGAGTGCTTCCCTGAACATATTTTTACTAGCAAAAGGAATTACTTTTGAAGAACAAGTAAAACTATGAAAACAACTTTCTAAACAACATAAGTGTTTGCCTAATGAACTTAACTACAAGCACAACCATAAACTAAGAGAAAACAATTATGAAACAACTAAGTTAACAGAAAGTAATTAATAAAAATCTTTATTACAAAACAGAATTAGATCATCTAAAACTTTGTGAAAATAATCTCTACTAAAACTAAGTTGTTTTATAAAACATTACCTACTGATAGAGAATATAGTTTTCCTATCATAATAGAGCAAAATTGAATTATTATTTTTTATTAACAAAACATTTCTTAACAGAAAGGAATTACTAAAAATTTTATTTGAAAACAGAATCTAATTACTTAAAACTTTAGTTAAAAGAATTATTACTAACTAATTTGTTTTAAATAAACCATACCTATTTGAAAAAGGAGTGTAGGTTCCTACAATAGTAACTTAACTAAACTACACAAATTATTTTTGTTAACATCAAGTAAATTTCTAAAGTTAGAACAACAGAACTAAATGAAATCTAAAACATAAGTTAAATCAAATTAGATTTCAAAATAAAACAAAGTAGGTCAAACTAATTAACTAATAGGAAACTAAACAGATTTTGTTTCTAGTTAAAACCCTAATCAAATTTATTCTAAAAATTCTCAAACTTTACCAATTGATAACTAATATCACTAGTGACAAGTAGCAAAAAGAATCAATCAAAAATATATTTTTAAACTCAAGTTATTAAGAAAACAAAATTTAAATCAAATGTGTTTAAATTCAAATTTAAATGTTCAAACATGGTCAACTTTGGTATCTACAGAAACTAGATAACAATTGTGACTTAATGCAAAAAGAATCAATTTAAAATAGTTAAAAACATAAAAGATATAAGCAAAACAAATCTGAAACTATTCTGGAAACATAAAAGAAAAATCATTTTCTCACGGACAGGGGGTACACGTGGCATCTCCTGATTGGCTGGCTAGTGTGCGCGGGGGTGGTTACGGGCGGTCAACCGAACTGTAATGAAAAACGGTTCGGGACTTTAAAGGGGTCTAATCTGGATCGTCAGATCCAGATCGGACGGGAGAGAGGGGTGGTGGAGCTCACCGCGGTGTTGACGGCTCCGGCGAAGGCTCCGGCGACGGCGGTGGCTTGGGTGTGGACGGGGACGGTGCTCCGGTGGTCTTCGGCGTCAGGGAAAGGGCCTAGTCGACGTGCGCGAGCGTGGAGATGACGATGGTAGCATCAGATGAGCTCGGGGACGACAGGAGCGAGCGGCACGAGCTTGTGGAAGCTTCGGGATGGTGGTGGAGCTCCGGCGACGTCATCGGGGAAAGCTCTGGAGGGGGTCCGGGGCTCGCGAGGGGATGGGAAGGTGCGCACGGGTGCGGGGAGGTCGAAGGAGGCCTCGGGAGGGCTCGAGGATGGCTAGGTGGTGCGATGGCGTGGAAATGGCGCGGCGGCCGTGGTGGTCTCCGGTGAGAAATTCTGGTGAGGTGGGGGCTCGGGGATGGGCTTCGGAAGGGGGAAAGGAGCGCGGGGTGGCAGGGGCTTATATAGGCGGCTCGGGCGTCCGAAATGGAAGGAGGAGAGAGGATCACGGTGAGGAGATTTCGGCGAGGTCACCGGTGCGAGGAAGGAGGAAGGCGACCGGCGGTGTCTCAGGGTCATCAGGGTGGGTCCCAGCTACCAGCGAGAGGGGAGCGGTTTGCGGGCGTCGGTCGGCCGAAGAATAGGAAAGTCGGGTGGGGAGTTATAGCCGATTGGGCCGACCGGGCTTTAATGCCTTGAAAAATTTTCTTTTTATAAATACCAGCGAATCAAAACAAATAATGACAGATAAAGAAATTCCTAAAAATAAAAAAAATTATACCAAAATTATCATGAGAATAAATGCCACTTAATGGACATTTTTAATCTGTCAAATTAAATATTTTAAAAAGTATTTTTTTAGAAAATTTCCTAATTGGCTTTATTTATTTTTGCAAATTATTTTTCATATCACTCCTTGGGTTTTATGATTCAAAAACTTCACAAATTCCCCCCTGGTTTGGAGTGTCATTTTACTCCTCTCAAAATATTTGGCAAGGGGTTTGGATGTTTGCAAATTCAAATAGGGAATTCAAATGAAATTGAAACTCAAATAGATTTCAAATTCCCTTTTCCAAATCCTTGGTTTAACTTCCAACTCATATTTCATATATTTGAAGAAGTCATATTATCTCCTCTCATGAAAATCATTGAGTTGCCTAAAGTTCCTGAATTTGAAATATTTTCAAAATGGGAATTCAAACCATTTTCAAATCCCTTCTCATTTCTTTAAATGGAAGAAGTCATGTCATCTTCACTATGGGGTTTTGTGATGAAATGAATTTGAATTCCTGGTGATCAAAATGCAGAGTGAAAGTTTTGGGAAAGTCATTTCATTCCCTCTCATCAACTTTCAAAAGTTTCAAAAAGTTTCAAATTTCACTCACTTTCAATCACTCCAACAAACAAACAATCATTCTAATAGTTATTATAACATTCCAAAGTTTGGGATGTTACAAACCTACCACACTTAAAATGAATCTCGTCCTCGAGATTCGGAGGGGCTAGCAAGAAAAGGTTAGGGTTTGGGGTCTTCTAACAAATCCAAAGACCAAGTAGGTGTGGGGTCTTCCAACAAGACTCCATTGACCTGGAATGTGGGTCTACCACACTTAAAATGAGAGTTACTGGTCCATCAAATCTTGGCAGTCCTCTGGGTGCATCTGTCTGTTCACCTTCTTCACGATAGCTTCTTCGGTGATGCTCTTCCATTATATCAAAACCTTGGATTCTCACATCAAAAAGTATTTCCTCCGATACTGGGTCTTCTTAACTAACAGGTCTCGCGATCATTCTAAATAACTTATCGATGATCTCATGGTGGTCTACCATTATTGGTTATCCTGCAGTGAAATGGGTCTTGGCTTCATTCCTCACCGTAGAATTCCTACGTGTGATAGAAACTATCATGTACAAGGGGTTTCATCATACCGTTCTAAGGCTTAAACAAAAGCTTCAAAGAACGTCGTCTCTTTACTATGGGTAAGTCACTCAGATTTACCATTCCGTATAGCAAGAGAATGATTAGAGTAAGTCGTCATGGTGGCCAAACCATGTCGCACTGAAATCATCACCTTGTATAACGTTTAGTGAATCTCGTATTCTAACACTTGGGCTTCCTCACAAGCATTGCAAAAATTTCTCTTGTCAACGAACAAAGTTCGGATAAATCCATTGATTCTGCAAGCTAAGCAAAAACATCTATCGTTTCTTCACAACTCTCAGGTTATCGTATGCTCCTAAGAAAACGTTTGCTGATCAGTCGTAGCTTCTTCCAAGTTGCTTCCTTCACAAAGGTGGAGCTTGATCCTTATCAATCCTGAGGTCAGTGACATTGTGGGTTCACTTGAATACTTGAATAGCTTTTAACTCACTCTTGGGGTTACTATCGTTCCATATACCAACGTTACCTTTAGTTCACTCCATTATACTCTTCACGAAGTGCATCCAGTTTTTGCCGTAACCCTCTCAACTCTCTAGAAGTTGCTATGTGGGTGAAATTATGATGTCATGCCAAGTTACAACCTTTTCAGAGTTTATTTGTACTGCTTTTCAAATTCAGGGTCATTTAGCTCAAAATAAATCATTAAATGCGTGAAAAATATCAAATGAAGTCAGAAGGGGTTGAAAATTGATGATGTGCCTTTGAATGGTGCATATTGAACACAAAAAAAGTATGGAGTCAAAATAAGTTATTAAAAATGAAATCCCTTTGTAATCCATGAGTTTTCGTCCGAAACCCTCATACTTCTTATGAGATTGCCAAATTTGTACACGAAGTGCATCCAGTTTTTGTCGTAACCCTCTCAACTCTCTAGAAGTTGCTATGTGCGTGAAATTATGATGTCATGCCAAGCTACAACCTTTTCAGAGTTTATTTGTACTGCTTTTCAAACTCGAGATATGAATATTTCAAACGTCATTTAATCAAATTATCTTATACAACAGTTGAAGTTGTTCAAACATGCATGGAAATGCCATAAACAGATTCTTTATATTTTTCTGATATTTTTTCAGATATTATTTATTTTCTAATGGACTCCATACACAAGTTCACTCCATTGGAGTCCTACGTTTTTTATATTATTTTCTAAAGTTTACAGTTTTTTTTGAAAATAATAACTAATATTTAATTAAAAAACACTTTTAGTACCGGTGCTAGCCACGCACCGGTAGTAAAGGTCCACCGCCCCCACGCTCTTTTGGCAGGACCTTTAGTACCGGTGCGTGGCTAGCACCGGTACTAAAGGGTCTTTAGTACCGGTGCGAGCCACGTGCTGGTACTAAAGGTCCACCGCCCCCACGCTTTGTTGGGAGGACCTTTAGTACCGGTGCGTGGCTCGCACCGGTACTAAAGACCCTTTAGTACCGGTGCGTGCCACGCACCGGTACTAAAGGTCTGTCTGGTATAAAAGGAGGACTTCGTCGTCCCGGGCCGAGCAACGCACCGGGAGAGCTCAAATTGCGCCATCAGGCTGCCGAAATCGCCATTGCCGTCACCCTCACCGTCATCACCCTCGCCACCATCGCCCTTGCCGCCGTCGCCCTCGCCGCCGTCGCTCTCGTCATCGTCGCCCTCGCCGCCGTCGCACCACCACCGTGCCAGTGTCGTTGCCCTCACCACCACCGCCGCCGCACCACCACCGCCGTCGCCCTCGCCGCCGTCGGTCACGCCGCCGTCGCCCTCACCACCGCCGCCCTCGCCCTCGCCACCGTCGCCCTCGCCGCGGTCGCCCTCGCCTACCCGGATGCCGCCCCTCGCCGCCGTCGCCCTCACCACTGCCGTCGTCGCCCTCGCCGTGGTCGCACTCGCCTACCCGGACGCCGCCCCTTGTCGCCGGTCCCGTCGCCGCCGGCCCGCTCACTCCGGCCTCCGCTCCGTGATCCCGTTGCCGCGGCCCCGAGCCCGTCTCCGACGCCACCTCCGGGTCAGGAGGCTAGGTGAGATCTCCCGGCCGACCCCTCTCCCCGACGATTGCCCCGATGATCGTCGGACTAGTGTGTAGATGCTAGGGTATCTAGGGTCCCTCGACGTCGAACCCCGACACCCCGACACGACACCCCTGACACCCGACCCCGACCACGACACAACACCCCTATTTAGTTAGTTAGTTAGGTTGTCAGGTTATTAGGATATGTGTTAGTTTATGTTTAGTTTAGGTTTAATTTAGTTTTATGTTTAGTTTAGTTTTAGGTTTAATTTAGTTTGGATCCTAATGCGTGTGTGACTTTCGGTCTGTCGTCGATCCTAATTTAGTTTAGGGTTTCATGTGTGTTCTTGATGGAGGAATCCCGACTGTTGTTGTGGGGGGCGCTTCCTCTTTCTCCTCTTCTTTCGATATACTCATCGATATATTGTGCAAGAAGAGGAGAGGGGAAGCGTCCATCACCGCCGGTCGAACCTATTACTGCGAGAGAGTGTCCACCAACATATATACACCACCGTATCAATGTGAGAGAGTGCGCACTAACACACCATGAGATATGTGAGAGTTATTTAAGGAAAGTTTCGACAGACCGATAGTCATACACGCATTAGGATCCAAAGCGTGTCGTAATTCTTGATTTTGCTAGATGTAAGTGTTAATTTTGCTAAGTGTTAATTTTGTTAAGTGTTAATTTTGCTAAGTTTTATTTAATTTGTTTTTGTAATTAAGTGTTTCTTCTTGATGTCGACGATGCCAATCCCGCATCCTCGTCGTCGAGTCGCCGGAGGAGGTCACTTGCTTGAGCCGAGGGGCCCTGTCAGGACTGGGCTCCGTCGGGCTGGTACTGGGAGGTGCTGCCTTCCGGGCGGCGCAGCTTGGTGAGGAGCCAGCCCGTCGTCGACCCGGAGGTTTTGTGGTGGCGGCCGCATGGGCCACAGATGATCGAGAGGCTTGAGTCCCCCGCGGAGGTGGTATAGTACCATGTTAGCAAGGAGAACGAGCACGTCTGACGCTACATGGAAGCTTTGGAGGCCAAGTCCGACAATACCTGGCAGATTCTTCAGGGATCTCACTGGAGCTATGTTCCTGTGATGGTTCCTTCTCTTTGGTGTCCACCGCCTGCCCCGATATCCGCCGGGCGCTAGGGTTCTAGCTAGATCGATATATTAGCTAGATACTATTATGATGTATTAGCTAGATCGATGGAGATTAGACGATGTATTGAAAATTATCCAAGATTATGCAGATGAGATCTTTTCTAAGAACTATACTATATATGTATTCAATGATGCATTATTAATTAACTATCAGTTATTTTGCTTCTTGAATGCATGCTAATTTAAATACTAATTTGTTTTATCTATATTATTATGGACTAGTTATTAAGCTATGGACAATACCGGTAGAGCTCATGAAGAGGACATCTTCGACATGATACGCTCCTCCGAAAACCCAGCGGACCTTCGAGGTGAATCACATGATCATGATGATGGCTCACAATATCTGAATGATCACGGTGATGGATGTGAGACCGAGGAAGAACAACTTATGTTCCAAAATCCAGAACAACCAACAATGTTCGGCGAGGTATATACACATCCATTAGCCTCTCGTGATCATTACATGTGTATTAATTGATTTGTATATATATATTAACAAATCTTTCTTATTTTAATTATCAGCCCTCTGGGTCGAGCCAATCTAGTAGAAATGTACGAGGCGCTGCGAAAATATTGGACGGCAACGTAAAGCTCAATCTTGATGCTTTCAAACATAATGGCGAACCGACTCACCCTGAAGCCAGTTCGAAGACATTTGTGCGTCAATGCGGAGTGGTTGTTAGGGACAGAGTCCCGATCACAATGCATGAATGGATTCAGCCAAAGGAACCAAAACCAGGAGTGAATTATGTCGATACAAGAATTAAAGATGCCCTTTGGCGAGAGCTCATGGAGCATTTCACCCTACCAGATTCTCTCTTGGAGCGTCAAAGGAACAAAGTCAAGCAGTTTGCTCTCCATAAGATGGCCGGCGTGTTCTAGACTTGGAAGAAAAGATTATGGACCGAGTACAACGCTAGAGGCAAGAAGGCGCCCGAATTCAAAGGAATATACGAGAAGGTAAGGGATCACTGGGACGCATTTATCGAGTACAAGACATCGATAGCTGCTATGGAGAAGTCGGCAACGAATAAGATAAATGCTGAGAAAAAAAGTATCACCATAAACTAGGGACAGGTGGATACAAGTCAGCCATTCCTAAGTGGGATGCATTAGAGAATAAGATGCTTGCTGAAGGGATCACTCCAGTAACCTTCAACTGGCCCAAGAGGTGCAGGAATTGGTTTTTTGCACATGGGGGAAAGTTGGACCCAGCCACAGGGAAGATTATTGCACTGGCCAGTCTGAAGCATGCATCATATGAGTTGATTCAAGCAATAAAAGATGGCCAAGAAGGATGGTTTCACCCTGATAGAGAGAACGACGAGCTTACACGCGCCCTCGGGAATGCCGAACACGGAGGACGAACACGAGGCATGGGCATTGTTCCGTGGTACGAGGGGTTTGCGGGATGGTAGGACAGTTATAAAAGCCATTCGAGAAAAAAGAAGGTGGAAGCAGACCGACTTTCGAAGTTGGAACAGAAGTACGAGCAGCAGCTGCTGCAGATACAGGTACTGACCCAGCAAAGGGAAACTCCGCAGCAGGAGGCAGGGGAAGAACCCGTCCCATCTACAATGCCAAAAAGCAGCATGGGTTCCACGGGGGCACCACTGGGTCACACCCCCATGGATGATATCACCGAGAAGACATCTTGTGAGCTAATCCAGAAAATGAAGAACATACCCGTGCGGGTTGCGATGGGCTATGCTTTACCAAATACACCTGATGTTCTCTGGCATTGCAATCCGGTTCCAGCTAGGTATGCTCGTGTCGCGGTGGACACAATAGAGCCGGGATATGATGAACTATTGCTTGACATCCCTGGAGGTGAGGGGGAGTCCACATTGGCAGAAGCCGGCAGTGGTCTCATTCTATGGAGTAAGGACTGCATCGTCTTTCCACACTTGGCGCTAAGGCCACCGGCTCCTCCGAGTATCGATGTCCAGCGCGAGGGATCCCAGCCAGAGGCATCGCAGCGGCAGCAGTCCTCCCCACCTCGCCAGCTGTCACCTCGGCAGCAGTCACCTCGCCAGCAGTCCTCCCCACGTCGAGCTCCCCCACAGTCGTCCCCACCTCGAGAGGCGTCCCACCTCGCCAGCAGTCCTCCCCACCTCGCCATGAGTAGTCCTCCCAACCTCGGGATGGAGCACGACGCGAGTCCATATCATCATCGATATCGATCTCCGCCGCGTGAGCCGACTCCACCCCGGCAACGGTCCCGCCAACAGGGCTCTCAAAAGAGGAAGGCCACCAGTAGTCCTCTTCGGAAGAAAGCAAAGAAGAAACCCGAGCCTCCGGCCAAAAGGAAGCTGCCTTATGACATGACACCGGAGGAAAATAAAATTGAATGCGATCTCCAAGTGAAAGCCTTTTTTGCAAAGAAGACCATGCTGCCAAAGGAGGTAATACCCAAGGAAGTCCAAGAGCACTTTATGGAACACTTTATTGATCGACCCCCGGCATATGTCGAGCGTATGCCGACAGACTATGAGCGACAAATTCAGAAGGCAAGTGAGCAGAGAAGTTGGCCCAGCCCAAGGAAGAAGTCGGGAAGTACGGCATCAACTAGCGGGAAAACAGTTGCCCAGCTCGGAGAACAATCCAAGCAATCGATCTCTCCGCTCAAGGTGAGTACCAATCCAAGCAAGCAACCGATCCAACCAATCGACGTGCAAGGCAACCCAATCGACCTCGAAGTACTAAAGGCTACAGGTCTCACTCTTGACCAAATCCTTGGCACCGAGGAAATCCGCGGGTACGATGCAACTGAGTACGCAATGCAATATGCCATCGGAAAACCACTTGTCACACCCGAGCAGTACAAGGAACTACCAACTGCGATGCGACGGTTGCATGATTGGTACATGCGTGAAGCAAAAAGAGGGGAGACGGTGGTCATGGTCAAAGTAAGGAAAGAGCATTACGTCAATGCATGTGACATATGTCTTGAATTCTCAGAACTTTTCCAGTTATACCACATGGACTCTATCGACAAAACTCTCATCAGTTGCTATTGTCTGTAAGTGATTTATATCTTTAGTAATTTAAGTCTCTAGCTAAGATATCATTCGTTGGCTTATCCTCACTATATATGTTCTTTTCTACGCTATTATGCAGATTGAAGATGTGGGAATTGAAACAAGAGGGAATCGATGACATTGGGTTCATCGACCCAAGTACCGTTAATGGTCATGTGGTAAAACATTATGCCAAGGACACAGAAGATCTCTTGGAAAATTTTCTAGAGGCACTAATGAATACCAAATCTACTATAATATTTCCTTACAACATGGGGTGAGTGTTTACTCTCTTGTATACTACAAATTCTATTTTTGTTTACTAGCTCGCTGTCAAGTGTAGTTGATGAGTTATATGCGCATGCCTACTTAATTATATAAACTTCTGCGCAGAGACCACTATATCCCCCTATATATTATCCTCGCGGATGGACTTGTTCAAGTGTACGACTCACTAGATACACCAGAACAATCATATGTGGACTTGTATTTTATGATAGAACAGTAATTTCAATCTTTATCGACCTCGCTTTCTTTCATTATTTCCTGATATCAAAAGTAATTATAATAACTCTTTCGTTCTTTTTCTTTGCCGGGTAGTGTTTGGAAAAAGATGATAGAAAAAAACCATCACGGTCGTTAATGGAAACCGAAGCTGAAGTGGAAAAAGATGCAGGTAATTAAGTAGTACTACTAGGTCCGCGCATCTCATTAATTCTATTTTCAATACCGTTATCATGCTCGATTATTAATTATCTTATTCAATTCTATTCTTTTGCAAAGTGCGTGGAGCATCCACAGGGGACAAATTTATGCGGAGTCCTCTGCGAGAACATTCGCATCCAGACCAAAAGTCATATACGTCGCAGAGGAGCACGTGAAATACAACTCCAGGTTTGGCAGATGATGTCGAAGCTCTCACCCAAGAAATGCTTTGTAGCACTTCAAGAGGAATTTGCGGCATTTCTTCTTCAACATGTCATTCATGTAAATGGAGAGCACTATTCCTTACCGCCGCCTCAATAATGCTAGTAAATCAGTACTAGAGAACTGAGATTTCATCCGGAGCACTAGCTAGCTAGTCCCGGCCGGGTTTTGGGCCTTAAGTTAATTATAAGTCCTGAATTTATATGGATGTGTAATTCCATTTGTATATATATATATACTATGTATGAGGTATTGTATATTATATTACATATATATATATGTGCATGAACTTGTGTACTGTTTACATTATGTAGCACCGTAAAATAAATTTGAAATGAATGGAAAACACAAAAAATAGAGAGGAAAATTAAAACCTAATTAAAAGCTCAAACAAAAAAAACAAAAGACTTAGTACCGGTTGGTATCACCAACCGGTACTAAAGGTCTTCCACCACCAGTCCACGCAGGCAGCCACGTGGAGGGCCTTTAGTACCGGTCCGTGGTCCAACCGGTACTAAAGGTCTAGACCTTTAGTCCCGACCCGTTAGTACCGGTTGGGGAACCGGTACTAGAGGTCCATCCGTCCCGGGACTATAGGCCTATTATGGACTAGTGCCGGAGGAAGGGGTGGACTCCTCGGGAGGAGCCGACGAGCCGACAGACCCGCGAACCGGCGCTCCCAGTGGAGCCGGAGGGTCCGGCGCGGCCGGGGAGCCCAGCGAAGCGGGTGAGTTCCCTTTTGCCCCCTCGATCAAGGACTATACGGATGACGACGATGATGATGATGACTTGATGATTCTGAACGAGCCTCCTCCCTCAGCGCGCCAGGGTCGGAGGAGCGAGGAGCGGCCGGCTCAAACCCTGGCGGCCGGAGCGGCCGGCCGGGGGAAGAGGCCGGCGCAGGGAGGGCCGGCTCGAAGCGGGTGAAGGTGGCCGCGTGGAAGCCGCCGCCACGTGCCAAGCGGGCCTTGCCCCTTGTCATCGGGTAAGGTTTTTTCCTCGTATGATTTTTCTTCCAGGTCGCCAACCGTCAAATGACCAATCCTTGGGTGCTGTAGTGACCCCATCAAGCTCCATGAGGAGAAGCCGGTGGGGGAGCCGACGGATGCCGCCAGCCGGCTGGCTCGCGAGCCCGCGGCCACCCAGCGGGAGGAGAAGAGGAGGCTTGCGGAGCTGCGAGCCTCCAAGTCCGGTATGCGAGGAGGGGCCTCGCACTCCGGGACCTCGAGCAGCTGGAGGCGGAGGGGATCGGTGGATCCTTCGTGGGTGTCGGACTCGGCAGCGAATCAACCCGCATGTCAAGGCATCCGTCAAGCGAGCCGCGAGAGGCGGCTACGGACCTGCTAGAGCCTCCGCCCACGCAGGAGACGGCCCAGGCAAGGGCAGCGATGATGGAGCCGGCTCTCGAGGCGGCCTAGCCTGAGGTGCCGGAGGTGACCTAGCCTTCGGCCGAGCCTGCCCGGGCCGAGGTGCTGGAGGTCCCGGCGGCATCGGAGGCGGCGCTGGAGGCGGTGGCCATGGAGGTGGAGGTGCCCTCCGTCGCGACCGACGCGTCAGAGCGGTAGGAGGAGGAGGCGGCGACGGTGCTAGGCGGGGGGGGGGGGGGCAGCAGGAAGCGACTCCCAGCCCCTTGCCGTCATCAACCCGCCCCCAACAGCTGGAGCGGCGGCGAGCTCGGGTGGCAGCGGCGGATGGGCCCGGAGGACCCTGCGGTCGATGCAAGAGGTGATCCACAACTAGGAAGCGTTGGCGAGCGCGCCGGCCTTGTCGGCCCCCCAAGCGGGCGGCCCGGTCCCTTCCTTTGCAGACTTGGGGAGTGTCTTGGACCGGTGCCGGTAGGAGCTGGCCCGGTTTGCGGAGGCGGCAGATGCCACCCTACAGCGTGCGGAGGTAAGCCATCTGCTTTGACTCAGATTTTTTAGTGGGGGCGCGTGAGCGCACCCACTGGGTGTAGCCCCCGAGATGTGTGCCGACTGATCGGCTGACGGGCAGCCCGACCGGATCTCTTTTGAGCGTGTCTTTCACCTTTGCCTTTTTGTGGTAGGAAGGAACCTCCCTGCGGCAGAAGCTATTCGCGGAGGCGGTCGCCATCCACGACCGCAGAAAATACGGCTTCTACCGCCTGGAGGAGGAGCTGGCTCGCGTGCAAGGTCAGTTGCACTTCGCAGGAGGGGCATGTAGCCCCTGGGAGTCGGCTAACGCCTGACGCGTCTTGTAGGTGACCTGGCCGTGCTTCAGGGGGAGAAGACCGGGCTTGTCTCCAAACGGGACCAGCTGGCACGAGACGTCTAGGTGTCCACGCATGAGACGGACCGGCTGGCCGCACTGCTGGTCGACGGGGAGGCGGCCCGAGACCGGCTCAAGGCCGAGGCGGCGAAGGAGGTGGCGGCCCAGGAGATGGCCGTCAAGGAGGCAGCTGACGTCGTCCTCAGGACTGTCGCCCTCCAAGGCGAGGTGACCCGTCTTGAGAGGACGCTCGAGGATGTCAGGGGTTCCCTCGCCGCGTCGGAGGCGGCTCGAGAGTCGGAGCGCAAGGCGACGCTCAACTTCGCCTTTGGAGTGGAAGACGTGATCGAAGGTAAGTTGCTTTTCCCTTTGCGGTTTCTTGTGTTTCAACTTGCCTTTCTTTCCTTCTCTTCTTCTTTCTTCCAGGGCGCTTTCCGGAAACTCAACGCCGCGTTGCACACGTCGTTGATGAGCACCGGGAGTACCTCCAGGAGTGCGGTCTCTCCATCGAGGAGGATGCCGCGTGGGACATGGACGAGATCGAACTCGCCATCGAGATGCGGATGACCCATCTCGAGCAGAGCGTGGAGCGGCTCAAGACCGCTGGCAAAGAGGTCATCGCCGTGTTGTGGCTGGGCCGCGGGAAAGCTCCGACGCACCGCGTGGCTCAGTGGCTGGAGCATGCCGTCCCCTGCCTTGAAGCCTGGAAGGCGTTGGCTGCCCAAGCCAGAGCGCAGATGGCGCTCCGGTTCATCACGTCATGGTACCACGGCATGGATCTGGGTCGGCTGGCGATCATGCGGGACATGTCGGCCGCGGAGCGGGAGGCCCGTGAGCTGGCCCTTGTTCAGCAGGCCAACGAGCTCGCATCGTATGTCGATGCGGACGAGTTCCTGCCGGCCCTTGGCGAGGATGGCGAGCCGCTACCCGAGGACTCCTTCGGCATCCCCCAAGGCCCGGCAGATGATGAAGTTGCTGACGAGAGCACCGACTCGAGCAGCAAGACGGCCGAGACCGAGGAGCCCGCCTTGAAGGCCAAGAAGGCCGATCCAAAGGCCGCGACCACCTCCGAGGCGAGAACCGAGCTGCCCCGCGATGCACTGGTTGGGGGCACGCCGGTTGGTGACGCGTCGGCGGCCTGAGCCCCCGGGCGTTTTTTATCTTTCTCTTTTTTCTCCCTGCATGTTAAGCTTGAATCCACCCACTGGGGGTGTTTATGTAATGAACTAAATGCTGTCCGTGGGACGCTTTTGCCTTAACATTTATGTCATTGAATAGTTTGCCTTATTACTCATGCCGCCCCATCCTTATCGTTTTTTGCGTGGCCGACTCTTTTCGTTTCTACTCCTTTTCCCCTTTGGTTTCGGCCTCGCCAGCCCGACAGCTGGGAACCGGTCTATAGCTGGGTCGGGGCGTCCGCCTCAAGGGAGCCGGTTCAAAACTTAGGAATCGCGAGGGCTTTTCGGGATAAGTAGAGTGGTAGAGACGCAGCGATGGTCCGGCTGGGCCTAGAAGGGGTCTCCCTTTGTTTTGACCTTTCGTGTGAGGCAAACCTTGCCACCCCGAGGCCTCATCAGCCGGACAGCCAGGAGCCGGTTCTGTAGCTGGTAAGGGTGGGGAGGTTTGGCCATCTCACATTACTTAGCCAGCTTCCAGAGAGGCATTCTAGGTCCAGCCGGCTTGCCCCCGGGCCCGGGAGCCGGGTCAGGGAGCCGGTAAGTGAGGAACACTTTTGAGGGACACGTAAATGGGGCGCGCCCCAAGAGCTGGCTTGGGGCGCCCATTGCATTCATAAGCCCAAAAGGGTGGTATACTGGTTTCTTCAGCAGTAAAATGGGCGCAGAAGGGCCGCGTTCCATGGGCGTTCCGTCTCCTCTCCGGAGGCATCTCTTTTGCGCTTCTGTGGCTTCTAAGCATCTATTAGATAGTATGCGTTGTTGTGAAGTGCCTTGCTGACGATGAATGGGAACTCCCATGAGGAGGATAGCTTGTGTTGCCCGGCTGTTTGCTAGATCCGCCTGAGGACCAGGTCCCCCTTGCGGAACGAGAGTGGCCGGATCCGCTTGTTGTGGTAGTGCCGGAGCTTCTGGTGGTAGATCGCCGTCCGGCTCAAGGCCAGTTCGCGAGCTTCCTCGAGTAGGTCGATGCCGTCTTCTCTTGCCTCCTTTGCGTCCATCTCCGTGTATAGGGTGACCCGAGGCAAATCGAACTCGATGTCGGTGGGGATGATGCCTCGGACCCATACACAAGGAAGAAGGGAGTGTAGCCGGTTGAACGGTTCGGGGTGGTCCTGAGACTCCAAAGGATGGCCGGTATCTCATTGATCCAGCAGCCGGCCGACCTTACCAGCGGCGTCACGAGTCGGGGCTTGATGCCGGACAGGATGAGGTCATTTGCCCTCTCGACCTGGCCATTTGACTACGGATAAGCAACAGAGGCCAGGTCGAGCCGGATTCATTTCTTGGAGCAGAAGCGCACGAGTGCGCCCTTGGCGAAGTTCGTGCCGTTGTCGGTGATGATGCTGTGGGGAACGTCGTAGCGCACTGTGATGTCGTCGATGAACCGGACGGCCAAGGGGTCGTCCAGCTTCTTGATTAGTCGCGCCTCGATCCACTTGGTGAATTTGTTGATAGCCACCAGCAAGTGCGTCATGCCGCCTCGAGCGGTTTTGAATGGGCCCACCATGTCCAGCCCCCAAACAGCGAAAGGCCACGAGAGGGGGATGGTTTGGAGGGCTGTTGTCGGGACGTGGCTCTGCGTGTTGAAGTGTTGGCAGCCCTCGCACTCATCAACCAATTTATTGGCCGCCTCGAGAGTAGTCGGCCAGAAGAAACCGTGGCGGAAATCCTTGGCCACCAGGGTCCTGGAGGCGGCGTGGTGCCCGCACTCACCCTGGTGGATGACGAGGAGGATCTCCAGACCCTTTTCTGGCTTGACGCATCGCTGGAAGACGCCAGTGGTGCTACGGTGGACGAGCTCGTTGTTGATGATGTCATAGGCCGTGGCCCGGCGTAGGATTTGCCTTGCCAAAGCCTCGTCCGGGGGCAGCTCGCATCGTAAAAGAAACGCTAGGATGGGCTGGGCCCACGAGGGGGCCGAGACGGGTGCCGGCCCAGGAGCCCCCAGAATTGGCTGATCAGCCCTGGGGACCGGCTCGGGAGCCCTCGAGACTGGTTGATCAGCCCCCGGGCCTGACTCGCCTGCCCCCAGGGCCGGTTGGTCGATGATCATCATGACAGCCGCATTGTCGGGGCCGATCGCCTCAGATGCCGCCGGCTCGATCGGAGCCGGCTGAGCGGCCGACGGTTCGGGAGCCGGTGGCGAAGGTGCCGGAGAGGCGGTCGGCACCGTTGATGGGCCGGTAGTGCCCGCCGGCATGAAGATTGACTTTGATGCTGGGGAAGGCTTGATCGACGACTTGAGAAGCCATTCAAGGGAGACATCGGTTGGGATGGCTTATCGGGTGGAGCTGATCTTTGCCAGCGCATCCGCCGCCTCGTTGTCCGCCCGTGGGACGTGATGAAACTCACAGCCCTCGAAGGAGCTGGTGAGCTGTTGTATGAGGAAGTGGTAGCTGGCCATGTTGGCATCCCTGGCGTCCCATTCGCCGGAGACTTGCTACAACACGAGGTCGGAGTCGCCGAAGCAAAGGATGCTCCTGATGCCGATCTCCTTGGTGAGCCGGAGGCCATGTTTTACTCGGCCACGTTGTTGGAGGCGGCGAAGTGGATCTGGAGGGCGTACTTGAGCTGTTCACCTTTTGGGGAGGAGAGTACTATGCCGGCACCCAGGATGGTCCTCATTTTCGAGTCGTCGAAGTGCATGCGCCAATGCGTGGAGTCTGGGGGAGGCGGGACGAACTCCGTCTCCGCCCAGTCGATGAGGAAGCAAGCCAATGCCTGCGACCTGATGGCGGTTCTTGGCTCGTACTGGATCTCATGTCAGTGAGGGCAATGACCCATTTGGCGATCCGGTCGGTGGAGTCCCGGCCGCTCATGATCTCGCCGAGCGGGGCCGTGCTCACCATCGTAATGGTATGCTCCTGGAAGTACTGCTTGACCTTCTTGGCGGCAAAGTATATGTCGTAACACATCTTTTGGTAGTGGGGTAGTTTTGCTTGGACGTGGAGAGGACCTCGTTGAGGTAGTAGACGGGCCATTGGACCAGCAGGGACTTGCCCTCCTCCGGCCGCTCGACCACCAGGACAACGCTGATGGCGCGCGTGGTCGCCATGATGTAGGTGAGCAGCGGCTCCTTCTCAGCCGGCACGGCCAGGATGGGCGCGTGGGTGAGCACCTTCTTGAGGCCGCGGAAGGCCTCGTCTGCCTCGTCAGGCCAGTCGAAGACGCCCGATCTCTTGGTTTGACCCAGCTCGGTTAGCGCCGTCTTGCGGAGGAGCCTGTAGAGGGGCAGGGCCTTCTCCCCTAACCGGCTGATGAACCGGCTGAGCAAAGCGAGGCAGCCGGTGAACTTCTGGAGGTCGTGGAGCCGGGTTGGCCTCGGCATGCACTCGATCGTGCTGATCTTCTCTGGGTTAGCTTCGATGCCGCGAGCGGACACGAAGAAACCCAAAAGTTGGCCGGCGGGGACGCCGAAGACACATTTCTCCGGGTTGAGCTTGATCTTGTACTCGCGCAAGTTCGCGAAGGTCTCCCGGAGGTCGTCGAGGAGGCTGAAATGCTTCTTGGTTTTGACGACGATGTCGTCGACGTAGACATGGACATTCCTGCCTATCTGAGGTAGGAGGCATTTCTACATGCATTGTTGGAAGGTGGCGCCTGCGTTCTTCAGGCCAAAGGACATGGTGATGTAGCAGTAGGCCCCGAAGAATGTAATGAAGGAGGTCATGAGTCGGTCTTCCGGGTCCAGCTTGATCTGGTGGTAGCCGGAGTAGGCGTCCAGGAAAGACAGCAAGTCGCAGCCGGCCGTGGAGTCGATGACCTGATCGATCCATGGTAGGGCGAAGGGATCCTTGGGGCATGCCTTGTTCAGGCTTGTGTAGTCGATGCACATGCGCCAGGTCTTGTTTTTCTTCAGCACTAGGACTGGGTTGGCCAGCCAGTCCGGGTGGAACACTTCCATGATGAACCCGGCTGCGAGCAGTCAGGCGATCTCTTCGCCTATAGTACGTCGCTTCTCCACGACGAAACGGCGAAAGGGTTGCTTGACCGGCTTGACATCCGGCCGAACGTGGAGTTTGTGCTCGGCGAACTTCCTTGGAACACCCGGCATGTCCTTGGGGGACCATGCAAAGATGTCCCGATTCTCACGGAGGAAGTCGACGAGCTCACCTTCCTATTTACTGTTGAGGCGGGAGCCGATGGTGACGCACCGAGCCAGGTTGGCCGGGTCGAGCGGGATTTGCTTGGTGTCTTTGGAGGGCTGGAAGGAGGCCTCGCCGACAGATTACGAGGGAGGAGCCCGCACGGGCGGCTGGCTGGCAGCAAGGGCCACGAGCCGATTGAGCCTCCATTTCTCCTCGGCGATCTCCAGGGCCTCGGCCAGCCGGCTGCCATCTCGAGCGCACTCGAGTGACATCTTGTAGTCGCCCTTGATGGTGATGATTCCCTTGTGACCCGGCATCTTGAGCTTGAAGTATGCATAATTGGGGACCGCCATGAAGCTAACAAGAGCCGGTCGGCCCAACAGCGCGTGGTAGGGGCTCGCAAGGTCCATGGCCGGGTCCACCGAAGAGGACGTCGAGTGTGATCTTGCCGACAGGGGAGCAGGACTTTCCAGGCACGATGCCATGGAAAACCGTCCGGCTTGCCTGCAGGTCTTCTATCTTCAGCCCCAGCTTATGCATAGTGTCGAGGTAGAGGATGTTGATGATGCTGCCACCATCTATCAACACCCATGAGAAGCGGCAAGTTCGCTCCTTGGTGGCGATGGTGGGGTCGAGAACCAAGGCGTAGCTGCCGGTATTTGGCATCACGGTAGGGTGATCGGCCTGGCTCCAAGTGACCGGCTTCTCTGACCAGTGCATGAACTGGGGAGTTGCCGGCATGGTGGCGTTCACCTCACGGCGGAGCTGGCGCTGGGCATGTTTGCCCGTCTCTTCACTGGTGAAGACGACGTAGCAACCGTCCTAGTTGGGAAACTGGTCAATTAGACGACCATCGTTCTGGGCCGGAGCCGGAGCTGGCGCTGGGGCGGTAGCTTGGGCCAGGGCCGACGCACGGGCTGGTGGCATGGGAGGAGCCGGAAGGCCGTCTCCCGGGGCCAATTGTTGTGAGAAGCTGCACTGCCAGAGCGTGTGTGTAGAGGGTTTGGCCCCCAAATGGTTCTTGCAAGGGAGGTCGAGCATTTTCTCGAAGGTGAGCTTTGGCTGCTAGGTAGCCTTGCCGGTGCGCTGGCACTGGCCAGAAGGCTGGGCAGTTGGCTCCTGGTCCTCGACGGTATTGACCTACCGGCTCCTGTAGTGGGGATCCGGTTGGTCGTTCTTGCGTTTGTTGTTCTGCGCCTGCCGGTTGTCGACAGCCAGCCGGGACATGGCCAGCGTTGTCGTCGCCTTGGCGGGTGGGGTCGTCTTGACCCGGATGGCTGAATTAGCCGTGGCAAGCGTGGCTGGCTCAGAGCATAGGAGCTTATGTTTGAGAGGGGTGCCGTCCCGGCAACCCTCAATGAAGTACTGCACGGCTTGCACCTCGTGCACCCCTTCACAGGAATTGCGGAGCTCGGTTCATCGAGTGAGGTAGTCGCAGAGGGATTCGTCCGGCCCCTGAACGCACATGGCGAGTTCACGGGGACGGCCAGGCCACTTGTAGGTGTCGGTGAAGTTGCGAATGAAGGCCTCCTCGAAGTCCGTCCAGGTGTTGATGCTGCCGACCGCCAGGCTGTTGAGCCAGGTGTGGGCCGAGCCGATCAACATGAGGGGGGCGTAGCGAACGGCTACGTGCTTATTCCCCCTGGCGATGCCAACCGCGGTGGTGTAGTTGATCAGCCAGTCTTCGGTCTTCGCGGCCCCCTTGTATTTTGGGGTGTCCCTAGGGAGCGTGAAACCGGTTGGGAACGGCTCGGTGCGGATCCGGGGGCCGAAGGAAGCTGGACCAATCGAGCCCTCCTCCTCGAGGAGGGCGGATTGCGTGAGTCTATTGAGGCGGTTGCGGGCGTCATTCTTGCTGCGGGGGACGCGTGGTCCGAGCCGAGCCGAGAGCTCGAGACGGGCGGTGGGTGGCACCGACTGCCCTGACTAGCGCCGTGGGGGCGGCGTGTGCCCATGGCTGCGCCGGCTGCCGGATGCCAGTGCTTTGTGGTGGCAGCCGCTTCGAGGTGGATCGTTGGTGCGCCGGTTGCTGACAGACGGCTGCTCGCTCCCCGGCATCTGGGAGGGCTGGGGGTTGTTTGCTCTAGCCCGGCGGTCAGAAACGTGAGGGGAGCAGGAGTATTGGGCCGCCTGGCGGCTGGCAGTTCCCGTGCCCTCACGCTCGGGCCGGGGGCCTTCAGTGGCAGCGCCGCCCGTCGCGAGCAGATGCTACTGCGCATCGGCAGCATCGATGAGCTCCTTGATGTGGCGCTCGTGGGCGGCACGCTCTTCACCCTCCAAGGTGGCCAATTCCTCGTAGGCCACCATGAGAGCCTGTAGGTTGGCTGCGGGGGTGTCGTAGACGAGCATCTTGCCGTTGAGGATTTCGGCGACCACGCGACCATGGTCGCGCACATCCCCACACCGGTTCGGCTTTGTGCCAGCCGGGGTGAGTCCGTAGGTGGAAGCGTACTCCCGCTATGTCGCGTCCATGCGGCACCGCGTGGCTGTGAGGGTGGTGGCGTCCTCGAACAGGATGCGATGAGCCGCCTCGAGATCATCCGCGGCGGTGTCGGGGTTTGCCGTCGGGGTGATCGGAGTGCTCAAGCCCTAGAGGGCCACGCCGAGCTGGTCGGACGTGCCGACGCGGACAGCGGCAGCACTAGCCGCGACCCGTGCCCGTCCAGAAGCGGTGGAGGAAGTGATGGCCATCACTTCCACGTGACCATGAGGGCCGCTGGACTGAGTCACATCGAGTGTGCCCACGGCCGTGGGCGGACCGGTGCAGATGAGCACCTTGGGGATACTCGTCAGCGGTCGGAGTCTCGGCAAGGCTGAGCCTGCGCGTCGATGTAGGCCGTGAGGCCGACGGAGTTGCCCGCAGGGCGTGCCGAAGCAAGCCCCACAAGCCCCCACAGTTTTGCCGGGACGAGCGATGACGGCGGGGAATGGCAAGGGGTCCCGCCTGAAGCATAAATCCGGCCGACACCGTGTACGGCCCCAAGGTGGGCGCCAACTGTCGTCGTTTTCTCACGACAGATGCCATAGGGTGGCTTATCGTAAGTGGTTGGGGCCGAAGGACGCCGACGGGTTCTGGGTGCGAGATTGGGCACAAGCCGTGATGACACACGATGTACCCAGGTTCGGTGCCCTCTGGAGGAGGTAATACCCCTAGTCCTGCTTGGTTTAGTTGCATGGATGGGTATAGATACAAAGGTGCTCATGGAGCTGTGTCTATAGGAGGAAGAAGGGGCAGCCGTCTCCTCTGCCCCCATTGCTAGAAGGGTTTGTGTGTGTGTAGAGATGATCGTCTGTCCCCGTTGCATGGGGGCTCGGGGGTTTTATAGGCCAACCCCCCGGCTCTTATAATATGTTCTAAGTACAAAGGTGGGGGGCAGATGGCAGTCTCTCCGGATGGCCAGAAGGTGCCGCCATTCGTGCCGTCTTGTCCTTTGTAGGGGCCACCGGCTGAGCGGTCCCATCTCCTACTGGGGCCCGCCAGCCGGCCCGATGATTGGCCCTCACCCACCTGCCGCGGCACGGGCCGCCGGGTTGGTATGGCCGACTGCATTGTAGCCACGCCAGGGCAGGTAATCGAGTGGCGAGGGCGTGTTGGCACTGTTCCCACGCCCGGTCGCGCTCGCCGAGGTCAGCGGCCGGGACGGTTGGACTGTAGCCATGCGCTGTAGTGCGTCACCGGCCACTGTAGCCACAGGGCCACCTGTCGTGCCGGACGCGTCGCATCATCGTACCCGCGCACAGAGGGACGAGATGTCGCATGTCCATCCCAAGGTCAATGGAAGAGTCGGCCCGAAGGCAGCTGGCCATGCCCAGCCGGCCGAAGGTCTAGCCGGCTCCTCGACCAACCGTCCGAGGCACCAGCCGGCACCGGCTTGTGTCGGACGTCCTCCAGCCGGCCACGGCCAGCCGGTCGCGTAGTTTTTCTTCGAAGCGAAAGGGGGAAGACCCTGTTGCTTTGGCCTACCTAGGGGTAATAACCCCGTCAAATATGTTTAGTTGGTAGTGGGGAGAGTGGAGGCCTTAGTGCTCCCGACCTCGCCATTCTTCGCCATGCTTTATTTGCTGATACAACTTTTAGTCTGGGTGCTATGGTGGCCCAACGGTTGAACTTAAACCGTTCAAGGGGGGCCCATATTCGGAGGTATCTATGCATCTCGTCTAGCCAAACACTTTGAGATACCCATTAGGCTTGACGAGGAAGAGGAAATGCTGCTACCCGCGAAATATTTAGACTATGACAGTATGGTAACTCATGATGTTATTAGGAAGAATGATGATAGGAGGCCGCTTTATAACTTAGTGTTTAGTCAAGGTACTTGTGAGATTATTGTCCTGCCTTCTTCTTCCTTCTTCGATATTCATTCCGACAGGTATGCTATTATGCCCGAGGACATTTACAGATATTGGGGTCTGACGCAACCCCTAGCACCTGAGCCAGCACCAACCCTTGATCCGTATCCGGATCCGGTTTTTCAGTGGGAACCATAGGAGCTCGTCAACCAGTAGAACCCTCAGGACCCTCAGGATTATCTAGGAGAGGGTTATTTCCAGCCATGGCCCTAGTCTAACTTAGGCCGAAAGCCTAAGCTTGGGGGAGTACGTATTTCTCACCAACTTTACAGTCATGTTCACACACACTCACTTAGTAGTCATTGTTCATACCTTTTGATTGTACCATCCATGGTAGTTTATTTCTTATTTCCACTTTCTTCTTGTGTGTTTAATTAACTTTGAGCAAAAATTCAAAAAAAATTAGTTATAGCTTTACCTTCTAGTTTGTTTAGTTGTAGCATTTAAAAGAAAACCCAAAAAGATTTTCCGTTCTCCTGCTTGTTGGGAGCTTTCCCGTGTAAATAGTTTTTCTCGTTCTTGTTTTGAATTTTCTTTCTTTGGGTCATAAGGAGAAGACTGCAATGAAAATGTTGAGTGGATCTCATATGCATTATTGTTTATCTATCAGAGAGCCCATATTACCTTGCCTTCTCCTTTGAGTTATTGTTTGCAGATTCCAGCTTAGTCCAATGCATGTGTACGCTTATTATTATTCACACCGTTTGATCGTGCAAGTGAAAGGCAATAATGATGCTATATGACGAAAAGATTGAGATGGAGAAAAGATGGTATGAGCTCGACCTATTTTGCTTTTGTAAATATGATTGGCTCATCGCTCTGAATTCAGTTCCTTATGGGTGAACCATATTTGCAATGACAATTAGAGATTATAGTTACTCATGCCATGCTTAATGAGCTAAGAGTGTATAATGGTTTGTCTTGAGTGCCAACATGCATATTAAAATGGTTGTGATGTAGTATGATAGGATGGTATCCTCCTCTGAATGATTCAAGTGGCTTGACTTGGCACATGTTCATGCATGTAGTTGAAACAAAATCAACATAGCTTCTACGATATTTATGTTCATGGTGATTTATATCCTACTCATGCATGCACTCAATGTTGGTTAATCTCAAAGCATGTTGATGACTATTGTCGCTCTCTAGTTGGTCGCTCCCCAGTATTTTGCTAGGATTCACTTGTACTAAGCGGGAATACTGCTTGTGCATCCAATTCTTCAAACCCAAAGTTGTCCCATATGAGCCCACCATACCTACCTATATGCGGTATTCACGTACCGTTCCAAGTAAATTTGCATGTGCCAAACTCTAAACCTTCAAATAATTATTCTGTTTTGTATGCCCGAATCGCTCATGTAGTGACTGGGGGCTGTCAATATCTTCCATGCTAGGTGGGTTATTCTCACGATATGTGTTTATTCACTATCATTCATGAGAAAGTGGCTGGTATTCGGGATGCCCAGTTCCATGCTCAAAATCAAATCAAAATATAATGAAACAAAACTCCCCTAGGACTGTGTTTGTATGGATGGTACCCGTGGATTTGGCTAGCCATGGAGTGTGATTGATTGGTGGAGGGGGAGTAAAAACTTTATCATTCTATTTGGGAACCGCCTATAATGTATCTAGCATGGAAGGTGCTGAAATCTCTTGGTCGTTATTATGGCAATGAAAGCATAATGCTCAACATTGTTATTCAGTCATGTTTTAAAAGCTCGAGCTCTGGCACCTATGCAAATCAATTCTTCCCTCTGTGAAGGGCATATCTACTTACTTTATTGCTGAGTCATCATCCTCTTATAAAAGTCACCAGTTAGAGAGCACCATAGTCATTTGTATGTTTTGCTATTAATTGATATTGAGTATGAGTGTGACCGGATCTCTTTTACCATGAATTACAATGTCTAGTCAGTCCTTGTTCTTTAGAGGTGCTCTGCATTTATGTTTTGCGGTCTGAGAAAGCGATAGCAAGATTCCATTATATCATATTTTATCATGATTGTTTTGATAAAGGTGTTGTCATATGATATTTATTATTATTTTTCGCTAGTTTATTATGTCATTGATATGAGTAAATGTGATACCTAAATGTTATTGTGAACATGGTCAGTCTATAATCTTTGCTGAAAATCTGAACATCAATTAGACATATCTACAACAACAAGATCAAACAGAGTTTGTAAAAGTTTTTCTTTATCACTTTCAGTTTATCAATTGAATTGCTTTAGGACAAGCAATGGGTTAAGCTTGAGGGAGTTCATACGTCTCCATCGTATCCACTTTTCCAAACTCTTTCACCCTTGTTTTGGACTCTAATTTGCATGATTTGAATGGAACTAAACCGGACTGACGCTATTTTCAGCAAAATTGCCTTGGTGTTATTTTTGTGCATAAATAAAAGTTCTCAGATTGACATGAAAATTTACGGAGATTATTTTTGGATTTAATAAAAAATACTGGCGGAAGAATAAACCGAGGGGGGCCACCCACATGTGAAAAGCCCACCAAGCACAACCACCCCCTGGTCGCGCCTGGCAAGCTTGTGGGCCCCCTGTGGCTTCGCCGACCTCAATTCCAACCCTATATATTCCTATTCGTGGAGGGAAAAATCAAGGAGAAGAGTTCATCGAGTTTCACGATACGGAGCCGCCACCACCTCCCGTTCTTCCTCAGGAGGCCAGATTTGGAGTCCATTTTGGGCTCCGGAGAGGGGAAATCGACACCATCATCATCATGAACCATCCTTCATCATCAATTCCATGATGTTCTCCAACGTTCGTGAGTAATTACATCATAGGCTTGCTAGACGGTGATGGGTTGGATGAGATTTACCATGTAATCGAGTTAGTTTTGTTAGGGTTTGATCCCTAGTATCCACTATGTTTTGAGATTGATGTTGCTATGACTTTGCTATGCTTAATGCTTGTCACTAGGGCCCGAGTGCCATGATTTCAGATCTGAACCTATTATGTTTTCATGAATATATATGTGTTCTTGGTCCTATCTTGCAAGTTGTAGACACATATTACGAGTTATGATCCGCATCCCCCAGGGTGACAATAACTGGGATTCTTTCCGGTGATTACCGTAGTTTGAGGAGTTCATGTATTCACCAAGTGATCACGATTTGGTTTCATTCTATATTAAAAGGAGGCCTTAATATCCCTTAGTTTCCATTAGGACCCCGCTGCTACAGGAGGGTAGGACAAAAGATGTCATGCAAGTTCTTTTCCGTAAGCACATATAACTATATATGGAATACATGCCTACATTACATTGATGAATTGGAGCTAGTTCTGTCTCACCCTATGTTATAACTCTTGCATGATGAATGCCATACGACATAATTATCCATCACTGATCCATTGCCTACGAGCTTTTCACATATTGATCTTTGCTAAGTTACTTTTCCATTGGTACTGTTACAATCACTACAAAACTGCTACTGTCACTTTTGCCATCGTTACCGTTACTTACATACTACTTTGCTACTAAATATTTTGCTGCAGATATTAAGTCTTTTAGGTGTGGTTGAATTGACAACTTAGCTATGAATACTCGAGAATATTGTTTGGCTCCCCTTGTGTCGAATCGATAAATTTGGGTTGAATAATGTACCCTCGAAAACTGTTGAGATCCCCTATACTTGTGGGTTATCACACATGGATCTGAATGTCGCATACCTATTGACTAAACCTCTTCCAAGGGCTACACATAATTAACACCACTATATGGGTATTAGATCATTACATTGTAAATCAAATAGTGATGTGAGCTAGTTTATTTACTCTAGTGCAAGTGGGAGACTGTTGGAAATATGCCCTAGAGGCAATAATAAAGTGGTTATTATCATATTTCCTTGTTCATTATAATCATTTATTATCCATGCTATAATTGTATTGATTGCAAACTCAAATACATGTCTGGATACATAGACAACATTGTGTCCCTAGAACGCCTCTAGTAGACTAGCACGTTGATCAAACATGGTCAAGGTTTCCTAGACATAGACATGAGATGCCATTTGACAATGGGATCACATAATTAGGAGAATGATGTGATGGACAACTATGAACGTAGCATACGATCGTGTCAGTTTATTGCTATAGTTTTTTGCATGTCAAGTACTTGTTCCTATGACCATGATATCATGCAACTCACTGACATCGTAGGAGTGCCTTGTGTGTACCAAACATCGCTTCATAATTGGGTTACTATAACGATGCTCTACAGGTATATCCGAGGGTGTCTGTTGAGTTGGCATGGATCGAGACTCAGATTTGTTACTCCGTATGATGGAGAAGTATCTCAAGGCCCACTCGGTAATGCAACATCACAATAAGCCTTGCAAACAAAGTGAATAAAGATTTAGCCACGGGATCTTGTATTACGGATCGAGTAAAGAGACTTACTGGGAACCAGATTGAACTAGGTATGGAGATACCGATGATTGAATCTCGGGCAAGTAACATACCGATGAACAAAGGGAACTGCATACGGGATTAACTGAATGCTTGACATAGAGGTTCAACCGATAAAGATCTTTGTAGAATATGTAGGGACAAATACGGGCATCTAGGTCCCGCTATTGGTTATTGGCTGTAGAGGTGTCTCGGTCATGTCTGGATAATTCTCAAACCCACAGGGTCTACAAACTTAACGTTTGGTGATGATATAAGTATAGTGAGTTGTTATGTTGGGGACCAAAAGTTGTTCGGAGTCCCACATGAGATCCCGAACATGACGAGGAGCTCCTGAATAGTCCGGAGGTAAAGATTGATATATGGGATAATGGTGTTTGGTCTTTGAAAGGGTTCCGAAATTCACTGGAAGGGGTTTCGGATGTATCCTGAAATGTTCGGGTCCAAGAACAATTTATTTGGGCCAAGGGGTAAAGCCCACGAGGATTTAGGAAGTGCAAAAAAAGAGTTTTGCGGAGGCCAGGGGCCAGACGCCAGGGACCCTGGCGTCTGGGGCCAAACGCCGAGGACCCTGGCATCTGGTCTTGGAGTTCGATGAGGCTCTTTCGCCAAGCCAACTTTGAGGAGGCTCTTTCTCCAAGTTTCGACCCAAGGGCTGAACATATAAATAGAGGGGCAGGGCTAGCACCCAGAACACATCAAGATTTCCCCAAGCCGTGTGTCGGCAACCCCTCCCTCTAGTTTATCCTCTGTCATAGTTCCCGTTGTGCTTGGCGAAGCCCTGCAGAGATTGTTCTTCACCACCATCGTCACTATGTCATCGTGCTGTCGGAACTCATCTACTACTTCGCCCCTCTTGATGGATCAAGCAGGCGAGGACGCCATCAAGCTGTACGTGTGTTGAACGCGGAGGTGCCATCTGTTCGGCGCTAGATCATGATTGGATCGCGGGACGACTTGCGATTTGGATCGTGAAGACGTTCGACTACATCAAGCACATTTCTTTATGCTTTCGCTTAGTGATCTACAAGGGTATGTGGATCCGATCTCTCCTCTCGTAGATGCTCATCTCCTAGATTGATCTTGGTGAAGCGTAGGAAGTTTTTTGTTTCCCATGAAACGTTCCTCAACAGTGGCATCATGAGCTAGGTCTATGCGTAGATGAGATCACGAGTAGAACACAAAGGAGTTTGTGGGTGTTGATGCTGAGATTGCTTCCGCCCTTGGTCTTTTCTTGAATTAGTGATATTGTGGGATGAAGCGGCCCGGACCAACCTGACTCGTCCACGTACAAGAGATCGGTTCCATAGACTGACATGTGACTTACTTGCATAAAGATGGCTGGCGGGTGTATGTCTCTCCCACCTTAGTTGGATCTGATTCAACAAAGGCGGTCCTTGAGAAGGTTGAATATTAATTTGTGTATCACCTTTGTGGTTTTGCATAGGTAAGAATCGTTCTTGCTAGATGCCCATAGCAGCCACGTAAAACATGCAACAACAATTAGAGGACGTCTAACTTGTTTTTGCAGGGTATGTTGTGATATGATATGGCCAATGACATGATGAGATATATGTGATGTATGAGATGATCATGTTTTTTATAGAATATCACAACTTTCATGTCGACGAGTACGGCAACCGGCAGGAGCCATAGGATTGTCTTTAATTATTGTATAACATGTGTGTCAATCATTAAGCGCTATGTAATGCTTTACTTTATTGCTAAGTGGTAGCAATAGTAGTAGAAGCTGGTGGGCGCAACAACCCCGATGGATACACAATGATGGAGATCATCATGATGGAGATCATGGTGTTATGTCGGTGATGATGGAGATCATGTCGGTGCTTTGGAGATGGAGATCAAAAGCACAAGTTCATGGCCATATCATGTCACTTATGATTTGCATGTGATGTTAATCCTTTTATGCATCTTATTTTGCTTAGGACGACGGTAGCATTATAAGGTGATCCCTCGCTAAAATTTCAAGATAAAATGATGTTCTCCCCGAGTGTGCACCATTGCAAAAGTTCATCATTTTGAAGCACCACGTGATGATCGGGTGTGATAGACTCTGCGTTCACATACAATGGGTGGAAGCCAGCGTTGCAAGTGCAGAACACTCAAGTTAAACTTGATGATCCTAGCATGTATAGACATGGCCTCAAAACACAAGAGACCGAAAGGTCAAACATGAGTCATATAGTAGATATGATCAACATGGAGATGTTAACCATTGAAACCACCTCATCGCACGTGATGATCGGACTTGGGTTGGTGAATTTGGGTCATGTATCACTCGGATGACTGGAGGGATGTCAATGTGAGTGGGATTTTTTAAGTACTATGATTAAGTAAACTCATTATCTTGAACAATAGTCTTAGTAACCTTTGCAAATTTATGTTGTAGATCAATGGCTCGCGCAGTAGTTCCCCTGAATTTCAATGTGTTCCTAGAGAAAGCCAAGTTGAAATATGATGGAAGTAACTTTGTAGACTGGGCCCATAATCTGAGGATTATCCTCACGGCTGCCCAAAAGGTTTACGTCCTTGATGCACCACTCGGTGAAGCACCCGCTCCAGTGTCGTCTACAGACGTTGTGAACGCCTCACAGGCGCATTCTGAAGATTACTCAGTGGTTCAATGTGCAATGTTTTATGACTTAGAACCGGTACTTGAAAGGCGTTTTCAACGTCATGGAGCATATGAGATGTTCCAAGAGTTGAAGTTTATATTTGAGAATAATGCCCGGATCGAGAGGTATGAGACCTCCGATAAGTTCTATGCTTGCAAGATGGAGGAGAACGGGTTTGTCAGTGAACATATAGTCACAATGTCTGGGTATTTGAACTGTCTGACTGAGTTAGGGATGCCCCTTCCACCAGAGGTGATCACTGACAGAGTTCTTCAATCATATCCACCACGCTACAAAAGATTCATGATGAACTATAACATGCACGGGATGAACAAGTGTAACATCCCAAACTTTGGAATGTTATAATAATTATTAGAATGATTGTTTGTTTGTTTGTTTGAGTGATTGAAAGTGATTGAAATTTGAAACTTTTTGAAACTTTTGAAAGTTTAATGAGAGGGAATGAAATGACTTTCCCAAAACCTTCAATCTGCATTTTGATCACCAGGAATTCAAATTATTTTCATCACAAAACCCTAGAGTGAAGATGACATGACTTCTTCCATTTAAAGAAATGAAAGGGATTTGAAAATGATTTGAATTTCCATTTTGAAAATATTTCAAATTCAGAAAACTTTATGCAACTCAATGATTTTTATGAGAGAAGATAATATGACTTCTTCAAATTATATGAAATATGAGTTGGCAGTTTAAAATAAATCTTTGAATAGTGAATGTGAAAATCTCTGGATTTTCTTTTGGAATCATTTCATATTTGGTTCCTATTCCAATTTTCAAAGTATTCAAACCCCTGACAAAAATTTGAGAGGAGTAACATGACACTCCACACCAGGGACTTCTTGGTGATTTATTTGAATAATAAAAACCAGGGGTTATTCTGAAAAAAAAATATTTGCAAAGGGATTTAAAAGCAAAAGGGCAATTTCTGAAAATAATATTTTTTTCCAAAGTATTCAAATGCAAGAATAAAAATGTCCATTAAATGGCATTTATTATTCTGTTAATTTTTGTATAAAATTTGAATATATTTGGAATTAATTCGAATGCATTGAACAAGTTTTATGGCTCTGGTAAAATCATAAATAGAAAACGGTAACGGTTTATAATAAAACCGGCCGGCCCACAGCCTTTAAAGCCGAATTCATTTCGTAACGGTCGCCCGCTGACTACGCTCGCCCTTGCTCTCTCGCTGACACCCTGGCCCCACGCGCCCGATCGAAACTCCCGCGCGGTCACTTCCTTCCTCCTCTCGCGCCCGACGCCGTCGCCGGATCCCCTCGCCGCGGACCCCCTCCCTCCTTTACTCCCCCTACCCCGCACTGCTCCTATAAGTACCCACCGCTTCCCTCCCTCCATTCTCGTTGTTTCCCCCTCTCCTCGAGCCTTCCCCTCGCCGGAATCACTCGTCGGACTTCACCACGGCCGCCGCGCCATTTTTGCTCCACAGCTCCACTCTGACCTCCCCGAGCGCCACCGAACCCTCCTTCGACCTCACCGCACCCGTGCGCACCACCCCACCCCTCTGCTTTGCCGGAGACCCCCTGGAATGCCCTAACCTACGACCTCGCCGGAGCCCCACCTCCACCGAGCCGCCCCGGAGCTCGTGCCGCTCGCTCCTGTCGCCTTCGAGCCTCGCCGACGCCACCATCGTCATCGCCACGCTCGCCGCCGTCTACCGGACCTTTTCCCCGACACCAAAGACCATCGGAGGCGCATCCCCAGCGACCTCGACGCCTCTGCCGTCGCCGGAACCCTCGCCGGAACCGGCAACCACCACGGTGAGCCTCTCTCCCTCTCCCCTCCGTCAGATCTAATTTCTACGGTCTAGATTAGATTTTTTTTTTAATTCGCGAACCGGTATGTGCTAAGGTCCGGTCGTCCGCCCGAAAACCCCCTCTCGCGCACACTAGCCAGCCAATCAGGAGATGCCACGTGTACCCCTGTCCGTCAGAAAATGGATTTTTCATTTCTGATTTAATTTCTGTTTCCAGAATAGTTCCAGATTTGTTTTGCTTATAACTTTTATGTTTTTAATTGTTTTTAATTGATTTCTTTTGCATTAGATCACAAATTTCGTCTAGTTTCTGTGAATACCAAATTTGACTATGTTTGAATAATTCAATTTGAATTTGGACAGATTTGATTTAAATTTTGTTTTCTGAATATCTTGAGTTCTAAAATGAATTTTTGAATGATTCTTTTTCCTACTTGTCACTAGTAACCATAGCTATCATTTGGTAGATCTTGAGAATTTTTAGAGTAAATTTGATTAGGGTTTTAACTATAAACAGAATCTGTTTAGTTTGTTAATATAGTTTAATTAGTTTTATTTTGTTAGTTTAAATCTGAGTTAATTATATATTTGATTTAGTATATTCTGTTAGTTAAAATTTAGGTGAATTACTTGTTGTTGAAATAAAAATAATTTGCTTAGTTTACTACCATGTTGTTATAGGAACACTATACATTTTCAAATAGGTTTAATTTGTGATAAACAAACTAGTTAGTAATAGCTTATTCCAACAAAGTTTTATATAAATAGATTCTGTTTTCAAATAAAAATTTGTACTTATTCCTTTCTGTTAAGAAATGCTTAGTTAATAAAAAAAAAATTTAGTTTTGCTCTATTATGATAGGAAAACTATATCCTTAATCATTAGGTAATGTCTTATAAAACAATTTAGTTTTTCATAGAAATTATTTTCACAAAGTTTTAGATGACTTAATTCTGTTTTATAATAAAGATTTTATTTAATTACTTTCTGTTAACTAAGTTGTTTCATAATTTGTTTTCTCTTAGTTTATGGTTGTGCTTGTAGTTAAGTTCATTAGGCAAACACTTGTGTTGTTTAGAATATTGTTTGTATAGTTTTACTTGTTCTTCAAAAGTAATTCATTTTGCTAACAAAATATTTACTAAAATCCTTTTATTATATTTTACTTTGTTTTGGGTTTTGTGTTACTTTTGAATTTGTTGGAGTTTTGTGTTTCAACTTTGTCTTAAGTATTTCTTTCATCAACCTTCTTGATTTTGTTTCTTGTGTTACCTTGTGATTGTTAGAATTGATTGCTAGTATGATTGCTTATATGTATGCAATGTTTGCTACAGATTTCATCGGAGAGTGACGTATAGTCTATCAAGTTATTTCTGAGAGCGATCTTTATCTTCATCAACAGTACAGGCAAGTTCACCTTGACCATCTATTTCATACCTATGTTTTTATTGCATGTAGTGACATCATTCAACATATCCCTCCCGTAGTGTTATTGAAATTCTTGTAGTTGAGTAGAATGCATGAGGTAGGAACCCACCACTGGTTACTAAAGCCCCGGGAACGCTAGTTAGTGCAATGCTATGCTAAAGTAGACGGGGTCTGGTATGAGTGTTCGTGAGTGGTGTGAAGAAGGACTCCACGTCAAAACGACGACTTCATGAAGACATCTTCAAGTCCTGCATCTTCAAGACCTCAAGACTTCAAGACTCGAGAAGACAAGTTTTCAATACACACTACTGGGTGAAGGATGGTTGATTGGGCACCCTGGAGAAACCAGTGAGTGGTCGGGATGCATGGAGAAGCGCCATGACATCTTGCGGAAAGCTTCACCCAGACTCAAAGAGAAGGATGAATACTTCATGCCCGGAAGCTTACCTGTGTAGCCACAAGTCATTATGGGCTCTGGCTTGGTTGATCTTTGTTGTGACTCTGCTGGGCAGTGCTACGAGATGTAGTCGACGTTAGGATTGGGATGGGCACTGTCGGACAGTCAGGGAAGCACTCTGAAAGACCATGTTTCTTTCATCCTGTTCTCAAACACCAGGCAGTGCGAGGACTTACCAGGAGGGAAAGAATCTTGTGGGTAAAGTACACAACACTCTGCAGAGTTAAACCTAATCGATTAGCCGTGTCCCCGGTTACGGACAATTTGAGCTTCTAGACTTGGATCTATCTCTGAACTCTCAACACTGGACTGATAACTAATTGTGGGCAACTTATGATACTTATGGGCATTTGGACATCGGTTGGCGGAACCATGTCATGATAGGTAACTCTATAGTGAAATTCCTGATATTCTTTTGTTGTAGGAAAATAAAATCAGCTTTTACGCAAAAAAACTTAGACACAGAGCCACAAAGCCTTTGCATATAGAATAGTCTTTATTCTTCTGATCTACTATGGTGATCTTGCCGGCATATTCAAAATGCTGACCTACACGGCTGCAATGTTTTATGTTGCAGATACTCTCCTACGACGGGTAAGAGTACGATTCAGGGTTACGGTCCACACTCAACTTGCCGTTGGTGTTATTGGGACTCCACTCCCGTTGACTGTATCCGCTGCTATTTTAAGGTATATATCAGTTTTATGCTATTTACATGTGATTGCACTTTGATATATACATTGATGTACTGTGTGTGCCAGCATACTGATCCAGGGATGGCACAGAAAACACAGAGGCTTGACTCGTTTTGAGTCGGGTCGCTACAGAAATGGTATCAGAGCACATGTTGACTGTAGGACGTGACCCTAGAAACTGGAAAGCCCTTAGGAAATGATTTCTCAAAAAACTTTGTTTTCAAAAGACCTTCTACTTCTCATCTTATTTGAGCTTTATCAAATGATCTCTCCTACTTCAAAAAGTTAGAAAATACTCTTTCCCCTTGACTCCACTAAGGATCAACTGAAGCCCTCCAAGAAGGACAAGATATCGAAACAACTGATGGTCCTTTCCAAGTATAGAAGATTTCACCATGCATTAGAAGAATTGAAGCTATACAAGTTGAAGACTATACAGATCTGAAGAAATTGAAGACCATGAAGAATTTCCAAGATATTATGCCCTAGAAGACCAAACCCCTGTTGTATACTTACGTTAGATACGATGATTTGTGAGCTGTCATTTGTGTGTAATTTTCGACGGCCACAACTAAAATCTATTTTCAAAACCATTGTTTGTATTGTGTGTATCCCCTCCTTTCTCTCTACCATCTCATCCCAAAACCTTGAACCCAATAGATGGCATATGAAGCTGGACTTGTACTTTTTGGACCAATGACCCAGTTAGAGGCAGAAGTATGGATTCACAACATGGATAATCACTTCAGGAGCAACTCGATAGCACAGAAGTATAAGGTTCAATATGCTCTCCAGCACTTTACCCAAAGTGCCGCAACTTGGTGGAAAATGCATCATGCCATACAATGATTTAATGGAGCAAAGAATTGCGAAGAACTCAAGAAGACTTTGTTAAGATCCCGTCTCATTCAGAAGCATTGTGTTATCCCGATGAAGAAGACCCGAGCATGTAAAATCTATGGAGAAATAGGACACACCCAGGAAGAACACAAGGAAGGATGTCCTTATTGTGAAGAAAATCACCCTGCTGAGGAATGCCCAACTGGGCAGGTGACATGTTTCTTGTGTGAAGGAACCAACCACTACCCGGCTCAATGCCAAATATACCCCAAGGTACAAGAAGTCATCAAGCAACAGAAGGAAGCCATGAAGGAAGCCTTCAGAGAAAAGTTAGGAGAACTTGTGATGAAGGAAGATGTTGAAGACCCTGATGGAGAAGGATTAACCAGATTTTACTCCAATGCCTGCTATCCTTGTGGAGAAGAAGGACATTTCTCACAGGACTGTACGAAGGAAAGAAAAGAGTATCTGGGAAATTTTCCGACAGAAGAAGTGGAGTTTGATCCACAGGAAATTGAACTTTTGATCGGAACCAAGGAACCCAAGAAGAGAAACCGAAGACTTCCTCTGAACAACCCAATTTCTACGAAGAAGGATCTGAGTCAGATCATGTGTTTCAGGTGCAAGAATTTAGGCCACTATGCTGATAAGTGTCCAAGAAAGGAATCAAGAACCCAAGGAGCAAGCACCAACATCAAGAAGCCCCGAGATATGTCAGAAATCATTTGTTTTCAGTGCAAGAAGACAGGACACTACTCCTATACCTATCCAGAGAAGAATGGCTAAGCATGAGTAGTCTGAGTTTTGGATTCTGGATGTAACAAATGTAATAAGTAGCACTCTTACAATTTTGGAGTTATGTAATGGAAGTCTTAGAGTTTGTAATAAATTCATGAGTCAATGGAAATTATGGTGTCATGATTTATCTTATGTTGAAATATGTGAGTTGTTACTCTATGACCCAAGATCTCTGACCAATTTTCGAGGATATGAGAAAATATGGTCTATGCATACATGAGTGCATTTCATTTTAAGTGTGGTAGTAACCACAGGTACCTTTTCCGGATTAAGGAGTTTGGATAAGTGAATACAGATGAAGGGAATGTGGAATCATATCCAAACTGTCTGGATGATAACCTTTGTGACAAAGTGATTTTGAAGTTGGAATGACGAGAAAAGGAATGATTGTGATGAAACCATACCCAAGGTTAAACAGACCAATGGAAAGGAAAATGGATTCTGTAGAGTGGAATCTAGACAAGAATAAGTCTGTGATTTGTTACCTCAAGGGCATGATGTATTGAATTGAAGGTAATGTTGGAATATGGATCGATAGTCACCCCACGGGTGAGATGAAGTTGTTCAAGTATTCAAGTGAATCCACAAGTCACTGACCTTAGGATTGATAAGGATCAAGCCCCACCTTGGTGAAGGAAGAAACTTGGAAGAAGCTACGACTGATCAGCAAACGTTTTCTTAGGAGCATACGATAACCTGAGAGTTGTGAAGAAACGATAGATGTTTTTGCTTAGCTTGCAGAATCAAGGGATTTATCCGAACCTCGTTCGTTGACAAGAGAAATTTTCTGCAACGCTAGTGAGGAAGCCCAAGTGTTAGAATACGAGATTACTAAACCTTATACAAGGTAATGATTTTAGTGCGGCATGGCTTGGCCACCATGACAACTTACTCTTATCATTCTCTTGCTATTCGGAATGGTAAATCTGAGTGACTTACCCATAGTAAAGAGACGACGTTCTTTGAAGCTTTTTGTTTAAGCCTTAGAATGGTAGGATGAAACCCCTTGTACATGACAGTTTCTGTCACACGTAGGAAATTTTACGGTGAGGAATAAAGCCAAGACCCATTTCACTGCAGGATGACCACCAATGGTAGACCACCATGAGATCTTCGATAAGTTATTTAGAATGATCACGAGACTTGTCAGCTAAGAAGACCCAGTATTTGAGGAAGTACACCTTGTTGTGAGGACACTAGATTTTGATATAACCGAAGATCATCACCAAGGAAGATGCTGTGAAGAATGTGAACAGACAGATGCACCATAGGACTGTCAAGATTTTGAAGGACCAGTAACTCTCATTTCAAGTGTGGTAGACCCACATTTCTAGGTCAATGGAGTTTGTTGGAAGACCCCTCACCTTCTTGGTCAATGGATTTGTTAGAAGACCCCAAACCCTAACCTTTTCTTTCTAGCTCCTCCGAATCTCGAGGACGAGATTCATTTTAAGTGTGGTAGATTTGTAACATCCCAAACTTTGGAATGTTATAATAATTATTAGAATGATTGTTTGTTTGTTTGTTTGAGTGATTGAAAGTGATTGAAATTTGAAACTTTTTGAAACTTTTGAAAGTTTAATGAGAGGGAATGAAATGACTTTCCCAAAACCTTCAATCTGCATTTTGATCACCAGGAATTCAAATTATTTTCATCAAAAAACCCTAGAGTGAAGATGACATGACTTCTTCCATTTAAAGAAATGAAAAGGGATTTGAAAATGATTTGAATTTCCATTTTGAAAATATTTCAAATTCAGAAAACTTTATGCAACTCAATGATTTTTATGAGAGAAGATAATATGAATTCTTCAAATTATATGAAATATGAGTTGGCAGTTTAAAATAAATCTTTGAATAGTGAATGTGAAAATCTCTGGATTTTCTTTTGGAATCATTTCATATTTGGTTCCTATTCCAATTTTCAAAGTATTCAAACCCCTGACAAAAATTTGAGAGGAGTAACATGACACTCCACACCAGGGACTTCTTGGTGATTTATTTGAATAATAAAAACCAGGGGTTATTCTGACAAAAAATATTTGCAAAGGGATTTAAAAGCAAAAGGGCAATTTCTGAAAATAATATTTTTTCCAAAGTATTCAAATGCAAGAATAAAAATGTCCATTAAATGGCATTTATTATTCTGTTAATTTTTGTATAAAATTTGAATATATTTGGAATTTATTCGAATGCACTGAACAAGTTTTATGGCTCTGGTAAAATCATAAATAGAAAACGGTAACGGTTTATAATAAAACCGGCCGGCCCACAGCCTTTAAAGCCGAATTCATTTCGTAACGGTCGCCCGCTGACTACGCTCGCCCTTGCTCTCTCGCTGACACCCTGGCCCCACGCGCCCGATCGAAACTCCCGCGCGGTCACTTCCTTCCTCCTCTCGCGCCCGACGCCGTCACCGGATCCCCTCGCCGCGGACCCCCTCCCTCCTTTACTCCACAGCTCCACTCTGACCTCCCTGAGCGCCACCGAACCCTCCTTCGACCTCACCGCACCCGTGCGCACCACCCCACCCCTCTGCTTTGCCGGAGACCCCATGGAATGCCCTAACCTACGACCTCGCCGGAGCCCCACCTCCACCGAGCCGCCCCGGAGCTCGTGCCGCTCGCTCCTGTCGCCTTCGAGCCTCGCCGACGCCACCATCGTCATCGCCACGCTCGCCGCCATCGACCGGACCTTTTCCCCGACACCAAAGACCATCGGAGGCGCATCCCCGGCGACCTCGACGCCTCTGCCGTCGCCGGAACCCTCGCCGGAACCGGCAACCACCACGGTGAGCCTCTCTCCCTCTCCCCTCCGTCAGATCTAATTTCTACGGTCTAGATTAGATTTTTTTTAATTCGCGAACCGGTATGTGCTAAGGTCCGGTCGTCCGCCCGAAAACCCCCTCTCGCGCACACTAGCCAGCCAATCAGGAGATGCCACGTGTACCCCTGTCCGTCAGAAAATGGATTTTTCATTTCTGATTTAATTTCTGTTTCCAGAATAGTTTCAGATTTGTTTTGCTTATAACTTTTATGTTTTTAATTGTTTTTAATTGATTTATTTTGCATTAGATCACAAATTTCGTCTAGTTTCTGTGAATACCAAATTTGACTATGTTTGAATAATTCAATTTGAATTTGGACAGATTTGATTTAAATTTTGTTTTCTGAATATCTTGAGTTCTAAAATGAATTTTTGAATGATTCTTTTTCCTACTTGTCACTAGTAACCATAGCTATCATTTGGTAGATCTTGAGAATTTTTAGAGGAAATTTGATTAGGGTTTTAACTATAAACAGAATCTGTTTAGTTTGTTAATATAGTTTAATTAGTTTTATTTTGTTAGTTTAAATCTGAGTTAATTATATATTTGATTTAGTATATTCTGTTAGTTAAACTTTAGGTGAATTACTTGTTGTTAAAATAAAAATAATTTGCTTAGTTTACTACCATGTTGTTATAGGAACACTATACATTTTCAAATAGGTTTAATTTGTGATAAACAAACTAGTTAGTAATAGCTTATTCCAACAAAGTTTTATATAAATAGATTCTGTTTTCAAATAAAAATTTGTACTTATTCCTTTCTGTTAAGAAATGCTTAGTTAATAAAAAAATAATTTAGTTTTGCTCTATTATGATAGGAAAACTATATCCTTAATCATTAGGTAATGTCTTATAAAACAATTTAGTTTTTCATAGAAATTATTTTCACAAAGTTTTAGATGACTTAATTCTGTTTTATAATAAAGATTTTATTTAATTACTTTCTGTTAACTAAGTTGTTTCATAATTTGTTTTCTCTTAGTTTATGGTTGTGCTTGTAGTTAAGTTCATTAGGCAAACACTTGTGTTGTTTAGAATATTGTTTGTATAGTTTTACTTGTTCTTCAAAAGTAATTAATTTTGCTAACTAAATATTTACTAAAATCCTTTTATTATATTTTACTTTGTTTTGGGTTTTGTGTTACTTTTGAATTTGTTGGAGTTTTGTGTTTCAACTTTGTCTTAAGTATTTCTTTCATCAACCTTGTTGATTTTGTTTCTTGTGTTACCTTGTGATTGTTAGAATTGATTGCTAGTATGATTGCTTATATGTATGCAATGTTTGCTATAGATTTCATCGGAGAGTGACGTATAGTCTATCAAGTTATTTCTGAGAGCGATCTTTATCTTCATCAACAGTACAGGCAAGTTCACCTTGACCATCTATTTCATACCTATGTTTTTATTGCATGTAGTGACATCATTCAACATATCCCTCCCGTAGTGTTATTGAAATTCTTGTAGTTGAGTAGAATGCATGAGGTAGGAACCCACCACTGGTTACTAAAGCCCCGGGAACGCTAGTTAGTGCAATGCTATGCTAAAGTAGACGGGGTCTGGTATGAGTGTTCGTGAGTGGTGTGAAGAAGGACTCCACGTCAAAACGACGACTTCATGAAGACATCTTCAAGTCCTGCATCTTCAAGACCTCAAGACTTCAAGACTCGAGAAGACAAGTTTTCAATACACACTACTGGGTGAAGGATGGTTGATTGGGCACCCTGGAGAAACCAGTGAGTGGCCGGGATGCATGGAGAAGCGCCATGACATCTTGCGGAAAGCTTCACTCAGACTCAAAGAGAAGGATGAATACTTCATGCCCGGAAGCTTACCTGTGTAGCCACAAGTCATTATGGGCTCTGGCTTGGTTGATCTTTGTTGTGACTCTGCTGGGCAGTGCTACGAGATGTAGTCGACGTTAGGATTGGGATGGGCACTGTCGGACAGTCAGGGAAGCACTCTGAAAGACCATGTTTCTTTCATCCTGTTCTCAAACACCAGGCAGTGCGAGGACTTACCAGGAGGGAAAGAATCTTGTGGGTAAAGTACACAACACTCTGCAGAATTAAACCTAATCGATTAGCCGTGTCCCCGGTTACGGACAATTTGAGCTTCTAGACTTGGATCTATCTCTGAACTCTCAACACTGGACTGATAACTAATTGTGGGCAACTTATGATACTTATGGGCATTTGGACATCGGTTGGCGGAACCATGTCATGATAGGTAACTCTATAGTGAAATTCCTGATATTCTTTTGTTGTAGGAAAATAAAATCAGCTTTTACGCAAAAAAACTTAGACACAGAGCCACAAAGCCTTTGCATATAGAATAGTCTTTATTCTTCTGATCTACTATGGTGATCTTGCCGGCATATTCAAAATGCTGACCTACACGGCTGCAACGTTTTATGTTGCAGATACTCTCCTACGACGGGTAAGAGTACGATTCAGGGTTACGGTCCGCACTCAACTTGCCGTTGGTGTTATTGGGACTCCACTCCCGTTGACTGTATCCGCTGCTATTTTAAGGTATATATCAGTTTTACGCTATTTACATGTGATTGCACTTTGATATATACATTGATGTACTGTGTGTGCCAGCATACTGATCCAGGGATGGCACAGAAAACACAGAGGCTTGACTCGTTTTGAGTCGGGTCGCTACAACAAGTCAGTCGTCGAGCTGTTTGCGATGCTGAAAGTCGTTGAGTCTCAAATTTAGAAGGAGCATCAAGTGTTGATGGTGAATAAAACCACTAGTTTCAAAAAGAATGGCAACGACAAGAAGGGTAACTCCAAGAAGAGTGGCAAAGCAGTTGCCCCTCCCGTGAAGAAACCCAAGGCTGGACCCAAACCAGAAACTAAGTGCTTCCATTGCAAGGGAACTGGTCACTAGAAGCGGAACTGCCCCAAGTATCTGGGCGGCAAGAAGGCGGCCAACACCAAACAAGGTATATATGATAAAGATGTTATTGATGTGTACCTTACCAACTCTCATTGTAGTGCGTGAGTATTTGCTACCGGTTCGGTTGCTCACATTTGCAACTCAAAGCAGGAGCTACGGAATAGACGAAAGCCTGCAAAGGAAAAAGTGACGATGCGCGTGGGAAATGGTTCCAAGGTTGATGTGATCGTTGTCGCCACGCTCTCTCTTCGATTACCATTGGGATTAGTTATGAACCTGAATAATTGTTGTTCAGTGTCTGCGTTAGGCATGAACATTATATCTGGATCTTGTTTATTGCGAGACGGTTACTCATTTAAATCAGAGAATGATGCTTGTTCTATTTATATGAGTAATATATTTTATGGTCAGGCACCCAATGTGAGGGATTTATTCTTATTGAATATCGATAGTGATGATACACATGTTCATAACATTGATGCCAAAAGATGTAGAGTTGATAATGATAGTACCACTTTCTTGTGGCACTGCCGCTTAGGTCATATTGGTGTAAAACGCATGAAGACTCTCCATGCTGATGGACTTTTGGAGTCACTTGATTTTGAATCGCTTGACACATGTGAACCATGCCTCATGCGCAAGATGACTAAGACCCCATTCTCTGGAACAATGGAACGGGCAAGTGACTTGTTGGAAATCATACATACTGATGTGTGCGATCCGATGAGCATTGAGGCACGTGGTGGATATTGTTACTTTCTCACCTTCACTGATGACTTAAGTAGATATGGGTATATTTACTTAATGAAACACAAGTCTGAAACATTTGAAAAGTTCAATCAATTTCAGAGTGAAGTTGAGAGTCATCATAACAACAAGATTAAATTCCTACGATCTGATCGAGGAGGAGAATATTTGAGTTATGAGTTTGGTAGCCACTTAAGACAATGTGGAATTGTTTCACAATTGACACCACCTGGAACACCATAGCGTAATGGTGTGTCTGAACGTCGTAATCGAACCTTATTGGTATGGTGCATTCTATGATGTCTCTTGCCGATTTGCCACTATCGTTTTGGTGTTATGCATTAGAGACAGCTACATTCACTTTAAATAAGGCACCATCGAAATCCATTGAGATGACGCCGCATGTACTATGGTTTGTTAAGAAACCAATGTTGTTGTTTCTTAAAGTTTGGGGATGTGATTCTTATGTCAAAAAGCTTCAGCCTGAAAAGCTAGAACCCAAAGCGGAGAAATGCATCTTCATAGGATACCCAAAAGAGACGGTTGGGTATACCTTCTATCTTAGATCCGAAGGCAAAGAGTTTCTCGCTAAAATGGGTCATTTCTTGAGAAAGAGTTTCTCTCGAAAGAATTGAGTGGGAGGAAGATAGAACTTCATGAGGTTGTTGAACCTTTGTTTCAACCAGAGAGTAGCACAACGCCTAAAGATGTTTATGTGGAGCCTGCATCAGTTGAAGAGGAAGTTAATGATGGTGATCATTAAGCTTCAGATTAAGTTACTATCAAACCTCCTAGGTCGACAAGGGCATGTGCTGCTCCTGAGTGGTACGGTAACCCTATCTTAGAGGTCATGGTGTTCGACAACGATGAACCTATGAGAAATGAAGAAGTGATGATGGCCCGGATTACAACAAATGGTTAGAGGCCATGAAATTTGAGATGGAATCCATGTATGAAAACAAAGTATGGACTTTGGAAGTATTAACTGAAGGGCTAAAGGCCATTCACAACAAATGGATCTTTAAGAAGAAGGACACGGACGGTGATATCATCGTCTATAAAGGTCGACTTGTGGCAAAGGGTTTTTCACAAGTTTAAGGAGTTGACTATGATGAGACCTTCTCGCCTGTAGTGATGCTTAAGTCCGTCAAAATCATGTTAGCAATAGCTGCATTTTTCGATTATGAAATTTCGCAAATGGATGTCAAAACAACGTTCCTTAACGGTTTCCTTAAGGAAGAGTTGTATATGATGCAATCATAAGGTTTTGTCGAGCCAGAGAACGCTGACAAAGTTTGCAAGCTCCGGCGATCCATTTATGGACTGGTGCAAGCATCTTGGAGTTGGAATCTTTGCTTTGATGAGGTGATCAAAGAGTTCAGGTTTATACAATTTTGCAAAGAAGCTTGTATTTACAAGAAAGTGAGTGGGAGCTCTATAGTTTTTTTGATATTATATGTGGATGACATATTGCTTATTGGAAACAATATAGAAATGTTGGAAAGCGTGAAGGAGTATTTGAACAAGAGTTTTTCAATGAAGGACCTAGGAGAAGCCGCTTTCATATTAGGCATCAAGATCTATAGGGATAGATCGGTACGCTTAATAGGACTTTCACACAGCACATACCTTGACAACGTTTTGAATAAGTTCAAAATGGATCAGTCCACGAAGGGGTTCTTGCCTGTATTGCAAGGTGTGAAGTTGAGCAAGGCTCGATGCCCAATGACTACAGAGGATAGAGAGAAGATGAGTGTCATCCCCTATGCTTCTGGCATAGGCTCTATCATGTATGCAATGCTATGCACAAGACCCAATGTAATCCTTGCCATAAGTATGGCCGGAAGGTTTCAAAGTGATCCAGGAATGGAACACTGGACGGCGGTCAAGAATATCCTTAAGTACCTGAAAAGGACTAAGGAAAATTTTTCTTTTATGGAGGTGATCAAGAGCTCGTCGTAAAGGGTTATGTCGATGCAAGCTTTAAAACAGATCCGGATGACTCTAAGTCTCAAACCGGATACGTATACATTCTCAATGGGGGAGTGGTAAGCTAGTACAGTTCCAAGCAAATCGTGGTAGCTGATTCTACATGCGAAGCAGAGTACATCGCTGCCTCGGAGGCGGCGAAGGAAGGTGTCTGGTTAAGGAGTTCATGACAAATCTTGGAGTAGTGCCCAGTGCACTGAACCCAATGACTCTATTCTGTGACAACATTGGTGCCATCGCTCTGGCCAAGGAACCAAGGTTTCACAAGAGGACCAGACACATAAAGAGACACTTGAATTCCATCCGTGATTACATCAGGGAGGAGGACATAAATATTTGCAAAGTGCACACGGATCTGAATGTCGCAGACCTGTTGACTAAACCTCTTCCGAGGGCTAAACATGATCAACACCAGAACTGTATGGGTGCTAGACTCATTACAATGTAAATAACATAGTGATGTGAGCTAGATTATTGACTCTAATGCAAGTGGGAACTGTTGGAAATATGCCCTAGAGGCAATAATAAAGTGGTTATTGTCATATTTCCTTGTTCATTATAATTGTTTACTATCCATGCTATAATTGTATTGATTGGAAACTCAAATACATATGTGGATAGATAGACAACACTGTGTCCCTAGTATGCCTCTGGTAGACTAGCTCGTTGAGCAAAGATGATCAAGGTTTCCTATTCATAGACATGAGATGTCATTTGATAATGGGATCACATCATTAGGAGAATGATGTGATGGACAAGACCCAAATTATGAACGTAGCATATGATCATAGTTTTGTGCATGTCAAGTATATGTTCCTATGACCATGAGACCATGCAACTCACTAACACCGTTGGAGTGCCTTGTGTGTACCAAATATCGTAACGTAACTGGGTGAGTATAAAGATGCTCTATAGGTATCTCCGAGGGTGTCTGTTGAGTTGGCATGGATCGAGACTGGGATTTGTTACTTCGTGTGACAGGGAGGTATCTTAGGGCCCACTCGGTAATGCAACATCACAATAAGCCTTGCAAGCAAAGTGACTAAAGAGTTAGCCATGGGATCTTGTATTACAAAACGAGTAAAGAGACTTGTTGGTAACGAGATTGAACTAGGTATGGCGATACCAATTATCGAATCTCGGGCAAGTAACATACCGATGAACAAAGGGAACTGCATATGGGATTAACTGAATCCTTGACATAGAGGTTCAACCGATAAAGATCTTCGTAGAATATGTAGGAACCAATATGGGCATCCAAGTCCCGCTATTGGTTATTGGCCGTAGAGGTGTCTCGTTCATGTCTGCATAATTCTCGAATCCGCAGGGTCTACACACTTAACGTTTGGTGACGATATAAGTAAAGTTGAGTTATTATGTTGGTGACCGAAAGTTGTTAGGAGTCCCAGATGAGATCCCGAACATGACGAGGAGCTCCAAAATAGTCCGGAGGTAAATATTGATATATGGGATAATAGTGTTTGGTCTCCGGAAGGGTTATGGAATTCAGCGGAAGGGGTTTTAGATGTTTCCTGAAATGATCGGGTACAAGAACACTTTATTTGGGCCAAGGGATAAAGCCCACGAGGTTTAGGAAGTGCAAAAAGGAGTTTTGCGGAGGCCAAGGGCCAGACGACAGGGACCCTGGCATCTGGTCCTGGAGTTCAAGGAGGACTCTTGCCTTGCGTGCCAAACTGAATTTGAGGAGGCTCTTTCTCCAAGTTTCGACCCCAAGGCTCAACATATAAATAGAGGGGCAGGGCTAGCACCCAGAACACATCAAGATTTCCCCAAGACCTGTGCCGGCAACCCCGCCCCTCTAGTTTATCCTTCGTCAAAGTTTATGTTGTGCTTGGCGAAGCTCTGCGGAGATTGTTCTTCACCACCACCATCACCACGTCGTCATGCTGTCGGAACTCATCTACTACTTTGCCCCTCTTACTGGATCAAAAAGGCGAGGACGTCATCAAGTTGTACATGTGTTGAATGCAGAGGTGTCGTCTGTTCTATGCTAGATCATGATTGGATCGTGGTATGGCTTGCGATTTGGATCATGAAGACGTTTGACTACATCAGTCGTGTTTCTTAACACTTGTGCTTAGCGATCTACAAGGGTATGTGGATCCGATATCTCCTCTCATAGATGCTCATCTCCTAGATTGATCTTGGTGAGACGTAGGAAAGTTTGTGTTTCCCATGCAACGTTCCCCAACAAGGACATCATGCTACAGATAGAACTACTCATAAGGTATTACAATCTGGTTTTTATTGTCCCACTCTCTTCATGGATGCTCGTAAGTTTGTCTCGTCTTGTGATGAATGTAGAAGAATTGTTAATATCGGTAAGCGTCAAGAAATGCCTATTAACTATTCACGTGTTGATGAACCATTTGATGTTTGGGGTTTTGATTATATGGGGCCTTTTCCTTCCTCTAATGGGTACACTCATATTTTGGTTCCTATTGATTATGTCACTAAGTGGGTAGAAGCTATTCCAACTACTAGTGTTGATCATCATACTTCCATTAAAATGCTTAAAGAAGTTATTTTCCCAAGGTTTGGAGTCCCTAGATATCTAATGACTGACGGTGGTTCACACTTTATTCATGGTGCTTTCCGTAAGATTCTTGCTAAATATGATGTTAACCATAGAGTTTCATCACCCTATCATCCTCAATCTAGTGGTCAAGTTGAACTTAGCAATAGGGAAATAAAATTAATATTATAAAAAATTGTTAATAGATCCTGAAAGAATTGGTCTAAGAAACAAGATGATGCACTTTGGGCATATAGAACAATGTATAAAATCCTATGGGTATGTCTCCTACAAGATGGTATATGGGAAAGGTTGTCATTTGCCTCTAGAATTAGAACATAAAGCATTTTGGGCTATCAAAGAACTAAACTATGATTTTGGTGAAAAGAGGTTATTTGATATTTGCTCATTAGGTGAATGGAGAACCCAAGCTTATGAAAATGCCAGGTTATTTAAAGAAAACATTAAAAGATGGCATCACAAAAGAATCCAAAAGCGAGATTTCGAAGTTGGAGAATATGTTCTTTTGTACAATTCTCGTTCAGACTTTTTGCAGGAAAACTTCTCTCCGAATGGGAAGGACCCTATATTATTGAAGAGGTTTATCGCTCTGGACCTATTAAGATTAATAATGCCAAAGGAACCAACCTGAAGGTGGTCAATGGAGAAAGAATTAAACTATATATCTCGGGCATGCCTATTAATGTTAAAAGCAATGTCATCCAAACCATGACACCGGAGGAAAAGATAAAAGAAACCTTCTGGAACGCTCCAGAATCGTGAAAATAAAGATGTACATGATACGGTGATTAAATAGTCTCCGAAAAATCTGCACAAATATTTTTATCATTTTTGGCATATTTATGTATTTTAGGAAATAAAAAATAACTGGGAGGTAACCGAGGAGGGCACAGAGCACCAGGGCGCGGTTGCCATCCCTAGTGCACCCTGGAGGAGCGTGCCCACCTCGAGAACCTTCCCGACTCCATTTTCCTTTCGTTTGCTTGGTTTCCAAGAATAAAAATTCTTGATATATATCCCCTACTGTTTTGATAACCGCATCGAGAGATTTTCCTCTGTTCTTGTTTCATGCTGTTTTTCTGGCAGATCTGTCAAGCCAAGCATCATGTCTTCTTCCTCTCCCAATAACGTAGAAGAAGATGCTTGGTTGATGAAGATGGAGCTGAAAAGAGAAGAGCCAAAAGAAGCCAATAAGGAGAACAAGGGCAAGGAGGCTATGCAGAATCAAGTTCAAGAAGGAGGGCAACCCACGGGCATGGTGGAAGAGGAAGAAGAAGACATCCTCTGGCCTTACTATCCTCATCTTACCCGTCTTGAAATTGAAGATTTCAAGGCTTTCGAGGAGGTTTGTGTTCAGAATAAATTCCTCACCCGTGAAAATATTTTGCTAGAAGAACATATCACCACCCTCAAGAGCATCATCCACAAATTGAGGTACTTGTTGGAGCTCAAGTGTGATGCCTCACCACCACCTTCAACATCACCACCACCAAAGGAGATCTGAGTACACGGATATGGGCACTCCCCTTGGCTTGAGCCAAGCTTGGGGAAGGTTCCCCGGTATCGTATCACCATCACTTTTACCTTTTTCTTTCTATTTTCGATCTTTAGCCTTTTCATGATTTAGTTGAATAAAAGTTTAGTATGGTCTATTTTTGAGTGCTAGTTTTGTGGTCTATCTATGTAATCGAGTGAGAATTATATAATAAATTTTAGTTTGATCTTTTGCCCCTTTTACTTTCTTGTTGCTATCTTGATAAAAGAAAATAAATGAGAAAAGATCACATGCTAATCTTATGGTGAGTAATGACATCATAATAAAGAAAAGTATAAGTGGTAAAATTTATTGGAGATTAAAAAACATAGCATTAGTCAATGATGCAACTCATGAAAGAATTAATTAGGGAAGAGAAGATTCACATGCAAATATACTATCATGGACATCTTTTATGATTGTGAGCCCCCATTAAATATTATATGCCTAAATTGTTGACGTTGGACAAGGAGGACAACGTAATGATTTATGCTTGTTCATATTCACATAGAAGTTATTGTTGGGGAATGTTGCATGGGAAACAAAAAAATCCTACTCACACGCAAGATCTATCCATGGTCATGAGCATCTACGAGAAGGAGAGTGGATCTACATACCCTTGTAGATCGCTATGCGGAAGCATTAAGAAATGCGGTTGATGTAGTCGATTGTCTTCGTGATCCGGAACGCAAGTCGTCCCGTGATCCAATCACGATCTAGCGTCGAACGGACAGCACCTCCGCGTTCAACACACATAGAGCTTGATGACGTCCTCGCCTTCTTGATCCAGCAAGAGGGACAAAGTAGTCGATGAGTTCCAGCAGCATGACGACGTGGTGACAGTGCTAGTGAAGAACAATTTTTGTAGGGCTTTGCCAAGCACTATAGAAACTATGACGGAGGATAATCTAGAGGGGCGGGGTTGCCGGCACATGGCTTGGGGAAATCTTGATGTGTTCTTGGTGCTAGCCCCGCTCCTCTATTTATATGTTGAGACCCAGGGTCGAAACTTGGAGAAAGAGCCTCTTCAAAGTCGGTTTGGCACGCAAGGAAAGAGTCCTCCTCGGACTCCAGGACCAGCAGCCAGGGTCCCTAGCATTTGTGTAACATCCCAAATTTTGGAATGTTATAATAATTATAGAATGATTGTTTGTTTGCTTGAATGATTGAAAGTGAGTGCAATTTGAAACTTTTGAAAATTTTGAAAGTTTGATGAGAGGGAATGAAATGACTTTCCCAAAATTTTCAATCTGCATTTTGATCACCAGGAATTCAAATTCATTTCATCACAAAACCCTAGAGTGAAGATGACATGACTTCTTCCATTTAAAGAAATGAAAAGGGATTTGAAAATGATTTGAATTTCCATTTTGAAAATATTTCAAATTCAGAAAACTTTATGCAACTCAATGATTTTCATGAGAGAAAATAATATAACTTCTTCAAATTATATGAAATATGAGTTGGAAGTTAAAAGAAGGAATTGAAAGAGCTTTTTAAAACCTCTCGATTATTTTGAAAATCCATTTCATATTTGGTCCCTATTCAAAATTTTCAAAGTATTCAAACCCTTGACAAAAATTTGAAAGGAGTAACATGACACTCCAAGCCAGGGGGTAATTTTTGAAGTTTTTTTAATCATCAAACCCAAAAAGTTATTTGAAAAATATTTGCAAAATTAAATAAAGCCAATTAAGGCATTTTCTGAAAAATGATTTTTTTAATGTATTCAAATGCCAGAATAAAAATGTTCATTAAATTGCATTTATTATTCTTTTAATTTTGATATATAATACTACTATATTTAGAGATGATTTGAATGCTTTAAAGGTTTTTGAAACGCTCTGGTAAAATCATTAAACAGAAAACGGTAACGGTTTTAGAATTAAAACGGGCCGGCCCACAAGCTTTATTTCGCGAATTCAATACGCGCCGGTCAACCGACGCGTTAACAGCTCGCCCGCTCTCGCTGACAAGCCGGACCCACCACCCGCTCCTTTCTCCCGCGCGGTCGTCCTCCTCCTCTCGCACGCGCCGTCGTCGCCGGTTCCCCTCGCCGCGGATCTCCTCCTTCCTGTCCCTCCCCTCGACCCCGAGGTCCTATATAAGGAGCCCTGCCTCCCCTCGACCCATTCCCCCCTTCACCCCTCTGCCCGTGCCTCTCTCTTGCCGGGATAGCTCGCCGGAGTCCACCACGGCCGCCACACCTTTGCCGCGCCACCGCTCCACCCTGCCCTCCCTGAGCTCTCCCGAGCCCATCACCGAGCTTCCCTCGCTCGCCCGCACCTCCCCATCCCCTCTGCCTCGCCGGAGACCCATCAGAACCCCTTCTCCGTCGACACCCGAAACACCACCGCCGCCCCGGAGCTCCTGTCCGTCGACTCCGACGCCCCCGAGCCTCACTGACGCCACCGACGTTCTCGCCGTACTCGCCGCCGTCGATTAGTACCCTCGCCGTCCCCGGAGGACCACCAGAGCGCCGCCCACGTCAACCACGTCGTCTCGGCCTCGCCGGAGAAGCCCTCGTCGGCGACCCCATCCCCACTGTGAGCTCCTCCTCTCCCTGGACCGTCCGATCGTAGATCTACGCGTAGGATTAGATCCAACTTAAAACCGAACCGGTACGTGTTATAGTTCGGTCGACCGCCCATAACACTCCGCACGCACACACCTGGACCAACCAGAGCATGCCACGTAGCCCGCCTGTCCGTTAGTATTAGTTTTTCTTTTTTCTGTTTTGTTTTAAAAAACAGAAATAGTTCTGATTTTGTTTTTAGTATATCTTTTATGTTTTTAAATATTTTAAATTCATTCTTTTTGCATTAGGTCACAATTTTATTCTAGTTTCTGTATATGCCAAGTTTGACCATGTTTGAACATTTAAATTTGAAGTTGAACAGATTTGATTTAAATTTTGTTTTCTGAATATCTTGAGTTCTAAAATGAATTTTTGAATGATTCTTTTTCCTACTTGTCACTAGTGACCATAGCTATCCTTTGGTAGAGTTTGAGAATTTTATAATGATTTTAAATAGTGTTTTGAAACCAAACAGAATCTGTTTAGTTTCATATTAGTTTATTTACCTTGTTTTATTTTTGAAAATCTGAATATGATTTATATTAAGTTTCAGATTTCATTTAGTTTTGTTGTTACAAACCTTAGTAATTTACTTGCTGTTAACAAAAGTTAATTTGTTTAGTTATAAATTTTGTTGTAGGGATCTATACCCTCTTTCAAATAGGTATAGTTGCTTTAAAAGCAAATTTGTTAGTAACAATTCTTTTAACTAAAATTTTAAGTATTAGATTCTGTTTTCAAATAAAGTTTTTACTAATTATTTTCTGGAAATAAATGTTTTAAACAAAAATAGTTTAGTTTTACTATATTATTATAGGAAACCATATTTTTCTTCATTAGGTAATGTTTTATAAAACAATTTAGTTTTAATAGTAATTCTTTTACAAAAGTTTTAAATGACTTAATTCTGTTTTATAATAAAGATTTTATTTAATTACTTTCTGTTAACTAAGTTGTTTCATAATTTGTTTTCTCTTAGTTTATGGTTGTGCTTGTAGTTAAGTTCATTAGGCAAACACTTGTGTTGTTTAGAATATTGTTTGCATAGTTTTACTTGTTCTTCAAAAGTAATTCATTTTGCTAACAAAATATTTACTAAAATCCTTTTATTATATTTTACTTTGTTTGGGGTTTTGTGTTACTTTTGAATTTGTTGGAGTTTTGTGTTTCAACTTTGTCTTAAGTATTTCCTTCATCAACCTTGTTGATTGTGTTTCTTGTGTTACCTTGTGATTGTTAGAATTGATTGCCAGTATGATTGCTTATATGTATGTAATGCTTGATTATAGATTTCATCGGAGAGTGACGAATAGTCTATCAAGTTATTTCTGAGAGCGATCTTTCTCTTCATCAACAGTACAGGCAAGTTCACCTTGACCATCTATTTCATACCTATGTTTTTATTGCATGTAGTGACATCATTCAACATATCCCTCCCGTAGTGTTATTGAAATTCTTGTAGTTGAGTAGAATGCATGAGGTAGGAACCCACCACTGGTTACTAAAGCCCCGGGAACGCTAGTTAGTGCAATGCTATGCTAAAGTAGACGGGGTCTGGTATGAGTGTTCGTGAGTGGTGTGAAGAAGGACTCCACGTCAAAACGACGACTTCATGAAGACATATTCAAGTCCTGCATCTTCAAGACCTCAAGACTTCAAGACTCGAGAAGACAAGTTTTCAATACACACTACTAGGTGAAGGATGGTTGATTGGGCACCCTGGAGAAACCAGTGAGTGGCCGGGATGCATGGAGAAGCGCCATGACATCTTGCGGAAAGCTTCACCCAGACTCAAAGAGAAGGATGAATACTTCATGCCCGGAAGCTTACCTGTGTAGCCACAAGTCATTATGGGCTCTGGCTTGGTTGATCTTTGTTGTGACTCTGCTGGGCAGTGCTACGAGATGTAGTCGACGTTAGGATTGGGATGGGCACTGTCGGACAGTCAGGGAAGCACTCTGAAAGACCATGTTTCTTTCATCCTGTTCTCAAACACCAGGCAGTGCGAGGACTTACCAGGAGGGAAAGAATCTTGTGGGTAAAGTACACAACACTCTGCAGAGTTAAACCTAATCGATTAGCCGTGTCCCCGGTTACGGACAATTTGAGCTTCTAGACTTGGATCTATCTCTGAACTCTCAACACTGGACTGATAACTTAATTGTGGGCAACTTAAGATACTTGTGGGTATTGAGACATTGGTTGGCGGAACCATGTCATGATAGGTAATTCCATAGTGAAATTCCTGATATTCCTTTTGTTGTAGGAAAAATAAAATCAGCTTTTACACAAAAACTTAGACACAGAGCCATAAAGCCTTTGCATATAGAGTAGTCTTTATTCTTCTGTTCTACTATGGTGTTCTTGCCAGTACATTCAATGTACTGACCTATATGGCTGCAACGTATTATGTTGCAGATTCTCTTCTACGACGGGTAAGAGTACGATTCAGGGTTACGGTCCGCACTCAACTTGCCGTTGGTGTTATTGGGACTCCACTCCCGTTGACTATATCCGCTGCTATTTTAAGGTATATATCAGTTTTACGCTATTTACATGTGATTGCACTTTGATATATACATTGATGTACTGTGTGTGCCAGCATACTGATCCAGGGATGGCACAGAAAACACAGAGGCTTGACTCGTTTTGAGTCGGGTCGCTACAGAAATGGTTTCAGAGCACATGTTGACTGTAGGACGTGACCCTAGAAACTGGAAAGCCTTAGGAAATGATTTCTTGAAAAACTTTGTTTTCAAAGGATCTTTTACTTCTCCTCTCTTCTGAGTTTTATCAAGAGTTAGAAAATACCCCTTCCCTTTTGACCACACGAAGGATCAACTGAAGCCACTCCAAGAAGGACAAGATATAGAAACAACTGATGGTCCTTTCAAAGTAAAGAAGATTTCACCATGCATTAGAAGAGTTGAAGCTACACGTGTTGAAGACTGTGAAGACCCGAAGAAAATTGAAGACCATGAAGAATTTCCAAGACATTATGCCCTAGAAGACCAAACCCCTGTTGTAAACTTACGTTAGATGCGATGATTTTTGTGAGCTATCATTTGTGTGTAATTTTCGACAGCCACAACTAAAATCTATTTTCAAAACCATTGTTTGTATTGTGTGTTTTCTCCTCCTTTCTCTCTACCATCTCATCCCAAAACCTTGACCCCAATAGATGATGAATGAAGCTGGACTCATGTATTCTGGATCGATGACTCGGTTGGAGACAGAAGTATGGATTCACAACATGGAGAATCACTTCAGGAGCAACTCGATAGCACAGAAGTATAAGGTTCAATATGCTCTCCAGCACTTTACCCAAAGTGCCGCAACTTGGTGGAAAATGCATCATGCCATACAAGGATTTAATGGAGCAAAGAATTGGGAAGAACTCAAGAAGACTCTGTTAAGATCCCGTCTCATTCAGAATCATTGTGTTATCCCGATGGAGAAGACCCGAGCATGTAAAATCTATGGAGAAATAGGACACACCCAGGAAGAACACAAGAAAGGATGCCCTCATTGTGAAGAAAATCACCGAGCTGAGGAATGCCCAACTAGTAGGGTGACTTGTTTCTTGTGTGAAGGGACTATGCATTACCCGGCTCAATGCCAAAAGTACCCCAAGGTACAAGAAGTCATCAAGCAACAGAAGGAAGCCATGAAGGAAGCCTTCAGAGGAGAATTTGGAGAATTTGTGATGAAGAAAGATATTGAAGACCCTGATGGAGAAGGATTAACCAGATTTTACTCAAATGTCTGCTATACATGTGGAGAAGAAGGACATTTCTCACAGGACTGTACGAAGGAAAGAAAAGAGTATCTGGGAAATTTCCCGACAGAATAAGTGGAGTTTGATCCATGGGAAATTGAAGTTTTGATCGGAAAAAAGAACCTCAGGAAGAGACAAGCCCCTGAACAGAAGGACTTGAGTCATGTTAGATGTTTCAAGTGTAAGGATATGGGCCACTATGCCAATAAATGTCCAAGAAAGAACCAAGAACCCAAGGAGCAAACACCAACATCAATAAGCCTCGAGACTTGTCAGAAATCATCTGTTTTCATTGCAAGGAAGCAGGATATTATGCTAACAAATGTCCCCAGAAGAAGAAAGCTAGAGTGGAGGATTTCAAGGAGCACATCGCAAATTTCCAGTGGTACTAGAGTATCTCCAAGGGGAGATGAATGAATAAAGTTGGGAGTTGATGCTAGACCATACCAAACTATGTGGATGGCAGCATTTGTAATAAAGTACTTTCTAGGAGTTTTAAGAAGTGATTGAGAATGTAACCAAGGATTGAATATGAGAAGAATGGGATAGTTTCGAAGATGGAAATACCTGTATCATGAAGCACTTTTGATTTCATGAGCTTATCTTGTAACGGAAGTCTCAGAGTTTGTAATAAATTCATGAGTCAATGGAAATTATGGTGTCATGATTTATCTTATATTGAAATATGTGAGTTGTTACTCTATGAACAAAGATCTCCTACCATTTTCGAGGATATGAGAAAAATTCGGTCTAAGCAGACCTGAGTGCGTTTCATTTTAAGTGTGGTAGTGACCACAGGTACCTTCCGGTTAAGTAATTTGGATCTGTGAATACGGATGAAGAGAATGTGGAATCACCGCAAACTGTCTGGATGATAACCTTTGTGACAAAGTGATTTTGAAGTTGGAATGACGAGAAAAGGAATGATTGTGATGAAACCATACCCAAGGTTAAACAGACCAATGAAAAGGAAAATGAATTCCATGGAGTGGAATCCAGACAATAATAGGTCTGTAAATTGTTACCTCAAGGGTATGGTGTAGTGAACTGAAGGTAATGCTGGTATATGGAACGATAGTAACCCCAGGAGTGAGTTAAAGCTGTTCAAGGATTCAAGTGGACCCACAGCTCACTGACCTCAAGATTGATAAGGATCAAGCCCCACCTTTGTGAAGGAAGAAACTTGGAAGAAGCTACGACTGATCCGCAAACGTTTTCTTAGGAGCATATGATAACCTGAGAGTTGTGAAGAAACGATAGATGTTTTTGCTTAGCTTGCAGAATCAATGGATTTATCCGAACTTTGTTCGTTGACAAGAGAAATTTTCTGCAACGCTAGTGAGGAAGCCCAAGTGTTAGAATACGAGATTACTAAACCTTATACAAGGTAATGATTTTAGTGCGGCATGGCTTGGCCACCATGACGACTTACTCTTATCATTCTCTTGCTATTCGGAATGGTAAATCTGAGTGACTTACCCATAGTAAAGAGACGACGTTCTTTGAAGCTTTTTGTTTAAGCCTTAGAATGGTAGGATGAAACCCCTTGTACATGACAGTTTCTGTCACACGTAGGAAATTTTACGGTGAGGAATAAAGCCAAGACCCATTTCACTGCAGGATGACCACCAATGGTAGACCACCATGAGATCATCGATAAGTTATTTAGAATGATCGTGACACCTGTCAGTTAATAAGACCCAGTATTGGAGGAAGTACACCTTGTTGTGAGGACACAAGATTTTGATATAACCGAAGATCATCACCAAGGAAGATGCTGTGAAGAATGTGAACAGACAGATGCACCATAGGACTATCAAGATTTTGAAGGACCAGTAACTCTCATTTCAAGTGTGGTAGACCCACATTTCCAGGTCAATGAAGTTTTGTTGGAAGACCCCACACCTTCCAGGACAGTGGATTTGTTAGAAGACCCCAAACCCTAACCTTTTCTTTCTAGCATCTCCGAATCTCGAGGACGAGATTCATTTTAAGTGTGGCAGGTTTGTAACATCCCAAATTTTGGAATGTTATAATAATTATATAATGATTGTTTGTTTGCTTGAATGATTGAAAGTGAGTGCACTTTGAAACTTTTGAAAATTTTGAAAGTTTGATGAGAGGGAATGAAATGACTTTCCCAAAATTTTCAATCTGCATTTTGATCACCAGGAATTCAAATTCATTTCATCACAAAACCCTAGAGTGAAGATGACATGACTTCTTCCATTTAAAGAAATGAAAAGGGATTTGAAAATGATTTGAATTTCCATTTTGAAAATATTTCAAATTCAGAAAACTTTATGCAACTCAATGATTTTCATGAGAGAAAATAATATGACTTCTTCAAATTATATGAAATATGAGTTGGAAGTTAAAAGAAGGAATTGAAAGAGCTTTTGAAAACCTCTCGATTATTTTGAAAATCCATTTCATATTTGGTCCCTATTCAAAATTTTCAAAGTATTCAAACCCTTGACAAAAATTTGAAAGGAGTAACATGACACTCCAAGCCAGGGGGTAATTTTTGAAGTTTTTTTTAATCATCAAACCCAAAAAGTTATTTGAAAAATATTTGCAAAATTAAATAAAGCCAATTAAGGCATTTTCTGAAAAATGATTTTTTTTAATGTATTCAAATGCCAGAATAAAAATGTTCATTAAATTGAATTTATTATTCTGTTAATTTTGATATATAATACTCCTATATTTAGAGACGATTTGAATGCTTTAAAGGTTTTTGAAATGCTCTGGTAAAATCATTAAACAGAAAACGGTAACGGTTTTAGAATTAAAACGGGCCGGCCCACAGGCTTTATTTTGCGAATTCAATACGCGCCGGTCAACCGACGCGTTAACAGCTCGCCCGCTCTCGCTGACAAGCCGGACCCACCACCCGCTCCTTTCTCCCGCGCGGTCGTCCTCCTCCTCTCGCACGCGCCGTCGTCGTCGGTTCCCCTCGTCGCGGATCTCCTCCTTCCTGTCCCTCCCCTCGACCCCGAGGTCCTATATAAGGAGCCCTGCCTCCCCTCGACCCATTCCCCCCTTCGCCCCTCTGCCCGTGCCTCTCTCTTGCCGGGATAGCTCGCCGGAGTCCACCACGGCCGCCACACCTTTGCCGCGCCACCGCTCCACCCTGCCCTCCCTGAGCTCTCCCGAGCCCATCACTGAGCTTCCCTCGCTCGCCCGCACCTCCCCATCCCCTCTGCCTCGCCGGAGACCCATCAGAACCCCTTCTCCGTCGACACCCGAAACACCACCGCCGCCCCGGAGCTCCTGTCCGTCGACTCCGACGCCCCCGAGCCTCACTGACGCCACCGACGTTCTCGCCGTACTCGCCGCCGTCGATTAGTGCCCTCGCCGTCCCCGGAGGACCACCAGAGCGCCGCCCACGTCAACCACGTCATCTCGGCCTCGCCGGAGAAGCCCTCGCCGGCGACCCATCCCCACTGTGAGCTCCTCCTCTCCCTGGACCGTCCGATCGTAGATCTACGCGTAGGATTAGATCCAACTTAAAACCGAACCGGTACGCATTATAGTTCGGTCGACCGCCCATGACACTCCGCACGCACACACCTGGACCAACCAGAGCATGCCATGTAGCCCGCCTGTCCGTTAGTATTAGTTTTTCTTTTTTCTGTTTTGTTTTAAAAAACAGAAATAGTTCTGATTTTGTTTTTAGTATATCTTTTATGTTTTTAAATATTTTAAATTGATTCTTTTTGCATTAGGTCACAATTTTATTCTAGTTTCTGTATATGCCAAGTTTGACCATGTTTGAACATTTAAATTTGAAGTTGAACAGATTTGATTTAAATTTTGTTTTCTGAATATCTTGAGTTCTAAAATGAATTTTTGAATGATTCTTTTTCCTACTTGTCACTAGTGACCATAGCTATCATTTGGTAGAGTTTGAGAATTTTATAATAATTTTAAATAGTGTTTTCAAACCAAACAGAATCTGTTTAGTTTCATATTAGTTTATTTACCTTGTTTTATTTTTGAAAATCTGAATATGATTTATATTAAGTTTCAGATTTCATTTAGTTTTGTTGTTCCAAACCTTAGTAATTTACTTGCTGTTAACAATCAATACAATTATAGCATGGCTAATAAACGATTATCATGAACAAGGAAATATGATAATACCTAATTTATTGTTGCCTCTAGGGCATATTTCCAACAGTTATATGGTCATAGTGTTGGGGAACGTTGCATGGGAAACAAAAAAATTCCTACGCGCACACAAGATCTATCCATGGTGATGAGCATCTATGAGAGGGAGAGTGGATCTACATACCCTTGTAGATCGCTAAGCGGGAAGCATTAAGAAACGTGGTTGATGCAGTCAAATGTCTTCGTGATCCAAATCGCTAGTCATCCCACGATCTAATCACGATCCATCCCGCGATCCAGTCACGATCCATCCCGTCATCCAGTCGCAGTCCTTCCGATCTAGCGCCAAACGGATGGCACCTCCGCGTTTAGCACACGTATAGCTCGATGAAGATCTCCGCATTCTTGATCCAGCAAGAGCGAGTGGAGAGGTAGATGAGTTCTCCAGCAGCGCGACGGCACGGCAGCGGTGGTGGTGGAACTATTCCGGCAGGGCTTCGCCTAAGCACCGTCAAAATCTATTTGGTGGAGGAACTAGGGAATAGAGAACTAGCACGTGGACTTGTGTTTTGGGTCTCTATTCCTCTAGTACATATAGGAGGGATGGGGAGGAGGCAGCCCTAGGGTTTCCCCCTAGGGGCTTCGATCGAAGTGGAGGAGGTGGAAGAGTCCACCTCCAATCCTACTCCAACTAGGATTGCAATCCTACTTGGAATCCTTCCCCCACTTGTTTTTTTCCTTTTCCCCACATCCTAGTCGCATGGGCCTCTTGGGGTTGGCTTGCCCAGCCCATTAAGGTCTGGTGTGCCACTTCTAAGTCCCATGTGACCTCCCGGCATGGGTGGCCCCTCCCGATGGCCCTCCGGCACTCCCAGTACACTATCACAAATACCCGAAACTTTTCCAGTGACCAAACGTGACTTCCTATATATATCAATCTTTACATCCGGACCATTCTGGAGCTCTTCGTGACGTCCAGGATCTTATCCGGGACTCCGAACCACCTTCGGTCACCACCATACATAACTCAATACTACAAAAACATCACCGAACATTAAGTGTGCAGACCCCGCGGGTTCGAAAACTATGTAAACATGACCGAGACACCTCTATGGTCAATAACCAATAGCGAGACATGGATGCCCATATTGGTTCCTACATATTCTACGAAGATCTTTATTGGTTGAACCTCTATGTCAAGGATTCAGTTAATCACATATGATGTTCCCTTTGTTCTCCGTTATGTTACTTGCCCAAGATTCGATTGTCGGTATCTATATACCTAGTTCAATCTCGTTACCCGCAAGTCTCTTTACTCGTTCCATAATACAAGATCCTATGGCTAACTCTTTAGTAACTTTGCTTGCAAGGCTTATTATGATGTTGTATTACCGAGTGGGCCCTGAGATACCTCTCCGTTACATGGAGTAACAAATCCCAGTCTTGATCCATGTCAAGCCAACAAATACCCTTGGAGATACCTGTAGAGCACCTTTATAGTTACCCAGTTACGTTGCGATGATTGATACACATAAGGTACTCCTTCGGTGTTAGTGAGTTGCATGATCTCATGGTCATAGGAATAGATACTTGACATGCAGAAAACTATAGCAATAAACTAACACGATCATATGTTATGTTTATAGTTTTGGGTCTTGTCCATCACATCATTCTATTAATGATGTGATCTCGTTACCAAATGACATCTCATGTCTATGGCTAGGAAACATTGACCATCTTTGATCAACGAGCTAGTCCACTAGAGGCATACTAGGGACACAATGTTCTCTATGTATCCAAACATGCATTTGAGTTTCCAATCAATACATTTATAGCATGGATAATAAACGATTATCATGAACAAGGAAATATGATAATGACCAATTTATTATTTCCTCTAGTGCATATTTCCAACACATGGATCCTTTAACATGTGGTGCTTGCCCAATATCTTTGCTAGCAAAAAATTCTGCACTAAGTAAAGATACTACTTGTGCATCCAAAAACCCAAACCCAAACTCATGTTTGAGAGTCCACCGTACCTATGTATGGATTGAATAAGATCCTTCAAGTAAGTTGTCATCGGAGCATCAAGGCAATAAAAATTGCTTCTAAAAGTGTTGGATCAATTAGTGTAAGAGAAAGTTCAGCATTGCACGAACTTGGGATGGAAAAGTAATAAAAGCGACGGACTGTATAATAAAGGTTTCTATCACAAGAGGCAATGTAACGTGACGTTCTTTTGCGCTAAGGGTTTGGCATATAGACAAAAAAGCGCATGACAACCTCTGCTTCCCTCTGTGAAGGGCCTATCTTTTACTTTTATGTACTTAATTTTATGCAAGAGTTAAACTATTCTTCCCTATTCCTTTTTATTTTTCTCCTTTGGCAAGCATCATGTGGTGAGGAAAGATCTAGGCACACATGCCCAGTTGGATATGAGTGAGAATGAGTTATTATTGTTGACATCACCCTTGAGGTGAATATGTTGGGAGGCAAACTATAAGCCCCTATCTTTCTATGTGTATGGTTGAAACATTTTGTCCATGGGTATGTTGTGAGTGTTAGCAATCGTAGAAGAGTAAATGATGGTTGATTATGTGGACTTCCCAAAAGGCTCCTACATGAGACCCTTCCTGAAAATATGATGAATTGTAGTTGCAAAGTTGATTGAGAACATTGTTTGTTGGTTTCCAATAAGGTTTATGCTTTATACTTCCATGTTGTGATGAATTGTTACTTGCTCATAAGAAGTTATATGACGTTGCTATAAAATAAAATAAAAGGTTTTATGAGAAAGTTTTATTCTAGTTTTGTTGTTGTTATAATAATAAGCATGATGCTTCTATGTCCGTATATTGTTTTTATCGACACCTCTCTCTCTCTCTCAAAACATGTGGGCATCCTCTTCGATATCGGCTTTTGCTTAAGGAGAAGCGAGGTCTAAGCTTGGGGGCATAGGTTCGTCCATTTTGCATCATGTTTTATTACTATTATTTATAATGTTTTTATGCATAATAATGCTTTTGGGAGTAATTCTAATGCCTTTTATCTGACAATTTGCAAGGTTTACAGCAAGAGGGAGAATGTCGACAACTGGAATTCAACACCCCGAAAAGTCACGTCAGAGATACCTATTCTGCACAACTCCGATGAAGCTGAAAATTTGCGGAGATTTTTTATACATTAAACAATAATTTCTGGAGCTGAGAACTACCGGAGGGGGGCCACCAGGTGGCCACCCTCCACCAGGGCACGCCTACCCCCCTAACCGAGCCCTGGTAGAGGGTGGGCACTCAGGCCCACCTCCATAGCCCATTTTCTGGTATAAAGTCCCAAATAACCTAAAAAATAGAGGAGGGCTTTTGGGACGAAGCTCCGATGCCTCGAGGCGGAACTTGGGGGGGAGCAGTTTTGCCCTTCGATGGAGCGATTCCGCCGGGGGAACTTCCCTCCCGGAGGGGTAAATCGAAGCCATTGTCATCACCAACAGCCCTCTCATCTTGGGGAGGCCATTCTTAATCAACATCTTCAAAAACACCATCTCCTCTCAAACCCTAGTTCATCTCTTGTGTTCAATCATTGTACCGGAACCTCAGATTGGTATGTGTGGGTGACTAGTAGTGTTGATTGCCTTGTGTAGTTGATTACTATATGGTTTATTTGGTGGAAGATTGTATGTTCAGATCCATTATGCTATTCTATACACCTCTGATATTGAGCATGCATATTATTTGTGAGTAGTTACTTTTGTTCTTGAGGTCACGGGAGAACTCATCTTGCAAGTAATCATGTGAATTTCATATGTGTTCGATATTTGGATGATATGTATGTTGTGATTCCCTTAGTGGTGTCATGTGAACGTTGACTATATGACACTTCACCGTCCTTGGGCCTAAGGGAATGCATTGTGGTGTAGTTATTAGATGATGGGTTGCTAGAGTGACAAGAACCTTAAACCCTAGTTTATGCGCTACTTCATAAGGGGATGATTTGGGTCCACATGTTTAATGCTATGGTTAGAATTTGTCTTAATACTTTTCTCGTAGTTGTGGATGCTTGCGAGGGATTTAATCATATGTAGGTTGCTAGTTCAAGTAAGAACAACACCTTAGCACCGGTCCGCCCACATATCAAACTATCAAAGTAGAGAACATGAATCAAACCAACATGATGAAAGTGACTAGATGAAATTCCCGTGTACCCTCAAGAATACTTTGCTCATCATAAGAGATAGTTTTGGCCTGTCCTTTGCCACATTAGGATTGGGTTACCTTGCTGCACCTTACCTATTGTTACCATTGCTTGCTCATTACGAATTACCTTGCTATCAAAACACTTGCTACTTACAATTTCAGTGCTTGATGAAATTACCTTGTTGAAAACCGCTTATCATATCCTTCTGCTCCTCATTGGGTTCGACACTCTTACTTATAGAAAGAACTACGATTGATCCCCTATACTTGTGGGTCATCACACATAAATTGGGGTTTAAGCTTCTGTCACACTCACAACCCATCATCTACTTGTTACTCCACAATGACTTCCCTTAGGCCCACAGCATGGTGAAGTTTCATGTAGTTGACGTTCACATGACACCAATAATTAAGAGAAGTAACAACATACATATCATCAAAATATCGAACGCATACCAACTTCACAAGATTACTTATAGCAATAGTTCTCCCATGTCCTCAGGAACAATAGTAACTACTCACACATCATCAACATGTTCAAGATCAGAGGTATAATAATGATAATTAAGGATCTGAACATAATCTCTTCCACTAAGTAATCCAACAAGCATCAACTATGAGATGTAATCAACACAACTAGTAACCCACAGGTACCAACCTAACATTTTAGGACAAAGATTGGATACAAGAGATGAACTAGGGATGGAGATGATATGGTGCTAGTGAAGATGTTGATGAAGATTGGTCCTCTCATGAAGGAGGAAGTGTTGGTGATGACGATGGCTTCGATCTCCCCCTCCCAGAGAGGATTTCCCCGGTAGAATCTGACTGTCGGAGTGCAAAACGGCCTCTACCCAGGTATCCACCTTGAGACAATGACGCTTCATCTCGAAAGGATGCTTATGATGTTTTCTAGGGTAAAACACACCATATAGGAGAAGAGGGGTGTCGGAGGACCAGCAGGGGACCCACGAGCCATCAGGGCGCACCCTGTTGGCTTGTGCCTTGCTGGTGGGCCCCCTATAGTATATTCTAGTTCCAGAAATTCTTAAATATTCCAAAAATATTCTTCGTGAAGTTTCAGGTCATTTGGAGTCTGGTGATTTTTGTGCCTTTTCTCGGTTTCCTGGTCCATAATTCTAGTTTCTAGATATTTCCGTCCTTGTGGTATACCTTGCATATTCAGAGAGAAAGGCATAAGAATTGTATGATAATGTGGAATAATGGACAAGAATGAAGTAAATGGTAAGAAGAATTCATGATGCAAAATGGACGTATCACAACCCTGCAATCAAATAGAAGAAATATCTTATGTCCCCAACACAGCCAATAGAATGGCAAATTGTATAGGTGCACTAGTTTGGCGAAGAGATGGTGATACAAGTGCAATATATGGATGGTAGATATAGCATTCTGTAATATGTAATTATAAAAACAACAAGGAAGCAAGTGGAAAACAATGACCAAAACATTGTATAAATGCTTGGAAATAAGGCCTAGGGTTCATACTTTCACTAGTGCAATCTCCCAACAATGCTAACATAGTTGAATCATATGATCATCCCTCAACATGCAACAAAGAATCGCTCCAAAGTTCCTATCTAGCGGAGAACAATAAGATGAAATTGGTGTAGGTAGTCAAACCACCTCAAAGTCATTCTTTCCGATCAATATTTTGAACTATTCCTATAAGTGTCACAAACAGCCCTAGAGTTCGTACTAAAATAACACCAATGATACATATCAATCCACCCTAATCTCATCTAGATATTGCAATGTCACCTCAAGTATTCATGAGTAAATTATGCGACATGCATCAAACAATCTCAGATCTATCATATTCAATCCAACACAAAGAACTTCAAGGAGCACCCCAAGATTTCTATCAAAGAACATAGTAAGAAAACATGAAGTCAACCCCTATGTATAGATCCCCAAGGTCACGGAATCCACAAGTTGATGCCATAACATATATCCTATGAATCACTTGAATAACCCATTGTCACTACATGTATCCACATGCAAGACATACATCAAGAGTTCTCAAACCAAAATATTCAATCCAACATAACGAGATCTCAAAGGGAAAGATTCAATCCATCACAACAAGATGACAAGGGAAGAACACCAGATGATCCGACTATATTAACAAAGCTCATGATACATCAAGATCGTGACATCTCAAGAACATGAGAGAGAGAGAGAGATCGAACACATAGCTACTGGTACATACCCTCAGCCCCGAGGGTGAACTACTCCCTCCTCATCATGGACTCCACCAGGATGATGAAGATGGCCACCGGAGATGATTTACCCCCTCCGGCAGGGTACTAGAAGGGCTCCAGATTGGTTTTTTGTCGATATAGAGAGTTGCGGCGACGGAGCGGGGAGTCTCTCTTTATTTCTAGGGTTTCTGGGATTTATAGGATTTTTTAGCGTTGGAATCACGCGCAACGAAGCCACGTGGGCCCCAAAAGCAATCAGGGCGTGGCCTACGGGGCGTCCTATTGGCTTGTGGCCCACGGGTGGCTCCCCTAGGGTGTTTCTTTGCTCCAATATTGCTTATTTCCTCCCAAAAAATTATAAAAAAGTTTCAGGCGATTCCGAGAACTTTCATTTTATGCACAAAAAACAACACCATGGTAATTCTGCTGAAAACAACGTCAGTCCGGGTTAGTTCTAAATTAATCATATAAAGTGCATCAAAACCATATAAAAGTATTGTAAACATAGGCAAATATGTCATGAATACCTCATTAATTACAGATACGTTGGAGACGTATCAGTTCTACTGCCTACAACACTTTCATCTTATGTTGTCTGCTAAATATGAACTTTGGAGTGATTCTTTGTCGCACGTTGAGGGATGATCATATGATTCTATTATGTTAGCATTGTTGAGAGATTACACTAGTGAAAGTATGAATCCTAGGCCTTATTTCCAAGCACTTATACAATGCTTTGCTCACTGTTAGCCACTTGCTACCTTGCTTTTTTTATATTTTCGGATTACAAAAACCTATATCTACTATCCATATTGTGCTTGTATCACCATCTCTTTGCCGAACTAGTGCACATATACAATTTTCCAATAATTGGGTGTGTTGGGCACACGAGAGGTTTATTGTATTCGATTGCAGGGTTGTTTGAGAGAGACCATCTTCATACTACACCTCCCACAGATTGATAAACCTTAGGTCATCCTCCTGAGGGAAAATTGCTAGTGTACTACAAAACTGTGCGCTCGGAGGCCCAACAAAGTCTACAAGAATGACGTTTCATAGTAGACATCACTTCTCCCAATGTAATTTCCATAAAGGTACCACCTACAATGAATCTAGAAGGTTTCTCGGCACAAAGTTTAGTCCCGCGTAGAAATTTTATATTATCATCCATAAAGCCATGGGTGGGGTAATTTCTAAACATTAATTTCATTTATCCCAAGCTTGTCCAACATGCTCCTTCTCATGTTGTTTAAAATTCATAATTTGATTTCTCAGAGATATAATCTTAGTTCAAGGAAAATAATTAGCAATAAAAACATCCTTACACTTATCCCAAGTTCCAATACTATTACGTGGCAAGGAAGAAAGCCAAGTTTTAGCTTTATCTCTTAGTGGGAAAGAAAATAATTTCAACTTTACCAAATCATTATCTACATCCCTTTTATTTTGCATATCACATAATTCAACAAAGGTATTAAGCTGTGAAGCAGCATCCTCATTAGGACTTCCAGCAAATTGTATTTACATAACAAGATTTAGTAAGGCAACATTAATATCAAAAGCTTCCACACTAGTGGTGGGTGGTATTGGAGCACTAATAAAATCATTGTTATTATTATTTGAAAATCCACACAATTTGGTATTTTCTTGAGACATAGAGACAAAGCAAACAAACTAACAAGGAAACAAGTAAACTAACAAAGTATCAAATAGAAATATTTTTGTGTTTTTGAAATTTTTTATGAAAGATAATTTTAAAATAAATATAAAAATGCAAGCAAAAAGTAAAACAAGTGATAAATAGTTTGTGTCAAGGGACCTCGTACGAAGTTGGTGATGTCTCCCCGGCAACGGCGCCAGAAATTCTTTCTGCTACTTGTGAGATGTGTTGGGTTTTTTCCCAAAGAGGATGGATGGCATAATGTAGTAGCGATAAGTATTTCCCTCAATGAGAACCAAGTTTATCGAATCATTAGGAGAAACACAACAACTTGCATCAATAATACCTGCACACACAAAATCAAACACTTGCACCCAACGCGGGCAAGAGGGTTGTCAAGCCCCTTGAAGTCGTTGCTTCCAAGGATTACTTCTAATAGTGATAGATATATAAATATAAAAGTAAAATAAAAGTAAAGTAAATAAATTCTAGCAATGTTTTTAGGGTTTTAGCAATATGACTTGAATAGACACGAGGTCCATAGTTTTCACTAGACGCTTCTCTCTCGAACACATAGCATATGGTGGTTAGACAAATTACTATTGGGCAATTGATAGAAAAGTGCATAGTTATGATGTTATCCATGGAAATGATCATGTATATATGCACCACGTCCGTGACAAGTAGACCAAAATGATTATTCATCTACTACTATTACTCGACCAACCGACCTCTATCCAGCATGCATCTATGGTATTAAATTCATGAAAAAAAGAGTAGCGTTTTAAGCAAGATGACATGATGTAGACAAAGTAAGACCAAGAAATATGTTAAAACCCCGTCGTTTTATCCTTGGTAGAAATGATACAATACATATCTTTCCACCTTCTATCACTCGGATATAGAGCACCGCAAGATTGAACCCACTACCATGCACTCCTCCCACTAAAGATAAATTAATCTAGTTGGCCAAACCAAACGGATAGATCAGAGAGACTTGCAAAGATATAACAATCATGCATAATGAAGTTCAAAAAAGACTCAATTAATTTCAATGAATAATCTGAACATAAACCCACAATTCATCGGATCCCAACAAATGCACCTCAAAAGAAGAATACATCGAATAGATCATCGCGAGAATTATGAAGAACGTTGTATTGAAGACCAAAGAGACAGAAGAAGTCATCTAGCTACTAGACATGGAACCGTAGGTCTATAGTGAACTACTCACACATCATCGTGGAGGCAGTAAGGTTTATGTAGACGGCCTCCGTGATCGATTCCCCTTCCGGTAGAGTGCAGGAAAAGGCCTCCAGATGGGATAGCGGAAGAACAGAGGCTTGCGGCGACAGAAACAAAAGTGTTTGAGATGGATCTCTGTTGGTTTTGGGGTAATTGAGGATATATAGAAGTGGGATTAGGCCAGGGGGGCACGAGGGGTGCTACCTCTTGAGCTTGCGTTGGTTTTCCCTTGAAGAGGAAAGGGTGATGCAAGGAAGTAGATAAGTATTTCCCTCAGTTGATGAGAACCAAGGTATCAATCCAGTAGGAGGAACAAGCAAGTCACCAATGGATGCACCTACACAAACAATCAAACTCTTGCACCCAACGCTATAAAGGGGTTATCAATCCCTTCACGATTATTTGTAAGGATTAGATTTGATAGAGATAGATGTGAACGACAACGGAAAGTAAAAGGTAAATAAATTGCAGCAGGGTATTTTGGTATTTTTGGTTTATAGATATGAAAGTATATTATGGAAAGTAGACCCAGGGGCCATAGGTTTCACTAGAGGCTTCTCTCTTGAAGGAAAATATCATGGTGGGTAAACAAATTACTGTCAAGCAATTGATAGAAAAGCAAATAATCATGTAGTTATCCAAAGCAATGATCATGCATATAGGCATCACGTCTGTGTCAAGTAGCCCGAAACGATTCTGCATCTACTACAATTACTCCACACATCGACCGGCTCCTGCCTGCATCTAGAGTATTAAGTTCATGAAGAATAGAGTAACGCATTAAGAAAGATGACATGATGTAGAGGGATAAACTCAAGCAATATGATGAAAACCCCATATTTTTACCCTTGATGGCAATAATACAATACGTGCCTCGCTACCCCTACTATGTCATTGGGTGAGGACACTGCAAGATTGAACCCAAAACCAAGCACTTCTCCCATTGCAAGAATTACCAATCTAGTTGGCCAAACCAAACCAATAATGCAAAGAAACTTGCAAGGATATGAAATCATGCATATAAGAATTCAGGGGATATTCAAATAAGATTCATGGATAATCTGAACATAAACTCACAATTCATCGGATCTCGACAAACACACCACAAAAATAGATTACATCAGATAGATCCCCATGAAAATCATGAAGAACATGGTATTGAAGATCAAAAAGAGAGAAGAAGCCATCTAGATACTAGCTATGGACCCGTAGGTCTGTGGTGGACTACTCACGCATCATTGGAGGGGCAATGGAGTTGATGTAGATGCCCTCCATGATCAAAACCCCCTCCGGTAGATTACCGGAAAAGGCTCCAAGATTGGATCTCTCAGGAACGGATGCTTCAGGTGGCAGAAAAGTATTTTTGTGGCTTGTTCTAATGTTGGGGGAATATTTGGGTATTTATAGGCCAAGAATTAGGGTTAGGAGACCTGCCGGGAGACGACAAGCTTGCTAGGCACGGCCAGGGGGGCCGCGCCTACCAGGCTTGTGACTCCGTGGCAGGTGTCGTGGCGTGCACTCCAAGCTTGGTTGATTTGTTTCCTTACAAAAAATTCCTTCCGAAGTTTTTATTCCGTTTGGACTCCGTTTAATATTCCATATCTGCAAAACTCAAAAACAAGGAAAAAACAGAAACTGGCACTAGGCTCTAGATTAATAGGTTAGTCCCAAAAATAATATAAAATAGCATATTAATGCATATAAACATCCAAAACAGATAATATAATAGCATGATATCATCAAAATTATAGATACGTTGGAGACGTATCAGCATCCCAAGGCTTAATTCTTGCTCGTCCTCGAGTAGGTAAATGATAGGAACAGATTTTTTGATGTGGAGTTGCGACCTAACATATTTACCCATGTAGTATTCTCTATTGTGGCATGAATATTCGGATCCTTAAGACTCAAAACAAAAGCTTAATATTTATATAAAAACAATAATGTTTCAAGCATACTAGAAAAGCAATTGTATCTCTTCAAAATATAATGGCAAAAGAAAGTTATCCCTACAATATCATATGGTCTGGCTATGCTCCATCTTCCCCACACAAAGTGTTTATATCATGCACAACCCTGATGACAAGTCAAGCAATTGTTTTCACACCTTCATTTTCTCAAACTTTTTCAACTCTCACGATATACATCAGCGTGAGCCATGGTTATCGCACTATAGGTGAAATAGAATATGTTGGGTGTTGTCAAGGAAAGGGAGAAGACAGTCTCACATCAACTAGGCGTATCAACAGGTTATGGAGATGCCCATTAATAGATATCAATGTGAGTGAGTAGGGATTGCCATGCAACATATGCATTAGAGCTATAAGTGTATGAAAGCTCAAAAGGAAACTAAGTGGGGGTGCAATCAACTTGCTTGCTCATGAAGACCTAGGGCAATTTGAGGAAGCCCGTCATTGGAATATACGAGACAAGTTATATAAAGAAAATTTCCCACTAGTATATGAAAGTGACAAAATAGGAGACTCTCTATTATGAAGATCATGGTGCTACTTTGAAGCACAAGTGTGGAAAAAGATAGTAGCAATGTCCCTTCTCTCTTTTCTCTCATTTTTTTATTGGTGGGCATCTAAGGCCTCTTTTATTTTTTATTTTTTATTTGGGCTTCGCTGACCTCTTTTATTTTTTTTCATAAAGTCCAGAATCTCATCCCCACTTGTGAGGGAATCATAGCTTCCATCATCCTTTCCTCACATGGGACATGCTCTAATAATGATAATCATCACACTTTTATTTACTTACAACTCAAAAGAAAATTACAACTCGATACCTATGACAAAATATGACTCTATATGCAATATGGAAGTGATGGTGCAAGTCATAAAAGGAAACGGTGGAAGTTGCATGGCAATATATCTCGAAACGGCTATGGAAATGCCATAATATGTAGGTATGGTGGCTGTTTTGAGGAAAGATATATGGTGGCTGTTTTGAGGAACGTATATGGTGGCTGTTTTAAGGAAGGTGTTTATTGTACCGGCGAAAGTTGTGCGGTACTAGAGAGGCTAGCAAAGGTGGAAGGGTGAGAGTGTGTATAATCCATGGACTCAACATTAGTCATAAAGAACTCACATATTTATTGCAAAAGTCTATTAGTTATTGAAGCAAAGTGTTAAACGCATGCTCCTGGGGGAGAGGTTGGTAGGATTTAACCACTGCATGCTCCCGACCCTCACACAAAGGTCGACAATCTATAAACAAATCATGCTCCGACTTCCTTACATAATGGTTCACCATACGTGCATGCTACGGGAATCACAAACCTTTACATAAGTATTTTTACCAAATCGCAATTACTTCCTAACATGACTCTTAACATTACCATCTTTATATCTCAAAACTTTATGCAAATACTCAATGCACTTAATATGGAAGTTTTTATTATATCCCTCTTGAATGCCTATCATATTAGGACAAAATTCATAACCTAGACCAATTACAATGTTGTTTAGAGACTCTCAAAATAATATAAGTGAGGTACGAGAGTTCAATTATTTCTATAAAACGCAAACACCACCATGCTCTAAAAAATATAAGTGAAGCACATAGAGCAAAATTGCCCAACTCAAAAGATGTAAGTGAAGCACATAGAGTATTCTAATAAATTCACGATTCAGCGTGTCTCTCTCAAAAGATGTGTGCAGCAAGGATGATTGTGGCAAACTAAAAATCAAATACGCATATCATACAAGACTCTCCAAGCAAAACACATATCATGTGGTGAATAAAAATATAGCCTCAAGTAAATTTACCGATGAATCTAAGACGAAAGAGGGGATGCCTTCTGAGGCATCCCCAAGTTGAGGCTCTTTGGCATCCTTGAATATTACTTGGGGTGCCTTGGGAATCCCCAAGCTTAGGATCTTGCCACTCCTTATTCCATAGTCCATCAAATCTTTACCCAAAACTTGAAAACTTCACAACACAAAACTTAACAGAAAACTCGTGAGATCCGTTAATATAAGAAAAAAATCACCACTTTAGGTACTGTTGTGAACTCATTATTTATTTATATTGGTGTTATACCTACTATATTCTAACTTCTCCATGGTTCATACCCCATGATACAACCCATAGATTCATCAAAATAGGCAAACAACTCAAAGAAAACAAAATCTGTCAAAAACAGAACAGTCTGTAGCAATCTGAAAACTTTGTATACTTATGTAACTCAACAAATTATAAAAAATGAGGACAACCTGTTAAATTTATATATCAATAGTTTGTAAAAAATTCAGACTCAGTCGACGCTCTGAAAGTTTTAGAAAATTTGACTAAGTGCAGAAGTTTCTGTTTTTCAGCAAAATCAAATCAACAACTACCATAGATCACCCCAAAGGTTTTGATTGGCTCAAACACTAATTAAAACACCAAAACACAATTTATACAGAAGTAATAATGTGGGAAACACTCAAAAACAGAACACAAAAATAAAATTGGGTTGCCTCCCAACAAGCGCTATTGTTTAACGCCCCTGGCTAGCCATAAAGATTTCAATGACGCTCACATGAAAAGTAGTAATTGAAATATGCAAGAAAGCATCATGAATCTCATGACAAGCACATTTAAGTCTAACACACTTCCTATGCATAGGTATTTTTTGAGGAAACAATTTATGGGAACAAGAATCACTTAGCATAGGAAGGCAAAACAAGCAGAACTTCAAAACTTTGAACACATAGAGACGAAACTTGATATTATTGTAATTCCTACAAGCATATGTTACTCCCTCATAATAAATTTCAGTAGCATCATGAAGGAATTCAATAATATAACTATCACATAGGTCATTCTTGTCATGACCAATTATAGCATATGTGTCATCACCAAAACTTGGGGAACAAAAAATATCATCTTCATCAAGCATAGCATCCCCAAGCTTGTGGTTTTGCATATCATTAGCATCATGGATATTCAGAGAATTCATACGATCAACATGGCAATCATGCTTTTTATTCAAGGAACTATCATGAATCTCCTTATAAATTTCTTCTTTCAATACTTCATCAAAATTTCCAGATTCATGATTTTCAAACAAAACTTCATAGAGATAATCAAGTGCACTCAACTCACTAGCAATTGGTTCATCATAATTTGATATTTTGAAAAGATTAGCAAGTGGATGAGGATCCATATCAATAGATTTTTAGCAAGCGAAGATGCAAGCAAATATAAGGCACATGGCAACACAAGCAAACATAGCAAACAAGAGATCTGACGAGAAAAAGGTAAACGAAAAAGAGAAGGCGAATAAAACGGCAAATTTGTGAAGTGGGGGAGAGGAAAACGAGAGGAAAATGGCAAATAATGTAAATGCAAGAGATGAGTTTGTGATGGGTACTTGGTGGGCTTGATGTCTATCGTGCCCGGCAACGGTGCCAGAAATCCTTCTTGCTACCTCTTGAGCTTGCGTTGGTTTTCCCTTGAAGATGAAAGGGTGATGCAGCAAAGTAGATAAGTATTTCCCTCAGTTGTTGAGAAACAAGGTATGAATCCAGTAGGAGGAACAAGCAAGTCACCAATGGATGCACCTACACAAACAATCAAACTCTTGCACCCAACACTATAAAGGGGTTGACAACCCCTTCACGATTATTTGCAAGGATTAGATCCGATAAAGATAGATGTAAACAAGAATGGAAAGTAAAAGGTAAATAAATTTCAGCAAAGTATTTTTGGTATTTTGGGTTTATAGATCTGAAAGTATATTATGGAAAGTAGACCCTGGGGCCATAGGTTTCACTAGAGGCTTCTCTCTTGAAGGAAAATATCATGGCGGGTAAACAAAATGTTGTCAAGCAATTGATAGAAAAGCAAATAATCATGTAGTTATCCAAGTCAATGATCATGCATATAGGCATCACGTCAGTGTCAAGTAGACCGAAATGATTCTGCATCTACTACTATTACTCCACACATCGACCGACTCCTGCCTGCATCTAGAGTATTAAGTTCATGAAGAACAGGGTAACGCATTAAGAAAGATGACATGATGTAGAGGGATAAACTGAAGAAATATGATGAAAACCCCATCTTCTTACCCTTGATGTCAACAATACAATACGTTCCTCGCTACCCCTACTATGTCACTTGGTGAGGACACTACAAGATTGAACCCAAAACCAAGCACTTCTCCCATTGCAAGAATTACTAATCTATTTGGCCAAACCAAACCAATAACTCGAAGAGACTTGCAAGGATATGAAATCATGCATATAAGAATTCAGAGGAGATTCAAATAAGATTCATGGATAATCTGAACATAAACTCACAATTCATCAGATCTTGACAAACACACCACAAAAAAGGATTACATCGGATAGATCCCCATGAAGATCATGAACAACATGGTATTGAAGATCAAAGAGAGAGAATAATCCATCTATCTACTAGCTATGGACCCGTAGGTCTGTGGTGGACTACTCATGCATCATCGGAGGCGCAATGGAGTTGATGTGGATACCCTTCATGATCGAAACCCCCTCTGGCAGATTACCAAAAAAGGCTCCAAGATTGGATCTCTCGGGAATGGAGGCTTCTAGTGGTGGAAAAGTATTTGTGTGGCTTGTTCTGATGTTGGGGGAATATTTGGGTATTTATAGGCCAAGAATTATGGTTAGGAGACCTGCCAGGAGATGGCAAGCCTGCTAGCGCGGCCAGCGGGCCACGCCTACCAGGCTTGTGACTCCCTGGCAGGTGCCCTGGCGTGCACTCCAAGCCTGGTTGATTTGTTTCCTTCCAAAAAAATTCCTTCCGAAGGTTTTACTCCATTTGGACTCCGTTTAATATTCCATATCTGCAAAACTCAAAAACAAGGGAAAACAGAAACTGACACTAGGCTCTAGATTAATAGGTTAGTCCCAAAAATAATATAAAATAGCATATTAATGCATATAAAACATCCAAAACAGATAATATAATAGCATGACGTCATCAAAAATTATAGATACGTTGGAGACGTATCAACCTGCATCTAGAGTATTAAGTTCATGAAGAACAGAGTAACGCATCAGGTAAGATGACATGATGTAGAGGGATAAACTCAAGCAATATGATGAAAACCCCATCTTGTTATCCTTGATGGCAACAATAAAGTATGGGTCTCGCTACCCCCACTTTGTCACTGGGTGAGGACACCGCAATATTGAACCCAAAACTAAGCACTTCTCCCATTGCAAGAATTACCAATCTAAATGGCTAAACCAAACCAATAACTTGAAGAGACTTGCAAAGATATGAAATCATGCATATAAGAATTCAGAAAAGACTCAGATAATATTCATGGATAATCTGAACATAAACCCATAATTCGTCGGATCTCGACAAACACACCGAAAAAGAGTTTTGCATCGGATAGATCTCCATGAAGATCATGAAGAACATGGTATTGAAGCACAAAGAGGGAGAAGAAGCCATCTAGCTACTAGCTATGGACCCGTAGGTCTGGGGTGGACTACTCACGCATCATCGGAGGGGCAATGGAGTTGATGTAGATGCCCTTCGTGATCCGATCCCCCTTTAGCAGATTATCGGAAAAGGCTCCAAGATTAGATCTCTCGGGAACAGAGGCTTGTGGCTGCGGAAAAGTATTTTTTCGGTTCTTTTTGGTATTGGAGGGATATTTGGGTATTTATAGGACAAAGATTAGGGCTAGGACTCCTGCCAGGGAGTCACAAGCCTGCTAGGCGTGGCCAGGGGGGTTGGCCACGCCCCCTGGCTTGTGACTTCCTGGCAAGGTCCTCGCCTTGCACTCCAAGCCTGGTAGATCTCTTTCGTTCCAGAAAAAATCATCGGGAAGATTTTATTCCGTTTGGACTCTGTTTAATATTCCATATCTACAATACTCAAAAACAAGGAAAAAATAGAAACTGGCACTAGGCTCTAGATTAATAGGTTAGTCCCAAAAATAATATAAAATAGCGTATTGATGCATATAAAACATCCAAAAAGGAAAATATAATAGCATGACACAATAAAAAATTATAGATACGTTGGAGACATATCAAGGGACCCACAAGCCAGGGGCTTTCCTACCTCCTAGGGTGCGTCATGGTGGCTCCTGTCCACGTCGTGGGCCTTCTGGCCTCCTCCTGAAGCTTCCCAGATCTCTTTTGGTCCAGAAATAACTCCCGTCAATTTCTATCCGATTTCGACTCCGTTTGGTATTGATTTTCTAAAAAGTACAAAAATAGGCAAAAAAACAAGAACTAGCACTGGGCACTGGGTTAGTAGGTTAGTCCCAAAAAATGATATAAAATAGCATATATTTGCATATAAATTATTCAAGATTGATAATATAATAACATGAAACAATCAACAATTATAGATACGTCGGAGACGTATCAAAGCTCCGTCGAGGTCATTCACTACTGCAATGGAGCTTCGTTGGTGGGGCACCAGTGCTGCAATGGGCTTCGTCAGGGTTCGACAAGGTTGCGATGAAGCTTGATCAAGCGGTCGGTGTTTCAATGGATCATCCACTGGTGCAGTGACGTGCTATACAAATAGTTTTTAACACCTTTCCACGACATAGTTCCAAACTGACGCCTTGCATGTGTGGGTGATAGGGGGGTCCATCCCACACGACACTGCAAACCCGTCGGTGATGGTGGCCAACGAATGCAAACGTTTGGCAAAACTAAGCGTATGGGATGTACGCACCTATCACAAATGAGGGTCACCGGATAATCGTTTGAGATGTGTGTATTTCCCATACAGTTCCTCCTTGAAACTTGTGTGAGATCACACTAACATCGCAGATGCTATTTCGTGAAGCGTCGTTTACGATGTGCACCGAATCGCAAACAGTTCATGATTATAAAGTGTGTACAATAAGGAGACAATCACACACAGTTAATTCCACCATGACCATTTGTGATATGATATAAGAGTGCATACGTTTATCATTGTAAAACCGTATGTGAAGGTTGAATATATCCCACATGCGGGGTTTTTGATAAACGTTTGTGATCTATAAAACGTCCCAAACGTGTGATCCATAGTTCCCAAATGTGTCATCCATAATAACTGTGTCGGATGAAGGCCTATCGCATGTTGTCTTCTTTGACCAACATTTATGATGGTACATAGTTCAAAATATGAAATCGTGTGGGATAAGGAGACTAGCACAAATGTTGGTGTTGTTAATCTCACACGTTCTTTCTCGTCTGACCGTGCACGAAGACGAGATTCATCACACACGCCTTGGATGGAGAAACATGTGTGATGTCGGAGTTGATGGCAGACGTTTTGCTTTCTCAAATTGTGTGCATTGTGATGGCCTTCAGAACAGGATTTTCCCCTAATTAAATACCTTTTGTTCATAATTCACATAATTTAAATTTGAAAGTAGGAATTGTTGTATTTCATATCGAATCATGTTTAGTTTTAAGAATGAATACATAATTTGATTCACATGTACATATACTCAAGAACTACATAAGCATCAATTCTCAAAAAAAAAACTACAGAAGGGACAAATAAAGAATGATGGAAGCATAGTTGTACTAAAGACGGTAAAGAGAGAGCTGAAAGACATTTTGTATGCTGGATAAGGTGAAGCGGAATGCCCATATTGTGCCCTCCTCCATGCCTAATGCACGAACGACTCTAGGCCAGTCCCTAGTGATGGCTGCCCGCCCATCCTTCATTGTCTTCATTATGACTTCTTGATGCTCATTGTATTCTCAAAGATTTATTTTTACCTTCATTGTGTGTCCAGCAATCATGTACTTTGCGAGGTCATCTTGAGTAAACTGCTTTGGGAACCACTACAAAAGAAAAGGATTTAGACATTGTTGTGTGACAACTCATTATGGGCAGTACTAATAGAAGCCTACATAGTTTGTAGTTACCATCCTACAACTCACTGTTGTGTTGGATAGATGGTAAACAAATAGTCTAATTGACATTGTTCGTCTCTTTTCCCTAACAATCATTTTCAGTTTCCTCACTTGATGTTCATTCATGAATATTTCATTACCCCACACGCAAAAATGGTCCAGGAATGGATCTTTACCTAAGACATATGTACCTACAAGCATATTAGAAGCTAAAATGCAATTGCACAATGATGTAATATATTACTCCGTCGGTTCCAAATGTGTTTTATATAAACATTTTGAGAAGTCAACATCTACTTACTTTGACCAAGTTTGTAGAGAAAAACATTTATATCTAGAATTGCAATTCCATTTCATTGGATACATCACAAAATTTTATGTTGTATACATTTTAGATGGTATATGTAGATGCATCACAAAAATCTACACGGACTACATGATGGAACGGATGGAGTACAAGCGGTGGGATGAAAAGAACCTCGGTGGAAAATGTTGGCCACTCCCATTATTACCCTATGCAAGTACATGTAAAGTCATGATAAGTACATCAGGGTTAACATCAACCAAGTATATGAGGTATCTGCTTGAAATAAACAAAGCATATATGCTCACTATAACAACCAAATATAGCCATTTGATACTGGACAAATGCTCAATGGAACCAACCTAACAACCACATAATGAAAAGCAAGGCATCTTCTTGAAAACTAGACAAATGCTCACTGCAATCAACCTAACAACCAAAGAAAAGCAAGGCATCTGCTTGAAAACTAGACAAATGCTCACTGCAGCCAACCTGGCAACCAAATTCGGAGAAGCAAGGCATAAATGTTCAAAGAGGGGAGTTAAGCACACAGGTTAACAACACCAGGCATAACAGGTGGTATTGATGAAATTGAACTCCACAGTTCATACTTGCACATAATGAACATCACATTGTGAATAACTGAAAGAAACAAGGCATTCATGCTCACTATAACAACCAACTATAGCCATTGAAAATTGGACAAATACTCAATGCAACCAACCTAAGAACCAGATACAGAAAAGCAAGCCATCTGCTTGACAACTGGACAAATGCTCAATTACACACTTCATGATTATCGCATGGCAAAAGCTACTACAACAATGGGTACGAGACGGCTAGCTATAAAAGGTATGATTTGATCACAGGATGTTGCCTCACTTTTCATGGATGGGCTCCTTCCACTTGGGATATGAGGTGCACAGGGTGCACTTCCTGATGTCGCAGATGGCATGTTTCCCCTTGTAACAGTCGTAGTGTGTGCCATTATCTTGGTGGATGAGATCTGACTTTGGAGCTAAGGATCCCAAGCCATCATCGTAGAATGTTTCCTTCAGAAAGGACAAAAGAGGCTCGATGGCGTAGAAGGATCGCAAATCCATGACCGCGAGGCGGAGGAGATCAGCGGCGGGACCTTTGGAGAGATCGACGGTGGTTGAACCAAAGGTGTTGCCGGTGGACCACTTAACTTTTGACATGGCCCGAGTGAAGCCGGTGATGTTGACGAGCTTGATGTCGTAGCTGGATCTCCTAAGATACAGGAACACACGTTCCCGCAAACTTGAAGCTTTCGGCATGGCAATGTAGGCAGCATCCTCACTGGCTCCCGTAGTGAGATTTTTGTCCGGGATCGAAGGGTAAGCACAAACGGCTCCCACCTCGCCAACGTACGGCGGAGAGGCCATGATAGACCTCTTTTTGCTCGTACACTCCTCGAGGTCCATGGGAGATGTGGCCGGGCTGATTAGGCTATGACTCTCTAGAGTACGGGATGGGGATCTGAGGGGAAAGGAACACCGTCGGCCTCATCTAAAAACTCAGGGCGGCGATGGTGTGTGTGGACCGGAGGGAACCCTGAACTTGTTTAGCTATGAGGCACGGGCAGACTGGCAAAGGTTTATGGTGGTGGGCGGCGGTGATGGCAAGCTAGGGTTCAAGTGGGGGAGGAAGGGGAAGGGGTGCTATGCGGACGGTGGGGGTGTTTGTGGATGTCCGCTGCTGCTGAAAATTTTAGTAGTAATGGTGTGGGTGGAGATGGTGGTGGACGAGGGATGTCTACAGTTCAAATGCCTTGGCAGCTGAAATTTTACTATAGGGTCGGTGCGGTGGACGAGGAAAGGCGGGATGTAGTAAATTTTGGCAAACAAACTGGGCGGGAGCAACCAAGATGGCACACGGTCCAAACATAATAAAGCGTGTACGCTCTTCGCTGTAACAAAATGTCGTGCCACGAAACCACAATTTTTTACACTGCTCGAGGTGGGTAGCTCTTTCTAAGATTTCTCAAGGTGGGTTCATCACACACGGTTCATCCTCAATTTCAGTCGTAGACGTCAAATTCATCCTAAATTTCCACATGCCCACAAACAAATGACACAAACATTTGGCAAATTTTCAACACAAAATGCCTTATTTTGCAACGGATTAGTTAACATTAGTTCATACACTCAGTAATTTACAAACATTTCATCAAATTACATGAACATGAACTGCACAAAATATTCACTACGACATGGATGCATAAAAATGCCACGCCTCCACCATCGTCATGACCTTCCTCGCCTCAGAATGAGTATTCAGAGGAGCTCGTCAAGTCGATGAGCTCCGCTGGTTCCACGGCGGAGACCGATGGGGCTACCTCGGTCGGAGCGACCGCGGTGCCTCTCACCAGGTCTACCGCTATCGACGAAGATGTCATGGCGTCCAGGTGGGCCATCAAGATACATACAGGCATCAATCTTGCTAGAGCTGCGTCCCTGGTCGTCGTGGCTGTTATTGCCAGGGCTGCTGCCGCAGCTGCAAGGCCTCCACTGGCCTCCAATGCAGCTGAGAGGCATGCGTCAGCCTGCTCTGCCGCCTTCTGGTCCTGCTCCCGCCTCTTTTTGCCCTCTGCATATGAGTTCCGCTTCCTCTTTGCACTCTCCCGCTGTTTCTGCCACTTCAGATCCCTGTCCGCATTGCGGATGGCATCCGCGGATGCGATAGATTGTTCCAAACCAACACTGAGACGGCGTTCGTCCTCGTCACGCAGGAATGCATCGAGGCCCTATTCCTGGACAGATAGAGCGATGGCCATCTGCATCCGATGCTGAAACTTGGGGTCATCATCGATGGCGGCCGCGGCAGATGACGGTTGACCGTTGACCAACATGGAGGACAGCATGTCAGAATCCTCTATCCATTCATCGTTGACCACGGCAGCTGGTTGTTTGTCATTGCCGGCCATGGCGGCCAATGCATTAGAATGCTCTATCACGTCGTCGTCCAACACTATCAGGATGGCGCCATGCACATCCCCATGCTTGAGCAACGGTTCCATTTGGTGTGTGTGGTGGTGGCAAGCTATCGATGGAAAAATTAGTTGTTAGCCGGTGCCAGCAAGATCTTTTATAGGTCATTGTCGGGTTTGGGTTTGGGTTGTGCACATTACCCCTTTGCATTGGCTGACGGTTGCAGTTGGCACCACTAGGCAAGGCCGATTTTGTTGTCTATGGGAATCGCACACGGTTAGAGTAGCACATTCATGTCTGCTCGGGGAGCAATAGCATACGGTTGTTTCGGCAGTTTTGTTTGCTATTTTACATAATACTAGCATCTTAGAGATAAACAAGAAAAGAAAATGCAAGAGAGGGTGAAAACACAACCACGCCTGCTAGTGGCACAAATATATGCTCCCTTTGTTCCTAAATATATGTGTAGTTCGTAGTGAAATCTCTAAAAAAGACTTGTAATTAGGTTCGAATGAAGTATATATATGTATGAACATGGTGTTGTCATGTTTAAATTCGCAATGCGCAACTTTAATGTGTGGCACATGCTACATATGTGTATGCCTAAAAGTGTCCAATGTGACAGAAAAGGGTTTCATCACAAACATAATATACGGTGTTGCCCCCTACACTATGTGTCGGAGGATATATGGGGTCCTATGAACACATGACCTGGTTCAAACGTTGTCACACATTTATCCATGTCTGGATTTTCATAAGGCAACCAAGAGAATTTATACCTTAATTAATATGGCCAAACCATCAAATATTGTTGTTGAACAAGAGGGATATATAGATCACGCAGTCCCACAAGTTGGCGCGTCGTCGAAGATCAGTTGAGCGGGGCTAGAAGAACATCACCCCCTTGCATATGGCCAAATGCATATGCGAAAATGGTGTGGTCCGGTGTTTCAACAATTAATACACAATGGTACACTATCTATGATGTGGCATGCACCTAGCTGAGATAACTAGACATATATATGTACCCCCTTAAGATTGGTTATATATATTATATACCAAGATCATTATATATATATATCATTCCCCTCCCCGCACAATGGACGCATGCATGGTCCACGCACACAGGCACACAAACACACACAAAGGGAGAGAGAGGGAGAGAGAGACGCACACATGCACATGCACACACTGTGACCCATCCTTGGCCTTCCAGCATTTTTCACTAAAAGGCATGACAAACCCTAAGGGCCCGCCAATAGGTTTGTCGTCGGGAACCGCACAATGTAGGCACATGGCCCACACACAAGCATGGGTTCACACACGCACACGCGCGCACCCCCTCCCCCCCGCACACACACCGTTACCCATCCTTTGCCTTCCAGCATTGTCAATAAAAGGCACGACACATCCTAAAGGCCCGCCGATAGGTTTGTCGTCGAAAACTGCACAATGTAGACACATGGTGTCACATCCCTAGCTTTACCATGCATTAGGATCCATGTTGTGATTGCATCATGTTTAAATTCTTTTAAACCTGAAATGGGGATGTTCAAAACCCTAGCACCATTTGAATTCAATAGGCTCAACCAAAATATTATTTTTCAATAAACCAAAGTGGCCTTCTAAAATGTTCATCATTTCTGGAAAAATGTGGACGCATCAACCAAAGGTGATTTATATTTTCAGAGTCATTTTTGCCCATTGAATTAAATCAATAAATTTTCAGATTGGGGTTTTAAAATGCTATAAATATTTTTAAAGCTCCAACAAATTTGAAACTTGTCCAGGGCCTTTGGAATATTTTCTTTAGTGCCCAGAAAAAGTTTCAAAATTTTATTAAATATTTTAGTGCCTAAACTAAAACTAATGCAATAACAGAAAATAGGAAAAAAGAACAAAATTTAAAAAAAAGAGAGAAAGAGGAGGCCCAGGAGGAGCTGGCCCAGCCGGCCCGGCCAGCCCCATCGTCTTCAACCTCCTGCTAGTAGGTAGGAGGGCGTGTGGCAGGGGCGCGCCGGCCACCTCCTGCATGGCTGCCAACCATGGAGCCCCCCCCCCCCCCCGGGAGCGCCAGCGCACCCCCTCGTCGTCGTGGCCTTCTTCCCCTCCCTCTCTCCCTACCGCTCTCTCTCTCTCGTTCTCTCCCCTCTCCTCTGCTCTCCTTCGTCGCCGGACCGAAGCCGCGTCGCCGTTGTCGATTCGCCGCCCCTGGTGTCTCCCTGAGCCCGTCGAGCCGTCGTCCGAAGCGCCGTGAGCTTCCTGTCCACCCCCCCCCCCCCCTCTTTTTCCCTACTTATTAGCCGCCGTAGCCGCCGCTTTCCTATCGTGCCCGAGCTCCCCGCCGCCGGTGTCATGGCCACTGCGGCCACAGCACACGTCATGCTCAGTTGAGCACTCCGGCATGCTTGCGCGGGCCCGTAGGTGCCGCCCCGACCCCCGGCTTCCCCTCCCATAGGCCTTAGCGCCGCGGCCGTCCTCGGCCGAGCTTCGACCACCGCCTCCGGCGTCGCAGCCGCGAGCTCCGGCGTCCCCCGCGACCCTATCTAGCCTCCCCGGGTGCGCACGAGTGAGGGCTTCGCCCGAGTGCCCCCAGCCGCCGCTCCCGTGGCCGGTAGCGCGACCGCCGCCGCGACCAGAGGTCGCCGGCGACGGGCCGTCGCCTGAGCTGACCGGTGGGCCCCATTGCCAGGTGATTAGCTTAAGGCTAATCACCATTTAGATGACCCCTGGGTCACTGGCGTGTGGGCCCAGCCCTGTTAAGTTATTAGTTAGCTTAATTAAGAAAATCTGTTAGAGCACTAAGTCAATGACAGGTGGGGCCCAGCCACCAGGTTTGACCCGGGCTGGCGCTTTTGACCTTCTGACGTCATCATGATGTCACACTGACCTAATAAATACAATTATGTATATTTAAATAAATTTCAGAAATTAATAAAACTTCTAAAATTCATAGAAAATAATTTATATATGAAAATTGATCAAAAAATCCAATGAATCCATCTGTACCATTTTCATGCATGTTAGAGCAACCTAAATAGGTGAACTTGGACATTTTAGTTCAAATGCATTATGGAATCCATATATGAAGTTGAATTTGAACCTTGAGTTCAAACCTACTTCATTTAAACTTGTTGCTAGATGCATTAGCTCAAACACATGATATTGCCATGTCATATTCATGCATCATATTGTTGCATTTGATGTGTATTGATTTGTTTCCCCTTCGATGGTTGTTCTTCGTGTTAGGCACTGTTTCGGAGGATACGGTCGAGTATCCATCTAAGGAGCAGTAACTTGTGATCGTATTATCAGGCAAGCAACCCCCTTGAACATATTCGATACAATCCCACTCTCTCGCTCTTGCTCTCACTTATTGCATTAGGACAAAACATTTCAACTTTTACATGTTTCGGTAGTTGATCCCATTCCTCTGCATGACTTGTCATTGTCATAGCAAATAGCTGAACCATGCAACCTAGCATACCTGGTAGATGCTTGAGCTATGTTGTGCCTTTAACCTGCTATGCTTGCTATGCTTAGAGTTGCGTCAGGTCTGATTCATCTGGGTGATGAACCGGAGTGAACTGAACTTGTTCTGATGATGAGAGTTAAGTTGTGAACACGATTTGGTAAAGGTAGCGATGAGAGGCCGCATGGCGGGTTGTCTCATTGGGACCGTCCTTAAGAACTGAGTCATGTGTATGTTGTCCAAGACTAGCTACTACCGCACATTGGGATCCTTAATTGACTCTCTCGACTTATTAATCGACTTGATCTCTGTCCAAGAGTTGCAACTAGTTTCTGGTGTTTGTAGGATATGCTAGTAGTCTACTGAGTGGCACCCCGTATAGGTGGGCTTGGGACAGACTAGGCATTGTGGCCCGGTGTACCAAGCGTAGTACCATCCGTCGAGGTGGGCTTGGGAACCCTGTACACATCATTTGGGGCCGTTGAGGAAACTTTGGTCGGACTTCCTTGCGGGTTCAGTCTCAAATAGGCAATAAACCTAGACTAGAGTCTTGTGTGGTTAGTCAGGTCGTGGCGGACTCCCTCGTTGGGCTTCCGCTTGAAGGTTGCCGAGGTGCCTTTTTACGAGCACATGGTGGTAAGTGGCGGGAGCATGTGTGATGAAGTACACCCCTGCAGGGTAATCAATCTATTCGAATAGCCGCGTCCGCGGATATGGACTACTTGGATACTTATATGGTTCATAGACAATTTGAAAGGTTACTCATAAAAGCTTTAAGACAAGTGTGAGTATCGTGGATGGCACTCTTGTGGGAAGACGGGAGCGGATCCATGGTGGTGTACTGTTGTGGTGTTAGTGGACTCGTGTACGCTTCACAAAACTTTTCAAACTTATAAAAGTCGTAGTACATGATAGCCATCGAGTCAAAGCTGGATTGCTGCATTGAACCCCAAAATTTCCTTGTTGATACCGATGCATATGTAGTTAGTTTTGATGTAAGACTTGCTGAGTACTCAGTACTCACTGTTGCTTAATTATGTTTTTGCAGAGGAGACTCCAGTCTCGCTAGTGGTTTCTACGATAAGCTCGATGTTGTCCTTTTAGCTTGGGAATCCCAGCCAGAGGTCTGGTTCTTGTGAAGGGCCTTGTAGATAGACAGGCTTCCTCAGCCTTCTTCTTTTCTAGATGTCTGTACCCAGACATGTTAAGCTTCCGCTTGTTGTTTGTATAATTTGTGTGTTGGGTCATGTGCCCCTGCTTGTAATATCACACTATGTTGGCTCTTATGAGCCTCCTAAATAAATGTTGTGTTGTTGTATGGTTATGTTGTGATGCCATAATTGTATCTATGCATATCGGGCATGTCATGCATACGTGTGACGTGTAACAATATGTATGGAATCCGACACCTAGTCATGTGCCTCTAGTAGTACTCTTTACGGGAAACTGCCTCTTTGTGCTTCCACCGAGCCTTGGTAGCTTGCTACTGCTTCGGACACATTGATTGATCGGCATGTATACTTCTTTGCTGCTGTGTCTGTCCCTTCGGGAAATGTCTCGTAGTGTAAGGGAGTCCCTGTAGCGTGCTATGATTCATCTACGTGCAATGATGACATTTATGTCCCACGGCGTAATGGAGTCCTTGTAGCTTTCTATGACTCGTCTACACTCGCTTGAGGCCGACACCTGCATTGTTGGGTTACGTATGCCTGTTTTCGTACGAATGTGCCACTTGGGTTCTATGACTAGTCATGTCGGCCCGGGTTCTCTGTCGTTTGATTGCCAGCAACATGTTTACATACGTGAGCCAAAAGACGCAAACGGTCCCGGCTAAGGTAAGGCTGCAGCCGTGGAGTTTACCGTGCGTGAGGCCGCAAAGTGATGTGATATGTTACAGTCTGGATTCATATGACTTAGGATCGGGGTCCCGACACATGGTCCACACATAAGCATATGGGTTCACACACACACAACACACACACGCACACACACACACAAACACGCACACGCACGTGTGCACACACACACACACACACACACACCCTTGGCCTTCTACCATTGTGAGTAAAGGCATGTCAGACCCTAAGGGCCCACCGATAGGTTTGTCATCAGAAACCGCACAATGTAGGCACATGGTCCACACACAGGCATTGGTATACACACACTCGATCCTTGACATTTTCAAAACAGCAAAAGAAAACCGTGGATATTTTCAAAACAAGGATCTCAACATTTATTTACCCGGAATGACATATCACACACACACACACTCAATCCTTGACATTTTCAAAACAACAAAAGAAGCAAAATAAAATCATGGATATTTTCAAAACAAGGATCTCAAGATTTATTTAGCCGGAATGACATATCACTATAAGCATTTTATTTATGCCTATAGTGATCATATCACACCGCCTAAATGAACCTTGAAATCTAGAAACTTCCCAACCGTTCACCTATCCTTGACTACTCCACCGAAAGCACACTTAACTTTGGAGTTCCATCGAATGGGTAACAGGATGGAAAGCCCCGTCTTGCTAGTGACAGTTGCATCCTATCGTATACAAGGTGTGCCTCGATTGGCACCTGGTGGGATCAAACACGCATCACAGACATTTCTGGTAGTACTTGAAACTGTGTGCGATGGTGGAATGGGGATGATGATGACGTCTTGCTCATGCTCGATGGCATGACTTCGCTTTTTCCTGCTCCTTACCATCCTCCTCGTCCAGGAGGTTGATGACGGGGTCGGTGCTTCGGCGGTAAACCGATTGGGGGAGTGGCGGCAGACCGATTGGAGGAGTGGCGGGAGACCGATTAGGGGAGTGGTGGGAGAAGCATGTTTGGACTTTGGATAGAACATCATTTTAATATAAATTGGGTAACTTCTCAAAGAAGTAAGCTCGAGCTAGCACGACACGTGCACACAGTGCTTACACACGCACGAGCTTCAGACGGGCGTATAGAAATGCTTTAAATTATTCATGGTTTCTTACCTTTTTGTATACTACACTAATCAAGTTTGTAGACATTTAATGTGCATAATTCAAATTTGAAATAAAAGAACATGCTTCGTTTCACCATAATGGGATGAAAAAAGGTATTTGTGTCCTTGGGTTCCTTGTTTAGGTCCCATGCAATTAACTTGAATGGATTGCAAACATCTCGAAGTCATGACAAGGCCACAAACATTGAGAAACTTGGCTATTAAATCATCATAAGTCCACAACTCGTCTGAAATTCTTGAAACATGCCCCGGTGTCATGACACGACACTTATACAACATGATAATTTTTTGTCCAATGTGGAAGAACTCTCTTGCACACCCAAAATTCTCTCAAGAACCATCGTGGTTTTGATATGGAACAATATGTCACCTCTGTGGAGGGAACGACATTCGATGTCTCTTCTTGTGTTGATATTTTATCTACATGCAACATAGGCTAATAAAACTGCAATGCTAAAATGTGAAATTATTGAAACTGGTGTGTCGACACGACACTTATAGGACATGGTATATAAGTTTTGGGACAAACCTCTTACAAATTGGAGCTTCCCACGACAAGCATGGTGGTTTCAATATGGAACATGTCACCCTTGTGGTCGATACGACATTTGAGTTTTCTAGGCGTGCACTTAATGTGAAGAACTCAAGTTTGAATTACAAGCACGAGCTCCATTGCACCAAAATGGATTATTAAAAACCATTTTGTGTCATTGGGTCCATGTTTACATCCCATGCACTGATGGTCACTGAATTACAATCATCTCAGTGTCGTGACTAGACCGCAAACATTGATTATCTTGGTTTCAAAGTCCAGGACCCAAAGCTCGCCATGAATTCACGAAACTTACATAGTGTCATGCCACGGCACATCTACTATGTGCATTTTGTTTTGATGAATTTGGGACTAATATTGGGGCATGCATCTTACAAGCCAAAGCTCGCCATGATAGGGAACATGTCACCTTTGTTGGTGAAACTACATTCAATGAGTCGTTAGTCCATCGAATTGGACCCTTTTATACATTAATTGAGTTTTCTAGGGATTTAATATGCGTAGTTAAAATTTTGAACTAGAGGCACATGCTCTGACTTCCTGGTTTAGTTAGGGAACACGTCACCTTTGTTGGTGAAACTAAATGCAATGAGTCGTTAGTCCACTAAATCGGCCCCTTTTATATATTAATTGAGTTCTCTAGGGATTTCATATGCGTAGTTCAAATTTTGAACTAGAGGCACATGCTTTGACTTCGTGGTATCAATAGGGAACATGTCACCTTTTGTGACGAAACTACATTCAACGTGTCCTCTAGTGCACCAATTCGGCCCTTTTTATACATCAATTGAGTTTTTAGGGCCCTTTTCATACGAATGTGAATGAATTAGAAACATTTAGGCATGATATATTAGCTGCAATCATTGATAATATTGGTTTGTTGAATTCTTATACATAAAAAACTTGTATGATAACCATTTGGTGCCACACGTCCATTTTTTACTCCCTCCGTTTCCTTTTACTTCGCATATAGGATTTGGTCAAAGTCAAGCTTAACATAGTTTGACTCAATTTATACAACAAACACATGAACGTCTACAATGCTAAGGTTATATAGTATGAAAGTTAATTTGATGATGCATCTAATAATGTTGATTTTAAATTATAAATATTTATTTATTTTTCTATAAATCTAGACAAAATTTACAAAATTTGAATTTGACCAAATTTTATATGCTAACTAAAAAGAAATGAAGGGAGTACTTGATATGGGAGAACCGTATGTGTAGCTACAGGTTGATGACAGGACGCATGTGAGCTTTCCGCCGCGCAAACTCGACGGGACGCGTGTGAGCTGTCCGCCATGCAGGCTTGACAAGGTGCGTGAGAGGTGTCCGTCGTGCATGCACGACAGGACACATGAGAGTCTACTGCGCCTGCTCATCAGGAAACGATACTTTGACCTCCACCCCCACCCTGCTCGCCTTGCTCCCAACTTCTGAATTAATAGCATCCCACCCAATGATTATCATGTGGTTAATGCGCCTAGATGGAGGGACTAGTTTGCTTGTGATCACTGTTTTGTTCGTGCCTAGCCGAGAACTTTGACGTTTCGTCTTTTTTTGACTTGTATACATGTACAAATGAATGAAATAATATAACAACAAATTAGCACCGGTAAAGATAATAATTTTCTTACATATGCATGATAATAAAAAATGCCACATGTGGCAACTCCCCAAGGATATAGGGGCAAAAGAAGAAGGAAGAGGTTGAAGAAGGAAGATAAAGAAAACAATCTATCTAATTCTTCAAGGATTGCCGGGCACGGAGTTCCTCAATCTCCTTCTTCGTCGCCTCCACGACCTCCATCTCCTGTCGCCTCTCATATGACATCTTCCACATTGCGGCCATGTCGTGGGCTCTTTGCTCTAGAGCATCGATGGTCTGCGTCACGTACGCATGAAGTTCCTTCACACGTTCCACAGATTCCTTAAGCAGCCCCTCACACTCGATGTGGAGCTTCGCCAAGTCTTCCAATAGTTCCTCGGTGAGTTCTTTCAGCCTCCCCTCCGAGGCACTTTTCTTCTTGCGCAGTTTCTTCCAGGCGTCGTTCTCCTCCATAAGTTTCTCCGCGAGGTCGGTCGCCCTGTCAACTGAGGCGTCGCTCTTCTCTAGCAGCTTCACCAGGTCATCGATCATGGTGTCCTTCCTATCGAGCTCAGCGTGCATGTCGTCGCTGGCTGAGGAATCAAAGACTATCAAATCATCTAGTTTGCCTCCGAGGCAAATGCACTTGTGACTGTGAGAGCCGTCACCTCTCCGTGAAAGATCCTCCCGGGCATCCGCGGTGCCACCGGACATCTCTGTTACATCCAAAGCGGTGTGGTTGGGGTTGTCTAGCGCTTCCACGGCACGGTGGTGGGACCTCTCGGTTGCTCTGCGACTTTGGTCTTTCTTCCCTGGTTATATCTCGACCCAGAACCCCCCCCCTACCGGCCATGGCAAACGGATCGAAGGACTAACAAAGAAAGGCATGTCTTTTTAGTGTCCGGGGTGAAGAATGAGCGGTAATTTTCGAGTACAAGTTTGTGTTTTTATAGCCTACTACAGTAAACAGCTGCTAAGTGAGAACACGTTTAGGTTTGTAGGTGCGAACTGATTTGCGATTAAAATAGCGTGTGGTAATTTGGAATGTGAAAGGAAACAAGCTCAATATTTATTATGATTTTAGTTCCCATGCACAGAACGCTTTATGGTTTTTAGAAACCGTTTGGGAACGGTTTCATCAAGCAGACGCGTGGCCCTGCCTCTATGAAAGGTGGGGGCTGCCTGTGTTGTGGTTGCACGTTTGATTAGATGGGAAGCGTGCGAGCAGTCCGCTACGTAGGCTCAGAGGGATGCGTGCGAGAAGTCTGCCGCGTAGGCGCAGCTGTCTCACTAGGAATCAAGCCATTGGACCTCAGACTTCCACCCACAGCCCTATTCCCTCCCAAGTTCTCCATTAGTGATACACCTTCTCCTCCGGTCTTATCTATTTGGGCCGCTACCGCGGATCGCCTCCTTGTTTGATGGACGACGAGGCGGCCAATAAGAGGGGGCAGGTGGAGGCTGAACCACATGAGCCTCCAGCGAGCGTGGACTTCATCATCAGCATCCCTGATGAGATGTTGGTAACATCATGTCCCTCCTCCCTATCAAATCTGCCATGCAGACCACCATCCTCTCTATGTGGTGCCTCCCCTATGGCACTCCACCCCCATTGACCTCCTCAACAACGATGAGCTCTGCAGTGGGGATCGCAAACGCTTGGACGCATTGTCCCACATCCTCGCCATGCACACTACGCCCGTCAGACGCCATGCCATCGGTACTTTCCGTTCAAACTGCAAGGCCAAGCCCAAGTTTCATGACTGGTTCTTATCCCCCGACCTAGATCAGCTCGAGGAGCTCAACTTTGATGATGGACATGGGCGCTCACTGCCTCCATTCGTCCTCCACCTTGCGCCCACGCTGCATCGCGCTACGTTCATGCGGTACCTTTTCCCCAAGATTAATGTCGTGCACGCTCTTCATCTCCCTAAACTGAAGCGCCTCGAGCTCATTGGCATCAGCATCTCGAAGTCGGATTTGGAGCACCTGCTCAGCGGTTGTACAAAGCTCGAGTACCTTCGTCTTCAGATGATGTTTGGGTTCGGTAGCCTACACATTGCTACGATGAATCTCCATATGATTTATGTGCATGGCTAGTGCTGCAACATGCTATCAGTTAGGGAGTTTCATAATATGGTCATTGAGAATGCGCCTTTTCTAGAGAGATTGTTTGTACTTGGTAAAGAAGGTCGAACAAGAATCGGAGTCGTTGGTGCGCCGAAATTGATAGTGTTGGGGTATTCGTGTGCTGAATTCTCTGAACTTGTTACAGCTCGATCCATACCCGTTTAGGTACAACAATCTTCTTCTCATTCTTATTATTGTACATCACATTTTATCTAGTTTTTGTTGATCTATGTTCGGTTGTCATCCAAAAAATGATTCCCACAAGCCTCGCATTGTCTATGTGAACAGTGAAGATCTTGGCACTACAATCTGTCGACCCCAATCTGGATAAAGTTGTTAAGTTCCTTATATGCTTTCAATTCATAGAGAAGCTATACGTCGAGGTGATGTTCTTTTTTTTTAATTCTTAACCACAATAGAGTTTAATTTGTTGGTACTTTTACCCATGATTATAATGAAATGTGTACTATACATTTTTTTGAGATGTTAATCATGAATGATCGAACATGGCATGCCAATCTATTAGTGTATTTTATAAATCATGCAAATCTAAGAGGCCCATAGTGTTCAATACTGCATCTAAGCACTGATATATTGTCTTCCTTTGCAGATACAAGCCGAAGTTGGTGTGGAAAAGGTGGCGCAATATAACAATCCCATCGAATGCCTTGAATTCCATCTCACGGAAATTACTTTGAACGAGTACCGAGGCACAAATCCAGAGATTCAATTTGCCAGTTTCTTTGTTTAGAAAGAAAGGGTGCTCAAGGTAATGAGGTTTGCTCTATATTTAGTGTGCCACAATGGATGGTTTACTGACCATCGGAAGCGTCTAGAGCGGAATGGAAAAGGCTCTGCAGAAGCTGATTTTCACTTTGGAAGTTCATATGACAGATTATTCGGAAACAATTCTATCAAGCCGATATATGACTTATTGGTGGATGACCCCTTCGTAGAAATATTTGATCCCATGAATCCTGAAGATTGGATTTGATTTCTAATGTCAGTTTGTAACTTGTAATCTTTGAATTTGGGCCTTGTTATGCCGGACTTTGAAGCTTGTAAAATTGCTGGTATTTGTGATACAATATTTGAAATTGCATTGTGTTCTATTTTGTTTATGCAATCATGTTTTTATAAGTACATGTGTTGTTGTTCTGTAAGCGCAACATTGATGTTGTGCAGACAAAGCAAATCACAGTACACATGGACTAAACTACAAAACCCGTCGGTGATGATTTCATCAATCGCTGACAGTTGTATACCAGCAAACATTTCCTCACAACACATACAGGTTATTAGCACTAATCGGCTGTTTTATATCCGGTGTTCGCACACGATTCTCATTACTCACATGTTTGTTGTAGATCACACACATCTTGTTATGCCGGATCATTTGTGTTCTGATGTATCAGTGCGCACAGTTTATCCGAGTGAATTGTATGTCGTACTTCGCACATGTATGTAGTTTTGGTAACCGTTTCTCTTATCTTCTCTAATCACAAACAGTTCATAAGAAAAAAAAACGTCTGTCGTAGATCGCACGTGCAACTACTTTCTGAATCGTATTTGATGGATCCACCTTCGCACATAGTTCGTGCCATTAGCGATGGAGCTTGAATTATACCGTTTACGATTCATGCATCACACACAGTTTTATCGAAGGGTTTCTGATTGATGTGTCGTGCTAGCAGCATCTTGCAGTAGTGATGTGTCGGCTTTGGGTGCTACCATGGAGCATCACCATGCCGATGTTTGTCACTGAAGTGAATCGTTGTCGGCGGCTCCAGGGTTGTGAGATCGAAGGAGAAAAGGAGGTTGTTATGCGATGTGAGGAGAAGGTCTTGTGTGCATTGACCATTCAAAACGGCTGCAGAAAGAGATCCACCCGTGTGATCAGGTTGGTCAAACGGCTATCAAGGCGGCTTAAAAATCCCTGGCATCGGTCGGTTGATATGTAGCACTGGCCTTTAATTAATGTGGTTCGGTCTCCGATTGTAATTAGGCAAGTCACATATGGTCGTACATGGTCAGGGCCATTGCTAGAGTATCTTTTTGACCAGTCATTGCAATTTTAGTCTCGTTAGATCCCAATTACTACTTGCCTCTCCATACATGTATTTAATATACATAGACACGTGATAATGTGTTAATATGTTACGTAGTTACAGTTCAATATTATTGGTATTGTAGCGGAAATTGCTTTTGGAGACCGAGCTTCATGGAGGCCTCTAAATATAAAATTAAAAATTCATGAAAAATTATATTTTTACATTTAAAAAAATTCTGAAAACAAATACAGAGATATGTGAGGGCGTAACACACATGTGTGTAATTTTCAGAAAAAATACGTTGAAATGAGGCCTGTACAAAAAAGACAAATCTGTGGCTTTTTAACACATGATACTATTCATCATCTCAGACCATGGATTTGTTTTTTTTCTGCAGATCATATTTCAAGGTATTTCATCCTAAAAATTTACACACATACACATAACATCCTTATTTACTTGCATAATTTTTTCAGATTTTTTTGAAACCAAAAAATGTGAAATTTGATTTTTTTCAAAAATATAGAGCTCCAAGCTCGGCCTCCAAACGTCCATTCTAATATGTTATGTAGTTACTTTTAAATCTTAGCCGTTGTTATTCTGATCAAATGGTGTAAATAATATTAGCATATGTGGACAAACGTAATGGCTTGTTTGTCTCGTGTTAATAATATAATAGATAGTAAAAATGAAAGTTGCATGGCAATATATCTCGGAATGGCTATGAAAATTCCATGGTAGGTAGATATGGTGGTTATTTTGAGGAGGGTATAATGAGGCTTATGTATGAAAGAGAGTATCATTTCATGGAGTTTGGAAGGACCGACAAAGTTTGCAACTAGCCTCGAGGTGAGAGTGGGCAATAAACGGTATCGAAGAGGCTAGCAAAATATGGATAGGTGAAAGTGCTTAAAGTTCATAAACTCGGATTAAGCATAAAGAAATTAAATACTTAGTCAAAAGCTTTATTAGCTCTCGAAGCAAAGCATAACTCGCATGCTCTTAGGGGGTAGATTGGGAGTAATATACTATCGCTCATCTCTGATACGTCTCCAACGTATCAATAATTTTTTATCATTTCATGCTATTATTTTATTGGTCTTGTATGCTTTATACGCCATTTTATATTATTTTTGGGAACTAACCTATTAACTCAGTGCCCAGTGCCCAGTGCGAGTTGTTGTTTTCTGCTTGTTTTTGGTTTTATAGAAAATCAATACCAAACGGGGTTCAAACGTGATGAAACTTTTTGATGGTTTTTTCTGAACCAAAATAAGACGTGAAAGCTTCGGAGGGAGACCAGACGCTGCGCGTGGAGGCGACAAGGTCAGGGGCGCGCCCTATGCCCTCGTGGCCCCCCTTGGCTCCCTTGCGCCGCCTCTTCGTTATATAAATCCCCAAATATTACAAAAAAAATCAGGGGAGCATCCGAAACACTTTTTTCGCCGCCACAAGTCATGATTCTGCTGCCATCCCATCAGGAGGCCTTTTTCGGTACTCTACCAGGGGGAATCCATCATGGTGGCCGTCTTCATCAACCTTGCTTCCTCCCACAGGATGTGTGAGTAGTTTCTATAAGACCTATAGGTCCATAGTTGTAGCTAAACGACTCTCTCTCTCTCTCGTTTGATCTTCAATACAATGATCTCTTCGAAGACCTATTCGATGTAACTTTTGCAGTGCATTTGTTAGGGCCGAATAAATTGCAAGTTCATGAGCAGATTATTCATTGAAAGTAATTGATCCAGCCTGATAATTATTATGTGTGATTTCATATAGGTATGTCTACTTTCTAATCTATAAGTTTGCTTTGACCAAGTAGATGAGTAGATCATCAAAGGGAGTGGTGCATAGTAGTAGCTTCAATCTTGTAGTGTCATCATCTCGTGATGGAAGGAGTAGATAGACACATATTTGTATTGTTGCTACTAAAGATAAAGCGACGGGGTTTGAACATAATATTTGGTCTTACTATGTCTACATTATGTCATCTTGCTTAAAGCATTACTCTATTTGTCATGAACTTAATATCATAGATGCATGTTGGATAGTGGTCGATTGGTAGAGTAATAGTAGTAGATGAAGGCAGGAGTCAGTCTACTTGTCACGCATGTAATGCATATATATATATGTGTGTGTGTGTGTGTATGTGTTTGTGTATATATATCATGCCATGAATAATGACATAATTATTTGATTTTCTATCAATTGCCCAACAGTAATTTGTGCACCCGCTGCTACTATGCTCACGAGACAGATTTGCTGTTATTTACTAACTTTTAATTAGTATTTATTTATCCTACTCTATCAAGATTTAATCATTGTAATTAACGAGTACAAGGGGCTTGACAACCTCTTGCCCGTGTTGGGTGCAAAAATTTTCTCTTGTGTGTGCAGGAATTGTTGATTGTGTGTTTGTATAACTTTCTATTGGTTCGATAACCTTGGTTCTTAATTGAGGGGAATGTCTATCATTATTGGACTACATCATCCCTTCTGTCGTGGGAACAAGCACCTATGGGATCGGAGGGACCCCTTTCGGTTCGGCCGGGGAGAAGGCTCGCACAAAGAGCAGGTTTGATGAACAACAAGCGGGGGATTTTACCCAGGTTCGGGCCGCAAGGACGCGTAAAACCCTACTCCTGCTTGGTTGTATTCAGAGTGTTCTTAGGATTCTAGCTACATGAGCACTATGAGCAGTTGCCATGCGTGTGAGCTAGAAAATCCCAAAAGTCCCCAAGTCAAAAAAATCCAAAAGTCCTCTACAGTATCGCCCTGGACCCCCTTTTATACTGAAGGGAATCCCAATAGTGGCGTACAGTGCATACACGGGGTGTACAGATCTATAGGGCTATCATATCCTAACACTGACGGAGTAGGACAGTCGCATTTAATGCACTATCAGGCATCTCTGACCATCTATGGGATGGGACAGGAGCCCGTCCCATCGGCACCGCTTAGCCCCCTTCAATGCCAACGCCGCGACACGCGTCCAGGCGGATCAACACCTGGCCTGCGCGCTAGCGGGGCCTTGTCAGGGCTTCGCCTTGTCGTGTCTCTATCTTTGCCTAAGGGTCTGATGGTCATCCCGGCAAGGTCTTGCCAGGAGTCTTAATTGTTCTGCGCTGGTACCTGGAAAGTCCCTGCTGGCCTCGTCACCAGGGTGGCTACCACTGCCCATGCATGAGTAAAGGGGCACTAGGAAGCCCAAAACTCTAGTGCACCGACAGGAGCCCCCGGTCCTGAGCCACACACGTCATGAGGCGCTGTTGGGCTAGGCCCAAATAGTGCACGGCCATGCGTGGCAGGGCCTTGCGGTTGTGATCATTGTGCTCACTGCGCTTCCCCACGACGCCCATTGAATGCGGGCCGTGGGATATGTGCGCAGTGCAGCCGTTACAGTAGCGCGCCCACGAAACATTTCTATGTTATTTTAGTAAAGAGGTCACCCCGCGCCTTCCCATAAAGAGGAAATCGCAAAGGCACTGCTCATTTACCCCTTGTCTTTCCTAATCTAAGAACCATCATTGTCTTCCTCCTCGAGCCCGAAACAGAGCTCCTCCCATTCATCCGTGCCCCTACGCCCCCTCCGTCTTCAGCCCCCCACCCCCCATAGCCACCATGCCGCCCAAGGCTAGCAAGGGCAAGGAGGCGGAGGACGTCTCAGAGAACAAGCTGGTGAAGATGCGGAAGGAGTATGTCGTTTTCCCGCCGGGGCTTGACATGGACGTCCTGAAGAAACAATACCGGTGGATGTGGGCGATGGGGTCAACGGTGCATCCCGCCACCAGCGTGAGTCTAGGCCCTTCCAGGATTGGCCAGGCAAATATCCCTTCTTTGCCGATTATTTTTACTACAGGCTATGCCCCCCTTTCTCGGACTTCTTCAACCAGCTCATGCTCACCTACAGCTTCCAACTCTTGGATTTCATGCCGAATGTCGTGACGTCCATGTCAGATTTTGCTCATCTTTGTGAAAACTTTGCCGGAGTAGTCCCTAGCACGGCTCTTTTCCGCCACTTCTTTACCCCCTGCATCCAATAAGGCGGAGCCCTTTCCGGTGCCGTCACATGGATTCCACGGTTAGGAACCAAGGAGGTCTACCCAGACGGAGCTTACTATGAGAGGTGGGACGAGTGGCGGGGCAAATGGTGTTGGCTCCGAGAGGAGAAACCCCAGCCTTTCTACTTGCCGCAGTAGACCAAGATGGTGTGCAGCGACGACTGGAGCGCCCTCGACCCTAAAGACGGGAAGCTCACGGTCGTGACCACCAGGATCCATCGCCTCAGAAATGTCGGCCTCACCGTAGAGATGATAGGCGCATTGCTCCCCTACAGAATAAGGGGACGCCAGCTTGGGATTTCCAAAACGCGGCGGCCATCATGAAGCTACGGCCCGGGCTGAACCACAACCTGGCCATTATGCAGCACAAGGCTCTCTGCCAGAATCTATTCAGGAGCGTTGTGGTACCTGAGCTGCCGGCACGCATAGTCCCCTTGTGCAACAATTCTACCTTGGGTAGAATTATTGCCATGATGCCGGTGTTCAATGCCCACAGCCTTGACGCGACTTGGATTGAGCCGCCTGCGGAGCAGGCACAAGAATTCTTTGATAACTTGGCGGAGAGGGCCATTTGCAAGGAAGAGAGCCTCGTCCACGACACCACTAAGGAAGAACTGGCGTACATCGCCAGCAGGGCGGAGGAAGCGGATCTTGTTGCGGAGGCCGGCAGCATCGGCTTCTTGGAAGACAAAGCCGATGGAGGGGAAACATTGTCGTACGAGGATCTTGCCAGGCAGGGCGGGACTGCCGAGGAGCAAGGCGGCACATCCACCGGGGGTTGCCCTGCCGAAGACGCAGCTGAGGAGGAGCTGCTCGAGGAGGCCCCGTCCCTTGTCCAAAGGAAAAGGCACGTCCTTCGAAGCGCTGCCTCTGGGCTTCTGGTCTGCCAAGCTCCTTCGAGATGCGCAGTCACCGGCAAGGGGGTGACTAGCAAGGCCACGCGGTGGCAAGAAGCTCATCATCAACCCGCGCCCACCGCGGCCAAGCAATCTAGGAGCACCCCTCCACCTCCTCCCACGGGCACCATGGCAGAAGTCACCTTCGACCTTTCTACCCTTAGCTCGGGAGAAGAAGATCAGGAGTAAGGATCCTGCCGTATCTTTCACTTTTCCCAATTTGTGGATTTTACTTTACTCATTTGATTTGCCTTGGTTTGCCTCCATAGGGATGCGGAAACACTGGCGCAACGGGTCATGAAGAGGGCGAGGACCTCGACGGTTGAGGAGTCGTCGTCAAGCGCCTCGGGCGTGCCAAGGATGAACATCACCAACCCGGAGACTAGCCCGCGACACAACCCTCGGCTCAGCCCCTGGTGGAGCCCCCAGCATGAGCCCATTACTCACTTCCCGCTCGCAAGTGCTGGGGTGTGCATCTTCACTGCTCACATCACCAGACGTGCAGGAGGAGGGCAACGACAAGGAGAACCATCAGCGGTTGTCCCTGATATGCCGCCTAGAGATGGATCCCCAACAAGGACTTCCTCCAACACGCTTTATCGCGACGAGGGAGAGCCAGCAAGCACGGGCACCAATAGGTCTTCCCCGACAACCATCGTCGGTGCAGGTACTCTTTATTATGTTCGTCTTTTTTTGTCTTCTTGAACTTTCACCTCAGCTTTGCTTGGTTTGCTTTCTTGGACTTCAGACATTCCCATGATGGAGGGCATGGACGTCGACTCCGTCATCGAGGAGACTACGAGGGACACTACCGCTGAGGCCGACAGGATCGCTGCCGAAGAGGCCATCAGAAGCATCGCCACTGAGTCTGCCAAGAACGTTTCCGCCAAGGCTGCTAGTGCTGAGGCCGCCAAGTCTGCGCAGAAGGTGGAGGCCACCAAGAAGTCTGCCGAGAGGGCTAGTGAGGAGGCCAGTGGTTGCACTGACGGCATTCCTACCGCAGGAGTGCCAGGCGCTACGCCAACCACCGAGCCCCGGCTATTGGGGAGGCGGCCGTCGAGGACCAGCCACCCACGTCCGAAGCCCCTTCATCGAGCAGGTACTTCAAGGTCAGCGACACCTTGTTCGTTAGCATCCCTAGTACGGCAAGCACTGGGGCGCCACCCGAAGGGAGAGTTCTTGTTGAGGTGGCCATCACTGCTGTTGAGCTTGATATCGTTGATGAGCCAAGTGCCAGCAGCAAATCCCAAGAAGAGCAACTCCTTTAGACCATGGGCTACAGCTTTCGAAAGCTTCAAGCGCTTCACCGCGCCAGCAAGGAGAAACTGGACTCTAGGACTGCAGTTATGGAAGCGGCCGAGGCCAATTTCCAGGAGTGTGTCGAAGAAACTCAGGCTTGGTTTGCCCAAGCTTCCCAGGACCTGAAGACTGACCAGTCGCAATTGAGCCAAGGCTGGAGCCAACTCTACATGCAGCAGTCTGACACCGAGCAGGCGCAAGAGGAGGCCAAACAACGAGTTGCTGCAGAGGACGCTCATTTGACGGAGCGTCGTATCTTTCTTGACGCCCAAGAGGAAGACCTTGCTGCTCACAAGAAGGCGCTTGCCGACAAACTCCACGGCAAGAAGTGGAGCTCGAGGATCTCGTCATGCGGTGGACCCAGGAGCTGGAGCGGAAGCACAAGGAGACGCTCGAGGCCCTAACTGTAGACCACGCCGGCAAGCTGAAGGAGGTCGTCGATGCTACTGAAGTTCCCGAGGCCGCCAAGAACTTGCAGGAGGAGAGGACGAAGAAGCTGGAGGCCGTCCTCGAGAATCTCGACAAGGAGGTCTCATCGCTCAGGACTGAAAGGGACAAAGCCCTCACCAGTCTGATGGAGATGCAGGTCACCATTTCTGACAAGACCAAGCAGCTCTCTTCAGCCAATGAGTCCATCAATGACCTGAACCTGAAGCTAGCCACGCTGACCGAGACCTTCGAGACCGCCAGGACCCGATAGAAGGCTCTGTTCAAGGAGCTCCACGATGAGAAGGAGTTGGGCGGGAGCGCTGCTATCGCCCATAATGACTATGTACATGGAGTGGAAATTGGACCGAGTAGCTTGTCGACATCGCGGAGAAGCTCGTCGAACAATTCTCCACCATGGGCCTAGAGGGCCCCGCGTACTCTCCCGACGACAGGATGTTCACGAGTGCCAAGGTGACCATGTTCTTTGACAGCCTGCTTGGAGCCCTTGAGTAGCTTCACTCCGACCAGGCATCCTACCTGGCTAGCGAATCGCGCAAGCTCTGCCACGTCGTTCTTCGCAAGGTGCTCATCAAGGTGGCATACAAGAACCCGGCCTCAACCTCACCAACATCCTCGACCGCTTGCTGAAGGGTGTAGACGTCAAGGCGCTTGAGGAACTCGTCGCGCCCATCGTCGAGAGGGTAAGCCAAGTCAAGCGGGTTGAAGGCGATTGCCAGGATTAGCTGCCTTACTCCTCGCTGCCGCACATGCCAAGAATAATTTATTTTATGTTAGAATCTCAGCAAGACCAATGTAATAATACTGCTTGTTATGCTTTGAACAATCATTATGTTATCTTCCTTGTTTGATTTATCTCTGTATGCATTCACCCTACGCTTGATTGGAAACTTGTCGGCATGCACACCTCTGCCGCGAGCGCTAGGTGTGGGACTTTAGCAGCTTGCTGGCGAAGTTGCCACCAGCAAGAGACCCTGGTGCTTCCAGTACAGCCACCTAGACTGTTGAGCGGGCTCGAAACAGAATAGGGATGCAACCAATCGCAACAAGGTTCCTCTGCATGCAGGTTTTCCATACAAAAGTCGAAATCCCCCAAGGAGAATGACTCCACGGCAAGAATTTACTCGGGTTTGTGCAACTTATCTTTTTGTTTCCGTACTCCTTTCGGCAAGTTTTTTTTGGGACGTCATTCATAGGTATCCATACCACCATTCCCCCCCCCCCCCCCCCCCGCAAAGTTACATGCGAGGTGACCTTCTGTCCTTTGAAAAAAAGGAAGAAGAGAAAATATGGATATGGAACCTTGGCGGTCCGTTAGCCCTTGCCGGGATTAAGTGCAATGCAATACCTCACACAAACATGCACATAAGTAAACATGGGAATCGATCAAGATTGCAGAACACTTATCTTTATTCAACTACGCACAGGGTCTGAGCCTGGCTTTGTACCAAGGATTACATGCTTCGGCGGCAAGACTTGTACAAAAGGTGGTTGCCGGGAGGCTCGGCAACCGCGCCTTATGGGTAGAACTTGTGAAGATGTTCGATATTCCAGGAGTTGCTCACTAGGATGCCATCTTTGGTCTCCAGGCGGACTGCGCCAGGCCTCGTGACTCGTACTACCCGATAAGGGCCTTCCCACTTCGGCGTCAACTTTTTGGAATTCTTGGCAGACTAAACTCGCCGAAGAACAAGGTCGCCTTCCTCAAGACTTCTGGCATTAACTTTGCGGCTATGGTAGCGGCACAAAGCTTGCTGGTAGCGTGCACCTCTCACAGCAGCCTAAAGACGGTCTTCCTCAAGGAGCGTCGCGTCATCTTGCCGCAACTGCTCTTTCTCGAGCTCATCATAAGAGAGCACTCGAGGGGACCCGTATATGAGTTTCGTGGGGAGAACTACCTCCGCCCCATATACGAGGGAGAAGGGTGTCTGGCCGGTAGCTCGATTTGGTGTCGTCCTGATTGACCAAAGAACCACCGGCAACTCATCAATCCAGTGCCTTCCGCACTTGTGCAACTTGTTGACAGTTCTTGTCTTGAGGCCTCGCAGCACTTCAGCGTTAGCCCTTTTCGCTTGGTCATTGCTCCTCGGATGGGAAATGGAATCAAAATAGATCTTGCTGCCAAGGTCTTGGACATACTACATGAAGGTGCGGCTCGCGAACTGTGTGCCATTGTCAGTGATGATCCTGTTGGGAACACCAAAGTGGGAGACAAGCCCTTTGAAGAACTTGACGGCTGACTATGCTGTCACCTTCCTCACTACTTCCACTTCCGTCCACTTTGTGAACTTGTCGATAGCCACGTACAAGTACTCAAATCCCCCGGCAGCGCAGGGGAAGGGGCCCAAGATGTCGAGCCCCTAGACCAAAAATGGCCAGGAGAGAGGGATTGTTTGAAGGGCTTGAGCTGGTTGATGTAATTTCTTTGAATGAAACTGGCATGCTTCACACTTGGTTACTAACGCAGTTGCATCCTGGAGGGCAGTTGGCCAAAAGAAAACCTTGCCAGAATGCCTTTCTGGCAAGTGCTCTTAACCCTATGTGGGAGCCACATATGCCTTCATGTATCTCCGCCAACAGCTCTAGTCCATCCTCCCGAGAAATGCACTTGAGTTTCACGCCATTTGGTCTCTTTCTGTACAGGATGTTGTCTACAAACTAGTACATATGAGACCGGCGGGCTACTTTCTCTGCTTCCTCTTGTTCCTCGGGGGGCTCTCTTGTTTGAAGGAATCGGACGATGTGTTGTGCCCATGCTAGAGCCTGGGGCTCGACAACAAGGACTAAAGGCATATCCTCTATTGGGGGAGCATTCGTCTCAATGGCAAGGGCTTGAGGGCCCACCAAAGCCTACTGCACCCCGGCAAGCCTGGCGGGAGCATGTGCTTCAAGGGCAAGAGCCGAAGACTCCACCGGAGCATGGTGCTCACTGGCAAGCCTGATGTTGTCCCCGGCAACCTCCTCGCCGGCGGCTTCTGGGAGCTCTGATGGGAAATACTTGCCAGAACTCAACTTCCTTCTTTTCTCTTGTCCAGTCGATGGTGTCACGGAGGGTTGAGTCAGCCGGAGCACGAAAGTTCCTGGTTCCACGGGCAACTTAAGGGCGGCACACTTTGATAGGCCATCAGCAATGTTGTTCTCTGCACGCGGAACGTTCTCCATTTGCAGGCCATCAAAACGTTCTTCCAACTTCCTCACTTCATCTACATAAGCTTCCATAACCGGACTCTGGTAATCTTTGTTCACTTGCCTCACGACAAGCTGAGAATCACCCCTGACAATAAGTTTCTTGATCCCAAGGTCTAACACAATCCTGAGACCGGTAAGCAGCCCTTCGTACAGGCAGTGTTGTTCGTTGATCTCTCCTGGGGAAAGTGCATCTGAATCACATATTTGAGGTGCTCTCCGATGGGTGCGACAAGCAACACTCCAGCACCGGTGCCCTGCAGCGAGAAAGCTCCATCAAAATACATGATCCATTCTTGATCGGTTTCCTTACCGGGGAGAGTTGACTCTGGAACTTCTTCATCGGGCATTGGGGTCCACTCTGCACTGAACTCTGCCAAGGCCCTGCCCTGAATGGTCAAAGTGCTTTCAAACTTGAGACCAAAGCTTGACAGTTCCAAAGCTCACTCTACAATCCTGCTGGTAGCTTCTAGGTTTTGGAAGATCTGCTGTAGCGGGAAGCGAGTGACAACGGTGATCTCATGTGCTTGGAAGTAGTGGTGCAGCATCCTCAAGGCCATAAGAAGGCTGAAGAGCAACTTTTGCACGCCAGAATATCTTGACCTGGCCCCCATAGGGAGCCGACAAAATAGACTGGGCGCTTGCTACTTCTCGAGCATGCGTTAGTCTCCGTGAAGAGGAACGGTTGATGCAGCAAAGTAGATAAGTATTCCCTCAATTGTTGAGAACCAAGGTATCAATCCAGTAGGAGGTACAAGCAAGTCCCCAATAGATGTACCTACACAAAGAATTAAACACTTGCACCCAACGTTATAAAGGGGTTGTCAATCCCTTCACGGCTACTTGCAAGGATGAGATCTGATAAAGATAGATAGGATAGATTGCTTGAATGGAAAGTAAAACAAAAGTTAAAACTAATGCATCAAAGTATTTTTGGTACTTTTGGTTTTAGATCTAAAAGTATAAGATGGAAAATAGACCCGGGGGCCATAGGTTTCACTAGAGGCTTCTCCCATGATGGCAAGTATTACGGTGGGTGAACAAATTACTGTCGAGCAATTGATAGAAAAGTGAATAATTATGAAGATATCCAAGGCAATGATTATGCATATAGGCATCACGCCCATGTCAAGTAGACCGAAACAATTCTGCATCTACTACTATTACTCCACACATCGACCGACTCCTGCCTGCATCTAGAGTATTAACTTCATGAAGAACAGGGTAACGCATTAGGTAAGATGACATGATGTAGAGGGATAAACTCAAGCAATATGATGAAAACCCCATCTTTTTATCCTTGTTGGCAACAATACAATACATGCCTCGCTACACCTACTTTGTCACTGGGTGAGGACATCGCAAGATTGAACCCAAAACTAAGCCCTTCTCCTATTGCAAGAATTACCAATCTAGTTGGCCAAACCAAACCAATAACTCTAATAGACTTGCAAATATATGAAATCATGCATATAAGAATTCAGAAAAGACTCAAATAATATTCATAGATAATCTGAACATAAACTCACAATTCATCGGATGTCGACAAACACACCGCAAAAAGAGTATTACATCGGATAGATCTCCATGAAGATCATGAAGAACATGGTATTGAAGAGCAAAGAGAGAGAACAATCCATCTAGCTATTAGCTATGGACCCGAAGGTCTATGGTGAACTACTCACGCATCCTCGGAGGGGCAATGGAGTTGATGTAGATGCCCTCCGTGATTGAATCCCCCTCCGGCAAATTACCGGAAAAGGCTCCAAGATTGGATCTCTCGAGAACAGAGGCTTCCGATGGCGGAAAAGTGTTTTGAAAAAGGGCAGGGCACGCTCTACAAACTTCGAGATGAACTGACTCAGAGCAGCAATACAACAGGTAAGACGACGCACATCTTTGACTCGTCTTGGTTCCTCAATTTGCTCAATCGCTTTGATCTTGTCGGGATTTGCTTCAATTCCTCGTTGAGATACAAAGAACCTGAGAAGCTTGCCAGATGAGATGCCGAACACACACTTCTCAGGGTTTATCTTCATATTGATCTTGCGTAGATTGGCAAATGTTTCTTCTAGGTCTGATATGAGCGTAGCCTTGTCCTTGGTCTTGACCACTGTGTCATCCATATAAGCCTCCATATTTCTATGTAGCTGCGGCTCAAAACCAATCTGGACTGCTCTTGCAAATGTAGAACCATCACTTTTCACCCCGAAAGGCATACGCAAAAAGCAATACATACTGCATGGGGTGATAAATGCGGTCTTCTCCTCGTCTTCCTTGGCCATGAAAATCTGATGATAACTGGAATAGGCGTCAAGGAAAGAAAACAAGTCGCAGCCGGCGGTGGAGTACACAATCTAGTCGATGCGTGGCAAGGGAAAAGGATCTTTGGGGCAGGCTTTGTTGATGTCTATGAAGTCAATGCACAACCTCCATTTTCCATTCGCCTTGCGCACTACGACTGGATTGGCCAACCATGTTGGATGGAGTACTCCTCTGATCAAGCCAGCCACTTCTAGTTTCTTGATCTCTTCGGCAATAAAATGTTGCTGCTCCAAAGCTTGCTTCCGGACCTTCTGCTTGACGGGCCGCGTGTGTGGGCAGACGGCAAGGTGGTGCTCAATCAACTCCCTGGGAACACCGGGGATATTAGATGGTTGCGATGCATCGATATTCGCCCATGGGAAGGCGACGAGCGTGGTTTCCTATTTGTCGTCAAGGGTGGAACTTATGGTGAAAGTTCCCCCCGTGCCATCCTCCTTGGCGGCACTTTCTTGGTCTCTGGCGGAGCTGCCTTGGACTTCTTGCTCTTGCTGGTGGAGCTCTCTGGCAAATTGTCAACATGAGCACAACACCCCGAGGAGGTGCGCTTGCCGTAATGTGCGCCAGAGGCCTTGCTGGTCTTCTTCCCCTCGGGAGCTTCACGGCGGGAGCAAATGCCTTGGCAGCAGGTGCTGCAACTGCCCCCAGGTAGAGTTGGTCGGTGCAGATAAGTGCGCTTTTCTTGTCAGAGTTGATCGTGATGACGCTCATCGGCCCGGGCATCTTTAGCACATTGTAAGCGAAGTGGGTGGCCGCCATGAACTTGGCTAGTGCTAGGCGACCAAGGATGTCGTTGTACGGCAACAAGATCTTGGCGACATCAAAAACGATCTTCTCCATTCTGAAAGTGATATCACTACCAAACGTTGTCGGCAGCGTGACCTTGCCCATCGGTTGAGTTCTTCCTGAATTGACCCCTTGGAAAGCGCATGTCGGCTCGAGATCCTCATCAGGAATTTGCAGCCTCTGGATGACATCAGGCGAGATCAGGTTCAGGCTGGCCCCACTGTTGAATAGCATCTTCGTCACCTTGAGGTTGCAGATTGTTGGTGAAACCAACAACGGCAGGCACCCGACCGCAGTTATGCGATCAGGGTGATCCTCAGCGTCGAAGATGATAGGAGTGTTGGGCCACTTCAGAGGTCTCTGGGAACCAATAGAGGGCTTCGCCGCATTAACCTCACGTGCCCACTGTTTAAGTTGGCGGTGGGAGGAATGCAATGAGGCACCTCCCTCTATGCACATCATCTCTGTAGCCTTCTAGAACTCATTCTCGCTGGACTCATCATCCTCTTCGACTTCATCATCATCTCAATCTTGCTTGTCGCGACCACAGGCGGGCCGGTCTTTTTGTTGCTTGGGCTTGCCGCGGCGACCTCCTAGGCCAACACGTTTCTTGCCGGCCCCCTTAGCACCATCCTGGCCTTTCTCCTTATCTCGCCTCTCGTACTCTGCTTTTTGCTTCTCGGCAAGCTGCTCAACTTGCCGGCAGCCTTGGAGATCATGGCCTTTGGTGCGATGGATCTGGCAATACGACTTGCCGGAGCCTTATAGCTTGTCGGCAACTTCCATGGCATGGCAAGAGGTGCACCCAGCAACATCGTTGCCGGGGTCATCAACCTTTCCCTTCTTGGTGGCGTCGGGGTTGCCGGATCACTTGACTGCAAGTATGGCCTTGCCCTTGCGTTTCTTGTTCGGCCGTCGGCCCTTCTTTGTCGGGGTGGCGGTGTCTTCAGTCGCCCCCTGCACAAGTGTCTTCGCCTGGGAGTCTCCTCCCTTCTTCATCCCGAGCACATTTGTCTGCCAGAGCATAAAGCTTGGCAACATTCGTGACCCTGTTCATCGCTAGCTCTTCCCGCATCCTGCAGTTGCGCACGTGCTGATGGAATGCGCTGATAACAGCGGCAGGATGAACGTCTGGTATGTTGTGGTGCACACAGCTGAACCTTTGGATGTACTTGCGCAAAGTTTTGCCCTCCTTTTGAGGGATGATGTGCAAATAACTTTCCTGGCCAGGAGCTTTATGACCTCCTGTGAAGGCATCAACAAACTCGTGGCACAGGTCTGCCCAGGAGGCAATGGATCCCTCTGGCAAGTGCGTCAACCATGACCTAATGTTGGGATTAAGCACTAACGGGAAGTAGTTGGCGAGTATCTTGTCGTCGCGTCCCCTGGCAGCTTGCACCAAAATGGTGTAGATGCTCAGGAATTCCAACGGGTGAGTCTTGGCATCATACTTCTCCGAGACTTCTCGCTTGAAGGTGCGGGAGTTGGGTCACTGGACTTGCTGCAGTGTTGGAAATATGCCCTAGAGGCAATAATAAATTAGTTATTGTCATATTTCCTTATTCATGATAATCGTTTATTATCCATGCTAGAATTGTATTGATCGGAAACTCAGATACATGTGTGGATACATAGACAACACCATGTCCCTAGTATGCCTCTCATGGACTAGCTCGTTGATCAAAGATGGTGAAGGTTTCCTAGCCATGGACATGATATGTCATTTGATAACGGGGTCACATCATCAGGCGAATGATATGATGGACAAGACCCAAACTATAAACGTAGCATATGATCGTGTCAGTTTATTGCTATAGTTTTCTACATGTCAAGTATCTGTTCCTATGACCATGAGATCATGCAACTCACTGACACCGGAGAAGTACCTTGTGTGTATCAAACGTTGCAACGTAATTGGGTGACTATAAAGGTGCTCTACAGGTATCTCCGAGGGTGTCTGTTGGGTTGGCATGGACAAGACTGGGATTTGTTGCTCCGTGAGACGGTCAGGGCCCACTCGGTAATACAACATCACAACAAGCCTTGCAAGCAATGTGACTAAAGTGTTAGCCACGGGATCTTGTATTACGTAACAAGTAAAGAGACTTGCCAGTAACGAGATTGAACTGGCTATACAGATACCGACGATCGAATCTCGAGCAAGTAACATACCGAAGAACAACGGGGATTAACTAAATCCTTGACATAGAGGTTCGACCGATAAAGATCTTCGTAGTTTATGTAGGAACCAATATGGGCATCCAGGTACCGCTAATGGTTATTTACTGTAGAGGTGTCTCGGTCATGTCTACATAGTTCTCGAACCCGCACGGTCTGCACACTTAAGGTTTGGTGACGTTTCGGTAGTATAGAGTTATGCATGGTGGTGACCGAAGGTTGTTCGGAGTCCCGGATGAGATCCCGGACGTCACAAGGATCTCCAAAATGGTCCAGAGGTAAATATTGATATATATGAAGTCCTGTTTTGGTCGCCGGAGAAGTTCCGGGCTCATCGGTAGTGTACCGGGAGTGCCGGGAGGGTACCGAGGGACCATCGGGAGGAGTATTTCGACCCAAGAGCCTACATGGGCTGTGGAAGGATGAATACCAGCCCTTAGTGGGCTGTCCGAAGTCCCACAGAAGGCCCATGCGGCTGGGAAGAAAGTCCAAAGTGGAAAAGATGGAAAAAGGCAAAAAGGTGGAAATAAGGAAGGAGTCCTAATCCTACTAGGAGTGGAGGAGGAGGACTCCTCCTCTCCACTTCAGCCAAAGCCACCAAGGGATTTCCCTTGCGCCAAGCCTCCTCCTCTCCTCCTCCTATATATATTAGAGGTTTTAGGGTTTTTGCATATAGATTTTCAGCCACTTGCAACCCTCTCCTCTAGTCCGTAGTTTCTCCTCTAGATCGGTTTCAGCAGTGCTTAGGCGAAGCCCTACTGGAATTACTCCACCACCATTGCCGCAGCGCCATCGTGCTGTTGGAGAACTCATCTACCACTCCGCTCCCTCTTGCCAGATCAAGAAGGTGGAGATTGTCATCAAGTTGTACGTGTGCTGAACGCAGAGGTGTCGTCCTTCGGCACTAGATCAGAAGGACCGTGATCAAGATCCCAAGACGATTCGTGATTGGATCGCGGGATGGATCATGATGAGATCACGGGACGGATCATGATTGGATCGCAGGACGGATCGTGATGGGATCGCGGGACGCTCGGCGATTTGGATCGCGAAGACGTTTGACTACATCAACCGCGTTTCTTAATGCTTGCCGCTTAGCGATCTACAAGGGTATGTAGATCCACTCTCCCTCTCGTAGATGCTCATCACCATGGATAGATCTTGCGTGTGCGTAGGAAATTTTTTGTTTCCCGTGCAATGTTCCCCAACAGTGGTATCAGAGCCAGGTTTATGTGTAGATGAGATCTCGAGTAGAACACAAAGGAGTTTGTGTGTGTTGATGCTTAGATTGCTTCCTCCCTTGGTCGTGTTTTGGTTCAGCGGTATTGTGGGATCAAGAGGGCCGGACCAACCTTACTCGTACGCTTACGAGAGACCAGTTCCATCGACTGACGTGTAACTTTGTTGCACAAAGATGGCTAGCGGGTGTCTGTTTCTCCTACTTTAGTTGGATCAGATACGACAAAGGCGATCCTTGAGAAGGTTGAAAAGCAACTAATGTATCACCATTGTGGTTTTTGAGTAGGTGAGAATTGTTCTTTCTAGATACCTGTAGTAGCCACGTAAAACATGCAACAACAATTAGAGGACGTCTAACTTGTTTTTGCAGGGTATGTTGTGATGTGATATGGCCAATTACATGATGAGATATATGTGATGTATGAGATGATCATGTGTTGTATAGAATATCATGACTTGCATGTCTATGAGTACGGCAACCGACAGGAGCCATAGGGTTGTCTTTAATTATTTATGGCCTACGTGTCAATCATTAAGCGCTATGTAATGCTTTACTTTATCGCTAAACGGTAGCAATGGTAGTAGAAGCATGGTGGGCGCGACAACCCCGACGGCGACACATTGATGGAGATCAAATGATGGAGATCATGGTGTCATGCCGGTGACGATGGAGATCATGCCAGTGCTTTAAAGACGGAGATCGAAAGCACAAGTTCATGGACATATCATGTCACTTATGATTTGCATGTGATGTTAATCCTTTTATGCACCTTGTTTTACTTAGGACGACGGTAGCATTATAAGGTGATCCCTCGCTTAAAGTTTAAGATGAATTGTGTTCTCCCCGAGTGTGCGCTGTTGCAAAAGTTCGTCGTGTCTCCACATGATGATCGGGTGTGATATACTCTGTGTTCACATACAACGGGTGCAAGCCAGTGTTGCACATGCAGAACACTCGGGTTAAACTTGACGAGCCTAGCATGTATAGACATGGCCTCGGAACACAAGAGACCGAAAGGTCGAACATGAGTCATATAGTAGATATGATCAACATGATGATGTTCACCATTGAAACCACCTCAACTCACGTGATGATCGGACTTGAGTTGGTGAATTTGGATCATGTATCACTCGAATGACCAAAGGGATGTCAATTTGAGTGGGAGTTCTTAAGTAATATGATTAATTGAACTCATTATCATGAACATAGTCAGTAGTGTCTTTGCAAATTATGTTGTAGATTACTACCTCACATTGTAGCTCCCTTGAATTTTTTATATGTTCCTAGAGAAATAGAGTTGAAAGATGATGGTAGCTATATTACGGACTGGGTCCGTGATTTGAGGATTGTCCTCATTGTTGCACAGAAGGTTTATGTCCTTAATGCACCGCTCGGTGCGCCACACCCTCTAGCATCATCTGTAGATGTTGTGAACATCTGACAGGCACGTTCCGATGACTACTTGATAGTTCTATGCGTCATGCATTACGGCTTAGAATTGAGGCTCCAAAACGTTTTGAACGTCACGGAACATATGAGATGTTCTAAGAGCTGAAATTGGGATCTCAAGCTCGTGCCCATTTTGTGAGATGTGAGATCTCCAACAAGATTCTTTGCCTGCAAGATGAAGGAGAATAGCTCAATCGTTGAGCATGTGCTCAGATTGTATAGGTGCTACAATTGCCTGAATCGAGTGGGAGTTGATCTTCCAAGTAAGATAGTGATTGATATAGTTCTCTGAGTCACTATCACTAAGATACGAGAACTTCGTGATGAACTATAATTATGCCAGGGATGGAAATAATGATCCCTGAGCCGTTCGCGATGTTTGACACCGCAAAGGTAGAAATCAAGAAGGAGCATCAAGTGTTGATGGTTAGTAAAACCACTAGTTTCGAGAAGGGCAAGGGCAAGGAGGGAAACTTCACGGATGGCAAGTCAGTTGCTGCTCTAGTGAAGCAATCCAAAGTTGAACCCAAACCCGACACTAAGTGCTTCTATTATGAGGAGAGCGGTCGATGAAGCAGAACAACCCTAGATACTTGGTAGATAAGAAGGCTGGCAACATCGACAGAAGTATATTTGATATACGTGTTATTAATGTGTACCTTGCTAGTACTCCTAGTAGCACCTGGGTATTGGATACTGGTTAGGTTTCTAAATGTTAGTAACTCAAAGTAAAAGCTACAAAATAAACGGAGACTAGCTAAGTGTGAGGTGACGATGTGTGTTGGAAATGTTTCCAAGGTTGATGTGATCAACATCGCACGCTCTATCTACCTTCGGGATTAGTGACAAACCTAAATAAATGTTATTTGGTGTTTGCGTTAAGATGAACATGATTAGATCGTGTTTATTGCAATACGTTTATTCATTTAAGTGAGAGAATAATGGTTATTCTGTTTACATGAATAATACCTTTAATGGTTATGCACCCAATGAGAATGGTTTGTTGAATCTTGATCGCAGTAATACACATGTTCATAACATTGATGCCAAAAGATGCAAAGTTAATAATGATAGTACCACATACCTGTGGCACTGCCGCTAAATGTCATATTGGTATAAAACGCATGAAGAAACTCCATGTTGATGGATTTTTGAACTCATTCGATTTCGAATCGGTTGAGACATGTGAACCATGCCTCTTGGGCAAGATGACTAAAGACCCCATTTTCCGGTTTGATGGAGCGGGCAAGTGATTTATTGGAAATGATACATGTTGATGTATGCAATCCAATGAGTCTTGTAGCGTGCGGTGGATATTGTTATTTTCTTACATTCACTAATGATTTGATTAGATATAGTGTATATTTACTTAATGAAACACAAGTCTGAGTCATTTGAAAAGTTCAAGAAAATTCAGAGTGAAGTTTAAGATCATCGTGACAAGAAGATAAAAATGTCTATGATATGATCCTGGAGGTGAATATCTAAGTTACGAGTTTGGCATACAACTTTAGACAATGTGAAAGTTGTTTCACAACTCACGCCACCTGGAACACCATAGTGTGATGGTGTATTCGAACTTCATAGTCATGCTCTATTGGATATGGTGCATGCTATGATGTCTCTTATCGTTTTACCACTATCGTTTTGGGGTTATGCATTAGAGACAACTACATTCACTTTAAATAGGGCACCATCTAAATCAGTTGAGATGACACCATATGGTTTGGCAAAAACCTAAGCTGTCATTTCTTAGAGTTTGGGAATGCGACACTTATGTCTAATAAGCTCGAACCTAAAGCGGAAAAATGCATTTTCATAGAATACCCTAAGTGTAGTTGGGTATACCTTCTATCTCAGATCCGAGTACAAAGTGTTTGTTGCTAAAACTGGATCCTTTCTCGAGAAAGAGTTTCTCTCGAAAGAATTGAGTGGGAGGAAGATAGAACTTGATGAGGTTGTTGAACCTTTGTTCAACCAGAGAGTAGCGTAGCACAGAAAGATGTTTCTGTGGAGCCTACGTCAGTTGAAGAGGAAGTTAACGATGATGATCATGAAGCTTCAGATCAAGTTACTATCGAACCTTGTAGGTCGACAAGGATGCGTACTGCTCCTGAGTGGTATGACAACCCTATCTTTATAGGTCATGTTGTTGGACAACGATGAACCTACAAGCTATGGAGAAGCGGTGATGGGCCCAGATTCTGACAAATGGTTATAGGCCATGAAATCCGAGAAAGGATCCATGCATGAAAACCAAGTATAGACTTTGGTAGACTTGCTCGTTGGACGGCAGGTCGTGGAGTACAAGTGGACCTTTAAGATGAAGACAGACGCTGATGGTAAATGTAACCATTTATAAAGATCGACTTGTCGCAAAGAAGTTTCCAACAAGTTCAAGGAGTTGACTGCGATGAGACTTTCTCACTCATAGCGATGCTAAAGTCTGTTGGAATTATGTTAGCAGTTGCTGCATTTTTCAATTATGAAATCTGGCAGATGGATGTCAAAACATCGTTTCCTTAACGGTTTACTTGAGGAAAGGTTGTATGTGATACAGCCAGAAGGTTTTGTGAGTCCTAAGGATGCTAAAAGGTGTGCAAGCTCCAATGATCGTTCTACGGACTGGAGCAAGCATCTCAGAGTTGAATATACACTTTGATGAGGTGATCAAAGTTTTTGAGTCTATACAAAGTTTATGAGAAACTTGTATTTACAATAAAGTGAGTGGGAGCACTATAGAATTTTTTATAAGCATATGTGGTTGACATATTATTGATCGAAAATGATGTAGAATTTATGGAAAGCATAAAGGGTTGTTTGGAAAGAGTTTTTCAAAGGAAAACCTGGATAAAGCTACCTAATTGTTGAGCATCAATATCTATAGTGATGGATCAAGATGCTTGATGATACTTTTACTGAGTACATACCTTGACAAGATTTTGAAAGAGTTCAAAATGGATCAGTCAGAGAAAGAGTTCTTGCCTGATTTGTAAGGTGTGAAGTTGAGTGAAGACTCAAAGCTCGACCAGGGCAGAAGAAAGATAAAGGACGAATGTCATCCCCTATGTTTTAGCCATAGGCTCTATATAGTATGCCATGCTATGGACCGCACGTGTGTGTGCCTTGCCATGAGTCCGTCAAGGGGTACAAGAGTGATCCAGGAGTGGATCATTGGACAACGGTCAAGATTATCCTTAGTGACTAAAAGACTAAGGAACTGTTTCTCAATTATGGAGGTGAGAAAGAGTTCGTCGTAAAAAGTTACGTCGATGCAAGCTTTGACACCAATCCGGATGACTCTTAGTAGCAATCCAGATACGTATAGTAGAGTAGCCTTTTGGAATAGCTCCAAGTATAGTGTGGTAGCAGTGTTTACAGTTTGACATAGAGATTTGCAAAGTACACACGGATTTGAATGTCGCAGACCCGTTGACTATAAGACCTCTCTCACAAGCAAAGCATGATCGAGCCCCAAAACTCATTGGGTGTTAGATTCATAACAATGCGAATCACATGGTGATGTGAACTAGATTATTGACTCTAGTGCAAGTGGGAGACTGTTGGAAATATGCCCTAGAGGCAATAATAAATTGGTTATTATCATATTTCCTTGTTCATGATAATTGTTTATTATCCATGCTATAATTGTGTTGATCGGAAACTCAGATACATGTGTGGATACATAGACAACACCATGTCCCTAGTATGCCTCTAATAGACTAGCTCATTGATCAAAGATGGCTATGGTTTCCTAGTCATGGACATGAGATGTCATTTGGTAACGGGATCACATCATTAGAAGAATGATGTGATGGACAAGACCCAAACTACAAACGTAGCATATGACCGTGTCAGTTTATTGCTACTGTTTTCTGCATGTCAACTATATGTTTCTATGACCATGAGATCATGCAACTCGCTGACACCGGAGGAGTGCCTTGTGTATATCAAACGTCGCAACGTAACTGGGTGACTATAAAGGTGCTCTACAGATATCTCCGAGGGTGTCTGTTGGGTTGGCATGGATCAAGACTGGGATTTGTTGCTCCGTGTGACGGAGAGGCATCTCAGGGCCCACTCGGTAATACAGCATCACAACAAGCCTTGCAAGCAATGTGACTAAAGTGTTAGCCATGGGATCTTGTATTACGTAATGAGTAAAGAGACTTACCGGTAACGAGATTGAACTAGGTATAGAGATACCGACGATCGAATCTCGAGCAAGTAACATACCGAAGAACAAAGGGAACAACATACGGGATTAACTGAATCATTGACATAGAGGTTCGATCGATAAAGATCTTCATAGAATATGTAGGAACCAATATGGGCATCCAGGTCTCGCTATTGGTTATTAACCGTAGAGGTGTCTCGGTCATGTCTACATAGTTCTCGAACCCGCAGGGTCTGCATACTTAAGGTTTGGTGACGTTTCGGTAGTATAGAGTTATGCATGGTGGTGACCGAAGGTTGTTCGGAGTCCCGGATGAGATCCCAAACGTCACTAGGAGCTCCGGAATGGTATGTAGGTAAAGATTGATATATAGGAAGTCCTATTTTGGTTGCCGGAAAAGTTCCGGGCTCATCGGTAGTGTACCAGGAGTGTCGGGAGGGTACCGGGGGACCATCGGGAGGAGTATTTCGACCCAAGAGGCTACATGGGCTGTGGGAGGATGAATACCAGACCTTAGTGGGCTGGCCGAAGTCCCACAGAAGGCCCATGCGGTTGGGAAGAAAGTCCAAAGTGGAAAAGGTGGAAAAGGGCAAAAAGGTGGAAATAAGGAAGGAGTCCTAATCCTACTAGGAGTGGAGGAGGAGGACTCCTCCTCTCCACTTCAAACGAAGCCACCAAGGGCTGGCCCTTGTGCCAAGCCTCCTCCTCTCCTCCTCCTATATATACTAGAGGTTTTTGCATACAAATTTTCGGCCACGTGCAACCCTCTCCTCTAGTCCGTAGTTTCTCCTCTAGATCGGTTTTAGTAGTGCTTAGGCGAAGCCCTGCTGGAATTACTCCACCACCATTGCCGCAACGCCGTCGCACTGCCGGAGAACTCACTACCTCTCCGCTCCCACTTACCGGATCAAGAAGGCAGAGATTGTCATCAAGCTGTACGTGTGCTGAATGCGGAGGTGTCGGCCATTCGGTGCTAGATCGGAAGGACCATGATCAAGATCGCGAGATGATTCGTGATTAGATCACGGGACGGATCATGCTGAGATCGCAGGACGGATCGTGATTGGATCGCAGGACGGATCGTGATGGGATCGCGGGACGCTCGGCGATTTGGATCGTGAAGACATTTGACTACATCAACCGTGTTTCTTAACGCTTCCCGCTTAGCAATCTACAAGGGTATGTAGATCCACTCTCCCTCTCGAAGATGCTCATCACCATGGATAGATCTTGCGTGTGCGTAGGAAAATTTTTGTTTATCATGCAACATTCCCCAACACGCAGTTCACGGGTAAACGCTGGACAACCCACCTCGTAAGGTAGGCTGACAGGATACCCTGGTGCAGACTTGTCTTCAGTGGGCCCCACGTGCCTATCAGACTAGAGGCGCGCTTCCCGCCGCCGCTCGATTGCAGTTCGAGCGTCTTCCTTGCCCCATTATCGAAGAAATTGACGCTGGTCGCGGTGTGTCCATGGGTCAGACGACGCCATCGAGTAACCATCGTAAGCGTCGGTCCGTCGAGTCGGTGACCTGCGTTGTTGCTGTGGAGGAGAGTGCACCAAGGTCGCACCACCTTCGGCCTTCTCACCGTTGGCATGAGCCGGCTCGATGGACCAAAACTTATCCACGAGGCTAAGGAGGCTCTGAATGGTGGTTCTCCATTCGTCGAGCTTCTCCGCAGCAGGAGGGAAGTTTAGGAGTAGCTGTGCTCGCGCCATCGCTTCTTCCGATGTGGTCGGCAGCGAATGGCGTGAGGAACACGAGGTGCTCTGAATTCTAACTGTGTTAGAAGGAGCACCACCGCGGTCCCGCGACAGCACGTCACTCCTGCTAGCATGCTGGCGAGCATTCTGGTCCCGCGCACCTTGGGAGTGATGTGTAGGAGCTTTTCCGTGGGGACGTTGAGAACTGCGAGCGTCGTGGCGCGGATCGTCGCGCGCGTCCTGGGAAGGTTGCGGGGTCAGCGCCGACATGGGTGCCCTGGTAGAGACCCTTCCGCCCCCAGAATTTGCCGTACCACCCACAAGCGGTACCGCTCCGTCCTGAGACCCAGCAGCGTGGGGGTTCCTACTGCCGCCATGGGCGTCTCCGCAGTGAGCGTCACCGCTTGCTTGGCCTTGATCACCGGAGCATCGCGGAAGTTCCGAACCTCCGCCTCCTCCTTCTCCACCCGCATCTACGCCGTCACCCGTCTACGCGGATATAGGGACAGCAGATGCGGATGGGCCAACCGCCGTAAGGCCCTTCTTCTTGGGGGCCATGGCGATGATGAGTATGAAGAAACTGGCGCGCTGATCACTAGAACAGGTTCGCACGACCTATCAGCTCCCCCTACCTGGCGCGCCAAAGATGTCGTGGGAACGAGCACCTATGGGATCGGAGGGTCCCCTTTCGGTTCGGCGGGGGAGAAGGCTCGCACAAAGAGCAGGTTAGTCCCAAAAAATGATATAAGTTGCTATAAAATGAATATAAAACATCCAAGATTGATAATATAATAGCATGGAACAAGCAAAAATAATAGATGCGTTGGAGACGTATCAGCATCCCCAAGCTTAATTCCTACTCGTCCTCGAGTAGGTAAATGATAAAAACAGAATTTTTGATGTGGAATCGTGCCTAACATGTTCATCACATATTCTTTTCTTTGTAGCATGGACATTTGGAATTTTAGATGGTGCAAAGCAATAGTCTAGTTTTGACAAGAAAACTTTAAAACTCAAGCATATCAACAAGCAACCATGTCTTTCAAAATATCAACACTAAAGAAAGTTATCCCTAGCCCATCATGCTCAATCATTGATCCATTCATGAAGCACACTCAAATGTTAGCTACACCGAATGCTCAAGTATGATCATAGTGCCCCTCGTTGGTGCTTTATAAGAGAAGATGGAAACTCAAATAAAAGTAAAAATTGCATAAAGTAAATAGATAGGACCTTCGTAGAGGGAAGTAGGGATTTGTAGAGGTGCTAGAGCTCAAAGTTTAAATTGAGAGAGAAAAATATTTTGGGTGGCATGCCTTTCCTGTCAATGAAAATGACCGAGAGCTTTCAATACCTTTCCATGCTAGATATATCATAAGCGGTTCCCAAACAAATAAATAAAGTTTATTCCTTTTTCCACCATTCTTTCGCAATCCATGGCTAGACGAATCCATGGTTGCCTTCCATACCAACACTTTCCAAGGAATTTATTATTTGACAACATAAAGTAATTTTTTCCTTTCTTTTTCATTTTAGGACATGGCATCCCTATTACCGCCATACTCTCATGCAATGACAAGTGAATAAACACTCATCTTGAGAATAACACATCTAGCATGGAAAAATATCGATAACCCCCTTCCGCTTCATGAGCGGTACGAGCATACAAAAAGGAAAATTCATTTTGAAAATTAGAGATGGCACATACAAATTTTCTTGGAACGACATGGAAATACCGCATATAGGTAGGTATGGTGGACTCATATGGCAAAACTGGGTTTAAGGATTTTGGATGCACAAGTAATATTTCTACTGAGTACAAGTGAAGGCTAGCAAATAGATTGAGAAGCATCCAACCAAGAAACGAAAAATCACATAGGCGAGCATTAAGCATAACTAACACCGAATAATGCACCATAAGTAGGATGTAATTTCATAGCACAACTATTGACTTTCGTGCTTGCATAGGGAATCACAAACCTTAACATCAATATTCTTACTAAGCATAATTACTCACTAACATAACTCACATATTACTATCGTCATGGCTCAAAACTATTACAAAGAATCAAGTTTAATTTTCCCAATAATCTTCATGAAAGTTTTTATTATATCCCTCTTGAATATCTATCACTTTGGGACTAATTTCATATATTGCCATTGCTTTTGACAAGCTCAAATAAATTTAAGTGAAGAACTCGAGCATAAAAATTTCATCCCTAAAAATAATGTAAGTGAATCATGGGAGAATTTCTTCAAACATGTAAAAGCATGCATGCTCAAAAAGATATAAGTGAAGCTCTAGAGCAATTCCATAGCTCAATAGATTTAAGTGAAGCATATAGAGCAATTCTAACAAATCATAGCATGATTTTGGTTCTCTCAAATAGGCATGTGCAGCAAGGATAAAAAGCAAAACAAACAAAGATACAATACACTCCAAGCAAAACTCATGATATGTGACGAATAAAAATATAGCATCGAATAAAATACCGATGGTTGTTAGAAGAAAGGGGGGACGCCACTCGGGGCATCCCCAAGCTTAGTTGCTTGTTACTCTTTGGATATTATATTGGGGTGTTGTAGAATCCCCAAGCTTAGGATCTTCTTACTCATTATTTCCTTCATCCATTGTGATCTCACCCAAAACTTGAAAACTTCAATCACACAAAACTTAACAAAATTCTCATGAGACCCGTTAGTATAATAAAGCAAATTACCACTCTAAGTACTATTGCAAACCCATTAATATTTTATTATTGCTTTATATATATTGTATTCTAACTTTACCATGACTTATACCCTCCACTACAAGCCATAGATTCATCAAAACAAGCACACAATGCAACAAAAATAGAATATGTTTCACACAAAACAGTCTGTAGTAATCTATACTCTACCCATACTTCTGTAACTCTAAAAATTCTGATAAATTAGGGAAACGTAAAGAATTTGTATAGAAATATTGTGTTAAAATTTCAGCTCATTATCACGTTCCAGTAACAAAATAGAATTCGTGCACTGGAGACAAAGTTCTTGTTTCAGATTCAGCATTGTTTCTACTCATCTTATGGATCATCCTAAAGGTTCTACTTGGCACAAACACTAAATAAAACATAAAAAACACAATCATAATAGAGGAATAATTGTGCAAACACTCAAAAACAGAAAGTAAAAGATAAAATAAATTTTATTCATTGGGTTGCCTCTCAACAAGCGTTATCATTTTACGCCCCTAGCTAGGCATAATGCATAGATTCAAGTATTGGCATCTTTAGCTTTTACTCCATAGAAGGATCTCATGATTGATCCATATGGTATCTTAATTCTAGTTCTAGGTAAGAGTTTCTTATCCTTTCTAAGTGGAAACTAAAATTTAATATTGCCTTCTTTCATATCAATCACGGCGCATATAGTGCGTAAAAACGGTCTACCAAGTGTGATGGGACAAGATGGATTGCAATAAATATCAAGAACAATAAAATCAATGGGCACATAGTTCCTATTTGCAAGAATAATAACATCATTAATTCTTCTCAAAGGCTTTTTAATAGTAGAATCCGCCAAGTACAAATTAAGAGAACATTCTTGAATAATTGTAAGACCAAGCACATCACATAGAGATTTCGGAATTGTGGAAACACTAGCACGCAAATCACAAAAAGCAAAGCATTAATAATTTTTAATCTTGACTTTAATGGTAGTTTCCCACTCATCATGCAATTTCCTAGTAATTGAAATATCTAATTCCAACTTTTCTTCTAAGGATTTCATCATGGAATCAACAATATGTTTAGTAAAAACTTTATTTTGTTCATAAGAATGGGATGAATTTATCACGGATTGCAGCAAATAAATACAATCAACCAAGTATAAACTCTCATAATTAAAGTCTTTGTAATAAAAAATAGTGGGCACATCACTAGTTAAAGTTTTGACCTCTCTAAACCCACTTTAATCAAAATTTTCATCAAGGTTTTCACCCACCAAATTATTGGGACACCCTCTAACTAAAGTTGACTCTTATTCAGTCCCTTCATAGTCAATTTTAGTATTACTAAACAAGGAATCAATAGAACAAATACAAATCATTTTAAGATCTTCATCATTGTTATGAAAGTAATCGCTATAAAATGCTTTTTCTAATAATTCTCTTTTAGCTCTAAGCATAGCAGTTCTTTTCTTACTTTCATCCATAGAAACATATAAAGATTTAATTGATTCATTAATCTTAGGTGGAAAAGCATTCAACTTGAGATTTTCTACATCATGGAAATTCTATCAATGCTTCTAGACATATCATCAATCTTATTCAACTTTTCTTCTATCGTAGTATTGAAAGACTTTTGAGCATTGATAAATTCTTTAGAAATATTCTCAAGATCAGAGGTGTTCCTATTATTATTGTAAGAAGAATTACCATAGGAATTACCATAAATATTAGAAGAATTTCTAGGAAAAGGCCTAGGATTAAAATTACCTCTATAAGCATTGTTATTGAAATTGTTTCGTGAGATGAAATTCACATCTACGGAATCAATATTTTTCTCAATCAAAGTAGAAAAAGGCACATCATTAAGATCAATAGGAGCATTTTTAATAGCAACCAACTTCATAAGAGCATCAACTTTTTCACTCAAAGTACTAATTTCTTCTAACAAATTAACCTTTGTACTAGTAGGTGCTCTGTCAGTATGCCATTGTGAATAAATTGCCATAATATTATCTAGCAATTTAGTAGAATCACCAAAATTAATTTCCATAAAATTACCTCCCGCGGTGGAATCTAAAAGATTTCTATAGACAAAATTCAATCCCGCATAAAAAATTTGTATGATCATCCAAAGATTTAAACCATGAGTAGGACAATTTCTTAGCATCAATTTCATTCTTTCCCAAGATTGTGCAACATGTTCATGATCAAGTTGCTTAAAAATCATGATTTGAGTTCTAAGGAAAATAATTTTCTCGAGCGGAAAATACTTAGTAATAAAAGCGTCCTTGCACTTATCCCAAGAATCAATACTATTGCGAGGCAAAGAAGAAAACCAAAATTTGCATGATCCCGCAAGGAGAAAGGAAATAATTTCAACTTCAAAATATCATTGTCCACATATTTTTTCTTTTCAATATCACACAATTCCACGAACGTGTTTAGATGGGATGTGGCATCCTCAATAGGAGTACCAGAATATTGACCTTTCATGACAAGATTCAGCAAAGCGACATTAATATCACAAGAGTCCGCACTAGTGGCGGGAGGAGCAATTGGAGTGTTCATAAAGTCATTATTATTGGTATTGGAAAAATCACACAACTTGGTGTTTTCTTGAGTCACCGTGACTACACAAACAAGATTGCAAGCAAACAAGAGATCTAGCGAGAAAAAGGCAAAGGAAAGAGAAGGCGGATAAAATCGCAAATTTGTGAAGTGGGGGAGGAAAACGAGAGGCAAATGGCAAATAATTTAAATTGCAAGGAGACGAGATTTGTGATTAGGAACCCGATAGATGTTGATGGTGTCTCCCCGATGCCCAAGATTAGCACGTAGAGAGATTTCTTCCTCCCCGGCAACGACGCCAGAAATTCCTTTTGACGTGGCTTGAGACTGCGTCGGTATTTGCCCAAAGAGGAAGGGATGATGCAGCACATCGACGGTAAGTATTTCCCTTAGTATGAAACCAAGGTATTAATCCGTAGAGGAATATCAAGCACCTACATAAACAACACCTGCATACAAATAACAAATACTTCCAACCCAACGTGTAAGAGAGGTTGTCAAGCTCTCAACGATAAAAAGATAGATTAGGTTTTGATAGTTTTGGCAAATAGTCTCGCAAAAACAAAAAAATAGGTAAACAAAAAGCGCAGCAAGGTATTTTTGGTTTTTTATTAATAGATCTAAAAACAAAACGGCAAAATAATAGATCGGAAAACAATATGTTGGAAAAGTTGATCGGGGGTGGTGGTGTAGGTTTCACTAGTGGCTTCTCTCATGAGTATAGCGCATGATGGGTGAACAAATTACTGTTGGGCAATTGATAGAAGATCAAATAATCATGACGATAGCCAGGCAATAATCATTATATAGGCATCACGTCCAAGATAAGTGGACAGAAATGATTCTGCATCTACTTCTATTACTCCACACATCGATCGCTATCCAGCATGCATCTAGTGTATTAAGTTCATGGAAAAACGTAGAAATGCAATAAGAATGGTGATATGACGTAGACAATATCTATTCATGTAGGAATAGACCCCATCTTGTTATCCTTAATGGCAACGATACATGTGTGCCTTGTTGCCCCTTCTATCACTGGGGAAGAACACCGCAAGATCGAATCCGTCACAAAGCACCTCTTCCCATAGCAAGAAAAACCGCTCTAGTTGGCCTAACTAAACCAAAGATTCGAAGAATAAATACAAGGCTATAATTAATCATGCGAATAAGAGATCAAAGAAGACCCAAATCATATTTATGGATAGAAACTTATCATGAACTCAAAATTCATAGTATCCCAACAAACACATCGCAAAAGTCATTACATATAATAGATCTCCAAGAGACCATTGTATTGAGAATCAATAGAGGGAGAACAAGCCATCTAGCTAGTGCCTACGGCCACGTAGGTCTATGGTGGACTACTCACGCATCATCGGAGAGGCACCTATGAAGAAGATGAACCCCTCCATGATGGTGTTATATTGGATCTTGAGGTTCTGGAACTTGCGACGGCTAGAATTCTGTTTCATCGACTCCTTTAGCGTTTTTCGAATATTTGAGTATTTATAGAGATGGTAGTCGATGGAGGGGGGGTCCTAAGGTGGGCGCCACCCACCAGGCCGCGCTAGTGGGTGTTCCCCACCTCGGCCTTCCTCTTGTGCACTTCTCTGTCCCATCTGGTGTCTTCTGGCCCAAAAAAATCTCCAAAAAATTTCACGGTGTTTGGGCTTCGTTTGGTACTGATTGTCTACGGAGTAAAATACAAGCAAAAACAACAACTGGCACTTTAGCACTATGTCAATAGGTTAGTCCCAAAAAATGTATAAAGTTTCTATAAAATGAATATAAAACATCCAAGATTGATAATATAACGGCATGGAACAAGCAAAAAATATTGATTCGTTGGAGACGTATCAAACACCAACATAAAAATTTCGGATAAGAACGACGGTGGATTGCTTATGAGTAGATCTATTTTTGAGCACCACAATCCTATACCAAGCATCCTTTAAACTGTCTCTGCCCCTTTGTTTAAAATTAATCACTTCTAACTCGGGCTTAGAGACAACAAGCGAAGAACTAACCATGATAGCAACACAAGCACAGACAACAACACAAGGATTTTTTGGTATTTTAAAGTTTTTGTGAATGGGATGAGAATACAAATAAAATGGAAAAAGGCAAAAGAAATAATAATAATAATAATAATAATAATAATCAAAATCAAAATGAAAGTGGTTGTGTGAAGGCACCTGCTTTGTTAGGTGTTGTCTCCTCGTCAACATCGCCATAAATTCCTCTACGACTCATGATGGAGTCGTTGGATTTCCCTGAAGAGGAAGGGTGAAGCGGTATAGTAGCAGATAGTATTTCCCTTAGTTAAGAACCACGGTTTATCGAACCAGTAGGAGGCAACACATGAACAACTTTAGCAACACCTGCACACACAAAAAAATGCTTGCACCCAACAAAGGCAAGGGGCTGTCACTCCCCTTGTTCTTGCCAACCAAAATATTAAAATCAAATAGTGATAATGATAGTAAAGGTAATGATATAAAATAGGTATCAATGGTAGAAGCTTGCAAATTGATTTAGAATGGACCCGAGGGCCTTTGGTTCACTAGTGGTATTTCTCTCGAAAGCATAAAAACGTTTGATACGTCTCCAACGTATCAATTTATTTATTGTTCCATGATGTTAGATTATCAATCTTGGATGTTTTACAATCATTTTATAGAAACTTTATATCATTTTTTGGGACTAACCTATCGACATAGTGTTAAGTGTCGGTTGCTGTTTTTTGCTTGTTTTTACTTCACAGAATATCGGTACCAAACGAAGCCCAAACACCGCGAAACTTTTTGGAGATTTTTTTGGGCCAATAGAAAACTTGGGAGCCAAGTAAGCACCTGAGAGGGGGGCCATGGAGGCCACAAGACACCAGGGCACGCTAGAGGCCCCTAGCATGGCCTGGTGGGTTGTGCCATTCATGGGAACCTTCTCCATAGCCTATCATCTCTATAAATACCCAAATATTAAAAAAAACTAGGGGAGTCGATGAAACAAAATTCCAGCCGTCGCAAGTTCCAGAACCACGAGATCCAATCTAACACCATCACTGAGGGGTGCATCATCTTCATGGGTGCCTCTCTGATGATGCGTGAGTAGTCCACCATAGACCTACGGGTTCGTAGGCAGTAGCTAGATGGCTCTCTCTCTCTCTCTCTCTCTCTCTCTCGATTCTCAATACAATGGTCTCTTGGAGATCTATTTGATGTAATGACTTTTTGCGGTGCGTTTGTTGGGATCCGATGAAGTTTGAGTTCATGATCAGTTTCTATCCATGAATATTATTTGAGTCTTCTTTGATCCCTTATATGTGTGATTACTTATAGCGTCGTATTTATTCATCACATCTTTGGTTTAGTTAGGCCAACTAGATCATTTTTTCTTGCCATGGGAAGAGGTGCTTTGTGATGGGTTCGATCTTGCGGTGTCCTCTCCCAGTGACAAAAGGGGCAGCGAGGCACACATATATCGTCGCTATTGAGGATAACAAGATGGGGTCTATTCCTACATGAATAGATCTTGTCTACATCATGTCATCGTTCTTATTGCATTACTCCGTTTCTCTATGAACTTAATACACTAGATGCATGCTAGGTAGCGGTCGATGTGTGGAGTAATAGTAGTAGATGCAGAATCGTTTCGGTCTACTAATCTTGGACGTGATTCCTATATAATTATCATTGCCTTGGATATCATCATGATTATTTGATATTCTATCAATTGCCCAACAATAATTTGTTTACCCACCGTGTGCTATACTCATAAGAGAAGCCACTAGTGAAACCTACGCCCCCCGGGTCTATCTTTTAACATATTGCTTTCCGATCTATCTTTTTCCGTATTTGCTTTCATATTATTATTCCAAAAAAACCAAAATAATTTGTTGCACTTTTTATTCACATCTTTTATTTTGTGTTCTTGCTCGATCTATTTATCCAATCTCATATAAACCGATCTATCTTTTACCGTGGAGAGATTGACAACCTCTCTTACACGTCGGGTTCAAGTATTTGTTCTTTGTGTGCAAGTACCGTTTACATAGTGTTGTTTGGTTCTCCTACTAGTTAGATAATATTGGTTTCATAACTTAGGGAAATACTTACCCTAGTTGTGTTGCATCATCCCTTCGTCTTTCGGGAAATACCGACGCAGTCTCAAGCCACGTCAAAGGAATTTATGGCACCATTGTCGGGGAGACATCATCAACATCTATCAGGTTCCTAATCACAAATCTCATCTCCTTGAAATGTACATTATTTTATTATTTTCCTCTCGCTTTCATCTCCCCCCACTTGACAAAAAAATTCCGTTTTATTTGCCCTCTTTTTCGTTTGCCTTTTTGCTTGTTTGCTATCTTTGCTTGTGTTACCATGTGCCTTCTATTTTCTTGCATCTTCGCTTGCTAAAAATCTATTGATATGGATCCTCATCCACTCGCTAATCTTTTCAAAAGGCCAAATTATGATGAACCATTTGCTAGTGAGTTGATTGCACTTGATTATCTCTATGAAGTTTTGTTTCAAAAACATGAATCTAATTTTTTTGATGAAGTGTCGAAAGAAGAAATTTATAAGGTGATTCATGATAGCTCCTTGATTTTAAAGCATGATTGCAATGATGTTACTATAAATTATATTATGTCAATTATGTTAATGATATGCAAAACTAAAAGCTTGGGGATGATAATTTTTTCATGCCCACTTCTTATTGCAATGATCATGATTGGGGTGATAATGCTTCTTATGATCTTGAAAATTTATTTAAACCTCATGTTGAATATGCTATTGATAATAATGTTTGCAATAGTATCGAAAGTGGGTTTGGGAGAGCGTCAAATTTAGGTAAAAAGAACCCACATATTTTGGGAGTGCTCAATCTTCTGAATTTTTTGATAAAAGTGGGTTTGGAGAGGTCATAACTTTAGTTGATGATAATCCCACTATTTGGAAGATGATAAAAACTTTATGCATGTTGATCATAAAGAGAGTATTGTTTATGATAGCTATATTGTTGAATTTGAATATTATCCTACATGTTATTATTATGAGAGAGGAAATTATGGTTGTAGAAATTTTCATGATACTAAATTACCTCTTTTTATGTTGAGATTGCTATTGTCTCTTTCTTCTTCCTTCCATATGCTAGTTTTTGTTTGTCTTGATAATTTGTTTGCTTATAAAATGCCCATGCATAGGAAGTATGTTAGACTTAAGTGTGTTTTCTATATGCTTCATGATGCTCTCTTTGTGTTGCTATTATTATCTTTCATGAGGGCATCATTTAAATCACAAGCCTATCTTAATGGCTATAAAGAAAGAGCTTGTTGGGAAGCAACCCAATAAATAAAATTTATTTTTACATTTTTCTTTCTGTTCTTGAGTGTTTACACAATTATGCTACTGTTATGATTGTGTTTTTATGTTTTAATTAGAGTTGTGCCAAGTAAAGCCTTTAGGACCATGTTGGGTGATAGTTGATTTGATCTTGTTGAAAAGCAAAAACTTTTGCGTCTAATAAAATAATTTATAAAAATCACAGAAGAGACAAAAAAATTCTGAAGTTTTTACACAAGATTGATATACAAATTCCTGACGTTTTCATAAATTTTCATTTTTTTTAAGTTACATAAGTATGGTTAGAGTACACATTACTACAATCTGTTCTGTTTTTGTCAAATTCTGTTTTCGTTGCATTGTGTGCTTGTTTTGATGGATCTATGGCTTGCATTGAAGTGCATAAGCCATGGTAAAGTTATCATACCATATATATAATGCAATAATAAAATATGAATGGATTTGCAACAGTACTTAGAGTGGTGATTTGCTTTATTATACTAACGGATCTCACTAAGATTTTGTTAAGTTTTGTGTGATTGAAGTTTTCAAGTTTTGGGTGAGATCGCGATGGATGAAGGAATAAGGACTAAAAAGAGCCTAATCTTGGGATGCTATGGCACCATAATATCCAAGGAGAAACAAGCAACTAAGCTTGGGGATGCCCCAAGTGTCATCCCCTCTTTCTTCTAACAACCATCAGTATCTTACTTGGAGGTATATTTCTATTCGTCACATATCATGAGTTTTTCTTGGAGTGTCTTGTATTATATGAGTCTTTACTTGATTTGCTTTTTATTTTGTCACAAGTATCCTTGGTCGACACACCTATTTGAGCGAGCCAAAATTATGCTATGATTTGTTAGAATTGCTCTATATGCTTCACTTAAATCTTTTGAGCTATGGAATTGCTCTAGTACTTCACTTATATCTTTTTGAGCACGATGTGCTTTAATTTTTTTTGAATACATACTCTCATGCTTCACTTACATTAATTTGAGAGTTAGTGAATTTTGAAGAAATTCTCTCATGCTTCACTTATATTATTTTGAGAGATGATTTTTTATGCTCATGTTCTTCTCTTAAATTTATTTGAGCTTATCAAAAGCAATGGCAATATATGAAACTAGTCCCAAAGTGATAGATATTCAAGGGAGAATTCCTTGTAATAATTTTGAGACATGAGGATAGTAATATGTGATTTATGTTGGTGAGTAATTATGCTTTAGTAAGAATATTAGTGTTAAGGTTTGTGATTCCCTATGCAAGCATGAAAGTTAATAGTTATGCAATGAAATTACATCCTACTTATGTTGCATTATTCGGTGTTAGTTATGCTTAATGCTCGTTTATGTGAATTTTCGTTTCTTGGTTGGTTGCTGCTCAGTCTATTTGCTAGCCTCCACTTGTACTAAGTAGAAATAGTACTTGTGCATCCAAAATCCTTAAACCCAATTTTGCCATATGAGTCCACCATACCTATCTACATGCGGTATTTCCATGTTGCTCCAAGCAAATTTGTATGTGCCATCTCTAATTTTAAAAATGAATTTCCTTTTTGTGTGCTCGTACCGCTCATGAAACGGAAGGGGGTGACCGATATTTCTCCATGCTAGATGTCTTATTCTCAAGATGAGTGTTTATTCACTCGTCATTGCACGAGAGTACGACGATAATAGGATGCCCAGTGCCGAAATGAAAAATAAATTTACTTTATGTTGTGAAATAATAAATTCCTTGGAAAGTGTTGGTATGGAAGGCAACCGTGGATTCAGCTAGCCATGGATTGCGAAAGAATGGTGAAAAAGGAATAAACTTTATTTTTTTGTTTGGGAACCGCTTATGATATATCTAGCATGGAAAGGTATTGAAAGCTCTCGGTCGTTTTCGTTGACAGGAAAGGCATGCCACCCAAAATATTTTGCTCTCTTAATTTAAACTTTGAGCTCTAGCACCTCTACAAATCCCTACTTCACTCTGCGAAGGGCCTATCTATTTACTTTATGCAATTTTTACTTTTATCTGAGTCTCCATCTTCTCTTATAAAGCACCAACCAGGGGCACTATGATCATTGGGTGTAGCTAATATTTGAGTGTGTTTCATGAATGGATCAACGATTGAGCATGATGGGCTAGGGATAACTTTCTTTAGTGTTGATATTTTGAAAGACATGGTTTCTTGTTGGTGCTTGAGTATTAAACTCTTCATGTCAAAACTGGACTATTGCTTTGAACCATCTAAAAGTCCAAATGTCCATGATACAAAAGGAAAGAATATGTGATGAACATGTTAGGCAACATTCCACATAGACCTACGGGTCCGTAGGCGGTAGCTAGATGGCTTTGTGTCTCTCTTTTGATTCTCAATACAATGGTCTGTTGGAGACCTATTTGATGTAATGACTTTTTGCGGTGTGTTTGTAGGGATCCGATGAAGTTTGAGTTCATGATGAGTTTCTATCCATGAATATTATTTGAGTCTTCTTTGATCTCTTATATGCATGATTACTTATAGTCTCGTATTTATTCTTCGAATCTTTGGTTTAGTTAGGCCAACTAGATCGGTTTTTCTTGCCAAGGGAAGAGGTGCTTTGTGATGGGTTCGATCTTGCGGTGTCCTCTCCCAGTGACAAAAGGGGCAGTGAGGCACGCATGTATCATTGCTGTTAAGGATAACAAGATGGGATCTATTCCTACATGATTAGATCTTGTCTACATCATGTCATCGTTCTTATTGCATTACTCTGTTTCTCCATGAACTTAATACACTAGATGCATGCTAGATAGCGGTCGATGTGTGGAGTAATAGTAGTAGATGCAGAATCGTTTCGGTCTACTAATCTTGGACATGATGCCTATATAATGATCATTGCCTTGGATATCATCATGATTATTTGATATTCTATCAATTGCCCAACAATAATTTGTTTACCCACCGTGTGGTATACTCATGAGAGAAGCCACTAGTGGAACCTACGCCTCTCGGGTCTATCTTTTAACATATTGCTTTCCGATCTATCTTTTTCCGTATTTGCTTTCAGATCTATTATTCCAGAAAAACAAAATACGTTGTTGCCCTTTTTATTCGCATCTTTTATTTTGTGTTCTTGCTCGATCTATTTATCCAATCTCATATAAACTGATCTATCTTTTACCCTGGAGAGATTGACAACCTCTCTTACGCGTCGTGTTGCAAGTATTTGTTCTTTGTGTGCATGTACCGTTTACATAGTGTTGTTTGGTTCTCCTACTGGTTCGATAATCTTTGTTTCATAACTTAGGGAAATACTTACTGTAGTTGTGCTGCATCATCCCTTCCTCTTTGGGGAAATATCGACATAGTCTCAAGCCACGCCAATGGTGGGTACAGAAATTATTGTTAGGCAATTGACATAAAATAAGCATATTTACATTGGTGATCATTCATGGCATAATAAATACATAGGCATTACGTGAGTGGCAAGTAGACCGCTAATCCAACTACATCTACTACTATTACTCCACCCCAAGATCGTATATCCAGCGTGCATCTCAAAGTATTAAGTTCATGAAAAACAGGGTAACATTGTAAGCAAGATGACATAAGTAAGATCAAGCAATATGACCAAACCCTGTCGTTTTATCCTTAGTAGCAACAATACAAATACATGACTTTGCCTCTTTCATCACTGGGAAAGATCACCGTAAGATTGATCCTACTACAAAGCACCTCACCCACTAAAATCAATCAAACTTGGCCAAAGTAGACGGATAGATAAAAGATAAATACAAAGATATATAATTATGCAACAAAGAAACCTCAAGAGATTCATATAAATTAAATGAATAATATGATCATAAATCCATAACTCATTGGATCCCAACAAACTGCTTAGAGAATATCATTGTATTGAAGATCAATAGAGAGAGTTAGAGAGAAAGAGAACCATCTATCTACTACTATGGACCCCTCACACATCATCATGGAGGCAACAAAGTTGCTGAAGATGGCCTCCCCAATGATTCCCCCTCCGAAAGAGTACCAGAACAAGGCTCCAGACAGGACCACTTCGGAATAGAGGCTTGCGACGCTAATAATTTTTTTCGGGTCTCGCTTCGAGGGTTTCTGGATATTTGGGAATATATAGGCCATGAATTAGGGCAAATGGAGTTACAAGGGGCCCACAAGTCAGGGTGGCGCGCCCTACCCCTAGGGCACGCCCTTGGCTCGTGGGACCCTCATGGGTCTTCTTGCACCCCCCCAATATTCTAGAGTCTCGTACTTCAAAAAAATCATCAAAAAGTTTCATTGTGTTTGGACTTCTGTATGTATGATTTTTTCTATGAAACTAAAAACATGCAAAAAAAATTAGGAACTTGCACTGGCACTAAATTAATAGGTTAAACCAGAAAAATAATATAAAATGACATATAAATCATACAAAAGTGGTAATATAATAGCATTTAACAAGAAAAAATTACAAATACATTAGAGACGTATCACTCCACATGTGTATATCTTTGGACCTCGATCATGGGATAGCCTTGGGGGAAAGAAGTATGGTATATTCATTGTTGATGATTACTCAATATATACATGGGTGTTCTTTCTCAAGTCCAAGGACAAGGTGAAGGTGACATTCATGGATTTTGTGAGTTAAGCTGAACGCAAGTCCGACAAAGTAATATTGGTAATTAGAAGCAACGATGGCTCGGAGTTCAAGAATTACACCCTGTAAGGATTTCTTATTTCCGAGGGGACTGGGCAACGATATTTCGCACCTTACACCCCTCAACATAAATGGTGCATCTGAGAGGAAGAAGTGGCCACTTGTGGAGATGGCAAGGTCCATGTCAAATGAGTAAAAGTCACCATATAGATCTGGGCGGAGGCCATCAACACCGCTTGTCGAACCGACTCTTCCTTCTCAAGTACTTTAACAAGACATCATATGAGCTCCTAATCGGGAACAATCGAAACGCCGAATACTTCAGGGTATTTGATTGTAAGTGTTTCCTTCTCAGCAAGAAACCGAGTTGGTTATATTTCAATCCGAAACTATTAAGGATATATTTGTTGGATAAAGATCAAACTATCACACTCATAGGGTCTTAAAAAATCCAAGAGATGTGTTGGGGAAACTTGTGACGTGATGTTTGATGAATTTAATGGCTCCCATGAAGAGAAAACCAATCTAAGTGTCCTTCACAAGACATCATGACTATGGACATTGGTGACATTTTCCCATGTAGCAAGATCACATCAATGATGAAGGAACCTCAAGCACCATCGTTTTACCATCAAGACTTACACCACATGAAGACCAAATTGCTCAAGATGTGACCATCAATCAATAACAAGAACAAGACACTCCACAACAAATCATCAAGAAGACCAAGTTGTTGTGCAAGATCAAGAGCAAGAAAAATCCCATGATCACCGAGCACAAGATCAAGCTTAAGATGGAGCAAGTACATCAAGTGATGAATCCCAAGCTCCAACCGTGGATGGACAAGATGAAGACGGCGACTCAGGTGATGACAAAGGTCCTCAAGATCCAGCTTCCTCCATACCTTTAGTGTCTGACCGGGTTCAAGTTGACAATGTCTTAAGCGAATTGTCATGAGGGATGGTCACTTGTAAACAGTTGACTATCTTTGTTCTCACTTCTTGTTTATTTATAGTTTCGAGACACTTAAGGTACAACAAGCCTTGATGGAAGCGGATTGGTTGTTGTCATGCAAGAAAGTTTAACAACTTCACCCACAATAAGATGTGGTCACGTGAAGAGGGCAATCAGAAAGGGTTATAACATCATTGGAACCAAATGAGTCTTCAAGAACAAACAAAGATAAGTATGAAGTGGTCAATAAAAATAAGGCAAGATTAGTGGCATAAGATTTCTCCCAAGTTGAAGGCTTGTATTTTGATGACACCCTTGCCCCCGTACATACATTATTGCAACACTACACTCGTTAACAACATTCTTGCAATGGTACATACATGCACACAACATTACAAATATCTGATTTATAATGTGATCAAACTTGACCATAAAGCAGGTCCAGGTTAGAGATGAAATGTATAAAACTATTTGCATACTAGACTTATATCGAATTTGGACTTTTTATGGATGCTTAAATCACAGGAAAGGCCCACATGTGTTCTCGCCTAGCACTGGCCTCCTCGCAACTTCTATCTTTAGTGAGAGTTATAAATTTTCCTAAAACAACTAATTGCCCTTTCCGACTTCACATGAGGTTCAAGGAGAAAGAAAAAAAATCATCAATAATTCTGATTTTTTCTTTTGATTTTCTTTGCCCTTTTAATCACAAACTCCTAGCCCGATATCATTTTTTTGACCAATGACACCCTTGCAACACATCATAACGACGTGTGAGATATGCTCATCGATTGTCATGCATTAATTGATAATAAAGTATCACTATCTATAAAAATAATAACAACTCAGGTGGAAGAAATCTCATCTATGTGAGGGCTTATCTTTGTGTTCACATTGAGCCGAGAGTATCCTGCATTCTATCAAATCTCATGAGAAAGGCCGTAGAATGAAGAGGGGGCCTGGATATGGATGTAAATTCACCTGATGAAGTCCATACAAGCGGGGTTTGGAGAAAGCGTCGCACAACGTGACAACGCGGAAATGCTGAGGCGAGGCCACATAAGGTAAAAGGACGTCGGGTACGACACCGGCGACGGAACGTCGAGGGGTTGTAAGGGGCCAACGAACGCAACCGCGGTGGGTTGACCCTGGGCGTGGGGATGATAGCACCCATCGGTTCATCGATTTGGATGAAGACGGTGGCGGCAAGGGGGTGCGACATGGCTCGAAGGGGGCAAAGAACCCTAAAAGGCGTAGACCTAGAAGAGAACCCTCTATGCCACCATGGAAGCGTGGGGGATTTAACCCTGAACCTCCCTAGGGGCTAGGGTTCCTCTTAGTTCTCGTACGCACGCCGAGTGTTCTCGTCCAGATCTGCGGCTAGCTTACTTGTTGCCCGCTGCCTCCCCGCTCCCCCCATCGCCGTGGTACTGGTAGCCGCCATGTCGCGCCCACCCGCCGCCGCCCAACCTAATGCCACCGCCGCCGCCCAACCCAACCAACCGATGAACGCTGCGGCCCCCACCCCCAGGCCCAACCACGCCCCGTTCGCGCTTGCTGGCCCCTTCCAGCCCCTCGGCGTTCCGCGGCCGCCACCGTACCCGGCGCCCCTCTACCAAACTTGGCGGCCGCCTGTATTTCCGCCCGTCTTGCCACCCGGCGCTTTCCGTGGGCCTCGCGTATACCAGCCTCCGCCACCACCGCAGGGTGGAGTCCGTCCACACCCAGGCACCCCCTTTAACCCGTTCGGTAGGTTTAATTATTGGACGAGCATTGTTGATCGCTTTTGCCGGAACTCAATTTTTAGAACTGACTTGAGCAATTTAGAAGGGGTGGCTGATTCAGATTCTAGTGGTTTGTTCTTTTTGCAGGTAGAGATTTGGTTTTAGAATGTAGAAATGGCTGCATTTGTATTATGATTAACAATTTTATGTTGACTGACTGCTTCTCTGTAACAGTATTGGTTGTGCCGTGATGCACTGCCTTACGAGAAAGGCGAGCCTTGTTTGTTTCAGAAGATCTAATGATCTTACACGACCTTTGGTGTGTTTTGGTTTGCTTCCACGACCTTTATGTGTTTGGTAATGCTTATTGTCTGTCTTACATTAAATCAAATGCAGTGCACAGTGTTTCGGTGGTCTAACTGATTACATGCTGTAGCTTATTTTGTTGCTTGAGTTAGTGTGCATATTGTTTACATACTTCTTCATACCGTGGCTAGTTGCAAACTTCAAATGTGACATTTCTGAAATCTGTGCTATATTACTTTTTTTTTATATGCTCAAGCATCCCAGCCATTTTAATGAGAGGCCATTGATAGCAAAACATTTTGTAAATATTTCGTATATTGTGCTGCATTTGTTATGTTGCCATGATGTTTCTGAGTTCTGCAAATGGTTGCTACAAACTATTGTGTTTGGTTAGGTTAAATTTTGGATATCTACATAGATCTGCCTCCAGGTAGCAGAAATCTGAAAACTTCATAAATACAATGCTGATTATTTGTACTGATAGCACGGTATTTATATAAGTTTTTTTTATGCTGGGCAATGCATTACAAATTTGCAGTTATGTACAATCCATCTAAATTTTGAAAACAAAACCTATCAGAGCATTATAATGTTGTCTCGGGCTATTCTGCACTGAACTTACTTGCATGTCTATTCTGAATGATCTTAACCTATTCATAGGTTCATTTCCTGTATTTAACTTGTTATAAGTTATTTTGTTTCTCTTTGGTCGCCAAGTTGATTTATCTGTAAGGATAAATCATGCATTATGCGTTTTGGATTACTGAAGTCTTATTAATATGGCAGGAGGAGTTTTGTATTTTTTTTCTGCAGTAGATCCTTAGGCATATCACAGTTTCCTATCTCTGCAGGGCTTCCAGGCTTCCGTCCAAGCCACACATATCCTCCTGTTAGTGTGTTATCACATCAGTGGCCAGCCGTAACTGATGGAACTTTCAGTCCTGGAGCCGTGACAAGACCACAACCACTTATCGCACTTGTTCCTCCAGCTAATGTTTTTGGTCCTGGAGCTGTGACTAGACCACTTACCACACCTGTTCCTCCAGCTAATATTTTTGGTCCTGGAGCCGTGGCCAGACCACCTATCGCACCTGTTCCTCCAACTAATGGTTTTGGTCCTGGAGCCGTGGCTAGACCATCTATCACACATATTCCTCCGGCTAATGTTTTTGGTCCTGGAGCCGTGACTAGACCACCTATCGCACCTGTTTCTCTAGCTAATGTTTTTGGTCCTGGCGCCGTGGCTAGACCACCTATCACACATGTTCCTCCGGCTAATGTTTTTGGTTTTGGAGCCATGGCTAGACCACCTATCGCACCTGTTCCTACAGCTAATATTTTTGGTCCTGGCGCCGTGGCTAGACCACCTATCACACATCTTCCTCCGGCTAATGTTTTTGGTTTTGGAGCCGTGACTAGACCACCTATTGCACCTGTTCCTCCAGCTAATGTTTTTGGTCATGGAGCTGTGACTAGACCACCTATCACACCTGTTCCTCCAGTTAACGTTTTTGGTCATGGAGTCGTGACTAGACCACATATCACACCTGTTCCTCCAGTTACTGATTTTGGTCCTGGAGCTGTGACTAGATCTCCTATTGCACCTGTTCCTCCAGCTAACGAGCCACAATTTAAAGTATATGTTGGCAAGATTGCATCAACGGTGGACAATGATTTTGTTCTTTCTCTTCTTCAGGTATTGTTAAATTTGCCTCTTGTGAACTTATTGTACTTATGTTCTACGCTCATAAGATGATCTCTTAAGAATGCATCGACCTTTTAGATTCTGGCAAAGAATGCTACACAATATTTATATGGATAAAAGCTAATTAATTGGAATTTATAAAAGGATAAGCTGGGAAGCATTAGATGGCATATGCTTTAAAACTATGGAGTAGACAGTGATGTGTGTATGTGCCTTACTTTTTGCTACAGATCTGTGGGCTTGTAAAAAGTTGGAATCCAGTCACAAATCCAATTGATGGAGCTTCTACTGGGTTTGGCTTTTGTGATTTTGAATCTGCCGAAGGCTGTCTTCGTGCATGGCGGTTGCTCAACAAGCTGAGTATTGATGGTCAAGAGCTATTGGTATGTACTGGTCTGCATGCCATTTATGCTTGCAACATCCATAGATAAATGTACAGATTAAGATATATGATTTCTTGGAAAGGAATTAGCCCTAGTTAGATATGTTATTATTGGATTGGCAATTTATTTTATGATTTTTGCAGTACACCACATCTCTTTTGTGGATTTAGGTCATTTTGAAAAATATTGTGCTAACATCAGTATAATTCAACAATTGAATCGAGAGAATAGTCTCACATCCATGTGGCCGGAGGGGAGCCATCAGTGGCGGGGCCAACCTGTCGTGGGAGCCCACGCAAAGCCGAACTGCTTTTATGTCAATGAAAATCTGCCTATAAAATCATTATTACCAAGCTCTTGGGTCACCTAGAGGTGGCTCCACTACTGTGAGCTATGATGACTTGGGGAATTCGGTGGAGTGGTGGGGAGCCGCTTGGTGCACCTCTCTAGAGTGGGAAGATGGGCTGACAGGTGAGCCCATGCACCAGTGAGTGGAGAGATGATTTTGCCATGTGGGAGCCGAAGGGTATTTTGATTATTTCATGCCGTGCTAGTTGTCAAATGGATGGCTGGGTGGCTTGTGCATAATTGGACCTAACAGGAATAATACTTCACATAGTCTTGAAACTGAATTTGCTTTGAAACTAGTGGTGTCGGTGTTAAGTTTTGTTAGACTTAATTAATTAATATTAATGATGGTTTGATATCTTGAAATTTGGAAGCCATGTATGAACTTTGTGCATGCCACTGAAGTAGGATTGTTGGCTTGACAGAACTACTAACGATCTCTATTCTTCCAGTGTTGTTTAAAACAATTGCCGTGTAGATCATATAATATTCAAAGTTCTGATAATATTTGAGAAAGCATACTTCTGAATTATTGATTACAGTGGGTTGTCTATAAAAGGAAGTTATCCTTATAAAGTTGCTTATTGTTGATGTTATTATGCTTAAAAATCAACTGTGACCTTACAGCTTCCATTACGAGCTTTAACATTTCTATGCTTTTCTCTTTTAATGAGGAATTTGCAACCTTTGGAATATTTTTGGATGAAGCTAATGGCATAGGAGAGCCTACATTTGAAAAAAATGAACCTTTTCATTTCCGTTTTGCCCGAGCATTAAAAAGAACTTGAAAAGCTTCCATTTGCACCCCCCCCCCCCCGCGCGTCCTCAATCTCGTGAAATGCTTATTTTGTTGTGATCCATGCTTATTTTTTGGGTTTATAAACAGCTTAATGTCAATGAAGCCACGAGAGAGCACCTTCAGAAATATGGTCAGAATAGTACAGAAGAGAAGGCCAATGAAGCAGATAAGGATGCTATGCAAACGATACACAGTATGGTTGAAGAGAGAATGAGGAGTAAACTTCCGGGTTCACCAATCCCGCCCACTCAGGTATCTGCAAGCATCGCTGATGAGATAGGCAATGGTGATACAAGGAGTGATGCACTGGAGCAAAGGAAAATCACGAGACAACGTGAAAACGAGGAACATTTAAGGGAAAGTAAAGTTGTTGGTTTGCAAAGTTGGAAAGATAAAGAAGTGACGTCACCTAGAAAGTTTTCTCTGCAAATTGATGCGATATCATCAATGTATGTTCCCATGGAGCGTGAATCTACAGCTGAACACGAGAGGAAACGCCAGCACAGGGAAATTGACTGTATTTCATCAATGTATGTTCCCATGGAGCGTGAATATACAGTTGAACACGAGAGGAAACGTCAGCACAGGGGAAGTGAGTGTATTTTTTTTTGTTTCTTAATTTATAACACCTTCTCCATATTCTAGTTATCTCGAAGTTGAATTTGGTTTTGCTTTGTTGGACAGGAGATGGGTTTCATAAGAGCAACGGTGAAGGAAAGGGCATTGTATCTGTATCAGGGCTAGTCTCAGATAAGCTGAACAGCGGGGCCCCAGGAGAGAGAGTGGGTTTCGAATTGCAAGCTACATCCATGTCAGGGAACAAGGAAGCTTTGGATGAAGAACAGTTGCTTGCTGCTGTCCCTAAGACAAAGGAAGAACTATTTGCTTATGATGTTAATTGGGCAATTTATGATAAGGTGAAACCGAATTATCTACCTTTTCCATTTTAAATTTCAGTACCTGCAAAAGATGTTTGAATTATGTAAACGCGAAATGAGAACCAGTCAATTTGTTGCCTTGCAGACCATGTTTGAAATATGAACTCCCATCCCATTCTCTATACCATCAAATACACTATTTTTTTCATCCAATACACTTTTTTTGCAGCATGGATTGCATGAGAGAATGAGGCCTTGGGTTTCGCAGAAGTCCACTGAAGTTTTCGGCGAGGAAATAGCAGAGTTTGTGGAATATGTTGTTGCATCAACCAAAGAGCATGTCGATGCACCAAGAATGTTGGAGACCCTTGCATCTCTTATGGATGATTCTGCAGAAAATTTTGTCCTCTTGTTGTGGACGCAGCTGCTATTCGAAATTAAGAAAGTTGAAACTGGATTAGCATGAAGACCAAGGGAATGTCACAATGTCAGGTTTGTTTGTTCTCTTTTGAACTTTATTTTGTTAAAAAAAACTATCAATTTTGATTGTCTTCTCATGTTTCCCACTTTTAAGGTCACCTGTGACTTGTGACATTACTGAAGCACTCCTAATTCAATGCAATTTGAATTTGAGCTATTGTTCAAATACCCAATTGAATTACTGACATTCTGTATGTGCTGCCGCCTTTCTCAGTTCCTTCTTGTTGCTCAAGGTCGGCGGGTAATCTCAAAGAGATTGGCTCAGTTCTTCCTCGTTGCTCAAGGCCGGTGGGTAATCTCAAAAGAGATTGGCAGGCGGCGAACCTTCCTGGCTACCTATGAACTGCAGTTGTTGATATCTTGGAACGAAGCAGTCAATTTGGGCATTGTGTTCTGGTTATCCTGAATCTTTCGTTGATGAGTGTAGATAGACTTCGCATGTTGACATTAACAGCGAGCTGTTGGCGAGATCGGTTTGTGTTGTAAGTGGAGAAGAAGTGAAATGGGACTCTTTCAGCGTGTCCCCCATGTGGGGAGTCTCTTCGTAGATATGTGAAATTGATAAAGCATATTTATTCGGACTTGCTGAGTTTTCTTTTTGTGTCGCGCTGAGTTTTTCGTATGTCTCATTCACCGCCATGTTCCTCCAACAAGATTCGTGCTGTTTGTCGATAGAATTGTCAAGAGTGGCAGGGTATCTGGTTTTTTCGATGCTTGTTGTGTTATGAGCTATGTCGTTTTTTCTTGAATCTGGTTGTTTCTACATGAGGGTCATAGTTACTTTAAAAAAACTGACGTTTTTATTTTTGGTTTTCCCACGCCCTTTCTATCTTTCTTTCCATTTTTTGCTTTATTATTATTATTATTATTATTATTATTATTATTATTATTATTATTATTATTATTATAGTAATAATATTTTATTTTCAAATGTTTTTGTTCTGCCTTTTTCCATGCATTGTTTCTTACTTTTTTTTTCTATCAATTCATTTCATTTCATTTTTTCATTTTTTCATTTTATTTGGTTGGCACTTGAAGTTCATAACAGCAATTAAGCTTACATAGTCAAAACATTAAGCTTACACATTCAAAAATTATGTGGCCAATGTTTTTTTTATGTTGGAGTCGTAACTACAAGTTTTTAAGTGGGTTCACAACCGCAACTTTTCAAGTTGGGCTGCAATTCCAAGTAGTTTTTGGATGTGATCGCAAGTATAAGTTTTAATTTTCAAAGGGGCAACAATTGCAAGATCTAAAAAGGAGGCGACATTGCAAGTTTTTAAGTTGGATCGCAACTATAAAGTTCTCAAAAGATCACAATGGGGTTGCAACCGCTTTAAGATGAGGTGACAACGAGGTTTCAAAAACGGATCACAATGGGTTGCAATTGTAAGTTTTCAGATGTTTTTTCTAATTTAACCGTACTGTAAGTTTTTAAAAAAGTCGCAAACGAGGGTTTTCAATCGGGTCACAATTGCAAACTACAATTTTCCAAGTCGGATCATAATTGCAAGTTTTCAAGTGGGGTAATAACTGTAAACTGTAATTTTTCAAGTGGGGTAGCGACTGCAAGTTTGGAAGTTTTTAAGTCGTGTCACAACCGGTAGTGGGATAGTGACTGCAACATTTCAAGTTAGGTCGTTACCCAAAAGTTTCTAAGTCCGGTCGTAACCGTAAGTTTTTAAGTGACATAGCAACTACTAGTTTTCAGATGGGTCACAACAACTGTAAGTTCTTAAGTGGGGTCATAACTACAACTTTTTAAATGGGTTGTAAATTCAAATTTTTGAGTGAGGGTGTAAGTGCAAGTTTTTCAGTGAAGTAGCAATTGCAAGATTTCAAATGTGTCACAACTCAAGGTTTTTAAGTGGGTCTTAACTGTAAGTTTTCAAATTAGACTGCAACTACAAGTTTCAAATGTGTTCACAACTATATGTTCTCAATGAGGTCGCAAGTACACGTTTCAAGTCAGCCCGCACCTTTTTTAAATCTCTTTAGACTATTGTTACTACTCCGTTAATTTTGTCTTCTTAATTGATCTTCTTTTGTCAGTGCAAAATCACATGACAAGCCCATCTAGATAGACCCAACAACAAAAGAAGATGAACGGCTGAGACAAAAAAGCAGCGTAGCAACCAGTCCAATAGAAAAACTATAAAATCCCAACCAACAACCAACCCATAGACACTATACTAGCCGAAGCCAATAGACGAGTTGAAAACAGGGTACAACAACAATACAAAATGTCAGTTGATGTCATGTGAACGAGACCAAACTATATCTTATCTAGCCGAGTTTGAGGCACTTTGATATGTTTTTGGGTATGTTCTTGGGTTGACAATTCTATGATGTCAAGATGGTTCATGCATGTTTTTGTCAAAATAATTTTATGTTGCTAGTACTTCCTAAGAGCATCCACAATTGGACCCCTCATATCCCTCCATACAGCCAGGCGGATGGCCGATCACGAAATTGCCACCCAACCGGACCCCTCAAAGTAGCTCTATACATCCGGGTTGTCCGCTACCCCCCAAACCCATCACATATGCGGGGCGGATATTGGGCCGCCCGAAGGCGCCCGTACATGTCCACCACGTCAGGCGAAGCGCACACAAAGACCCATCACTTTGATGGGCTTCTCGGCTGGTTTGGTGCAAATGCATTCATGGTGCCGCACTGAGGAACCAAATCTGCCTATTTAAGCTCGACGCCGAGGCAACCCTAGCCCCCTCCCCATTCCACTCCTCTCCCTCCCCTCCGTGTCGCCGCTGCCCCTCCTCTCCCTCTTCCACTTCCAGTCCGTACTTGGCGCCCGCAATAGCCTCTCGCCTTCACACTAAAGTGACCTAATACACGCTGCTGACCCTGGAGCACCAGGAATAAGATCCTGGAGGAGATGCTCTTTACCAAGGCATGCCGCCCCGTGCGCATTGCAGCCCGCCTGCCTCCGAACTCCATGAACGAGGAGGAGAGTCAGGAAGATGAGGCACCGCTAGAGTAGGAGGCGTCGGAGCAAGAGGAGGCGGAGGCGCTGGACAAAAAGATGGAAGAGGCAGAGGTATTGGAGGAGGAGGAGCCGACAATTGAAGTGTATATGTGGATTGCCTAGCCCTTTCCATTAGTTCACACTTTTGGTTGCGTTGGCTAGTGCATGAAGCTTAACATGGTATCAAAGCTTAAGGTCTCAATGTTGGAACACGCGGTACGCTATGCTAGAACCAAATAAAATTTTCTACCGCGCACCCAAGAACAGGCTGCTGGAAATAGATCACGAGATCGGCTTTGCCACTATACGCGCAGTCACCGCAGCGGAAGTAGAGTTGGCGATGTGTGTAGTCGATCAGCCGATTAATCTCCTCCCTAGCCGATCTCCCATGGGCAGTGATCTCCCACGAACATCTCCTCACGGATCCCTCGAACGGTCCGTCCAAGCACCATAGATGCGATGCCTCCAAGGTATCCACACGTACGGGGCAACATCGGGCGGCGGACTGCTAGGTCCGATCGAATGGCATGGTGGCGTGGGGAGTGGCAGTGGCTATCGGGGGGGGGGGGGGGAGGAAAAAGATCAACCCTGAAAGGTGCGCCCACTCCCCTTTATATGTACCCCCGAGGTGGGCTCAACACTTGAGGCCCACGACGAGTCTAGTCACATTTTCCATTCGGATCCAATCCGAATGGGCTGCAATCCCTTAAGTGTGCGACCCTATAGGTTCACGTACACATGGCCATGACCCGAGTCGATAGTTGGTAGTGGCTCCTAGCAGAACATGCCAACTCCCATGTGTGCGCAAAGTCGTTAGAGACATGTGTCATATACAACATTCCTTTTGCCTCATGATATAGGTTGTAGAGATCAAGGCGAGTACTTGTCACCCTTGTGGTAGCTCGACATCTCTTCTCGAAACCGTGATGTAGATTCCCGAATTGGGTTAACACTTAACCCATGTCCCATGGCCATGCTTTCTGAAGCTGATCACACGAGAGGGCCCAAAGAATATCTCTCCTCACGGAGGGGCAAATCCCATCTTGGTTAACCATGTCACGCGACATGTCTCACGACTCACCCAAAAGCTACCTTTGTAACTACCCAGTTACGGAGTAGCATTTGATAGACCCTAAGTAAGTCGATCCTCATCCCGGGAACATGCAATGACCTCAGGTCTAGGACATGGCATATACATTGTACTTGAGTCTAACAGATGACATTATATCACTATGTCTCGAAGTGGGTCTGTCCGACTCGGCGATCTCAATCCCCGAGTCCATACTATCAGTTTAGCATCTCTATGCACATGACTTGTGAAACGTAGTCATCAGGTGAATCATATACTAGTAAAGGATATGTGTCCGCATAACCTTAACAACTAGGGACTATTAGAACAATCATCATACTATATATAGTCTCACAAATAAGTCATATACTTATTGATACATATCACTGATGATGTTCAAGGACAATACAAAATACTCATGAATATATGGGAAACGAAATCATCACATGATTGCCTCCAGAGCATATCTCCAAGACTCACATCGTATGCCCATGGACCTCATGTGCATCTCATGCTTCGACTACGGGAGAGGCTTCGTTAATGGATCAACAACATTTGCATCCGTGTGTATCTTGCATATGTTTACATCGCCTCTCTCGACAATGTCGCGAATGAGGTTAAAATGCCTGAGTATGTGTTGGGTTTGATGATGGTTCCATGGTTCCTTGACTTGTGCGATAGCACCAGTATTATCACAATAGAGGTCCAACGGATTGGACGAGTCCTGAACCACTCCAAGATCAGAAATAAAATTCTTCACCCAAACACCTTCTTTTGCAGCTTCAGAAGCCGCAATGTACTGAGCCTTCGTTGTAGAATCAGCTACCGTATCTTGCTTGGCACTCCTCCAGCTCACTACTCCTCCATTCAGAATGAACACAAACCCAGATTGCGATCGACTATCATCCCTATCGGTTTGGAAACTAGCATTAGTGTAACTCTTTACAATGAGCTCATCCTCACCTCCATAAACCAGGAACATATCCTTTGTCCTTCTCAAGTATTTGAGGATATTCTTTACTGCTGTCCAGTGACTCTCACCTAGATCAACCTAGTATCTGCCTACTACGCTTAGAGAAAAGCTAACATCAGGACGAGTACATACCATAGCATACATGATGGACCCGACAGCCGAAGCATACAGAATCCCATCCACGCGTCTTTGCTCATCAGGAGTCAAAGGACTCCGAGTCTTGCTAAGACTAATGCCATGTGACATGGGCAAGAACCCTTTCTTGGCATCTTGCATGTTGAACCGCTTCAACACCTTGCCTATATACATAGTTTGGCTTAATCCAATAAGCCTTCTCGATCTATCTCTATAGATCTTGATTCCAAAAATATAAGTTGCTTCTCCCAAGTCTTTCATTGAAAAACTAATTTTCATGAGTCCTTGATAGATTCAAGCATTTGAACATCATTTCCAATCAACAATATGTCATCCACATACAGGATCAGAAATGCAACTAAGCTCCCACTGACCTTCTTGAATACACAATGATCATAGTCATTCTTGATGAGGCCAAACTCTTTGACCAGTTCATTAAAACGAATGATCCAATTCCAAGATGCTTGCCTCAATCCATAAATGGATCTCTGAAGCTTGCATACCATGCCAACATTCTTTGGATCGACAAAACCCTCGGGCTGTGTCATATACACGTCCACAGTTAAATTTCCATTAAGGAAACCCGTTTTGACATCCATCTCCCATATCTCATAGTCGAAATATTCAGCTATAGCAAGAATGATCTGAATTGATTTAGGCATCACTACCAGTGAATAAGTCTCACCATAGTCAACTCCTTGAACTTGTTGATAACCTTTAGTGACAAGTTGAGCCTTGCGAACTGTAACATTTCCATCCATATCAGTTTTCTTCTTAAAGATCCATTTGCACTCAATGGCTCGAACGCCATCTGGCGAATCAACCAAGTTCCAAACCTGATTATCATCCATGGACTTTATTTCGGATCTCATGGCCTTAAGCCATAACTCAGAATCAGGGCTCACCACCGCTTCCACATACATGGTCGGTTTGTTGTTCTCCAAAAATAACACATTGCAGTCGGCATATTGCACAACCTTTCCGACCTACGTGGAACCGGTGCCAATTCCACTACGGGTTCTCTGACTAACTCCGGCGTGATTGAATCACCTGTCGGAACGTCCCCGTGTGGCTCTTGAATTTCTTCGAGTCGGACCGACCTCCCACTAGCCTTCCGATTGAGAAACTATTTCTCAAGGAAAAATCCATGTCGAGTAACAAACACTTTGCCCTCTTCATGATTGTAGAAGTAATATCCCAAGGTTTCCCTTGGATATCCCACGAATATGCACTTGTCCGACTTGGGTGTGAGCTTGTCTGACTAGAGTCGCTTGACATATGCTTCACAATCCCAAATCTTTAGAAAAGACAAGCTATAACTCTTTGTTGTCCATATCTCATATTTTGTCTTATCTACAGACTTTGATGGTACCCTGTTTAGTGTGAAAGTTGCGGTTTCTAGAGTGTATCCCCAAAATGACAAGGGTAAATCCGACTGGCTCATCATCGATCAGACCATGTCTAACAAAGTCCGATTCCTCTGTTCCGACACACCATTTCTCTGTGGCATACCTGGAGGAGTGAGTTGTGGAACTATTCCATGGATCTTTAGATGATCATCAAACTCCTGGCTCATATACTCACCGTCACAATCAGATCATAGAAGCTTGACTGTCTTGTCGAGTTGATTTCCACTTTGTTATGAAACTCCTTGAACTTTTCAAAAGTTTCTGACTTGTGCTCATCAAGTAGACATATCCATATCTACTAAAGTTGTCGGTAAAAGTTACGAAGTATTGGAAGCCACCTCTAGCCGTCGTGCTCATTGGTCCACATACATCACTATATATAAGTTCCAATAGCTCATACACCCTCTCACAACTCTTTGCAAAAGGATACTTAGTCATCTTGCCAAGTAGGCAGGACTCGCATGTCTCAAATGATTCAAAATCAAATGAAGTCAAAATTCCATCATCATGGAGCTTCTTCACACGCTTTTGACTAATGTGTCCTAGTCGACAATGCCAGATGTAAGTCGTATTTATCTCGTTAGGCTTATGCTTCTTGAAATTTATGTTATCGACCGATTCACCTTCAAGATCTAATATAAATAACCCGTTCACAACAAGCGCAAAGCCATAAAACATTTTATTCAAGTAAATAGAACAACCACTGTCCTTAATACCGAATTCATAACCTTGCCTCATCAAACATGAGACCGAAATAATGTTTCGACTTAATGCAGGAACATAATAAAAATTATCAAGTTCCATTACAAATCCTGAAGGTAAATTAAGTTGCATGGTGCTGACGGCTAATGCAGCAACTCTTGCTTTATTCCCGACGCATATGCCAACTTCTCCTCTCGCAACATTCCTAGTCCTTCTTAGCCCCTGCATCGAGTTGCATATGTGAACAACTGATCCGGTATCATATACCCAAGAGCTACTAGAAATATCAGCAAGAAAAATGTTATAACATATAAAACAAGTGTACCTGAAGAAGAAGTCACACTTCTAGTCTTCTTGCCTATCTGGGAAGCCACTTGCTACAGTTCCACTTCCAGTGACCGGTTTCCTTGCAGTGAAAGCAAATGGTCCCCATGTTTGATCCCAACTTGGGCGCAACAACGATAGTAGGAGTTGCCTCCTTGCCCTTTGCCTTAGTATTTTTCATGGACTAGCTCTTCTTGAACTTTGCCGTGTTCTGCACCATCAACATTTGATGAGTTCCTTTCTTGATATCCCGCTCTACCACTTTTAGCATCCCATGCAATACAGTGAGCTTCTTTTCCATGCCGTGCATATGGAAGTTTGAGATGAACGCCCCATAGCTACTCGGAAGAGAAGCCAAAATTGTATCCATGGACAATTCGTCCCCAACTGGGAAGCCTAACCGATCCAAAGCTTGCATCTATCCAATCATCTTGATCACATGCGGGCTCAATCGATCACCCTCTTTTAGCTTAGAATCCATCAAGGATCGCCAAACATTGAACCTTTTGCTCCTTGCCTGCATCTGAAACATTTTCTTGAGGTGCTCGATCATATCAAAAGCCTCAATGTTTTCGAAATGCTGCTGCAGATCGGGCTCCATAGAAGCCAGCATGAGACAACTGATCATGTTTGACTCATCAACGAGTTTCTGGTGGGCATTCCTAGCTGTGGCATTAGCATTCTTGGCAGGTTCCTCTGGAAGGGGCTCCTCTAGAACATGTTCCTTTCTATCATGCCTAAGAACAATTCTCAGATTTCTATACCAGGTTTTGTCCCATTCACTTTATCCTTTTCTAGGATTGATTTCAATGAAAAACTAGGTTGAGCTGGTGGTGCCATTGATCTACAACAGAAATATGCAAAACACTAAGACATGTATTCATAAAGATTAATTCAAATTAAATATTTTAATAAGAACATTACTCCCACTAAAATCAATATCCTGTTGGAAATATGCCCTAGAGGAAATAAATAAAGTATTTATTATTATATTTCCTTGTTCATGATAATCGTTTATTATCCATGCTATAATTGTATTAATTGGAAACACATTACATGTGTGGGTAAATAGACAACACTTTGTCCCTAGTATGCCTCTAGTGAACTAGCTCGTTGATCAAAGATGGTCAAGGTTTCCTAGCCATTGACATGTGATGTCATTTGATAACGAGATCACATCATTAGGAGAATTATGTGATGCACAAGACCCAAACTACAAACATAGCATATGATCGTGTCAGTTTATTGCTACTGTTTTCTGCATGTCAACTATATGTTCCTATGACCATGAGATCATGCAACTCACGGATACCGGAGGAGTGCCTTGTGTGTATCAAACGTCGCAACATAACTGGGTGACTATAAAGGTGCTCTACAGGTATCTCCGAGGGTGTCTGTTGAGTTGGCATGGATCAAGACTGGGATTTGTTACTCCGTGTGACGGAGAGGTATCTCAGGGCCCACTCGGTAATACAACATCACAATGAGCCTTGCAAGCAATGTGTCTAAGTGTTAGTCACAGGATCTTGTATTATGGAACGAGTAAAGAGACTTGCCGATAACGAGGTTGAACTAGGTATGGAGATACCGACGATCGAATCTCGGGCAAGTAACATACCGAAGAACAAAGGGAACATCATACGGGATTGACTGAATCCTTGACATAGAGGTTCGACCGATAAAGATCTTCGTAGAGTAGGTAGGAACCAATATGGGCATCCAGGTACTGCTATTGGTTATTGACTGTAGAGGTGTCTCGTTCATGTCTACATAGTTCTCGAACCCGCAGGGTCTGCACACTTAAGGTTTGGTGACGTTTCGGTAGTATAGAGTTATGTATGGTGGTGACCGAAGGTTGTTCGGAGTCCTGGATAAGATCCCGGACATCACGAGGAGCTCCGGAATGGTCTGGAGGTAAAGATTCATGTATAGGAAGTCCTGTTTTGGTCGTCAGAAAAGTTTCGGGCTCATCGGTAGTGTACCGGGAGTGCCGGTAGTGTACCGGGAGACCTCCGGAGGGGTATTTCGACCCAAGAGGCTTCACGGGCTGTGGGAGAGTGAATACCAGCCCTTAGTGGGCTGGTGTAAACCCCCACACAAGGCCCATGCGGCTAGAGAAGAAAATCCAAAGAGAAAAGGTGGAAAAAGGCAAAAATTGGGTGAATCCTAGTCCTACTAGGATTGGAGGTGGATTCCACCTCCACAACCTGGTTTGGCCGACTCCTTGTGGCTTGGCCCTTGGGCCAAGCCTCCTCCTCTCTTCCTCCTATATATACTGGTGGTTTTAGGGTTTTTGCACAGATTTTTCAGCCACGTGCTGCCCGTTCCTCCAGTGCATAGTTTCTCCTCTAGATCGATTTTCTGCAGCGCTTAGGCGAAGCCCTGCCAGAATAGCTCCACCACCATCGCTAGAGCGCTGTCATGCTGCCGGAGAACTCTTCTTCCTCGCCAATCCTTCTTGCTGGATCAAGACAGCGGAGATCGTCATCAAGCTGTACGTGTGCTGAACGCGGAGTTGCCGTCCATTCGGTGCTAGATCGGAAGGATCGTGATCAAGTTCGTGGGACGGATCGTGATCAAGTTCGCGGGACGGATCGTGATTGGATCGCGGAACGGATCGTGATTGGATCGCGGGACGCACGGTGATTTGGATCGCAAAGACATTCGACTACACCAACCGCGTTTCTTAACGCTTCCCGCTCAGCGATCTACAAGGGTACGTAGATCCACTCTCCCTCTCATAGATGCTCATCACCATGGATAGATCTGCGTGTGCGTAGGAAATTTTTTGTTTCCCATGCAACGTTCCCCAACAGTGGCATCATGAGCTAGGTCTATGTGTAGATGAGATCTCGAGTAGAACACAAAAGGTTTGTGGGCGTTGATGCTTAGATTGCTTCCTCCCTTGGTCGGATTTTGGTTCACGGTATTGTGAGATGAAGCGACCCGGACCAACATTACTCGTACGCTTACGAGAGATCGGTTCCCTCGACCGCAACTTGTTGCATACATGGCTTGCGGGTGCCAGTTTCTCTCACTTTAGTTGGATCGGATTCGACAAAGGCGGTCCTTGAGAAGGTTGAAAAGCAACTAGTGTATCACCATTGTGGTTTTTTGCGTAGATGAGAATTGTTCTTGCTAGATACCCGTAGCAGCCACGTAAAACATGCAACAACAATTAGAGGACGTCTAACTTGTTTTTGCAGGGTATGTTGTGATGTGATATGGCAAATTACATGATATGATATATGTGATGTATGATATGATCATGTGATGTATAGATTATCACGACTTGCATGTCAATGAGTACGGCAACCGGCAGGAGCCATAGGGTTTTCTTTAATTATTGTATGACCTGCGTGTCAATCATTAAGCGCTATGTAATGCTTTACTTTATCGCTAAATAGTAGCAATAGTAGTAGAAGCATGTTGGCCGCGACAACCCCGATGGCGACACGTTGATGGAGATCAAGATGATGAAGATCATGGTGTCATGCCGGTGACGATGGAGATCATGCCGGTGCTTTCTAGATGGAGATCAAAAGCACAAGTTCATGGCCATATCATGTCACTTATGAATTGCATGTGATGTTAATCCTTTTATGCACCTTATTTTGCTTAGGATGATAGTAGCATTATAAGGTGATCCCTCACTTAAATTTCAAGATGAATTGTGTTCTCCCCGAGTGTGCACCGTTGTGAAAGTTCGTCGTGTTGAGACACCACGTGATGATCGGGTGTGATAGACTCTATGTTCACATACAACGGGTGCAAGCCAGTGTTGCACATGCAGAACACTCGGGTTAAACTTGACGAGCCTAGCATGTATAGACATGGCCTCGGAACATAGGAGACCGAAAGGTCGAACATGAGTCATATAGTAGATATGATCAACATAATGATGTTCACCATTGAAGCCACCTCAACTCACGTGATGATCAGACTTGAGTTGGTGGATTTGGATCATGTGACACTCCGATGGCCCGAGGGATGTCAATTTGAGTGGGAGCTTTAGTAATTTGATTAACTAAACTCATTATCTTGAACAATAGTCTAAGTAAACTTTGCATATTTATGTTGTAGATCAATGGCTCGTGCAGTAGCACCCCTAAATTTTAAAGCGTTCCTAGAGAAAGCTAAGTTGAAAGATGATGGAAGTAACTTTGTTGACTGGGCCCGTAATCTGAGGATTATCCTCACGGCTTCCCAGAAATCATATGTCCTTGATGCACCGCTTGGTGACCAACCAGAAGACATGACCTCCAAAGACGTTAAGAACGCTTGGGAGGCATGTACCGGAGATTACTCAATAGTTCAGTGTGCAATATTGTATGGCTTAGAACCGGGACTTCAAAGACGTTTTGAACGTCATGGAGCATATGAGATGTTCCAGGAGTTGAAGTTTATCTTTCAGAAGAATGCCCGGATCGAGAGGTATGAAACCTCCGATAAGTTCTATGCTTGCAAGATGGAGGAGAACGGGTCTATCAGTGAACATATACTCAGAATGTCTGGGTATTCAACTCATCTAGCGGAGTTGGGAATTGCCCTTCCGCCAGAGGCGATCCCTGATAGAGTTCTTCAATCACTGCCACCTAGTTACAAGAGCTTTGTGATGAACTATAACATGCACGGGATGAACAAGTCAGTCGCCGAGCTGTTTGCGATGCTAAAAGTCGCTGAGTCTGAAATCCAGAAAGAACATCAAGTGTTGATGGTCAATAAAACCACTAGTTTCAAGAAAAATGGCAAGGTCAAGGGCAAGGGCAAGAAGGGTAAAACCAAGAAGGATGGCAAAGCAGTTGCTACTCTTGTAAAGAAGCCCAAGCATGGACCCAAGCCAGAAACTGAGTGCTTTCATTGCAAGGGAACTGGTCACTGGAAGCGGAACTTCCCCAGGTACCTGGCTGACAAGAAGGCGGCCAATGACAAACAAGGTATATATGATATACATGTTATTGATGTGTACCTTACTAGCTCTCGTAGTAGTGCCTAGGTATTTGATACCGTTTTGGTTTCTCACATTTGCAACTCAAAGCCGGAACTACGGAATAAATGAAGGCTGGCGAATGACGAAGTGACAATGCGTGTGGGAAATGGTTCCAAGGTTGATGTGATCGCCGTCGGCACGCTCTCTCTTCGATTACCATCAGGATTAGTGATGAAGCTGAATAATTGTTATTTAGTGCCTGCGTTAAGCATGAACATTATATCTGAATCTTGTTTATTGCGAGACGATTACTCATTTAAATCAGAGAATAAAGGTTGTTCTATTTATATGAGTAATATCTTATATGGTCATGCACCCAATGTTAGGGGTTTATTCATATTGAATCTTGATAGTGATGACACAAATGTTCATAACATTGATGCCAAAAGATGTAGAGTTGATAATGATAGTACCACTTTCTTGTGGCACTGCCGTTTAGGTCATATTGGTGTAAAACGCATGAGGAAGCTCCATTCTGATGGACTTTTGGAGTCACTTGATTTTGAATCACTTGACACATGTGAACCATGCCTCATGAGCAAGATGACTAAAACGCCGTTCTCTGGAACAATGGAACGGGCAAGTGACTTATTGGAAATCATACATACTGATGTGTGCGGTCCAATGAATGTTACAGCGCGTGGTGGATATCATTATTTTCTCACCTTCACTGATGACTTAAGTAGATATGGGTATATTTACTTAATGAAACACAAGTCTGAAACGTTTGAAAAGTTCAAGCAATTTCAGAGTGAAGTTGAGAATCATCGTAACAAGAAGATTAAGTTCCTGCGATCTGATCGAGGAGGTGAATATCTGAGTTATGAGTTTGGCAGTCACTTAAGACAGTGTGGAATTGTTTCACAGTTGACACTGCCCAAAACACCACAACATAATGGTGTGTCCGAACGTCGTAATCGAACCTTATTAGATATGGTGCGTTCTATGATGTCTCTTGCTGATTTGCCACTATCGTTTTGGGGTTATGCATTAGAGACAACTGCATTCACTTTAAATAGGGCACCATCGAAATCCGTTGAGACGATGCCATATGAACTGTGGTTTGGCAAGAGGCCAAAGTTGTCGTTTCTTAAAGTTTGGGGATGTGATGCTTATGTCAAAAAGCTTCAACCTGAAAAGCTAGAACCCAAAGCGGAGAAATGCCACTTCATAGGATACCCGAAAGAGATAGTCGGGTATACCTTCTATCTCAGATCCGAAGGCAAAGTGTTTGTCACTAAGAATGGAACATTTCTTGAGAAAGAGTTTCTCTCGAAAGAATTGAGTGGGAGGAAAATAGAGCTCGAGGAGGTTACTGAACCTTTACTTCAACCAGAAAGTAGTGCAGCGTAGAAAGATGTTTCTGTGGAACCTATGATGGTAGAAGAGGAAGTTAATGATGATGATCATGAAGCTTCGAATCAAGCTACTATTGAACCTCGTAGGTCGACAAGGCCACGTACTACTCCTGAGTGGTACGGCAACCCAGTCTTGGAGGTCATGTTGTTGGACAACAATGAACCTACGAGCTATGGAGGAGCAATGATGGGCCCAGATTTCGAAAAATGGTTAGAGGCCATGAAATCCGAGATGGGATCCATGTATGAAAACAAAGTATGGACTTTGGAAGTATTACCTGAAGGGCGAAAGGCCATTCAGAACAAATGGATCTTTAAGAAGAAGACAAAGGCGGACGGTAATGTCACCGTCTATAAAGCTCGACTTGTGGCAAAGGGTTTTTCACAAGTTCAAGGAGTTGAACACGATGAGACCTTCTCACCCGTAGCAATGCTTAAGTCCGTCAGAATCATGTTAGCAATAGCTGCATATTTCGACTATGAAATTTGGTAGATGGATGTCAAAACAGCGTTCCTCAATGGTTTCCTTGAGGAAGAGTTGTATATGATGCAACCGGAAGGTTTTGTTGATCCAGAGAATGCTGACAAAGTTTGCAAACTCCAGCGATCCATTTATGGGCTGGTGCAAGCATCTCGGAGTTGGAATAAGCGCTTTGATGAGGTGATCAAAGCGTTTGGTTTTATACAAGTTTATGGAGAAGCTTGTATTTACAAGAAAGTGAGTAGGAGCTCTATTGTGTTTCTAATATTATATGTGGATGACATATTGCTGATTGGAAACAATATAGAAATGCTGGAAAGCGTGAAGGAATATTTTAACAAGAGTTTTTCAATGAAGGACCTAGGAGATGCTGCTTTCATATTAGGCATTAAGATCTATAGAGATAGATCGAAACGCTTGATAGATCTTTCACAAAGCACATACCTTGATAATGTTTTGAAGAAGTTCAAAATGGATCAGTCCAAGAAGGGGTTCTTGCCTGTGTTACAAGGTGTGAAGTTGAGTAAGACTCAATGCCCAGTGACTGCAGAGGATAGAGAAAAGATGAGTGTCATCCCCTATGCTTCAGCCATAGGCTCTATCATGTATGCAATGCTGTGCACAAGACCCGATGTCAGCCTTGCAATAAGTATGGCCGGAAGGTTTCAAAGTGATCCTGGAATGGAACACTGGGCAGCGGTCAAGAATATCCTTAAGTACTTGAAAAGGACTAAGGAAATGTTTCTCATTTATGGAGTTGATGAAGAGCTCATCGTAAAGGGTTACATCGATGCAAGCTTTGACACTGATTCAGATGACTCTAAGTCACAAACCGGATACGTATTTATTCTCAATGGGGGAGCAGTAAGCTGGTGCAGTTCCAAGCAAAGCATGGTAGCCGATTCTACATGTGAAGCGGAGTACATCGCAGCCTCAGAGGCAACGAAGGAAGGTGTCTAGATGAAGCAGTTCATGACAGATCTTGGAGTAGTGCCCAGTGCACTGAATCCAATGAACCTGTTCTATGACAACACTGGTGCCATTGCTCTGGCCAAGGAACCAAGGTTTCACAAGAGGACCAGACACATAAAGCGACGCTTCAAATCCATTCGCGATTACATCGAGGAAAATGACATAAATATTTGCACAGTGCACATGGATCTGACTGTTGCGGACCCGTTGACTAAACCTCTTCCAAGGGCTACACCAGAACTGCATGGGTGTTCGATTCGTTACAATGTAAATCACATAGTGATGTGAGCTAGATTATTGACTCTAGTGCAAGTGGGAGACTATTGGAAATATGCCCTAGAGACAATAAATAAAGTGTTTATCATTATATTTCCTTGTTCATGATAATCATTTATTATCCATGCTATAATTGTATTAATTGGAAACACATTACATGTGTGGGTAAATAGACAACACTTTGTCCCTAGTATGCCTCTAGTGAACTAGCTCGTTGATCAAAGATGGTCAAGGTTTCCTAGCCATTGACATGTGATGTCATTTGATAATGGGATCACATCATTAGGATAATGATGTGATGTACAAGACCCAAACTACAAACATAGCATATGATCATGTCAGTTTATTGCTACTGTTTTCTGCATGTCAAGTATATGTTCCTATGACCATGAGATCATGCAACTCACGTAAACCGGAGGAGTGCCTTGTGTGTATCAAACGTCGCAACATAACTGGGTGACTATAAAGGTGCTCTACAAGTATCTCTGAGGGTGTCTGTTGAGTTGGCATGGATCAAGACTGGGAGTTGTTACTCAGTGTGACGGAGAGGTATCTCAGGGCCCACTCGATAATACAACATCACAATGAGCCTTGCAAGCAATGTGTCTAAGTGTTAGTCACGGGATCTTGTATTACGGAATGAGTAAAGAGACTTGCCGATAACGAGGTTGAACTAGGTATGGAGATACCGACGCTCGAATCTTGGGCAAGTAACATACCGAAGAACAAAGGGAACATCATACGGGATTGACTGAATCCTTGACATAGAGGTTCGACCGATAAGGATCTTCGTAGAATATGTAGGAACCAATATGCGCATCTAGGTCCCGCTATTTGTTATTGACCGTAGAGGTGTCTCGGTCATGTCTACATAGTTCTCGAACCCACAGGGTCTGCACACTTAAGGTTTGGTGACGTTTCGGTAGTATAGAGTTATGTATGGTGGTGACCGAAGGTTGGTCGGAGTCCCATATGAGATCCCGGACATCACGAGGAGCTCCGGAATGGTCCGGAGGTAAAGATTCATCTATAGGAAGTCCTGTTTTGGTCACCGGAAAAGTTTCGGGCTCATTGGTAGTGTACCGGGAGTGCCAGTAGTGTACCGGGAGACCTCCGGGAGGGGTATTTCGACCCAAGAGGCTCCATGGGCTGTGGGAGAGTGAATACCAGCCCTTAGTGGGCTGGTGGAAACCCCCACACAAGGCCCATGCGGCTAGAGAAGAAAATCCAAAGAGAAAAGGTGGAAAAAGGCAAAAATTGGGTGAATCCTAGTCCTACTAGGATTGGAGGTGGATTCCACCTCCACAACTTGGTTCGGCCGACTCCTTGTGGCTTGGACCTTGGGCCAAGCCTCCTCCTCTCTTCCTCCTATATATACTGGTGGTTTTAGGGTTTTTGCACAGATTTTTCAACCACGTGCTGCCCGTTCCTCTAGTGCATAGTTTCTCCCCTAGATTGATTTTCTGCAGCGCTTAGGCGAAGCCCTGCCGGAATAGCTCCACCACCATTGCCGGAGCGCCGTCATGCTGCTGGAGAACTCTTCTTCCTCTCTGCTCCTTCTTGCTGGATCAAGACGACAGAAATCGTCATCAAGCTATACGTGTGCTGAACACGGAGGTGCCGTCCGTTCGGTGCTAGATCGGAAGGATCGTGATCAAGTTCGTGGGACGGATCGTGATCAAGTTCGCGGGATGGATCGTGATTGGATTGCAGGATGTATCGTGATTGGATCGCGGGACGGATCATGATTGGATTGCAGGACGAATCGTGATTGGATCGCGGGACGCACGGCGATTTGGATCGCGAAGACGTTCGACTACACCAACTGCGTTTCTTAACGCTTCCCGCTTAGCGATCTACAAGGGTACGTAGATCCACTCTCCCTCTCGTAGATGCTCATCACCATGGATAGATCTGCGTGTGCATAGGAATTTTTTGTTTCCCATGGAACGTTCCCCAACATATCCCTCCGTTGATTCATAGTGATTCAAAATCCAAGATCCACATGTCAACTAGTGATCTTTTGCATCACTGCTAGAAGACTAGATCACTTGGTAAGCAACACTTGCTAATCGTATCTCTATAAGACTCTTGTTTGTCGGGAACATCTTATGCCACACCAACTCTTATGCCTCAAGGCCCAAAACTGTTTTGATAGCCACGACAAGTTAACCAATTCTTCGCTTGTAAGTGTCTGACACAAACACACCACGTTAAGGAGAATTAGTAGCACCCTAATTTTATAAGCCCACCACTAAAAATACTTAACATGTGATGGTGCAGCAATTGGGGAGGCAATTTTACTTGACATTCTTTGAGGGACCACCCTACTTAAAACATCTATCATGCAAAAGAAGGGCACATTAAAGGGATAAACTTTCACATGCAGTTTATATATGTGTGATATGGTATAGCCCCTTTCATTAACGCATGGTGATCTCCATCTCCACGTGCGTTGCATGCCCATGGCGATCTCCATCTCCATGCATGATTGACCTTGGGGTGATCTCCATCTCCACACATGGTGTGAACCGCTAAGTGTTACATAAGATACTATGCTATTACAAACTAATAGCTATGAGAGTAAATTACATTACAAGGCATGTCATGTTGACACGCAGGTCATTAATACAATAATGGGACAACCATATGGCTCCAGCCGGTTGCCACACTCATGACACCAGGTCATGCTTTAATAATTTACAAGCAACATTCATGGGCTATACAAAATCACAAGCATTCCCTGCAAAAACAAGTTAGACGTTCTACCACCGTAAATAAAACCGTCCAAAACTCTATTTTCAAAGAGGATTTTGATCCTGAAAATACCGCCTAAACGGCAAAACGGTTGAAGGTCAAATGCATCTTTTCGTGTTGTTTAGTTTGACAGGTCGTGGAGCAAAAACAGAGTTCGTATGCAAAAGTTATGCCCGTTTTACTGTGACGCCTCCAACAGATTTCAGCACCGCGGAAGTCTCATTTCCACGGTGTCGATCTTTACTCCGGTTCGATCAATCTCATTGATCTTTGCGTGTTGCATATGGGTTTACGTTCCATTGTCTACCCCGATGGCGGAAACCGACCGGTAGGGGTAATTCGTATCACGACTTCTGCATCCCGATCATGGAAGCAATATCACGAAACAAACCGTCAACACTAACGTGCACGGCCAATCTCATCGACCCGCACCTGAACCGATCTACATATCTCATATGCAAATCCCCAAATCTATCACCACATAGCGGAGGCTCTGATACCACTATTGGAACACGTGGTATGCTATGCTTGCGCCAATTAGATTTTCTACCGCGCACCCAAGAACATGCTGCTGAAAATAGATCACAGGATAGGGTTTACCACTAGACACGCAATCACTGCAGCGGAAGTAGAGTTGGTGATGCGTGTAGTCAATCGGCCGATTCGTCTCCTCCTTAGGTGATCTCCCACGAGCAGTGATCTCCCATGAACAGCTCCTCACGGATCCCTCAAATGGTTCGTCCAAGCACCGCAGATGCGAGGCCTCCAAGGTATCCACACCTATGGGGGCAGCGTCAGGCGGCGGACTGCTAGGACCGATTGCATGGAATGGTGGCGTGGGGAGTGGTGGTGGCTGTTGGGGGAAAGAAAAAGATCAACCCTTAAAGGTGCGCCCACTCCCCTTTATATAGACCTCCGAGGTGGGATCAACACTTGAGGCCCACGACGAGTCTAGTACCATTTTCCATTCGGATCCAATACGAATGGGATGCAATCCCTTAAGTGTGCGACCCTATAGGTTCACGTACACATGGCCACGACACGAGTCGATAGCCGGTAGCGCCTCCTAGTAGAACGTGCCAACTCCCATGTGTGCGCACAGTCGTTAGACGAATCTCGACAATGTGTCATGTACAACATTCCTTTTGCCTCATGATATAGGTTGTAGAGCTCAACGCGAGTACTTGTCACCCTTGTGGTAGCTCGACATCTCTCCTCGAAACCGTGATGCAAATTCCTAAACTGGGTTAACACTTAAACTCATGTCGAATGGCCATTATTTCTGAATCTGATCACACGAGAGGGCCTAGAGAATATATCTCCTCATGAAGGGGGAAATCCCATGTTGGTTAACCATGTCCCGCGACATGTCTCACGACTCACCCGAAAGCCACCTTTATAACGACCTAGTTACGGAGTAGCGTTTGATAGACCCTAAGTAAGTCGATCCTCATCCCGAGAACTTGCGATGACCTCTGGTCTAGGACATGGCATAGACATTGTACTTGAGACTAACAGATGACATTATCTCGCCGTGTCTCAAAGTGGGTCTGTCCGACTCGGTGATCTCAATCCCCGAGCCCACACTATCAGTTTAGCATCTCTATGCACATGACTTGTGAAACGTAGTCATCAACTGAATCATATACTAGTAAAGGATACGTGTCTGCATAACCTTAACAACTAAGGACTATTAGAACAATCATCATACTATACATAGTCTCACAAATAAGTCACATACTTATTGATACATATCACTGAAGATGTTCAAGGACAATACAAAATACTCATGAATACATGGGAAACGAAATCATCACATGATTGCCTCTAGGTCATATCCCCAACACTCAAGTTCAAGTGGCTTTCACATTTTATTCAAAAATTGCTGCCGCCCCCTATATGTCCACGTATAGGCATAGTCCATCCACTTGTTGACTTTTTGTGACACACGTGAAGGGGGGGGGTGTTGAAGTGTATATGTGGATTTCCTAGCCCTTTCCGTCAATTCCGAATTTTGGTTGTGTTGGCTAGTGCATGAAGCTTAACACCTACGTCGGACAAGGAGGAGGACAAGGCGCATGAGTAGGTCGGATTCGGCATGGGGACGTGATGGCGGTTTGAACTCGCCCAAGCGGAGGATGCGGGGAAGCAAAAAACCATCCTCGAGTCCATCTAGTCCGAGGCAGAGGTGGCTATGAACCGCCGTTTCCTCCATGAGGCGGAAATGGAGCTTGAGCATCTCTTCACAAACGAGGATGACGAGGAGGAGGCGCCGACATTGCGCCCGCCCACCAATGACCACGCATGTGTCTTCGACAAGGAGGTCATCGACATATCCAATGATGGGTAGTTAGTTTTATAGTTTGTTTCATGCATGTTGATTTAATATATGTTTGACGTTGGATGAATATGGGGGAATGTGGTTACAACGTGTGAGAAAATGGGTGGTTACATGATGACATCCGCAGACGTGGCCGGATGAGTTTGTTTACATTTTAGAGGGCTCATATTTGTTAGGTTCGGGTGTAAATGCTCTAAATAGATGGGCATCCAAGGGATGTCATCCATGCTTCTTTCTGTAACTAAGAGCATCTACAACCGGACCCCATACCTGCCCCAAATACCCGAGCGGGCTACTCGGAGCAGTGTCCACACGAAAAATGTCACCCAACCGGGCACCTCATATTCGACCCAAATGCATGGACTGACCGACACTCCTCATAACTAGCCCATATCTGCAGCACATACAGGGATGCCTACCACATCAGATCTGACCCACTCTGGCCCACTCGACCCATATAAATTGGATCATATCTGCCCTCTCGACGAAACCCCAGCCGCATTCCTCTCCACTCCAAACCCCCAATCCACTCTCCTTCACCAACATGTTCCCGCCCAGCGATCTCCCACAGTGTCTGGCATGTCGGGCAACGGATATAAGTCCTACACCTCCAGGTCCGTTGACCCAGAGCTCGTCCCACGTGGCCTCGAGGAGGATATGGCCGTCCGCCTTGCCTTGCATCGCTACCGGGAGGAGGCAGCCTAACGGTAGCGATCGGACGCCTTCCGCCAAGAATCCATTACGTCTACGCAAATGGCCCATGGACCCCGACACGAGGTGTGCTGCCGCTACCTCACCGGAGGTGGTGCAACCCGTCTGGCGTCCTAATGCGTTGGCATATGCGCAACCACTACATTGACCAAGGCGGATGTGAATGCATGGGCGTTGTCCGACGCAAGTATGGAGCGGCGTGGCCATAGTGTGAGGCAGCGGGTGCGAGAGGTGACACAAGGCCTTGCGGCAGACATTGGTGAGGCAGAGTCGCACTCTATGACGCCGCATATGGTACATGGCCACCCAGGTGCTGCAACCGCATCATGGTGGATGTCGCCGGTTCCTCCCACGATCTATCATCAATCACATCCATCGATGACGTGCACAGGATGATCAGCTGTGCTACCTTAAGAAGCCGAAGGACTGAGGAATTCCATGTAGAATTCATATGCATACTTTCTTGTGCAGCAAAAAGCGTTGGAGGATTTTAGCATCAAACAAGAGAAAGCTAATAGGCTTGCTAAGCTTCCTGCTAGCACGGTGGATACCCAGGATTGTTAGTGCATCTAGTGCCCCTTAGTGATTTTGGTGTATTGAAGACTTATAGGTTAAGGAACTAATGTGTTTGTGAGTATACACAGGTTCTATAAGTCGATGAGGAGTTTGACATATTTGGAGATTATCGACACCTAAAAATGAATGTCGCCAGCTGAAGACTTTGGTGAAGACTTTGGTATTCCCTGAAGACTTTGAAGCTGAAGAATTTGGTGTGACCTTGAAGATATTAACAAGGACTATGAAGCATGAAGACTTTTGTTTTCATAGTTTATTTTCCTTTCTTCAAGTCATAGGAAACACCGTACTATTAAAGGGGACCGAGGTAATACTAAGGAAAGTTTCCAACTGATGCTCAACTCAAAAGCCTCAACCTACCCAATCCTTCGAGTGAAGCCTTTGGAAATCTCTTACGGTTCAGTCATGTTCTTCAGTGACAGAGACGATGTTCTTGTGGTCTCCGAGGAAATTGCTCTGACTGAGGAGTTAGGATTTCGCCAGTGCAAATTGCCTACAGTGAGGAATATGATAAGCCCTCAGGAATTTCATAGTTCAAATTTTGTCCGTTGCTGTGCTTTGTGCCAGCTGTCCCCAATCATCTTATCCACATAACAGTCATATCATTGGGGGCATTTATGTCTTATCATGTCAGGTTGCACGCTGGCTATAAATAACCGCCCCCACAACCACTAGTTGGTAGGTTGCTCCGAGAAAGAACTTGACACTTGTCATTTGAGAGAAACCCATCATCCTATGACTTTGAGAGAAAATCATCAGTGAGGAAAAATCCCAAAACCAAACCACCAAACCCAAAGTGATTGAGCATCACTAAAGATATTGTTCCTGTGTGGAACCGAAGCTTTTTACCTTTGAAGACTGTGCATCTTCCAGACGGTTAGCGCGTCATGGTCTAGAGCATCCAACAGTAAATTGTGGATCACCGGGTGACCAATTTTTGAGGGTTTTCGAAGTCTACCCTGAAGACTTACCATGAGTGTTGGGCGAGGATCATGTGACCTTATCTCAATGAGAATACAGTAAGGATTGTGTGTCCTCTGGTTTAAATACTAGGCCACTCCAAACCAGGCATACGACTGTCACAACAGTTGGAACTGGGTCATCAAATCATTGTCTTCACCAAGCTACCTGGTTCCACTTCCTCAACCCTTCTATTTCCTCGTATACCTGTTGATGAAATTGATCGTTACTGTTTGAAGAATTTGACTGAAGACTTTCTCAATTTCCTCACCACAAATTCTTCAGTCACCTTGTTCTTCATCTGCTTATCTCGTATCACACTACCTGTAATCTATGCATGCTTATTTCATCATGATGACTATGCTATTGCTGTGTTTCTCATGCACTGGAGTACTTATTCTGCTGCTAATAGTTCATCACATCTCAAATTCCTCAGTGATGAATTTGTAAAAACCGCCTATTCACCCCCTTTAGTCGATATAACACACTTTAAATTGGTATCAGAGCAAGGTACTCCCTTGTTTTGTGTGATTTTGTTTTAACCGCCTGGAGTTCTAGTTATATCGACTAGAGGTATGATCAAGGTTTCCACATGTTGTCCTACCTTCGATGAGACGGACTACCCCTACTGGAAGAACAAGATGCGCATGCATCTTGAGGCAATTGACAACGATCTATGGTAAGTTGTGGAAAATGGTGTTCCCTTTATTACTCCCACTATCAACGTTGCTGATGTCAAGAGATTCAAGCAACTCGACTCTCAAGCGAAGAATATCATCTGTGGCCATCTGAGCAAAGGTCAGTATGTCAGAGTGAGTCCTTTGGAGTCTGCTAAGCTTATCTGGGATAGACTGTCCAAAGTCAACGAAGGTGTTTCCACTCAATGTGACTCCCGAGTTGATGTTCTTCGCAATCTCTTCAACCGCTTCAAAAGACTCGACAATGAGAATGTTCAGCAAATTTTTGACCGTCTCACTGATATCTCCAACGAGCTTCAAGCACTTAGTGCTGTTGACATCACCGACCACGAGGTGGTGAAGAAACTGCTAAGATTTCTTGATTCCTCATTCAATACACTGGCTTTGATGATTCAAGAGCATGGAGACTACAAGTAACTTGATCCTACTAATATACTTGAGAGACTCAATACTCATGAATTCCAACAAGATGAGAAGAGAGACCTCTACGTGCCTAGATATGGAAGATCTCGTGCACTGAAGGCTAAGGCAATTTCCTCATCCGAAGGCGAAGAATCTGACAGTAGCCTTGGTGATCCTAAAGAACCGAGTCAGGAGCTGGCAATGCTTGTGAGGAATTTTCAGAAGTTCTCAAGGAGAGTCCGTTTTGGAAAATCATCAAAAATGGCCTGAAGAAATCAGATTCCTCATCAAGCGACTACAAGAAGAGAACTTGTCACAAATGCAAGAAATCTAGTCACTTTATCTCTGAATGTCCTCGCTAAGAAAAAGAATCAAAGAAGAAGAAATACAAGGACAACAGTTCTGATGACTCGAAGAAAACGAAGAAATCTTCAAAGTCCTCATCGCACAGGAAGAATGGTTCTAGAAAGGCTCAGACTTTCATAGGCAAGGAAATGGCTTCTGAAGAAGAATTTGAAGAATATGAAGAAGAGGAATAATCTGAGGTGGAGTCAGAATCTGGTGTTGCTAGCCTTGCACTCGCCACTGCTTTTGTCAACAAGTCCATCTTCAACGATGAACAAAATGGCTACTCCAATGACTCTGACGTCAGAAACGATGACTGTGCTCCCACCTACTTCTTGATGGCAAAAGGCATCAAGGCATCTACAAAGTGCCCCAACCTTGATGACACTAAATACCCTAGGTGGAAAGTACTAATGAAGAAGCATCTCATATCAATGAACAATGAGTTATGGACTGTTACTGAACTAGAACTGATTGGCCTCTACAAGATGGCAAATGCTAAGGACATTCGTAAGTACACTCAACTTGATGATCAGGCAAGGAACACCATCTGCTCAAGCCTATCAAACACCATGTTCAAGCGCATCTGTCATCTCCAATATGCAAAGCTTATCTGGGATAGGATCTCGGACATCAATGAAGGCTATCGCACTCGTCAAGACTCCATGTTCGTCGAACTCAAGAAGTTCCCCAAAACCCAGGAAACTGATCCTGGTTCATCTTCTTCATCACTGTGCCTTAAGGCAAAAGGTTCCAAGGTACACAAACATCATTCCTCCTCGGAAACAAGTGAAGGTGAATCTGATGAATATGTGAAACCTTGCTATTCCAAACTTGCTAATATTGCCACTAAGCAACAAAGTGAACTTGAAAAGCTTCAGAAACTTCTAGACAAAAGCGATGATCTATTGAATGAGGAAGTGGATCGTACTCAAACTCTAATTGATGATCTTAAAAGTCTTCAGTTAAAGTATGATAACCTTCAAAGTCATCATAATGCACTCTTATTAGATCACGAGAAGCTTTCCTATGAATTTCTTCAAAGAAAGCAAGATCTTAAGAAAATGAGAGTGTCTCATGAGGATCTTCAAAGGGACAACGATTCCTTACTTGCTCAACAGATCAATACCACTGAGGAAGAATTTGTTCCACCTTGTTTGAAATGCATCGAACGTGAAACTGCTAATTCTTTACCTGAATGTTCAAATGCTTCTATTGCTGCAAATTCTTCAACTATCTCCGTGGTCACAAATTCTTATTTGAGGATACCACAAGTATCATTGATGAAAATGCAGGGTTGAAGGAATTGTATGTGACAGGCATATACAAAAGCCTGAAAGGGCATCAAACCCTTTGCGACGTGCTCAAAAAGCAGATTCTGAACTGGAACGCTAGGAAAGAGGGTATTGCATTTGAGAGGAAACTCAATGCTGATGGATCCTATTGGAAACCTGAGTAGTATCCCAAAACCAAATGGGTTACTGCAAAAGGACCTCCTATAGATCCATCCAACTTATCTGGCTTTACTTGTGAAACTTCATATTCCTCTGATGATTCGTTTGACTCCAACTACAAATTCTTCAAAAATCAGAATGGTGAAGTATTTGCCAAATTTGTTGAACTAACTACAGGAACGATTCTCCTATAAGGAAAATCTGGGTTCCCAAGAGCTGCTTGGAAAATCTTCAGGTGAATGTCCTCATGACACCACCCATGAAGAAAAGGAACCCCAGATCAAATTCCTCATATGGACCAAAGTCTTCACTTGGACCAAATTCCCCAAATGGTTAAAAGTATCATTCTCGTGCTAATGCATCTGTTTCGTAGGGAAAATCTAAGAGTTCTTATGTGCATTATTATTCAAATCATTATGTACATAAGCCCCCGAAGAAATTTCTCTGCTTATTCATATGAGTACTCTAACCGCTCAACTATGAAACAAAGTGCAATAGCTTTAATGCCTCCTTTCTCATATGGAGCTCGCAAAATGATGAACTCTTTGCCACCCCTCCAGATGTGGGTGGTGAAGAAATTGAATTAATCTCTTATGCAGGGTCAGGTCTCCAGATGAACTTGAAGGTCTGATAAATTTGCTGGAGACCTAAGGAAATGCTTGAACGGACGCAAGCTAATCATGCAGAAATGAATTCCTCATTTCTCACGTCCTCACACTGCTTTACTTACTATGTTGTATGATGAAAGTCTGCCTGATAAATTTGATGTCATATTATTCACTCTGAAGCATATGAGTTCGTAAGTTGTACTTATTCATCTGCAGGATGAAACTCCAAAAGCTACCGAGTGGGTCCTCGACAGTGCATGCACAAACCAGATGACTGGTGACAAGAATCTACTGATGAATATACCACTTGCCCCATCTCATCTGAAGCATATCACTTATGCTAACAAAGGAAAAAAAGCAAGATATTAGGCCTAGGTAAGATCGCAAGCTCGAAGGACCGACACATGGGCAGGGTGATGCTTGCCGAATCCCTCGGATTCAACCTCATGTCCGTCTGAATGCTTTGTGATCTAGATATGGTCATCATCTTTGGAAAATATCATTGTGTTGTTGTCATGGAATCTGAAAAATCCAAAGTCTTCGAAGGCTTTAGGAGAGGATACTTGTATATTGTTGATTTCTCTATAGGTCCTCATCCTGCCACGTGCCTACTTGCAAAGTCTTCAGAAGGCTGGCTGTGGCATCGGCAACTTGGTCACGCTGGCATGAGGAATTTGCACACGCTCGTGAAGAAAAAGCACGTCATTGGCATTAAAGGTGTCAAATTCCTCAAGGACCATCTCTGTGGTGCTTGTGAGTCTGGAAAGATGACCAGATCTAAGCATCCCTCGAAGACAATCATGACCACTACTCGACCCTTTGAATTGCTTCACATGGATCTATTTGGCCCCACTCATTATGCCACACTAACAAATACTTCATGTTTGTATGGCTTTGTTATTGTTGATGATTACTCTCGTTACATTTGGGTGCATATTATTCTGTACAAGTTTGAGGTGTAGGATGTCTTAAGACAATTTGCTTCAAGGGCCTCGACTAACTTCGTCGTCAAGATCAAGCACATCAGGAGTGACAATGGGACTAAGTTCAAGAACACTGGTCTTGATGAATATCTTGATGAACTTGGTATTACTCATGAGCTATCTGCCCCATATACTCCTCAACAAAATGGCATCATGGAGCGCAAGAACAAGACTCTTGTTGAAATGGCTTGCACTATGCTTGATGAATACAAGACTCCTCATCCCTTCTGGCCTGAGGCAATCAATACTGCTTGCCACATCATCAACAGGGTATATCTTCACAAATTCTTCAAGAAGACTTCATATGAACTCATCACTGACAAGAAACCCAATGTGAGTTATTTCAAAGTCTTCAGTGCTAAATGCTAGATTAGAGATCCTCACAAAGAAAGCACATGAAGGTTTTATGCTTGGTTACAGAAAGGACTCGCACACCTACAGAGTCTTCAACACCTACCACAACAAGGTTATTGAAACTATAGATGTGCGGTTTGATGAAACTAATAGCTCGCAAAGAGAGCACTTGCCTCCTGTGCTAGATGAAATGTCTCCTCAGGAATCCATTAAGTTGAAGGCAACTTAAGGTATCATACCCACTGAAGAACCTCAACCTATTGAGGAAGTCATTCCAACCAATGAAGACATTCATGTTGATACACCTGAAGAAAATGGTGCTGAAGAAAATCCTCAGCCTCATCAACCTGCTCATCCAAGAGTGGCAAACGAAGTGCAGATTGACAAAATCCTCGACAACAACAATGAGCTAGGTCCCCTGACTCACTCAAAAGCTTCACATTTGTCTAAATTTTGTGGGCATTTTGATTTTGTCTCTATCATAGAGCCCACCAAAGTTGATGAAGCATTCATGGAGCCAGAGTGGATTCTAGCTATGCAAGAGGAATTACATCAATTCACGCCCAACAACGTGTGGGAACTTGTCAAGCAACCAGATCCTCGCAATCATAACATCATAGGTACCATGTGGATCTACCGCAACAAGCAAGATGAAAATGGCCTAGTGGTGAGGAATAAGGTTCGTCTTATAGCTCAGGGCTACACACAGGTTGAAGGAATTGACTTTGATGAAACTTTTGCACCTGTTGCTAGACTTGAAGCTATTCGCATATTGCTCGCTTATGCTAACCATCATGATATCATTCTATATCGAATGGATGTGAAAAGTGCATTCCTCAATGGTAAGCTTGAGGAAGAAGTATATGTTGCTCAACCCCTAGGTTTTGAATACCCTAAGCATCCTGATAAAGTCTCCAGACTCAACAAAGCCCTCTATGGCCTCAAGGAGGCCCCTCGGGCATGGTATGGCACTCTGAAGGAATTCTTCATGAAGAAAGGCTTCAAACCCGGTTCACTCGACCCATCTATTTTCACAAAATCCTATGACAATGAATTATTCATGTGCCAAATATACGTAGATGATATTATCTTTGGCTGTATTGACAAACGTTATAGTGATGAATTTGCTTATATGATGAGTGAAGAATATCAAATGTCTATGATGGGGGAGTTGAAATTCTTCTTAGGTCTTCAAATTCATCAACAAAACAATGTCATTTTCATCTCTCAAGAGAAATACCTCAAGGATGTATTGAGGAAATTCAACATGCAAGACTGCAAAGGCGCCAAAACTCCAATGCCCTCAAAAGGCCACCTCTGCACTGACAAAAATGGTAAAGATTTCGATCAGAAGGTATATCGCTCCATGATTGGCTCTTTATTGTATCTTTGTGCATCTAGGCTAGATATTATGGTTAGTGTTTGAATGCGTACCCAATTCCAAGCACCACCGAAGAAATCACACCATAAGTCCGTGAAACATATTCTTCGATACTTATCTCACACACCAACGCTTAGATTATGGCATCCAAAGGGCTCAAATCTTCACCTCGTCGGATACTCAGATACTGACTATACTGGAGATCGTGTGGATCACAAGTCAACCTCAGGCACATACCATTTCCTCGGACTATCCTTAGTCTGTTGGTCCTCAAAGAAGCAGAACTGCGTGTCATTATCCACTGCAGAAGCTGAGTACATTGCTGCTTGTTCCTGTTGTGCTTAGTTGTTGTGGATGAAGCAAACCCTCAAGGACTACGACATCAAAGTGAAGAATGTGCCTCTCTACTGTGACAATGAGAGCATAATCAAGATTGCTTACAACCCAGTTCAGCATTCCAAGACCAAGCACATCCAGATTCGTCATCATTTTCTTTGAGATCATGTACTCAAGGGCGACATCTCCATCGACCACGTGGACACTAAAGAACAGCTAGCTGATATCTTCACTAAGCCCTTGGATGAAAAGAGATCTTGCAAGTTACGATGTGAGCTAAATATCTTAGAATCTTTGAATGTTCTTTGAAAAGACACACATCCTAACACTTATGCAAAACTGATCACTTAGATGTGCAACACACGAAGTAACATTTTTCTTCAATCAATGAAGAATAACCCTCTAAGTGTGAAGAAATTAATGAATAATTTGATTCTCAGAACCCTATGATAATTGTACGCGGTGTCTGAAATCATCATTCTTATACGATGGGTCACACCACCAACCATAGTTAAAATTCTTCAGAGTTGAGGCTTTCATCATTTTGTAAATTCTTCAGATTTTCAAATTCCTCAACTTTGCAAATTCCTCAAAATTTAAAATTCTTCAAACTGTGCACATTTGGGTTCTTCATTGACTATATATATATATTTGAGTTTTCAAGTCCTCAACAACATTCACTTATAGCTAATTCTTCAAGTTGATTTTGTTCTAAGTGAATGTGATCGGACCCGTTCCCCCTCTATGCTAAACTCAACCAAGTCTGTTCACAAATTCTTCACACGCGTTCTACTTTGAAACTTGTTCAAAGTCTTCACTGAGTCCTTGTCAGCTGAAGAATTTGCGAACAGAAAATTTGAAAATTTCCACTTTCAAATTTTGGCGGTTGCCACTCAAACCGACTCCTATTCCCACGACTAGATAAGGCACGGCCCCCCAAATATCTCCAATACTCAGATCTTGGGTGACACATGTCACATAGATAGCAAGGGTCAGGGGCAATCTAGTCAAAAATCTTTGGGACAGTTAGTCTTACTGCTGCTATAAATACTCCTCCCCTTCCCCCTAGATCGAATTACTCCTCACTTCCATCTCTGCCGATCTCAAGACATAGTGCCACCTCTAAAACCATCGTCGCGAGAGAGAAGCGCTTCACTGCCTCGACCACTGTCGTCGTACTCGCATCGGTCATGGAAGTCTTCACCCCACCTCCACTGTAGCCGTCTCCCTCTACCAATCTATGGCATGGGAGATCTGAAATGACAAACTCCTCCCATTCACTTCATTGTTCGTTGTGTTCTTCATTAGGGTAAATAAAATCTAATTTTACTGCCCACTTTGATCTTCATAACTTTCACAAAATCCTCAAAAGGTATTTATTATTCAAGTATCATCTACACAAACACCTCATGTGTTCTATTCCATTGATGCATTTCTCTAAGTTATGATTTTCTTCAAGATTCCTCAATTTTGTGGATCCTCAAATCTGTACAACTCTAGAACCTAAGTCAAGAACACTTAGTGGAATTCTTCAATCCATCTATGGTCAAAATCCCCAACTTGATATATTTTGCAAAAATTCTTAGAACGCGTATGACCTCTTCAAATTCTTCGCACCTATACTCTGTTCACAGGTACAAAATGTCTGCTGATGAATCACTAGGTTCTCATCAACTTAACTCATTTGTAGCATTTCTTGAAGAAAAATTGCATACTTCCTCAGAGTCTTCAAGAGTTTAGATTCCTTAGAAGAAGAAAATGTCTAACAAAAGAAATCCTCAGGAAGGAGGAAAGAAGAGAGAAAGTCACACAACTTTTGAGATCCTTGAGGAACTCTATGCTGGATATTGCACTCCCGATGAAGCTATTCATGGGAAGGAAACAAAAGAGCAGAGGAAAATCAGGATTTAGAGGATTGAGAGGAGGTGGGTACGCGAGTCGAAGGAATATCGCTATGTCACTGACAAGTACATGAGGAAATTCACCTTAAAACCACCATGCAAGAGAGGTCCTCCTACTCCCGATCAAGATGTTGATCCCACCAGCATTGCACGTGGTGAGGACTTTCGTCAAGAATGGGCAAAACATCAACGAAAGCTTCATAGGGCTGCCAAAGAGACAGTGAAGAAATACAATGAGGACTCTGCTGCTGTTGTAGCAGCTGCAACTGCTGATGAAACTATGGCAAAGAAGTCTATGCCCATGAAATCTGCCCGCAAGTCAAAGTCATCAAGGCCAAGTTCCTCAGGCACACAAATTCCTCAAGGCTCTTCTTTGAAGGCCGCTATGGCTACACAATCCTCAGCTATGGCTACAAAATCTTCAACCCTAGTGCATCTTGCCACTTGTAAGAGATCTGAGGGCTATGCAATTGCCTCAGCAAAGTCTTCAACCTCAGCTGCTCAACCAAGTTCCTCAACCAGTCCAACTCTGCTGAAGATTAAGAGAACTGCTGGACGAGGTCAAGACCAAGTCCTCAAGACAAGCGAGCTGTGGTTCATATCCCCTCAGGGTCTGAGGATGGTGAAGCTAACAATGAAGAACTTGCTGAAATCATCAAGAACAGATAACAAAAAGCTGCAATTTCTAAGGACAGCTCTGTTCCTCTCATGTTGGATCCAAAACTAATCCTCAACTACATAGACATCTGGCATGAGGATCCCAACACCCCACTTTCCTCACTTGACCTACCTATTGCCATAAGTCATGTCCTCACACACTTTATAGCTGAGGAAAAATGGAAGAGGGAACAAGCTCATAGAGCTAAAAGGAGCAAGACCAGGAAAGAAAAGTTCCTAAAAGACAATGTGATGAATCTGACTTCCAAACAACTTGTCACTGTCCAATCTAAAATCAGGAACCTCATTGAAGAACAAGAGCGATATGATGCCAAATGGAAAGGCACAAAATTGAGGTTTGTAAAGGCAGCTAAAGCTGCAGTCAAGGACCACAACACAAGGATTGCTGCATCATCTGCTCAAATTCCTCAGGCTGCATCATCTGCTCAGTCTGCTGATGAATTTGCCAAGACTGATGACTTCATTCCAGTGCGTGAAGACTCTTCCAGGGCAACCTCCAATGTTACGCGTGAAGAAACACAAAGGCCAGCTGAAGAATCTGCTAAGACCAAAGAACCTAAAAGGGCAAGTGCATCAGTTGTTCCTGAAGAAACTGCACCACCTTCCTCATTAGTCCAGACTGCAAAATCCTCAAAGATGAAGAAAGTCACACTTTCGTCTGCATCAGAAGTGAAGAAGACTAAGGCTGCTGAGAAGGAGGCTACCAAGAAAAGAAAAGTATCAACTCTACCAAAGTCTTAAGAACCCAAACATGTGAAGACTTTGAGAAAGTCCTCAACTGAACCAATTGATGATGTTCCAATTTCATCAATGCGGTCCTTTGAAGTTGTACCATTTGGTGTAGACTACATCTTGCCAAATGATGAATCTGAAGATACCCACTCTACTACTTACACATATCAAGTGGACGAAGAAATTGTTGTTCAATACATTGCTTCAACTCCTCTGATAGCATCACCCCAGTCTCAGCTCACCGTTGAAGAGGCTGGTGTTGAAGAAATTGAAGAATATGTGGACATTGGCAACACAACGCCATTGATCAATGATGAATATTGGGAAATTCAACACCCAAATTCGCCAATGGCCACACCCCTCACTCAGATTCCTCAGTCCCTAGCCCAGACTGAAGAAATTGTGACTAGATCTGAAGGAAAGGCTAAACATGAAGAATGCCAAGCTGCATCAGCCGAACAAAGACTTGTTGAGGAAGTTCCGAAATCTTCCCATGAGATTGTGGCTCATATTCCACAGGATGAGGAAACTGCTGTTGTGTCAACATAAGTCTTCAAACCTATTGCTGTGCATATTCAGCCTAAGCCAAGAACTCCTTACTCAAAGAATGTCAAATTCAACAAGGACCGATTCTTCGCTGAACATCATTTCTTCATAGCTGAAAATCCTTATGACAAGCCCAGAATCAGACGTCAGAGGTTTTGGACTCATGCTCAGATGAACTTCTATGCATCAGTCTTATTTGACAAGGAGAAAGTCTTCGAGCACATGCATATTCCTCATGTGGACATGGAGTCCCTTCCATGCTTCTCTCCTGTGCTGGTTGTTCTTCATGATGCAGGCCTTCTTCCTCTATGCTGTGAAATCTGCGATTGGAATGAAGAGCTTATTCTTCAGTTCTATGCTACTCTGCACATCTCAAGAAATGCAAAAGACATCAACACATGGGTTCTTGACTGGATGACGGAAAACACTCATCTCACTGCACCAGCCATAGAATTACTCAGAGAGCTTCCAGTTAGTCCTCCTTCCACTGATGCAAGGATGATCTATGATGAACCTGAACTTCAAAATCATCTGATGCAAGTGCTGATGAAGCCTTTGAAGCCTAGCCAAGCTCCACGAACAACCTTCCTTGTGAAGGATTTGCTTTATGTGCCAAGGACACTCTTCAGGATTCTGAGGAAAACACTCCGCCCCATCAAAGGCCACAATTCTGAAGAAGAAGATGTTATGGGAATCATGAAGAATGTGCTGTTCAATCTCATCCATGGTATTCCTATCAACTACCATGATTTCTTCATGAGGACCTTGGGCAACATTGCAATGTCACCATTTGAACTGAAGCCTTATGCTCCTTGGATTATGAAGTCATCAGAAGAAGGACTTCAATTGCTTATGAAGCAGACTTCAGCAATCACCTCAACTACTTGCCCCCTCTTAAAGTCATCAAGAGGAAAATTTTCTCATCTGAGGGTAAAGGCAAAGATCCTATCATTGATGAAGGAAATCGTCCATTGGATAGTATGATTCGCTGGCCTGCCTCTTACTCAACAAATGATGACACTGCAAGCCAAGACACTGCAGCAAAGCCTCCAACTCATATTCCTCAAGCCTCTCCCCCTCGTGTGATGGCTGATCGCGAATTGCTTATGAGTCTTCATCATAAGGTTTATCGCAATCACAAGTGGGTCAAGCGTCAGTTTGGCTCAGTTCTTTGAGACATGACTATTACACACAACTCTGTGAGGAAGAACTAATACTATCTTCATGAAGTCTTCAACCTCACATGGGACATTCTGTCTCACCTGAAGACTCCTGAAGAACTCAAGGAGATGGACCTTGCGTAGAACCTTGGCTCGGCTCGTCCTCCTCAGAAGAAATTTAAAAAGGTTCAAGTTCCTTAGCTGGTTACAAGCTCATATTCTTCATCGCGCGAGATAGATGAAGCTGAGGAAATTGACGATAGTGCCACGAGCCCTACATCGACAAACGACCCCGACAACACTGACACTCCTCCACCACCTTCAAGACAAAATTCTTCACGGGTGTTAGTCCTCATTTTTCGTCCCTTTTGGCCACTGATGACAAAGAGGGAGAAAATTTGAGTTAGTCTTCAAGTGGGTCTCTATATTATGGGCTGTTTTTGTTTAAGTTACAACTCTCACTCTTCTGAATCTTTTGTTGGATGAGTTGTAAACTTAAGTCCGATGGTGGTCTCGCGCTTTTGAACTGCTTTGCACATGCCTATTTCCTCAAGTACCTTAATGCATACATGTTGAATTTCGCCAGACACCATTTTTCATCATGCATTTCAATTCCTCATGTTATATATTAAATGTGTGCATGAATTACAAGATATAGGGGGAGTTCTACATGATCTTAACCTGCCATGTGCATTTTTCAGTTCAAAGCAAATTCCTCAAATATGCACATCTTCATGGGGAGTTCTTCTATATCTCGCAATCAAATTCCTCAAACACAATACTTACACTTCATAGGTTTGTTGCAAATATGCCCTAGAGGCAATAATAAATGTTTTTTATTATATTTACTTGTTCATGATAATCGTTTATTAAACATGCTATAATTGTATTGATTGGAAACACATTGTATGTGTGGATACATAGAGAACACTGTGTCCCTAGTATGCCTCTAGTAGACTAGCTCGTTGATCGAAGATGCTCAAGGTTTCCTAGACATGGACATAAGATGTCATTTGATAATGGTATCACATCATTGGGAGAATGATGTGATGGACAAGACCCAAACTATAAACAGAGCATACGATCGTGTCAGTTTATTGCTATAGTTTTCTGCATGTCAAGTATTTGTTCCTATGACCATGAGATCATGCAACTCACTGACACCGAAGGAGTACATTATGTGTATCAAACGTCGCAATGTAACTGGGTGACTATAAAGATACTCTATAGGTATCTCTGAGGGTGTCTGTTGAGTGAGGATGGATCAAGACTGGGATTTGTTACTCCGTGTGACGGAGAGGTATCTCAGGGCCCACTCGGTAATACAACATCGCAACAAACCTTGCAAGCAATGTGGCTAAATCGTTAGCCACGAGATCTTGTATTATGGAACGAGTAAAGAGCCTTGCTGGTAACGAGATTGAACTACGTATAGAGATACCGGCGATCGAATCTCGGGCAAGTGACATACCGAAGAACAAAGGGAACAACATACGGGATCAACTGAATCCTTGACATAGAGGTTCAACCGATAAAGATCTTCGTAGAATATGTAGGAACCAATATGGGTATCCACGTACCGCTATTGGTTATTGACCGTAGAGGTGTATCGGTTATGTCTACATAGTTCTCGAACCCGCAGGGTCTACACACTTAACGTTCGGTGACGTTTTGATATAGAGTTATGTATGGTGGTGACCAAAGATTGTTAGGAGTCCTAGATGAGATCCCAGATGCTATGAGGAGTACCGGAATGGTCCGGAGGTAAAGATTGATATATAGGAAAGTGGTGTCTGAACTCTGGAAAAGTTTCGGACATTTCTAGTAGTGTACCGAGAGTGATGAATGTGTTCCGGGGGACCACCAAGTGGAGCCCACACACCCCAAGGGGCCACATGGGCCATAGTGGTGGTTGACGGTGTCCTGGACTAGGGGGTACTCACCACGTCGTCTCCCTACCAGTGGGTCGGGCCGAGGACCCCCGGGGCAATTCACTAGCGGGCCAGTTCGGAGAGCCCATGATGCATACAAGGGAGATTCCACAAGACTTGACGCACAAAACAAGGACTCCTCTAATCCCTAGGCCTACGGTGCATATATAAACCGAGGCTAGGCTAGTCAATGGGGGAAGATCATGTTTATTACTACAATCTCGTAGTAGATACCTGTACTATGTACTATCCCCCACATGAATACAATCAAAAGCAGGACGTAGGGTATTATCTCCTCGAGAGAGCCCGAACCTGGAAAAAATCCTGTGTCCATGTTACCCTCGCTGCAAGATGCCTAGCTTAGGATCCCTACTAAGAGATATGCCGGATTTGACACCGACATTGGTGCTTTCATTGAGAGCCTGTTGGGTAGTCGCCGCGGCGCGATGGGAATTCAGATCGTCTCCATCGCGATATACGCGTTGGAACCGAGCTACATCGTTAACGACGGCATCTTCATTGCCAGCTTGGCTAGTCACCTCGGCTAGGCCGAGGACTGTGTGCCACGTTGGATCATCTATATCGGCCGGGTGTCTTCATCAGCATCAACTCAAATCTCAACCAAGATCATGGATGAATCCTCCATGGTGCTCGGAGCTCAACGTCAACATTGCCCTCGCGTGATGATGTAGTTTTTCTCGACAGCGAATTTGTGTTCGTCGTCCCCACCTCATCGAGTGTCGTATTGATGATTGCTTTGGTGGAATTGTGCAGAATTGAGTCTAGAACAACCTTGCAAAATTTCGTCGCGTTCCGATGGAGGAATCTCCGGCGATCTACAATCTACTGAAACCCTGTCGAATCTGGAAGAGAATCTGGATGAGTTTAGGGCGAAGAGTCTAGCGTCTATATCGGACGTCCGTTGGAAAATCCTAACATTCATCGGGTGCGGTGTTCCAATACTGATCACCCCTCAAAATTTCAGCTCGATCCGACCGTCCAAACTCCGCGAAACATCCGATTAGTACAACGAATTTTGGATCTATTTTCTGCGTGAAAACGAATCCGACCCGAGTTCATCTTTTTCATGAACGGGTTGTCGGACGTCCTTTTTGAAGAAAATTTTCTCATCATCTCGGTCATCCGACCAAGATTTCGGCATTGCGAGGGCAGAATAATCATCAAGCGAACCTCGTCATCCGCGGGTTGTACGGGTCGGGCACTCTGTTGCTTCATCAAGCCAGCATTGACCGCGTCACAAATTCCGACCTTCGTCAGCATCACCACGTCGTTCCTTTTTCAAGTTGACGCCCACCACGCCACCTGCTTTGACACGTTGGTTGGCATGGGGATCTAGCGTCACCTTACCGATCTGCTCCGTCTCCTCGGCTAGACTGTGGGATCTGTCATCTTCTCATCAACCTGCTCCGGAGACTTCGGCGTCACCAGCCGACCGACTTCGACACCTCGTCTAGCCTAAGACTTCGGCATCACCAGCCGACCAACTCCGTCACCTCGTCTAGACCGGGGCTTTGGCATCCCTTCATCAACCTGCTCCAGGGACTTCAGCGTCACTAGCCGACCTGCTTCAACACCTCGACTGGCATGAGACTTCGGCGTCACCAGTCGACCTGCATGAGACTTCGACATCCGCCGGTCACAACTTCGCCATGTTAACTAGACCGAGGACTTCATCTCGCCACATCGATTGTGCAACGTCGCCACTTTGTCAAGCCGAACTCTTTGTTCAGGCACCTTGGCGTCCAGACCATATTCCTTTACTACTTGCTTCACTTAAATTAATTAAGTAGAATTTTTTGAAGTATATTATTATCTTTATTTGTTATTACTTTTGGCTTGCACTATTTTATGAGTGCAGGAAATCGACTTCGACTGCCGTCACGCGGTCATGCCGGCGTCACCTTGCCGACCTACTCCACTACCTCGGCTGGACCAGGGGCTTCACCTCGCCACATCGGCCGAGCCGTGACACTACTTCGGAGTGTTGAGCTCCTCGTTCGGTCACCTCGGGACGGTCATGCCAGATCACGTCATCGACACCGAGCACATGAACCGCTAAGTCGCTTTCATGCTCAGAAACTTTGAGTTTTAAATTTTGTTCGGTTTGACCAAGCATTATACTTTGACAAAAAGTTGTTTGCGAAAAACTTTCTTTGTCAAAACTTTCTTTGTTACAAACAAATTCAAATACCCCGTTTACTTGGGGGCTTCCTTTATGAAGCCATTCCTCTTGCATATGATTCTTAATGTATCACATCCTTCCTTGTTCGTGTTTACACCAATATATGCATCATGTTGACTTAAGTGTTTTGCAAAGCTGGGTTGCCTTGATCCTGTTCTTACCCCTACGTTCCCGATTGTTCGGCTAGGGAGTAAAGGGAGCACCTATCCGATTGTTACGATCGGGTCATCCGAACTCATACCTTAGACGGGTGAAGCCGAAAGCTAGCGCTCTTACTGTTTTCAACTATGGTTGGCCACGACGGAAGATAAACATACATAAATCTATTGCACACCCTCATGGTAATCATGAGAATGCAAAGAAAGGAACCATTGGTGGAACTATTTTCTTTGAAGATGCTTCTTACGTTAAATAGTAATATAGCATAAGTTCTCTGGGCGTGCTTTGTCTGTTATAGACTAATGGCCTGATTGCCTGGTTATTCTAAACACCTCCAATATCCTCGGATGGCATAGTAGATAACACTTTCCGGCCCTTCGCCAAAGAGGGAGAAGCCAACGGTCGGTTAAGACGCGTTTAAAGTTCGGGCGAACACATATATGATATAAGTACTTCGGTACATACAATCATTATGCATAAAATTCTTTTACCCAAGTCACTTGGGGACTCTTAAATTTGTATGATCCGTTTTATAATAAATGTTTATTCTTAGTCATTGCAAAGTCTTTTTCTACTACTCCTTTTTCCGGCACTAGCGTGCGGTGAATAGCCGGGTAGCCTAGTTTCTCTCTAAAGTCGCTTGAGTTTAGTTTGCTAAACAGGCCCCAGAGAAACACTCCGCTATTTTGATATGGAGGTTGAAGCCAAAGGCTGACCCACTTGAAGTGTGAGAGATCGGATGTATCATGTTAAAGCACGACCGAAACACATGTTAATTTTAAGACCAATTTTTGGATTGGCACTAAAACACTTGATTTAGTTCGAACGTCAAAGTTTGTACGTAAGTTTTTTGGTTTTTCGACATTATGGCAGTTTTAAACTATTTGTATGTTTCTTAGGGGGAGGGACATCATCTTGACCGAGGTGCCCTACGTAATAATTCAGCTTGAGAAATCTTTTCCGACCCGCTATTTGACATCTTTTCTACCGACCTCCACCTTGGCGTCTCGGATATTGCTCTATATGCATCAGTTTCGAATTGTGTCTTTGGTCAATAGTTGGGTTGCCCTCCTCCTGTGTTTTCCTCCTACGTTCCGCTTTGTTCGGCTAGGAGTGCAAAGGGAGAATCACTGCAACTGTACTTCCGGTTTAACTAGTCAAGTACCTTAGTGGAGAAAGCCGAAAACTGACTGTCACAATGAGCGTAAGCTGGTCGACGACCCGATGACCGTATTAAACAACATGCCTTTCATAAAATTGGCCAGAGTGTTAACGGCTTGACCTCGTCTGACGCCGAACACTAACCGGGGACTAGTAACTGGCCTCCCAAACTTTAAGCTCCCATGACATTGAAAGTTATAAAGCCTAGATATCTGATTGCCTCGTTTCAGCTAACACAACCGCCTCCGGGCACCGAGACATCTGCTAAGGGTTGTCTTGTTACTGCAGAAACACCCTGCGTAGCATCTACAAAGGGGTAGAAGCTGACGATGGGCCACTCACAAATGGTAAACAGTCACAAAGGAGTAAAAATAGCATATAGCATAAAAGCATTTGTATTCAATATGCGAGTGCTGCCTTCCGTAATCATCATTATAAAGCCATAAATATGCATCAATTTGACTCCGATTTTGTCCAAGGTGGGTTGCCTGGATCCTGTGCTTACCCCCTACGTTCCTGATTGTTCGGCTAGGAGGTAAAGGGAGCACCTCTGTGATTGTTACTTCCAGGTCATCCGGGCTAGTACGTCAGACTGGGTGAAGCTGAAAGCTAACCATCTTAAGAATATAATTGGTCGACAACAACGGAAGTAAAAAAATCGGTTCATTGAAAGACCACAGAGTTCGGGAACATTTTCTGAACTAAGTCCTCAATGTTTTCCTCCCACATTGATCGGAGTTGAGGTTTCGCGATCATGGTCAACATGATATCCTGGGAAAAGGAACTTATAAAGGAACTATTTTTTCCAGAAGATGTTTCTTACGTTAATAGTAATATAACATATCTCCCCGCGTACCTTTGTTTATAAAACCGTATGACCGGATTGCCTTATTTGTCGTAAATCTTTACCGTTCTAAAGGCTTTATAAAGTATGACAAACACTCCTCGGCTACTGGCCGAGGAGGTTGAAGCCGATGGTCGGTCAACAAAGTCTTGTACAATGCGGATCCGAGCATTAATGATGTAAAGTACTTGGATACATAGAATGATTACGCATAAATTGTGTTGGCCATAACAAAGTTTGTGTCAAAAAAATATCGATCCTTAATTCGACCACCTGTGCCTAAATGAAGGCTCGAGGGATACTGCATTACCTATTCAATGTAGCAAATCCAATGTGCAATATGGTTTCCGAGGAGATCCGATCCTTAGGTTGGTCGGCTGCACCCAACCCGAGTCTCGGAAACTACTACGTACCGCGTTTAAATCCCTAACGTATGCCGCTGAGCAAGAACTTGATCCTTAGGCCGAATTTGCAAATCGACCTAAGTCTCAGGGGCTACTGGGATCAGTGGTTTTATTTTGATTGTTATTTTTTTCCTTTAGGTGCATCTCGGGTTATAGACCGACACACACCTTGAGGGCTACTAGGCTATATATCTCGGCAGAGAATAAATTGTAGCGATTGGAAATAATTTCCACAAAAAATCAGCCCCGCTACTGAGGTGGTGCACTACTTCTGAAGCAGTCCGGTGTAATGCTCGGATGTAGGTGGTTGGCTCAATAGAGGGCATTGCCGGCATTAAGCTCGGTTGAACTCGTTCAACCTTTCAAAGGCCAAAGTAATATATGACACCTCGGATGCTGACCAGCATTGGAGCTCGGCTGCACAAAACACCTCAGAAGCTTTCTGGCATAAAGCCCGGATGCGAATGGCTGGCTCCATAAAAGACTATGCCGACATTTAAATTCGGATGGACTCATTCAAATTGTCACAGGCCAAGGTAATCTACGATACCTCGGATGCCGATCATCGTTGGAGCTCGGCTGCAAAAGACACCTCGGATGCAGTCCGGCGTTGGAGCTTGGATGCAAGAGGATACCTTGAACGCCAAATAGTGTTGGAGCTCGGCTATGAAAAGACGCCTCAGATGTAGTTTGGCATTGGAGCTCGGACGCAAGAGGACGCCGCTGCACGGGAAACACTTCAAACCCCAGGTGTGGTGTAAAAAATTAACAAGAATTGATAAAGGCTGATAACTTAAAGGGCCTCCTTAGATGCCCGACATGTAAACTCTTCAGATTCAGCTCAGCGATCCTCAAGATCGGACATGGGAAGATTTGTTGAACCAGTTTTCAAGACCGACGATCGAAGACGAATAATTATTCAGAAGAACCGAGGAGCGTCCTCAACTTGAAGACCGGTTCAAGGGTCTACTGACGGTGTCCTGGACTAGGGGGTACTCACCATGTCGTCTCCCGGCCAGTGGGTCGGGCCGAGGAACCCCAGGGCGATTCACTAATGGGCCAGTTCAGAGAGCCCATGATGCATACAAGGGAGATTCCACAAGACTTGGCGCACAAGACAAGGACTCCTCTAAACCCTAGGCCTATGGTGCATATATAAACCGAGGCCAGGCTAGTCAATAGGGGAAGATCATATTCATTACTACAATCTCGTAGTAGATACCTGTACTATGTACTATCCCCATATGAATACAATCAAAAGAAAGACATAGGGTATAATCTCCTCGAGAGAGCCCGAACCTGGGTAAAATCCTATGTCCATGTTACCATCGCTCCAAGACGCCTAGCTTAGGACCCCTACTACGAGATATGTTGGATTTGACACTAACAGTGGCGCATCAGCCCTTGGTGGGCTGGCAGCCAGCCCAAGAACGCCTATGCGCAGGAGGAGGAGTAGGGGCCATGTAGGAAAGGAGTCCTACTAGGAGTCCACCTCCCTTGTGGGTTCGGCCAAAGCCCTCCTTGTACGAGGGGCTAGGCTGCCTCCTCTCCTCTCCATCCTATATATACTAAGGGTTTTTGAGGGCAGCCCCAACCCTAATTTTCCATGTGCTGCCCTCTTCTTCCTCTAGATTGTTTCTCCTCTAGATTAGTTCGGCGGAGCTCAGCGAAGCCCTGTCGGATTAGTTCACCACCACCACCACCACGTCGTTGTACTACCGGAGAACTTATCTACCTCTCCTCTCCCTCTTGCTGGATCAAGAAGGCGGAGATCGTCATCGACCTGTACGTGTGCTGAACGTGGAGGCACCGTCCGTTTGGCGCTAGATCAGGACGGATCGTGATTGGATCGCGGGACGCTCGATGATTTGGATCGCGAAGATGTTCGACTACATCAACCGTATTTCTTAACGCTTCCCGCCCAGCGATCTACAAGGGTATATAGATCCACTCCCCCTCTCATAGATGCTCATCACCATGGATAGATCTTGTGTGTGCGTAGGATTTTTTTTGTTTCCCATGCAACATTCACCAACACTGGTATCAGAGCTAGGTCTATGTGTAGATGAGATCACGAGTAGAACAAAAAGGAGTTTGTGGGCATTGATGCTCAGATTGCTTCCTCCCTTGGTCGTGTTTTGATTCAGCGGTATTGTGGGATGAAGCGACCCAGACCAACCTTACTCGTATGGTTACGAGAGACCGGTTCCATCGGCTGACATGTGACTTTGTTGCATAAAGATGGCTGGCCGGTGTCTGTGTCTCCTACTCTAGTTGGATCAGATTCGACAAAGGAGGTCCTTGAGAAGGTTCAATAGCAATTTGTGTATCAGCATTGTGGTTTTTGCGTAGGTGAGAATTGTTCTTGCTAGATACCCGTAGCAGCCACGTGAAACATGCAACAACAATTAGAGGACGTCTAACTTGTTTTTGCTAGGTGTGTTGTGATGTGATATGGACAATTTCATGATGAGATACATGTGATGTATGAGATGATCATGTTTTGTACAGAATATCATGACTTGCATGTCGATGAGTACGTCAACCGACAGGAGCCATAGGGTTGTCTTTAATTATTGTATGACCTGCATGTCAATCATTAATTGCTATGTAATGCTTTACTTTATCTCTAAGCGGTAGGAATAGTAGTAGAAGCATGGTGGGCGTGACAACCCTGATGGTGACATGTTGATGGAGATCATGGTGTCATGCCGGTGACAATGGAGATCATGTTGGTGCTTTAAGGATGGAGATCAAAAGCACAAGTGTATGACCATATCATGTCACTTATGATTTGCATGTGATGTTAATCCTTTTATGCACCTTGTTTTGCTTAGGACGCGGTTGCATTATAAGGTGATGCCTCACTTAAATTTCAAGATGAATTGTGTTCTCCCCGAGTGTGCACCGTTGCAGAAGTTTGTCATGTCGAGAAACCACGTGATGATCGGGTGTGATAGACTCTATGTTCACATACAATGGGTGCAAGCCATTGTTGCACGTGCAGAACATTTGGGTAAAACTTGACGAGCCTAGCATGTACATACATGGCCTCGGAACACAAGAGACCGAAAGGTCAAACATGAGTCATATAGTAGATATGTTCAACATGATGATGTTCACCATTGAAACCAACTTAACTCACGTGATGATCGGACTTGAGTTTGTGAATTTGGATCATGTATCACACAGATGACCCGAGGGATGTCAATTTGAGTGGGAGCTTTAGTAATTTGATTAACTAAACTCATTATCTTGAATAATAGTCTAAGTAACCTTTACATATTTACGTTGTATATCCATGACTTCCCCTAAATTTTAATGCGTTCCTAGAGAAATCCAAGTTGAAAAATGATAGAAGTAACTTTGTGGACCAGGTCCGTAATCTATGGATTATCCTCACGGCTTCCCAGAAGGCTTATGTCCTTGATGCACCACTTGATGGCCCACCCGCTCCCGTGTCATCCGAAGATGTTAAGAACGCTTGGGAGACACGTTGTGAAGATCACTCAATAGTTCAATGTGCAATGTTGTATGGCTTAGAACCGCGACTTCAGAGACGTTTTGAACATCATGGAGCATATGAGATGTTCCAGGAGTTGAAGTTTATCTTTGAGAAGAATGCCCGGGTCGAGAGGTATGAGACCTCGAATAAGTTTTATGCTTGCAAGATGGAGGAGAACAGGTCCGTCAGTGAACATATACTCAGAATGTCTGGGATTCGAACCGTCTGGCTGAGTTAGGGATGCCCCTTCCACCGGAGGCGATCACTGATAGAGTTATTCAATCATTGCCACCTAGCTACAAGAGCTTTGTAATGAACTATAACATGCACAAGATGAAAAAGTCAGTTGCTGAGCTGTTTGTGTCGTGGTTTTGTCACGGCAGATGTCCGGGTAAACAGACTTCGGTTCGAGGCCATTGCTAACGTGATGGACTCAAAGGGGTTGATAGGGACGAGAGACACGAATTTATCCAGGTTCAACCCCTCAACTCGAGGTAATAGCCTACGTCCTGCTTGTGTTTGTATTGCTTGATGTATCGATTACAAGGGAGCTGAAGCTTGATCTAGTATTCGATAACCTGATCTCTAAGTCGCCCTGGGTCTGCCCTTATATAGGAGGTCTAGACCACGGGTCATACAATTGGTAACCGACTCTCATTGTCTATCCGAGTCTTCCTGTATCTTCTTGTCCAAGTTGTCCTCGGGCGGCTTACACACCTGGGTCTTCTGGGCCACTGTCCGGCCCACCTTATGAGCCGCCAAGCTTCCTGGGCTTTAGGACCACCGGCTCACCTTGGGCTAGTGTACGAGCCGCCAAGCATAACCCGGAGCCCTTAGGGCAGGTCATATCGTGGGGTTATATCCCCAACATTAGGCCCCAGGTTGATTTGAGCTTGCTCACTCCACCCTCTTGTCTTGCTCTTTTGGCGAGTCGCCCGGAATGACCCGCCATGACGTCATGTTGACCCTGCAGGAATGATTCGCTGACGTACCCACCAAATCTTCACATTAAGTGACTATCCCAAAAATCGAGGCATCCGCCTCGGCCGAAACGTTTCTGTCGCCTAGATTTTCATGCTCATTCTACCTTCTCCTTTTAAATAGGACCACCCCAGGCGATTTACTACTTCTCCCGCTCGCTTCCTCGTCTTCCTCTTCTTGACGCAGCCGCTTCCATCACTTCCAGCTCCAGCGCCGCCTCCGCTCCGTGGATGATAGGCCGCTGCATCAACCTGTGCGAACCAGAGTTTCATCCGTGTTTCACTGCGTCGTCGCCGGTAAGCCCGTGCTTCTCCTTAGATCCATTACCGCACCAGTAGGGTTTGTAGGAAGCCCATCGCCTTCACGCAGGTTCTTCCAACGCCGTTGCTCGGGGTCCTCAGACGTAGGCCGCACCCTTGACGCTCACGCTGGCCACGCCGCCACGCACGGGGCGACCGTGCACAATACACGGGCCCATCGCGGCTCCTTCTCATCGTTTCAGTTTTCGTCTGCTTCACCTGTTCTTCGCTAGGTCTAAAAATAGGAACCTTTTTCCTGCTTTTGTAGATCCATAAATATAGCGGTAGTTTGTGAAACCTGTTTTCCAGGACTTAGCCAAATTTCCCCCCTCTGTGCCGACTCTCATCAGCCGGAGTATAGCATCTTACATAGAATCTTTAAGCTCGTAAGTCGCCGTAGATTTTAATCTCCTCTTGACTCGCCATGTTTTAATTTTCACAATCTTTGAACCGGCAGAATGTCTCGTGCCTCGAACTCCTCTAACTGGGTCGGGTCGTGCGTTACAGAAGAGTTTTTGATGGACTTTGTTCACGCTGGCACTCTCCCTTCCAAAGATGCTGTCCACTGGCGGGTCCCGGGTGATGAACTGAGTCCCGTTCCCTAAGAAGGAGATGTGGTCGTTTTCTTGGACCATATTGAGCGGGGTTTCGTGCCTCCCGGCTCAAAATTCTTTCGCAGTGCTCTTCATTTTTACAAACTCCATCCTCAAGGCCTCGCCCCCAACTCGTCTCAAACATCTGCAACTTTCAAGTGTTGTGTGAAGTCTATCTGCAAGCCAAGCCGTCAGTAGGCCTGTTCTGGGAGTTCTTCTATGCCAATTGTCAAACTGAAGTGAAGGCTGGTCCGAGTCTTGAGCTGGGCAGAATTTCTATCCAAAGGCACCGGGACATCACCTTTCTGGCTATGCAGCTGTCGAGTCACCCAAAGGACTGGAATAAAACATGTTTCTATTGCAAAGATACTTCTCTAGAGGGTGAACGTCCACTACCGGGTTACTGTCCTTCCTGGCTCAAGACAACATCAGAGCTTCCTGGCCGGCTGTCAGCTTCAGAGCGTGCAAGATATGAGTCGGCTCATGCCAAGATTAGGGCCCTCATGGCCAACGGCTTAACCGGACTGGACCTGATCCGCTGCTGGATCTCTTGGCGGATCATGCTGTTAAGCCACAGAAGCCGCCTTATGTGCGAGTACAAGGGCGAATACGACAGCTCACTCTGCTTCAGCCGGTCAACCTTGATAGAAGACGACATCACCACTGCTATCCGGAGTCTCGTTCATGAGACATCTGGAGCCTGCAGCGCTATCGGGTTGATCCCCTTTAGTGCCCTTAATCTGGCCCCAGATGTAAGGCGATTTCTTCCCATCCGTCTCTTGGACCTTACTTGTACCTTGCTGATCTACCGCCTTTAACTGGCTTATTCTTTCAGGCCGACTATGATTTCTGGAAGAAGGAATACATCCCTCCCTTGAAAAAGACCAAGAAGGCCCCGGCTAAGAAGCCCAAGAAGGACGCCCCACAAGAGGGATGGTTTGACCCGCCACAATCATCCGGTTCAGAGGTACAATTTTAGCTGTTTTTTGAGACTTTGTTTTCTCATTTCACTAACACCTGTTTTACTCACAGGATGATGTGGAGACCAGCCGCGCCAACGCCCCTGAGGTAATCTATGTTTCTTCCGGCTTAGAAAATTTTATCCCTAGGAAGCCATGGCGGGTTATTGGAAAAGTTCCTCTCTCTCACCCTCTTGCTTATCTAGACCCTCAATTTCTTTTTAAAAAGCAACAATAGGCTGATCGTCGTCAGACCCGGAGCGCCGACTCTACAGATCTCGTGTCCGGTTTACCGAACTCCCCGGCTCCAAAGAAGCGCCCTATAGAGGTATATATCTCTTGTTTGACTGGTTTGCTTTTCCATTTCAATACTGTCTTATCTTTTCTCAACTATCTCTCAAAGGTCACCTTCCTCTGGTGACTCTACGGCGACCGCCCTGCCGCCTCCTTAGATCAACCCGCTGTAAGTATTTCCTTTAACCGTGCATTTCTGTTCCCTTTGGCGGCTGTAATCCTTGGGTTCTGACATTCATGCTCTCGAGGGCTCAAGCGAAGCGTCAAAAGATGAACAAGTCCTCCCCTAACCCTGCAGCCCAAGAGCTGGAGCATGACCAACTGGACGAGTCATGAACCGATGTGGATCCGCCAGCCACATCTACTAGGCCGGCTGTTGAACATATCATCCCAGAGAGCCCTCCAAGGGATCCTTCGAAACCACCAAGTCCTACCCAGATGACCAAGAACGCTGCCACTCCGGACATCGTGATCACCGGCTCTAGCTTCCAGTCTCCCCCGGCTCACGTGCTGACCAAGCATAAAGAGCCGGATGAAGCCTCGAAGAAGTTGGAATTTGAATCTTCTGCCTTTGAGAAGATGACAGCGAATGAGCTTCACGCCAATTATGTGAACCGGCTTTCCACCAGCCGGGATCTGGAATGTTAGCTGGTCAGTATGATGAAGAAAAAATATGAGGTACTCCTTTTCTTGTTATAACCTTCCTTAGCCCCCAAGGGCCAGCTCAATCTAAAGTTGAGCCGGGTCTTTCATGATCTTCCTTGTAGAAAATCCAAATCCGTAGCCCGAAGGGCCGGCTTAATCTAGTCCAAAGTTGAGCCGAGTCTTTCATGATCTTCCTTGTAGAAAATCCAAATCCATAGCCCCCAAGGGCCGGCTTAATCTAGTCCAAAGTTGTGCCAGGTCTTTCATGATCTCCTTGTAGAAAATCCAAATCCGTAGCCCCCAAGGGCCGGCTTAATCTAGTCCAAAGTTGAGCCGGGTCTTTTAGTGCCAAAATGTCTGAAAATAGACATTAGCCCCCAAGTGTCACACATATTGCTTGCGATCTGTTTGGAGACTTGCCTACTGATATTATGCTTTGACATACCGTAGGAAACTTTAGCTGAAGCCGGGTCACAGTTAACGGATCTGAAGGCCAATCTGGCGGCTCAACAAACGGCTCGAAGTGCTATAGACGAGCAGTGCCGGCTCCTCTCTGAGGAGTTGGCTACAATCAAGGCTGACTTTGCCGCCTTTAAAAAGTCAGTCGAGTCTGAGAAGGCCTCCTTGACCAAGCGGGCGGATGATGTTGATCAACAGCTGATAGTTGTATCAGATGAACTCCAAGCCTTGAAGCGTCATATTACCAGAATGACAGCCGCCTCTTTGGTAAGTTTCTGATAACTTGTGCTTCAATGGTCCTATAATACTTGTACTGGCGAGTCACCATGAAATGTCGACTTATGTAGGCCCTAGGAGCCGGCAACTAGCTTCTGACAGTTTGTTGCCGTTGAAGGCTATCTATACCCTGGCGGAGTACCTGTATTATGGCACGGTGTGCACTATTAGAGCTGTGCAATACATAGACAAGATTCCTGCAACTCTCAAGGGCATCTTGGAGCTCTTGTCCACCATGCCCAAGCAGATTGCCGAGTTAAAGAAATCAGCCGCCCGCCAAGGGGTGATTGCGGGCATCAGCCGGGCCTTGGCCTTCTCTCCAGAGCTGACATCTGCCGAGATGATGGATGGATTCCCTTCAAAGAAAGACGACGACTCTGAGTTCACCGATGCTGACTACAGCTGGTGCGTAAAGGATTCCAGAGTGCTGGCTTCCGTCTTAGTGGAGGAAGCTGACCTGACGACCTACCAGGCGGCTTATGGCCCTGACCAAAAGAGAATCCACGGTCTGCTTTTCGAGTGCAAGGACTTAACGCCTGCCGCAGTAAGGACCTCTTGGCTCCTGACCTTGACCCGTCTCCTTACTTTGAACAAGGCTCTTTTGCGGCTCTAACAAACTGCAACTAGGACTTGGACAATCTCCAGATCGGGGTCACCGAAGAGTCGGAGCAGGATGACCCGACAACTAGCTAGTCTACCTTGAAAAACTTGTAACAGCTGACTCTCCATGACTCGCCGTTTGGCATTTGAAATGACTTTTCCGAAATTTTGGGCTCCTCAGGGAGTGTATGTAATAGACTATATGTCACTTTTGCTTCTGCTGAATCTTGTTCTATTATGCCGTATAAAATGATCCAGCTCTTCAATTGCCTTTGTATGCTGCTTTGAGCCCTTATGTTGCTTTGTCAACATAGAAGACATCGGTGGCCAAGATTAGGTAAGCTACACCCGGAGGTGGTAAGCCCCCTTGGCAATCATGGCTAATCTGGTTAGCCGGGGATGGCATAAAGCCTGGCCGATAAGGCGTTAGAAGCTATACCCGGAGGTAAGAAGCCGCCCTCCGCCGGCTGTTTAAGGTTAGATAATCTACACCTGGAGGTGGGAAGCCCCTTGACAACCATGGCTAATCTGGTTAGCCGGAGATGGCATAAAGCCTGGCCGATAAGGCGTTAGAAGCTATACCCAGAGGTAAGAAGCTGCCCTCCACCATTTGTTTAAGGTTAGATAAGCTACACCCGGAGGTGGGAAGCCCCCTTGACAACCATGGCTAATCTGGTTAGCCGGAGATGACATAAAGCCTGGCCGATAAGGTGTTAGAAGCTATACCCAAAGGTAAGAAGCCGCCCTCCGCCGGTTGTTTAAGGTTAGATAAGCTACACCCAGAGGTGGGAAGCCCCCTTGACAACCATGGCTAATCTGGTTAGCCGAAGATGGCATAAAGCCTGGCCGATAAGGCGTTAGAAGCTATACCCGGAGGTAAGAAGCCGCCCTCCGCCAGTTGTTAGGGTTAGATACCCGTCGGTAAAAAACTTCCTACAACCGTGGCTAATCATGTTAGCCGGAGATTTGGCATGAAGCCGGCCGATAGGGTGTTAGAAGCGATACCCGTCGGTAAGAAGCCCCCTTCAGCAATATGGCGTAAACACCAGCCGATAAAGCATTAGAAGCGATACCTGAAGGTAAGAAGCCGCCCTCTGCCGCGGCTAATCATGTTAGCCGGAGATTTTGGCATAGAGCTGGGCCGATAGGCATTAGAAGCGATACCCGAAGGTAAGAAGCCGCCCTCCACCACAGTTGATCTGTCAACTGGAATTTTTATGAACTCTTCTTGTATGAACAAAGATGCGTGTAACAAAAGAGGTCCCATCTTGCGGGGATGTTATCTTATTTATATATGGTATGTACAATGATAGTGTACAATGGCGAGTCTCAACACCCTCACGTGTAATACGGCCGTAGATGTGCTATGTTCCATGGCCGGCGGGTTTCCTGACCCGCCGTCTCTGAGTCATCCCTGATATCGACGAGATAGTATGACCCATTGTTAAGCTTTCTACTGACCACAAAAGGTCCTTCCCAAGGAGGAGATAACTTATGCATGCCTGTCTAGTCTTGAATCAGCCGGAGCACTAAGTCGCCTTCCTGAAACGTCCGGGTCTTGATTCTGCGGCTGTGGTAGCGGCGCAGGTCTTGCTGATAGATCGCCGATCGGGTAGCCGCCAGCTCCTGCGCTGCTTCCAAAGCATCCAACGCGTCTTGACGTGCCGTCTCATTATCCGTCTCAACATAAGCCGCCACACGTGGTGAATCATGCCAGATGTCACTCGGCAATACTGCCTCGGCACCATACACCATAAAGAAAGGTGTATAGCCTGTAGATCTGTTGGGGGTAGTCCTGACACTCTATAAGATGGAAGGCAATTCTTCTACCCAACACCCGGGCATTTGTTGTAAAGGAAGCATAAGCCGTGGCTTGATGCCCCTTAAAATCTCTTGATTAGCACGCTCCGCCTGACCATTAGACTATGGATGCGCAACTACTGAAACATCCAGCCAGATGTGCTCCTTGTCACAGAACTCTTTCATAGCCCCCTTTGATAGATTTGTGCCATTGTCGGTGATAATGCTGTGAGGGTAACCAAAACGGTAAATCAGTTTCTTAACAAATTCAACCGCTGTAGCCGCGTCACACTTGCTAACCGGCTCCGCCTCCACCCATTTGGTGAATTTATCAACCGCCACCAAGAGGTGCGTTTTCTTATCTTTGGATCTTTTGAAAGGTCCTACCATGTCTAGCCCCCAGACTGCAAACGGCCATGTAATTGGTATCATCCTTAACTTTTGAGCCGGAACATGAGCACGCCGGCTGAAATTTTGACAGCCGTCACATTTGCGAACCAAGTCTTCTGCATCCTTGTGAGCCGTTAACCAGAAGAACCCATGCCGGGAGGCCTTGGAAACCAGCGACCTCGAGCTGGCGTGATGTCCACAATCTCCGGCATGAATTTCATGTAAGATTTGCTGACCCTCCTCAGGTGGGACACAACATTGGAAAACGCCAGTCACGCTGCATTTGTGCAACTCACCATTAACTATCGTCATTGATTTAGAGCGTTGGGTGATCTATCTGGCCAGGTCTTCATCATCAGGTAACTCACCCCGGGTCAGATAGGCCAGATAGGGGACCGTCCAATCTGGGATAGCGTGCAAAGCCGCCACTAACTCCCCCTCCGGGTCAGGAATAGCCAAATCCTCTTTCGAAGGTAACTTAATAGTCGGATGATGTAAGACGTTTAGGAATACATTGGACGGCACCGGCTTTCATTGGGAGCCTAGCCGTGACAGCGCATCTGCCGCCTCATTCTTGCGATGATCAATGTGATCCACCTGATACCCCTTGAAATAGCTAGCAATAATATCAACCGCCTGTCGATAAGCCGCTATCCGTGGGTCTTTGGAGTCCCAAGTGCCCGAAACCTGCTGAGCCACCAAATCTGAGTCGCCCAAACACCTTACCCAACTTAAATTCATCTCCTTGGCTAATCTAAGCCCATGAAGCAGAGCCTCATATTCAGCCGCATTGTTAGTGCACGGGGACATCAACCGGAGCACATAACAAAACTTATCACCTTTAGGAGACGTCAAAACAACTCCTGCGCTTGATCCTTCTAGCTGCTTGGATCCATCAAAGTGTATAGTCCAGTATGTGTCATCCGGCTTTTCCTCAGGGGCTTGACATTCCGTCCAATCATTTATAAAATCCACAAGAGCTTGGGACTTGATGGCCGTATGAGGCACATATTTTAGATTAAGAGATCCCAGCTCCAATGCCCACTTAGCAATCCTTCCAGTGGCTTCTCTGTTCTGGATTATGTCCCCCAACGGAGTAGAACTAACCATGGTTATCTAGTGCCCTAAAAAATAGTGCTTTAACTTGCGGCTGGCCATAAAAACCCCATATACCAGCTTCTGCCAATGTGGATACCTTTGCTTAGACTCCGACAGGACCTCACTGATATAATAAACCAGCCTTTGAACCGGATACTCCTTTCTAGATTCCTTGCGCTCGACCACAACCGCAATGCTTATTGCCCGATTATTAGCCGCCATGTATAAAAGCAACGGCTCTTTCTCAGCCGGAGCAGCCAGCACCGGCGGCTCAGTCAACTGTTTCTTGAGCACCTCAAGTGCTTCAGCCGCCACCTTGCTCCAGACGAATTTGTCCATCTTCTTCATCATCTGATATAAAGGAATAACCTTCTCTCCAAGGCGGCTTATGAAACGGCTCAACGTGGCGATCCGCCCCGCCAAGCGCTGGACATCGTTAATACAAGCCGGTTCTGCCAGAGAAGTGACAACCTTGATTTTATCTGGGTTAGCCTCAATGCCACGTTCAGAAACTAGAAATCCTAGGAGCTTGCCAGCCGGAACACCAAAGACACATTTAGTTGGGTTAAGCATCATCTTATAGACCTAGAGATTATCAAAGGTTTCCTTTAAGTCGCCCAAAAGGGTCTCCTTCTTCCTAGATTTGATCACGATGTCATCTACGTAAGCATGGACGTTGCGGCCAATCTGACTATGAAGGCAGTTCTGCACACATCGCTATCAGTCGCCTGGGCACTCTTGAGCCCAAAAGGCATAGATACATAACAAAAAGCCCCGAAAGGTGTAATAAAAGCCGTCTTCTCTTGGTCTTTAACCGCCATCTTGATCTGATGATAGCCTGAGTAAGCGTCCAAGAAACACAAGCTTTCACAACCCGCCGTAGCATCAATGATTTGATCAATACGAGGGAGGGCAAAGGATCAGCCGGGCAAGCCTTATTAAGGTCCGTGTAGTCCACACACATACGCCACATGCCGTTCTTCTTGAGCACCAGCACCGGGTTAGCCAACCACTCCGGGTGAAAAACCGCAAGAATGAAACCCGCTGCCAAGAGCCGGGCAACTTCTTCCCCAATGGCCTTGCGTCCCTCCTCATTGAACCGCCGTAGAAACTGCTTAATTAGCTTAAACTTTGGATCCACATTAAGGTTGTGCTCAGCGAACTCTCTTGATACACCCAGCATGTCAGAAGGTTTCCATGCGAAGATGTCCCGATTCTCATAGATGAATTCGATGAGCGTGCTTTCCTATTTGGGATCCATGTGAGCTCCAATGATGAATTGTTTGGATGAGTCACCTGGAGTGAAATCTACCGCCTTAGTATCATCCGCTAAAAACTTAAGGGGCAGCTGAACCTCCGTGGTAGGCTTTTTCAGTGGGGTCATATCCTCCGGGTCAACATTCTCTTTGTAAAATTTAAGCTCCTCGTGAGCGCAACTGGACTCGGCGTAAGCCGCATCTCCTTCCTCACACTCGATGGCCGTCTTTCGGTCACCATGAATAGTAATGGTACCTTTTAAGCCGGGCATCTTGAGCTATAGGTATACATAGCAAGGCCTAGCCATTTATTTTGCGTAAGCCAGACGTCCAAACAGTGCATGATAAGGACTCTTGATTTTTACCACCTCAAACCACAAGGACTCCACCCTATAGTTATATTCGTCGCCAATGGCCACTTCCAAAGAAATCCTGCCCACCGGATACGCCGACTTGCCTGGCACCACACCATGAAAAACGGTGGACGAGGGTTTTAAATCTTTGTCTAGCAATTTCATCTGCCGAAAAGTATCATAGTAGAGGATATTAATACTGCTGCCTCCATCCATTAACACTTTATTTACCATATACCCTCCCACTTGGGGGGCCACAACCAAAGCCAGCCGCCCTGGATCATCGACCCGCGGCGGGTGATCCTCCAGGCTCCATGTTATATCATATTCAAACCATCGTAAATACTGTGGTAGGGCTGGTGCAACCGCATTGACCGCCTGCTTGCGCAACTTCTGATCCCTTTTGTTGAGGCTGGTCGTGAAAACATGATACTGACCGGAGCTGAGCTGCTTTGGATTACTCTGATAACCAGACTAATTTTGCTGTTGCTAATTGTTGTTACCAGGATGCTGCTGGTGTCCTCCTTGATTACCTTGACCTGGGTGACCAGACCCTGAACCGCCGGACCCAAAACCGGCCCCTGACCCGCCATGTCCAGAGCCGCCCGGCGGGCCATTGTCCTGATTATTGGGATGTGTAAAGTGATTCTTAAGTTTTTGCATGAAACGGCACTCCCCCCATGTGTGATTTGCCGGCTTATCTGGCTGGCCGTGATCCGGACAAGGACCCTTCAGCGCCTCCTCCAAATTAAAGGCAGGCTTGTATTTATTAAAAGGTGGCCTAAACCTTCTGTTGCCCTTGGGGTGATTTTGATTGGTACTTGCATTGGCCACCAGTTCTGACCTGACCTCAGGATTCTTACGTTTTCTCTGGCTATTGTTGTTTGCCGTACCCTTGCTCTGATTGCCCTTCTTGTCTTGGCTGACCTTTGTGAGAGCCGTCATGAGCTCTCCCATGTCCTGACATGTATGCTTGAGCCGGCCAAGCTTCTGCTTTAACGGGACAAAGTGGCAATTCTTCTCTAGGATCAGTACTGCCTGAGCCGCCGTGATCTGTTCCGAAGAGTGGATGATGGTAGAGACCCGCCGTACCCAATGATGAGCTGACTCATTCTCCTGTTGAACACAGTGATCAAGATCCACGATGATCATGGGCTGTTTACGCGTTCCTTGAAAGTTTTTAATGAATCTGGCTCTCAGCTCTGCCCATGAGTCGATGGTATTGGGTGGCAATCCCTTTAACCATGTGCGGGCCAGCCGTTCAAGTATCATGATGAAGTATTTGGCACAAACCGCCTCACCGACGTCCAGCATCTCCATGGCTAGTTCATAACTTTCCACCCAAGCCTCTGGGGGTAAATCAACGGTGTAATTTGGAACCTTGCGGGGCCCTTTGAAATCCTTTGGCAGCCGCTCACTCTACAGAGCTGGTGATAAACATGACACCCCCCACTCTGGTGGTTCCTCTGACACCTACTGACACAGATGGCGCGGGCTCCTGGTGAGCCGCCTCGGCTAAAGCTGTCACCTCTTGCTGTCCTCTTGTATCCATAGTCGGCCGATGACCCATTGGAATCTCTCGGTGCCGGTTGCTACTGGAACCCGTCGGCGACTCGTAGCACCGGCTAAAACTCCGGCTAGGGAGAGGGGTTGAATGAACACGACTCCAGCTGTAGGTGTATTTTTCCTGCTGGTCCATCATCGTCTACAAGTATCCAATGGTGTTTCGCACATCCTCCGCAAAGGGCGCTTCATCCGGAATAGGAATTGTTTCGAGCCGGGTGGCTGCTGCCACCATATTCTCTGCCGGGTTAGAATAATGACCCGCCGGTGTTGGAAAGGCCACAGGCAAGGCCTGATTTTGCCGGGTCGGCTGAGTCACTGGCCGAGCCGCCGGGCGGCTTCCAGGTGCATCCGCTGTTCGCTCTGTCCCTGGCGTGTTGAAGAGGTTTCTTGCCGAATAACGTCCCGGCAGACGGGATTGATGCCTCATCCGATGAACCGCGACTGTCGATTGTTGCTCCAGTCCGAGACGGAAAGCGTCTGTCTTGATGTGTTCTGCCTCTTGCTCCATCTGGGTTTTTAACTCAGCCATCCTCTGCTGCTCTTCCGCTATCCGGTCCTTGATCCTTGCAATCTCCAAGTTCCTAGCCGCTTGATTGTCTGGTGTAACGTCAGTAGCCATTAGGGCCACGAGCTCGTCCATCAGCTCCAAAAGAACTTGAGACGGCGGCGGCGGGTTATCGCCTGAGGTGGTGGCCCCTGCGGGCGTACTATTCGTGCCTGGGACTGACCCCACCATGAACATGGCAGCATGAACCGGTGGTCCAAGATCGTCCACCTCAGAGCAATCCGACTCAGGGCAGAGCTCATCAAAGCTCCCGAGCCCGCCATTGTGAAGCCTGCAGACTAATTCTGTTTCTCCGCTTGAAGATTCGTACTTCGAGTAAACGAGAGTTTCCTGTGATCCGGAAGCTTCCAGATCCATACCTTGAGTAAAGCTCACGAATATGTGCTTCCGGCCCGGGCTAACGCGGGCAGGTTGCATGCTATGAGCAGGTTGCAGACGCCGAGCTGGCTCGACGAGGTTGGTGCAGACGTCCGGCCCGGGTGTTGCTCCATCAACTTTTTCGATGAACACGTGGATCCCACCGAATGGAACCCGGAAGCCATACTCCACAGAGCTGACATCAAGCCCCCATCCGGTGTCGTTGATGTAGAGCCGACCGCGGAGACTCTTGCTCATTCTACCAACCACGTATCCCTCTAGCCCTGGAAGAGAGCCCTTTGAGAACTCAACACCACCAAGCGCAAGCCCCACGGTGGGCGCCAACTGTTGTGGTTTTGTCACGATAGATGTCCGGGTAAACGGACTTCGGTTCGAGGCCATTGCTAACGTGATGGACTCAAAGGGGTTGATAGGGATGAGAGACACAGATTTATCCAGGTTCGGCCCCTCAACTCGAGGTAATAGCCTACGCCCTGCTTGTGTTTGTATTGCTTGATGTATCGATTACAAGGGAGCTGAAGCTTGATCTAGTATTCAATAACCTGATCTCTAAGTTGCCCCAGGTCTGCCCTTATATAGGAGATCTAGACCACGGGTCATACAATTGGTAACCGACTCTCATTGTCTATCTGAGTCTTCCTCTATCTTCTTGTCCAAGTTGTCCACGGGCGGCTTACACACCCGGTTCTTCTGGGCCACTGTCCGGCTCACCTTATGAGCCGCCAAGCTTCCTGGGCTTTAGGACCACCGGCTCACCTTGGGCCAGTGTACGATCCGCCAAGCATAACCCGGAGCCCTTAGGGTGGGTCATACCGCGGGGTTATATCCCCAACAATTTGCGACGCTAAAAACCAGTGAGTCTAAAATCCATAAAGAGCATCAAGTGTTGATGGTCAATAAAATCACTAGTTTCAAGAAGAATGGAAAGGGCAAGAAGGGTAACTCCAAGAAGAGTGGCAAATCAGTTGCCCCTCCGATGAAGAAACCCAAGACTGGACCCAAACCAGACCCTGAGTGCTTTCATTGCATGGGAACTGGTCATTGGAAGTAAAACTGCCCCAAGTATCTGGCCAACAAGAAGGTGGCCAACACCAAACAAGGTATATATGATATACATGTTATTGATGTGTACCTTACCAACTCTCGTTGTAGTGAGTGGGTATTTGATACCGGTTCGGTTGCTCACATTTGCCACTTAAAATAGGAGCGTCGGAATAGATGAATGCTAGCTAAGGATGAAGTGACAATGCGCGTGGGAAATGGTTCCGAGGACAATGTGATCACCGTCGGCACACTCGCTCTTTGATTACCATCGGGATTAGTGATGAACTTGAATAATTGTTATTTAGTGACTCCGTTAAGCATGAACATTATATCTGGATCTTGTTTATCGTGAGACAATTATCCATTTAAATCAGAGAATAATGGTTGTTCTATTTATATGAGTAATATCTTTTATGGTCATGCACCCACTGTGAGGGGTTTATTCATATTGAATCTCGATAGTGATGATACACATGTTCATAACATTGATGCCAAAAGATGTAGAGTTGATAATGATAGTACAACTTTCTTGTGGCACTACCATTTAGGTCATATTGGTGTAAAATGCATGAAGAAGCTCCATGCTGATGGACTTTTGGAGTCACTTGATTTTGAATCACTTGACACATGTGAACCATGCCTCATGGGCAAGATGACTAAAACCCCGTTCTCTGGAACAATGGAACGCGCAAGTGACTTGTTGGAAATCACACATACTGATGTGTTCGATCCAATGAGTATTGAGGCGCGCGATGGATATCGTTATTTGCTCACCTTCACTAATGAATTAAGTAGATGTGGGTATATTTACTTAATGAAGCACAAGTCTGAAACATTTGATAAGTTCAAGCCATTTCAGAGTGAAGTTGAGAATCATCGTAACAAGAAGATTAAATTCCTATGATCTGATCGAGGAGGAGAATATCTGAGTTATGAGTTTGGCAGTCACTTAAGAAAGTATGGAATTGTTTCACAATTGACACCGCCTAGAACACCACAGCGTAATGGTGTGTCCGAACGTCGTAATCGAACCTTATTAGATATGGTGCGTTCTATGATGTCTCTTGCCGATTTGCACCTATCATTTTGGGATTATGCATTAGAGACAGCTGCATTCGCTTTAAATAGGGCACCATCGAAATCCGTTGAGACGCCGCCATATGAACTGTGGTCTGTCAAGAAGCCAAAGTTGTCGTTTCTTGAAGTTTGGGGATGTGATGCTTATGTCAAAAAGCTTGAGCCTGAAAAGATGGAACCCAAAGCAGAGAAATGCGTCTTCATAGGATACCCAAAATAGATAGTTGGGTATACCTTCTATATCAGATCTGAAGGCAAAGTGTTTGTCACTAAGAACGAAACATTTCTTGAGAAAGAGTTTCTCTTGAAAGAATCGAGTGGGAGGAAAATAGAACTTGATGAGGTTATTGAACCTTTACTTCAACCAGAGAGTAGCGCAATGCAGAAAGATGTTTCTGTAGAGCCTGCATCATTTGAAAAGGAAGTTAATGATGATTATCATGAAGCTTTGGATCAAGTTTCTATCAAACCTCATAGGTCGACAAGGGCGCGTGCTGATCCTGAGTGGTACGGAAACCCTTTCTTAGAGGTCATGTTGTTGGACAACGATGAACCTACGAGATATGGAGAAGCAATGATGGGCCCGGATTCTGAGAAATGGTTAGAGGCATTGAAATCCGAGATGGGATCCATGTATGAAAACAAAGTATGGACTTTGGAAGTATTACCCGAGGGACAAAAGTCCATTCAGAACAAATGATCTTTAAGAGGAAGACGGACGTGGACGGTAATGTCACCGTCTACAAAGCTCGACCTGTGGCAAAGGGTTTTTCACAAATTCAAGGAGTTGACTACGATGAGACCTTCTCACGTGTAGCGATACTTAAGTCCGTCACAATCATGTTAGCAATAGCTGCATATTTCGACTATGAAATTTGGCAGATGGATGTCAAAACAATGTTCCTTAACGGTTTCCTTAAGTTAGAGTTGTATATGATACAACCGGAAGGTTTTGTCGATCCAGAGAATGCTAACAAAGTTTGCAAACTCCAGCAATCAATTTATGGACTGGTGCAAGCATCTCGGAGTTGGAATCTGCGCTTTGATGAGGTGATCAAAGCGTTTGGGTTTATACAAGTTTACGGAGAAGCTTGTATTTACAACAAAGTGAGTGAGAGCTCTATAACGTTTCTAATATTATATGTGGATGACATATTGCTGATTGGAAACAATATAGAAATGCTGGAAAGCATGAAGGAATATTTGAACAAGAGTTTTTCAATGAAGGACCTAGGAGAAGCTGCTTTCATATTAGGCATTAAGATCTATAGAGATATATCGAGACGCTTAATAGGACTTTCACGGAGCACATACCTTGATAAAGTTTTGAAGAAGTTCAAAATGAATCAGTCCAAGAAGGGGTTCTTGCCTATGTTACAAGGTGTGAAGTTGAGGAAGACTCAATGCCCAGTGACTGCAAAAGACAGAGAAAAGATGAGTGTCATCCCCTATGCTTCAGCCATAGGCTCGATCATGTATGCGATGGAGTGCACAAGACCCAATTTCAGCCTTGCCGGAAGTATGGTCGGAAGGTTTCAAAGTGATCCAGGAATGGAGCACTGGACAGCGGTGAATAATATCCTTATGTACGTGAAAAGGACTAAGGAAATGTTTCTTGTTTATGGAGGTGATCAAGAGCTCATCATAAAGGGTTACATCGATGCAAGCTTTCACACTCATCTGGACGACTCTAAGTCACAAACCGGATAAGTATTTATTCTCAATGGGGGAGCAGTAAGCTGGTGCAGTTCCAAGCAGAGCGTGGTAGCTGATTCTACATGCGAAGCGGAGTACATCGCAGCCTCGGAGGCAGCAAAGGAAAGTGTCTAGATGAAGGAGTTCATGATAGATCTTGGAGTAGTGCCCAGTGCACTAAATCCAATGGATCTGTTCTGTGACAACACTGGTGTCATTGCTGTGGCCAAGGAACCAAGGTTTTACAAGAGGACCAGACACATAAAGCAACGCTTCAATTCCATCCGCTAGTACATCAAGGAGGAAGACATAAAATATTTGCAAAGTGCACATGGATCTAAATGTTGCACATCCATTGACTAAACCTCTTCCAAGGGCTAAACATGATCAACACCAGAACTGTATGGGTGTTAGATTCAATACAATGTAAATCACATAGTGATGTGAGCTAGATTATTGACTCTAGTGCAAGTGGGAGACTGTTGGAAATATGCCCTAGAGGCAATAATAAATGGTTTTTTATTATATTTCCTTGGTCATGATAATCGTTTATTATCCATTCTTTACTTGTATTGATTGGAAACACATTGCATGTGTGGATACATAGACAACACTGTGTCCCTAGTATACCTCTAGTAGACTAGCTCGTTGATCGAAGATGGTCATGGTTTCCTCGCCATGGACATAATATGTCATTTGATAACGGGATCACATCTTTGGGAGAATGATGTGATGGACAATAGCCAGACTATAAACATAGCATATGATCGTGTCTGTTTATTGCTATAGTTTTCTGCATGTCAAGTATTAGTTTCTACGACCGTGAGATCTTGCAACTCACTGACACCAGAGGAGTACCTTGTGTGTATCAAACGTCACAATGTAACTAGGTGACTATAAAGATGCTCTACAGGTATCTCTAAGGGTGTCTGTTTAGTGGGCATGGATCAAGACTGATTTTTGTTACTCCGTGTGACGGAGAGGTATCTCAGTGCCCACTTGGTAATACAACATCACAACCAACCTTGCAAGCAATGTGGCGAAATTGTTAGCCACGGGATCTTGTATTATGGAACGAGTAATGTGACTTTCCGGTAAAGAGATTGAACTAGGTATAGAGATACCGACGATCGAATATCGGGCAAGTAACATACCGAAGAACAAAGGAAACATCATACGAGATTAACTGAATCCTTGACATAGAGGTTCAACCAATAAATATCTTCGTAGAATATGTAGGAACCAATATGGGCATCCAGGTCCCACTATTGGTTATTGACCGTAGAGGTTACTCGGTCATGTCTACATAGTTCTCGAACCCATAGGGTCTGCACACTTAACATTCTGTGACGTTTCGGTAGTATAGAGTTATGTATGGTGGTGACCGAAGGTTGTACAGAGTCCCGGATGAGATCCCGGACGTCACGAGGAGTTCTAGAATGGTCCGGAGGTAAAGATTGATATATATATATATATATATATGAAAGTGGTGTTTGAACTCCGAAAAAGTTTTGGGCATTTCCAGTAGTGTACCGGGAGTGACGAATGGGTTCCGGGGGACCACCAAGTGGGGCCCACACACCCCAAGAGGCCACATGAGCCTTAGTGGTGGCGCACCAGCCCCTGGTGGGCTGGGCAGCCAGCCCAAGAACGCCTATGCCCTGGAGGAGGAGTAGGGTCCAAGTAGGAAAGGAGTCCTACTAGGAGTCCACCTCCCTTGTGGGAGGTGGACTCCTCCCCTCTAGCTTCGGCCTAAGCCCTCCTTGTAGGAGGGGCTAGGCTTCCTCCTCTCCTCTCCCTCCTATATATATACTAAGGGTTTTTGAGAGCATCCCCCAACCCTTATTTGCCACGTGCTGCCCTCTTCTTCCTCTTGATCATTTCTCCTCTAGATTAGTTCGGCGGAGCTCGGCGAAGCCCTGCCGGATTAGTTCACCACCACCGCCACCGCACCGTTGTGCTGTCGGAGAAGTCATCTACCTATCCGCTCCCTATTGATGGATCAAGAAGGTGGGGATCATCATCGAGCTGTACGTTTGCTGAACGTGGAGGCACCATCCGTTCGGTGCTAGATCAGGACGGATCATGATTCGATCGCGGGACGCTCGACGATTTGTATCGCGAAGACGTTCGACTACATCAACCACGTTTCTTAACGCTTCACGCTTAGCGATCTACAAGGGTATGTAGATCCACTCTCCCTCTCGTAGATGCTCATCACAATGGATAGATCTTGCGTGTGCGTAGGAATTTTTTGTTTCCCATGCAACGTTCACCAACAATGTTTATCCCCATTGAAAACATAACCTATTTGTCATCAATCACCAAAAAGGGGGAGATTGTTAGTGCATCTAGTTCCCCTTAGTGATTTTGGTGTATTGAATACTTATAGGTTAAGGAACTAATGTGTTTGTGAGTATACAAAGGTTCTATAGGTCGATGAGGAGTTTGATATATTTAGAGATTATAGACACCTAAAAATTAATGTCTTCAGCTGAAGACTTTGGTGAAGACTTGGCTATTCCCTAAAGACTTTGAAGCTGAAGAATTCGGTGTGACCTTGAAGATATTAACGAGGACTATGAAGCGTGAAGACTTTTGTTTTCGTAGTCTCATTTCCTTTCTCTGAGTCATAGGAAACACCGTACTGTTAAAGGGGGCCGAGGTAATACTAAGGAAAATTTCTAACTAATGCTCAACTCAAAAGCCTCAACCTACCCAATCCTTCGAGAGAAGCTTTGGAAATCTCTTATGGTTTAGTCAAGTTCTTCAGTGACAGAGACGATGTTATTCTGGTCTGTGAGGAAATTGGTCTAACTAAGGAGTTAGGATCTTGCTAGTGCGAATTGCCTACAGTGAGGAATATGATAAGCCCTGAGGAATTTGATAGTTCAAATTCCGACCGTTGCTGTGCTTTGTGCCAGCTATCCCCAATCATCTTATCCATATAACGTTCATATAATTGGGGGGCATTTATGTCTTATCATGTCAGGTTGCACCCTGGCTATAAACAACCGCCCCCACAACCACTAGTTGGTTGGCTGCTCGGAGAAAGAACTTGACACTTGTCATTTGAGAGCAACCTGAGGAAAAACCCCCAAACCAAAACACCAAACCCAAAGTGATTGAGCATCACTAAAGAGATTATTCCTCAGTGGAAACGATGATTTTTACCTTTGAAGACTGTGCATCTTCCAGACGGTTAGCACATCATGGTCTAGTGCATCCAGCAGTAAATTGTGGATCGCCAGGTGACCAGTTTGTGATGGTTTTGGAAGTCTACCCTAAATACTTACCACGAGTGTTGGGCGAGGACTATGTGACCTTAGCTTAAGGAGAATACGGTAAGGACTGTGTGTCCTCTGGTTTAAATACCAGGCCGCTCCAAACCAGACTTACGACTATCACAGCAGTTGGAACTGGGTCATCAAATCATTGTCTTCACCAAGCTACCTGATTCCATTTCCTCAACCCTTCTATTTCCTTGTATACATGTTGATGAAATTGTTCATTACTGTTTGAAGAATTTGATTGAAGACTTTCTTAATTTCCTCACCTCAAATTCTTCAGTCACCTTGTTCTTCACCTGCTTATCCTATATCACGCTACCTATAATCTATGCATGCTTTATTTCATCATGATGACTATGCTATTGCTATATTTCTCATGCATTGAGTACTTATTCTACGGCTAGTAGTTCATCACATTTCAAATTCCTCAAGTTGAAATTCCTTAGTGATGAATTTGTAAAAATTGCCTATTCACCCCCTCTAGTTGATGTAATGCACTTTCAAGGATAACGTTTCTTTAGCTGTTGTGAAGTGGTTTCGGTTCTGGACTTGTTTTGTTCTGAGTCTATTTGCACTGGTGGCGAACTTTGACGCCCAGTGTGTGTAATATGCTATCATGTTGTTGCCTTTATTTGCACTGGTGGCGAACATTAATGCCTAGTGGATGTAATGTGTGTAATAGTCGTAATGGCCTATCGTAAGTTTCTTGCTTATTTATTTGCTATTAGCCACTATAGTTTTATTTCCGCGGTCTGCTAATAGGCTATAATTATCATGGGCCAGATACGTATCATGGTAACGATGGGCCTCGTACTGGCCATAGGAAGCATATGCCGTATAGGGGACATACTATTCGTGTGCAACATGTGGGCCGTAATAACTATGGCCTGCAAACATGCCAAAACAAAAGATTGGCCACAAACAGGCCAAAACACCCCATTTATGGGCTCAGAACAAAACAAGCCATTAACGAGACGAACAACATCGCATGCTCAATACTGTCCATAGGTATAAATGCCATTAATGTGCCAAAATTCACGACGAGTGAGAAACAACCCAAAGTATAATGGGTCAATAATGGGCCAAATGTTACCAAGGGTGTTAGAGTTAAGTCCGATAGATCTCGAGTAGGGGGTCCCGAGCTGGTTATCTTAGCTAGATGGTAACAAGATGAACATGAGAGAGGATGTTTACCTAGGTTTGGGCCCTCTTGAAGAGGTAAAACCTACTTCTAATTTTGTTGTATTGATTGTGTTGGAATACAAAGTACATGATGATCTACCTCAAGATCGTATGTGAATGTCTAATTCTCTACCCCATGCTCAAAACCTTTGGGCTTATCTAATGACCGGGGTACCTAGGGTTACATGTAGTCGGTTACAACTAGGGATAAACATGCCGAAGATTCAAACAAGTCTTAATGTATGCGCCAGGTATTTGGAGGATTCCATCTTGAGTACGCCTTGGGGAATAGTAGCCTTGGCCCATTCACTGATGATCTAGGAGTCCTTGGCCCGACCCACTATGATGTGATTGATGTGCTTAGAACCCCCTAATTCGGGACACCGTCGGTAGCCCCTAAACTGGTCTTCAAGCCGATGACATCAAACTCCTCGGAGTGTCTTCGTCTTGAGTCTTCGGCTTTGTAGGTGAGTTTGACAAACTTGATGTGCCGTCTTAATTATGTGACCGAGGACTCCCTTGGATTTGATGTCTCTTCTAGATTTATTTGGATGCTCTTGTTCAGCACCCCCTCGACTGCAGCTATGTTTTCCTTTTATTCGAGTCCGAACAGTTAGATACTTAATTAGCTTGAGGAGGTCCAACCCACATTCCTCGAGATGAGTTTATATTATTGGCTAGATCCGAGGACCCTACAATCCTTAGGATGCTTAACAATAAATTCTCGTAGGGCTAGCACAGGTGGGTCGATTGAATGTGCTCTAACAAATTTTTGATTGAAAATCGAGCTGTTGCCTCGCACTATAGAACTAAAAGGTCCCTTCAATGGTCATTATGCCAATTTTCCCGTGGCTCGAGGACATTTCCATTGGCACGTCCCGTCAATAAAGGATGGTGCTCTGGATTTTCGGTTATACTATTTAACGAAATATGATGAACCACACATGCATATGATGCTCGTCATGGTTGGGAAGTGGCAAAATTTCTGCACCATATAGTGTCCCTTGGTATTTTTACATATCCATAAAAGGAGATGGACGTGCCTAATCCATCCTACGGTTCCTCATTGATCCAAACACTAAAAACTGCCCAATCTCTAGCGCCCAGCGAAGCCAAATCCCACCTTCCATCCTGCTCCCACCTCCTCTCCATCCTAGGGAATGGCTGGCCAAGGAAATGGAAAGGAAGCCATCGCAGAGGCGGCTGAGGAGAATGCAACTAGCAAGAGGGGCCTCCGAATGAGCTCTGTTGTCATCATCGTCGACAACATCGCTGACGGTGACATGGACTAGGGGGTACCCACCATGTCGTCTCCCGACCTGGTGGGTCGAGCCAAGGACCCCCATGGTGGTTCACTAATGGGCCACTTCGGGCAGCCCAGGATGCATACAAGGAAGATTCCAAAAAACTTGGCATAGAAGACAAGGACTCCTCTAAATCCTAGGCCATCGGTACATTATATAAGACGATGACAGGTTAGTCAATAGCCAATCTCATATTAATTAGAACAATCTCGTGGTAGATAACCGTACTCTATACTATCCCCATATCAATATGTGACACCCTCATTTTTATCGTACGCTAATCATACATGCAAAAGCGCACGATCAAGATTAGGGACTCATGGGATGATATCACAACACAACTTTAGAAACACATTAAAGTCATACAAGCTTCATATTACGGGCTAGGGGCCTCGATGGCTCGAATACATAAGCTCGAATACAAACGAGTCAATGGAAGCAACAATATCTAGGTACATGCATAAGTAAAAAAGTTTGCCTTAAGAAGGCTAGCATAAACATAAGCATCAGATCAAGAAGGCAAAGCCTCCTGCCTGGGAGCCTCCTATCCTACTGCTGGTCAAGGGCAACCTCCATGTAGTAGTAGGCTTCATCGGTGTAGTAGTAGTCGTCAGTGGAATCATCTGTCTCCTGGGCTCCATCATCTGATCACAACAATCATACCGAAGGGAAAAGGGGGAGAAAAGTAACCTTGAGTACTCATACAAAGTACTCACAAGACTTACATCAGATCTATGCTAAGTATGGCACATTTTCAAAGGAATGGGGGATATATGTTTGGACTGACTGCAGAAATGCCAAAATACAGGGTAAAGCCTAGCCTATCGAAGACTAGCATCTTGAAGCATCTTGCAGCATTAGAAGAGTGTATAATAGAATATTATAAGTAGCAAGTTATTTAGTACCGCCCAAAGATTCTTCCTCAACTCCCCACGAGAAAGCAATCTTGAAGCCAACATTTCATTTTAAAGTCACCATTCTAGTTGTATTAGATCGGGATACAACTCTGAGCATCCATTACCATGGACACGACTATTAAAATAGATATACATCCCTGCAGGGGTGTACATGTTGGGGAACATTGCATGGGAAACAAAATTTTTCCTATGCTTCACCAAGATCAATCTAGGAGATGAGCATATATGAGAGGAGAGATTGGATCTATGTACCCTTGTAGATCGCTAAGCGGAAGCGTTAAAGAACGCGGTTGATGTAGTGGTACGTCTCCGCGATCCAAATCGCAAGCCGTCCCACAAAGTCCCGATCAAGTGCCGAATGGATAGCACCTCCACGTTCAGCACACGTGCAGCTCGATGAAGATCTCCGCCTTCTTGATCTAGCAAGAGGGAGCGGAGAGGTAGATGGGTTCACCAGTAGGATGATGGCATGACGGCGGTGGTGGTGGAGCTGATCTGGCAGAGCTTCGCTAAGCGGCGCCGAACCAATCTACTAGAGGAGAGGCAATCGGGGAGGGAGGAAGGGCTGCGTCATGACTTAGGGTGTGGCTTCCCTCCTCCATCTCACATATATATAGGGGGAGGGGAAGGGGCGCCCAACCCCTAGGGTTTTCCCCTTGGGCGGCGGCCAAGGGTGGAGGCGCCCTGGGTGGCTTGCCACCCAAGAAAGGTGGCGCCAACCCTAGGGTTGGCCCTCCCACCAACCCCCCAGCCACATGGGACTTGTGGGAGGGGCGGCCAGCCCACCAGGGGCTGGTGTGACCTCTCTCACAGCCCATGTAGGCCTTTGGGGCTGGTGGCCCCTTCCGGTGGACAACCGGGACCCACCCGACACCCCCGGTACGTTATCGGTGACGCCCAAAATTTTCCCGATAACCAACACGAAACATCCAATATATGAATCTTTACCTCCAGACCATTCTGGAGCTCCTCATCACGTCCGGGATCTCATCCGGTACTCCGAACAACCTTCAGTCACCAACACACATAACTCATCTATACCAAAATGTCACCGAACCTTAAGTGTGCAGACCCTGCGGGTTCGTGAACTATTTAGACATGACCGAGACACCTCTACGGTCAATAACCAATAGCGGACTTGGATGCCCAAGTTGGTTCCTACATGTTCTATGATGATCTTTATCGATCAAACTCTATGTCAAGGATTCAGATAATCCCGTATGTCGTTCCCTTTGTTCTTTGGTATGTTACTTGCCCGAGTTTCGATCATCCGTATCTCTATACCTAGTTGAATCTCGTTACCGACAAGTCTCTTTACTCGTTCCGTAATACAAGATCCCGTGACTAACACTTAGTCACATTGCTTGCAAGGCTTGTTGTGATGTCGTATTACCGAGTGGGCCCTGAGATACCTCTCCGTCACACGGAGTAAAAAAATCCCAGTATTGATCCATGCCAACTCAACAGACACCCTCGGAGATACCTGTAGAGCACCTTTATAGTCACCCAGTTACGTTGCGACGTTTGATACACACAAGGCACTCCTCCGGTGTCAGTGAGTTGCATGATCTCATGGTCATAGGAATACATACTTGACATGCAGAAAACTGTAGCAATAAACTGACACGATCATATGCTACATTCATAGTTTGGGTCTTGTCCATCACACCATTCTCCTAATGATTTGATTCCGTTATCACATGACATCTCATGTCCATGGCTAGGAAACCTTGAGCATCTTTGATCAATGAGCTAGTCTATTAGAGGCATACTCGGGACATGGTGTTGTCTATGTATCCACACATGTATCTGAGTTTCCGATCAATACAATTATAGCATGGATAATAGACGATTATCATGAACAAGGAAATATGATAATAACCAATTTATTATTACCTCTATAGCATATTTCAAATAGTCTACCACTTGCACTAGAGTCAATAAGCTAGATCACATCACCATGTGAGTTACATTGTTATGAATCTAACACCCAATGAGTTCTGGGGCTCAATCATGCTTTGCATGTGAGAGAGGTCTTTAGTCAATGAGTCTATTACATCCAGATCCGTGTGTACTTTGCAAATCTCTATGTCAAACTGTAAACACTGCTAGCACACTGCACTTGGAACTATTCCAAATGGCTGCAACACTATACATATCCGGATTGCTACTAAGAGTCATCCGGATCGGTGTTAAAGCTTGCATCAACGTACCCCTTTACGACGAAATCTTTATCACCTCCATAATCGAAAAATGTTTCCTTAGTCCTCTAGTCACTAAGGATAATCTTGACCGCTGTCCAGTGATCCACTCCTGGATCACTCTTGTGCCCCTTGACAGACTCATGGCAAAGCACACACAGGTGCGATACACATATGGCATACTATATAGAGCCTATGGATAAAGCATAGGGGACGACCTTCGTTGTGGGAACCCTGACTCATAAGTCGAGATCACCGAATGCACGTTTACAGTGATCCCAGAGATCAATGCTCACTGAACACACAGAAGCTAAATAACAAGAGTCTTAAATCCACACTAAACGTCTTACACAAATAACGACCACGAAGGTCTTAGTCTTACATAGATAGGGACACACGGGCCAAATACTTAAATAGAACAAGCACTGGAAATCTTGGTCGAAAGCATGAACCCATGCCATCTGCCGTAACCTACAGGCATTCTGACTGGGAAGCGTCCTAGTTCGCATGTACGTCTCCAATGAACTCTTCAACATACTCTTGTTCTTCCATGCGTGGCCAATTAAATAACCAGTGGCAAGCCAATGAGTACTTTGAATGTACTCGCAAGCAACCCAAGTTGTGGAACATCGTAGCAATGATGCATGATATATCACTAAGTAGGTGATTTTGCGGAAAGCTAATTTGAATGCAAATGTCATGATCAAATAACTAGTGAGCATGCATCAACAATTAGCAAATATCCATATGAACAAGTTACAGATATCAACATAAGTAGAGGTTGAACACCTTGTGTTCATTCATCGTGCTAAGTCATCGGACTTAGGTCACTTCCCATGCTAAGTCATCAGACTTAGGTCACTTCCCATGCTAAGTCATCAAACTTAGTTCAGGTACCATCTGTGTCTCATACACACCCACACACCCATTGTGAAAGCATTTGACGTAGCACAAGAGCGGTCATCCAACTGTCCATGACCCTAGACATAGCTCTTCGAATAGTTTTACACTCTACAGAGGTTGCACACTTTACTCACAAGACTCGGGGAACTTCCGTGTCATCCACGACTCGCGGTATATAACATACCCGAGGTAAGCACCCGAACAATGCCTTTCCCCTAGCGATACTAAACAAAGAGTCCACTCGATTGGTACCCAGCCCTCATGATGTACATCACACGAGCCTCGCTCTAATCGTACCATCCATGAGGGGACCAACGGTGTGCCCGCTGCCTGTGAAGACAACGCATGATCATACGTACCGATACGACCCCGTATCGAGAGTGACCAAGCCACTCCCGCCACTAGTAATGCGGGCTCCTTGCCAGTACCCACCAAGGTAATCAATAAAGCCCTGTCCCATAAGGGGTATCGTGGTTGCGCATGTAAGGTTGGAGTAACGCTCGCAACTTACACCAATCCGTTTTCGAAAACCACATCACTGTCTTGTCCCAGCACACCACTTCTTGTCCCAGCACAACCCTCATAAGGTGGTAGGGTCATGCACGATGCAAGTGTCAATGGAGAAGTACCAGAGGCATCGCAACGAAAGGGGGACACCACATCACAAGATCAAATATGATGAAAGTAAAGTGCTATATGACAGGCAATAAAATGGTTTCTTCTCATGGTCAAAGGGCTGCTTGCCTGGCTCAACAAAGTCTCCGGGGTCTTCGAAGTCTTCGGGTCCAACTTCTTCGTCAACCGCGCAATCTATCGTCGCGAAATAAAGCGGTAAAAATAAGCAATCACACAAAACAGAGCACTCAATCTACTACCAAAAATGTTAACCTACTCCGATAAATACTAAATGTCATACTAAAAATATTCTCCTAGGGTTTGTTGTGAAAAACATTTTAGAAATTAAATAACAGAGGCAAAAAGGTGCCTAAATATAGGCTTTAAAATAAAACAGTACTAAAAATATTTTCAAACATTTTTAAAACTGGCACTAATAAATTCTAGGGATTATTTCAAGATTTTAGGTGGAAGAATTATTGGCATTAGATTAAATTTGGGCCCTGTGGGATTTTTGCAAATTCCCACAGAAAAGGAAAAAAGAAAAAGGAGAAGAAATGGCCACTGGACCGGGGCCACTAGCGGCTAAAGGCTAGGCCGGCCCAACTGGCCAGCCAGCCGGCATCGCGCGCGGTCAGGTTCAAGCCTGATACGCGGGGCCTGGTTTCCAGTGACACGAGGGGAGAGAGAGAGAGCGCAGGAGAGAGGAAGAGAGGCCGACAGGTGGGGCCCACATGTCGGGTCCTTCTCCTACCTCGGGGCAGAGAGGGGAGAAGCTCACCGGGGATGGCATGGGGCACGACGGCGATAGGAGATGGCGGAAACGGACTCGCGGCGGAGATGGCTTCGGGAGGAGGTCGTCCTGGCCATTCCAGGCTGCAAAGAAGACAGGGACGAGGGGGAAATGCGTCAGGAGGGCAAGGGGAGACCGACTGGAGAGAAATGGGGACCGGAGGGGGACGCTACCAAGAGATTGGCAACGAGGTCACTGCAGTGGTCCTCGGCTCAATCCCGAGCGCAGGGGCCAGCAGAGGTTTCCAGAGCATGCAGGGGGGCTACAAGGGAGAGGAGAGAGTGTCCAGAGGGGAGAGAGAGCTCGGGGAGGACTTTAATTAGGCGGCCCTCGGTCCACCGAGCTCGGGTGCACCCGTGAGCTTGTGGCCGGGGCCAGAGGCCATGTGAGAGAGAGGGGACGAGTCAGGGGCGCTCCTGGGAGTGGTCTAGGCCGAGGGGGGAGGAGAGAGAGGCAGGGGAGCACGCGTGTGCGAGCCCCATGGTTGGCCGGCTTGGGCGGCTGCGGCGCATGCGAGGAGGGCCAGAGGAGGGGAAGAGAGGAGGGGCCCGACATGGTGGCGTGGCGCGGCCGCCGAGGCCGACCATCTGGCGAGAGGGGGGAGCTTGAGGTGGTCGGGGCCATGAAGTGGCCAACGGCTACAGTGCTTGTCGGCACTGTAGCACACTCCAGAGCACGCGTTTGTCATGCCACGGCATGCCAATGGCGTCTTCTGCGTGGCCTCTGATGCCTAGGGGATCTAGGGGGAGCTAACAAAGAAGAATAGGCCATGGATGCTCTGGGATGCGTTAGGAGAGAAGGAAGGCTGGGAGAAAGGGAGAAAAACTACTGTTCAGAGGGGTAAAATGAAGGTTTTACCCCTCTTGCCCATGGAGTCTTGGCCAAGAAAAATTACTGGAGGTAGCCAGTAACCTAGAGGGGTTGTGGTAAGAAGCTGGGGGCAAGGGTAAAAGGGAATGGGGGTGAAAAAGCTAGTTTTATAAAATCACCAGAAGGTATTTGATGGAGTTTTGGGCAAGAAGATGTTTCCAACTTACTGAGATATTTACCAGGGTCAAAGGCTAGGTATAAATGAGATGCTTCACCAAATTTGAGCTCAAGGAAAAAAAGCTAACAATGGAGATTTGATGAACCCTAGAAATTGGCAGAATCAGATTTCTGTAGATCCAATGATGCTAGGATTTAACCCTTGATGCACCACTTAGTGTATCATCACTATTTGGCCGTTAGAGCATGAACACAAACTTTGGGGCCAAAGGGGGACACTTCACAATGTAAAGTTGCTCAAATTTGATTCTGGACAGGAATGGTTTTGGGATGGATTGATGAACCAAATCAACTTGCATTGAGATGAAACTTTGCAAGATCATCACTCATGATAGTGTTGACTTGCTGGAATTTCCTAGAATCTATTGAGAATATTTCTTATGGAAATATTCCAAAAGTTTGATCTGAACAGAAAGAGTTTTGGGGGGTTTTGCCTATGATATGATCATGCCCTTGTGTTGAAACTCATATATATGGAAAATATATGTTCACTGAATTTCTCTAAATTTTCTCAAATATTTTCAAAGTATTTAAATAATTTTTTCCTATGAAGAACCATTTCTAGCCTTGAGAAAAAGTCTTTAAATAAAATGTAAAGGTAATCTTTAAAAATAATATTTTGTGGATTTGGGAAGTCATACATATAGTAGGTTTGAAATAAAGCCTTTGGGAAAGAAGGGTCCACTTGATTTTAGGACCTGCAGTGAAATCCTCATTTCAGGGGCGTTTTGGAAACTTAAATTAAATAAATCATTTTTAGTTAAAACAAAATTTAATGAAAATAGTTTTGGGCACTATTCACATGGCATGATCATTAGGCAAGAGGTTTGGGACAGGAAAGATGATGATGAAGTGGAATAGAATCTAGGAGTGCCATAACACAATCAACAAGCAAGCAAACAACATACCAAACAAGCACAAGCACTATGAAAAAGTTTTAGTTGGCTCCAAATTTTATAAACCAAAACATAAAAATGTGCTACAAACATAGGGTGTGATTGACCTTCCCCCCTTACAAGAATCTCGTCCCCGAGATTCCTTGGCTAAGCGCTGAAAAGATAAGGGAACTCCGATCTAAGATAATCTTCATGCTCCTAGGTTGATTCAGCTTCAGTGTGGTTGCTCCACTGGACCTTGAAGTACTTGATGGTGCGGCTCCGGGTGTAGTGCTCGGCTTCATCCAAAATGCGAACTGGCCTCTCATGATAAGTGAGATCTGGCTGAAGATCGATGGCTTGATGGTCGATGTCCTTGTAGAGGTCGGGGCGGTTGGGAACTTGCAGACACTTCCGGAGCTGTGACACGTGAAAGAGGTTGTGCACATCTGACAGCTTGGAAGGTAACTCTAGCTGATATGCAACTTTTCCTCGCCTGTTGGTGATCTTGAAGGGGCCGATGAATCTTGGTGCGAGCTTCGCTTTGACGTGGAAACACTTGTTCCCTTTGAGAGGCGTGACTCGGAGGTAAACATGGTCCCCAACACGGAAACTCATGTCTCGACGGTGAGAGTCGGTGTAGCTCTACTGCATAGTCTTGGCGGTCTCAAGGCGTTCTTTGACAAGTTGAACTTGCTCTTCGGGTTCACAGAGGATGTTTGGCCCAAAAACTAATCCTTCTCCGGTCTCTGACCAATTAAGGGGAGTACGACACTTGCGTCCATACAACACCTCAAATGGTGCCATCTGAAGAGTCGACTAATAGCTGTTGTTGTAGGAGAACTCGGCGAATGGTAGGCAATCTTCCCACTTGTCTCCATATGTTAAAACACAAGCTCGGAGCATGTCTTCGAGTATCTGATTTACTCGCTCTGTTTGCCCATCGGCCTGAGGGTGAAATGCAGTGCTAAAGGAGAGCTTGGTTCCCAACGCTTCTTGGAACCTATACTAGAATCTTGAGGTAAACTAGGTTCCTCGGTCCGACACAATCTCCTTAGGAACCCCGTGGAGGCTCACAATCCGGTTAATGTAGAGGTTGGCCAACCGGTTCCCATTGTAGGTCGTCTTGATAGGAATGAAGTGGGCTACCTTGGTCAGGTGGTCGACAATGACCCAAATGGAATCATGTCCTTTGCTTGACCTCGACAAACCGGTGATGAAATCCATCCCTCCTTTATCCCACCTCCATTCAGGCACTTTGAGGGGCTGCAGTAGTCCAACGGGTCGCTGATGCTCAGCCTTGACCCTCTGGCATATGTCACACTTAGCCACGAACGTGCCTATCTACCGTTTCATGCCATGCCACCAGAATCTTGTCTTGAGGTCTTGATACATCTTAGTTCCTCCAGTGTGGATGGAGTATGGATTGTCATGAGCTTCTTGCAAGATCAGGTTCTTGAGCTCCTCTTTATTGGGTACGTAGATGTGATTCCCGAACCATACAACTCCTTGTTCATCCACTGAGAATCCTGGGGCCTTGCCTGCCCCTATCTTCCTCTTGATGCCTTCAATGCTATCGTGTCCCTTCTGAGCTTCCTTAATCTTATCCATCAAGGTAGGCTTTGCTTTGAGGTTGGTGAGGAATCCTGGTGCAACTAGTTCCAAGCCGAAGCTCTCAAGCTCTCCATACAGGGCGGGTAACCTTTCCTTAATCATATCATTCAAGGAGCAAGCCTTTCTGCTCAAGGCTTCTACTACCACATTGCCTTTCCGGGGTGGTACTGAACACTGAGATCGTAATCCTTGATCAACTCCAACCATCTTCGCTGTCTCATGTTCAACTCCCTTTGAGTGAAGATATACTTCAAACTCTTGTGGTCTATGAATATCTCACATCTCTTCCCCAGAAGGTAATGTCGCCATGTCTTCAAGGCATGAACCACGGCAACCAACTCGAGATCTTGAGTGGCGTAGTTCTCTTCATGCGGGCGTAGCTGTCTGGATAGATAGGCTACAACTCTGCCATCTTGCTTCAGAACACCTCCAAGTACGGTTCTTGATGCATCACAATAAATCACAAACTCCTTGTGAATATCAGGGGTGGCCAAAACTGGGGCTATGGTCAATCTCTTCTTGAGCTCCTCGAAGCTTTCCTTGCACTTAACTGTCCACTGAAACTTCTTGTCCTTCTTCAAAAGCTGGGTCATGGGTCGGGCAATGCTTGAGAACCCTTCCACGAACTTGCGGTAATATCCCACGAGTCCGAGGAAGCTCCTGACTTCCTTCACGGTGGTTGGGGTTTGCCACTCAGTCACGGCTTCAATCTTGGCAGGATCCACTAATAATCCTTCTGCAGTCAACACATGACCCAAGAATCCAACTTCGTGCAGCCAGAATTCACACTTACTAAACTTGGCATAAAGCTGGTGCTCTCGAAGCTTTTCTAGGACCAATCTCAAGTGTTCCTCATGTTCTTCTTCAGACTTGGAGAAGACAAGTATGTCATCAATGAAGACGACAACGAACTTTTCCAAATATTCCATGAAGACTTTATTCATGAGGTACATGAAGTAGGTAGGGGCATTAGTTAACCCGAACGACATAACCGTGTATTCATACAGGCCATACCGGGTTACAAATGCTGTCTTCGAAATGTCTCGGGGTCTGATCTTCAGCTGATAGTACGCAGACCTGAGGTCGATCCTGGAGAACACCTTGGCTCCATTCAACTGATCAAACCGGTCTTCAATCTTGGGGAGTGGGTACTTGTTCTTTATCGTGACCTCATTAAGAGAACGGTAATCGACACAAAGTCTGATAGTTCCGTCCCTCTTTGACACAAATAGAACAGGCGATCCCCAAGGAGAGGCACTGGGGCGAATAAATCCTTTTATGAGCTGCTCTGCCAGTTGCTTCTTCAACTCAGCCAACTCTTCGGATCCCATCCTGTAGGCCTTCTTATAGATGGGCCTTGATCCGGGCATAAGCTCAATGATGAACTCGATGTCTTGATCAGGAGGCATTCCGGGCAGCTCATTGGGAAACACATCCGGGTACTCACATACCACTGGCACTTGATCCAACTCAACTCCCGATAGGCAGTTAGCCTAAGGGGCTTGAGTGGAGGCAGGGTTGGGAACATACTTGACGTCCACTCCTTGGCTGTTGGTCATGGTGACAATCCTCTTGGCATAGTCTAACAAGTCTTGGTGCTTGGTTAACTAGTCCATGCCTAGGATCACATCCAAGCCTTCTGACTTTAGGATGATAAGGTCGGCTAGGAAGTCTACCCCGTTGATGTTAATCTCAACTCCCTTACAACCTATCCCAGACTTCATAACTGATCCTGGGGTTTGTATCAACATACAACTACCCAGGGGTGTAGGTTTCATGCCACTCTCTAGTGCAAATCTTTGGTTGTCAAAAGAATGTGAAGCTCCACAATCAAACAATACTATTGCTGGGGTTGGGTTGACGAGGAACATACCCAGTATGACGTCCGGGTCTTCTTGGGCTTTCTCTACGGTGACGTGATTCACACGACCCTTGCCATTGTTGGGCTGGTTGCGGGGAGCGGGGTTCCTTGGTGGTGCTCCACGGGCTTGACCTTGAGCTGGTGCATTGGCGCGCGGTGCATCTGGCTTCTTGTTGGGACACAACCTAGAGATGTGTCCTAGCTGGACACATCCAAAGCAAGCGACTTGCCTAGGGTGGTTGTTGAAGTTTCTGCCACCGTTGTTGTTATTGGGGTTGTTGTTGTAGGCTGGCCTGGGATTGGCGTACTGCTGAGGCGGGTAGCTCAGACGAGGTGCATGAGGTCTAGCCTCCTGCGGCTGATAGGTTGGCTTGGCTGGGGCTAGCTGCCAGGGGCGAGGCTTTTAGTTGCTTGAGCTTCCCTTGCTGATCATCTTGCGCTTGCGAGTGTCATCTATGGCATGACGCTTGTATTCCAGCATAAGGGCCTTGTTCACCAGGTCGAAGAAGGTATGATAGTCACAGATGATGAGCTAATATTGCAAGACCTGTTGAAGTCCCTCCATGAAGCGTTCCTTCTTGGCAGCCTCTGTGCTGACGTCTTCAGGTGCATACCTTGACAGCAGGTTGAACTTCTGCAGGTACTCCTTGACAGAGCCATTTCCTTGCTTCAGCACTCGGAATTCTCTCTTCTTGATAGCCATGATCCCAGAAGGAATATGGGTAGTGCAGAATCCTTCCTTGAAGTCATTCCACGTGATCACACGTTCCCCTTGCATGACCTTGAATCCATCCCACCAAGCTCGGGCGGTACCTCCAAGGCAGTGAGAGGCATAAATCACCTTCTCATGATCCTCATTGCAGTTGACCAGTGCAAGGAGGTCCTCGTTGGTACGGATCCAGTCATCAGCATCCAATGGTTCAGCAGTATTGGTGAAGGTTGGGGGCGAGTTCCTCATGAAATTAGACAGCGTGGAGCGGCCATTTCCGTTTTTGCCTTGCTGCTGGTTGTTCACGAGTGCCTAAGCCATCTGCTGGATAGCAGCATTGTTGGCTTGGCGCTCCTCCCGGAGAACCTGGAGAAACTGAGCTATGGTCATGTTCTCCGACAGAGGTGGTGGCAGGGGAATGTCGCCTTGTGGCTGCTCCTGGTGTCCTCCTGTGGCTGCTCCTGGTGTCCTCCAGCGTGAGCAGCCCCACCAGCTCCTTGTTCCTGGCTCGAGTTGCCGACTTCAGGGTTGGTGAAGGAGCTGTTGCGGGTTGTAGGCACCATCCTATTTGGAGCAGCCAAGTCAAACAACTGGGACTGACAAGAGGATAAGCAATAACGGTAAAGCGCGCCTAAGGGGGCCGGTCAAGTGCAAGTGTGTTAAAACAAAGGTTGAACCAACAACATATATTAAGATAGCTGATGGAGTCGCTTACATGTTGCCTAAGGCAAAAGCGCGACTTGCATCGGAACACAAACAACAAAACAAACAACAAGCACACATGGTTTCATATGAACCATTACATAGACTCGACTTCGCATGAGGGATACATGACTGATCCTACCCTAGGGGTTCTCGGACTCAGGTGGTGGAGTGCTCGGTCTCGTAGTCACGCTCCTATGGGTCTTCCTCCTGTTCATCATCTGAACGGGCATCGTTCCCGGTCGAAGGGGTCTGGGAACGAGGAGGTCCATCCCGACGACGCTTTGCAGGCGGTGAAGAGCTCACAGTACTCCTTCGCACTCATGCGACGACTACGCGTAGGTGCATCACTAGCTGGGGGTACTCCTCCTTGATAAGCGACAGCTGGTCGTCCCTCAGGGGATCCATCCTTCTTGATCTTGTCTGGTTTCATCTTGGCTTTCCGAAGTACCTCTCCGGCATGGTCAAGTCCATCGTGGAGCTTCACGGACTCCTTCATCAGGTTGTGAACCAGACAATCGGCAGAGATGCTGAAATAGGTTTGGAACCTGAGTGGTGTGCCATCTTGCTTGGTCGGAATAAGCGTCCAACTCTCGCCAAAGTCATCCTTCCTGAAGGGAAGGTAGCAAGTAGCTGGCTCGTCAGCCATATCTAGAATGATGTCTCGAAGGTGCAAGAGATCCTTGCGTGCAGCTGTCTCGACGACAAACATCATGGTCTCCATCTGTGGTTCTTGAGAGAACCAACTAGTCCAGGAGTCGTTTGCCTTCACGACCACATCCATGTGGTACTCCTTCGTGACGACATCGACCTAGTTCTCGTGGTAGAGGAAAATGGGTGGTTGGTGAAACTGGCACTTCTCCAGGCTATCCCCAAGGAGTAAGGGAAATCCGGATGTTAGGAAGGCTTCGGGTACGACGGCCATCTACAAAGGTTTGAAAGGAGGAGAATCAACAAGGTGTTGTGTGAAGCATAGGAGAGGTAAATAGTGCAGAATTCCTAGTTCCAATGCTAGGTGTAGTTTTGAAAACGACTTTTATCCTGTCTAACGTCCATGCTAACTAAGGGCTTCCTACAATCAGGATGGCTCTGATACCAGCTCTATGGGGACCCCGACTCATAAGTCGAGATCACCGAATGCATGTGTATAGTGATCCTAGAGATCAATGCTCACTGAACACACAAAAGCTGAATAACAAGAGTCTTACATCCACACTTAACATCTTACACAAATAACGACCACGAAGGTCTTAGTCTTACATAGATAAGGCCACAGGGCCAAACACTTAAATATAACAAGCAGCGGAAATCTTGATCGAAAGCGTGAACCCATGCCATCTGCCTTAACCTACAGGCATTCTGACTGGGAAGCGTCCTAGTTCGCATGTTCGTCTCCAACGAACTCTTCAACATACACCTGTTCTTCCATGCGTGGCCAATTAAATAACCAGTGGCAAGCCAATGAGTACTTTGAATGTACTCGCAAGCAACCCAAGTTGTGGGACATGGTAGCAATGAGGCATGATATAGCACTAAGTAGGTGATTTTGTAGAAAGCTAATTTGAATGCAAATGTCATGATCAAGTAAATAGTGAGCATGCATCAACAATTAGCAGATATCCATATGAACAAGTTACAAATATCAACATAAGAAGAGGTTGAACACCTTGTGTTCATTCATCATGCTAAGTCATCGGACTTAGGTCACTTCCCATGCTAAGTCATGGGACCTAGGTCAAGTACCATCTGTGTCTCCAACACACCCACACACCCGTTGTGAAAACATTTGGACGTAGCACAAGAGCGGTCATCCAACTGTCCTTGACCATGGACACGGCTATACGAATAGTTTTACACTCTGCAGAGGTTACACACTTTACCCACAAGACTCGGGGAACTTCCGTGTCATCCACGACTCGTGGTATATAACATACCCGAGGTAAGCACCCGAACAATGCCTTTCCCCTAGCGATACTAAACAAAGAGTCCACTCGATTGGTATCTATCCCTCATTATGTACATCACACGAGCCTCGCTCTAATCGTACCATCCATGAGGGGACCAACGGTGTGCCCGGTGCCTGTGAAGGCAACGCATGATCGTACGACCCCATATCGAGAGTGACCACGCCACTCCCGCCACTAGTAATGCGGGCTCCTTGCTAGTACCCACCAAGGTAATCAACAAAGCCCCATCCCATAAGGGGTATCATGGTTGCGCATGTAAGGTTGGAGTAACGGTCACAACTTACACCAATCCGTTTTCGAAAACCACATCACTGTCTTGTCCCAGCACACCACTTCTTTCTCAAGTGGTCACCCATCTCATCTTCATCTCCCTCGGGCATTAGTGTCACCCGACGGGTTTTTTCGAAAAATCTTTGAAATAATTTCTTTTATTGCCATCATTATGCATAAGTCCCATCCCATTTGCGTAGCATCTATTAGCAACCTAACTACTCCCACCCGCACAACCCCCATAAGGTGGTAGGGTCATGCACGATGCAAGTGTCAATGGAGAAGTACCGGAGGCATCGCAACGAAAGGGGGACACCACATCACAAGATCAAATATGATGAAAGTAAAGTGCTATATGACATGCAATAAAATGGTTTCTTATCATGGTCAAAGGGCTGCTTGCCTGGCTCAACAAAGTCTCCGGGGTCTTCGAAGTCTTCGGGTCCAACTTCTTCGTCAACCGCGCAATCTATCGTCGCGAAATAAAGCGGTAAAAATAAGCAATCACACAAAACGGAGCACTCAATCTACTACCAAAAATGTTAACCTACTCCGATAAATTCTAAATGTCATACTGAAAATATTCTCCTAGGGTTTGTTGTGAAAAACATTTTAGAAATTAAATAACAGAGGCAAAAAGGTGCCTAAATATAGGTTTTGAAATAAAACAGTACTAAAAATATTTTCAAACATTTTTACAAATGGCACTAATAAATTCTAGGGATTATTTGAAGATTTTAGGTGGAAGAATTATTGGCATTAGATTAAATTTGGGCCCTGTGGGATTTTTGCAAATTCCCAAAAAAAAGGAAAAAGAAAAAGGAGAAGAAATGGCTGCTGGACCGGGGCCAGAGGCGGCTAAAGGCTGGGCCAGCCCAGCTGGCCAGCCAGTCGGCCTCGTGCGCGGTCAGGTTCAAAGCTGACGAGCGGGGCCTGATTGCCAGTGACACGAGGGGGGAGAGAGAGCGTGGGAGAGAGGAAGAGAGGCCGACAGGTGGGTCCCACCTGTTCGGTCCTTCTCCTACCTCGGGGCAGAGAGGGGAGAAGCTCACCGATGATGGCATGTGGCATGGCAGCGGCAAGAGATGGTGGGAACGGACTCGGGGAGGAGTCGCCGTTCGAGTGGAGGTCGAAGGGAGGCCGGAGGTGGCCGGAGTCGCCGGCGGCGAGCACCCGCGGCGAGGATGGCTTCCGGAGGAGGTCGTCGGGGCCGTTCCAGGCTACAAAGAAGACATGGACAAGGGGGAAACACGTCAGGAGGGCAAGGGGAGACCGGCGGGAGAGAAATGGGGACCGGAGGGGGACGCTACCAGGAGATCGGCGACGAGGTCACCGCGGCAGTCCTCGGCTCGATCCCGATTGCAGGGGCCGCGGGAGGCCTCCGGAGCATGCAGGGGGGCTATAGGGGAGAGGAGAGATCGTCCAGAGGGGAGAGAGAGCTCGGGGAGGGCTTTAAATAGGCGGCCCTCATTCTGTCGTGCTCGGGTACGCCCGTGAGCTCATGGCCGGGGCCATAGGCCATGGGAGAGAGAGGGGACAAGTCAGGGGCGCTCCTGGGACTGTTCTAGGACAAGGGGGAGGAGAGAGAGGCAAAGGAGCGCGCGTGTGTGAGCTCCGTGGTTGGCCGGCTCAGGCGGCCGCGACGCATCCAAGGAGGGTCACAGGAGGGAAAGTGAGGAGGGTCCCTACATGGTGGCGTGGCGCGGACGCTGAGGCCGACCATCTGGCGAGAGGGGGGAGCCCGAGGTGGTCGTGGCCAACGGTATCGGCACTGTAGCGCACTCTAAGCGCGCGTTTGGCATGCCATGGCATGCCAACGGCGTCTTTTGCGTGGCCTCTCGTGCCTAGGGGATCTAGGGGGAGCTAACAAAGATGAATTGGCCTTGGATGCTCTGGGATGCCTCAGGAGAGAAGGAAGGCTAGGAGAAAGGGAGAAAAACTACTGTCCAGAGGGGTAAAATGAGGGTTTTACCCCTCTTACCCATGGAATCTTAGCCATGAAGAATTACTAGAGGTAGCCAGTAACCCAGAGGGGTTGTGGTAAGAAGCTGGGGGCAAGGGTAAAAGGGAATGGGGTGAAAAAGCTGGTTTTACAAAATCACCAGAAGGTGTTTGATGGAGTTTTGGGCAAAAAGATGTTTCCAACTTACTGAGATATTTACCAGGGTCAAAGGCTAGGTAGAAATGAGATGCTTCACAAAATTTGAGCTCAAGGGGAAAAAGTTGACAATGGAGATTTGATGAACCCTAGAAATTGGCAGAATCAGATTTCTGTAGATCCAATGATGCTAGGCTTTAACCCTTGATGCACCACTTGGTGTATCATCACTATTTGGCCATTATAGCACGCCCACAATGTTTGAGGCCAAGGGGGGACACTTCACAATGTAAAGTTGCTCAAATTTGATTCTGGACAGGAATGGTTTTGGGATGGATTGATGAACCAAATCAACTTGGATTGATATGAAACTTTGCAAGATCAGCACTCATGATAGTGTTGACTTGCTGGAATTTTCCTGGAATTTATTGAGAATATTTCTTATGGAAATATTCCAAAAGTTTGATCTGAACAGAAAGGCTTTCGAGGGGTTTTGCCTATGATCTGATCATGCCCCTGTGTTGAAACTCATATATATGGAAAATAGATGTCCACTGAGTTTGTCTAAATTTTCTCAAATATTTTCAAAGCATTCAAATAATTTTTCCCTAGGAAGAACAATTTCTGGCCTGAAGAAAAAGCCTTTAAATAAATTATGAAAATAATATTTGGTGGTTTTGGGAAGTCATACATATAGTAGGTTTGAAATAAAGCCTTTGGGAAAGAAGGGTCCACTTGATTTGAGGACTTGCAGGGCAAACCTCATTTCAGGGGGGTTTTGGAAACTTAAATTAAATAAATCATTTTTGGTTATTTTTTTATGAAAATAGTTTTGGGCACTATTCACATGGCATGATCATTAGGCAAGAGGTTTGGGACAAGAAAGGTGAGGATGAAGTGGAATAGAATCTAGGAGTGCCATAACACAATCAACAAGCAAGCAAACAACATAGCAAACAACCACAAGCACTATGAAAAAGTTTTAGTTGGCTTCAAAGTTTGTAAACCAAAACATAACAATGTGCTACAAACATAGGGTGTGACATTCGTCTTTTCTCTTTCTTCTGCCGCGGTCGAGCTTTGAGTCTCAGTCAACTTCACACCTTACAAATCAGGCAAGAACTCTTTCTTTGACTGATCCATTTTGAACTGTTTCAAAATTTTGTCAAGGCATGTACTCATTGAAATTATCAGCAGGCATCTTGATCTATCTCTATAGATCTCGATGCTAAACAATTAAGTAGCTTTATCCAGGTCTTCCTTTGAATAACTCTTTTCAAACAAGCCTTTATGCTCTTTAGAAATTCTACATCATTTCTGATCATCAATATGTCAACCACATATACTTATCATAAATTCTATAGTGCTCCCACTCACTTTCTTGTAAATACAAGTTTCTCGTAAACTTTGTATAAACCCCAAAACTTCGATCACCTCATCAAAGCGTATATTCCAACTCCGAGATGCTTGCTCCATTCCATAGAAGGATCACTGGAGCTTGCAACCTTTTAGCATCCTTAGATCTGACAAAACCTTCTGGTTGTATCACATACAACCTGTCACAACCCTAGCAGTGTCATAGGCTAGCAAGGTGTTTGCATCATCATCATCATCATTTCATCAATATGAAATGGGGAGAAAGAAAAGAAACCCCAAGCATTCATGAATTAAAGAAATTCCAGATAAATGAAATTTCAACAAATCCAAAATGCCCATCAAAATGTCCCCTATGTCTGATAATTAGGGACATGGATATACCAAGGGCCATTTGAATTAATTGAACATTTAAAATAATTTGAATTAATGGTTTAAGTCCCTGGAAAATGATAAATAAAGCAATTATCATTATCACTATTTTCAAAATAATCTGAAACTGTTGTTATAAGTTTGGAATATTCAAACTTCGATTTAGAAAATATGTGGGTCATTTTGAAAAGTTATTTGGATCTACAAAGAAATAAAACAAATGTTAGAAAGCAGAAAACAGAATTAAAAAAAGAAGAAGAAAAGAAGAGGCTTACCTGGCCCAGAGAAGGAGGCGGCCCAGCCCACCAGGGCCAAGCGGTCATCTTCAACCTCTGCCAGTAGGCAGAGGCGAAGTGCTGCGCGGCGCCGGCGAGGCCTCCACCTCCTCCCTGCTCGCCTGGCTGCCGTGGTCCCCCCTGAGTGCGTCACGAGCCGCCTCGTGCCTTCTCCTCTCCTCCGTCGCCGCTCTCTCTCTCGCGCGTGCATTCTCCCCCTCTGTCTCCGCCATGGTCGAGAGCTTCCCGAGCTCGTCGCCGACGTTCTAGCCAACCCCCGTGCGGCCTGAGCCAGCCAAAAGGACCGCCTGGACCTCTTCTTCCTTCCAGACGAGCCACGCATCGCCGGAGGGCTTCTATCGCCGTCACGCCCCTGTCTTCCTCCTCGGGTCGCCGGAGAAGAATTCAAAGGTCGCCGCCGTTCCAGGTCCTCCCCGAGCCAGCCGTTGACGCCGCTGCACTCGCCGTGAGCCCCCGGTTCTTTTCCCCCTTTCCCCCCTTGATTTGAGCCGCCGAGCGCCGATTTCCCTTCAGCCCGAAAGCTCGGTGAGGTCGTGGTCGCCGTCGTGGCGACCCAAGCTAGTTTCTGAGTGTGCCATCGTGCTCAGGAGGCTTCCAGGAAGCCTCTGGAGGTCTCGGATGCCCCGTTCGAGCTCTGGCTCGACGTGCCCGTGCTCGTCCGAGCTCCGGCCACTGCCAAGCTCATCGCCGGCGCCAATTCCGACCACCTCTGCTCCAGGGAAGGGTCGGAATGGACGCGTGTGTGTGCGTAGATCAGTTTGGTGCCGTCCACCGTCCATTTGGTCGCCGAAGGAGGAAACCCGAGCCCCACCGCCGCTTCTGGAGTCGCCGGCGGCTCGTCGCCGGTGGCGCTGGTCATTTTGACCACGGGGGTTGACCTTGACAGGTGGGGCCACCCCCTGGTTAACCCTGGTTAGTTTAAAAAAATTAATTAAAATAATTAAGGTAGTTAGTCTATGACATGTGGGCCCAGGGTCTGTTAATGGTTAGGATTAGTTTAACTTAGTTAATTAAGCTAATCAGACACTGACATGTGGACCCCACATGTCAGGTTTGACCCTGGCCGGGTCTGATGACAAGCTGACGTCATGATGACATCAGGCTGATGTCATAAGTCAATTTCCTATTTAAAAATAATTCCAGAAAATATCTAAAACTTTGAAAAATCATATAAATTAATTTGTAAGTCAGATGAAAATAATTTATATATGAAAATTTATCAGAAAAATCCAATGAATCCAATGGTGCTATTCTCATGCATGTTAGAGAATCTAAATAGGTGAACATGGACATTTTAGCATTAGGTCAATATATAGAATTTGAAATGAGAACAACTTTGAACCTATATTCAAATGCATTTCAAATTGACATGATCACTAGTTACGTTAGCTCATCCATGCATACTATCATGCCATGATCATGCATCATATTGTTGCATCTGTTTGTATTGAATGTTTCATCTGCGTTGCGGTAGGCCCTAATCCGAGGGATACTACTCCGTACCCCGACGAAGGAGAGAACTCTTCCGCAACCCAGCAAGGCAAGCAACCCCATTGATCATTCCGATAACATCCCATTCTCTCACTCCTGCTCTCATTTATTGCATTAGGACAAACGATCACATGTCAGTCATTCACGGTAGATGATCATATTCTTATGCATGACCTGATCTTGTCACAGTAAATAGCTAAACCTTGAAACCTAGCATACCTGGTAGATGCTTGTGCCATGATGTGCTTAGCTTACTTTGCCTGCTATGCTTGCTATGCTTAGAGTTGTGTCAGGTTTGTTTCATCTGGGTGATGAACTGAGTGAAACAGTGTCGTCCAATGTGATGAGCTCATAATGAATTCGATTTGGTAAAGGTAGCGATGAGAGGCTATGTAGGAGTACATAGTGGGTTGTCTCATTGGGACCGTTCTTAGGAACTAGGTTCCGTGTTTGTGATCCAAGACGAGATACTACCACATGCTGGGCCCTGAAATATGACCTCGCTCGACTTATCAGTCGCTTAGTCTTTGGTCCAGGTATTGCAAGTAGTTTCTGGTGTTTATAGCATGCTGGAGGCCGTGCGTAGCGCTGACCCTCGGGGTGGGTTACGACGCGGTAGGCAGTGGCACGGTGTACCAAGGGTCACCCGAATGGTGGGCTTGGGAACCCTGCGCACATCGTTTGGGACCTTAGTGGAAACTTTGGCCGGACTTCCATGCGGGTCAGGCTCAAATAGGTGGTAGCCTGGACTAGAGGTCTTATGTGATTGACGGTCGTGGCCGACTCCCTCGCTGGGCATCCGCTTGAAGGTTGCCGAGGTGCATGGTTTATGGCACACAGCAATAAGTGGCGAGAGCGTGTGTGAAGAAGTACACCCCTGTAGGGTTATGAAACTATTCGAATAGCCGCGTCCTCGGATATGGACTACTTGGAGAACTTATGCTGTTCATAGATAACCAAATGGATACCCTAAAAATCTTAAGACAAGTGTGAGTACCGTGGATGGCACTCTTCCGGAAGGGGAAGGTGAGTCCATGGTGGTGTATTGTGATGGAGTTAGTGGACTCGTGTGCGATAACTAAAATTGTAACACAGAGTTTAAAACTGAGTAGTGTAGGTTAGCCATGAGTCAAAGCTAGCTTTCTGCATAAACTCCACCACCCCTTATTGATACATGAGCATAAATAGACTAGGTCTGTTTTAAAGACTTGCTGAGTACGATTGTACTCATCCTTGCTTAAATAATGTTGCAGAGGAAAACCAGGACCCATCAGATGGGTTCTATCTAGACGTTGACGATGCCGAATAGCTGGTGTCCCAGCTACGATCTTTCCCGTGTGGTGGGCTGTAGATAGTCAGGCCATGTGCCTCTTTTATATTTTGCCGTCTGTACTCAGACAGCTTAAGTTTCCGCTGGTATGTATGACTATGTTTGTATGACTTGAGTGCCGGCTCATGTGACCCCTATCTGTAAGAACATATTATGCAAGGCTTGTCTGAGCCTCTTAAATAAAAATCATGTTGTTGTATGGTTATGTTGTGATGCCATAGTTGTATCTATGCATATCGGGCATGTCATGCGTACGTGTGACGTGCAACGGTATGTATGGGATCCGACACCTAGTCGTGTGCCTTTAGTAGTACTCTTTACGGGAAACTGCCTCTTTGTGCTTCCACCGAGCCATGGTAGCTTGCTACTGCTCCGGACACATTGATTGACCGACATGTATCCTTCTTTGCTGCTGTGTCTGTCCCTTCGGGGAAATGTCTCGCAGTGTAATGGAGTCCCCGTAGCCTGCTACGACTCGTCTACGTGCAGTGATGACATTCGTGTCTCGCGACGTAATGGAGTCTTTGTAGCTTGCTATGACTCGTCTACACACGCTTGAGACCGACGCCTGCATTGCTGGGTTATGTATGCATGTTTCCATACGGATGTGCCACTTGGGTTCTATGACTAGTCATGTCGGCCAGGGTTCTTTGTTGTGTGATTGCCAGCGACATGTTCACATACGTGAGCCAAAAGACGCAAACGGTCCCGGCCAAGGTAAGGCGGCAGCCGTGGAGTACCGTGCGTGAGGCCACAAAGTGATGTGGCTTGTTACTATATGGAATCATATGACTTAGGACCGGGGTCCCGACACAACCTTTTCAAGTAAACCGTTAAGGAAATGATGTTTTGACATCCATCTACCAGATTTCATAATTGGAAAATGCAGCAACTGCTAACATAATACCAACATACTTTAGCATCTCTACGAGTGAGAAAGTCTCATCGTAGTCAACTCCTTGAACTTGGCAGAAACTTCCTTGCGACAAGTCGAGCTTTATAAATGGTCTCATTTACCATCAGTGTCTGTCTTCATCTTAAAGGTCCATTTGAACTCAATGACCTACCGTCCAACGAGCAGGTCTACCAAAGTCTATACTTGGTTTTCATACATGGATCCTTTATCGGATTTCATGGCCTCTAACCATTTGTTGGAATCCGGGCCCATCATTGCTTCTTCATAGTTCGTAGGTTCATCATTGTCCAACAACATGACCTCTAAGACAAGGTTACCGTACCACTCAGGAGTAGTACGCGTTCCGTGTTGACCTACGAGGTTTGATAGTAACTTGATCCGAAGCTTCATGATCATCATCATTAACTTCCTGTTTAACTGACGTAGGCTCCATAGAAACATCTTTCTATGCTGCGCTACTCTCTGGTTGAAGTGAAGGTTCAACAACCTCATCAATTTCTACTTTCCTCCCACTCAATTCATTCGAGAGAAACTCTTTCTCAAGAAACGTTCCGTTCTTAGCGACAAACACTTTGCCTTCGGATCTGAGATAGAAGGTATACCCTATTGTCTTTTTTGGGTATCCTATGAAGACGCATTTCTTCGCTTTGGGTTCTAGCTTTTCAGGCTGAAGCTTTTTGATATAAGCATCACATCCCCAAACTTTAAGAAATGACAACTTTGGCTTCTTGCAAAACCACAATTCATATGGCATCGTCTCAACGGATTTCGATGGTGCCCTATTTAAAGTGAATGCAGTTGTCTCTAATGCATAACCCCAAAACGATAGTGGCAAATCGGCAAGAGACATCATAGAATGCACCATATCTAATAAGGTTCGATTACGATGTTCGGACACACCATTACGCTGTGGTGTTCCAGGAGGTGTCAATTGTGAAAAAATTCCACACTGTCTTAAGTGACTGCCAAACTCATAACTCAGATATTCTCCTCCTCGATCAGATCAGAGGAATTTAATCCGAGTTATAAATTAGTTTGTTTGATTTTTCAAAGTTTTATTAATATTATGAAATTAACAAATTTATTTTAATTCGAAAAAACAATTAATGTGTCAACATGATGTCATCATGACATCATCAGCCAACCTAGCTATTCCAGGTCAAACCTGATAGCTGGGCCCCACCTGTCATAGATAGTGGGTTTAATCTAGTTTAAAAATTAAATTAAACTAATTAATTAATAGGTAGGACCCATTGGTCAGTGGCTAATTATTTGAAACTAATTATTTTAATTAAGTTGGTTAGTGAACTAATTAACCACGCGGCTGGGACCCACAAGTTAGTGACTGGGGCTATCCAGTCGGCATAGTTGACTCGGTCCACTAGTCAACTGGGGCCTGGGGGCCACATGTCAGTGACCCTGGGGGTGGCCCCGGGTTAACCACGCCGACGAACATCGTCGGAGTTGCTCCGACGACCTCAAACACCGCAAACGGGCTCGGGAGGCCGTCGCGATTGGCCTACACGGGTCATTTGACACCGTGCTATGCGGGATCGAAAGCGGGCGACGAGCCACACCGATCTGCGGGTGTGGCCAAGACAGGTACAGCCAGAATCGTTGTCGGCGGCGAGTAAGGCAGACAGTGGCATTTGGGTGTCGATGGGGTCAGGGCTACGGGGTGCTAGTGAGCTGAGTAACGGGCCTACGATGTTCTACGTGACGTGGCGATGCCGATGTGCATGTGCCCGAGACCATTTGGTTATCGAATCACCGTTTGTGACAAGCTCCCACAGCGGTGAGCTTTGGCTCCGGCGGGACCGACCGCTATGGCTCTCAACCGAGCACGTGGAGTGAGGGGAAGGGGAGAGGGGCTCACCATGAGCCTATAGGGGAGCAAAGTGGGCGCACGGAAGACTCGAAGTGGCCGGAATCGATGGCACGAGAGGCAACACTTGAGGAGGAAGAAGAGGACGGCGGGGATGTTGTAGTGGATCTGGGCTCATGCTCATGGGTGAAGAAGGAGCAACAGAGCGATGCGGAGCTGACGGGCTCGTCAGTAAGGTGCGGGAGGAATGAAGGCTACGCGAGCGAGCGGGCGATGGCGACAGCCGAACTGGCCATGGCGACGGGCAAGAGCACGTGAGGGTGAGGGAATGGGGGTGCGCTAGGGTTCAGGGGATGACCGCGGGCCTTGTGGGCTCAACGGTGCTGGCGGATATCCGCCACGGTGTCCGACAAGGCCGGTGGTGTGCACCGGGCGTGTCCATGCCCCTCGGTGAACAAAGGTAGGGGACGTGGCCAGGTGGGTTGGGCCAACCACTATGGCCTAAGACCCACCCTAGCCTAGTATTTTTCTTATTTATTTATTTCTATTTCTATTTATGTTTTGATTTAATTTCAACACCAAATGACTTATTTAAAATATGGAGTTTGGTCCATTATTCACATTGCATTTTTAGACACCACCACAAAAAGTTTGGTGGACATTTGAATAAGTTTATATTTTCTATAATTTAAAAGGCATTTGAATGATTGTTTTCGCCTCCATGATAATTGTTTTAAGGCAATTAAATACATCAAATGATGTTGGTTCCAATTTGATAATTACTTACCGAATATTTGCAACCCAACCATGATTTTAGTTTTCATGTTTAATAAATTATTCAATCCACTTATTGTTTAGATTTGAATTTCAAAATGAATTTGTAATGAGATATGATTCCAAGATGATTAAGCACTGTTTATCAAAATGGTTAGCACAATCATAGTGGGTTTACTATAGCTTGATTACAGGGGTGTTACAACTCTCCTCCTGAGAATTAAGAGGTAGAAGGGAGAAGATCGGGGTATTCTGCCCGAAAGTTATCCTCGCATTACCAAGTGGCTTCATCTTCAGAATGATTTGACCACACTTTGGAGAACTTGGTAACCTTCTGATGGGTCCGACGTTCAACTTCTTCAAGAATGCGGATTGGATGCTCTTTGTAAGTAAGACCATCTTGCACTTCGATCAATTCAGGATTCACTTCACGGTGTGGGTCCTTGGAGCAACGACGAACTTGCGACACATGGAAGACATCGTGGACATGGGAAAATTTTGGTGGCAGTTCCAATTTGTAAGCCACATATTGATACGTCTCCAACGTATCTACTTTTCCAAACTCTTTTGCCCTTGTTTTGGACACTAATTTGCATAATTTGATTGGAACTAACCCAGACTAACGCTGTTTTTAGCACAATTGCCTTGGTGTTATTTTTGTGCAGAAATAAAAGTTCTCGGATTGACCTAAAAATTTACGGAGAATATTTTTGAAATTAATAAAAAATATTGGTGAAATAATCAACTACAGAGGGCCCACCACCTGGCCACAAGCCTGGAGGGCGCGCCCACCCCCCTAGGACGCGCCCCTGTGGCTTGTGGGCCCCCTGATGCTCCTCCGACCTCATTTCCACTTCTATATATTACTATTCAGGGAGAAAAAATAGAGGAGAAGAGTTCATCACGTTTCACGATATGGAGCCACCGCCACATCCTCTTCTTCCTCGGGAGACCAGATCTGGAGTCCGTTTTGGGCTCCAGAGAGGGGAAATCGACGCCTTCGTCATCACCAAAAATCCTTGATCACAAATTCCATGATGCTCTCCACCGTTCGTGAGTAATCTTATCGTAGGCTATGTTCTGAGATTGATGTTGCTATGACTTTGCTATGCTTAATGCTTGTCACTAGGGCCCGAGTGCCATGATTTCAGATCTGAACCTATTATTTTTTCATGAATATATGTGTGTTCTTGAGCCTATCTTGCAAGTTGGAGACACCTATTACGAGTTATGATCCGCATCCCCTAGGGTGACAATAACTGGGATTCTTTCCGATGATTATCGTAGTTTGAGGAGTTCATGTATTCACTAAGTGATAATGCTTTGGTCCGGTTCTCTATTAAAAGGAGGCCTTAATATCCCTTAGTTTCCAATAGGACCCCGCTGCCACGGGAGGGTAGGACAGAAGATGTCATGCAAGTTCTTTTCGATAAGGCTATATATGGAATACATGCCTACATTACATTGATGAATTGGAGCTAGTTCTGTGTCACCCTATGTTATAACCATTGCATGATGAATGCCATCTGACATAATTATCCATCACTGATGCATTTCCTATGAGCTTTCCATACATTGATATTTGCTAAGTTACTTTTCAGTTTCTATTGTTTCAAACACTACAAAACTGCTACTATCACTTTTGCCACTGTTACCGTTACTTCCATACTACTTTGCTGCAGATATTAAGTCTTTCAGGTGTGGTTGACTTGACAACTTAGCTTCTAATACTCGAGAATATTCTTTGGCTCCCCTTGCGTCGAATCAATAAATTTGGGTTGAATACTCTACCCTCAAAAACTGTTGCGATCCCCTATACTTGTGGGTTATCAAGACCTTTTTCTGGCACCATTGCCGGGGAGCATTGCTCTATTCTCTAAGTCACTTGGGATATATATATATATATATCTGTTGATCTATGAGGACGGGTAAGGAACTGCCATCTAGCTCTGCACTTGATTCACCTTCTGTTATGAGTAAATTTGCGACACCACCACCTGCTAGTAATTCTGATATGTCGCAACTAATTGATGATGCTACTTCTACTATGCATGATGCTTATGATGATACTTTGTTTGATGATACTGTGCCACTAGGTGAATTTATTGATGAACAAATTGCTACAGCCAATGCTGAAACTGATAATATTTCTGAATCTGATGAAAACATTGAAACTGAATACTATGATACACCTGCTAGACCTTGCTCTCCTAGATATGAATTGCCTGATATACCTATGGGTTATGTTATGGAAGGAGAGGTAGCTAGGGTCTTTCTTGATTGTAAGAATGGAGATGATCTTAAGAAATTGCTTCGCAAGTGGAACGAAAAATCTTTGAATGCTAGAATGCAATATGATCCTAAGTTTGCTACTTCACCTATCTTTGTTACTGATAAGGATTATGAATTCTTGGTCGATCCCAAGTTAATTACATTGGTTGAATGTAGCGACCCGACCTGGAAGGTCAAGTCTCCGGTGTTTCCGTACCATCCCAAGATCATGCTGGTACACACACGGTACTTCAATATATATATATCAAAGGTAAATCACACAGCATTATATTAATCAAAATCTCATATCGAGTCCTTTATTACAATAAAAATTACAATAAAGTGGCTAAAAGCCAACTCATGAGAATATCTAAATCTTGCGGAAGCGTCGAAGGTAGATGAGTCCATCTGACTCCAAGGGCATCTCACTGAGCATAGAACGTGTCCTCACTCCTGGTCGGAAAAGTACTCTGCAACATGATACGTTGCAGCCGTGTAGGTCAACATATGGAATATGCCGGCAAAGTCACAGTAGAGGTGTGAAAATAATCATCTAGTCTATATGCATATATGGCAGGTGGGGTGATAAGTTTTGCGTAAAGCCAATTTTTCCTACATCAAGAAAGGGGCTAAGCAAAGTATTACTAAGTTGGTTGATTAATGAGATGGTTCCACCAACCAATTCTCATACCCAAAATTATTAAATACCCACATCATCATATTATTTGTGTTGAGAGTTCCGGAAGTTCCAATTCCTTTGGCTCAAGTCGTCCATGACCGTGGACACGGCTAATCGATTAGGTTTTGTACTCTGCAGAGTTTTGCACACGTTCCCCACAAGATTTGGTCGCCTCCGTTTGATTTCTCGCACTTCAGGGTGTTTGAGAAACGGATGACCAAAACATGGTCTTCCAAAGGGTTTCCCTGCGACTCTGTCGGTGCCCATCCTTTCCTACCGTTCTTCTACATCTCGTAGCACCGCCTGTCCAGGGTCACCACGATATCCGACCAAGCCAGAGCCCATAATGACTTGTGGCTGTGCAGGTAAGCCTTGGGTTTTAAAGCATCCATCCATCTCTTTGTGCCTGGGTGGACTTCCGCGTGAATACTGGCCATCTCCAGCATCACCTAGGCAAATCCACTGGTTTCTCCAGGGTGCCGTTCAACCATCATCCACCCAGAGGTATGTTGAAAACTCGGAGTCTTAAATCTTGATCATTATGTAGGTCTTGAAATTATTAACTCTCTCAACTCTCATGAATCACACAACCAACCCCGTCTACTAATGGCATAGCAAAAGGTAAAACAACGTTTCCCGGGGCCAATGTGTCAAAGAGGTTGAGGGGGGGGTACCTACCACATGATACTACAACAATGTAACCAAGTTTCCAACTAACCTATCTTGCACGCAACTGGGGAGATGGTAGAACTAATGCATATAAAACATGGGTAAAACATGATCAAAGTGACTTGCCTGATTGATGATCTTCGTACGTGAGTGACTCTAAGTAACAAGCTTCGCACTCCGGATAATCTAACGAAACAAACAATGCACTCAAATAAGCATACAACCAAAATAAGTACTCATAACATTCAGCAAAGAAGTACTAAACAAACAAGGCAAACAATGCACAAAAGTCTCTAGCAAGTAAAACACACAAAGTTTTGTTTTCCAAAGGGGATGATGAAAACACTTCTACATAATAAAACTATTTTGAAATAACAAGACAATTGTTGACAGCAAGGCAACAATAGAATATTTTACTATTAAAGTAAACAAAGTCAATTTAAGTTTGTTGGGAAAACTCTAGTAAAGTTTATAAAAGTTTTGATAAACACTATATGAATCAACTATAGTTGTACTAACAAAAGAATGAAAAACTAAACTTATTATTTATTTGTAAAACATGTTCTTCACAGAAAATAATTTACAATTAAATCTGTCTTAGAAAACAGAATTAAAATATACAAAACTTTGTTTGAAAGCAAAACTATTAGTAGTTAGTTGTTTTAGTTGAAATAAACCTATTTGAAAAATAAGTTGTGATTCCTATGTTAAATAAAATTAAACTAAGCAAATTTATATTTTTATTAACAGTAAGTGAAAACACTAAATGTTTACTAACAGAACCTAATAAACAAATAAAACCAAATTCTAAAACAAACTAATTAAAATTGAGTTTATAAAACTATATTATAATACTATACAGATTCTGTTTATAGCTAAAACACTACCCAAATATATCCTAAAAATCTTCAAACTAAGCATGAAGGTAGTCCTAACTAATACCAAACAGTAGCAAAAAGATTCGTATCAAAATCTATTTTCAAACTCTAGTTATTCAGATTTGAAGATTTTAAGCAAATTTGATTCAATTCAAATTTTATAGTTCAAATTTGAAATTTGAAAGTACAGGGTGAAACTACATGAAAAATGTGAACTAATGCAAAAAGAATCAACTTAAAACACTAAATAGATTAAAAGATATAGCTAAAACAAAATTAGAATAGGTTCTGTTTTCTAAATAAAAATCAGAAAAAGGTGAAATTCTACCGGTCGGCCAGGGGGTGACGTGGCGCGATCCTACTGGCTGGCTAGCGCGGGTGTTAGATGGTTACGGGCGGACGACCGATGCTAGGAAGATACCGGTTCGGTTTTAAGTGACTTCTAATCGGGGCCGTCGGATTCGAATCGGAGGGAGGGGAGTGACGACGGCGACTTACCGGTGGGGGGGAGGGGATCTTCGGCGAGTGGTGAAGCCGGCCGGTGGTCGGAGATGCTCGGGGATGCGTCTCTGGTGGTCGTTGGCGACGTCGAAAAAGTCCGGACGGTGGCGGTGGTCCTCCTCCGCCGGTTGGTGGTGTCAGAAAGGGGAGGGGAGGTCGGAGTCGTCGGCAATGGCGATGGGGAGATCCGGTGGTGGTGTCAACTCCGGCGAGAGATCTGTGACGTTCTGGCGACTGGGAAGAGGTCTCGGGGTGGGGAATGGATGCGGGGTGCCAGGGCTCTTATATAGCCTGGAGAGGGGGCTCGGGATGGAAGGGGTACGGGAGATCCGGCGAGAGGGATTTCGCCGGCGCCGGCGCGCGCGCGTTGAAGATGACCAACGCGGGGATTTCGGGCGGTCGGGTGGGGCCCAGCGTCAGAGAGAGAGGGAGGCGTTACTGCGCTCGGTCGGCCGGCTTCTAATTAATACACGAGTAACTGTCGTGGGCCGGCCCGTTTAATACCGGAAACGGTTACCGTTTCTTTTTAATAATTTTCCAGAGACATTCAAATACATTTAAAGCATTCAAATCGTCTCTAAATATAGGGGTATTATATATCAAAATTAACAGAATAATAAATGCTATTAAATGAACATTTCTATTCTGTCATTTGAACATTTTTAAAAAATATTATTTTCAGAAATTGCCTAATTGTTTTTAAATCCTTTTTGCAAATATTTTCAAAATAACTCCTGGTTATTTTTGTTCAAATAATTCACCAATTTGACCCTGGTGTGGAGTGTCATGTTACTCCTCTCTTATTTTGAACATTTAACCAAAATTTCAAATAGGGAAAGCAGCATAGGGAAAAGTAGAAGGGATTTTCAGAAAGTCAGAAAAGACATTTCAACTATTACATACAATCAAGCAATGATGATGATAGATGCATAACTATATTCATAACATTCCAAAATGAAATTTTGGGATGTTACAAACCTACCCACCTTAAGATGAATCTCGCCCTCGAGATTCGGGTTGGCTAGAAAATAGGTGTGGATGGTCTCTACGAAGATCTTCTTCGGGTTCCCAGGTGGCTTCTTCCTCAGTATGGTGACTCCACAAAACTTTGCAGAACTTGATAATCTGCTGCGGGTAACTCTGTCGGATGTCTCGAGGATTCTGACAGGCTTCTCCTCATAAGTCAGATCACTTTCAAGCTGTATGGCCTCTAGGGGCACGGTGTCTCGCAAAGGGATGTCAGCCATCTCAGCATGACATTTCTTTAGCTGGGAAACATGGAACACATTATGAACTTCGGATAATCCTTCTGGCAATTCCAGTTTGTATGCAACTTCGCCTCTACGTTCAAGAATTTTGTAGGGGCCTATGAATCTGGGTGCTAATTTTCCTTTAACACCAAACCTCTTGATTCCACGAAGCGGGGATACACGAAGATATGCTCGGTCTCCCACTTCATACGTCACTTCCTTGCGCTTGTTGTCAGCATAACTCTTCTGTCGGGATTGAGCTATCTTGAGTCTGTCACGTATCAACTTGACTTTCTCTTCAGAATCTCGGATAAGGTCGGGACCAAAAAGTTGTCGGTCTCCAACACCATCCCACGTCAGTGGTGTTCTGCACCTCCTTCCGTATAAAGCTTCGAAAGGGGCCATCTTTAGACTGGTCTGATAACTGTTGTTGTATGAGAATTCTGCGTAAGGCAAGTTATCGTCCCAACTAGATCCATAATCTAGCGCACAAGCTCTCAACATGTCTTCCAGAATCTGGTTGACTCTCTCAGTCTGTCCATCTGTCTGCGGATGAAAAGCTGTACTAAACTCTAGCCTTGTACCCAAAGTTTCATGTAACTGATGCCAAAACTTTGAGGTAAATTGTGTTCCTCTATCTGACACGATACTCCTCGGAACTCCATGCAGACATACGATCCTGGTCATATATATCTTGGCTAGCTTAGCACTGGTATACGTGGTTTTCACTGGAATGAAATGAGCTACCTTGGTCAAACGATCTACCACTACCCAGATGGAATCATAACCTGAACGGGTCCTGGGTAATCCTGTGATGAAATCCATACCAAGTTTTTCCCATTTCCACTCGGGTATCGGCAAAGGTTGGAGTAACCCTGCTGGTTTCTGATGTTCTGCTTTTACTCGCTGACAAACATCACAACTATTTCCGATGAGGAAATGTCTCCAAGTCTTGAGTGCGTGCACTACGGCTGCTAACTCCAAGTCATGAGTGGCATAATTCAACTCATGAGGTCGTAGCTGTCTGGAAGCATAGGCTACAACTTTTCCATCCTGCATAAGTACTCCTCCAAGTCCTTGACGTGAGGCATCACAGTAAACTTGGAAATCCTTCCGATTATCGGGCAAGATCAATACTGGGGCTGTGACCAAACGTTCCTTCAACTCCTGGAAACTGGCTTCACATTCCTCAGTCCAAATATACTTGGATTCTTTCTTCAACAACTCTGTCATGGGCTTGGCAATCCTTGAGAAATTCTCAATGAACCTCCGGTAATAACCGGCAAGTCCGAGGAAACTGCGGATCTCCTTAACTGAGGTGGGTGACTTCCACTCGGTGACGGCTTCAACCTTAGCGGGGTCTACGGCTATTCCTTCTTCGGAAATAACATGTCCAAGGAATCCGACTTCCGTCAACCAAAATTCACATTTGCTGAACTTGGCATATAACTGATGCTCTCTTAGCTTCTCCAGAACTAAACGCAGATGTTGCTTATGCTCTTCCTCGTTCTTGGAGAATATCAGAATGTCATCGATGAACACCACAACAAACTTGTCTAGGTATTCCATGAATACTTTGTTCATCAAATTCATGAAGTAGGCAGGAGCATTAGTCAATCCAAAAGACATGACCGTATACTCATACAAGCCATACCTCGTGGTGAAAGCTGTTTTGGGTATATCCTGTTCACGAATCTTCAACTGGTGATACCCTGATCGAAGATCGATCTTGGAGAATACTTTGGCTCCTACGAGCTGATCAAACAAATCATTAATCATCAGTAGAGGGTACTTGTTCTTGATAGTCACCTCGTTCAAGGCACGATAATCGACTACCATTCTCAAGGTTTTATCCTTCTTCTCCACCAAAAGAACTGGGGCTCCCCAAGGTGAAGAACTTGGGCGAATATAACCTTTGTCCAATAACTCCTTAATTTGCTTCTTGATTTCCAACAGATCATTTGCGGGCATCCGATAGGGTCTCTTGGAAATTGGGGCTGTCCCTGGCTGTAGCTCTATTAGGAACTCAATCTCCCTATCTGGTGGCATGCCTGGTAATTCTTCCGGAAATACATCCAGATAATCTTTTACCACAGGTACTTCCTCCTGAACAACTCCTGTGAGGGCATTTAACCTAGCACTCATACGCGTGCGTCGGGATACATACTTAATCCTCTTGTTCTCCAGGGTGGTGAGTGAAACAGATTTGCTAGGGCAATCAAGATTTCCTTCATACTTGGTCATCCAATCCATGCCTAGGATTACATCCAATCCTTGGGATTCTAAGACGATGAGGTCGGTGGGAAAAACATGATTTCCTATATTGAGTTTCAAGGCATGGCATCCTATCCCTGCCATCATCATACCTCCTGGGGAACTGACCTTAATAGGCTGGCTAAGGGTTTTGGTGGGCAAACCATACTTATCCACAACTACCCTTGATATGAATGAATGAGTTGCACCGGAATCAAAAAGTACTGTAACAGGACGTGAATGCAATAAAAACTTACCAACCACAGTCTCGGGTTGATCATAGACTTCTTCCACGTCGAGATGGTTCACCTGGGCACGAGGAAAAAAGTTTGGCTTCTTGGCTGCGGAGTTGCCGTTATTGTTGCCGTTTCCATTGCCTTGCTTGCTCTGGGGACACTCAGTAGCATAGTGCCCTGTCTTCTGGCACTTGAAACAGGTGATGTGACTCAGATCCTTCTGAGTAGGAACCTGACGGTGCTGGTTGTTGTTCCCATTCCCATTGTCAGTCTTGAAATTGCCATGGTTGAGACGGTTGTTCCCATTTCCTCCATGATGGTGGCCTCCATGGTTATGCACAACATGAGTGTGCTTTCCAAACTTACTGTTTCCTGATCCGGTATTCCCGGAGTACGGGGAGTAGCGAGGCTTCTGATGAGTTCCAGAGTTGAACTTCCCTTGAGTGTACTTCCGCTTGCGGTTTTCAATCTGCTGTTGTTTACCTTCCAAAATGAGGGCCTTGTCCACCAACTCTTGGTAGTTGTTGAAAGTAGCCACTACCAGCTGTATGCTCAACTCATCGTTGAGTCCTTCCAGAAACTTTTCTTGCTTGGCCGCATCATCGGCCACATCTCCTGGGGCATAACGGGCCAACATGTTGAACTCTTCCACATATTGGGCCACAGAGCGATTACCCTGGCGCAAGTTGCGAAACTCGCGCTTCTTCAGACTCATGGCCCCAGCTGATACATGAGCGGTGCGGAAAGCAAGCTTGAATTGCTCCCAAGTCACATCTGCAATAGGATAAGTGGTGGTGTAATTCTCCCACCATGATGCTGCTGGTCCTTCCAGTTGATGTGCGGCAAATCGCACTTTCTCAGTGTCAGTGCATCCAGCGGTGACAAGTTCTCTCTCCATCTTACGGAGCCAGTCATCTGCCACAATGGGCTCAGTGCTGCTGGAGAAAGTTGGAGGATTCAACCTCAGAAAACGGGTGAGATTGTCATTCTGGGGTGGATGGTGGTGGTTATTGTTGTTCTGATTGTTGTTGGTCTGATTCTGAATCAATAACTGCATCAGTGCATTCTGCTGCTGAAGGAGTTGAGTGAGTTCTGGTGGGAAAGTGAAGTCGGTCTCACGTCGTGGAGGCATCTTGCTGTATTCAGAGGGATGAGAATTAGAATAGAACAAAGGTCTAGAAGAAATTCACTACCCATATGCAATGCAACAAACATATCACACCAAACACTCATTCATTTATTCAATCAACGTCAAACATCGGGAATACAAACCTCAAACAACTAAGCATCGACCTACGCTTTAACGACTAAAATAAAAGATACATTGGAGGGCATAACTAAGGTTCTCCTCAAAAGTGCATAGTCGTAGGTCCTCCGGTGGTGCTTTCCTCATAGTCTTCATCGTCGCTGATGAAGAGTGCCATGTCTCCTTCGGGGTGAAGGTTTTCCCCCATGTCTAGCTGCTCTTCCAGAGTTGCAATGCGTGCATTCTGCTCCTCAATCCTCTCTAGGAAGTCCTTCACTTCATGCTCATGTTCATAGTTGGCCTCTCGCAGATCAGCTTCAAGGTCCAGCTCGTGGTTCATCAGATTCTTGATTGTCTTCGTATCAGCACGAACTCGAAGCTCCAGAGTCCTGATGTGAGTCTCCAAGGTCTGGATATAGGAGATAGTGGTGTCTGCAGTGGGAGGAGTTATGATGTTTCCATTGGCATCTCTACGACATACCACGCTGAGTCCTGGTGAAATGGTTCCACCTCTGTATTCCTCCTGAATACGTGCAAGGGCACGATGAATGGCCATGTCTCTTCCAAGTATCCAACTGGGTGCCACGAACTTGAGATCTATGGGTTCCTTCCGATTCCCAAAAGTCTTCCCTGGGATATGCACCTCGATCCTGTAGCGTCCATCTTGGGGAAATGACATGATAGGAGTCCCGGTGATGCTCGGCAAAGCAATCCTTACGTCCTTGACGATCCTCATCAGCTCCTTACCAAAGGGCATCGTTGCGTCAGGCTGGCAAAACTCCGTGATCAACACTGGGATGAAGGTGGCCATCTATAAATTTTGAAATAATCGGAGAGGAGTCAGAACGAATAGATGAGAGTATAAGAATTTTTTAAAGACAAAGAGAAACAATCCTAAGGCTTTCCAATCCTAGAGGTTACGTCCTACGGTCAGTGTGTGTGCTCTGATACCATTTCTGTAGCGACCCGACCTGGAAGGTCAAGTCTCCGGTGTTTCCGTACCATCCCAAGATCATGCTGGTACACACGCGGTACTTCAATGTATATATCAAAGGTAAATCACACAACATTATATTAATCAAAATCTCATATCGAGTCCTTTATTACAATAAAAATTACAATAAAGTGGCTAAAAGCCAACTCATGAGAATATCTAAATCTTGCGGAAGCGTCGAAGGTAGATGAGTCCATCTGACTCCAAGGGCATCTCACTGAGCATAGAACGTGTCCTCACTCCTGGTCGGAAAAGTACTCTGCAACATGATACGTTGCAGCCGTGTAGGTCAACATATGGAATATGCCGGCAAAGTCACAGTAGAGGTGTGAAAATAATCATCTAGTCTATATGCATATATGGCAGGTGGGGTGATAAGTTTTGCGTCAAGCCAATTTTTCCTACATCAAGAAAGGGGCTAAGCAAAATATTACTAAGTTGGTTGATTAATGAGATGGTTCCACCAACCAGTTCTCATACCCAAAATTATTAAATACCCACATCATCATATTATTTGTGTTGAGAGTTCCGGAAGTTCCAATTCCTTTGGCTCAAGTCGTCCATGACCGTGGACACGGCTAATCGATTAGGTTTTGTACTCTACAGAGTTTTGCACACGTTCCCCACAAGATTTGGTCGCCTCCGTTTGATTTCTCGCACTTCAGGGTGTTTGAGAAACGAATGACCAAAACATGGTCTTCCAAAGGGTTTCCCTGCGACTCTATCGGTGCCCATCCTTTCCTACCGTTCTTCTACATCTCGTAGCACCGCCTGTCCAGGGTCACCACGATATCCGACCAAGCCAGAGCCCATAATGACTTGTGGCTGTGGAGGTAAGCCTTGGGTTTTAAAGCATCCATCCATCTCTTTGTGCCTGGGTGGACCTTTCCGCGTGAATACTGGCCATCTCCAGCATCACCTAGGCAAATCCACTGGTTTCTCCAGGGTGCCGTTCAACCATCATCCACCCAGAGGTATGTTGAAAACTCGGAGTCTTAAATCTTGATCATTATGTAGGTCTTGAAATTATTAACTCTCTCAACTCTCATGAATCACACAACCAACCCCGTCTACTAATGGCATAGTAAAAGGTAAAACAACGTTTCCCGGGGCCAATGTGTCAAAGAGGTTGAGGGGGGGGGTACCTACCACATGATACTACTAGAATGTAACCAAGTTTCCAACTAATCTATCTTGCATGCAACTGGGGAGATGGTAGAACTAATGCATATAAAACATGGGTAAAACATGATTAAAGTGACTTGCCTGATTGATGATCTTCGTACGTGAGTGACTCTAAGTAACAAGCTTCGCACTCCAGATAATCTAACGAAACAAACAATGCACTCAAATAAGCATACAACCAAAATAAGTACTCATAACATTCAGCAAAGAAGTACTAAACAAATAAGGCAAACAATGCACAAAAGTCTCTAGCAAGTAAAACACACAAAGTTTTGTTTTCCAAAGGGGATGATGAAAACACTTCTACATAATAAAACTATTTTGAAATAACAAGACAATTGTTGACAGCAAGGCAACAATAGAATATTTTACTATTAAAGTAAACAAAGTCAATTTAAGTTTGTTGGGAAAACTCTAGTAAAGTTTATAAAAGTTTTGATAAACACTATATGAATCAACTATAGTTGTACTAACAAAAGAATGAAAAACTAAACTTATTATTTATTTGTAAAACATGTTCTTAACAGAAAATAATTTACAATTAAATCTGTCTTAGAAAACAGAATTAAAATATACAAAACTTTGTTTGAAAGCAAAACTATTAGTAGTTAGTTGTTTTAGTTGAAATAAACCTATTTGAAAAATAAGTTGTGATTCCTATGTTAAATAAAATTAAACTAAGCAAATTTATATTTTTATTAACAGTAAGTGAAAACACTAAATGTTTACTAACAGAACCTAATAAACAAATAAAACCAAATTCTAAAACAAACTAATTAAAATTGAGTTTATAAAACTATATTATAATACTATACAGATTCTGTTTATAGCTAAAACACTACCCAAATATATCCTAAAAATCTTCAAACTAAGCATGAAGGTAGTCCTAACTAATACCAAACAGTAGCAAAAAGATTCGTATCAAAATCTATTTTCAAACTCTAGTTATTCATATTTGAAGATTTTAAGCAAATTTGATTCAATTCAAATTTTATAGTTCAAATTTGAAATTTGAAAGTACAGGGTGAAACTACATGAAAAATGTGAACTAATGCAAAAAGAATCAACTTAAAACACTAAATAGATTAAAAGATATAGCTAAAACAAAATTAGAATAGGTTCTGTTTTCTAAATAAAAATCAGAAAAAGGTGAAATTCTACCGGTCGGCCAGGGGGTGACGTGGCGCGATCCTACTGGCTGGCTAGCGCGGGCGTTAGATGGTTACGGGCGGACGACCGATGCTAGGAAGATACCGGTTCGGTTTTAAGTGACTTCTAATCGGGGCCGTCGGATTCGAATCGGAGGGAGGGGAGTGACGACGGCGACTTACCAGTGGGGGGAGGGGATCTCCGGCGAGTGGTGAAGCCGGCCGGTGGTCGGAGATGCTCGGGGATGCGTCTCTGGTGGTCGTTGGCGACGTCGAAAAAGTCCAGACGGTGGCGGTGGTCCTCCTCCGCCGGTTGGTGGTGTCAGAAAGGGGAGGGGAGGTCGGAGTCGTCGACAATGGCGATGGGGAGATCCGGTGGTGGTGTCAACTCCGGCGAGAGATCTGTGACGGTCTAGTGACTGGGAAGAGGTCTCGGGGTGGGGAATGGATGCGGGGTGCCGGGGCTCTTATATAGCCTGGAGAGGGGGCTCGGGATGGAAGGGGTACGGGAGATCCGGCGAGAGGGATTTCGCCGGCGCCGGCGCGCGCGCGTTGAAGATGACCGACGCGGGGATTTCGGGCGGTCGGTTGGGGCCCAGCGTCAGAGAGAGAGGGAGGCGTTACTGCGCTCGGTCGGCCGGCTTCTAATTAATACGCGAGTAACTGTCGTGGGCCGGCCCGTTTAATACCGGAAACGGTTACCGTTTCTTTTTAATAATTTTCCAGAGACATTCAAATACATTTAAAGCATTCAAATCGTCTCTAAATATAGGGGTATTATATATCAAAATTAACATAATAATAAATGCTATTAAATGAACATTTCTATTCTGTCATTTGAACACTTTAAAAAAATATTATTTTCAGAAATTGCCTAATTGTTTTTAAATCCTTTTTGCAAATATTTTCAAAATAACTCCTGGTTATTTTTGTTCAAATAATTCACCAATTTGACCCTGGTGTGGAGTGTCATGTTACTCCTCTCTTATTTTGAACATTTAACCAAAATTTCAAATAGGGAAAGCATCATAGGGAAAAGTAGAAGGGATTTTCAGAAAGTCAGAAAAGACATTTCAACTATTACATACAATCAAGCAATGATGATGATAGATGCATAACTATATTCATAACATTCCAAAATGAAATTTTGGGATGTTACATTGAATCTGATCCTTTCCATATTTATTGCAACAAGGGCAATGTCACTTTTCATATTTATGGTAATGAGCATACGGTACAATTTTCGAAGAAACAACCTCAAGTTCACAATATCAACTGTATTGAAAAAATTCCAACAATTATTATTGGAGACTTTGAATTCCCTCTTCCTACTGTCAAGAAGAAATAGGATATGCTTATTGTTGGGGATATGCATATCCCCATTGAGGTAACTTAGTGTTATTCGAAAATTCTTCAGTTTCATGTTATTTCAAAAAAGTTTGTTAATAAGACTTGATCAACCTTATTGATGGATTCCTTTTGATGAGCATGAGATGGATGAATTTAGAAAGCACAACTTCTTGTACCTAACTTTTACTTTCTGTTACCTAGATGAAATTAAGTAAAAATGCTATTATTTTTCTGTTTTTGGAGTTTCTCATGCAATAAAAAAGTGACCTGAAAATAAAAGTTCTTCAAATGTCCTGAAAATGGAGTATGAATTTTTTGGAATATTTAAGAATTTTTTGCACTAAGTATGCATCAGGGGGGGGGCGCACCAGTGGGCCACAAGCCTACAGAGTGCACCCACCCCTAGGCATGCCTTGGTGGCTTGTGGGTCCCACGTGGCCCTCCTCCACTTATTCCAGCACCCATTCACTTCATCTTCCTCCAGAAAAAATTCCACCATTGCTCAAACCCGTGTTCTAGCTCATCTTGCTGCCATTTTTGGTCTCCTTGTTCAAAGCTCCATTTGCAAAACTATTTTAGGGGGTTGCTCATCGATATGTGACTCCTCCAATGGTCCAATTAGTTTTTGTTCTAGTGCCTTATATATTGCAAATTTTGCTGTTGTGATGACCTTGTTTTTGAGCTTGCATGTCAAATTTGTATGATCCCAAGTAATTTTGATGCATAATATAGTCTCTAGGCACTTGAGGGAGTAGTTGCTATGAGTTTTGTTGAGTTTTCTCACCTTTATTTTGATTCACTAAAAATTTCAGAAATTTTTCAAAGAAAGAAAAGATGTTGAGGAGAATGCACCAAGGTGGTTCCTCGAGCAAGAAAACTTCGAGACTCGCGTTATGTGAGCCTAATTTTGAACCACCGAGGGAAGCTCGAGTGCTGCCTTATGAATGGTCATCGGATCAATTCATGGACAACGCCGGGTTCAAGGAAGAGTTTTATGCGTACATAAGGAATGCTGGCCTTGAGGATTTTATTTCAGACCGATGCAAGCAATATCATCAACTCACTGATTCTTTTGTGCGGAGGTTTGAATTTTCATCCAGGCGTAATTCTCATTCTGTTCTATTTAATCTTTATGATAAGTCCTATACCATGGACCTAGAGGATTTTAATGATGCATGCAAAATTCCACAATGGGGTAGCCAAAGCGATCCTCATAAAAATGAATATAATGAATTCCTTGCTAGCATCATGGTGGGAGAAACTAGGATCATTACACAAGCTACCTTGGGGAGCATTCACTTTCCGGCTATACATTATTTTGCTCTCTTCATAGGTAGATGTATTAACGGTAAACATGAGCATAGCTACCTTTGCATGCCTGATCTGAGTATTCTTAAGAGTGCTGTAATGGTAGATAGACGATATAACTTGGGGGCTATTATTGCTAGGAGGTTACATCTTAATGCTAAGGATGGAGATTTCTTTAGTGGACTTTATGCCACCCGTGTAGCTAAGTATCTTGGGGTACCCATAATAGAGAATGATATTGAGTTACCCCTTGCTTTTCTTGATTACGAGGCTTTGGTGCACTACCTGTTTCGTGAAAGGAACGAACAATCCCTCTAGTACCGACTAATTTTTGACAGACAACATGCTGTCCATGTTACCCTTCCTGCTCCTGCCTTCTTTAACTTTTAGGAAAAATAGAGATACTTTATAACCAGAGAGGAGGCAAACGAGTACGAGAGGAACGCGGAATCAGCTTGCCTTCACGCTGCAGTCGTTCAGGCAGTAGCCGCCACAGCCTAGTACAACCCCAACTATGACTTTAGATATTATCCGGGCCAACCGTGGCCCTAGACCAACTTAGGCCAAAATCCTATGCTTGGGGGAGTACGTATTTCACATCGACATTACATTCATGTTCACACACTCATTTCAGTTGTCGGTGTTCATAATTTTTCATTGTACTATCCATGGTACTTTATTTCTTCTTTATGCTTTCTTCTTGTGTGTTTGATTAATGTTTAAGAAAATCCAAAGAAAAAAAAGAATTTAGTTCTAGCTTTACCTTCTAGTTTGTTTAGTTGTAGCATTAAAAGAAAACCCAAAAATATTTCTCGTTCTTCTTTTGCTTGTTGGGAGTTTTCCCATGTAAATAGTTTTCTCGTTCTTGCTTTGAAACTTCTTTTCTTTAGGTCGTAAGGAGAAGATTATGATGAAATGTTAAGTGGCTCTCATATGCATTATTGTTTATCTTACATAGAGCCCATATTGCCTTGTCTTCTCCTTTGAGTTACTTCTTGCAGATTCCAGCTTAGTCCAATGCACGTACACTCTTATTATACACATCGTTCGGTCATGCAAGTTAAAGGCAATAATGACGATATATGATGAAGTGACCGAGATGGAGAAAAGCTGGTACGAACTCTAACTATCTTGTTTTTGTAAATATGATTAGCTCGTCGTTCAGAATTTAGCTCATTATGGGTTGAACATGTTTGCAATGACAATTAGAGATTATAGTTATTCATGCCATGCATAATTATCTGAGAGTTAATAATGGTTTGCTTTGAGTGCCAACATGCATATAAAAATGGTTGTGATGTAGTATGATCGGGTGGTATCCTCCTCTTAATGATACAAGTGCCTCGACTTGGCACATGTTCATGCATGTAGTTGAAACAAAATCAACATAGCCTCCACGATATTTATGTTCATAGTGAATTATATCCTACTCATGCTTGTATTCAATGTTGGTTAATCTCAAAGCATGTTGATGCCTATGTCGCTCTCTAGTTGGTCGCTCCCAGTCCTTTGCTAGCCTTCACTTGTACTAAATGGGAATACTTCTTGTGCATCCATCTCCATAAACCCAAAGTTGTTCCATATGAGTCCACCATACCTACCTATATACGGTATTTACCTGCCGTTCCAAGTAAATTTGCATGTGCCATTCTCCAAACCTTCAAATAAATATTCTGTTTTGTATGCCCAAATCGCTCATGTAGTGACTAGGGCTGTCAGTATCTTCCATGCTAGGTAGATTATTCTCACGATATGTGTTGATTCACTATCATTCACGAGAAACTGGCTGGTATTCGGGATTCCCAGTCCCATGCTTAAAATTCAAATCAAAGTATAATAAAACAAAACTCACCCAAGATTTTGTTTGTATGGACGGTACACGTGATTTGGCCCACCATGGAGTGTGATTGATTTGGTGGAGGGGGAGTAAAAACTTTACTATTCTGTTTGGGAACCGCCTATAATGTATCTAGCATGGAAGATGTCAAGATCTCCTAGTTCTTATGTTGGAAATGAAAGCATACCTCTCAAAATGATTATTCATCCTTGTTTTTTTTAAAAAGCTCGAGCTCTGGCACCTCTCCAAAATCAATGCTTCCCTCTGCGAAGGGCCTATCTATTTTACTTTGCCGTTGAGTCATCATCCTCTTATAAAAGACACCTGTTAGAGAGCATCATCGTCATTTATATGCTTTGCTATTAATTGATATTGAGTATGAGTATGACTGGATCTCTTTTACCACGAATTACAATGTCCAGTCAGCCCTTGTTCTTCAGAGGTGCTCTGCATTTATGTTTTGCGGTCTCAGAAAGGTCTAGCGAGAAACCATTATGTCATATTGTATGATGATTGTTTTGATAAAATTGTTGTCATCCAAGGCTTATTATTATTGCTCGCTAGTTGATTATGCCATTGATATGAGTAAATATGAGACCTAAATGTTATTGTGAATGTGGTTAGTCTATAGTATTTGCTGAAAATCCGAACATAAGCTAGACATATTTACAACGACAAGATCAAACAGAGTTTGTAAAAGTTTTTGTTTATCCCTTTCAGTTTATCAACTGAATTGCTTGAGGACAAGCAAAGGTTTAGCCTTGGGGGAGTTGATACGTCTCCAATGTATCTACTTTTCCAAACTCTTTTGCCCTTGTTTTGGACTCTAATTTGCATGATTTGAATGGAACTAACCCGGTCTGACGCTGTTTTCAGCAGAATTGCCTTGGTGTTATTTTTGTGCAGAAATAAAAGTTCTCGGATTGACCTAAAAATTTATGGAGAATATTTTTGGAATTAATAAAAAATATTGGCAAAAGAATCAACTACAGGGGCCCACCACCTAGCCACAAGCCCGGAGGGCGCGCCCACCCCCTAGGGCGCGCCCTGTGGCTTGTGGCCCCCCTGACGCTCCTCCGACCTCGTTTCCACTTCTATATATTCCTATTCAGGGAGAAAAAAATATAGGATAAGAGCTCATCACGTTTCACGATACAGAGCCGCCGCCACCTCCTGTTCTTCCTCGGGAGACCAGATCTGGAGTCCGTTTTGGGCTCCGGAGAGGGGAAATCGATGCCTTCGTCATTACCAACCATCCTTCATCACCAATTCCATGATGCTCTCCACCATTCATGAGTAATATGCTCGTAGGCTTGCTGGACGGTGATGGGTTGGATGAGATTTATCATGTAATCGAGTTAGTTTTGTTAGGGTTTGATCCCTAGTATCCACTATGTTCTGAGATTGATGTTGCTATGACTTTGCTATGCTTAATGCTTGTCACTAGGGCCCGAGAGCCATGATTTCAAATCTGAACCTATTATGTTTTCTTGAATATATATGTGTTCTTGACCATATCTTGCAAGTTGTAGACACCTATTACGAGTTATTATCCGCATCCCCCATGGTGACAATAACTGGGATTCTTTCCGGTGATTACCGTAGTTTGAGGAGTTCATGTATTCACTGAGTGATAATGCTTTGGTCCGGTTCTCTATTAAAAGGAGGCCTTAATATCCCTTAGTTTCCAATAGGACCCCGCTGCCACGTGAGGGTAGGACAAAAGATGTCATGCAAGTTCTTTTCCATAAGCACGTATGACTATATATGGAATACATGCCTACATTACATTGATGAATTGGAGCTAGTTCTATGTCACCCTATGTTATAACCATTGCATGATGAATGCCATCCGATATAATTATCCATTACTGATCCATTGCCTACGAGCTTTCCATATATTGATCTTTGCTAAGTTACTTTTCCATTGCTATTGTTACAAACACTACAAAACTGCTACTATCACTTTTGCCACCATTACTGTTACTTCCATACTACTTTGCTACTGAATACTTTGCTACAGATATTAAGTCTTTTAGGTGTGGTTGAATTGACAACTCATCTGCTAATACTCAAGAATATTCTTTGGCTCCTCTTGTGTTGAATCTATAAATTTGGGTTGAATACTCTACCCTCGAAAACTGTTGTGATCCCCTATACTTGTGGGTTATCACATATCCGTGTCTTTCGAGAATGCAAAAAGGACCAACATAGCGAGGAACTAGCTTGACCTTGACTTCGAACAGATGAGTGCCTCTCAAAGGAGTGACACATAGATAAGATTGATTACTGGGTTGATACGTTGAACCCCAGTGTTTACGATCATAATTGATCTTCTAACAGGATTGGGCTGCCTTGAAATTATCCCGGACAATGCGGACTTGCTCTTCAACCTGTTGGATAATGTCTGGAACAATGAGTGCTCGTTCCCCAGTTTCTGACCAGTTTAGAGGGGTTCGACTCTTATGTCCATATAACACCTCAAAGGAAGCAATCTTCAAGCTGGCTTGATAGTTGTTATATGAGAATTTAGCATACAGGAGAGATTCTTCCCACTTCCTGACAAAAGGTATGACACAAGCCCGTAGCATGTCTTCAAGAATTTGATTGAATTGTGTCCTTGGGATTGGGGATGATAAGAAATGCTCCAGGTTATATGACTTCCCATTGCCTCTTGGAAACTATCCCAGAACATGGAGGTGAAAATACGCCATGGTTTGAACTGATTTCCTTTGGAATGTTGTGGAGTGAAAAAATTATGGAGATATATAAGTTTGCCAATTAAATAGGAATGATTGTCTCCTTGACTGGCAGAAAGTGTGCGTCTTTTGAGAATTGGTCGATGTTGGTGTTAAAACCGGCAGATCTCGGGTAGGGGGTCCTGAACTATGGATCTTGGGTCGATGGGTTACGAGAGACAAGGGAGACGATGTTTACCTAGGTTCCGACCCTCTCGATGGAGGTAATACCCTACGTCCTTATTTTTTTGTATTTATGATGGTGTATCGAGTACAGAGTTGATGTACCTCGAGACCGTATGTTGTGATCTAAACTCTAAGAGTTATGATCATAATCTACCCTACGGACTAGAGCCCTCTGGTTTATATAGATACCAGGGGTGCCTAGGGTTACGTCGGTTACATCTGAGACGGAATGTACCGAATCTTTCATGTTCTCTATGGAGTATATGCCATGGCTTGGGAAGTTTCCATCATGGGTACGACAATTCCATAGATTCGGCTCTTTAAATGACGATGATAAATCGACCTACCATCCGGCCCAATAGATAGGCCGACGGTCCGAGGATAGCTTAGTCCAGGACTCCCTCAGTCAATGATGACAAAAATAGCATCGTTAGCTTTCCGCGACTTGGGAAAACCAATGACGAAGTCCATCCGAATCTTATCCCATTTCAATTCAAGAATAATATTCTGCCTTGACGAGACGGCAAACATCACATTCTTTGATATATTGAGCAATGTCTTGCTTCATCTTAGACCACCAGTACTTCTGACGGATGTGCAAATACATCTTGGTACTTCCCGAATGAATATATATAGAGGGGTATCATGTGCTTCTTTCACCACCTTCTCTGTCATAAGCTCGAATAAGAGTACCACAATGTGATGCTTGAAGTACAAGGTTCCATCTTCAGCAAGTGAGAAATCTATGGATTTTTCTGCGCCAAGATCCCTTTTCATCTCATCTATGTGAGCATCTTTGGCTTGCGCAGACTTAATAGCTTTTAGAAGAGTTGATTCCATGACAAGTTTGTTAAGAGAACCCTATGGAACAATGTGAAGGTTTAATTTACGAAGCTCTTCATGAAGATGGGGGTTATCCTTCTGAACCATGTGGTTGTTGCAATAAGCTTTTTGACTCAAGGCATTGGCCATGACATTAGCCTTGCCAGGGGTATAAGATATACCGCATTCATAGTTAGTAATAGCTTCCATCCATCACCGCTGCTGGAGATTCATGTCTGGCTGAGTAAACATATACTTCAGACTTTGATGGTCGGTGTAAATCTCACAAAAATTACCAAGGAAGTAATGCCGCCTTTGTAATAGTGCATAGATAACTGCATCAAGTTTTAGGTCATGAACTGGATAGTTCTTTTCATGAGTACACAAATGTCGTGAGCCATAAGCAATCACTCTGCGCTCTTGCATTAGGACACAACCTAATCCTTGACAGGATGCATCGCAATAAATGACGAAGTCCTCACGAGTATTTGGAGGATCAAGCACTGGAGCAGATGTTAGCTTGTCCTTGAGTGCCTGGAAACTTTCCTGGTATTTGTTTGTCCACTCAAACTTAATGCCTTTGTGAAGTAGATTGGTCTAGGGTTTGGCCATCTTGGAGAAGTTCTTGACAAAACGACGACAATAGCTGGTGAGTCCGAGGAAACTTTTGACTTTCTTAACATTCTTCGGGGGAGTCCAGTTGAGAATAGCCTAAACTCATTCTGGGTTGACCACAATATCATCTTTGGAGATCACATGACCAAGGTAGGTCACTTTGGCCAACCAGAACTCACACTTGGAATATTTGGCATATAGTTGATGCTCTCGAAGCTTTTCCAGTACGAGACAAAGATGTTTAGCATGCTCTTCTTTATTCTTGGAGAACACCAGGATATCATCCAGATAAACCATGACAAACTTGTCGAGGTATTCCATGAAGATATAGTTCATTGGTCGAGACAATGTTGTTGGAGCATTGGTTAAGCCGAAAGACATGATGGTGTACTCATATGAACCATAGCGAGTAACGAAGGCAGTCTTTGGAATATCTTCTTGACGAATTCGGATCTAATGGTAACCCAACCTCAAGTCGAGTTTAGAAAACACAAAGTAAACAACCAGTTGATCATATAGGTCGTTGATCCGAGAAAGGGGATAATTGCTATGGATTGTTGCTTGGTTGATGGGTCAGTTATCTTGGACCAAACGGTTCATACCATCCTTCTTCTTGACAAAGAGCGAAGGTGCTCCCCAACCAGAGTAACTGAGATGAATGGAACCTTGACGAAATGAATTTTCGTTTTCTTCCTGCAGCTCAAGGAGTTCATGAGGAGGCATCTTATATGGTCGTTTGGCGATAGGAGTGGTGCCTGGTACTAAGTCGGTGACACACCCGAGAGCTCTGGTAGGGGGAATTCCTGGAAGTTCTTCTAGAAAGACATCTTGGAAGTCATGGACCACTAGAATGCTTTCAATCCCCTCAAGAGATTATGAATTCAATGCATTTAAGAGGTACAACCGGGCTTCGGCATCTCGAACAAGATAAGCTTGGTAGCTTACTATCTCATTAGAAGGGTGTAGGAGATGGATGGTTTTGGTGGTGCAAACGAGAGAAGCGGTATGAGTTTTTAGCCAGTCCATTCCGAGAATGAGGTTAATATTGGAAGACGTCAACACAATGGGAGAGGCATAGAATTACAACCCTTCAATTTCACTGATGACATTATGGGTAACCATGGAGGTTCGACATTGTCCCCTGGGGGTGTTTACCACTATTGGGATGTTCATCTCTTCGTATTTAATGCCATGGATGTATGCAAAATCTTCCGACATGAAAGAATGCGATGCTCCTGAATCAAATAAAACAGAAGCTGGCACTGAGTTAACAAGAAGAGTACCCATCACAGTAGTAGGTTGGTGTTGAGATTCATTCAGTTCAATGTTGTTCGACTAACCACGACCATAAGAACGCCTGACATTGTTGTTGCGGGGCTGGTTGCTACTACTGCTAGTGGAAGGCACTACAAACTGATTCTAATTCTGCCTGCACTCTATGTTGGGGAACGTCGCATGGGAAACAAAATTTTTCCTACGTTCACGCAATACCTATCCATGGTGATGAGCATCTACGAGAGGGAGAGTGGATCTACATACCCTTGTAGATTGCTAAGCGGGAAGCGTTAAGAAACACGGTTGGTGCAGTCGAACGTCTTCGTGATCCAAATGACTGAGCGTCCTGCGATCTCATCACGATCCATCCCGCGATCTAATCATGATCCGTCCCGCGAACTCATCACGATCCATCCCGCGATCTCATCATGAACCGTCTCGCGATCTTGATCACGGTCCTTCCGATCTAGCACCGAACGGACGACACCTCGGCATTCAGCACACGTACAGCTCGATGACGATCTCCACCTTCTTGATCTAGCAAGAGGGAGCGGAGAGGTAGACGAGTTCTCTCGCAGCGTGATGGCGCTGTGGCGATGGTGCTGGAGCAATTCCGACAGGGCTTCGCCAAGCACTGTACAAAACCGATCTAGAGGAGAAACTATGCACTAGAGGAATGGGTAGCACGTGGCTGAAAATCTTGTGCCAAAACCCTAAAACCCTCTAGTATATATAGGAGGAGAGGAGGAGGAGGCTTGGGTGTTGGCTCCCAAGGAGCCAGCCCTTGGGTCGGCCGAACCAGGAGGGAGGAGTCCTCCTCCTCCACTCCTAGTAGGATTAGGACTCCTTCCTAATTTAGCCCTTTTTGCCTTTTTCCACCTTTTTCCCTTTGGGATTTTTCTTCCCAGCCGCATGGGCCCTTTGTGGGACTTCCTTCAGACCACTAAGGGCTGGTATTCATCCTCCCACAACTCATGTAGCCTCTTGGGTCGAAATACCCCTCCCGATGGTCTCCCGGTACACTATCGGCACTCCCGGTACACTACTGATGAGCCCGAAACTTTTTTGGCGACCAAAATAGGACTTCCTATATATCAATCTTTACCTCCAGACCATTCCGGAGCTCCTCATGCCGTCCGGGATCTCATATGGGACTCCGAACAACTTTCGGTCACCACCATACATAACTCTATACTACCAAAACGTCACCGAACCTTATGTGTGCAGACCCTGCGGGTTCGAGAACTATGTAGACATGACCGAGACACCTCTACGGTTAATAACCAATAGAGGGACCTGGATGCCCATATTGGTTCCTACATATTATACGAAGATCTTTATCAGTCGAACCTATATGTCAAGGATTCAGTTAATCCCGTATGATGTTCCCTTTGTTCTTCGGTATGTTACTTGCCCGAGATTCGATCGTCGGTATCTCCATACCTAGTTCAACCTCGTTACCGGCAAGTCTCTTTACTCATTCCGTAATAAAAGATCCCATGACTAACACTTAGTCACATTGCTTGCAAGGCTTATTGTGATGTTGTATTACCGAGTGGGCCCTGAGATACCTCTCCGTCACACGGAGTAACAAATCCCAGTCTTGATCCATGCCAACCCAACAGACACCCTCGGAGATACCTATAGAGCACCTTTATAGTCACCCAGTTACGTTGCGACATTTGATACACACAAGGTACTCCTCCGGTATCAGCGAGTTGCATGATCTCATGGTCATAGGAACATATACTTGACATGCAGAAAACAGTACCAATAAACTGACATGGTCATATGCTACATTTGCAGTTTGGGTCTTGTCCATCACATCATTCTCCTAATGACGAGATCCCGTTACCAAATGACATCTCATGTCCATGACTAGGAAACCATAGCCATCTTTGATCAACGAGCTAGTCTATTAGAGGCATACTCGGGACATGGTGTTGTCTATGTATCCACACATGTATCTGAGTTTCCGATCAACACAATTATAGCATGGATAATAAACGATTATCATGAACAAGGAAATATGATAATATCTAATTTATTACTGCCTCTAGGGCATATTTCCAATAGTCTCCCACTTGCACTAGAGTCAATAATCTAGTTCACATCACCATGTGATTCGCATTGTTATGAATCTAACACCCAATGAGTTCTGGGGCTCGATCATGCTTTGCAGGTGAGAGAGGTCTTATAGTCAACGGGTCTGCGACATTCAGATTGGCGTGTACTTTGCCAATCTCTATGTCAAACTGTAAACACTGCTACCACACTCCACTTGGTACTATTCCAAATGGCTGCTCCGGTATACGTATCCAGATTGCTACTACGAGTCATCTAGATTGGTGTTAAAGCTTGCATCGACGTAACTCTTTACGACGAACTCTTTATCACCTCCATAATTGAGAAATATTTCCTTAGTCCTCTAGTTACTAAGGATAAACCTGACCGCTGTCCAGTGATCCATTCCTAGATCACTTTTGTACCCCTTGACAGACTCATGGCAAGGCATACAACATGGCATAATATAGAGAGCCTATGGCTAAGGCATAGGAGACGACGTTTGTCCTTTCTCTTTCTTCTGCCGTGGTCGAGCTTTGAGTCTCACTGAACTTCACACCTTACAAATCAGGCGAGAACTCTTTCTCTGACTGATCCATTTTGAACTCTTTCAAAATCTTGTCAAGGTATGTACTCATTGAAAGTCTCATCAAGCAACTTGATCTATCTCTATAGATCTTGATGCTCAACAATTAGGTAGCTTTATCCAGGTCTTCCTTTGAAAAACTCTTTTCAAACAACCGTTCATGCTTTCCAAAAATTCTACATTATTTCCGATCAATAATATGTCATCCACATATACTTATCAGGAATTCAATAGTGCTCCCACTCACTTTATTGTAAATACAAGTTTCTCATAAACTTTGTATAAACTACAAAACTTTGATCACCTCATCAAAGTGTATATTCCAACTCCGATGTGCTTGCTTCAGTCCATATAAGGATCACTAAAGCTTGCACACCTTTTAGCATCCTTAGGACTGACAAAACCTTCTGGTTGTATCACATACAACCTTTCCTCAAGTAAACTGTTTAAGGAAATGATGTTTTGACATCCATCTGCCAGATTTCATAATCGAAAAATGCAGCAACCGCTAACATAATTCGAACAGACTTTAGCATCGCTATGAGTGAGAAAGTCTCATCGCAATCAACTCTTTGAACTTGTCAGAAAATTCTTTGTGACAAGTCGAGCTTTATAAATGGCAACATTTACAATCAGCATCTGTCTTCATCTCAAAGGTCCATTTGTACTCGACGACCTGTCGTCCAACGAGCAAGTCTACCAAAGTCTATACTTGGTTTTCATACATGGATCCTATCTCGGATTTCATAGCCTCTAACCATTTGTCGGAATCTGGGCCCATCATCGCTTCTCCACAGCTCGTAGGTTCATCGTTGTCCAACAACATGACCTCCAAGACAGGGTTGTCGTACCACTCAGGAGCAGTACACATCCTTGTTGACCTACAAGGTTTGATAGTAACTTGATCCGAAGCTTCATGATCATCATCATTAACTTCCTCTTCAACTAAGGTAGGCTTTACAGAAACATCTTCCTGTGCTGTGCTACTCTCTTGTTGAAACAAAGGTTCAATAACCTCATCAAGTTCTATCTTCCTCCCACTCAATTCTTTCGAGATAAACTTTTTCTCGGGAAAGGACCCGTTTTAGCCACAAACACTTTATGCTTGGATCTGAGATAGAAGGTTCACCCAAATGTTCTTAGGGTATTCTATGAAGATGCATTTGTCCGCTTTGGGTTCGAGCTCATTAGGTGAAAACATTTTTCCACACAAGCGTTGCAGCCCCAAACATTAAGAAATGACAGCTTAGGTTTCTATCAAACCATAATTCACACGGTGTCATTTCAACGGATTTAGATGGTGCCCTATTTAAAGTGAGTTGTCTCTAATGCATAACCGCAAAATTATAGTAGCAAAACGATAAGAGACATCATAGCAAGCACCATTTCCAATAGAGCACGACTATGACGTTCGAACACACCATCACACTATGGTGTTCCAGGTGGCGTGAGTTGTGAAACAACTTTCACATTGTCTAAAGTTTAATGCCAAACTCGTAACTCACATATTCACCTGCACGATCATATCGCAGACATGTTATCTTCTTGTCACGATGATCTTAAACTTCACTTTGAATTTGCTTGAACCTTTCAAACGATTCAGACTTGTGTTTCATTAAGTAAATACACACTATATCTACTCAAATCATCAGTGAAGGTAAGAAAATAACGATATCCACCGCACGCTACAAGACTGATTGGATTGCATACATCAACATGTATCATTTCCAATAAATCACTTGCTCGCTCCATCAAACAAGGAAAACGGGGTCCTTAGTCATCTTGACCAAGACGCATGGTTCGCATGTCTCAACCGATTCGAAATCGAATGAGTCCAAAGATCCATCAGCCTGGAGTTTCTTCATGCGTTTTATACCAATATTACATTTAGTGGCAGTGCCACAAGTATGTTGTACTATCATTATTAACTTTATATATTTTGGCATCAATGTTATGAACATGTGTATTACTACGATCAAGATTCTACAAACCATTCTCACTGGGTGCATGACCATTGAAGGTATTATTCATGTAAATAGAATAACCATTATTCTCTAACTTAAATGAATAATCGTGTTGCAATAAACATGATCTAATCACATTCATGCTCAACGCAAAACACCAAATAACATTTATTTAGGTTTGTCACTAATCCCGAAGGTAGAGAGAGAATGCGATTTTGATCACATCAACCTTGGAAACATTTCCAACACACATCGTCACCTCAGCCATAGCTAGTGCTCCGTTTATTCCGTAGCTTTTATTTCGAGTTACTAACATTTAGCAACCGAACTGGTATCCAATTCCTAGGTGCTACTAGGAGTACTAGCAAGGTACACATCAATAATACGTATATCAAATATACTTCTGTCGATGTTGCCGGCCTTCTTATGTACCAAGTATCTAGGGTTGTTCCGCTTAAGCGACCGCTCTCCTCATAATCGAAGCACTTAGTCTCGGGTCTGGGTTCAACTTTGGGTTGCTTCACTGGAGCAGCAACTGACTTGCTATCCATGAAGTTTCCCTCCTTGCTCCTGCCCTCCTCGAAACTAGTGGTTTGACTAACGATCAACACAAGGAGCGTGAGCTTCATATCGGGGTGGAGTCCTTCATGAAACTTCTCTTGCCTATGAGCATCAGTAGCGATATCTTATTCACCATAGCACGATAAGTCAAGGAACTCCCGCTGATAAGCATCCATAGTCTTGTTGCCTTGGGTGAGGTTGCGGAACTTTCGCTTCTTCATGTCGATAATTCCGTGAGGAATGTAGCAAGCATAGAAAGTAGCTTGGAACTCCGGCCAGGAGATGATGGTTCCAACAGGCTATGAACACCTATGACTGTCCCACCATTGAGCAGCGGTGCCCTTCAGAAAGTAGGCTGCAAAGGTGACATAGCTGGCCAGTGGGGTGTTGGCAGACTCTGGATCATCAGTGATGTCGCGGAGCTAGTCATTAGCATCAAGGGGCCGAGTTGAGCTTTGGTAGACAACATGGTTGAGGCGCACTATCGTGGTTTTGCCAAGACAGATGTCCTCATAGGAGAACTTCGGTGTGAGGCCATCGCAACTATGTGGCGACTCGAAGGGGTTGATCGAGAACGAGAGGCCAGTTTACCCAGGTTCAGCCCCTCTGATAGAGGTAAAAGCCTACGTCCTGCTTTATGTATATTGACAATGGTATCGATTACAAGGGAGCGGAATTGCTTAACCTAGCTATCGATAGATTGTAAATTGCCCTAAGCCGCCGCAGGGACTCACCTTTATATACACAGGTCGAGGTCCTAGGCTTACAAGAGTCCGGGTCATGATATGATTCGTGACCCGACATGCCTCTAACTCGCCTCGCCTCCTCAGCAAGTAAAATCATGACAAATCTCTACCTCTTGGCCCAGCAGTCACCGTCTTCACACCTTGGTCCGCCAGGAGGCTTGGTCTGTAAACCACCTTATGTCTCTGGGCTAAGGGTGCCCGGGCCCATCTTGAGTGTAGACATTGAGCCGCTTTTACTATAAGCCAGCCCACTAGGGCGGATTACACCTCGAGTTATATCTCCAACATTAGGCCCCATATTGATTTAATTTTTTTCCTTTTTCTTTAGATCTACTCGAACTCATCTTGCTTCGCGGGAGTTCGTCGGAGTTCTTCGTGTGTTCATTGCCATTGCTGGTCTATGCGCGTTCCCAATGAATCTTTTCATATAAATACTGTGGTAGGATCAGTGGTTAGGGCTAGTAAATTGTTTTCTTTTCGACCTACTTTGTAGACCTGTAATTGTAGATGCTCTGGTAGAAACTTGTTTGTCCTTCGCTTAGCAGAAAATCCAGAAATTGTTTGTTTGTAAGTCGCCTTTGTGTTTTGCTGATTCACCCATATGACATTAACCCTCCCATTTTGTAACTTTGCTTAGCCTTGGACTATGGCTTATACTCGGGTGATTCTCATGCTATAGCTCATCATGCTGTCTTAAACTAGAGTCGCCGGCATATTGTTTTCTTGATTATGCCACTTGTTTAAACAATCCGCCATTTTCTTTAGTAACCCACCAAATATGCTTATGCACCTTTTCCTTTTGAATAAACCACCATGACCAAACCCGCTTCATGCAATTGGGCACCTTTGCAAGTCTCTAAAGAGATACTCCAAAAATTTGCGGAGCTAGGTCTTCTGCCACCTAAAGAAAAGATTGCATGGTGAGCCGCCCTTGGAGACGAAAGACCTCAACCCGGCGAAGGAGTAGTAGTGATTTTTACAGATCATCTTCAACAGGGCTTTTCTCCTCACGGCTCAAAATTCTTCCGAGATGCTTTGCACTTTTATCACCTTCACCCTCAAGACCTAGCTCCAAATTCCGTAACCAACCTATGCCAGTTTCAAGTGTTTTGCAAGGTGTACATGGGAATGGAGCCTACTGTTCTTTTGTTCACCATTCTTTTGTTTAGGGAATTCTTTTATCTCAACTGCCAAACAGAGTTTGTTGACGGACCCAGTCTAGAACTTTCCGGAGTGATGATTCAGAGTGAAGAGAACGCGGTTTTCCTTCTGCCGTTTTACCTAGTCATCCAAAAGGATGGGCCAAGACTTGGTTTTATTGCAAGAACACAACCCCGATTGATGAAAATTCCCTGCTGGGTTACAGAGCTGAGCGTCTACCTTTAAACTTTGAACTGCCTGACTCGGCTTGTCCAAAGAAAAATCTCAACTTGCCTTTGTGTGGACCAAGCTCAGAGCTTTGACAGCCAACAGGTTAACCGGAGTTGACTTAACCCGTTCTTGGGTGTCTTGGAAGATTTTGCCCTTGAGTCGTCGCGGTGGCTTAATGTGTGAGTATGATGGTAATTTGAACCACTCGCAACGTTATAACAACATTACCACGTATAGGAGCGATGTAAACAAAATCGTGACTAAATTGTTGGGCGAAAACCAGGAAGTTTGCGATAAAATTGGTCAAAGACCCTTTTGTACTTATAACCCGGCTCCTAAGGTGTCGGGGATATACCCCGCGGTATGACCTTGCCTGGCGACTCACAGGAGACCCGGCAAAGACATGATGTTTCATTGATGACCCGGCAGACGGGTCGCAGGACGACCAAGCCCAAGACCCGGCGGGTGAGCCGGTGCTAGGCGGTTCACAAGAGAAGGCCCAAAGAGAGAAGGATTACCTTAAAGGAAATAAGACCCGGAATAGGACTTTAGAGAGACTAGTCCTACTCCTACTCCTAGTAGGAATCTATTTGTAAGCCTACCCTCTCCACCTATATAAGGAGGGGTAGAGCACGCCTAGAGGGACAAGATCCACAAGTCCACAAGTTTAGACAACACAAGAGATTAGATATAGAAAAATTAAAGGCTCTCGTGATTAGAGGTAGCAATTAGCACCCTTGTAACCGAGAGATCTTCATCATCATCAATACAAGACAAGCAGGACGTAGGCTTTTACCTCCATCGGAGGGGCCGAACTTGGGTAAAACATCACATCTCTCGATTCCGATCAACCCCTCCAACCCGCCACATAGTTGCGTTTCGGCCCCGAACCTAAGTCCATTCACTCGGACATCTGCCGTGATAAATCCATGACAGTTGGCGCCCACCGTTGGGCAGCGCACGATGGTGTTGTGTTCTTGGAGGGATATTTTCTAAGGATTGAGAAGCTCGTGATATGTCAGACTAAGAAGAATCAGCGCAGAGGGATCATGCCATTGACAAACAGTCAAAGCGACATGTATGAGTTTGAGATCAACAGAGGATAGGGTCGCCTCGTGCGCCGCCACTATGATCCGGCGATCCTAAGCTATATCAGTTTCTGAAACATCGTTGCGCATCGCCGTGATGCCGGAGTTTCCATCACAGATCTGATTCACACATCTGGTTTGCTTTCCAACAGAAGCAATGACGTGGGTCCGATCAAAAGTATGAGCCGTCGTAACCAAGATAGACACGACGTTGATTTGCTCGGTCATGGTTTTTTGCCTCCACGACGCCACGACTGTGTTGACCACGACTCAGGTTTCCGCCGGTGGCCCGATGTGCCATGTCCGTTTCCACCCCAGCTCGCCAGCGCGTGACTTCCAACTGCCACTATGCCATGGTCGCCTCGGGCTAGCCGCGCCTCCTGCATCAAGCCGCCTCCGCTGCTCTTGCTTTAGCTGCGCGCCGGTCGGCTGCCGCCGTGGCTGCTGTCATTGCCCCCGCCTCGCCCGCTCCGCCGCTGTGAGTTTGAGCTGACCAGCCAAGTTATGCCCGCCTCCCCCACTGCTCTCACTTTGCCTGCACACCAGTCAGTCGCTGCCATGGTCGCTGTCGGCGCTCTCGCCTCGGACATGCCCCACCAGCCGCGATGGAGCCCCCCTTTTAGCCCGCCCCCACCGGGACAGACCCTGAGACGTCGCCATCGTCGGGAGTCGCCATCGCCGCATGCCTGACTCCTCCGCTGAACGGGTTCAGCTTCCGTTGCACCGCTCTCCGTCTTGTGCCGCCACCTTGCGCCAGCGCAGTGCTGTCCTCGTCGCCGGTACGCCTCGAGCCATCTTGGCTCCTCCTCGTCCGTGGGCGCTCCCACCCTAAGACCTGCCGTTTGGGGAGATAAGAATGAGTGGTGGGTATTCGGTTGTTGAGAGGATAAGCCAAAAAAATAGGGAAGCTCAGTCGAAATTAGATGTGCATCCGTTTGATGTGATTACTTCCGCTATTATCTGATGCCGGTGTCCGTATTCATCCGACAAAAATCTAGGACAATTGTTCGTGTGGCATGATACCGCAGAGTTCGAGCGCACACTAGCGTGTTGCATTACTCGATGGACGCGCATGAGTCGCTGTCCCCGCGGACGGTCTACATCAATTTGTCGGTGCCACCGTGTTCACCCGCCAGTATGAGCCGCTGAATAAGTGCGGCAAGCCGCCGTACCCACCTTATGGTCTTCACCAACAAATGTCGTGGCCGTCCCTCGCCACCACGTCGGCTTACAATGCCGTGGCCGTCTCTCGCCACCACACCGGCTTACAATGCCGTGGCCTTCTCTCGCCACCACGCCGGCTTACAATGCCGTGGCCGTCTCTCGCCACCGTGCCGGCTACCAATGCCGTGGCCGTCCCTCGTCATCGCGCCAGCTTCCAATGCCGTGGCCGTCTCCTGCCATCCGCGCCGGCTTACAACGATGTGGCTTCTTTGACAACAACACCGGCTTACAATGCCGCGGGTGCTTGCTACATCTACATCAACCCAACAGTAGTTGCATACAACAGTACAAGCCGCCCAACTGACGGTTCTGAATCACCGTCCTACAGTCCAATCTACATTGGCATAATAGTGTCGGGCTCGTTGATATGTGCTGCCCAATGGACAGGCGCACAAGTCGCCAACATTCCAATTTGGTTCACTTCAACAACCAGATGAACTATCGACTGGATCATTGAAACAAATCATGCGGGATCATCTATAACCCTCCGCGGCCAACCTCAACTTTCAATGGAGATTCTCAAGCCGCCTCTTCAAGTCAACTTAAGACTCGGGGGCTACAGACATGGCGAGACACATTTGGTCGTTTTCAACAAGAACCTCGGGTATTTGCAAGAGAAAATCCAATCCTGGGGGCTATTACATTACTGACGGAAGATAAAAAGTTTCCCAAGAGGACGAACCGCCGTGATGCACCACTCAAACATAGGTGCCCAGTTTATTGGATCATCGCTTGGAGCTTCTGCCGTTTCTTTATACAAGATGGCGGTTTACAAGATAGCGACTGACAAGATGAGTTCAAAAATACTTCGGTTGATATATCAACTGAGATCGGCGAATGAAGGCTTCTTACCTTTGGGTACAACTTCTAACGCCTATTAGCCAGGCGTTATGCCACAAAATTCCGGCTCAGGAAAATGAGCCACGGTGAGGGCGGCTTCCTACCTTTAGCCGGTACAGCTTCTAACGCCTATCCGCCGGCGCTTTGCGTCGTAATTGCTAAAAAGAGGGCTTCTTACCGACGAGTACCGCCTCTAACACCCAATCGGATGGCTTTATGCCATCTCCGGCTAACCTGTTTAGCCACGGTTATGAGAGGTTTTTTACCGACGGGTAGCTAACATCTCATGACCCGCCAACGGCGGCTTCTTACCTTCGGGTACAACTTCTAACGCCTATTAGCCGGCCGTAGAGGCACAAAATTCCGGCTTAGGAAAATGAGTCGCAGTGAACGACACATTCTTACCTTCGGGTACAACTTCTAACGCTTATTAGCTGGCCGTAGAGGCACAAAATTCCGGCTCAAGAAAATGAGTCGCGGTGAATGGCGGCTTCTTACCTCCAGGTACAGCTTCTAAGGCCTATTAGCCGGCCGTAGAGGCACAAAATTCCGGCTCAGGAAAATGAATCGCGGTGAACGACGGCTTCTTACCTCCGGGTACAACTTCTAACGCCTATTAGCCGGCTGTAGAGGCACAAAATTCCGGCTCAGGAAAATGAGTCGCAGTGAACGGCGGCTTCTTACCTCCGGGTACAGCTTCTAACACCTATTAGCCAGCCGTAGAGGCACAAAATTCCGGCTCAGGAAAATGAGTCACGGTGAACGGCGGCTTCTTACCTCCGGGTACAGCTTCTAACGCCTATTAGCCGGCCATAGAGGCACAAAATTCCGGCTCGGAAAAATGAGTCGCGGCGAGGGCGGCTTCCTACATTCGGGTATAGCTTCTAACGCCTATCCGTCGGCTTTATGCCAAAAAATGTTGACAAGTTAACATTACATCATACATTGCATCTTGCATCATAATGGCATCATACATTGCATCATATATTTCATCATATTCACATGTCATGCCGGCTTATCAAGCCGGATCAGAGCCAGATTATGAAAGAAGGAGTAATGTTATGAAAGATATAACATCTCCGGGTTGTGCTTTTTCAAGCTGCCCTTACAGCAACACAGAACATATTCTGTCATGTTTTTGCAGGTCTTGTTTATTAAAGATGAGTCGCCGTTATATTGGAAAGTTGATTATTCTTGAAGAACCGCCCTATCAGATATAATGCCGTGTTATCTAATTGGCTGGTCCTCGGATTTCTTCAATTATGCTCTGTAGTAATCTACAACACTCATGGATTTCTCCAATATATATTTTCCGGGTTGCACTGCAACCATGAGCAGGGATTTCATGTCAGAGACAAAGGAATTATTTCAGGATATTCATTCTGGATTATATTATAACCACGGTTAAGGATTCAACCAACAAATTGTGGTGAGTCATATTATTCTTACATAGTCCCAAGTCACCGTAGGCAGACGACCCGGCACTTGGGGGCTACACCATTCAAAGCCAGTTTATATCAATTATGCAAGTCCCATGTCGCTGCAAGCACGCACCACGGCACTTGGGGGCTAATGCAGGCCGGTTTTCAAATCATTACATCATCAGCAAGACCATGTTATCTCAAGGAGATGAGCCAACTTTTCTATATTTTTCTAAAGTCCCAGCCCAGTAATTCTTACTGACCCGGCACTTGGGGACTACACCGCTCAGATGAATTTTTCAAAGTCCCAAGTCGCTGCAGGCATGCGACCCGACACTTGGGGGCTACAGTATTCAGTTGTTTAAACAGATTATGAGGTTCCAATTGAAAACCCGGTGCATCACATTTTGATGAGCTGGCCCTTGGGGGCTACACCCGCCGAAGCTTTCTGATGAGCCGGCCCTTGGGGGCTACACCCGCCGAAGCTTTCTGATGAGCCGACCCTTGGGGGCTACACCCACTGAAGTTTCATAAGGTACAAGGAAGTTATAAGTCCCAGGTTGCTGCAGGCAGGACAACCCAGCGCTTGGGGGCTACACAGTCCAAAATATTATTACAAAGCACCAAGTTATCATGGATAATCTCGGAGCTTGGGGGCTACAGGTAATATGGACATATCAAAAACTTTGAGGAGAATTTCCAAGATGTTAATTATGGAGTTCAGTTATTTGACCTGGTGTTATCAAAAGAGCGTAACCCGCCAGATTTTATATAAGCCGCACTGCTTCACAACAATGAAAGTCCAGTTTTACATCAGATGGGTTTTCATCCCAATGTTTTTATCAAGTCAGTTGGATTCTAGTTATTTGACCCGGCGTCACCAACCATAAAGACCCGACATCATGAATGATTATGAGTCAACGCAGATGACCTGCCAAGAGTATTGGAAACCGACTCAACGGCATATGGGTATTATATTCCCAATATTTTTTCAAAGGACATTGACAAGCAAAACGATTTTCAAGATGGCTCATTCATATGCAGAAAGACCCGGATTTCTGAGGAGCCATTTTATAAGCCAGCCAAAGGAGCAAGCCGGACACTTAACATATTTGTTACTCTTATTTCAGGAGCTTACCATGAATAAATTCAAGCTAACATGGGGGCTAATGTCGGGGATATACCCCCGTTGTATGACCCGGCCTGGCGACTCACAGGAGACCCGGCAAAGACATGACGTTTCATTGATGACCCGGCAGACGGGTCATAGGACGACCAAGCCCAAGACCCAGTGGGTGAGCCGGTGCCAGGCGGTTCACAAGAGAATGCCCAAAGAGAGAAGGATACCCTTAAAGGAAATAAGACCCGGAATAGGACTTTAGAGAGACTAGTCCTAATCCTACTCCTAGTAGGAATCTATTTGTAAGCCTACCCTCTCCACCTATATAAGAGGGGTAGAGCACCCCTAGAGGGACAAGATCCACAAGTCCACAAGTTTAGACTACACAAGAGATTAGAGATAGACAAATTAAAGGCTCTCGTGATTTGAGGTAGCAATTAGCACCCTTGTAACTGAGAGGTCTTCATCATCATCAATACAAGACAAGCATGACGTAGGCTTTTACCTCCATCGGAGGGGCCGAACCTGGGTAAAACATCATGTCTCTCGATTCCGATCAACCCCTTCAACCCGCCACATAGTTGCGTTTCCGCCCCGAACCTAAGTTCGTTCACCCGGACATCTGCCGTGATAAATCCACGACATAAGGTGATAATATTTGATACCTTTAACTTTGTTTATATGATGATTCATTCTTCAAACTTGTTGTTTTTTCCAACTTCTCTCTAGGCAGATTCCTCATTTTGGAAAAGGAGGCAGCAGAAGGTTCCAGCAAAGAAACCTAAAACTACTGTGGGCAAGAAAAAGAGCAAGACGGCTGAAGAGGATCTGCTGATTATAGGAGAGTCACAGTCCGTTGATGACGAAACAGAGGTAGAACTCTCACTTTTAACTATCTTTTATTGAACTTGCTAACCCCTGTTTAGTCTCAGGATAGTGATGCGATGAGCCAGACCGAGGATATTGAAGTAATTTCTGTTTCTTGCATCTCAGATCTCTTGTTTCCAAAGAAACCAAGGAGGGTCATTAAAGTACCTATGTCTCACCTGGACGCTTATTTGGATCACAATTTTCTTTTGAAGAAGGCTCAACATACATCAAGACGCCAAACACGAAGTGTCTCAGGCAACCTTGTGAAAGGTTTGCCTAAAAAGTCAGCCGCCCGAAAATGACCCAATGATGTGGCTTATAGTCCCGCCCCTTATTTCCAAGAGTTGATCTTATCCATCAACTTCTTAATTTTCCTACTTGAAAATGCTAGGAGTCATCACCTTCATCGGGCTACTCGACTGCTACAAAACTGCAGCCTCTTGTTATCAATCCAGGGTACCTTTTCTCCTTTGCATTCAATGTTGCTCATTAACTCTTTATCCTAGCATATAACTTATCATGATATCTTTGTTCATAGGACTCAAGCCAAGAAAAGAAGAATAGGCGGGTCAACTATCAACCCTAATGCCCGTGAGCAGGAGAATCCAAATCTCATTACTCCTGAGAGTCATGTGGAGCCCTTTGAAACTCATCAAGAAACACTCCAACATACTGAGCCGACGAGTGCTAATGTTGTGAACATGGAGACTGACCCAAAGGCCAATCCTAAGCCGCCCAACCCTCTGAAACCGGTTGAAGATACTGCTTCTAATGAAGAGGAGGTTATCATTAATGGGACGGGTTTTGTAACTCCTTCTTCCACTGTGCTAACCAAGCATGCTGCCAAAGAAGAGGTGCCTTTGCCTGAGAAGGGGAAGACTCAACTTGATCTTCCCAATCTTGACAAACTTAGTGTTGGAGAGTTGCATTCTTGGTATTTAAACTTCCTTTCTACAAGCGGGGACAAGGAAGCCAGCCAAGTTGGTATGATGAGGAAAAAATACGAGGTACGCTCAAGCTTGTCTTGTATTCCATATATCCTTACATAGCCCTCAAGGGCCAGCTTATCTTCTTTAAGATTGATATGTCTCCATTGTATCTACTTTTCCAAACTCTTTTGCCCTTGTTTTGGACTCTAATTTGCATGATTTGAATGGAACTAACCCGGCCTGACGCTGTTTTCAGCAGAATTGCATTGGTGTTATTTTTGTGCAAAAACAAAAGTTCTTGGATCCTCCTGAAAATATAGGGAGAATATTTTTGTATTTAATAAAAAATACTGGCGCAAGAATCAAACAGAGGGGAGGGGGGCACCTACACGCCACAAGCCTGCTAGGCGCGACCACCCCTGGCCACGCCTAGCAGGCTTGTGGGGCCCTCGTGGCTCCTCCAACCTCCAATCCATCTCCATATAACCCTATTCATGGAGAAAAAAAATAGGAGAGAAGATTTCATCTTGTTTCACGACATGGAGCCACCACCACCTCCTGTTCTTCCTCGGGAGACCAGATCTTGAGTCCGTTTTGGGCTGTAGAGAGGGGAAATCAACGCCATCGTCATCACCAACCATCCTTCATCACCAATTCCATGATGCTCCCCACCGTTCGTGAGTAATTCCATCGTAGGCTTGCTGGACGGTGATGGGTTGGATGAGATTTATCATGTAATCGAGTTAGTTTGGTTAGGGTTTGATCCGTAGTATCTACTATGTTCTAAGATTGATGTTGCTATGACTTTGCCATGCTTAATGCTTGTCACTAGGGCCCAAGTGCCATGATTTCAGATCGAACCCTATTATGTTTTCATTAATATATATATATATATATATGTGTGTGTGTGTGTGTGTGTGTGTGTGTTCTTGATCCTATCTTGCAAGTTGTAGACACCTATTACGAGTTATGATCCGCATCCCCCAGGGTGACAATAACTAGGATTTTTTCCGGTGATTACCGTAGTTTGAGGAGTTCATGTATTTATTAAGTGCTAATGCTTTGATCCGGTTCTCTATTAAAAGGAGTCCTTAATATCTCTTAGTTTACATTAGGACCCCGCTTCCGCGGGAGGGTAGGACAAGAGATGTCATGCAAGTTCTTTTCCATAAGCACGTATGACTATATATGGAATACATGCCTACATTACATTGTTGAATCAGAGCTAGTTATGTGTCACCCTATGTTATAACTATTGTATGATGAATGACATCCAACATAATTATCCATCACCGATGCATTGCCTACGAGCTTTCCACATATTGATCCTTGCTAAGGTACTTCTCCGTTTCTACTATTACAATCACTATAAAACTGCTACTATTACTTTTGCTATCATTACCGTTACTTCCATACTACTTTGCTACTAAATACTTTGCTGCAGATATTAAATCTCACAGGTGTGGTTGAATTGACAACTCAGCTTCGAATACTCGAGAATATTCTTTGGCTCCCCTTGTGCTGAATCAATAAATTTGGGTTGAATACTCTACCCTCGAAAACTGTTGCAATCCCCTATACTTGTGGGTTATCAAGACCTCTTTCTGGCGCCGTTGCCGAGGAGCATAGCTCTATTCTCTAAGTCACTTGGGATTTGTATCTGTTGATCACTATGAAGAATCTGAAAGATCCAAAAACCAAGATCTATCCCTCTACTACGAGGGGAGGTATGGAACTGCCACCTAGCTCTGCACTTGATTTACCTTCTGTTATGAGTAAGTTTGCGACACCACTACCACCTGCTAGTAATTCTGATATGTCGAAAGTAATTGATGATGCCACTTCTGCTATGCATGATGCTTATGAGGATACTTTGCTTGATAATACTGTGCCACTGGGTGAATTTCTTGATGAACAAATTGCTAGAGCCAATGCTGAAAATTATGATACTTCTGAAACTGATGAAATTGTTGAAACTAAACATTTTGAGACACCTGCTAGACCTAGCTCTCCTAGATATGAATTGCCTGATATTCCTGTCACACCCTGTGTTTGTACCACATTGTTATGTTTGGGTTTATAAAATTTGGAGCCAACTAAAACTTTTTCAAGGTGCTTGTGCTTGTTTGCTATGTTGTTTGCTTGTTTGATGATTGTGTTATATGGCACTACTAGGTTCTATTCCACTTCAATTTCATCTTTCATGTCCTCAAACCTCTTGCCTAATGATCATGCCATGTGAATAGTGCCCAAAACTTTTTTATCAAATATAGTTTTAACCAAAAATGATTTATTCAAATGAGGTTTACAAAACTCCCTCAATTGAGGTTTGCACTACAAGTCCTCAAATTATGTGGACCCTTCTATCCCAAAAGCTTTATTTCAAACCCACTATATATAAGACTTCCCAAAACCACAAAATATTATTTTTAAAGATTACCTTTACATTTTATTTAAAGACTTTTCTCAAGGACAGAAATGGTTTTTCATAGGAAAAAATTATTTAAATACTTTGAAAATATTTGGGAAAATTTAGAGAAACTCAGTAGACATATATTTTCCATATATATGAGTTTCAACACAAGGGCATGATCATATCATAGGCAAAACCCCTCAAAACCCTTTCTGTTCAGATCAAACTTTTGGAATATTTCTATAAGAAATATTCTCAATAAATTCCAGGAAAATTCCAGCAAGTCAACACTATCATGAGTGATGACCTTGCAAAGTTTCATCTCAATCCAAGTTGATTTGGTTCATCAAACCATCCCAAACCATTCCTGTCCAGAATAAAATTTGATAAACTTTACATTGTGAAATGTCTCCCCTTGGCCTCAAACTTTGTGGGCATGCTCTAATGGCCAAATAGTGATGATACACTAAGTGGTGCATCAAGGGTAAAATCCTAGCATCAGTGGATCTGCAGAAACCTCATTCTGCATATTTCTAGGGTTTAATAAATCTTCATTGTCAACTTTTTCCTCTTAAGCTCAAACTTAGTGAATCCTCTCATTTCTACCTAGCCTTTGACCCTGGTAAGTATCTCAGTAAGATGGTACCATCTTCTTGCCCAAAACACCACCAAACACCATCTGGTGATTTTCTAAAAACCCCATTTTCACCCTCTTCTCTTTTACCCTTGCCCCCAAATTTCTACCACAACCTCACATGGATACACTTCACCTCCAGTAAAATTCCCAAGCCATTTGGCCACTGTGAGGTGGGGTAAAACCCCTATTCCCACCCCTAGACAACATCTTTTCTATCTTTCCCTTTCCCTTTCTTTTCTCCTTAGCCCTACTTAGCCTCTAAGGCATCCAAAGAGTATCTCCAGGTCCTCCAAGTGCTAGTGGACAAGGTGGGGCATCCCAAAGCACGCATGCAACGACAATGTCGGCCATACGCACGCTCTGGAGTGTGCTATAGTGCGCTCCCGCACTATAGCCACCACATAATGGCCGGCCCCGACAGCCTTGGGCCTCCCCCGCGTGTCCCTTGAGACGCCCTCCGGATCCGTGACACGCCACTCTGTCAGCCCCCTCCTCTCTCCTCCTCCTCCAGCCTCCTCTCGCACGTGCCCAACGCCGCCCGAGCCGGCCAATGCGTGAGCTCGCATTGGCGCTATCGTGGATTTATCACGACAGATGTCCGGGTGAACGGACTTGGATTCGAGGCCATCGCTAACGTGATGGACTCAAAGGGGTTGGCTTAGACGAAGGACACAAGTTTACCCAGGTTCGGCCCCTCAAGGCGAGGTAATAGCCTACGTCCTACTTGTGTTTGTATTGCTTATTGTATCGATTACAAGGGAGATAAAGATTTACCTAGTTCTCAATAACCTGATCTCTAAGTCACCCCGGGTCTACCTTTATAGGAGGTAAAGACTGATGGGGAACGTCGCATGGGAAACAAAAAATTTCCTACGCACACACAGATCTATCCATGGTGATGAGCATCTACGAGAGGGAGAGTGGATCTACGTACCCTTGTAGATCGCTAAGCGGGAAGCGTTAAGAAACGCGGTTGGTGTAGTCGAACATCTTCGCGATCCAAATCGCCGAGCATCCCGCGATCACATCACGATCCGTCCCGCGATCCAATCACGATCCGTCCCGCGAACTCATCATGATCCGTCCCGCGATCTCATCACGATCCGTTCCGCGATCTCATCACAATCCGTCCCATGAACTCATCACGATCCGTTCCGTGAACTTGTTCACGGTCCTTCCGATCTAGCGCCGAACGGACGGCACCTCCGTTTTCAGCACACGTGCAGCTTGATGACGATCTCCACTGTCTTGATCCAGTAAGAGGAAGTGTAGAGGGAGAAGAGTTTACCGGCAGCGTGACGGCGCTCCGGTGATGGTGGTGGAGCAATTCCGGCAGGGCTTCGCCTAAGCACTGCAGAAAACCAATCTAGGGGAGAAACTATGCACTAGAGGAACGACTAGCACGTGGCTGAAAATTCTGTCCCAAAACCCTCAAATCCTCTAGTATACATAGGAGGAGAGGAGGAGGAGTCTTGGGTGCCAAATATCCAACCCTTTTTTTTGGCCTTTTCCCACCTTTTTCCCTTTGGGCTTTTTCTCCCAGCCGCATGGGCCTTGTGTGGGACTTCCAACAGCCCAAAAAGGCTGGTATTTACTCTCCCACAGGCCATGAAGCCTCTTGGGTTGAAATACCCCTCCCCGCGGTCTCCCGGTGTACTACCGGCACTCCCGGGACATTACCGATTAGCCCGAATTTTTTTCGGCGACCAAAATGGGACTTCATATATATCAATCTTTACCTCTGGACCATTCCGGAGCTCCTCGTGACATCCGGGATCTCATCCAGGACTCCGAACAACCTTAGGTCACCACCATACATAACTCTATACTACCGAAACGTCACAGAACCTTAAGTGTGCAGACCCTGCGGGTTCGAGAACTATGTAGAGATGACCGAGACACCTCTACGGTTAATAACCAATGGCGGGACCTGGATGTCCACATTGGTTCCTACATATTCTACGAATATCTTTATCGGTCGAACCTCTATGTCAAGGATTCAGTTAATCCCGTATCATGTTCCCTTTGTTCTTCAGTATGTTACTTGCCCGAGATTCGATCGTCGGTATCTCCATACCTAGTTCAACCTCGTTACCGGCAATTCTCTTTACTCATTCCGTAATACAAGATCCCGTGACTAACACTTAGTCACATTGCTTGCAAGGCTTTATTGTGATGTTGTATTACCGAGTGGGCCCTAAGATACCTCTCCGTCACATGGAGTAACAAATCCCAGTCTTGATCCATGCCAACTCAACAGACACCCTAGGAGATACCTGTAGAGCACCTTTATAGTCATCCAGTTACGTTGCGACATTTGATACACACAAGGTAGTCTTCCGATGTCAGTGAGTTGCATGATCTCATGGTCATAGGAACATATACTTGACATGCAGAAAACAGTAGCAATAAACTGACATGATCATAAGCTACATTTGTAGTTTGGGTCTTGTCCATCACATCATTATCCTAATGATGTGATCCCGTTATCAAATGACATCTCATGTCCATGGCTAGGAAACCTTAACCATCTTTGGTTCGACGAGCTAGTCTATTAGAGGCATACCAGGGACATGGTTTTGTCTATGTATCCACACATGTATCTAAGTCTCCGATCAATACAATCATAGCATGGATAATAAACAATTATCATGAACAAGGAAATATGATAATAACTAATTTATTATTGCCTCTAGGGCATATTTCCAACAAAGACTCCGGGTCATACAAGTTGTAACCGACTCTCATTGTCTATCCGAGTCTTCCTTTATCTTCTCTGCCAAGTTACCTCCGGGCGGCTTACGCACCCAGGTCTTCTCTGTCCGGGCCACCTAGCAGCCCACGCCATGAGCCGCCTATCTTCCTAGGCCGTAAGTCTCATGGTTCATTCTTGGGCCGGTCACGAGCCGTTAGGTATAACCCGGAGCCCTTTAGGTAGGTCATACCACGGGATTATATCCCCAACATTAGGCGCCAGGTTGATTTGAGCTTGCTCACTTCATCCTTTTCTTCTGTTCCCCGGCGAGTCGCCCAGTGATGATCCGCCGTGACGTCACGTGGGCCCTGCAAAAAAGATCCCTTGAAGTACCAACAAATCTCTTATTATGGTCAGCCCGAAAATCAAGGCGTCCGCCTCGGTCGAATGATATCTGTTGCCTGGATTTTCGCGCCTGCCCGTTTTCCTTTTAAATAGGACCGCTGCAGGCGGTATTTCCTTTCCCCCGCTCGCGCTTCCATCTTCTTTCTCTCCAACGCTTCCGCTCCTGCTCCAGCGCCATCCCCGTCTCGCTGTCGACCGGCCGCTGCATCAACCTGTTGTGGACCAGAGTTCATCTTGCGCTCGTCACGCCATCGCCGGTAAGTCTTCTTCCCATAGATCCATAGCCGTCTCCGGTAGGGTTTCTATAGAACTTCGCCGCCGCCGTCGTTTTAGAGCTCGAGCTCCATTGCCACCGGCCACGCTTTAGCGTATGAACTCCGGACCGTCGCTCGTCTTCACGGCGCCACTGTGTAATAGGCGGTAAACAAGAACACATAGATTGATCCTTGCTCTGCTTGCCATTTTGGGTTTTGTCCGCTTCGCCTGTTCGTCCTTAGGTCTGAAAGTAAAGGCATTTACCCTGTTTTTGTAGATCCGTCATTTTAGCTGAACTTTACGAAATCTGTTTCCTAGGACTTAGCCGATTTACGCTCCTCCTCCTTTCTTTGTTGACCCGCCAGGCCTCTCCGGCTCTCATCAACCAGACCATGGCATATTATTTGTAGAGCCCTTAAAATTATAAGCCGTCGCTGATATTTGTTTGCTCTTGACTCTCCGTACTTTTAATTTGCAAGTCTTTAAGCCGCCAGCATGTCTCGCACCTCCAACCCATGAAACTGGGTCGGGTCTTACATCACGGAGGAATTCTTACTGGATTTTGTTCACGCGGGTACCCTTCCTTCCAAGAAGGTCCTTAATTGGCGGGTCTCGGGTGATGAAACGTGGCCCACTCCTGAAGGAGTTGAAGTAGTGGTTTTCTCTGATCATATGGAGCGAGGATTCGTGCCTCCCGGCTCGAAGTTCTTTCATGACGTCCTTCACTTCTACAAGCTTCACCCCCAGGACATGGCCCCCAACTCCGTCTCAAATATATGCAATTTTCAAGTGCTTTGTGAAGTCTATCCTCAAGCCAAGCCGTCTGTGGGGTTATTTCGAGAATTCTTTTATGCCAACCGGGAAACTGAGATGAAAGCCGGTCCGAGCCTAGAGCTTGGCGGGATCTCCATCCAACGGTGTAGGGATATTACTTTTCCGGCCATGTAGATGCCGAGTCATCCAAAGGACTGGAACAAGACTTGGGTCTACTGCAAGGATACCTCTCCCGAGAATAAGCGTCCACTGTCGGGTTATCGTCCCTCCCGGCTCAAGACAACTTCAAAGCTTCCTGGCCGGCTATTAGCTTCGGAACGTGCAAGGTAAGAGCCGGCTCATGCCAAGATCAAGGCCCTCATGGCCAATGGTTTAACCAGACTGGAGTTGATCTGTTGCTGGATTTCTTGGCGGATTATGCCCTTAAGTCATAGAAACCAGCTCATGTGTGAATACGAAGGCAAGTATGATGGTTCATTATGCTTCAGCCAATCATCACTGACAGAGGGTGACATCACCACCGTCATTCGGAGCCTTGTCCATGAAGCATCCGGATCATGCAGCGCCATTGGCCTGGCGCCTTTAACGCCAAAAATCTGGCTCCAGATGTAAGGCGACTCTTCACTCCTTTTTCTCCTTGTTACTCCTACCTTTCTGACTCATTACCATTTAACTGGTTTACCTTTCCAGGCCAACTCTGATTTCTGGAAGAAGGAATATGTTCCTCCCTTGAAGAAGCTCAAGAAGAAAGCTCCGGCTAAGAAGTCCAAGAAGACCGCCCCACAAGAAGGATGGTTTGACCCGCCACAATCATCCGATTCAGAGGTAAACCTTGGCTGTTTTCTGCCATTTTATTATCTTATTTTACTTACACTTGTTTTACTCACAGGATGATGTTGAAACAAGCCGCACCAACGCCCCTGAGGTAATCTATATTTCTTCTGGCTCAGAATATTTTGGCCCTCGGAAGCCGCGGCGGGTTATTGGAAAAGTTCATATTTCTCATCCTCTTGCTTATCTGGCTCCCAACTTTCTTTGGAAAAGCAATAACAGGCCGAGCGTCGCCAGACCCGGAGCGTTGGTTGTACTGAACTTATGTCCGGCTTGCCAAACTCACCAGCTCCGAAGAAATGCCCCGCAGAGGTATGTATCTCCGTTTAATTAATTTTACTTTGCGACCTCGACGCTGTCTCATCTTTCTTGAATTGTCTCTTAGAAATCACCCTCTTCCGGTGACTCTTCGGCGACCGCTCTGCCGCCTCCCAAGATCAATCTGCTGTAAATATTTCCGGCTATGACATCCGGCTCTTTATGCGGCAGTAGTATCCTTTAGATTTTTATCCTCACACTTTACAGTGCTCAAGCCAAGCGTCGGAAAACCAACAAGTCCTCCCCCGGCCCTGCTGCCCAAGAGCCGGAGCATTCAAAGCCGGATGACTCGCGGCCGGTTGAAGATATCCCAGCAGCTTCTGCATAGCCGACCGTTGATGACATTGTCCCAGATAGTCCACCAAAGAATCCTTCTAAGACGTCGAGCCCTGGCCAGGCGGCTAAGGACACGACTGGCCCAGAAGTTGAAATCACTGGCGCTGATTTGCGTTCTCCCCTGGCTCACGTGCTGACCAAGCGGGGTGAAACAACTGAAGCTTCTAGGAAGCTAGAATTTGAGCCTTCTGCCTTGGATAAGATGACAGTTGAGGATCTTCATGCTGGCTACATGACCTGCCTATCCACCAGCCGGGACCTGGAGCTCCAACTAGTTAAGCTCATGAAGAGGAAGTATGAGATAATCTTTTCCTCCTTATATCCCTACGTAGCCCCCAAGTGCCACCTTAATCTCTCGACATATTAAGCCGGTACTTTGCATAGTTATCTTTTAGATAAAATTATTCTATAGAAGATAATCAGAAGAGCCGATACTAGCCCCCAAGGTCCGGCTCAAACTTGTTCAAACTTGAGTCGGGACTTCTTAGAAGATAATTTAAAAGAGCTAATAGTAGCCCCCAAGGGCCGGCTCAAATTTGTTCAAAGTTGAACCGGGACTCTTCATAGTGAACTTCTGAAAAATAGACATTATCCCCCAAGTGTCATGCATATTGCTTGTAATCAGTTTGAGACTTGTCCGTTTTACTCTCTGCTTTGAAATGTTTGCATGAATACTTGACTGAAGCCGGGTCACAGTTGGCCAGCTTAAATACCAACCTAGCTGATCAACAGGCTGCCCGGAGCGCCACCGATGAGAAATGTCGGCTCTTGACTGAAGAGCTGGTTAAAGTCAAGGCAGAGTTCGCTGCTTTTAGAGAGTTTGTCGTGTCTGAGAAGGCCATGCTGACCAAACGGGCGGACGACGCTGATCAGCGGTTGATGATCGTCTCTGACGAGATGCAATCCTTGAAATGCCATATCACAAAGATGACAGCCGCCCTCTTCGGTGAGCTCTTGACAACTTTTCCTTAATTGCTGTTATAACATCTGAACTGGTGACTTATCATGAAAACCTCTAGCTTATACAGGTCCTAGAAACTGTCAACTGGCGTCCGACAGCTTACTGCCTCTGAAGGCTATCTACACCCTAGCGGAGCAGCTCTACTACGGCGCGATGTTCACCATCAAGTCTGTTCAGTACAAGGACAAGATCCCTTCAACTCTCAAAGGGGTCTTGGAACTTTTCTCCACCATGCCAAAGGAGATCGCTAAATTGAAGAAATCAACCGCCCGCCAGGGAGCAATCGTAGGCATAAGCCAGGCTCTGGCCTTCGCTCCGGAGCTTACTCCGGCTGATATGATGGAGGGCTTCCCCTCCAAGAAGGATGACGGCTCTGAGTTCACAGAAGCTGACTACATCCGGTGCATCAAGGACTCCAGGTTTCTGGATTTCGTCTTAGCAGAAGAGGCTGACCTGGACACTTACCAGGAGGCTTATGATGCTGACCAGAAGAGAGTTTGTGGCCCACTCCAAAAATGGAAGGACTTGACGCCCACCCGCAGTAAGGACCTCTTCGCTTCTGATCTTGACCCGTCTCCCTTCTTTGAAGAAGGGACTTTTGCAGCTCTAGCTGACTGCAACTAGAACTTGGACAACCTTCAGATCCAGGCACCCGAAGAGCCGGAGCAGGATGAGCCGCCGGCCAGTTGATTAACTCTACTTTGTAATAGCCGGCTCTCCTTAACTCGTCATAGGGGACTTGAAAGACTTGATCAACACTTTTGGGCTCTACATAGAACGTTTGTAATATATTTCCTCTGATATTTGCTCTGCTGATCTTTTTAAATGAGAAAAAATCCGGCTTCCAAAGTGCCATCTTCCTTGTATGCATTCCTGACTTGTCGTCATTTGTCTCCTCTTCTTGGGTCGAGAGTCGGCCGAAAGGACTTAATAATTTCCGTCCGCGGCTAATCATGTTAACCGGAGTTTTGTAGCATAAAACCAGTTAACAAGCATTATAAGCTGTACCCGAAGGTAATAATACAGCGTAAACGCCGGTGGATAAGCGTTAGAAGCTGTACCCGAAGGTAAGAAGCCGCCCTCGCCGCGGCTAACTTTCCTGAGCCGGATTTTTGTGCCATAAGGCTGGCTAATAGGCATTATATGCTATACCCGAAGGTAAGAAGCCGCCATTTTCCGTGGCTAATTTTTCTTAGCCGGTTTTATGTGGCATGAAGCCGGCTAATAGGCATTATAAGCTATACCCGAAGGTAAGAAGCTGCCGTTTGCGGGTTATTAGGTGTTAGCTACCCGTCGGTAAAAAAAACCTCACAACCGCGGCTAAATGTGTTAGCCGGAAATTTGTCATAAAGCCGGTCGATAGGGTGTTAGAAGCGATACCCGTCGGTAAGAATCTCCCTTCAGCAGTACAGCATAAAATACCAGCAGATAGGCGTTAGAAGCTGTACCTAAAGGTAAGAAGCCACCCTCGCCATGACTCATTTTCCTGAGCCGTTTTTTGTGGCATAACGCCTGGTGCCACGACTCATTTTCCTGAGCCGGGATTTTGTAGCATAACGCCTGGCGCCGTGACTCATTTTCCCGAGACGGGCTTTTGTGGCATAAGGCCTGGCGCCGCGACTCATTTTCCTAAGCCGGGCTTTTGTGGCATAGCGCCTGGCTAATAGGCATTATAAGCTATACCCGAAGGAAAAAAGCCACCGTTCGCCAATCTCAATTGATACATCAACCGGAACATTGTTTAACCTTCTCTCATATGAGGATGTGTAAAACATCAGGGACTTCACATTTGTAGTGATACTTCTTCATTTATTTATATAACTATGACATGTACAATGATAGTGTACAATGAAGGGTCTCTACACCCTTAAGTGAAATAAGGCTGGAGATGCGCGATGTTCCACGGTCGGCGGGTCTCCTGACCCGTCGTATCTGAGTCATCTCGGATATCGATGAGGTAATATGACCCGTTGTTGAGATTTCTGGTGACTAAAAAAGGTCCTTCCCATGGAGGAGAGAGCTTATGCATATTTGTCTAGTCCTGAATCAGCCGGAGCACTAAATCGCCTTCCTGGAACGTCCGGGTCTTGACCCTGTGGCTGTGATAGCGACGCAGGTCTTGTTGATAAATCACCGACCGGGACGCTGCTAGCTCTCGCGCCTCTTCCAGAGCATCCAATGCGTCTTGACATGCCATCTCATTGTCCGCCTCAACGTAAGCCGCCACCCTTGGCGAGTCATGCCGGATGTCACTGGGCAAAACTGCCTCGGCCCCATACACCATAAAGAAAGGCGTGAAACCCGTGGATCTGTTAGGGGTGGTCCTGATGCTCCATAAGACGGAGGGTAATTCTTCTACCCAACACCCGGGCGTTCACTACAAAGGAACCATAAGCCATGGTTTAATCCCTCTTAGAATTTCCTGATTGGCACGCTCCGCCTGATCGTTGGATTGTGGATGCACCACTGCTGAAACATCAAGCCGGATATGCTCTTCGTCATAGAATTTTTTCATAGCCCCCTTGGATAGATTTGTACCATTATCAGTGATGATGTTGTGTGGGTAACCAAAATGGTAGATCAACTTTTTAATAGATAAAACCGCCGTAGCCGCGTCACATTTGCTGACCAGCTCTGCCTCTACCCACTTGGTAAACTTGTCCACCGCCACCAGGAGGTGTGTTTTCTTATCCTTGGATCTCTTGAAAGGTCCCACCATGTCAAGCCCCTAGACCGCAAACGTCCAAGTAATTGGTATCATTCTTAACTCCTGAGCCGCAATATGAGCACGCCGGCCAAACTTCTGACAACCATCGCACTTACGGACTAGGTCCTCTGCATCTTTATGAGCCGTCAACCAGAAAAACCCGTGCCGGAAAGCCTTGGCCACCAAAGACTTCAAGCTGGTGTGGTGTCCACAATCACCAGCATGGATTTCATTCAAGATCTTCCGGCCCTCCTCTGGTGAAACACAACGTTGGAAAACTCCCGTCATGCTTCATTTATGCAACTCACCATTAACTATTGTCATGGACTTAGAATGTCGGGTGATCTTTCTGGCTAGGTCTTCATCCTGAGGTAACTCGCCCCGGGTCAAATAGGCCAAATAGGGAATAGTCCAATCTGGGATAACATGCAAAGCCGCCACCAATTCTGCCTCCGGGTCAAGAACAGCCAAATCTTCTTCTGAAGGTATCTTGACAGTCGGATGGCGTAAGACGTCCAGAAAGACACTGGGTGGCACCGACTTTCGTTGAGAACCTAACCATGATAAGGCATCCGCCTCATTCCTGCGACGATCAATGTGATCTACCTAATATCCTTTGAAGTGACCCGCAATAATATCAACTGCCTCACGATAAGCCGCCATCCGCGGGTCTTTGGAATCCCAAGTACCAGAAACTTGCTGAGCCACCAGATCTGAGTCGCCCAAGCACCTGACTTGGCTCAAATTCATCTCCTTGGCTAACCTAAGACCATGAAGCAAAGCTTCATACTCAGCCGCATTGTTAGTGTAGGGGAACATCAGCCGGAGCACATAACAAAACTTATCACCCTTGGGGGATGTCAGAACAACTCCTGCCCCTGATCCCTCTAACTGCTTGGATCCATCAAAGTGTATAATACAGTATGTGTCATCCGGCTTTTCCTTGGGAGCTTGACACTCCGTCCAATCATTTATGAAATCCACAAGGGCTTGGGACTTGATAGCCATGCGAGGCACATATTTTAAATTGAGAGGTCCCAGCTCCAATGCCCACTTAGCAATCCTTCCCGTGGCTTCTCTATTCTAGATAATATCCCCTAGCAAAGCAAAACTGACCACAGTTATCTGGCGCCCTAAGAAATATTGTTTTAACTTGCGGTTGGCCATGAAGACCCCATATACCAGCTTCTGCCAATGTGGATACCTTTGCTTATACTCTGTCAGGACCTCACTGATATAATAAACCGGTCTTTGCACTGGATACTCCTTCCTGGCCTCCTTGCACTCGACCACAATTGCAGCACTCACTGCTCGATTATTAGCCACCACATAAAGGAGTAACGGTTCTTTCTCAGCCAGAGCGGCCAACACTGGCGGCTCAGTGAGCTGTTTTTTAAGCGCCTCAAGTGCTTCACCCACCGCTTTGCTCCAGACAAATTTGTCTGTCTTCTTCATCATTTGATATAAAGGAATAGCCTTCTCTCCAAGATGGCTTATGAACCGGCTCAACGCAGCAATCCGCCCTGCCAAGCGCTGAACATCATTAATGCAAGCCAGCTCTCCTAGAGAGGTAATAGCCTTGATTTTTTCCGGGTTAGCCTCGATACCACGCTTAGAGACCAGGAAACCCAAAAGTTTGCCCGCCGGAACACCAAAGACACACTTGGTCAGGTTAAGCATCATCTTGTAGACTCGGAGATTATCAAAAGTTTCCTTTAAATCCTCCAAGAGAGTCTCCTTCTTTCTGGATTTTACCATGATGTCATCTACATAAGCATGAAGATTACGGCCAATCTGACTATGAAGGCAGTTCTGCACGCATCACTGATAAGTCGCCTGGGCACTCTTGAGCCCGAAAGGCATAGAGACATAACAGAACGCCCCAAAGGGTGTTATAAAAGCCGTCTTCTCCTGGTCTTTAACTGCCATATTGATCTGATGATAACCTGAGTAAGCATCCAGGAAGCACAAACTTTCACACCCCGCCGTAGCATCAATGATCTGATCAATACGAGGGAGGGCAAATGGATCAGCCAGACAAGCTTTGTTAAGGTCCGTGTAGTCCACACACATACGCCATGTGCCATTCTTTTTGAGCACCAACATCGGGTTAGCCAACCATTCCGGGTGAAAAACTTCAACGATAAAACCTGCTGCCAAAAGCCGGGCAACTTCTTCTCGAATAGCTTTGCGCCTCTCCTCATTGAACCGCCGCAAAAACTGTTTAATCGGCTTAAACTTTGGATCCACATTAAGGTTGTGCTCAGCGAACTCTCTCGGTACACCCGGCATTTCAAAAGGTTTCCATGCGAAGATGTCTCGATTCTCACAGATGAATTCGATGAGCGTGCTTTCCTATTTGGGATCCATGTGAGCTCCAATGATGAACTGCTTAGATGAGTCGCCCGGAGTGAAATCTACTGTCTTGGTATCATCCGCTGAAAACTTGAGGGGCGGCTCAACCTTCGTGGTGAGCTTTTTCAGCGGGGTCATATCCTCCGGATCAACATTCTCCTTATAGAACTTAAGTTCCTCCTGGGCACAACTGGACTCTGCGTAAGCCGCATCTCCTTCTTCACACTCAATAGCCGTATTTTGGTCACCATGAATGGTAATGGTACCGTTTAAGCCGGGCATCTTGAGCTGCAAGTAAACATAGTAGGGCCTAGCCATGAACTTAGCACAAGCCGACCATCCAAATAACGCATGATAAGGACTCTTGGTCTTGACCACCTCGAACCACAAGGATTCCACCCTGTAATTGTACTCATCGCCAAAAGCCACTTCAAACGAAATCCTGCCCACCGGATACGCCAACTTACCCGGCACCACACCATGAAAGACGGTGGATGAAGGTTTTAAATCCTTGTCAAGCAACTTCATCCGCCGAAAAGTGTCATAATAAAGGATGTTTATGCTACTGCCACCATCCATAAGCACCTTGTTCACCATATATCCACCCACCTGGGGGGCTACAACCAAAGCCAGCCGCCCCGGGTCATCGACACGCGGCGGGTGATCTTCTCGGCTCCATGTTATGTCATATTCAGACCACTTTAAGTACTGTAGAAGAGCCGGTGCAACCGCATTAACTGCCCGTTTACGCAACTTCTGGTCCCATTTATTGAGACTGGTCATGAAAACATGGTACTGCCCGGAGCTAAATGTCTTCGGATTACTCTGATAGCTAGACTGATTACGCTATTGCTGTTGTTGTTGATTATTGTTACCAGAATGCGGCTGGTGTCCCCCTGATTATCCTGACCCGGATGACTGGATCCTGAGCCACCGGAACCAAACCCACTCCTGACCAGCCATGTCCTGAGCCGCCTAGCAGGCCACCATCTCGATTGTTAGGTTGTGTGAAATACCGCTCTCTCCTTTGCCCCCGCTCGTCGTGGACCACCCCCAGGAGCGCGCGAGACTCACCCCTGTCTCCCCTCGTGCCCTCTGGCCTCGGCCATGAGCTCGCCGGCGCACTAGCGTTCGGTGGACTCGTCCGCATCTCTAAAAGGCCCCCCAGACCCCTCTCTACCCTCTGGCCTCTCTCTCCCGTCTCCCCAATAGCCCCCCTACGCACTCCAATGACCGCCTGAGGGCCATGTGCTCGGGATCGACCCGAGGATCGCCGTGGCCATCTCCCCGTCGATTTCCGGGTACGGAGCCTCTCTGGCCCTCATTTCTCTCCCGTTGGTCGTCCCTTGCCCCTTTGATGCGACCACCCTCCTTCTCGTCCTCTTTGCAGTCTGAATCAGCCCCGATGACCACCTCCCGAAACCACCTCCGCCATGGGTGCTCGCCACCGGCGACTCCGGCCACCTCCGGCCTCCATTCCACCTCCAGTAGACCGGTGACTCTTCCCCGAGCCCGTTCCTACCATCGCCCGCCATCGCCGTGCCTCGTGCCACCGCCGGTGAGCAGCTACCCTCCCTGTCCCGAGGTGGGAGAAGGACCTGACAGGTGGGGCCCACCTGTCGGCCTCTCTTTCCCTCTCTCGCGCCCTCTCCCCCCCCCCCGCGGTCGTTGACGGCCAGGCCCAACGCGTCAGGTTTAAACCTGGCCATTCGCAAGGCTGGCTGGCTCGCTAGCTAGGCCGACCTAGCCTCTAGCCCAGGTCCCAGTGGCTTTTCCCTTTTCTTTTTCTTTTTCTTTTTTGTGGGACTTTCAAAATCCCACAGAGCCCAAATAAAATCCTATGACAAAACTTTTTGCACCTAAATTCCTAGAATATTCCATAGAATATATTAGTTCCATTCGTAAAAATATTTGAAATACTTTTTAGTATTGTTTTTAATCAAAAATCCCTATTTAGCATTTCCTGCCTGTGTTTAATAGTTTTAAAATATATATTTTTATAGTAAAATATTAAACAAACATTTTTAATATAGTCCTTAGTATTTATCAGAATAGATTAGCATTTTTAGTAGTAGCTTGAGTGCTCTGTTTTTGTGTGTTGATTATTTTTATTGTTATTTTATCGCGACGGTAGATTGCGCTGTTGACGAAGAAGTTGGACCCGAAGACTTCGAAGACCCCGGAGACTTTGTTGAGCCAGGCAAGCAGCCCTTTGACCATGTTAAAGAAACTTTTTCATGCATGTCATATAGCACTTATTGATTCGATGAAGTGATCATGATGGGGTGTTCCCCCCTTCAGTGGGATACCTCTATTACTTTTGCCGTTGAGACTTGCATCGTGCATGGCCCTACCACCTTATGCGGGTTGTGCAGGTGGGAGTAGTTAGGTTGCTAATAGATGCTACGCAAATGGGATGGGACTTATGCATAGTGATGGCAAGAAAGAAATGATTTCAAAGATTTTTTGAAAAACCCCGTCGGGTGCCACTAATGCCCGAGGGAGATGATGATGATATGGGTGTCCACTTGAGAAAGAAGTGGTGTACCGGAACAAGTGAGTGTTGTGGTTTTCGAAAACGGATTGGTGTAAGTTGCGACAATTATTCCAACCTTACATGTACGACCACGATACCCCTTATGGGATGGGGCTTTGTTGATTACTATGGTTCGTGCTAGCAAGGAGCCCGCATTACTAGTGGCAAGAGTGAAGTGGTCACTCTTGAGACGAGGTCGTCCCTGAGTGGAAGGTCATGCACTGTCTTTACAGGCACCGGGCACACCATTGTGTGCCCTCATGGATGATACGAGTGGTGTATATCTTGAGGGATGGCACCAATGAGTGGACTCTTTGTTTAGTATCACCATGGGAAAGGCATTGTTCGGGTGCTTACCTCGGGTATGTTAAATACCGCGAGTTGTGGATGAAACGGAAGTTCCCCGAGTCTTGTGGGTAAAGTGTGCAACCTTTGCAGAGTGTAAAACTATTCGAATAGCCGTGTCCATGATCAAGGATAGTTGGATGACTACTCTTGTGCTACGTCCAAAGGTTTTCACAAACTGGTGTGTACATGTTGGTGACAAGAAGGTCACATGAGCTAAGTCCGTTGACTTAGCATGAGAATTAAACTAAGTCCGATGACTTAACATGATGAACGAACATGAGATGTTCAACCACTACTTATGTTGATATCTGTAACTTGTTTATATGGATGTCTACTAATTATTGATGCATGCTCACTAGTTACTTGATCATGACATTGGCATTCAAATTAGCTTTTCGCAAAATCACCTACTTAGTGCTATATCATGCATCATTGTTACCTTGTTCCACAACTTGGGTTGCTTGCGAGTACATTCAAAGTACTCATTGGCTTGCCACTAGTTATTTAACTGGCAAGGCATGGAAGAACAGGAGTATGTTGAATGGTTCGTTGGAGACGAACATGCGAACTAGGATGCTTCCTAGTCAGAATGCCTGTAGGTTAAGACAAATGGCATGGGTTCATGCTTTCGATCAAGATTTCCGCTGCTTGTCCTATTTTAAGTGTTTGGCCCGTGTGGCCCTATCTATGTAAGACTTGACCTTCCTGGTCTTTATTTGTGTAAGATGTTAAGTGTGGATGTAAGACTCTTGTTATTCAGCTTCTGCGTGTTCAGTGAGCATTGATCTCTGGGGTCACTGTACACGTGCATTCGATGATCATGACTTATGAGTCGGGGTCCCCACAATTCCCGAGGGTTATGTTATGGTTGGAGAGGTAGCTAGGGACTTTCCTGCTTGTAAGGATAGAGATGATCTTAAGAAATTACTATGCAAGTGGAAATAAAAATCATTGAATGCTAGAATGAAATATGATCCTAAGTTTGCTACTTCTCCTGTCTTTGTTACTGATAAGGATTATGAATTCTCTATCGATCCCGAGTTAATTACTTTAGTTGACTCTGATCCTTTCCATGGTTATGAATCTGAAACTGTCATGTCACATCTTACTAAATTGAATGATATAGCCACCCTATTTACTCATGAGAAAATGTTCGTTATTACTATATCCTTAAGTTCTTTCCTTTCTCGTTAAAGGGTGATGCTAAGATATGATTTAATTCACTTGCTCCTGGTTGTGTGTGTAGCCCCCAGGATATGATTTACCACATCTTTGAAAAATATTTTCCTGCCCATATGAAACAAGTTGCCTTGCAGGAAATATTTAACTTTGTGAAAATTGAAGAAGAGAGTCTCCCACAAGCTTGGGGAGGCTTCTCCAATTACTTAATGCTTTGCCTGATCATCCTCTCAAGAAAAATGAAATACATGATATTTTTTATAATGGACTAACTGATGCTTCTAGGGACCACCTAGATAGTTGTGCTGGTTGTGTTTTCAGGGAACAAACTATTGAACAAGCTGAAATACTATTGAATAATATATTGAGCAATGATAATGATTGGACTAGTCCTGAACCACCTCCGAAGCCAACTCCAAAGAAAAGAGGCATTCTATTTCTCAATCCTGAAGATATGCAAGAGGCAAAGAAATCTATGAAAGAGAAAGGTATTAAAGCTGAATATGTTAAGAATCTACCACCTATTGAATAAATACATGGTCTTGATAACCCGAGACAGGTAGTAGAGGTAAATTCTCTTCGTAGATTTGATGAAAGTGATACTCCTTATAATAAGTTTGCTAGCCAATGCTTGGATGAGTTTGATAATTTTGTGGTCAAGCAAGAAAATTTGAATGCTTATGTTAGTAGACAATTGAAACATAATGCTTTCATACTTGATCGCTTAGGTGATTATATGAGTAGAACTATCAATGATCTTAAACTGATTAGTAAACATGATTCCATGGTAACTACCCAAGTAGAACAAGTACTTAGGACACATAATGATTTGCTTAATGAGATGAATAGTAAGAACAATGATCATTCTGTTCAAGTTGTGACTATAGGTGGAAGAATGACCTAGTAACCTTTGTATCCTGAGGGTCATCCCAAGAAAATTGAGCAAGATTGTCAAAGGAGTAATACTGATGCACCTAGTCAGTCCAATAATAGGAGGAATAGGGATGATGATAGAACCTTGCATGGTGCTAGTGAACTTTTTGTTGGTACACCTGAAAACCCAAATGATATTTCTGTTTCTAATGCTGAGACACAATCTAGTGATAAACATGAGCCTAGTGATAATATTAATGATGATGTTGATGTTGATGCTCAACCTAGTAATGATAATGATTGAACCTGCTGTTAATCTTGATAACCCAAAACCTAAGAATAAAATATATGACAAAAGAGATTTTATTGCTAGGAAGCATGGTAAAGAAAGAGAACCATGGGTTCAGAAACCCATGCCCTTGCCTCCTAAACCATCCAAGAAAAAGGATGATGAGGATTTTGAGCACTTTGTTGAAATGCTTAGACCTGTCTTTTTGCGTATGCGCTTGACTGATATTCTAAAAATGTCTCCTTCTGCTAAGTATATGAAAGATATTGTAACTAATAAAAGGAAGATACCGGATGCTGAAATTTCCACCATGCTTGCTAATTATGCTTTTTGTTGGAAATATGCCCTAGAGGCAATAATAAATTAGTTATTATCATATTTCCTTGTTCATGGCAATCATTTATTATCCATGCTAGAATTGCATTAATCAGAAACTCAGATACATGTGTGGATACATAGACAACACCATGTCCCTAGTATGCCTCTGATGGACTAGCTCGTTGATCAAAGATGGTTAAGGTTTCCTATCCATGGACATGACATGTCATTTGATAATGGGATCACATCATTAGGAGAATGATGTGATGGACAAGACCCAAACTACAAACGTAGCATATGACCGTGTTAGTTTATTGCTACTGTTTTCTAAATGTCAAGTATTTGTTCCTATGACCATGAGATCAGGCAACTCACTGACATCGGAGGAGTACCTTGTGTGTATCAAACGTCGCAACGTAACTGGGTGACTATAAAGGTGCTTTATAGGTATCTCCAAGGGTGTCTGTTGGGTTGGCATGGATGAAGACTGGGATTTGTTACTCCGTGTGACGAAGTGGTATCTCAGGGCCCACTCGGTAATACAACATCACAACAAGCCTTGCAAGAAATGTGACTAAGTGTTAGTCACGAGATCTTGTATTACGGAACGAGTAAAGAGACTTGTCGGTAACGAGGTTGAACTAGGTATGGAGATACCAACGATCGAATCTCGGGCAAGTAACATACCAAAAAACAAAGGGAATGTTATACGGGATTGACGGAATTCTTGACATAGAGGTTCGACCGATAAAGATCTTTGTAGAATATGTAGGAACCAATATGGGCATCTAGGTCCCGCTATTGGTTATTGATCAGAGAGGTGTCTCGGTTATGTCTACATAGTTCTCGAACCCACAGGGTCTGCACACTTAAGGTTCGTTGACGTTTCCGTAGTATAGAGTTATGTATGGTGGTGACCGAAGGTTGTTCAAAGTCCCGGATGAGATCCTGGACATCACGACGAGCTCCGCAATGGTTCGGAGGTAAAGATTCATATATACGAAGGCCTATTTTGGTCGCCGGAAAAGTTTCGGGCTCATCGGTAGTGTACCGACAATGCCGGGAGGGTACCGGAGGACCATCGGGAGGGGTGTCACGCCCCGAGGAGCCTCATGGGCTGTGGGAGGAGACAAACCAGACCCTGGTGGGCTGGCTGAAGCCTCCACTAAAGCCCATGAGGTTTGAGAAGGAAAAAATCCTAAGGTGGAGAGGTGGAAAGTGTTTCCAAGTGGAAAGGAGGAATCCTACGCCTAATAGGATTGGAGTAGTACTCCTCCACCTCCAATTTCGGCCAGATCTTGAGGGTTTGAGGCTGTCTCCTCGCCTCCCTCCCTCCTATATATACTATAGGATTTAGAGGGGAAAGCTAACCCTAATTGCCACGTGCTGCCCTCTTCTTCCTCTAGATCTGCTTCTCCTCTAGATTAGTTCTGCGGTGGTTAGGTGAAGCCCTGCAGGATTAGTTCACCACCACCGCCACCATGCCATTGTGCTGCCGGACAACTCTTCTACCTCTCCGCTCCCTCTTGCTAGATCAAGAAGGTGGAGATCGTAATCGATCTGTACATGTGCTAAACGTGGAGGTGCCGTCCGTTCGGCGGTGGATCGGAAGGACCATGATCAAGATCGCGAGATGATTCGTGATTGGATCATGGGATGGATCGTGATGAGATCACGGGACGGATCGTGATTGGATCGCGGGACGGATCATGATGGGATCGCGGGATGCTCGGCGATTTGGATCGCGAAGACGCTCGACTACATCAACCGCATTTCTAAACGCTTCCTACTTAGCGATCTACAAGGGTATGTATATCCACTCTCTCTCTCTCTCTCTCGTAGATGCTCATCACCATGGATTGATATTGCGTGTGCGTAGGAAATTTTTTGTTTCCCATGCAACGTTCCCCAACAGTGGCATCATTATCTAGGTCTATGTGTAGATGAGATCTCGAGTAGAACACAAAGAGTTTGTGGGCGTTGATGCTTAGATTGCTTCCTCCCTTGGTCGTGTTTTGGTTCAGCGGTATTGTGGGATGAAGCGTCCCGGACCAACCTTACTCGTACGCTTATGAGAGACCGGTTCCATCGACTGACGTGTAACTTCGTTGCACAAAGATGGATGGCGGGTGTTTGTTTCTCCTACTTTAGTTGGATCGGATTCGAAAAAGGCGGTCCTTGAGAAGGTTGAAAAGCAACTTATGTATCACCGTTGTGGTGTTTGCGTAGGTGAGAATTGTTCTTGCTAGATACCCATAGCAGCCACGTAAAACATGCAACAACAATTAGAGGACGTCTAACTTGTTTTTGAAGGGTATGTTGTGATGTGATATGGCAAATTACATGATGAGATATATGTGATGTATGAGATGATCATGTGTTGTATAGAATATCACGACTTGCATGTCGATGAGTGCGGCAACCGACAGGATCCATAGGGTTGTCTTTAATTATTGTATGACCTGCATGTCAATCATTAAGCGTTATGTAATGCTTTACTTTATCACTAAACGGTAGCAATAGTAGTAGAAGCATGGTGGGCGCGACAACCCCGATGGCGACACGTTGATGGAGATAAAGATGATGGAGATCATGGTGTCATGCCGGTGATGATGGAGATCATGCCGGTTCTTTCAAGATGGAGATCAAAAGCACAAGTTCATGGCCATATCATGTCACTTATGATTTGCATGTGATGTTAATCCTTTTATGCACCTTGTTTTGCTTAGGACGACGGTAGCATTATAAGGTGATCCCTCACTAAAATTTCAAGATAAATTGTGTTCTCCCCAAGTGTGCACCATTGCGAAAGTTCGTCGTGTGGAGACACAAGTGACGATCGGGTGTGATAGACTCTACGTTCACATACAACGGGTGCAAGCCAGTTTTGCACATGCGAAACACTCGGGTTAAACTTGACGAGCCTAGCATGTACAGACGTGGCCTCGGAACACAAGAGACCGAAAGGTCGAACATGAGTCATAGAGTAGATATGATCAACATGATGATGTTCACCATTCAAACTACCTCAACTCACGTGATGATCGGACTTGAGTTGGTGAATTTGGATCATGTATCACTCGAATGACCGGAGGGATGTCAATTTGAGTGGGAGTTCTTAAGTAATAGGATTAATTGAACTCATTATCATGAACATAGTCAAAGTGTCTTTCCAAATTATGTTGTAGATTACTAGCTCACGCGGTAGCTCCCTTGATTTTTAATATGTTCCTAGAGAAATAGAGTTGAAAGATGACGGTAGCAATATTGCAAACTAGGTCCGTGATTTGAGGATTGTCCTCATTGATGCACAGAAGGCTTATATCCTTGATGCACCGCTCGGTGCGCCAACCCCTCTAGCGTCGTTTGTAGATGTTGTGAACATATGACAGGCACGTTCTAATGACTACTTGATAGTTTAGTGCGTCATGCATTACGGCTTAGAATTGAGGTTCCGAAACGTTTTCAACGTCTCGGAACATACGAGATGGTCTAAGAGCTGAAATTGGGATCTCAGGCTCGTACCCGTGTTGTGAGATATGAGATCTCCAACAAGATTCTTTGCGTGCAAGATGAAAGAGAATAGCTCAATCGTTGAGCATGTGCTCAGATTGTCTGGGTGCTACAATCGCTTGAATCGATTGGGAGTTGAACTTCCAGATAAGATAGTGATTGGTATAATTCTCCAAGTCATTGTCACTAAGCTACTAGAACTTGGTGATGAACTATAAAATGCCAGGGATAGAAATAATGATCCTTGAGCATTTCGCGATGTTTGACACCGCGAAGGTAGAAATCAAGAAGGAGTGTCAAGTGTTGATTGTTAGTAAAACCAGTAGTTTCGAGAAGGGCATGGGCAAGGAGGGAAACTTTATGGATGGCAAGTCAGTTGCTGCTCCAATGAGGAAACCCAACGTTGAACCCAAACCCGAGACTAAGTGCTTCTATTGTGAGGAGAATGGTCGCTGAAGCTGAACAACCCTAGATACTTGGTAGATAAGAAGGCTGGAAACGTCGACAGAAGTATATTTGATGTACGTGTTATTAATGTGTACCTTGCTAGTACTCCTACTAGCACCTAGGTTCGGTTGCTAAATGTTAGTAACTCGAAATAAAAGCTACGGAATAAACGGAGAACTAGCTAAGGGTGAGGTGACGATGTGTGTTGGAAATGTTTCCAAGGTTGATGTGATCAACATCACATACTCTCTCTACCTTCGGGATTAGTGACGAACCTAAATAAATGTTATTTGGTGTTTTGCGTGAACGTGATTAGATCGTGTTTATTGCAACACGGTTATTCATTAAGTTAGAGAACAATGGTTATTCTATTTACATGAATAATAACTTCAATGGTCATGCACCCAGTGAGAATGGTTTTGTTGAATCTTGATCGTAGTAATACACATGTTCATAACATTGATGCCAAAAGATACAAAGTTAGTAATGATAATACCACATACTTGTGGCACTACCGCTAAATGTGATATTGGTATATATCGCATGAAGAAACTCTATGCTGATGGATCTTTGGACTCATTCGATTTCGAATCGGTTGAGACATGCGAACCATGCCTCACTGGCAAGATGACTAGGAACCTCATTTTACGGTTTAATAGACCGGGCAAGTGATTTATTGGAAATAATACATGTTGATGTATGCAATCCAATGAGTCTTGTAGCGTGCGGTGGATACCGTTATTTTCTTACCTTCACTAATGATTTGAGTAGATATAGTGTATATTTACTTAATGAGACACATGTATGAATGGTTTGAAAAGTTCAAGCAAATTCAGAGTGAAGTTTAAGATCATCGTTACAAGAAGATAAAAATTTCTGCAATGTGATCATGGAGGTGAATATCTGAGTTACGAGTTTGGCATACAACTTTAGACGATGTGAAAGTTGTTTCACAACTCATGCCACCTGGAACACCATCGTGTGATGGTGTGTTCGAATGTCGTAGTCATGCTCTATTGGATATGGTGCGAACTATGATGTCTCTTATCGATTTGCCACTATAGTTTTGGGGTTATGCATTAGAGACAACAACATTAACTTTAAATAGGGCACCATCTAAATCCGTTGAGATGACACCATGTGAATTATGGTTTGATAGAAACCTAAGTTGTCATTTCTTAATGTTTGGGGCTGTGACGCATGTGTGGGAAATTGTTTTCACCTAATGAGCTCGAACCAAAAGCAGACAAGTGCATCTTCATAGAATACCCTAAGAACAGTTGGGTGAACCTTCTATCTCAGATCCAAGCATAAAATGGTTGTTGCTAAAACTGAGTCCTTTCTCGAGAAAAAGTTTCTCTCGAAAGAATTGAGTGGGAGGAAGATAGAACTTGAAGAGGTTTTGAACCTTTGTTTCAACCAGAGAGTAGCGCAACACAGGAAGATGTTTCTGTCAAGCCTACATTAGTTGATGAGGAAGTTAATGATGATGATCATGAAGCTTCGGATCAAGTTACTATCGAACCTCATAGGTCAACAAGGATGCGTACTACTCCTGAGTGGTACGACAACCCTGTCTTGAAGGTCATGTTGTTGGACAACAATGAACCTACGAGCTATGGAGAAGCGATGATGGGCCCGGATTCCGACAAATCGTTGGAGGCCATGAAATCCGAGAAAGGATCCATGTATGAAAACCAAGTATAGACTTTGGTAGACTTGCTGGTTGGATGGCGGGTCGTCGAGTACAAATGGACCTTTGAGATGAAGACAGATGCAGATGGTAAATGTCACCATTTATAAAGCTCGACTTGTCGCAAAGAAGTTTCCGACAAGTTCAAAGAGTTGACTGCGATGAGACTTTCTCACTTGTAGCGATGCTAAAGTCTATTGGAATTATGTTAGCAGTTGCTGCATTTTTCAATTACGAAAAATGGCAGATGGATGCCAAAACATCGTTTCCTTAACAATTTACTTGAGGAAAGGTTGTATGGATGCCAAAACATCGTTTCCTTAACATCGTTTTCTGGTTTGATGGAGCAAGCAAGTGATTTATTGGAAATGATACATGTTGATGTATGCAATCCAATGAGTCTTGTAGCGTGCGGTGGATATCGTTATTTTCTTACCTTCACTGATGATTTGAGTAGATATAGTGTGTATTTACTTAATGAAACATAAGTCTGAATCGTTTGAAAGGTTCAAGCAAATTCAGAGTGAAGTTTAAGATCATCGTGACAAGAAGATACCATGTTTGCGATATGATCGTGCAGGTGAATATGTGAGTTACGAGTTTGGCATTAAACTTTAGACAATGTGAAAGTTGTTTCACAACTCACGCCACCTGGAACACCATAGTGTGATGGTGTGTTCGAACGTCATAGTCGTGCTCTATTGGAAATGGTGCTTGCTATGATGTCTCTTATCGTTTTGCTACTATAATTTTGCGGTTATGCATTAGAGACAACTCACTTTAAATAGTGCACCATCTAAATCCGTTGAAATGACACCGTGTGAATTATGGTTTGATAGAAACCTAAGCTGTCATTTCTTAATGTTTGGGGCTGCAACGCTTGTGTGGAAAAATGTTTTCACCTAATGAGCTCGAACCCAAAGCGGACAAATGCATCTTCATATAATACCCTAAGAACATTTGGGTGAACCTTCTATCTCAGATCCAAGCAAAAAGTGTTTGTTGCTAAAACGGGTCCTTTCCCGAGAAAAAGTTTATCTCGAAAGAATTGAGTGGGAGGAAGATAGAACTTGATGAGGTTATTGAACCTTTGTTTCAACAAGAGAGTAGCACAGCGCAGGAAGATGTTTCTGTAAAGCCTACGTTAGTTCAAGAGGAAGTTAATGATGATGATCATGAAGCTTCGGATCAAGTTACTATCAAACCTTGTAGGTCAACAAGGATGTGTACTGCTCCTGAGTGGTACGACAACCCTGTCTTGGAGGTCATGTTGTTGGACAACGATGAACCTACGAGCTGTGGAGAAGCGATGATGGGCCCAGATTCCGACAAATGGTTAGAGGCTATGAAATCCAAGATAGGATCCATGTATGAAAACCAAGTATAGAATTTGGTAGACTTGCTCGTTGGACGACAGGTCGTCGAGTACAAATGGACCTTTGAGATGAAGACAGATGCTGATTGTAAATGTTGCCATTTATAAAGCTTGACTTGTCACAAAGAATTTTCTAACAAGTTCAAAGAGTTGACTGCGATGAGACTTTCTCACTCGTAGCGATGCTAAAGTATGTTCAAATTATGTTAGCAGTTGCTGCATTTTTCGATTATGAAATCTGGCAGATGGATGTCAAAACATCGTTTCCTTAAACAGTTTACTTGAGGAAAGGTTGTATGTGATACAACCAGAAGGTTTTGTCAGTCCTAAGGATGCGAAGAGGTGTGCGAGCTCCAGCAATCCTTCTATGGGATGGAGCGAGCATCTCAGAGTTGGAATATACGCTTTGACGAGGTGATCAAAGTTTCTGAGTCTATACAAAGTTTATGAGAAACTTGTATTTACAATAAAGTGAGTTGGAGCACTATCGAGTTTCTGATAAGCATATGTGGATGACATATTGTTGATCAGAAATGATGTAGAATTTTTGGAAAGCATAAAGAGTTATTTGAAAAGAGTTTTTCAAAGAAAGACCTGGATAAAGCTACCTAATTGTTGAGCATCAAGATCTATAGACACAGATCAAGATGCTTGATGAGACTTTCAATGAGTACATACCTTGACAAGATTTTGAAAGAGTTCAAAATGGATCAGTCAGAGAGAAGTGTTCTCGCCTGCTTTGTAAGGTGTGAAGTTGAGTGAGACTCAAAGCTCGACCACGGCAGAAGAAAGAGAAAGGACGAACGTCGTCCCCTATGCTTTAGCCATAGGCTCTGTATAGTATGACATGCTGTGTACCACGCATGTGTGTGCCTTGCCATGAGTCTGTAAAGGGGTACAAGAGTGATCCAGGAGTGGATCACTGGACAGCGGTCAAGATTATCCTTAGTAACTAAAAGACTAAGGAAATGTTTCTCGATTATGGAGGTGATAAAGAATTCGTCATAAAGAGTTACATCGATACAAGCTTTAACACCAATCCGGATGACTCTTAGTAGCAATTTGTATACGTATAGTGGAGAAGCCATTTGGAATAGCTCCAAGTGGAGTGTAGTAGCAGTGTTTACGGTTTGACATAGAGATTTGCAAAGTACACACGGATCTGAATATCGCAGATCCGTTGATTAAAGACCTCTCTCACATGCAAAGCATGATCGAGCCCCAGAACTCATTGGGTGTTAGATTCATAACAATGCGAATCACATGGTGATGTGAACTAGATTATTGACTCTAGTGCAAGTGGGAGACTGTTGGAAATATGCCCTAGAGGCAATAATAAATTAGTTATTATCATATTTCCTTGTTCATGGTAATCGTTTATTATCCATGCTAGAATTGTATTGATCGGAAACTCAGATACATGTGTGGATACATACACAACACCATGTCCCTAGTATGCCTCTGATGGACTAGCTCGTTGATCAAAGATGGTTAAGATTTTCTATTCATGGACATGAGATGTCATTTTATAATGGAATCACATCATTAGGAGAATGATGTGATGGACAAGACCCAAACTACAAACGTAGCATATGATAATAACAGTTTATTGCTACTGTTTTCTGCATGCCAAGTATTTGTTCCTATGACAATGAGATCATGCAACTCACTGACATCGGAGGAGTACCTTGTGTGTATCAAACGTCGCAATGTAACTGGTGACTATACAGGTACTCTACAGGTATCTCCGAGGGTGTCTATTGGGTTGGCATGGATGAAGACTGGGATTTGTTATTCCATGTGACAGAGAGGTATCTCAGGGCCCACTCGGTAATACAACATCACAACAAGCCTTCCAAGAAATGTGACTAAGTGTTAGTCACGGGATCTTGTATTACGGAACGAGTAAAGAGACTTGCCAGTAACGAGGTTGAACTAGGTATGGAGATACCGACGATCGAATCTCGAGCAAGTAACATACCAAAGAACAAAGGGAACATTATACGGGATTGACTGAATCCTTGACATAGAGGTTCGACCGATAAAGATCTTTGTATAATATGTAGGAACCAATATGGGCATCCAGGTCCCGCTATTGGTTATTGATCATAGAGGTGTCTCGGTCATGTCTACATAGTTCTCGAACCCACAGGGTGTGCACAGTTAAGGTTCGGTGACGTTTCGGTAGTATAGAGTTATGTATGGTGGTGACCGAAGGTTGTTCGGAGTCCTGGATGAGATCCTAGACATCACGAGGAGCTCCTGGACATCACGAGGAGCTCCAGAATGGTCTAGAGGTAAAGATTGATATATACAAAGTCCTATTTTGGTCACCGGAAAAGTTTTGGGCTCATCGGTAGTGTACCGAGAGTACCGGGAGGGTACCGGAGGACCATCGGGAGGGGTGTCATGCCCTGAGGAACCTCATGGGATGTGGGAGGAGACAAACCAGCCCCTGGTGGGCTGGCCGAAGCCTCTACTAAAGCCCATGAGGTTTGAGAAGGAAAAATCCAAAGGTGGAGAGGTGGAAAGAGTTTCCAAGTGGAAAGGAGGAATCCTACTCCTAATAGGATTGGAGTAGGACTCCTCCACCTCCAATTTCGGCCAGATCTTGAGGGTTTGAGGCTGCATCCTCCCCTCCCTCCCTCCTATATATACTAGAGGATTTATAGGGGAAAGCTAACCCTAATTGCCACGTGCTGCCCTCTTCTTCCTCTAGATCTGTTTCTCCTCTAGATTAGTTCTGCGGTGCTTAGGCGAAGCCCTGCAGGATTAGTTCACCACCACCGCCACCATGCCGTTGTGTTGCCGAAGAACTGTTCTACCTCTCTGCTCCCTCTTGCTGGATCAAGAAGGCGGAGATCGTCATCGACCTGTACGTGTGCTGAACGGGGAGGTGCCGTCCGTTCGGCGCTAGATCGGAAGGACCATGATCAAGATCGCGAGACGATTCATGATTGGATTGCGGGACGGATCGTGATGAGATCACGGGACGGATCGTGATTAGATCGCGGGATGGATCATGATGGGATCATGGGACACTCGGCGATTTGGATCGCGAAGACGTTCGACTACATCAACCGCGTTTCTTAACGATTCCCGCTTAGCGATCTACAAGGGTATGTAGATCCACTCTCCCTCTCGTAGATGCTCATCACCATGGATTGATATTGCGTGTGCGTAGGAAATTTTTTGTTTCCCATGCAACGTTCCCCAACACTTTTAAGGGTGGATTGCCAAAGAAATTAGGAGGTCCAGGAATACCGACTATACCATGCTCCATAAAAGGGAACTATGTTAAAACTGCTTTATGTGATTTGGGAGCTGGTTTTAGTGTTATGCCTTTCTCTTGATATTATAGACTTGATTTGAATAAGTTGACACCTACTGAAATCTCTTTGCAAATTCCTGATATATCAACTGCTCTATCTATTGGTATTTGTGAGGATGTACCTGACGTAGTTGCAAATGCTACTATCTTAACGGACTTTGTTATTCTTGATATTCCCGAGGACGACAATATGTTGATCATCCTTGGAAAACCCTTCTTGGATACTGCAGGGGCTGTTATTGATTGCAACAAGGGCAATATCACTTTTCATATTAATGGTAATGAGCATATAATACACTTTCTAAAGAAACAACCTCAATTTCATAGTATCAACTCCATTGAAAAAATTCCAACGCTTATTATTGGAGACTTTGAGTTCCCTCTTCCTCCTGTCAAGAAGAAATATGATATACTTATTGTTGGGGACATGCATATCCCCATTGAGGTAACTTAGTGTTATTCGAAAATTCTTTGGTTTTTATGTTATCCGAAAGAAGTTTGTTAATAAGACTTGATCACCCTTATTGATGGATTCCTTTTGATGAGCATGAGATGGATGAATTTAGAAAGCACAACTTTCTGTACCCAACTTTTACTTTCTGTTAGTAAGATTACATTAAGTAAAAATGCTATTATTTTCCTGTTTTCTGAGTTTCCCGTGCAATAAAAAAGTGACCTGAAAATAAAAGTTCTTCAAATGCCCTGAAAATGTAGTATGATTTTTTTGGAATATTTAAAAATATCTGGCACTGAGCACACTGCAGGGGGCTGCGCCAGTGGGTCACAAGCCCATAAGGCGCGACCACCCCCTGGCTACGCCTAGCAGGCTTGTGGGTCCCACATGCCCCCCTTCACTTATTCCAGCACCCATCCACTTCATATTCCTCCAGAAAAAATCCCACCATTTCTCAAACCCGTGTTCTAGCTCATTTTGCTGCCATTTCAAATCTCCTTGTTCAAAGCTTCATTCGCAAAACTATTTTGGGAGATTGTTCCTTGGTATGTGACTCCTCCAATGGTCCAATTAGTTTTTGTTCTAGTGCTTTATATATGGATTTTTTTTGCTTCGATGGTGAACTTGTTCTTGAGTTTGCGTGTCAAATCTATATTGTCCCAAGTAGTTTTGATGCATGATATATCCTCTAGGCACTTGTGGGTGTAGTTGTTATGAGTTTTGTTCACCTTTATTTTGGGTCACTAAAAATTTCAGAATTTTTCACACAAAGAAATGTTGAGGAGATTATTAAGAGGCTCTTTAAGCCGGAGTTCTAAGGAAGATGAAAATGAGATGAGGGAGAAACTGAAGTATAATCTTCCTCGCGTCGCAGAAGTTCGACCATGTGAATGGCCATGTGACACATTCTTGAGGGTGTCCGGAATTTATGAAGATTTGTATTATTCGGCCGAGAATGCAGGCATCACCGACTTCCTCAACGATAAGTGTGATCAATACCTCTTGCTCATGAAAAGTTTTGTGCAAATTTTTCACTTTCATTCTAGGGAAGACCCTCAATTTCACTTATATGATGTGCCTAAGAAAATGAACCTTTATGATTTTTGCAAAGTTTGCAAAATACCCTATGAGGGCAGCATCAGGGAACCACATCCTAGAGACATGGAAGATTTTATTGCCACAGTCACTATAGGGGAAGAGAGAGGTGTGTCAAAGGCAAGAGCAGCTAGTTTACATTTTCCTGTGCTATGCTATTATTCATTATTTGTGAGAAGATGTTTAGTTGGTCGTTGGGATGGTGGGAGTCTTTGTGCCCCTGAACTGGCCATTCTGCGCCATACTTTATTTGCTAATAGAACCTTTAGTCTGGGCGCTATGGTGGCCCAACGGTTGAACACCAACCGTTCGAAGCGACCCATATTCGAAGGTATCTATGCATCTTGTTTATCCAAACATTTTGATACCCATTATTCTTAACGAGAAATATGAGAGGCTGGTACCCGCGAAGTTTTTAGATTATGACCGTATGGTAGCTCATGATGTTAATAAGAAAAATGACGATAGGAGGCTGCTTTACAACTTAGTTTTTAGCCAGGGTACTTGTGAAATTATTACTCTGCCTGCTTCTTCTTTGTTCGATATTCGCTCAGGCAGGTACACCATTATGCCCGGAGACATTTATATATATTGGGGTCTGACGCAACCCCCAGCTCTAGAATCGGCACCAGCCCTTGATCCGTACCCGGAGCTAGTTTTTTTAGTGGGAGCCACAGGAGTTCGCCAACCAATGGAGCTATGAGGACGCTCTTGATTATCCCGGAGAGATCTCTTTCCAGCCATGGCCATAGACCAACTAAGGCCAAAAGCCTAAGCTTGGGGGAGTACGTATTTCTCATCAACTTTACATTCATGTTCACACACTCATCTTAGCAGTCGGTGTTCATACTCTTTCATTGTACCTTCCATGGTAGTTTATTTTCTTGTTTTGCTTTATTCTTGTGTGTTTATTTAACTTTGAGAAAAATACAAAAAAATTAGTTCTAGCTTTATTTCCAGTTGCTTAGTTGTAGCATTAAAAAGAAAACCCAAAAAGATTTTTCATTCTTCTTTTACTTGTTGCGAGCTTTCCCGTGTAAATAGTTTTCTCATTCTTGTTTCGATTTTTCCTTCTATGGGTCGTAAGGATAAGACTACAATGAAAATGTCGAGTGGCTCTCATATGCATTACTATTTACCTGTTAGAGAGCCTATGTTACCTTGTCTTATCCTTTGAGTTATTTTTTGCAGATTCCAGCTTAGTCCAATGCACGTGCACTCTTATTATTATCCACATCGTTCGGTCGTGCAAGTGAAACGCAATAATGACGATAATTGATGAAAAGATTGAGATGGAGAAAAGCTGGTATGAACTCGACCGATCTTTCTTTTGTAAATATGATTAGCTCATCGTTCTGAATTCAGTTCATCATGGGTGAAACATATTTGCAATGAAAATTAGAGATTATAGTTATTCATGTCATGCTTAATTAGCTAAGAGTGGATAATGGTTGTCTTGGGTGCCAACATGCATATTAAAATGGTTGTGATGTAGTATGATGGGATGGCATCCTCCTCTGAACGATTCAAGTGGCTCGACTTGGCACATGTTCATGCATGTAGTTGAAACAAAATCAACATAGCCTCCACGATATTTATGTTCATAGTGATTTATATCCTACTCATGCTTGCATTCAAGGTTGGTTAATATCAAAGCATGTTGATAACTGTGTCGCTCTCTAGTTGGTCGCTCCCCAGTCTTTTGCTAGCATTCACTTGTACGAAGCGGGAATACTGCTTGTGCATCCAATCTCTCAAACCCAAGGTTGTTTCATATGAGTCCACCATACCTACCTATATGAGGTATTTACCTGCCATTACAAGTAAATTTGCATATGCCAAACTCTAAACCTTCAAATAAACATTCTGTTTTGTATGCCCAAATCGCTCATGTGGTGACTAGGGGCTGCCAGTATCTTCCATGCTAGGTGGGTTGTTCTCATGATATGTGTTGATTCACTATCAATCACGAGAAAGTGGCTCATAATCAGGATTCCCATTTCCATGCTCGAAATAAAAGAAAAATCTAATTAAACAAAATTCCCCCAGAACTGTGTTTGTATGGACGGGACCCGTGGATTCGGCTCGCTATGGAGTGTGACTAATTGGTGGAGGGGGAGTAAAAACTTTATCATTCTGTTTGGGAACCGCCTATAATGTATCTAGCATGGAAGATGTTGAAAACCTCTTGGTCATTATGTGAGCAAATAAAGCATACCGCAAAAAAATCATAACTTACCTCTGTTTTAAAAACTCGAGCTCTGGCACCTCTGCAAATCAATGCTTCCCTCTGCGAAGGGCCTTTCCATTTACTTTATTGTGGAGTCATCATCTTATAAAAGGCACCAGTTAGAGAGCACCACTGTCATTTGTATGCTTTGCTGTTAATTGATATTGGGTATGAGCATCACTGGATCTCTTTGACCGTGAATTACAATGTCTAGTGAGTCCTTGTTCTTTAGAGGTGCTCTGCATTTATGTTTTGCGATCTCAGAAAGGACTAGCGAGATACAATTCAATTTTGTCATATTGTATCATGATTGTTTTGAAAAAGTGTTGTCATTCGAGAGTTATTATTATTTCTTGCTAGTTGATTAATTTCATTGATATGAGTAAATGTGAGACTTAAATGTTATTGTGAACATGGTTAGTCCATGATCTTTACTGAAAATTGAAACATTAGTTAAACGTATTTACAACAACAAGATCATACATAGTTTGTAAAAGTTTTTCTTTATCACTTTTAGTTTATCAACTGAACTGCTTGAGGACAAGCAATGGGTTAAGCTTGGGGGAGTTGATACGTCTCTATCGTATCTACTTTTCCAAACTCTTTTGTCCTTGTTTTGGACTCTAATTTACATGATTTTAATGGAATTAACCCGGACAAACGTTGTTTTTAGCAGAATTGCCTTGGTGTTGTTTTTGTGTAGAAATAAAAGTTCTCGGATCGTCCTGAAAATTTACGGAGAATATTTTTGGCTTTAATAAAAAATACTGGCGCGAGAATCAACCATAGGGGGCCACCTGCAGGCCACAAGCCTGCTAGGCGCGGCCACCCCCTGGTCGCGCCTAGCAGGCTTGTGGGGACCTCGTGGCTCGTCCGACCTCCTCTCCAGCTCCATATAACCCTATTCGCGGAGAAAAAATAGGAGAGAAGAATTCATCGCGTTTCACGATATGGAGCCGCCGCCACTTCCTGTTCTTCCTCGGGAGACTAGATCTGGAGTCCGTTTTGGGCTCCGGAGAGGGGAAATCGATGCCATCGTCATCAGCAACCATCCTTCATCACCAATTCCATGATGATCTTCGCTATTCGTGAGTAATTCCATTGTAGGCTTGCTGGACGGTGATGTGTTGGATGAGATTTATCATGTAACCTAGTTAGTTTTGTTAGGGTTTGATCCCTAGTATCCACTATGTTCTGAGATTGATGTTGCTATGACTTTGCCATGCTTAATGCTTGTCACTAGGGCCCGAGTGCCATGATTTCAGATCTGAACCTATTATGTTTTCATGAATATATATGTGTTCTTGATCCTATCTTGCAAGTTGTAGACACCTATTACGAGTTATGATCCGCATTCCCTAGGGTGATAATAACTGGGATTCTTTTCGGTGATTACCGTAGTTTGAGGAGTTCATGTATTCACTAAGTGCTAACGCTTTCGTCCGGTTCTCTATTAAAAGGAGGCCTTAATATACCTTAGTTTCCCTTAGGGCCCCGCTGCCACGGGAGGGTAGGACAAGAGATGTCATGCAAGCTCTTTTTTATAAGCACATATGTCTATATATGGAATACATGCCTACATTACATTGATGAATTGGAGCTAGTTCTGTGTCACCCTATGTTATAACTGTTGCATGATGAATGACATCCAACATAATTATCCATCACCAATCCGTTGCCTACGAGCTTTCCACATATTGATCCTTGCTAAGTTACTTCTCCGTTGCTACTGTTACAATCACTATAAAACTGCTGCTATTACTTTTGCTATTGTTACTGTTACTTCCATACTAATTTGCTACTGAATACTTTGCTCCAGATATTAAGTCTTATAGGTGTAGTTGAATTGACAACTCAGTTGCGAATACTCGAGAATATTCTTTGGCTCCCCATGTGTCAAATCAATAAATTTTGGTTGAATACTCTACCCTCGAAAACTGTTGCAATCCCCTATACTTGTGGGTTATCAAAGATGAGTCGGGTCTTTGATAAATTTAAACTTAGATGAATCATCGTGTAGCCCCCAAGGACGAGGTCATTATGAGAATAATGAGCCAGTACTTAACATGCGTATGGAAGAATTCCACCTGTAGCCCCCAAGGGCCAGATCATTATGAAAATAATGAATAGGTACTTAACATGTTGATGAAGAATTCCACATGTAGCCCCCAAGGGCTGGATCATTATGAAAATAATGAGTCGGTACTTAACATGTTTATGAAAGAATTCCACATGTAGCCCCCAAGGGACGGCTTATCTCTCGAGATAACCAATTCTATTTTTAATTTTGCAAAGGAAATTTAACCATCTGCTGTGTAAAGTTTAGGAGCTGTAGCCCCCAAGGGATGGCTTATCCTTTTGAAGATGAGCTAGGTCTTCTTGTATGAAATATTAGAAAAACTGATATACATTAGCTCCCAAGTGTCAAGTATATTGCTTGCAATCTGCTTGAGACTTGTAAGGAGTTCCGTCATAGCCCCCAAGTGTCATTATACACGTTGTTGGTTGTTGTAGAGTTGACCAATATCCCTGTGATAACACTATCTTGTGTAGGAAGCTTTAAATCTGGCCGAGTCAAGTTTGGCCGACTTGAGGAAAAGCCTAGCACTACAACAAGATGCCCAAGCTGAGGCCAATGAAAAACTATGACTCTCTGTGGAATGGTTGGAAAAAACCAACTCGGAATTTGAAGCTTTAAAGAAAACCTCAGAGGCAGAGAAAGCCGCCCTTATCAAACGTGCGAAAGATGCTGAGGGTCAACTGAAGCCCGTTACTGAAGAACTGGCAAGTCTTAAATCACATATTGCCAGGATGACCGAAACTATCTTTGGTAAGCTTTGTTGATTAACTTATGATAAATCTTGTGTAGATGACCGCATATATAAAGGTTTATCTGGCGACTCATGAATTTGAACTGCTTGTAGGCCGCCGAACTCGCAATCTTCCAAACAATAGTTTATTGAAGCTTAAAGCTATATATGCTTTGACCGAGCAATTTCATGCTGGGAGTCTTTTCACCATCAGGGATATTTGGGTGAAAAAGACCTAGTTAAGTTTATCAAAGATGTGTTGAGGCGCCTTTCAACGGTTCCTAAGCACCTGGAAGAATTGAAAGGATCAGCCGCCCACAAGGGTGTGATAGCTTCTTTGAGCCGGGCCTTGGCTTATGCCCTAGAGCTCATCCCAGAAGACATGCTCGGAGGGTTTCCACAACTCAAAGATGATGGGTCAGAATTCACACAAGAGGATTATGCTCGATGCGTCAAGGCATCTGGAGTGTTGGCAAGTCAACTGGTGACAGAGGCAGATCTGAAGACATATCAGGTGGCTTACGCTGCCAACAATGTGCGACTTTGGCTGCCTACTGTTGAGTCGGTGAATCTGACTCCTCAACATCCTAAGCATATCTTTGCCCCTGATATTGACCTGTCCCCCATCTTCCATGAAGAAGCTGAATTTCAAGCCTTAACCAACAGCAACTGGGATGTGGATTACCTTTAGATCCAGGAAGCAAAAGACTCGGCGCAGGATGACCCGAAGGCGATGTAGGCGAGAAGTCAGCCTAGGTCTAACTGGATGAAGTTAACCCGGACAAACTGATAGCTGGATTATGTTAATTCCTTTTGAAAACTTTGGTCCAAGAATTTCTGGCTCCATGTAGCCGTGTAATAGCCTTAGGTAAAAATTTATTGCTTGTCATGTGCCTTCGTGCACATTTATGCTTGTTGACTTCGTCTAAGGATCTGTACATCCTGTGAATTGCACTCAGTTAGCCTTGTGGCTAAGTCGCCATTGGGCTTTTGAGATTTATGAGCTGCTGCAAGCCAAATATGATCGTCTCGTGGCTGAACTCTGTTGTCCTTGCTCAAGTGAATTATAATTTGAACCATGAAGGACAGGTCAACAAAAGTCATCCTTCTGAAATACTTGCACACTTTTGGTGAAATAACTGAACTTGCCATAATAGGACTTTTTAATAAGCCTGCTCAATGAGACTCGGTGAGGAAAACAGGTCTTGAAGTTTGACCATAGTAAGGCGGGTCTCATAATCCATAATCGTAAAAGTAACTTAATAAGCCGGCTCAACGAGACTCGGCAAGGAGACCGGCTTTTGAGGCTCAAGTCTGGCTTCAGTGAAGCGGGTATAATAACCCATGGTTGATCCTAGGATTTATGTATGCCGGCTCTCACGCGACGCATCTCAATATTTTAACCTTGACAAGTTCAGGGTCCAAGATGGATTGACTTGTCAAGAGTACACGGGGTCACCTGATTGGAGTCGCACAAGCATACATGCAGGTTTAACCATTTTGTGGCGTTAATTTTTTTACCGGATCAAGATGGTGAGAAAGCTAAAATCAATGAGTTGGAAGCCCCCAAGTGACCTATGGTCAGGGAAAAGCTTAGCCTAGGATTATAGGAGACAATGCTACTACTGCAAAACATCTATTGTCCAAATAGAGCTGGCTTGATTCGAGTGATCATAATAGAATACCTATGTTTGAATCGCACATCATGGTAGCTGATCCTCTTTGGCATCTTTTAACCGTAAAAATAGGGGCACTTATGTTTGAACAGCCGCATCGTGGCAACTCGCCCTCTTGGGCGACTTTAAAGACCCTATCAACAAGGTAGGGCGCTCATGCGTGAACGGTCGCACCAGGGTGGCTTGTCCTCTTGGGAGGCTTTAAATATCCTGTCCATAAGGCAGGGCACTCATGTGGGAATGATCGCATCTTGGTGGCTCATCCTCTTGGGTGATTTATGTTTCCATAAATAAAGGCTCGAACTCAATGTATAGGGTGAAACGATAGAGACCCAAAATTTCGGGGGTGCTGGCTTTACTGTATTAAACATAAGGATATATGTACAAAAGATGGGAAGATACAAAATTAAGAAGCTAATAGCTCTAAGTATAATACGGATGAAGGTGAGCAATGTTCCACGATCGGCTTGTCTCCTCTTGAGAGGTGTATGTATTTGGTCGAAGGTCTATCAAGTAGTATGAACTGTTCTTGAGGTTTTTGCCGATGACGAAAGGACCCTCCCAAGGTGGTGAAAGCTTGTGCATGCCTGTTTGATCCTGAATCAACCAGAGCACCAAGTCACCCTCTTGAAAAGTGCAGATCTTGACTCTACAGTTATGATAGCGACGTATGTCTTGCTGATATATGGCTGATCTTGCTGCTGCCAAGTCATGCTCTTCTTCCAAGGCATCCACGGAGTCTTGATGTGCCGGTTCATTGTCAACCACTATTGGATTTCGGTCTCCACAAAACCCCAAGAAGTTCAAACACAGGGCGTGTGCGAAGATCCCCTGTAGCCTCGCCCTGCCTAGCTCGCTACTCAATGAATTCTATGACAAATCGCACGATGACGAGGAAGCAGATGCACAAGATGATTTACCCAGGTTTGGGCCGATGCGAAGCATAATGCCTTACTCCTACTTTGGTGGATTGCCTCACGAGGAGGTTTGTAGATGAACTAGTACAGTGGTGCTTTGCCTCGCGGGAGGGCTCTAGAGGTGTTGCCTCTCTTCGGTTGCCTCTTTGTTTTGTTGTCCTCGTCTACGGTGAAGCCTATCCTCTATATATTGCGCCATGGGTCCTCTTCCCTTATCGCAATGGCGGGAAGGGATCCCAAAATAGCAAAATTCGAAGGGGAACCGGAGTACATCCTTATCCTGACGAAAGGTGGTCTTCGCCTGCAAAGGAGTTGTTGATGATGTAGAGGTGGGCTCGGTGATGACATCCTTTGTGCTGGCTTTGCGGTTGTGGTCTTGTTGCACTGGAATGGAAACCTTTGGGGGCTCTTTGGGAACCCGCGTCTGTCCTTGCCCCCTTTTGCACCAAAGAGGAAACTATGCAGCCTGGCATGCTGGGGCCCGCCTATCTTTCCTTGCATCATCCTTGGCCTCCCGAGGCCGAGCGCTGCATAGAGATCTCCGCCGCTCTAGAGGGGGCCTCGGGAGGCTTGTTCCTGGCGGGTCTTGGTGGCGCTTCCCTCGTGAGATCAGGTCTTCACGAGGGCCTTGCTTTGAGTGTGATCTTGCCAGGATGTGCTGGCATGCACCGGCCGGTGGAGTGGGCCGCTAGTTCCAATGAATGGGGAGCAACCAAGATCCGACTGGGCTCGCGACCTTGGAGTGCTATCGAGGCCCCCGCCACACCCCTTCATCTCCATGCCCTCCTCTCTTGCTTGTTGTCGCGGTTCTCGGGCTTCCTCTCCGCTGTGCTTTCGCATTATCGGATCCACGTGCTCCACCTTGACCCCGACTCCCTTGTCCTCCTTTCGTCCTTCTCATTCCTATGTGAGGCCTTTGTTGGTGTTTGCCCCTCCGTGGCCTTGCTTCGCCACTTCTTCTCCCTTGAGTTGACCTCGGGGGAACAATGTTCTGGCTGCCTGTCCTTGAGAGCAGCTGATGCGTCGGCCCGAGGGTCCCTTGATGCTCGACTCGCTCCGGAGGCGGAAGGATTTCAGCGACAGTGGTTGTACATCGACGTTGCTGAGGCTGACCCCCTGTTTCAACCTCCGCTGGCCCTCGCAGGGCCGAATCTTGGGTGGAGGCATGAAGTGCCTGATGACCCGCGGCTTGCACTGGTCCTAGCCAGGCTGGCGAGGCTGAAGAAGGCGGGTGTGATGATGGCGATGGTGGTGCGGGAGTTGACATGCCGACGAATTACTCACCTTCAACGCCACTCCTACCCAATGTGGGCCTTCACAGACCCTCACAATTCTATGAGGATCCAAGTCCCGTCTATTTCTCCTGGCGTGTTATGCGAGATGCTCTGCCGCCTGACAAATGGCGAACCTGATGAGCTCCCTGGGGCCGCATCCCCTTGTCCAACTACAAGGACTGGGAGGCCCTCGTCATGAAGATGTCACGTTTCGATGAGTGGGGGATGCTTCCTCCGGAGGGAGTGAGTCCCCAGGGTGACCCCTTCGCGAAGGTCCTGAGCCCCAGGGCCCCCGAAGCTACGGCCCCTCCCGCGGCTGAGGTGGGACACCCTTCACAGCCTGCTCCTCCAGTTCCCGCTTCTGGCTAGCCCGGGGTCCAGGGTGACACCCTATCGATAGTGGAGGCAGCTGCCTCCGCCGCTGAGTGCCAGGTGCCAGTAGTCAGCACATCGTACCCAGGTCCCCGCACTAGCCGGAAGAGAAAGGCGCCCGGGGGCGGCCGCTCATCGGCGCCGCGGGAGCCGATAAAGAGGAAGTGGATTGCCGTGGATGAGTAAGTGCCTATGCCCGTTCACCCTTCATTTTGCGGTCCTCCTTTGAGTTTTAGTTCCACAGGCTCCCCATCGGTGAAGGAGGACCCAAGTCGCCGCTGCCTATTGATGGGTCGATGGGTCCCTTCCAGCCCCGTCTTCCATCTTGTGCGAGGTTCTGGCTGCCAGGGCACCCGTACCCGGGCCTGCTTGGCCTTTAGGGGGCCTCGAGCGTGAGCCCCCTGCGATCTTCCTCGCCCGTGGCCTCCAGCTCCCGAGGGTAGGGCTGCGCCCTCCGCTGTCGGCCTTCCCTAGGGGCATGCCGCGCCGCGCCCTTAGGCCTTCTTCGCTTGATGACGTGGGGCCTTGTGGGGCGCGTCCTTCTCCTGGGGCAAACAAGCGGGAGCCCCCAACCCCAGAGCCCACATCCGGACTGGGCGGCCCCTCGTGTGCTTCCCCCGCCCATCCTGGGGAAGGCGGAGATCCTGGCTGGGCTCTCGAGCTCGCAGTGACCGGAGAGCCGTTCGGTGGGGTTTGTTCCAAATACCGACAGAGGCACTAGGGCGCCTAGGGATGGAGCTCGCTGACACCGACGCCCACCTAGAGGTGGAGCGCCAGCGCCTCGCGTAGGAATGGCATCACCTTGAAGTCACCATGAATTGCGGGCGCCTGCAGCGTGAGCGTGCCCGCTCAGACATCGAGGGAGATAGTGGAGGACCGTGAGCGCGCCCTCGCTAAGGCTTAGGAGGACGACGACCGGCACAAGGCCTCCGAGGAACACCTTGAGGAGCTTCAAGCCTTCAACGCCGCCCTTGAAAAGCAGATCCAAGTGCGGAAGGCCACACTTGATGGCTCGGCACTCGGGTTCCTCGCCGCTGATATAAGCCCCCGTGCGCCCGAAGATGCGGTGGCGGTGGTGGCGCTGGAGCAGAGCCTGGAGCAGGAGATGTTGGAGTCGAGGAAGCGTCAGGTGTTGCTTGCTGAGCAATCTCTCACCACCCGCGAGGCGCAGGATCAAGAGGAGATCGACGACAAGGTGACAGAGGTTCGGCGCTCCGTTCTCCAGGATTATCGCGCCAAGTTGAAGCTTTAGGAGTCTCGTTTCTGCAGGCAATGCGACCAGCTGAGGGGCGAGGCAGACGACCTCAGGAGGAGGTTGGTGGCGGCGGAACGACGTCAAGAGACCGTGGTGGATGCCCAGGCGGCTGCCGAGGCCAAGCTTTCCTCCCTCTTCAAGCAGGTGAAGGGGGTGACCTCCCTTGTGGAGAGAGCTTTGGAGGAGGTGAACCGGTCCCGTGGCCTTCAGCACGCGCGCTCCATGTTGTTCTAGTCCCTCCAGAGGAGGGCCCACCGGGCCTTGAGTGACATTTGTGGCGAGAGCATTGCTAGCCCCCTCATCCCCGATGATGCCGGGTACCTGAGCTTCTTCTGCAGGGTCTTCGAGTGCCTTGAGACGGGCGCATAGAAGTTCAGTGATCTTGTGGAGGAGAAGCACCGTGATTCCCTTGCGCACGCGGCCTCACATGTCTTTAGCCACCTCCTTCGCTTCGACCCGCACTTTGACTTCGGGGCGGTGCTTGGTCCCGTACCTGAAACGACCTGCGTCATCCTTGCCGAGCGGGTCAAGGACCATGTGGAGGACTTGATAGCGGAGCTTTCTTCTGACGAGCCCGAGGGCCATGCTAGAGCCGAGGAGCTTGAGGCTGACGGCGGTGGTGATGATGAGAGCAGCGGCGACTGCACATCCCCTTGAGTAGCCTTCCCGTTTACCTGGTAGGGTTATGCATGCGGCCTAGTGGCAACTTTAATGTATTTTGAAGAATACCCTTGAATGTGCTTCCGAATGATGAGGTGTGCTATGCTACGTTCCCTCTTGCCTGGGGTTCCTGCCAACTCGATTGATACACTTGCGGTAGGCTTCTATGTCTGGGAGGTTTAGCAGTGGCGCTTGGGGGGTCCGGATGTCCTGGGGGTTTCTTTTTCTCATGAGTGAGGCAAGTAGGGAGCCCTTTCCGCACTCTGCGTCTGCAGGTCCCAGTCCCACACATTTCCCAACCACCGTGAGGAGCATCCAGATCACCAGGACTTAACTACGGGGTGAGGCTTCGACACCCTTGATACCGGACGGATCGCCAGGATGACATCAAGGGGCGAGGGGCTATATGACCGGTAAGGCTCCCGAGTCGCACTTCTCAGGAGCCCCCTTTGTGGCTCAAGCAACTCTACATTGGCAGGTCCCATCACGCACATTCCTCAACCACCATATGGGGCGTCCGGATCGCCAGGACGCGACTACTAGGTGAGGCCTCAGGACCCTTGACGCCGACCGGGTCGCCAGGACGACATCAAGGGCTGAGTGGCTATATAGCCAGTAACGCTCGTGAGGCGCATTGCTCAAGGGCCCCCTTTGACGCTCAAGGCTCCCAAAAAAAATTTGTTTTCTGCCCCGGGAGGTGCGAGCCTCCAAAGGCTCTTAACATGACGGGTAGGCCATGGGCAGAGACCCCGAGTGAGCATAAAGTGACATATGCCTACCGACCCTCTCGGGAGCGCCACGCGAAGACCCAGGCGCCAAAGCCTTGGCAAGGTGCGGGCACCGTACCCCCAGCCCCCGCTCGCGGGGTGCTAGGTGGAGGGTAGCAGGTGAGTGCTTGCCCCAATGAAAGCAATGCGTAAAACAAGGATTGTAATCAAAGAGAACGACACCCCTTACCTCCAGAAGAAAAATGCAAAAACACCAGATTCTATTCCAAAAGGTGGCAAGCTCGAGTACAAAAAGGGATTCTCAAAGGCGGCAATTTCGAATGCAAAAAGGAGCAAAAAGGGCCTTGTCCGGCCCTTCGGGTAGTCTTCATCTTCATCTTCCCTCAGCGCGGAGCATAGGGCATCCACGTTGCGTGGGCATAGACATTGGAGGGCAGTGTTGTCCGCCTGCGCGGAGCATGGGGCTTCCACTTGGGCGTGGGAACGAACCCCTCTACGTCATCGTGGGGCTCCGGGAATATACAACCCACTCATTCTTACGTGAGAGTGTCATGGGATGGTCCTGGGGTGTACAGGGAGCTCCATGCCCTGCGGACATGAAGCCCACTCACCGCCCCCCAAGCTTGGCGTGGAGAAGTAGGGTCATCCCCGAGCGGGCCCTCGAGCATAGGGGGAGCCCTTGCGCTCTCCGTCGGGAAGGCCCATCCCAGAGAGGGCCCTGGGCATCGCAGAGCCCGTGGACAGGTGTCGTCGTCATGGTGATGGCGCAATCCTCTATGGTGTGGTTCAGGCCCGGCGGGGTCCCAGCACCCTGGACAATGCCCCGGCACGCCTCGCTGGGGCTCCTGGGGTCCTCACACAAGTACCTGAGACCCTGCCCCCAGGCTGGGCGAGCTGGGCCTGGGGACATGGGCGAGTACGTGAACACCCGCTGGTGATCGAACGAAACCCGACCCGAAGACATGGGCGTGTGGTCCACCCTCCGTCTTCAAGCGGGCGTCGCGCGCCCCGGAGACATGGGCATGTGTTCCACCATCCGTTTCCAGGTTGGGATCATCTGTCCTGAAGACATGGGCGTGTGTTCCACCCTCCATCTCCAAGTTGGGGCCATCCAACTTGGGGATATGGGCATGCGTTCCACCCTCCGCTCCCGGGCAAGTGACCCCCGGTCCCTATACCTAGATGCCTACTTAAGGTAGATCCTTACCCGCAGGTGCGCTTCGCGAAGGTACCAGCGCCGGGCATCCTCGCGAGGCCAACTCCATAAGCTGCCCTCGCGAGGCTGTGCATACCAGCCCTGATGAGAGCCGCTCGCGAGGTCGCGTATGTTCCTCCCATCTCCTTGGTTGCCGGCGATGCTTCCTTCGTGGCCCAGGCGCTCGTTAACATGGCCGTTGTAGAGTTGCTTGAGCCCCCAAGTGCCGGCATAGTCAGTCCTCTGGTCCTTCTCTCCCGTCCTGGTTAGCGCACTTAGGGGCCCAAGGCGTGCCTCCCTTGTATGGCAAGCACCCCCACCGGTTTCCGTTGGCGCTTGCGACCAGCCCCCTCATCCCCGGCGACTCGGACTAGATACCCAATGGGCGCGGGTCGCTGCGGGCGTCTCGAGCGTGCCCGTGCAACCCAGGCGCCGTGCCGGTTGGTTGAACGAGTTTGCGGGCACGAGCCACGTTGAGACACGCCTGGGTCCCTCTTGTGGTGGTGACATGCCTGGGGACATGCCTGGGCCAGTCGTTGCAGCGATCGCGTGCGGCGTGGTGGAGCCGTAGTTCATGCTCCACGAGGAGCGCGACAGGTTGTTTGTTCGGAAAGTGTACTGTATGCTCATTACCATTAATATGAGAAGTGACATTGCCCTTGTTGCAATCAATAACAGCCCCTGTAGTATTCAAGAAGGGTCTACCAAGGATGATCGACATACTATCGTCCTCGGGAATATCAAGAATAACAAAGTCCGTCAAGATAGTAGCATTTGCAACTACGACAGGTACATCCTCACAAATATCGATAGGTATAGCAGTCGATTTATCATCCATTTGCAAAGAGATTTCAGTAGGTGTCAACTTATTCAAATCAAGTCTACGGTATAAAGAAAAAGGCATAACACTAACACCAACTCCAAGATCACAGAAAGTAGTTTTAACATAATTTCCTTTAATAGAGCATGGTATAGTAGGTACTCCGGGATCTCCTAGTTTCTTAGGTATTACACCTTTAAAAGTATAATTAGCAAGCATGGTTGAAATCTCATCTTCTGGTATCTTTCTTTTGTTTGTCACAATATCTTTCATATATAGCATAAGGAGACATTTTCGAAATATCAATCAAGCGCATACGTAAAAAGATAGGTCTAAGCATTTCAGCAAAGCGCTCAAAGTCCTCATCATCATTTTTCTTGGATGGTTTAGGGGGAAAGGGCATGGGTTTCTGAACCCATGGTTCTCTTTCTCTACCACGTTTCCTAGCAATGAAGTCTCTTTTATCGTATGTCTTATTCTTAGGTTGTGGGTTATCAAGATCATCAGCAGGTTCAATCTCCACATCATTATCATTACTAGGTTGAGCATCAGCATGAACTTCATTATTAATGTTATCACTAGGCTCATGTTCATCACTAGATTAGGTCTCAGCATCAGAAATAGAGATATCATTTGGATTCTCAGATGCATCTATAATAGGTTCACTAGCAACATGCAAAGTACTATCATCATTCTTTTTCCTACTCTTACTGGAAGGAATAGGTGCATCAGTATTAGCTCTCTAAGAATCTTGCTCAGTTCTCCTAGGATAGCCCTCGGGATACAAAGGTTCCTGAGTCATTCTACCACTTCTAGTCACAACTTTAACAGAATGATCATTGTCTTTACTATTCATCTCATTAAGCAAATCATTTTGAGCCTTAAGTACTTGCTCTAATTGAGTGGTTACCATGGAAGCATGTTTACTAATAAGCTTAAGATCATTGACATTTCTACTCAAATAATCACCCAAGCGATCAAGCATATAAGCATTATGTTTCAATTGTCTACTAACATAGGCATTGAAATTTTCTTGCTTCATAATAAAATTATCAAATTCATCCAAGCATTGGCTAGCAAGCTTATTTTTAGGGATATCTCCTTCATCAAATCTACTGAGAGAATTTACTTCTACTACCTGTGTTGGGTTATCAAGACCATGTATTTCTTCATTAGGTGGTAGATTCTTAACATCTTCAGCTTTTATACCCTTTTCTTTCATAGATTTCTTTGCCTCTTGCATATGTTCAGGACTAAGGAATAGAATACCTCTTTTCTTCGGTGTTGGCTTTGGAGGTGGTTCAGGAATAGTCCAATCATTATCACTGCTCAATATGTTATTCAATAGTAATTCAGCTTGTTCAATAGTTCGTTCCCTGAAAACACAATGAGCACAACTATCTAGGTAGTCCCTAGAAGCATAGGTTAGTCCATTATAAAAGATATCAAGTATTTCATTTTTCTTAAGAGGATGATCAGGCAAAGCATTAAGTAATTGGAGAAGCCTCCCCCAAGCTTGTGGGAGACTCTCTTCTTAAATTTGCACAAAGTTAAATATTTCCTACGAGGCAGCTTGTTTCTTATGGGCAGGAAAATATTTTTCAGAGAAGTAATAAACCATGCCCTAGGGACTACACACACAACCAGGAGCAAGATAATTAAACCATTTCTTAGCATCACCCTTTAATGAGAAAGGAACAAACTTAAGAATATTGTAGCGAATTTTTTCCTCATGAGTAAATAGGGTGGCTATATCATTCAATTTGGTAAGATGTGCCACAACGGTTTCAGATTTATAACCATGGGAAGGATCAGATTCAACCAAAGTAATTAACTCACGATCGACAGAGAATTCATAATCCTTATTAGTAACAAAGATGGGTGAAGTAGCAAACTTAGGATCATATTGCATTCTAGCATTCAGAGATTTTTCCTTCCACTTGCGAAGAAATTTCTTAAGATCATCTCTATCCTGAAAAGCACGAAAGTCCCTAGCTAGCTCTCCTTCCATAACATATCCTTCAGGTATATCAGGCAATTCATATCTAGGAGAGCTAGGTCTAGCAGGTGAATCATAGTGTTCAATTTCAACATATGCTCCCCTGCAACGACGCCAGAAAAAGGTCTTGATAACCCACAAGTATAGGGGATCACAACAGTTTTCGAGGGTAGAGTATTCAACCCAAATTTATTGATTCTATACAAGGGGAGCCAAAGAATATTCTTGAGTATTTGCAGCTGAGTTGTCAATTCAACCACACCTGAAAGACTTAATATTTGCAGCAAAGTATTCAGTAGCAAAGTAATATGGAAGTAACAGTAACGATAGCAAAAGTAACAGTAGCAGTTTATAGTGATTATCAAGCAAATTATCATAAGCATCATGCATAGCAGAAGTAGCATCCTCAATTACTTGCAACATGTCAGAATTACTAGCAGGTGGTGGTGTCATAAACTTACTCTGTTTGTAGTGATTGTAATAGTAGCAACGAAAAAGTAACTGAGCAAAGATCAATATATGGAAATCTCATAGGCAATGGACCAGTGATGGATAATTATGTCAGATGGCATTCATCATGCAACAGTTATAACATAGGGTGACATAGAACTAGCTCCAATTCATCAATGTAATGTAGGCATTATTCCGTATGTAGTCATACGTTCTTATGGAAAAGAACTTGCATGACATCTTTTGTCCTACCCTCCCGTGGCAGCAGGGTCCTATTGGAAACTAAGGGATATTAAGGCCTCCTTTTAATAGAGAACCGGACCAAAGCATTAGCACTTAGTGAATACGTGAACTCCCCAAACTATGGTAATCACCGGAAATAATCCCAGTTATTGTCACCCTAGGGGATGCGGATCATAACTCGCAATAGGTGTCTATAACTTGCAAGATAGGATCATAACACACATATATTCATGAAAACATAATAGGTTCATATCTCAAATCATGGAACTCGGGCCCTAGTGACAAGCATTAAGCATAGCAAAGTCATAGCAACATCAATCTCAGAACATAGTGGATACTAGGGATCAAACCCTAACAAAACTAACTCGATTACATGATAAATCGCATCCAACCCATCACCGTCTAGCAAGCCTATGATGAGCTTACTCATGAACGGTGGAGAGCATCATGGAATTGGTGATGAAGGATGTTTGGTGATGACGAAGGCGTCGATTTCCCCTCTCTGGAGCCCAAAACGGACTCCAGATGTGGTCTCCCGAGGAAGAACTGGCGATGGCAGTAGCTCCTTATCATGAAATGCGATGAACTCTTCTCTCTGATTTTTTTCGACAAATAGGGTTATATGGAGATGGAGAGGAGGTCGGAGGAGCCATGGGAGCCCCACAAGCCTGCTCGACGCGGACGGGGGGTGGCCGCGGCTAGCAGGCTTGTGGCCTGCTGGTGTTCCCCCTCTGGTTAATTCTTGCGCCAGTATTTTTTATTAATTCCAAAAGTATTCTCCGTAAATTTTCAGGATGATCCGAGAACTTCTATTTCTGCACAAAAATAACACCAAGGCAATTCTGCTTAAAACAATGTCAGTCTGGGTTAGTTCCATTCAAATCATGCAAATTAGAGTCCAATACAAGGGCAAACGAGTTTGGAAAAGTGGATACATTGGAGACGTATCAATATAAGATGTTGATGCTGCTGCCACCATCCATCAGTACCTTTGTAAACTTATAGCCTCCAACCAGGGGCGCTACCACCAGAGCCAAGTGACCCAGATTCTCAATCCGCGGTGGGTCATCCTCCCTATTCCATGAGAAAGGATATTCAGACCAGTTCAACTATTGTGGGAGAGCTGATGTGGCCGCATTGACCTCCCTCTTGTGTAGATTTTAATCCTGCTTGTCTAGGCTTGTAGTGAAAACATGATATGGACCTCTGCTGAGTTGCTTCGGGTTGCTCTGGTACCCTGACTAGTTATTCTGCTGCTGACCACCATTGCTAGGTTGCTGATGATCACCTCCCTGATTCCTTGACCCTGGTAACCTGACCTTGAAACGCCAGCACCAAAGCTGGCTCCTGAACCGCCCAGACCTGAGCCGCCCGATGGTCCGTTACCATTATTACGATGCTGGTGAAGGTTGTAATCCCGAAACTATCGCATAATGCTACAATCCTTCCATGTGTGGTTTGCTAGCTTATCAGGCCGGTTGTGCTCTAGGAAGGGTTTGTTGAGCATCGCTTCTAGGTTGAAAGGAGCCTTACTCCTGTTGAAGGGCAGCCTAAATTTCCCGTTACCCTTGGCACGGTTATTCCCAGTGCTGATGTTTGCTACCAATTCTCACCTGCCATCCGACTTCTTCCGCTTGCCCGGATTGCCGTTTCCATCCTTGTTCTGCTGTTGACTCTTGCCATTGTTATTCTTACCATGAGACGATCTCTCATCATCAAAGCTTGTGTCCTTAGTGGTATCTGAATCGGCATACTCGGTGAGACCCGTCATGAGCTCACCCATATCTTGACAAGAATGCTTCAACCACCCGAGCTTCCGCTTAAGGGGCAAAAAGTGGCAGTTTTTCTCCAAAATTAAGACCGCTTGAGACGCCGAAATATTCTTAGACGAGTGGATAACCGTCAAAACCTGCCGGACCCAATGGTGGGCCGACTCGCCTTCCTGCTGTACATAGGGGTCAAGAACCACGATTGTCATAGGTTGCCTGCACATTCCCTTGAAGTTCTTTATAAAGCGCGCCTTCAACTCGGCCCAAGACGTGATGGTATTAGGAGGCAAACCCTTCAACCAAGTGCGAGCTGGTCCTTACAACATCATGATGAAGTATTTCGTGCAAACCGCCTCACTGACGTCTAGCATCTCCATGGCAAGTTCATAGCTTTCAATCCAGGTTTCAGGGGGCAGATCAACCGTGTAGTTAGGCACCTTCCGCAGACCCTTAATATCCTTGGGAAAATGTTCATTCCGTAAATCCGCCATGAGGCATGGCACACCAACTCCCCTGGACGAGGTGCTAGCACCCGCAAAGGCAGGAGGGTTTGTCGGTGTCAGCTCAGGAACCACCGGGTAATCCGCCATCTGTGTTGGTCCTCGCTGAACTCGGCCCCTATCCATGATCTCCTAAACATCCCTTCTAGATGTGTTATCATTGGGCGGGTCACACCTTTGCTCGCTACTGGAAACCATCGGCGACTCTATGCGCCGGCTATAGATACGACTATGAACAGGCGTGGAGTGCACCTGACTCCGGCTGTATGTATATTTTTATGGCTAAGCCACCGCCGTCTGTAACAATTTAATTGCGTTCCGTGCCTCTTCAGCAAACGGTGTTCCTTTGGCAAAAGGGAGGGGCGTCAAGCCTGGCAGCCGCCGCTATCATATTTTCCACCGCGTTAGAGTAATGCCCAGGTGGTGTCACTAGGTGTTGTGGCGAGGTAGAATTCCTCCGTGGCGGGTCTAGCTGCCACGGCGCCTCCGCGGCCCGGGTTACCACCAGCGGCGTACTCGGCCCCGCTCTAGGAGTGTTGAAGAGGTTTCGAGGCTGAGTAGGGAGACCACCCCGGGTCCTCCTCCGCTGAATCGCCTCCGAAGCTCGCTGGTCCAACCTAAAACGGAGAGCCTCCGCCCTTAAACGTTTTGACTTAGCGTTCATCTGAACCTGCAATGCGTTGATATCCTCTTGAGCGTGAGCCATATGTCCCTTGACCCGGAGGATCTCTGCATTGCGCTCTGCTGATTTCTAGCTGTTACTTTCGTGGCCATCAGGGTCATTAACTCATCCATAAGTTCTAGCAAGACCTGAGTCGGCAGCTTGGGAGTCTCAGCATCGGGTGTGGCTGCCCCCGACGCCGCTCCGGATGTCGTGCCATTAAAAGCCGATGCCGGACCAGCCATAAATATGGCGGCTCGGCTCGGTGGGTCGTAGGGCTCCGAAATACTGTCACCATCGACATAGCCCCCTAGCCCGCCGTCATGAAGCTGATAGATTGACTCCACATCTCCGCCGGAGGACCCCTCATTCGAGAGAGCCAAGGTTTCCCCTCCTGCCACGGAATCTTCCTTGGCTTGCGTGAAGCCGACGAAAACACTCTTCCGCCCGGGTTGAACATGGGCAGGTTGCGCGCGCCGGGCCGGCTTGACGAGGTCGGTGTAGACGTCCGACCCGATTGTGGATCTGCCAATGTTGCCAATGAAGGTAAAGGATTTATGTGTGAAGGTAAAGGATTTTGACCGGGTGGCATTGTCATCCCGGTGTATCGACGTCATTGTCCCACCACCGTCAAATAAATTATGTTGTCACCTGAGCGTATTCGGGTGACCCTGCGAATTTAGATTTTGTTCCTCATCCTGTTGATGCCTTATGTCGACTTCGGCCTCATGCTAGGTCACATCTCTTCTAATAATTTATTTTGCATACTGAATCATGTAAAATTTTTTTATTTATTTTATTATTATGATCATCTGGCTTGTGCTACTTCATGCATGCAGATAATCGACCTTGACTAGCGCCGTGGGCGAGCCGACGTCGTCATCCCACCTCCACCGACCTAGTTGTGGGGTCTCCTTGGCGCACATCCTTGTGCCGGCATCTCCGTGTTGCCACCCCGCCAGGCCGATCTTGGTTATCAACTTTTTTACTTCACTTAAGTCAATTAAGTAGAAGATTTTTTTATTAATTTTGGCTTGCACAATTTTACGTGTGTATGTAATCGACTTCGGCTGGGTCACACAGTCACCTTGGCGTGCCGACATCGACGTCCTACCTCCATCAATCAAGTTGTATTGTCACATTGGTGTGTCTCCTCGGCTGGATAGGGGGCTTAGCTACCGCAATGGCAGTGTTGTGTTGCCACTTCATCAAGCCAATGTCTTCGCTCGGGCACCTTAGGACCGCCTTGAGGGCTGGGCCCTCGGCCCGCCGTAATCTTGGACCACATCATCAACATCGATCACATTAACACCTAAGTCGCTTCATGCTCAATTTCTTTTAATTTTTTAATCTTTGTTCATTTTAACCAAACATTATACTGTTGTTAAACAAAAAAGTTGTTTGTTAAACTGGGGGCTCGTAAACTTTTATCTGCCGTTTAACAATAAATGTTTTCTTCCTAGTCATTGCAAAGTCTTTTTCTGTTACTTCTTTTTCGACTCGAGTGCGTGGACGAATAGCCGGATGTCCTGGTTTCTCTCTGGAGCCGCTCAAGTTTAGTTCGCTAAATTGGCTTGAGAAGCACTCCTCCATGGGAAGGGAGGTTGAAGCCGAAGGCTAACGCGCTTGAAGTCTAGAGATCGGATGTGTCATGTTAAAGCACAATAGAAGCCCAAACTAATTTTAAAGACAAGTTTTGGATTGCCACAAAAAAACTTCACAATTTGGACCTGAAGTTTCTATGTGATTTTTTTGGTTTTCCAAGCATAACTCTCGCAATGCAATGACGGATGCCTTTAAATCATCAGCAATTTTAACGATGCTGTGACTAGATTCGAACCCACCAAAAGCCAAGGTACTCCATGGAGTCCTCGGGAAAACATTCTCAATTATTGCTTTGTATGCATCGGTTTCGAGTAGTGTCCGGAAATAGTTGGTTGACCAGCTCCTTGATAACCCTAATTTCACTTGCTTTGTATGAAAGTGTAGGGGATCGCGACAATCTTCACGGGTAGTATTTCACGCTAAATCATTGGTTCGACACAAGGGGATCCAAATAATATTTACTGGCCTTGACAATCGAGTTGTTAATTCAACTGCAGCTAGGATATCTCTCTGCAACAAAAGTTTAGTAGCACTGCAAATAGTGGTAGCAAAAGTAACAGTAGTAGTGACAGTAGCAGTTTTGTAGCAGGTTTGACAGTAGAAATAGCAATAGTAACTTAACAATATTAAGTATATGTAAAAGCATAGGCATGTGGATCGGTGATGGATAACGATTTAGGTGACATTGATCATATAAAGTTACACACTAGGGCGACACAAACCTAGCTCCAATTCATCAATATAATATAGGCATGTATTCCATATATAGTCATACGTGCTTGCGATAAGAACTTGCATGATGTTTTTTGTCCTAACCTCCCGTGGCAGCGGGTTCCTATCGGAAACTAAGGGATATTAAGTCCTCCTTTTAATAGAGAACCGGCAAAAAGCATTAACACATGGTGAATACATGAACTCCTCAAACTACGACAATCACCGGAAAGAATCCTAAGTATTGTCACCTTGGGGCATGCGGATCGTGACACGTAATAGGTGCATACAACTTGCAAGATAGGATCCAAATCACTCTTATATTCATGAAAACATAATAGGTTCATATCTGAAATCATGGCACCCGGGACCTAGTGACAAGCATTAAGCATAGCAAAGTCATAGAAACATCAATCTCAAAACATAGTGGACACTAGGGATCAAGCCCTATCAAACATAACTTGATTAGATGATCAATCTAATCCAATCCCACCACCGTCCAGCAAGCTTGCAAAGGAATTACTCACTCCCAGTGGTTAGCATCATGGCGGTGTTGATGGGGAAAGGTTCGTGATGACGATGGCGACGATTTCCCCTCTGCAGAGCCCAAAACAGGCTCCAAATCAGCCCTCTGGAGGAAGAACTTGAGGTGGCGGCGACTCCATCTCGTGAAACGCGATGCAAAATTTCTCTCCAATTTTTTCTCCGAAGATGTGATTTTATAGGACTATAATTAGAGTCGGAGGGGCCTCGAGGGCCCCACAAGCCATTAGGGCGCGGCCTAGGGGGCACCCTAAGTTGTGGTGGCCCCCTGGCAGACCCCCTCTGGTAGGTCTTCGCTCCATAATTCATTATTATTATCAGAAATAATTCACAAAATATTTCGTCCATTTCCGAGAAATTTTATTTCTGCACAAAAATAACACCAAGGTAGTTTTGCTGAAAACAACGTCAGTCCGGGTTAGTTTCATTCAAATCATGCAAATTAGAGGTCAAAATCTGATAAAAGCTGTTTGGAAAAGTAGATACGTTTGAGACGTATCACTCTCCAAGATTAACTCATTGCTAGTCCTCAAGCAATTCAGTTGATAAACTAAAAGTGATAAAGAAAACTTTTACAAATTATTTTGTTCTCATTGTTATACACATGCTTAGCTAGTGCTCAAGTTTTCAGCATAAATCATAAATAAGCACATTCATGAGAACAACTAGATATTAAGTTAACTTAGGGAAATACATAACCAACTAGCAAGAAATAATAAAAATATCTAAAATTCCAACCATTTGTCAAAACAATCATAATACAATATGGTGACATGGTATTTCGCTAGCCATTTCTGAGACCGCAAAACATAAATGCAGATCACCTGTGAGATCCAAGCAGCGACTAAACATTATAATTCAGGGTAGAAAAGATCCAGTCATGCTCATATCCAACATTAACTAGACTCAATGCATAAACATCACAATAATGCTCTCAGGTCTTGTGCTTTTAATAAGAGGATGCTGACTCAACATAAAAGTAAACAGATAGGCCCTTCGCAGAGGGAAGCATTAATTCATAGCAGTGCCAGAGCTCGAAGCTTAAAATAAGAGTGAATATATAATTTTGGGGTGGTGCACTTTTCTTGTCAACATTACGACAAAGGATTTCAATATCTTCCATGCTAAACTCATTATAGGCGGTTCCCAAACAGAATATTAAGGTTTACTCCTATCTACCATCCATACACAAAACATGGCTGGCCGAATTCATAGATGCCTACCAACATGTATTGTCCCAAGGAGTTTGTTTAATTTATTTTTATTATGTAGGACTAGGCATTCATTTTACCAGCCTATCTCGTGTAATGACGGCGAATAAACGACCGTCTTGAGAATAACTCGGTTAGTATGGAAAATATTGATCGCCTCGTCGCTCCATGAGCGAGACGATAGCATAAAATGGATGTCTATTTGAATATTTAGAGATGGCATATGCAAAATTACTTGGAATGGCAGGGTAATATTGCATATAGGTAGGCATGATGGACGCATGTGGAATACTTGGTTTAACGGTTTTGGATGCACAAGCAACATTCTCGCTTAGTACTGGTGAAGTCTAGCAATAGATTGAGAAGCGACCAGCTAGAGAGAAACAACGGCCATAAACATGTATTGTCAATAATTAACATTGGATGTAGCATGAGTAGGATATGAGCACTATGAATTTAAACATCATGAAGGCTGCATTGGTTTTGAATCAACAACATGTTTGCACATGGGCCAAGTCAAACTGCTCGAATTACTCAGAGGGAAATACCATACTACCATGCCATATTATAACAACTAGCGGGGTGACCCGCGCAATTGTGCGGCTAGATTATGTTTCTAGTCTATTAGTATTAGGTTGACATATTGATAGGACATAGGTATTACCTGAAATTTAGTAAATTCTTATATATGATGAAAAAATGGTTATTTGAATTGTTTCATCTCTAGTCATTTGAGCCCATCAAAATTTTAGTTTTGTTTAAGTTGTCACTGCATAAATACTACCTTCATCTTTTGCAATTACTATGCATATTAGTTTTGACTGAAGTCAAACATTGTAAACTTTGTTCAACCTTACAGAAAAATGTATTGACATCTAAATACCGAATCAATACTATTGGGATTTTACACTGCCTATGCTTGTTATTGTAAATGTATATATTGTCATCTATAAACTTTATAAAGTTTAACTTATGACAAAACTAAAATGCTAAAAAAATAGCAAAAATAGGGAGTATTTATGTCCCATTCAAAATATAGGAAATTGTTGCAAGAAAGATGATTTTTTTAGGAAGAGTAACTGGACTGGTGGAATAATACGTCTTTTCATTGTGTACATATTACTTCGTTCATTTTCCAAACAGGGTGTATAACTTGGTTCATAAGATTATGATGTGTGTCACCAGAAGACCCAAGACATGTTTAGCCATGCACGAACCTGTAGTTTGTTATATTTGCTATTTATTTTATCTCCCACTTCTTTGCATCTATTGGTGTCTATATTCTGTTAGTTGTTTGCGGCAAATTTTTACACTCAGAATGTCATCGATACATCAATAGTTTGTAAATTAAAAGGCTCAATGCATTGTATGGTGTGCCAGGTACACAATTAGAGTTCCATAATTTAAGTTTTCTCTTCCACTTATGTGCATATGCTAGTGTCTCAATTGCAATAAACTCTCTCTTGAGGAATTTTGCACTAAGAATTGCATGTAAACATTGATTTTTTTGCAAAGACTTTGTGTTCACTCCCTCATCCTACCTCATATTGGTCATATTGTACTTGTGTATTTTTGTTTGTACACACTCGTGCCTCATAAGTCTTCTATGCTTGTGTTTTTTACTAATCATCACTTATAGTATTTCTTGGTCATCCATGTCACTATAGTAATTGTGTATATTCAAATTTCAAAGATATTCTCGTGTGTTATACCTTGGTCATTTTTCTTGATTATCCTGCCCATGCTGCTGTAAAGCCCAACTATTTTTTTACACTTGACATGGTTTCTTGCTTCCAACTTTTTATTCTTGCGACTACAACATAATTTTGGTTCGTGTGATAATTTTACTTGCACACATAGATAAATTGTCTACTTATTCTTCTCTCAACTGTTTGCAGCAATGTTTTATACTAATAATCTAATCGTTACATCGATAGTTCTAAATTAAAATGCTCAAGGCATTGTTGTTGGGAAACGTTGCATGGGAAACGTAATTTTTCCTATGCACACGCAAGATCTATCCATGGTGATCAACATCTACGAGAGGGAGAGCGGATCTACATACCCTTGTAGATCGCTAAGCGGAAGCATTAAGAAACATGGTTGATGTAGTCGAACGTCTTCACGATCCAAATCGCCGAGTGCCTCGCGATCCCATCATGATCCATCTCGCGATCCAATCACGATCCGTCTCGCGATCCCATCACGATCCGTATCGCGATCTTGATCATGGTCCTTCGGATCTAGCGCTGAACAGACAACACCTCCGTGTTCAACACACATACGGCTTGATGACACCTTCACCTCCTCGATCCAGCGAGAGATGGTGAATTAGTAGATGAGTTCCGGCAGCACGACGACTTGCTGACGGTGTTGCTGAAGAACAATCTCCGCAGGGCTTCACCAAGCACAACGGAAACTATGACAAAGGATAAACTAGAGGGACGGGGTTGCCGACACACGGCTTGGGGATTCTTGATGTGTTGCAGGTGCTAGCCCCGCCCCTTTATTTATATGTTGAGCCCTGGGATCAAAACATGGAGAAAAATCCTCCTCAAGGTCGGTTTGCTCGCAAGGCAAGATTCCTCCTCGGACTCCAGGACCAGACACCAAGGCCCTCGGCGTCTGGCTCCAGACGCCAGAATTCCCTGGCGTCCGGCCCCTGGCCTTCGTAAAACACCTTTTGCACCTTCCTAAAGCCTCATGGGCTTTACCCCTTGGCCCAAATAAAGTGTTCTTGTACCCCAAACAATTCGGAAACATCCGAAACTATTTCTGTGAATTACAGAAACCTTCCGGAGACCAAACACTATTATCCCATATATCAATCTTTACCTCAAGACTATTCCGGAGCTCCTCGTCATGTCCGGGATCTCATCCGGGACTCCAATCAACTTTCGGTCACCAACATAATAACTGAACTATACCTATATCGTCAGCAAACATTAAGGGTGTAGATGTTGTGGGTTCGAGAACTATGTAGACATGACGGAGACACCTCTACGGTCAATAACCAATAGAAGGACCTAGATGCCCATATTGGTTCCTACGTATTCTACAAAGATCTTTATCGGTTGAAACTCTATGTCAAGGATTCAATTAATCCTGTATGATATTACCTTTGTTCTTCGGTATGTTACTTCCCCGAGATTCGATCGTCGGTATCTCTATACCTAGTTCAATCTCGTTATCGGCAAGTCTCTTTACTCGTTCCGTAATACAAGATCCCGTGGTTAACACTTAGTCACATCGCTTGCAAGGCTTTTTTGTGATGTTGTATTACCGAGTGGGACCCAAGATACCTCTCCATCACACGGAGTAACAAATCCCAGTCTTGATCCATGCCAACTCAACAGACACCCTCGGAGATACCTGTAGAGCACCTTTATAGTCACCTAGTAACGTTGTGATGTTTCATACACACAAGGCACTCCTCCGGTGTTAGTGAGTTGCATGATCTCATGGTCATAGGAACAGATACTTGACATGCAGAAAACTGTAGCAATAAACTAACACAATCATATGCTACGTTTATAGATTGGGTCTTGTCCATCACATCATTCTCCTAATGATGTGACCCCATTATCAAATGACATCTCATGTCCATGGCTAGGAAACCTTGACCATCTTTGATCAACGAGCTAGTCTACTGGAGGCATACTAGGGACATAATGTTGTCTATATACCCACACATGTATTTAGTTTCCAATAAATACAATTATAGCATGGATAATAAACGATTATCACGAACGAGGAAATATAACAATAACCAAACTATTATTGCCTCTTGGGCATATTTCCAATAGTCTCCCACTTGCACTAGAGTCAATAATCTAGTTCACATCACCATGTGATTTACATTGTTATGAATCTAACACCCATTAAGTTTTGGGGTTCGATCATGCTTTGCATGTGAGAGAGGTCTTTAGTCAACAGGTTTGCGACATTTAGATCCATGTGTACTTTGCAAATCTCTATGTCATACTGTAGACACTTCTATCTGTTGGGGAACGTCGCATGGGAAACAAAAAAATTCCTATGCACACGCAAGATCTATCCATGGTGATGAGCATCTACAAGAGGGAGAGTGCATCTACATACCCTTGTAGATCGCTAAGCGAGAAGCGTTAAGAAACGTGTTTGGTGTAGTCGAACATCTTTGCGATCCAAATCGCTGAGCGTCCCGTGATCTCATCACGATCCGTCCCGCGATCCAATCACGATCCATCACGCGAACACATCACGATCCGTCTTGCGAACTCATCACGACCCATCCCACAATCTCATCACGGTCCGTCTCGTGAACTCATCACGATCCGTCCTGCGAACTCATCTTGATCCGTCCCGCGAACTCATCACGAACCATCTCGCGAACTTGATCACGGTCCTTCCGATCTAGCGCCAAACGGACGGCACCTCCGCTTTCAGCACACGTGCAGCTCGATGACGATCTCCGTCGTCTTGATCCAGCAAGAGGGAGCGAAGAGTTAGAAGAGTTCTCCGGCAGCATGACGGCGCTCCGGAGATGGTGGTGGAGCTATTCCGGCAGGGCTTTGCCTAAGCACTGCAGAAATTCGATCTAGAGGAGAAACTATGCACTAGAGGAACGGGTAGCACGTGGTTGAAAATTCGTTGCCAAAACCCTAAAATCCTCTAGTATATATAGGAGGAGAGGAGGAGGAGGCTTGGCTGCCAAAAAGGCAGCCCTTGGGTTGGCCAAACCTAGTGAGATTGGAGGATTCCTCCTCCAATCCTAGTAGGATTAGGACTCCTCCTTATTTTTGCCTTTTCTGCCTTTTCCACCTTTTTCTCTTTGGTATTTTCTTCCCAGCCGCATGGGCCTTGTGTGGGACTTCCACCAGCCCATTAAGGGATGGTATTTACTCTCCCACAGCCCATGTAGCCTATTGGGTCGAAATACCCCTCCCGATGGTCTCCCGGTACACTACCGGCACTCCCGGTACACTATCGATGAGCCCGAAACCTTTCCAGCGACCAAATTAGGACTTCCTATATATCAATCATTACCTTTGGACCATTCCGAAGCTCCTCGTGATGTCCGCGATCTCATCCGGGACTCCTAACAACCTTCGGTCACCACCATACATAACTCTATACTACCGAAACGTCACCAAACCTTAAGTGTGCAGACCCTGCGTGTTCGAGAACTATGTAGACATGACCGAGACACCTCTATGGTCAATAACCAATAGTGGGACCTAGACGCCCATATTGGTTCCTACATATTCTACAAAGATCTTTATCGGTCGAACCTCTATGTCAAGGATAATCCCGTATGATGTTCCCTTTGTTCTTTGGTATGTTACTTGCCTGAGATTCGATCGTCGGTATCTCCATACCTAGTTCAACCTCATTACCGGTAAGTCTCTTTACTCATTCCATAATACAAGATCCCATGACTAACACTTAGTCACATTTCTTGCAAGGCTTGTTGTGATGTTGTATTACCGAGTGGGCCCTGAGATACCTCTCCGTCACACAGAGTAGCAAATCCCAGTCTTGATCCATGCCTACTCAACAGACACCCTCGGAGATACCTGTAGAGTACCTTTATAGTCACCCAGTTACGTTGCAACGTTTGATACACACAAGGCACTCCTCCTGTGTCAGTGAGTTGCATGATCTCATGGCCATAGGAACAGATACTTGACATGCAGAAAACTGTAGCAATAAACTGACACGATCATATGCTACGTTTACAGATTGGGTCTTGTCCATCACATCATTCTCCTAATGATGTGACCCCATTATCAAATGACATCTCATGTCCATGGCTAGGAAACCTTGACCATCTTTGATCAACGAGCTAGTCTACTAGAGGCGTACTAGGGACATGATGTTGTCTATATACCCACACATGTATTTAGTTTCCAATCAATACAATTATAGCATGGATAATAAACGATTATCACGAACGAGGAAATATAATAATAACCAAATTATTATTGCCTCTTGGGCATATTTCCAACAGTCTCCCACTTGCACTAGAGTCAATAATCTAGTTCACATCACCATGTGATTTACATTGTTATGAATCTAACACCCAATAAGTTTTGGGGTTCGATCATGCTTTGCATGTGAGAGAGGTCTTTAGTCAACAAGTCTGCGACATTTAGATACGTCTGTACTTTGCAAATCTCTATGTCATACTGTAGACACTTCTATCTGTTGGGGAACGTCGCATGGGAAACAAAAATTTCCTACGCACATGCAAGATCTATCCATGGTGATGAGCATCTACGAGAGGGAGAGTGGATCTACATACCCTTGTAGATCGCTAAGTGGGAAGCGTTAAGAAACGCTGTTGGTGTAGTCGAACATCTTCGTGATCCAAATCGCCGATCATCCCACGATCTCATCATGATCCGTCCCGCGATCCAATCACGATCCGTCCCAACACGTCACGATCCGTCTCGCGAACTCATCACGATCCGTCCTGCAATCTCATCACGATCCTTCTCGTGAACTCATCACGATCCGTCCCGCGAACTCATCGCGATCCGTCCTGCGAACTCATCATGAACCGTCTCATGATCTAGATTATGGTCCTTCCGATCTAGCATCGAACGGACGACACCTCCGCGTTCAGCACACGTGCAGCTTGATGACGATCTCTGCCGTCTTGATCCAGCAAGAGGGAGCGAAGAGGTAGAAGAGTTCTCCGGCAGCGTGACAACGCTCCAGAGATGGTGGTGGAGCTCTTCCGGCAGGGCTTCGCCTAAGCACTTCAGAAATTCGATCTAGAGGAGAAACTATGCACTTGAGGAACGGGTAGCACGTGGCTGAAAATTCTGTGCCAAAACCCTAAAATCCTCCAGTATATATAGGAGGAGAGGAGGAGGAGGCTTGGATGCCAAAAAGTCAGCCCTTGGGTCGGCCAAACCTAGTGGGATTGGAGGATTCCTCCTCCAATCCTAGTACGACTAGGACTCCTCCTTATTTTTTTTGCCTTTTTTGCCTTTTTCCAACTTTTTCTCTTTGGGCTTTTCTTCCCAGCCACATGGGCTTTGTGTGGGACTTCCACCAGCCCACTAAGGGCTGGTATTTACTCTCCCACAGCCCATGTAGCCTCTTAGGTTGAAATACCCCTCCCGATGGTCTCCCGATACACTACCAGCCCTCCCGGTACACTGCCGATGAGCCCGAAACCTTTCCGGCGACCAAAATAGGACTTCCTATATATCAATCTTTACCTCCGGACCATTCTGGAGCTCCACGTAACGCCGGGATCTCATCCGGGACTCCGAACAACCTTCGGTCACCACCATACATAACTCTATACTACCGAAACGTCACCAAACCTTAAGTGTGCAGACCGTGCGGGTTCGAGAACCATGTAGACATGACCGAGACACCTCTACGGTCATTAACCAATAGCGGGAACTGGATGCCCATATTGGTTCCTACATATTCTACAAAGATCTTTATCGGTCAAACCTCTATGTCAAGGATTCAGTTAATCCCGTATGATGTTCCCTTTGTTCTTCGGTGTGTTACTTCCCCGAGATTCGATCGTCGATATCTCCATACCTAGTTCAACCTCGTTACCGGTAAGTCTCTTTACTCGTTCCGTAATACAAGATCCCATGACTAACCCTTAGTCACATTGCTTGCAGGGCTTGTTGTGATGTTGTATTACCGAGTGGGCCCTGAGATACCTCTTCGTCACACGGAGTAACAAATCACAGTCTTGATCCATGCCAACTCAACAGACACCCTTGGAGATACCTATAGAGTACCTTTATAGTCACCCAGTTACGTTGCGACGTTTGATACACACAAGTCACTCCTCCGGTGTCAGTGAGTTGCATGATCTCATGGTCATAGGAACAGATACTTGACATGTAGAAAACAGTAGCAATAAACTAACACGGTCATATGCTACGTTTGTAGTTTGGGTCTTGTCCATCACATAATTCTCCTAATGATGTGATCCCGTTATCAAATGACATCTCATGTCCATGGCTAGGAAACCTTAACCATCTTTTGATCAACGAGCTAGTCTACTAGAGGCATTCTAGGGACATGGTGTTGTCTATGTATCCACACATGTATCTGAGTCTCCGATCAATCCAATTATAGCATGGATAATAAACGATTATCATGAACAAGGAAATATGATAATAACTAATTTATTATTGCCTCTAGGGCATATTTCCAACACTATCACACTCCACTTGGAACTATTCCAAATGGTTGCTCCACTATACGTATCCGAATTGCTCCTCAAAGTCATTCGGATTGGTGTTAAAGCTTGCATCGACGTAACCCTTCACGACGAACTCTTTATCACCTCCGTAATCAGGAAATATTTCCTTAGTCCTCTATTTACTAAGGATAATCTTGACCGTTGTCAAGTGATCCACTCCCGGATCACTCTTGTACCCCTTGACAGACTCCTGGCAAGGCATACACCAGGTGTAGTACACAACATGGCATAATATAGAGCCTATGGCTAAGCATAGGGGATGGCCTTCGTCCTTTCTCTTTCTTCTGTCATGGTCGAGCCTTGAGTCTTACTCAACTTAACACCTTACAAATCAGGAAAGAACTCTTTCTTTGACTGATCCATTTTGAACTTTTTCAAAATCTTGTCAAGGTATTTAATCATTGAATAATCTTATCAGGTGTCTTGATATATCTCTTATGGATCTCGATGCCCAAAAATTAAGTAGCTTTATCCAGGTCTTCCTTTGAAAGATACTTTTCAAACAACCGTTTATGCTTTCCAGAAATTCTACGTTATTTCCGATCAACAATATGTCATCCACATATACTTATCAGATATTCTATAGTGCTCCCACTCACATCCTTGTAAATACAACTTTCTCGTAAACTTTGTATAAACTCAAGAACTTTGATCACCTCATCAAAGAGTATATTCAAACTCTGAGATGCTTGCTCTATTCCATATAAGGATCAATGGAGCTTGCACACCTTTTAGCATCCTTAGGACTGACAAAACCTTCTGGTTTATCACATACAACCTTTCCTCAAGGAAACCATTCAGGAAACAATGTTTTGACATCCATCTGCCAGATTTCATAATTGAAAAATGCAGCAACCGCTAAAATAAATCCAATAGACTTTACCATCGCTACGGGTGAGAAAGTCTCATCGTAGTCAACTCCTTGAATGAAACTTCTTTGTGACAAGTCGAGCTTTTATAAATGGTGACTTTCACCATCAGCGTCTGTCTTCATCTTAAAGGTCCATTTGTACTCAACGACCTGCCGTGCAATGGGAAAATCTACCAAAGTCTATACTTGATTTTCATACATGGATCCTTTCTCGGATTTCATGGCCTCCAGCCATTTGTCGGACCCATCATCGCTTCTACATAGTTCGTAGGTTCATCATTGTCCAACAACATGACCTCTAAGACAGGGTTGACGTACCACTCAGGAGCAGTACACATACTTGTCGACCTATGAGGTTTGATAGTAACTTGATCCGAAGCTTCATGATTATCATCATTAACTTCCTCTTCAACTGACGTAGGCTCCACAAAAACATCTTTCTGCGCTGCGCTACTCTCTGGTTGAAACAAAGGTTCAACAACCTCATCAAGTTCTATCTTCCTCCCACTCAATTCTTTTGAGACAAACTCTTTCTCGAGAGGGGACCCGTTTTAGAAGCAAACACCTTGTGCTTGGATCTAAGATAGAAGGTTTACCCAACTGTTACGTTAGGGTATTCTATGAAGATGCATTTGCCCGCTTTGGGTTCGAGCTCATTAGGTGAAAAACCCTTTTTCACATAAGTTTCGCATCCCCAAACATTAAGAAATGACAGCTTAGGTTTCCGCCAAACCAAAATTCATACAGTGTCATTTCAACGGACTTAGATGGTTCCCCTTTTAAAATGAATGTAGTTGTCTCTAATGCATAACCCCAAAATGATAGTGGCAAATCAATAAGAGACATCATAGTTTGCACCATATCCAATAGAGCACGACCACAACGTTCGGACACATCATCACACTATGGTGTTACAGGCGGCGTGAGTTGTGAAACAACTTCCACATTGTCTTAAGTTGCATACCAAACTCGTAACTCAAATATTCTCTTCCACGATCATATCGTAGACTCTTTATCTTCTTGTCATGATGATCTCCAACTTCACTTTGAATTTGTTTGAACTTTTCAAACGTTTCAGACTTGTGTTTCATTAAGTAAATATACTCATATTTACTCAAATCATCAGTGAAGGTAAGAAAAATAACGATATCCACTGCACGCAACAACACTCATTGGACCGTATACATCAACATGTATCATTTCCAACAAGTTACTTGCCCGCTCTACCATACTGGAAAACGGGGTCTTAGTCATCTTTCCCATGATGCATGGTCCGCATGTCTCAACCGATCCAAAATCGAATGAGTCTAGAGATCCATCAGCATGGAGTTTCTTCATGTGCTTTACACCAATATGACATTTAGAGGTAGTGCCACAAGTATGTGGTACTATCATTATTAACGTTGTATCTTTTGGCATCTATGTTATGAACATGTGCATTACTACGATCAAGATACAACAAACCATTCTCATTGGGTGCATGACCATTGAAGGTATTATTCATGTAAACAGAATAACCATTATTCTCTAACTTAAATGAATAATCGTATTGCAATAAACACGATCTAATCATGTTCACGCTTAACGCAAACACCAAATAACATTTATTTAGGTTCATCACTAATCCCGAAGGTAGAGAGAGCGTGCGATGTTGATCACGTCAACCTTGGAAACATTTCCAACACACATCGTCACCTCACCCTTAGCTAGTAACCATTTATTCCGTAGGTTTTATTTCAAGTTACTAACATTTAGCAGCCGAACCGGTATCCAATAACCAGGTGCTACTAGGAGTACTAGCAAGGTACACATCAATAACACGTATATCAAATATACCTCTGGACGTTGCCAACCATCTTATCTACCAAGTATCTAGGGTTGTTCTGCTTCAGCGATCGCTCACCTCATAATACAAGCATGTAGTCTCGGGTTTGGGGTTCAACTTTGGGTTTCTTTACTGGAGCAGCAACTGACTTGCCATCCATGAAGTTTCCCTCCTTGCCCTTGCCCTTCTCGAAACTAGTGGTTTTACTAATCATCAACAGTTGATGCTCCTTGATTTCTACCTTCGCGGTGTTAAATATCACGAACAGCTCAAGGATGATTATTTCCATCCCTGGCATTTTATAGTTCATCACGAAGCTCTAGTAGCTTAGTGATAGTGACTTGGAAAACTATATCAATCACTTTCTTATCTGGAAGATCAACTCCCACTCGATTCAATCGATTGTTGCACCCAGACAATCTGAGCACATGCTCAACGATTGAGCTATTCTCCTTCATCTTGCAGGAAAAGAATCTTGTTGGAGATCGCATATCTCACAACACGGGCACGAGCCTGAGATCCCAATTTCAGCTCTTAGAACATCTCATATGTTCCATGATGTTCCAAATGTTTTGGAGCCTCAATTCTAAGCTGTAATGCATGACGCACTGAACTATCAAGTAGTCATCGGAACATGCATGTCAGATGTTCACAACATCTACAGACGATGCTAGAGGGGGTGGCGCGCCAAGCGGTGCATTAAGGACATACGCCTTCTGTGCAGCAATGAAGACAATCCTCAGATCACGGACCCAGTCCGCATTATTGCTACCATCATCTTTCAACTCTATTTCTCTAGGAACATATAAAAATACAAGGGAGCTACAGCGTGAGCTAGTAATCTACAACATAATTTGCAAAGACATTTTGACTATGTTCATGATAAAGAGTTTAGTTCATCATATTACTTTAAAACTCCCACTCAAATTGACATCCCTCCGGTCATTCGAATGATAAAAGATCCACATTCACCAACTCAAGTCTGATCATCATGTGAGTTGAGGTGGTTTCAATGGTGAACATCATCATGTTGATCATATTTGCTATATGATTCATGTTCGACCTTTCGGTCTCTTGTGTTTCGAGGCCATGTCTGTACATGTTAGGCTCGTCAAAGTTTAACCCGAGTGTTCTGCATGTGCAACACTGGCTTGCACCCGTTGTATGTGAACGTAGAGTCTATCACACCCGATCATCACGTGGTGTCTCGACACGACGAACTTTCACAACAGTGCACACTCGGGGAGAACACAATTTAACTTGAAATTTTAGTGAAGGATCACCTTATAATGCTACCGTCGTCCTGAGCAAAACAAGGTGCATAAAAGGATTAACATCACATGGAGATCATAAGTGACATGATATGGCCATGAACTTGTGCTTTTGATCTCCATCCTTAAAGCTCCGGCATGATCTCCATCGTCACCGGCATGACACCATGATCGCCATCATCTTGATCTCCATCAACGTGTCGCCATCGGGGTTGTCACGCCCACCATGCTTCTACTACTGTTGCTACCGCTTAGCGATAAAGTAAAGCATCACATAGCGCTTAATGATTGACACACAGGTCATACAATAATTAAAGACAACATATGGCTCCTGCCGGTTGCCGTACTCATCGACATGCAAGTCGTGATATTCTATACAATACATGATGATCTCATACATCACATATATTTCATCATGTAATTGTCCATATCACATCACAACATAGCCTGCAAAAACAACTTAGACGTCCTCTAATTGTTGTTGCAAGTTTTACGTGGATGCTACGGGTATCTAGCAAGAACAATTCTCACCTACGCACAAACCAAAACGGTGATATATAAGTTGCTTTTCAACCTTCTCAAGGACAACCTTTGTCGAATATTATCCGACTGAAGTAGGAGAAACAGACACCGGCCAGCCATCTTTGTGCAACGAAGTTACACGTCAGTCGATGGAACCGGTTTCTCGTAAGCATACGAGTAAGGTTGGCCTGGGCCGCTTCATCCCACAATACTGTTGAACCAAAACACGACCAACGGAGGAAGCAATCTAAGCATCAACAACCACAAACTCCTTGTGTTCTACTCAAGATCTCATCTACACATAGACCTAGCTCATGATCCCACTGTTGGGGAACGTTGCATGGGAAACAAAAAGTTTCTTATGCACATGCAAGATCTATCCATGGTGATGAGCATCTATGAGAGGGAGAATGGATCTACATACCCTTGTAGATCGCAAAGCGGAAGCGTTAAGAAACACGGTTGATGTAGTCGAACGTCTTCGCAATCCAAATCGCCCAGCATCCCGTGATCCCATCATGATCCATCACTTGATCCAATCACGATCAGTCTCACGATATTGATCATGGTCCTTCCGATGTAGTGCCAAATGGGCGGCACCTCCGCGTTCAACACACATACGACTTGATAACGCCTTCACCTCCTCGATCCAGTGAGCGATGGTGAAGTAGTAGATGAGTTCCGGCAGCACGACAACATGGTGACGGCATTGGTGAAGAACAATCTCCGCAGGGCTTTGCCAAGCACACCGGAAACTATGACGGAGGATAAACCAGAGGGACGGGGTTGCCGGCACACGATTTGGGGATTCTTGATGTGTTCCAGGTGCTAGCCCCGCCCCTTTATTTATATGTTAAGCCCTGGGGTCAAAACATGGAGAAAAATCCTCCTCAAGGTCGGTTTTCCCGCAAGGCAAGAGTCCTCCTCGGACTCCAGGACCAGATGCCAAGGTCCTCGACATCTGGCCCCATACACCAGGGTCCCTGGTGTCTGGCCCCTGGCCTTCGCAAAACACCTTTTGCACCTTCCTAAAGCCTCATGGGCTTTACCCCTTGGCCCAAATAAAGTGTTCTTGTACCCCCGAACATTTCGGGAAACATCCGAAACTATTTCGGCGAATTACGGAACCCTTCCAAAGACCAGACACTAGTATCCCATATATCAATCTTTAACTCCGGACTATTCCGGAGCTCCTCGTCATGTCCAAGATCTCATCTGGGACTCCGAACAACTTTTGGTCACCAATATAATAACTCAACTATACTTATATTGTCACCAAATGTTAAGTGTGTAGATGCTGTGGGTTCGAGAACTATGCAGACATGAACGAGACACCTCTACGGTCAATAACCAATAGTGGGACCTGGATGCCCATATTGGTTCCTACATATTCTACGAAGATCTTTATCGGTCGAATCTCTATGTCAAGGATTTAGTTAATCCCGTATGATGTTCCCTTTGTTTTTCGTTATGTTACTTGCCCGAGATTCGATCGTCAGTATCTCTATACCTAGTTCAGTCTTGTTACAGACAAGTCTCTTTAGTCGTTCCATAATACAAGATCCCGTGGCTAACACTTAGTCGCATTGCTTGCAAGGCTTTGTTGTGATTATGTATTACCGAGTGGGCCCCGAGATACCTCTCCATCACACGGAGTAACAAATCCCAATCTTGATCCATGCCAACCCAACAGACACCCTCGGAGATACCTGTAGAGCACCTTATAGTCACCCAGTTACATTGTGACGTTTGATACACACAAGGCACTCCTCCGGTGTTAGTGAGTTGCATGATCTCATGGTCATAGGAACAGATACTTGACATGTAGAAAACTGTAGCAATAAACTGACACGATCATATGCTACGTTTATAGATTGATTCTTGTCCATCACATCATTCTCCTAATGATGTGACCCCATTGTCAAATGACATCTCATGTCCATGGCTAGGAAATCTTAACCATCTTTGATCGATGAGCTAGTCTACTAGAGACATACTAGGGACATAATGTTGCCTATATACCCACACATGTATTTAGTTTCCAATCAATACAATTATAGCATGGATAATAAATGATTATCGTGAACGAGAAAATATAATAATAACCAAATTATTATTGCCTGTAGGACATATTTCCAATAGTCTCCCACTTGTAGTAGAGTCAATAATCTAGTTCACATCACCATGTGATTTACATTGTTATGAATCTAACACCCAATAAGTTCTGGGGTTCGATCATGCTTTGCATGTGAGAGAGGTCTTTAGTCAATAGGTCTGCAACATTTAGATCCATGTGTATTTTGCAAATCTCTATGTCATACTGTAGACACTTCTATCACACTCCACTTGGAACTATTCCAAATGGCTGCTCCACTATACGTATCCGGATTGCTACTCAGAGTCATTCAGATTGATGTTAAAGCTTGCATTGACGTAACTCTTTACGATGAACTCTTTATCACCGGAGAAATTTTAGCATTGATGTATTATTGTCTTGCACGTAAACCTTAATTACATTCTCCTATTGTACATGCTCAAACCCTTACTTACACCCTCACTTACATAATGTTTTTTTCTGAACGTCAAACTATGAGATGCTAACATACATGCTTATCTTGCTCACCCTATCTTTGTCACATAGCCATTACTAATTAAATATTTCTAAACACATATCACACCTCACTATTAGCTATGTATGAAGTTGCGTTCTATTTTGTAACCACGATTGGTGATGTATTTTCTTCCTTTTTATCATTGCATGCTTATAGTGCCCTCGCATGTTTGTTTAGTTATCCTCAAATTTTGTATTAGTTTGTACTCTCTATTTTGAGAAAATATGCATATGCCGTAATCATGTCATGCAAAGTTACCACATAACAATACATTGTAAGCCTTCAACTTATTCATTACTCCCTCCATCCTAAAACAAATGGCATATAAATCATGTCAAAAAGTCATTTTTCCTATGCTTGATGACCAAGTATCTATATATATATATAGAGAGAGAGATAGAGAGATGACAAATGTTTCGAACGACCGGGTGTAGTTACTCCCAATTTTGTTTGGTATGTTATAAGTAGTATCTATAGTATCGGAGAGTACGTACGCGTAGTATGTAGTATATAAGAATATTTAGATAGTATAGATACTACTTTTTAGGTAGTATGTACCATAATTTTAGCAATCATTTTTATGTATAAATATGTACATATTTTCATAATATGATAGAAACTATGGATGAACTATATTTTTGCATGTAACACACTTTGAAGTATCTTATATATAGTATGTGAACATATTCAAAGTGATAAATTAATATATATACTACCACATGGTAGTATATGGGGCATGGGAGTAACTACACCTAGTAGTAGGAGGGATTTTTCCTATATATATACACACACACATATACACACACACATACATACATGCATACATATAAGAAATATCAACATCTACAATACTGAATAAATAAATCATGAAAATATATCTAATAGTGGATATATTGATATAGAAGTGATAATTTATATCTTATTAATATTTTTGTATGTATACTTGGTCAAAATTAGAAAGCATTGCCTTTTTGAATGAATTTTTATACCAACTATTTGGGGATGGAGGTAGTAGTATGTTACCCATTTGTGGTGATTTGTCCCTTCCTGCTCACTCTTATTCTCTAATTGTTCTGCGAAGCTCTGCGGCCAAATGGTGTCCATTGTGATCAAGTATTGTCTGGATGTATACGTCCTTTGAATACTGAAGAATTTATTTTATTTTCTAGTATTTTATTTGAAGAACTGAATGTTTCCAGTGCTTTGGAGCTTGAAATATGCAATCAAATGTTGGCTACTTGCACGTGGAGTGGCTTATAGCCAGCTAGACAGTTTTATGTTTGCCGCCTACTCTGGCCAAGTGTCGATGGAAACGACCTATGGGATCGGAGGGAACCCTTTATGGTTCGGCGGGGAAGAAGGCTCGTATAGAGAGCAGATCTGATGAACAACGCGCGGGGATTTTACCTAGGTTCAGGCCGAAGAGGTGCGTAAACCCTACTCCTGCTTGATTATATTGTTGGTGTTTTTAGGGTTCCAGCTACAGGAGCTCTATGGACAGCCGCTACTCCTATGAGCTAGAAGGTCCAAAAGTTGAAAAGGTCGAGGTGCCAAAAGTCCAAAAAACTCCTCTACCGTATCGCCCTGGGTCTCCTTTTATACTTTGGAAGGGGATCCCAACAGTGGCGTATAGTGTGTACATGGGGTGTACAGAGCTACAGTGCTATCATACCTAACCCTGATGGAGTAGGACAGACGCATTTAATGCACCATCAGGCTTCTTTGACTGTCTACGGGACGGGACAGGAGCCCGTCCCATCGGCACCGCTTAGCCCCTCCATCGCTGGCACCGCAACACATGCCTAGGCAGGGTGACACCTGGCCTCTGTGCTGGTGGGGTCTTGCCGAGGCTTTGTCTTGCCTAAGGGTTTGATGGCCTACCGACAAGGTCTTGCCGGGGGTCTTGATTTTCTTGTATTTGTATCTAGCAGCTCCCTATCGGGCCTTGTCACCAAGCTGGCTACTACTGCTCGTGCACGAGTAAGGGGCACTCGAGAGCCTAAAACTCTAGTACACCGACAGGAGCCCCCGGGCCTGGGCCACACACGGTTCGAGGCATTGTTGTGCTAGGCCCAAACAATGCACGGGCACCTATGGCAGGGCCTTGCGGTTGTGATCATTGCGCTTACTATGCCTCCCCACGATGCCCATTGAATGCAGGATGAGGGATACGTGAGTGGCACGACCGTCACAGCAGCGCACCCGCGAAGCGTTTCTATATTATAATCTAGTAAAGAGGCTGCCCCGTGCCTTCCCCATAAAAAGGAAATTGCGGAGGCGCTGCTCATTTACATCTTGTCTTTCCCAAACTAAGAACCGCCGTCTTCTTCCTCCTCAAGCCCGAAACAGAGCTCCTCCCATTCATCCACGCCTCCACGCCCACTCTGTCCTTAGCCCCCGCCTGCATAGCCACCATGCCGCCCAAGGCTAGCAAGGGCAAGGATGCGGAAACCGTCTCGAAGAACAAGCTGGTGAGGATGGGGAAGGAGCAAGTCGTCTTTCTGTCAGGGCTCAACGCGGGCGCTCTGAAGGAGCGATACCGGTGTATGTGGGCGATGGATACGACATCGCATCCCACCACCCACATGAGTCCATGTCCTTTCGGGGGCGGCTCAGATAAATATAATTTCTTTGCCAACTATTTTTACTGTGGGCTCTGCCCCCCTTTCTCGGATTTCTTCAATGATATCATGTTCACCTCCGACTTCCAACTCTTGGATTTTACGCCGAATGTCGTGACGTGTATGTCAGTTTTCACTCACCTATGCGAAAACTTTGCCAGAGTAGTTCCTAGCACCGCCCTTTTCCTCCATTACTTTACTCCATGTATCCAACAAGGCGGAGCCCTTTCTGGTGTCGTCGCTTGGATTCCACGGCCGGGAACCAAGGAGGTCTACCTAGACGGGGCCTACTATGAGAGGTGGGATGAGTGGCGAGGCAGATGGTGCTGGATTCAGGAGGAGGGCTTATAGCCTTTCTCATGCCGTGGGAAACCAAGATGGTGCACGGCGACGACCGGAGTGCCCTTGACGCTGAGGATGGGAAACTCACAGACGCGACCACCAGGATTCACCGCCTCAGAAATGTTGGCCTCACCGTAGAGATGGTAGGCGCCGATTTCCTTCGCCGGCGCATCGCTCCCCTGCAGAATAGGGGGAGGGAAGCTTGGGAATTCCGGAACATGGCAAACATCATGAGGCTGTGCCCCGATCTGAACCACAATATGACAGTTATGTAGCATGGAGCTCTCTGCCAGAAACTGTCCAGGAGTGTCGTGGTATGTGAGCTGCCGGCAGGCATAATCCCCCTATGCAACAACTCTGCTTTAGGTCGAACCATCACCATGATGTCGGCGTTTGACGCACACGGCCTTGACGCATCCTGGATTGAGCCATCCGTAGAGCAGGCGCAACAATTCTTTGATAACTTTACGGAGAGGGCCATCTACGAGGAAGAGGGCCTTGTCCGCGACACCACTGAGGAAGAAATGGCATACATCGCCAGCAAGGCGGAGGAAGCAGATCTTGCCGCGGAGGCTGGCAGCGCCAGCTTCTTGGAAGAGGAAACCAGCGGAGGAGCAAGGCGGCACATCTGCCCGGGGCCTCCTACCGAAGACACAACTGAGGAGGAACTTCTCGAGGAGGCCCTGTCTCTTGTGACAAGGAAGAGGCGCGTCCTTCGAACCGTCGCCTCTGGGCTTCTGGTCCGCCAAGCCCCTTCAAGCAGCGCAATCCTCAGCAAGGGGGCGACCGACAAGGCCACGCGGCGGCAAGAATTTCATCATCAACCTACACCGGTCGCGACCAAGCAACCTAGGAGCACCCCTCCACATCCCCCACGGGCACCATGGCAGAAGTCACCTTCGACCTCTCTGCCCTTAGCTCGGGAGAAGAAGATGAGGAGTAAGCATCTTGCCACATCTTTTGCCTTTCGAATTTCTGGTTTTACTTAACTCATTTGCTTTGCTTTGGGTTGTCTCCATAGGGATGCAGAAACACTGGCGCAAAGGGTGGCAAAGAGGGCGAGGACCTCGACGGGTGAGGACTTGCCGGCAAGCACCTCAGGTGCGCCAGATACGATCACAGTCAGCTCAGAGGCCAGCCCGCAATGCAGTCCTCCACTCAGCCCCCGACGCAGCCCCCAATATGAGACCATTACTCACTTTCCGCTGGCAAGTATCGGGGTGTGCATCTTTACTGATGACATCACCGGACGTGCAGGAGGAGGGCGGCGACAAGGAGAACCATCAAAGGCCGTCCCTGATATTTTGCCTCCATCATCTACATCGCCCAGAGATGGATCCCCAGCAAGGACCTCCTCCAGCGCACTTTATCGCGACGAGGGAGAGCCGGCAAGCACGACCACCGGCAGGTCTTCGCCGACAATCGTTGTTGGTGCAGGTATTCTTTATTATGTTCGTCTTTTTTTTCTTCTTGAACTTTCACCTCAGCCTTGTTTGGTTCATTTTCTTGGCCTTAAGACATTGCCTCGAATGAGAGCATGGACGTTGACACCATCATCGATGAGACCGCCAGGGAAGCTGCCGCTGAGGCTGACAGGATCGTTGCTGAGGAGGCTATCAACAGTGCTGCCACCGAAGCCGCTGAAGTCGCCAAGAATGGTGCCACCGAGGCCGCTACTGCTAAGGCCGCCATGGTTGCGCGAGAAGAGGCCACCAAGAGGTCTGTCGAGAAGTCTAGTGAGGACGCCAGTGACTGTACTGACAGCATTCCTGCCGCAGGAGCGCCAAGCGCTACACCAGCCGCGGGGCTCCCAGTTGCCGGGGAGGCGATCGTTGAGGATCAGCCGCCCACATCCAAAGCCCCTTCGTCAAGTAGGTACCTTAGGGTTGGCGATAATTTGTTCGTCGACATCCCAGGCATGGAAAGCACTGGGGTGCCATCTGAAGGGGAGAGTTTTGATGAGGGGCTCATTACTATTGTCGGGCTTGAGATTATTGATGAACCAAGTGCCGGCATCAGTAAATCCCAAGAAGAGCAACTCCTCCAAACCATGGGATACAGCTTCCGAAATCTTCAAGTGCTTCAGGGCGGCAGTTGTGGAAGCGACTAAGGCCAACTTTCAGGAGCGCGTCGAAGAAACTCAGGCCTGGTTCGCCCAAGCTTCCCAGGATCTGAAGGCTGGTCATGTGCAACAAAGCCAAGGCTGGCAGAAACTCATCTTGCAGTAGTCTGATGTCGAGAAGGCGCAGGAGGAGGCCAAGCAACGGGCTGCTGCAGAGGACGCTCGCTTGACAGAGCACCGTATCGGGCTTGATGCCCATGAGAAGGACCTTGTTGCTCGCGGGAAGGCGCTTGCCGACAAGCTTCGCGGCAAGGAAGTGGTGATCGAGGAGCTTGTCGCGTGGCAGACCCGGGAGCTGGAGCAGAAACACAAGGAGATGCTCAAAGCTCTAACTATAGATCGCGGTGGCAAGCTGAAGGAGGCCGTCGATGCTGCTGAAGCTACAGAGGCTGCCAAGAACTTGCTCGAGCAGAGGGCGAAGGAGCTGAAAGCAGAGCTTGAGGACCACGACAAGAAGATCTCGTCACTCGAGAGTGACTGGGACAAAGCCCTCCACACCCTGATGGAGACGCAACTCGCCATGTTTGACAAGACCAAACAGCTTTCTTCAGCCAATGAATCAATTGATGATCTGCAAACGAAGCTGGCCACGCTGACCGAGACTCTTGAGGCCACTCGGACCCATGAGAAGGCTCTGGCCAATGATCTCCCAAATGAGAAGGAGCTGGTCAAGAGTGCCGCCACCGTCCAGAACAACTATGTGCATGGAGTACAAGTCTGGACTGAGAAGCTCATTGACGTTGCGGAGAAGCTTGCCTCACAACTATCCACCATGGGCCTGGAAGGTTTCAGGTACTCTCCTGATGACAGAATGTCCACGAGCGCCAAGCTAACCATGTTCTTCGACCGCATGCTTGAAGCTCTGGAGGAGCTTCACTCCGACCAATCATCCTGTCTGGCCAGCGAATCATGCAAACTGTGCCAGGCCGTCCTCCGCAAGGTGCTCGTCAAGATGGCACACAAGAACCCCGACATCAACCTCTCTAACATCCTCAACTGTTTGCCGAAGGACATAGATGTCAAGGCGCTTGAGGAACTTGCCGCACACATCGTCGATAGGGTAAGCCAAGTCAAGCGAGTTGAAGGAGATCGCCGGGATTAGCTGCCTTACTTCTTGCCACCGTCCATACCAAAACCAGTTTGTCTTATGTTAGAATCGTGGCAAGACCGATGTAATGTAGCTTGCTATGCTTTGAATAAAAGTTACGTTATTTCCCTTGTTTAATTTCTTTCTGTATGCATTCACCCTATGCTTAATGGGAGACTTGCCGACGCGCATACCTTGCCGCGAGCGCTAGATGCGGGACTTTAGCAGCCTGCTGGCAGGGCCCCTACCGGCAAGAGACCCTGGTGTTTTTAGTGCAGACACCTAGACTGTTGAGCGGACTCCAAACAGAATAAGGGCGTGACCGATCACAACAAGGTTCCTTTGCGTGCAGGTTTTTCCATACAAGAGGCGAAATCGTCCAAGGAAAATAACTCCACATCAAGAATTCACTTGGGGTCTTGCAACTTATCTTTTCGTTGCCATACTCCTTCCGATAAGATTGTTTGAACGTCGCCCGTAGGTATCCATACCACTATTCCCCCTGGCAAAGCTGCACGCGAGGTAACCTTCTGTGCTTTGAGAAAAACAAAGAAGAGAAAATATGGGTGTGGAACCTTGGTGGTCCGTTAGTTCTTGCCGGGAGTAAGCGTAATACAATATCTCAGACAAACATGCACATAAGTAAACATGACAATCAACAAGATTTGCAGAACACTTATCTTTATTCAACTACGCACAGGGTCTGCGCCTCGCTTTGTACCAAGGACTACATGCTTCAGCGGCAACACTTGTACAAAAGGTGGTTGCTTTTAGGCCCGACAACCGTGCCTCATGTGTAGAACTTACGAAGATGTTCGATACTCCAGGAGTTGCTCACTGGAATGCCATCTTAGGACTCCAGGCGGATTGCACCAGGCCTGGTGACTCGCACTACCCGGTAAGGGCCTTCCCACTTCGATGTCAACTTGTTGGAATTCTTGGCGGACTGAACAAGCCTAAGAACAAGGTGACCTTCCTCAAGACTTCGGGCTCTAACTTTGCGACTATGATAGCGGCGCAAAGCTTAGTGGTAGCGTGCAGCTCTCACAGCATCCCGAAGACGGTCTTCCTCAAGGAGCATCGCGTCATCTTGCCACGACTGCTCTTGGTCAAGCTCATCATAAGCGAGCACTTGAGGTGACCTGTATATGAGTTCTGTGGGGAGAACTGCCTCCGCCCCATATACGAGGGAGAAGGCTGTCTGGCCAGTAGCTCGATTTGGTGTCATTCTGATTGACCAAAGAACCACCGGCAACTCATCAATCTGGCGCCATCCGTACTTGCGCAGCTTGTTGAAAGTTCTTGTCTTGAGGCCTCATAGCACTTCAGCATTAGCCCTTTTCGCTTGGTCATTGCTCCTTCTGTGGGAAACAGAAGCAAAACAAATTTTGCTCCCAAGGTCTTGGACATACTGCATGAAGGTGCGGCTCGTGAACTATGTGCCATTGTCAGTGATGATCCTGTTGGGAACACCAAAGCGACAGACTAGTCCTTTGAAGAACTTGACGACTGACTGTGCTGTCACCTTTCTCACAGCTTCCACTTCTGACCACTTTGTGAACTTGTCGATTGCAACGTACAAGTACTCAAAGCCCCTGGCAGCACGTGGAAAGGGGGCCAAGATGTCAAGCCCCCAGACCGAAAATGGCCAGGAGAGAGGGATTATGTGAAGGGCTTGAGCTGTTTGATACAATTTATTCGAATGAAACTGGCATGCTTCATACTTGGTTACTAGCACAGTTGCGTCCTGGACGGTAGTGGGCCAAAAGAAACCTTGTCGGAATGCCTTACCAGCAAGTGCTCTTGGCCCTATGTGGGAGCCACATATGCCTCCATGTATCTCTGCCAACAACTCCAGTCCATCCTCCCAAGAAATGCACTTGAGTTTCACACCATTCGATCTCTTTCTGTATAGGACGTTGTCCACAAACTGGTACATATTAGACCAACAGGATACTTTCTCTACTTCCTCCTGTTTGAAGGAAATGGACGATGTGTTGTGCCCATGCTGGAGCCTGGGGCTCGACAACAAGGACTAAAGGCATATCCTCTACCGGGGAAGCATTTATCTCAACGATAAGGGCTCGAGGCCTCGCCGGAGCTTGCTGTCCCCGGCAAGCTTGGCGGGAGCATGTGCTTCCATGGCAAGAGCCCGAGGCTCTGCCGGAGCACGTCGCTCACTCGTAACATCAATGGGAACATGTGCTTCCACAACAAGACCCTGAGGCTCTGCCGGAGCACGGCGCTCACCGGCAAGGCTGTCGTTGTCCTCGGCAGCTCTTCACCGCCGGCTTCTAGGAGCTCTGTTGGGAAATACTTGCCGGAACTCAACTCTCTTCTTTTCTCTTGCCCAGTCGATGGTGTCACGGATGGTTGAGTCAGTTGGAGCATGAAAGTTTCTGGTTCCAAAGGCAACTTAAGGGCAGCACACTTTAACAGGCCATCAGCAATGCTGTTCTCTGCACGCAGAACGTGTTCCATTTGCAAACCGACAAAATGTTATTCCACTTCCTCACTTCATCGACATAAGCTTCCATCAATGGACTCTGATAATCCTTGTACACTTGCCTGACGACAAGCTGAGAATCACCCCTAACGATAAACTTCTTGATCCCAATGTGTGCCGCGATCCTAAGACCGGCAAGCAGCCCTTCGTACTGAGCAGTATTGTTCGTTGACCTCTCCTGGGGAAACCGCGTCTGAATCACATATTTTAGGTGCTCTCCGGTGTGTGCGACAAGAAGCACTCCTGCATCGGCGCCTTGCAGCGAGAAAGCCCCATCAAAATACATGATCCACTCTTGATTTGTTTCCTTGCCGGGGAGGATCGACTCTGGAACTTCTTCATCTGGCATCGGGGTCCATTCCGCAATGAATTCCGCCAAGGCTCTGCCCTGGATGGTCGAAGTACTTTCAAACTTGATACCAAAGCTTGATAGTTCCAAAGCCCACTGCACAATCCTACCTGTAGCTTCTGGGTTCCGCAAAATCCGCTACAACGAGAAGCGAGTACTGACGGTGATCTCATGTGCTTGGAAGTATTGGCGCAGCTTCCTCGAGGCCATAAGGAGGCCAAAGAGCAACTTTTGCACGCCATAGTATCTTGACCTAGATTCCCACAAAAGGGAAGTGACAAAATAGACTAAGCATTGTACCACCTTCTTCTTCTGGATTGTCTCATTCAACTGCACAGATTCTTCCTTATCGCCACTAGACCTTGCTGGGGAATGTCCTGGCTTGTCGCTTGGCAGTCCTACAACTGCTTCTTCATCAACTTCTCTTTCAGCCACTAATGCAGCACTTACCACTTGATTTGTTGCTGCTAGATATAGAAGCAACGACTCTTATGGTTTTGACATGACTAGGACTGGCAGAGAGGAGAGGAACTTCTTCAAATCCTGCAGCGCTATCTCTGCTTCCGGAGTCCATTTCATTGGACCTGCCTTCTTCAAGACTTTGAAAAAGGGCAGGGCGCGCTCAGTAGATTTTGAGATAAACCTACTTAAAGCATCAACATAGCCGGCAAGATGACGCACATCCTTGACACGTCTTGGTGCTTCAATTTGCTCAATTGCTTTGATATTGTTGGGATTCGCTTAAATTCAAAGAACCCAAGGAGCTTGCTGGATGGGATGCCGAACAAACACTTCTCAGGGTTGAGCTTCATGTTGATCTTGCACACATTTGCAAATGTTTCCTCTAGGTATGATATGAGTGTAGCCTTGTCCTTGGTTTTGACCACTATGTCATCCATATAAGCTTCCATATTACTATGTAGCTAGGGCTCAAAACCAATCTGGACCGCTCTTGCAAATGTAGAACCAGCACTTTTCGACCCGAAAGGCATATGCAAAAAGCAATACGTACCACATGGGGTGATAAATGCGGTCTTCTCCTCGTCTTCCTTGGCCATGAATATCTAATGATAGCCTGAATGGCATCAAGAAAAGATAACAAGTCGCAGCCGACGGTGGAGTCCACCATCTGGTCGTGCGCGGCAAGGGAAAGGATCTTTGGGCCAAGCTTTATTGATGTCTGTGAAGTCAATACACAGCCTCCATTTTCCATTCGCCTTGTGCACTACAACTGGATTGGCCAACCACGTTGGATGAAGTACTCCTATGATCAAGCCAACCGCTTCTAATTTCTTGATCTCTTCGTCAATGAACTGTTGCCGCTCCAAAGCCTGCTTCCGGACCTTCTGCTTGACGGGTCGCGCATGTGGACACACGGCAAGGTGGTGCTCAATCAACTTCCTGGGAACACCGGGGATATTACATGGTTGCCATACAAACACATCAATATTCGCCCGTAGGAAGGCGACAAGCGCTTTCCTATTTGTCGTCAAGGGTGGAACTTATGGTGAAAGTTCCTCCCGTGTCATCCTCCCTGGCGGGCACCTTCTTAGTCTCCGGTGGAGCTGCCTTGGACTTCTTGCTCTTGCCAGCAGAGCTCTCTGGCACATCGTCAATGGGAGCGCAGCATGCCGAGGACGCGTGCTTGCCGGTGCCGCTCTCTGGCACATCGTCAATGGGAGCGCAGCACCCCGAGGAAGCACGCTTGTCGATGGAGCTCTCTAGCACCTCGTCAATGGGAGCGTAGCACCCCGAGGAGGCGCCTTGCCGGTCTTCTTCCCTCCGGGAGCTTCAGTGAAAGGTGCTGCAACTGCCTCCCTGTAGAGTTGGTCAGTGTAGATAAGTGCGACTTTCTTGTCAGAGTAGATCGTGATGACGCTCATTGGCCCGAGCATCTTCAGCACATTGTAGGCGAAGTGGGTGGCCGCCATGAAATTGTCCAGCGCTGGGCGACCAAGCATACCATTGTATGGCAAGGAGATCTTGGCGACGTCAAAAACAACCTTCTCTGTCCAGAAACTTATATCACGGCCAAATGTCACCGGCAGTGTGATCTTGCCCTTCGACCGAGTCCTCCCTGAATTGATCCCTTGGAAAGCGTCTGTCGGCTCGCGATCTTCATCAGGAATTTGCAGCCTTTGGATGACGTCAGGTGAGATCAGGTTCAGGCTGGCCCCACTATCAACTAGCATCTTGATCACCTTGAGGTTGCGAATTGTTGGTGCAACCAACAATGGCAGGAACCCGAACGCGGTTGTGTGATCAGGGTGATCCTCGGCATCAAAAATGATAGGAGTGTTGACCACTTCAGATGTCTCTCGACGCCTATAGACGGCTCCGCCGCGTTAACCTCGCGCGCCCACTGTTTAAGTTGGCAGTGAGAGGAATACGACGATGCACCTCCCTCAATGCACATCATCTCTGTAGCCTTCTGGAACTCATGCTCCCTGGACTCATCGTCCCCTTCGACGTCATCATCATCATCACCCTCTTGCTTGTCACGGCCTCGAGCGGGCCGGTCTTTTTGTTGTTTGGGCTTGCCATGACGACCTCCTCGGCCAACGCGCTTCTTGCCGGACCCCTCCGCATCATCCTGGCCCTTCTCCTTGTCTCGCCTCTCGTACTCGGCTTTTTTCTTCTCGGCAAGCTTCTCAACTTGCCGGCAGTCTTGGAGATCGTGGCACTTGGTGCTATGGATCTTGCAATACTGCTTGATGGAGCCTTCCGGCTTGTCGGCAGCCACGATAGCCTGGCCCACACCCGGCAACATCCTTGTCGGGGTTGTCAACCTTGCCCTTCTTGATGGTACTGGGGTTTCCGAATCCCTCGACGGCAAGCATGACCTTGCCCTTGTGCTTCTTGTTCCGCCACTAGCCCTTTTTTGCCAAGGTGGCAGTGTCTTCATCCTCAGAGTCGACCCTGCGCCAGCATCCTCGCCGGGGAGCCTCCTCCCTTCTTCAGCCCGAGCACATTTATCTGCCAAGGCATAAAGCTCGGCAACATCCCTGGCCTTGTTCATCGCCAGCTCTTCCCGCATCCCGCGGTTGCGCACGTTCTGATGGAACGCGCTGATAACAGTGGCATGATGAACATCTGGTATGTTGTGGTGCATGCGGCTGAATCTTTGGATGCACTTGCGCAGAGTCTCGCCTTCCTTCTAGGGAATGATATGCAAATCACTTTCTTGGCGAGGAGCTTGATGACCTCTAGTGAAGGCGCCAACAAATTCGTGGCACAGGTCTGCCACGGAGGCAGTGGATCCTTCTGGCAAGTGCATCAACCACGACCTGACGTTGGGCTTAAGCACCAATGGGAAGTAGTTGGCAAGTATCTTGTCCTTGCAAGGCCCGGCAGCCTGCACCGCAACTTAGGGGTAAACGCTGGACAACCCACCTTGTAAGGTAGGCTGGCAGGATACCCTGGTGCGGGCTTGTCTATAGCAGGCCCCGTGTGCTTATCAGATTGATGGCGCGCTTCCCTCCATCGTTCGATTATAGTTCGAGCGTCTTCCTTGCTTCATTCCCGAAGAACTTGACGTTGGTCGTGGCGAGTCCGTGGATCGGACGACACCGTCGAGTAACCATCACAAGCGTCGGTTCGTCGAGTCAGTGACCGGCGTTGTTGCTGTGGAGGGGAGTGCACCGTAGTCGCATTGCCTCTGGCCTTCCTGCCACTTGCGTGAGCTGGCTCGGTGGATCAATACTTGTCTGCGAGGCTGAGGAGGCTCTGAATGGTAGCTCTCCATTCGTCGAGCTTCTCCGTAGCAGGAGGGAAGTTCTGGAGTAGTTGTGCCCGCGCCATTGCCTCTACCGACGTGGTTGGCACCAAACGACGTGAAGAACGCGACATGCTCTGACTCCTAATGGTGTTAGAAGGAGCTCCATCGCGGTACCGCGATGGCACACCACTCCCACTAGCATGCTGGCGAGTGTGCTGGTCCCGCGCTCCTTAGGAGTGATGCGTAGGAGCTTTCCCGTGGGGGCATTGGGAACCGTGGGCACCGTGGCGCTACTCTTCACTCGTGTCCAGGGAAGGTTGCGGCGTAGGCACCGGTGTGGGCGTCTTGGAAGGTGCCCCTCCATCCCCGGAGTTCACCGTACCACCCGCAGGTGGTACAGCTCCGTCCTGAGACCCAGCGGTGCGGGGGTTCCCGCCGCCGCCATGAGCATCTTCGTGGCGGGCGTCGCCGCTTCCTTGGCCTTGATCACCGGAACGCTGTGGAAGCTCTAAACCTACGCGCCCTCCTCCACCCGTGTCTACACTGTCGCCTGTCTGTGTAGATACAGGGACATTGGAGGCGGATGGGCCAATCGCCATCATGCCCTTCTTCTTGGGGGCCATGGCGATGATGATTATGAAGGAACTGGCGTGCTGATCACTAGATCAAGTCCACGCGACCTTTTCCCCTACCTTGCACGCCAAAGATGTTGGTGGAAACGACACCTATGGGATCGGAGGGACCCCTTTATGGTTCGGCGGGGATGAAAGCTCGCATAGAGAGCAGATTTGATAAACAACGCGAGGGGATTTTACCCAGGTTCGGGCTGCAGAGGTGCGTAAAACCCTACTCCTGCTTGATTATATTGTGGGTGTTTTTGGGGTTCCAGCTATAGGAGCGCTATGGACAGCCTCTACTCCTATGAGCTAGAAGGTCCAAAAGTTGAAAAGGCCGATGAGCCAAAAGTCCAAAAAAGTCCTTTACTGTATCGCCCTGGGCCTCCTTTTATACTCTGGAAGGGGATCACAACAGTGGCATACAGTGCGTACACGGGGTGTACAGAGCTACAATGCTATCATACCTAACCCTGACGGAGTAGGACAGGCGCATTTAATGCACCGTCAGGCATCTCTGACTGTTCACGGGATGGGAGGAGCCCGTCCCATTGGCACCGCTTAGCACCTCCATTGCCGGCACCGCGACACGTGCCCAGGCGGGACGACACCTGGCCTCTGCGCTAGCAGGGTCTTGCCGGGGCTTCGCCTTGCCGGGTCTTTGCCTTGCTGGGGCTTTGCTTTGCCTAAGGGTTTGATGGCCATCCCGGCAAGGTCTTGCCAGGGGTCTTGATTTTCCTGTATTTGTATCTAGCAGCTCCTTGCTGGACCTTGCCACCAGGTTGGCTACTACTGCCCGTGCACGAGTAAGGGGGTCAAGTTCCATATAGATGCACATGTCTATCTCCATGTATAATCTAGTCACTTGTCTAGCTGGGTATGCATGCAACTCATGCGATGCATAACCTGTTTGCGTGGGTGTTCTTTGTCATGTATATGTATCGTGTCATGCTTGTCTTTTTTCTTATATGAGGTGGCTGTACATGGATGTGAAATGCTTGTTTATTTTTCCTTATATTAGGTGGCCCAAAAACGTGTGAATATCTTTATACGTGACATGTCAATGTATTTGTACCTAAAAATACTATTTGTATGTAACTCTAATTACTTTGAATCACAGCCGCTAATATCTAAAATTAACGTTTAATATAATTTAATATATGTGGACGAACATAATGCTTTGTTTGTCTCTTGTTTTAATAATATAATATATTTTAATGCATGTTAACACACAACATAAATCATTATGAACTCTTAGCTATTTAGGCATGGCATGATAAGATATAATCTCTAATTTTCATCACAAACATGTTTACACATGGTATATTGAATCATGATCAAACTGGCTAAACATATTTACAAGAACCAAAAACAAGAAGCGTTCATACCAGCTTTTCTTACCACGATCACTTCATCAAATATCATCATTATTGCCTTTCGCTTGCATGACTGAATGATGTAATAATAATAATAGAGCAAGAATGTCGTGGACTAAGCTGGAATTTGTAGGGCAGATTATGACAAAGGAGAAGACAAGGTAAAATTGGCTCTTTGTTAAATCAACAACAAAGCCTATAAGAGCCACTCAGCTTTTTCATCATGGTCTTCTCCTTTCAAAGGCTTGGTACGTCTCTGTCGTATCTATAATATTTGATTGTTTCATGCCAATATTATACAACGTTTACATACTTTTGGCAACAATTTATATGATTCATTGGACTAAACAATTGACCCAGTGCCTAGTGCTAGTTCCTGTTTTTGTGTGTTTTTTGTTTAGCAGAAATTCCATATCAAACAAAGTCCAAACGTGATAAAAATCAATGGAGAATTATTTGGAATATTTGTGAATTTTGGGAAGTGGAATCAACACAAATGGAGGCCCACAGCGAGCACAATACACCAGGACGGGCCTAGGAGCTAAGGCGCGCCCTGGTGGATTGTGCTCACCTCGTACGTCGGTTGGAGCTCTCCTTCGGGCGCAAGGAAGCTATTTTGTTGGGGGGAATCGTGTTAAAATCTCGGTGCAATAAAAGTTCGGCCAGAAAACAGGAACGAGAAACAGAAGAGAACAAAGAGGGAGATCCAATCTAGGAGGGGCTCCTGCCCCTCTGCCGGCATGGAGGCCATGGACCAGAGGGGGAACTCTCCTCCCATATAGTGGGAGGCTAAGGAATAAGATGGAGGGGGGCTCTCTCCCCCTCTCTCCCGGTGGCGCCGGAACGCCGCCGGGGCAAGGATCGTGCGGCGATTTACATCAACAATCTTGCTACTATCAACACCAACTCTCTCCCCCTCTATGCAACAGTGTAACTCCCCTCTTTCCCACTGTAATATCTACTTAAATAGGTGTTCAACACTATATATTATGTCCCAATGATATGTGGCTGTCCTATGATGTTTGAGTAGATCCGTTTTGTCCTGTGGGCTAATCGATGATCGTGGTTGGTTTGAGTGTATATTTTATTATGGTGTTGTCCTATGTTGCCCCCCGTCTAGTGCAAACGGAGGGATCCGCGTTGTAGGGTGTTGCAATATGTTCATGATTCTCTTATAGTGGGCTTCTTGAGTGACAAAATCATATACTCGAGTAAGGGGGTTGTTGCATATGTGAGTAAAGAGCACTTGATACTTAATGATATGGTTGGGTTTTACCTTAATGATCTTTAGTAGTTGCGGATGCTTGCTAGGGGTCCAATCATAAGTGCATATGATCCAAGTAGAGAAAGTATGTTAGCTCATGCCTCTCCTTCATGTAAAATTGCCAGAATGATTACCGATCTAGTTGTCGATTGCCTAGGGACAAATAACCTTGTTGTTTGAGAAAATCTTTCTACTATACAACTAACTTTTACTATCTTACTTTTCACTTGTAGTTTTATCCCCGCAAAGTACTTCTATTTTTATTCGCACAAACTGTTCTATCACCTACAAACTAGTTTCATACTTGTTCTAGGTAAAACAAGCATTAGCATGCGTAGAGTTGTATCAATGGTCGATAGAACTTGAGGGAATATTTGTTCTACCTGTATCTCCTCATTGGGTTCGACACTCTTATTTATCGAAGAAGGCTACAAACGACCCCCCTACACTTGTGGGTTATCCAGACCTTTTTCTGGCGCCGTTGCCAGGGAGCAATAGCATGGGGTGAATATTCTGGTGTGTGCTTGTTTCCTTTATCACTAGCTAATTTTTATTTTCTGTTATTAGTTGTTTTATATATTTAGTTATGGATATGGAACACGGAACACCAAAAAAGTAGTGGTACTTGCTACTCATGGAGATGGGGAACCTCCTAAAACCCTCAATGCTAGTTATGTGCAAAGTATTAAATACTACTTTGACAATCCTTCAATATTGGCATACTTCAATACTGCTATGAAAATTATGATAACAATGCTAATATTATTGAATTTATTGGAACAATGTCCACTGCCTTGGAAGAGACTAATATTTCGCAGGGACCTATGGAAGAAGAAGTTGCTGAAATTGTGAGCTCATTAGATGAAAAAGACAAAGAGGAGAGTGAAGAACAAAAGGAGGAAGAGCGATTAATCACCCATGCCCACCTTCTAATGAGAGTAACTCTTCAACTCATACATTATTTAATTACCCTTCGCACATACCGAAGGATGAATGCTATGATGATTGCTATGATCCCATTCAGTTGAAGTATCCCTTTTTTGATGAACTTGATGCTTGCTATGCTTGTGGACAAGATGCCAATATGAATTATGCTTATCAATATTAACTTTCTATAGTTCCTTCTGTTAAGCATGATTTTTTTTGCTTTTGCACCCACAAATGATAGTCCTATTATCTTTTTGAATTCTACCTACTACACTATATCGAAGAAGTTTGCTCTTGTTAAGGATTGTATTGAGGCTTGCATTTTGCTACTACAGATGATGATTTGGATGAATATAATATGCATGTGTTTTCTGCACATACTTGCAATTATTATGAGAGAGTGACTACATCTTCACCTCTTTATGTTTCCAATACGATAAAATTGCAAGAAATTGTTTATACTATGCATTGGCCTTTACTTAATGTGCATGAATTGTTCTTGTATGACATGCCAATGCATAGGAAGAGAGTTAGACTTTGTTGTCACATGATATATATCACCTTGTGCTCCCTACTAAATTACAAATCATTGTTAATTAAAATTGGCTTTGATATATCTTGGGATCTAGGTGGATCCATTACTCGAGCATTTTATGCCTAGCTTAATGGCTTTAAAGAAAGCGCTGCTAGGGAGATAACCCGGAAGTTTTAGCGAGTCATTTTTTTGTGCTTTTACAAAGTTTAAAAACAACAAAAATATAGAGGGTAACCTATGACTTCACAAAAAGAAAGGTGGAAGTGAGAGAGATGATGAGCATCGTTGAAGTGGGGGCTAGCCTTGAACTTTGTTCATGCCCATGGAAACTTTGTGAATCTTGAATCACAGAAACTTTTCAACCAAAAATATTATCCCCTTCTAAAAATCCATTGTATTATAACATTATTGCGCCAATATTTTCCTTTAGGATGATTAGATTGCTTGTTGTTATGTGCGGTGTAAAAACAGAAACTTTGTCTGTAGTCCGTGAATTTTCAGTTTTTACTGGAACATAGAAAGTTTCTAAAACAATTAGACAATATTTATACAGAAAATGTTTAATTCTTCCTAACATTTCAAAAGTTTTGGAGTTACATAAGTATGGTCAAAGTTTAGATTACTTCAGACTATCCTATTTAAGACAGATTCTGTTTTTTGATGCATTGTTTTGCTTGTTTTGATGAAACTATCGATTTTACCGGCGGTATAAGCCATGAAAAAGTTATAACACAGCAGGATAATGAAAATATTAAATATTAATGGGATTGAAACAATAATTAAAGTAGTAGTTTGCTTTATTATACTGATGTATCTTACCAGTCTTCTGTTAAGTTTTGTGTGGATGAAGCGTTCGAAGATCGAGGAGGTCTCGATATGAGGAGAAGCAGGAGAGGCAAGATTTTAAGCTCGGCGATGCCCAAGACACCCCAAGTAAATATACAATGAGACTCAAGTGTCTAAGCTTGGGGATGCCTTGGAAAGAATCCCATCTTTCTTCAACAACTATCGTTATGTTTTTGAATTTGTTTCCTTCATGTGATATGTATAAATCTTGGATCATCTTTTATATTTATTTTTCACTTTTATTTTATGCACCATGCTGGTGTGAGATAGTCCATGTCTGATTTACAGAATGCTCATTGCACTTCACTTATATCTTTTGAGTATGGCTTTATAGAATGTTTCATGTTCTTCACTAATATAATTTGAAGTTTGGATTGCTTGTTTCTCTTCACCTAGAAAACAGTTATTCGTAGAATGATATTTTGATTCACTTATATTTATTACAGCATGGTATTTTGTATAAATAATTAAACTCTCTTTCTTCACTTATATCTATTTAGAGAGTCAACAGGAACTGGTCATTCACATGGTTAGTCATAAAATCCTACATAAAACTTAGGGATCACTCAATATGATATGTTTGATTCCTTGCAATGGTTTTGTGATATAGAGATGATAATATGTGGGAGGTACTATTGGATGATCGTGTTTAGTAAGATATTGGTGTTAAGGTTTACGATTCGGGAAGCATGCAGGTATAGTCTCCCGTTATACGAAGAAGTTGGAGCACAATTTATTCTTGATTGTCTATCGTTGTGTGAAGGTCAGGGGTTCACAATGGTTAACTCCTACCAACCTTCCCCTTAGGGGCATGCATATTAATACTTTGCTACGATGGCTAATTTTTTTCAATTCGTATATGAGTTCTTTATGACCAATGTGAGTCCATGGATTATACGCACTCTTACATTTCCGTAATTTGCTAGCCTCTACGGTACCGCGCATTGCCCATTCTCACCTTGAGAGTCGGTGCAAACTTCGTCGGTCCATCCAAACCCCATGATATGATATGCTCTATCACACATAAGCCTTATTATATCTTCATCAAAACATCCACCATACCTACCTATTATGGCATTTCCTTAGCCATTCCAAGATATATTGCCATGCAACTTACACCACGTCCGTTTTAATGACTTGACAATTCATTATCATATTGCTTTGCATGATCGTAAGATAGATAGCATGATGTTTCCATGGATTGTACGTTTTTTGATATCTTTGCTATGCTACATCATTGCACATCTTGGCACACTACCATATGCATTCATATAGAGTCATACTTTGTTCTACTATCTAGTTGTAATATTGAGTTGTAAGTAAATAGAAGTGCGATGATCATCATTATTCATTATTAGAGCATGTACCAGTAAGGAAAGGATGATGGAAACTATGATTACCCCAAAAGTCGGGACGAGTCTCCGTAAAAAGAAAAGAAAAAGAAAGGGAAAAAATAGAAAAAAGAACAAAAAATGAGATACAAAGAGAGAAGGGGCATGCTAATTCCACACTACTCGTGCTTCAAAGTAGCACCATGTTTTTCATGTAGAGAGTCTCCTATGTTTTCACTTTCATATACTAGTGGGAATTTTCCATTATAGAGTTAGATGCACAACCACTTAGTTTTCATGTTGAGCTTTCATACACTTATAGCTCTTAGTGCATCTGTTGCATGGCAATCACCACTCCCCGCATTGATATCAATTGATGGGCATCTCCATAGCCCATTGATTAGCCGCTTCCATGTGAGACTTTCTTACCATTTTGTATTCTCAATATTTACCCCTATCATCATATTCTATTATACCCATAGTCCTATATCCATGGCTTGCGCTCATGTATTGCATGAGAGTTGAAAATTCTAAAGCGTGTTAAAAGGGATGAACCAATTGCTTGGCTGACACCAGGGTAGTACATGATTTATACTTTGTGTTAAGAAGACAAAGCATGACAAGGCTTTATGATTTTGTAGGGATAGAGTTCTTTAGCCTTGATATTTTCAAAGACATGATTATTTGTTGGGCTTCCTGAGTATTGAAGTATTGATGTAAAAACTAGACTATTCCCTTGAATCACTTGTGTCTTAATATTCATGCCATGATTAGATATATGATCAAAATTATGCTAGGTAGCATTTCACATCAAAAATTATCTTTTTTATCATTTACCTACTCGAGGACGAGCGGGAATTAAGCTTGGGGATGCTCATACGGCTCCCTCATATCTATAATTTTTGATAGCTTCATGCTAATATTAGACAACTTTTACATACTTTTGGCAACAATTCATATGATTTATTGGACTAACCTATTGATCCAGTGCCTAGTGCCTGTTCCTATTTTTATGTGTTTCTTGTTTCGCAGAAATTCCATATCAAACAAAGTCCAAACTCAATAAAAATTTATGGAGAATTATTTTGGATTATTTGTGAATTTTGGAAAGTGAATCAACTCAAACGGAGGCCCCCAGCGAGCACGATACACCAGGATGCGCCCATGATCCCAGGGACGCCTTGGTGGGTTGTCTTCACCTTGTACGTTAGTTGGAGCTCTACTATGGGCACAAGGAAGCTAAGTTTCCAGGGATATAAGAAATAGTTTTTGGCCAGAAAACAGGAACGAGAAACAGAAGAGAACAGAGAGGGAGATCCAACCAAGGAGGGGCTCCTGCCCCTCCACCGCCATGGAGGCCATGTACCAGAGGGGGAACTCTCGTCCCATCTAGGGGGAGGCCAAGGCATAATAAGAAGGAGGGGGCTCTCTCTCCCTGTCTCTCCCATGGCACCGGAACGCCGCCGAGGCAAGGATCGTGACGACGATCTACATCAACATTGTTTCTACCGTCAACACCAACTGTCTCCCCCTCTATGCAGCAGTGTAACTCCCTTCTTTCCCACTATAATCTCTACTTAAACATGGTGCTCAACACTATATATTATTTCCCAATGATATGTGGCTATCCTATGATGTTTGAGTAGATCCGTTTTGTCATGTGGGATAATCGATAATCATGGTTCGTTTGGGTGTATATTTTATTATGGTGTTGTCCTACGGTGCCTTCCGTCTCATGCAAATCGAGGGATCCCGCTTTAGGGTGTTGCAATATGTTCATGAGTCTCTTATAGTGGGTTGTTCATGATTCTTCTTCTTCTTGAGTGAGGTAGTTTGGGAGCCCTCTTGCCACTCTACATCCTCAGGTCCCTGTCCCGCACATTTCCCACCACCGTTAGGTACGACCAGAAACCAAGGACACACTTCACGGGGCGAGGCCCCAGCACCCCTGATGCCGACCGGAAACCAGGACGACATTAGGAGCCCGAGTGGCATTATGACCAGTAAGGCTCGTGAGAAGCCACCTTGGACATTCAAGCGGCTCTATGTCTGCAAGTCCCGCTCCCACACATTTCCCCACCCCCGTTAGGTACGACCGGAAACCAAGGACGCACTTCACTAGCTGAGGCCCCAACGCTCCTGATGCCAACCGGAAACCAGGACGACGTCAGGAGGCCGAGTGGCATTATGAATAGTAAGGCTCCTAATGCTCAATGCTTAGGATCCCCCCTTGACGCTCGACCGGCCCTCATTCCATCCTGTCGGTTGCTGCCTCGGGAGGCCACGGCCGGAGCCCCCAAGCGGGGTGTCGACCGCCCAATGATGCAAGTAAGGTAGAATGCAAGGGCATAGAATAGATGCATGCGAAACTACTGAGGTATTCATAAACAAACGACGACAGGGGCGTGCCCTGATCACCTAGAGATCATGTGGACCAGTGGGCGCCCTTGGACAGAGTGAACCAAAAAATTACCTGGCAACAGCCAACAAAAAGTCATCTGGCGGCCATGCCGCTGAAGAGCCGAAGCCACCGTCGTCGCCCGGCCTCCCGTTTCTACGAGCGTGACCTTCACGGGTTCGTCATCTCCCGAGGCTCGGAACCTTCGCATGGTTCGGGCGCCTCCTCCAGCTCCTCGCTGCGCCCTGCTAGGCAGGGCATGAGCATGGCTCGATGAAGGCGCTGGAAGGTGACGCTTGTGTTTGCAAACCCAAAGGGCATGCAGGCGTAGGTGTTAGGGCTGACCCATCCATGATCGACACGCTCTGGCTAGAAGGGGCCCTGAGCCACGACCATGTTGATCGCGAGTGCGTTGATGTAGACCCACGGCTGATCGGCCGTGCCGATGACAGCGACTGCGAACTGGGACCCATGCACTGTGATCCCAGCTCAAGCTGGTGCGTGTCGGAGCGCGCTTCCAGGTTCTGCTCGAGCGCCTCTCTTGCCTCACTGACCAGGCCAGAAACTTACCCGATGGGAGCCCTCGGGCCCGGCACAAGAGTGGTGCCGAGCATGCTTTCCTATGCGATGGGTGGGGCCCCATCCCTGAGCGCAGAGGCTGAAGTTGCCGGATGCCCTGCGGGAGGGAGTTGCTTCTTCTTCTTGTGTGGGTCCTCACGAGGCATTGTGTCTTCCTCGTAACCCGAGCCCTCAGCCGCCACAGCATGATAGGCACGCTCGAGGGTGCAGACGACGTCTTCTCATCACAGGAAATGGTGATGACGCCGCCACTGCCTAGCATCTTGAGGATGTTATAGCCGTGCTGGGTTACTACCATGAACTTGGTGAGAGCCGGATACCCAAGGATCGCGTTGTATGGAAGGTGGCTGTGCGCGACGTCCAAGACGATGATCTCGATGTGGTAGTTCTTGCGCCCGCCGAAGGTGATAGGCAGATGCACCTACCCGATGGGTACGGTGGACCCATCTGTGACCCTCGAGAAGGGCTTAGTTGGCATAAGCTGCCCATACGGCACCCGGAGCGTCTCGAAGGTCTCGATGGAGAGGACGTTGACCCCCACCCCACTGTTGGTGAGGGTCTTGGTGACGAGGACGTTGCTGATGGTTGGGGTGCACAACATGGGGAGCTTGCTGGCCATGAACGAACACCTGAGCTGATCACTTGAGTCAAAGGTGATGGCGGTCTAGGACCAATTGAGGGGGCGCATCGCTTCAGGCTTTGGGAGAGCTGCATTCATCTCCCATGTGAATTGCTTGAAGGCACGGTTCGGTGCTCGGGTCTGTGCACCGCCCAAGATATAGGCTACCGCCCTGATTTCCTGAAAGCCCCGAGCCCCATTGTCTTGCCTGGCTTCCTCTTTCCTTTTGGGTGGCAGAGGCAGCGGAGGTAGTCCAACCTCACGTGGGCGAGCCTCACGAGGCGGACCGTGTCGTGACCCCTCCAGAGGGTCGTCGCGCCAGCGGTCCTCATGAGGCAGGTCACGCCAGCGGTGGTCCCGAGGTTGATCGTGCCAGCGGTCCTCCTGAGGCTGGTTGCGCCACCCTTGACGCAACTCCTGGTTGTCCCAGTGGCCTCCGCCGTGCCCGAAGCCTAGATTGCCTCGGCCAGGGCGCCTGCTGAAGTGCTTGGTGCGGATCAGTCGAAGTTCCTGGCAGTCGGTGGTGTTGTGGTTGTTGGTGCCATGGAAGATGCATGTCGGCCTTCCTCCTGAGGGGTGTTCTTCTGCCCGGCTGTGCGTTGCCTTGGGTTCGGCCGCAAGCACCACAGGGGCCTTGCACTTTGGTTCCTTGGCCTTAGTATTCCTCTCTTCTGGCTTCGCCACGGGAGGCTCGAGGAGCGATAGGTGGCCCTCCTCGGCCTTGGCGCACTTGTTCGCCAGGTTGAAAATCTCCAAGGCAGAGCACAGTTCATCATTCATGGCGAGTTCTTCCTTCATCTTGAGGTCAGCGACTATGTCGGTGAAGGCCGAAATGATTCCCTTGTCCGATGGCTTAGGGATCTTGAGGCGCATGGTCGTGAAACATTGTATGAACTTGTGCAGGGTCTCCCCATCCTGCTGCTTGATACGCCACAGGTTGTTCATGGTGGGTGCGTGATCACGGGTGCCTTGGAAGTTGGCGATGAAGCGTTTGCGCGGACCATCCCAGGACGTGATGCATGCCTCCGGGAGGTTGAAGATCCCGGATAGTGCACTGCCCTTTAGCGCCATGGGGAACCAGCATGCCATGACCTTGTCGTCTCCGCCTGCCGCCTGGATACTCAGCGAGTAGAGCTGTAGGAACTCGGCAGGGTCGGCGGTGCCATCGTAACGCGGGGGCAGGTCAGGCTTACACTTGCAAGACCACGCGGTCGGGTAGAGTTCCAGGGCAATTGCGAGGCACCCCACCATCTCGACGGGCACCATGTGCACGAGGGCGACCTGGTCTTGACTCTCCTCTGGGGCCGCCTCGAGTGGTATCCGGCTGCGGCGTTGGGTCAGCAGCGCAGGGAATGCACGTGCGTCAGCGCGCGACTGGGGAACTACTTGGCAGCTTACTTCATCCTCCGGCCTCGCCCTCGGTCTGTGAGGCTGGTCACGGGGGCGCGCTTCTAGCCGAGGCTCGGGGTCGGCTTCGCTTCGCGGAGACGAAGGCTGTGCGTCTTGTACCACGTTGTTTGCAAGGGATGGTTGGGGTCGAAGTGAGTAGGAGACCACTGAGGCATCGCTAGTAGCTCCAACGAGCTCCGTGATGCGCCGAAGCCAGTCTTCATAGTGGTCAGGAGTGGGGCGGTAGCGGAGCAGTTCGTTAGCCATGATGAGCGCGCCCTTGCTGCGCACCGGCCCTGGCCAAACATAAGAGAATGAACCGGAGGCCGGGACAATCGACGGAGTGGCGGTGTGGCCGTCGCGCTGCGCGGTGACTGGCTGGGAGGAGTCTTATTGCTCGTGGGCGTCGGGGGCCGTGGCAGCGTTCGCCATAGCCGAAGGTGGCCTGCATGCACCGGCGCGGCCCACCAGCACCGTCTGGGTCACACGGGTGGCACGGCGCTCAGCGCGGGCTCAACGAGCGTCACACATTAGAGCGGCAAGGTGGGAGAAGATCTTGGCTTGAGGGAGACTCCGACATGCCCCCTACCTGGCGCGCCGAATGTTGGATTTTGGGCTCCGTAAAACTCTTAAGATTCAAACACACGGGCATGTATGAAGATCTCCCGCAGCCTCGCCTGACCTAGCTCTCTACTCGATGGATGCAATGACAAACTCACACGATGACGAGAAAGAAGATGAACACGACGGTTTACCCACGTTCGGGCCGCTGCGAAGCATAATACCCTACTCCTGCTTTGGTGGATTGACTCTCGTGGAGGTTTTGGTGGATGAACTGGTACAATGTGTTTGAGTCTCCTGAGGGTGCTCAAGACATGTTCTTGGCTGGTTCTCTCATGGTAGTGCGTGGGTGACTAAGGGTTGGATCAGATCGGTCAGGGCCCCTCTACGAAGCAGCCTACCCTCTATATATAGCGGTGGCCTGGGTCCTCTTCCCTTATCGTAATGGCAGGAAGGGATCCCACAATGGACAATTTTGAAGGGGGACAGGGGTTGGTGCTTGCCCTACCCAAAGGCGGTCTTCGCCTGCAAAGTAGTTGGCGATCCCGTAGGGGTGGTTGTGGTCTTCTTGCACTAGAATGGAAACCTTTGGGGGCGCTTTGAGAACCCACGTATGTCCTTGCTCCCTTTGCACCAAAGGGGAAACTGCGCCGCCTAGCGCACTGGCGCTCACATGGCCTTCCTTGCGTCATCTTTGACTCCTTAGGCCGGGCCTACCATAGGAACCTCTGCCGCTCCGGAGGGGTCCTGGGGAGGCCCATCCTTCGTGGGTCTTGTCGTTGTTCCTCCTCGTGAGGCCAGGGCCCTCGTGACGGCCTTGTCCTGAATGGGGCCACACCTTGCTGTGTTTGGTCGATGAGGTGGGTCAAGCCCTAGGCCGCAGGCAGGCAGGTTTGGGTACCCGCATTCCTAGAACGCTGATATGGTGGACCCTCGGAACCCTTCCGGGACCCCCGATATGCTACCGCTGACGCCCGAACTTTTTCTGGTGATCAACACGGAACTTCGTATATGTGAATCTTTACCTCTGGACCATTCTGGAGCTCCTCGTCATGTCTAGGATTTCATCTGGGACTCCGAACATGCTTCGGTCACCAACATACATAACTCATCTATACTAAATTTTCACCAAACATTAAGTGTGCAGACCATGCGGGTTCGAGAACTATGTAGACATGACCGAGACACCTCTATGGTCAATAACCAATAGCGGGACCTAGATGCCCATATAGGTTCCTACATATTCTATGAAGATCTTTATCGGTTGAACCTCTATGTCAAGGATTCAGTAAATACCGTACGCTATTTTGTTTTGTTCATCGTTATGTTACTTGCCGAAGATTTGATTGTTGGTATCTCTATACCTAGTTCAATCTCGTTACCGTCCAGTCTCTTTACTCATTCCTAATACAAGACCCTGTGTCTAACACATTAGTCACTTTTCTTGAAAGGCTTCTTGTGATGTTGTATTACCGAGTGGGACCCGAGATATCTCTCCATCACACGGGGTAACAAATCCAAGTCTTGATCCATGCCAACCCAACAGACACCCTCGGAGATACCTGTAGAGCACCTTCATAGTCACCCAGTTATGTTGTCACGTTTGATACACACAAGGCATTCCTCCGGTGTCAGGGAGTTGCATGATCTCATTGTCATAGGAATGGATACATTGACATGCAGAAAACTGTAGCAATAAACTGACACAATCAAATGCTACGTTTATAGTTTGGGTCTTGTCCATCACATCACTCTCCTAATGATGTGATCCCGTGATCAAATGACATCTTATGTCCATGGCTAGGAAACCTTGATCATCTTTGATCAACGAGCTAGTCTACTAGAGGCATACTAGGGACATAGTGTTGTCTCGATATCCACAGATGTATTTAGTTTCCAATGAATACAATTATATCATGGATAATAAAAAACTATCATGAACAAGGAAATATGATAATAACTAATTTATTATTGCCTCTAGGGCATATTTCCAATAGTCTCCCACTTGCACTAGAGTCAATAATCTAGTTCACATCACCATGTGATTTACACCCAATTAGTTCTGGGGTTTGATCATGTTTTGCTTGTGAGAGAGGATTTAGTCAACGGGTCTACAACATTGAGATTCGTGTGTACTTTGCAAATCTCTATGTCATATCATAGATCCTGCTACTTCGCCTCACTTGGAGCTATTCCAAATGGTTGCACCACTATACGTATCCATTTTGAACTCATTGAAAAATCTTATTAGGCGTATTGATCTATCTCTGTAGATCTTGATGCCCAATATTCAAGTAGCTTTATCCAGGTCTACCTTTGAAAAACTCCTTTCAAACCACCATTTATGCTTTTCAGAAATTCTACATTATTTTCGATCAACAATATGTCAACCACATATACTTATCAAAAATTCTATAGTGCTCTCACTTTCTTGTAAATACAAGTTTCTCATAAACTTTGTATAAACCCAAAAACTTTGATCACCTCACCAAAACGTATATTCCAACTCTAAGGTGCTTGCTCCAGCCCATAGAAGGATCTCTAGAGCTTGCATACCTTTTATCATCCTTAGGACTGACAAAACCTTCTGGTTGTATCACATACAACCTTTCCTCAAGGAAACCGTTAAGGAAACGATGATTTGACATCCACCTACCAGATTTCATAACTGAAAAATGCAGCAACTCCTAACATAATTCCACAGACTTTACCATCACTATGGGTGAGAAAGTCTAATCGTAGTCAACTCCTTGAACTTGTCAGAAACTTCTTTGCGACAAATCGAGCTCTATAAATGGTGACATTTACCATAAGTGTCGGTCTTTTTCTTAAAGGTCCATTTGTACTCAACAGCCTGCCGTTCAATGGGAAAATCTACCAAAGTCCATAGTTGGTTTTCATACATGTATCCTTTCTCAGATTACATGGCTCCTAATCATTTGTTGGAATCTGAGCCCATCATCACTTCTTCATAGCTCATAGGTCCACTGTTGTCTAACAACATGACCTCCAAGACAGTATTGACGTACCACTCAGGGGCGGTATGAGTCCTTGTCGACCTACGTGGTTCGGTAGTAACTTGAGCCGAAGCTTCATGATCATCATAATTTGCTTCCTCTTCACTTGGTGTAGGCGTCTCAGAAACATCTTTCTACGTCGTGTTACTATCCAACTGAAGTGACGGTTCAACAACCTCATCAAGTTCTACTTTCCTCTCACTCAATTCTTTCGAGAGAAACTCTTTCTCGAGAAAGGACCCGTTTTTAGCAACAAACACTATGCCCTTGGATCTGAGATAGAAGGTATACCCAGCTGTTTCCTTAGGGTATCCTATGAAGATGCACTTTTCCGCTTAGGGTTCGAGCTTATCAGACATAAGCATCGCATTCCCAAACTTTGAGAAATGATAGCTTAGGTTTCTACCAAACCATAGTTCATATGGTGTCATCTCAATGGATTTAGATGGTGCCCTAGTTAAAGTGAATGTAGTTGTCTCTAATGCATATCCCCAAAACAATAGTGGCAAAACGATACGAGACATCATAGTATGCACCATATCCAATAGAGCACGACTACGACATTCAGACACCTCATCACACTATTGTGTTCCAGATGGCATGAGTTATGAAACAACTTCCACATTGTCTTAAGTTGTGTACCAAACTCTTAACTCAGATATTCACCTCCACGATCATATCATAGACATTTTATCTTCTTGTAATGATGATCTCAAACTTCACTCTGAATTTTCTTGAACTTTTCAAACATTTCAGACTTGTGTTTCATTAAGGAAATATAAACATATCTACTCAAATCATAAGTGAAGGTAAGAAAATAATGATATTCACCGCACGCTACAACACTCAATGGACCGCATACATCAAGATGTATCATTTCCAATAAGTCACTTGCCCGCTCCATCTTACCGGAAAACAGTGTCTTAGTCATCTTGCCCATGAGGTATGGTCTGCATGTCTCAACTGATTCAAAATCGAGTGAGTCCAAAGATCCATCAGCATGGAGTTTCTTCCCGCGATTAACACCTATATGACCTTTAGCGGCAGTGGCACAAGTATGTGGTACTATCATTATTAACTTTGCATCTTTTGGCATCAATACTATGAACATGTGTATCACTACGATCAAGATTAAATAAACCATTCACATTGGGCGCATGACCATTGAAGGTTTTATTCATGTAAACAAAATAACTATTATTCTCTGACTTAAATGAATAACCATATTGCAATAAACACGATCAAATCATGTTCATGCTAGACGCATACACCAAATAATATTTATTTAGGTTCAACACTAATCCCGAAGGTAGAGGGAGCCTACGATGGTGATCCCATTAAGCTTGGAAACACTTCCAACACTCATTGTCACCTCACCCTTAGCTAGCCTCCGTTTATTCCATAGCTTTTATTTCGAGTTACTAACATGAGCAACTGAACCGGTATCTAAGACCCAAGTGCTACTAGGAGTACTAGTAAGGTACACATAAATAACATGTATATAAAATATACTTCTGTTGACGTTGCCAGCCTTCTTATCTACCAAGTATCTAGGGTTGTTCCGCGTTAGCGACCGTTCTCCTCATAATAGAAGCACTTAGTCTCGGGTCTGGGTTCAGCCTTGGGTTTCTTCACTAGAGCGGCAACTGGCTTGCCATTCATGAAGTCTCCCTTCTTGTCCTTGCCCTTCTCGAAACTAGTGGTTTTACTAACTATCAACACTTAATGCTCCTTCTTGATTTCTACCTTCATGGTGTCAAACATCGCGAATAGCTCAGGGATCATCTTTGCCATCCCTGGCATGTTTATAGTTTATCACGAAGCTCTAGTATCTTGGTGGCAGTGACTTGGAGAACTATATAAATCACTATCTTATCTAGAAGATCAACTCTCACTCGATTCAAGCGATTGTAGCACTCAGACAATCTGAGCACGTGCTCACCGATTGAGCTATTCTCCTTCATCTTGTAGGCAAAAAATCTTGTTGGACGTCTCATACCTCTCAACACGGGCACGAGCCTCAAATCCCAATTTCAGCTCTTAGACATCTCATATGTTCCGTGACGTTCAAAACGTTTTGGAGCCTCAGTTCTAAGATGTAATGGATGACGCACCGAACTATCAAGTAGTCATCAAAAAGGTGTTTGAAAGATGTTCTAAACACCCACATAGAACGCTTGAGGGGGTGCCGCACCGATCGTTGTATTAAGGACATAAGCCTTGTGTGCAGCAATGAGGACAATCCTCAGATCACGGGCCCAGTCCGCATAATTTCTACCATCATCTTTCAAGTCAATTTTCTATAGGAATGTATCAAAAACACAGGGGAGATATAGCACAAGCTATTGATCTACAACATAATTTTTCAAAGACAACTTTAGACTATGTTTATGATAAGGAGTTTAGTAAATCATATTACATAAAAAATTCCCACTCAAATTGACATCCCTCCGGTCATCCAAGTGTTACATGATCCAAATTCACCAACCCAAGTCTGATCATCACGTGAGATGAGGTGATTTCAATGGTGAACATCTCCATGTTGATCATATCAACTATACGACTCTTGTTTGACCTTTCGGTCTCTTGCGTTCTGAGGCCATGTCTATACATGCTAGGCTTGTCAAGTTTAACCCAAGTGTTCTGCACGTGCAACACTGCCTTGCACCCATTGTATGTGAACGTAGAATCTATCACACCCGATCATCACGTGGTGCTTCGAAATGACGAACTTCTGCAACGATGCACACTCGGGGAGAACACAATTTTCTCTTGAAATTTAAGTGAGGTATCACCTTATAATGCTACCGTCATCCTAAGCAAAACAAGGTGCATAAAAGGATTAACATCACATGCAATTCATAAGTGACATGATATGGCCATGATCTTGTGCTTTTGATCTCCATCTCCAAAACACCGGCATGATCTCCATTGTCACCAACATGACACCATGATCTCCATCATCTTGATCTCCATCAATGTGTCTCCATCGCGGTTGTCGCGCCAACCATGCTTCTACTACTATTTCTACCATTTAGCGATAAAGTAAAGCATTACATAGCACTTAATGATTGACACGAAGGTCATACAATAATTAGAGACAACCCTATCGCTCATGTTGATTGTCGTACGCATTGACATGCAAGTCAATATTAACTATTACAACATGATCATCTCATACATCAAATATATAACATAATGTCTTTGGCCATATCACATCACAACATACCCTGCAAAAACAAGTTAGACGTACTCTAATTGTTGTTGCCTGTTTTACGTGGCTGCTATGGGTATCTAGCAATAACGATACGCAAAACCACAACGGTGATATGCAAATTGATATTCAACCTTCTATAAGGACCGCCTTAATCAAATATGATCCAAATAAAGCGGGAGAGACAGACACCCGCCAGCCATCTTTATGCAACAAAGTCACATGTCAGTCGACGGAACCGGTCTCTCGTAAGTGTACGAGTAAAGTTGGTTCGAGCCGCTTCATCCCACAATACCGCTGAATCAAGAAAATACTAAGGGAGGAAGCCATCTGAATATCAACACCCACAAACTCTTTTGTGTTCTGCTCATGATCTCATCTATGCATAGACCTAGCTCATGAAGTCATCGTTGGGGAACGTTTCATGGGAAACACAAATTTTCCTACGCACATGCAAGATTTATCCATGGTGATGAGTATCTATGAGAGGGGGAGTGGATCTACATACCCTTGTAGATCGCTAAGCGGGAAGCATTAAGAAATGCGGTTAGTGTAGTCGAACATTTGCAATCCTATCACGAGCAATCCCGCAATCTCATCACGAGCCGTTCCGTGATCCCATCATGTTCCTTCCGATCTAGCGCCAAACAGACGGCACCTCCGCGTGCAACACACGTACAACTTGGTGACAGTCTCCGCCTTGTTGATCCAGCAAGCGAGGGAGGAGAGGTAGATGGGTTCTCTGGCAGCACGATGACGTGGCGGCGGCGGTGGTGGAACTCATCCGGAAGAGCTTCGCTAAGTATGTAACTCTCCCTTTAGCATGAAGCTTTGTTCTTCTCCCCCTTTGGCATGAATTTCCAAAAAGGTCAAAGTTAGGAGTAAGTACAGGGATCATTGACAAGGAAAGGATCCTGGAGAACAAGGGTCATTGGAAGTAAGGTTCATACAAAAGAACTGAGGGAATCGTTGAATGTAACTTCTCTACCTGTGGCAAATATTAGTCTTCTTTCCTTAGAGCTAGGGATCCTTGAACAAAGAATTTCTCCCTCTAAGTTTTGTTTGTTATTCTCTCTTTTTTATTAGGGGTCATCGAAGTAACAAAAAGCAGATAAGATAAGAATAACAAATCAGTGACTCCGAGGCAAATAGATCGGTGGTACAAAGATTTTGTAGTGCAGCTTGTCTGTAATTTCGGTAGAACCGAGATATCAGAGTCGGCGATTTCGAGGTGAAATCGGAAAGAAAAGAATAAGGGACCAAGCTTCTGATTTCAAAGTGTCAAAATAAAATATTTTCAAAGGAAAGAGAAAACATCATCATATAGAAAAGATTTGAGTGGTTACTAGAGATCATGCAAATAGAGAACAAACCACACGAGAATCTTAACTAGATGATGGGCGGTGACGAGGTCACCAATATTTGTTTATATTGACTTAGGATCCAAGCAAGAATACTTGATCATAGGTCATACTCTATGTTAAGATCAAAATGGGGTTACCATTTTTTGGCTAAGCATTTTAATGTCTTCATATCACTTGAGTTGCTTTAGCTCATGACTTGAAGTAAAGCCTTTTCAAGGATATGAGAGCATACCTTTGAGTGATGTTGATGACGTTGCTCGTAGGTGAACTTGTTGAGGATGCTCAAGGTTGATGAAGAACATCTAGAGTTGGGAGCAATCCTTCTCGTTCTAGTACACTTGTTACCTACAAGGGTTAGTCATGCAAGGTAGAATAACGGGTATATCCATTTGACATGATACCAATTTAGGGATTTTGCAGTAAAGATCAAGTAAATGTCAAGGATATGTTTTTGTTGTCTTCTTCCTTCCATCATCAAGAGGTGTTGTGGATACTTGGTTAAGACAATATTGGTTATAATTGGAGTTTGTTGCAATCTCGTGCAATGAAGTTCTTCCAAGTACCTACAAACGGTTAGATGCAATTCAAGGTAGCATAGGATTCCATGGCATCAGATATCATGTTAGCTATATCATGGAAGTTTGAAGAAAGCTCATGCCCTTGCAAGAATCCGAGTGAGTCTAGCTGAAGTTTGAAGCATAAATGATGTTCAACTGACTCCTCAGGTGACAAAAAGCTTTCTCATCAAGTGGCTTAGTAAAGATATCGGCCAATTGCTTGTTAGTGCGAACATGCTTAAGATTAATATCTCCTTTGGAAACATGATCGCAAATGAAATTATGTCGAACTTGAATGTGCTTAGTTCAAGAATGTTGCACATGATTATGACCAATCTTAATAGCACTTTCATTGTCACAAAGTAATGGAACATTTTTAACATGGATTCCATAATCCTTAAGCGTTTGTGTCATCCATAGTAAGTGCGCACAACAAGATCCAGCAGCAATATACTCAGCTTCGGCAGTAGATAGAGATACCGAGTTTTGTTTCTTGGATGACCAAGACACAAGAGATCTACCTAAAAATTTACAAGTACCCGAGGTGGATTTTCTATCAACCTTGTCATCGACATAGTCTGAATCGGAATAGCCAACAAGGTTAAACAAGATTCCTTGGGATACCAAATGCCAAAGTTTGGTGTTTGTATCAAGTATCTCACAACACATTTTATGGCCAAAAGATGACACTCCTTAGGTGCAGCTTTATATCTAGCACACATGCAAACACTAATCATAATATCGGGACAAGATGCACATAGATATAGCAATGAACCAATCATAGATCGATAAACTTTTTGGTCAACCGGTTCATCTTCCTTGGTTAGATCAACATGTCCACTAGTTGGCATGGGAGTTTTCATACCTTTGCGCTCTTTCACGTTGAATTTCTTGATCAAGTCCTTGGTACACTTAGTTTGAGAGATGAAAGTTCCTTCTCTTGATTGCTTCATTTGCAATCCAAGAAAGAATTTCACCTCACACATCATAGACATCTCATACTTCTCGGACATCAACCTTCCAAATCTTTCACTAAATTGAGGGTTAGTGGAACCAAAGATAATATCATCCACACAGATTTGGCACACAAATAGTTCTCCATTAACTCTCTTAGTGAACAAGGTTGCATCAATTTTACCAATTTCAAAACCTTTTTCGATGAGAAACTTCGTTAAGCATTTGTACCAAGCACGAGGGGCTTGCTTAAGACCATAAAGGGCTTTACGAAGCTTGTAAACATGATTAGGTTTCTTAGGATTCACAAAACTAGGTGGTTTCTTAACATAAACCTCTTCTTCAATTTGACCATTTAAATAGGCACCTTTAATGTCCATTTGATAAAGTGTGATATCATGGTGATTAGCATAGGCAAGAAGAATCCGAATAGCTTCTAGTCTAGCAACGGGCGCATAAGTCTCACCATAGTCCATACCTTCGACTTGTGTATATCCTTGGGACACAAGACGTGCCTTGTTGCATACAACTTGACCGTCTTCATCTTGCTTGTTCCGAAACACCCATTTGGTTCCGATGATGTTGTGCTCATCTTCGGGCTTCTCCACGAGTGTCCATACTTCATTCCACTTGAAGTTGTCAAGCTCTTCATGCATAGCGTTCACCCAATCCGCGTCTTCAATAGCTTGTTCTACCTTCACAGGCTCAATGCTAGATATGAATGAATAATGCTCACAAAAGTTAGCTAGATGAGTTTTAGAGCGAGTGATTCTCCCAGTTTGGATATCTCCAAATATTTGGTTTAGGGGATGGTTCTTGGTCACCTGTGCTCGAACTCGGGTTAGCTTCCGATTGTTGGATTGCCAGGGGGATGACCCCCGGGTACCCCAAAGACGGTGGGTCGACGCTTCAAAACATTGGGGCGGCCAACGCCCCTATGTTCGGCTGCCCGACTGGCTCACCACCCGGCTGCTCCAGCCAGCTCCCCGTCCGACTGCCCCTCCCGACCGGCTGCCGACTGCGCCAACTAGCCGGCTGCTCAGAGTCAACCACGACATCACATCCGACGTGACACCGACAAGATGGCCGTACCATGGGCACTATTGCTGATAAAGCAAACACTATAGCGTGACACCTCCAATAGTGTAGTTGGTGGGTGGGCCACCACCCACCATGCCCACTCACCTAGCTTTGGGTGTAAGCTACCCTCACCTATATATGCTTGCACACATGCATCCATCCCCTATCTCATGTCCACACACTCAGGAGAGGAGGCTACTCACGAGGTGGAGCACTCTCATGCCCACTTACTAGCTAGCTCACACACACACTAGCTCTCACACATACAAGACATGTAGGAGACAGTGAGCACTCGACCACTGCTCTCAGTTCAATACAGATCCAGGAGCAACTCTGTACCAGATGTACCACATATATACAGACATACAGGAGTAGGGGTATTATCTCTCCGGAGAGCCCCGAACCTAGGTAAACCACTACGTGTCGTTCGCATACCCGTCCCGGATCATCCATGGTAGCCTTGCTCTCACCTTGATAAGTCACCCCATGGCATCTGCCATCTCGCGTGACCCCCATGAGAAAATGATGACATCGATGGTGGAGCTTCTTCTTCATCATTATCATTTCCTTCATCTTTGTTGCTGTCAACGTGATCATTTCCTTGAGGTGGTGGTGAAGGAGGTTGTGGTGGATCTTTGTGATGTACTTCCTCCTCCTCTTCATCTTGTTGTGTACCGCTTGTGGGCGCCTCCGTGTCATGTTGTGTTTCACCTTGTCGTGAAGTAGGGGCTTCCACTTGAGTTGATGAAGTACTTTCGTTCACCTCCATGGGATGAATCTTGCTGATGGGTAGATCTAGGATAGCTTCAGAAGGGTCCTTATCACCTACATCATTTGGCAATTGTTCGACTTGCGAACCTTTAGATTCATCAAACTTCACATCTACCGTCTCTTCAACTTTTTGAGTGAAGTTGTTGTAGACACGGTAAGTGTGAGAGTTCGATCCATAACCAAGTAGGAATCCTTCATGATATTTAGGAGAAAATTTTGTATGACGAGGCTTGTCAAGAATGTAGCACTTGGAGCCGAATACCCGAAAGTATCCAACTCGGGGTTTGTTGCCGGTGAGTAGATCGTATGCCTTTTTACCGAGAAGCTTGTGCAAGTAAAGTCGGTTTGTGGCATGACATGCTGTGTCCATGGCTTCTGCCCAAAAGTGTCTTGGTGTCTTGTATTCGACGAGCATCATGCTGGCCATCTGAATAAGCGTTCGGTTCTTCCTCTCAACAACTCAATTTTGTTGAGGCGTGTCGAGAACTCATGTGAGACACCTTCTTCGTCAAGAAAGGTATCCACACGGGTGTTCTTGAACTGTGATCCGTTATCTCTTCGAACCTTCTTAAGCTTCACTTCAAACTGATTTTGTGCTTTGCGAATGAAGTTCTTGAAGATCTTTCGAACCTGCGACTTATCATCAAGGAAAAATACCCATGTAAATCTAGAAAAATCATCAACTATAACTAGACCATAGGAATTTCCACTGAGACTCTTGTAAGCATTGGGACCAAAAAGATCCATGTGAAGTAACTCTAGTGGTCTCCTAGTAGTCATGATATTCTTAACAGGATGACTTCCACCTACTTTTTTTCCTACTTGACAAGCGCCACAAAGTCTATCTTTGTCAAAGATAACATCTTTAACACCAAGTATATGATCACCTTTGATTAGCTTATCTAGATTGTGCATGCCTACATGTCCAAGTCTTCTATGCCAAAGCCAACCTTTAGAGGATTTAGCAATTATTAAACAAGTGCGAGGCTTGGATCTCTTAGTGAAATCAACAATGTATAGATCACCTCTACGGAAACCGGTAAAGATCATTTTATGATTGTCTTGACGAAATACTTGGCAATCTACTTTCGTGAATAACACATTGAAACATAAATACACAAGTCTAGATACGGAAAGAAGATTGTAGCGAAGGGATTCAACAAGCATAACATTTTGAATGGAGCTATCATGGGATATGGCCACCTTACCAAGGCTAAGTACCTTACCCTTTGAGTTGTCTCCAAAGGTCATGTACCTTCGAGGACCTTGATTAGGTGTGATCTCTTGGAACATGTCTTTATCACCAGTCATATGATCCGTACATCCACTGTCGAGAATCCACTCTTTTCCTATGGACATATAATCCTTGAAGTTTGCAAGGTAGTCATATTCCACATTGTCATCGTCAAGTGGAAAATCCTCGTCATAAAGAACAAGAGATTCGTTAGAATTGTGATCATGACAATGTTCAAGTTTATGAATGCGAATGGCTTCAAAGATAATGTTGTTGATAGTGGTGACATCTCCTATAGCACGCATAAGATCACAGAGTTCAAATAGGCATTTATCAAAGTTTGCATTACTAGGCTTCATTTTGTGGAAATCAACAATTTTATGAAGAATTTCATCAAGATTTCCTAAAGAAAGATTTGGATATCGTTTCACCAAATCAGTCCGTAAGGTATAGGCACATGCAAAGTTCTTCAATTGAGAAAGCATGAATCTTGGTAAACCTCTAATAATAAGATTGACGGTTCTTAGGTTACCAAGCATGTTAATTTTCTCTTCGTGTGTGGGATGCAATTGATCAATACGAGGCTCATCGGGGCGCATAACAGATTTGCTCAATTGAAATTCATTAAACAGCTCAAGCATCAAGGTTTTCCATTGATTATAATACTCTCCATGAAGAATAGGCACTCTACAACTCAAACTCCCTATATTAGACACATCCATCTTCCTCCTCGGTGATTAAATCGATCCAATGGAGACCAATGCTCTGATACCAATTGAGGAATCACTAGAAGAGTATCTAGAGGGGGGTGAATAGACTACTATCATAAAATTAAAACTTAACCTTTTCCCAAGTTAATTGGTTGGAAGATTTTAACAGTTTTAGCAAGGCTAACAAGTCTATATACCCTATACATGCATGTCAAAAAATATAGCAGCAGAAAGTAAAGACATTGCACATGAAGTAAAGAGATGAGATATGGAGATCAAATGCAATTGGAGATGCGAGGATTTTCCCATGGTTCTGATAGGTGGTGCTATCATACGTCCATGTTCATGGAGTCTTCAACGCACGAAGGGTAACGGTCGCGAGAGTCCATGGAGGGTTCCACGAAGAAGCAACCTTGACTATACCATGACAACTTCCGTACACCAAGGACTAGCCTCACTATGGGTATATCTTCACGAAGTAGGTGATCTCCTTGCCCTTACAAACTTCTTGGTTCAACTCCACAACACGAATTAGGAGGCTCCCAAGCGACACCTAACCAATCTAGGAGGCACCACCCTCCAAAAGGTAATAGGCTCGGTAATGTCGATGAACTCCTTGCTCTTGTGCTTCAAGATGATAGACTCCTCAACACACAATCACTCTCTCATCGATATGGCTTGGTAGAAGAGATGGGATTGGTGGAAAGCAACTTGGGGAGGCTAGAAATCAAGTTCCATATAATTGGAGTGGAAGATCTTGACCTCACACAAGGGTAGGTGGTTCTCTCTCAGAAAACTGATAGGATAGGTACGGAATGGTTCTGAGTGTTTCTCTTCCAAGTAGGTGGTGGTGAAGGGGTATATATAGGCATCCCCAAAAAACCAACCGTTACACACAAAATGACCAACTCGGTGACACCGATGTGTTAATCACGGTGGTAACAAAGTGACCAAAAGGTGGCAACTTTTGAATCTCGGAGGGACCGATATAGGAATCTTGGTTGCATCGATAAGGTGACCAACGGTCAGAATGCCCATTCTCGATAACACCGATTCAACAATCTCAAAGGGACCAAAACTATGAACTTGCGTAACATAAAGTTGGTAGCCTGAACTCGGTGGCACCGGTATGGAATCGGTTGTACTGAAGTGGCTAGGGTTTGGCTGAGTCTGTCTAGGGTTTGGAATCGGTGGCACCAAGATGGAAATATTGGTTGCACCAATTTTGACTGTTTGGTTTTAGGACAGACATTGGTGGGAGAGTTTGTGGGTGTCTTTGGTGACTATCACTTGTGCACGTATGAGCATTTTGTTCACCAACAAAACTTTACCCCCTTTTAATAGTATTAGCTTTCCTATGGACTCAAGGTGATTTCTCACAAATGTAAAATGTAGAGTCCTCGTGCTTGAAGCTTTGCCAACCTATTGCCATGCATCTTGGGGTGTTCCACAATCCCTTTTTGCCAACCCAACTCTCCATGGACTAATCTCTGAAATGCACTAGATAAAAGTATTACTCCAAGAGACAATGTATGTTGTCATGAATTATCAAAACCACCAAGGGAGCATGTTGTGCTTTCACATATTTTATGAAGATCTTTATCAGTTGAACCCCTATGTCAAGGATTCAGTTAATCCCATACGCTGTTCCTTTTTGTTCTTCAGCATGTTACTTGCCCTAGATTCGATCGTCGGTATCTCTATACCTAGTTCAATCTTGTTACAGGCAAGTCTCTTTACTCATTTCATAATACAAGATCATGTGGCTAACACATTAGTCACTTGGCATGCAAGGCTTGTTGTGATGTTGTATTACTGAGTGGGCCCCGAGATACCTCTCCGTCACATGGAATAAAAAATCCTAGTCTTGATCCATGCCAACCCAACAGACACCCTCGACGATACTTGTAGAGCACCTTTATAGTCACCCAGTTAAGTTGTGACGTTTGATACACACAAGGCATTCCTCCGGTGTCAGGGAGTTGCATGATCTCATGGTCATAGGAATGGATACATTGACCTGCGGAAAAATGTAGCAATAAACTTACACGATCAAATGCTACGTTTATAGTTTGGGTCTTGTCCATCACATCATTCTCCTAATGATGTAATCTCGTTATCAAATGACATCTTATGTCCATGGCTAGGAAATCTTGACCATGTTTGATCAACGAGCTAGTCTACTAGAGGCATACTAGGGAGATAGTGTTGTCCATATATCCACACATGTATTAAGTTTCCAATTAATACAATTATAGCATGGATAATAAACGATTATCATGAACAAGGAAATATGATAATAACTAATTTATTATTGCCTCTAGGGCTTATTTCCAACAATATCAACTCTCCCAAGCTTAACTCATTGCTTGTCCTCAAGCAATTTAGTTGATAAACTGAAAGCAATAAACAAAACTTTTACAAATTATTTTGTTCTCATTATTATACACATGCTTAGATAGTGCTCAAGTTTTCAGCATAAATCATAAATAAGCACATTCATGACAACAATTAGATATTATGTTAACTTAGGGAAATACATAACCAACTAGCAAGCAATAATAAAATATCTAGCATGCCAACCATTTGTCAAAACAGTCATTATACAATATGGTGACATGGTATTTCGCTTGCCCTTTGTGAGATTGCAAAACATAAATGCAGAGAACCTTTGAGATCCAAGCAATGAGTAAACATTATAATTCAAGGTAGAAAAGATCCAGTCATGCTCATATCCAACATTAACTAGACTCAATGCATAATCATGACAATAGTGCTCTCAGGTCTGGTGCTTTTAAAAAGAGGATGATGACTCAACATAAAATTAAATAGATAGGCCCTTCGCAGAGGGAAGCATTGATTCGCAGCGGTGCCAGAGCTCGAAGCTTAAAAATAAGAGTGAAGAAATAATTTTGGGGCGATGCACTTTTCTTCTCAACATTACGACAAAGATTTTCAATATCTTCCACGCTAAACTCATTATTTGCGGTTCTCAAACAAAATAGTAAAGTTTAGTCCTACCCACCATCCATGCACAAACCATGGCTGACCGAATCCATGGATGCCTGCCAACATACATTTTCCCAAGGAGTTTGTTTAATTTATTTCGATTATGTAGGACTAAGCATCCTTTTACCAGCCTCTCTTGTGCAATGACGGTGAATAAACGACCTTCCCGAGAATAACTCACTTAGTATGGAAAATATTGACTGCCACGTCACTCCATGAGCGAGATGAGTGCACAAAATGGATGTCTATTTGAAAACTGGGCGATGACACATGCAAATTTACTTGGAACTATAGGGTAATATTGCATATAGGTAGGTATGGTGGACTCATGTGAAATAACTTGGTTTAAGGGTTTTGGATGCACAAGCAACATTCTCTCTTAGTACATGTGAAGGCTAGCAATAGATTGAGAAGTGACCACATAGAGAGCAACAACGGCCATAAACATGCATTGTGAATAATGAACATTGAACATAGCATGAGTAGGGTATGAGCACTCTGAATTTAAACATCATGAAGGCTACATTGGTTTTGAATCAACTACATGTTTGCACATGGGCCAAGTCAAGCTGCTCGCATTACTAAGAGGGAAATACCATACCACCATACCATATTATAACCATTTTAATGCATGTTGACACACAAAATAAATCATTATTAACTCCTAGCTATTTAGGCAAGGCATGAGAGGCTATAATCTCTAATTGTCATCACAAACATGTTTACTCATGATATATTGAATCATGATCAAACCGGCTAATCATATTTGCCAATATGAAAAACAAGAAGACTTCATACCAGCTTCCCTTGCCACGATCACTTCGTCAAATATCGTCATATTGCCTTTCACTTGTGATAACCCACAAGTGTAGGCGATAAATTGTAGCCTTTTTTGATAAGTGAGAGTGTCAAACCCAATGAGGATCTAAAGGTAGAACAAATATTCCCTCGAGTTCTATCGACCACTGGTACAACTCTATGCACGCTTAACGTTCGCTTTACCTAGAACACATATGAAACTAGAAGTACTTTGTAGGTGTGATAGGATAGGTTTGCAAGATAATAAAGAGAATGTAAATAAAAACTAGGGGCTGCTAAGATATATAAACAACTAAGTTAGTTTAACGAGTGTGGAAAAGTGGTGGTAGGAGTTGCGGAATTGTCCCTAGGCAATCGATAACTAGACCGATAATCATTATTGATAAAATACTTTCTATACTTGGATCATATGCACTTATGATTGGAACTCTAGAAAGCATCCACAACTACTAAAGATCATTAAGGTAAAACCCAACCATAGCATTATATGGTATCAAGTCCTCTTTACTCCCATATGCAACAACCCACCTAATCCGGTTTATGCTTCTGTCACTCAAGCAACCACCATAGGCAAATCATGAACACATTGCAACACCCTAGAGCAAGGATCCCTCACGCTTTCGCGACATAGAGGGCACCATAGGATAGCACCAATAACAAAACATGCAACTCAAACCAATCATGATCATCAATCAACCAATAGGACAACAAAAATCTACTCAGACATCATATGATGGCAACACATCATTGGATAATAATATGAAGCATAAAGCACCATGCTCAAGTAGAGGGTACAACGGGTTGCGGGAGAGTGGACCACTGTAGATAGATGGGGAAGGTGATGGAGGTGTTGGTGAAGATGGCGAAGTTGTTGGAGTAGATCACCGTCATGATGATGGCCCCGACGGCGTTTTGGTGCCACCGGGTGAGAGGGGGAGAGAGCCCCCCTCCTTCTTCTTATTCCTTGACCTTCCCCCTAGATGGGAGAAGGGTTTCCCCTCTGGTCCATGGCCTCCATGGTGGCAGAGCGGCGAGAGCCCCTCCGAGATTGGATCTCTCTCTCTCTCTGCTTCCTTCTGTTTCTGCGCTCCCAGATTCTGTCCGTTCACCGTTTCTTATATTCCCGGAGATCCGTAACTCCAGTTGGGATGAAATTTAGAGGGGATTTTTACCCAACAATTAACTTTCTTGCGGCCAAAGGAAAGCTCCAGCTGACCTAAGGGGTGGCCAAAAGCCTGCCAGGCGCGCCCTACCCCACAGGGCGTGCCCCTGTGGCTTGTGGGCCCCTCGGGCACCGCCTTCTGTTGATTCCACATCCCAAAATTCACATATATTCCAAAAAAATCTCTGTAAGTTTTTATACCGTTTGGACTTCGTTTGATATGGATTTTCTGTCGGAAATATGAACTAGAAGAAATAATAAATGTGTTATTATCATATTTCCTTGTTCATGATAATCGTTTATTATCCATGCTATAATTGTGTTGATCGGAAACTCAGATACATGTGTGGATCCATAGACAACACCATGTCCCTAGTATGCCTCTAATAGACTAGCTTGTTGATCAAAGATGGTTATGGTTTCCTAGTAATGGACATCAGATGTGATTTGATAACGGGATCACATCATTAGGACAATGATGTGATGGACAAGACCCAAACTACAAACATAGCATATGATCATGTCAGTTTATTGCTACTGTTTTCTGCATGTCAAGTATCTGTTCCTATGACCATGAGAACATGCAACTCACTGACACCGGAGGAGTACCTTGTGTGTATCAAACGTCATAACGTAACTCGGCGACTATAAAGGTGCTCTACAGGTATCTCTGAGGGTGTCTGTTGGGTTGGCATGGATCAAGACTGGGATTTGTTACTCCGTGTGACGGAGAGGTATCTTAGGGCCCACTCGGTAATCCAACATCACAATAAGCCTTGCAAGCAATGTGACTAAGTGTTAGTCACGGGATCTTGTATTACGGAACGAGTAAAGAGATTTGCCGGTAACGAGATTGAACTAGGTATGGAGATACCAACGATCGAACCTCGGGCAAGTAACATACCGGAGAACAAAGGGAACATCATACGAGATTAACTGAATCCTTGACATAGAGGTTTGATCGATAAATATCTTCATAGAATATTTAGGAACCAATATGGGCATCCAGGTCCCACTATTAGTTATTGACCGTAGAGGTGTCTCGGTCATGTCTACATAGTTCTCGAACCCGCAGGGTCTGCACACTTAAGGTTCGTTGACGTTTCGGTAGTATAGAGTTATGTATGGTGGTGGCTGAAGGTTGTTTGGAGTCCCGTATGAGATCCTGGACGTCACGAGGATCTCCGGAAAGGTCCGGAGGTAAAGATTGATATATAGGAAGTCCTATTTTGGTCATCGGAAAAGTTTCGGGCTCATCGGTAGTGTACCGGGTGTGCTGGTAGTGTACCGGGGGACCATCGGGAGAGGTATTTCGACCCAAGAGGCTTCATGGGATGTGGGAGGACTAATACCATACCTTATTGGGCTGGACAAAGTCCCACACAAGGCCCATGCGGCTGGGGAAGAAATTCCAAAGGAGAAAAGGTGGAAAAAGGCAAAAAGGAGGAAATCAGGAAGGAGTCCTAATCCTACTAGGACTGGAGGAGGAGGATTCCTCCTCTCCCACTTCGGCCGAAGCCTAGAGGGGTTGTCCCTTGAGCCAAGCCTCCTCCTCCTCTCCTCCTATATATACTAGGGGGTTTTAGGGTTTTGGCACAAGATTTTCAGCCACGTGCAACCCTACCCTCTAGTCCGTAGTTTCTCCTCCAGATCGGTTTCAGTTGTGCTTAGGCGAAGCCCTGCCGAGATTACTCCACCAACATCGCCATAGCACCGTCACGCGGTCGGAGAAATGTTCTAGCTCTCCGCTCCCTCTTGCTGGATCAAGAAGGCGGAGATCATCATCAAGCTGTACGTGTGCTGAACGCGGAGGTGCCGTCCGTTCAGCGCTAGATCGGAAGGACCGTGATCAAGATCGTGAGACGGATCATGATGAGATCGCAGGATGGATCGTGATGAGTTCGCAGGACAGATCGTGATTGGATCGCGGGACGGATCGTGATGAGATCGCGGGACACTCAGTGATTTGGATCGTGAAGACGTTCGATTACACCAACCGCGTTTCTTAACGCTGCCCGCTTAGCGATCTACAAGGGTATGTAGATCCACTCTCCCTCTCGTAGATGCTCATCACCATGGATAGATCTTGTGTGTGCGTAGGAATTTTTTTTCCCATGCAACGTTCCCCAACAGTGACATCATGATCTAGGTCTATGTGTAGATGAGGTCTCGAGTAGAACGCAAAGAGTTTGTGGGCGTTGATGCTTAGATTGCTTCCTCCCTTGGTCGTGTTTTGGTTCAACGGTATTGTAGGATGAAGCGGCCCGGACCAACCTTACTCGTATGCTTACGAGAGACCGGTTCCATCGACTGACGTGTAGCCTCGGTGCACAAAGATGGCTAGCGGGTGTCTGTTTCTCCTACTTTAGTTGGATCAGATTCGACAAAGGCGGTCCTTGAGAAGGTTGAAAAGCAACTTATGTATCACCGTTGTGGTTTTGCGAAGGTGAGAGTTGTTCTTGCTAGATACCCATAGCAGCCACGTAAAACATGCAACAACAATTAGAGGATGTCTAACTTGTTTTTGCAGGGTATGTTGTGATGTGATATGGCCAATTACATGATGAGATATATGTGATGTATGAGATGATCATGTTTTGTATAGAATATCATGACTTGTATGTCGATGAGTACGGCAACCGGCAGGAGCCATAGGGTTGTCTTTAATTATTGTATGACCTGCGTGTCAATCATTAAGCATTATGTAATGCTTTACTTTATCTCTAAGCGGTAGCAATAGTAGTAGAAGCATGGAGGGCGCGACAACCCTGATGAAGACACGTTGATGGAGATCAAGATGATGGAGGTCATGGTGTCATGCCGGTGACGATGATCATGCCGGTGATTTAAAGATGGAGATCAAAAGCACAAGTTCATGGCCATATCATGTCACTTATGATTTGCATGTGATGTTAATCCTTTTATGCACCTTGTTTTGCTTAGGACGACGGTAGCATTATAAGGTGATCCTTCACTTAATTTCAAGATAAATTGTGTTCTCCCCGAGTGTGAAAGTTCGTCGAGTCGAGACACCACGTGATGATCGGGTGTGATAGACTCTACGTTCACATGCAATGGGTGCAAGCCAGTGTTGCACATGCAGAACACTCGGGTTAAACTTGACGAGCCTAGCATGTACAGACATGGCCTCGGAACATAAGATACCAAAAGGTCAAACATGAGTCATATAGTAGATATGATCAACATGATGATGTTCACCATTGAAACTATCGTGGATTTGTCACGGAAGATGTCCGGGTGAACGGACTTAGGTTCGGGGCGAGACGCAACTACGTGGCGGCTTGAAGGGGTTGATCAGAATCGAGAAGACACGGAGTTTTACCCAAGTTCGTCCCCTCCGATGGAGGTAAAAGCCTACGTCCTGCTTGTCTGGTATTGATGATGATGAAGATTTCTCGGTTACAAGGGTGCTAAGTGCTACCTCTAATCTCTTGTGTCTCTAATCTCTTGTGTTGTCTAAACTTGTAGACTTGTGTCTCTTGAGAACTTCTCCCTCTAGGGGTGCTCTACCCCTCCTTATATAAGTGGAGAGGGTAGGTTTACAAATAGAGTCCTACTAGGAGTAGGATTAAGACTAGTCTCTCACGAATCCTACTTCGGGTCTTATTTCCTTTAAGGGAATCCTTCTCTCTTGTGGGCCTTCTCCTGTGGGCCTTCTCTTGTGAGCCGCCTGGCACCGGCTCACCCGCCAGGTCTTGGGCTTGGTCATCCTGTGACCCGCTTGTCGGGTCATAAATAAGATGTCATGTCTTTAACAGGTCTCCTGTGAGTTTCCTGGCCGGGTCATTAATAAGATGTCATGTCTTTGGCCGGGTCTCCTGTGAGTCGCCAGGCCGGGTCATACCATGGGGTATATCCCCGTCATTAGCCCCCAGGTTAGCTTGAATTTATTCATGGTAAGCTCCTGAAATAAGAGTAACAAATATGTTAAGTGGCCGGCTTGCTCCTTTGGCCGGCTTATAAAATGGCTTCTTAGAAATCCGGGTCTTTTCTCCATATGAATGAGTCGTCTTGATAATCATCTTGCTTGTCAATGTCTTTTGAAAAATATTGAGAATAGAACACCCATATGCCATTGAGTCGGCTTCCAATACTCTTGGCGGGTCATCTCCACCGGGTCATAATCATTGATGATGTCAGGTCATTATCGTTGGTGACTCCGGGTTAAATAACTAGAATCTTGCTGACTAGATAAATATTGGGATGAAAATCCATCTGATGTAGAACTGGACTTCCATTGTTGTGAAGTAGGGCGGCTTATATAAACTCTGGCGGGTTTATGATCTTTTGATAACACCGGGTCATAAGTGTTGGTGACGCCGGGTCTAACAACTGAACTCCATAGTTAATATCTTGAAAATTCTCCTCAAAGTTTTTGATGTGTCCATATTACCTATAACCCCAAGCTCCGATATTATCCATGATAACTTGGTGCTTTGCAAATAACATTTTGGACTGTGTAGCCCTCAAGTGTCGGGTTATCCTGCCTGCAGCAACCTGGGACTTATAATTGCCTTATATCTTATAATGCTTCGGCGGGTGTAGCCCCCAAGGGCCGGCTCATCAGAAAGCTTCGGCGGGTGTAGCCCCCAAGGGCCGGCTCATCAGAATGTGATGCGTCGGGTCTTCAATTTTAATCTCTTAATCTGTTGGAACAGCTGAATACTGTAGCCCCCAAGTGCCGGGTCAGTAAGAATTACTGGGCTGGGACTTTAGAAAAATATAGAAGGGCCGACTCATCTCCTTGAGATAATATGGTCTTGCCGACAATGTAATGGTTTGAAAACCGGCTTGCATTAGCCCCCAAGTTCCATGGTGCATGCTTGCAGCAACATGGGACTTGCATAATTGATATAAACTTGGACTTGGATAATGTAGCCCCCAAGTGCCGGGTCGTCTGCCTGCAGCGACTAGGGACTATGTGAGAATAATACGTCTCACCATAATTTGTTGAATGAATCTTTAACCGTAGTCGTAATATAACCCGGAATGAATATCCTGGAATAATTCTTTTGTCTTTGACATGAAATTCCTGCTCGTGGTTGCGGTGCAACCCGGCAAATATAATTTTGAGAAATCCGTGAGTGTTGTATATTACTACAGAGCATAATTAAAGAAATCCGAGAACCGGCCAATTAGATGATACGACATTATATCTGACAGGGCGGTTCTTTGCAAAATAATAATTTCTCCGAGCTGGTTTGAAAAACCCCAATCATTTATTACTGGTTATGATAAACCATGAAGATCCAGCTATATTGGCTATTAAAAGATCCATTTTCTCTTGCAAAACACTTAACGGCGGCTCATCTTTTAAGAGATAGTACCTGCAAAAAATAAACAAGACAGGATATATTCTGCATTGTTGTAAGGGCGGCTTGAAGAAGCTCAACCCGGAGATGTTTATACCTTTCATAACATTGCTCCTTTTCTCATAATCTTGCTCTGATCCAGCTTGATAAGCCGGTATGTTATCTGGAGGTGGGAAGCCCCCTTGATAATCCACGGCTCCACCTTTTAGCTCCAATTTGAGAGCACCTTTGTAATAGCTTTAAGGACAATACTGCCTTTCTTGAATGCAGCTCCGGATGTATATATTTCCGTCTCTCCATGTTTTTGTTTTGCCGGCTCTTTATTGATTGATCCCCCTTTGTATAAATCCATCTTGAACTTTTAGAGTCGGCGCTTGTCTTTGAAGATGTCACGCCTTCTCCAGTAATTTAGAGCCGGCCAAGCACTTTGAAACTTGTCAACCGGAGTAGTATGACTCCGGCTCTTGTAAGATGAACTTTGTCGAGAATCGGTTGTCGTAGGGTAGTGTAAGTTGTACCTAAAGGTAAGAAGCCTCCATCGACAACCGCGGCTAATAATGAGCCGGAAGCGGCATAAAGCCGGCTATTTGCAGGGTAATGTAAGTTGTACCTAAAGGTAAGAAGCCCCCTGTTAATGTTTGAATATTGTATGCACGGATGTCGGCTGTCGATGGGAGATGTAAGCTATACCCTAAGGCAAGAAGCCTCCATCGACAACCGCGGCTAATGATTAGCCTGAAATGGCATAAAGCCAGCTATTTGAAGGGAGATGTAAGCTATACCCGAAGGCAAGAAGCCTCCTTCAAAAGCTACAGTTGATAAGCAACTGAGTTTTGGCGTAAAACACCAGTTGTTAGGGTGAGATAAGCGAACCCGTCAGTAAGAAGCCCCCTTCGACAACCGCGGTTAATAAGTAACCGGAAGTGGCATAAAGCCGGCCATTAGGGTGAGATAAGCGATACCCATCGGTAAGAAGCCCCCTTCGATGGCCGCAGTTGATAAGCAACTAGAATTTGGTGTACACGCTGTTGTCTTAGGGTCATGTAAGCTATACCAAAGGTAAGAAGCCTCTATCAACAATAGTGCTTAATGTAACCAAACTAGGCATAAAGCCAACTGTGCAAGGGAGATGTAAGCTATACCCGAAGGCAAGAAGCCTCCTCGCAACAGTTTAATAACAACTGGCTATGCAAAGGAGATGTAAGCTATACCCGAAGGCAAGAAGCCTCTTTGCAATAGGGCTTAATTGGGCATAACGCCGGTTGTGCAAGGGAGATGTAAGCTATACCCGAAGGCAAGAAGCCTCCTTGCAACAACGTCAAAGCAGACTGTGCAGGGGAGATGTAAGCTATACCCGAAGGCAAGAAGCCTCCCTGCAACAGCGCTTGATAGGGCATAGAGCCAGATGATTGATCAGCCTTTTTCACGGCGAACAAACCACTTCAACTCAAATTTCTGAGCCAGAAAATTTCATCTTGCAAAGACCCGGGCTTCTCATTGAAAATGACCAAATGTGTCTTGCCATGTTTGTAGCCCCCGAGCCTCAAGTTGACTCGAAAACGCGGCTTGAGAATCTTCATCTGCAAGCCGGCACAGGTGACAAGAGACGGCCACGGCGTTGTAAGCTGGTGCTGTCGCGAGAGACGGTCGCTGCATTGTAGACCGGCACGGTCGCGAGAGATGGCCACGACACGGTGTTGTAAACCGACACAGATGGAGCATCGCCGGTGGCGCTGTAAACTAGCGTGGACGAAGAGTCGCCGGTGGAGTTGTAAGCCGGTGCGGACGGAGAGTCGTTAGTGGCATTTACAAACCGGCACGGACGCGCGGGTCATTGGCGGCATGTTGATGTAGCCTGCACCAATACGGGCGGCAGCTCTGTACTCACAATATGACGCTGCTTTTGTACTAAGTAATTGTCCTGCATGCAAAAAAGATCATAGGACAAAGTAGTTGTTCTCAACACAATTTAAAGTGTACTGATAAAACAAATAGGATAGATAACACGTGTAGTCTCAGTACCCACGTGGCCTTCCTCCTCCTCTTTTTTTAGCTGGGCCTTTTTCTCTTTCCCCACAAATAATCATCATACTAGAGCAAGGCGAGGCAGAATGGGGAGGGGCGGAGCCAGCCACTGCGTAGCAGGTGAAGAAAGGCCATGGCCGCGAGTCGGCTCAGGGCGCGATGGTTCCAGGCGAGGATGCGGTGGTAGCTCGGCCAGGGCGTCTTGCAAGCATTGATCCGTAGCAGAAGCAGAGGCGTGGTGGCGGCTCGGAGCTGGCGCACAGGGCGGAGTAGAGACGGAGTCGCAGGGGTGGTCTGTGGCTGAGCAACGTATCAGCAGGTGAGGGTGGAGCAGGAGCAAAAGCGATGGGGATAGCGGCTTGACGATGGCCAGCAGCTTTGACGCGGCAGCTAAGGCTGTGGTTGCTGCTCGGAGGCGGCGCAATCGAACAATGAGTTTTTTAGTTTCGCCTAAAGTTGTATCATGCCGGGTGATCCTGTTTGACTGATCCAGGCTCTTCTTCATCCCTTCAAAAACACAAACCACAGTGCGTGGTCCCACGGTGGGCGCCAACTGTCGTAGATTTGTCATGGCAGATGTTTGGGTGAACGGACTTAGGTTCGGGGTGAGACGCAACTACGTGGCGGCTTGAAGGGGTTGATCGGAATCGAGAAGACACCGAGTTTTACCCAGGTTCGGCCCCTCCGATGGAGGTAAAAGCCTACGTCCTGCTTGTCTGGTATTGATGATGATGAAGATCTCTCGGTTACAATGGTGCTAATTGCTACCTCTAATCTCTTGTGTTGTCTAAACTTGTAGACTTGTGTCTCTTGAGAACTTCTCCTTCTAGGGGTCCTCTACCCCTGCTTATATAAGTGGAGAGGGTAGGTTTACAAATAGAGTCCTACTAGGAGTAGGATTAAGACTAGTCTCTCACAATTCCTACTCCGGGTCTTATTTCCTTTAAGGGAATCCTTCTCTCTTGTGGGCCTTCTCCTGTGGTCCTTCTCTTGTGAGCCGCCTGGCGCAGGCTCACCCGCCGGGTCTTGGGCTTGGTCATCCTGTGACCCGCTTGCCGGGTCATAAATAAGATGTCATGTCTTTAACGGGTCTCCTGTGAGTTGCGTGGCCAGGTCATTAATAAGATGTCATGTCTTCGGCCGGGTCTCCTGTGAGTCGCCAGGCCGGGTCATACCATGGGGTATATCCCCGTCAGAAACCACCTCAACTCAAGTGATGATCGGACTTGAGTTGGTGAATTTGGATCATGTATCACTCGAATGACCGAAGGGATGTCAATTTGAGTGGGATTTCTTCAGTAATATGATTAATTGAACTCATTATCATGAACATAGTCAGTAGTGTCTTTGTAAAATTATGTTGTAGATTAATTGCTTGCGTTGTAGCTCCCTTGAATTTTTATATGTTCCTAGAGAATTAGAGTTTAAAGATGATGGTAGCAATATTGCGGACTGGGTCTGTGATATGAGGATTGTCCTCGTTGCTGCACAGAAGGCATATGTCCTTAATGCACCGCTCGGTGCGCCAACCCCTCTAGCGTCGTGTATAGATGTTGTGAACATCTGACAGGTACGTTCTGATGACTACTTGATAGTTTAGTGTGTCATGCATTACGGCTTAGAATTGAAGCTCCGAAACGTTTTGAACGTCACGGAACATATGAGATGTTCTAAGAGCTGAAATTAGGATCTCAGGCTCGTGCCCATGTTGCGAGATATGAGATCTCCAACAAGATTCTTTGCCTGCAAGATGAAAGAGAATAGCTCAATCGTTGAGCACGTGCTCAGATTGTCTGGGTGCTACAATCACTTGAATCGAGTGGGAGTTTATCTTCCAGATAAGATAGTGATTGATATAGTTCTCCAAGTCACTGTCATTAAGCTACTAGAACTTGCTGATGAACTATAAAATGCCAGGGATAGAAATAATGATCCCTAAGCTGTTCGCGATGTTTGACACCGCGAAGGTAGAAATCAAGAAGGAGCGTCAAGTGTTGATGGTTAGTAAAACGACTAGTTTCGAGAAGGGCAAGGGCAAGGAGGGAAACTTCATGGATGGAAAGTCAGTTGCTGCTCCAGCGAAGCAACCCAAAGTTGAACCCAAACCTGAGACTAAGTGCTTCGATTATGAGGAGAGTGGTCGCTGAAGCGGAACAGCCCTAGATACTTGGTAGATAACAAGGCTGGCAACGTCGACAGAAGTATATTTGATATACATGTTAATGATGTGTACCTTGCGAGTACTCCTAGTAGCACCTGGGTATTGGATACCGGTTCGGTTGCTAAATGTTAGTAACTCAAAATAAAAGCTACGGACTAAACGGAGAACTAGCTAAGGGTGAGGTGATGATGTGTGTTGGAAATGTTTCCAAGGTTTATGTCATCAACATCGCACGCTCTCTCTACCTTCGGGATTAGTGACGAACCTAAATAAATGTTATTTGGTGTTTGCGTTGAGCATGAACGTGATTAGATCATGTTTATTGCAATACGGTTATTCATTTAAGTGAGTGAATAATGGTTATTCTGGTTACATGAATAATACCTTCAATGGTCATACACCCAATGAATGGTTTGTTGAATCTTGATCATAGTAGTGCACATATTCATAACATAGATGCCAAAAGATACAAAGTTAATAACGATAGTACCACATACTTGTGGCACTACCGCTAAATGTCATATTGGTATAAAGCGCATGAAGAAACTCCATGCTGATGGATATTTGGACTCATTCGATTTCGAATTGGTTGAGACATGCAAACCATGCCTCTTGGGCAAGATGACTAAGGACCCCGTTTTCCAGATTGATGGAGCGGGCAAGTGATTTATTGGAAATGATACATGTTGATGTATGCAATACAATGAATCTTGTAGCGTGCGGTGGATATCGTTATTTTCTTACCTTCACTCATGATTTCAGTAGCTATAGTGTATATTTACTTAATGAAACACAAGTCTGAATCGTTTGAAAGGTTCAAGCAAATTCAGAGTGAAATTTAAGATCATCATGACAAGAAGATAAAAATGTCTGCGATATGATCGTGGATGTGAATATCTGAGTAATGAGTTTGGCATACAACTTTAGACAATGTGAAAGTTGTTTCACAACACACGCCACCTACAACACCATAGTGTGATGGTGTGTCCGAACGTCATAGTCATGCTCTATTGGATATGGTGCGTGCTATGATGTCTATTATCATTTTGCCACTATCGTTTTTGGGGTTATGCATTAGAGACACCTACATTCACTTTAAAAGGGTCACCATCTAAATCCATTGAGATGACACCATATGGTTTGGCAGAAATCTAAAGTTGTCATTTCTTAGAGTTTGGGAATGCGACACTTCTGTCTGATAAGCTCAAACCCAAAGCGGTCAAATGAATCTTCATAGAATACCCTAAGAACAGTTGGGTGAACCTTCTATCTCAGATCCAAGCATAAAGTGTTTGTTGCTAAAACTGGGTCCTTTCTCGAGGAAAAGTTTCTCTCGAAAGAATTGAGTGGGAGGAAGATAGAACTTGATGAGGTTATTGAACCTTTGTTTCAACCAGAGACTAGCGCAACGCAGGAAGATGTTTCTGTGAAGCCTATGTTAGTTGAACAGGAAGTTAATGATGATGATCATGAAGCTTCGGATCAAGTTACTATCAAACCTCGTAGGTCAACAAGGAAGTGTACTACTCCTGAGTGGTATGACAACCTTGTCTTAGAGGTCATGTTGTTCGACAACGATGAACCTACAAGCTATGGAGAAGCAATGATGGGCCCAGATTCCGACAAATGGTTAGAGGCCATGAAATCCGAGAAAGGATCCATGTATGAAAACCAAGTATAGACTTTGGTAGACTTGCTCTTTGGACGGCAGGTCGTCGAGTACAAATGGACTTTTGAGGTGAAGACAGACGCTAATGGTAAATGTCACCATTTATAGAGCTCGACTTGTCGCAAAGAAATTTTCGACAAGTTCAAGGACTTGACTGCAATGAGACTTTCTCACTCGTAGCAATGCTAAAGTCTACTGGAATTATGTTAGTAGTTGCTGCATTTTTCAATTATGAAATCTGGCAGATGGATGTCAAAACATCGTTTCCTTCCTTAAGTAAAGGTTGTATGAGATACAACCAGAAGGTTTTGTCAGTCCTGAGGATGCTAAAAGGTGTGCAAGCTTTAGTGATCCTTCTATGAACTGAAGCAACCATCTCGGAGTTGGAATATACACTTTGATGAGGTTATCAAAGTTTTTGAGTCTATACAAAGTTTATGAGAAACTTGTATTTACAATAAAGTGAGTGGGAGCACTATAGAGTTTTTGATAAGCATATGTGGTTGACATATTATTGATCGAAAATGATGTAGAATTTTTGGAAAGCATAAACGGTTGATTGAAAAGTGTTTTTCAAAGGAAGACCTGGATAAAGCTACCTAATTGTTGAGCATCAAGATCTATACAGATAGATCAAGATGCTTGATGTGACTTTCAATGAGTACATACCTTGACAAGATTTTGAAAGAGTTCAAAATGTATCAGTCAGAGAAAGAGTTCTCGCCTGATTTGTAAGGTGTGAAGTTGAGTGAGACTCAAAGCTCGACAACGGCACAAGAAAGAGAAAGTACGAACATCGTCCCCTATGCCTTAGCCATAGGCTCTGTATAGTATGCCATGCTGTGTACCGTACCTATGTGTGCCTTGCCATGAGTCCGTCAAGGGGTACAAGAGTGATCCAGGAGTGGTTCACTAGACAGCAGTCAAGATTATCCTTAGTAACTAAGAGACTAAGGAAATTGTTTCTCGATTATGGAGGTGAGAAAGAGTTCGTCGTAATTGTGTTGATCGGAAACTCAGATAGATGTGTGGATACATAGACAACACCATGTCCCTAGTATGCCTCTAATAGACTAGCTCGTTGATCAAAGATGGCTATGGTTTCCTAGTCATGGACATGATATGTCATTTGATAACGATATCACATCATTAGGAGAATGATGTGATGGACAAGACCCAAACTAGAAACATAGCATATGATCGTGTCAGTTTATTGCTACTGATTTCTGCATGTCAAGTATCTGTTCCTATGACCATGAGATCATGCAACTCACTGACACCGGGGGAGTACCTTGTGTGTATCAAACGTCGCAACGTAACTGGGTGACTATAAAGGTGCTCTACATGTGTCTCCGAGGGTGTCAGTTGGGTTGGTATGGATCAAGACTGGGATTTGTTACTCCGTGTGACGGAGTTGTATCTATGGGCCTACTCGGTAATACAACACAATAAACCTTGCAAGCAATGTGACTAAGTGTTAGTCACGGGATCTTGTATTACGGAATGAGTAAAGAGACTTGCTGGTAACTAGATTGAACTAGGTATGGAGATACCAACGATCGAATCTCGACCAAGTAACATACCAAAGAACAAAGGGAACATCATATGAGATTAACTGAATCCAAGACATAGAGGTTCGACCGATAAAGATCTTCGTAGAATATGTAGGAACCAATATGGGCATCTAGGTACCGCTATTGGCTATTGACCGTACAGGTGTCGGTCATGTGTACATAGTTCTCGAACCCGTAGGGTCTGCACACTTAAGGTTCGTTGACGTTTCGGTAGTATAGAGTTATGTATGGTGGTGACCGAAGTTTGTTCGGAGTCCCATATGATGTCCCTGACATCATGAGGATCTCCGGAATGCTCCGAAGGTAAAGATTGATATATAGGAAGTCCCATTTTGGTCACCGGAAAAGTTTCGGGCTCATCGGTAGTGTATTTGGAGTGACCATAGTGTACCAGGGGACCATCAGGAGAGGCATTTCGACCCAAGAGGCTTCATGGGCTGTGGGAGCACTAATACCAACCTTAGCGGGCTGTCCAAAGTCCCACAGAAGGCCCATGCTACTGCGGATGAAATTCCAAAGGAGAAAAGGTGGAAAAAGGCAAAAAGTTGGAAATAAGGAAGGAGTCCTAATCCTACTAGGAGTGGAGGAGGAGGATTCCTCCTCTCCCACTTCGGCCGAAGCCTAGAGGGGCTGGACCTTGCACCAAGCCTCCTCCTCCTCTCCTCCTATATATACTAGAGGGTTTTAGGGTTTTGGCACAAGATTTTCAGCCACGTGCAACCCTACCCTCTAGTCCGTAGCTTCTTCTCTAGATCGGTTTCAGCTGTGCTTAGGCGAAGCCCTACTGTGATTACTCCACCACCATCGCTGCAACGCCATCACGCTGTCAGAGAACTCGTCTACCTCTTCGCTTCCTCTTACTGGATCAAGAAGGCGGAGATCGTCATCGAGCTGTATATGTGCTGAACACGGAGGTGCCTTCCATTCGGCGCTAGACCGAAAGGATTGTGATCAAGATCGCGAGACGGATCGTGATGAGATCGCGGGACGGATCATGATGAGTTCGTGAGATGGATCGTGATTGGATCGCGGGACGGATCATGATGAGATCGCGGGATGCTCTGCAATTTGGATCGTGAAGACGTTCGACTACACCAACCGCGTTTCTTAACGCTTCCCTCTTAGCGATCTACAAGGGTATGTAGATCCACTCTCCCTCTCGTAGATGCTCATCACCATGGAGAGATCTTGCATGTGCATAGGAATTTTTTGCTTCCCTTGCAACGTTCCCCAACATTTTCTGCAAAACAAAAATCATGCAACAAACAGGAACTGGCACTGGGCACTGCATCAATATGTTAGTCCCAAAAATAGTATAAAAGTTGCAAAAGGTATATGAAAGTTGTAGAATATTGGCCTGAAACAATCAAAAATTATACATATGATGGACACGTATCAGCTTGCATGACCGAATGATATAATAATAACAAGAGTGCAAGATTGTCGTGGAATAAGCTGGAATCTATTGGGTAGATTTAAAAAAAAGGGATTACTCACTTACAGTGATGAGCATCATGGCGGTGTTGATGGAGAAGGGTTGGTGATGACGACGGTGACAATTTCCCCTCTCCACAGCCCAAAACAGGCTCCAGATCAGCCCTCCGAAGGAAGAACAGGAGGTGGCGGCGGCTCCGTCTTGTGAAATGCAATGAAAACATCTTAGTGATAAGGTGGACGGGCTGACTAAGATAGTCACAGAGCTTCAACATGAAGTTGACTCCGTGAACATCCCTTGGGTCTCTTCTATTTCAGATGAGGATGAGGATGATGAGGATGAGGATGAATCACTTCTAGGGACAGGCACTCAGTTCACCACTCAGGCCAGATCAGCCACTGTGCCAGCTCCTTCAGCTCCATCAGCATTTTTCCATCAGTGACCACTCTAGCTCCATCCACGACGTCTGCAGAGAACTTCACCGATGCTGTCATCTCGACTCTTTCATCAACAACCAGAGGAGATATGCCCAAGAACGTTTACATATATGCCTTCGAACTTTTTGGTAACTTGTTGCCAAAGGGGGAGAAGTGTATATAGATCTTTAGGCTTTGAGCGAGAGAGCGATTTGGTTTTTATTGCTTTTCAAAATATTTGGTTTTTTTGGTTTGATGTGAGATACATGTGTGTTATGCTACTATGTTATGGGTGATGCTACTATTTCCTATCATCTTAATGCTCATGAGATGATTATTCACCTTTGATTGATTGTGTTGTGCGTTGTTATTCATTCTAATTATTCTCGTACGCCACCAACTTGTATGGGACATGGTAGAAGTGACCCATATACCTAATCGATTGTGCATTTGCATTCAAACGCAAATTCAAAATAATGCAAAAATTTAGGGGGAGCTCTTGCTTATGACATACCTCTCAATGCGACGATTAATTTCATTGATTTTATCATATGTCGAAGCTTTTATCTATATGTTGTCATCAATTACCAAAAAGGGGGAGATTGAAAGCACATTTGCTCCCTTGGTGGTTTTGGTAATTAATAACAACATATAAGTCATTAAACTAATGTTTCCACTAAGTATATTTCAGGAAATGTTCAATGATAGGATTGGCAAAAGGAGATTGTGGAGAAACCCCCAAGATGCAAGGAAATAGGTTGGCCAAGCTTCAAGCAAGAGGACTCTACATTTTATATTTGTGAGAAATCATTTTGAGTCACAGGAAAGCCAATACTATTACAAGGGGGTAAGGTTTTGTTGGTGAACAATATGCTCAAACGTGCACAAGTGACAATCGCCAAAAACATCCACAAACTCTCCCACCAAAGTCTATTCTATACCTACCACTCAAAATCGGTGCAAACAACTTTCCCACTTCGGTGCCACCGATTCCAGAACCTAGATAGACTCAAGCCAAACCCTAGACACTTTGGTGCAACCGATTCCATACCGGTGCCACCGAGTTTAGGTTGCCAACTTTCTGTTACGCAAATTAACATTTTCGGTCCCACCGAGAATGTTGGATCAGCATCACCGAGATTGGAAATCTGACAGTTGGTCACCTTATCGGTGCAACCGAGTTTCCTATATCGGCCTTACCGAGATTCAAAAGTTGCCACCTTTTGGTCACTTCAATACCACCGAGATTAACACATCGGTGTTACCGAGTTGGTCATTTTGTGTGTAACGGTTGGATTTTTGGGGATGCGTATATATACCCTTCACCACCACTTACTCGAGAGAGAAGCACTCAGAACTATTCCATACATATCCTATCAGATTTTTTGAGAGAGAACCACCTACCCTTGTGTTGAGGTCAAGATCTTCCACTCCAATCATATGGATCTTGATTTCTATCCTCCCCAAGTTGATTTCCACCAATCCCATCTCTTCTACCAAGCCAAACCTGTGAGAGAGAGATTGTGTGTTGAGGAGTATATCATCTTGAAGCACAAGAGCAAGGAGTTCATTGTCATTACCGAGCCTATTACCTTTTGGAGGGTGGTGCCTCCCAGATTGGTTAGGTGTCGCTTGGGAGCCTCCTACTTCGCATTGTGGAGTGAACCAAGAAGTTTGTAAGGGCAAGGAGATCGCCTACTTCGTGAAGATCTACCCATAGTGAGGTTAGTCCTTCGTGGATGGAAGCCGTATGGAACAGTCAAGGTTGCTACTTCGTGGACCCTTTTGGGTGGAGCCCTCCATGGACTCTCGCGACCGTTACCCTTCGTTGGTTAAAGACTCCATAAATGTGGATGTACGATAGCACCACCTATCGGAACCATAGGAAAAAACATCGTGTCTACAATTGCGTTTGATCTTCCTACCCTATCCCTTTTATACATGCTTTTTGTTACTTTCCGCTGCTATATACTCTTAGACTTGCATGTGTAGGATGTTCTTAACTTGCCTTGAAATGCTAAAAACTATCAACCCTAAAACTTGGTATAGTAAAAACTTTTAATTGGTCAAGTAGTCTAATCACCCCCCTCTAGACATACTTCCGATCCTACAAGTGGTATCAGAGCTTTGGTCTCCATTGCTTAGGTCTCACAACCTAGGAGAAGTATGGCATCTAGTGATGGAAGTTATCACCGTAGAGGTCCGTACTTTGACGACACTAATTTTGCTAGTTGGAAGCATAAAATGAAAATGCATATTCTTGGTCATAACCCTGCCGTTTGGGCTGTTGTTCGTGTTAGCTTGCAAGGTGAGTTCTTTGCAGGTGGACAGGATCCGGATTGTGAAGCGATCACGGATGAATTGAAGATGTTGCAACTCAATGCTCAAGCATGCAACATTCTCTTCAACTTCTTATGCCCCGAAGAATTCAACAAAATCAACCGTCTTGAGAATGCAAAAGAGATTTGGGATACTTTGGTTGATATGCACGAAGGAACCGAGTCTGTGAGAGAATCCAAGTTAGATGTTCTTCAAGGTCAGCTTGACAAGTTCAAGATCAAGGATGGTTAATGAGTCGTAGAGATGTACTCTAGGCTAGCTCTCATCACCAATGAGATTGCCGGCTTAGGAAGAGAAGAAATGACCGACAAATTCATCATCAAGAAGATACTTAGAGCTAGAGCTTTGGATGAGAGATACGACACCGTATGCACATTAATCCAAATGATGCCAAACTACAAAGATGTCAAGCCTACGGAAGTCATTGGAAGGATTGTTGCTCATGAGATGACACTCAAAGATAAAGAAGAGCTTCATCACAAGTCTAGCGGTGCTTACAAAGCCACAAGTGATGCTCCCGCAACTTCAAGCAACAACCTTGTCACCAATGAAGATATAAGCCTCATGGTCAAGAAATTCAACAAGTTCTACAAGAATAGAGGCAAAGAAAGAAACTCCAACTCAAGATATGAAGAGAAGCATTCGTCAAGTCGTGACCGCAATTGTTACAATTGTGGGAAGCCCGGACACTACTCAAATGAGTGCACGGCTCCCTACAAAAGAAGAGAAGAGTCACCTCGAAGACGAAGCTCAAGAAATGAGTCACCACAAAGAGAGAGGAGTAGAGATGATCGTTATGAACGAAGACACTCAAGGAGAAGTAGAGATTCAGAGAAGAAGGACAAGTACACGAAGAGATGCACAAGAAGAAAACATCAAGCTCATGTTGGTGAATGGGTTTCCGGCTCCGACTCCGACAACAACTCTGAAAGAAGCTATCACTCCGACTCCGACTATAGTAAAGACGATGGTGTTGCCGGAATTGCTCTAGTGACTACCAACTCCTACGATCTATTTGATTCACCAAACGAAGGGAGTGGAAGTTGCTTCATGGCTAAAGGCCCCAAGGTATCACACCTCGAGTATCTTGATTTTGATAGTGATGAAGATGATTTACTTTGTGATGATGACTTGCTTTGTGATAAAACTAGTGATATTGATCAAAATTAACTTGATAATTCTCATGCTAGTCAAGATAAGTTATTTGATGATAAGATGAAAATATAACAACTAACTAAAGAACTAAACACTCTTAAGTTAGCTCATGAATCTACTATCGAAGATCATAGAGAGCTAGTGAGAACTCATGAGAAGCTATGCTTCGAGAAGCTCAACTTGGAGCAAGAGAATGAGTTTCTCAAAGCTATCAATGATGATCTTCGAAAGAAGACCTCATCTTATCTAGCCAAACGACCACTCTTGTCTACCTTCATGCCTGAAGTTAAAACTAAGCAATCTAGTAACAAAGGTAAGAAAGGTTCCTCATCTAGTAGCAAAAATATAAATGCTAAACCCAGTGATGTTGCTTCTAGTAGTTCTATTGATTCCACTAATGATGATTCTCTTAGCCAAGTTACACTTGATCAAGAAAATGCTTTATTGAAAGGAATTGTAGAAAAGGGTATCTACAAGAGTCTTGCCGGATGTAAGAAATTGGAGGAAATTGTACGGAAGCACGCAGGATGCCGGAAGAATTGTGGTGTTGGCTACTTCAACGCTAATGGAGTTGAATGGGAAGAAGGTCAATATCCCAAGCCCAAGTTTGTTCCTCAAAAGGAGAAGCATGAAAATACCCTTCCCAAGGGGACAAACACTCAAGATGACCTTCTACCACAAGACCACAAGCTCAAGGGCAAGAACAAGCTTCAAGAGGACATGGACTCATATGAAGATGAAACCCTAGCTTTGGTGGAGTAGGTTCCCAAGGCTACTTCAAGCTAAACTACTACTAAGGCTACTTCAACACTAAGGATCCCCATCAACTTGATGTGGGTCCCCAAGAAGAAGAACTAGTAAGTTCTTGAGGGGTGACTCCACCAATGAAATTCACTCACATTCATTATTGGCAAGGACTTTTTGCACTCAACATCAACTCAATGCAATAGTTCAAGGAGTCACACATTCCCTCAAAGGTAAGCAAGGGACAAGGTAACCAACAAATCAATGGACATCATAACACATGCTTTGCACTCCATGTCCATAGATATCCTTGTATTTGTCTCTTGTGTGTTGGGACTAACACATGTAGGTGAGAGGAGTAAGGAAACAACAAGGATACTCCCAACTCTTGGTGATCTTAATCAACATTGAGCATCCACAACTACCTCACCAACATGCAGTCTTCATCGACAAAACCCAAGGATAGTTTATCCCTCTTATGGGGGATGTCACATTAAGGGGGAGCTTTACTATAAGACTTGAGTCAAAGAATCTCTTAGTATGTGACAACATTAAATGCTTTATGAAAAAGTGGTAACCCCACTTGTGCTTAAACGATGAGTATGACCTATGATCAAGTACTCTTACTTGGCTCCTAAGTCAAATACTAATATATAGATGACTTTGTCATTGCCCAAGTGCTTGTTAGATGCTAGAGTGTTTGTGCATGTTTGTTATGAATTCTTTTGACATCTTATTGTGTGAGCTTGTTGGTCTGTATTTATTTTCTCATTCAAGGACATCCAATTGTTGCTATTTGGCTTTTGATTTATCTTTTGCCAATTGGATGGACAAGAATGCCTAGGACCACTCTTTAGCTATATATGCTTTCTCACGTCATATTCCATTCATGCTGCATCACAAAAATTGAACAAGTGCTTTTCGATCCCTCTGTGTGTGGAGCACTCGGAGTTCCGTATCGACAAGGACTAACCATTAAAACCTCCCAAGTGCAACTCGGTGGAACCAATCCCAAAAACTTGGTCTCACCGAATGCCTAGGGTTGATCTGGTTTTCAATCTCGATAGCACCAATTTCATATTCTCGGTTACACCGAGTTTCCCTGTCAGCTGATAGTTGTGAAACTCGGTGACACCGAAAACATAAAATCGGTATCATCAACAATGAAGGGTATATATGTTGTGGACCCCCCCTCCCGCTTTGAAACTTCAATCTTCAACATCGCACCCCAGAACCCTAAGTTGTTGCCTCGAGACCCCTGGTCGTCGCCCTTGTCTTCTCGAGCTCCTTCGCCGCCAGGAATTGCTCCCGTCGATGAAATCTACCCCATCGTCGTCAGATTCGATCTCTAGTGCGCTCCCATTCTGATTCTTGCGCATTCGACTTAATTTTCTCTATAAGCCACCCCTTGCTCATATATCCATCCAATCAAATCTGCAAAATCTCGAGTTAGATGAATTTTTCTAGGGTTTTGTTGTCCGCCTGATACATCTCGGTGGAACTGAAACAAAAATATCGGTCTCACCAATATACTTTTCTGTGTGGCTAAGAACTGACTTGGTGGAACCAAGTGGCTCTTTTTGGTCCTACCAGAAAGGCTGCCAAGTTCCTGTTAAGGAGTTGGTTTGTCTCGGCCCCACCGAAAAATTCATTTCGGGTGTACCGATATGTATGTGGCAGATTGCAAAACTTTTGAAAAACTCGCTGCTCAAATTTCAAAAACAGCCTCATTTTGTGATGACTCATCTCTTTCTGCTCATCTATACTCTATTCACAGGGTTAGCATGTCAGGTTCAGAAGACAGATAGAACAGGTCAGAGCAGGGAGCAGACATGAGTTCTGGAACAAGCCCGGAGCTCAGTTCATTCTCAGATCCAGGCACCCCCAGCTCTCATGGGTTGCCCAAGGCTGCCACCAGAACCAGGAAGAAGTTGAACTCAGATGAAGAAGATTCAGACTTTGTGCCTGAGGAGACTATTGTTAAGAAGCAAGAGAAGGCTGCCAAGAAGGCTGCAACTGAAGCTACTTCCTCTAGAAGGGTTGTCAGCAAAATATATGCACTAGCTTCTACCTTCAATGCTCATGAGAGTGCCAGAGAAACAATGTCTATTGAGATCCCCATGAGAGCTATGCCTAAGAAGGCAGGGGAGAAGAAGTCCAGAAAGAGGATCATTCATGTAACTGGCAGGCCTACCTTCATGTTTGAGGATCCAGAAGAAGCTACTGCTGCTGAGGAAGAGGAGGTTGAGCTAGCTACAAAGGCTCCTCCCAAGAAGAAGGCAAAGGAACTGATGTCTAATGCTATGCCTAAGACCAGCACATCCAAGAAGGCTGCTGAGAAGCCTAAGAGGACAACTAGGCAGATTCTAGCTTCTGAGAAGAACAAAGGAACTGCTTCGAAAGTTGATGATGATGACTTGACAACACTGATGTAACTCAGACCACACCTTCCAGTTCACAATGCCAACTACCCACTAGCTGAGGACATGAAGAAGAGGAAGGACTCAGGATTGAGGGCATGTAGAGCTATAAATCCTTATGCCCAGAGGAAGAAAACAACTGTGGACTACATGTTCCATACTAAGGAGCAACAGGACGTCTATGAGACTGTGCTCTTTGACAAGAGTCCAGCTGTCAGTGACATGCGTTACATTGATTGGAAGTACATCAAGGAGAATGAGGACTAATTTCCAAGTGTCCAGGATAACTTCCACTGCATAGGTCTGGATGAGTTCGTTGGCAGAGAATTCATAGCATGGAATGACAAGATGATCATGCAGTTCTACTCCACTGCACACTTCTATGGAGATGGTAGAATTGTGTGCATGACTAAAGGTGCGAGATATGAATCGACAGTTGAAGAATGGGATGATATCTTAGGAGTTCCTGAAGCACATGATGGTGACCTGGATGTCTACTCAGAATCCAAGGCTAGTCACAATGCTATGGCTAACATGTACAAGAAGATCCCTGCTGCCAATGTGAAGTCTCACAGGCTAGGATCAATCTATTTTCTCAAGGCTGGCCTCCGCACTATCAACACCATTCTGAGGCATACCTTGATGCCCAAGTCCGGAGATGACAAGATGATTCGAGGCCACTCCATCAATATGTTGATCCAGCTTGACACTCACACCAGGATCAGAGTCATGGACTTGATTGTAGAGACAATCAAGAGGGTTGCTGCTGATCAGAAGCGCTCATGTTGTTATGCTCCCTACATCCAGATGCTCATAAACTCAAAACTGGATAAGCACATATTTGCCCTAGATCACCCACATTTGCCCCTATAGCCAGATCTCGAGGACAATGTTATGGTGATGGATACTGATCATCCCACCTTAGATGCAGCTCACACAGAGGCAGAGGCAGCTAGAGCCACTAGTGCTCAAGTCCCACGATCCAGGAACGAGCAAATGGATCTATTAATTGCATCAGTTCAGGGCATGCAAAAGGACATTAAGGGGATTCTAGACAACCAGAACAGTCTTGTCAGGATCTTTGAGACCAAAATCAAGACCCTTAGTGTTAAGGTGGATGCGCTGACTAAGATAGTCATAGAGCTTCAGCATGAAGTTGACTCCGTGAACATCCCTCGGGTCTCTTCTACTTCAGATGAGGATGATGATGATGATGAGGAGGATGAATCACCTCTAGGGACAGGCACTCAGTTCACAACTCAGGCTAGATCAGCCATTGTGCCAGCTCCTTCATCTCCATCAGCATCTGCTCCATTAGTGACCACTCCAGCTCCATCCATGACGTCTACAAAGATCTTCGCCGACGCTGTCATATCGACTCCTTCATCAACAACCAGAGGAGATATGCCCAAGAATGTTTAGATATATGCCTTCGAACTTTTTGGTAACTTGTTGCCAAAGGGGGAGAAGAGTATATAGATCTTTAGGCTTTGACCGAGAGAGCGATTTGGTTTTTATTGCTTTTCAAAACATTTGGTTCTTTTGGTTTGATGTGAGATACATGTGTGTTATGCTACTATGTTATGGGTGATGCTACTATTTCCTATCATCTTAATGCTCATGAGATGATCATTCACCTTTGTTTGATTGTGTTGTGCGTTGTTATTCATTCTAATTATTGTCGCACGCCACCAAGTTGTATGTGACATGGAACAAGTGACCCATATACCTAATCGACTGTGCATTTGCATTCAAACGCAAATTCAAAATAATGCACAAATTTAGGGGGAGATCTTGCTTGTCACATACCTCTCAAAGCGACAATTAATTTCATTGATTTTATCATATGTCGAATCTTTTATCTATATGTTGTCATCAATTACCATAAAGGGGGAGATTGAAAGCACATGTGCTCCCTTGGTGGTTTTGGTAATTAATAACAACATATAAGTCATTGAACTAATGTTTCCACTAAGTATATTTTAGGAAATGTTCAATGATAGGATTGGCAAAGGAGATTGTGGAGAAACCCCAAGATGCAAGGAAATAGGTTGCCCAAGCTTCAAGCAAGCGGACTCTACATTTTATATTTGTGAGAAATCACTTTGAGTCATATGAAAGCCAACACTATTAAAAGGGGGTAAGGTTTTGTTGGTGAATAATATGCTCAAACGTGCACAAATGATAGTCGCCAAAAATATCCACAAACTCTCCTACGAAAGTCTCTTCTATACCTACCACTTTAACATCCCAAATTTTGGAATGTTATAATAAATATTAGAATGATTGTTCGTTTGATTGAGTGATTGAAATTTGAGTGAAAATTTGAAACTTTTTGAAAACTTTTGAATGAGAGGGAATGACATGACTTTCCCATATGCTTTTTGAATTCAAATTCCTACATTTCAAATCAGTGAGAGAAGATGACATGACTTCTGCAATATAAAAATATTTGAAGAGTGAATTTGAAAACATTTGAAATTTTCTGATATGGAGTTCATTTCATATTTGGTTCCATTTTAAATTTGAAAAAATTCAAATACCCTTGACAAGTTTTGAGAGGAGTAACATGACCCTCCACACCAGGGTTATTTTTATGAAATATTTGAACCCTAAAGACCAAGGGGTTATTTGAAAATTTATTGCAAAAGAATTAAAATCAAATTAGGCATTTTCTGAAAATAATTTTTTAAAAGTATTTATTTTGGCCATGGATAAATGTTCATTAAATAGCATTTATTCCCCTGGTCAATTTGGCATATATATCTTCAATGGTTGGAAATGTTTTAAATGCATTAATGAGATTTCAATTCTTTGGAAATTAGAAAAGGAAACGAATTTAAAGTTTTAATAAAAACCGGCCGGCCCACCGGCCTTAACTCCCCGAGATTGCTCCGAACCGGCCACCAACGCCATCCTCTCTCCCTCTCTCTCTCTGACACACCGGTCCCACCAACCGAACGAAAACGCTGCCGCGGTCGTCTCTATCCTTCCTCCCCTTCCCTCGCCGGCGATCCATCCGCGCCGGATCTCACTCCCCTTGCCGTTTCCCGAGCGTGCGCACCGCCTATAAGAGCCCCCGCTCCCTTCGCGCCCCAATCCACCCCCTCCTGAAACCCGAGCTCCCTTGCCAGAATGCCACTCCCAACCTCGCCGGAGCTCCGGCCACCACCGAAGCTCCTCGAGCTCGTGCCGCTCCACCCCAACCACCCCGAGCCCACCCGAGCCCACCAACCGTTTCCCCACTCTCGTCCACACCTCCCCAACCACTTGCCCGAGCCCCGCACCCACTGGAGACGCCCCTCCGTCGATACCCGAGCGCCACCGCCGCCTCCGAGCTCGCCGCCATCGACACCGTCGTCCCCGAGCCGTTTCAGCGCCACCAGACGAATCTCCATCTTCGCCTGCGCCGACCGGTGCCCTCGCCAACGCCGGAGACCCCGCGGAGCGACGCCCCCGTCCATGCTCGATCCGCCGACCACCGTCGAACTCGACGGAGTTGACCTCCACCTCGGTGAGCTCTCCCCTCTGTCAGATCTAACCCCAACGGCCCCGATTAGAAGCAACGTACCCCTTCGGTTTAATTAAAAGAATCGGTTGGTTTTATTTATTTTTAGTTAGATCGAACTATTTTTCTTTAAATATCGGCCGTCCACTCGCTAGCTCCCTCACGCACACGGCCTCGGCCAATCACAGCATGCCACGTCACCCACTGTCCGTTAGTTAGAATTTTCATTTTTCTGTTTTTCTGTTTTCAGAACAGAATAGTTCTGTTTTTGTTTTCTTTATATCTTTTATGTATCTAATTGTTTTAAATTGATTCTTTTTTCATATTGTCACAAATTTTATCTATTTTCTGTATATATAAAGTTTGACCATATTTGAAATATTTAAAATTGAATTCAAACAGATTTGAAATAAATCTTATTTTCTAAATAACTTGAGTTTAAAACTTGTATTTGAGTGATTCTTTTTGCTACAGATTTGTATTGGTTATATTTATCACCCTGTTAAGTTTGGGAATTTTTAGATTAATTTAAAATAGTATTTTTAACAAAACAGATTCTGTTTAGTTCTTCTTAGGGTTTAATTAATTTTTTTTATTTTAGTTTATTTTGATTCTGTTTTAGCTTAACTTTCTGCTGATGTTCTTTTAGTTTTCTATTGTTCAACATTAGGAGATTTAATTTCTGTTAAAAAAATTATTTTGTTTTGTTTTGTGTTCTATTTGAATAGGTAAACATTGTTTTCACCATAAGTATTGCTTAGTAAAAAGTTTTTGTAGTACTTCTTTTGCACAAAAGTTTTATGATAAAATACTTCCTGTTTTCTAATAAAATTTTAGTATTTATTTTTTGTTATGTATTTATTAGTTGCTGAAAACAATTTTTGTCTTGTTATGTCTTAGTAGAAGTCTTGCCACAAAAAGTTGAGAGGTTTTACTTTGTTTTCTGTTAGTTAGGAGTAGTATTTCAACCAAGTTTATTTTATGTCATTTATTATTTTTATAGCATGAAATCAATTCTAGTTTCATAATAACTTGCAAATTCATTCCATTTCTAGTTTGATTTCCTTTTTGAAAATACTTTTATAGATTGTTTTATAAGTCTACTTTATATTAACTTAGTTGCTTCATAAATTGTTTTCTTTTATTCTATTTTTTTGTTTGTTTTACTTGTTAAGTGTTTAGTGTTGTATTTATCATAATTCTTAGTTGATTTTCAAAAGTAATTCTTTTTGCTAGTAAAATATTTACTAAAATACTTTTGTCATATTTTACTTTGTTTTTGTTTTGTGTTTTACTTTTGGAAATAGGATTTATTTGTAGAGAATACCAACCTTAGTTGTGTTGATGAAACTTTGTTGTTTTGAGTTTTGTCTTAAGTATTTCCTTCATCACAACCTTGTTGGTTTTGGTTTTGTGTTACTTTTTGTTGATTGTTAGTATGATTGCTTATATGAATGCAATGTTTGATTATATAAATTTTCATCGGAGAGTGACGAATAGTTCTATCAAGTTATTTTCTAAGAGCGATATTTTTATCTTCATCAACAGTACAGGCAAGTTCACTTTGACCATCTATTTCATACCTATGTTTTATTGCATGCAGTGATATCCTTCAACAAATCCCTCCAGTAGTGTTATTGAAAATTCTTGTAGTTGAGTAGAATGCATGAGGTAGGAACCCACCACTTGTTACTAAAGCCTTGGGAACGTTAGTTATTCTTATGCTATGCTAAAGTAGACGGGGTTGGTATGAGTGTTCGTGAGTGGTGTGAGAAGGAGGACTCTACGTCAAGACGACAACTTCATGAAGGCATCTTCAAGTCGTGCCTCTTCAAGACCTCAAGACTTCGAGACTCGAGAAACAAGTTTGCAATACACACTACCGGGTGAAGGATGGTTGATTGGGAGTCCCTGGAGTAACCAGTGGATGGCCGGGATGCATGGAGAAGCGCCATGACATCTTGCGGAAAGCTTCACCCAGACTCAAAGAGACGGATGAATACTTCATGCTCGGAAGCTTACCTGTGTAGCCACAAGTCATTATGGGCTCTGGCTTGGTTGATCTTTGTTGTGACTCTGGCTGGGCAGTGCTACAAGATGTAGTCGACGGTAGGAATGGATGGGCACTGACAATAGTCAGGGAAACACTCTGAAAGACCATGGTTCGTTCATCCTGTTCTCAAACACCCGACAGTGCGAGGACTAACCAGGAGGGAACGAATCTTGGGGGTAAAGTACACAACACTCTGCAGAGTTAAACCTAATCGATTAGCCGTGTCCCCGGTTATAGACAATTTGAGCCTCTGGACTTGGATCTATCTCTAAACTCTCAACACTGGACTGATAATTAATTGTGGGCAACTTATGATACTTGTGGGCATTAATACATTGGTTGGTGGAACCATGTCATGTTAGGTAACTCTGTAGTGAAAATTCCTGATATTCCTTTGTTGTAGGAAAAGAAATAAAATCAGCTTTTATGCAAAAACTTAGACACAGAGCCACAAAGCATTACTGCATATAGAATAGTTTTTATCTTCTGCTCTACTATGGTGATCTTGCCAGTACATTCAATGTACTGACCTATACGGCTGCAACGTCTTATGTTGCAGATAAGCTCTATGACGGGTAAGAGTATGATTCAGGGTTACGGTCTGCACTCAACCTGCCGTTGGTGTTATTGGGACTCTACTCCCGTTGACTATTTTCGCTGAGATTTTCAGGTATATATCAGTGTTACGTTAATTACATGTGATTGCACTTTGATATATACATTGATGTATTGTGTGTGCCAGCATACTGATCCAGGGATGGCACAGAACACATAGAGGCTTGACCTTTCCAGGTCGGGTCGCTACAACCACTCAAAATCGGTGCAACCAACTTTCCCACTTTGGTGCCACCGATTCTAGAACCTAGACAGACTCCAGCCAAACCCTAGCCACTTCGGTGCAACCGATTCCATACCGGTGCCACCGAGTTTAGGTTGCCAACTTTCTGTTACGCAAATTCACATTTTCGGTCCCACCGAGAATGTTGGATCGGCTTTACTAAGATTGGAAATCTGACCGTTGGTCACCTTATCAGTGCAACCGAGTTTCCTATATCGGCCTTATCGAGATTCAAAAGTTGCCACCTTTTGGTCACTTTAGTACCACCGAGATTAACACATCGGTGTCACCGAGTTGGTCATTTTTTGTGTAACGGTTGGATTTTGGGGATGCCTATATATACCCCTTCACCACCACTTACTCGAGAGAGAAGCACCCAGAACTATTCCATACATATCATATCAGATTTTCTGAGAGAGAACCACCTACCCTTATGTTGAGGTCAAGAACTTCCACTCCAATCATATGGATCTTGATTTCTAGCCTCCCCAAGTTGCTTTCCACCAATCCCATCTCTTCTACAAAGCCAAACATGTGAGAGAGAGATTGTGTGTTGAGGAGTCTATCATCTTGAAGGACAAGAGCAAGGAGTTCATCGTCATTATCGAGCCTATTACTTTTTGGAGTGTGGTGCCTCCTAGATTGGTTAGGTGTCGCTTGGGAGCCTCCTACTTCGTGTTGTGGAGTGAACCAAGAATTTTGTAAGGGCAAGTAGATCGCCTACTTCATGAAGATCTACCCATAGTGAGGCTAGTCCTTCATGGACGAAAGCCGTATGGAATAGTCAAGGTTGCTACTTTGTGGACCCTTTTGGGTGGAGCCCTCCATGGACTCTCGCGACCGTTACCCTCCATGGGTTGAAGACTCCATAAATGTGGATGTACGATAGCACCACCTATCGGAACCACGGGAAAAAACCTCGTGTCTACCATTGCGTTCGATCTTCCTACCCTATCCCTTCTATACATGCTTGTTGTTACTTTCTGCTGCTATATACTCCTAGGCTTGCATGTGTAGGGTGTACTTGACTTGCCATGAAATGCTAAAAACTTTCAACCCTAAAACTTGGTATAGGCAAAAAATTTAATTGGTCAAGTAGTCTAATCAGCCCCCCCCCCTCTAGACATACTTTCGATCCTATAGTGGGGGCCCCCTGGCACACCCCCTCCGGCAAATCTTCACTCCATAATTCATTATTATTCTTAGAAATAATTCACAAAAAGTTTCGTCCAATTCCAAGAACTTTTATTTCTACACAAAAATAACACCAAGGTAGTTCTGCTGAAAAATAACGTTAGTCCGGGTTAGTTTCATTCAAATCATGCAAATTACAGGTCAAAACCATAGCAAAAGTGTTTGGAAAAGTAGATACGTTTGAGAGGTTTCACTCCTATGCTTATTCCTTGCGTTCCCAATTGTTTGGCTAAGGGTAAAGGGAGAACCACGGCGATTGTACTTTCGGTTTAACTGGTCAAGTCCCTGAGTGGAGAAAGCCGAAAACTGACTGTCCTAATGAGCATAAACCGGCCAGTGATCCGATGACTGTGTCAAACTATAGCTCGATAAAGATTACCAAACAATGGGCCTTTCATAACATTGGTCTAAGTGTTAATGGCTTGACCTCTGTTGACGCCAAACACTAACCAGAGGCTAGTAACTTGCCTCCCCACTTATAGGTACTACTAGCAAATATGCCCGTGCGTTGCAATGGGAGAAAAAAGCATGGCTTAAGACTACCCTGAAAGTCCGCGTCATATATTTCAACATAGTGCAGTTTCTTCGATATAGGAAAAAGGTGAAGAATGTCTCCACGTGCATCGTGGCATGCTCTTTGTCTTGCTCTTGTAAAGGCGTGACATTAAGCACTTTAGGATGGGTGTGGCATCGGTGACCCAGAACTGGTTGAGCATAAATTTAATTTGGTATTATAGTGGTTCGGCCAATGATGTTGATTATAGGTTTTTCACCACTTTCGTATCACCCTATCCCTGAATAGATTAATCTTCTCTACCCAGCAGCGTGTCATCCGATTAGTCAAAGAACAAATATGTTTCATAGATAGTTCATTGAAGTTAGAATTTCTAGTAGATTGAGTCCTATTAGATTGATTTCTGAAAATTATCCAAATAAAACAAATTGAGGTATTATATCCAATCCCAAAGCGCCAATAGACTTGGAGCGTACGTAAATCGCGCCTTGCATAGAAGCATGGTCATCTATCTGAGGTATTCATCATGCTCACACCACTTAGCTCCTCGATATCAACCTTCCGGGAAAAGAATTCTATGCACACGCAAACGGTGGCTATGTCGCTTCCATCCTCACATGCAAGCATTGACTCCTCCATGTGCCTCCGGCAACGCGTATAAGTAGATCGACATCGATATACTCCTAGATCTGATCTACCGATACAAAAGAGATCATGTGATGAACACGTATGCGTGACAGAAGACATCAAAAATCTCATGTGAGGGGCAATGGCAGGAGACCTACATAGTCGATCGACTTCCACATGCAGTGATCATATCAGCAAGGAACATAACGGACCCGTTAACTTGAAACCAACACTCAGACCCATCCATCCAGAAGTCAAAAAACCCGAAGGCCATGAGGCCTTGGGTGCGGTCAACTATACATCTCAAAGTACCTCCACCCATGCAGCTATGCACATAAACTCTGTGCACTTGCATGCAAGTCAGAGATTTTGTCACTCTCCAAACGGCGGTGTCGGCAGCAGCGACAACTTGCCTTTATGGAATTTGAAGCAGGTGATGCAAGGTTGGGGTCCGGTTCGGGCGTGACACGGTCGAAGCCGAAGCTAAACGGAGCCCCTAACAATACGAATCTAGAAGGACTATGGACATATATATGGGTTAGCTATCAGGGAAATAAATCCATCCGGTTGTCTGCACACACGTCAAGCGTCAATATATCCATATAGTATTGGAAAATATCTCTGTAGTCATCTCTATATTTTATAAGAACTCTTTTTGTGGAAAGGTCAAACTGTTTTAAATTAAATTGACTGCAGGTTGATTCTAGTAAATATTAAGGGGTTTTGTGTAGAAGTGACGACGTACAAAGAATACCTATTTCTTGTATTAGTAGCTAGGTATAGATGACTAAGTGAAAGCTATAAAGTTTGAATATTTCATTACCTCCTTTCCACTAAACAACCTCCTACGGGCATCGAGATGTCGACTAAGGATTGTCTTGTTAGTACGGAAGCACCATGCATAGGATCTACAAAGGGGTGGTAGATGAGGATGGGACGCTTTCAGATTATAAACAGTCGCAATAAAGTCAAAGTAAACCATACCAAGGGTCCTAGAGGCACATCAACATGGTTACAACACGACTCCTAGAGAGCCCAACATATCATCATCATTTGTACTCAATATATGAGCGCTACCTTCCATAATCATTGTAATAAGCCATAAATATGCATCAGCTTGACTTATGATTTTGGCCAAGCTGGGTTGCCTGGCTTCTGTGCTTACCCCTACGTTCCCGATTGTTCGGCTAGGGGGTAAATGGAGCACCTCTGTGATTGTTACCACCGCGTCATCTGTGTTTGTACCTCAGACAGGTGAATCTGACAGCTTGCTGTCTTAAGAATATAAGTGGTTGGCAATGACGAAAAGTGAAAATTTAGGTCCATTGAAGACCATAGAGTTCAGGATCTTTCCCCAAACTAAATCCTCGATAATTTCCTAAGACATTGATCGGAGGTGAGGTTTCATGATCATGGTCAACATGATAGCCTGGGAAATTGAACTTATAAAGGAACTAGTTTTCCAAGAAGACGTTTCTTATGTTAAATAGTAATATAACATATCTCTCCACGCACCTTTGTTTATAAAACCGTATGACAGGATTGCCTTGTTTTCCATAAATCTTTTCCTTCATAAAAGGTTACTGGTCGAGAAGGTTGAAGCTGATGGTCGATCAACAAAGTATGTACAATGTGGATTTATGTGTTAATGATGTAAAGTACTTGGATTCATAGAATCATTAAAGTACCCAACGTACATACTGGGCTTCATGCTTCTCAATTAAAAGCCACTACAGAGGTATATTGATCCCCTGATTTGGTGTTCCCACCTGACCAGTGGCTCGGGGGCTACTGCATTGACGATTCAATGCAGAAAATTTAAGTGCAAAACAATTTCTGAGCAGATTACGATCCTCAAGTTGGTCGCCCGCACCCAACCCGAGTCTCAAGAACTATAGGGTACCGCATTTCCTGACGTGACTTGAGACTGCGTCGGTATTTCCCCAAAGAGGAAGGGATGATGCCTCATAACTAAGGTAAGTATTTATCTCAGTTATGAAACCTAGGTTATTGAATCAGTAGGAGAACCAAGCAACATTATGTAAACGGCACCTGCACACAAAGAACAAATACTTGCAACCTGACGCGTAAGAGAGGCTGTCAATCTCTCCACGGTAAAACATATATTGGTTTGTATGAGATTGGATAAATAGATTGCAGAAGAACACAAAATAAAATATACAAATAAAAAGTGTAGCAAGATATTTTTCAAGTTTTGGAATAATGGATCTAAAAGCAAACGCGGAAAAATATAGATCGGAAAGCAATATACTAAAAGGATAGACCCGGGGGCCGTAGATTTCACTAGTGGCTTCACTCAAGAAAATAGCACAAGGTGGGTAAACAAATGACTATTGGGCAATTGATAAAAGATCAAATAATCATGACGATATCCAAGGCAATGGTTAATATATAGGCATCACGTCCAAGATTAATAGACTGAAATGATTATGCATCTACTACTATTACTCCACACATCGACCGCTATCTAGCATGCATCTAGTGTATTAAGTTCATGGACAAACGGAGTAATGAAATAAGAATGATGAAATGATGTAGACAAGATCTATACATGTGTGCCTCATTGTCCCTTCTATCACTGGGAGAGTACATGGCAAGATAGAACCCATCACAAAGCACCTCTTCCCATGGCAAGAAAAATCGATCTAGTTGGACTAACTAAACCAAAGATTCGAAGAAGAAAAATGTGGCTATAAATTATCATGCATATAAGATATCAAATAAGACTCAAATAATATTCATAGATGGAAACTGATCATGAACTCAAACTTCATCGGATCCCAACAAACACACCTAAAAAATTCATTACATCAAATAGATCTCCAACAGACCATTGTATTGAGAATCAAAAGAAAGAGAGAGAGATGAAGCCATCTAGCTACTACCTATGGACCCGTAGGTCTATGGTGGGCTACTCACGCATCATCGGAGAGACACTCATGAGGATGATGAACCCCTTCGTGATGGCATTAGATTGGATCTCGTGGTTCTGGAACTTGCGGCAGCTGGAATTGTGTTTCGTCGATTCCTCTAGGATTTCTGGAATTTCTGAGGATTTATAGAGCTGAGAGGCTGTGGAGGAGACTCCTGTGGAACCCACAACCCACTAGGGCGCACCTAGGGCCTCTAGGAGCCCTGGTGTCTTGGGTGCCCAACGGGCCTCCCCCTAGGTGCTTCCATGGATACCAAGTTGTCTTTTGGTCCAAAACAAATATCTTCAAAAAGTTTCATGGCAATTGGACTCTGTTTGGTACTGATATTTTGCGAAGTAAAAAACAAGCAAAAAATAACAACTGGCACTAGGCACTATGTCAATAGGTTAGTCCCAAAAAATGATATAAAGTTTTATAAATGATTGTAAAACATCCAAGAATGATAATATAATAGCATGGAACAATAAAGAATTATTGATACGTTAGAGACGTATCAGCATCCCCAAGCTTAATTTCTAGTCGTCCTCAAGTAGGTAAGTGATAAAAAACAGAATTTTTGATGTGGAATGCTGCCTAACATGTTCATCACATATTCTTTTTCTGTTGTAGCATGGACATTTGTACATTTAGATGGTTCAAAGAAATAGTCTAGTTTTGACATGAAGACTTTAATACTCAATCATACCAACAAGCAACCATGTTTTCAAAATATCAACACTAAAGAAAGTTATCCCTAGCCCATCATGCTCTAATGTTGATCCATTCATGAAACACACTCGAATATTAGCTAAACCCAATGCACAAGTACGATCATAGTGCCCCCTACTTGATGCTTCATAAGAGAAGATGGATACTCAAATAAAAGTACAAATTCCATAAAGTAAATGGATAGGCCCTTCGCAGAGGGAAGTAGGGATGTGTAGAGGTGCCAGAGCTCAAAGCTTAAATTGGGATCGGAAAATATTTTGGGTGGCATGCCTTTCCTATCAATGGAAATGACCAAGAGTTTTCAATTCTTTCCATGCTAGATATTTCATAGGTAGTTACCAAACAGAAAATAAAGTTTATTCCTTTTCCCACCATTCTTTCACAATCCATGGCTAGTCGTATCCACGGGTACCATCCATACCAACGAACTTATTATTTCACAACATAAAGTAAATTTCTTTTTCATTTCGGGACTGGGCATCCCTATTACCACCGTTCTCTCGTGCAATGACAAGTGAATAAACACTCATCTTGAGAATAAAACATCTAGCATGAAAAAATATCAGTCATACCCCACCGCTTCATGAGCGGTACGAGGACACAAAAAGGAAATTCATTTTGAAAATTAGAGCTGGCACATACAAATTTGCTTGGAACCACACATAAATACCGCATATAGGTAGGTATGGTGGATTCATATGGAAAAAATGGGTGTAGGGATTTGGATGCACAAGTAGTATTTCTACTTAGTACAAGTGGAGGCTAGCAAATAGATTGAGAAGCAACCAACCAAGAAACAAAAATTATCATAAACGGGCATTAAGCATAACTAACACTGAATAATGCACCATAAGTAGGACGTAGTTTCATTGCATAAATATTTACTTTCGTGCTTGCATAGTGAATCACAAACCTTAACACCAATATTCTTACTAAGCATAATTACTCACCAACATGACTGACATATTACTATGATCATATATCAAAACTATTACAAGGAATCAGGTTAATTTGTCTAATGATTTTCATTAAAGTTTTTTTATATCCCTCTTGAATATCTATCACTTTGGGACTAGTTTCATATATTGCCATTGCTTTTGACAAGCTCAAATAAATTTAAGTGAAGAACATGAACATAAAACTTTCTTATTTCAAAATAATATAAGTGAAGCATCAAAGAATTTCTTCAAAATTTACTAACTCTCAAATTAATCTAAGTGAAGCATGAGAGTGTTTATTCAAAAATGTAAAGCACAACATGCTCAAAAAGATATAAGTGAAGCACTAGAGCAATTCCATAGCTCAATTTTTTTAAGTGAAGCATATAGAGCAATTCTAACAAATCATAGCATTTTTTTGGCCCTCTCAAATAGGTGTGTCCAACAAGGATATCTGTGATGAACTAAAAAGAAAATCAAGCAAAGACTCATATAATACAAGACGCTCCAAGCAAAACTCATGATATTTGATGAATAAAAATATATCTCCAAGTAAAATACCGATGGTCGTTAGAAGAAAGAGGGGATGCCACTCGGGGCATCCCCAAGCTTAGTTGCTTGTTTCTCCTTGGATCTTATCTTGGGGTGCCATAGCATCCCCAAGCTTACGCTCGTTTCACTACTTATTTCTTTATCCTTCGTGATCTCACCCAAAACTTGAAAACTTCAATCACGCAAAACTTAACCAAACCTTCATGAGATCCGTTAGTATATTAAAGTAAATAACCACTCTAAGTATTGTTGCAAACCCAGTCATATTTTATGATCACATTATATATACTGTATTCGAACTTTACCATGGCTTATACCCTCCAATACAAACCATAGATTCGTCAAAAATAATCACACAACTCAAAACAAACAGAATCTATCAAAACCATAATAGTCTATAGTAATTTGTACTCTAACCGTACTTCTCTAACTCAAAAAAATCTGAAAAATTAGTGCTATGTCAGAAATTTGTATATCAATCTTTTGTAAAAAAATCATAATTTTTCATCACTTCTATGGACAACTGACTCTTGATGCATGACACGTGCCAGTCAATATGTAGTTTGGACACACCCTCACTTCGATAAGTAACAAGCTTATCCTGATGGATGACGTCTAGAGCACAACTTAGACTAGTGCAGAACAACCTAGCTATGGCATGGCAAAAATGGACTTGCTGGCATGGACACCCTACGCCACCAATATGGTGCCATTGGTAAATAATAGTCGAGTTGGAGCCCACATGAGAAGTATTTCACATGATGATGGTGTGTCACATGGCCAATGCCAGCAGTAAGTGTATGTTACCAATGTCGTCCCTTGTTAGCCAGCATGAGCTAATTGATTGAAAAAATATGCATTTAAGCCATCAACTAATTTAAGATGTAATGTTGCATCAACTAGTTCAACTCCACTGAACTACATAGGGGCTCATCAACTTAACTAGTTCAACTCCACAAAACTACATAGGTACTCATCAATCAACTTAACTAGTTCAACTTCACAAAAGTTACTAGTTAAAGAACTAAATTATTCAACTTGACAAATTACATCATCGTTACATAGCGAGCCTGATAGTTGGTTAGTCATATTTGTTCATCTAAGATTAACATCAACTGAGTAATCTTGTGTCTATTGTTTGCTCCATGTTTTCTAAAATGATCTTCCTCCATCTTGATCTCATTCCTCTTGGCTCTAAGGAGTTTTCTCTCATTCTTCAGCTTATCCCTCTCCACGATCAGCTAATCTCTCCCTCCCCTCGTCCTAAGGGTATTGCTAAATACTCTAGCCTTCTTGTTCAGCGGTTGACCATCTTCGCCTTCTGCGAGGCATTTGCCTCCTGCATGGTCTTGATGGTATATTGATGACTCTCTAAGAGTCGCGGTTGAGCATGCCCACATCATATACCTCCTCCTTTTAGCCTCCGACATTGGCCATGACAAGTCAGAGCCAATTAAAAAATAATGACAAGTCTCAGCGCCAATTACAAAATATATATATGACAATTGAATTATATGAATTTAAGTACCTTTTCATGTCATTATACCATGCAATTGACAATTGAATTATATATGATAACAATATGCATCGCTTTGGCAAATAAAAGAAAGCTTGTTGATGGCGTGTTTGTTCCATCAAACTAAATTTTGCAAAACTATGCTAGTAAATCAAAACTAGATCTTTGCAAAAGTATGTCTGAATGGGGGCTAAGTTTAATCGATTGATCACTAAGTAAAATAGTCTACATCTTTGCAAACCTACACTAGTAAATAAGATAAGTGGAATATTGTAGAGTGGCAACTATGATCTTGATACATGCGAGGCTTGCATTCCCTTATAACACATGCATGTAGCTACTACCAACTCCAGTTTTAATTGCAAGTGAAAGTAATGAACAACTAATTGTTCACCTTAACTATATAAACATCCAAGGAAGTACAAAATCAATTCATGAACATCCATGTATTCAACCGCAAGTATGATATTGACAACTAATATATGCAAGTATATGTAGCAGCGACGAGCGGTGAGGCCTAGCTGGGAGGGGAAGAAGATGTGTGAGGGGAGGGGAGGTGACCGATCTAACCATATGGTCTGGTGGTGGTAAGCATCAAATCCCAGATTGAGTGGCGGAAGTGGCATTGGTCGAGAGGTGGTGAAAAGGGGATCGAAAGGAATTTGGTTTTCTTTTGCCAAGGGAGTATATAGTGAGTGCACTTAGTGTTGACGTGGGCCTAATGGGCATGCCATAAAAAATTGTAGCGAACAGGGAAAAACGCAGCAAATATCTATGGCGTGACAAAATAAATCTGCGTCGGCACTAATTAAGGCAATAGAGACGACGTAGAAATATGGTGACGTCAACACTATTTGAAAAAATATTGCTGGCATTGATTTGAAATGGCGCGCCACCAACTTTTTTTATGGCTAGCCATTTCTTTACTAGTTTAAAGATCTTATTTGGTCCCCACACAAATATATGGTTGTGAGTGCTACTTCTCGAGCATGCGTTGGTTTCCATGATGAGGAATGGGTGATGCAGGAAAGTAGATAAGTATTTCCCTCAGTTGGTGAGAACCAAGGTATCAATCCAGTTGGAGATACAAGCAATTCCCCAATAGATGTACCTACACAAAGAATCAAACTCTTGAACCCAACGCTATAAAGGGGTTGTCAATCCCTTCATGGTTATTTGCAAAGATGAGATCTGATAAAGATAGATTGCTTGAATAGAAAGTAAAACCAAAGGTAAAAATAATGCAGCAAAATATTTTTGGTTTTAGATCTGAAAGTATAAGATGGAAAATAGACCCGAGAGCCATAGGTTTCACTAGAGGCTTCTCTCATGATGGCAAGTATTACGGTGGGTGAACAAATTACTATCGAACAATTGATTGAAAAGCGAATAATTATGAAAAGAGGCAATGATTATGCCTATAGGCATCACGTCCGTGTCAAGTACACCGAAACGATTCTCCATCTATTACTATTACTCCACACATCGACCGACTCCTGCCTGCATCTAGAGTATTAAGTTCATGAAGAACAGAGTAACGCATTAGGTAAGATGACATGATGTACAGGGATAAACTCAAGAAATATGAGGAAAACCCCATCTTCTTATCCTTGATGTCAACAATACAATATGTGCCTTGCTACCCCTACTTTGTCACTGGGTGAGGACACCACAAGATTGAACTCAAAACTAAGCACTTCTCCCATTGCAAGAATTACCAATCTAGTTGGCCAAACCAAACCAATAACTCGAAGAGACTTGCAAAGATATGAAATCATGCATATAAGAATTCAGAAAAGACTCAAATAATATTCATGGATAATCTAAACATAAACCCACAATTCATCGGATCTCGGCAAACACACCGCAGAAGAGTATTACATCGGATAGATCTCCATGAAGATCATGAAGAACATGGTATTGAAGGGCAAAGAGAGAGAAGAAGCCATCTAGCTACTAGCTATGGACCCGAAGGTCTGTGGTGAACTACTCACGCATCATAGAAGGCATAATGGAGTTGAGAGCACCCACTGATGGGTCACGGTGGAGAAAAATTGAGAGGGAGTTCGAGGACTTTGCAGCTGACGCAACAAACTTATGGTTTGGTCTTAGTACAGACAACATGAATCCTTTTGGGGAGCAGAGCTCCAGTTATAGCACCTAGCCCGTGACTCTATGTATCTACAACCTTCCTCCTTGGTTGTGCATGAAGCAGAAGTTCATTATGATGCCAGTGCTCATCTAAGGCCCTAAGCAACCCGGCAAGGACATTGATGTCTACCTAAGGCCACTAGTGATGAACTTCTATAGTTGTGGAAAAAACCAGGTGTATGTGTGTGGGATGCGCACACATAGAAGGAAACTGGCCTACAAGCGTTGCTGTTTGTAATCATCAATGATTGGCCTGCTCTTAGTAACCTTTCAGGACATACAAACAAGGAATAATGCATGCACGCATTGTTTAGATGATACTGAAAGTATATATTTGGACAAATGTAATAAGAATGTGTACCTGGGACATCATCAATTTCTATCGATCAAGCATATCTTAAGAAAGGTAGGCAACCATTTCAAAGGTGAGCCAGATAACCGGAAGAAGCTTGGCCTCCGTACTGGTGAGTATATATTTGATATGGTCAAGGATTTACAGGTAATCTTTGGAAAGGGTCCTGGCGGACAATCTGTTCCAAATGACGCCAACGGACATGCACCCATGTGGAAGAAGAAATCATATTTTGGGAACTTGAATATTGGAAAGCCCTAGAGGTCCGCAATGCAATCGACATGATGCACGTGACGAAGAATCTTTGTGTGAACCTGCTAGGCTTGTTGGGCGTGTATGGAAATAAAAAAGATACACCGAAGGCACGGGAGGACAAGCAAAGAATTAACAAAAAAGACGACATGCCTCCAAAGCAGTATCAAGGTCCTGCCAGCTATGCTCTTACGAAAGAAGAGAAGGAAATATGTTTTGAATGACCGCTTAGTATCAACTTCCCGTTTGGCTTCTCGTCGAATATAAAGGGAATATAAATATGGCAGAGAAAAAATTTCAAAATCTAAAGTCTCATGACTGCCACGTGATTATGACGCAATTACTTCTGGTTGCACTTAGGGGGCTTCTACCGGAAAATGTTCGATTAGTCATTGTGAAGCTATGCGCATTCCTCAATGCAATTTCTCAGAAGGTAATCGATCCAGAAATCCTACCAAGGTTACAGAATGTCCTGGTCCAATGTCTTGTCAGTTTCGAGTTGGTGTTTCCTCCATCCTTCTTCAATATTATGACGCACGTTCTAGTTCACCTAGTCGAAGAGATTAACATTCTGGGTCCTGTATTTCTACACAAGATGTTCCCGTTCGAGAGGTTCATGGGAGTCTTAAAGAAATATGTTCATAACCGTGCTAGGCCAGAAGAAAGCATCGCCAAGGGATATGGAACAGAGAAGGTTATTGAGTTTTGTGTTGACTTTGTTCCTGACATTAAGCCGATTGGTCGAACTGAATCGCGGCATGAGGGGAGACTGGGTGGAAAAGGCACATTAGGAAAGAAAGAAGCAATAAATATGGACGGGCATTCTTTCACTCAAGCACACTACACAGTTCTACGAAATTCCACCTTGGTGACTCCATATATGGAGGAACACAAGGATATTGTATGGTCCAAGAACCCGGAGCAGTCTGACCCCTGGATTGAACGTAAACACATGGAGACTTTTGCCGGTTGGTTGCAAACAAAGCTCATCAATGAGAATGATGTTCCAGATGATCTGTAGAGGTTGGCCAAGAGACCAAGTTCGACTGTAACGACTTTCAAAGGGTACGAGATAAATGGGAATACATTTTAAACGATCGCCCAAGGTAAAAAGAGCACCAACCAAAATAGTGGTGTCCGCTATGATGCAACTAACTTTCAAGACACATATTATGGTTACACATAGGAGATATGGGAACTTGACTATGGACCTAATCTTAATGTCCCTTTGTTTTGGTGCAAATGGGACAAATATACTGGAGGCGGGGTATAGGTAGACCCGCAGTACGGAATGACAAGAGTGGATCTCAACAATCTTGGATACATGGACGACTCATTCGTCCTAGCCAATGATGTGGCTCAGGTTTTCTATGTGAAGGACATGTCTAGCAAACCGAGGAGAAAAAGATAAGAAAGCGAATACATCATATGATGAGCCAAAGCGCCACATAGTTCTTTCAAGGAAAAGAAACATTGTGGGACTGGAGGACAAGACAGACATGTCAGAAGATTATGAAAAGTTTCATGAAATCCCTCCCTTCAGAGTGAAGACTGACCCAAGCATCCTGTTAAATGATGAAGATTCTCCATGGTTACGGCACAATCATAAGCAAGGGACAAACACGCAGAAAAAGTCTTACACCGCGAGATCCCACTCTGGGATGTGACCGGCTTCATCGTCATCACTTTCTATGTGAAGGACATGCATGCATTTTCTAGCATGGTATCCTTGGCACAGTTTGTACACAAAGAGCATCCAGTTTGTACACGAAGTTTTTTTTGTAACCCTCTCAACTCTTTAGAAGTTGCTATGTGGGTGAAATTATGATGTCATGCCAAGTTACAACCTTTTCAGAGTTCATTTGTACTGCTTTTCAAATTCAGGGTCATTTAGCTCAAAATAAATCATCAAATGCATGGAAAATATCAAATGAAGTCAGAAAGGGTTGTAAATTTATAATGTGCCTTTGAATGGTGCATATTGAACACACAAAAAGTATGGAGTTAAAATAAGTTATGAAAAATGAAATCCCTTTGTAATAGATGAGTTTTCTTCCGAAACCCTCATACATCGAAAGAGATTGTCCAATTTGTACACGAAGTGCATCCAGTTTTTGCCGTAACCCTCTCAACTCTTTAGAAGTTGCTATGTGGGTGAAATTATGATGTCATGCCAAGTTATAACCTTTTCAGAGTTCATTTATACTGTTTTTCAAATTCAGGGTCATTTAGCTCAAAATAAAACATTAAATGCATGGAAAATATCAAATGAAGTCAGAAAGGGTTGAAAATTGATAATGTGCCTTTGAATGGTGCATATTGAACACACAAAAAGTATGGAGTTAAAATAAGTTATTAAAAATGAAATCCCTTTGTAATAGATGAGTTTTCGTCCGAAACCCTCATACTTCGAAAGAGATTGTCCAATTTGTACACGAAGTGCATCCAGTTTTTGTCGTAACCCTCTCAAATCTTTATAAGTTGCTATGTGGGTGAAATTATGATGTCATGCCAAGTTACAACCTTTTCAGAGTTGATTTGTACTGCTTTTCAAACTCGAGATATGACATTTCAAGTGCCATTTAACCAAATTGTCTTATACAGCAGTTTAAGTTGTTCAACCATGCATGGAAACGTCGTAAACAGATTCTTTATATTTTTCTGATATTTATTCATATATTATTTATTTCCATTGAAGTGATAGTTTTTTTTCTATGATTTTTTAAAGTTTAGGGGTTTTTCTGAAAATAATACTAAAAATGAATTAAAAAAAACCTTTAGTACCAGTGCGAGCCACGCACCGGTACTAAAGGTCCACCGCCCTGCGTGTTTTTGGGGAGGACCTTTAGTACCGGTGCGTGGCTCGCACCGGTACTAAAGGGGTCCTTTAGTACCGGTGCGAGCCATGCACCGATACTAAGGGGCCTCCACATATAAATAGTGGAGGCCTCGTCCCGGTGCGAGCCACGCACCGGGAGAAGCTTATTTTCGCCGCCAGGCTGCCGGAATTCCTCGTCGCCGAACCTCCTTGCCCTCCTCCCCGAGCCAGCTCGTCGTCGCCATCCCCGAGCCCTGCCCGACGCCGTCACCTCCGAACCGTCCCCGAGCCCTGTCCACCGACGCATTCACCGGACTTCGCCTCTCCCTCCTCCCCGAGCCACTGGCCCGCTCCTCATCGCCGCCCCCGATCGACACCGTCACCGAGCCCTCCCCAACGCGTCGTGCCGCCGGCCCGCCCCGACGATCCATCCCGCCGGTGAGCCCCGAGGATCAAGCCCTGCCAAAATAGAGATTTTAATATGTATGAGATGTTAGATGATTTTAATTTTTGGAAATAGAGTTCATTGTTTTAAATATGTATGAGATGTTAGATGATTTTAATATGAAAGTGATATGATAATTTTATATAAAAAATGTTGATGGATGTATATATATATAGAAAATGTTGATATGATGATTTTTGGATGTTAATTATTTTTTGATGGATGTTAAATATTTTTGAAAATTATAGTTTATAGAATTTACTATTTTTTTTAATAATTGGAATCAGTTTTTGGCAAAGGGTGAAAACAATTTCAAAATGAGTGAAAGCGGTCTTTTTGACTGCGAGAAATGAATTAGTTTAGTTTTAGGTTTAGTTTAGGTTTAGTTTAGGCCCCCTGACCCCAACACAACACCCCCCGACACCCTGACCCCGACACGACAGCCCGACACCCCGACACGGCACCCCCAACCACGACACAGCACCCCGACCCTGACACGACACCCCCGACACCCCGACCCCGACACGACACCCTGACACGGCACCCCTGACCACGACACAGCACCCCTACCCCGACAAGACACCCCCGACACCCCGACACGACAGCCCCGACACCCTGACCCCGTCCACGACACATCACCCCTATTTATTTAGTTAGTTAGTTAGGTTATCAGGTTAGTTTAGTTAGTTTAGTTAGTTAGGTTAGTTTAGTTAGGTAGGTCGTCCTTAGGTTATTAGGGCATGTGTTAATTTTGTTAGATGCTAAGTGTTATTTAATTTGTTAGATGCTAAATGTTAATTTTGCTAAATTTTATTTAATTTGTTTTCATAATTAAGTGTTTTTCTCGACGTCGACGATGCCGATCCCGCATCCTTGTCGTCGAGTCGCCGGAGGAGGTCACTTGCTTGAGCCGAGGGGCCCTGTCAGGGATTGGGCTCCACCAGGCTGGTACTGGGAGGTGCTGCCTTCTGGGCGGCATAGCTTGGTGAGGATCTAGCCCGTCGTCGACCCGGAGGTTCTGTGGTGGAGGCCGCATGGGCCACGGAGTTTTTAGAGGCTTGAGTGCCCCACAGAGGTGGTACAATGGATAGGTGGATACAAGTCAGCCATTCCTAAGTGGGATGCATTAGAGAATAAGATGCATGCTGAAGGGATCACTCCAGTAACATTCCACTGGCCCCGGAGGTGCAGGAATTGGTTTTTTGTGCATGGGGGAAAGGTGAACCCAGCAACAGGGAAGATTATTGCACTGGCGAGTCTGAAGCATGCATCGGATGAGTTGATTGATGCAATAAAAGCTGCCCAAGAAGGATGGTTTCACCCCGATAGAGATAACGACGAGCTTACACGCGCCCTCGGGAATCCCGAACACAGAGGACGAACACGAGGCGTGGGCGTTGCTCCGTGGTACGAGGGGTTTGCAGGATGGAAGGACGGTTATAAAATCCGTTTGAGAAAAAAGAAGGTGGAAGCAAACCAACTTTCAAAGTTAGAACAGAAGTACGAGCAGCAGCAGCTGCAGATACAGGTACTGACCCAGCAAAGGGCAACTCCACGGTAGGAGGCACGGGAACCCGTCCCATCTACACTGTCGAAAAGCAGCATGGGTTCCACGGGGGCACCACTGGGTCACACCCCCGTGGATGATATCACCGAGAAGACATCTTGTGAGCTAATCCAGAAAATGAAGAACATACCCGTGCATGTTGCGACGGGCTATGCTTTACCAAATACACCTAATGTTCTCTGGCATTGCAATCCGGTTCCAGCTGGGTATGCTCGTGTCGCGGTGGACGCAATAGAGCTAGGATATGATGAACTATTACTTGACATCCCTGGAGGTGAGGGGGAGTCCACACAGGCAGACGCCAATCGTGGTCTCATTCTATGGAGTAAGGATTGCATCGTCTTTCCACACTCGGTGCTAAGGCCACCGGTTCCTCCGAGTATCGATGTCCAGCGCGAGGGATCCCAACCAGAGGCATTGCAGCGCCAGCAGTCCTCCCCACCTCCCCAGCAGTCCTCCCCACCTCCCCAGTAGTCCTTCCTACCTCCCCAGCAGTCCTCCCCACCTCGAGAGTCGTCCCACCTCGCCAGCAGTCCTCCCAACCTCGGGACGGAGCATGACACGAGTCCATATAGTTGATATCGATCTCTGCCGCGTGAGCCGACTCCACCCCGGCAGCGGTCCCGCCAGCAGGGCTCCCAAAAGAGGAAGGCCAGCAGCAGTCCTCTTTGGAAGAAAGCAAAGAAGAAACCCGAGCCTCCGGCCAAAAGGAAGCTGCCTTACGACATGACACCAGAGGAAAACAAAATTGAAAGTGATCGCCAAGTGAAAGCCTTTTTTGCGAAGAAGACCGTGCCGCCAAAGGAGGTAATACCCAAGGAAGTCCAAGAGCACTTTATGGAACACTTTATTGATCAAACCCCGGCATATGTCGAGCGTATGCTGACAGACTATGAGCGACAGATTCAGAAGGCAAGTGAGTAGAGAAGTTGGCCCAGCCCAAGGAAGAAGTCAGGAAGTACGACATCAACGACAGGTGGTACTACTGGTGGGAAAACAGTTCCCCAGCTCGGAGAACAATCCAAGCAATCGATCTCTCCGCTCAAGGTGAGTACCAACCCAAGCAAGAAATTGATCCAACCAGTCAACGCGCAAGGCAACCCAATCGACCTCGAAGAAGTAGAGGCTGCAGGTCTCACTCTTGGCCAAATCCTTGGCACCGAGGAAATCCGCGGGTACGGTGCAACTAAGTACGCAATGCAATATGCCGTCGGAAAACCACTTGTCACACCCAAGCAGTACAAGGAACTACCAATTGCGATGCGGCGGTTGCATGATTGGTACCTGCGTGAAGCAAAGCGAGGGGAGTCGGCGGTCATGGTCAAAGTAAGGAAAGAGCATTACGTCAATGGATCTGACATATGTCTTGAATTCTCAGAACTTTTCTAGTTATACCACATGGACTCTATCGACAATACTCTCATCAGTTGCTATTGTCTGTAAGTGATTTATATCTTTAATAATTTAAGTCTCTATCTAAGATATCGTTCATTGGATTATCCTCACTATATATGTTCTTTTCTACGATATTATGCAGATTGAAGATGTGGGAATTGAAACAAGAGGGAATCGATGACATTGGATTCATCGACCCAAGTACTGTTAATGGTCATGTGGTAAAACATTATGCCAAGGACACAGAAGATCTCTTGGAAAATTTTATAGAGGCACTAATGAATACCAAATCTACTATAAAATTTCCTTACAAGATGGGATGAGTGTTTACTCTCTTGTATACTACTCATTCTATTTTTGCATACTAGCTCGCTGTCAAGTGTAGTTGATGAGTTATATGCATGCCTGCTTAATTATATAAACTTCTGCGTAGAGACCACTATATCCTCCTAAATATTATCCTCGTTGATGGACTTGTTCAAGTGTACGACTCACTAGATACACTAGAACAATCATACGTGGACTTGTATTTTATGATAGAATGGTAATTTCAATCTTTATCGACCTCGCTTTCTTTCATTATTTCCTGATATCAAAAGTAATTATAATAACTCTTTCGTTCTTTTTCTTTGCCACGTAGTGTTTGGAAAAAGATGATAGAAAAAAACCATCACGGTCGCCAATGGAAACCGAAGCTGAAGTGGAAAAAGATGCAGGTAATTAAGTAGTACTACTAGGTCTGTGCATCTCTTTAAATCTAGTTTCAATACCATTATCACATGCTTGATTATTAATTATCTTATTGAATTCTTCTTTTGCAAAGTGCGTGAAGCAGGCACAGGGGACAAATTTATGTTGATACTTCCTCTGCGAGAACATTTGCATCCAGACCGAAAGTCATATACGTCGCAGAGGAGCACGTGAAAGACAACTCCGGGTTTGGCAGATGATGTCGAAGCTCTCACCCGAGAAATGCTTTGTAGCACTTCAAGAGGAATTTGCGGCATTTCTTCTTCAACATGTCATTGATGTAAATGGATAGCACTATTACTTACCGCCGCCTCAATAAGTAGTAGAAAACTAAGATTTCATCCGGAGCACTAGCTAGCTAGTCCCGACCGGGTTTTGGGCCTTAAGTTATAAGTCCCAGAATATATATGGATGTGTAATTCCATTTGTATATATATACTGTGTATCAACTTGTATATTATATTACATATATATATGCATCAACTTGTGTAATGTTTACAGTATGTAGCACCGTAAAATAAATTTGAAATGAATGGAAAACTAAAACCTAATTAAAAGCTAAAACAAAACAAAAAACAAAACACTTAGTACCGGTTGGTATCACCAACCGGTACTAAAGGTCCTCCACCACCAGCCCATGCAGGCAGCCACGTGGTGGGCCTTTAGTACCGTTTGGTATCACCAACCAGTACTAAAGGTCCTCCACCACCAGCCCACGTAGGCAGCCACGTGGCGGGCCTTTAGTACCAGTCCGTGGGCTAGCTGGTACTAAAGGTCTGGACCTTTAGTCCCGACCCTTTAGTACCGGTTGGGGAACCGGTACTAAAGGAACATCCCGACTGGGACTACTGATCGACATTCTACTAGTGAGCGTGTGATGGATATGGTTATTTTCTTATCTTCATTGATGATTTGAGTAGATATAATGTATATTTACTTAATGAAACACAAGTCTGAATCGTTTGAAAAGTTCAAGCAGAATCAGAGTGAAGTTTGAGATCATCGTGATGAGGAGATAAAATTTCTACGATATGATCGTGGAGGTAATATGTGAGTTATGAGTTTGGTATACAACTTAAGACAATGTGAATCGTTGTTTCACAACTCACGCCACCTAGAACACCATAGTGTGATGGTGTGTCTGAACGTCATAGTCGTGCTATATTGGATATGGTGCGTACTATGATGTCTCTTATAGTTTTGCGACTATCATTTTGGGGTTATGCATTAGAGACAACTACATTCACTTTAAATAGGGCGCCATCTAAATCCATTGAGATGACACCATATGAATTATGGTTTGACAGAAACCTAAGCTGTCATTTCTTAATGCTTGGGGCTGTGATGCTTATGTGAAAAAGGTTTTCACCTAATGAGCTCGAACCCAAAGCGGACAAATGCATCTTCATCGAATACCCTATGTGAAAGAGTTTCTCTCGAAAGAATTGAGTGGGAGGAAGATAGAAATTAATTAGTTTGTTGAACCTTTGTTTCAACCAGAGAGTAGCGCAGCACAAAAAGTTGTTTCTGTGGAGCCTACGTTAGTTGAAGAGGAAGTTAATGATGATGATCATGAAGCTTCACATCAAGTTATCGAACCTCGTAGGTCGACAAGGACGCATATTTCTCCTAAGTGGTATGGCAACCCTGTCTTAGAGGTCATGTTGTTGGACAACGATGAGCCTACGAGCTATGAAGAAGCGATGATGGGCCTGGATTCCAACAAATGGCTAGGGGCCATGAAATCTGATAAAGGATCCATGTATGAAAACCAAGTATGGACTTTGGTAGACTTGCCCGTTGAATGGTAGGTCATTGAGTACAAATGGACCTTTAAGATGAAGACAGACGCTGATGGTGAATTTCACTATTTGTAAAGCTCGACTTGTCACAAAGAAGTTTCCGCCAGGTTCAAGGAGTTGACTACGATGAGTCCTTCTCACTCGTAGCGATGCTAAAAGTCTGTTGGAATTATGTTAGCAATTACTGCGTTTTTCAGTTATGAAATCTGGCAGATGGATGTCAAAACATAGTTTCCTTCCTTGAGGAAAGGTTGTATGAGATACAACCAGAAGGTTTTGTCAGTCCTAAGGATGTTGAAAGGTGTGAAGCTCCAGTGATCCTTCTATGGACTGGAGCAAGCATCTCAGAGTTGGAATATACGCTTTGATGAGGTGATCAAAGTTTTTGAGTCTATACAAAGTTTATGAGAAACTTGTATTTACAATAAAGTGAGTGGGAGCACTATAGAATTTTTGATAAGCATATGTGCTTGACATATTATTCATCGAAAATTATGTAGGATTTCTGGAAAGCATAAATGATTGTTTGAAAAGAGTTTTTCAAAGGAAGACCTAGATAAAGCTACCTAATTATTGAGCATCAAGATCTATAGAGATAGATCAAGATGCTTGATGAGACTTTCAATGAGTACATACCTTGACAAGATTTTGAAACAGCTCAAAATGGATCAGTCAGAGAAAGAGTTCTTGCCTGATTTGTAAGGTGTGAAGTTGAGTAAGACTCAAAGCTCGACCATGGTAGAAGAAAGAGAAAGGACGAAGGTCGTCACCTATGCTTTAGCCATAGGCTCTATATAGTATGCCATGTTGTGTACCGCACCTGTGTGTGCCTTGCCATGAGTCCGTCAAGGGGTACTAGAGTGATCCAGGGATGGATCACTAGAGAGCGGTCAAGTTTATCCTTAGTAACTAAAATACTAAGGAAATGTTTCTTGATTATGGAGGTGATAAAGAGTTCTTCGTAAGGAGTTACGTTGATGCAAGCTTTAACACTAATCCGGATGACTCTTAGTAGCAATCCAGATACGTATAGTGGAGCAGCCATTTGGAATAGCTCCAAGTGTTGTGTGGTAGCAGTGTCTACAGTATGACATAGAGATTCGTAAAGTAGACACACTAAGCATCACACACCCGTTGACTAAAAGACCTCTCTCACATGCAAAGCATGATCGAGCCCCGGAACTCATTGGGTGTTAGATTCATAACAATGCGAATCACATGGTGATGTGAACTAGATTATTAACTCTAGTGCAAGTGGGAGACTGATGGAAATATGTCCTAGAAGCAATAATAAATTGGTTATTATCATATTTCCTTGTTCATGATAATCGTTTATTATCCATGCTATAATTGTATTGATCGGAAACTCAGATACATGTGTGGATACATAGACAACACCATGTCCCTAGTATGCCTCTAATAAACTAGCTCGTTGACCAAAGATGGCTATGGTTTCCTAGTCATGGACATGAGATTTCATTTGATAACGGGATCACATCATTAGGAGAATGATGTGATGGACAAGACCCAAACCGTAAACGTAGCATATGATCGTGTCCGTTTATTGCTACAGTTTTTGGCATGTCAAGTATATGCTCCTATGACCATGAGATCATGCAACTCACTGACAACCGAAGGAGTACCACTTTGGTGTACCTTGTATGTATCAAATGTTGCAACGTAACTGGGTGACTATAAAGGTGCTCTACAGGTATCTCCGAGGGTGTCTGTTGGGTTGGCGTGGATCAAGACTGGGATTTGTTACTCCGTGTGACGGAGAGGTATCTCAAGGCCCACTCGGTAATACCACAGCACTATAAGACTTGCAAGCAATGTGACTAAAGAGTTACCCACGAGATCTTGTATTATGGAACGAGTAAAGAGACTTGCCGGTAATGAGATTGAACTAGGTATATAGATACCGACGATCGAATCTCGGGCAAGTAACATACCGAAGAACAAAGGGAACATCATACGGGATTAATTGAATCCTTGACATAGAGGTTCAAACGATAAAGATCTTCGAAGAATATCTAGGAACCACTATGGGCATCAAGGGCCTGCTATTTTTTATTGACCGTAGAGGTGTCTCGGTCATGTCTACATAGTTCTCGAACCCGTTGGGTCTACACACTTAAGGTTCGGTGACGTTTCGGTAGTATAGAGTTATGTATGGTGGTGATCGATGGGTGTTCGTAGTCCCGGATGAGATCCTGGAAGTCACGAGGAGCTCCAGAATGGTCCGGAGGTAAAGATTGATATATAGGAAGTCCTGTTTTGGTCACCGGAAAAGTTTTGGGCTCATCGGTAGTGTACCGGGAGTGCCGGGAGGGGTACCGGGGACCATCGGGAGGGGTGTCTCGACCCAAAGGGCCTCATGGGCTGTGGGAGGATTCAAACCAGCCCCTTGTGGGCTGAACTAAGCCACCACTAAGGCCCATGTTGCTAGGGGTGGGAAAACCCCAAAAGATGGAGAGGTGGAAAGAGTTTATAAGTGGAAAGGAGGAATCCTACTCCTAATAGGATTGGAGTAGTACTCCTCCACCTCCAATTTCGACCAAACCTTGAGGGTTTGAGGCTGCCTCCTCCCCTCCCTCCCTCCTATATATAATAGAGGATTTAGAGGGAAGAGCTAACCCTAATTGCCATGTGTTGCCCTCTTCTTCCTCTAGATCCGTTTCTCCTCTAGATTAGTTATGTGGTGCTTACGCAAAGCTCTCCAGGATTAGTTCACCACCACTGCCACCATGCCGTTGTGCTGATGGAGAACTCATCTACCTATCTTCTCCCTCTTGCTGGATCAAGAAGGCGAAGATCTTCATCGAGTTGTACGTGTGCTGAACGCGGAGGCACCGCCCGTTGGGCGCTAGATCGGAAGGACCGTGATCAAGATCGCGAGACAATTCTTGATTGGATTGCGGGACGGATCGTGATTGGATCGCAGGACGGATCGTGATGGGATCGCGGGACGCTCGGCGATTTGGATCGCAAAGACGTTCGACTACATCAACCTCATTTCTTAATGCTTCCCGCTTAGCGATCTACAAGGGTATGTAGATCCACTCTCCCTCTCGTAGATGCTCATCACCATGGACAGATCTTGCGTGTGCGTAGGAATTTTCTTGTTTCCCATGCAATGTTCCCCAACAGCATGTCATGAAAAACTAAATGGTGGAAATTGCATGGCAATATATCTCGAAATGGCTATGGAAATGCCATAATAGGTAGGTATGGTGGCTGTTTTGAGGAAAATATATGGTGGCTGTTTTGAGGAAGGAGGGTTTGATGTACCGGTGAAAGTTGCACGGTACTAGAGAGGCTAGCAGAGGTGGAAGGGTGAGAGTGCGTATAATCCATGGACTGAACATTAGTCATAAAGAACTCACATACTTATTCAAAATTCTATTAGTTGTCAAACAAAGCATTAGACGCATGCTACTAGGGGAGAGGTTGGTAGGAGTTAACTATCGTGTGCTCCCGACCCTCACACAAAGGTTGACAATCATTAAACAAATCATGTTCTGACTTTGTTACATGACGGTTCACCATACGTGCATGCTACGGGAATCACAAACTTTAACACAAGTATCTCTTCCAATTCACAACTACTCGCTAGGATGAATCTCATATTACCATCTCCATTATCTCAAAACTATATGCAAGGAATCAAACTTCTCATAGTATTCAATGCACTTAATATGAAAGTTTTTACTATATCCCTCTTGGATGCCCATTATATTAGGACTAAATTCATAACCTAAACAAATTACCATGCTGTTTTAAGAAACTCTCAAAATAATATAAGTGAGGAACGAGAGTTCTATAATTTCTGTAAAATATAACACCACCATGCTCTAAAAAGATATAACTGAAGCACTAGAGCAACATTGCCTAGCTCAAAAGATATAAGTGAAGCACATAGAGTATTCTAATAAATTCATGATTCAGCGTGTCTCCCTCAAAATATGTGTGCAGAAAGGACGATTGTGGCAAACTAAAAAGCAAAGATTCATATCATACAAGACACTACAAGCAAAACACATATCATGTGGTGAATAAAAATATAGCCTCAAGTAAATTTACCGATGGATTGAGGACAAAAGAGGGGATGCCTTATGAGGCATCCCCAAGCTTAGGATATTTGGTACCCTTGAATATGTCTTGGTGTGCCTTGGGAATCCCCAAGCTTAGGCTCTTGCCACTCTTTATTCCATAGTCCATCAAATCTTCACCCAAAACATGAAAACTTCACAACACAAAACTCAACAGAAAACTCATGAGATCCATTAGTATAAGAAAAATAAATCACCACTTTAGGTGCTGTTTTGAACTCATTCTTTATTTATATTTGTGTAATACCTATTGTATTCTAACTTATCCATGGTTCATACACCCTGATACGACCCATAGATACATCAAAATAAGCAAACAACACAAAGAAAACAGAATCTGTCAAAAAACGAACAGTATGTATCAATCTGCAGACTTCAAATACTTATGAAACTATAAAAATTCTGATAACTTAGGACAATCAGGGAAATTTTCATATCAATCTTGTGTAAAAAATTCAGATCAATTCTAAGCTCTGAAAATTTTAGAACATTCCTGGACTGAGCGCAAAAGTTTCTGTTTTTCAGCAAGATCAAATCAACAACTACCATAGATCACCCCAAAGGTTTTACTTGGCTCAAACACTAATTAAAACACCAAAACACAATTACTACAGAAGTAATAATGTGAAAACACGCCAAAACAGAAATAAAAAAATAGAAAACAAAAATAAAATTGGCTTGCCTCCCAACAAGGGCTATTATTTAACGCCCCTAGCTAGGCAAAACACAATAGATCTAGGTATTGTCATCTTTGGTATGTAATCAAAAAGTAGATCTCATAATAGATTCATAAGGCAATCTTATTTTCTTTCTAGGAAATTGTTCCATGCCTTTCCTTAATGGATATTGTAATCTAATATTTCCTTCTTTCATGTCAATTATTGCATCAATCATTCTAAGGAAAGGTCTACCAAGAATAATAGGACATGTAGGATTGCATTCTATATCAAGAACAATGAAATCTATGGGCACATAATTCATATTTGCAACAATAGGAACATCATGAATCACATGGCAAGTATATTTAAGTCTAACCCACTTCCTATGCCTAGGGATTTTGTGAGCAAACAAATTATGGGAACAAAAATCAACTACCATAGGAAGGCAAAACAAGCATAACTTCCAAACTTTGAACACATAGAGAGGAAACTTGATATTATTGCAATATGTAAAAGCATATGTTCATCTCTCATAGTAATTTTCAGTAACATGATGAAGGAATCTCACAATATAAGTATCACACAAAACACAAAGCACATGGCAACACAAGCAAACATAGTAAACAAGATATTTGAAGAGAAAAAGGCAAACGAAAAAGAGATGGCGAATAAAACGGCAAATTTTTGAAGTGGGGGAGAGGAAAATGAGAGGAAATGGCAAATAATGTAAATGCAAGAGATGAGTTTGTGATGGGTACTTGGTAGGATTGATGTAGATCTCCCCGGCAACGGCGCCAGAAATCCTTCTTGCTACTTCTCGAGCATGCGTTGGTTTCCGTGAAGAGGAACGGATGATGCAGCAAAGTAGATAAGTATTTCCCTCAGTTGTTGAGAACCAAGGTATCAATACAGTAGGACATACAAGCAAGTCCCCAATATATGTACCTACACAAAGAATCAAACTCTTGCACCCAACGCTATAAAGGGGTTGTCAATCCCTTCACGGTTACTTGCAAGGATGAGATATGATAGAGATAGATTGCTTGAACGGAAAGTAAAACAAAAGGTAAAAATAATGCAGCAAAATATGTTTGGTAATTTTGGTTTTAGATCTGAAAGTATAAGATGGAAAATAGACCCATGGGCCATAGGTTTCACTAGAGGCTTCTCTCACGATGGAAAGTATTACGGTGGGTGAACAAATTAATATCGAGCAATTCATAGAAAAGTGAATAATTATGAAGATATCAAAGGCAATGATTATGCATATAGGCATCACGTCTATGTCAAGTAGATCAAAACGATTCTGCATCTACTACTATTACTCCACACATCGACCGACTCCTGCCTGCATCTAGAGTATTAAGTGATGTAGAAGGATAAACTCAAGCAATATGATAAAAAAAACCATCTTGTTATCCTTGATGGCAAAAATACAATACGTGCCTCGCTACCCCTACTTTGTCACTGGGTGAGGACACCGCAAGATTGAATCCAAAACTAAGCACTTCTCCCATTGCAAGAATTACCAATCTAGTTGGCCAAACCAAACCAATAAATCGAAGAGACTTGCAAAGATATGATGTCATGCATATAAGAATTCAGAAAAGACTCAAATAATATTCATGGATAATCTGAACATCAACCCAAAATTCATCGGATCTCGACAAACACATCGTAGAAGAGTACTACATCAGATAAATCTCCATGAAAAACATGGTATTGAAGAGCAAAGAGAGAGAAGAAGCCATCTACCTACTAGCTATGGACCCAAAGGTCTATGGTGAACTACTCATGCATCATCGGAGGGGCAATGGAGTTGATGTAGATGCCCTCCATGATCGAATCCCCCTCCAGCAGATTACCGAAAAAGGATCCAAGATTGGATCTCTTGGGAATGGAGGCATCTGCCGGCGGAAAAGTGTTTTCGTGGCTCTCTCTGATATACACGGAATATTTGGAAATTTATAGGCCGAAGATTAGGGTTAGGAGGGACGTCCTGGGCCCACAATCCTACAAGGCGCGCCCTACCCTCCTGGGCGTGCCCCTAGGGCTTGTGGCCCCACGGTGGATCTCCTGCCTTGGTCTCCAAGCTTGTTGGTTTCCTTCCGGTCCAGAAAAATCATTCCAAATGTTTTATTCCGTTTGGACTCCATTTAGTATTCCTTATCTGCAATTCTCAAAAACAAGGAAAAAACAGAAACTCGCACTAGGCTCTAGATTAATAGGTTAGTCCCAAAAATAATATAAAATAGCATATTAATGCATATAAAACATCCAAAATAGATAATATAATAGCATAGAACAATCAAAAATTATAGATACGTTGGAGACGTATCAGTAAGCATAAGTCTTCATACCCATGCATATTTTTATTATAAGTCTTCTTAGTGTCAGTTTAATTTATGATCCGGTCAAAAACTGGAACTTAATCCTCCAGCAAAAGCTTGTTTGAAACCCTAACTTGAAGGGCATCTTCCTCTCGTGGGTTCGGTAACTCAGGGTCACCTCTAGGGAAATGGGGGAGAATCCTTATTGCTCCATTTATGGATAACTAAAAGAAATAATCACCTACTCCGCTCATAAAGGTCTCACATGTCCATCGACATGGTCGAATATCAGCTCTTCAAGGAACATTGTATCTTGGTTCATGGATGTTGGTTCTTTTTGTACCGTGAATTGAGGAACCCCTAGAAAATAATCTCTTCATCCTCTACATTTTCTTGAAAAATACTAGGAAATCATAATAAGTGAACAAAACTCAATATAATGGGTAGCAACTACACCCACAAGCTTCTGGAGGTTAAACCACGCATCAAAACTACTTAGAACCAAACAAATTTGGTATGCAAGCTCGTTTTCATGCTCACCTAGCAAAATAAGCAAGGTATAAACCACTAGAGGAAAAACTAATTGGACCAATGGAGGATTCACATACCAAGCATCAGTCCCTTCTATTTTTTTGAAATGGAGCTCCGAGCAAAGAGGTCAATTTTTTTCCGTAGAATAGTAATCACACGAGTTGGGGAGCAAGGAGAAAAATTTCTGGAGGAAGAAGACGGCAGGGGCCACTGAAACTAAGTGAATGGGTGCATGTGTCCCCCACATGGACACGTGGTGCGGCCTGGGGGTGATCATGCCCCCTGTCCATGTGGATGTCTCGTGCACCCTCCCTAAGGTGTTTTTAGTGCTAAAAATGTTAATATTGAGAAAAGGTTCATTTTAAATTTATAGGGCATACTAAGAACTTTTATTTTTGCACATTTTAATTGTGTAGAAAACTAAGAAAACAGGCAAGGCCATTCTCAAAAAATGCGTACTAATAAAACTAATTCAAACAAGGAGTACAGTTAAAGAAAATTGTGCTTACGGAATTCATCGACCATCTGCATTTTTAAAATAATCCATTAATAAGGTTGATCAAGTCTTATTAATGAACTACTTTTGAGAAACATAAAAATCAAAGACTTTTTTAAAACATTATGTTACCTCAATTTGAATAGGCATGGTTCCAATCATAATAGTTTGATATTTATTTTCAACAATCGAAATAGGGAATTTGAAGTCTCTAATAGTATTACTCATATGGAGTTGAAACTGTTTCTTTTATTTGTCTTTCTCAGAAAATAGATTGTATGCTCATTGCCATTAACATGAAAAGTGACATCGCTTTTTATTACAATTAACAACAACCCCTAGAGTGTTAAGAAAGGTTCTTATCAAGATAACAGACATATTATCATCCTCGGGCATATCAAGTATAACAAAGTCCATCAAGATCATAATATTTGCAACCTCAATAGGAACATCCTCACAAACACCAACAAGAATGTATATCAGTATGCTTATCAACCATTTTCAAATATAGTTCAGTAGGTATCAATTTATTCAAGTCAAGTCTTTCATAGGGAGAGAGGGGCATAACACTAACACCAGCTCCCAAATCACATAAAGCAGTTTTAAGATTGTTGTTTTTAATAGAGCAAGGTATAGTAGGTATCCCTCGATCTCCTAGCTTTACAGGAAATTTTCCTTTAAAGAATAACAGATATTTTAGTTTCAGTTTTTTTTATTTTATAGTAACAATATCTTTCATATACTTAGCATAAAGAGGCATCTTAATAGCATCAGTCAAAGGAACTTGCAGAAATAAAGATCTAAGAAATTCAACAAAATGATTGAAAGCTTCCACATCCTTAGATTTTAGTGTATTACATAGAAAAGTCATGTGTTTTGTACCCATGGCTATCTCTCTACCTTGCTTCCTAGCGACAAAATCTCTTTTATCATATATTTTATTTTTTGGAGGTGGGTCATCAAACTCAACTTTAGGTTCAACTTCTACCTCCTTTTCAGGTTCATTATCATCATTAGGTGGATCATCATTATCAATATTTTTATCATCATTAGCATTAGCATTATCACTGGATTCATGCTCTTCACCATCTTGAGTTCAGCATCAGAAACAGAAACATTATTACGTTTGTCACTAGGTTTTTCTATTACCAGTTCACTAAAATCATGTAAAGTTTTATTCTTACACTACATTTTCTTCTTCTTAGGTGAACTAGGTGCACTATCATTAACCCTCTAAGAATCTTGTTCAATTATTTTAGAATGACCTTTAGGATACAAAGGATCATAACTTTACCTCCTCTAGTTCCTACTCCATAAGCATATTAATTATGTTGTTTAAGTATATCTCTAAACAAATCTTGTTGTGATCTAGTAAATTGTTGATGTCTAATACACAACTTTATTCTTGTAGACTTTTTTGGGCCTCCAAGCGCAGATTTTTGTAGGACAATAGCAAATTTACCTCAAGTGGATGACCTAAGGTTTATCAATCTGCGAGAGGTGTAGGATGAAGATGGTATTTGTCAAACAACCCTGCAATCAAACCCAACAAATCTCTTGTGTCCCCAACACACCCAATACAATAGAAAATTCTATAGCTGCGCTAGTTCAGTGAAGAGATGGTGATACAAGTGTAGTATGGATAGTAGATATAGGTTTTTGTAATCTAAAATGATAAAAATAGTAACATCACAATTGATAAAAGTGAGCACAAACGGTATTGCAATGCTTGTAAACAAGGCCTAGGGTTCATACTTTCACTAGTGCAATCTCTCAACAATGTTAACATAAGCGAATCATATATCAATCCTTTAATGTGTGATAAATATTCACTCCAATATCAATAGCGAAGAACATAAGAAGAAATTTTTGTAGGTAGCAAACTACCTCAAAGTTATTGTCCTGATCAATCCATATAGACTTTCCTATAAGCTTCACAAACAACCCTAGAGTATGTACTACAATAGCACCATATGATACACATCAATCAAGTCTAATGTCACCTAGATACTCCAATGTCACCGTAAGTATCCTTGAGTTAATTATTCGATATGCATCTTTATAATATTCAATCCAACACAAAGAACTTCAAAGAGTTTCCCCAAAGTTTCTATCAGAGAAAGTAGGATGAAAACATGTGTCAACCTATGTGCTTAGATTACCTCAATGTCACTCTGGGAATACGCAAGTTGATTACCAAAACATACATCAAGTGACTCAATAGAATATCCCATGTCACCAAGGGTATCCACATGCAAGACATATATCAAGTGATCTCAAATCCTCGTATATTCAATCCGATAATAATGCAACCTCAAAGGGTGAGACTCAATTCATCGCAACAAAGGGAAGAACACCATATGATTCCACTACATTAACAAGGCTCATGGTACATCAAGCTCGTGCCCTATCAAGATCATGAGAGAGGTAGAGAGAGATCATAGACATTGCTACTGGTACATGCCCTCAACCCCGGGGTGAACTACTATATCCTCGTCAAGGAGAACGCCGGGATGATGAAGATGGCCTCGAGTGATGATTTTCCACTCCGACAGGGCATCGAATAAGGGCTTCGGATGAGATTTGCAGCAATGGTGTAAAAGTTCTAGGTTTATGGAGCTTTCTCAATTTCTAGGAATTTTCAGCGTTAGAATCATGCCAATCGGAGTTATGAGGGGCCCACAAGTTCATATGGCACTCCCTACCCCCAGGGCACGCGGGGTGAGCTTGTGGCCTCCTCGTTGGTCTTCTGGTCCTTGCTCGAAGCTTTGGGGATCTCTTATGTTCCAAAAAAACACCGTAAATTTTTATCATGTTTGGACTTTGTTTGGTATGGTTTTCTGCGAAACAAAAAATATCCAAAAAGAAAAATTGGCACTAGCAATAGGTTAATAGGTTAGTTCCCATAAATCATATACAAGTGCACCAAAACCATATAAAATCATGGTAAACATGGCATGAGTACTTCATAAATTATCGATACATTGGAGACATATAAACATCCCCAAGCTTAATTCCTACTCGTCCTTGAGTAGGTAAATGATAAAGAAACACTTTATGAAGTGTGAATGCTAGCATAGTGTATAAGTTTGATCCAAGATAATTTCAATCAATTTTCCTAGCATCATAAACAAAAAATCTTTCTCATAAAACTCATCATGATAAAGTAGCAATCAATTCACATGATATGGTTTAAAGTATGCATTCTCTTGAAACTTAACAACCTATGTTCTTAGTCACCAAACAATTAAAAATCATATTTTTCAGAGAAGTCTAAGGAAGAGTTGCACATACTCAATTGTCATATAGTTTTCTATGGTTGCTGGTACTCAAAGCATATTTTTAGAACAATCAACAACACAGAGGAATGTAGGGGCTTAATATTTCGTCTCCCAACTTACTTCTCATCGAGATAATTGTCAACAATAATAACTCATGATCAAATATATTTGACTGGATATATATGTGCCTGCATCCTTCCCCACCACATGATGCTTACCAAGTAGAGAGTAATTGAGGTTGACATAAGAGGTTGACTCAACAAAAATAAAATTACAAGAAAAGTAAAATATATGCCCTTCGCAGAGGGAATGAGAGATTTGCTTATGTGCGAGAGCTCATTGCTTAAAATAAATATGAATATATTTTGGGTGGTGTGACTTTCCTGTCAACTTCATAACAAAGGATTTCCATATCTTCTAGGCTAAACACATTACTGGCGGTTCCCAATCAGAAATGAAATTTTTACTCCCCCTCCACCATACAAACACATTCCATGGCTAGCCGAATCCTCAGGCGCCCTCCAAACGATCAACTTTCTAGGTGAAGTTTTTTTTGTTCATTTTCTTGTATTAAGCAGGACTGGACATACTTTTAACCAGCCTTCATCGGAGTTGATGACTAAATAAACATTCGGCGGTGAGTAGAACACACTTAGCATGGAAGATACTGACCGCCCCCATCGGTCCATGAGTGGTACGAGCACAAAGAACCGATGTTTATTTTAAGATTTTAGAGATGGAACATGCAAATTTACTTGGAATGGCAGTGAAATACCATATATAGGTAGGTATGATGGACTCTCATGAGAAAAAGCTGGGTTTAAGGGTTTTTGGATGCACAACTAGTATCTCTACTTAGTACGAAGTTTTTACCTACCAAAAGGTTATGAGCAAGCACCACATGTTGAAGGATCCATAACAATATACCTTGTATGCACACATACCCAAACATAAACCATTACGTTGTCTTCCTTGTCCAACATCAACTAATTGATCAAGTTTGAAAATAATTAATGGGTATTCGGAATCACAAAAGATGTCCAAGTTAATATATTTTTATGTGAAATTTCTCTTTCTTACACTAATCTTTCGTGAATTTCTTGTATGGCCAATATTGTGATTGTCATACTTCAATAGATTTTACTTTCTAAGACCATTGTGAAACTACTACTAAGCATATGGAACATGGATAATTTCAGATTTATGATATCCAATTTATTCACAACTTACTCTTAGGATATAAGTGAAGCAGAAGAGTGAATGACAAACTTTTATCAAAAGATATAAGTAAAGATCACATAGCAGTTAAACAATTAAGTAGTAATGTGAAGACTCTTTTCTAAATAAAGATTTCAGATGTAAGAATTATTTGAGTCTTGACCAGTCACTATTTGCGAGCTCTCAGATTTGACAATCCCTATAGATGCTCTAAGGGCGTGTTTAATTGCCTGCATTAGGCCCAACCAGGTTCAATGTATGCAACATATTTGTAGCATCGGGCTATTTAGTTGTCTGCATACACTGTTCAGCCTGCATGGTACGCTTCTTAAAGCAGCTCTAGGCCTAACTCACTGGAAACTTCAAAATCGGCAGTTTCCAGTGAGCCAGGCCTGGTCTGTGCTTTGTAGTGCACGTGGGTGGTGTTGGAAATATGCCCTAGAGGCAATAATAAATTAGTTATTATCATATTTCCTTGTTCATGATAATCGTTTATTATCCATGTTATAATTGTATTGATCGGAGACTTAGATGCATGTGTGGATACATAGACAAAACCATGTCCCTAATATGCCTCTAATAGACTAGCTCGTCGATCAAAAGATGGTTAAGGTTTCCTAGCCATGGACATGAGATGTCATTTGATAACGGGGTCACATCATTAGGAGAATGATGTGATGGACAAGACCCAAACTGCAAACGTAGCATATGATCGTGTCAGTTTATTGCTACTGTTTTCCGCATGTCAAGTATGTGTTCCTATGACCATGAGATCATGCAACTCACATATATCGGAGGAGTGCCTTGTGTGTATCAAACGTTGCAACGTAACTGGGTGACTATAAAGGTGCTCTACAGGTATCTCCGATGGTGTCTGTTGAGTTGGCATGGATCGAGACTGGGATTTGTTACTCCGTGTGATGGAGAGGTATCTCGGGGCCCACTCGGTAATGCAACATCACAATAAGCCTTGCAAGCAATGTGACTAATTGTTAGTTGCTGGATCTTGTATTACGGAATGAGTAAAGATACTTTTCGGTAACGAGGTTGAACTAGGTATGGAGATACCGACGATCGAATCTCGGGCAAGTAACATACCGAAGAACAAAGGGAACGTTATACGGGATTAACTGAATCCTTGACATAGAGGTTCGACCGATAAAGATCTTCGTAGAATATGTAGGAACCAATGTGGACGTCCAAATCCCGCCATTGGTTATTGACCGTAGAGGTGTCTCGGTCATGTCTACATAGTTCTCGAACCCACAGGGTCTGCACACTTAAGGTTCGGTGACGTTTCGGTAGTGTAGAGTTATGTATGGTGGTGACCGAAGTTTGTTCGGAGTCCCAGATGAGATCCCGGACATCACGAGGAGCTCCGGAATGGTCCAGAGGTAAAGATTAATATATAGGAAGTCCCAGTTTGGTTTTCGGAAAAGTTTCGGGCTCATCGGTAGTGTACCGGGAGTGCCGGTAGTGTACCGAGAGGCCTCCGGGAGGGGTATTTCGACCCCAAGAGGTCCATGGGCTGTGGGAGAATAATAACCAGCCCTTAGTGGGCTGGGAAAACAGCCACAAAGGCCCATGGCGCAGGAGAGAAAGTCCTAAAGCAAAAAGTGGAAAATCAGCCAATAGGAGGCAATCCTACTCCAACTAGGATTGGAGGTGAAGTAGGATTGCTTCCCACCTCCTATTTCGGCCGACCCAAAGGCCTTGGCTGCCTCTCCTCTCCTCTCCTCCTATATATACTAGTGGATTGGGTGGTTTTTGGACAGAATTTCCGGCCACGTGCTACCCGTTCCACCGGTGCATAGTTTCTCCTCTAGATCGTAGTTCCGCAGTGCTTAGGCGAAGCCCTGCCGGAATCACTCCACCACCATCACCGGAGCGCCGTCACGCTGCCGGTGAACTCTCTCTCCTCTCCACCTCCTCTTGCTGGATCAAGACGGTGGAGATCGTCATCAAGCTGCACGTGTGCTGAACGCGGAGGTGCCGTCCGTTCGGCGCTAGATCGGAAGGACCATGATCGAGATCGCGAGACGGTTCGTGATGAGATCGCGGAACGGATCGTGATGAGTTCACGGGACAAATCGTGATCAAGATCGTGATACGGATCGTGATGAGATCGCGGGGCGGATCGTGATGAGTTCACGGGACGGATCGTGATTGGATCGCGGGACGGATCGTGATGAGATCGCGGGACGCTCGGCGATTTGGATCACGAAGATGTTCGACTACACCAACCGCGTTTATTAACGCTTCCCGCTTAGCGATCTACAAGGGTATGTAGATCCACTCTCCCTCTCGTAGATGCTCATCACCATGGATAGGTTTGCGTGTGCGTAGGAAATTTTTTGTTTCCCATGCGACGTTCCCCAACAGGTGGCTCGTAGGGAACGTGATTACACTTAATCACGTCTTCCCCTCGTCCTCTTCCTCCTTCTTCTCATGGCCACACTGTCTAACCTACCTCACTTTCTAGTCCATGAACCACTCCTCCTCTGCCTCGCCGACCATCAAACTCACCCCCGTGCATGTCGGATCTGGCCTCTAGGCCTATCTTGCCGCCGCGGCTGCAATGCTCGCTACGTGCGAGCTGGCCAAGGTGCCCGTCGCCGCCGAGCTACAACGCCTGGGTGCTGCTCCTCAAGGCGCATCGCGCAGCAGGGAAGCTCATGTGGGCCGCCACTGCCTCGCTCTCCATGGTGGCCACCGCGTGAAGGCAGATGGTGGTGGTGAGGGAGTCCTGGACTAGGGGTCCCAGCGGAGGTGTGCTACTTAGTGGGCCAGACCGGGGGCATCAAGGAGAAGGGCTTCAGAGGCTTTGAGACGAGGCTTGTGCATCCTGGATTCTGCCTAAGACTTGACGTGCGCTCCAAGGAAGGAAGATTACGTTCAGCGTGTAATGCATAGATGGTAACCGACATTCATGTAACTCTAGATACCCCCGGTACCCTCGGTACCTATATAAACCAGAGGGTTTAGCCTGTAGAACACAGACATACGCAACATCATAACCCCTATGGTTTAGTCCACAAATTGACAATTTCGACGTAGATCAATTGTGTAATCTCTACAATATCAATACCAAAAAACATGACGTAAGGATTTTACCTCCATCAAGAGGCTCAAACCTGTGTAAAATCCTCGTGTTCTTCATGTCTTGTTGCCATCTGTCGGATCTCACAGCTCGGGCCCTCATACCCAAGATCTTTCGATTTTGACACCGACAAATGGGCCGGACCGACTCTTACGCCGACGCTGACGTGACACGTGGGAAGATCCCCACACTGCCAACCAGATTCTATGGCTTCCTCCGCGCCTTCCTACTCCTTTCCATGCTCCTCCTCGCCGCCGACGTTGCGGCGCACGCTCACATCGCCGCGCTTCCCGTCCTGGTGACATTCGCCCGTTCCTACCGCATACACCTCATGCGAGGACGGCAACAGCGATGGCAGAGCGCGTGCTCATAGTGGCGGCCACACAGAGCGCGGTGGAGTCAGAAGGGGAGGTCACCAGGAGCTCAGGGGCAGCTCAATGGCGTTTGGTGGTCGAGATGGTGGAGATCCGACGAGGGCGCGACGGCAGTCGAAGGAGGAAGGCGGGATCGATCTGACGGCGAGGGGCTCCTCGTCTCGAACTTGAGGGCGGAGACAACGTGGAGGAGCGCGGCGGAGCTCCTGGACATGGTAGTGCGGCTCGGGATGGCTCCTAGCACGGCAAGGCGGCGCGGGCGCGGGTGCTGCAAGGGCGGACGTGGGCGAGGCAGGCCCGCAGCAAGGCATGCACCCCTGCCTCAACAGCAGACAGCAAGGCTCGCGGCGATGTGTTCGTGGCTGGTCGCCATGCGGTGCCAAATTGGGTGGTCCGGCTCCCTGCACTTCGCCGACACCCCCGATGACTGTAAGTTTAGCTATGCCAATACGTTTTGTGCTCACTCGGGAAGAGCGTTGGCGTCGTCCGCGGAAGAAGCGCACGGCGAGGTTGGAGGTACTCCAGCGCGTGCGGGGAGGCGGATGTGTCTCCGACGGAGAAGGCCGCCATGCTGGCCGAGGTGCTCTGATTTAAGCATAGTCGTTAATTTCTAATCACCATGCGAGTCAGGCAATCAAATATCAAATGAAAATTGCTTCACGGTGACAAAGACATCACATACATGCAACCAAACAACTTACAACATGAGTGGAACAAGCAGCTCATTAACAATTTATTCCATAGCTTTGATGCTGAAGAAATATGCAAGATCAAGCTCCACCAAACCCCACCGGAAGACATTCTGGCATGGAATTATGAAAAGAACGGTATCTTCACGGTCAGGAGTGCATATCAGCTTGGAGTCTCTCTGTGAGGCGATCAAAACGTGGGATCCTTGGAAAACCCAAGTAAAGGCAACGAGCACTTATGAAATTTAGTCTAGAAAGCTAATGTTCCACATAAGATTCATATATTCATCTGGAGGGCGGCCACGGACTCATTTCCTACAAAGAAAAACAAACACAATAGAACGCTTGAGCTTGATGGTACCTGCAATATCTGCGGAATGGCTCTTGAAAATGCTTACCATGCTACTATTATATGTACAAAACAGAGAGCACTTTGGGAGGAAATGAGAAGAGTTTGGAAACTACCTAAAGGTAAACAGTTCTTGTAGTTCTCGCCTGATTGGCTTTTGCAAAACCTGAGCTTGTGCTCAGGTGACATGAGGAAAAAGTTCATGCTAGTTCTGTGGAGGGCCTGGTATCTAAGAGACGTTGTCATTTATAACAAAGACAAAGCTACTATTCGGGATTCTGTGATTTTTTTGACAAGTTATCGGGAGTGTCTATCTGCCCCAAACCTGGTTGCAAATGACGTCAAAGGAAAAGAGAAAATGTACAATGTTCAAATACAGCATACCAACCTCCCTCGCCATGCTGTTCGGTGCAAAAAACCTTCTGAAAATCACATTAAAATCAACGTCGACGCCTTATTCATTCGAGCTTCGGGATTAGCTGCGCTTGGAGCTATTGGAAGGGACTGTTCGGATGAGGTGGTCTTCTCAACGGGCTGTTGTTTTCATGGATGCACCGATATTGAGGAAGCTGAAGCTCAGGCCCTACTGTTTGGCCTCAGCCAGGCACACAGGTTAGCTCTTAACCATGTGTGTTTGGAATTGGAAACTGATTGCTCAGCTGTTGTTGCGGCTATGAATGACAACAACATTAATAGAGCCAGATGGTGAGATTGCTACTTGCGAACAAAGAAGATGATCAAGGAATTGGATTCTTGCAGCGTATCCAAAACATACAAAGAATGCAATGTGGCCGCACATGAGCTTGCATCCTTTGCCAGAGTTCATGGAGACTTTTTTATTATAGCTGATGTGCCACAGGAATTGATGCATGTAATCTTCTCTGATTGTAACCCAGGTTAAGTCTATAATGAGTAAATCATTTATTCTCAAGAAAAAAACTAACAACATGTAATAAACTAGCGCATGCTCTACCGGCATACGGTGCAAAACAGTTGATTGCCCGGCAAGTTTGGGCCGATGACTTGCCTGACAAAGTAAACGTTCGGATGGCCAGCGTTTTGGCTGCGCCAGTGTGATTTATGGAATCTGGGTGTTCCATTTCAAAAAAAAAAAAAAAAACTTACAACATCGTATTTTGCCTCGTTTTCTCAAAACCCGAGCCTGGCTGGTTTTCATCCTCTCAGCCAGGCCGAGCCGAGAATCGTAACCAAACACGCCCTAAGTCTTCCTCTGACCGCTGTCATGGCGTCCAAGGTGCTTCCTCGGGAGTGCCTCCCCCGGCGCAGTCCCAGCGGTGGCTTCGAGCCGATTACGGTCTACGTCCGTGTCGACGAGGAGGGGAACTATCGCCCGAGGTACATCTCCGCCAAAGTTGGGCCAGCGTTCCGAGATCTCCAGGATCTTAAAGACGCAGCCCGTGCATTCTACACCGATGTCTACATCGCCCATCGCCGCCGAAAGAGGCCTCGGGCTCCGCCGCCGTCCTCAACGTGTGTACCTCTCCCTCTCCCTCTCGAATCTTCTATTCCAGTTTTTCATTTCACTGATCGATCGATGGAAATTCTGATTGCTTTTCCAGCGACGACAGATTCCAGTTCGAGTTCGTGGTGGATAGGCCTACACCACCCACGGAAACTGCACATGTGTCGTCCCTGAAGGCCAGTACAACATTGGAGGGGAAATCGTCCGGCGCTGAAGCCATTTCCTCATCTTCCAACAGTGTTGTGGCGGTGGATGGGAAGCCTACACATCCCGGCGAACCTGCAGAGGTGTCGTCCCTCAAGGAGACGCTCAAGGCTACAACATTGGAGGAGAAATCGTCCGGCACGGGAGCCGCCGTTTCCTCTTCTTCCGACACTGTTATGGCCTCACCACAATCAGGGAACTGCCTTGCCTCACCTTCTGGGCGAGGCATTTGGCAACGAGAACGACGTGACTGGGGCTTCGGATATTACATCAGGGTTGATCTTGGGGGATATTTCCACACGTATCCTGATGCAGGCGGGCCGTTTCAGAGCTTAGAGGAAGTTGACAAGGCTATGGATCACTATTTTGATGAACATCTGGATCGAAATCTGTAAATTTCCTTCAATTGTAGATGAATGTTTATGGCTTCTTAATACTACTCGTTTTGTGTGCATATCTGATATTCATTATATCGAAATTAATAACAATGACTTTTCGAACTGGATTCTAGATCACCTGACAATTTGATTGTAGGAAACACTAATCTACAATTATTTGTATATTCCTGTTTCGATGGCACCAAAAGTTAATGGTATATCTTTGTAAATTTATTTGAGACAGTTGTTTAAATAGTGTATAAATCATAGAAATAGCTGAAACTAATATAGTATCACACACGTCTGTTTTCGTTAATTAATGGTGATAGCCAGAAAGCTAAGCTCTATTAACTAGTCAAAACAGTGTGCAACCTGAAATCAAAGAAGGGATAGCTTTTTCTAAGAGTTACGATCCGAGAACTTAGACATGTGAACAATCCTGTTTTTTTTTTTTTGTCAATTCTTGTTCATGTTGGTTACCAGTGTGCAACCTTCTGTCCAAACTAGTGCATCATAGTCCTAGTAATAACATTAATTTCTGTACAGTATAACTTATTATTGTCCACTTCTGAGAAAGTACAAGCTACTAAACATATGCAATGCTCCGATCTAAATTAGGTTAATGAATAAAGGTGGGGCTCCTTCACTAGAGATTTCTATAGAAAAAACTCTTTATTGGCCTGATGGCAGAAGGATTAAGAGTTCCAGATCCTATGTGACTCAGCAATTCCATAATCGAATGCGCCGATTACTTCAAGCTATGGTTGAGAAGCATAATGACGATCACAGCCTTTCGGGGGTTTGCTCTCTCTCTCTCTCTCTCTCTCCCTCCCTCCCCCTCCCTCCCTCCCTCCCTCTGTGTGTGTGTGTTTTATCCATACAATAGTTATTGATCAGACCCATGCTTCTCATGATAGGATCTTGCATATGAACTCAAAGATGTTTTGCACTGCACAACGATTTGTAAGGGGCTTACATGCTGCTACTATCATCTCAATTTCACTGTGACTAAAGGAGCTGGTGATTTTAACTGTGGCATTGGAAACCTATTCTTTGCGGAAGTCAAATGTGTGATACAAGGAAAAGAAGAGGAAATGGTGGTCAGCTGTTTCTGCGCGGTTGAATCTACCGATAATGGTACAATTTACCCTTTTCTTAGATTTTGAGTATTGTTGAAATGCACTTATTGGTTGGCACCAACTCGAGCTTATCTGTTACATATAACCTTAAATGTGTTTCTGGCTACAGCACTTTATCTTTAGTTTCGTGAGTTGTTAGTTTGCCCCTTGCTTAGATCCGTGAGCATTACATTTGTAAAAAAAATTAAACTGGTTCGTGCACGGCCATGACTGCTGCGTACAAAGAAAATCTTGTACTTCCAGTACTCAAGATAGTCAGCAATTATGATGTAATATTGGTGCCTGCTTGGTTACCCTGCAGTTAACTCTTTTCTTGTGTTCTGTTAATAAAGGATACTGCTATGGTTGTACCTTGAATAGGGATGTCAATATGAAGCATCCCAGCAGTGCCGGTGCATACCTTGCCGGTAACGTGAAGGTGGATTCATACCTTGAATATTGTTATGAAGGCTGGAACAGCGACTAAGATGACGAAGATGTATGAACGATACGTTGATTAATTTTCTTGCTGAGCCTTGTACCGTTCTTGTTGCTTTCCTGTTAACTATACATGTGTTTCACCCTCTTTTGCAGATGGAAGCTAAGAAAGAAAAGCTAAGATCTAGGTGGCTGGTAATGGCATTTCTTTGGCACCGTGACGTGAATTAGTACAACTAACACAATGTTGCTGGTTACTCTTTCTTTTTTTGAACTGAATGTTGCTGGTTACTTGGTTGGTTCTAAATCGTTTCTCGTGCATTTATATTTCTGTAGGGCGTTGCTGATAAAACGTGTATGGAGATGTCCACGCGGCCGCCGACTATGAGGGCTTTTGACTGACGACGACTAAAGGGCAGAGGGGCAGGCAAGCCAACATGGAAGGGGAGAAGTGACCGGGCCCAACAAGTTCAAGGCCCAAGGAGCTTTGCTGGCTCCTTACTTTTGTTGGCGTAGTCGATGGGTTGACTATCTTGTAAGCTTGGTTGCAGTGATGTTGCGCCTGCTTACTGTAAATAAACTGAGGTTTCTGGAGCATCAGGTCTAAACCTTATTCATGTAAGGATCAAGGTGACGTTGTTTGTTCCTTGTTTTCATCTTAATTTGACCTGTGCCATCCTCTGATCTTCCGAGACACGTAATTGAAATTAGACAATTACTCTTAATCCAAAGCCTTTGGGAAGGAAGCATGGGGTTGGAGAATTTTAACAGAACAGTTCTTTATGAAAACGATTCCATTCAACCAGCGGATCCTCCTCGCTCATCTACCGCATCTCTCGTGACGCTTGTCCCCATGGGACCCGTCACCACATCATCTCCTTTGTGCTTATCTACAGCTCCCGAACGAACCCCAGCCACTCGTCCACCTCATCCCGATCCCCCTCCAGCCGGCATCCCCCTTTCTGTCGAAGCACCCTTCGGCTGCTGCTCTCCTGCGCCACCACAACCTCCTTCCTCTTCCTTACCCGCCTCCCCTTGGCTTCCCGTCTTGTCCAGTTTGTCTTTCATTGAAAAGAATTCTGCAACATGGTTCATGAATTCTCTAAGGATGCAATACTACTATACATGACAAAACAATCATTATTGTTGGCTTTGCAATACTTCTACATGACTAAACAATTTTTCACTCGTAAGCGCGCTTAGTCATAGCGATGCCCCTGCATTTCTACCATACCCGACGTATGCGCATGTTGTGGCATTCACCAGCGCTAGTCGGTACGATGCAAAAGGTGAACACGTGGTTCATGAGCAACGCAAAGGAGGAACCTTTTGTAGGTCCCATAGTGCGTCGGGCCATCTCCACGGCTGTGGCAGCATGCTTCGGTCATGCTTCGGTCAGAGATGTAGAATGTGGATGGTAACTAATGCTTCGGCCGGGCCCAGAATCAGATTCATCCCTCCGACTCATATTAGTTGTAGAATGTTATGACAACTAATATGAGACGGAGGGATGAATAAGATTCTAGGGCAAAGAAGGGCATTACGATAACTAATATGAGATGGAAGGATGAATAAGATTCTCAGGCGGAGGAGGGCACGAGAGTGGCAATTTCGTAGTTGAAATCTCTACCCTTTGTCAGAAAATATGGATGGCCTCACTCTTCTGTACTTAAGGAGCCAAAGAGAGGCATCGGTTTTGTACTATTTATCATAAAATCAAGCTCCTGATTTATCCATTATATTTTAAATGGTTTATCTGCACTCTGGAGTCCATGTTTACACTTGTGGTTTCATCATTAATTTCATTAAAAAAAAGAATATATACATGTAGTGTTTGTAATTTACTTGAGCATGGTTTATTTTTTCTTATTATTTTGTATCATCTTTGAAATTCCTGAAATTGTTATCACCTATGTAATACCTGAAAGAAGCACTCTAAATATAAAGAAGAAACTCGTTGCAAAAATAAATAAATGAATAAGCTATGGTAAAATTGTGGGAAGCTAGCTTTTCGAAGATAATTGTTTGGCACTTTTTTGTGTGGCTATATTTGTTCCAGAAAGTATCATTTTTTCACGCCAAGACCGTAGAACAATTGTTCTACGGTATATTTTCATTAATTAAAAGTATAATACAAAAAAGGAAAAAAGAGAGAGAAAAGAAAAAATCTACAAGACAATCAACCAATTCCTGTTTTGTGTAAAATCATGGAGACTCAAAGATTATTATGTATCCATGTGCTGATCTTATCTGCCTTGTCTACATTAGCTCTTAAAGCTGTTCCTTTCAAAACTTCTTTCAAACAGAATTTCCTGGTATCAACTGATGGTGCGGCTCTTTTGAAGATCTTATCATTTCTGCTCATCCAGATACTCCAGCAGCCCATGATAATCATTTCCATAGAAAATTGTGCATGGAGTGCAGCCATGCTGAGATGAATTTCATCATAGGTTGACATGCCTCTGTGTTTGTTGGGGGCAATGGAATGCCAACACATCAGTGCAAATGGGCAGTCCCAGAATAGATGTACCACCGTTTCCTTAGTGGATTCTGAGCAGAGGACACAGTTGTAATCTTCTAGATACATACTTCTTTGTTGGAGCATATTCCTGGTGCTAATTCTGTCATGCAATATTAGCCAGCAGAAGATTTTGTGTCTTAATCTGCATGATGTTTTCCAGAGGAATCTGAATGTATTGTGAGCTTGGTTGTCCCCTTGGATGGCTTTGTACATCTTGATGGAGGAGTACTTGGGTGCATTACATGAGTATGACCAAATGTCATTATGTGTAGATACTAGCCTATTGTTGATTGACTCTTGCAATTCACTGTACTGCATAGATGCCTCTTGGACATTGGCCTATGGAATAGCAGACTAATATCACTGTTTTGCAAAACTGCATGTAGAGCTATATTCTGTTTGATTGCGTAGGAGTGTAATTCTGGGTATTTGACACCGAGTGGAAGTTCTTGCCATCTATCTACCCAAAACAAGATTGTATTGCCTTGGCCTGCCTTACATAGAGCATGATGTTTGAAAGTAGGTAGGTGTTTCAGAACTGTCCTCCACTAGAAAGAACCTACCTTGTTGTCACTTGGCATTTTTTCTTGGTAGTGAGTTTCCCAGATAATGTTTACCCATGGGATATTAGCTTTCTGAAAAAATTATGGAGGTATTTGATGAGCGGAGGTTGGTTGTGGATATGAATGTCAAGAACTCCTAGGCCTCCCTGTTCTTTGGCCTTACATACTATTGGGGAACGTTGCATGGGAAACAAAAAATTTCCTACGCACACGCAAACCTATCCATGGTGATGAGCATGTACGAGAGGGGGAGTTGATCTACGTACCCTTGTAGATCGCTAAGCGGGAAGCATTAAGAAACGCGGTTGGTGTAGTCGAACGTCTTCGCGATTCAAATCGCCGAGCGTCCCGCGATCCAATCACGATCCGTCCCGCGATCTCGTCACGATCCATCCCACGATCACGTCACGAACCGTCCCGCGATCCAATCACGAACCGTCCCGTGGCCTTGATCACGGTCCTTTCGATCTAGTATCGAACGGACGGCACCTCCGCGTTCAGCACACGTGCAGCTTGATGACGATATCCACCGTCTTGATCCAGCAAAAAGAAGTGGAGAGGAGGAAGAGTTTGCCGGCAGCGTGACGGCGCTCCGGCGATGGTGCTGGAGCAATTCCGACAGGGCTTCGCCTAAGCACTACGGAAATACGATCTAGAGGAGAAACTATGCACCGGTGGAATGGGTAGCACGTGGCCGGAAAAACTGGTGCAAACAGCCCCAAATCCACTAGTATATAAAGGAGGGAGGGATGAGGGCTAGCTTGCCGCAAGGGCCAAGCCAATTCGGCCGCAAGAGGGAGGGAGAGAAGGACTCTCCTTCTCCAATCCTAGTTGGACTAGGATTGCTCCCTATTGGCCCTTTTTTCCACCTTTTCTTTAGGCCTTTTTTTCCTCCTGGCACCATGGGCCTTTTGTGGTTGTTCCACCAGCCCACTAAGGGCTGGTTATTAATCTCCCACAGCCCATGGACCCTCTAGGGTCGAAATACCCCTCCCGGAGGTCTCCCGGTACACTCCCGGCACTCCCGGTACACTACCGATGAGCCCGAAACTTTTCCGGAGACCAAACTGGGACTTCCTATATATGAATCTTTACCACCGGACCATTCCGGAGCTCCTCGTGACGTCCAGGATATCATACGGGACTTCGAACAAACTTCGTTCACCACCATACATAACTCTATACTACCGAAACGTCACCAAACCTTAAGTGTGCAGACCCTGCGGATTTGAGAACTATGTAGACATGACCAAGACACCTCTACGGTCAATAACCAATGGCGGGACCTGGATGTCCACATTGGTTCCTACATATTCTACGAAGATCTTTATCGGTCAGACCTCTATGTCAAGGATTCAGTTAATCCCGTATGATGTTCCCTTTGTTCTTCGGTATGTTACTCGCCCGAGATTCGATCGTCGGTATCTCCATACCTAGTTCAATCTCGTTACCAGCAAGTCTCTTTACTCGTTCCGTAATACAAGATCCCGCAACTAAAAATTAGTCACATTGCTTGCAAGGCTCATTGTGATGTTGTATTACCAAGTGGGCCCTGAGATACCTCTCCGTCACACGGGGTAACAAATCTCAGTCTCGATCCATGCCAACTCAACAGACACCCTTGAAGACACCTGTAGAGCACCTTTATAGTCACCCAGTTACGTTGCGACGTTTGATACACACAAGGTACTCCTCCGATATCTGTGAGTTGCATGATCTCATGGTCATAGGAACATATGCTTGACATGCAGAAAACAGTAGCAATAAACTGACACGATCATAAGCTACGTTTGTAGTTTGGGTCTTATCCATCACATCATTCTCCTAATGATGTGATCCCGTTATCAAATGACATCTCATGTCCATGGCTAGGAAACCTTAACCATCTTTCAATCAACGAGCTACTTCACTAGAGGCATACTAGGGGCATTGTGTTTGTCTATGTATCCACACATGTATCCATGTTTCCAATTAATACAATTAGAGCATGGATAATAAATGATTATCATGAACAAGGAAATACAATAATAAACACTTTATTTATTTCCTCTAGGTCATATTTCCAACGGTCTCCCACTTGCACTAGAGTCAATAATCTAGTTCACATCACTATGTGATTTACATTGTAATGAATCGAACACCCATGCAGTTCTGGTGTTGATCATGTTTAGCCCTTGGAAGAGGTTTAGTGAACGGGTCTGCAACATTCAGATCCGTGTGCACTTTGAAAATATTTATGTCTTTCTCCAAGATGTAATCGCGGATGGAGTTGAAGCGTCGCTTTATGTGTCTGGTCCTCTTGTGAAACCTTGGTTCCTTGGCCAGAGCAATGGCACCAGTGTTGTCACAGAACAGGTTCATTGGATTCAGTGCACTGGGCACTACTCCAAGATCTGTCATGAACTGCTTCATCCAGACACCTTCCTTCGCCGCCTCCGAGGCTGCGATGTATTCTGCTTCGCACGTAGAATCAGCTACCACGCTTTGCTTGGAACAGCACCAACTTACCGCTCCCCCGTTAAGAATAAATACGTATCCGGTTTGCGACTTAGAGTCATCCGGATCAGTGTCAAAGCTTGCATCGACGTAACCCTTTACGACGAGCTCTTCATCACCTCCATAAATGAGAAACATTTTCTTAGTCCTTTTCAGGTACTTAAGGATATTCTTGACCGCTTGCCAGTGCTCCATTCCAGGATCACTTTGAAACCTTCCGGCCATACTTATGGCAAGGCTGGCATCGGGTCTTGTGCACAGCATTGCATACATGATAGAGCCTATGGCTGAAGCATAGGGGATGGCACTCATCTTTTCTCTATCTTCTGCAGTTACTAGGCATTGAGTCTTACTCAACTTCACACCTTGTAATACAGGCAAGAACCCCTACTTGGACTGTTCCATTTTGAACTTCTTCAAAACTTTATCAAGGTATCTGCTTTGTGAAAGTGCTATTAAGCGTCTCGACCTATCTCTATAGATCTTAATGCCTAATATGAAAGCAGCTTCTCCTAGGTCCTTCATTGAAAAACTCTTGTTCAAATATTCCTTCACGCTTTCCAGCATTTCTATATTGTTTCCAATCAGCAATATGTCATCCACATATAATACTAGAAACACTATAGAGCTCCCACTCACTTTCTTGTAAATACAAGCTTCTCTGTAAACTTGTATAAACTCAAACGCTTTGATCATCTCATCAAAGCTCTTATTCCAACTCCGAGATGCTTGCACCAGTCCATAAATGGATCGCTGGAGTTTGCAAACTTTGTCAGCATTCTCTGGATCGACAAAACCTTCGGGTTGCATCATATACAACTCTTCCTCAAGGAAACCGTTGAGGAACGCTGTTTTTACATCCATCTGCCAAATTTCATAGTCGAAATAGGCAGCTATTGCTAACATGATTCTGACAGACTTAAGCATCGCTACGGGTGAGAAAGTCTCATCGTAGTCAACTCCTTGAACTTGTGAAAAACCCTTTGCCACAAGTCGAGCTTTATAGAGGGTGACATTACCGTCCGCGTCTGTCTTCTTCTTAAAGATCCATTTGTTCTGAATGGCCTTTCGCCCTTTAGGTAATACTTCCAAAGTCCATACTTTGTTTTCATACATGGATCCCATCTCGGATTTCATGGCCTCTAACCATTTCTCGGAATCCGGGCCCATCACTGCTCCTCCATATCTCCTAGGTTCATTGTTGTCCAACAACATGACCTCCAAGACAGGGTTGCCGTACCACTCAGGGGTAGTACGCGGCCTTGTCGACCTACGAGGTTCAATAGCTGCTTGATCCGAAGCTTCATGATCATCATCATTAACTTCCTCTTCTATCATCGTAGGTTCCACAGAAACATCTTTCTATGCTGCGCTACTTTCTGGTTGAAGTAAAGGTTCAATAACCTCATCAAGCTCTATTTTCCTCCCACTCAATTCTTTCGAGAGAAACTCTTTCTCAAGAAATGTTCCGTTTTTAGCGACAAACACTTTTCCTTCGGATCTGAGATAGAAGGTATACCCAACTATCTCTTTCGGGTATCCTATGAAGACGCATTTCTCCGCTTTGGGTTCCAGCTTTTCAGGCTGAAGCTTTTTGACATAAGCATCACATCCCCAAACTTTAAGAAACGACAACTTTGGCTTCTTGCCAAACCACAGTTCATATGGCGTCGTCTCTACGGATTTTGATGGTGCCCTATTTAAAGTGAATGCAGCTGTCTCTAATGCATAACCCCAAAATGATAGTGGCAAATCAGCAAGAGACATCATAGAACGCACCATATCTAATAAGGTTCGATTACGACGTTCGGACACACCATTACGATGTGGTGTTCCGGGCGGTGTCAACTATGAAACAATTCCACACTGTCTTAAGTGACTGCCAAACTCATAACTCGGATATTCACCTCCTCGATCAGATCGCAGGAACTTAATCTTCTTGTTACGATGATTCTCAACTTCACTCTGAAATTGCTTGAACTTTTCAAATGTTTCAGACTTGTGTTTCATTAAGTAAATATACCCATATCTACTTAAGTCATCAGTGAAGGTGAGAAAATAACGATATCCACCACGCGCTGCAACATTCATTGGACCGCACACATCAGTGTGTATGATTTCCAATAAGTCACTCGCACGTTCCATTGTTCCAGAGAACTGCGTTTTTTAGTCATCTTGCCCATGCGGCATGGTTCACATGTGTCAAGTGATTCAAAATCAAGTGACTCCAAAAGTCCATCAGCATGGAGCTTCCTCATGCGTTTTACACCAATATGACCTAAACGGCAGTGCCACAAAAAATGGTACTATCATTATCAATTCTACATCTTTTGGCATCAATGTTATGAACATGTGTGTCGTCACTATCAAGATTCAATATGAATAAACCCCTAACATTGGGTGCATGACCATAAAAGATATTACTCATATAAATAGAACAACCTGTATTCTGTGATTTAAATGAGTAACCATCTCGCAATAAACAAGATCCAGATATAATGTTCATGCTTAACGCAGGCACTAAATAACAATTATTCAGGTTCATCACTAATCCCGATGGTAATCGAAGAGAGAGCATGCCGACGGTGATCACATCATCCTTGGAACCATTTCCCACGCGCATCGTCACTTCATCCTTTGCCAGCCTTTGTTTATTTCGTAGTTCCTGCTTTGAGTTGCAAATGTGAGCAACCGAACCGGTATCAAATACCCAGGCACTACTATGAGAGCCAGTAAGGTACACATCAATAACATGTATATCATATATACCTTGTTTGTCGTTGGCCGCCTGCTTGTCAGCCAGGTACTTGGTGTAGTTCCGCTTCCAGTGACCAGTTCCTTTGCAATGAAAGCACTCAGTTTCTGGCTTGGGTCCATGCTTGGGCTTCTTTGCAGGAGTAGCAACTGCTTTGCCATCCTTCTTGGTTTTACCCTTCTTGCCCTTGCCCTTGACTTTGCCATTTTTCTTGAAACTAGTGGTTTTATTGACCATCAACACTTGATGTTCTTTCTGGATTTCGGACTCAGCGACTTTTAGCATCGCAAACAGCTCGGCGACTGACTTGTTCATCCCGTGCATGTTATAGTTCATCACCAAGCTCTTGTAACTAGGTGGCAGTGATTGAAGAACTCTGCCAGTGATCGCCTCTGGCGGAAGGGCAATTCCCAACTCCGCTAGACGAGTTGAATACCCAGACATTCTGAGTATATGTTCACTGATAGACCTGTTCTCCTCCATCTTGCAAGCATAGAACTTATCGGAGGTTTCATACCTCTCGGTCCGGGCGTTCTTCTAAAAGATAAACTTCAACTCCTGGAACATCTCATATGCTCCATGACGTTCAAAACGTCTTTGAAGTCCCGGTTCTAAGCCATACAATATTGCAAATTGAACTATTGAGTAATCTCCAGTACGTGCCTCCCAAGCGTTCTTAACGTCTTCGGAGGTCATGTCTTCTGGTTGGTCACCAAGCGGTGCATCAAGGACATATGATTTCTGGGAAGCCGTGAGGATAATCCTCAGATTATGGGCCCAGTCAACAAAGTTACTTCCATCATCTTTCAGTTTAGCTTTCTCTAGGAACGCATTAAAATTCAGGGGTGCTACTGCGCGAGCCATTGATCTACAACATAAATATGCAAAGTTCATTTAGACTATTGTTCAAGATAATGAGTTTAGTTAATCAAATTACTAAAGCTCCCACTCAAATTTACATCCCTCAGGTCATCTGAGTGTCACATGATCCAAATCCAGCAACTCAAGTCCGATCATCACGTGAGTTGAGGTGGCTTCAATGGTGAACATCATTATGTTGATCATATCTACTATATGACTCATGTTCGACCTTTCGGTCTCTTGTGTTCCGAGGCCATGTCTGTACATGCTAGGCTCGTCAAGTTTAACCCGAGTGTTCTGTGCGTGCAAAACTGTCTTGCACCCGTTGTATGTGAACATAGAGTCTATCACACCCGATCATCACGTGGTGTCTCAACACGACGAACTTTTGCAAGGGTGCACACTCAGGGAGAACACAATTTTATCTTGAAATTTAAGTGAGGGATCACCTTATAATGCTACCTCCGTACTAAGCATAACAAGGTGCATAAAAGGATTAACATCACATGCAATTCATAAGTGACATGATATGGCCATGAACTTGTGCTTTAGATCTCCATCTTGAAAGCACCGGCATGATCTTCATCGTCACCGGCACAACACCATGATCTCCATCATCTTGATCTCCATCAACGTGTCACCATCGAGGTTGTCACGCCCTGCATGCTTCTACTACTATTGCTACCGTTTAGCGATAAAGTAAAGCATTACATAGCGCTTAATGATTGACACGCAGGTCATACAATAATTAAAGACAACCATATGGCTCCTGCCGGTTGCCGTACTCAACGACATGCAAGTCGTGAAATTTTATACATCACATGATCATCTCATACATCACATGTATCACATCATGTAATTGGCCATATCACATCACAACATACCCTGCAAAAACAAGTTAGACGTCCTCTAATTGTTGTTGCATGTTTTACGTGGCTGCTACGGATTTCTAGCAAGAACGATTCTCACCTATGCATAAACCACAACGGTGATACATAATTTTATTTTCAACCTTCTCAAGGACTGCCTTTGTCGAATCCGATCCAACTAAAGTGAGAGAAACTGCCACCCGCAAGCCATCTAGACAACAAGTTGCGTCGAGGGAACCGGTCTCTCGTAAGCGTACGAGTAATGTTGGTCCGGGCCGCTTCATCTCACAATACCGCTGAACCAAAATCCGACCAAGGAACGAAGCAATCTAAGCATCAACGCCCACAAACCTTTTGTGTTCTACTCGAGATCTCATCGAACCATCAACCTAGCTCATGATGCCACTGTTGGGAACGTTGCATGGGAAACAAAAAATTTCCTATGCACACGCGAACCTATCCATGGTGATGAGCATCTACGGGACGGGGAATTGATCTACGTACCCTTGTAGATTGCTAAGCGGAAAGCGTTAAGAAACACGGTTGGTGTAGTCGAACGTCTGTGCGATTCAAATCGCCGAGCGCCCCGCGATCCAATCACGATCCGTCCCGGGATCTCGTCATGATCCGTCCCGCGATCACGTCACGAACCGTCCCACGATCCAATCACGAACCGTCCCGTGGCCTTGATCACGGTCCTTCCGATCTAGTACCGAACGGTCGGCACCTCCGCGTTCAGCACACGTGCAGCTTGATGACGATCTCCACCATCTTGATACAGCAAGAAGAAGTGGAGAGGAGGAAGAGTTCGCCGACAGCATGCGGAAATACGATCTAGAGGAGAAACTATGCACCGGTGGAACGGGTAGCACGTGGCCGGAAAAACTGGTGCAAACAGCCCCAAATCCACCAGTATATAAAGGAGGGAGGGAGGAGGGCTGGCTTGGCGCAAGGGCCAAGCCAATTCGTCCGCAAGAGGGAGGGAGAGAAGGACTCTCCTTCTCCAATCCTAGTTGGACTAGGATTGCTCCCTATTGGCCCTTTTTTCCACCTTTTCTTTAGGCCTTTTTTCCTCCTGGCGCCATGGGCCTTTTGTGGCTGTTCCACTAGCCCACTAAGGGCTGGTTATTAATCTCCCACAGCCCATGGACCCTCTAGGGTCGAAATACCCCTCCCGGAGGTCTTTCGGTACACTACCAGCACTCCCGGTACACTACCGATGAGCCGAAACTTTTTCGGCGACCAAACTGGGACTTCCTATATATGAATCTTTACCTCCAGACCATTCCGGAGCTCCTCGTGACATCCAGGATCTCATCCGGGACTCCTAACAAACTTCAGTCACCACCATACATAACTCTATACTACTGAAACGTCACCAAACCTTAAGTGTGCAGACCCTGCGGGTTCGAGAACTATGTAGACATGACCAAGACACCTCTACGGTCAATAACCAATGGCAGGACCTGGATGTCCACATTGGTTCCTACATATTCTACGAAGATCTTTATCGATCGAACCTCTATGTCAAGGATTCAGTGAATCCCGTATGATGTTCCCTTTGTTCTTCGGTATGTTACTTGCCCGAGATTCGATCATCGGTATCTCCATACCTAGTTCAATCTCGTTACCAGCAAGTCTCTTTACTCGTTCCGTAATATAAGATCCCGCAACTAACAATTAGTCACATTGCTTGCAAGGCTCATTGTGATGTTGTATTACCGAGTGGGCCCTGAGATACCTCTCCGTCACATGGAGTAACAAATCCCAGTCTCGATCCATGCCAACTCAACAGACACCCTCGGAGACACCTGTAGAGCACCTTTATAGTCACCCAGTTACGTTGCGGCATTTGATACACACAAGGTACTCCTCCGATATCTGTGAGTTTCATGATCTCATGGTCATAGGAACATATGCTTGACATGCAGAAAACAGTAGCAATAAACTGACACGATCATAAGCTACGTTTGTACTTTGGGTCTTGTCCATCACATCATTCTCCTAATGATGTGATCCCGTTATGAAATGACATCTCATGTCCATGTCTAGGAAACCTTAACCATCTTTCAGTCAACGAGCTACTTCACTAGAGGCATACTAGGGACATTGTGTTTGTCTATGTATCCACACATGTATCCATGTTTCCAATTAATACAATTATAGCATGGATAATAAACGATTATCATGAACAAGGAAATACAATAATAAACACTTTATTTATTGCCTCTAGGGCATATTTCCAACACATACTGTGTCCCATGATACATGGACAATCCCTCTTTCTTGGGTACCAAAATTCTTCCAAAAATAGTTGATGAGGTAAGTGTTAATTTGAGCAATAACTGTTTTTGGAATCTCCAAGGTGCACATAAAAAAGGTAGGCAGGCTTGTGAATACTGATTTTAATAGGGTCAATTTATCACCAGTGGACAACATTGTGGAGCAGCTTAACAACCTGTTTTCTATTTGCTTCAGCACTGGAATATAATCATCTATCCCGGGGTTGTGCAAGCACAGATGCAGCCCAAGATATGTGTGTGGGAGAGTGCCAATCTTGTAGCCAATGAGGTTGGATAACTTAGTCATTTTATATGCATGAGTGTTGATAGAGAACATCATGAACTTGGAGTAATTGACTTTAAGACCTCTGTATTCACCATAATGTAGCAGGAGATTCTTAATGTGCACCAGTTTCCTGGCATCTACTTTATCCACCATGATGGTATCATCAACATACTATATAATTGGGTATTCTGGGCATGTGGCATGTATGAGTGGTTATTCAATCAAAGCATTATGGTATGCTTCATTGAGAATGGATGGGAGTAAATCTGCTGCAATCACAAAGATTAAGGGTGATAAAGGGTCACCCTGTTGGATCCCTTTTTTGCATAAGAATTGTTTCCGCAGCACACCATTGAGTAGTACTGAAGAGAAACCAATACCATAGATCATCTTAATCTATTGTATCCATTTAGATCCAAAGCCGGTAGCCTATAAAATTTCTATGATGGTATCATGGTTAAGCATATCAAAAGCCTTCTCAAAGTCCAATCTCAGTAAAATGATTTCTTTTTTGCTCTTATGCATTGATGGATGGGCCAATTCCATTTTCCCCCTAATTTCAGCCCGACCTCATCTTTACCCCTAAAAAAATCAGTGCTCAACTTTGCCCCTCTTTCGTCTGGTGGCCTTATAAAAAATACCCCTGTGTATTGTTTCCGTCTGGTCAAAGGCCTTTGACCGTCTATGGGACGTTTCGTGGAAAATTTTGCCCCCTCTAGATATGTCACTTAATAGGTGTGACCCATCTCCATGTAAAAGTAAAAAATATAACTCTCGCTCGCCTCTTTTATTTCACTTACATGTGGGACCCATGACCTACATCACATTAGTAGTTCTAATTTAATTTAGGATGGATTAAATAGATGACTTTTATAAGGGCCCACATGTCATTATTTACTTAACATATATGATTAAGCTAACAAGAATATTAGCTTAATTGAGGCATAGGGTTGCCGGCGGCGACCAAGTCCAACGGTAGATGCACACCAGCAAGCTGCAGGCAGGCCATTCGAGGGCAGCAAGAGATAGCCCTGGCTCGACCACATCCAGAGATAGTGCCTTATGACCATATGCTTGTTGGAGCAAATGACAATGACCATTCTAGCGACAGCTGTGGCCGGAGCAAGTCGAATAGCTATCTCCCATGGTGATTTGAGGACGGAGGCGGGGAAGATGGTGTCGTGGCACTGTCCTGGCCATCAACGGCGCGACAGAGAGAACAAGGGTGAGAGACGGATTGGAGGGCGAGCGGATCCTGGGTAGGCGATCTCCGGTGGTGTCTCATGGTGGCACTGCTCAAAGCTCCAAGGGTCGGCCATGGAGGTCCCTGGATAGGAGAGAGAGAGAGACATGAGTTTAAAGATGGAGTAGGAAGGAAGAAGAAAGGAGGAAGAAGAGAAGGCATGGGGCTCCGGTGGGATCCGTGGTTCTTGCTGGCGGAATCCAGGCCGCCGGAGGCGGCGGCGAGGCAGATCTGGTAGTTGCAGAGGAGGAGCTCTTCTCCTCAAGCGCTCAGAGAGGCAGCCTCGGGTACGGGAGCAAAGGGGGAATGTTTATTTTTATTATTAATGGGCCCACTTGTAAGTGAATGAAAGAGAGGTGAGAGAGAGACTATTTACATTTTTATTTTCATAGATATGGGTCCCACATGTAAGTGAGATATGCAAACAAGGGCAAATTTGTCTAGGAAATGTCCCGAACACAGTCAAACCCATTTGACCGGACGGAAACGACACAGATGGGTATTTTCAAAATGGCGCCTAATGGAAGAGGGGCATAGTTGAGCACTATTTTTATTTAGGGGTAAAGATGAGGTCAGGCCAAATTTAGGGGGAAAATGTTAATGTCCTTATCACAAAACCATTTGTTACCGATAATTTCAGTGCTTGCAGAGAATACCTTACTAGAAACTGCTTGTCATTTCCTTCTTCTCCTCGTTGGGTTCGACACTCTTACTTATCAAAGGGACTACAATAGATACCCTATACTAGTGGGTCATCAAGACTCTTTTCTGGCACCATTGCTGGGGAGTGAAACGCCTTTGGTAAGTGGAATTTGGTAAGGAAAAAATTATATAGTGTGCTGAAATTTACTGTCACTTGTCACTATGGAAAGTAATCCTTTGAGGGGCTTGTTCGAGGAATCTTCACCTCGACCGGAAACACAAAGAGGTGTACCTCAACCTACTGAACCTACTGAAAATATTTATTATGAAATTCCTTTGGGTATGATAGAGAAACTGCTGGCTAATCCTTACACAGGAGATGGAACACTACATCCTGATTTACATCTAATCTATGTGGATGAAGTTTGTGGATTATTTAAGCTTGCAGGTCTGCCCGAGGATCACGTTAAGAAGAAGGTTTTTCCTTTATCTTCGAAGGAAAAGGCATTGACATGGTACAGCCTATGTGATGATAGTGGATCATGGAGCTACAACCGATTGAAGATGGAATTTCATCAGAAGTTCTACCCTATGCATCTAGTTCATCGTGATTGGAATTATATTTATAATTTTTGGCCTCGTGAAGGATAAACAATCGCTCAAACTTGGGGGAGGCTTAATTTAATGTTATATTCATGCCCAAATCATGATCTCCCGAGAGAAATTATTATTCAGAATTTTTATGCTCGACTTTCTTGTGATGATCAATCCATGCTCGATACTTGTTGTGCTTGTTCCTATATGAAGAAAGATGTTGACTTCAAATGGGATTTATTGGAAATAATTAAACGCAACTCTGAAGATTGGGAACTCGACGAAGGTAAGGAGTCAGGAATGAACCTTAAGTTTGATTGTGTTAATCTTTCGTAGACACCAATGCTTTTCGTGAATTTAGCACTAACTATGGGCTTGACTCTGAGATAGTAGCTTCTTTTTGTGAATCTTTTACTGCTCATGTTGATCTCCCTAAGGAGAAGTGGTTTAAATATCATCCTCCCATTGAAGTGAAAGTAGTTAAACCTATTAAAGTTGAAGAGAAAACTATTACTTATAATGTTGATCCTGTTATTCCCACTGCTTATATTGAGAAACCACCATTCCTCGTTAGAATAAAGGATCATGCTAAAGCTTCAACTGTGGTTAGTAAGAGCTGTGCTAGAACACCTACACCCCCTGAGCAAATTAAAGTTGAGCCTAATATTTCTATGGTTAAGTATCTCTTGGTTGATAATATTGATGGGCATGTTATTCAATTTTGTGATGAAGCTGCTGGAATTGCTAAACCTAATGCTAAAGATAAACATAAACCCATTGTTGGCACACCTGTTGTTTCTGTTAAAATAGGAGATCATTGTTATCATGGTTTATGTGATATGGGTGCTAGTGTGAGTGAAATTCCCTTTTCCTTATATAAAGAGATTATGAATGATATTGCCCCTGTTGAGTTAGAGGAAATTGATGTTACAATTAAACTTGCTAATAGAGATACTATATCACCAGTTGGGATTATTAGGGATGTTGAAGTCTTCTGTGGGAAAATAAAGTATCCTATTGATTTTCTTGTTCTAGGTTCCCCACAAGATAATTTTTGTCCCATTATTTTGGAAGACCCTTCTTGAACACCGTTAATGCCAGGATAGATTGTGAAAAGGAAACGATTACCGTAAGTTTTGAGGATACGTCTCATGATTTTAATTTCTCTAAATTTCGTAGACAACCCCATGATAAAGAACTGCCTAGTAAGGATGAAATTATTGGTCTTGCCTCTATTGCTGTGCCTCCTACTGATCCTTTAGAGCAATATTTGCTAGACCATGAAAATGGCATGCATATGAATGAAAGGAATGCAATAGATAGGATTTTGTTTGATCAGCATCCTATTCTGAAACACAACTTGTATGTTGAAAAACTTGGGGATCCTCCTCCACCCAAGGGTGATCCCGTGTTTGAGCTTAAACAATTACCAGATACTTTGAAATATGCTTATCTTGATGAAAATAAGATATATCCTGTTATTAGTAGTGCTAACCTCTCAGAGCATGAAGAACAAAGATTATTGAAAACTCTGAAGAAGCACCGTGCTGCTATTGGATATACTCTTGATGATCTTAAGGGCATTAGTCCCACTCTACGTCAGCACAAAATTAAAATGGAGCCTGATGCTAAACCAGTTGTTGATCACCAACGAAGGTTGAATCCTAAAATGAAGGAACTAGTAAGAAATGGAATATTAAAGCTTCTAGAGGCAGGTATCATTTACCCTATTGCTGATAGTAGATGGGTTAGTCCAGTTCATTGTGTCCCTAAGAAAGGAGGTATTACTGTAGTCCCTAATGATAAAAATGAATTGATCCCGCAGAGTATTGTTACAGGAAATAGAATGGTGATTGATTTAAGGAAATTGAATAAAGCTACTAGGAAAGATCATTACCCTCTACCTTTTGTTGATCAAATTCTAGAATGATTATCTAAACACACAAATTTCTGCTTTCTAGATGGTTATTCTGGTTTCTCTCAAATACCTGTGTCAAAAGAGGACCAAGAAAAAACCACCTTTACCTGCCCTTTTGGTGCCTTTGCTTATAGACGTATGCCTTTTGGTTTATGCAATGTACCTGCTACCTTTCAAAGATGCATGACTGCTATATTCTCTGATTTCTGTGAAAGGATTGTTGAGGTTTTCATGGATGATTTTTCTGTTTACGGAACTTCTTTTGATGATTGTTTGAGCAACCTTGATCGAGTTTTGCAGAGATGTGAAGAAACTAATCTTGTCTTGAATTGGGAGAAGTGCCACTTTATGGTGAATGAAGGCATTATCTTGGTACATAAAATTTCTGAAAGAGGTATTGAAGTTGACAAGGCTAAAGTTGATGCTATTGAAAAAATGTCGTGTCCTACGGATATCAGAGGTATAAGAAGTTTCCTTGGTCATGTTGGTTTCTATAGGAGATTTATTAAAGATTTCTCTAAGATTTATAGGCCTCTCACTAATCTTTTGCAAAAATATGTTCCATTTATTTTTATGATGATTGTGTAAAAGCTTTGGAAATTCTCAAGAATGCTTTGATTTCTGCACCTGTTGTTCAACCACCTGATTGGAACCTACCTTTTGAAACTATGTGTGATGCTAGTAACTATGTTGTTGGTGCTATTCTAGGACAAAGAGTCGATAAGAAATAAAATGTTATTCATTATGCTAGCAAAACTCTAGACGGTCCTCAAAGAAACTATGCTACCACTGAAAAGGAATTTTAGCAGTTGTGTTTGCTTGTGATAAGTTTAGACCCTATATTGTTGATTCTAAAGTAACTGTTCACACTGATCATGCTGCTATTAAATATCTCATGGAAAAGAAAGATGCTAAACCTAGACTTATCAGGTGGGTTCTTCTGCTACAAGAATTTGATTTGCATATTGTTGATAGAAAGGGTGCTTATAACCCTGTAGCAAATAACCTTTCTAGGTTAGAGAATGTTCTTGCTGGCCCACTACCTATTGATGATAGCTTTCGTGATGAACAATTAGCTGTCATAAATGCTTCTCATATACTCCTTGGTATTGTGATTATGCTAATTACATTGTCTCTAAATTTATACCGCCTAGTTTCACATACCAACAAAAGAAAAAGTTCTTCTATGATTTAAGACATTACTTCTGGGATGACCCACACCTTTATAAAGAAGGAGCAGATGGTGTTATTAGACGTTGTGTACCTGAGCATGAACAGGAATAGATACTACGGAAGTGTTATTCTCAGGCCTACGGAGGACACCATGCTGGAGATAGAACTTCACATAAGGTATTACAATCTGGTTTTTATTGGCCTACTCTCTTCAAGGATGCTCGTAAGTTTGTCTTGTCATGTGATGAATGTCAAAGAATTGGCAATATTAGTAGACGTCAGGAAATGCCTACGAATTACTCTCTTGTTATTGAACCATTTGATGCTTGGGGTTTTTATTATATGGGACCTTTTCCAACGTCCAACGGGTATACTCATATATTAGTTGTTGTTGATTATGTTACTAAGTGGGTGGAAGCTATTCCAACTAGTAGTGCTGACCACAACACCTCTATTAAGATGCTTAAAGAAGTTATTTTCCCTAGATTTGGAGTCCTGAGATATTTAATGACTGATGATGGTTCACATTTTATTCATGGTGCTTTCCGTAAATTGTTTGCTAAGTATGATGTTAATCGTAGAACTACATCTCCTTATCATCCTCAGTTTAGTGGTCAAGTAGAATTAAGCAATAGAGAAATTAATTTGATCTTGCAAAAAATGGTTAATAGATCTAGGAAGAAATGGTCTAAGAAACTTGACGATGCATTATGGGCTTATAGAACTGCTTACAAGAATCCTATGGGTATGTCTCCATATAAAATGGTTTATGGTAAAGAATGTCACATACCTCTAGAGCTAGAGCATAAAGTTTTTTGGGCAATCAAAGAGCTCAACTATGATTTCAAACTTGCTGGTGAGAAGAGGTTATTTGACATTAGCTCACTTGATAAATGGAGAACCCATGCTTATGAGAATGCCAAGCTGTTTAAAGAAAAAGTTAAGAGATGGCGTGATAAAAGGATACCAAAGCGTGAATTTAATGTAGGTGATCATGTCTTGCTATACAATTCTCGGCTAAGATTTTTTCCAGGTAAACTCCCCTCCAAATGGGAAGGGCCTTACATCGTCGAGGAGGTGTATCGTTCCGGTGCCATCAAGATCAATAACGTTGAAGGCACAAATCTAAAGGTGGTTAACGGGCAAAGAATGAAACACTATATTTTAGGTACTCCCATTAATTTTGAAACCAGTGTTATCAATACCACAACTCCCGAAGAGCATATTAGGGAGACTTACCAGAATGTTTTAGACTCTGAAAAGGAATAGGTACGTGGTACGGTAAGTAAACCGACTCCAAAAGTTTTCCCGTAGCAATTTTATTCAGTTTTGGAATATTTAAAAAAATAGAAAAATAAAAAGTAGTCCGAAGGATGCATGGGGAGGTGACAAGCCTGCTAGGCGTGGCCACCCCCTGGCCGCGCCTAGGGGCTTGTCACCACCCCGTGCACCTCCCTGAACTCCATTTTCTTTTGGAACACCCCTTTGGGTCGGCAAAAATTCCTTATATAATCTCCCGAAGGTTTCGACTTTCATATCACGACAATACCTCTTGTTTTCCTTTTGAGTTGTTTCTGAAGCAGATTTAGAGCAAGATGTCGTCCCAAGAGTCGACTGGGGAGAGTCGTGTTTCTCACCCGGCACAGGAGCTCGAGGCATACATTGAGGCTAACCACTTTGGGCGAACCACAGAGGAGGATATTGAGGCTAACTTAAAAAAGGTGGATGCCATGGAGGAAGACCAAGAAGTTAACTCTCATCCACGACATGGAGCCATATTAGAGGAACTTCTGAGCACAACCATCCTGAATTCGGTCATTTCGCCCAATTCTAAATTTCTTACTTATGAAAACTTGAAAAAGAGTGTTGCCTTTTCACCCGCAGCAATGACACATCCTTGTGTGAAGGGATGTTTATCCGTCAATGGAAAACTATACAAGGAAGTAATGGATCTCAGGCAGCAAAATAATAAGCTTGAAGATGAGAATCGTATTTTGAAGGGTATCATCGCCAAGAACATCACGCCATCACCTCTGAAGAACGACACCTACGTACATGGGTATGGGCACTCCCCTTGGCTTATTCCATGCTCGGGGGAGGAGCCCCGGTATCTTATCACACCACACCTTTTTCCTTTTTTCCTTTTGTTTTTATCTTTCCTAGTTTGATCCTTTTTGTTTTTGTTTTGATCTAGTAGAATAAAAGTTTTAGTATGATCTACCTTTTAGTTTTTGCTTTTGCTCCCCTTATGTAAGCAAGTCCGAGAGTTATATAATAAAAAGTAGTTTTGATGAGAGGGCTTTGCTAGATCACTATGCTCTTGAAAGCAATAAAGTACAATAGAACTAAAGCAAATAGAATACATAATCTTATGGGGAGTAATGACTTCATATATAAAAAGTATGGTGATTGAAATTTGTTGGGAGGTAACAAACATAGTAATTGGTCATTGGTGCAATTGAAAGGAAGTGATAAAGAAAGAGAGATTTACATATAAATATATTATCTTGGACATGTTTTATGATTGTGACCACTCATTAAAATATTACATGCCAATAAGTTGATGTTGGACAAGGAAGACAACATAATAGGTTATGTTTGCTTGCATCCGTATAGAATTTATATGGTTTTAGATCCTCCAACATGTCGTGCTTGCTTCCACCTCACATTAGCCAAACTTCCGCACCAAGTAGAGATACTACTTGTGCATCCAAACACCTCAACCCAATTTTTGCCATGAGAGTCCACCATACCTACCTATGGATTCAATAAGATCCTTCAAGTAAGTTGTCATCGGTGCAAAAAGGCAATAAAAATTGCTCCTAAATATATGCGATCTTTTATTGTAAGGGAAATAAGTGTTGTACGAACTTGTGATAGTGAAGAAATAAAAGTGACAGACTACATAATAAAGGTTTCTATCACAAAGGTCAATACAACATGGCATTCCTCTACACTAAGAGCTTGTGTATCCAAAAACAAAAAGTGCATGACAACCTCTGCTTCCCTCTGTGAAGGGCCTATCTGTTACTTTTACTTTTTAGTACTTACCTTTATGCAAGAGTCATGGTGGTCTTCACCAATTCCTATTTTCACCTCTCTTGGCAAGCATTATGTGTTGGGGAATGATCTAGACTTATATAGCCACTCGGATGTGGGTGACCATGGGTTATTATAGTTGACATCACCCTTGAGGTGAATAGTTGGAAGGCAATACTATAAGTCCCTATCTTCCTCTATGTTCGATTCAAGCTTTGACCTCATGGGTACCACATGAGTGCTAGAAATTGTGAAAGACTAAAAGATGATTGAGTATGTGGATTTGCTTTACAAGATCTTATATTGACTCTTTCCTATGTTATGATAAATTGTCAATTGCTTCATTGACCGAGATCATAGTTTGTTGGTTGTCAATAGAGTTCTTGACTCATACTTTATCTTGTGAATGAATTGTTACTCTAATATAAAGAATCTCATACAATGAGTATTGCTATTCTAAAGTTAATCATGATGCCCTCATGTCCGTATTTTATTTTATCGACACCTCTATCTTTAAATATGTGGTCATATTCATCGATCTGGCTTTGGGTTGAGGGCAAGTAAGGTCTAAGCTTGGGGGAGTTGATACGTCCATTTTGCATCATGCTTTTATATTGATATTTATTGCATTATGGTCTTTTATTACACAATATGGTACAATACTTTTGCCTTTTCTCTCTTATTTTACAAGGTTTACATGAAGAGAGAGAATGCTGGTAGCTGGAATTAATAGGAACATATAAGTCATTAAACTAATGTTTCCACCAAGTATATTTCAGGAAAAGTTCAATGATAGGGATGGCAAAAGGATTGTGGAGATTGTGGAATCACCCCAAGATGCAAGGAAATAGGTTGGCCAAGCTTCAAGCAAGAGGACTCTACATTTTACATTTGTGAGAAATCACTTTGAGTCCATAGGAAAGCCAATACTATTAAAAGGGGGTAAGGTTTTGTTGGTTAACAAAATGCTCATACTTTTGGTTCGTCCGAGAATGTTGAATCAGCGTCGCCGAGTTTGGCAATTCTGACCGTTGGTCACCCTGTCGGTGCAACCGAGAATCCTATATCGGTCTCATCGAGATTCAAAAGTTGCCACCTTTTGGTCACTTCGGTACCACCGAGATTAACACATCGGTGTCACCAAGTTGGTCATTTTTTGTGTAACGGTTGGATTTTTTGGGGATGCCTATATATACCCCTTCACCACCACCCACTCGTAAAAAAAGCACTCAGAACTATTCCATACCTATCCTACTCAGTTTTTTGAGAGAGAGCCACCTACCCTTGTGTTGAGGTCAAGATCTTCCACTCCAACCATATGGATCTTGATTTCTAGCCTCCCCAAGTTTCTTAGCACCAATCCCATCTCTTCTACCAAGCCATATCTGTGAGAGAGTGATTGTGTGTTGAGGAGTCTACCATCTTGAAGCACAAGAGCAAGGAGTTCATCGTCATTACAGAGCCTATTACATTTTGGAGGGTGGTGCCTCCTAGATTGGTTAGGTGTCGCTTGGGAGGCTCCTACTTCGTGTTGTGGAGTGAACCAAGAAGATTGTAAGGGCAAGGAGATCGCCTACTTCATGAAGATCTACCCCGAGTAAGGCTAGTCCTCCGTGGACGTAGGTCGTCATGGCATAGTCAAGGTTGCTTCTTCGTGGAACCCTATGTGGGTAGAGCCCTCCGTGGACTCTCACGACCGTTACCCTTCGTGGGTTGAAGACTCCATGAACATGGATGTACAACAGCACCACCTATCGGAACCACGGGAAAAATCATCATGTCTACAATTGCGTTCGATCTTCCTATCCTATCCTTTTACTCATGCTTGTTGTTACTTTCCACTACTATACTCTTAGACTTGCATGTGTAGGGTGTACTTGATATGTTATGAATGATAAAACTTGCTAAGAATTAAAATTGGGGAAAAGCATAGTTTTATTGGGTCAAGTAGTGTAATCACCCCCGCCTCTAGACCTACTTGCGATCCTACAAGTGGTATTAGAGTTGTGGTCTCCATTGCATTGGTTTCACAACCTGGGAGAAGTATCGCATCTAGTGAGGGAAATTATCACCGTAGAGGTCCGTACTTTGATGGCACTAATTTACTAGTTGGAAGCATAAAATGAAAATGCATTTGCTTGGTCATAATCCTGCCGTTTGGGCTGTTGTTCGTGTTGGCTTGCAAGGTGAATTCTTTGCGGAAGGAAAGGAACCGGATCGTGAAGCGACTGCAGATGAATTGAAGATGTTGCTACTCAATTCTCAAGCATGTGACATTCTCTTCAACTGCCTATGCCTTGAAGAATTCAACAAAATTTTGTCTTGAACACGCAAAAGAGATTTGGGATACTTTGGTTGATATGCATGAAGGAAGTGAGTCCGTGAGAAAATCCAAGTTAGATGTTCTTCAAGTCCCGCTTGATAAGTTTAAGATGAAGGATGGTGAAGGAGTCGTTGAGATGTACTCTAGACTAGCTCTCATCACCAATGAGATTGCTGGCTTAGGAAGCGAAGAAATGACTGACAAATTCATCATCAAGAAGATACTTCGAGCTTTGGATGAGAGATATGGCACCATGTGCACATTGATCCAAATGATGCCCAACTATAAAGATCTCAAACCAACGGAAGTGATTGGTGGAATTGTTGCTCATGAGATGACACTCAAAGACAAGAAAGAGCTTCATCACAAGTCTAGTGGTGCTTACAAAGCCACAACTGATGCTCCCGCTACCTCAAGCGACAACCTTGTCACAAATGAAGAGATAAGCCTCATGGTCAAGAAATTCAACAAGTTCTACAAGAATAGAAGCAAAGATCGCAGCTCCAACTCAAGACATGAAGAGAAGCGGTCGTCAAGTCATGACCAAAATTGCTACAATTGTGGGAAGCCCGGACACTACTCCATTGAGTACATGGCTCGCTACAAATGAAGAGAAGAGTCACCTAGAAGACGAAGCTCAAGAGATGAATCACCTCGAAGAAAGAGAAGGAGTAGAGATGAACGTTATGAACGAAGACCCTCAAGGAGAAGTAGGGACTCAAAGAAGAAGGACAATCACACCAAGAGATACTCAAGAAGGAAACATCAAGCTCATGTTGGTCAATGGGTTTCCGGCTCCGACTCCGACAACCACTCCGAGAGAAGCTATCACTCCAACTCTGACTATAATCAAGATGATGGTGTTGCGGAATTGCACTAGTGACAACCAACTCCTATGATCTATTTAATTCACCAAATGAAGGGAGTGGAAGTTTCTTCATGGCTAAAGGCCCCAAGGTATCACACCCCGAATATCTTGATTTCAATAGTGATGGAGATGATTTGCTTTACGATGATGACTTGCTATGTGACAAAACTAGTGTTGTTGATCATAATAAACTTGACATTTCTCATGCTAGTAAAGATAAGTCAATTGACGATGATAAGATCAAAATACAAGAACTAACTAAAGAACTCAACACTCTTAAGTTAGCCCATGAATCTACTCTTGAAGATCATAGAGAGCTTGTAAGAACTCATGAGAAGCTACGCTTCGAGAAGCTCAATTTGGAGGAAGAACATGAATTTCTTAAAGCTATCAATGACGATCTCCGAAAGAAGACTTCATCTTATCTTGCCAAACGACTACTCTTGTCTACCTTTATGCCACAAGTCAAATCTAAGAAAACTAGTAACAAAGGCAAGAAAGGTTTTCATCTGGTAGCAACAATAAAAATGCTAAATCCAATGATGTTGCTCCTAGTAGTTCTATTGATTCCACTAATGATGATTCTCTTAGACAAGTTACACTTGAGCAAGAAAATGCTTTATTGAAAGGAATTATAGAGAAATGTATATGCAAGAGTCTTCAAGGGTACAAACAATTTGATGAGATTATACGCAAGCATGGAGGATACCGGAAGAATCGTGGTGTTGGCTACTTCAACGCTAATGGAGTTGAATGGGAAGAAGGTCAATACCCCAATCCCAAGTTTGTTCCTCAAAAGTAAAAGTATGAAAATACTTTTCCCAAGGGAACAAAGTTGCAAGATGACCTTCCACCACAAGACACCAAGATCAAGGGCAAGAACAAGCTCCAAGAGGACTTTGACTCTTATGAAGATGAACCCCAAGCTTTGGTGAAGTGGTTTCCCAAGGCTACTACAAGCTCAACTTCTACAAGTGCTACTTAACCACCAAGGATCCTCATAAACTTGATGTGGGTTCCAAGAATAAGAACTAGAGAGTTCTTGTGGGGTGACTCCGCCAATGAAATTCACTCATATTCATTATTGGCAAGATCTATTTGCAATCAACATCAACCCTATGCAATAGATCAAGGAGTCACACATTCCCTAAAAGGTAAGCAAGGGACAAGGTATTCAACAAATCAATGGACATCATAACATATGCTTTGCACTCCATGTCCATAGATATACTTGTATTTGTCTCTTGTTTGTTGGGACTAACCCATTTAGGTGAGAAGGGTAAAGAAACAACAAGGATGCTCCCAACTCTTGGTGAGCTTCATCAACTTTAAGCATCCACCACTACCTCACCAACATGAAGTCTTCATCGACAGAACCCAAGGCTAGTTTATCCCTCTTATGGGGGGATGCCACATCAAGGGGGAGCTTTACTCTAAGACTTGAGTCAAAGCATCTCTTAGCATGTGACAACATTAAATGATTTATGTCAAAGTGGTAACCCCACTTGTGCTTAAACGATGAGTATGACCTATGATCAAGTACTCTTACTTGGCTCCTAAGTCAAAATACTCATATATAGATGACTTCGTCATCGCCCAAGTGCTTGTTAGATGCTAGAGTGTTTGTGCATGTTTGCCATTATTTCATTTGACATATTATTGTGTGAGCATGTTGGTATGCATTTATTTACTCATTCGAGGATATCCAATTGTTGCTTTTTTGGCTTTTGATTTATCTTTTGCCAATTGGATATACAAGAATGCGTAGGACCACTTCTTTAGCTATCTATGACTTCTCACCTCATACTCTATTCATGCTGCATCACCAAATTTGAACAAGTGCTTTTCGATCCCTCTGTGTGTGGAGCACTCGGAGTTCCGTATCGACAAGGACTGACCATTAAAACCTACCAAGTGCATCTTGGTGGAACCAACACCAAAATCTCGGTCTCACCGAATGCCTAGGGTTGATCTAGTTTTCAATCTAGGTACCACCAATTCCATCTTCTCGATTACACCAAGTTTCCCTGTCAACGGACAGTTGAGGAATTCGGTGACACCAAAAAGTTTGAATCAGTGACACCGACAGTGGTGGGTATATAAGCTATGGACCCCGATGCTTTGAAATTCAATCTCAATCGTCGCGCCGCAGAACCCTAAGTTGCCGCCTACGAGACCCCTGGTTGTCGCCCTTGTCTCCCTACGCTCCTCCACTTCTGGGAATCGCCGTTGCCGATGAAATCCTCTCCATCATCGCTGCCATAGCGGATCCGCACCTAGCTAGGGTACGGATTTGACCTCATTTGTGCTCCTCGTCTGATTCTTGCATAATGGATTGAAGATTATCTATAAGCCTCTGTTTGCACGCACTCCTATCCACTCAAAATTCCGGTAGCCTAGCGAATATTAGATTTTCTAGGGTTTTGCCGTCCGCTCAATGGACTCGGTGGAACCGAAGCGAACAAATCGGTCTCACCGATTTGTCTTTCTATGTTGCTGAGAACGGTCTCGGTGGAACCGAGTACTTATTTTTGTTCTCACCGAAAAGAGTGCCAAGGTTCTGTTAAGAGGGACAGTCAGTCTCGGTGGCACCGAAATCTTGTTTTGGCTGTATCGATTTTCATTTGACAGAATGCAAAAACTTTGAAAATCTATTGTTCAAACTTCCAAAAACCAGCCTCATTTTGTGATGACTCATCTACTTCTGCTCTTCTATACTCTATTCACAGGGTCAGTATGTCATATGCTGAGGACAGTCAGAATATGCCAGAGCAGGGTGCTGACATGAGTTCAGGCACAAGCCCAGAGTCCAGTTCATTTTTAGATCCAGGCACCCCCCAGCTCCCATGGGTTGCCCAAGGCTGCCACCAGGACCAGGAAGAAGCTAAATTCTGATGAAGAAGATTCAGACTTTGTTCCTGAGGAGATTCTTGCCAAGAAGCAAGAAAAGGCTGCTAAGAAGTCAGCTACTGAAGCTACTTCTTCCAGAAGAGTTGTCAGCAAGGTCTATGACAGCTTTGAAACTATCAAAGCACATGAGAGTGCTAGGGCCACAATGTATGTTGATCCCCCAAGGAAGTCTATGCCTAAGAAGGCAGGGGAGAAGAAAGCCAGGAAGAGGATTATTCATGTGATAGGCAGGCTTACCTCCATGTATGAAGATCCAGAGGAGGCTGTTGGTGCTGCTGCTGAGGAAGAAGAGGATGAGCCAGCTGCAAAGGCTCGTCCCAACAAGAAGGCCAAGAAGCTTATGCCTGATGCAATGCCAAAGACTGGCACATACAAGAGCACGAAGCCTACATCCAAGAAGGCTGCTACATAGAAGTCCAAGAGGACTACCAGACATATTCCAGCTTCTGAAAAGAATAAAGGAACTGCCTCCAGATTTGAAGATGATGATGACTTGACTACATTGATGAAGCTCAGTCCACATCTTCCATTACATGATGTCAGCCACTTAGTTGCTAAAGATATGAAGAAGAGGAAAGACTCAGGATTAAGAGCTTGGAGAGCTATAGATCCTTATGCCCAGAGAAAGAAAACCGCTGTTGACTACAGGTTCTACACCAGAGAACCACATGACTTTTATGAGATAGTGCTGCTAGACAAGCGCCCAACTATTAGTGATATGAGATATGTTGATTGGAAATTCATTAAGGAGAATGAGGACTACTTTCCAAGTGTCCAAGATAATTTCCACTGCATTAGTCTGGATGAGTTCATTGGCAGAGAGCTTACTGCATGGAACGATGAGATGATCATGCAATTCTACTCCACTACACATTTCTATGGAGATGGTAGAATTGTATGGATGACTGAAGGAGCAAGGTATGAATCCACTGTTGATGAGTGGGCTTCACTTCTAGGAGTTCCAGAGGTTCAGGATGGCGATCTGGATGTATACTTAGAATCCAAGGTGAGCCACAATGCCATGAAGGATATGTATACTCCTATCCCCGCAGACAAAGCACAATCTCACAAGCTAGGATCCATGTACTATCTACAAGAAGGCCTCCGTATCATGAACACTATTCTGAGGCATACCTTGATGCCCAAATCAGGAGATGACAACATGATCCGAGGTTACTCCATCAACATGTTGATCCACCTTGACGGACATACCAGGATTAGAGTCATGGATTTGATTGTTGAGACAATCAAGAGGGTTTCTACTGATCAGAAGCGCTCTAGCTGCTATGCACCCTACATCCATATGCTTATCAACTCTCAGTTGGAGAAGCACATATTTGCTCTAGACCGTACACATTTTCCCCTACAGCCAGAACTTTAGGATAATGTTGTGGTTATGGACCCAGATCATCCCACATCTACTACAACATAGGCAGAGGCAGAAGCAGTTCGAGCCGCTAGTGCTCAATCCCCTAGATCCAAAAATGAGCAAATGAATATTTTGATCACAACAATCCAGGGCATGCAGAAGGATATCAAGGGCATTCTGGACAACCAGAACAGTCTTGTGAGGATTATTGAGACAAGGATCAAGACTCTTGGTGATAAGGTGGAGAAGGTGACTAAGACAGTTATAGAGCTTCAGAAGGAAGTTGACTCAGTTCACATTCCTCCGGTCTCTTGTACTTCTTCAGATGATGATGATGATGATGATGAGGAGGAGGAGGAGGAGGATAGATCACCTCTTAGGCCGAGCACACAGTTCACAACTCAGGCTAGATAAGCCACAGTGCCTGCACCACACGTGAGGCCCTCTTCATCAGCTCCTGCTACTATCAGCACAACTCCTGCTCCATCAGCTCCCGTTCCTCCAGTGACCACTCCAGCTCCATCCATGACATCTGCAGAGATCTTCACCGACGATGTTCTCTCGACTCCTTTGTGAACAACTGGAGGAGATCGACCCAAGAACGCTTAGATGTATGCCTTTGAACTTTTTGGTAACTTGTTGCCAAAGGGGGAGAAGTGTATATAGATCTTTAGGCTTCGAGTGAGAGAGCGTTTGGTATTTTGTTTCTTGTTTTCAAAATCAATTGCTTTTGGTTGCCGTGACACACTTTTGGTTGCTTGGGATACACGTTTGATGATGTTTGATCATACGCTTTAATTAATGTGTGATGCTACTATTTCCTATCATCTTAATGCTTATGTGATGATCATTCATCTTTGCTTGATTGTGTTGTGCTATGATGTTCATTCTAATTATTCTTGCACACCACCAAGTGGTATGTGACATGTAAGAAGTGACCCATGTACCTAATCGATTGTGCATTTGCATTCAAACGCAAATTTAAAATAATGCACAAATTTAGGGGGAGCTCTTGCTTATCACATACTTCTTAAAGCGACTCTTATATTCATTGATTATATCATTGTCGAAGCTTTGATCTACATGTTGTCATCAATTACCAAAAAGGGGGAGATTGAAAGCACATTTGCTCCCTTGGTGGTTTTGGTAATTAATAACAACATATAAGTCATTGAACTAATGTTTCCACCAAGTATATTTTAGGAAAAGTTTGATGATATGGATGGCAAAAGGATTGTAGAGATTGTGGAATCACCCCAAGATGCAAGGAAATAGGTTGGCCAAGCTTCAAGCAAGAGGACTCTACATTTTACATTTGTGAGAAATCACTTTGAGTCCATAGGAAAGCCAATACTATTAAAAGGGGGTAAGGTTTTGTTGGTGAACAAAATGCTCATACGTGTACAAGTGATAGTCACCAAAAACATCCACAAGCTCTCCCACCAAAGTCTGTCTCTAGCCAAACATGCAAAAATGGTGCAACCAACATTTCTACCCCGGTGCCACCGATTCTAAACCCTAGACAGACTCAGCCAAACCCTAGCCACTTCGGTGCAGCCGACACTGCTTTCGGTGCCACCAAGTTAGAATGCCAACTTTCTGTTACGCAAGTCCACACTTTCAGTCCGTCCGAGAATGTTGAATCGGCGTCACCGAGTTTGGCAATTCTGACGGTTGGTCACCCTGTCGGTGCAACCGAGAATCCTATATCGGTCTCATCGAGATTCAAAAGTTGCCACCTTTTGGTCACTTCGGTACCACTGAGATTAACACATTGGTGTCACCGAGTTGGTCATTTTTTGTGTAACGGTTGGATTTTGGGGGATGCCTATATATACCCCTTCACCACCACCCACTCATAAAAAAAGCACTCATGACTATTCCATACCTATCCTACTCAGTTTTCTGAGAGAGAACCACCTACCCTTGTGTTGAGGTCAAGATGTTCCACTCCAACCATATGAATCTTGATTTCTAGCCTCCCCAAGATGCTTTCCATCAATCCCATCTCTTCTACCAAGCCAAATCTGTGAGAGAGTGCTTGTGTGTTGAGGAGTCTGTCATCTTGAAGCACAAGACCAAGGAATTCATCATCATTACTGAGCCTATTACCTTTTGGAGGGTGGTGCCTCCTAGATTGGTTAGGTGTCGCTTGGGAGGCTCCTACTTCGTGTTGTGGAGTGAACCAAGAAGTTTGTAAGGGCAAGGAGATCACCTACTTCATGAATATCTACCCCGAGTAAGGCTAGTCCTCCGTGGACGTAGGCCGTCATGGTATAGTCAAGGTTACTTATTCATGGAACCCTTCGTGGGTAGAGCCCTCCGTGGACTCTCACGACCGTTACCCTCCGTGGGTTGGAGAGTCCATGAACGTGGATGTACGATAGCACCACCTATCGGAACCACGGGAAAAATCATCATGTCTACAATTGCGTTTGATCTTCCTATCCTATCATTTTTCTCATGCTTGTTGTTACTTTCCACTTCTATACTCTTAGACTTGCATGTATAGGGTGTACTTGATATGTTATGAATGCTAAAACTTTCTAAGAATTAAAATTGGGAAAAAGCGTAGTTTTGTTTGGTCAAGTAGTATAATCACCCCCCCTCTAGACCTACTTTCGATCCTACAGTCCACGTACGAGAGAGCGGTTCCATCAACTGACATGTGACTTTGTTGCATAAAGATGGCTGACAGGTGTCTGTCTCTCCCACTCTAGTTGGATCGGATTAGAGTAAGGCGGTCCTTGTAGAAGGTTGAATAGCAATTTGTGTATCACCATTGTGGTTTTGCATAGGTAAGAATAGTTCTTGCTAGATACCCATAACAGCCACGTAAAACATGTAATAACAATTAGAGGATGTCTAACTTGTTTTTGCAGGGTATGTTGTGATATGATATGGCCAAAGACATGATGCGATATATGTGTGTATGAGATGATCATGTTTTGTATAGATTATCAAGACTTGCATGTCATTGAGTATAGCAACCGGAAGGAGCCATAGGGTTGTCTTTAATTATTGTATGTTGTGCGTGTCAATCTTTAGGCGCTATGTAATGCTTTACTTAATCGCTAAATGGTAGCAATAGTTGTGGAAGCATGGTTGGCGTGATAACCCCGATGGAGACACAATGATGGACATCATCATGATGGAGATCATGGTGTTATGCCAGTGATGATGGACATCATGCCGGTGCTTTGGAGATGGATATCAAAAGCACAAGTTCATGTCCATATCATGTCACTTTTGATTTGCATGTGATGTTAATCATTTTATGCACCTTGTTTTGCTTAGGACGACAGTACATTATAAGGTGATCCATCACTAAAATTTCAAGATAAAATTGCGTTCTCCCCGAGTGTGCAGCGTTGTGAAATTTCGTTGTTTCGAAGCACCACGTGATGATCGGGTGTGATAGACTCTATGTTGACATACAACGGGTGCAAGCCAGTGTTGCACATGCGGAACACTTGGGTTAAACTTGACGAGCCAGGCATGTATAGACATGGCCTCGGAACACAGAAGACCGTAAGGTCGAACATGAGTCATATAGTAGACATGATCAACATGGAGATGTTCACCATTGGAACCACCTCATCTCACATGATGATCGGACTTGGGTTGGTGGATTTGGATCATGTTACACTTAGACAACTTGAGGGATGTTGATTTGAGTGGGAGTTTGATACATCTCCAACGTATCTATAATTTTTGATTGTTCCATGCTATTATATTATCTGTTTTGGATGTTCTTATGCATTAATATGCTATTTTATATTATTTTTGGGACTAACCTATTAATCTAGAGCCTAGTGCCAGTTTCTGTTTTTCCTTGTTTTTGAGATTCGCACATAAGGAAAATTAAACGGACACCAAGCGGAATAAAACATCCGGAATGATTTTTTCTGGAAAATATGGAAGCCACGAGACTTGAGAACCAAGACAGACGAGCTGCCATAGGGCCACAAGCCCGCTTGCTGCGGCCAGGGGGCCACCCGCGCCGGGTAGGCTTGTGGGCCCCTGGCAACTCCCCTAACCCTAATCTTCAGCCTATAAATACCCAAATATTCCATCATTATCAAAACGAGGCACGAAATCACTTTTCTGCCACCAGAAGCCTCCGTTCTCGAGAGATCCAATCTTGGAGCCTTTTACAGTAATCTGCCGGAAGGGGATTCGATCACGGAGGGCATATATATCAACTCCATTACCCATTCGATGATGCATGAGTAGTTCACCACAGACCTACGGGTCCATAGCTAGTAGCTAGATGGCTTCTTCTCTCTCTCTCTCTCTCTCTCTCTTTGCGTCTCAATACCATGTTCTTCATGATCTTCATGGAGATCTACCTGATGTAATACTCTTTTGCGATGTGTTTGTCGAGATCCGATGAATTGTGGGTTTATGTTTGGATCATCCATGAATATTATTTAAATCTTTCCTAAATTCTTATATGCATGATTTCATATCTTTGCAAGTCTCTTCGAGTTATTCGTTTGGTTTGGCCAACTAGATTGGTAATTCTTGCAATAGGAGAAGTGCTTAGTTTTGGGTTCAATCTTGCGGGGTCATCACCCAGTGACAAAGTAGGGGTAGCGAGGCACGTATTGTATTGTTGCCATCAAGGGTAAAAAGATGTGGTTTTCATCATATTTCTTGAGTTTATCCCTCTACATCATGCCATCTTACTTAATGCGTTACTCTGTTCTTCATGAACTTAATACTCTAGATGCAGGTAGGAGTCGGTCGATGTGTGGAGTAATAGTAGTAGATGCAGAATCGTTTCGGTCTACTTGTCATGGATGTGATGCCTATATGCATAATAATAGCCTTGGATATCTTCATAATTATTTTCTTTTCTATCAATTGCTCGATAGTAATTTGTTCACCCACCGTAATACTTGCCATCATGAGAGAAGCCATCTAGTGAAACCTATGCCCCACGGGTCTATTTTCCATATTATATTTTCAGATATAAAACCAAAAACACCAAAAATACTTTCTGCTTTATTTTTACTTTTAGTTTTACTTTTCGTTCAAGCATCAAATTATATCTTTCTCTACTAGATCTCATCCTTGCAAATAACCGTGAAGGGATTGACAACCCCTTTATAGCGTTGGGTGCAAGAGTTTGATTCCTTGTGCAGGTATATCTATTGGTGGCTCTCTTGTATCTACTACTGGATTGATACCTTGGTTCTCAAAAACTAAGATAAATACTTATCTACTTTGCTGCATCAAACCGTTCCTCTTCACAGGAAACCAATGCATGCTTGAGAAGTAGCAAGAAGGATTTCTGGCACCGTTGCCTGGGAGATACATCGCAATTCAGGGATACCAAGTAGCCATCACAAACTCATCTCTTGCATTTATACTATTTTCCATTTGCCTCTCATTTTCCTCTCACCCACTTCTAAAACGATTTCCAAAAAGATTTGCCTTTTTATTCGCCCTTCTTCGTTTGTCTTATCGTTTTCTTTTTGCTTGCTTGAGTGCTTGATTACTTGCTTCGTCACAATGACTCGAGAGAATACCAAGTTGTGTGACTTTTCCAATACTAATAATAATGGTTTTATTAGTACTCCGATTTCTGCCGCCACTAGTGCGGAATCTTATGAAATTAATGCTGCTTTGCTCAATCTTGTTATGAAAGAACAATTTTCCGGCCTTGCTAATGAAGATGCCGCATCCAATGAAAATACTTTTATTGAGTTGTGTGACATGCAAAAGAAGAAAGATGTGTATAATGATATTGTTAAATTGAAGCTATTTCCGTGCTCACTACGAGATCGTGCTAAAAATTGGTTTTCATCTTTGCCTAAAAATAGTATTGATTCATGGAATAAGTGTAAAGATGCAAGTACTTTCCACCCACTAAGATCATCTCCCTTAGGAACAATATAATGAATTTTAAGCAACTTGATCTTGAACATGTTGCACAATCTTGGGAGAGGACGAAACTTATGATTAGGAATTGCCTCGCACATGGTTTGATTTTATGGATGATTATACAAATTTTCTATGATGGATTGAATTTTGCTTCTGGGAATCTCTTAGATTCCGCCGCGGGTGGCACTTTTATGGAAATCACATTAGGAGAAGCTACTAAACTCTTAGATAATATTATGGCAAATTACTCTCAATGGCACACCGAAAGGTATCCTACTAGTAAAAAAGTGCATGCTATTGAAGAAATTAATACTTTGAGTGAAAAGATGGATGAATTGATGAAATTGTTTGCTAGTAAGAGTGCTCCTATTGATCCTAATGATATGCCTTTGTCTTCTTTGATTGGAAATAATAATGAATCTATGGATGTGAATTTTGGTGGTAGGAACAATTTTGGTAATAACGCTTATAGAGGTAATTTCAATGCTAGAGGGTTTCTTAGTAATTCCTCTAATAATTATGGTAGTTCCTACAGCAATTCTTATGGAAATTATAATAAGATACCCTCTGATTTTTAGAGTAATATTAAAGAACTCATTAGTACTCAAAAAGGTTTCAATGCTATAATTCAAGAAAACTTTCTCAAGATTCATGATTTGGCTAGGAACGTTGATAAAATTTCTCTTGAGATTGATTCTTTAAAAAATAGATCTATTCCACCCAAGCATGATATTAATTAGTCTTTAAAAGCTATGACAATTTCTATTGATGAGTGTAAGGAAAGAATCGCTAGAGTTCCTGCTAATCGTGAATGGCTTGAAAAGTATGTTCTCGTGATAATATTGATGAAGATCTTAAAGTGATTGATGTGACACCTATTGAATCTTTGTTTTATAATATTAATCTTGATAATAATGGGACTGGATATGAGTCAACTTTAGTTAAAAGGCGTCCCAATGATTCGGAGTTTTTAGATCTTGATGCTGAGATTGATAAAAGGGGGATTGAAGAGGTCAAAACTTTAAATAGCAATGAACCCACTTTGTTGGATTTAAAAGACTTTAATCATGGCATCTGGTCTTTGATTGATTGTATTTACTTGTTGCAATCCATGTTGAATTCTCTTCATGCATATAATCAAACGAAGGCTTTTACTAAACATATTGTTGATGCTATGATGAAGGCTTTGGAAGAAAAACTTGAGTAGGAAGTTTCTATACCTAGAAAGATATATGATGAGTGGGAACCTACTATTAATATTAACATTAAAGATTATGAATGCCATTCTTTGTGTGACTTGGGTGCTAGCGTTTCCACAATTCCAAAAACTTTATGTGATGTGTTAGGTTTCCATGAATTTGATGATTGTTCTTTAAATTTGCATCTTGAGGATTCCACTATAAATAAACCTATGGGAAGAATTAATGATGTTCTTATTTTTGCAAGTAAGAATTATGTGCTCGTATATTTCATTGTTTTTGATATAGATTGCAATCCTACATGTCCTATTATTCTTGGTAGACCTTCCCTTAGAACAATTAGTGCAATTATTGATATGAAGGAAGGGAATATTAGATTCCAATTTCCATTAAGGAAAGGCATGGAACACTTTCGTAGAAGGAAAATAAAATTACCTTATGAATCTATCATGAGATCTACTTATGGATTGCATACCAAAGATGACAATACTTAGATCTATTGCGTTTTGCCTAGCTAGGAGCGTTAAGCAATAACGCTTGTTGGGAGGCAACCAAATTTTATTTTGCTTTCAGCTTTTTGCTTATGTTTTGATATGTTTGACACATTATAACTTATGTAGTAATTGTGTTTTTTTAAAAATTAGTGTATGAGCCAAGTAAAACCTTTCGGGTGATCTATGGTAGTTGTTGATTTGATCTTGCTGGAAAACAGAAACTTTTGTGCTTAGTCCAGGATTTTTCTGAATTTTTAAGAGAGTTAAATTGATCTGAAATTCTTAAACAAGATTTATATACAAATTTCCCTGGTTTTCCTAATGTTTCATAATTTTTACAGTTCCATAAGTATTCTAAGTTTACAGATTGCTACACACTGTTCTGTTTTTGACAGATTCTGTTTTCTTTGTGTTGTTTGTTTATTTTGATGTATCTATGGGTCGTATCGGGGGTATGAGTCATGGAGAAGTTATAATACAGTAGGTATTACACAAATATAAATAAAGAATGAGTTCACAACAGTACCTAAAGTGGTGATTTATTTTTCTTATACTAACAGATCTCATGAGTTTTCTGTTGAGTTTTGTGTTGTGAAGTTTTCAAGTTTTGGGTGAAGATTTGATGGACTATGGAATAAAGAGTGGCAAGAGCCTAAGATTGGGTATTCCCATGGCACCCCAAGTCATATTAAAGGATACCAAAGAGCCTAATCTTTGGGATATGCCGGAAGGCATCCCCTCTTTCGTCTTCAATCCATCGGTAAATTTACTTGAGGCTATATTTTTATTCACCACATGATATGTGTTTTTCTTGGAGCGTCTTGTATGATATGATTATTTGATTGTTAGTTTGACACAATCATCCTTCCTGCACACATATTTAGAGAGAGACACACTGAATCGTGAATTTGTTAGAATACTCTATATGCTTCACTAATATCTTTTGAGCTAGGCAATGTTGCTCTAGTGCTTCACTTATATCTTTTTTAGAGCATCGTGGTGTTATATTTTATAGAAATTATTGAACTCTCGTTCCTCACTTATATTATTTTGAGATTTTATTAAAACATCATGGTAATTTGTTTAGGTTATGAATTTAGTCCTAATATAATGGCATCCAAGAGGGATATAATAAAAACTTTCATATTAAGTGCATTAACAACTATGAGAAGTTGGATTCCTTGCATAAAGTTTTGAGATAATAGGGATGGTAATATGAGAGTCATGCTAGTGAGTAGTTGTGAATTGAGGAGATACGTGTGTTAAATCCTTTGATTCATGTAGCATGCACGTATGGTGAACCATTATGTAACGAAGTCGAAGCATGACTTGTCTAATGATTGTCGACCTTTGTGTGAGGGTCGGGAGCGTGCGATGGTTAATTCCTACCAACCACTCCCCTAGGAGCATGCGTCTAATTTTTGTTTGATGACTAATAGACTTTTGCAATAAGTATGTGAGTTCTTTCTGACTAATGTGAGTCCATGGATTATACGCACTCTCACCCTTGCATCTTTGCTAGCCTCTCTAGTACCGCTCAACTTTTGCCGGTACATCAAACCCTCCTTGCTCAAAACAGCCACCATATATTCCTCAAAACATCCACCATACCTACCTATTATGGCAATTCCATAGCCATTCTGAGATATATTGCCATTCAACTTCCACCATGTAGTTTTTCTATGACTTGCATCACCACTTCATACTGCATATAGAGTTATATCTTGTCATAGGAATCGAGTTATAATTTCTTTTTCTTTGAGTTGTAAGTAAATAAAAGTGTGATGATTTTTCATTAATGGAGCATTGTCCCATGAGAGAAAAGCATGATGGAGGCTATGACTCCCTCACAAGTTGGGACGGGTATCTGGACTTTACAAAAAATAAAAGAGGCCAGCGAAGCCCAAACAAAAAAAAATAAAAGAGGCCAAAGAAGCCCACCAAAATAAATATATATGAGAGAAAGAGAGAAGGGACAATTGCTACTATCTTTTTCCACACTTGTGCTTCAAAGTAGCACCATGATCTTCATGATAGAGAGTCTCCTATTTTGTCACTTTCATATAACTAATGGATATTCATTATGCACGACCACTTAGTTTTTTTTTTGAGCTTTCCTACACTTATAGCTCTAACTGCATTTGTTGCATGGCAATCCCTACTCACTCACATTGATATCTATCGATGGGCATCTCCATAGCCCGTTGAAATACCTAGTTGATGTGAGACTATCTTCTCCTTTTTCCCTTGCACCCCAACCATATTCTATTCCACCTATATGTTGGAAATATGCCCTTGAGGAAATAATAAATTAGTAAATATCATATTTCCTTGTTCATGATAATCGTTTATTATCCATGCTATAATTGTATTGATCGGAGACTCAGATACATGTGTGGATACATAGACAACACCATGTCCCTAGTATGCCTCTAGTAGACTAGCTCGTTGATCAAAAGATGGTTAAGGTTTCCTAGCCATGGACCTGAGATGTCATTTGATAATGGGATCACATCATTAGGATAATGATGTGATGGACAAGACCCAAACTACAAACGTAGCATATGATCGTGTCAGTTTATTGCTACTGTTTTCTGCATGTCAAGTATATGTTCCTATGACCATCAGATCATGCAACTCATAGACATCGGAGGAGTGCCTTGTGTGTATCAAACGTCGCAACATAACTGGGTGACTATAAAGGTGCTCTACAGGTATCTCCGAGGGTGTCTATTGGGTTGGCATGGATCAAGGCTGGAATTTGTTACTCCGTTTGACGGAGAGGTATCTCAGGGCCCACTCAGTAATACAACATCACAACAAGCCTTGCAAGCAATGAGACTAAATGTTAGCCACGGGATCTTGTATTACGGAACGAGTAAAGAGACTTGCCGGTAACGAGGTTGAACTAGGTATGGAGATACCGACGACCGAATCTCGGGCAAGTAACATACCGAAGAACAAAGGGAACGTTATACGGGATTGAATGAATCCTTGACATAGAGGTTTGACCGATAAATATCTTCGTAGAATATGTAGGAACCAATATGGTCATCCAGGGCCCGCTATTAGTTATTGATCGTAGAGATGTCTCGGTCATGTCTACATAGTTCTCGAACCCGCAGGGTCTGCACACTTAAGGTTCGGTGACGTTTCGGTAGTATAGAGTTATGTATGGTGGTGAACGAAGGTTATTCGGAGTCCCGGATGAGATCCCGGACGTCATGAGGAACTCCGGAATGGTCCGGAGGTAAAGATTGATATATAGGAAGTCCCATTTTGGTCGCCGGAAAAGTTTCGGGCTAATCGGTAATGTACCGGGAGTGCCGGTAGTGTACCGGGAGACCACCGGGAGGGGTATTTCGACCCAAGAGGCTTCATGGGCTGTGGGAGAGTAAATACCAGCCTTTTGTGGGCTGGTGGAAGTACCACACAAGGCCCATGCGGCTGGGAGAAAAACTCCAAAGGGAAAAAGGTGGAAAAAGGCCAAAAAAAGGAGGAGTCCTAGTCCTACTAGGATTGGAGAAGGAGTCCTCCTCTCCTCCCCACTTTGGTCGACCCAAGGGCCAGATTTTTGGCAGCCAAGACTCCTCCTCCTCTCCTCCTATATATACTAGAGGATTTTAGGGTTTTGCCACAGAATTTTCAGCCACGTGCTACCCGTTCCTCTAGTGCATAGTTTCTCCTCTAGATCGGATTTCTGTAGTGCTTAGGCGAAGCCCTGCCGGAATAGCTCCACCACCATCGCCGCAGCGCCGTCATGCTGCCGGAGAACTCTTATACCTCTCCACTCCCTCTTGCTGGATCAAGAAGGCGGAGATCGTCATCAAGCTGTACGTGTGCTGAACGCGGAGGTGTCATCCGTTCGGCGCTAGATCGGAAGAACCGTGATCAAGATTGCGAGACGGATCATGACGAGATCGCGGGACGGATCGTGATGAGATCACAGGACTGATTGTGATGAGTTCGCAGGTCGGATCATGATTGGATCGCGGGACGAATCGTGATGAGATCGCGGGACGCTTGGCGATTTGGATCGCGAAGACGTTCGACTACACCAACCGCGTTTCTTAACGCTTCCCGCTTAGTGATCTACAAGGGTATGTAATCCACTCTCCCTCTCGTAGATGCTCATCACCATGGATAGATCTTGTCTGTGCGTAGGAAATTTTTTGTTTCCCATGCAACGTTCCCCAACAATGGCATCATGAGGTAGGTCTATGTGTAGATGAGATCTCGAGTAGAACACAAAAGGTTTGTGGGTGTTCATGCTTAGATTGCTTCCTCCCTTGGTCGGATTTCGGGTTCAGCGATATTGTTAGATGAAGTGGCCCAGACCAACATTACTCTTACGCTTACGAGAAACCGGTTCCCTCGACCGCAACTTGTTGCATAGACAACTTGCGGGTGCCAGTTTCTCTCACTTTAGTTGGATCGGATTCGACAAAGGCGGTCCTTGAGAAGGTTGAAAAGCAACTAGTGTATCACCATTGTGGTTTTTTGCGTAGATGAGAATTATTGTTGCTAGATAGCCGTAGCAGTCACGTAAAACATGCAACAACAACTAGAGGACATCTAACTTGTTTTTGCAGGGTATGTTGTGATGTGATATGGCCAATTACATGATGTGATATATGTGATGTATGAGATGATCATGTGTTGTATAGAATATCACGACTTGCATGTCGATGAGTACGACAACCGGCAGGAGCCATAGGGTTGTCTTTAATTATTGTATGACCTGCATGTCAATCATTAAGCGCTATCTAATGCTTTACTTTATCGCTAAACGGTAGCAATAGTAGTAGAAGCATGTTGGGCGCGACAACCCCGATGGCGACACGTTGATGGAGATCAAGATGATGGAGATCCTGGTGTCTTGTCGGTGATGATGGAGATCATGCCGGTGCTTTCAAGATGGAGATCAAAAGCACAAGTTCATGGCCATATCATGTCACTTATGATTTGCATGTGATTTTAATCCTTTTATGCACCTTGTTTTGCTTAGGATGATGGTAGCATTATAAGGTGACCCCTCACTTAAATTTCAAGATGAATTGTGTTCTCCCCGAGTGTGCACCATTGCGAAAGTTCGTCGTGTTGAGACACCACATGATGATCGGGTGTGATAGACTCTACGTTCACATACAACGGGTGCAAGCCAGTGTTGCACATACAGAACACTCGGGTTAAACTTGACGAGCCTAGCATGTACAGACATGGCCTCGGAACACAAGACACCGAAAGGTCGAACATGAGTCATATAGTAGATATGATCAACATGATGATGTTCACCATTGTAACCACCTCAACTCACGTGATGATCGGACTTGAGTTGGTGAATTTGGATCATGTATCACTCGGATGACCGGAGGGATGTCAGTTTGAGTGGGAGTTCTTAAGTAATATGATTAATTAAACTCATTATCATGAACATAGTCAGTAGTGTCTTTGCAAAACTGTGTTGTAGATTACTAGCTCACGTTGTAGCTCCCTTGAATTTTATATGTTCCTAGAGAAATAGAGTTGAAAAATGATGGTAGCAATATTGCGAACTGGCTTCGTGATCTGAGGATTGTCCTCATTGCTGCACAGAAGGCTTATGTCCCTAATGCACCGCTCGGTGCGCCAACCCCTCTAGCATTGTTTGTAGATGTTGTGAACATCTGACAGGCATGTTCTGATAACTACTTGATAGTTTAGTGCATCATGCATTACTGCTTAGAATTGAGGCTCCCAAACATTTTGAACGTCATGGAACATATGAGATGTTCTAAGAGCTGAAATTAGGATCTCAGGCTCGTGCCCGTGTTGCGAGATATGAGATCTCCAACAAGATTATTGCTTGTAAGATGAAAGAGAATAGCTCAATCCTTGAGCATGTGCTCAGATTGTCTGGGTGCTACAATCGCTTGAATCGAGTGGGAGTTGATCTTCCAGATAAGATAGTGATTGATATAGTTCTCCAAGTCTCTGTCACTAAAGCTACTAGAACTTGGTGATGAACTATAAAACACCAGGGATAGAAATAATGATCCCTGAGCTATTCGCTATGTTTGACACCACGAAGGTAGAAATTGGGAAGGAGCATCAAAGTGTTGATGGTTAGTCAAAACTGCTAGTTTCAAGAAGGGCAAGAGAAAGGAGGGAAACTTCATGGATGGCAAGTCAGTTGCAGCTCTAGTGAAGCAACCCAAAGTCTAACCCAAACCCGAGACTAAGTGCTTCGATTATGAGGAGAACGGTCGCTGAAGTGGAACAACCCTAGATACTTGGTAGATAAGAAGGCTGGCAAAGTCGACTGAAGTATATTTGATATACGTGTTATTGATGTGTACCTTAATAGTACTCCTAGTAGCACCTGGGTATTGGATACCGGTTCGGTTGCTAAATATTAGTAACTCGAAGTAAAAGCTACGGAATAAACGGATACTAGCTAAGTGTGAGGTGACGATGTGTGTTGGAAATATTTCCAAGATTGGTGTGATCAACATCGCACGCTCTCTCTACCTTCGAGATTAGTGACGAACCTAAATAAATGTTATTTGGTGCTTTTGCGTTGAGCATGAACATGATTAGATCATGTTCATTGCAACACGGTTATTCATTTAAGTTATAGAATGCTGGTTATTCTATTTGCATGAATAATACCTTCAATGGTCATGCACCCAGTAAGAATGGTTTGTTGAAACTTGATCGTAGTAATACACATGTTCATAACATTGATGCCAAAAAGATACAAAGTTAATAATGATAGTACCACATACTTGTGGCACTGCCGCTAAATTTCATATTGGTATAAAGCGCATGAAGAAACTCCATGCTGATGGACCTTTGGACTCATTCGATTTCGAATCGGTTGAGACATGCGAACCTCTTGGTCAAGATGACTAAGGACCCCGTTTTCTGTTTTGATGAAGCGGGCAAGTGATTTATTGGAAATGATACATGTTGATGTATGCAATCCAATGAGTCTTGTAGCATGCGGTGGATATCGTTATTTTCTTACCTTCACTGATGATTTGAGTAGATATACTGTATATTTACGTAATGAAACACAAGTCTGAATCGTTTGAAAGGTTCAAGAAAATTCAGAGTGAAGTTTTAAGATCATCGTGACAAGAAGATAAAAATGTTCGCGATATGATCGTGGAGGTGAATATCTGAGTTACGAGTTTGGCATACAACTTTAGATAATGTGAGAATTGTTTCACAACTCATGCCACTTGGAACACCAATGTGTGATGGTGTGTCCGAACGTCATAGTCGTGCTCTATTGGATATGGTGCATGCTATGATGTCTCTTATCATTTTGTTACTATAATTTTGGGGTTATGCATTAGAGACAACTACATTCACTTTAGATAGGCCACCATCTAAATCCGTTGAGATGACACTGTGTTAATTATGGTTTGATAGAAACCTAAGCTGTCATTTCTTAATGTTTGGGGCTGCAACACTTATGTGAAAAAGGTTTTCACCTAATGAGCTCGAACCCAAAGCGGACAAATGCACCTTCATAGAATACCCTAAAGACAGTTGGGTAAACCTTCTATCTCAGGTCCAAGCATAAAGTGTTTGTTGCTAAAACTGGTTCCTTTCTCGAGAAAGAGTTTCTCTCGAAAGAATTGAGTGGGAGGAAGATAGAACTTGATGAGGTTGTTGAACCTTTGTTCAACCAAAAAGTAGCGCAGCGCAGGAATTTGTTTCTATGAAGCCTACGTTAGTTGAAGAGGAAGTTAATGATGATGATCATGAAGCTTCGGATCAAGTAACTATCGAACCTCGTAGGTCGACAAGGATGTGTGCTGCTCCTGAGCGGTACGACAACCCTGTCTTGGAGGTCATGTTGTTGGACAACGATGAACCTACGAGCTGTGGAGAAGCGATGATGGGCATGGATTCCGACAAATGGTTAGAGGCCATGAAATCCGAGAAAGGACCCATGTATGAAAACCAAGTATAGACTTTGGTAGACTTGCTCGTTGGATGGCAGGTCGTTGAGTACAAATGGATGTTTAAAATGAAGACAGACACTCATGGTAAATGTCACCATTTGTAAAGCTCGACTTGTTGCAAAGAAGTTTACAACAAGTTCAAGGAGTTGACTGCGGTGAGACTTTCTCACTTGTAGCGATGCTAAAATCTGTTGGAATTATGTTAGCAGTTGCTGCATTTTTCAATTATGAAATCTGGCAGATGGATATCAAAACATCGTTTCCTTAACGGTTTACTTGAGGAAAGGTTGTATGTGATACAACCAGAAGGTTTTGCCAGTCCTAAGGATGCTAAAAGGTGTGCAAGTTTCAGTGATTCTTCTATGAACTGAAGCAAGCATCTCGAAGTTGGAATATACACTTTTATGAGGTGATCAAAGTTTTTGAGTCTATACAAAGTTTACGAGAAACTTGTATTTACAATAAAGTGAGTGGGAGCACTATAGAATTTCTGATAAGTATACGTGGATGACATATTGTTGATCGGAAATGATGTAGAATTTCTGGAAGGCATAAACGGTTGTTTGAAAGGAGTTTTTCAAAGGAAGGCCTGAATAAAGCTACCTAATTGTTGAGCATCAAGATCTATAGAGATAGATCAAGATGCTTGATGAGACTTTCAATAAGTGCATACCTTGACAAGATTTTGAAAGAGTTTAAAATGGATTAAGTCAGAGAGAAGTGTTCTCGCCTACTTTGTAAGGTGTGAAGTTGAGTGAGACTCAAAGCTCGACCACGGCAGAAGAAACAGAAAGGACGAATGTCATCACCTATGCCTTAGCCATAGGATTTGTATAGTATGCCATGCTGTGTACCGCACCTGTGTGTGCCTTACCATGAGTCTGTCAAGGGGTACAAGAGTGATCCAGGAGTGGATCACTAGACAGCGGTCAAGATTATCCTTAGTAACTAAAAGACTAAGGAGATTTTTCTCGATTATGGAGGTGATAAAGAGTTCGTCGTAAAGAGTTACGTCGATGCAAGCTTTAACACCAATCCGGATGACTCGTAGTAGCAATCTGGATACATATAGTGGAGCAGCCATTTGGAATAGTACCAAGTGGAGCGTGGTAGTAGTGTTTACAGTTTGACATAGAGATTTGCAAAGTACATACGGATCTGAATGTCGCAGACCCGTTGACTATAAGAACTCTCTCACATGCAAAGCATGATCGAGCCCCAGAACTCATTGGGTGTTAGATTCATAGCAATGTGAATCACATAGTGATGTGAACTACATTATTGACTCTAGTGCAAGCGGGAGACTGCTGGCAATATGCCCTAGAGGCAATAATAAATTAGTTATTATCATATTTCCTTGTTCATGATAATCGTTTATTATCCATGCTATAATTGTATTGATCGGAGACTCAGATACATGTGTGGATACATAGACAACACCATGTCCCTAGTATGCCTCTAGTAGACTAGCTCGTTGATCAAAAGATGGTTAAGGTTTCCTAGCCATGGACCTGAGATGTCATTTGATAACGGGATCACATCATTAGGATAATGATGTGATGGACAAGACCCAAACTACAAACGTAGCATATGATCGTGTCAGTTTATTGCTACTGTTTTCTGCATGCCAAGTATATGTTCCTATGACCATGAGATCATGCAACTCATAGATATAGGAGGAGTTCCTTGTGTGTATCAAACGTCGCAATGTAACTGGGTGACTATAAAGGTGCTCTGCAGGTATCTCCGAGGGTGTCTGTTGGGTTGGCATGGATCAAGACTGGAATTTGTTACTCCGTTTGATGGAGAGGTATCTCAGGGCCCACTCGGTAATACAACATCACAACAAGCCTTGCAAGCAATGTGACTAAATGTTAGCCACGGGATCTTGTATTACAGAACGAGTAAAGATACTTGCCGGTAATGAGGTTGAACTAGGTATGGAGATACCGACGATCGAATCTCGGGCAAGTAACATACCGAAGAACAAAGGGAACGTTATACGGGATTGACTGAATCCTTGACATAGAGGTTCGACCGATAAAGATCTTCATAGAATATGTAGGAACCAATATGTTCATCTAGGGCCCGCTATTGGTTATTGACCGCACAGGTGTCTCGGTCATGTCTACGTAGTTCTCGAACCCGCAGGGTCTGCACACTTAAGTTTCGGTGACGTTTCGGTAGTACAGAGTTATGTATGGTTGTGACCGAAGGTTGTTCGGAGTCCCGGATGAGATCCCCGGATGTCATGAGGAGCTCCGGAATGGTCCAGAGGTAAAGATTCATATATAGGAAGTCCCATTTTGGTTGCCGGAAAAGTTTCGGGCTAATCGGTAATGTATCGGGAGTGCCGGTAGTGTACCGGGAGACCACCGGGCGGGCTATTTCGACCCAAGAGGCTTCATGGGCTGTGGGAGAGTAAATACCAGCCTTTTGTGGGCTGGTGAAAGTCCCACACAAGGCCCATGCGGCTTGTAGAAAAAGCCCAAAGGGAAAAAGGTGGAAAAGGGCCAAAAAAGGAGGAATCCTAGTCCTACTAGGATTGGAGGAGGAGTCCTCCTCTCCTCCCCACTTTGGTCGACCCAAGGGCTGTCTTTTTGGCTGCGAAGACTCCTCCTCCTCTCCTCCTATATTTACTAGAGGATTTTAGGGTTTTGGCACCGAATTTTCAGCCACGTGCTACCCGTTCCTCTAGTGCATAGTTTCTCCTCTAGATCGGTTTTCTGTAGTTCTTAGGCGAAGCCCTACCGGAATAGCTCCACCACAATCGCCGCAGAGCCGTCACGCTGCCGGAGAACTCTTCTACCTCTCCGCTCCCTCTTGCTGGATCAAAAAGGCGGAGATCGTCATCAAGCTGTACGTGTGCTGAACGCGGAGGTGCCGTCCGTTCGGCACTAGATTGGAAGGACCGTGATCAAGATTGTGAGACGGATCGTGATGAGATCGCGGGACGGATCGTGATGAGATTATGGGACGGATCGTGATGAGTTCGCGAGACAAATCATGATTGGATCGCGGGACGGATCGTGATGAGATCGCGGGACGCTCGGCGATTTGGATCGCGAAGACGTTCGACTACACCAACCGCGTTTCTTAACGCTTCCCGCTTAGCGATCTACAAGGGTATGTAGATCCACTCTCCCTCTCGTAGATGCTCATCACCATGGATATATCTTGCGTGTGCCTAGGAAATTTTTTGTTTCCCATGCAACGTTCCCCAACACTATAGTGCTGTATCCATGGCTCACACTCATGTATTGTGTGAGAGTTGAAAATGTTTGAGAACACCAAAAGTGTGAAACAATTGCTGGACGAGTTCATCGGGGTTGTGCATGATTTACATACTTTTGTGTGGGGAAGATGGAGCATATCCAGACCATATTATTTTGTAGGGATAACTTTCTAAGGGCATGTTATTTCGAAAGGACACGACTCCCTAGTTGGTATGCTCGAAGTATTACTATTTTTATGTCAATATTAGACTATTGTTTTGAATCTAAAGGATTTGAATATTCATGCGAAAATAAAGAATATTACATGGATAAATATGTTGGGTAGCATTTCACATAAATAATTCTGTTTTTATCATTTACCTACTCGAGGACGGGCATGAATAAAGCTTGGGGATGCTGATACGTCTCCAACGTATCTATAATTTTTGATTGTTCCATGCTATTATATTATCTGTTTTGGATGTTTTTATGCATTAATATGTTATTTTGTATTATTTTGGGACTAACCTATTAATCTAGAGCCTAGTGGCAGTTTCTGTTCTTTCCTTGTTTTTGAGTTTCGCAGATAAGGAATATTAAACGGAGTCCAAAAGGAATAAAACCTCCGGAATGATTTTTTCTGGAAAATATGGAAGCCACGAGACTTGAGAACCAAGGCAGAGGAGCTGCCATGGGGCCACAAGCCCGCGTGCCGCGACCAGGGGGGCCACCTGCGCCAGGCAGGCTTGTGGGCCCCTGGCAACTCCACTAACCCAATTCTTCGGCCTATAAATACCCAAATATTCCATCATTATCAGAACGAGCCACGAAAACACTTTTCCACCGCCAAAAGCCTCCGTTCTGGAGAGATCCAATCTTGGAGCCTTTTCCGGTAATCTACCTGAGGGGGATTCGATCACGGAGGTCATCTAGATCAACTCCATTGCCCCTCCGATGATGCGTGAGTAGTTCACCACATACCTACGGGTCCATAGCTAGTAGGTAGATGGCTTCTTCTCTCTCTTTGCGTCTCAATACCATGTTCTTTGTGATCTTCATGGAGATCTATCAGATGTAATACTCTTTTGCGGTGTGTTTGTCGAGATCCGATGAGTTGTGGGTTTATGTTCAGATTATCCATGAATATTATTTGTGTCTTTCATGAATTCTTATATGCATGATTTCATATATTTACCAGTCTCTTCGAGTTATTGGTTTGGTTTGGCCAACTAGATTGGTAATTCTTGCAATAGGAGAAGTGCTTAGTTTTGGGTTCAATCTTGCGGTTTCCTCACCCAGTGACAAAGTAGGGGTAGCGAGGCATGTATTGAATTGTTGCCATCAAGGGTAAAAAGATGGGATTTTCATCATATTGCTTGAGTTTATCCATCTACATCATGTCATCTTACTTAATGCGTTACTCTGTTCTTCGTGAACTTAATATTCTAGATGCAGGCAGGAGTCGGTCGATGTGTGGAGTAATAGTAGTAGATGCAGAATTGTTTCGGTCTACTTGTCATGGACGTGATGCCTATATGCATAATCATTGCCTTGGATATCTTCATAATTATTCGCTTTTCTGTCAATTGCTCGATAGTAATTTGTTCACCCACTGTAATACTTGCCATCATGAGACAAGCCATCTAGTGAAACCTATGGCCCCCGGATCTATTTTCCATATTATATTTTTAGATCTAAAACCAAAAATACCAGAAATACTTGCTGCATTAGTTTTTGCTTTTAGTTTTACTTTCCGTTCAAGCATCCAGTTATATCTATCTCTTCTAGATCTCATCCTTGCAAATAACCGTGAAGGGATTGACAACCCCTTTATAGCGTTGGGTGCAAGAGTTTGATTCCTTGTGCAGGTATATCTATGGGTGGCTCGATCGTATCTCGTACTGGATTGATACCTTGGTTCTCAAAAACTAAGGGAAATACTTATCTACTTTGTTGCATCAAACCATTCCTCTCGACGGGAAACCAACGCATGCTCAAGAAGTAGCAAGAAAGATTTCTGGCACCGTTGCCGGGGCGATACATAGCAATTCAAGGATACCAAGTACCCATCACAAACTCATCTATTGCATTTACAGAATTTGCCATTTGCCTCTCATTTTCCTCTCACCCACTTCTAAAACGATTTCCAAAACTATTTGCCTTTTTATTCGCCCTTCTTCGTTCGTCTTACCGTTTGCTTTTTGCTTGCTTGAGTGCTCGATTGCTTGCTTTGTCACAATGAATCAAGTGAATACCAAGTTGTGTGAATTTTCCAATACTAATAATAATGATTTTATTAGTACTCCGATTTCTCCCGCCACTAGTGCGGAATCATATGAAATTAATGCATCTTTGCTCAATCTTGCTATGAAAGAACAATTTTCCGGCCTTTCTAATGAAGATGCCGCATCCCATCAAAATACTTTTGTTGAGTTGTGTGACATGCAAAATAATAAAGATGTGGATAATGATATTGTTAAATTGAAGCTATTTCCGTGCTCACTACGAGATCATGCTAAAAGTTGGTTTCCATCTTTGCCTAAAAATAGTATTGATTCATGGAATAAGTGTAAAGATGCTTTTATTTCCAAGTATCTTTGCCTAAGAAACTTTATCATCAACATGTTGCAGAAACTTGGGAGAGAATGAAACTTATGATTAAGAATTGCCCCGCACATGGTTTGATTTTATGGATGATTATACAAATTTTCTATGATGGATTGAATTTTGCTTCTAGGAATCTCTTAGATTCCGCTGCGGGTGGAACTTTTATGGAAATCACATAGGGAGAAGCTACTAAACTCTTAGATAATATTAAGGCAAATTACTCTCAATGGCACATCGAAAGATCTCCTACTAGTAAAAAAGTGCATGCTATTGAAGAAATTAATACTTTGAGTGAAAAGATGGATGAATTGATGAAATTGTTTGCTAGTAAGAGTGCTCCTATTGATCCTAATTATATGCCTTTGTCTTCTTTGATTGGAAATAATAATGAATCTATGGATGTGAATTTTGGTGGTAGGAACAATTTTGGTAATAACGCTTATAGAGGTAATTTCAATGCTAGAGCATTTCCTAGTAATTCCTCTAATAATTATGGTAATTCCTACAGCAATTCTTATGGAAATTTTAACAAGATACCCTCTGATTTTTAGAGTAATATTAAAGAACTCATTAGTACTCAAAAAGGTTTCAATGTTATGATTGAAGAAAAATTGCTCAAGATTGATAATTTGGCTAGGAACGTTGATAAAATTTCTCTTGAGATTGATTCTTTAGAAAATAGATCTATTCCACCCAAGCATGATATTAAGGAGTCTTGAAAAGTTATGAGAATTTCTATTGATGTGTGTAAGGAAAGAATCGCTAGAGTATGTTCTCGTGATAATATAGATGAAGATCTTAAACTGATTGATGTGACTCCTATTGAATCTTTGTTTTCTAATACTAATCTTGATAAGAATGGGACTGGATATGAGTCAACTTTAGTTAAAAGGCATCCCAATGATTTAGAGTTTTTAGATCTTGATGCTGAGATTGATAAAAGTGGGATTGAAGAGGTCAAAACTTTAAATAGCAATGAACCCACTCTATTCGATTTAAAAGACTTTAATCATGGTATCTGCTCTTTGATTGATTGTATTTCCTTGTTGCAATCCATGCTGAATTCCCCCCATGTTTATAATCAAAACAAGGCTTTTACTAAACATATTGTTGCTGCTATGATGAAGGTTTTTGAAGAAAAACTTGAGTTGGAAGTTTCTATACCTAGAAAGATATATGATGAGTGGGAACCTACTATTAAGATTAAGATTAAATATTATGAGTTCGATGCTTTGTGTGACTTGGGTGCTAGCATTTCCACGATTCCAAAAACTTTCTGTGATGTGTTAGGTTTCCGTGAATTTGATGATTGTTCTTTAAATTTGCGTCTTGCGGATTCCACTATAAAGAAACCTATGAGAAGAATTAATGATGTTATTATTGTTGCAAATAAGAATTATGTGCCCATAGATTTCATTGTTCTTGATATAGATTGCAATCCTACATGTCCTATTATTCTTGGTAGACCTTTCCTTAGAACGATTGGTGCAATTATTGATATGAAGGAAGAGAATATTAGATTCCAATTTCCTTTAAGGAAAGTCATGGCACACTTTCATAGAAAGAAAATAAAATTACCTTATGAATCTATCATGATAGCTACTTATGGATTGCATACCAAAGATGACAATACCAAGATCTATTGCGTTTTGCCAATCTAGGGGCGTTAAACACTAGCGCTTGTTGGGAGGCAACCCAATTTTATTTTGCTTTCAACTTTTTGCTTCTGTTCTGGTGTGTTTGGAACATTATTACTTATGTATTAATTTTTTCTTTTTGTTTAAATTAGTGTTTGAGCCAAGTAAAACCTTTTGGGTGATATATGGTAGTTGTTGATTTGATCTTCCTGGAAAAGAGAAACTTATACGGTTAGTCCAGGATTTTTCTGAATTTTTAAGAGCATTAAATTGATATGAAATTCTTACACAAGATTTATATAAAAATTTCCCAGGTTTTCCTAATTTTTCATCATTTTTATAGTTCCATAAGTAGTCTAAGTTTACAGATTGCTATAGACTGTTCTGTTTTTGACAGATTCTGTTTTCTTTGTGTTGTTTGCTTATTTTGATGTATTTATGGGTCGTATCGGGGGGTATGAGTCATGGAGAAGTTATAATACAGTAGGTATTACACAATATAATTTAAGAATGAGTTCACAACAGTACCTAAAGTGGTGATTTATTTTTATACTAACGAATCTCATGAGTTTTCTGTTGAGTTTTGTGTTGTGAAGTTTTCAAGTTTTGGGTGAAGATTTGATGGACTATGGAATAAAGAGTGGCAATATCCTAAGATTGGGGATGACCATGGCACCCCAAGTCATATTCAACGATACCAAAGAGCCTAAGCTTTGGGATTCCCTGGAAGGCATCCCCTCTTTCGTCTTCAATCCATCGGTAAATTTACTTGAGGCTATATTTTTATTCACCACATGATATGTGTTTTGCTTGGAGCGTCTTGTATGATATGAGTATTTGATTGTTAGTTTGACATAATCATCCTTGCTGCACACATCTTTAGAGAGACACACGCTGAATCGTGAATTTGTTAGGATACTCTATATGCTTTACTTATTCCTTTTAAGCTAGGCAATGTTGCTCTAGTTCTTCACTTATATCTTTTTAGAGCATGGCGGTGTTATATTTTATAGAAATTATTGAACTCTCGTTCCTCACTTATATTATTTTGAGATTTTATTAAAACATCATGGTAATTTGTTTATATGAATTTAGTCCTAATATAATGGCATCCAAGAGGGATATAATAAAAACTTTCATATTAAGTGCATTAACAACTATGAGAACTTGGATTCCTTGCATATAGTTTTGAGATAATAGGGATGGTAACATTAGAGTCATGCTAGTGAGTAGTTGTGAATAGAGGAGATACGTGTGTTAAAGCTGGTGATTCCCGTAGCATGCACGTATGGTGAACCGTTATGTAACTGTTAGTGCATCTAGTGCCCCTTAGTGACTTTGGTGTATTGAAGACTTATAGGTTAAGGAACTAATGTGTTTGTGAGTGTACACATGCTCTAAAAGTTGATGAGGAGTTTGATATATCCGGAGATTACCGACCCCTAAAAATGTATGTCTTCAACTTAAGAGTTTGGTGAAGTCTTTGCTAAAGACTTTGGTATTCCTTGAAGACTTTGAAAATGAAGAAGTTGGTGTGACCTTGAAGATATAAATAAGGACTATGAAGGGTGAAGACATTGGTTTCGTAGTTTCATTTCCTTTCTTTGAGTCATAGGAAACACCATACTATTAAAGGGGGTCGAGGTAATACTAAGGAAAATTTCCAGCTGATGGTCAACTCCAAAATCCTCAACCTATCCAATCCTTCGAGTGAAGCCTTTGGAAATATCTTGCGGTTCAGTCAAGTTCTTCAGTGACAAAGACAAAGTTCTTCTGGTCTCTGAGGAAATTGATCTTACTGACGAGTAAGGATTTCACTAGTGTGAATTGCCTACAAGTGAGGAACACGATAAGCCTGAGGACTTTCATAGTTCGAAATTCCGACCGTTGTCATGCTTAGCACTAGTTGTCCCCAATCATAACATCCACATGACGGTCATATCATTGGGGGCATTTATATCTTATCATGTCAGGTTGCACCCTGGCTATAAATAGCCACCCCCACAACCACTAGTCGGTTGGATGCTCCGAGAGAGAACTGACACTTGTCATTTGAGAGCAACCCATCCTCCGAGGACTTTGAGAGAAAATCATTAGTGAGGAAAAACCCAAATCCAAACCACCAAACCCAAAGTGATTGGGCATCACTGAAGAAATTCCTGTGTGGAACCGATGCTTGTTACCTTTGAGGACTGTGCATCCTCCGGACGGTTAGGCGTCATGGTCTAGTGTATCTTGCGGTCAATTGGGGATCACGAAGTGACCTTGGTCTAGAGCATCCAGCAGTGAATTGTGGATCGCCAGGTGACCAGTTTCTGAGGGTTTTGGAAGTCTACCCTGAAGACTTACCACGAGTGTTGGGCGAGAACTGTGTGACCTTAGCTCAAGGAGAATACGGTAAGGACTATGTGTCCTGGGACTGTGTGTCCTCTGGTTTAAATACCAGGCCGCTCCAAACCAGACGTACGATTGTCACAACAGTTGGAACTGGGTCAATATCAAACCATTGTCTTCATCGAGCTACCTGGTTCTATTTTCTCAACCCCTTTATTCCTCATATACTCGTTGATGAAATTGATCGTTATTGTTTGAAGAATTTGACTGAAGACTTTCACAATTTCCTCACCTCAAATTCTTCAAGTTAACTTGTTCATCACTGCTTATCCTGTATCACGCTACCTATAATTTGTGCATGTTCATTTCATCATCATGACTGTGTTGTTGCCATGTTCCTCATGCACTTGAGTACTTGTTCTGCTGCTAGTTATTCATCATATTTCAAATTCCTCAAAGTTGAAATTCCTCAAGTGATAAGTTTGTAAAAATCGCCTATTCACCCCCCTCTAGTCGATATAACGCACTTTTAATTGGTATCAGAGCAAGGTACTCCCTTGTTCTATGTGATTTTGGTTTAAGCACCTAGAGTTCTAGTTATGTCGACTGCAGGTATGATCAAGGTTTCCGCGGGTTGTCCTACCTTCAATGGGACGGACTACCCGTACTAGAAGAACAAGATGTGTATGCACCTTGAAGCTATTGACAACGATCTCTGGTACGTTGTGGAAAATGGTGTACCCTGTGTCACTCCCACTGTTACTGCTTCTAATGTGAAGAGATTCAAGCAACTCGATTCTCAAGCGAAGAATATCATCTGTGGCCATTTCAGAAAAGGTCAGTATGGCAGAGTGAGTGCTTTGGAGACTGCTAAGCTTATCTGGGATAGGCTGTCCAAAGTTAATGAAGGTGTTTCCACTCAACGTGACTCTCGTGTTGATGTTCTTCGCAATCTCTTCAACCGCTTCAAAAGACTTGACAATGAAAATGTTCAGCAAACTTTTGATCGTCTTACTGATATCTCCAATGAGCTTCAAGCACTGGGTGCCACTGATATCACTGACCATGAAGTGGTGAAGAAACTGCTAAGATCTCTTGACTCCTCATTTGATACTCTGGCCTTGATGATCCAAGAACGTGGAGACTACAAGTCACTTGATCATGCGGATATTCTTGAGTGACTCAATACTCATGAATTCCAACAAGCTGAGAAGAGAGACCTCTACGGTCCAAGCTATGGAAGATCCCGTGCTCTAAAGGCCAAAGTGATCCTGAAGAACTAAGTCAGGAGCTAGCAATGCTCATGAGGAAATTCCAGAAGTTCTCAAGGAGAGGTGGATTTGGAAAGTCATCAAAATGTGGCTTGAGGAAATCAGATTCCTCAGAAGACTACAAGAAAAGAACGTGTCATCGTTGCAAGAAGCCTGGTCACTTTATCTCTGACTATCCTCTCTAGGAAAAAGATTCAAAGAAGAAGAAGAAATACAAGGATTAGTTTTGATGACTCGAACAAAAAGAAGAAATCTTCAAAGTCCTCATCTGCAAAGTCCTCATCTTCAAAGTCATGAAAGCACAAGAAGAATGGTTCCAAAAAGGCTCAAGCATTCATTGGCAAGGAAATGGATTCTGAGGAAGAATATGAAGAAGAGGAAGAATCTGAGGTGGAATCTAAATCTGGTGTCGCTAGCCTTGCTCTCGCTACTGCTGTCGTCAGCAAGTCCATCTTCAACGATGAAGAATATGACTACTCCAATGACTCTCACGTCAGCAATGATGATTATGTTCCCACCTATTGCTTCATGGCAAAAGGCTCAAAGGTACACAAACATCATTCCTCTTCTGAATCAAGTGAAGGTGAATCTGATGAATATGTGAAACCTAGCTATGCTAAACTTGTTAAACTTGCCACTAAGGAACAAAGTGCACTTGAAAAGCTTCAGAAAATGCTAGACAAAAGCGATGATCGGTTGAACGATGAAGTGGATTGGACTCAAACTCTGTTTGACGATCTCAAAAGTCTTCACACAAAGTATGATAACCTTTAGAGTCATCATAATGACCTCTGAGCCGATCATGAGAAGCTTTCTTATGAATTTCTTCAAAGAAAGCAATATCTTGAGAAACTGAGGGTGTCATATGAGGATCTCCAAAGGGAAAACGATTCCTTACTGGCTCAACAGATCAGTACCGCTCAAGAAGAATTTGTTCCACCTTGTTTGAAATGCATCGAACGTGAAACTGCTAATTTTTCACCTGAATGTTCAAATGCTTCTATTCCTGTAAATTCTTCAACTATTCCTGTGGTCTCAAATTCCTCATTTGAGGATACCACAATTATCACTAACGAAAATGCAGGGTTGAAGGAATTGTATGTGACAGGCATGTACAAAATTCTCAAAGGGCATCAAACCCTTTGCGATGTCCTCAAAAAGCAGGTTCTGAACAGGAACCCTAGGAAAGAGGGTATTCCCTTTGTGAGGAAACTCAACGCTGATGGATCCTACTGGACACCTGAGCAGTACCCCAAAACCTCATGGGTTGCTGCAAAAGGACCACCTGTAGATCCATCCACTTTATCTGGCTTTACTTGTGAAACTTCATATTCCTCTAATGAGTCACTTGACTCCAACTATAGATTCTTCAAAAATCAGAAAGGTGAAGTATTTGCTAGATTTGTTGGAACTAACTGCAAGAACGGTTCACCTATGATGAAAATATGGGTTCCCAAGAGCTACCTACAAAATCTTCAATTGAATGTCCTCACGACACCCCTTATGAAGAATAGGAACCCCAGATCAAATTCCTTATATGGACCAAAGTCTTCACTTGGACCAAATTCCTCAAATGGTCAAATATATCATTCTCGTGCTAATGCCTCTGTCTCGCAGGGAAAATCTAAGAGTTATGAATATGTGCATTATTCTTCAAACAATCATGTTCATAAGTCCTCGAAGAATTTCTCTGCTTATTCATTTGAGTACTCTAACCCTCGCCCTATGAAACAAAGCGCACTTGTTTCAATGCCTCCCTTCTCATATGGTGCTCGCAAAATGATGAACTCTTTGCCACCCCTCCGGATGTGGGTGGTGAGGAAATTGAACGAATTTCTTATGCAGGGTCAGGTCTCCAGATGAACTTGAACATCTAATGAATTTGTTGCAGACCTGAGGAAATTCTTGAAAGGACGCAAGCTAACCTTGTAGAAATGAATTCTTCATTTCTCACACCCTCACACTACGTGTTTACTATCTTGTGTGATGAAATCCTGTCTGATGAAATTGATGTCATATTCTTCACACTGAAGCATATGAGTTCGTAAGTTGTATTAATTCATCTGCAGGATGATACTCCAAAAGCTACTAAGTGGGTCCTCGATAGTGGATGCACAAACCACATGACTGGTGACAAGAATCTACTGATGAATTTTCCACTTGCTCCATCTCATCTAAAGCATATCACCTACGCAGACAAAGGAAAAAAAGGTATTGGGTCTAGGTAAGGTTGCAATCTCAAAGGACCGAACCATGGATAAGGCGATGCTTGTCGAATCCCTTGGGTTCAACCTTATGTTTGTCTCAATGTTTTGTGATCTTGATATGATTGTCGTATTTGGAAAATATCATTGTGTTGTCATCATGGAATCTGATAATTCCAAAGTCTTCGAAGGCTTTAGGAGAGGAGACTTGTATATTGTTGATCTCTCTACAGGTCCTCAGCCTGCCACGTGCTTACTTGCAAAGTCCTCAGAAGGCTGGTTGTGGCATCGATGACTTGGACATGCTTGTATGAGGAACTTGCACACGCTCGTGAAGAAAAAGCACGTCATTGGCATTGAAGGTGTCAAATACCTAAAGGACCACCTATGTGGTGCATGTGAGTCTGGAAAGATGACCAGATCCAAGCATCCCTGAAGACAATCATGACCACGACACGACCTTTTGAATTGCTTTACATGGATCTCTTTGGCCCCACTCATTACTCCACACTAACAAATTCTTCAAGTTTGTATGGCTTTGTCATTGTTGATGATTAATCTCGTTACACTTGGGTGCATATTATTCTGTACAAGACTGAAGTGCAGGATGTCTTCAGACAGTTTGCTTCAAGGGCCTCCACAAACTTCAGTGTCAAGATCAAGCATATCAGGAGTGATAATGGGACTGAGTCCAAGAACACTAATCTTGATGAATATCTTGATAAACTTGGTATTACTCATGAGTTATCTGCCCCTTATACTCCTCAGCAGAATGGCATCATGGAGTGCAAGAATAGGACTCTTGTTGAGATGGCTCGCACCATGCTTGATGAATACAAGACTCCTCGTCGCTACTGGCCTGACGCAATTGATACTGCATGCTGCATCATCAACAGGGTATATCTTCACAAATTCTTCAAGAAGACTTCATATGAACTTATGACTGGCACAAAACCCAATGTAAGTTATCTCAAAGTTTTCGATGCAAAATGCCGGATTAGAGATCCTCACCATAGTTCTAAATTTGCACCGAAAGCACATTAAGGTTTTATGCTTGGTTACGGAAAGGACTCGCACACCTATAGAGTCTTCAACACCTACCACCACAAGGTTGTTGAAACTATAGATGTGCGGTTCGATGAAACTGATGGCTCGCAAAGAGAGCACCTGCCTTCTGTATTAGATGAACAGTCTCCTGAGGAATCCATTAAGCTGAAGGCTACTGAAGATGTCATACCCACTAAGAAAGTCATTCCAACTAATGAAGACATTCATGGTGATACACCTGAAGAAAGTGGTGCTGAAGAAAATCCTCAGCCACGTAAACCTGCTCATCCAAGAGTTGCAAATGAAGTGTAGATTGACAAAATAATCGATGACATCAATGCACCAGGTCCTCTCACTCGCTCAAAAGCTTCACACTTAAATAAATTGTGTGGGCACTTTGCCTTTATATCTATCATAGAGCCCACCAAATTTGATGAAGCATTCAAGGATCCTGAGTGGATTCAAGCTATGCAAGCTCAACAATGTGTGCGAACTTGTCAAGCGGCCAAATCCTCGCAAGCATAACATCATAGGTACCAAGTGATCTACCGCAACAAGCAAGATGAAAATGGCCTTGTGGTAAGGAATAAGGCTCGTCTTGTAGCTCAAGGCTACACACAGGTTGAGGGAATTGACTTTGATGAAACTTTTGCACCTGTTGCTAGACTTGAAGCTATTCGCATATTGCTTGCTTATGCTAACCATCATGATATCATTTTATATCAAATGGATGTGAAAAGTGCATTCCTCAATGGTAAGGTTGAGGAAAAAGTATTTGTTTCTCAACCCCTAGGTTTTGAAGACCCTAAGCATCCTGACAAAGTCTTCAGACTCAACAAGGCCCTCTATGGCCTCAAGCAGGCCCCTCGGGCGTAGTATGACACTCTGAAGGAATTTCTCATGAAGAAAGGCTTCAAACCCGGTTCACTCGATCCAACTCTTTTCACAAAATCCTATGACAATGAACTGTTCATATGCCAAATATACGTAGACAATATTATCTTTGGCTCTACTGACAAACGTTATAGTGATGAATTTGCCTATATGATAAGTGAAGAATATCAAATGTCTATGATGGGAGAGTTAAAATTCTTCTTAGGTCTTCAAATTCGTCAGCAAGACAACGGCATCTTCATCTCACAAGAGAAATACCTCAAGGATGTTCTGAAGGAATTCGACATGCAAGATTGCAAAGGCGTCAAAACTCTAATGCCTTCAAACGGCCACCTCTGCATTGACGAAAATGGTAAAGATTTCGATCAGAAGGTATATCGCTCCATGATTGGCTCATTATTGTATCCATGTGCATCTAGGCCTGATATTATGCTGAGTGTTTGCATGTGTGCCTGATTCCAAGCAACACCAAAGGAATCACACCATAAGGCTGTGAAACATATTCTTCGATGCTTAGCTCACACACCAACGCTTGGATTATGGTATCCCAAGGGCAGCTCTGTTCCTCTCATGCTAGATCCCAAGATGATCCTCAACTTCATTGATATATGGCATGAGGATCCAAGCACCCCACTTTCCTCACTAAACCTGCCTCTTGGTGTGGACCATGTCCTCACTCACTTTATCACTGAGTGAAAATGGAAACGAGATTAAGCTCAGAGAGCTAAGAGGCACAAAGCTCGGAAAGAAAAATTTCTAAGGAATAACATGATGAATTTGACTCCAAATCAACTCATCACAGTTCAGTCTGAAGTTCGCTCCCTCACTGAGGAACAAGAAAGGTATGATGCTAAATGGAAGGGCACTAAGGTCAGATTTGTCAGAGCAGCTCAAGCTGCTGTTAAGGACCACAACACAAGGGTTGCAGCTCGATCACAACCTCAAATTCCTCAGGCTGATGAAACTGCTCAGCCTGCTGATGAAAATGCTCCTGTGGCTGAAGAAGATTAGCCTACTGATGAAAATGCTCCTGCACCTGAAGAAACAGCCAGCACTACTGAAGAAAGTTAGACCGCTGATGAACATGCCAGGACAACCTCCACTGTTGTGCCTGAAGAAACTGACAGGCCAGCTAAAGTTTTTGATGCGCCTGAAGAAACTGAACTCACCAGGACGACTGCATTAGTCGTGCCTGATGAAGCTAAAGTTGTCGAGGAAAAGACTCTAAAGAGAAAAGCATCAGCTTCAGATTCCTCAGTTGTGAAGAAGTTGAAGACTTTGAAAAGTTCTTCAACTAGACCCATTGATGCTACTCCAATCTCCTCTACACCTGCCTATGAAATTATTCCTTTTGGGGTTGACTATGTCATCCCAGATGAAGAAGATGAAGATCATTCTGCTGCTTCGACAGAGCAGATTGATGAAGAAATTGAAGTTGAAGAAAATGCTTCAACTCCTCAGGTATCATCGCCCCAGCCTCAGCTCACCACTGAAGAGGCTGGAGTTGAACAAATTGATGAGGATGTGGATATTGGCAATACAACTCCAATCATCAATGATGAATATTGGGAATCTGCTCACCCAAATTCCCCAATGACTACACCTCTGTCACTAATTCCTCAGTCCCCAGCCTAGACTGAAGAAATTCATGAAGAATCTACTAACTTGGCCACCAATGCCACTGAAGAAATTTCAGCTGCATCCGCTGATGACTTTGCTGCTCCAACTGCCACTGAGGAACCTGCACTCGAATTTCCTCAGACTGAAGAAGTTCCTCCCATGCCAAAAGAGATCAAGGGCCGCTTCAAGCCAAATCTTCTACCAAAGCCCAGAATGTCGTTCAACGGCTCAGCACGCCCCAAATTCCTCAAAAGCAATTTCTTCAATGAGCGCATGTTCTTCACAGGTCTCAATCCTTATGACTCAGCAAGGGTCGGACGAAGCAGATTCTGGACTACAACTCAGATGAACTACTATGCATAAATCTTACTCGACAAGAAGAAAGTCTTTGAGCACCATCAGATTCCTCATGCTGATATGGAAACACTTCCATCATTCATGCTGGTGCTCCAAGTTCTTCATGATGTAGGCATTCTTCCTTTTTGCATAGCATTTGCGACTGGAATGAAGAACTCATTCTTCAATTCTTTGCTACTCTGCACATCAGTGGAAATTCTTCTGACATCAACTCTTGGGTTTTGGACTGGATGATAGGATCAACTCATTTCACTGCTCAAGCTTCTGAATTACTTTAGACTGTCCTAGTTCCAATTCCTTCAGATGAAGCTCGTCGTCTGTTTGATGAACCTACTCTTCCAAATCAACCGATGCAAGTATTGATGAAGCCATTAGCTCCTCGAAAGCCTCAATGGAAAATCTTCTTAGTGAAGGATTTGTTGTATGTGCCAAGGACAGTCTATCGCATTCTCACGAACACTCTATGTCCAAAGAAGGGCCACAATTCTAGAGAAGAGGAAGTGGAGGGAGTCATGAAGAATATGTTGTTTAACATCATTCATGGGATTCCAATCAACTTCCATGATTTCTTCATGAGGACATTGGCTAGTGTTGCTTTAGCCCCATTTGAACAGAAGCCTTATGCACCTTGGATCATGAAATTCATCAAGGCAAAGTCCTCAGTTCCCTTCAAGGCTGATTTTCAGAACCACTTTGGCTTCCTACCTCCGATCAAAGTCATCAAGAGCATAATTGACTCAGTGGAAGGAAAAGGCAAGGTGGTCATTGATGAAGGCACTCGTCCATTGGATCGACAGTTTTGCAAAGCTGCTTCCTTCTCCACCAATCATGACACTGCAACTCAGGATTCAGAAGCAAAAGCCTCTGCTCAAAAACCTCAAGAGTCTGCCCCTCGTGTGATGACTGGCGCGAGCTTCTAATAAATCTTCATCAGAAGGTCGATCGCAATCACAAGTGGGTGAAGTGTCAACTTGGTTACATTGTGCAAAACATGACTGTGACGCAGAACACTATGAAGAGGAATCACTACTATGCGCATGAAAACTTCAACCGCACTTGTGCCATATTGTCTCACCTCAAGTCTCCTGATGAACTGAAGGAGCTGGATCTTGATGAAAATCCTGAGTGGGCTCGTCAACCAAACAAGAAATTCAAGAAAGTCCAAGTTTCTCTGATGGTCACAAGTTCATATACTTCATCACGTGTGAGAGATGAAGATGAAGACTTTGACGACACTGCAGCAGGCCCTGCATCGACAAATGACCCGGACAATGCTGGCGATCCTTCCTCACCAACACGATGAAATTCTTCAAAGGGGCGTTAGTCCTCACTTTTTCGTCCCTTTTGGTCTTCGATGACAAAGGGGGAGAAAATTTGAGTTAGTATTCAAGCGGGTCTATATATATAGGCTATTTTTGTTTAAGTTACAACTCTCGCTCTCCTGAAGCTTTTGTTGATTGAGTTGTAAACTTAAGTCCGATGGTGGTCTGACACTTTTGAACTATTTCCTCGCATGTTTATTTCCTCAAGTACCTTAATGCATACATGCTAAATTTCGTCAGACACTATTTTCATCATGCATTTCAAATTCTTCATATCATATGATCAAATGCGTGTATGAATTACAAGATATAGGGGGAGTTCTCCATGTTTTTAACCTGCTATGTGCATTTGCAGTCCAAAGAAAATTCCTCAAATATGCACATCTTCATGGGGAGTTCTTCTATATCTTGCAATCAAATTCCTCAAACTCAGTATTTACACTTCATATTATTATCCCCATTGATAACTTAACCTATTTGTCATCAATCACTAAAAAGGGGGAGATTGTTAGTGCATATAGTGCCCCTTAGTGATTTTGGTGTATTGAAGACTTATAGGTTAAGGAACTAATGTGTTTGTGAGTGTACACATGCTCTAAAAGTCGATGAGGAGTTTGATATATCCGGAGATTACCGACCCCTAGAAATATATGTCTTCAACTGAAGACTTTGGTGAAGACTTTACTGAAGACTTTGGTATTCCCTGAAGACTTTGAAAATGAAGAAGTCAGTGTGACCTTGAAGATATAAACGAGGACTATGAAGAGTGAAGACTTTCTTTTCATAGTTTCATTTCCTTTCTTTGAATCATAGGAAACACCGTACTGTTAAAGGGGGCCAAGGTAATACTAAGGAAAATTTCCAACTGATGATCAACTCCAAAATCCTCAACCTGTCCAATCCTTCGAGTGAAGCCTTTGGAAATCTCTTGCGGTCCAGTCAAGTTCTTCAGTGACAGAGACAAACTTCTCCTGGTCTCTAAGGAAATTGATCTAACTGAGGAGTTGGGATTTCGCCAATGCAAAATGCCTACAAGTGAGGAACATGATAAGCCTGAGGACTTTCATAGTTCGAAATTCCGACCGTTGCTATGCTTAGCGCCAGCTGTCCCCAATCATAACATCCACATAAAGGTCATATCATTGGGGGCATTTCTGTCTTATCATGTCAGGTTGCACCCTGGCTCTAAATAGCCACCCCCACAACCACTAGTCGGTTGGCTGCTCCGAGAGAGAACTGACACTTGTCATTTGAGAGCAACCCATCCTCCGAGGACTTTGAGAGAAAATCATCAGTGAGGGAAAACCCAAATCCAAACCACCAAACCCAAAGTGATTGAGCATCACTGAAGAAATTCTTGTGTGGAACCGACGCTTGTTACCTTTGAGGACTGTGCATCCTCTAGACGGTTAGGCATCATGGTCTAGTGTATCCTGCGGTCAATTGGGGATCACGAAGTGACCTTGGTCTAGAGCATCCGGTAGTAAATTGTGGATCCCCAGGTGACCAGATTGTGAGGGTTTTGGAAATCTACCCTAAAGACTTACCATGAGTGTTGGGCGAGGACTGTGTGACCTTAGACAAGGAGAATACGGTAAGGACTGTGTGTCCTGGGACTGTGTGTCCTCTGGTTTAAATACCAGGCCGCTCCAAACCAGATGTACGACTGTCATAGCAGTTGGAACTGGGTCATCAAACCATTGTCTTCATCGAGCTACCTGGTTCTATTTCCTCAACCCCTTTATTCCTCGTATACTCGTTGATGAAATTGATCGTTACTGTTTGAGGAATTTGACTGAAGACTTTCACAATTTCCTCACCTCAAATTCTCCAAGTTACCTTGTTCATCACTGCTTATCCTGTATCATGGTACCAATAGTTTGTGTAGGTTCATTTCAACATTATGACTATGATGTTGCCATGTTCCTCACGCACTTGAGTACTTGTCCTGCTACTAGTTATTCATCACATTTCAAATTCCTCAAAGTTGAAATTCCTCAAGTGATGAATTTGTAAAAATCGTCCATTCACCCCCCCCCCTCTAGTCGATATAATGCACTTTCAGTAACGAAGTCGGAGCATGACTTGTCTAATGATTGTCGACCTTTGTGTGAGGGCCGGTAGCACGTGATGGTTAACTCCTACCAACCTATCCCCTAGAAGCAAGCGTCTAATGTTTTGTTTGATGACTAATAGACTTTTGCAATAAGTATGTGAGTTCTTTATGACTAATGTGAGTCCATGGATTATACGCACTCTCACCCTTCCATCTTTGCTAACCTCTCTAGTACCGCGCAACTTTCGCCGGTACATCAAACCCTCCTTCCTTAGAACAGCCACCATATATTCCTCAAAACAGCCACCATACCTACTTATTATGGCAATTCCATAGCCATTCCAAGATATATTGCCATTCAACTTCCACCATGTAGTTTTCCTATGACTTGCATCACCACTTCATATTGCATATAGAGTTATATCTTGTCATAGGAATCGAGTTGTAATTTATTTTCCTTTGAGTTATAAGTAAATAAAAGTGTGATGATTTTTCATTAATAGAGCATTGTCCCATGAGAGAAAAGGATGATGGAGGCTATGACTCCCTCACAAGTTGGGATGAGTATCCAGACTTTACAAAAAATAAAAGAGGCCAGGGAAGCCCAAACAAAAAAATAAAAGAGGCCAAAGAATCCCACCAAAATAAAAAAAATATGAGATAAAGAGAGAAGGGACAATTGCTACTATCTTCTTCCACACACACACTTGTGCTTCAAAGTAGCACCATGATCTTCATGATAGAGAGTCACCTATTTTGTCACTTTCATATAACTAGTGGATATTCATTATGCATGACCACTTAGTTTTCTTTTTTGAGCTTTCCTACACTTATAGCTCTAAGTGCATTTGTTGCATGGCAATCCCTACTCACACACATTGTTACCTATTGACGGGCATCTCCATAGCCCGTTGAAGCACCTAGTTGATGTGAGACTATCTTCTCCTTTTTCCCTTGCAGCCCCACCATATTCTATTCCACCTATAATGCTATATCCATGGCTCAAGCTCATGTATTGCGTGAGAGTTGAAAAGTTTTGAGAACACCAAAAGTGTGAAACAATTGCTTGACTTGTTCATCGGGGTTTTGCATGATTTAGATACTTTTGTGTGGGGAAGATGGAGCATAGCCAGAGGATATGATTTTGTAGGGCTAAATTTCTAAGGTCATGTTATTTCGAAAGGACGCGACTACCTAGTTGGTGTGCTCAAAGTATTACTGTTTTTATGTCAATATTAGACTATTGTTTTGAATCTAACAGATCTGAATATTCATGCCACAATAAAGAATGTTACATGGATAAATATGTTGGGTACATTCCACATCAAAAATTCTGTTTTTATCATTTACCTACTCGAGAACTAGTAGGAATTAAGCTTGGGGATGCTGATACGTCTCCAACGTATCTATAATTTTTTATTGGACCATGCTATTATATTATCTGTTTTGGATGTTTTTATGCATTAATATGCTATTTTATATTATTTTTGGGACTAACCTATTAATCTAGAGCCTAGTGCTAGTTTCTGTTCTTTCCTTGTTTTTGAGTTTCGCAGATAAGGGATATTAAACGGATTCCAAACGGAATAAAACCTCCGAAATGACTTTTATGGAAAATATGGAAGCCACGAGACTTGAGAACCAAGACAGAGGAGCTACCACGGGGCCACAAGCCCGCTTGTCGCGGCTAGGGGGGCCACCTGCGCCGGGCAAGTTTGTGGGGCCCTGACAACTCCCCTAACCCTAATCTTTGGCCTATAAATACCCAAATATTCCATCATTATCAGAATGAGCCATGAAAACACTTTTCCGCTGCCAGAAGCCTCCGTTCCCGAGAGATCCAATCTTTTAGCCTTTTCCGGTAATCTGCCGGAGGGGGGTTCAATCACGGAGGGCTTCTATATCAACTCCATTGCCCCTCCGATGATGCGTGAGTAGTTCACCACAGACCTACGGGTCCATAGCTAGTAGCTAGATGGCTTCTTCTCTCTCTCTTTGTGTCTCAATACCATGTTATTCATGATCTTCATGGACATCTATCTGTTGTAATACTCTTTTGCGGTGTGTTTGTCGAGATCTGATGAATTGTGGGTTTATGTTTAGATTATCAATGAATATTATTTGAGTCTTTCCTGAATTCTTATATGCATGATTTCATATCTTTGCAAGTCTCTTCGAGTTATTGGTTTGGTTTGGCCAACTAGATTGGTAATTCTTGCAATAGGAGAAGTGCTTAGTTTTGGGTTCAATCTTGCGGTGTCCTCACCCAGTGACAAAGTACAGGTAGCGAGACACGTATTTTATTGTTGTCATCAAGGGTAAAAATATGGGGTTTTCATCATATTGCTTGAGTTTATCCCTCTATATCATGTCATCTTACTTAATGCATTACTCTGTTCTTCATGAACTTAATCTCTAGATGCAGGCAGGAGTCAGTCGATGTGTGGAGTAATAGTAGTAGATGCAGAATCATTTCAGTCTACTTGTCACGCATGTGATGGTGAATCGTTATTACTACTAAGGATTGAAACATATAACCATCACGTATGTATCAAGTCTGATGCTTATATGCTTATACTTGATACGGGCAAGGGCAAGAAGTAAAACTTCATGAATGGCAAGCTAGTTACTGCTCGAGTGGAAAAACCAAGGTTGAACCCAAACTAGAGACTAAGTGCTTCTATTATGAGGATAACGGTCACTCGAGCGGAACTACCCTAGATGCTTGGTAAATAAGAAGGCTGGCAACATCAATAGAAGTATATTTGATATACGTGTTATTGATGTGTACCTTACTAGTACTCCTAGTAGCACTTGGGTATTAGGTACCGATTTAGTTGCTAAATGTTGGTAACTCGAAATAAAAGCTACAGAATAAAAGGAGACTATCTAAGGGCGAGGTGACGATGTGTGTTGGAAGTGTTTCCAAGGTTGATGTGATCACCATCACACACCCTCTCTACCTTCGGGATTAGTGACGAACCTAAATAAATGTTATTTGGTGTTTGCGTTGAGCATGAACATGATTAGATCGTGTTTATTGCAATACTATTATTCATTTAAGTTAGAGAATAATGGTTATCCTATTTACATGAATAATACCTTCAATGGTCATGCACCCAATGTGAATGGTTTATTCAATCTCGATCGTAGTGATACACATGTTCATAATATTGATGCCAAAAGAGGAAAAGTTAATAATGATAGTACCACATACTTGTGGCGACTGCCTCCAAGGTCATATTGGTGTAAAGCGCATGAAGAAACTCCATGTTGGTGGATCTTTTGACTCATTTGATTTCGAATCGGTTGAGACATACAGACCATGCCTCATGGGCAAGATAACTAAGACCCGTTTTTCCAATATAATGGAGCAGGCAAGTGACTAGGGATGGCACCTGCAGGGTATGGGTACGGGTGGAACCTCCCCATACCCTTACCCATCCCATATGAGCTTACCCATCACCCTTACCCATACCCGTCAACGGGTACAATTTTCCCCCTTACCCGTTACCCGACAGGGTAGACGGGTACCCGCGGGTAAAATTACCCGTATTTGCAAAACATCAATTTGAACAACTTATAGTTATAAACTGCATCCTATCATACAGTTTACAAAAAATAGATTGTAATAACAACATAGTTATGAACAACATCGTATAGTCATAAACAACAACACATAGGCATACACTTTTAGTTCACAAATACTTGACATAATGTAGATTGTAGACATAATTTTGTGTTTACATAGATTTTATATGGGTACATGGGTATGTGGGTATGGGTTATATGATCCCATACCCGTACCCGCTCTACCTGATTGGGTTCATATTTTCCTATTTATATATCCATGGGTTATTTTTTGCCCCATACCCTTACCCTAATAGGGTTTTTACCCGTAGGGTACGTGGGTAATAGGTATCCATTGCCATCCCTACAAGTGACTTATTGGAAATGATACATGTTGATGTATGTGGTCCAGTGAGTGTTGAAGCGTGCGGTGGATATCATTATTTTCTAACCTTCACTGATGATTTGAGTGGATATGACTATATTTGCTTAATGAAACACAAGTCTGAAATGTTTAAAAAGTTCAAGAAATTTCAGAGTGAAGTTGAAAATCATTGTGACAAGAAGATAAAATGTCTACAATATGATCATGGATATAAATATCTGAGTTACGAGTTTGGTATGCAACTTCAGACAAATGTGGAAGTTGTTTCGCAACTCACATCGCTTGGAACACCATAGTGTGATGGTGTGTCTATACGTTGTAGTTGTGCTCTATTGTATATGGTGCGTACTATGATGTCTCTTACCGATTTGCCTCAATCGTTTTGGGGTTATGCATTAGAGACAAGCAGATTCACTTTAAATAGCACACCATCTATATCCGTTGAGATGACACTGTTTGGCAAAAACCTAAGTTTTCATTTATTAGAGTTTGGGAATGCGATGCTTTTGTGAAAATATTTCAACATGATAAGCTCGAACCCAAAGCGGACAAATGCATCTTCATGGAATACCCTAAGTAAACAGTTGGGTATACCTTCTATTTCAGATCCAAGGACAAAGTGTTTGTTGCTAAAAATGGGTCCTTTCTCAAGAAAGAGTTTCTCTCAAAAGTAATGAGTGGGAGGAAAGTAGAACTTGATGTGGTTATTGAACCGTCACTTCAGTTGGATGGTAGAACGACGCATCAAGATGTTTCTATGGTGCCTATGCCAAATGAAGAGGAAGCTAATGATGATGATCATGAAACTTCGGATCAAGATACTACCGAACCTCGTAGGATGACAAGGATACATACTACCTCTAAGTAGTACGGTGATCTTGTCTTGGAAATCATGTTGTTAGACAACAATGAGCCTACGAACTATGAAGAAGCGATGGTCGTCCCGGATTCCAACAAATGGCTAGGAGCCATGAAATCCGAGATTAGATCCATGTATGAAAAGCAAGTATGGACTTTGGTAGACTTGCCCATTGAATGACAGGTTGTTAAGTACAAATGGATCTTTAAGAGGAAGATAGACGATGATGGTAAATGTCACCATTGATAAAGCTCGACTTGTCGCAACGAGGTTTCTGACAAGTTCAAGGAGTTAACTATGATGAGACTATCTCACCCGTAGCGATGTTAAAGTCTATTGGAATTATGTTAGCAGTTGCTACATTTTTCGATTATCAAATCTGGCAGATGGATTTCAAAACAGAGTTTCCTTAACGGTGACTGTGAGGAAAGGTTGTATGCGATACAACCAGAAGATTTTATCGGTCCTAAGGATGCTAAAAGGTGTGCAATCTCCAACAATCCTTCTATGGACTAGAGCAAGCATATCGGAGTTGGAATATGCACTTTGATGAGGTGATCAAAGCTTTTGGGTTTATACAAAGTTTATGAGAAACTAGTATTTACAAGAAAGTGAGTGGGAACACTATAGAATTTTTGATATGTATATGTGGTTGACATATTGTTTATCAGAAATAATGTAGAATTTCTGGAAAGCATAAAGGGATGTTTGAAAAATGTTTTTCAAAGGAAGACCCGGATAAATCTACTTAAATATTGGGCATCAAGATCTATAGAGATAGATCAAGACACTTGATAAGACTTTCAATGAGTACATACCTTGAAAAGATTTTGAAAGAGTTCAAAATGGAACAGTCAAAGAAGGAGCTCTTGCCTGATTTGCAAGGTGTGAAGTTGAGTAAGACTCAAAACTCGACCACGGCAGAAGAAAGAGAAAGGATGAAGGTAGTCCCCTATGCCTTAGCCATTGGCTCTATAATGTATGCCATGCTGTGTACCGCATGTGATGTGTGCCTTGCCATTAGTCTGGCAAGGGGTATAAGAGTGATCCAGGAGTGGATCACTCGTCAGCAGTCAAAATTATCCTTAGTAACTAGAGGACTAAGGAAATGTTTCTCGATTATGAAGGTGACAAAGAGTTCTTCATAAAGGGTTACGTCGATGCAAGCTTTGGCACCGATCCGGATGACTCTGAGTAGCAAACCGGATACATATAGTGGAGCGGCCATTAGAAGAAGCTCCAAGTGGATCCTGGTAGTAGCATATACAATATAGAGAGTTGCAAAGAATACACGACTCTGAATGTTATAGACCCATTTACTAAAACCTCTCTCACAAGAAAATCATGATCAAACCCCATAACTCACTAGGTGTTAATCACATGGTGATGTGGGTGTTAATCACATGGTGATTTGAACTAGATTATTGACTCTACTGCAAGTGGGCGACTGTTGGAAATATGCCCTAGAGGCAATAATAAGTTAGTTATAATTATATTTCCTTGTTCCTGATAATTTTTTATTATCCATACTATAATTGTATTGATTGGACAAAGGGAACTACATACGGGATTGATCGAATCCTTGACATCGTGGTTCGACCGATAAAGGTCTTCGTAGAATATTTAGGAGCCAATATGGACATCCAGGTCCCGCTATTGGTTATTGACCATAGAGGTGTCTCGGTCATGTCTGCATAGTTCTCAAACCCGCAGGGTCTGCACACTTAACATTCGGTGACGATATCGTGTCGATGAGTTATATATGTTGGTGACCAAAAGTTGTTCGGAGTGCTGTATGAGATCTAGGACATCACGAGAAGCTCCAGAATGGTGCGGAGGTAAATATTTATATATGGGAAGTCATATTTTGTCTACCGGAAACGTTTCAGGTTTTTTTGGTATTGTACCGGGAAGCTTCTAGAAGGTTCTGGAAACTTCCAGAGCAGTCCGGAGTCTACCAAGGGTTCCACCACGTCTCAAGGGTTTGCATGGGATCAGGGGAGACACTGTGGCCTTATTGTTCAAAGCAAACAAGTCCCTCAATGCCCATGCAATTGGGAAAGGTGGAAAGTCAACCTTTGTATGGAAGGGAAGGAGGGGGACTAGGATTCCACCTCCTACCCCCTTGGCTGCGCCCTAGGGATTGGAGGGGCTATTTCCCACGCCCCTCCACCTATATATAGAGGGGAGGGGGCATCCCAAGAGGACACACAAAGCCCTTGGTGTCCCTCTCTCTCCCTTGATCGTTTTCTCCTCCGTTCAGGGTTTCGGTAACGCTGGGCGTAGCCCTACCGGGATAGCACCACCACTGATGCGTCTCCAATGTATCTATAATTTTTATTGTTCCATGCTATTATATTATCTGTTTTGTTTGTTTTATATGCATTAATATGCTATTTTATATTATTTTTGGGACAAACCTATTAACCTAGTGCCCAGTGCGAGTTTCTGTTGTTTCCTTGTTTTTGAGTATTGCACAAAAGGAATATCAAACGGAATCCAAACGAAATAAAATTCTACGATGATTTTTCTTGGACCAAAAGAAACCCAACAGACTTGGAGAGCCCCCCTGGCTTGTGGCCCCCCCGTAGCTCTTCCAACCTTAATCTTCGACCTATTAATTCAGAAATATTCCCCCAATACCAAAAGGAGCCATGATAATACTTTTCCGCCATCGAAAGCCTCCGTTCCTGAGAGATCCAATCTTGGAGCCTTTTCCGGTAATCTGTCGGAGGGGGATTCGATCATGGAGGGCCTCTACATCAACTTATTGCCCTTTCGATGATGCGTGAGTAGTTCACCACAAACGTATGGGTCCATAGCTGGTAGCTAGATAGATTCTTATCTCTCTTTGTTCTTCAATACCATGTTCTCCATGATCTTCATGGGGATCTCTCCGATGTAATACTCTTTTGCGGTGTGTTTGTCGAGATCCGATGAATTGTGGGTTGACGATCAGATTATCTATGAATATTATTTGAGTATTTTCTGAATTCTTATAAGCATGATTTCATATCTTTGCAAGTCTCTTCGAGTTATTGGTTTGGTTTGTCCAACTAGATTTGTAATTCTTGCAATGGTAGAAGTGTTTACTTTTGGGTTCAATCTTGCGGTGTCCTCACCCAGTGACATAGTAGGGGTAGCGATGCATGTATTTGTATTGTTGCCATCAAAGATAAAAATATGAGATACGATGAATTGTGGGTTTATGATCGGATTATCTATGAATATTATTTTAGTCTTTTCTGAATTCTTATATGCATGATTTCATATGTTTGCAAGTCTCTTTGAGTTATTGGTTTGGTTTGGCCAACTAGATCGGTAATTCTTGCAATGGGAGAAGTGTTTAGTTTTGGGTTCAATCTTGCGATGTCCACACCCAGTGACATAGTAGGGGTAGTTAGGGACGTATTTGTATTGCTGCCATCAAAGATAAAAAGATGGGGTTTTCATCATATTGCTTGAGTTTATCCCTCTACATCATGTCATCTTACCTAATGCGTTACTCTGTTCTTCATGAACTTAATACTCTAGATGCAGGCAGGAGTCGGTCGATCTGTGGAGTAGTAGTAGTAGATGCAGAATCGTTTCGGTCTACTTGACACGGACATGATTCCTATATGCATAATCATTGCCTTGGATATTGTCATAATTATGCGCTTTTCTATCAATTGCTCGACAGTAATTTGTTCACCCATCGTATTATTTTCCTTCAAGAGAGAAGCCTCTAGTGAAACCTATGGCCCCCGGGTCTATTTTCCATATTATATTTTAATATCTATAAACCAAAAATACCAAAAATACCTTGCTGAAATTTTATTTACTTTTTACTTCTAGCAATCTTTTATATCTTTCTCTATCAGATCTCATCCTTGCAAGTAACCGTGAAGGGATTGACAACCCCTTTATAGCGTCGGGTGCAAGTGTTTGATTGTTTGTGTAGGTACATAAATTGGGGCCTTGCTTGTTCCTACTATTGGATTGATACCTTGGTTCTCAACAATTGAGGGAAATACTTATCTACTTTGCTACATCACCCTTTCCTCTTCAAGGGAAAACCAACGCAAGCTCAAGAAGTAGCAAGAAGGATTTCTGGCGCCATTGCCAGGGAGGATACACATCAAGCCTACCAAGTACCCATCACAAACTCATCTCTTGCATTTACATTATTTTCCATTTTCCTCTCCCTTTCCTCCTCCCACTTCACCAATTTTCCGTTTTATTCGCCTTTTTCTCGCCGGATCTCTTTTTGTTTGCTTGTGTTGCCATGTGCCTTCTATTAGCTTGCATCTTTGCTTGCTAAAAATCTATTGATATGGACCCTCATACACTTGCTAATCTTTTCAAAAGGCCAAATTATGATGAACCAGTTGCTAGTGACTTGAGTGCACATGATTATCTCTATGAAGTTTTGTTTGAAAATCATGAATCTGAAAATTTTGATGAAGTATTCAAAGAAGAAATTTATAAGGTGATTCCCGATAGTCCCTTGAATGATGAGCATGATTGCAATGTTGCTAGTATGAATTCTCTAAATATCCATGATGCTTATGATATGCAAAGCCACAATCTTGGGGATGCTATGTTTGATGAAGATGATCTTTTTTGTCCCCCAAGTTTTGATAAGAAAATTTATTATGATGATTGCATGCCTCCTATTTATGGTGATGGTGATGACACGTATGCTATAGTGAGTAATGATAACCATGAAACTTATCATCATGATTTTAATTTGCAATGTGGTTGTGTCAATCAAGTGTCTCATGATAGTTATTTTGTTGAGTTTGCTCCCACTACCATGGATGATAATGAATTTGCTTATGTGGAGGGTAACAAAAATTCTATGGTTGTGAAATATGAAAAGAATGATTTATGTGATAGTTCTATTGTTGAATTATTTCATGATTCCACTAAAATTCATTATGAGGGGGAACATATGCTTGTGGGAATTGCAATAATATCAAGTTTCCTGTCTATGCGTCTAAAGTTTTGAAGTTATGCTTGTTTTGCCTTCCTATGCTAGTTGATTCTTGTTCCCATAAATTGTTTGCTCACAAAATCCCTATGCATAGGAAGTGGGTTACACTTAAATGTGTTTTCATGTTATTCATTATGCTCTTTTGCATATCTCAATTACTACTTTTCATGTGAGCATCATTGAAATCGTTATGCCTAGCTAGGGGCATTAAACAATAGTGCTTGTTGGGACGCAACCCAATTTTATTTTTATTTTTTTGTTTTTGTTTATTTTATTGAGTGATTTACACATTATTACCTATGTACTAATTTTGTTTTGGTGTTTTTATTACTGTTTGAGCCAAGTAAGACCTTTGGGATGGTCTATGGTGATTGTTGATTTGATCTTGCTAAAGAACATAAACTTTTGCGCCTAGTCCAGGAATTTTATAAATTTATCAGAGCAACGAATGAATCTGAAATTTTTACACAAGATTGACATACAAATTTCCCAGATTTTCCTAATTTTTTAGAATTTTTGGAGTTACATAAGTATTCATAGTTTACAGATTGCTACATACTGTTCTGTTTTTGACAGTTTTTTTTTCTTTGTGTTGTTTACTTATTTTGATGTATCTGTGGTTTGTATCGGGGGGTACCCATGGAGAAGTTGTAATATAGTAGATATTACACCAATATAAATAAATAATGAGTTCACAACGGTATCTAAAGTGGTGGTTTGTTTTTCTTACACTAACGGATTTCACGAGTTTTCTGTTGAGTTTTGTTTTGTGAAGTTTTCAAGTTTTGGGTAAAGATTTGATGGACTATGGAATAAGGAGTGGCAAGAGCCTAAGCTTGGGGATGCCCAAGGCACCCCAGAGAATCAAGGATTCCAAAGAGCGTAAGCTTGGGGATGCCTCGGAAGGCATCCCGTCTTTCGTCTTCAATCCATCGGTAAATGTACTTGGGGCTATATTTTTATTCACCACATGATATGTGTTTTGCTTGGAGCGTCTTGTATGATATGATTCTTTGCTTTTTAGTTTGCCATGATCATCCTTTCTGCACACATATTTTGAGAGAGATACGCATGAATCGTGAATTTATTAGAATACTCTATGAGCTTCACTTATATCTTTTGAGCTAGCCAATTTTGCTCTAGTGCTTCACTTATATCTTTTTAAAGCACAATGGTGTTTTATTTTATAGAAATATTTGAACTCTCGTACCTCACTTCTATTATTTTGAGAGTCTTTAAACAACATGGTAATTGGTTTAGGTTATGAATTTAGTCCTAATATAATGGGCATCCAAAAGGGATATAATAAAAACTTTCATAAAAAGTGCATTGAATATTATGAGAAGTTTGATTCCTTGCATAAAGTTTTGAGATATACAGATGGTGATAATAGGGTCATGCTAGTGAGTAATTGTGAATTGATAAAAATACTTGTGTAAAGGTGTAACGACCCGACCCGGAAGGTCAAGTCTCCGGTGTTTCCGTACCATCCCAAGATCATGCTGGTACACACACGGTACATCAATGTATATATCAAAGGTAAATCACACAGCATTATATTAATCGAAATCTCATATCGAGTTCTTTATTACGATAAAAATTACAATAAAGTGGCCAAAGGCCAACTCATGAGAATATCTAAATCTTGCGGAAGCGTCGAAGGTAGATGAGTCCATCCGACTCCAAGGGCATCTCACTGAGCATAGAACGTGTCCTCACTCCTGGTCGGAAAAATACTCTGCAACATGATACGTTGCAGCCGTGTAGGTCAGCATATGGAGTATGCCGGCAAAGTCACAAGAGAGGGGTGAAAATAATCAGCTAGTCTATATGCTTATATGGCAGGTGGGGTGGTAAGTTTTGCGTAAAGCCAATTTTTCCTACATCTAGAAAAAGGGCTAAGCAAAGCATTACTAAGTTGGTTGATTAATGAGATGGTTCCATCAACCAATTCTCATACCCAAAATTATTAAATTCCCACATCATCATATTATTTGTGTTGAGAGTTCCGGAAGTTCCAATCCCTTTGGCTCAAGTCGTCCATAACCGTGGACACGGCTAATCGATTAGGTTTAAGTACTCTGCAGAGTTTTTGCACACGTTCCCCACAAGATTTGGTCGCCTCCGTTTGATTTCTCGCACTTCAGGGTGTTTGAGAAACGGATGACCAAAACATGGTCTTCCAAAGGGTTTCCCTGCGACTCTGACGATGCCCATCCTTTCCTACCGTTCTTCTACCTCTCGTAGCACCGCCTGTCCAGGGTCACCACGATATCCAACCAAGCCAGAGCCCATAATGACTTGTGGCTGTGCAGGTAAGCCTTGGGTCTTGAAGCACCCATCCATCCCTTTGTGCCTGGGTGGACCTTTCCGCGTGAATACTGGCCACCTCCAGCATCACCTAGGCTAACCACTGGTTTCTCCAGGGCGCCGTTCAACCATCATCCACCCAGAGGTATGTTGAAAACTTGGAGTATTGAAATCTTGATCATTATGTAGGTCTTGAAATTATTAACTCTCTCAACTCTCATGAATCACACAACCAACCCCGTCTACTAATAGCATAGCAAAAGGTAAAACAACGTTTCCCGGGGCCAATGTTGTCAAAGGGGTTGAGAGGGGTATCTACCACATGATACTACTACTATGTAACCAAGTTTCCAACTAACCTATCTTGCATGCAACTGGGGAGATGGTAGAACTAATGCATATAAAACATGGGTAAAACATGATCAAAGTGACTTGCCTGATTGATGATCTTCGTACTTGAGTAACTCTAGGTAACAAGTTTCGCACTCCGGATAATCTAACGAAACAAACAATGCACTTAAATAAGCATACAACCAAAATAAGTACTCATAACATTCAGCAAAGAAGTACTAAACAAACAAGGCAAACAATGCACAAAAGTCTCTAGCAAGTAAAACACACAAAGTTTTGTTTTTTCCAAAGGGGATGATGAAAACACTACTACATAATAAAACTATTTTGAATTAGCAAAACAATTGTTGACAACAAGGAAAACAATAGAATATTTTATTAATAAACAGAATAATCAATTTAAGCTTGTTGGGAAAAGTTTAGTGAAGTTTATACAAGTTTTGATAAACACTATATGAATCAACTATAGTTATATTAACAAAAGAATGTAAAACTAAACTTATAATTTGTTAACAAAACATGTTCTTGACAGAAAAATAATAATTTACTATTAAATCTGTCTTAGAAAACAGAAACAAAATATAGAAAACTTTGTTTGAAAACAAACTATTACTAGTTAGTTGTTTTAGTCAAATTAAGCCTAATTGAAAAGAAATTTTGATTCCTATGTTAAATAAAATTAAACTAGGCAAATTTATATTTTTATTAACAGTAAGTGAAAACACTAAATGTTTACTAACAGAACCTAATAAACAAATAAAACCAAATTCTAAATCAAACTAATCAAAATTAAGTTTATAAAACTATATTATAATAATAAGCAGATTCTGTTTTTTGGGTAAAACAGTAATCAAATATATCATGAAAATCCTCAAACTATACCTGAAGATAGTCCTAACTAATACCAAACAGTAGCAAAAAGATTCATATCAAAATCTATTTTCAAACTCTAGTTATTCAGATTTGAAGATTTTAAGCAAATTTGATTCAATTCAAATTTCATAGTTCAAATTTGAAATTTAAAAGTACAGGGTGAAACTACATGAAAATTGTGAGCTATTGCAAAAAGAATCAACTCAAAACTCTAAACAGATTAAAAGATATAAGCAAAACAAAATTGGAAAACATTCTGTTAATTAAAACAAAACAGAAAATGAAAAAAAGTTTGCGTCGGTCAGGGGGCTACGTGGCGCGATCCGATTGGCTAAGGGGGGCGTTCGGTAGGTGAATTAGAGCGGGCGACCGTTCGGTAGAAGAAAACGGTTCGGACTTAAGTTCGTTCTAATCTGGACCGTGGGATTTGGATCGGACGGTCGAGGGGGCTTACGGAGGGAGGTTGCCGGCGTCGGGGTACTCCGGCGAGTCCGGTAGCGGCGATTGCGACGGCGAGGTGTTCCGGTGGTCGGGGAGGACGGGGAAGTGGTCCTGGCGACGGGGACGGTCCTCCGGAGGCGATTGGTGGCGACGGCGTGGCGAATGATGGTCGGAGGTGGTGGCTACGATCGACGGCGACTTCCGGTGGTGGTGGAACTCCGACGAGCAATCGACGGCGTCTCGGCGAGAGAGAGAAGGGGGCTCGGGGGGGGAATGGATGCGGGGCCGTGGGGCTCTTATATAGGCGCTCGGGGGGGTGCGGGGAGGAGAGAGGGGAGAGATCCGGTGAGGGGGAGTAACGGCCGGCGTCGGATCCGGCGAGCGCGGGGAGTGAAGACGATGACCGTTCCGGGGCAACGGTCGGACGGGGTGGGACCCGGTGTCAGTGAGAGAGCGGGAGCATTACTGCGCTCGGTCGGCCGACCGGTAACGGTTTCGGCTTTTAAAGCCGGTGGGCCGGCCCGTTTAATACCGGAAACGGTTACCGTTTCTTTTTAATAATTTCCGGAGACATTCAAAAGCTTTTAAAGCATTCAAATCGTTTGTAAATATAGGGGTATTATATATCAAAATTAACAGAATAATAAATGCTATTTAATGAACATTTCTATTCTGTCATTTGAACACTTTGAAAAAAATATTATTTCAGAAATGTCCTAATTGTTTTTAAACCCTTTTTGCAAATATTTTCAAAATAACTCCTGGTTATTTTTGTTCAAATAATTCACCAATTAGACCCTGGTGTGGAGTGTCATGTTCCTCCTCTCTTATTTGAACTTTTAACCAAAAATTTTAAATAGAGGAAGCAACATAGGGAAAAGTAGAAGGGGACTTTCTGAAAACCAGAAGAGGCATTTCAACTAGTTCATACAATCAAGCAATGATGATAATAGATGCATAGCTATATTCATAACATTCCAAAATGGAATTTTGGGATGTTACAAACCTACCCACCTTAAGATGAATCTCGCCCTCGAGATTCGGGTTGGCTAGAAAATAGGTGCGGATGGTCTCTACGAAGATCTTCTTCGCGTTCCCAGGTGGCTTCTTCCTCAGTATGGTGACTCCACAAAACTTTGCAGAACTTGATAATCTTGCTGCGGGTAACTCTGTTGGATGTCTCGAGGATCTTGACAGGCTTCTCCTCATAAGTCAGATCACTTTCAAGCTGTATGGCCTCTAGGGGCACGGTGTCTCGCAAAGGGATGTCAACCATCTCAGCATGACATTTCTTCAGCTGGGAAACATGGAACACATCATGAACTTCGGATAATCCTTCCGGCAATTCCAGTTTGTATGCAACTTCACCTCTACGTTCAAGAATTTTGTAGGGGCCTATGAATCTGGGTGCTAATTTTCCTTTAACACCAAATCTCTTGGTTCCTCGAAGCGGGGACACACGAAGATATGCTCGGTCTCCCACTTCATACGTCACTTCCTTGCGCTTGTTGTCAGCATAGCTCTTCTGTCGAGATTGAGCTATTTTGAGTCTGTCACGTATCAACTTGACTTTCTCTTCAGAATCTCGGATAAGGTCGGGACCAAAAAGTTGTCGGTCTCCAACACCATCCCACGTCAGTGGTGTTCTACATCTTCTTCCGTATAAAGCTTCGAAAGGGGCCATCTTTAGACTGGTCTGATAACTGTTGTTGTATGAGAATTCTGCGTAAGGCAAGTTTTCGTCCCAACTAGATCCATAATCTAGCGCACAAGCTCTCAACATGTCTTCCAGAATCTGATTGACTCTCTCAGTCTGGCCATCTGTCTGCGGATGAAAAGCTGTACTAAACTCCAGTCTCGTACCCAAAGTCTCATGTAACTGATGCCAAAACTTTGAAGTGAATTGTGTTCCTCTATCTGACACTATACTCCTCGGAACTCCATGCAGACATACGATCCTGGTCATGTATATCTTGGCTAGCTTAGCACTGGTATAGGTGGTCTTTACTGGAATGAAGTGTGCTACCTTGGTCAAGCGATCTACCACTACCCAGATGGAATCATAACCTGAACGGGTCCTGGGCAATCCTGTGATGAAATCCATACCAAGTTTTTCCCATTTCCACTCGGGTATCGGCAAAGGTTGGAGTAACCCTGCTGGTTTCTGATGTTCTGCCTTTACTCGCTGACAAACATCACATATCGCAACATGCTCTGCAATATCTTTCTTCATACCTGTCCACCAATAACTTTCCTTTAAATCCAGATACATCTTGGTATTGCCTGGGTGTATCGAGTAAGGTGAATCGTGGGCTTCCTGAAGTATCAACTTCCTGAGCTCTGGTTCATTGGGCACATAGATTCGGTTCTCAAACCACAAAGTTCCGTGTTCATCCTCACGAAAACCTTTAGCTTTACCATCTTTCATTCTCTGTTTAATCTCAGCTATCTCCTTGTCCGATTTCTGGGCTTCTCGAATTCTTTCGGTCAAGGTGGACTGAATTTCCAGTGTAGCAACATATCCTCTTGGAACTATCTCTAGCTTGAGCTCTCTGAGATCATCGACTAACTCTTGAGGTAATCCTCCAGCTGTGAGTGTGTTCACATAAGTTTTCCGACTCAAGGCATCGGCTACAACATTAGCCTTACCTGGATGGTAGTGTAATCTCATGTCATAGTCCTTGATTAACTCTAACCATCTCCTCTGTCTGAGGTTCAACTCTTTCTGCGTGAAGATATACTTCAGGCTCTTATGGTCGGTGTAAACATCACAACTATTTCCGATAAGGAAATGTCTCCAAGTCTTGAGTGCGTGCACTACGGCTGCTAGCTCCAAGTCATGCGTGGCATAATTCAACTCATGAGGTCGTAGCTGTCTGGAAGCATAGGCTACAACTTTTCCATCCTGCATAAGTACTCCTCCAAGTCCTTGACGTGAAGCATCACAATAAACCTGGAAATCCTTCCGAATATCGGGCAAGATCAACACTGGGGCTGTGACCAAACGTTCCTTCAACTCCCGGAAACTGGCTTCACATTCCACAGTCCAAACATACTTGGATTCTTTCTTCAACAACTCTGTCATGGGCTTGGCAACCTTGGAGAAATTTTCAATGAACCTCCGGTAATATCCAGCAAGTCCAAGGAAACTGCGGATCTCCTTAACTGAGGTGGGTGACTTCCACTCGGTGACGGCTTCAACCTTAGCGGGGTCTACGGCTATTCCTTCTCCGGAAATAACATGTCCAAGGAATCCGACTTCCGTCAACCAAAATTCACATTTGCTGAACTTGGCATATAACTGATGCTCTCTTAGCTTTTCCAGAACTAAACGCAAATGTTGCTTATGCTCTTCCTCGTTCTTGGAGAATATCAGAATGTCATCGATGAACACCACAACAAACTTGTCTAGGTATTCCATGAATACTTTGTTCATCAAATTCATGAAGTAGGCAGGAGCATTAGTCAATCCAAAAGACATGACCGTATACTCATACAAGCCATACCTCGTGGTGAAAGCTGTTTTGGGTATATCCTGTTCACGAATTTTCAACTGGTGATACCCTGATCGAAGATCGATCTTGGAGAATACTTTGGCTCCTACGAGCTGATCAAACAAATCATTAATCATCGGTAGAGGGTACTTGTTCTTGATAGTCACCTCGTTCAAGGCACGATAGTCCACTACCATTCTCAAAGATTTATCCTTCTTCTCCACCAAAAGAACTGGGGCTCCCCAAGGTGAAGAACTTGGGCGAATATAACCTTTGTCCAATAACTCCTTAATTTGCTTCTTGATTTCCAACAGATCATTTGCGGGCATCCGATAGGGTCTCTTGGAAATTGGGGCTGTCCCTGGCTGTAGCTCTATTAAGAACTCAATCTCCCTATCTGGTGGCATTCCTGGTAATTCTTCCGGAAATACATCTGGAAATTCTTTTACCACAGGTACTTCCTCCTGAACAACTCCTGTGAGAGAATTTAACCGAGCACTCATACGTGTGCGTCGGGATACATACTTAATCCTCTTGTTCTCCGGGGTGGTGAGTGAAACAGACTTGCTAGGGCAATCAAGATTTCCTTCATACTTGGTCATCCAATCCATGCCTAGGATTACATCCAATCCGTGTGACTCTAAGACGATGAGGTCGGTGGAAAAAACATGGTTCCCTATATTGAGTTTCAAGGCATGGCATCCTATCCCTGCCATCATCATACCTCCTGGAGAACTAACCTGAATTGGCTGACTAAGGGTTTTGGTGGGCAAACCATACTTATCCACAACTACCCTTGATATGAATGAATGAGTTGCACCCGAATCAAAAAGTACTGTAACAGGACGTGAATGCAATAAAAACTTACCAACCACAGTCTCGGGCTGATCATAGACTTCTTCCACGTTGATGTGATTCACGTGAGCACGGGGAAACGGATTGGGCTTCTTGGCTGTGGAGTTGCCGTTGTTAGTGCCGTTTCCAGTGCCTTGCTTACTCTGGGGACACTCAGTAGCATAGTGCCCTGTCTTCTGGCACTTGAAACAGGTAATGTGACTCAGATCCTTCTGAGCAGGAACTTGACGGTGCTGGTTGTTGTTCCCATTCCCATTGTCACTCTTGAAGTTACCATGGTTGAGACGGTTATTCCCATTTCCTCCATGATGGTGACCTCCATGGTTGTGCACAGTATGAGTGTGCTTTCCAAACTTACCATTTCCTGATCCGGTATTCCCGGAGTACGGGGAGTAACGAGGCTTCTGATGAGCTCCAGAGTTGAACTTCCCCTGAGTGTACTTCCGCTTGCGGTTCTCAATCTGCTGCTGTTTACCTTCCAGAATAAGTGCCTTATCCACCAGCTCTTGGTAGTTGTTGAAATTAGCCACTACCAGCTGTATGCTCAACTCATCATTGAGTCCTTCCAGAAACTTTTCTTGCTTGGCCGCATCATCGGCCACATCTCCTGGGGCATAACGTGACAATGTGTTGAAGTCGTCCACATATTGGGCCACGGAACGATTACCCTGGCGCAAGTTGCGAAACTCGCGCTTCTTTAAACTCATGGCTCCAGCTGAAACATGAGCGGTGCGGAAAGCAAGCTTGAACTGCTCCCAAGTCACATCTGCAATAGGATAAGTGGTGGTATAATTCTCCCACCATGATGCTGCTGGTCCTTCCAGTTGATGTGCGGCAAATCGCACTTTCTCAGCGTCAGTGCATCCAGCGGTGACAAGTTCTCTCTCCATCTTGCGGAGCCAGTCATCTGCCACAATGGGCTCAGTGCTGCTGGAGAAAGTTGGAGGGTTCAACCTCAGAAAACGGGTGAGATTGTCAGTCTGGGGTGGATGGTGGTTGTTGTTGTTGTTCTGGTTGTTGGTCTGATTCTGAATCAATAGTTGCATCAGTGCATTCTGTTGCTGAAGGAGTTGGGTGAGTTCCGGTGGAAAAGTGAAATCGGTCTCACGTCGTGGAGGCATCTTGCTGTTTTCAGAGGGATGAGAATTAGAATAGAACTAGGGTCTGGAAGAAATTCACTACCCATATGCAATGCAACAAACATATCACACGAAACACTCATTCATTTATTCAATCAATGTCAAACATCGGAAAATACAAATCTCAGACAACTAAACATCGACCTACGCTTTAACGACTAAAATAAAGATACATTGGAGGGCATAACTAATGTTCTCCTCAAAAGTGCATAGTCGTAGGTCCTCCGGTGGTGCTTTCCTCATAGTCTTCATCGTCGCTGATGAAGGGTGCCATGTCTCCTTCGGGGTGAAGGTTTTCTCCCATGTCTAGATGCTCCTCCAGAGTGGCGATGCGTGCATTCTGCTCATCAATCCTCTCTAAGAAGTCCTTCACTTCATGCTCGTGTTCATAGTTGGCCTCTCGCAGATCAGCTTCAAGGTCCAGCTCACGATTCATCAGATTCTTGATAGTCTTCGTGTCAGCACGAACTCGAAGCTCCAGAGTCCTGATGTGAGTCTCCAAGGTCTGGATATAGGAGATATTGGTGTCTGCAGTGGGATTGGTGATGATGTTGCCATGGGCATCTCTGCGGCAAACCATGCTGAGTCCTGGTGAAATGGTTCCACCTCTGTATTCCTCCTGGATACGTCCAAGGGCACGATGAATGGCCATGTCTCTTCCAAGTATCCAACTGGGTGCCACGAACTTGAGATCTATGGGTTCCTTCCGATTCCCAAAGGTCTTCCCTGGAATATGCACCTCGATCCTGTAGCGTCCATCTTGGGGAAATGACATGATAGGAATCCCGGTGATGCTCGGCAAAGCAATCCTTATGTCCTTGACGATCCTCATCAGCTCCTTACCAAAGGGCATCGTTGCGTCAGGCTGGCAAAACTCTGTGATCAACACTGGGATGAAGGTGGCCATCTATAAATTTTGAAATAATCGGAGAGGAGTCAGAAACGAATAGATGAGAGTATAAGATATTTAAAGACAAAGAGAAACAATCCTAAGGCTTTCCAATCCTAGAGGTTACGTCCTACGGTCAGCGTGTGCTCTGATACCATTTCTGTAACGACCCGACCCGGAAGGTCAAGTCTCCGGTGTTTCCGTACCATCCCAAGATCATGCTGGTACACACACGGTACATCAATGTATATATCAAAGGTAAATCACACAGCATTATATTAATCGAAATCTCATATCGAGTTCTTTATTACGATAAAAATTACAATAAAGTGGCCAAAGGCCAACTCATGAGAATATCTAAATCTTGCGGAAGCGTCGAAGGTAGATGAGTCCATCCGACTCCAAGGGCATCTCACTGAGCATAGAACGTGTCCTCACTCCTGGTCGGAAAAATACTCTGCAACATGATACGTTGCAGCCGTGTAGGTCAGCATATGGAGTATGCCGGCAAAGTCACAAGAGAGGGGTGAAAATAATCAGCTAGTCTATATGCTTATATGGCAGGTGGGGTGGTAAGTTTTGCGTAAAGCCAATTTTTCCTACATCTAGAAAAAGGGCTAAGCAAAGCATTACTAAGTTGGTTGATTAATGAGATGGTTCCATCAACCAATTCTCATACCCAAAATTATTAAATTCCCACATCATCATATTATTTGTGTTGAGAGTTCCGGAAGTTCCAATCCCTTTGGCTCAAGTCGTCCATAACCGTGGACACGGCTAATCGATTAGGTTTAAGTACTCTGCAGAGTTTTTGCACACGTTCCCCACAAGATTTGGTCGCCTCCGTTTGATTTCTCGCACTTCAGGGTGTTTGAGAAACGGATGACCAAAACATGGTCTTCCAAAGGGTTTCCCTGCGACTCTGACGATGCCCATCCTTTCCTACCGTTCTTCTACCTCTCGTAGCACCGCCTGTCCAGGGTCACCACGATATCCAACCAAGCCAGAGCCCATAATGACTTGTGGCTGTGCAGGTAAGCCTTGGGTCTTGAAGCACCCATCCATCCCTTTGTGCCTGGGTGGACCTTTCCGCGTGAATACTGGCCACCTCCAGCATCACCTAGGCTAACCACTGGTTTCTCCAGGGCGCCGTTCAACCATCATCCACCCAGAGGTATGTTGAAAACTTGGAGTATTGAAATCTTGATCATTATGTAGGTCTTGAAATTATTAACTCTCTCAACTCTCATGAATCACACAACCAACCCCGTCTACTAATAGCATAGCAAAAGGTAAAACAACGTTTCCCGGGGCCAATGTTGTCAAAGGGGTTGAGAGGGGTATCTACCACATGATACTACTACTATGTAACCAAGTTTCCAACTAACCTATCTTGCATGCAACTGGGGAGATGGTAGAACTAATGCATATAAAACATGGGTAAAACATGATCAAAGTGACTTGCCTGATTGATGATCTTCGTACTTGAGTAACTCTAGGTAACAAGTTTCGCACTCCGGATAATCTAACGAAACAAACAATGCACTTAAATAAGCATACAACCAAAATAAGTACTCATAACATTCAGCAAAGAAGTACTAAACAAACAAGGCAAACAATGCACAAAAGTCTCTAGCAAGTAAAACACACAAAGTTTTGTTTTTTCCAAAGGGGATGATGAAAACACTACTACATAATAAAACTATTTTGAATTAGCAAAACAATTGTTGACAACAAGGAAAACAATAGAATATTTTATTAATAAACAGAATAATCAATTTAAGCTTGTTGGGAAAAGTTTAGTGAAGTTTATACAAGTTTTGATAAACACTATATGAATCAACTATAGTTATATTAACAAAAGAATGTAAAACTAAACTTATAATTTGTTAACAAAACATGTTCTTGACAGAAAAATAATAATTTACTATTAAATCTGTCTTAGAAAACAGAAACAAAATATAGAAAACTTTGTTTGAAAACAAACTATTACTAGTTAGTTGTTTTAGTCAAATTAAGCCTAATTGAAAAGAAATTTTGATTCCTATGTTAAATAAAATTAAACTAGGCAAATTTATATTTTTATTAACAGTAAGTGAAAACACTAAATGTTTACTAACAGAACCTAATAAACAAATAAAACCAAATTCTAAATCAAACTAATCAAAATTAAGTTTATAAAACTATATTATAATAATAAGCAGATTCTGTTTTTTGGGTAAAACAGTAATCAAATATATCATGAAAATCCTCAAACTATACCTGAAGATAGTCCTAACTAATACCAAACAGTAGCAAAAAGATTCATATCAAAATCTATTTTCAAACTCTAGTTATTCAGATTTGAAGATTTTAAGCAAATTTGATTCAATTCAAATTTCATAGTTCAAATTTGAAATTTAAAAGTACAGGGTGAAACTACATGAAAATTGTGAGCTATTGCAAAAAGAATCAACTCAAAACTCTAAACAGATTAAAAGATATAAGCAAAACAAAATTGGAAAACATTCTGTTAATTAAAACAAAACAGAAAATGAAAAAAAGTTTGCGTCGGTCAGGGGGCTACGTGGCGCGATCCGATTGGCTAAGGGGGGCGTTCGGTAGGTGAATTAGAGCGGGCGACCGTTCGGTAGAAGAAAACGGTTCGGACTTAAGTTCGTTCTAATCTGGACCGTGGGATTTGGATCGGACGGTCGAGGGGGCTTACGGAGGGAGGTTGCCGGCGTCGGGGTACTCCGGCGAGTCCGGTAGCGGCGATTGCGACGGCGAGGTGTTCCGGTGGTCGGGGAGGACGGGGAAGTGGTCCTGGCGACGGGGACGGTCCTCCGGAGGCGATTGGTGGCGACGGCGTGGCGAATGATGGTCGGAGGTGGTGGCTACGATCGACGGCGACTTCCGGTGGTGGTGGAACTCCGACGAGCAATCGACGGCGTCTCGGCGAGAGAGAGAAGGGGGCTCGGGGGGGGAATGGATGCGGGGCCGTGGGGCTCTTATATAGGCGCTCGGGGGGGTGCGGGGAGGAGAGAGGGGAGAGATCCGGTGAGGGGGAGTAACGGCCGGCGTCGGATCCGGCGAGCGCGGGGAGTGAAGACGATGACCGTTCCGGGGCAACGGTCGGACGGGGTGGGACCCGGTGTCAGTGAGAGAGCGGGAGCATTACTGCGCTCGGTCGGCCGACCGGTAACGGTTTCGGCTTTTAAAGCCGGTGGGCCGGCCCGTTTAATACCGGGAACGGTTACCGTTTCTTTTTAATAATTTCCGGAGACATTCAAAAGCTTTTAAAGCATTCAAATCGTTTGTAAATATAGGGGTATTATATATCAAAATTAACAGAATAATAAATGCTATTTAATGAACATTTCTATTCTGTCATTTGAACACTTTGAAAAAAATATTATTTCAGAAATGTCCTAATTGTTTTTAAACCCTTTTTGCAAATATTTTCAAAATAACTCCTGGTTATTTTTGTTCAAATAATTCACCAATTAGACCCTGGTGTGGAGTGTCATGTTCCTCCTCTCTTATTTGAACTTTTAACCAAAAATTTTAAATAGAGGAAGCAACATAGGGAAAAGTAGAAGGGGACTTTCTGAAAACCAGAAGAGGCATTTCAACTAGTTCATACAATCAAGCAATGATGATAATAGATGCATAGCTATATTCATAACATTCCAAAATGGAATTTTGGGATGTTACAAAAGGTTTGTGATTCCCGTAGGATGCACTTATGGTGAACCGTTATGTAATGAAGTCGGAGCATGATTTGTTTATTGATTGGCATCCTTTGTGTGAGGGTCGGGAGCGCGTGATGGTTATGTGATGGCCTGGCTTATTGGGGATGATAGACAACTCATATCAATAAGGAATTCCTTCTTGTTCGGGATCCCATTCGAACAGAACTCCGAGGTTAAGTGTGCTTGGCTTGGAGTAGTTCTAGGATGGGTGACCGACCAGGAAGTTGGTCCCGGGTGCGCATGAGCGAGGACAAAGTGCGCGGGAAAGACTAGTATTGATCTATGACGCTAGTCTAGATCCCGCCAGGAGTAACAACCACCAGTGGGTGTGTCCGGGGCGTGACAAGTTGGTATCAGAGCCGACCCTTGCGGTTACACGGATGTTTGCCGATAGGTGCACGGTCATGTTGTTCACGAAGTTGGTGAGCCATCGTGGCACACGAAATGATACATGTATTGGACTGGAAGCACAAACGTTTGTGCCGAGAGGGAACGTTCCTATGACCCGACATGGACGTCGGTTCTTCTAAGTGGTGGTGTATGCGATAGCCTGGCTTATTAGGGATGATAGACTACTCATATCAATAAGGAATTCCTTCTTTTTCGTGAGCCCATTCAAACAGAACTCCCAGGTTAAGCGTGCTTGGCTTGGAGTAGTTCTAGAATGAGTGAATGACCAGGAAGTTGGTCCCGGGTGTGCAGGACTGAGGACAAAGTGCGCAGGAAAGACTAGTATTGATATATGAGGCCAGTCTAGATCCCGCCAGGAGTAACGACGACAGGCGGGTCTGTCCGGGGCATGACAAGTTAACTCCTACCAACCTCTCCCCTAGGAGCATGCGTCTAATACTTTGATTCGATGACTAATATACTTTTGCAATAAGTATGTGAGTTCTTTATGACTAATGTGAGTCCATGGATCATATGCACTCTCACCCTTCCACCTTTGCTAGTCTCTCTAGTAACATGCAACTTTCGTCAGTGCATTACACCCACCATATATCCTTCGTCAAAACAGCCACCATACCCACCTATTATGGCATTTCCATAGCCATTCCGAGATATATCTCCATGCAACTTCCACCGTACCGAGTTGTAATTCTTGAGTTATAAGTAAATAAAAGTGTGATGATCATCATTATTAGAGCATTGTCCCATGTGAGGAAAGGATGATGGAAGCTATGATTCCCTCACAAGCTGGGATGAGACTCTAGACTTTATGAAACATAAAAGAAGCCAATGAAGCCCAAATAAAAAAAGAGGCCAATGATTCCCACCAAAAAAAAGCGAGAGAGAGAGAAAAGAGAGAAGGGACAATGCTACTATCTTTTTTCCACACTTGTGCTTCCAAGTAGCACCATGATCTTCAGGATAGAGAGTCTCCTATTTTGTCACTTTCATATACTAGTGGGAATTTTTCATTATATAACTTGGCTTGTATATTCCAATGATGGGCTTCCTCAAATTGCCCTAGGTCTTCTAGAGCAAGCAAGTTGGATGCACACCCACTTAGTTTTTGTTTGAGCTTTCATACACTTATAGCTCTAGTGCATCCATTGCATGGCAATCCCTACTCACTCACATTGATATCTATTAATGGGCATCTCCATAGCCCGTTGGTACGCCTAGTTGATGTGAGACTATCTTCTCCTTTTTTCTTATAACGTCCACCATATTCTATTCCACCTATAGTGCTATATCCATGGCTCACGCTCATGTATTGCGTGAGAGTGGAAAAGGTTTGAGAACATAAAAGGTGTGAAACAATTGCTTGACTTGTCATCGGGGTTGTGCATGATATAAATACTTTGTGTGGGGAAGATGGAGCATAGCCAGACTATATGATTTTGTAGGGATAACCTTCTTTTGCCATGGTATTTTGAAGAGACGCAATTGCTTTGTTAGTATGCTTGAAATATTACTGTTTTTATGCCAACATTAAGCTTTTGTTTTGAGTCTTATGGATCTAAACATTCATGCCACAATAAAGAATATTACATGGATAAATATGTTAGGTAGCATTCCACATCAAAAATTCTGTTTTTATCATTTACCTAATGAGGACGAGCATGAATTAAGCTTAGGATTGCTGATACGTCTCCAACGAATAGTGCTATTATATTATCTATTTTGGACGTTTATAATTGCTCCATGCTATAAATATTACAACGTCTATAATTTTTAACGTTTATAATTTGCCAACGTCTATAATCTGATACGTCTCCAATAATATTACAACGTCTATAATTTTTAATTGCTCCATGCTATTATATTATCTATTTTGGACGTTTTATATGCATTAATATGCTATTTTATATTATTTTTGGGACTTACCTATTAACCTAGTGCCAGTTTCTATTTTTTTCCTTGTTTTGGAGTATTGCAGAAAAAGAATATCAAAAGGAGTCCAAATGGAATAAAATTCTACGATGATTTTTCTTGGTCCAGAAGAAACCCAACAGACTTGGAGAAGAGGCTAGAAGAACCACGGGTGAGCCACAAGCCACCCTGGCGCGGCCAGGGGGTGCCCCCTGGCTTGTGGGGCCCCCGTAGATCTTCCAACCCTAATCTTCGGCCTATAAATTCAGAAATATTCCCCCAATACCAAAGAGAACCATGATAATACTTTTCTACCGCCGGAAGCCTCTGTTCCCGAGAGATCCAATCTTGGAGCCTTTTCCGGTAATCTGTCGCAGGTGGATACGATCACGGAGGGCCTCTACATCAACTCCATTGCCCTTCCGATGAAGTGTGAGTAGTTCACCACAGACCAATGGGTTTATATCTAGTAGCTAGATGGTTTCTTCTCTCTATTTGTTCTTCAATACCATGTTCTCCATGATCTTCATGGGGACCTATCCGATGTAATACTCTTTTGCGGTGTGTTTGTCGAGATCCGATGAATTGTGGGTTGACGATCAGATTATCTATGAATATTATTTGAGTATTTTCTGAATTCTTATAAGCATGATTTCATATCTTTGCAAGTCTCTTCGAGTTATTGGTTTGGTTTGTCCAACTAGATTTGTAATTCTTGCAATGGTAGAAGTGTTTACTTTTGGGTTCAATCTTGCGGTGTCCTCACCCAGTGACATAGTAGGGGTAGCGATGCATGTATTTGTATTGTTGCCATCAAAGATAAAAATATGGGGTTTTCATCATATTGCTTGAGTTTATCCCTCTACATCATGTCATCTTACCTAATGCGTTACTCTGTTCTTCATCAACTTAATACTCTAGATGCAGGCAGGAGTCGGTCGATCTGTGGAGTTATAGTAGTAGATGCAGAATCGTTTGGGTCTACTTGACATGGACATGATGCCTATATGCATAATCATTGCCTTGGATATCGTCATAAATATGCGATTTTCTATCAATTTCTCGACAGTATTTTTTCACCCACCATATTATTTTCCTTCAAGAGAGAAGCCTCTAGTGAAACCTTTGGCCCCCAGGTCTATTTTCCATATTATATTTTCAGATCTATAAACCAAAAATACCAAAAATACCTTGCTACAGTTTTATTTAATTTTAAGTTTTTGCAATATTTTATATATTTCTCTATTAGATCTCATCCTTGCAAGTAACCATGAAGGGATTGACAACCCCTTTATAGCCTTGGGTGCAAGTGTTTGATTGTTTGTGTAGGTACATAAGTTGGGGCCTTGCTTGTTCCTCCTACTGGATTGATACCTTGGTACTCGCAACTAAGGGAAATACTTATCTACTTTGCTGCATCACCCTTTCCTCTTCAAGGGAAAACCAGCGCAAGCTCAAGAAGTAGCGACCACCACCGCCACCACGCCGTCGTGTTGCCGGAGAACTCATCTACTACTCTGCCCTCGCTTGTTGGATCGAGTAGGCGAAGAAGTCATTGGGTTGTATGTGTGCTAAACGCGGAGGTGACGTCCGTTCAGCACTAGATCGGGACAATTCGTGATTGGATCGCGGGACGGATCATGATTGGGTCACGAAGACGTTCTACTACATCAACCGCATTTATTAACATTTCCGCTTAGCAATCTACAAGGGTATGTAGACACACTCCCCCTCTCGTAGCTATGCATCTCCCTGGATAGATCTTGCGTGTGCGTAGGAAATTTTTTGTTTCCCATGCAATGTTCCCCAACAGGATGACCAATGGAAAGTCATTGTCTGCTACTTGGAAGGAGTTCATGGATCTGCCAAGCTTTGAGGAAAAGGGGCTCCATACCCCAACTCGATTTTGTCCCCACACGGAGGCCACATCTACTCACAAGATCCACCTTTGGCCCTACTTCACAAAGGATATATCCACCGCCACTAAAAAGTCAACATGTCTGCTAGAATGATTTCTTGACATTATGCACCACATCTTTAGTCACACTCTCCTATGTCGGGAACTTGGATCAGGTACACTCCTATATGGTGGATATGTTACTTTACTCTCAGAGTATGAGGACCTCAACTCAGGTGGACGTATTAGTGTTGGAGAACGTTGTATAGGAAACAAAAAATTTCCTATGCACACGCAAGATCTACCCTTGGTGATGAGCATTTACGAGAGGGAGAGTGGATCTACATACCCTTGTATATCGCTAAGCGAGAAGCGTTAAGAAGCACGGTTGATGTAGTTGAACGTCTTCGCGATCCAAATCACCGAACGTCCTGCAATCCCATCACGATCCGTCCAGCAATCCAATCACGATCTGTCCCACGAGCCCATCACGATCCGTCCCGCGATCAAATCACGAATCATCTCACAATCTTGATCACGGTCCTTCCGATCTAGCGCCGAACGGACGGCACCTCCGCGTTCAGCACACGTACAACTCGATGACGATCTATGCCTTCTTGATCCATCAAGAGGGAGTGGAGAGGTAGATGAGTTCTTTGGCTGCGCGACGGCGTGGTGGCGATGGTGGTGGAACAACTCCAGCAGGGCTTCGCCTAAGCACCGCTGAAACAATCTAGAGGAGAAACTATGATCTAGAGGAGAGGGTACCACGTAGCTATTAGGGTTAGCTTTCTCCTCTAATCCTATAGTATATATAGGAGGGAGGGAGGGGAGGAAGCAGCCTCAAGCCCTCAATGTTTGGTGGAAATTGGAGGTGGAGGAGTCCTACTCCAATACTATTAGGAGTAGGATTCCTCCTTTCCACATGGAAACTCTTTCCACTTCACCACCTTTTGGGTTTTTCCCACCCCTAACCTCATGGGCCTTAGTAGGGCTTAGTCCAATCCACCAGGGGCTGGTTTGACTCCTCCCACAACCCATGAGATCCTTTGGGTCGAGACACCCATCCCGATGGTCCCCTCGCACCCTCCCGGCACTCCCGGTACACTACCGATGAGACCAAAACTTTCCCGGTGACCAAAACAGGACTTCCTATATATCAATCTTTACCTCCGGACCATTCCGGAGCTCCTCGTGACATCTGGGATCTCATCCGGGACTCCAAACAACCTTAGTCCACCACCATACATAACTCTATACTATCCAAACGTCACCGAACCTTAAGTGTGCAGACCTTGCGGGTTCGGGAACTATGTAGACATGACCGAGACACCTCTACGGTCAATAACCAATAGCAGGACCTGGATGCCCATATTGGTTCCTACATATTCTACGAAGATCTTTATCGGTTGAACCTCTATGTCAAGGATTCAGTTAATCCAGTATGTTGTTCCCTTTATTCTTCGGTATGTTACTTGCCCGAGATTTGATCATCGACATCTCCATACCTAGTTCAATATCGTTACCGGCAAGTATGTTTTACTCGTTCCGTAATACAAGATCCCGTGATAACACTTAGTCATATTACTTGCAAGGATTATTGTGATGTTGTATTACCGAGTGGGCCCTGAGATACCTCTCCGTCACACGGAGTAACAAATCCCAGTCTTGATCCATGCCAACCCAATAGACACCCTCGGAGATACCTATAGAGCACCTTTATAGTCACCCAGTTACATTGCGACGTTTGATGCACACAAGGTACTCCTCCGGTGTCAGTGAGTTGCATGATCTTATGGTCATAGGAACAGATACTTGACATGCAGACACTGTAGCAATAAACTGACACGATCATATGCTACGTTTATAGTTTGGGTCTTGTCCATCACATCATTCTCCCAATGATGTTATCCCGTTATCAAATGACATCTCATGTCCATGGCTAGGAAACCTTGACCATCTTTGATCAACGAGCTAGTCTATTAGAGGCATACTAGGGACAAGGTGTTGTCTATGTATCCACACATGTATCTGAGTTTCCGATCAATACAATTATAGCATGGATAATAAACGATTATCATGAACAAGGAAATATGATAATAACTAATTTATTATTGCCTCTAGGGGATATTTCCAACAGTCTACACTTGCACTAGAGTCAATAATCTAGCTCACATCGCTATGTGATTTGTTATTTATCTCACACCCAATGTGTTCTAGGGTTTGATCATGCTTTGCATGTGAAAGAGGTTTTCGTCAACGGGTCTGTGACATTCATATCGGTGTGTACTTTGCAAATCTCTATGTCATACTGTAAACACTACTACCATGCTCCACTTGGAGCTATTCCAAATGGCTACTCCACTATATGTATTCAGATTGCTACTAAGAATCATCCGGATTGGTCTTAAAGCTTGCATCGACGTAACTCTTTACAACGAACTCTTTATCACCTCCATAATCGAGAAACATCTCCTTAGTCCTCTTGTTACTAAGGATAATTTTGACCGCTGTCCATTGATCCACTCCTGGATCACTCTTGTACCCCTTGAAGGACTCATGGGAAGGCACACACAGAGGTGCGGTACACAGCATGCCATACTATACAGAGCCTATGGATAAGTCATAGGGGACGACCTTCGTCCTTTCTATTTCTTCTGCCATGGTCGAGCGTTGAGTCTCACTCAACTTCACACCCTACAAATCAAGCAAGAACTCTTTCTTTGATGGATCCAGTTTGAGCTCTTTCAAACTCTTGTCAAGGTATGTACTCATTAAAAGTCTCATGAGGCGTGTTGATCTATCTCTATAGATCTCGATGCCCAACAATTAAGTAGATTTATCCAGGTCTTCCTTTGAAAAACTCTTTTCAAACAGCCCTTTATGCTTTCTAGAAATTCCAAATTATTTCTCATCAACAATATGTCAACCACATATACTTATCAGAAATTCTATAGTGCTCCCACTCACTTTATTGTAAATACAAGTTTCTCATAAACTTTGTATAGACTCAAAAACGTTGATCACCTCATCAAAGTGTAAGTTCCAACTCCGAGATGCTTGCTCCAGTCAATAGAAGGATCACTGGAGCTTGCACACCTTTTAGCATCCTTAGGACCGACAAAACCTTCTAGTTGTATCTCATACAACCTTTCCTCAAGGAAGGAAATGATGTTTTGACATTTATCTGCAAGATTTCATAATTGAAATAATGCAGCAACTGCTAACATAATTCCAACAGATTTTAGCATCGCTACGAGTGAGAAAGTCTCATCGCAGTCAACTCCTTGAACTTGTCGGAAACTTCTTTGTGACAAGTTGAGCTTTATAAATGGTGACATTCACCATTAGTGTTTGTCTTCATCTTCAAGGTCCATTTGTACTTCACAACCTGCCGTTCAACGGGCAAGTCTACCAAAGTCCATACTTGGTTTTCATACATGGATCCTTTCTCGGATTTCATGGGCTCTAACCATTTTTTGGAATCCGGGCCCATCATCGCTTCTCCATAGTTTGTAGGTTCATCGTTGTCCAACAAAATGACCTCTAATATAGGGTTGTCGTACCACTCAGAAGCAGTACGCGTCCTTGTCGACCTACGAGGTTCGATAGTAACTTGATCTGAAGCTTCATGATCATCATCATTAACTTCCTCTACAACTGATGTAGGCTCCACAAAAACATCTTTCTGCGATGCGCTACTCTCTGGTTGAAACAAAGGTTCAACAACCTCATCGAGTTCTATCTTCCTCCCACTCAATTCTTTCGAGAAAAACTCTTTCTCGAGAAAGGACCCGTTTTAGCAACAAACATTTTATGCTTGGATCTGAGATACAAGGTTTACCCAACTGTTCTTAGGGTATTCTATGAAGATGCATTTGTCCGCTTTGGGTTCGAGCTCATTAGGTGAAACCTTTTTCACATAAGCGTCGCAGCCCCAAACATTAAGAAATGACAGGTTAGGTTTCTATCAAACCATAATTCACATGGTGTCATATGAACGGACTTAGATGGTGCCCTATTTAAAGTGAATGTAGTTGTCTCTAATGCATAACCCCAAAACAACAGTGGCAAAACGATAAGAGACATCATAGTTCGCACCATATCCAATAGAGCACGACTACGACGTTTGGACACACCATCACACTATGGTGTTCCAGGTAGCATAAGTTGTGAAACAGCTTCCACTTTGTCTTAAGTTGTATACCAAACTCATAACTAAGATATTTACCCCCACGATCATATCATAGACATTTTATCTTCTTGTCACGATGATCTCAAACTTCACTCTGATTTTGCTTGAACTTTTCAAATGATTCAGACTTGTGTTTCATTAACTAAATATACACTATATCTACTCAAATCATCAGTGAAGGTAAGAAAATAATGATATCCAAGGCACGCTACAACACTCATTGGATTACATACATCAACATGTATCATTTCCAATAAGTCAATTGCCCGCTCCATCAAACCGGAAAATGGGGTCCTTAGTCATCTTGCCCAAGAGGCACGGTTCGCATGTCTAAACCGATTCAAAATCGAATGAGTCCAAAGATCCATCAGCATGGAGTTTCTTCATGCGATTTATACCAATATGACATTTAGCGGCAGTGCCACTAGTATGTGGTATTATCATTATTAACGTTGTATCTTTTGGCATCAATGTTATGAACATGTGTATTACTACGATCAGGATTCAACAAACCATTCTCATTGGGTGCATGACCATTGAAGGTATTATTCATGTAAACAGAATAACCATTATTCTCTAACTTAAATGAATAATCGTGTTGCAATAAACATGATCTAATCACGTTCATGCTCAACTCAAACACCAAATACCATTTATTTAGGTTCGTCACTAATCCCGAAGGTAGAGAGAGCGTGTGATGTTGATCACATCAACCTTGGAAACATTTCCAACACACATCGTCACCTCACACTTAGCCAGTCTCTGTTTTTTTCATAGCTTTTATTTCGAGTTACTAACATTTAGCTAACGAACCGGTATCCAATACCCAGGTGCTACCAGGAATACTAGCAAGGTACACATCAATAACACATATATAAAATATACTTCTGTCGACGTTGCCAGCCTTCTTATCTACCAAGTATCTAGGGTTGTTCCGCTTCAGCAACCGCTCTCCTCATAATAGAAACACCTAGTCTCGGGTTTGGGTTCAACTTTGGGTTGCTTTACTGGAGCAGCAACTGTCCTGCCATCGATGAAGTTTCCCTCCTTACCCTTTCCCTTTTCGAAACTAGTGGTTTTACTAACCATCAACACCTGATGCTCCTTCTTGATATCTACCTTCGCGGTGTCAAACATCGTGAATAGCTTAGGGATCATCATTTCCATCCCTGGCATAATTATAGTTCATCATGAAGTTCTCGTAGCTTAGTAACGGTGACTTGGAGAACTATATCAATCACCAGCTTATTTGGGAGATCAACTCCCACTTGATTCAAGCGTTGTAGCACCCAGACAATCTGAGCACATGCTCAACGATTGAGCTATTCTCCTTCATCTTGCAGGCAAAGAATCTTGTTGGAGATCTCATATCTCACAACAAAGGCACGAGCGTGAGATCCCAATTTCAGCTCTTAGAACATCTCATATGTTCCATGCCGTTCAAAACATTTTGGAGCCTCAGTTCTAAGATGTAATGCATGACGCACTAAACTATTAATTAATCATCGGAACCGGCCTATTATATGTTCACAACACCTATAGATGACGCTAGAGGGGGTGGCGCACTGAGTGGTGCATTAAGTACATAAGCTTTCTATGCAGCAATGAGGACAATACTCAGATCACAGACCCAGTCCGCAATATTGCTACCATCATATTTCAACTCTATTTCTCTAGGAACATATAAAAATTCTAGGGAGATACACCGTGAGCTAGTAATCTACAACATAATTTACAAAGACACTACTGACTAAGTTCATGATAATGAGTTCAATTAATCATATTACTTAAGAACTCCATCTCAAATTGACATCCCTCCAGTTATTCGAGTGATACATGAGCCAAATTCACCAACTCAAGTTTGATCATCACGTGAGTTGAGGTGGTTTCAATGCTGAACATCATCATGTTGATCATATCTACTATATGACTCAAGTTCGACCTTTCAGTCTCTTGTGTTCTGAGGCCATGTCTGTACATGCTAGGCTCATCAAGTTTAACCCGAGTGTTCTGCATGTGCAACACTGGCTTGCACCCGTTGTATGCAAACGTAGAGTCTATCACACCCGATCATCACGTGGTGTTACGACACGACAGACTTTCGCAACAGTGCACACTTGGGGAGAACACAATTTATCTTGAAATTTAAGTGAGGGATCACCTTATAATGCTACCGTCATCCTAAGCAAAACAAGGTGCATAAAAGGATTAACATCACATGCAACTCATAAGTGACATGATATGGCCATGAACTTGTGCTTTTGATCTCCATCTATAAAGCACGGACATGATCTCCATCGTCACCGGCATGACACCATCATCTCCATCATCTTGATCTCCATCAATGTGTCGCCATCGGGGTTGTCACGCCCACCATGCTTCTACTACTATTGCTACCGTTTAGCGATAAAGTAAAGCATTACATATCGCTTAATGATTGACTTGCAGCTCATACAATAATTAAATACAACCCTATGGCTCCTGCCGGTTGCCGTACTCATCGACATGCAAGTCGTGATATTCTATACAAAACATGATCATCTCATACAGCACATATATCTTATCATGTAATTGACCATATCACATCACAACATACCCTGCAAAAACAAGTTAGACGTCCTCTAATTGTTGTAGCATGTTTTACATGGGTGTTATGGGTATCTAGCAAGAACTATTCTTACCTATGCAAAACCACAATGGTAATACAAAAATTGCTATTCAACCTTCTACAAGGACCACCTTACTCTAATCCGATCCAACTAGAGTGGGAGAGACAGACACCCGCCAGCCATCTTTATGCAACAAAGTCACATGTCAGTCGATGGAATCGGTCTCTCATACATGGATTGTAGGATCGAAAGTAGGTCTAGAGGGGGGTGATTAGACTACTTGACCAAACAAAACTATGCTTTTTCCCAATTTTAATTCTTAGAAAGTTTTAGCATTCATAACATATCAAGTACACCCTACACATGCAAGTCTAAGAGTATAGAAGTGGAAAGTAACAACAAGCATGAGAAAAAGGATAGGATAGGAAGATCAAACGCAATTGTAGGTATCTAGAAAGAACAATTCTCACCTACGCAATGACCACAACGGTGATACATAAGTTGCTTTTCAACCTTCTCAAGGACCGCCTTTGTCGAATCCGATCCAACTAAAGTAGGAGAAACAGACACCCGCCAGCCATCTTTGTGCAACAAAGTTACATGTCAGTCGATGGAACTAGTCTCTCGTAAGCGTACGAGTAAGGTTGGTTTGGGCCGCTTCATCCCACAATACCGCTGAACCAAAACACGACCAAGGGAGGAATCAATCTAAGCATCAACGCCCACATACTCCTTTGTGTTCTACTCGAGATCTCGTCTACACATAGACCTAGCTCATGATGCCACTATGGGAGAACATTGCATGGTAAACAAAAAATTCCTACGCATGCGCAAGATCTATCCATGGTGATGATCATCTACGAGAGGGAGAGATCTAAATACCCTTGTAGATCGCTAAGCGGGAAGCGTTAAGGAACGCGGTGGATGTAGTCGAACGTCTTAGCGATCCAAATCACCGAGTGTCCCGCAATCCCATCATGATCCGTCTAGCGATCCAATCATGATCCGTCCCGCAATCCCATCATGATCCGTCCCGCGATCAAATCACGAATCGTCTCGCGATCTTGATCACGGTCCTTCTGATCTAGCGCCGAACGGACGGCACCTCCGCGTTCAGCACACGTACAGCTCGATGACGATCACCGCCTTCTAAATCCATCAACAGGGAGCAGAGAGGTAGATGATTTGTCTAGAAGCGCAACGGCGTGGCGACGATGGTGGTGGAACAATTCCAGCAGGGCTTCGCCTAAGCACCGCAGAAACGATCTAGAGGAGAAACTACGATCTAGAGGAGAAACTACGATCTAGAGGAGAGGGTAGCATGTGGCTATTAGGGTTAGCTTTTTCCTCTAAATCCTCTAGTATATATAGGAGGGAGGGAGGGGAGGAGGAGGCAGCCTCAAACACTCGAGGTTCGGTCGAAATTGGAGGTGGAGGAATCCTAATCCAATCCTATTAGGAGTAGGATTCCTCCTTTCCACTTGGAAACTCTTTCCACCTCTCCACCTTTTGGGGTTTCCCACCCCTAGCCGCATGGGCTTTAGTGAGGGATTAGTCCAAACCACTAGGGGCTGGTTTGACTCCTCCCACATCCCATGAGGTCCTCTGGGTCGGGACACCCCTCCCGATGGTCCCCCGGCACCCTCCCGACACTCCCGGTACACTACCGATGAGCCCGAAACTTTCCCGGTGACGAAAACAAGACTTCCTATATATCAATCTTTACCACCAAACCATTCCGGAGCTCCTTATGACGTCTGGGATCTCATCCGGGACTCCGAACAACCTTCGGCCACCACCATACATAACTCTATAGTATCGAAATGTCACCGAACCTTAAGTGTGCAGACCCTGTGGGTTCGGGAACTATGTAGACATGACCGAGACACCTCTACGGTCAATAACCAATAGGGGACCAGGATGCCCATATTGGTTCCTACATATTCTACAAAGATGTTTATCGGTTGAACCTCTATGTCAAGGATTCAGTTAATCCCGTATGTTGTTCCCTTTGTTCTTCGGTATGTTACTTGCCCGAGATTCGATCGTTGGCATCTCCATACCTAGTTCAATGTCGTTACTGGCAAGTCTGTTTTACTCGTTCCATAATACAAGATCCCGTGATAACACTTAGTCATATTACTTGCAAGGATTATTGTGATGTTGTATTACTGAGTGGGCCCTGAGATACCTCTCCGTCACACGGAGTAACAAATCCCAGTCTTGATCCATGCCAACCCAATAGACACCCTCGGAGATACCAATAGAGCACCTTTATAGTCACCTAGTTACGTTGCGACGTTTGATGCACACAAGGTACTCCTCCGGTGTCAGTGAGTTGCATGATCTTATGGTCATAGGAACAGATACTTGACATGCAGAAAACTTTAGCAATAAACTGACACGATCATATGCTACGTTTATAGTTTGGGTCTTGTCCATCACATCATTCTCCTAATGATGTTATCCCGTTATCAAATGACATCTCATGTCCATGGCTAGGAAACCTTGACCACCTTTGATCAACGAGATAGTCTATTAGAGGCATACTAGGGACATGGTGTTGTCTATGTATCCACACATGTATCTGAGTTTCCGATCAATACAATTATAGCATGGATAATAAACGATTATCATGAACAAGGAAATATGATAATAACTAATTTATTATTGCCTCTAGGGGATATTTCCAACAGTCTACACTTGCACTAGAGTCAATAATCTATCTCACATCGCTATGTGATTTGTTATTTATCTCACACCCAATGTGTTCTAGGGTTTGATCATGCTTTGCATGTGAAAGAGGTTTTAGTCAACGGGTCTGCGACATTCAGATTGGTGTGTACTTTGCAAATCTCTATGTCATACTGTAAACACTACTACCATGCTCCACTTGGAGCTATTCCAAATGGCTACTCCACTATATGTATTCAGATTGCTACTAAGAATCATCCGGATTGGTCTTAAAGCTTGCATCGACGTAACTCTTTACAACGAACTCTTTATCACCTCCATAATCGAGAAACATCTCCTTAGTCCTCTTGTTACTAAGGATAATTTTGATCGCTGTCCATTGATCCACTCCGGGATCACTCTTGTACCCCTTGAAGGACTCATGGCAAGGCACACACAGAGGTGCGGTACACAGCATGCCATACTATACAGAGCCTATGGATAAGTCATAGGGGACGACCTTCGTCCTTTCTATTTCTTCTGCCATGGTCGAGCGTTGAGTCTCACTCAACTTCACACCCTACAAATCAAGCAAGAACTCTTTCTTTGACGGATCTAGTTTGAGCTCTTTCAAACTCTTGTCAAGGTATGTACTCATTGAAAGTCTCATCAGGCGTGTTGATCTATCTCTATAGATCTCGATGCCCAACAATTAAGTAGATTTATCCAGGTCTTCCTTTGAAAAACTCTTTTCAAACAGCCCTTTATGCTTTCTAGAAATTCCAAATTATTTCTGATCAACAATATGTCAACCACATATACTTATCAGAAATTCTATAGTGCTCTCACTCACTTTATTGTAAATACAAGTTTCTCATAAACTTTGTATAGACTCAAAAACGTTGATCACCTCATCAAAGTGTATGGTCCAACTCCGAGATGCTTGCTCCAGCCAATTATAGCATGGATAATAAACAATTATCATGAACAAGGAAATATGATAATAACTAATTTATTATTGCCATAGGGCATATTTCCAACAATTAGATGTTTCTCATGTGATGTGGTCGGAGCTCCTCTAAGCAGTTTCTAAGTGCAAGTGCCTTATTTATGCTCCTTATCTTATGCATATGATTGAGAGGACATGGGAAAACACCTATCCAGACCTCCTGTTTGAGTGTGGTGAGTTGGTTCCCCATGAGATTGTGCAGTTGAGGCAGAAGGACAACTAGTCCACTCATGATACTCCAGAGGTGGATCTGCCTGAGGATGAGGATGATGAGGATGATGAGGATTACATGGCTGAGGGCAGTGTTGATCCTATCTACGCGCCCGCTAGTGTTGAGCCATCTTGGGCTCAAAAGCTCAAGGAGAAGATGAAGAAGTTATTTTGCATGCAGGACCATGGACAATACAAAGCGCATGTGGCAGAGAAGGCGGCTAGGAGCGATCACAAGGCTATGGGTAGGTACTTTGGCATGGATATCCTGAGTGGCTCGGAGGACAAACTTACTGATGAGGAGACCTGAATTTCCAAGAACTGCCCATGGGATTCGGATGTTGACCATCCTGGCTCTGCTGCCCCACCTAGCACAACAACCTACAACTTCGAGTCCGGGGAATATTGAAGATGTTTCTTGAGTTGCTACCATCAGGTCGTCATAGTACTATCTGCCCTTTTGGTGTCTCGATGCCAAAGGAGGAGATAGTTTAGGTATTCTCTGAGTCACGAGTGTGTTTTAGTTGTTTGCTTGCTTTCTTCACTTGTGAACTCTTCTATCATTTTCTTTGGTTTGGTTTGTGTTTGTGAGACTTAAACATTGCGTTGTATGGTGTGAGACATATGCTACCCTTTAATTATCTTTACATGTCTTAGTACGTGAGTTATGCTTATCTTGTGCCCTATGTTTATGCTCACATATCATATCTTGCATTTTTAATTATCTATTATCCTGTTAATGCAAGTAGTATTTGTCTATAAAATATAGGGGGGGTGTTGATCCTAATGTGTGTGCTTTGCATTCCAAAAGCATATCAAATATAGCGCGCATATCACCCCTCTATATTTTCTAGATGTTGGGGTTTGCTTTCTATCTTGTGATATTTGATGACCCACAAGTATAGGGGATCTATATAGTCCTTTCGATAAGTAAGAGTGTCGAACCCAACGAGGAGCAGAAGGAAATGACAAGCGGTGTTCAGTAAGCTATTCTCTGCAAGCACTGAAATTATCGGTAACAGATAGTTTTGTGATAAGGTAATTTGTAACGGGTAACAAGTAACAAGTATAGTACAGATGCAGCAAGGTAGCCCAATCCTTTTGGTAGCAAAGGACAGGCCTGGAGAAACTTTTATATAAAGTGAAACGCTCCCGAGGACACATGGGAATTTTTGCCAAGCTAGATTGCATCATGCTCATTTGATTCGCATTCGTTACTTTGATAAATTGATATGTGGGTGGACCGGTGCTTGGGTGATGCCCTTACTTGTACAAGACTCCCACTTATGATTAAACTCTCTCGCAAGCATCCGCAACTATGAAATAATAATTAAGATAAATCTAACCATAGCATGAAATATATGGATCCAAATCAGCCCCTTAAGAAGCAACGCATAAACTAGGGTTTAAGCTATTGTCACTCTAGCAACCCATCATCTACTTATTACTTCCCAATGCCTTCCCCTGGGTCCAAATAATGGTGAAGTGTTATGTAGTCAACGTTCACATAACACCACTAGAGGAGAGACAACATACATCTCATCAAAATATCAAAAGAATACCATATTCACATGATTACTTATAACAAGACTTATCTCATGTCCTCAGGAACAAATGTAACTACTCACAAAACATGTTCATGTTCATAATCAGAGGAGTATTAATTATCATAAAGGATCTGAACATATGATCTTCCACCAAGTAAACCAACTAGCATCAACTACAAGGAGTAATCAACACCACTAGTAACCCACATGTACCAATCTGAGGTTTGAGACAAAGATCGGAAACAAGAGATGAACTAGGGTTTGGAGAGGAGATGGTGCTGGTGAAGATGTTGATGGAGATTGACCCCCTCTCGATGAGAGGATCGTTGGTGATGACGATGGCTTCGATTTCCCCCTCCGAGAGGGAAGTTTCCATGGAAGAATAGCTTCGTCGGAGCTCTAGATTGGTTCTGCCCAAGTTCCGCCTCGAGACGGCGGTGCTTCGTCCCGAAAGCTCTCTCTTGATTTTTTTTTTCTAGGTCAAAACCCTTCATATAGCAAAAGATGGGCACCAGAGACCTGCTAGGGGCCCACAAGCCACCTAGGCGTGGCCAGGGGGTAGGCCACGCCTGGTAGGCTTCTGACCTCTTGGTGGGTCCCCTCTGGTATTTGTTTCGCCCACTATTTTTTACATATTCCAAAATAATTCTCCGTAACTTTTCAAGACTTTTGGAGTTGTGCAGAATAGGTCTCTCATATTTGCTCCTTTTCCAATCGAGAATTCCGGCTGTCGGCATTCTCCCTCTTCATGTAAACCTTGTAAAATAGGGGAGAAAAGGCATAAGTATTGTACCATAACGTGTAATAACAGCCCATAATACAATAAATACCAATATAAAAGCATGATGCAAATGGACGTATCAACTCCCCCAAGCTTAGACCTCGCTTATCCTCAAACGAAAGCCGAGATCGATAAATATGTCCCCAAGTTTAGAGATATAGGTGTTGATAAAATGAAATACGGACATGAGGGCATCATTATCATCTTTAGAACAACAATAATTATTGATATATAATTTCTTATACTAGAGTAACAATTCATTCACAGGATAAAGTATGAACCAAGAACTCTATTGAGAACCAACAAATTATGCTCTCAGTCATTAAAGCAATTTGCAATTGATCATAACATCGGAAAGAGTCAATATAAGAGCTTGTAAAGCAAATCCATATACTCAATCATCTTTTAGTCTTTCATAATTTCTAACACTCACGCGGTACTCACGAGGTCAAAGCTTCAATTGGACACAGAGAAAGATAGGGGCTTATAGTTTTGCATCCCAACTATTTACCTCCAGGGTAATATCAACAGAAATAACTCATGATCACCCACATCCGAGTAGATATATGTGTCTAGATCATTCCCCAACACATAATGCTTGCTAAGCGAAAAAGGCAAAACATAGGAAGCGGTGAAGACCACCATGACTCTTGCATAAAGGCAAGTACTTAAGAAGTAAAAGTAACACATAGACCCTCCGCACAGGGAAGCGGAGGTTGTCATGTGCTTTTGTTTTTGGATGTGCAAACCCTTAATGCAAAGGAATGATGCGTTGTATTGCCCTTTGTGATAGCAACATTTATTATGCAGTCTGTCGCTTTTATTTCTTTACCATCACAAGTTCGTACAATGCTTATTTTCCCTTACAATAAAAGATCATACATATTTAGGAGCAATTCTTATTGCTTTTTGCACGATAACAACTTACTTGAAGGATTTCACTCAATCCATAGGTAGGTATGGTGGACTCTCATGGCAAAACTGGGTTGAGAGTGTTTGGATGCACAAGTAGTATCTCTACTTGGTGCGGAAGTTTTGGCTAGTATGAGGTGGAAGCAAGCACTACATGTTGCAGGATCTATATGTTGGGGAACATTTCATGGGAAACAAAAAATTCTTACACACACGCAAGATATATCCATGGTGATGAGCATCTACGAGAGGGAGAGTGGATCTACATACCCTTGTAGATCGCAAAGCGAGAAGCGTTAATAAACGCGGTTGATGTAGTCGAACGTCTGAGGGATCACTAGAAGAGTGTCTAGAGGGGGGTGAATAGACTACTAGCAGGAATTTAAAACCTAACTTTTCCCAAGTTAATTGGTTGGAAGATTTTAACAGTTTTAGCAAAGCTAGCGAGTCTAACAGCCCTACACATGCATGTCAACAAATATGGCAGAGGAAATTAAATACATTGCATACGAAGTAAAGTGTTGAGATAGGTAGATCAAACGCAGTTGTAGACACGATGATTTTTCCCCTGGTTCCAATAGGTGGCGCTATCGTACATCCACGTTTATGGAGTCTTCAACCCACGAAGGGTAACGGTCGCGAGAGTCCACGGAGGGCTCCACCCAAAAGGGTCCACGAAGTAGCAACCTTGACTATTCCATAATGGCTTCCGTCCATGAAGGACTAGCCTCACTATGGGTAGATCTTCACGAAGTAGGCGATCTACTTGCCCTTACAAACTTCTTGGTTCACTCCACAACACGAAGTAGGAGGCTCCCAAGCGACACCTAACCAATCTAGGAGGCCCCACCCTCCAAAAGGTAATAGGCTCGGTAATGACGATGAACTCCTTGCTCTTGTGCTTCAAGATGATAGACTCCTCAGCACCCAATCACTCTCTCACAGATTTGGCATGGTGGAAGAGATGGTATTGGTGGAAACCTACTTGGGGAGGCTAGAGATCCAGATCAATATGATTGGAGTGAAAGATCTTGACCTCAACACAAGGGTCGGTGGTTCTCTCTCAGAAAATGTGATAGGATAGGTATGGAATAGTTCTGAGTGCTTCTCTCTCGAGTAGGTGGTGGTTAAGGGGTATATATAGGCATCCCCAAAAATCCAACCGTTACACACAAATTGACCAACTTGGTGACGCCGATGTGTTAATCTCGGTGGTACCGAAGTGACCAAAACGTGGCAACTTTTGAATCTCGGTGGGACCAATATAGGAAACTCGGTAGCACCGATAAGGTGACCAACGTTCAGATTTCCAATCTCGGTGATGCCGATCCAACATTCTCGGTGGGACCGAAAATGTGAATTTGCGTAACAGAAAGTTGGCAACCTAAACTCGGTGGCACCGGTATGGAATCGGTTGCACCGAAGTGGCTAGGGTTTGCCTGAGTCTGTCTAGGTTCTGGAATCGGTACACCGGTATGGGAAAGTTGGTTGCACCGATTTTGAGTGATAGGTATAGAACAGACTTTGGTGGGAGAGTTTGTGGATGTTTTGGGCGACTATCACTTGTGCACGTTTGAGCATATTGTTCACCAACAAAACCTTACCCCTTTTTAATAGTATTGGCTTTCCTATGGACTCAAAGTGATTTCTCACAAATCTAAAATGTAGAGTCCTCTTGCTTGAAGCTTGGCCAATCTATTTCCTTGCATCTTGGGTATGTCCACAATCCCCTTTTGCCAAACCTCTCTATAGACTGTATCTGAAATACACTAGGTAAAAGTATCAGTCCAAGAGACAATGTATGTTGCCATGAATTATCAAAACCACCAAGGGAGCATGTTGTGCTTTCAACCTATTCGCAATCCAAATCGTCGAGCGTCCTGCAATCCCATCATGATCCATCTCGCGATCCCATCACGATCCGTCCCGCGATCCCATCACGATCCGTCCCTCAATCCCTGTTCGGGAACGTTGCATGGGAAACAAAAAATTTCCTACGCATGTGCAAGATCTATCCATGGTGATGAGCATCTACAAGAGGGAGAGTGGATCTACGTACCCTTGTAGATCGCTAAGCGGGAAGCGTTAAGAAATGTGATAGTCGAACGTCTTCACGATCCAAATCGCTGACCGTCCTACGACCCAATCATGATCTGTCCCGATCTAGTACCGAACGGACGGCACCTCCGCGTTCAGCACACGTACGACTTGATGACGATCTCCCCCTTCTTGATCCAGCAAGAGGGAGCGGAGAGGTAGACGAGTTCTCCAACAGCACGATGGCGTTGCGGCGATGGTAGTGGAGTAATTCCAGTAGGGATTCGCCTAAGCACTGCTGAAACCGATCTAGAGGAGAAACTACAAACTAGAGGAGAGGGTTGCACGTGGCTGAAAATCAGTGTACAAAAAACCCTAAAACCTCTAGTATATAGAGGAGGAGAAGAGGAGGAGGCTTGGCGCAAGGGCCAGCCCTAGGAGGCTTCGGACGAAGTGGAGAGGAGGAGTCCTCCTCCTCCACTCCTAGTAGGATTAGGACTCCTTCCTTATTTCCACCTTTTTGCCTTTTTCCACCTTTTCGACTTTGGAATTTCTTACCAGTCGCATGGGCCTTCTGTGGGACTTTTACCAGCCCACTAAGGGCTGGTATTCATCCTCCCACATCCCATGTAACCTCTTGGGTCGAAATACACCTCCCGATGGTCCCTCGGTACCCTCCCGACACTCCCGGTATACTACCGATGAGCCCGGAACTTCTCCGCTGATCAAACAGGACTTCCTATATATGAATCTTTACCTCCAGAGCTCCTCATGACGTCCGGGATCTCATCCGGTACTCCGAACAACCTTCGGTTACCACCACGCATAACTCTATACTACCGAAACGTCACCAAAACTTAAGCGTGCAGACCCTACGGGTTCGTGAACTATGTAGACATGACCAAGACATCTCTACGGTCAATAACCAACAGCAGGACCTGGATGCACATATTGATTCCTACATATTATACGAAGATCTTTATTGATCGAACCTCTATGTCAAGGATCCAGTTAATCCTGTATAATGTTCCCTTTGTTCTTCGGTATGCTACTTGCCCGAGATTCGATCGTCGGTACTTCCATACCTAGTTCAACCTCATTACCGGCAAGTCTCTTTACTCGTTTCCGTAATACAAAATCTCGTGACTAACACTTAGTCACATTGCCTCCAAGGCTTGTTGTGATGTTGTATTAACGAGTGGGCCCTAAGATACCTCTCGGTCACATGGAGTAACAAATCCCAGTCTTGATCCATGCCAACCCAACAAACACCCTCGGAGAGACCTGTACAGCACCTTTATAGTCACCCAGTTACGTTGTGAAGTTTGATACACACAAGCCACTCCTTCGGTGTCCATGAGATGCATGATCTCATGGTCATAGGAACATATACTTGACATGCAGAAAACTGTAGCAATAAACCGACACGATCATATGCTACGTTTATACTTTGGGTCTCATCCATCCCATCATTCTCCTAATGATGTGATCCCATTATCAAATGACATCACATGTCAATGGCTAGGAAACTTTGACCATCTTTGATCAACGAGCTAGTGCACTAGAGGCATACTAGGGACAAAGTGTTGTCTATTTATCCACACATGCAATGTGTTTCCAATCAATACAATTATAGCATGGATAATAAACAATTATCATGAATAAGGAAATATAATAATAAACACTTTGTTTATTGCCTCTAGGGCATATTTCCAATAGTCTCCCACTTGCACAAGAGTCAATAATCTAGTTCACATCACTGTGTGATTTACATTGTAATGAATCGAACACCCATGCAGTTATGGTGTTGATCATGATTAGCCCTTGGAAGAGGTTTAGTCAACGGGTATGCAACATTCAGATCCATGTGCACTTTCCAAATATTTATGTCCTTCTCCTCGATGTAATCGCGGATGGAATTGAAGCGTCGCTTTATGTGTTTGGTCCTCTTGTGAAACCTTGGTTCCTTGGCCCAAGCAATGGCACCAGTGTTGTTACGAAATAGAGTCATTGGATTTAGTGCACTAGGCACTACTCCAAGATCTGTCATGAACTGCTTCATCCAGACACCTTCCTTCGCTGCCTTCGAGGCTGCGATGTACTCCACCTCGCATGTAGAATCGGCTACCACGCTTTCTTTGGAACTGCACTAGCTTACCGCTCCCCCATTGAGAATAAATACATATCCGATTTGCGACTTAGAGTCATCCGGATCAGTGTCAAAGCTTGCATTGACGTAACCCTTTACGACGAGATCTTCATCACCTCCATAAATGAGAAACATTTCCTTAGTCCTTTTCAGGTACTTAAGGATATTCTTGACCGTTGTCCAGTGCTCCATTCCAGGATCACTTTGAAACCTTCCGGCCATACTTATGGCAAGGCTAACATCGGGTCTTGTGCACAGCATTGCATACATGATAGAGCCTATGGCTGAAGCATAGGGGATGTCACTCATCTTCTCACTATCTTCTGTAGTCACTTGGCATTGAGTCTTACTCAAATTCACACCTTGTAACACAGGCAAGAATCCTTTCTTGAACTGGTCCATTTTGAACTTCTTCAAAACTTTATCAAGGTATGTGCTCTGTGAAAGTTCTATTAAGCGTCTCGATCTATCTCTATAGATTTTAATGCCTAATATGAAAGCAGCTTCTCCTAGGTCCTTCATTGAAAAACTCTTGTTCAAATATTCCTTCACGCTTTCCAACATTTCTATATTGTTTCCAATCAGCAATATGCCATCCACATACAATATTAGAAACGCTATAGAGCTCCCACTCACTTTCTTGTAAATACAAGCTTCTCCATAAAGTTGTACAAACCCAAACGCTTTGATCACCTCATCAAAGTGCTTATTCCAACTCCGAGATGCTTGCACTAGTCCATAAATGGATCGCTGGAGTTTGCAAACTTTGTTAGCATTCTCTGATCAAAAAAACCTTCTGGTTGCATCATATACAACTCTTCCTCAAGGAAACCGTTGAGGAACGCTATTTTGACATCCATCTGCCAAATTTCATAGTCAAAATAAGAAGTTATTGCTAACATGATTCTGATGGACTTAAGCATCGCTATGGGTGAAAAGGTCTCATCATAGTCCACTCCTTGAACTTGTGAAAAACCCTTTGCCACAAGTCGAGCTTTATAGACGGTGACATTACCGTTCGCGTCCGTCTTCTTCTTAAAAATCCATTTATTCTGAATGGCCTTTCGCCCTTCAGGTAATACTTCCAAAGTCCATACTTTGTTTTCATACATGGATCCCATCTCGGATTTCATAGCCTCTAACCATTTCTCGGAATCCGGGACCATCATCGCTCCTCCATAGCTCGTAGGTTCATTGTTGTCCAACAACATGACCTCCAAGACAGGGTTGTCGTACCACTCAGGAGCAGTACGCGCCCTTGTCGACCTACGAGGTTCAATAGTAACTTGATCCGAAGCTTCATGATCATCATCATTAACTTCCTCTTAAACTGTCGTAGGCTCCACAGAAACATGTTTCTATGTTGTGCTACTCTTTGGTTGAACTAAAGGTTCAATAACCTCATCAAGCTCTATTTTCCTCCCACTCAATTCTTTCGAGAGAAACTCTTTCTCAAGAAATGTTTTGTTCTTATCGACAAACACTTTGCCTTCGGATCTGAGATAGAAGGTATACCCAACTATCTCTTCCGGGTATCCTATGAAGATGCATTTCTCTGCTTTGGGTTCTAGCTTTTCAGGCTGAAGCTTTTTGACATAAGCATCACATCCCCAAACTTTAAGAAATGACAACTTTGGCCTCTTGCCAAACCACAGTTCATATGGCGACGTCTCAATGGATTTCGATGGTGCCCTATTTAAAGTGAATGCATCTGTCTCTAATGCATAACCCCAAAACGATAGTGGCAAATCGGCAAGACACATCATAGAACGCACCATATCTAATAAGGTTCGATTACGACGTTCAGACACACCATTACGCTGTGGTTCCAGGAGGTGTCGACTATCAAACAATTCCACACTATCTTAAGTGACTGCCAAACTCATAACTCAGACATTCACCTCCTCGATTAAATCGTAGGAATTTGATCTTCCTATTATGATGATTCTCAACTTCACTCTAAAATTGCTTGAACTTTTCTAACATTTTAGACTTATGTTTCATTAAGTAAATATACCCATATCTACTTAAGTCATCACTGAAGGTGAGAAAATAACAATATCCACCGAATTTTGCAACATTCATTGGACCGCACACATCAATATGTATGATTTCCAACAAGTCACTTGCCCGTTTCATTGTTCCAGAGAATGGCATTTCAGTCATCTTTCCCATGATGCATGGTTCACATGTGTCAAGTGATTCAAAATCAAGTGACTCCAAAAGTCCATCAGCATGGAGCTTCCTCATGTGTTTTACACCAATATGACCCAAACGGCAGTGCCACAAGAAAGTGGTACTTCATTATCAACTCTACATCTTTTGGTATCAATATTATGAACATGTGTATCATCACTATGAAGATTCAATATGAATAAACCCCTCACATTGGGTGCATGACCATTAAAGATATCACTCTTATAAATAGAACAATCATTATTCTCTGATTTAAATGAGTAACCGTCTCGCAATAAACAAGATCCAGATATAATGTTCATGCTTAACGCATGCACTAAATAACAATTATTCAGGTTCATCACTAATCCCGATGGTAATCGAAGAGAGAGCGTGCCAACGGCGATCACATCAACCTTGGAACCATTTCCCACACGCATCGTCACTTCGTCCTTAGCCAGCCTCCGTCTATTCTGTAGGTCCTACTTTGAGTTGCAAATGTGAGCAACCGAACCGGTTTCAAATACCCAAGCACTACAACGAGAGCTAGTAAGGTACACATCAATAACATGTACATATATACCTTGTTTGTTGTTGTCCGCCCTCTTGTTAGCCAGGTACTTGGGGCAGTTCCGCTTCTAGTGACCAGTTCCCTCGCAATGAAAGCACTCAGTTTTTGGCTTGGGTCCAGCCTTGGGTTTCTTTACAGGAGGAGCAACTGCTTTGCCATCCTTCTTGGATTTACCTTGCCCTTGCCCTTGCCATTCTTCTTGAAACTAGTGGTTTTATTGACCATCAACACTTGATGTTCTTTCTGGATTTCGGACTCAGCAACTTTCAGCATCGCAAACAGCTCGGCGACTAACTTGTTCATCCCATGCATGTTATAGTTCATCACAAAGCTCTTGTAGCTAGGTGGCAGTGATTGAAGAAATCTATCAGTGATCGCCTCTGGCGGAAGGGCAATTCCCAACTCTGCCAGACGAGTCGAATACCCAGACATTCTGAGTATATGTTCGCTGATAGACCCATTCTCCTTCATTTAGCAAGCATAGAACTTATCGGAGGTCTCATACCTCTTGATCTGGACATTCTTCTGAAAGATCAACTTCAACTCCTGGAACATCTCATATGCTCCATGATGTTCAAAACGTCTTTGAAGTCCCGGTTCTACGACATGCAATATTGCACACTGAACTATTGAGTAATCTCCAGAACTTGCCTCCCAAGCGTTCTTAACGTCTTCGGATGACATGTCTTTGGGTTGGTCACCAAGCGGTGCATCAAGCACATATGATTTCTGGGAAGCCGTGAGGATAATCCTCAAATTATGGGCCCAGTCCACAAAGTTACTTCCATCATATTTCAACTTAGCTTTCTCTACGAACGCATTAAAATTCATGGGTGCTACTGCGCGAGCCATTGATTTACAACATAAATATGCAAAGGTTACTTAGACTATTGTTCAAGATAATGAGTCTAGTTAATCAAATTACTAAAGCTCCCACTCAAATTGACATCCCTCGGGTCATCTGAGTGTCACATGATCCAAATTCACCAATTGAAGTCCGATCATCACATGAGTTGAGGTGGTTGCAATGGTGAACATCATCATGTTGATCATATCTACTATATGACTCATCTTCGACCTTTCGGTCTCTTGTTTTCCGAGGCCATGTCTATACATGCTAGGCTCATCAAGTTTAACCTGAGTGTTCTGCATGTGCAACACTGGCTTGCACCCGTTGTATCACACCTGATCATCACATGGTGTCTCGACACGACGAACTTTCGTAGCGGTGCACACTCGGGGAGAACATAATTCATCTTGAAATTTAAGTGAGGGATCACCTTATAATGCTACCATCGTCCTAAGAAAAACAAGGTACATAAAAGGATTAACATCACATGCAAATCATAAGTGACATGATATGGCCATGAACTTGTGCTTTTAATCTCCATCTTGAAAGCACCGGCATGATCTCCATCGTCACCGGCACGACACCATGATCTCTATCATCTTGATCTCCATCAACGTGTCGCCATCGGGGTTGTCGCGCCCACCATGCTTCTACTACTATTGCTACCATTTAGCGATAAAGTAAAGCATTACATAGCACATAATGATTGACACGCAGGTCATACAATAATTAAAGACAACCCTATTGCTCCTGCCAGTTGTCGTACTCATTGACATGCAAGTCGTGATATTCTATACAACACATGATCATATCATACATCACATATATATATCATCAAGTAATTGGCCATATCACATCACAACATACCCTGTAAAAACAAGTTAGACATCCTCTAATTGTTCTTGCAGTTTTTACGCGGCTGCTATGGGTATCTAGCAAGAACAATTCTCACCTACGCATAAACCACAATGGTGATACATAAGTTGCTTTTCAACCTTCTCAAGGACCACCTTAGTCTAATCCGATCCAACTAAAGTAGGAGAAACAGACACCCGTCAGCCATCTTTGTGCAAAAAAGTTACATGTCAGTCGATGGAACCAGTCTCTCGTAAGCGTACGAGTAAGGTTGGTCCGGGCCGCTTCATCCCACAATACCGCTGAACGAAAACACGACCAAGGGAGGAAGCAACCTTGTAGATCGCTAAGCGGGAAGCGTTAATAAACACAGTTGATGTAGTCGAGCGTCTTCGCGATCCAAATCGCCGAGCGTCCCGCGATCCCATCACAATCCATCCGCGATCCAATCACGATCCGTCCCACGATCCCATCACGATCCGTCCCGCAATCCCTGTTGGGGAACATTGCATGGGAAACAAAAAAATTCGTACGCACACGCAAGATCTATCCATGGTGATGAGCATCTATGAGAGGAAGAGTGGATCTACCTACCCTTGTAGATCGCTAAGCGAGAAGCATTAAGAAACGTGGTTGATGTAGTCGAACGTCTTCGCGATCCAAATCGCCAAGCATCCCACGATCCAATCACGATCCATCCCGATCTAGTACCGAACGGATGGCACCTCCGCGTTCAGCACACATATGGCTTGATGATGATCACCGCCTTATTGATCCAGCAAGAGGGAGCGGAGAGGTAGACGAGTTCTCTGGCATCGTGACGGCATTGAGGCAGTGGTGGTGGAGTAATTCCAGCAGGGCTTTGCCTAAGCACTACTAAAACCGATCTAGAGGAGAAACTACGAACTAGAGGAGAGGGTTGCATGTGGCTGAAAATCTGTGTACAAAAAACCAAAAACCTCTAGTATATTTAGGAGGAGGATAGGAGGAGGCTTGGCGCAAGGGCCACCCCTAGGAGGCTTTTACCGAAGTGGAGAGGAGGAGTCCTCCTCCTCCACTCCTAGTAGGATTAGGACTCCTTCCTTATTTCCACCTTTTTGCCTTTTTCCACCTTTTCCACTTTGGAATTTCTTCCTAGTCGCATGGGCCTTCTGTGGGACTTTGGCCAGCCCACTAAGGGCTGGTATTCATCCTTCCACAGCCAATGTGATCTCTTGGGTCGAAATACACCTCCCGATGGTCCCCCGGTACCCTCCCGGCACTCCCGGTATACTACCGATGAGCCCAGAACTTTTCCGGTGACAAAAACAGGACTTCCTATATATCAATATTTACCTCTGAACCATTCCGGATCTCCTTGTGATGTCCGGGATCTCATCCATGTAGCGACCCGACCTAAAAAGTCGAATCTCCGGTGTTTCTGTACCATCCCAAGATCATGTTGGTACACACACGGTACATCAATGTATATATCAAAGGGAAATCACACAGCATTTATTAATCGTAAATCTCATATCGAGTCCTTTATTACACTAAAGATTACAATAAAGTGGCTGAATGGACAACTCATGAGAATATCTAAATCTTGTGGAAGCATCGAAGGTAGATGAGTCCATCTGACTCCAAGGGCATCTGCCCGAGCGTAGAGCGTACCCTCACTCCTGGTCGGAAAAGTACTCTGCAACATGATACGTTGCAGCCGTGTAGGTCAGCATATGGAATATGCCGGCAAAGTCACAAGAGGGGGGTGAAAAAGATAATCATCTAATCTACATGCATATATGGCAGGTGGAGTAGTAAGTTTTTGCGTAAAGCCAATTTTTCCTACATCAAGAGAGGGCTAAGAAAAATTATTACTAAGTTGGTTGATTAATGAGATGGTTCCACCAACCAATTCTCATACCCAAGTTATTAATACCCACATCATCATATTAATTGTGTTGAGGGTTCTGGAAGTTTCAGTTCCTTTGGCTCAAGTCGTCCATCACCGTGGACACAGCTAATCGATTAGGTTTGAGTACTCTGCAGAGTTTTGCACACGTTCCCCACAAGATTTGGTCGCCTCTGTTTGATTTCTTGCACTTCAGGGTGTTTGAGAAACGGATGACCAAAACATGGTCTTCCAAAGTGTTTCCCTGCGACTCTGTCGGTGCCCATCCTTTCCTACCGTTCTTCTACATCTCGTAGCACCGCCTGTCCAGGGTCACCATGATATCCAACCAAGCCAAAGCCCATAATGACTTGTGGCTGTGCAGGTAAGCCTTGGGTCTTGAAGCATCCATCCATCTTTTTGTGCCTGGGTGGACCTTTCCGCGTGAATACTGGCCATCTCCAGCAACACCTAGGCAAATCCACTGGTTTCTCCAGGGTGCCATTCAACCATCATCCACCCAGAGGTAAGTTGAAAACTCGAAGTCTTGAAGTCTTGATCATTATGTAGGTCTTGTAATTAATCTCACAACTCTCATGAATCACACAACCAACCCCGTCTACTAGTAGCATAGCAAAATGTAAAACAACGTTTCCTGGGACCAATGTGTCAAGGGTTGAGGGGGTACCTACCACATGATACTTCAATAGTAACCAAGTTTCCAATTACCTACTTTGCATGCAATTGGGGGGATGGTAGAACTAATGCAACAAAAACATGGGTAAAGATGATCAAAGTGACTTGCCTGATTGACGATCTTCGTACTCGAGGGACTCTAGGTAACAAGCCACGCACTCCGGATGATCTAACGAATCAAACAAGTGCACTCAATAAGCATACAACAAAAATGATGTAACTCACAAAATCAGAAATGAACTAGAATCACCCAAGACAAAACAATGCACAAATCACAAGCAAGAAAACATACAAAGTTTTGTTTTCTAAAAGATGATGGCTAAAACACTACTAATATAATAAAACTATTTGTATTAACAAAACAATAGTTGATAGCAAGAAAACAATAAAATATTTTATTAATAAACAGAATAAAATCAATTTAAAGTTTGTTGAGAAAAACTTTAGTAAAGTTTTTAAAAGTTTTGATAAACACTATTAGATGAGGTAACTATAGTTTAACTAACAAAAGAATCAAACTAAACTTATTATTTTATTACAAAACATTTTCTTAACAGAGAAGAAATTACTAAAAACCTGTCTTAGAAAACAGAATTTAATTATATAAAACTTTGTTAGAAGAAAACTATTACTAACTAGTTTGTTTTATAACAAATTATACCTAGTTGAAAATGAGTTGAGATTCCTATAACAATAAAGAAATATACTAAGCAATTTTATATTAATATTATCAGAAAGTAAAACACCTAATGTTTAAGCAATAGAACCTACTAAAACAAATATAACCAAATCTAATTTAAACTAACTAAAAACTAAATTAGCTAAACTATACTAACTACTAGGCAAAATCTGTTTATAGCTAGAACACTAAACAAATTCATCCTAAAAATCCTCAAACTAAGCATTATGATAGTCCTAACTAATACCAAGCAGTAGCCAAAAGATTCATATAAGAATCTATTTTTAAACTCTAGTTATTCAGATTTGAGTTATTTGAGAAAATTTGATTAAATTCAAATTTTAGAGTTCAAATTTAGAATCTAAAACTACAGGGTGAAACTACATGAAATTAGGAACCTAATGCAAAAATAATTAGCTCAAAACACTAAACAGATTAAAAGATATAAGCAAAACAATTTTGAAAAGTTTCTGTTAACTAAACAAAATCAGAAAAGAAAACTAACAATCCATCGGCCAGGGGGGCTACGTGGCAACCTATGAGTGGCTAAGGGGGGGTGCGAGCGGGCACTACGGGTGGTCGACTGATCAAAGGAGGATACCGGTTCGGGACTTAAGTCTTCTAATCTTAGCCGTAAGATCTAGATCGGATGGATGGGGGGCTCACCGTGCAAGTGGTCACCGGCGAGGGGGTCTCCGGCGAGTCCGAAGCGGCAAGATCGTCGGGGAGGCACTCCGGTGGTCGAGGGCGACGTTGGAAGACTCCAAATGACGGCGTCGGGGCTCCGGCAACGGGTGGTGGCATCGGAGAGGCGCGGGGTGAAGGGAGGCGACGGCCACGAGCAGCGAGACGTTCGGTGGGGGATCCAAACTCTAGCGAGGGTGTTTGCGGCGGTCTGGCGAGGGAGAGAGGGGGCTTTGGGGGAAATGGGGCGCGGTGAGTGGCCGCTACTTATAGGGCCAGTGAGGGGGTCGGGGAAGGTAGGAGGAGAGAGATCCGGCGCGGGGAGGGATCTCCGGCGAGTGCTCGGGCGCGAGGTAGGCGGTGACCGCGCGGCGCCAATGTTCGGTCGGGGCGGGTCCCGCTGTCAGTGAGAGGGGGAGCGGTTTGCGGGCGTCGGTCGTCCGTATATTAGGCAAGTCGGGGACGGGCTTTAATGTAGATTGGGCCAACAGGGGCTTAAGGGCTTTAAAGCTTTCCTTTTTCGATATAACAGCGAAATCAAATGTTTTTAATGCAAATAATATAGTTCCAAATATAGGATTATTATATATCAAAATTATCATAATAAAAAATTCCATTTAATGAACATTTTTATTCTAGTATTTGAATATTTGAAAAAAATATTATTTTCAGAAATGGCCTAATTGTTTTTAAATCCTTTTGCAAATATTTTCAAAACAACCCCTGGTTTTTATTGTTCAAATAAATCACCAATTAGGTCCTGGTGTGGAGTGTCATGTTCCTCCTCTCTTATTTGAACTTTTTACCAAGAATTTCAATTAGGTGAAAGCAACATCATTGGAAAATAGAAAGGGGCTTTCAGAAAGTCAGAAGAAGCATTTCAACTATTTCATACATTCTAGCAATGATGATGATGATACATAGCTATATTTCATAACATTCCAAAATGAAATTTTGGGATGTTACAAACCTACCCACCTTAAGATGAATCTCGCCCTCGAGATTCGGGTTGGCTAGAAAATAGGTGCGGGTGGTCTCTACGAAGATCTTCTTCGCGTTCCCAGGTGGCTTCTTCCTCGGTGTGGTGACTCCACAAAACCTTACAGAACTTGATGATCCTGCTGCGGGTAACTCTGTTGGCAGTCTCGAGGATTCTGATAGGCTTCTCCTCGTAGGTCAGATCACTATCAATTTGTATGGCCTCTAGGGGCACTGTGTCTCTCAAGGGAATATCAGCCATCTCAGCATGGCATTTCTTTAGCTGGGACACATGGAACACATCATGAACTCCGGACAATCCTTTCGACAATTCCAGCTTGTATGCAACTTCACCTCTATGTTCAAGAATTTTGTAGGGGTCTATGAATCTGGGTGCTAACTTTCCTTTAACACCAAACCTCTTGATTCCTCGAAGTGGGGACACACGAACATATGCCCAATCTCCCACTTCAAACGTTACATCCTTGCGTTAGTTGTCAGCGTAGCTCTTCTGCCGAGATTGAGCTATCTTGAGTCTATTACGAATCAGCTTGACTTTCTCTTCAGAATCTTGGATAAGGTCGGGACCAAAAAGTTTTCGGTCTCCAACACCATCCCACGTCAATGGTGTTCTGCACCTCCTTCCGTATAAAGCTTCGAAAGGGGCCATCTTCAGACTGGTCTGATAACTGTTGTTGTACGAGAATTCTGCGCAAGGCAAATTATCATCCCAACTAGACCCATAGTCTAGTGCACAAGCTCTCAACATGTCTTCTAGAATCTGGTTGACTCTCTCAGTCTGTCCATCGGTCTGCAGATGAAAATATGTACTGAACTCCAGCCTCGTACCCAAAGTTTCATGTAACTGATGCCAAAACTTTGAGGTAAATTGTGTTCCTCTATCTGACATGATACTCCTCGAAACTCCATGCAGACACATGATCCTGGTCATGTATATCTTGGCTAACTTAGCGCTGGTATAGGTGGTCTTCACGGGAATGAAATGAGCCACCTTGGTCAAGCGATCTACCACTACCCAGATGGAATCACAACCTGAACGAGTCCTGGGCAATCCTGTGATGAAATCCATACCAAGTTTTTCCCATTTCCACTCGGGTATCGGCAAAGGTTGGAGTAACACTGCTGGTTTCTGATGTTCCGCTTTTACTCGCTGACAAACATCACATATTGCCACATGTTCTGCAATATCCTTCTTCATACCTGTCCACCAATAACTTTCCTTCAAATCCAGATACATCTTGGTGTTGCTTGGGTGTATCGAGTAAGGGGAATCGTGGGCTTCTTGAAGTATCAACTTCCTGAGCTCTGGGTCATTGGGCACATAGATTCGGTTCTCGAACCACAAAGTTCCGTGTTCATCCTCACGAAAACCTTTAACCTTGCCTTCCTCCATTCTCTGCTTTATCTCAGCTATCTCCTTGTCCGATTTCTGGGCTTCTCGAATTCTTTCGGTCAAGGTGAACTGGATCTCCAGTGTGGCAACATATCCTCTTGGAATTATCTCTAGCCGGAGCTCTCTGAGATCATCGGTTAACTCCTGGGGTAATCCTCCCGCTATGAGTGTGTTCACATAAGTTTTCCGACTCAAGGCATCTGCTACCACATTTGCCTTACCTGGATGGTAGTGTAATCTCATGTCATAGTCCTTGATTAACTCTAACCATCTCCTCTGTCTGAGGTTCAACTCTTTCTGCGTGAAGATATACTTCAGGCTCTTATGATCGGTGTAAACATCACAACTATTTCCGACAAGGAAATGTCTCCAGGTCTTGAGTGCGTGCACTACAGCTGCTAATTCCAAGTCATGGGTGGCATAATTCAACTCATGTGGTCGTAGTTGTCTAGATGCATAAGCAACAACCTTTCCATCTTGCATGAGTACTCCTCCAAGTCCTTGACGGGAGGCATCACAATAAACCTGGAAGTCCTTCCGAATATTTGGCAAGATCAACACTGGGGCTTTGACCAAATGTTTCTTTAACTCCTGGAAACTGGCTTCACATTCCTTAGTCCAAACATAGTTGGGCTCTTTCTTCAACAACTCCGTCATGGGCTTGGCAATCTTTGAGAAATTCTCAATGAACCTCCGGTAATATCCGGCAAGTCCGAGGAAACTGCGGATCTCCTTAACTGAGGTGGGTGACTTCCACTCGGTGACGGCTTCAACCTTAGCGGGGTCTATGGCTATTCCTTCTCCGAAAATAATATGTCCAAGGAATCCGACTTCCGTCAGCCAAAATTCACATTTGTTGAACTTGGCATATAACTGATGCTCTCTCAGTTTCTCCAGAACTAAACGCAAATGTTCCTTGTGTTCTTCCTCGTTCTTGGAGAATATCAATATGTCATCGATGAACACCACGACAAACTTGTCCAAATATTCCATAAACACTTTGTTCATCAAATTCATGAAGTAGGCAGGAGCATTAGTCAAACCAAAGGACATGACTGTATACTCGTATAAGCCATACCTGGTGGTGAAAGCTGTTTTGGGTATATCCTGTTCACGAATCTTCAGTTGGTGATACCCTGATCGAAGATCGATCTTGGAGAATACTTTGGCGCCTACTAGCTGATCAAACAAGTCATTAATCATCGGCAGAGGGTACTTGTTCTTGATAGTCACCTCGTTCAAGGCACGATAATCGACTACCATTCTCAAGGTTTTATCCTTCTTCTCCACCAAAAGAACTGGGGCTCCCCAAGGTGAAGAACTTGGGCGAATATACCCCTTGTCCAATAACTCCTTAATTTGCTTCTTGATTTCCACTAAATCATTTGCGGGCATCCGATAGGGTCTCTTGGAAATTGGGGTTGTCCCTGGTTGTAGCTCTATTAGGAACTCAGTCTCCCTATCTGGCGGCATGCCTGGTAATTCTTCCAGGAATACATCCGGAAAGTCTTTTACCACAGGTACTTCCTCCTGAACAACTCATGTGAGAGAATTTAACCGAGCACTCATACGTGTGCGTCGGGATACATACTTAATCCTCTTGTTCTCCGGGGTGGTCAGTGAAACAGACTTGCTGGGGCAATCAAGATTTCCTTCATACTTGGTCATCCAATCCATGCCTAGGATTACATCCAATCCCTGGGATTCTAAGACAATGAGGTCGGTGGGAAAAACATGATTTCCTATATTGAGTTTCAAGGCATGGCATCCTATCCCTGCCATCATCATACCTCCTGGGGAACTGACCTTAATGGGCTGACTAAGGGTTTTGGTGGGCAAACCATACTTATCCACAACTACCCTTGATATGAATGAATGAGTTGCACCGGAATCAAAAAGTACTGTAACTGGACGTGAATGCAATAAAAACTTACCAACCAAAGTCTCGGGTTGATCATAGACTTCTTCCACGTCGAGGTGGTTCACCTGGGCACGAGGAAACGGATTTGGCTTCTTGGCTGCGGAGTTGCCGTTTCCATGTCCATCCTTGCTCTGGGGACACTCAGTAGCATAGTGCCCTGTCTTCTGGCACTTGAAATAGGTGATGTGGCTCAGATCCTTCTGAGTAGGAGTGTGATGGTGCTGGTTGTTGTTCCCATTCCCATTGCCAGTCTTGAAGTTGCCATGGTTGGGATGGGCATTCCCATTTTCCCCATGGTTGTGGCCTCCATGGTTGTGCACGGCATGAGTGTGCCTTCCAAACTTACCGGTCCCTAATCCGGTATTCCCTGAGTACGGGGAGTAGCGGGGCTTCTGATGAGCTCCAGAGTTAAACTTCCCCTGAGTATACTTCCTCTTGCGGTTCTCGACTTGTTGTTGTTTTCCCTCCAAGATGAGGGCCTTATCCACCAGTTCTTGGTAGTTGTTGAAAGTAGCCACTACCAGCTGCATGCTCAACTCATCGGTGAGTCCTTCCAGAAACTTCTCTTGCTTGGCCGCATCATCGGCCACGTCTCCTGGTGCATAACGAGCCAATGTGCTGAAGTCGTCCACGTACTGGGCCACGGAGCGACTACCGTGGCGCAAGTTGCGAAACTCGCGCTTCTTCAGACTCATAGCTCCAGCTGAAACATGTGCGGTGCGGAAAGCTTGCTTGAACTGCTCCCAAGTTACATCAGCAATAGGATATGTGGTGGTGTAGTTCTCCCACCATCAAGCTGCTGGTCCATCTGGTTGATGTGCGGCAAAGCGCACTTTCTCAGCATCAGTACATCCAGTGGTGACAAGTTCTCTCTCCATCTTACGGAGCCAGTCATCTGCCACAATGGGCTCGGTGCTACTGGATAAAGTTGGAGGGTTCAACCTCAGAAAACGGGTGAGATTGTCAGCCTGAGGTGGATGGTGGTGGTTGTTGTTCTGGTTGTTGGTCTGATTCTGGATCAAAAGCTGCATCAGTGCATTCTGCTGCTGAAGGAGTTGCGTGAGTTCCGGCGGGAAGGTGAAGTCGGACTCACATCATGGAGGCATCTTGCTGTTTTTAGAGGGGTGAGAATTAGAATAGAACAAGGGCCTAAAAGAGGAAATTCACTACCCATATGCAATGCAACAAACATATCACACCAAACACTCATTCATTTATTCAATCAAGGTCAAACATCGAGATACAAATCTCCATTCAACTAAACATCGACCTACGCTTTAACGTTGAAAAATAAAAGATACATGGGGGCATAACTAAAGTTTTCCTCAGAAGTACATGGTGACTGAGCCTCCTCCAGTGGTGCTCTCCTCATAGTCATCATCGTCGCTGATGAAAGGATCCAAGTCTCCCTCAGGATGAAGATTTTCACCCATGTCCATCTGTTCCTCTAGGGTGGCGATGTGAGTGTTCAGCTTGTCAATCCTCTCTAAGAAATCCTTCACCTCATACTCATGCTCGTACTAGGCTTCCCGTAAGTCAGCTTCGAGGTCAATCTCACGGTTCATCAGATTCTTGATTGTCTTAGTATCTACACGAACTCGAAGCTCCAGAGTCCTGATGTGAGTCTCCAGGGTCTGGATATAGGAAATGGTGGTGTCTGCAGTGGGAGTGGTTATGATGTTTCCATTGGCATCCCTGCGACAAACCACGTTGAGTCCTGGTGAAATGGTTCCACCTCTGTATTCCTCCTGAATACGTCCAAGGGCAAGGTGAATGGCCATGTCTCTCCCAAGTATCCAGCTGGGTGCCACAAACTTGAAGTCGATGGGTTCCTTCCGATTCCCAAAGGTCTTCCCTGGAATGTGCACCTCGATCCTGTAGCGTCCATCTTGTGGAAAGGACATGATAGGAGTCCCGGTGATGCTCGGCAAAGCAATCCTTACGTCCTTGACGATCCTCATCAGCTCCTTATCGAAGGGCATCGTTGCGTCAGGCTGGCAAAACTCCGTGATCAACACTGGGATGAAGGTGGCCATCTATAAATTTTGAAATAATCGGAGAGGAGTCAGATACGAGTAGATGAGAGTATGAGAATTTTAAAGACAGAGAAAAATAAATCCTAAGGCTTTTCCAATCCTAGATGTTACGTCCTACGGTCAGCGTGTGCTCTGATACCATTTATGTAGCGACCCGACCTGAAAAGTCGAATCTCCGGTGTTTCTGTACCATCCCAAGATCATGCTGGTACACACACGGTACATCAATGTATATATCAAAGGGAAATCACACAGCATTTATTAATCGTAAATCTCATATCGAGTCCTTTATTACAATAAAGATTACAATAAAGTGGCTGAATGGCCAACTCATGAGAATATCTAAATCTTGCGGAAGCATTGAAGGTAGATGATTCCATCTGACTCCAAGGGCATCTCACCGAGCGTAGAGCGTATCCTCACTCCTGGTCGGAAAAGTACTCTGCAACATGATACGTTTCAGCCGTGTAGGTCAGCATATGGAATATGCCGGCAAAGTCACAAGAGGTGGGTGAAAAAGATAATCATCTAATCTACATGCACATATGGCAGGTGGAGTAGTAAGTTTTTGCCTAAAGCCAATTTTTCCTGCATCAAGAGAGGGCTAAGCAAAATTATTACTAAGTTGGTTGATTAATGAGATGGTTCCACCAACCAATTCTCATACCCAAGTTATTAATACCCACATCATCATATTAATTGTGTTGAGGGTTCCGAAAGTTTCAGTTCCTTTGGCTCAAGTCGTCCATGACCGTGGACACGGCTAATCGATTAGGTTTGAGTACTCTGCAGAGTTTTGCACATGTTCCCCACAAGATTTGGTTGCCTCCGTTTGATTTCTCGCACTTCAGGGTGTTTGAGAAACGGATGACCAAAACATGGTCTTCCAAAGGGTTTCCCTGCGACTCTGTCGGTGCCCATCCTTTCCTATCGTTCTTCTACATCTCGTAGCACCGCCTGTCCAGGGTCACCACGATATCCAACCAAGCCAGAGCCCATAATGACTTGTGGCTATGCAGGTAAGACTTGGGTCTTGAAGCATCCATCCATCTCTTTGTGCCTGGGTGGACCTTTTCGCGTGAATACTGGCCATCTCCAGCAACACCTAGGCAAATCCACTGGTTTCTCCAGGGTGCCGTTCAACCATCATCCACCCAGAGGTAAGTTGAAAACTCGGAGTCTTGAAGTCCTGATCATTATGTAGGTCTTGTAATTAATCTCACAACTCTCATGAATCACACAACCAACCCCGTCTATTAGTAGCATAGCAAAATGTAAAACAACGTTTCCCAGGACCAATGTGTCAAGGGTTGAGGGGGTACCTACCACATGATACTTCAATAGTAACCAAGTTTCCAATTACCTACTTTGCATGCAATTGGGGGGATGGTAGAACTAATGCAATAAAAACATGGGTAAAGATGATCAAAGTGACTTGCCTGATTGACGATCTTCGTACTCGAGGGACTCTAGGTAACAAGCCATGCACTCCGGATGATCTAACAAATCAAACAAGTGCACTCAATAAGCATACAACAAAAATGTTGTAACTCACAAAATCAGAAATGAACTAGAATCACTCAAGACAAAACAATGCACAAATCACAAGCAAAAAAACACACAAAGTTTTGTTTTCTAAAAGATGATGGCTAAAACACTACTATATAATAAAACTATTTGTATTAACAAAACAATAGTTGATAGCAAGAAAACAATAAAATATTTTATTAATAAACAGAATAAAATCAATTTAAAGTTTGTTGAGAAAAACTTTAGTAAAGTTTTTAAAAGTTTTGATAAACACTATTAGATGAGGTAACTATAGTTTTACTAACAAAAGAATGAAACTAAACTTATTATTTTATTACAAAACATTTTCTTAACAGAAAAGAAATTACTAAAAACCTGTCTTAGAAAACAGAATTTAATTATGTAAAACTTTGTTAGAAGAAAACTATTACTAACTAGTTTGTTTTATAACAAATTATACCTAGTTGAAAATGAGTTGAGATTCCTATAACAATAAAGAAATATACTAAGCAATTTTATATTATTATTATCAGAAAGTAAAACACCTAATGTTTAAGCAACAGAACCTACTAAAACAAATATAACCAAATCTAATTTAAACTAACTAAAAACTAAATTAGCTAAACTATACTAACTACTAGGCAATATCTGTTTATAGCTAGAACACTAAACAAATTCATCCTAAAAATCCTCAAACTAAGCATTATGATAGTCCTAACTAATACCAAGAGATCCGGAGCGGGGAGGGATCTCCGGCGAGTGCTCGGGCGCGAGGTAGGCGGTGACCGTGCGGTGCCAACGTTCGGTCGGGGCGGGTCCCGCTATCAGTGAGAGGGGGAGCGGTTTGCGGGCGTCGGTCGGCCAAATATTAGGCAAGTTGGGGATGGGCTTTAATGTAGATTGGGCCGACAGGGGCTTAAGAGCTTTAAAGCTTTCCTTTTTTCGATATAATAGCGAAATCAAATGTTTTTGATGCAAATAATATAGTTCCAAATATAGGACTATTATATCAAAATTATCATAATAAAAAATGCCATTTAATGAACATTTTTATTCTGGTATTTGAATACTTTGAAAAAAAATATTATTTTTAGAAATGGCCTAATTGTTTTTAAATCCTTTTGCAAATATTTTCAAAACAACCCCTGGTTTTTATTGTTCAAATAAATGACCAATTAGGTCCTGGTGTGGAGTGTCATGTTCCTCCTCTCTTATTTGAACTTTTTACCAAGAATTTCAATTAGGTGAAAGCAACATCATTGGAAAATAGAAAGGGGCTTTCAGAAAGTCAGAAGAAGCATTTCAACTATTTCATACATTCTATCAATGATGATGATGATACATAGCTATATTTCATAACATTCCAAAATGAAATTTTGGGGTGTTACTATCTAGGACTCCGAACAACCTTCGGTTACCACCATGCATAACTCTATACTACCGGGACGTCACCAAACCTTAAGTGTGCACAACCTGGGGGTTCGTGAACTATGTAGACATGACCGAGACATCTCTACAGTCAATAACCAAGAGCGGCACCTGGATGCCCATATTGATTCCTACATATTCTACGAAGATCTTTATCGGTCGAACCTCTATGTCAAGGATGCAATTAATCCCGTATGATGTTCCCTTTGTTCTTCGGTATGTTACTTGCCCGAGATTCAATCGTCGGTATCTTCATACCTAGTTCAACCTCATTACCGGCAAGTCTCTTTACTCGTTTCCATAATACAAGATCCCGTGACTAACACTTAGTCACATTGCTTGAAAAGCTTGTTGTGATGTTGTATTACCGAGTGGGCCCTGAAATACCTCTCCGTCACACGGAGTAACAAATGCCAGTCTTGATCCATGCCAACCCAACAGAGACCCTCGGAGATACCTGTAGAGCACCTTTATAGTCACCTAAATACGTTGTGACATTTGATACACACAAGGCACTCCTCCGGTGTCCGTGAGTTGCATGATCTCATGGTCGTAGGAACATATACTTGACGTGCAGAAAATTGTAGCAATTAACCGACACGATCATATGCTACGTTTATACTTTGGGTCTTGTCCATCCCACCATTCTCCTAATGATGTGATCCCGTTATCAAATGACATCACATGTCAATGGATAGGAAACCTTGACCATCTTTGATCAATGAGCTAGTTCACTAGAGGCATACTAGGGACAAAGTGTTGTCTATTTATCCACACATGCAATGAGTTTCCAATCAATACAATTATAGCATGGATATTAAACAATTATAATGAACAAGGAAATATAATAATAAACACTTTATTTATTGCCTCTAGGGCATATTTCCAACAATCCCATCACGAATCATCTTGCGATCTTGATCACGGTCCTTCTGATCTAGTGCCGAACGAAATGCACCTCCGCGTTCAGCACACGTACAGCTCAATGAAGTTCTCCACCTTCTCGATCCAGCAAGACGGAGCGGAGGTAGATGTGCTATTCCAGTAGGGCTTCGCCTAAGCACCGCTGAAACCAATCTAGAGGAGAAACTATGATCTAGAGAAGAGGGCAGCACACGGCTGTTTTTCTGTGTCCCAAAACCCTCAAAACCTCTAGTATATATATAGGAGGTGGGAGGGAGGAGGCTTGGCGCACAAGTGGCCAGCCCTTGTCCTTGCGCAAGGAGGAGAGGAGGAGTCCTCCTCCAATCCTAGTAGGACTAGGACTCCACCTTCCCACTTGGAAACTCTTTCCACCTTGGCTTTTTTCCTTCTCCTTCCACTCCAGCCGCATGGGCCTCTTGTGGGACTTAGGACAGCCCACTAAGGGCTGGCATAAATCTTCCCACAGCCCATGTAGTCCCTTGGGTCTAAATACCCCTCCCGATGGTCCCCTGGCACCCTCCCAGCATTCCTGGTACACTATCGATGAGCCCGAAACTTTTTCGGTGACTAAAACAGGACTTCCTATATATCAATCTTTACCTCTAGGCCATTCTGGGGATCCTCGTGATGTCCGGGATCCTCGTGATGTCCGTGACTCCGGAAACCTTCGTTCACCACCATACATAACTCTATACTGTCGAAACGTCACCGAACCTTAAGTGTGTAGACCCTACGGGTTTGAGAACTATGTAGACATGACCGAGACACATCTACGGTCAAGAACCAATAGCGGTACCTAGATGCCCATACTGGTTCCTACATATTCTACGAAGATCCTTATCGGTTGAACCTCTATGTCAAGGATTCAGTTAATCCCGTCTGCTTTTCCCTTTGTTCTTCGGTATGTTACTTGCCCGAGATTCGATCGTCGGTATCTCCATACCTAGTTCAAGCTCGTTACCGGCAAGTCTCTTTACTCATTTCGTAATACAAGATCCTGTGGCTAACACTTAGTCACATTTCTTGCAAGGCTTATTGTGATGTTGTATTACTGAATGGGCCCTGAGATACCTCTCTGTCACACGGAGTAACAAATCCCAGTCTTGATCCATGCCAACCGAACAAACACCCTCAGAGATACCTGTAGAGCGCCTTTATAGTCACCCAGTTACGTTGACGTTTTATACACGCAAGGTAATCCTCCAGTGTAAGTGAGTTGCATGTGGTCATAGGAAAAGATACTTGACATGCAGAAAACAGTAGCAATAAACTGACGAGATCATATGCTACGTTTGTAGTTTTGGTCTTGTCCATTACATCATTCTCCTAATAATGTGATCCCGTTATCAAATGACATCTCATGTCCATGACTAGGAAACCATAGCCATCTTTGATCAATGAGCTAGCCTATTAGAGGCATACTAGGGACATGGTGTTGTGTATGTATCCACACATGTATCTGAGTTTCCGATCAATACAATTATAGCACGGATAATAATCGATTATCATGAACAAGGAAATATGATAATAACCAATTTATTATTGCCTCTAGGGCATATTTCCAACAGTCTCCCATTTGCACTAGAGTCAATAATCTAGTTCACATCACCATGTGATTCGCATTGTTATGAATCTAACACCCAATGAGTTCTGGGGCTCGATCATGCTTTGCATGTGAGAGAGGTCTTTTAGTCAACGGGTCTGCAACATTCAGATCGGTGTGTACTTTGCAAATCTTGATGTCATACTGTAGACACTGCTACCACACTCCACTTGGAGCTATTCCAAATGGTTGATCCACTATACGTATCCGTATTGCTACTAAGAGTCATCCGGATTGGTGTTAAAGCTTGCATCGAATAACTCTTTACGACGAACTCTTTATCACCTCCATAATCGAGAAACATTTCCTTAGTCTTTTAGTTACTAAGGATAATCTTGACCGCTGTCCAATGATCCACTCCTGGATCACTCTTGTACCACTTGACGGACTCATGGCAAGGCACACACAGGTGCGGTACACAGCATGGCATAGTATATAGAGCCTATGGATAAATCATAGGCGACAACCTTCGTCCTTTCTCTTTCTACTGCCGTGGTCGAGCTTTGAATCTTACTCAACTTCACACCTTAAAAATCAGGCAAGAACTCTTTCTCTGACTGATCCATTTTGATCTCTTTCAGAATCTTGTCAAGGTATGTACTCATTGAAAGTCTCATCAAGCATATTGATCTATCTCTATAGATATTGATGCTCAACAATTAAGTAGCTTTATCCAGGTCTTCCTTTGAAAAACTCTTTTCAAACAACCGTTTATGCTTTCCAGAAATTCTACATCATTTTCAATCCATAATATGTCAACCACATATGCTTATCAAAAATTCTATAGTGTTCCACTCACTTTATTGTCAATACAAGTTTCTCATAAACTTTGTATAGACTCAAAAACTTTGATCACCTCATCAAAGCGTATATTCCAACTCCGAGATGCTTGCTCAAGCCCATAGAAAGATTGCTAGAGCTCGCACACCTTTTAGCATCCTTAGGACTGACAAAACCTTCTGGTTGTATCACATACAACCTTTTTTCAAGTAAATCGTTAAGGAAATGATGTTTTGACATCCATCTGCCAGATTTCATAATTGAAAAATGCAGCAACTGCTAACATAATTCGAATAGACTTTAGCATCGCTACGAGTGAGAAAGTCTCATCGCATTCAACTCCTTGAACTTGTCGGAAACTTCTTTGTGAGAAGTCGAGCTTTATAAATGGTGACATTCACCATTAGTGTTTGTCTTCATCTTCAAGGTCCATTTGTACTTCACAACCTGTCGTTCAACGACCAAGTCTACCAAAGTCCATACTTGGTTTTCATACATGGATCCTTTCTTAGATTTCATGGCCTCTAACCATTTTTTGGAACCCGTCCCATCATCGCTTCTCCATAGCTAATAGGTTCATCGTTGTCCAACAACATGACCTCCAAGATAGGGTTGTCGTACCACTCAGGAGCAATACGTGTCCTTGTCGACCTACGAGGTTCGATAGTAACTTGATCCGAAGCTTCATGATCATCATCATTTACTTCCTCTTCAACTGACGTAGGTTCCACACAAACATCTTTCTGCGCTACGCTACTCTCTGGTTGAAACAAAGGTTCAACAACCTCATCAAGTTATATCTTCCTCTCACTCAATTCTTTCGAGAGAAACTTTTTCTCGAGAAAGGACCCAGTTTTAGAAACAAACACTTTGTACTCGAATCTAAGATAGAAGGTATACCCAACTGTTCTTAGGGTATCTTATGAAGATGCATTTTTCCGCTTTGGGTTCGAGCTTATCAGACATAAGTGTCGAATTCCCAAACTCTAAGAAATGACATCTTAGGTTTCTACCAAACCATATGGTGTCATCTCAACGGATTTAGATGGTGCCCTATTGAAAGTGAATGTGGTTGTCTCTAATGCATAACCCCAAAATGATAGTGGCAAAATGATAAGAGACATCATAATTCACACCATATCCAATAGAGCGCGACTGCGACGTATGGACACACCATCACACTATGGTGTTCCAGGTGGCGTGAGTTGTGAAACAATTTTCACATTGTCTTAAGTTGTATACCAAACTCGTAACTCAGATATTCACCTCCACGAGCAAATCATAGACATTTTATCTTCTCGTCACGATGATCTCAAACTTCACTCTGATTCTGCTTGAACTTTTCAAATGCTTCAGACTTGTGTTTCATTAAGTAAATATACACTATATCTACTCAAGTCATCAGTGAAGGTAAGAAAATAACGATATCCATCGCACGCTACAATACTCATTGGACCGTATAGATGTCACACCCTATGTTTGTATCACCTTGTTATGCTTGGATTTATAAAAATTGGAGCCAATTAAAACATTTTCAGTTCTTGTGCTTGCTTGAATTATTGCTTGTTGCTTGTTTGGTTGATTGTGTATGGCACTCCTAGATTCTATCCCTCTCCATACTCATCTTCCTTGACCCAAACCTCTTGCCCAATGATAATGCCATGTGAATAGTGCCCAAAACTATTTTTATCAAATTTTGTTTTGACCAAAAAGGATTTATTCGAATTAGGTTTTCAAAAAACCCTGAAATGAGGTTTGCACTGGAAAACCTCAAATTGGGTGGATCCTTCTTTCCCAAAAGCTTTACTTTGAACCTACTATAGATAAGACTTCCCACAACCACCAAATATTAATTTTAAATATTATTTTAATATTTTATTTAAAAGCTTTTCATTAAGACCAGAAATGGTTTTTCATAGGGAAAAATATTTAAATGCTTTCAAAATATTTGAGAAAATTTAGGGAGACTCAGTGGACATATATTTTCCATATATATGAGTTTCAACACATGGTCATGTTCAAATCATGGGGGGAAAACCCTCAAAACCCTTTCTGTCCAAATCAAGCTTTTGAAATATTTCTATAAGAAATATTCTCAATAAATTCCAGCAAGTCAACATTATCATAGGTGATGATCTCGCAAAGTTTCATCTCAATACGAGTTGATTTGATCCATCAAACTATTCCAAGCCCCTCCCTGTTCACATTCAAAATTGGACAACTTTACATTGTGAAGTTTCTCCCTTGACCCCAAACTTTGTGGACATGCTCTAATCACCAAATAATGATACTACACTAAGTTGTGCATCAAGGGTAATAGCTTAGCATAATTAGATCTATAGAAACCTGATTCTGTTAGTTTCTAGGGTTCACAAAGTTTCTATTGTCAACTTTGCTGATTTGAGCTCAAACTTGGTGATCATGCTTATTTTCAACAACCATTTGATCCTGTCAAATCTCATGGCAAGCAAAGTCCATTTGCTTGCCCTAATCCCCATCAAACACCTTCTACAGGTTTGGTAAAATTATGTTTTGACCACCTTTACTTTTCCCCTTGCCTCCAAATTTTTACCACACTTGCTCCCTCACCTCTTACCCCTCCCGTAAAAATCTCAAGTCAATAGGCCAAAGGAAGATGGGGTAAATACCCCATTTTCACCTCTAGACAGCCCTGGCAGGAACTCTCTCTCCCCTCCCCTCTTACTCTATTCTCATCCTGGGGCATCCAATGCATTTCTCTTAAACTAGATGCCCCTAGATTCCCCTAGACAACTCTGGCCGCGCACAAAACATCGTTGGTATGCCGTGGCATGCCAAACGCGCGCTCTAGAGCATGCTACAGTGTCGACGGGCACTGTAGCCATTGTCACTACATGGCTCCGACGGCCTCGGGCCTCCCCTTCGCACCACTTGGCCCCCCTCGGCGTCCGCGCCACGTCACCATGTCGGCCCCTCCCCTCTCCCCCTCCTTCTCCCTCCTCCCGCGCGTGCCGAGCGTCGCTCGGCTCGTCCAGTGAGTAGGCTCACATGCATGCACTCCTCTCTCTCTCTCTTGCTCCTGCTCGTTGTGAACCAACCGCATGTACACCCCCGAGCAGGCCTGCGAGCTCCCTCTCCCTCTGGCCTCAGCCACGTCCTCGCCGGCGCATGGTTCATCGGTGGACTCGTGCCCCAGCTATAAAAAGGACCCCGAGCCCCCCTTTCTCCTCCTCTGGCCCCCTTCCACTTCCAATCACCCCCCTGAGCCACCCTAGTGACCACCCAGAGCACCAATGCTCGAGATCGACCGAGGCACTGCCGCGTCGGGGCTTCGTCGATCTCGGGCTACCGGCCCGCTCCGGCCTCCCTTCCTCCTCCATTGAGACCCCAAAGAGCCCCTATATTGCTCCCCCTTCCTCCTCGACCGTTTTGTTGCATGAAAGGATGTTGGCGACCTCCACCTAATGCGGCTCCACCGTGCCTCCTCGTCGCCGGCGAACCTGTGTGTCCCCGGTCTTCCCTCCACCACCAGGGGAACGGCGAATCGGCGCTGAGTCCGTTCCCACCTCCGGCTAGCCTCGTCGTGCCCTGCATCGTCGCCGGTAAGCTCGCCGGCCTCCCTGTCGCAAGGTGGGAGATGACAGGTGGGGCCCGCCTATCATCCTCACCTCCCTTCTCCAACCCCCTCTTTCGCTGGCCTTCGGGCCCCAACCGTCAGGTTTGAATGCGGGCGCGCGCGCGAGTCGGTTTGCCTGGGCTAGTTGGCCTCTAGGCCGGCCCAGTTGCAGGCTGGCTGTGGCCCAGTGTCCCGTGCCCTTTTTGTTTTCCTCTTTTTGTTTTTGTGGGATTTTGCAAAAATCCCACAGGGCTCAATGTTTACCCAATGCCCAATATTCTTTCACCTAAAATCCTAGAATACTTCATAGAATTTATTAGTGCCATTTATAAAAATATTTGAAAACCTTTTCTGTATTGTTTCAATTTAAAACCCTATTTGGCATTATTAGCCCCTGTTTTAAATAGCTTTGAAAACCTTTTTAACTTCAAAACCCTAGACAACTATTTTAAGTATAGTTTGAAGTATTTAACAGAATAGGGTAGGATTTTGCTATTAGCTTTGTGTGCTCTGTTTCTGTGTGATGCTTATTTTTACCGCTATTTATCGCGATGATAGATTGCACTATTGACGAGGAAGTTGGACCCAAAGACTTCGAAGACCCCGAAGACCTTGTTGAGCCAGGCAAGCAGCCCTTTGACCATATTGAGAAACCATTTTCATTGCATGTCATATAGCACTTTACTTTCGTTATACTTGATCATGTGGAGTAGTGACCACTTCAATGGGTTGCCTCCGACACTTTCACCGTTGACACTTGCATCGTGCATGACCCTACCACCTTATGAGGGTTATGCGGGTGGGTGTAGGTAGGATGCTAGTAGATGCTACGCAAGTGGGTTGGGATTTATGTATGGTGATGGAACTAAAGAGATGATTCCAAAGACTTTTCGAAAACCCTGTCGGGTGCCACTAATGCCCGAGGGAGATGATGATGAGTTAGGTGACCACTTGAGAAAGAAGTGGTGTGCCGGAACAAGTTGAGGGTGTGTTTTCAAAAATGGATTGGTGTAAGTTGCGACCGTTACTCCAACCTTATATGTGCAACCATGATACCCCTTATGGGACGGGGCTTTGTTGATTACTTTGGTGGGTACTGGCAAGGAGCCTGCATTACTAGTGGCGGGAGTGGCATGGTCACTCTCGATAAGGGGTCGTGCTAGTATGGACGATCATGCGCTGTCTTCACAGTCACCGGGCACACCATTGGTCCCCGCATGGAGGCTACGAGTGATGTACATCATGTGGGCTAGGTACTAGTCCAGTGGACTCTTTGTTTAGTATCGCCAAGGGAAAGGCATTGTTCGGGTGCTTACCTCGGGTATGTTATATACCGCGAATCGTGGATGACACGGAAGTTCCTCGAGTCTTGTGGGTAAAGTGTGCAACCTCTGCAGAGTGTAAAACTATTCGAATAGCAGTGTCCATGGTCAAGGACACTTGGATGACCGCTCTTGTGCTATGTCCAAATGTTTTTTCACAAACTTATACGTGTGTGCGTTGGTTACAAAGATGTTACTTGAGCTAAGTCCGGTGACTTAGCATGACGATTGACTAAGTCCAATGACTTAGCATAATGAATGAACATGAGATGTTCAACCCCTGTTTATGATGATATCTGTAACTTGTTTATATGGATATCTGCCAACTATTGATGCATGCTTACCTAGTTACTTGATCATGTCATTGCATTAAAAAAAGGCTTTCCGCAAATTACCTACTTAGTGTTGTAGCATGCATCATTATTACTCGTTCCACAACATGGGTTGCTTGCGAGTACATTCAAAGTACTCATTGGCTTGCCACTAGTTATTTAATTGGCCAGGCATGGAAGAACAGGAGTACGTTGAAGAGTTCGTTGGTGACGAACATGCGAACTAGGACGCTTCCCAGTCAGAATGCCTATAATTTAAGGCAGATGGCAATGGGTTCACGCTTTCGATCAAGATTTCCGCTACTTGTTCTGATTAAGTGTTTGGCCAATGTGGCCCTATCTATGTAAGACTAGACCTTCATGGTCTTTATTTGTGTAAGACGCTAAATGTGGATGTAAGACTCTTGTTATTCAGCTTTTGTGTGTTCAATGAGCATCGATCTCTGGGATCACTGTACACGTGCATTCGGTGATCACAACTTATGAGTCCGGGTCCCCACAATAAATCAATATGTATCATTTCCAATAATTTACTAGCCCTCTCCATCATACTAAAAATAGGTTCTATAGCCATCTTGCCCAAGAGGCATGGTCCGCATGTCTCAACAGATTCGAAACCGAATGAGTCCAAAGATCCATCAACATGGAGTTTCTTCATGCGATATCAATATGATGTTTAGCGGTAGTGCCACAAGTATGTGGAACTATCATTATTAACTTTGTATCTTTTGGCATCAATGTTATGAACATGTGTATTACTATGATCAAGATTCAACAAACCATTCTCACCGGGTGCAAGACCATTGAAGGTATTATTCATGTAAACAGAATAACCATTATTCTCTAACTTAAATGAATAACCGTGTTGCAATAAACACGATCCAATCATGTTCATGCTTAATGCAAACACAAAATAACATTTATTTAGGTTTGTCACTAATCCCGAAGGTAGAGAGAGCGTGCGATGTTGATCACAGCAACCTTGGAAACATTTCCAACATACATCGTCACCTCACACTTAGCTAGTATCCGTTTATTCCATAGCTTTTATTTCAAGTTACTAACATTTAGCAACGGAACCGGTATCCTATACCCAGGTGCTCCTAGGAGTACTAGCAAGGTACACATCAATAACACGGATATCCAAATATACTTCTGTCGATGTTGCCAGCCTTCTTATCTACCAAGTATCTAGGGTTGTTCCACTTCAGCGACCATTCTCCTCATAATAGAAGCACTTAGTCTCGGGTTTGGGTTCAACTTTGGGTTGCTTCATTGGAGCAGCAACTGACTTGCCATCCATGAAGTTTCCCTCCTTGCCCTTTCCCTTCTCGCAACTAGTGGTTTTACTAACCATCAACACTTGATTCTCCTTCTTGATTTCTACCTTCGTGACGTCAAATATCACGAACTGCTCAAGGATCATTATTTCCATCCTTGGCATTTTATAGTTCATCACGAAGCTCTAGTCGCTTAGTGATAGTGACTTGGAAAACTATACCAATCACTTTCTTATCTGGAAGATCAACTCCCACTCAATTCAAGCGATTGTAGCACCAGACAATCTGAGCACATGCTCAACGATTGAGCTATTCTCCTTCATCTTGCAGGCAAAGAATCTTGTTATAGATCTCATGTCTCACAACACGGGCACGAGCCTGAGATCCCAATTTCAGCTATTAGAACATCTGATATGTTCCATGACGTTCAAAACGTTTTTGGAGCCTCAATTCTAAGTTGTAAAGCATGATGCACTAAACTATCAAGTAGTCATCAGAACATGCCTGTCAGATGTTCACAACATCTATAGATGACGCTAGAGGGGGTGGATCACCGAGCAGTGCATTAAGGACATAAGCCTTGTATGCAGCAATGAGGACAATCCTCAATTCACTGACCCAGTTTGCAATATTGCCACCATCATCTTTCAACTCTATTTCTCTAGGAACATATAAAAATTCAAGGGAGCTACAGCATGAGCTAGTAATCTACAACATAATTTGCAAAGCCACTATTGACTATGTTCATGATAATGACTTCAATTAATCATATTACTTAAGAACTCCCACTCAAATTGACATCCCGCCGGTCATTCGAGTGATACATGATCCAAATTCACCAACTCAAGTCCGATCATCACGTGAGTTGAGGTGGTTTCAGTGGTGAACATCATCATGTTGATCATATCTACTATATGACTCATGTTCGACCTTTCGGTCTCTTGTGCTCCGAGGCCATGTTTGTACATGCTAGGGTCATCAAGTTTAACCCAAGTGTTCTACATGTGCAACACTGGCTTGCACCCGTTGTATGTGTACGTAGAGTCTATCACACAAGATCATCACGTGGTGTCTCAACACGACAAACTTTCGCAATGGTGCACACTCGGGGAGAACACAATTGATCTTGAAATTTAATTGAGGGATCACCTTACAATGCTACCGTCATCCTAAGCAAAACAAGGTGCATAAAAGGATTAACATCACATGCAAGTCATAAGTGACATGATATGGCCATGAACTTGTGCTTTTGATCTCCATCCTTAAAGCACTGGCATGATCTCCATCATCACCGGCATGACACCATGATCTCCATCAACGTGTCGCCATCAGGGTTGTCACACCCACCATGCTTCTACTACTATTGCTACCGCTTAGCGATAAAGTAAAGCATTACATAGCGCTTAATGATTGACACACAGGTCATACAATAATTAAAGACAACCCTATGGCTCCTGCCGGTTGCCGTACTCATCGACATGCAAGTCGTGATATTCTATACAATACATGATCATCTCATACATCACATATATCTCATCATGTAATTGGCCATATCACATCACAACATACCCTGCAAAAACAAGTTAGACATCCTCTAATTGTTGTTTCAAGTTTTACGTGGCTGCCACGGGTATCTATCCAGAACAGTTCTCACCTACGCAAAACCACAACGGTGATACATAAATTGCTTTTCAACCTTCTCAAGGACCGCCTTTGTCGAATCCGATCCAACTAAAGTAGGAGAAACAGACACCCGCCAGCCAACTTTATGCAACGAAGTTACACGTCAGTCGATGGAACTGGTCTGTCATAAGCGCACGAGTAAGGTTGGTCCAGGCCGCTTCATATCACAATACCGCTGAACCAAAACACAACCAAGGGCGGAAGCAATCTAAGCATCAACGCCCACAAACTCTTTGTGTTCTACTCGAGATCTCATCTACACATAGACATAGCTCTGATACCACTATTGGGGAACGTTGCGTGGGAAACAAAAAATTTCCTACACACATGGAAGATCTATCCATGGTGATGAGCATCTACGAGAGGGAGAGTGGATCTACATACCCTTGTAGATCACTAAGCGAGAAGCGTTAATAAACGCGGTTGATGTAGTCGAACGTCTTTGCGATCCAAATCACCGAGTGTCCTGCGCTCCCATGACGATCCATCTCACGATCCAATCACGATCCATCCCGTAATCTAATCACGAGTCGTCTCGCGATCTTGATCACGGTCCTTCCGATCTAGTGCCGAAAGGATGGCACCTCCGCGTTCAGCACACGTATAGCTCGATGGCGATTTCCGCCTTATTGATCCAGCAAGAGGGAGTGGAGAGGTAGATGAGTTCTCCGGCAGCATGACGATATTGCGGCGATGGTGGTGGAGCTATTCTAGCAGGGCTTCGCCTAAGCACCGCTGAAACCAATCTAGAGGAGAAACTACGATCTAGCGAAGAGGGCAGCACGTGGCTGTTTTTCTGTGTCTCAAAACCCTCAAAACCTCTAGTATATATTGGAAGAGGGAGGGAGGAGGCTTGGCGCACAAGGGGCCAGCCCTTGTCCTTGCGCAAGGAGGAGAGGAGGAGTCCTCCTCCAATCCTAGTAGGACTAGGACTCCTCCTTCCCACTTGGAAACTCTTTCCACCTTGGCTTTTTTTCCTTCTCCTTCCACTCTAGCCGCATGGGCCTCTTGTGGGACTTAGGCAAGCCCACTAAGGGATGGTATACCTCTTCCCACAACCCATGTAGCCTCTTGGGTCGAAATAGCCCTCCCGATGGTCCCCCAGCACCCTCCCGACACTCCCGGTACACTACCGATGAGCCCAAAACTTTTTCGATGACCAAGACAGGACTTCCTATATATCAATCTTTACCTCCGGACCATTCAGGAACTCCTCGTAATGTCTGGGATCTCATCCAGGACTCCAAAGAACCTTCGGTCACCACCATACATAACTCTATACTATCGAAACGTCACTGAACCTTAAGTGTGCAGACCCTGCGGGTTCGAGAACTATGTAGACATGACCAAGACACCTCTATGGTCAATAACAAATAGTGGGACCTGGATGCCCATATTTGTTCCTACATATTCTATGAAGATCTTTATCGGTCAAACCTCTATGTCAAGGATTCAGTTAATCACGTATGTTGTTCCCTTTGTTCTTTGGTATGTTACTCGCCCGAGATTCGATCGTCGGTATCTCCATAGCTAGTTCAACCTCATGACCGGCAAGTCTCTTTACTTGTTTTGTAATACAAGATTATGTGGCTAACACTTAGTCACATTGCTTGCAAGGCTTATTGTGATGTTGTATTACCGAGTGGGCCCTGAGATACCTCTCCGTCACAAGGAGTAACAAATCCCAGTCTTGATCCATGTCAACCCAACAGACACACTCGAAGATACGTGTAGAGCACCTTTATAGTCACCCAGTTACGTTGTGACATTTGATACACACAAGGTACTCCTCCGATGTCAATGAGTTGCATGATCTCGTGGTCATAGGAATAGATACTTGACATGCAGAAAACAGCAGCAATAAACTGACACGATCATATGCTACATTTGTAGTTTGGGTCTTGTCCATTACATCATTATCCTAATGATGTGATCCCATTATCAAATGACATCTCATGTCCATGACTAGGAAACCATAGCCATCCTTGATCAACGAGCTAGTCTATTAGAGGCATACTAGGGACATGGTGTTGTCTATGTATCCACACATGTATCTGAGTTTCCGATCAATACAATTATAGCATGGATAATAAACAATTATCATGAACAAGGAAATATGATAATAACCAATTTATTATTGCCTCTAGGGCATATTTCGAACACTATAACCATATAACTTCTATTCGGAGGTAAGCAATCATAACCCATTATGTTGTCTTCCTTGTCCAACATCAACTTCTTAGCATATAATATTTTAATGAGTGCTCACAATCATAAAAGATATCCAAGATAATATATTTATATGTGAACCTCTCTTTATTTATTGCTTCCTATTAATTGCACCAATGACCAATCGCTATGTTTATCAACTCCCAATAAATTTCAACCGACATACTTCTTATATGTGAAGTCATCACTCCCCATAAGATCATCATATACACTATTTGCTTTTATTCTATTATCCTTTTATTACCTTATTTATTTTTCTCAAGAAGCAAAGCCCTCACATCAAAACTACTTTTTCTTATATAGCTCCCGGACACGCTTACATAAGGGGAACGTAAAGAAAAACTCAAAACTAGGCCATACTAAAAACTTTATTCTACTAGATCAAGATATTACCAAAAGGATCGAACTAAGAAAAATGAGAAAAGTAAAATATGTGATGGTGATACGATACCGGGGCACCTCCCCCAAGCTTGTCACAAGCCAAGGAGAGTGCCAATACCCATCTGTTTAGATGTCCTTCTTCGGAGGTGATGGTGGTAGAGAAGTTGATGAGGTTGAAAGCTTGTCCTCCGTCTTCCAAGGCATAGCCTCACCATCGTAAAAAGATGAACGAGTCTCTAAGATCCTCAAATCTGTAGCCAAACTCATTCTCTTAAATTTGTATTCATACTCATAGTTTTGGTTTTGTAGGTCATAGACTTGGGCTTGGAGAAGCTCAATTTTCTCGTGAAGCTTGAAGATGTGCTCCCCGATGTCCATGGCGTCCATCTTGTGTTTATGGGTAAACTCCATGATCATCATGTGATTGGCATTGAGTGTCGGGACCCCGATCCTAAGCCATAAGAATCAAGCTTGTAACACGTCACATCACTTTGCGGTCTCACGCACGGTTATCTCCGCGGCTGCCACCTTACCTAGGCCGAGACCGTTTGCGTCTTTTGACTCACGTATATGAATGTGTCGTTAGCATTCAAATGTCAAAGAACCCGGGCTGACATGACTAGTCGTAGAACCCAAGTGGCACATCCGTACAGGGACAGGCAAACATAACCCAGCAATGCAGGTGTCGATCTCTAGCGTGTGTAGACGAGTCAAGGAACGCTACAAGGACTCCATTACGACGTGGGACATAAATGTCATCACTGCACATGGACGAGTCGTAGCATGCTATAGGGACTCCATTACACTGCGAGACATTTCCCCTAAGGGACAGACACAGCAGCAAAGAAGGATACATGTCGGTCAATCAATGTGTCTGGAGCAGTAGCAAGCTACCAAGGCTCGATGGAAGCACAAAAAGGCATTTCCTCTTAAAGAGTACTACTAAAGGCGCACAACTAGGTGTCGGATCCCATACATTCCGTTGCACGTCACACGTATGCACGACATGCTCAATATGCATAGATACAACTATGGAATCACAACATAACCATACAACATTACAACATTTACTTAGAAGGCTCAGAAGAGCCAATACAATAAGATGTTACAAACAGGGGTCACAAGACCCAACATTCTGATCATTCAATCAAACAAGTGGAAGTTTAAATATGTCTGGGTACGGACATCTACAAAAGTGGCTAGAGGAGCCTGAAAAGCTACAACGACCCTACCAAAGGAGCCAGACCTCTGTCTGGGATTCCCAAGCTAATCCGGTCAACATCGAACTTCACATTGAAAATACCACTAATGAGACTGACGTCTCCTCTACAAAACATAAATTAAGCAAACGTGAGTACAAGGGTACTTAGCAAGACTTACATCAGAACTAACTACACATGCACCAGTATCAATGAAGGGGGTTGTGGAGTTTATTGCAGCAAGCCAGCTTTGACTCTTGGCTAACCTAAACTACGACTACAGGTAGTATCTTTGAGGTGGGATAGCGCACACGAGTCCACATATTCTCCAATCAATACACCACTATGGATCCACTTCCGTCTCCCTACGAGAAGGCCATCCATAGCACTCACGCTTATCTTGCGTATTTTAGAGTATCCACTTCAACTTATCTATGAACCACATAAGTTCTCCAAGTAGTCCATATCCAAGGACGCGGCTATTCGAATAGATTCATAACCCTGCAGGGGTATACTTCTTCACACATGCTCTCACCACATATCACCATATGCACTTCATGCATCTCGGTAACCTTCAAGCGAAAGCACTGGCATGGGCGTCGGCCATGACGGTCAACCACACAAGACCCTAGTCCAGGTGTATCGCCTATTTGAGACTGAACCCGCACGGTAGTCCGGCTGAAGTTTCTGCTACGTCCTCAAATGATGTGCGCGGGGTTCCCAAGCCCACCGTTCGGGTGCCACTTGGTACACCGTGCCACTGCGCCTATACCACATCATAGTCCACCCCATCGGGCAGCGCTATGCACGGCCGCGAACACTTTTCCTACAAACACCAGAAACTAGTTGCAACTCATGGACAGAGGTCTAGGCGATTAATAAGCCAAGAGGGGTCGAGTTATCAGAGCCCAGTGTGTGGTACTATCTTGTCTTTGATAACATACACAGAGCTCAGTTCTTAAGGACGGTCCCAATGATACAACCCGCCATGTACTCCTACATGGCCTCTCATCTCTACCTTTACCAGATCGTGTTCACACACTTAGCTCTCACACAATAGAACATGAACACCGCCATTCCGATTCATCGCCCAGATGGATCAGACCCGACACGACTCTAAGCATAGCAGGCATAGTAAGTAAGCAAGCATGCATGAGTAAGCACAACAAGGCTCAAGCAGTTTCTACTCATGCTAAGTGGTTTCAACTATTTACTATGGCAAAGACAGGTCATGCAAAGGAATGGGTTCAAGTACCGAGAACAGGTAACAGCTGAATCGTTGTTGTCCTAATGCAGTAAAAGAGAGCAGGAGCGAGACAGTGGGTTCATATCAGTATGCTCAAGGGGGTTTGCTTGCCTGACAGTCATGAAGATATCACTTCTCTTCATTAGTGTCAACGTTTACATCGTCGGAACCATTATCTACCTAGAAGGAACAAGCACCGACAAACAGGAAGCAAGAACACATTCAATGTGATGCAACGATCATGATGCATGAAATGGCATGTTAAGTTACTGAATTGACCTAGTGCTATAAGTAGTCATATTAAGTGAAGTGGAATTCAAACTTATACTAAATTCGAACTCCAACATTATTTATTAAATTATCCTAATCATGAAATGTCCTACATGGTTATGTTAACTTGCTCAAACATGCATGATCATGGCATAAACAGATTCATTGGATTTTTCTGATCATTTTTCATACATAAATTATTTTCATATGACTTACAGATTATTTTCTATGATTTTTAGAAGTTTCAAACATTTTTTGAAAATATTAAATCATTTATTGATATATTTTAAATTCAGAAACATTTATTGAGTCAGCATGATGTCATAGTGATGTCATCAGGTCAACTGGCTGCCCAGGGTTAAATCTGACTTGTGGGGCCCACTGGTTAGTGACCCATTGTATAAATAGGGTTATTTTTTTCTAACTAAATCATTTTTGTATAATTAAACTTGCGGGGCCCACTGTCAGTGTCTCCAAGGGTAATTAACAGGGCCATTAGCCACTAATGGCACTTCCACATTGGCATCACCGGCGTTGAGCCGCCGGTGACCCGAATCCACCGCGGAGGCACACCGGAATTCCTCCTCCGGCGACCTAGCGCCACGCGGAGAGGTCCTATGGCGAGCTGGGCATGCGCCGCATTGACTGGTGCATGTGGTTGGTCGCGGGGACACCGGAGCCGACATCGGCGACGAGGGGGGCGGCAGCGGGGGCTCAGGCTTGCACGATTGCGGGATTTTGGGGCACGCATGAGCTCGACTGATGGTCCTACGCCTTCTGAAGAGCTCTAGGAGCTCAAATTTGAGCTTGGCCGCACCGGTGGAAGACCACAACGACGGCCAAGAGAAACTTAGCGGCGGCGAGTTACGGTTTCGGTGGGGAACGGCACTAGGCACACTAGCGAGCACGCGGGGATGAGAGGTTAGCAAGAGGGGCTCACAACGATTCCGATGAGCTGGCCAGCGGGCTTGGGAACGACCGGGATGGCGCAAATCGACGGCGGGAATCCACGGCAGCCGGCGGTTTCGATCAGGAGGGGGAAGGCAGAGGAGAGTGAGGGGAGAGAGATGGATAGGGGGAAGGATCTTGATGGCTCTGGGGTCGCGTGGCGCTCTTAGGCGACCTCCGGGCAAGTAGGCAGGCTGGAGGTGGCCGGCACATGGTGACCACATGCCTCGTGTCCTCCTGGCGCGAGGTGGGAGACGACTGGCAGCGCTAGGTGGGCTGGGCTGGCTACAGAGTTGGGCCAATAGGTACTCCCTCTTTTTTTCTATTTTTCCTCTCTTATTTATTTTTAACATTTGTTTCAATTTCGTTTGGGCCAGAAGGACCTAGCACAAAAATACCAACACATTTTCTAGAGTGTAGTTTGAATATTTCAAACCTCCTAGAAATGTTTCAGAATTTTTGGATGATTAAAATAATTGAAATGCTTTATTAGTGATTTTCAGAAACTTTCCTATTTTATTTAATTTACCAAAATATTTGTTAAAATATAATTCACCCCTGGTATGTTGTTTGCAATATTTATCAGAAATGGTGAACATTTTTGAAGGCCATTTGGAAACATTGAAAATTCAGTTGTTGGAGTTTGGTTTAATCCATGAGATGCTAGGGTTTGTCATCCCCATTTCAAATTGATTTGAAGTTAAACATGATGCAATGAATGCTCAATGATCCAACTAATACAAGCAATTTCTAGGGCTGTGACAACTCACCCCCACTAAACAAGAATCTCATCCCGAGATTCAAGCGTAGGGTAAGAGGACAGAAGGGGACACAAAACTAACACAATCTTCATGATCCCATTGCCCTTCTCGAAGATGTTGCTTCACTTCATCATCTTGACATCTTTGCCTTGGGGATCTACATCCAACAAAAAGACAACAAGTATGGAAAGCTCTACAAGATTCGATCTTCTCGAAGATCGAGCAACTCATGATCAACTCGTAGAATGAGATGTGATAACATCTCACGAGCTACACAAAACACACATTGAGAATAATGAATGAGGCAGATGATGAAGGTTCAATTGGTAGGCAACAATTCCACGCTAAAGCAGATGGTAAAGAGGTTTGAAAGTAGCAAGGAGATAATTGCCATAATACCATTACGGGGCACCTTAGGGGAGGTGACTCATAGGATTATCCCTTAAGTGGCAAAAAGAATTACTTTTGATACAGAGATGATTGAAACTCTTCATACCAACCTAAGGCAATTCACAAGTGATCATTGGAAGGAATTCAAATAATGGCATACTCAGATCGGAGGGAAACTAGAGTTATAAAACAACTCGGCAATGGAAGGCACTTTACTGTTAAAACTGAGAGTATAACCCAGTGTCTGAGCGTGCTCTCAAGAACTTGAGCATTTCCATATTCATCAGGGTTTTTACCAACATCCGTGCCACGGATCCTGGCAACACCGCATACTAACATGATGAGTAATGATGGAGGATGTAGATGCAAAGGAAGACAACACTTTCTCATATTTCACCTTAGCTATACCAAGGGAGCAAAATCTGGATGATCGACCGAGAGATATGTAGCACTCTGCTTCTAATGTTCTCCTTGATGAAGTAGCGTAACCCAATTATAGGTAACGTTTGGTATCTAGAACATCAAGTAAAAAGGTCGGACTTTGAGATCTCAAAGGGTCCATGAGGAATAACTTCTAGAGCAAGTCATACAAGGTCCTCATGGGGAGGTGGCCAAGTTGCTGAAACAAGATAATATAATAGTAGGTCTTCCGGATAGGTACGTTAGCCACAACATCCCTTTGCCAGGTTATAGAGAGACCATTGTTATAATTCTTGGGGAAACCTCCCAACCATTATATCTGCCTGAGATTCAGATCTGGTTGGTGCCGGGATATTCCAGACTCAACATGTCTAAAGTGGAAAGATTGCAACACAAATCGAAAAGATGATGTTGCGAGATTCTTGGGAAAAGAACTACGGAAGCCAGCTCCAAAATATGAGTTGGATTGCAAGGCATGAGTGAACACGATGTCCAAGACAAGCATGATCACATGGCCTTTCAACAAAACACTACCAAGTTCGGGTTAGGAACCATCATTGGGGTAATGAAGTCCTTGCTTAAGTCATACGAATAGATCTTAAGAAGGAACTTCTTTGCCTTAAATAAGTCAATCGGTGGCTTGGTGTGCTAGGTAATACATATGGAATGGAGATTATCAGTCTATCAAACCATAGAATACTTCGCACGTGCATGACTGACTTGGGATGATTCCAACACAAACAAAACGACCTTTCTTAAGTTCATAGCGGCAACTTGCACCATATGCACATGAACTAAGAGTAAGTCACTTCTTACACCAAGCATATGCTTTATGTACAGGACACGAAGATATTGCCTACAAAAGTTTCCAACACCAGCTTAATGTTCATCATGAATCATGGAACGGATGAAAATGTTGTAGATGGCCCCAGCAACAATTCATTGAGGTATCCATATAAATGGAATTCCACAACTATGAGAACAAGGTGGTAGCATTGTTCAGACCAAAGGATATAATGGTGTATGCTCGGGGATACATCCACGAGTAAAAACAACATTAGGAGGATCTTTGGTTTTGAGTTTGATTTGATGATAGCCCACACTCAAATCAAAGATTGGATAAGATGATAGATGTAACCATTGACCACAAGGATCGCTCGATGAAAATATGCCTTTCTTCGACACACACATCCATAACGAAAACATCCCCCTGGGATGAACTAAGTCAGGCGAAGCTTTTATCTTCTAACTCTCCAAGTTGTTGTTTAGCTTAACCAACTAGTTCAGGGGTGTCCAACACAGATTCTTGGAGAAAGGTGGTTTATAGGAAAACCATCTCGATCACAAACTTAACATAATGGTCAAGGAACACCTTGGTAATACTTCCGAGAAGATATTCGGAAAATCACGATCCACCGACATGTTATCACGCTCGAGAACAATCTCGCTTTTGAAGGCAAGACGATATGATCAACAGAGCAAAGAATTGACACAATCCTAACTCATTGACCGAAAATTGCACCATGGAAAATGGACTAGGTAGCACAATCACTCCTAGAGTGGTCATTCAATAACTAACACACCAAGAATGAAATTATTGTCCATTAACTACCAAGCAACAAAGTTGCTAGGAGTATTGATTACACACATCACGATTCACTTGTCGGTATTCCGGTTGCAAACAACACAGAGACCGGGGAATGAATGATGATGACTAGAAGTATCACTACATCAAGATTTCATAAGAGGGAGCGCAGTTCTCATGATAATCTTGACATGAAGAGGGTAATACCTCAAGGTAGAACAGAGCAAAAGCTGGATTGGCATTTTGATCTGCGGAATACAACTACTTTGACCCAATCCGAGAAATGAATGAGGTACGGGAGTTTTCTTCTCCTAGTCATTCTAAAATAGAATGGCTTGATAGACCACAAGAATAGTCAACATCGATAACACAATGCATGACATACTCTTGACTATCCATTGATAGATAAAGGTCAGAATACAACTGAACAAGGGAAACTCAAGAGCACCTGATTTTTCTTGAGTTGTAGATGCATGGATTGAATATATCAAACGGAGTTCAACATGTTTCTTCTAGATAATCCATGCACAAATGAAAGAATTGACAGATTCACAACTATGAAATGGAGGACTCATCAGGAGCACTCTTGTTGTGATATTAAGATCACAAGGAACTTCTACCATAATGGATCATGGTATTGGAAGAATGATATACCACGGACCTTGAAAACTATAACAAGGTTACTAATATCCTAAAGGAACGAACAAATACTATCAACGGGAATGAGCAGAAAGATCCTTGGGTTCAAAAACCCAGATACATAATACCTATTGAGTAAGTAGCATCATAGCATGCTTTCGATAACGATGGCCGGAATTATCACACTGGAAACAAAAGACATGACTAGACTATTGGGTGGTTCACTAAAACAACATGGTTTCCTGAACACCTTCATCAAACACGTCGAGGTAATAGAGTACCTCAACTCAACAATTAGTGTGCTTTGTCTGGCCTGAAAGACATTGACTCAAGATAAAAGAGTTTTGCAATTGCATCAGATAATTTAGAAACCTTGGATAACTCGGACAGCATAACGGTTGTACGGGCATGAAATATGAGGCAGCCTGCACAAGAAAACTGACAACATGACAATGAATTCTTATAGAGGCATCGATCCAGAAAGACAACATCTTTCCTATAGGTCTCCAGCATAATAACTCGTCATCCTAATAGATAGATGAGAATGCCTAGTTCTTAATCCCCGTAGAAAAGAAGAGGGTGACTCAGAATCAGAATGACACAAGGAAAGGAGTAAAAAGAGCCTTATGTTCCCTTCCACAATCAATTCCCTTATATAACTAAAACAATTCTAGACTCAACATCAACCAGTTTGGCTTGGTAATCCTATAGGCAGTCAAGCTCTAATACCAAAGTTGTTGGGACCCCGATCCTAAGCCATAAGAATCCACCCTGTAACACATCACATCACTTTGCGGTCTCACGCACGGTTATCTCCACGGCTGCCACCTTACCTGGGCCAGGACCGTTTGCATCTTTTGACTCACGTATGTGAATGTGTCGCTAGCATTCAAATGTCAAAGAACCCGGGCCAACATGACTAGTCGTAGAACCCAAGTGGCACATCCGTACAGGGACAAGCATACGTAACCCAGCAATGCAGGTGTCGATCTCTAGCGTGTGTAGACGAGTCATAGCAAGCTACAAGGGCTCCATTACACCGTGGGACATAAATGTCATCACTGCACGTAGACGAGTCGTAGCAGGCTATAGGGACTCCATTATACTATGAGACATTTCCCCGAAGGGACAGACACAGTAGCAAAGAAGAATACATGTCGGTCAATCAATGTGTCTGGAGCAGTAGCAAGCTGCCAAGGCTCGATGGAAGCACAAAGAGGCATTTCCCCGTAAAGAGTACTACTAAAGGCACACAACTAGGTGTCGGATCCCATAAATACTGTTGCACGTCACACGTACACACGACATGCTCGATATGCATAGATACAACTATGGCATCACAACATAACCATACAACATTACAACATTTACTTAGAAGGCTCGGAAGAGCCAATACAATAAGATGCTACAAACAGGGGTCACAAGACCCAACATTCAGAGCATTCAATCAAACAAGCGGAAGTTTAAATATGTCTGGGTATAGACATCTACGAAAGTGGCTAGAGGAGCCTGAAAAGCTACAACGACCCTACCAAAGGAACCAGACCTCTGTCTGGGATTCCCAAGCTAATCCGGCCAACATCAAACTTCACGTCGAAAATACCACTAATGAGACTGACGTCTCCTCTTCAAAATATAAATTAAGAAAATGTGAGTACAAGGGGTATCAATGAAGGGGGTTGTGGAGTTTATTGCAGCAAGCCAGCTTTGACTCTTGGCTAACCTAAACTATGACTACAAGTAGTATATTTGAGGTGGGATAGCACACACGAGTCCACATATTCTCCAATCAATACACCACTATGGATCCACTTCCGTCTCCCTACGAGAAGGCCATCCATAGCACTCACGCTTATCTTGCGTATTTTAGAGTATCCACTTCAACTTATCTATGAACCACATAAGTTCTCCAAGTATTCCATATCCGAGGACGCGGCTATTCGAATAGATTCATAACCCTGCAAGGGTATACTTCTTCACACACGCTCTCATCACTTATCACCTTATGCATGTCATGCATCTCAGCAACCTTCAAGCGGAAGCACTGGCATGGGCATCGGCCACGACTGTCAACCACACAAGACCCTAGTCCAGGTTTATCGCCTATTTGAGACTGAACCTGCACGGAAGTCAGGCTGAAGTTTCCGCTACAGCCTCAACTGATGTGCGCAGGGTTCCCAAGCCCACCGTTCGGGTGCCACTTGGTACATTGTGCCACTGTGCCTATACCGCATCATAGTCCACCCCGTGGGGCAATGCTATGCATGGCCGCCAACACTTTTCCTACAAACACCAGAAACTAGTTGCAACTCCTGGACAGAGGTCTAGGTGATTAATAAGCCGAGAGGAGTCGAGTTACTGGAGCCAAATGTGTGGTAGTATCTTGTCTTGGATAATATACATAGAGCTCGGTTCTTAAGGACGGTCCCAATGAGACAACCCGCCATGTACTCCTACATGGCCTCTCATCGCTACCTTTGCCAAATCGTGTTCACACACTTAGCTCTCACACAGTAGAACATGAACACCGCCATTCCAATTCATCGCCCAGATGAATCAGACCCGACCCGACACGACTCTAAGCATAGCAGGCAAAGTAAGTAAGCAAGCATGGATGAGTAAGCACAACAAGGCTCAAGCAGTTGCTACTCATGCTAAGTGGTTTCAACTATTTACTGTGGCAAAGACAGGTCATGCAAAGGAATGGGTTCAACTACCGAGAACAGGTAACTGTTGAATCATTGTTGTTCTAATGCAGTAAAAGAGAGCAGGAGTGAGAGAGTGGGTTCATATCAGTATGCTCAAGGGGGTTTGCTTACCTAACAGTCCGGAAGATATCACTTCTCTTCATTAGTGTCAACGTTCACATCGTCGGAACCATCGTCTACCGAGAAGGAACAAGCACCGACAAACAGGAAGAAGCAACACATTCAATGTGATGCAACGATCATGATGCATGAAATGGCATGTTAAGTTACTGAATTGACCTAGTGCTATAGGTAGTCATATTAAGTGAAGTGGAATTCAAACTTATACTAAATTCGAACTCCAACATTATTTATTAAATTATCCTAATCATGAAATGCCCTGCTTGGTGATGTTAACTTGATCAAACATGCATGATCATGGCTTAAACATATTCATTGGATTTTTTTGATCATTTTTCATATATAAATTATTTTCATCTGACTTATAGATTATTTTCTATGATTTTCAGAAGTTGTAAATATTTTCTAAAAATATTAAATCATTTATTAATATATTTTAAATTCAGAAACATTTATTGAGTTAGCATGACGTCATAGTGATGTCATGAGGTCAACTGGCTACCCAGGGTCAAATCTGACCAGTGGGGCCCACTGGTTAGTGACCCATTGTATAAACAGGGTTATTTTTTCTAACTAAATCATTTTTGTCTAATTAAACTTGTGGGGCCCACTGTCAGTGTCTCCAAGGGTAATTAATAGGGCCATTAGCCACTATGGCATTGCCACGTTGGCATCACCGGCGTTGAGGCGCCGGTGACCCGAATCCACGGCGGAGGCACACCGGAATTCCTCCTCTGGCGACCTAACACCGTGCGAAGAGGTCCTTTGGGGAGCTGGGCGTGCGCCGTATCGACTGGTGCATGTGGTTGGTCACGGGGACACCGAAGTCGATGTCAGCGACGAGGGGGGCGGTAGCGGGGCTCGGGCTTGCACGATTGCAGGATTTCGGGGCACGGACAAGCTTGACTGATGGTCCTACACCTTCTGAAGAGCTCTAGGAGCTCAAATTTGAGCTTGGCCGCGCCAGTGGAAGACCACAACGACGGCCAAGAGAAACTCAGCGGCGGTGAGCTACGGTTTAGGTGGGGAACGGCACTGGGCACACTAGCGAGCACGCGGGGGTGAGGGGTTAGCAAGAGGGGCTCACAGCGATTCCGCTGAGCTGGCCAACGGGCTCGGGGACGACCGGGACGGCGCAAATCGACAGCAGGAATCCATGGCGGCTGGCGGTTTCGGACAGGAGGGGGGAAGGCAGAGGAGAGCGAGGGGAGAGAGATGGAGAGGGGGGAAGGATCCGGACAGCTCTAGGGTCGCGTGGCGCTCTTAGGCGACCTCCGGGCAAGCAGGCAGGTTGGAGGTGGCCGGCACATGGTGACCACACGCCTCGCGTCCTCCTTGCGCGAGGTGGGAGACGACTAGCAGCGCTAGGTGGGCTGGGCTGGCTATAGAGCTGGGCCAACAGGTACTCCCTCTTTTTTCTATTTTTCCTCTCTTGTTTATTTTTAACATTTGTTTCAATTTCGTTTGGGCCACAAGGACCTAGCACAAAAATACCAACACATTTTCTAGAGTGTAGTTTGAATATTTCAAACCTCCTAGAAATGTTTCAGAATTTTTTGATGACTAAAATAATTTAAATGCTTTATTACTGATTTTCAGAAACTTTCCTATTTTATTTAATTTACCAAAATAGTTGTTAAAATATAATTCACCCCTGGTATGTTGTTTCCAACATTTATCAGAAATGGTGAACATATTTTAAGGCCATTTGGAAACATTGAAAATCCAGTTGTTGGAGTTTGGTTTAATCCATGAGATGCTAGGGTTTGTCATCCCCATTTCAAATTCATTTGAAGTTAAACATGATGCAATGAATGCTCAATGATGCAACTAATACAAGCAATTTGTAGGGCTGTGACATTGAGTCCATGTTCCACCATCTCTTGGCACTTGAAGAATTGCTTCTCTATTGCTTCGAGCCTTGTCTCCACGCTTCCGGTCTTCTTTGTCCCCTCAACATCACAGATGTGCAGCACACCCTCATGCATCTCAATGGTTTGGGGGTATCGCAGCACATCCGCAAGGTAGGGGTTGATGACCTTCTTGAAGAACTTGTCCTTCAAAGCACTTGGGGACGTCATGGCGATCTAAATCTGTTGCAGAAACAGTTCAAAACGAAAACAGGAGGTATTGTCGTGATACCAAATTCCAAACCTTTGAGAGATTATACAATGAATTTTTACCGACCAAAAAGAGTATACCACAAGAAAATGGAGTCCGGAGGGTGCACGAAGTGGCCACAAGCGACAGGGGTGCGGCCAGGGGTAGGCCGCACCCTGTAGGCTTGTCGCCTCCTCGTGCACCTTTCGGACTGCTTTAAATTTTCCTAATGTATTCAATAATTCAAAACTAACAAAATTGCTATTGGGAAAGTTTTGGAGTCGGTTTACTTACCGTACCCCATACCTATTACTTTTCGAAGTCTGAAACGTTCTGGTAGGTCTCCCTAATGTACTCCTCCAGAGTTATGGTATTGATAATATTGGTTTCAACATTTATGGGAGTACCTGAGATATAATGTTTGATTCTTTGCCCGTTTACCACCTTCGGTTTTGTGCCTTCAGCGTTGTTGATCTTGATGGCACTGGAACGATATACTTCCTCGACAATGTAAGGCCCTTCCCATTCAGAGAGAAGTTTTCCCGCAAAAAATCTTAAACGAGAATGGTATAGCAAGACATAGTCACCTACATTGAATTCACGCTTTTGTATCCTTTTATCATGCCATCTCTTAACTTTTTCTTTCAACAACTTGGCATTCTCATAGGCGTGGGTTCTCCATTCATCAAGTGAGCTTATATCAAATTCTTCTCACCAGCAAGTTTGAAATCATAGTTGAGCTCTTTGATTGCCCAATAATCTTTATGCTCTAGTTCTAGAGGTAAGTGACATGCTTCACCATAAAACATTTTATAAGGAGACATACCCATAGGGTTAAGCAGTTCTATATGCCCATAATGCATCATCATCAAGTTTCTTAGACTAATTCTTTCAAGATCTATTAACAGTCTTTTGCAAGATCAATTTAATTTCTCTATTGCTTAATTCTACTTGACCAAAAACTGAGGGTGGTAAGGAGATGCAATTCTATGATTAACGTCATACTTGGCAAGCAATTTACGGAAAGCACCATGAATAAAGTGTGAACCACCATCGGTCATTAAATATCTAGGGACTCCAAATCTAGGGAAAATAACTTCTTTCAGCATTTTAATAGAAGTGTTATGATCAGCACTACTAGTTGGAATATCTTCTACCCACTTAGTAACATAATTGACAGCAACTAGAATGTGAGTATACCCGTTAGACTTTGGAAAAGGTCCCATATAATCAAAACCCAAAACATCAAATGGTTCAATAACAAGAGAGTAATTCATAGGCATTTCCGGACGTCTACTAATGTTTCCAATTTTTTGACATTCATAACAAGACAAGACAAACTTACGAGCATCCTTGAAGAGACTAGGCCAATAAAAACTAGATTGTAATACCTTATGTGCAGTTCTATCTCCAGCATGGTGTCCTCCGTAGGCCTCAGAATGACACTTGTGTAGGATCTCTTCCTGTTCATGCTCAGGTACAACGTCTAATAACACCATCTACTCCTTTATAAAGGTGTGGATCATCCCAAAAGTAATGTCTTAAGTCATAGAAGAACTTTTTCTTTTATTGTTATGTGAAACTAGGCAGCATAAATTTAGCAACAATGTAATTAGCATAATCAGCATACCATGGAGCATTATGCGAAGCATTTATGACAACTAATTGTTCATCAGGAAAGCTATGATCAATAGGTAGTGGGTCATCAATAACATTTCCTAACCTAGACAAGTTATCCGCTACGGGATTATCAACACCCTTTCTATCAATAATATGCAAATCAAATTCTTGTAGCAGAAGAACCCATCTAATAAGTCTAGGTTTAGCATCTTTCTTTTCCATAAGATATTTAATAGCAGCATGATCAGTGTGAATAGTTACTTTGGAATCAACAATATAAGGTGTGAACTTATCACAAGCAAACACAACTGCTAAAAATTCTTTTTCAATGGTAGCATAGTTTCTTTGAGCGATGTCTAGAGTTTTACTAGCATAATGTATAACATTTAATTTCTTATCGACTCTTTGTCCTAGAATGGCACCAACGGCATAATCACTAGCATCATACATAATCTCAAAGGGTAGGTTCCAATTAGGTGGTTGACCAACAGGTGCAGTGATCAAGGCTTTCTTAAGAATTTCAATTGCTTCTACACAATCATCATAAAAAATGAATGGAACATATTTTTGCAGAAGATTAGTGAGAGGTCTAGAAATCTTAGAGAAGTCTTTAATAAACCTCCTATAGAAACTAGCATGACCAAGGAAACTTCTTATACCTCTGATATCAGTAGGACACAACATTTTTGCAATAGCATCAACTTTAGCTTTATCAACTTCAATACCTCTATCAGAGATTTTGTGTCCCAAGACAATACCTTCATTAACCATAAAGTGGCACTTCTCCCAATTCAAGACAAGATTAGTTTCTTCACATCTCTGCAAAACTCGATCAAGGTTGCTCAAGCAATCATCAAAAGAAGTTGCGTAAACGGAGAAGTCATCCATGAAAACCTCAACAATCTTTTCACAAAAATCAGAGAATATAGCAGTCATACATCTTTGAAAGGTAGCAGATGCATTGCATAAACCAAAAGGCATACGTCTATAAGCAAAGGTACCGAAAGGGCAAGTAAAAGTGGTCTTCTCTTGGTCCTCTTTCGACACAAGTATTTGAGAGAAGCCAGAATAACCATCTAGAAACCAAAAAATGTGTGTGTTTGGATGGTATTTCTAGCATTTGATCAATAAAAGGTGGAGGGTAATGATCTTTCCGAGTAGCTTTATTTAATTTCCTAAAATCAATTATCATTCTATATCCTATAACAATTCTTTGTGGGATCAATTCATTTTTATCATTAGGAACTACGGTAATACCTCCTTTCTTAGGGACACAATGAACGGGATTAACCCATCTACTATCAGCAATAGGATAAATGATACATGCCTCCAGAAGCTTTAATATTTCATTTCTTACCACTTCATTCATTTTAGGGTTTAACCGTCGTTGGTGATCAACAACCGGTTTAGCATCGGGCTCCATATTGATTTTATGCTGACATAGAGTGGGACTAATGCCCTTAAGATCATCAAGAGTATATCCAATAGCAGCACGGTGCTTCCTCAGAGTTTTCAATAATCTCTTTTCTTCATGCTCTAAAAGGTTAGCACTAATACTAACAGGATATATCTTCTTTTCATCAAGATAAGCATATTTCAGAGTATCCGGTAATTGTTTAAGCTCAAACACGGGATCACCCTTGGGTGGAGGAGGATCCCCAAGTATTTCAACCAGCAAGTTATGTTTCAAAATAGGATGTTGATCAAACAAAATCTTATCTATTTCATTCCTTTCATTCATATGCATATCGTTTTCATGGTCTAGCAAATATTGTTCTAAGGGGTCAGTAGGAGGCACAGCAATAGAAGAAAGACCAATAATTTCATCCTTACTAGGCAATTCTTTAGCATGGGGTTGTCTATGAAATTTAGAGAAATTAAACTCATGGGATGCATCCCCAAAACTTACAGTAACAGTTTCTTTCTCACAGTCTATCTTAGCATTAACAGTATTCAAGAAAGGTCTACCAAATATAATGGGACAAAATTCATCTTGTGGGGAACCAAGAACAAGAAAATCAGTAGGATATATTATTTTCCCACACAATACTTCAACATCTCTAATAATCCCAATTGGTGCTATACTATCTCTATTAGCAAGCTTAATGGTAACATCAATTTCCTCAACTCAGTTGGTGCAATACCATTCATAATTTCTTTATATAAGGTAAAGGGGATTGCACTCATACTAGCACCCAAATCACATAATCCATGATAACAATGATCTCCTATTTTAATAGAAACAACAGGCATGCCAACAATAGGTCTATGTTTATCTTTAGTATTAGGTCTAGCAATTCTAGCAGCTTCATCACAGAAATGAATAACATGCCCATCAATATTATCAACCAAGAGATCTTGAACCATATAAATACTAGGTTCAACTTTAATTTATTCAGGAGGTGTAGGTGTTCTAACATAGCTCTTACGAACCACAGTTGAAGCTTTAGCATGTTCCTTTATTCTAATAGGCAAGGGTGGTTTCTTAATATAAGTAGCAGGAATAATAGGATCAACATTATAAGTAATAGTTTCTTCTTCAACTTTAATAGGTTCAACTACTTTCACTTCAATGGGAGGATGATATTTAAGCCATTTCTCCTTAGCGAGATCAACATAAGCAGCAAAAAAATTCACAGAAAGAAGCTACTATCTTAGAGTCAAGTCCATATTTAGTACTAAATTCACGAAAAGCATCGGTGTCTACAAAGGATATAACACAATCAAACTTAAGGTTTATACCTGACTCCTTACCTTCGTCGAGTTCCCAATCTTCAGAGTTGCGTTTAATTCTTTCCAATAAATCCCATTTGAAGTCAATATCTTTCTTCATATGGGAACTAGTATAAGAAGCATCAAGCATGGATTGATCATTACGACAAAGCCGAGCATAAATATTCTGAATAGTAATTTCTCTCGAGAGCTAATGATTGGGGCATGAATATAACATTGACTTAAGCCTCCCCCAAGCTTGAGCTATTCTTTCTCCTTCATGAGGCCAAAAATTATAGATATAATTCCGATCAGGATGAACTAGATGCATAGGATAAAACTTCTGATGAAATTCCATTTTCAATCGGTTGTAGCTCCATGATCCAATATCATCACATAGCCTATACCATGTTAATGTCTTCTCCTTCAAAGATAAAGTAAATACCTTCTTCTTGACATGATCCTCGGGCAGACCTGCAAGCTTAAATAATCCACAAACTTCATCCACATAGATTAGATGCAAATCAGGATGTAGTGTTCCATCTCCTGCATAAGGATTAGCTAGCAGTTTCTCTATCATACCCGAAGGAATTTCATAATAAATATTTTCAGTAGGTTGAGGAGCAACTCTTTGTGCTTCTGATCGAGGTGAAGATACCCCGAACAAGCCCCTCAAGGATTATTTTCCGTAGTAACAAGTGACAGTAAATATCAGCACACTATATAAAATTTTTCCTTACCAAAGGCGCTTCACTGAGGGGGAATGTTGTATGGGAAACAAAAAAATCCTACGCACACGCAAGACCTATCCATGGTGAGGGAGTCCTGGATTAAGGGGTCCTCGGGAGGCCGACCTATTTCCATGGGTTGGACTATACGGGCCACTTACCGAACACAAGAATATTCGAAGGCCCAGTCTCCAAGATGGAAGCTTCAGGAAGCATGGCTTCTACTCCACATTCGGCATAGCGAATAGGCATGTTTATCTCCTCGGCGTGTAACCGACCATGCGTAAACCCTAGGCATCCTCGGCGTCTATATAAGCCTGAGTGTTTTAGGGTGTAGGAACAACACAACTCGTCTAGGGTTAGCTATTAGATCTCGAGGTAGATAAACTTTGTAACCCCCATATCATTAATACATCCAAGCAGGACGTAGGGTATTACCTCCATAGGAGGGCCCAGACCTGGGTAAATCTAGTCCCCTTCGTCTCCTGTTATTGTCGATCCCAATCTCACGGTTCGGGACCCCCTACTCGAGATCCGCCGATTTTGACACCGACATTGGTGCTTTCATTGAGAGTTCCACTATGAGCAAGGAGGAATCGATGTCTCGCCTTGTCATCAACGAAGAGGTCCTCAACATGGACACTTTCGTCCCCGAATAGATCTTTGCCTTCGGCAATGTGGTGCTGCACGCTGATCTCACCGGCCATCTAGGCCATGTTGAGAGCTTCGCCCCTGATCGTGAGGTCAAATTCGGAAACCTAGAGTTCTCTATTGATTCTCAGGGCGTGTAGCACCCGAAGACTCTGAGGCTTTAACCTCAAGTCCCTTCTTCGGACACGCCGATGGGGTTACCTACGGCGATGGACCGATCTCTTGTCTTGGTCTGGCCATTGTACTAAAATACCATACATGTGTTCTTACCGAACACTCCCCATGCCAGGGTACTTCGTAGGTAAACTCCTTAAGTTCCGAACAGTCTTATCCAATCAGGCTCTCAGAGGTTGATGAGGCCCTAGATTGGATCTCATCGATGAAGATCACCGATGACCCAACCCCGATCTATGCTCGGATCGGTTACAGTGTGGGCCGGGACGAATTTTTCGACCCACCCACCACCCACTTGATAGCCACTATCGAAGATTTAACCGACATGTTGGACTATGCCTCCGAGGAGGCAGAATACATGGATGAAGAGGATTGCGCCCCCACGTTGTTAATACCGGAAGATGGGCCACCACTTCAACATATGATGTCTATATGGTGGACACTCCCAATGGCCAAAAAACGCCTAAAATGACGGCGATAATTCGAGCGACGCACCGTCAAGGCGTCGCAAGCCGCATAAGCAGTCCAAAGGCAAAAAGGGAAGGAAAGCAATTATCGACACCGGGGACGGAGTTACCCCCGAAGACCGTGGCGACCCTGATAATCCCGAACACCCGTTAGAGGGTCAGGAAAGGCCCGAGGACCAAAGCAACCCCGATGACCTCAACGGTTTCAAGGACGACAATTACCTCCCCCCTGTCAAGGAAGACGATATCCCGGAAGCCGACGACATGGACATCCTTGATAACCATGAAGATCACGAGCAGTTCAGACAACAACTCATAGTGATGGCTTGCAGTCTGAGAGCCAAAGAACGGCAGCTTAAGGCCAAACAGGATGACCTCAATGATCGATGGACAAGAGTCCTCTCGGCTGAGGAAGGGCATGTCGCCGGTCTGTTGGACCAGACCAAGAGCTATCCATGGAGAAGGCTTCTGCCACAATTCGACGACGAGCTCACTGATACTAAGTCACTGAAGCATATTCCATACGACAGGCCAGACCGCCCTCCTCGCGGGTGTGATCGGATGGCTGATGACGCCGGTTATAGACCGGCAATACCCTGAAGACAAGGAAATGAGCCATTAGAGCCGAATGAGATGTTCAACCTGCGAGATGACTTGGATCACAAAGCAGGCCATACAAGATCCATCTACGGATCCAGAGGATACTCACTCGATAGATGGGATGGGTACAGGCCATGGCTCGATGAGGTAATAATAGAGACCGTGAATGCACCTGAGCTACAAAAAACGCCGATCACGGGCGCGATATAGCTCGGATTCAAGGGGCCGCTCACCCGTTGTGTTTCACGGATGAGGTCATGCGGCACCGGATCCCGGAAGGGTTTAAACCCGTGATATCGAACAGTATGATGGAACTACTGACCCAACCGTTTGGATTGAGGACTTCCTCCTCCACATCCACATGGCTCGAGGAGATGACCTCCACGCCATCAAATACCTTCCCCTCAAACTTAAGGGGACAGCTTGGCACTAGCTAAATAGCCTCCCCGAAAACACCATTGGATGCTGGGAGGACCTGGAGGATGCTTTTCGCTCCAATTTCTAGGGAACCTATGTTCGGCCGCCGGATTCTTCCGACCTCAGCAACGTCGTCCAGAAGCCCGGTGAGTCTGCTCGACAATTTTGGAATCGGTTCTTGACTAATAAGAACCAGATTGTTGACTGTCCGGACGCTGAGGCCATAGCCTCCTGGCACAATATTTAGGACGAATGGCTGGCTCGCCAGCTAGGGCAGGACAAACCACGGACTATGTCCGCCCTCACCTCCCTCTTGACCCACTTTTGCGCAGGCGAAGATAATTGGTTGGCAAGACGCAACCACAATGCCGAAGATCCAGGAGCCTCTAAAGTCTAGGATGGCAATGGAAAACCAAAGCGCAATAAGAACAAGCGCCGGCACAATAACAGTGATGCCGATGACACGACAGTTAACGCCAACTTCCGCAACTCCTGTCCTGGACACCGAAAGAAGCCTCCTAAAGGCAATCGTGACGGACCCACTCCGCTGGAAAAAATAATGGAGCAAACTTGCCAAATCCACGGGACTCGGGAGAAGCCCGCCAACCACACACACCGCAATTGCTGGGTGTTTAAACAGGTCGGCAAGCTCCCACCCGAGGAACAAAGCAAGAGCCCTCACAACAAAGACGAGGATGATCCTCGGGGTCCGATTGGTGGCAACCAAAAGAAATTTCCTCCGGAAGTGAAGAAAGTAAACATGATATACGCCACCCATATACCCAAGAAGGAGAGGAAGTGCGCCCTTCGAGAGGTCTACGATGTAGAGTCGATGGCCCTGAAGTACAACCCATGGTCGGCATATCCGATCACTTTTGATCGGTGCAATCACCCAACCAATATTCGTCACGAGGGTTCGGCCGCACTCGTCCTCGACCCCATTATCGACGGGTATCACCTCACAAAAGTCCTAATGGACGGAGGAAGTAGCCTTAACCTGATCTACTCGGATACGGTGAGAAAGATGGGCATAGACCCATCATGGATAAAATCCAGTAACACCACCTTCAAAGGGGTGATTCCAGGTGTCGAAGCCCGATGCACAGGCTCCGTAACCCTGGAAGTTGTGTTCAGCTCGCCCGACAACTTTCACAACGAAGACTTGATCTTCGACAGTGTGCCCTTCCGTAGTGGCTATTACGCCCTGCTTGGTCGGACAGCATTCGCTCGTTTCAACGTCGTCTCGCATTATGCATACCTCAAGCTCAAGATGCCTGGCCCCAGAGGGGTCATCACTGTGAACGGCAATACGGAGCGATCTCTATGGACTAAGGAGCATGCGCTGGCCCTGGCGGTCGAATTTAGTTACCAAGATGATCGGCGGCTTCCGGCATTTGTCGTAAAGACAGGCAAGGTGGGGAAGTGAGCTTGGCTGTAGGCCGAACTCTCAGAGACCTCCTCTACCTCCAAATAGGGACTCGCACCCCATTGCATGCCCCTAGGACCAGCGAAGTACACCCCAAGAAGGCACAACTTCGTGCTTCAAATTCCATGGGCAGCGATGGGGAAACACAGGTGGGACTCCGGCTGGACCAGGCTACTACCACTGAATATGTCTCCAGACACAATGCAGGGACCATTAAAGGGCCCACCATAGGCATAAAGCCTATCCATAGTTCGACGACCTCTCAAGACTTCGTTGGCAAGATTCGTTCATCGAATGATGCCACCAATTGAGGCACACCAAAGATCAGGAGTAAAACTAGCAACAGGGCATATCGAGGATGTAAGGCCACCAATCGAAGATCCCTGGTACAACCGATCCTGTAATCTCTTTTATTTTTCCATATAATTCTAAGTAGTTGCTTTGGCACTCCGAATAATAAGAGTTGTTGAGAAAAAATACAGCATCATTATACATGTGTTCTGGTTGTCCTTCTTGGCACATATTTTCCCTTTCTCCCTCTTCTTGCGAATTAATTCGATACGTTACGATGCGACCGGATATTACATCAGGGGCTCGAACTTACATACAAATCGCCTTACATATTGTTCATTATGTGTTCGGCGTCTCGGAGTTCACTTAATATGCATCGGTTCCGAACTGTGTCTTGGGTCAATAGTTGGGTTGCCCGGCTCCTATGCTTGCCCCTTTACGTTTCGCTTGTTCGGCTAAAAGGGCAAAGGGAGGACCCCTAAGATTATGCTTCCGGATAGTCTGGTCAAGCACCTCAGGGGAGAAAGCCGAAAACTGATTGTCATGGTATGCGAGATCCGGTCTATGAACCCGAGCTGGAAGTGCTATACTTCAAACCTCGTAAGCGGCTATTCCGTGTTATACGAGGGGTTTGTCCTTTGTGCAAACCGTGTGATACCGTCTTTAGCCGCGGACCATCCGAACATCACAACACTTTGGTAACCAATCATAAGCTCCTTGCGGTCCTTTTTGCGCCACTACCGCTAAGTGAAAGAAATAAAGCACTATAGTCTGATTGCCTAGTCTATCGCACTTTACCGCCTTCGGGTTCCGATAACTCGACTAAGGGACATAGTGCATTGGCATAGACACCCCATGTGGTATCTACTTGGGGGATGAAGCCAACGACTCGCATCTTCAGTATTAAACGGCTACACAGGAGTTATAAAGGAATGCAAAACTATAAAAGCATAACAACTTATAACATCAAAAGTTTTGATATGTCTTCGGACGCGTTACAACTCATTCAAACATATTATTGCCCGAACATTGTGACGCTATCACCCGAGAACTCTCCATCACTCCATCGAAGTATAGCTCGGGGCGTCTATGCTCCTTCCCGGGAGGCGGCGGGGCGGTGGCTACCTTCATCGGATCCAACCCCGACCAGTGCACCTTGGCCTTGGCAAGGGCCATCTAGACTCCCTCTATGCAGGAAGAGCGCTTCACAGCATCAAAGCGGGGTGAGGCGGGAATGAACTTCTGCACCAGGTCAAAGTAGCTCCCTGGCAGCGACTCGCCGGGCCCTATGCGGATACAGAGGTCCTTCATGGCTGGCTCTGCCATCTGGTGCAGCTCCATCTGTTGCTTTAGCTGCTCCACGAGAAGAGGCAAGCACTCGGAGGCTCCGAATTGTGCCCAAAACAGCCGAGCTGCGTCTCCTTCTTCCCTCGAGGCGAACAACATATTGGCGTCTGCCACGCTCTTCTGAAGATCGGAGGAGGCGCCTGAAGAATGCCAGACCTGGGTAAGCAATTTGAATTTTCTATCCCCGAAGACACACTTTAGTAAGTATGGATTACCATCCATTATGTCCTTCACTTGGCGGACCTTCTCCTCATAAAACCACATGTCCACCCGCTCCTTCTGAAGATAGTTCTTCAGGGTGGACAGTTCAATTGTGCTCTCCTTGCCCTTCTGCTCAAGGACCTCACACTTCCAGTCGGCGTCCTTGAGCTCCTACTGAACCTCCGCCACACGAGCCTCGTGCTTCTGGCTGGTGGCTCGCAGGGCGGAGAGGGTGGTCGCCGCTTCTTTGCCCGTCGACCTCTCAACGGCCGCATAGTCTTTTGCTTTTTGGAGCTCGGCCTTGAGCCTCTCCACCTCCTTCGCCGAAGCTATTTGCACATTAAGACATTCTGAAAAACTGCATGGATAGTGTTCGGTTAAAGGAGTTCGGGCAAAGGTATTCGGATTTTGTTTTGACCTACCTTGTGCCTCGTCTTTGGTTGAGGGCTTCAACTTCATCCTCAGAGAGTTTAAGCTTCCGATTCAGCTCGTCCAGCTCGGCGCCATTTATTGCTACCGCCGATATGATGCCTACAGTACACATACAATGGATATGTTACATGGGTTTTCAACTCCTGGATTATAATCAATCTGATCATATGTTGGACCTTATCAGGAGCTACCCTAACTTGTCGGACACATAAATTGTATCTAGTCCGGTATCGGATACATGATTGACCCCTAGGTAAGTCTTTTCAAACTCTCCTAAGGCTCGGGGGCTGCCATCTATATAATGGAAATAAATAAAAAACTTCGCAAATAAGAGTATCAGGTGACTTACTTGAAAGCCCATTAGGAGGCCTTTCAAGGCCTCCTTTAGTCCGTTGTCAATGGACTGGATGCTCTTTAATACCTCACCCATGAGGGTGTGGTGCTCCTCGGAGACACAGGCACCCGATAGAGCCTCCTCCATGGCCGGCCACCCATTGGTCGGTGGCGCCGGAGGTGATCGGATAACCCGATCACCAACCGGAGTTTGAACCAGAACCTCCAGAGGCGTGGTACGCTCCGGAGATGCCCTTGGAGGGGATTGAGCGGCCGCTCGTCCGGCCTCCTCGGTGTCTAGGTGGGGTACTTCCCCTCGATCTTCGGTGGCCGAGGTGTTAGCCTTGGCCATTATGTCGTCTCCCCCGCCACCGGTGCCCGGCTCCATATGAGCATGTTGGAATGACACCTCGATGGTGTCCTTCGTGGCACCCGAAGTAGCGGAATGTGAGGCATTCCCGCTCTCCACTAGTTCGGCGGGCGGGGTATCCCCATCCGATATTTGATCGCGGGGAGGACGTGCGGCGGCTGCAAAATCCATAAGCACTTGCATGTTAGTAAAATCCAAACTTGTTATAAGAACAAACAAGGGGTCTTTGGATCCTAACCTTCGAGTCGGGGGCTTGACCCTGAGGTTCCTTCGTGGAACCACCTCGAGGTTATCAGACTCAGTATCTGTGTTCGAGCTGTCGTCGGACAGGATCACCTATGCCCGACACATCCTTTTCGGGGCAGGAGGGGGAACCTCCTCTGGGGCATCCGATGGTGCCGCCCTCTTTCTTGCGAGGGGGGAATTGCCTTCCCCCTGGCTTTGTCATCCTCCTCTTCCTCCATCTCCTCCTCCTCCTCCTCTTCCTCCTCATGCTCCTCTTGATCTGAGGAGGCATGGGTTTCCCTGGACATAGTCTCTGACTGGTCCCAGATACGAAGGCTGCTTCAGCCTGGTTTCTTATTCTCCTCCTTCTTCGTTGGGGCCTCATAAGGCTTCTCCACGAGCATTTTCACCAACAGCCCGGACCAACATCCTCGCATTGAGATGCTGGACTGCTAATGTTAATAGCTTTATTCAGCCATTTCTGCGAAAGAGTGATCGAAAGAAAACATTATGGATTCTCCTGGGGAAATATAAAAGCCAATCAAGCAGAAGTGACCCGTACCTTGGTGGTGGGTTTCGAGGCCTGCAAGCCTCTGTCTTCCTCCTCGGATGGCCATCTCTCCTGTGACTTGAAGAGCGCCTTCCATAACTTCTCTCATGTAGTGCGAAAGAGGTGCCGGATTGTGGGCGCATCGTCAAGTTACCGAGCCCACAAGGGAGTGCCTCGGTGCTGGCATGGGAGGATGCGCCTCCGGAGCATCACCTGGACCACGTTGGTTAGCTTGATGTCCTCCTCAACCAGGGCACCGATGCGCTTCTGTAGGTCGCTCACCTCCTTGCTCGACCCCCCAGTTAAGGCCCTGTAGGAGGGATCTGACCTTGTTCTCGTGGTTCTGTGATATAGAACCACTCCTTTTGACACGCCTTGGTGGTGTCTATGAAGGTGCCTGATGGCCACATGATGCGGGTGAGCTTGCTGATGACAGCCCCGCCACAGTCTGCATGCTTCCCGTCGACGCACTTTGGCTTGACGTTGAAGACTTTGAGCTAGAGCCCGAAGTGTGGCTCGACTTGAAGAAACGCCTCACAGACGAGGATAAAAGCCGATATATGCATAAAGGAATTCGGAGGGAGGTGGTGGAAGTCAAGACCGTAGAAGAACATCAACCCCCTAACGAAGGGGTGAAGCGGGAAGCTCAACCCGCTGATGAAGTGGGGGAGGAAGACCACCCTTATGCCTGGCCGGGGGTGGGGATCACTTGGACCACCTCCGGTGTGTGATAAGGAATGTCAGCGGAGAGGTAGCCGACCTTCTTGAGGTTGAGAATGTCCCGGTCGGTGACCGTGGAGATCTCCCACTGGCCGTTGGAGCCTGCCATTGATGAGCTCAGAGGTGGGGGGCGAAAGACCTAGATCTATGCTTTGGAGGCGCAGAGGAATGGAAGGAGTAGAAAGCGAATGGGGAACATGAATAGGCTTTGGAGTTTTCTTCTCCTTTTATGAGGCTTCTTGATTCGGTCTCCCCTTGCTGCGTCGTGAATCCCTCCACTTCCCGAGATGTGTGAACTGTTGTGTGCTTGTGATTAAACATATCCCATATAAAACGGGACACGATCGGTATGTTGATAGATCGTGATGATTAAAACGGCCTCGAACCGCGAATCGAGTTTGTGTAACTGGCCTAGCGGTCATGGTGGGTCGTGACCTTTCGTCAGAGAGGTCGTCAGAGGAATATTATTTACCCCTTGACGTTTGGCCTGCAAAGCCAGGCAATTTGCAGTGTTCGGGCATGCTACTATGCGGAAAGCTACTTATCATCGGAGGCCGAACTATGTTCGGTGGGAAGAACTCACCTCGCAAGCCGAAGACTCTAACCGTGTAAAGCGATTGAAGTTGGGACCCTTGGCGTTGGAGCCAAGTTCGATGGCTACTGAGGGAGTCCTGGATTAAGGGGTCCTCGGAAGGCTGACCTATTTCCATGGGCCGGACTATACGGGCCAATTACCGACCATAGGAATATTGAAGGCCCAGTCTCCAAGATGGAAGCTTCAGGAAGCACGGCTTGTACTCCACGTCTGATGTAGCGAATAGGCATGTTTATCTCCTCGACGTGTAACCGACCATGTGTAAACCCTAGGCATCCTCGGCGTCTATATAAGCCAGAGGGTTTGGGGGTGTAGGAACAACACAACTCATCTAGGGCTAGCTATTCGATCTCGAGGTAGATCAACTATATAACCCCCATATCATCCATAGGAGGGCCTGAACCTGGGTAAATCTGTGTCCCCTTCGTCTCCTGTCACCGTCGATCCCGGTCTCACAGTTCAGGACCCCCTACCCGAGATCCGCCGGTTTTGACACTGACACATGGTGATGAGCATCTACGAGAGGGAGAGTGGATCTACATACCCTTGTAGATCGCTAAGCGGGAAGCATTAAGAAACACGGTTGATGTAGTCGAACGTCTTCGCGATCCAAATCGCCGAGCATCCCGCGATCCCATCATGATCCATCTTGCAATCCAATCACGATCTATCCCGCGATCCCATCACGATCCGTCCCGCGATCAAATCACGAATCATCTCGCGATCTTGCTCAATGTCCGTCCTGATCTAGCACCGAACGGATGGCGCCTCCGCGTTCAGCACACGTACAGCTCGATGACGATCTCCGCCTTCTTGATCCATCAAGAGGGAGCGTAGAGGTAGATGAGTTCTCCAGCAGCACGGAGGCACGACAGCGGCGGAGGTGGAACTATTCTAGCAGGGTTTTGCCTAAGCACCGCTGAAACGATCTAGAGGAGAAACTACGATCTAGAGGAGAGGGTAGTACGTGGTTGATTTCTGTTGTGAAAAGCCCTCAAAACCTCTAGTATATATAGGAGGAGGAAGGGAGGAGGCTTGGCTCCCCAAGGGGCCAGCCCTTGGTTCGGCTGAAGTGGAGAGAGGAGGAGTCCTCCTCCAATCCTAGTAGGATTAGGACTCCTTCTCTCCCACTAGGAATCCTCCTTCCACCTTTGGGTTTCTCCACCCAACCGCATGGGCCTCTTGTGGGACTTCGTCCAGCCCACTAGGGGCTGGTTTAACTCTTCCCACAAACCATGTAGCCCCTTGGGTCAAGACACCCCTCCTGATGGTCCCCTGGTACCCTCCCAGCACTCTTGGTACACTACCGATGAGCCCGAAACTTTTCTGGTGACCAAAACAGAACTTCATTTATATCAATATTTACCTCCGTACCATTCCGGAGCTCCTCATGACATCCGGGATCTCATCCGGGACTCCGAACAATCTTCGTTCACCACCATACATAACTCTATACTACCAAAACGTCACCGAACCTTAAGTGTGCAGACCCTGCGGGTTCGAGAACTGTGTAGACATGACTGAGACACCTCTACCATCAATAACCAATAGCGGGACCTAGATGACCATATTGGTTCCTACATATGCTACAAAGATCTTTGTCGATTGAACCTCCATGTCAAGGATTCAGTTAATCCCATATGTTGTTCCCCTTGTTCTTCGCTATGCTACTTGCCCGAGATTTGATCGTCAGTATCTCTATACCAAGTTCAATCTCGTTACCGGCATGTCTCTTTACTCATTCCGTAATACAAGATCCCATGGCTAACACTTAGTCACATTGCTTGCAAGGCTTATTGTGATGTTGTATTACCGAGTGGGCCCTGAGATACCTCTCCGTCACACGAAGTAACAAATCCCAGTCGTGATCCATGCCAACCCAACAGAGACCCTCGAAGATACCTGTAGCGCACCTTTATAGTCACCCACTTACATTGCGATGTTTTATACACACAAGGTACTCTTCCGGTCTCAGTGAGTTGCATGATCTCATGGTCATAGGAATAGATACTTGACATGCAGAAAACTATAGCAATAAACTGACACGATCATATGCTATGTTTATAGTTTGGGTCTTGTCCATCACATCATTCTCCTAATGATGTGATCCCGTTATCAAATGACATCTCATGTCCATGGCCAGGAAATCTTGACCATCTTTGATTAACGAGCTAGTCTATTAGAGTCATACTAGGGACGTGGTGTTGTCTATGTATCCACACATGTATCTGAGTTTTCGATCAATACAATTCTAGCATGGATAATAAACGATTATCATGAACAAGGAAATATGATAATATCTAATTTATTATTGCCTCTAGGGCATATTTCAAATAGTCTCCCACATACACTAGAGTCAATAATCTAGCTCACATTGCTATGTGATTCGTTATGCATCTCACACCCAATGAGTTCTGAGGTTCGATCATGTTTTGCATGTGAAAGAGGTTTTAATCAATGGGTCTGTGGCATTCAGATCCATGTGTACTTTGCAAATCTCTATGTCATACTGTAGACACTGCTACCACGCTCCATTTGGAGCTATTCCGAATGGCTACTCCACTGTACGTATCCGGATTGCTACTAAGAGTCATCCGGATCGGTGTTAAAGCTTGCATCGACTTAACTCTTAACCAAGAAACATCTCCTTAGTCCTCTAGTTACTAAGGATAATTTTTACCGTTGTCCAGTAATCCACTCCTAGATCACTCTTGTACCCCTTGACAGACTCATGGCAAGGCACACACGGGTGCAGTACACAACATGGCTTACTATATAGACCCTATGGCTAAGGCATAGGGGACAACCTCCGTCCTTTCTCTTTCTTCTACCGTGTTTGAGCTTTGAGTCTTACTCAACTTCACACCATACAAATCAGGCAAGAACTCCTTCTTTGACTGATCCATTTTGAATTCTTTCAAAATCTTGTCAAGGTATGTACTCATTGAAAGTCTCATCAAGCGTCTTGATCTATCTCTATAGATCTCTATGCCCAACAATTAAGCGGCTTTATCCAGGTCTTCCTTTGTAAAACTCTTTTCAAACAATCCTTTATGCTTTCCAGAAATTCTACATTATTTCGGATCAACAATATGTCATCCACATATACTTATCAGAAATTCTATAGTGCGCCCACTCACTTTCTTGTAAATATAAGTTTCTCATAAACCTTGTATAAACCCAGAAAACTTTGATCACCTCATCAAAGCGTATATTCCAACTCCGAGATGCTTGATCCAGTCCATAAAAGGATCATTGGAGCTTGCACACCTTGTAGCATCCTTAGGACTGACAAAACCTTCTGGTTCTATCTCATACAACCTTTCCTCAAGGAAGGAATCGATGTTTTGACATCCATCTACAAGACTTCATAATTGAAAAACACAGCAACTGCTAACATAATTCCAACAGACTTTTGACATCACTACGGGTGAGAAAGTCTCATCGTATTCAAGTCCTTGAACTTGGCGGAAACTTCTTTGTGACAAGTCGAGCTTTATAAATGGTGACATTCACCATCAGCGTCTGTCTTCATTTTCAAAATCCATTTGTACTCAACGGCCTGTCATTCAATGAGCAAGTATACCAAAGTCCATACCTGGTTTTCATGCATGGACCCTTTCTCGAATTTCATGGCTCCTAGCCATTTATTGGAATTCGGGTCCATCATCGCTTCTCCATAGCTCGTAGGCTCATTGTTGTCCAACAACATGACCTCTAAGACATGGTTACCATACCACTCAGGAGCAATACGTGCCCTTGTCGACCTACGAGGTTCGATAGTAACTTGACCCGAAGCTTCATGATCATCATCAAATTCCTCTTCAACTGACGTAGGCTCCATAGAAACATCTTTTTGCACCGCGCTACTCTCTAGTTGAAGCAAAGGTTCAACAACCTTATCAAGTTCTATCTTCCTACCACTCAATTCTTTCGAGAGAAACTCTTTCTCGAGAAAGGACCCGTTTCAGCAATAAACACTTTGTGCTTGGATCTAAGATAGAAGGTTTACCCAACTATTATGTTAGGGTATTCTATGAAGATGCATCTGTCCGCTTTGGGTTCGAGCTCATTAGGTGAAAACCCTTTTCACATAAGCGTTGCAGTCCCAAACATTAAGAGATGACAGCTTAGGTTTTTGTCAAACCAAAATTCATACGGTGTCATCTCAACGGACTTAGATGGTGCCCTATTCCAAAGTGAATGTAGTTGTCTCTAATGCATAACCCCAAAATGATAGTGGCAAATCGATAAGAGACATCCTAGTTCGCACCATATCCAATAGAGCACTAAAATGACGTTCGGACACACCATCACACTATGTTGTTCCAGGTGGCGTGAGTTGTGAAACAGCTTCCACATTGTCTTAAGTTGTATACCAAACTCGTAACTCAGTTATTCTCCTCCACGATCATATCGTAGACATTTTATCTTCTTGTCACGATGATCTCAAACTTAACTCTGAATTTTCTTGAACTTTTCAAACGGCTGAGACTTGTGTTTCATTAAGTAAATATACCCATATCTACTCAAATCATCAGTGAAGGTAAGAAAACAATGATATCCACCGCACATTATGACACTCATTGGACCACATACATCAACATGTATTATTTCCAATAATTCACGTGCCTGCTCCATCATATTCGAAAGCGGGGTCTTGGTCATCTTGCCCAAGAGGCATGGTCTGCATGCCTCAACCAATTCGAAATCGAATGAGTCCAAAGATCCATCAACATGGAGTTTCTTCATGCGCTTTACACCAATATGACATTTAGCGGCAGTGCCACAAGTATGTGGTACTATCATCATTAACTTTGTATCTTTTGGCATCAATGTTATGAACATGTGTCTTAGTACGATCAAGATTCAACAAACCATTCTAATTAGGTGCATGACCATTGAAGGTATTATTCATGTAAACATAATAACCATTATTCTCTAACTTGAATGAATAACCGTATTGCAATAAACACGATCTAATCATGTTCATGCTCAACGCAAACACCAAATAACATTTATTTAGGTTCGTCACTAATCTCGAAGGTAGAGAGTGTGTGATGTTGATCACATCAACCTTGGAAACATTTCCAACATACATCGTCACCTCACCCTTAGCTAGTCTTCGTTTATTCCGTAGCTATTATTTCAAGTTACTAACATTTAGCAACTGAACAAGTATCCAATACCCAGGTGCTACTAGGAGTACTAGAAAGGTACACATCAATAACATGTATATCTAATATACTTGTGTCGATGTTGCCAGCCTTCTTATCTACCAAGTATCAAGGGTTGTTCCGCTTCAATGACCGTTCTCCTCATAATAGAAGCACTTAGTCTCGGGCTTGGGTTCAACATTGGGTTGCTTCACTAGAGCAACAACTGACTTGCCATCCATGAATTTTCCCTCCTAGCCCTTGACCTTCTTGAAACTAGTGGTTTCACTAACCATCAACACTTGATGCTCCTTCTTGATTTCTACCTTCGCGGTGCCAAACATCGCGAATAGCTCAGGGATCATTATTACCATACCTGGCATTTTATAGTTCATCACGAAGCTCTAGTAGCTTAGTGATAGTGACTTGGAGAATTATATCAATCACTATCTATCTTATCTAGAAGATCAACTCCTACTCGATTCAAGTGATTGTAGCACCCAGACAATCTGAGCACATGCTCAATGATTGAGCTATTCTCCTTCATCTTGTAGGCAAAGAATCTTGTTGGAGGACTCATACCTCACAACAAGGGCACGAGCCTGAGATCCCAATTTCAGCTCTTAGAACATATTATATGTTCCTTGATGTTCAAAACATTTTGGAGCCTCAATTCTAGACCGTAATGCATGACGCACTGAACTGTCAAGTAGTCATCGGAACGTGCCTGTCAAATGTTCACAACGTCTACAAAAGACGCTAGAGGGGGTGGCGCACCGAGCGGTGCATCAAGGACATAAGCCTTTTGTGCAGCAATGAGGACAATCCTAAGATCACGGACCCAGTCCGCATTATTTCTACCATCATCTTTCAACTCTATTTCTCTAGGAACATATATATAAATTCAAGGGAGCTATAGTGCGAGCTAGTAATCTACAACACAATTTGCAAAGACATTTTGACTATGTTCATGATAATGAGTTCAGTTAATCATATTACTTAAAAATCCCACTCAAATAGACATCCCTCTGGTCATTCCAGTGTCACATGATCCAAATCCACCAACTGAAGTCCGATCATCACGTGAGTTGAGGTGGTTTCAATGGCGAACATCTTCATGTTGATTATATCTACTATATGACTCATGTTCGACTTGTGTTCCGAGGCCATGTCTGTACATGCTAGGCTCGTCAAGTTTAACCTGAGTGGTCTGCATGTGAAACAATGGCTTGCACCCGTTGTATGTGAACATAGAGTCTATCAGACCCAATCATCACGTGGTGTCTCGACACGACGAACTTTCGCAATGGTGCACACTCGGGGAGAACACAATTTATCTTGAAATTTTAGTGAGGGATCACCTTATAATGCTACCGTTGTCCTAAGCAAAACAAGATGCATAAAAGGATTAACATCACATGCAAATCATAAGTGACATGATATGGCCATGAACTATTGCTTTTGATCTCCATCCTTAAAGCACCAGCATGATCTCCATCTTCACCGGCATGACACCATGATCTCCATCATCTTGATCTCCATCAACGTCTCGCCATCGGGGTTGTCGCGCCCACCATGCTTCTACTACTATTGCTACCGCTTAGCGATAAAGTAAAGCATTACATAGCGCTTAATGATTGACACGCAGGTCATACAATAATTAAAGACAACCCTATGGCTCCTGTCAGTTGTTGTACTCATCGACATTCAAGTCATGATATTCTATACAATACATGATCATCTCGTAAATCACATATATCTCATCATGTAATTGGCCATATCACATCACGACGTACCTTGCAAAAGCAAGTTAGACCTCCTCTAATTGTTGCAAGTTTTACGTGGCTGCTACGGGTATCGAGAAAGAACAATTCTCACTTACGCAAAAACCACAACGGTGATACGTAAATAGCTATTGAACCTTCTCAAGGACCGCCTTTGTCAAATCCGATCCAACTAAAGTAGGAGAAACAGACACCCGCCAGCCATCTTTGTGCAATAAAGTTACATGTCACTCGATGGAACCGGTCTCTCGTAAGTGTACGAGTAAGGATGGTACGGGCCACTTCATTCCATAATGTTGCTGAATCAAAACACGACCAAGGGAGGAAGCAATCTAAGCATCAACGTCCACAAACTCCTTTGTGTTCTACTCGTGATCTCATCTACACATAGACCTAGCTCATGAAGCCACTGATGGGGAACGTTGCATGGGAAACAAAAAAATTCCTACACACACGCAAGATCTATCCATGGTGATAAGCATCTACTAGAGGGAGAGTGGATCTACATACCCTTGTAGATCGCTAAGCGGAAAGCGTTAAGAAACGCGGTTGATGTAGTCGAACGTCTTCGCAATCCAAATCATCAAGCATCCCGTGATCCCATCATGATCCATCTCGCGATCCAATCACGATCCGCCCCGCGATCCCATCACGATCCGTCCCGTGATCAAATCACGAATCGTCTTGCGATCTTGATCATGGTCCTTTCAATCTAGCGCCGAACGGACGGCACCTCCGCGTTCAGCACACGTACAGCTCGATGACGATCTCCGCCTTCTTGATCCATCAAGAGGGAGCGAAGAGGTAGATGATTTCTCCAACAGTGCAATGGCACGGCGGCAGTTGTGGTGGAACTATTCCAGCAGGGCTTCGCCTAAGCACCGCTGAAACGATCTAGAGGAGAAACTACGATCTAGAGGAGAGGGTGGCACGTGGCTGATTTATGTTGTGAAAAACCCTCAAAACCTCAAGTATATATAGGAGGGGGAGGGAGGAGGCTTGGATCCCCAAGGGGCCAGCCCTTGGTTCGGCCAAAGTGGAGAGAGGAGGAGTCCTCCTCCAATCTTAGTAGGATTAGGACTCCTTCTCTCCCACTAGGAATCCTCCTTCCACCTTTGGGTTTATCCACCCAGCCGCATGGGCCTCTTCTAGGACTTCGTCCAGCCCACTAGGGGATGGTTTACCTCTTCCCACAGCCCATGTAGCTCCTTGGGTCGAAACACCCCTCCCGATGGTCCCCCGGTACCCTCCCGGCACTCCCGGTACACTACCAATGAGCTCGAAACTTTTCCGGTGACCAAAATAGGACTTCCTATATATCAATCTTTACCTCCGGACCATTCTGAACCTCCTCATGATGTCCGGGATCTCATCTGGGAATCCAACCAACCTTGGGTCACCACCATACATAACTCTATACTACCAAAACATCACCAAACCTTAAGTGTGCAGACCCTGCGGGTTCGAGAACTATGTAGACATGACCGAGACATCTCTACGGTGAATAACCAATAGCGGGACCTAGATGCCCATATTGGTTCCTACATATTCTACGAAGATCTTTATCGGTTGAACCTCTATGTCAAGGATTCAGTTAATCTCGTATGTTGTTCCCTTTGTTCTTCGGTATGCTACTTCCCCGAGATTCGATCGTCGGTATCTCTATACCTAGTTCAATCTCGTTACCGCCAAGTCTCTTTACTTGTTCTGTAATACAAGATACCATGTCTAACACTTAGCCACATTACTTGCAAGGCTTATTGTGGTGTTGTATTGCCGAGTGGGCCCTGAGATACCTCTTCGTCACACGGAGTAACAAATCCCAGTCTTGATCCATGCCAACCCAACAGACACCCTCGGACATACCTGTAGAGCACCTTTATAGTCACACAGTTACGTTGCGATGTTTGATACACACAAGGTACTCCTCCGGTGTCAGTGAGTTGCATGATCTCATGGTCATAGGAACAGATACTTGACATGTAGAAAACTATGACACGATCATATGCTATGTTTATAGTTTGGGTCTTGTCCATCACATCATTCTCCTAATGATGTGATCCCGTTATCAAATGACATCTCATATCCATGGCCAGGAAACCTTGACCATCTTTGATTAACGAGCTAGTCTATTAGAGGCATACTAGGGACATGGTGTTGTCTATGTATCCACACATGTATCTGAGTTTCCGATCAATACAATTCTAGCATGGATAATAAATGATTATTATTAACAAGGAAATATGATAATAACTAATTTATTATTGCCTCTAGGGCATATTTACAACATTCACTCCCCGACAACGGTGCCAGAAAAGAGTCTTGATGACCCACAAGTATAGGGGATCCATCCTAGTCCTATCGATAAGTAAGAGTGTCGAACCCAACGAGGAGCAGAAGGAAATGACAAACGGTTTTCAGTAAGGTATTCTCTAAAAGCACTGCAATTATTGGTAATAGATAGTTTTATGATAAGGTAATTTGTAATGGGTAACAAGTAAAAAGTGTAGTAAAGGTGCAGCAAGGTAGCCCAATCCTTTTTGTAGCAAAGGAAGGGACTGGACAAACTCTTATATAAAGCAAAGCGCTCCCGAGGACACATGGGAATTTCTGTCAAGCTAGTTTTCATCATGCTCATTTGATTCATGTTCGTTACTTTGATAATTTGATATGTGGGTGGACCGGTGCTTGGGTGTTGCCCTTACTTGGACAAACCTCCCAGTTATGATTAACCCCTCTCGCAAGTATCCGCAACTATGAAAGAAGAATGAAGATAAATCTAGCCATAGCATGAAACATATGGATCCAAATCAGCCCCTTACGAAGCAACACATAAACTAGGGTTTAAGCTTCTGTCGCTCTAGCAACCCATCATCTACTTATTACTTCCCAATGCCTTCCCCTAGTCCCAAATAATGGTGAAGTGTTATGTAGTTGACGTTCACATAACACCACTAGAGGAGAGACAACATACATCTCATGAAAATATCGAACGAATACCATATTCACATGATTACTTATACCAAGACTTATCCTACACCCTTGCTCCTTTCCTCCATTAATGGTGTTGTTCCAATGTTGTCTCTATTCTAGACCGGAAGGAACCAAGGGACAGTTCCGCGTATGCCAAGCGGTAGTACCGCCTACACCAGTAAGTAACAATACCACTCTCGGTAGTGGTAGTACCGCTTACGAGCGGTAGTGTCTATGCCTAGTGCCACGTGCAGTACCACTGGCTTCAGAGTCTTGAATTTTTGTGTCGTACTAAGCGGTTTCTGGCCGATAGTACGACGCGGTAGTACCGCTCCCAAGCGGTAGTACTGTCTATTACTAACGCGCCGCCACCACCCTTCCTTCTGAGCCTGAAGATCTCAACAAGCTCCAGCGGCATTAGGGCAAGGTACTACCACCCTTAAGCGGTAGTACCTCTCCCACAAGCAGTAGTACCGCTTAGGCGGAACTACCTCCGCTCCTACTTCCTCTCTGGACTTGTAGAGCTGTTGCACTGTGACCAAAGTGGTAGTACCGCTTGGGAGAGCGGTAGTACCGGTCCGGTGGCACTACCACCTCGTGGCCTCGTGCCTTTGCCTATGCGGCTGGCTTAGCCACCCAAGCAGTAGCACCGCTCCTCTGAGCAGTAGTACCACTGGTGTGCGGGCTGAGAAGAGATAATAGTTGGATTTGGTTCCCCGCTATATGAAGGGGGTCTTCTTCCCCAAGAAGACCACCTCTTCCATCCCTAAGCTCTATTGTTGCTCCAAGCTCCATTTTCGCCCGATATCTCTCCCTAGCCAACACAATTTGTTGATTCTCTAGGGTTTGGTTGAGAGGGCCCTGATCTACACTTCCACCAAGATAAATTTGATTCCCCCCATTGATCCCTTATGGATCTTGTTACTCTTGGGTGTTTGATCACCCTAGATGGTTGAGGTCACCTCGGAGCCACAATCATTTGTGATGAAGCTTCATGGTGGTGTTGGGAGCCTCTAATTAAGTTGTGGAGATTGCCCCAACCTTGTTTCTACAGGTTCGGTTATCGCCTTCAAGGGAACCACTAGTGGAATCACGACACCTCACATTGTGTGAGGGCGTGAGGATAATACGATGGCCTTAGTGGCATCTTGGGGAGCATTGTGCCTCCACACTGCTCCAGGGGAGACATCCTTCCCCTCAAAGGGAAGGAACTTCGATAACACATCCTCGTCTTCATTGGTTCCACTTGTGGTTACTCCTTACCTTTACTTTGTGATATATTACTTGTATGATCTTCGTGCTTGTTTTTATTGTTGTTGTTGTTAGCATCATATAAGGTTGTTCACCTACTTGCATATCTAGACAACCTATTTGTTGCTAAACCTAATTTGATAAGAAAAGATAAAAATTGGTAGTTGCCTATCCACCCCCTCTAGTCAATCATATTGATCCTTTCATGTATAAAATTTCATCAAAAGAACAAAGCATATCAAACATAATAAAAACCACACCAAGGTCTCTAGACCATTGAAGTATCATTACCATGGCCAGAATGAGTTGTCGGCACGCTGCTGTCGCCGCTCCCTTACTAGAGCCGGCTTGACGTCATCGATGGGGGATCCTTCGTGCATGTGCCCTCTAGATAAAGCCTTCGTCATTCAACCCTTGAATAGATCTGAAGCAATTGACACCAAATCTCGCCATCGTGTACGCATGACGAGAAACCCTATCCTTGTCACCCCAAGAAGATGACAAGATCTACCCCGGAGGCTGGTCGCTTACGTCTAGACGGACAAACTCGAGGAGGATCGGAGCCCGAAAGATAAACTCAAAGAAAAAGTGTTGTCATCTACCTGAGCGTTGCACCTGTGAGGAATAAATATACTAACCTAAACTACTAGCCGGAGTGAAGGCACTAGGATCCCCTGATACGTCTCCAACGTATCTATCATTTTTGATGATGGCATGCTGTTTTGGATGTTTTATATGCATTCATATTCTATTTTATATTATTTTTTGGACTAAACTATTAATCTAGAGCCTAGTGCTAGTTTCTGTTTTTCCTTGTTTTTGAGTTTTGCAGATATGGAATATTAAACGAAGTCCAAACGGAATAAAACCTCCGGAAGGAATTTTTCTAGAAGGAAACAAATCAACCAGGCTTGGAGTGCATGGCAGGGCCCCTGCTAGGGAGCCACAAGCTTGCTAGGCATGCCCCCCTGGCTGCGCCTAGCAGGCTTGTCGTCTCCCGGCATGTCTCCTAACCCTAATCTTTGGCCTATAAATTCCCAAATATTCCCCCAACATCAAAAAGAGCCACACAAATACTTTTCCGCCACCAGAAGCCTCCGTTCCCGAAAGATCCAATCTTAGAGCCTTTTCCGGTAATCTGCCAGAGGGGGTTTCGATCACGGAGGGCATCTACATCAACTCCATTGCCCCTCCGATGATGTGTGAGTAGTCCACCACATACCTATGGGTCCATATATAGTAGCTAGATGGCTTATTCTCTCTCTTTGATCTTCAATACCATGTTCTTCATTATCTTCTTGGAGATCTATCCGATGTAACCCTCTTTTGTGGTGTGTTTGTCAAGATCCAATGAATTGTGAGTTTATGTTCAGATTATCCATGAATCTTATTTGAATCTCCTCTGAATTCTTATTTGCATGATTTCATATCCTTGTAAGTCTCTTCGGGTTATTGGTTTGGTTTGGCCAACTAGATTGGTAATTCTTGCAATGGGAGAAGTGCTTGGTTTTGGGTTCAATCTTGCGGTGTCCTCACCCAGTGACATAGTAGGGGTAGCGAGGCACGTATTGTATTGTTACCATCAAGGTAACAAGATGGGGTTTTCATCATATTGCTTGAGTTTATCCCTCTACATCATGTCATCTTTCTTAATGCGTTACTCTATTCTTCATGAACTTAATACTCTAGATGCACGCAGGAGTCGGTCGATGTGTGGAGTAATAGTAGTAGATGCAGAATCGTTTCGGTCTACTTGATATGGATGTGATTCCTATATGCATGATCATTGCCTTGGATAACTACATGATTATTCACTTTTCTCTCAATTGCTTGACAATAAATTTTTTACCCACCATGATATTTTCCTTCGAGAGAGAAGCCTCTGGTGAAATCTATGGCCCCCGAGCCTACTTTCCATAATATACTTTTATTTATAAACCAAAAATACCAAAAATACTTTTCTGCAATTTATTTACCTTTTACTTTCCGTTCTCGTTTACATCTATCTCTATCGGATCTAATCCTTGCAAATAATCGTGAAGGGATTGACAATCCCTTTATAGCGTTGGGTGCAAGAGTTTGATTGTTTGTGTAGGTGCATCCATTGGTTACTTGCTTGTTCCTCCTACTGGATTGACACCTTGGTTCTCAACAACTGAGGGAAATACTTATCTACTTCGCTACATCACCCTTTCCTCTTCAAGAAAAACAATCGTAAGCTCAAGAGGTAGCAAGAAGGATTCCTGGCGCCGTTGCCGGGGAGGATACACATCAAGCCTACCAAGTACCCATCACAAACTCATCCCTTGAATTTACATTATTTTCCATTTGCCTCTCATTTTCCTCTCCCGCACTTCGAAAACGATTTTCAGAAAATATGAAAAATATTTGCCTTTTTGTTCGCCCTTCTTTCATTTGCTTGTGTGCTTGATTGCTTGCTTTCTTACGATGTTTGAGAATACCAAGTTGTGTGACTTTTCCAATACTACTAATAATGATTTTATTAGTACTCTGATTGCTCCCGCCACTAGAACGGAATCTTATGAAATCAATGCCGCCTTGCTTAATCTTGTTATGAAAGAAAAAAATTCTGGCCTTCCTAGTGAGGATGTCGCATCCCATCTAAATACTTTCATTGAGTTGTGTGATATGCAAAAGAAGAAAGATGTGGATAACAATATTGTGAAATTGAAGCTATTTCTGTTCTCACTACGAGATCGTGCTAAAACTTGGTTTTGATCTTTGCCTAAAAATAGTATTGATTCTTGGAATAAGTGTAAAGATGCTTTTATTTCCCAGTACTTTCTGCCCGCTAAGATCATCTCCCTTAGGAACGATATAATGAATTTTAAGCAACTTGATCATGAGCATGTTGCACAATCTTGGGATAGGATGAAATTAATGATTAAGAATTGCCCCACGCATGGTTTGAGTGATGATTATACAAATTTTCTATGCGGGGTTGAATTTTGCATCTAGGAATCTTTTAGATTCCGCCACGGGTGGCACTTTTATGGAAATCACATTAGGATAAGCTACTAAACTCCTATATAATATCATGAGAAACTACTCTCAATGGCATACGGAAAGATCTCCTACTAGTAAAAAGGTGCATGCTATTGAAGCAATAAATACTTTGAGTGAAAATATGGATGAATTGATGAAATCGTTTGCTAGTAAGAGTGCTTCTATTGATCCCAATGATATTCCTTTGTCTTCTTTGATTGGAAATAATAATAAATTTATGGATGTGAATTTTGTTGGTAGGATCAATTTTGGTAATAATGTGTATAGAGGTAATTTCAACCCTAGGCCGTTTCCTAGTAATTCCTCTAATAATTATGGTAATTCCTACAACAATTCCTATGGAAATTATAATAAGATGCCCTCTAATCTTGAGAATATTGTTAAGGAATTTATTGGTTCACAAAAGGTTTTTAACGCTACTATTGAAGAAAAAGTGCTCAAGATTGATGATTTAGCTAGGAACATTGATAGAATTTCGCTTGAGATTAATTCTTTGAAAGTTAGATCTACTCCACCCAAGCATGATATTAACGAGTCTTTAAAAGCTATGAGAATTTCTATTGATGAAAGTAAGGAAAGAACCACTAGAATACGTGCTAAGCATGAATGGCTTGAAAAAGTGTGTTCTTGTGATAATAATGATGAATATCTCAAAGTGATTGGTGTGACTCATATTGAATCTTTGTTTTCCAATATAAATATTGATAAATATGGGGCTATAGATAAGTCAACTTTAGTTAAAGAGCGTCCCAATGATTCAGAGTTTATAGATCTTAATGCTAAGATTGATAGAAGTGGGATTGAAGAGGTCAAAACTTTAAATAGCAATGAACCCACTCTTTTGGATTTCACGGACTTTAATTATGATAGTTTCTATTTGATTGATTGTACTTCCTTGTTACAATCTATGATGAATTCTCCTCATGCTTATAGTCAAAATAAGGCTTTTACTAAACATATAGTTGATGCTATGATGAAATTGTTTGAAGAAAAACTTGAGTTAGAAGTTTCAATTGCTAGAAAGCTTCATGATGAGTGGGAACCTACTATCAAGATTAAAATCAAATATTATGAGTTCCATGCTTTGTGTGATTTGGGTGCTAGTGTTTCCACGATTCTGAAAACTTTATGTGATGTGCTAGGTTATCATGATCTTGATGATTGCTCTCTAAATTTTCATCTTGCATATTCCACTATTAAGGAACCTATGGGAAGGATTAATGATGTTCTTATTGTTGCAAATAGGAATTATGTGCCTATAGATTTCATCGTTCTTGATATAGATTGCAATCCTACATGTCCTATTATTCTTGGTAGACCTTTCCTTAGAACGATTGGTGCAATTATTGACATGAAAGAAGGAAACATTAGATTACAATTTCCATTAAGGAAAGGCATTGAACACTTTCCTAGAAATAAAATAATATTTCATTATGAATCTATTATGATATCTACTTTTGGATTGCATACCAAAGATGACAATACCTAGATCTATTGCGTTTTGCTTAGCTAGGGGCGTTAAACAATAGCGCTTGTTGGGAGGCAATCAAATTTTTTTTTGTGTTCTGTTTTTGCTTATGTTCTTAGTGTTTACCAAATTATTATTTCTGTAGTAATTGTGTTTTTGTGTTTTAATTAGTGTTTGAGCCAAGTAAAACCTTTAGGGTGATCTATGGTAGTTGTTGATTTGATATTGCTGAAAAACAAAAACTTTGCGCTCAATCCAGAAATTTTCTAAATTGTTAACAGCGTCGAATGAGTCTGAAATTTTTACAAACGATTTATATATAATTTTTTCAGGTTTTACTAATTTTTCAGAATTATTTAACTTACATAAGTATATGAAGTTTTCAGATTTCTACAGATTATTCTGTTTTAGACAGATTCTGTTTTCTTTGAGTTGTTTGCCTGTTTTGATAAATCTATGGGTCGTATCATGGGGTATGAACCATGGAGAAGTTATAATACAGTAGTTATAACACCAATATAAATAAAAATTGAGTTTACAACAGTAAATAAAGTGGTGATTTATTTTCTTATACTAACGGATCTCACGAGTTTTCTGTTAAGTTTTGTGTTGTGAAGTTTTCAAGTTTTGGATAAAGATTTGATGGACTATGGAATAAGGAGTGGAAAAAGCCTAAGCTTGGGGGTGCCCAAGGCACCCCAAGTCATATTCAAGGATGCCAAAGATCCTAAGCTTGGGGATGCCCCGGAAGGCATCCCCTCTTTCGTCTTCAATCCATCGGTAAATTTACTTGAGGCTATATTTTTATTCACCACATGATATGCGTTTTGCTTGGAGCATCTTGTATGATATGAGTCTTTGCTTTTTAGTTTTGCCATAATCATCCTTGATGCACACATTTTTTGAGAAGTACACGCTGAATTGTGAATTTGTTAGAATGTTCTATGTGTTTCACTTATATCTTTTGAGTTAGGCAATTTTGCTCTATGTACTTCACTTATATCTTTTAGAGCACAGTGGTGTTTGCATTTTATAGAAATAATATAACTCTCATACTTCACTTATATTATTTTGGGAGTCTCTAAACAGCATGGTAATCTGTCTAGATTATGAATTTAGTCATAATATGATAGGTATCCAATAGGGATATAATAAAAACTTCCATATTAAGTGCATTGAGTATTTATGAGAAGTTTGATTCCTTTCATAAAGTTTTGAGATATAAAGATGGTAATGTTAAGAGTCATGTTAGGAATTAATTGCGATTTGGTAAAAATACTTGTTTAAAGGTTTGTTATTCCCGTAGCATGCACGTATGGTGAACCGTTATGTAAGAAGTCGGAGCATGGTGCGATGGTTAACTCCTACCAACCTCTCCCCTAGGAGCATGTGTTTAATACTTTGCTTCAATTACTAATAGACTTTTGAAATAAGTATGTGAGTTATTTATGACTAATGTTGAGTCCATGGATTATACGCATTCTCACCCTTCCACCTTTGCTAGCCTCTCTAGTACCGCGCAACTTTTGCCTGTACAACAAACACCTTCCTCAAAACAGCCACCATATACCTTCCTCAAAACAGCCACCATATACCTTTCCTCAAAACAGACACCATACCTACCTATTATGGCATTTCCATAGCCATTGCGAGATATATTGACATGCAACTTCCACCGTTTCCTTTTATGACTTGCACCATCACTTCCGTATTGCATATAGAGTCATATTTTGTCATAGATATCGAGTTGTAATTTTCTTTTGAGTTGTAAGTAAATAAAAGTGTGATGATTATAATTATTAGAGCATGTCCCATGTGAGGAAAGGATGATGGAAGCTATGATTCCCTCACAAGTGGGGATGAGATTCTGGACTTTATGACAAAAAAGAGGCCAGCGAAGCCCAAATAAAAAAATAAAAAGAGGCCTTAGATGCCCACCAATAAAAAATGAGAGAAAAGAGAGAAGGGACATTCCTACTACCCTTTTCCACACTTGTGCTTCAAAGTAGTACCATGATCTTCATGATAGAGAGTCTCCTATTTTGTCACTTTCACATAACTAGTGGAATTTTTCCTTCATGATGCACGTCCACTTAGTTCCTTTTTGAGCTTTCATATACTTATAGCTATAGCGCATCCATTACATGGCAATCCCTACTCACTCACATTGATATCTATTAATGGGCATCTCCGTAGCCCGTTGATACGCCTAGTTGATGTGAGACTATCTTCTACCTTTCCTTGACAACCTCCACCATATTCTATTCCACCTACAGTGCTATATCCATGGCTCACGCTCATGTATTGCATGATAGTTGAAAAAGTTTGAGAACATAAAGGTGTGAAAACAATTCCTTGACTTCTCATCGGGGTTGTGCATGATATAAATACTTTGTGTGAGGAAGATGGAGCATATGATATTGTAAGGATAATTTTCTTTTGCCATTATGTTTTGAAGAGATACAATTGCTTTGCTAGTATGCTTGAAACGTTATTGTTTTTATATAAATATTAAGATTTTGTTTTGAGTCTTACGGATCTGAATATTCATGCCACAATAGAGAATATTACATGGATAAATATGTTAGGTAGCACTCCACATCAAAAATTCTGTTTTTATCATTTACCTACTCGAGGACGAGCAGGAATTAAGCTTGGGGATGCTGATACGTCTCCAGCGTATCTATAATTTTTGACGATGGCATGCTATTATATTGTCTGATTTGGATGTTTTATATGCATTAATATTCTATTTTATATTATTTTTGGGACTAACCTATTAATCTAGAGCCTAGTGCTAGTTTCTATTTTTTCCTTGCTTTTGAGCTTTGCAGATATGGAATATTAAACGGAGTCCAAACGGAATAAAACCTTCAGAAGGAATTTTTTTGGAAGGAAACAAATCAACCAGGCTTGGAGTGCACGGCAGGGCCCCTGCCAGGGAGCCACAAGCCTGCTAGGCGCGGGCCCCCTAGTCGCGCCTAGCAGGCTTGTCGTCTCCCGACAGGTCTCCTAACCCTAATCTTTGGCCTATAAATTTCCAAAGATTCCTCCAACATCAAAAAGAGCCACGCAAATACTTTTCCGCTGCCAGAAGCCTCCGTTCTCGAGAGATCCAATCTTGGAGCCTTTTCTGGTAATCTGCCAGAGGGGATTTCGATCATGGAGGGCATCTACATCAACTTCATTGCCCCTCCGATGATGCATGAGTAGTCCACCACATACCTACGGGTCCATAGCTAGTAGCTAGATGGCTTCTTCCCTCTCTTTGATCTTCAATGCCATGTACTTCATGATCTTCATGGAGATCTATTCGATGTAACCCTCTTTTGTGGTGTGTTTGTCAAGATCCGATGAATTGTGAGTTTATGTTCAGATTATCCATGAATCTTATTTGAATCTCCTCTGAATTCTTATTTGCATGATTTCATATCCTTGTAAGTCTCTTCGAGTTATTGGTTTGGTTTGGCCAACTAGATTGGTAATTCTTGCAATGGGAGAAGTGCTTGGTTTTGGGTTCAATCTTGCGGTGTCCTCACCCAGTGACATAGTAGGGGTAGCGAGGCACGTATTGTATTGTTGCCATCAAGGGTAACAAGATGGGGTTTTCATCATATTGCTTGAGTTTATCCCTCTATATCATGTCATCTTTCTTGATGCGTTACTTTGTTCTTCATGAACTTAATACTCTAGATGCAGGCATGAGTCGGTCGATGTGTGGAGTAATAGTAGTAGATGCAGAATCGTTTGGGTCTACTTGATACGGACGTGATGCCTATATGCAGGATCATTGCCTTGGATAACTACATGATTATTCACTTTTCTCTCAATTGCTTGACAATAATTTTTTTACCCACCATGATATTTTCCTTCGAGAGAGAAGCCTCTGGTGAAATCTATGGCCCCCGAGCCTACTTTCCATAATATACTTTTAGATCTATAAACCAAAATACCAAAAATACTTTGCTGCAATTTATTTACCTTTTACTTTCCGTTCTCGTTTACATCTATCTCTATCGGATCTAATCCTTGCAAATAATCGTGAAGGGATTGACAACCCCTTTATAACGTTGGGTGCAAGAGTTTGATTGTTTGTGTAGGTGCATCCATTGGTGATTTGCTTGTTCCTCCTACTGGATTGATACCTTGGTTCTCAACAACTGAGGGAAATACTTATCTACTTCACTGCATCACCCTTTCCTCTTCAAGGAAAAAACCAACGCAAGCTCAAGAGGTAGCATCCCCCTCCCCACTACCAACGGTCGCGCGGAAGGCAGTGTGGAGGCGGATCCATGGGTTTGTCGACGAAGCCTAGAGGAGAGAGTTTTTCCTAGCCACCAAGTGGAAGGGATCCTTTATCAAAGAGGCCCTAAAACAGAATCTAGTTTTTCCCTATAAGATCTTATTACCTACAATGAAGAGTGCTTGGTATATGTGGTTAAACTATCAAAGAAAGAGAGCAGTTATCGGCTGAAGCAAAAGTTAGCACCTGATCCCTTTTGAAGAACATGGACAAACAGATGGGCAAGAAAATAACAGAATTTTCCTTAAGGCATTAGTGTAGGCACCGCGTTGTGCATGACCTAAAGGGACAAGAGTCTTTCCCGACTCTTATGACATTATAGAAGACAAACAAAATTATCAGGAGATACATACAAAATCACAATCCCTCTTTTTCAACAAACAAATATGTTGCACATTAACAATTTTTTCATCAATCAGATCTAGCCAAAACACACCGTTACTAGGTAGTGGAGGGCATGCTTAGCGGTCGATGTGCATTAATTTCTTGACGGTAATGAGTATCATCATATATATACAAATGACTAAATGCTCACGTATAAAAAAATTGTTGCTCTCGTCTCTCAAAATCCTCTTACCCATACATATTCATACAAATCTAGGGTAACACCAAGTTTCAAACGGGAACATCGACGACGACATGGGCGACCAGCAGAGCTACAAGCCCTTCAGATGTAGCAAAGGCGACGGCCACAAGGCCAAGATGAGGTATAATGTTGGCAGCGGAGCGTCGAGATGCGAAAGAGGTTAGTGAAATAGATCATGATAAGGTAATGATTAAGCATGAGTAACCTAAATGGTTTTATTGCAATTTTGTTTCTCCTCGTGCTCTCCACCTTCCCTACTCTTCGTAGATCTCTTCACATATTCCCATGGATCTTCCCTCTCCCCGCGTATCATAATTTTGTTTCTCCTCGTGCTCTCCGCCTTCCATACTGTCCGTAGATCTCTTCATATCTATTCCCACTGGCTCCTCCCTCTCCCTCCAACCATCATTTGGCCACTCTGAATCGACCTGTAGTTGTCTTGCCGTCGTTAGTGCCTCTGATGAGAAAAACTGTAGGCCCCAAAGAAGCCAGGCTTCTTTGATTCATTTTTATGGGATTAGGATCCTGAAATTTTCCTATGTCAGCCCTTTGGTTCATAGAATTAGAATTCTTAGGATTTATTCCTTAGCATTCATTTGCACTATATTTTAGAGGATTTTTTCATCCACTTAAATCACTCGTAGAATTCCTTTTCTTTTCATAATCCTGGTTTTCATCTATTTTGAGAATCAAAGATGCCCTTTAAATTTTCCTACTACTCTATCCGGTTCGGTGAAATCATTAAGTTTGACCAGAATTATATTTAAAAATATAACATCTACAATATAAAAGTTAATTTAATGTTTTCTTATAATGATAGTGAATTGACATTTTGAATGTTGATATTTTTTCTATAATTTTAGTCAAAGTTGACGAAGTTTGACTTGACCCAAAACCTGTATGCCGAGTTAAATGAAATGGACGGAGTAAAAAGCCTCACTTTTTTTAAAAAATAATGTATTTTGAGAATCTAAGTTGCCCTTTAAATTTTCCTACTAGTATTTCATCAATTTCTTTTTTATTTCGCGTACAATATTTGTCTTCAGTCAAACTTGTGACTAAAATTATACTCCTTTATATTGAGTATTTAAAAATATCAATATCTACAATATAAAAGTTAACTTTATGATGCTTCTAATGACATTGAATTGATTATTGTGAATGTTGATAATTTTTCATAATTTTAGTCAAAGTTGACGAACCTGTATGCTGAGTTAAAAGAAATGGAGGGAGTAAAAAGACCTCGCCTTTGCCTGCTGCCTCGCAGTCGCAGCGTCCTCCCCGCCGTGGTTGTCATGTCGTGCCCACACGCCGCCGCCTGGACCGTCCAACCCAACGCCGCCTCCAGCGCCCAACCCAGCGGCAGCGCCGCCCCCCAACCCAGGCTCAACCCCATCCCGATCCCGTTCGCGGGCCCCTACCAAACCCTCGGCGCTCCGCCGCCGGCGCCGTATCCGGCGCCCTTCTACCACACGTGGCGGCCCCCAGCATTCCCGCCCGTCATGCCACCCGCCACTTTCCGCGGGCCTAGCGTATGCTTGCCTCCGCCATGGCCGCCTGGTGTACCGGGTCCGTACCCAGGCACCCCCTTCCCCCCGTTCGGTAAGCTGTTCACCGCAATGCGAATTGCTGGTCGCTTATCTTTTGGAATTATTATGGTGGATTATCAGAGTAACTAAGAGGGGACGGCGTATATCTTGGACTGACTGCTTCTCTGTAACAGTAATGGTTGTGCCTTGATGCACCGCCCTACAAGAAAGGCGAGCCTCATGTTTGTTTCGGAAGATCTAATAATGATCTTACACGACCTTTGGTGTGTTTTGGTTTGCTTCCACGACCTTGGTGTGTTTGGTAATGCTTATTATTGGTTGTCTTGTTACACTAAAAACACAATGTACACCATTTTAGTTTTTTTTTCTTACACCATTTGAGTTCATGCAGTGGTCAAACTGATTGCATGCTGTGGTTTGTTTTGCTGCTTCAATTAGTGTATTTAAAAAATATATGTGCATCACCCCACATTGGAAAGTTGCAAACTTCCAAGTTAACATTTCTGAAATGTGTGCTACCTCGTTTCCATTTCTATGTTGAAGCCATCTCACCCATTATAGTAAGAAGCTATTGATAGCAACACATTCTGTCAAGCATTCATAGTATGTAGTGCACTGCATTGATTATGGTATGATCTCTGAGAGTGCTGCAAATGATTGCTACAAACCTATTGTGTTTGATTAGGATATCCATATATGTCTGCCTTCAGATTTGCATAAAACTGCCGAGATGTCATGCTAATTATTTGGATTAATAGCAAGCTATTTACATGAATTTTTATTCTTGTTAATGTATTATAATCTGCATTTATGTACTATCTCTCTTAGTTTTCGCAAATAAACCTCCCATTGCATTGTTCTGATCGAAGGGATGCTGAGAGCAATGACCAGCTTTGTTTTACTCATCTGTTTGATCCAAGCACTACAATGCTTTTTCTCAGGCTATCATGACTTGTAGATAACTTATTTTGTTTTTGATTGGTCGCTAAATTGATTTATTGTAAGGATAGATTATGCATCATGTGTTTGGATTACTGAAGACTTACTAACATGGCGAAAGGAAATTATGTTTTTTCTTTTGTTTGCAGTAGATCCGAAGTATTTTACACAGCATCCTGTCCGTCCAGGGCCTCCAGGCTCCCCTCAAAGCCTCATGTATCCTCCTGGTGTTTTCTCGCATCAACGACCAGCGGTAATTCACGAGAGTTTTGACACTGTGGCTGCAGCCAGACCACCTGTCCCACCTGTTGCTCTAGCAGAGGCACCACAATTTAATGTATACATAGGCAAGATTGCGTCAACAGTGGACAAGGATTTTATTCTTTCTCTTCTCCAGGTATTGTTATTTTTGCTTCTTATGAACTTATAGTATACCTCTGTTTGTGAAATGATCTCTTAAGACCATATCAGTAGAATTAAGTTGTTGTTCAAACTGAGCTTCTGGTGAAGCAGATTATAGGATATTTATTATGAATACAAGGTAGTTTATTGGAGTGTTTAGAAGGAAAGGTTGTGAGGCATTAAATCACATCTTCTTTGGGTTGAGGCTGTAGATAATAATGTGTATGTGCCTATTTTTTCCTACAGGTCTGTGGACCTGTAAAAAGTTGGAAGCCAGTCACAAATCCCATAGATGGAACTCCTACTGCATTTGGCTTTTGTGAGTTTGAGTCTGCCGAAAGCAGTCTTCGTGCAAGGCGTTTGCTCAACAAACTGAGTGTTGATGGCCAAGAACTGGTGGTATGCACTGGGCTGCACGTCATTTATGCTTGCAACTTTCGTATCTTGATAAATGTAGACTAAAATGCACTGTTTCCTAGAAAATTGGTACCCTAGTTACAGATGTTATTTTCAAAGTGGATATATATATATATAATACTCCTTCCGTCCCGAATCAGTTGATGTATCTAGACACGTTTTCGTGTTAGATACATCCATATCTAGACAAATCTAAGACAATTAATTTGGGACGGAGGTAATATGACTTTTTAGTACATGACATACCTCATTTTGTTGGATTGTTGACTACGACATTTTGAAAAGTATCTTGCTAGTATTAGTAGACATGCAATAATTGAATAGGGGATAACGGGCCTACAGCCATTGTGGCTTGGGGGATTTGGTGGGAGTGGTGGAGAAGTGGCTTGGTGCACCTCTCTATAGGCAGAAGGTCTGACTGGTAGGCCTGACAGCGCGTGGAGAGAAAATTTCATCATGTGGGTCCTAGTTGTATTTTTGTTAGTTTACATGTCTTGGGGGCGCACCTTTCTAGAGGCCGATGAAGGGCTGACAGGTGGGACATGGGGTAGTGAGTGGAGAGGATTCTGCCATGTGAGACCTAGAGATATTTCTGTCATTTTACGTAGCTTGGGGTTATTGCGCCTTTCTAGAGGCAGAAACAATGACAGAGCTTGCGCGACAATGAGCAGCAAGATGCTTCCGCTATGTGGGGCCTTTTTTTTGGTTATCTTGTGCCGCACTAACTGTAAAACAGATGTGAGGGAGGAATGTATGCATAAGTGGCCCTAATGAAAGAGTAACATTCAGGTAATTCACATAAAAGTGAGGACATAACATGGATTGGCTTTGAAAGTAGCGGCATTGGCGTGAAGTTTTCTTTAAATAATCGAAAGTGAAGGATGGATGAATTCTTGCATTCTCCTCTTAAGCATTGGGAGCCACATATGTATATTTGTGTCTGTTACAAAAGTAGGATTGGATTGGAACTGATGATGATCCCCATTCTTCTATAGTAGTTTTTCTTTTCTTATAAAAATCATAGTGTAGAAAATATAATACTTGAAGTTCCTAATAATATTTGAGAACCATTTTGGTAATTCTGAGTGATTAATTGCAGCGCTTTATCTCTGCAAGAAAGTTAACCTTGTTTAGGTATTCATTTGGCAGCTGGGAGCCTGGGAATAATCCCAGTATTGTAAATTGTTTACTTCCAATGCTTCAAAAGCAACTCTGACCTTGTATGAAGCAAATAACATAGGAGAACGTGCATTTATTTGCAAGTTTTGTATGAACAATGTTTTTTCCATTCTTTGCGAAGCTTATCTGTTATCCCCCCCCCCCCCCCCCCCGCGCGCGCGCGGGTTCTCAATCTAGTGGAATGCTTAATTTTCTTTTGTTTGCAAGTTTGCTTCATCATTTCCTTTTACATTCTTTGTCAAGCTTTCATTTGTAATCTTTTTCCCACTCGGGTTCTCAATGTAGTGAAGTGCTTATTTGTCTTATCTATGTTTGTTTTGTTGAAATTAGCTTAATGTCAGTCAATCCACCAGAGACTACCTTCAGAAACATGGAGAGAGTACTATAGAAGAGAAGGCCAGTGAAGCTGATAAGGATGCTATTCAAAAGATACGCAGTATGATCATGGAGAGAATGAAGAGTAAACCTCCAGGTTCACCAATTCCGCCAGTTCAGGTGTCTGCCAGTGCCAGTATTGTTGATGAGAATGAAGATGGTGATACAAGGAGTAGTGCACTGGAGGAGAGAAAAATCAGGAGACAATGTGAAAAGGAGGAACATTTAGGGGAAAGTAAAGCTGTTGGTTTGCAAGGTCGGAAAGAGAGAGAAGTGACTGCAGCTAGAAAGTCTTCTTTGCAAATTGATCTGGTACAGTGTTTTCTAAAAGTATTGTTGTGTAGATCATATAATACACTCAAAGTTCTGATAATATTCGAGAAACCTTCTTGGTATTTCTGAATACAGTGAGTTGTCCATAAAAGGAAGTTATCCTTGTAAAATTGCTTACCGTTAATGTTATGCGTCAAAATCAACTGTGACCTTGCAGTTTTCATTATGACTTCTATGCACTTCTCCTTTTATGTAGAATTGACACTGTTAGAATAATGTTGCATTTAGTTATGGATGAAGCTAATGGCCTAGGAGAACATGCATTTGAAAAAGAAAGCCTTTTCGTTTCTGTTTTGCCTTTTGCTTCATTTGCAAATTTTCCTGAGCATTTTTTAATTCTTTGTTAAGCTTTCATTTGCAATGGTTTTTCCGCGGGTTCTCAATCTAGTGAAATGTTTATTTTTTTTGTTTATACAGCTTAATGTCAGCGTAGCCACGCATCTTCAGAAACATGGTCAGAGTACTACAAAAGAGAAGGCCAATGAAGCTGATAAGGATCCAATGCAAAAGATACACAGTACGAATGAAGAAAGAATGAAGAGTAAATGTCCAGGTTCACCAATTCCGCCAATTCAGGCGTCTGCCAGTCCTCCTTTATCACTGAGCGGTCATTTAGGGGCCTTAGCTGGTGATCCAGGCTGTTTCCCTCTCGACGATAAAGTTGTTGATGAGAATAGCGATGTTGATTCCAGAATTATCGCACTAGAGGAGAGGGAAATCAGGAGACAATGTGAAAAAGAGGACCATTTAGGGGAAAGGATAGCTGCGGGTTTGCAATGTTGGAAAGATAGAGAAGTGACTGCAGCTGGAAAGTCCTCTCTGCAAATTGATGGGGCATCAACAATGTATGCCCCTATGGAGTGTGAATCTACAGTTGAACATGAGAGCAAAAGTCAGGACAGGGGAAGTGAGTGTTTTTTTTTTCCTCGTTAATTTACAATATCTTTTCCATATTCTAGTTATCTTGAACTTGAACTTGTTTTTGCTTCATTGGACAGTAAATGAGTTTCATATGAGCAACGGTAAAGAGAGGCACATTGTATTTGCACCAGGCCTACTATTGTACGAACAGATCAGCGATGCGGGAGAGAAAGCGGGTGCAAACCAGTTGCTTGATACTGCCCCTAAGGAGAAGGAAGAGCTAAGACAGTTGCTTGCCACTGTCCCCAAGACGAAGGAAGAGATATTTTCCCATGATGTCAACTGGGCAATTTATGACGAGGTGAAACAGCAATATCCACCTTCATTTTCAGTTCAGTACTTCAAAAAAATATGTTTTGTGTACCGTGGAACCGGTCAATTTATTGTCTTTGTGGACCATGCATGTTCAACTCCAGCACATTCATTCATTATGACATCATCAAATAAGTTTATTTTCCTGCAGCATGGATTGCATACGAGAATGAGGCCTTGGATTTCAAGGAAGTTCACAGAAATTATCGGCACGGAGTTGCCAGAAGAGTTTGTGGACTATGTTGTCGGAACCATCGAAGAACATGTGAGTGCACCCAGAATGGTGGATCTTCTTTTATCTTTGTTGGATGATCACGCAGAGAGGTTCGTCCTCTTGATGTGGAGGAAACTGATATTCGAAATCAAGAGAGTCGAAACAGAACTAGAACGAGCGAGGCCATGCCAGGTTTGTTCTTCTCTTTTAAAACTTCATCTGGTAAACGCACGTCGATTGTCTTGTAACGTTTTCCAGTTTTAGGCTCCTGCTGTTGACATGCTTAGAGTACTTACGAGTCGATTGTCCTTTGTGTTGTTCAAATGCGTACATGGTTGAATTACTGATGTTGTGTATGTGCCGCTGCCTGTCACAGTTCGCCGGTGCTCAAGGTGGTGGGTAGATTGGAAGAAGTTTGCTCCTCTGAGCTGCCGCAGTTGCTGATTTGTACATCTTACCGTCGAGCAGTCGATTCGGGCAATGCTGGCGTTCCTGTTTTTGGCTGTCTTCATAATTCGTTTAAGTTTGTTCCGTTGAACTTTTGACACCATCTTGGACTTGCTTAACCCGGTCAATATATGGAGACTTGCCGTGCTGACAGTAGCAGAAAGCATATTGGCTATGGGTGCCAGTTTTTCTTTGAGCGTGTTTTCTTCCATGGGGGAGTTGATTTTTTGTTGTTGCTTTTTTTAGAAAAGGAGGATTACCCTTGCCCTATGTATCTGGACGATGCATACAGCTATTTTATCAGTGATTTACAAAGACCTTACAAAGTACTCCCTCCGTCCCAAAATAAGTGACTCAAAAGTTACTCAACTTTGCACTAAAGTTAGTATAAAATGAGTACAAAGTTTAAGTCACTTATTTTGGGACGGAGGGAGTAGCACGTAAGGTAGTCTAAAGCCACCTATCCACTTGATGAAGGAATGACTATAGTCCGAGCTTAATACCAAACAGACATCGCATCAAAGCTTAATATTTAAAGCCGGAGGCTCTCATCAAGCCAAATACTGGGTTTGGGATATAAATCAGTCTGACGCACTCTTGTGTCGTTGCCATCGTCTTCCACCAATCTATCTTTAGAGCAGAAACTAACGCACCGTTCTTGCCATGCCTCTCTCCATCAACGCCACCATGACGCCAGACAACGTCCTCCTCCTGTGTGAGTCCATCTTAGCGCATCGGATGCCGAGTCCACTGCGCCACGTGGCCGAGATCCGTCGTCATCAATGTGTAGCATGAAGCACTGCTCCACCAAGGAAGTTGTTCACTGGTCTCTCGAGCCTATGTACTCCTCCAAGAATGACGTCCCCAAGGGGGAAACGACACCAGAGCGTCGCCGTCATCCGACCTACCGATCTAAGGTTTTCCCTGGAGGTAGCGGATAGAGGTTTGGAACTTCTCCTCGGTGATGCCTTCAAGAAGGTAACAACACAAAAGAGTGTTGCCATCGTTGGTCTTGGCAACAAGCCGAGAACAGGGTTTTCACCCAGATCCGCTCGACGAACCTCCATCAAGCATCGTGTGCACGGGTCGCCACCGATCTGAGTCATCGCGCAACGAGCAGACCGTACCGACCAGGTCGGATCTGTCCGAAGGCCAGACCACTCATGGTGCTGACCCGTCCATTAGGCCCTCCAAGTCGCCGCTGCCGACGATCCGAGATCAGATGGCCCATCACCGCAGATCCAATCGCCGCCGCCCGCAGCCAAATCGCTGCCCAAAGCAAGGTTGTCCGCTGTGCCTACAGCCATCGCCGCCCGAGGCAGAGCCGGTCGGCGCGCCGCCGTCGGTCAAGGCAGGGACGCCTGCCGCACCGCTAAGGCTAGATCTGTCGCGTCTCCTCACATCGCGGGCTCCGCACCATCCCATGGAGCAGGAGAGAAGGAGGTCCCCACCACTGTCATCGCTCCTCGGGCTAAAGGCCGGTGGCGACAGAGGGAGGGAGGGAAGGAAGGAGAGCCCCTGGCGGCTAGGGTTTCGTCCCCGCCCAAGCTGCCCTAGCGGGGACGATGAGGGGAGGGTGGCATGTCCTTCCTTTTTTCTTTTTTTATGAAACGAAGGCAAAAGCTTTGCCTCGTCCATTAATTAAGAGAGAATATAATTTGTTACAAGCAACCCAATTACACGACATGCAAATTACTCTCGCAATAGTATGGACCCTAGTTTTTTGGCACCGGTGATGATCCAGAGGTTAGCCTCTATCGCGATGGAGGCAAGCAAAATAGTTGGTGGCGCGCTCTTGTGCTTGAAGACTCTTGCATTTCGATCGTTCCAAATAGTCCATGAGACAAGCATAGTGAGGGATGCCTTTGCTTTCCTGAATGGCGTAGCGCTATCGCAATTACTTCCCCACCAAGCCCCAACCGAGTCAAGCAAAGGCCAAACGTTCATGTCAAGCCCGAGAATGTGGTATTTGTCAATGACCAAGGACCATAGCCTTCTAGTGTAGTGTCACTTGTAGAAGAGGTGAGTTCCACATTCTTGCACTCTCTTGCAAAGAGGGCAAAGATCATAGTTTGGCCACCCTTGCTCCGCCAACCTATGGGCGGTCCAGATTCTATCTTGTAGAGCCAACCAAGCGAAGAACTTGACTTTTGGAGGAGCCCAAGCCTTCGAAACCATCCCATCCATGGGTGAGAGAACCATCCTGAGGAATTGTGCCTTGTATGCGGATGTCGCCGAGTAAACCCCACTAGCCGTGTGCTTCCAAAGGATGTCATCCTCGGTTTGCTCATCGAGTTCGACCTCATGCAAGAGCGTCCAAAGGGAGAAAAATCGTGAGACGTGCTCGGCGGAGACGTTGTTGGGTGGTTTGATCTTGAGGATCCACGTGTTGTTGTTTAGGGCCTCACGCACCTTCCAATTCTTTCTCGTGGAAGCTGCGTAGATGAGTGGGGCGATGTCCTTTGGCTTGCGCCCAAGGAGCCAAGGCGAGTCCTGGATGGGGTCCTCGCACCGTTGCCGACAATGATAGTGGTGGAAGCATAGAAGAAATTAAGGTCCTCCTCATCACAAGGGTTTCCCATCCCCACCCACATCTTGGTGGGCTCCTTTCATGCATACATGATACGTCCATTTTGCATCATGATTTTATATTGATATTTATTGCATTATGGGCTGTTATTACACATTTTGGTACAATAGTTATGCCTTTTCTCTCTTATTTTATAAGGTTTACATGAAGAGGGAGAATGCCGGTAGCTGGAATTCTGGACTAGAAAAGGAGCAAATCTGAGATACCCATTCTAGTCCCAAAGGGAAAAAGCTGGAAAAAGGTCAAAAAAAGGAGAAATCCTAGTCCTACTAGGATTGGAGGAGGAGTCCTCCTCTCCTCCCCACTTTGGTCGACCCAAGGGCTGGCTTTTTGGCAACCAAGACTCCTCCTCCTCTCCTCCTATATATACTAGAGGATTTTAGGGTTTTGGGACAGAATTTTCAGCCACGTGCTACCCGTTCCTCTAGTGCATAGTTTCTCCTCTAGATCGGTTTTCTGCAGTGCTTAGGCGAAGCCCTGCCGGAATTGCTCCACCACCATCACCGGAGCAGCGTCACGCTGCCGGTGAACTCTTCTCCCTCTCCACTTCCTCTTGCTGGATCAAGATGATGGAGATCGTCATCAAGATGCACGTGTGCTGAACGCGGAGGTGTCGTCCGTTCGGCGCTAGATCGGAAGGACCGTGAACAAGTTCACGGAATGGATCGTGATGAGTTCACGGGACAGATCGTGATGAGATCGCGGAACGGATCGTGATGAGATCGCGGGACGGATCGTGATGAGTTCGTGGGACGGATCGTGATTGGATCGCGAGATAGATCGTGATGTGATCGTGGGACGCTCGGCGATTTGGATCACGAAGATGTTCGACTACACCAACTGCGTTTCTTAACGCTTCCCGCTTAGCGATCTACAAGGGTACGTAGATCCACTCTCCCTCTCGTAGATGCTCATCACCATGGATAGATCTGCGTGTGCATAGGAAAAATTTTGTTTCCCATGCGACGTTCCCAACAATTGGATCATGGAGCTACAACCGGTTGAAAATGGAATTTCATCAGAAGTTCTATCCTATGCATTTAGTTCATCGTGATCGGAATTATATTTATAATTTTTGGCCTCGTGAATGAGAAAGAGTCGCTCAAGATTGGGGGAGGCTTAAGTCAATGTTATATTCATGCCCCAATCATGAGCTCTCGAGAGAAATTATTATTCAGAATTTTTATGCTCGGCTTTCTCGTAATGATCAATCCATGCTCGATACTTCTTGTGCTGGTTCTTTTATGAAGAAAGATATTGAATTCAAATGGAATTTATTGGAAAGAATTAAACGCAACTCTAAAGATTGGGAACTCGATGAAGGTAAGGAGTCAGGTATAAATCTTAAGTTTGATTGTGTTAAATCCTTCGTGGACACCGATGCTTTTCGTGAATTTAGCACTAAATATGGACTTGACTCTGAGATAGTAGCTTATTTATGTGAATCTTTTCCTACTCATGTTGATCTCCCTAAGGAGAAGTGGTTTAAATATCATCCTCCCATTGAATTGAAAGTAGTGGAACCTATTAAAGTTGAAGAGAAAATTATTAATGTTGATCCTGTTAACCCTACTGCTTACATCGAGAAACCACCTTTCTCTGTTAGGATAAAGGAACATGCTAAAGCTTCAACTGTGGTTCGTAAGAGTTGTATTAGAACACCTACACCCCCTGAACAAATTAAAGTTGAGCCTAGTGTTGCTATGGTTAAAGATCTCTTGGTTGATAATATTGATGGGCATGTTATTCATTTCTATGGTGAAGCTGCTAGAATTTCTAGACCTGATACTAAGCATAAACATATACGAGTTGTTGGCATGCCTGTTGTTTCTATTAAAATAGGAGATCATTGTTATCATGGCTTATGTGATATGGGTGCTAGCGTAAGTGCAATTCCCTATTCCTTATACGAAGAAATCATGCATGATATTGCACCAGTTGAAATAGAGGATATTGATGTTACTATTAAGCTTGCTAATAGAGACACTATTGCACCAATGGGGATTGTTAGAGATGTTAAAGTCTTGTGTGGGAAAGTAAAGTATCCTACTGATTTTCTTGTTCTTGGTTCTCCACAAGATAATTTTTGTCCCATTATATTTGGCAGACCCTTCTTGAATACCATTAATGCTAAGATTGATTGTGAGAAGGAAATAGTTACTGTGAGCTTTGGGGATGTGTCTCATGAGTTTAATTTCTCTAAATTTTGTAGATAACCTCATGACAAGGAATTGCCTAGTAAAGATGAAATTATTGGTCTCGCTTCTATTGTTGTGCCTCCTACTGATCCCTTAGAACAATGTTTGCTAGACAACGAAAATGATATGCATATGAATGAGAGGAATGAAATAGATGAAATTTTCTTTGAGCAGCAACCTATTTTGAAACATAACTTACCTGTTGAAACACTTGGGGATCCTCCTCCACCCAAGGGTGATCCCGTGTTTGAGCTCAAGCAATTACCCGATACGTTGAAATATGCTTATCTTCATGAAAAGAGATATATCCTGTTATTATTAGTGCTAACCTTTCAGATCATGAAGAAAAGAGATTATTGAAAACTCTGAGGAAGCACCATGCTGCTATTGGCTATACTCGTGATGATCGGGCATCAGTCCCACTCTATGTCAGCATAAAATTAATATGGAGCCTGATGCCAAACGAGTTATTGATCACCAATGACGATTGAACCCTAAGATGAAAGAAGTGGTAAGAAAAGAAGTACTAAAGCTTCTGGAGGCAGGTATAATTTATCCTATTGGAGAGAGGTATTACCATTGTACCTAATGATAAAAATGAATTGATCCCGCAAAGAATTGTTACAGGTTATAGAATGGTAATTGATTTTAGGAAATTAAATAAAGCTACTAAGAAAGATCATTACCCTTTACCTTTTATTGATCAAATGCTAGAAAGATTATCCAAACATACTCATTTTTGCTTTCTAGATGGTTACTCTGGTTTCTCTCAAATACCTGTATCAAGCCAGGATCAAGAAAAAACCACTTTCACTTGCCCTTTCGGTACCTTTGCTTATGGACGTATGCCTTTTGGTTTATGCAATGCATCTGCTACCTTTCAAAGATGCATGATGGCTATATTCTCTGACTTTTGTGAAAAGATTCTTGAGATTTTCATGGATGATTTTTCTGTTTATGGAACTTCATTTGATGATTGTTTTAGCAACCTTGATCGAGTTTTGCAGAGATGTGAAGAAACTAACCTTGTCTTGAATTGGGAAAAGTGTCACTTTATGGTTAATGAAGGTATTGTCCTAGGGCACAAGGTCTCCGAAAGAGGTATTGAAGTTGATAAAGCTAAAGTTGATGCTATTGAAAAAATGTCGTGCCCTACGGATATCAAAGGTATAAGAAGTTTCCTTGGTCATGTTGGTTTCTATAGGAGGTTTATCAAAGATTTCTCTAAGATTTCTAGGCCTCTCACAAACCTTCTGTAAAAAGATGTTCCATTTGTTTTTTATGATGATTGCATAGAAGCATTTGAAATTCTTAAGAATGCTTTGATCACCGCACCTGTCGTTCAACCACCCGACTGGAACTTACCTTTTGAAATTATGTGTGATGCTAGTGATTATGCTGTTGGTGCTGTTCTAGGACAAAGAGTCGATAAGAAATTAAATGTTATCCATTATGCTAGTAAAACTCTAGACAGTTCTCAAAGAAACTATGCTACTACTGAAAAGGAATTTCCAGTAGTTGTGTTTGCTTGTGATAAGTTTAGACCTTATATTGTTGATTCCAAAGTAACTGTTCACACCGATCATGTTGCTATTAAGTACCTTATGGAGAAGAAAGATGCTAAACCTAGACTTATTAGGTGGGTCCTTCTGCTACAAGAATTTGATTTGCATATCATTGATAGAAAGGGTGCTGACAACCCTGTAGAAGATAACTTGTCTAGGTTAGAAAATGTTCTTGATGACCCGCTACCTATTGATGATAGCTTTCCTGATGAACAATTAGTTGTCGTGAATACTTCACATAATGCTCCTTTGTATGCTGATTACGCCAATTACATTGTTGCTAAATTTATACCTCCTAGTTTCACATACCAACAAAAGACAAAGTTCTTCTATGATTTAAGGCATTACTTTTGGGATGACCCACATCTTTATAAAGGAGTAGATGGTATTATTAGACGTTGTGTACCCGAGCATGAACAGGAAAGGATCTTACGCAAGTGTCACTCCAAAGCCTACGGAGGACATCACGCTGGAGATAGAACTGCACACAAGGTACTACAATCTGGGTTTTATTGGCCTACTCTCTTCAAGGATGCTCGTAAGTTTGTCTTATCCTATGATGAATGTCAAAGAATTGGTAATATTAGTAGACGTCAGGAAATGCCTATGAATTACTCTCTTGTTATTGAACCATTTGATGTTTGGGGCTTTGATTATATGGGGCCTTTTCCACAATCTAACGGGTATACTCATATTCTAGTTGCTGTTGATTATGTCACTAAGTGGGTAGAAGCTATTCCAACTAGTAGTGTTGATCATAACACTTCTATTAAAATGCTTAAAGAAGTTATTTTCCCTAGATTTGGAGTCCCTAGATATTTGATGACTGATGGTGGTTCACATTTTATTCATGGTGCTTTCCATAAATTACTCACAAAATATGATGTTAACCATAGAGTTGCATCTCTTATCATCCTCAGTATAGTGGTCAAGTAGAATTGAGCAATAGAGAGATTAAATTGATTTTGCAAAAGACTGTTAATAGATCTAGGAAGAATTGGTCTAAGAAACTTGACGATGCATTGTGGGCTTATAGAACTGCTTACAAAAATCCTATGGGTATGTCTCCGTATGATATGGTTTATGGTAAAGCATGTCACTTACCTCTAGAGCTAGAACATAAGGCTTATTGGGCAATCAAAGAGCTCAATTATGATTTCAAACTTGCCGGTGAAAAGAGGTTATTTGACATTAGCTCACTTGATGAATGGAGAACCCAAGCCTACGAGAATGCTAAGTTGTTTAAAGAAAAGGTTAAGAGATGGCATGATAGAAGGATACAAAAGTGTGAATTCAATGTAGGTGATCATGTCTTGCTATACAATTCTCGTTTAAGATTTTTTGCAAGAAAACTTCTCTCCAAATGGGAAGGTCCTTACGTCATCGAAGAGGTATACCGTTCTGGTGCCATCAAGATTAACAACGTCGAAGGTACAAACCCGAAGGTGGTGAACTGTCAAAGAATCAAACATTATATCTCAGGTACTCCCATAAATGTTGAAACCAATATCATCAATACCATAACTCCGGAGGAGTACATTAGGGAGACTTATCAGAACATTTCAGACTCCGAAAAGGAATAGGTACGTGGTATGGTAAGTAAAAAGACTCCAAAACTTTTTCTATGGGAATTTTCATCTGTTTTGGAATATTTAAAAAATTAGGAAAATTTAAAGTAGTCCGTATAGTGCACAAGGAGGCAACAAGCCCTCTTGGCGCGGCCACCCCCTGGTCGCGCCGTTAGGGCTTGTGGCCACCTCGTGCACCACCTGGACTCCATTTTCTTGTGGCATACTCCTTCAATCGGTAAAAATCATTATATAATCTTCTGACGGTTTTGACTCTCGTATCACGACAATACCTCCCGTTTTCTCTTTTGAGCTGTTTCTGTAGCAGATTTAGGTCAACATGGTGTCCCCAAGTGTTTCGAAGACAAGTTCTCCGAGAAGGCCATCAACCCCTACCTTACAGAGGTGCTGCAACACCCTCAAACCATTGAGGTGCGTGAGGGGGTGCTGCACATCCACGATGTGGAGGGGCCAAAGAAAACCGGAAGCATGGAGACAAGGCTCGGGGCAATGGAGCAGTAGGTCTTCAAGTGCCAAGGGATGGTGGAACGGGGACTCGATGCTAATCAGATGATGATCACGGAGTTTACCCATAAACATAAGTTGGACGCCAATGACGTTGGGGATCACATCTTCAAGCTTTACGAGAGAATCGAGCACCTCCAAGCCCAGATCTACGACCTGCAAAACCAAAACTGTGAGTATGAATACAGATTTAAAAGAATGAGTTTGGCTGCAGATTTGAGGATTCCGAAGACTCGTTCATCCTTTTATGATGGTGAGCCTATGCCTTGGAAGATGGAGGACAAGCTTCCAACCTCATCAACAACTCCCACATCATCACCTCCGAAGCCACACAACTAAACACATGGGTATGGGCACTCCCCTTGGCTTGTGTCAAGCTTGGGGGAGGTGCCCTGGTATCATATCACCACCACATATTTAATTTTAATTTTAATTTTTATTTTTATCATCTTTTCTTAGTTCAATCCTTTTGGTTATATCTTGATCTAGTAGAATAAAGTTTTCGTGTGATATAGCTTTGAGTCTTTGCTTTATGATTCCCCCCATGCAAGCAAGTCCATGAGTTATATAATGAAAGTGCTTTTGAGTTGAGGGCCTTGCTTGGTATGATTTTAATCTTGAGAAAGATGAAGTAGAAAGAAGTGTAGAATAAAAGCAAAGAGTACATATGAAAATCTTATGGGGAGTGATGACTTCACGTATAAAAAGTATGTCGATTGAAACCTGTTGTGGGTTGACAAACATAGCTGTTGGTCATTGGGGAAATTAAAAGGAAGTGATAAAGAAAGAGAGGTTCACATATAAATATATTATCTTCGACATATTTTATGATTGTGAGCACTCATTAAAATATTATATGCTAAGAAGTTGATGTTGGACAAGAAAGACAACATAATGGTTTATGTTTGCTTATTTCCGAATAGAAGTTATATTGTTATAGATTCCTCAACATGTGTTGCTTGCTTCCACCTCATATCATCCAAAACTTCCGCACTAAGTAGAGATACTACTTGTGCATCCAAAAACCCTTAACCCAATTTTGCCATGAGAGTCCATCATACCTACCTAAGGATAGAATAAGATCCTCCAACTAAGTTGTCATCGGTGCAAGCAATAAAAATGCTCTCTAAATATGTGTGATCTATTAGTGTGAGGAAAATAAACTTTATACGAACTTGTGATAGAGAAGACATAAAAGCGACAGACTGCATAATAAAGTTCTCTATCACAAGGGGCAATATAAAGTGACGTTATTTTGCATTAAGAGATTGTGCATCCAATTATAAAGCGCATGACAACCTCTGCTTCCTTCTGCAAAGGGCCTATCTGTTACTTTTATTTTCTAGTACTTACCTTTATGCAAGAGTCATGGTGATCTCAATCACCTTCATTTTGCCTTTATCTTCTGGCAAGTGCCACATGTTGGGGAATGATCTAGGCACATATATCCACTCGTAAGTGGGTGAGCATGAGTTATTACTGTTGATGTTACCCTTGAGGTGAATAGTTGGGAGGCAACACTATAAGCCCCTATCTTTCTCTGTGTCTGATTGAAACTTTGAATTCATAGGTACCTCGTGAGTGTTAGCAATTGTGAAAGACTAAAATATGATTGAGTATGTGGGTTTGCTTTGCAAGCTCTTATATTGACTCTTTCCTATGTTATGATAAATTGGAATTGCTTCAATGACTGAGATCATAGTTTGTAAGTCCTCAATAGAGCTCTTGATTCGTACTTTGCCATTGTGAATGAATTGTTACTTTAGCATAAGAAATTATATGTCAAAATATATTGCTATTCTAAAGATGATCATGATGCCTTCATGTCCGTATTTTATTTTATCGACACCTCTATCTCTAAACATGTGGCATATTTATTGATTTCGGCTTCCGCTTGAGGACAAGCAAGGTCTAAGCTTGGGGGAGTTGATACGTTCATTTTGCATCATAATTTTATATTGATATTTATTGCATTATGGGTTGTTATTACACATTTTGGTACAATACTTATGCCTTTTCTCTCTTATTTTATAAGGTTTACATGAAGAGGGAGAATGTCGGCAGTTGGAATTCTGGACTGGAAAAGGAGCAAATCTGATATACCTATTCTGCGCAATCCCAAAAGTCCTGAAAATCTATGGAGAATTATTTTGGAATATATAAAAAATACTGGCCTAAAGAAATACATCAGGAGGCCCACCAGGTAGCCACAAGCCTGCTGGCCCTGGCCACCCCCCTGGCCGCGGCTAGCGAGCTTGTGGCCCACCTGGCAGCCCTCTGGTGCCCATCTTCTGCTATATGGAGGGTTTCGTCGAGGAAAAAAAATCAGAAGAGACCTTTCGGGACGAAACGTCGTCGTCTCGAGGCAAAACTTGGACAGAACCAATCTAGAGCTCTGGCAAGGCGATCCTGCTAGTGAAACTTCCCTCCGGGAGGGGGAAATCGAAGCCATCGTCATCACCAACGATCCTCTCATCGAGAGGGGGTCAATCTCCATCAACATCTTCACCAGCACCATCTCCTCTCCAAACCCTAGTTCATCTCTTGTATCCGATCTTTGTCTCAAAACCTCACATTGCTACCTCTGGGTTGCTAGTAGTGTTGATTACTCCTTGTAGTTGATGCTAGTTGGTTTACTTGGTGGAAGATTATATGTTCAGATCCTTGATCATCACTTATACTCCTCTGATTATGAACATGAATATGTTTTGTGAGTATTTACGTTTGTTCCTGAGGACATGGGATAAGTCTTGTTATAAGTAATCATGTGAATTTGGTATTCATTTGATATTTTGATAAGATGTATGTTGTCTCTCCTCTAGTGGTGTTATGTGAACGTCGACTACATAACACTTCACCATTGTTTGGGCCGAGAGGAAGGCATTGGGAAGTAATAAGTAGATGATGGGTTGCTAGAGTGACAGAAGTTTAAACCCTAGTTTATGCATTGCTTCGTAAGGGGCTGATTTGGATCCACACGTTTCATGCTATGGTTAGATTTATCTTAATTCTTATTTCGTAGTTGCGGATGCTTGCGGGAGGGGTTAATCATAAGTGGGAGGCTTGTCCAAGTAAGGGCAGCACCCAAGCACCGGTCCACCCACATATTAAATTATCAAAGTAGCGAACACGAATCAAAGGAGCATGATGAAAGCTAGCTTGACATAAATTCCCATGTGTCCTCGGGAGCGCTTTGCTTTATATAAGAGTTTGTCCATGCTTGTCCTTTGCTATAAAAAGGATTGGGCCACCTTGCTGCACCTTTGTTACAGTTATTACTTGCCACCCGTTACGAATTATCTTATCACAAAACTATTTGTTATCGATAATTTTAGTGCTTGGAGAGAATACCTTACCGAGAACCGCTTGTCATTTCCTTTTGCTCCTCGTTGGGTTTGACACTCTTACTTATCGAAAGGACTACGATAGATCCCCTATACTTGTGGGTCATCAATACCACGGCTAACACAACCGAAGAGGTGCGTAAACTTGCCGGTGTTGAGCACCCCAAGTCCCCCATACTCGCGTGGCCGGCAGACAATCTCCCAATTCACCTTGCATTTTGCCCCCGTTGTCTTGTCCGAACCGGACCATAAGAAGGCTCTCTCAAGCTTGTTTACATGGATAAGGATGGTTGGCGGGATGAACAACGACGTGGCGGGGTAGACCAGTTGGGAGGTGATCGCGTACTTGACGAGAGTTGTTTGTCCGATGGTTGTGATGTTTTGCCTCTTGTAGGTTGTTAGCTTGCCCGCAACCTTGTCGACTAGAAACTAGAAGTCCAGCAACTTTAGTTTCCAAATGGACAGAGGAAGCCCCAAATAGCGCAAGGGGAAGGACACCCTTGCCGCCGACAAACTTTGCGTTAAGCAACCCAAATCAATATGGTTGCAACGGATGGGCACGAACGAGCTCTTGTGGAAGTTGGTGCAAAGACCCATAACCTTCCCGAAGCCTCGCAGAATGTTTGCAAAGTTGTCCACATCTCTTTTTATTGGAGTCAAGAAGACGGCCACATCGTCCGCGTAGAGAGATGTCCTCATCATGGGGCCCCTTCCCCTGGGTTTATGGAGGAGACCTTTTCTCGTAGCCACGTCAATAATTCTTTGTAGTGGGTAAATTGCGATTATGAAGAGAAGCAGGGATATGGGGTCCCCTTGTTGTAGGCCCTGACCATGCTTGATTGGGCTGCCGACAATACCGTTGAGGATGATCCTCGGGGAGGAGGAGCTAAGTAGTGCCATGATCCAGTCCCTAAATTTACTAGGGAATCCTCGTCGTTGGAGCAGCTCGAGTAAGTACTCCCACTTGACGGTGTCGAAAGCCTTGCGGATATCAAGCTTGAAGAGGAGGGAAGGGGTCTTGGGCGTTGGATACGAGTTAAGCAATGTGGGGGCTAAGCCTTCATGAGAGCACCTTCGTAATAATTTTTGCGACCGCATGAATGAGACTAATGGACATGTAATCGATGATCCTCTCTGCCCCTTCCTTTTTGGACAAAAGCATCACGTTTGCAAAATTAAGCCACTCAAGGTTGTTAGTGTGAAGGGCATCGAAATTACTAATGACCCCATGAGATCGGGCTTAACAATACCTCAACACTTCTTAAAAAAAAGGTCAGTGGATCCTCAATAAATGAGAAAACCCCACGGAACAACTCGGATCGCTAGGCTGCACAATCGCACGTCTAGCCATTAAGCCAAGGCTCTCTCAGCCTAAAAGCACAACCGTGGTCACGTGAGATTGGTGCCCAGGGTCCATGTTTGGTTGGACAACTCCATGATGGCGACACCGATCCGGAGCGTGTCAAGACTAGTCTATGTCACGTTACGAATGCACGCCATTTCTAGGAACGTTTTAGGTTGCTTTGCTTGCCTGACAGGCTTCGGATTCCCTGATAGCAGCCACTGTACACTGCGACAGGAAACACCTCCCCTTCTTTCTTTCTTCCTTCCTTCCTTCCTTTTCTTTCCCCGTGAAGATACGATGCTCCGGTCGACACGTTAGCGTTTACACGTTCCTTGCTGTCGCGTCCAACCAAGACAAACTTTTGCCAAGTTGCGACGAACAAGTAACGAACGCCAACGGCCTTGCCCTGGGCCTGGCTTGGCTTTGCAAGCAAGAAGAAGCAACGCGAACGGGGGCCATGGCCATGATTCGTTTCATTTGGTTCCTTGCTCTCTCACTCAAGCTTCTCTGGAAGGGAAGGGAACACGGTTCGGTGATTCTATGAACCTTCCCGGCGGGCTGCTGCTACTTGGGCGGGACAAATGCTTGCTTGCTTCTCGCGCTCCTCAAGACCTGTACTCAGCTCAAATCAATCAATCACCTGCCCCGTGTGAGCCAATCCTTTTGCAAGTTGCAAGGCTGATGATAATGGCATAGCAATATCACACTAGGGAGTTTATTCATGTGCGCAACCACTCCATCATCAACATCAGCTTCCATCCAGTGATCCCGTCATCAAATCAAACCAGCTCACGTCAAAGTTGGGTAGGGGCGTCCCTCCAGGTTCTGATAATAAGGTACGTGCATTTAGGATTTCTCGTCCCCAAAGTACGGAATACCATATCTGTATATGCATAACCAAACAACTAGCTGTACTAGTAGTACTGTGTTGTTTTCCACGTTTTCGAGAAGCAACGCCAATTGGTAAAGGAAATACTACGTATCTTCCTTCCCTTGCAATACCCCTCTCCCAACTGCCCATGTTCATGCCGCGTTTTCCTCTTCTTATACTCTATATACAGTACATGCCTTAGCCGTTAATCATCGCGGGTCGGTGTCGGGTCAGTCTCACATTTATGTTTTGTTTCTCTACGCGCAGGAAGAAGCAAGACACGCACGCGCTTCCGGACGCACCCCAAAATCCAAACCAAAAACAAGTACTGTAAATCTAAATCTAATTGGTGTTCACACTAGCCCGGTCAAACCCCCGACAAAGTTCATTTTCAGAAACAAAAAACAGCCTGGAAAATACCCCTAAAACCATCTCATCCGGATGAAAAAATAAAGCAGATCAGATCAGAGCAAGCCAAGAATCGAGACCTGTGTATAAAAGGAGGACTCGGCGATGCGTAAGTGGAAGAAGAAGCTGGGCCACACCTTCTCCCGCTTCGTCTCCTCCAAACCCCCATTCAATCTCGCAAGGCCCAAGCCCGCCCCCGCGCCGCCGCCGCCGCCACCGCCCCCGCATTCCTCCCACCCGATCCCGATCCCGCGCCCACCCCCGCCGCAGCCCGCCATGCCGACGCACCCGCACGGCCACGTCTTCCCGCAGGCGGCGTCCACGGTGCTGCCCGACCCGGCCCGCTTCTTCGCGCCGGGCCTGCTCTCCGGGCCGCTCCCCACCAACTGCTTCTTCCAGAACTTCACGCTCAAGAACGGCGACCAGCCCGAGTATATCCACCCCTACTCCGTCCGCTCCGCCGCGGCCGGGCTCACCGTCTGCTACCCGGCGCGCAGCCACTCCCCGGCCTTCGACATCCAGACCTTCGCTGCCGACCTCACCGTCTCCTCCCCGTCCGACGCCGCGGCGGCCGGACAGCCCCACCGCGTCGTCGCCTTCGACGACCTCTCCGTCACCCTCGACTTCTCCCCGTCGCTCCGCGCCTTCCTCGTCCGCGGCTGCCCCTTCGTCACCGTCGCCACCGCCGAGGCCGCGGGGCCCGTCGACGTCTCCGTCGCCTCCGTCCACGCCTTCCTCGAGGCCGCGCCCTGCGACGACGCGCGCACCAAGTGGCGCCTCCGGATGAACAGCGGCCAGACCTTCCTCCTCTACGCCTCCGCGCCGATCAGCCTGGCGCAGGCCAGCGTCACGCAACTGGCGGCCCCGGGGTTCTCCGGCGTCATCCGGATCGCCTACCTGCCTGACGCGGCCCTGGAGGCGGTCCTCGACCAGTACAGCCGGTGCTACCCGACGGCCGGGGAGGCCGCGCTCAACCGCCCCTTCTGCGTTGACTACACTTGGCGCAAGCAGGGGTGGGGGGATCTGCTCATGCTCGCCAACCCGCTCCACCTCCGGCTTCTCTCCGAGGACTCCTCCGTTCGGGTGCTCGACGACTTCAAGTACCGGAGCATCGACGGCGACCTGGTCGGCGTCGTCGGCGACTCCTGGGTCCTAAAGACCGACCCATTGTCCCCAACGTGGCATTCCACCCGGGGCGTCAACGATGACGGGGTTGACGAGGTCGTGGCCGCGCTGCGCAAGGATGTTGACAGCCTTGCTTCCAGCCCCATCACCACCACATCCTCCTACTTCTACGGGAAGGCCATTGCCAGGGCGGCGAGGCTGGCGTTGATCGCCGAGGAGGTCGGGTGCCCCGAGGTCATCCCCACAGTGCATCGGTTCTTGAAGGCCACCATCACGCCGTGGTTGGACGGCAGCTTCCAGGGGAATGGCTTCCTGTATGATCCCAAATGGGGCGGCCTTGTCACCCAGCAGGGGCTGAAGGACTCAGGCGCAGACTTTGGCTTCGGGATCTACAACGATCACCACTACCATTTGGGCTACTTCCTCTATGCCATTGCTGTGCTTGCCAAGATCGACCCATCCTGGGGAAGGAAGTTCATGTCTCAGGCCTACTCCATGGTTGCCGATTTCATGACATTGTCCCGCAAGTGCGGGGCGAGCTACACCAGGCTGAGGACTTTCGATCTCTGGAAGCTGCATTCCTGGGCCGGAGGACTGACGGAGTTCGGCGATGGGCGCAACCAGGAGAGCACGAGCGAGGCTGTTAACGCTTACTACTCTGCTGCGCTCCTTGGACTGAGCTATGGGGACACACACCTCGTCTCTGTCGGCGCGACGCTTACCGCGTTTGAGATGCTGGCGGCGCAGACATGGTGGCATGTCCGGGAAGGGGAAGGGATTTACGAGGATGACTTCAGCAGCAACAACCGCGTCGTGGGCGTCCTGTGGGCGAACAAGAGGGACAGTGGGCTCTGGTTCGCGCCACCTGAGTGGAAGGAATGCAGGCTGGGGATCCAGCTCCTGCCGCTCCTGCCGATCAGCGAGGCCCTCTTCCCGGATGTCGGGTTCGTCAAGGACCTGGTGAGCTGGACCACGCTGGCCTTGGCAAGGGACGGCGTCGGAGAAGGGTGGAAGGGCTTCGTGTATGCGCTGGAGGGGGTCTATGACAAGGAGTCGGCATTGGCCAAGACCAGGGCACTGGCATCACACGACGACGGTAACACGCTGACGAACCTTCTGTGGTGGCTCCATAGCCGTGGCAATGTCGACAACACGGTTGTCGGATCCGGCAGGTGCTGCTGGTATCGCCAGTACGGCCATTGATGGCACTGAGTACGAGTTGCTGGGGAGGTGGAATGCTCTTCAGGTATGTCATGTGTACCTGCAAGTGAAAATGCCCGGGTTTCAGATTGCGAGTGTTGCTGGTTCGGTGTAAGATACAGAGTGGTTGTTCATTGTACTTTAAAAATCAGAACAGCACAGATTCACGATGTTATACTGTTCTTCTTATATTTGAATAAATCAAGTTGGTGTCACAGTCAATTCATCAGGAGGTTGCATTGTGTTCAAAAGTTTCAGTTTACTGCTGTGTGCAATCTGTGTTTACTCTGTTGATACCCGGCGTTGCCGCGGGTATAATAATAAACTGATTCCACATCGGACAACTGGGATATCACCTACTCCTATAATTGTTCAACAGCACACCATACGTTGTTGTTTTGTTGATCACGCGATGCAATTAATAAACAAAACAAGCCACTGCTGATATGTTCTGACTCTAGCTGAATACTCTTCCAAAATAAAAGTGAAATAGGAAGGCCTCCGGCTGCGTAAGGCGTGTAGCTTAAAATCCACAATTCGATAGGAGTTAGTACAACAATTGTTGGTTACAGAAGATAAAAAATCACGAGTTCGAATGAGTTAATTGGATAAACGCCACTTAAGCTCCGTTGATCGGCAAAACCCCATGCCTTTTGTGGTACATTTTACTACCCGTGGATGTAGATTGTATAAATAAAATCTAGCTGATATCTTCGGAGGGCGGGTACCATTCTAGAACGTGAGAAATCATTTAGATGCCATTATTCCATGGCAAAATGCTGATATCTTCACCCTCTACCTTCCTTCTTACCCCATCTTTTACATTCTCAGACATCTTTCATTGCTGCTGCCACCATGTCCTGATCACGCGCAAAGTTCCAAATTATGAGAGATGATAAATTTCATCAAACAAATTCCGAAATTCGAACCTCATAATTCATTTTCAAAATCCAGAGTTCCTCTATTTACAATTTTAGACGCTCAGAAGTTTGAACCCAAAGCATCAACCTACGGATCATATAGATTGGAAGTCTGTAGTGTAATTTTTTTGACTTGCCTACTCGAATTTTGAAATGTATACTGACTTTGTATGCAGATTCATCGTGCAGACAATCTTTGCCAGACATTACTCGTTGCAACTTTTGATCGCCTGTGTTATTGCTTCTACCCTGTTCCTGTTGTGCTTTTCTTTCCATTTGAGCGGTCGCTGTTCTCTTGGTTGTCTGATATTCTGGTCATTCAAATGTCGTGGAGAGATGTATCTTGACTATGGTACATAGGGCCTGGAAAAGGGCCTTCTGGAGTTCTGATGGTCAATTTTGTGGGCAGGCTGAGACATTGGATCTTCTGTCGTCCACGACCTGTCACCTGCCAAAATTGACCTGGAGTTTCTTTTGCTGTTCTTTTAACTTCAACGATGTCCCTGTTGGGGAACGTTGCATGGAAAAAAAAATTCCTACGCACACGCAAGATCTATCCATGGTGATGAGCATCTACGAGAGAGAGAGAGAGTGGATCTACATACCCTTGTAGACGCTAAGCGGGAAGCGTTAAGAAACGCGGTTGATGTAGTCGAACGTCTTCGCGATCCAAATCGTCGAGTGTCCCGCGATCCCATCACGATCCATCTCGCGATCCAATCACGATCCGTCCCGCAATCCCATCATGATCCGTCTCGTGATCCAATCACGAATCGTCTCGCGATCTTGATCACGGTCCTTCCGATCTAGCGTCGAACGAACGACACATTCGCGTTTAGCACACGTACAGCTCGATGACGATCTCCACCTTTCTTGATCCAACAAGAGGGAGCGGAGAGGTAGATCAGTTCTCCGACAACACAACGGCATGGTGGCACTGGTGGTGAACTAATTCTGCAAGACTTCGCCTAAGCACCGCGGAACTAATCTAGAGGAGAAACAGATCTAGAGGAAGAAGAAGGCATCACATGGCAATTAGAGTTAGCTCTCCCCTCTAGATCCTCTAGTATATATATAGGAGGGAGGAAGGGGAGGAGGCAGCCTCAAACCCTCAAGGTTTGGCCGAAATTGGAGGTGGAGGAGTCCTACTCCAATCCTACTAGGAGTAGGATTCCTCCTCTCCACTTGGAAACACTTTCCACCTCTTCCACCTTTGGGTTTCTCCACCCCAGCCGCATGGGCCTTTAGTGGGGGCTTCGGCCAGCCCACCAGGGGCTGGTTTCCCTCCTCCCACAGCCCATGTGGCCCCTTGGGTCGAGACACTGTTGGAAATATGCCCTAGAGGCAATAATAAATTAGTTATTATCATATTTTCTTGTTCATGATAATCGTTTATTACTCATGCTATAATTGTATTGATCAGAGACTTAGATGCATGTGTGGATACATAAACAAAACCATGTCCCTAGTATGCCTCTAATAGACTAGCTCGTTGATCAAAGATGGTTAAGGTTTCCTAGCCATTGACATGAGATGTCATTTGATAACGGGATCACATCATTAGGAGAATGATGGGATGGACAAGACCCAAACTACAAACGTAGCATATGATCGTGTCAGTTTAATGCTACTATTTTCTGCATGTCAAGTATCTGTTCCTATGACCATGAGATCATGCAACTCACTGACACCAGAGGAGTGCCTTGTATGTATCAAACGTTGCAACGTAACTGGGTGACTATAAAGGTACTCTACAGGTATCTCCGAGGGTGTCTGTTGGGCTGGCATGGATCAAGACTGGGATTTGTTACTCCGTGTGAAGGAGAGGTATCTTAGGGACCACTCGATAATACAACATCACAACAAGCCTTGCAAGCAATGTGACTAAGTGTTAGTCACGGGATCTTGTATTACGGAACGAGTAAAGAGAATTGCCGGTAACGAGGTTGAACTAGGTATGAAGATGCCGACGATCGAATCTCGGGCAAGTAAACATACCGAAGAACAAAGGGAACATCATACGGGTTTAACCGAATCCTTGACATAGAGGTTCGACCGATAAAGATCTTCGTAGAATATGTAGGAACCAATATGGGCATTCAGGTTCCGCTATTGGTTATTGACCGTAGAGGTGTCTCGGTCATGTCTACATAGTTCTCGAACCCGCAGGGTCTGCACACTTAAGGTTCGGTGACGTTTCGGTAGTATAGAGTTATGTATGGTGGTGACCGAAGGTTGTTTGGATTCCTGGATGAGATCTAGGACATCACGAGGAGCTCCGGAATGGTCCGTAGGTAAAGATTGATATATAGGAAGTCCCATTTTGGTCGCCGGAAAAGTTTCGGGCTAATCGGTAATGTACCGGGAGTGCCGGTAGTGTACCGGGAGACCATCGGGAGGGGTATTTCGACCCAAGAGGCTTCATGGGCTGTGGGAGAGTAAATACCAGCCTTTTGTGGGCTGGTGGAAGTCCCACACAAGGCAGATGCGGCTGGGAGAAAAAGCCCAATGGGAAAAAGGTGAAAAAAGGCCAAAAAAAGGAGGAATCCTAGTCCTACTAGGATTGGAGGAGGAGTCCTCCTCTCCTCCCCACTTTGGTCAACCCAAGGGCTGGCTTTTAGGCAGCCAAGACTCCTCCTCCTCTTCTCCTATATATACTATAGGATTTTAGGGTTTTGGCACAGAATTTTTAGCCACGTGCTACCCGTTCCTCTAGTGCATAGTTTCTCCTCTAGATCGGTTTTCTGCAGTGCTTAGGCGAAGCCCTGCCGGAATAGCTCCACCACCATCGCCGCAGCGTCATCACGCTGCCAGAGAACTCTTCGACCTCTCCGCTCCCTCTTGCTGGATCAAGAAGGCGGAGATCGTCATCAAGTTGTACGTGTGCTGAACGCGGAGGTGTCGTCCGTTCGGCGCTAGATCGGAAGGACCGTGACGAGATCGCGGGACGGATCGTGATGAGTTTGCGGGACGGATCATGATTGTATCGCGGGACGGATCGTGATGAGATCGCGGGATGCTTGGCGATTTGGATCGCGAAGACGTTCGACTACACCAACCGCGTTTCTTAACGCTTCCCGCTTAGCGATCTACAAGGGTATGTAGATCCACTCTCCCTCTCGTAGATGCTCATCACCATGGATAGATCTTGTGTGTGCGTAGAATTTTTTTTGTTTCCCATGCAACGTTTCCCCAACAGTGGTATCAGAGCTAGGTCTATGTGTAGATGAGATCTCGAGTAGAACACAAAATGTTTGTGGGCGTTGATTGCTTCCTCCCTTGGTCGGATTTTGGTTCAGCGGTATTGTGAGATGAAGCGGCCCGGACCAACATTACTCGTACGCTTACGAGAGACCGGTTCCCTCGACCGCAACTTTTTGCATAGATGGCTTGCGGGTGCCAGTTTCTCTCACTTTAGTTGGATCAGATTCGACAAAGGCGGTCCTTGAGAAGGTTGAAAAGCAACTAGTGTATCACCTTTGTGGTTTTTGCGTAGATAAGAATTGTTCTTGCTAGATACCTGTAGCATCCACGTAAAACATGCAACAACAATTAGAGGATGACTAACTTGTTTTTGCAGGGTATGTTGTGATGTGATATGGCCAATTACATGATGTGATATATGTGATGTATAGATTATCACGACTTGCATGTCGATGAGTACAGCGACCGACAGGAGCCATAGGGTTGTCTTTAATTATTGTATGACCTGCATGTCAATCATTAAGCGCTATGTAATGCTTTACTTTATTGCTAAACGGTAGCAATAGTAGTAGAAGCATGTTGGGCGCGACAACCCCGATGGCGACACGTTGATGGAGATCAAGATGATGGAGATCATGATGTCTTGCCGGTGACGATGGAGATCATGCCGGTGCTTTCATGATGGAGATCAAAAGCACAAGTTCATGGCCATATCATGTCACTTATGATTTGCATGTGTTGTTAATCCTTTTATGCACCTTGTTTTTCTTAGGACGACGGTAGCATTATAAGGTGATCCCTCACTTAATTTCAAGATAAATTGTGTTATCCCCGAGTGTGCACCATTGCTAAAGTTCTTCGTGTCGAGACACCACGTGATGATCGGGTGTGATAGACTCTACGTTCACATACAACGGGTGCAAGCCAGTGTTGCACATGCAGAAGACTCGGGTTAAACTTGACGAGCCTAGCATGTACAGACATGGCCTCGGAACACAAGAGACCGAAAGGTCGAACATGAGTCATATAGTAGATATGATCAACATGATGATGTTCACCATTGTAACCACCTCAACTCACGTGATGATCGGACTTGAGTTGGTGAATTTGGATCATGTATCACTCGAATGACCGGAGGGATGTCAATTTGAGTGGGACTTCTTAAGTAATATTATTAATTGAACTCATTATCATGAACATAGTCAGTAGTGTCTTTGCAAATTATGTTGTAGATCACTTGCTCGCGCTGTAGCTCCCTTGAATTTTTATATGTTCCTAGAGAAATAGAGTTGAAAGATGTTGGTAGAAATATTGCGGACTAGGTCCGTGATCTGAGGATTGTCCTCATTGCTGCACAGAAGGCTTATGTCCTTAATGCATCGCTCGGTGCACCAACCCCTCTAGCGTTGTTTGTAGATGTTGTGAACATCTGACAGACACGTTTTGATAACTACTTGATAGTTTAGTGCGTCATGCATTACAGCTTGGAATTGAGGCTCCGAAATGTTTTGAACGTCATGGAACATATGAGATGTTCTAAGAGCTGAAATTAGGATCTCAGGCTCGTGCCCGTGTTGCGAGATATGAGATCTCCAACAAGATTCTTTGCCTGTAAGATGAAAGAGAATAGCTCAATCGTTGAGCATGCGCTCAGATTGTCTGGGTGCTACAATCGCTTGAATCGAGTGGGAGTTGATCTTCCAGATAAGATAGTGATTGATATAGTTCTCCAAGTCACTGTCACTAAAGCTACTAGAACTTGGTGATGAACTATAAAACGCTAGGGATAGAAATAATGATCCCTGAGCTATTCGCGATGTTTGACACCGCAAAGGTAGAAATCGAGAAGGAGCATCAAAGTGTTGATGGTTAGTTAAAACCACTAGTTTCGACAAGAGCAAGGAGGGAAACTTCATGGATAGCAAGTCAGTTGCTGCTCCAGTGAAGTAACCCAAAGTTGAACCCAAACCCGAGACTAAGTGCTTCAATTATGAGGAGGGAGGTCGCTGAAGCGGAACAACCCTAGATACTTGATAGATAAGAAGGCTGGCAACGTCGACAGAAGTATATTTGATATACGTGTTATTGATGTGTATCGTGCTTGTACTCCTAGTAGCACGAGGGTATTGGATACCGGTTCGATTGCTAAATGTTAGTAACTCGAAATAAAAGCTACGGAATAAACGGAGAACTAAGCTAAGTGTGAGGTGACGATGTGTGTTGGAAATGTTTCCAAGGTTGATGTGATCAACATCAAACGCTCTCTCTACCTTCGAGATTGGTGACGAACCTAAATAAATGTTATTTGGTGTTTTTGCGTTGAGCATGAACGTGATTAGATCATGTTCATTGCAACACGGTTATTCATTTAAATTAGATAATAATGATTATTCTATTTACATGAATAATACCTTCAACGGTCATGCACCCAGTAAGAATGGTTTGTTAAAACTTGATCGTAGTAATACACATGTTCATAACATTAATGCCAAAAAGATACAAAGTTAATAATGATAGTACCACATACTTGTGGCACTGCCGCTAAATGTCATATTGGTATAAAACGCATGAAGAAACTCCATGTTGATGGATCTTTGGACTCATTCGATTTCGAATCGGTTGAGACATGCGAACCATGCCTCTTGGGCAAGATGACTAAAGGACCCCGTTTTCTGGTTTGATGGAGCGGGCAAGTGATTTATTGGAAATGATACATGTTGATGTATGCAATCCAATGAGTCTTGTAGCGTGCAGTGGATATCATTATTTTCTTACCTTCATTGATGATTTGAGTAGATATAGTGTATATTTACTTAAAACACAAGTCTGAATCATTTGAAAGGTTCAAGCAAATTCAGAGTGAAGTTTAAGATCATCGTGACAAGAAGATAAAAATGTTTGCGATATGATCATGGAGGTGAATATCTGAGTTACGAGTTTGGCATACAACTTTAGACAATGTGAAAGTTGTTTCACAACTCACGCCACCTAGAACACCATAGTGTGATGGTGTGTCCGAACGTCATAGTCGTACTCTATTGGATATGGTGCATGCTATGATGTCTCTTATCGTTTTGTTACTATAATTTTGGGGTTGTGCATTAGAGACAACTATATTCACTTTAAATAGGGCACCATCTAAATCCATTGAGATGACACCGTGTGAATTATGGTTTGATAGAAACCTAAGTTGTCATTTCTTAATGCTTGGGGCTACGACGCTTGTGTGGAAAATATTTTCACCTAATGAGCTCGAACCCAAGGCGGACAAATGCATCTTCATAGAATACCCTAAGAATAGTTGGGTGAACCTTCTATCTCAGATCCAAGCATAAAATGTTTATTGCTAAAACTGGATCCTTTCTCGAGAAAAGGTTTCTCTTGAAAGAATTGAGTGGGAGGAGGATAGAACTTGATGAGGTTATTGAACCTCTGCTTCAACCAGAAAGTAGCGCAGCGCAGAAAGATGTTTCTGTGAAGCCTACGTCAGTTGAAGAGAAGGTTAATGATGATGATCATGAAGCTTCGGATCAAGTTACTATCGACCTACGAGGAAAATAGAACTTGATGAGGTTACTGAACCTTCACTTCAACTAGATAGTAGCGCAGCGTAGAAAGTTGTTTCTGTGGAACCTACATCAGTTGAAGAGGAAGTAAATGATGATGATCATGAAGCTTCGGATCAATTTACTATCGAACCTCGTAGGTCGACAAGGATGTGTACTGCTCCTGAGAGGTACGACAACCCTGTCTTGGAGGTCATGTTGTTGGACAACAATGAACCTACGAGCTATGGAGAAGCGATGATGGGCCCGGATTCCGAAAAATGGTTAGAGGCCATGAAATCCGAGAAAGGATCCATATATGAAAACCAAGTATAGACTTTGGTAGACTTGCTTGTTGGACGGCAGGTCATTGAGTACAAATGGATCTTTAAAATGAAGACAGACGCTGATGGTGAATGTCACCATTTATAAAGCTCGACTTGTTGCAAAGAAGTTTCCGACAAGTTCATGGAGTTGATTGCGATGAGACTTTCTCACTCATAGCGATGCTAAAGTCTGTTAGAATTATGTTAGCAGTTGCTGCATTTTTCAATTATGAAATCTGGCAGATGGATGCCAAAACATCGTTTCCTTTCTTGAGGAAAGGTTGTATGTGATACAACCAGAAGGTTTTGTCAGTCCTAAGGATGCTAAAAGGTGTGCAAGCTTCAGTGATCCTTCTATGAACTGAAGCAAGCATCTCAGAGTTGGAATATACACTTTGATGAGGTGATTAAAGTTTTTGAGTCTATAGAAAGTTTACGAGAAACTTGTATTTGCAATAAAGTGAGTGGGAGCACTGTAGAGTTTCTGATAAGCATATGTGGTTGACATATTGTTGATCGGCAATGATATAGAATTTCTGGAAAGCATAAAGGGTTGTTTGAAAAGAGTTTTTCAAAGGAAGACCTGGATAAAGCTACCTAATTGTTGAGCATCAAGATCTATAGAGATAGATCAAGATACTTGATGAGACTTTCAATGAGTACATACCTTGACAAGATTTTGAAAGAGTTCAAAATGGATCAGTCAGAGAAAGAGTTATCACTTGATTGGTAAGGTATAAAGTTGAGTAAGACTTCATGCCCAATGACTATAGAAGATAGAGAAAATAAGAGTGTCATCCCCTATGCTTCAGCCATTTGGCTCTATCATGTATGCAACGCTGTGCACAAGACCCGATGTCAGCCTTGCCATTAGTATGGCCGAAAGGATTCAAAGTGATTCTGGAATGGAGCACTGGACATCGGTCCAGATTATCCTTAGTAACTAAAAGACTAAGGAGATGTTTCTCGATTATGGAGGTGATAAAGAGTTCGTCGTAAAGAGTCACGTCGATGCAAGCTTTAACACCAATCTGGATGACTCGTAGTAGCAATCTGGATACGTATAGTGGAGCAGCCATTTGGAATAGTACCAAGTGGAGTGTGGTAGCAGTGTTTACGATTTGACATAGAAATTTGCAAACTACATACGGATCTGAATGTCGCAGACCCGTTGACTATAAGACCTCTCTCACATGCAAAGCATGATCAAGCCCCAGAACTCATTGGGTGTTAGATTCATAACAATGCAAATCACATGGTGATGTGAACTAGATTATTGACTCTAGTGCAAGTGGGAGACTGTTGGAAATATGCCCTAGAGGCAATAATAAATTAGTTATTATCATATTTCCTTGTTCATGATAATCGTTTATTATCCATGCTATAATTGTATTGATCGGAGACTTAGATACATGTGTGAACACATAGACAAAACCATGTCCCTAGTATGCCTCTAATAGACTAGCTCTTTGATCAAAGATGGTTAAGGTTTCCTAGCCATTTACATGAGATGTCATTTGATAATGGGATCACATCATTAGGAGAATGATGGTATGGACAAGACCCAAACTACAAACGTAGCATATGATCGTGTCAGTTTAATGCTATCGTTTTCTGCATGTCAAGTATCTGTTCCTATGACCATGTGATCATGCAACTCACTGACACCGGAGGAGTGCCTTGTGTGTATCAAACGTTGCAACGTAACTGGGTGACTATAAAGGTACTCTACAGGTATCTCCGAGGGTGTCTGTTGGGCTGGCATGGATCAAGACTGGGATTTGTTACTCCATGTGACAGAGAGGTATCTCAGGGCCCACTTGGTAATACAACATCACAACAAGCCTTGCAAGCAATGTGACTAAGTGTTAGTCACGGGATCTTGTATTACGGAACGGTTAAAGAGACTTGCCGGTAACGAGGTTGAACTAGGTATGGAGATACCGATGATCGAATCTCGGGCAAGTAAACATACCGAAGAACAAAGGGAACATCATACGGGATTAACCGAATCCTTGACATATAGGTTCGACCGATAAAGATATTCGTAGAATATGTAGGAACCAATATGGGCATCCAAGTCCATCTATTGGTTATTTACCGTAGAGGTGTCTCGGTCATGTCTACATAGTTCTCGAACCCGCAGGGTCTGCACACTTAAGGTTCGGTGACGTTTCGGTAGTATAGAGTTATGTATGGTGGTGACCAAAGGTTGTTCAGAGTCCTGGATGAGATCTAGGACATAACGAGGAGCTCCAAAATGGTCCGTAGGTAAAGATTGATATATAGGAAGTCCCATTTTGGTCGCCGGAAAAGTTTCGGGCTAATCGGTAATGTACCGGGAGTGCCGGTAGTGTACCGGGAGACCATCGGGAGGGGTATTTCGACCCAAGAGGCTTCATGGGCTATGGGAGAGTAAATACCAGCCTTTTGTGGGCTGGTGGAAGTCCCACACAAGGCCCATGCGGCTGGGAGAAAAAGCCCAATGGGAAAAAGGTGAAAAAAGGCCAAAAAAAGGAGGAATCCTAGTCCTACTAGGATTGGAGGAGGAGTCCTCCTCTCCTCCCCACTTTGGTCAACCCAAGGGCTGGCTTTTTGGCAGACAGGACTCCTCCTCCTCTTCTCCTATATATACTATAGGATTTTAGGGTTTTGGCACAGAATTTTCAGCCACGTGCTACCCGTTCCTCTAGTGCATAGTTTCTCCTCTAGATCGGTTTTCTGCAGTGCTTAGGCGAACCCCTGCCGGAATAGCTCCACCACCATCGCCGCAGCGTCGTCATGCTGCCGGAGAACTCTTCGACCTCTCCGCTCCCTCTTGCTGGATCAAGAAGGCGGAGATCGTCATCAAGTTGTACGTGTGCTGAATGCGGAGGTGCCGTCCGTTCGGCGCTAGATCGGAAGGACCGTGATGAGATCGCGGGACGGGTCGTGATGAGTTCGCGGGACAGATCGTGATTGGATCGCGGGACGGATCATGATGAGATCGCGGGACGCTCGGCGATTTGGATCGCGAAGACGTTTGACTACACCAACCACGTTTCTTAACGCTTCCCGCTTAGCGATCTACAAGGGTATGTAGATCCACTCTCCCTCTCGTAGATGCTCATCACCATGGATAGATCTTGCGTGTGCGTAGGAAATTTTTTGTTTCCCATGCAACGTTCCCCAACAGACAACCCTCCCGATGGTCCCCCGGTACCCTCACGGCACTCCCGGTACATTACCGATGAGCCCAAAACTTTTCCGGTGACCAAAACAGGACTTCCTATATATCAATATTTACCTCTGAACCATTCTAGAGATTCTCATGATGTACGGGATCTCATCCGGGACTCCGAACAACCTTCAGTCACCACCATACATAACTCTATACTACCGAAACATCACCGAACCTTAAGTGTGCAGACCATGCGGGTTCGAGAACTATGTAGACATGAGCGAGATACCTCTACGGTCAATAACCAATAACGGGACCTGGATGCCCATATTGGTTCCTACATATTCTACGAAGATCTTTATCGGTTGATCCTCTATGTCAAGGATTCAGTTAACCTCGTATGATGTTCCCTTTGTTTTTCGATATGTTACTTGCCCGAGATTCGATCGTCGGTATCTCCATACCTAGTTCAACCTCATTATCGGCAAGTCTCTTTACTCGTTCCGTATAGAAGATCCTGTGGCTAACACTTAGTCACATTGCTTGAAAGGCTTATTGTGATGTTTTATTACCGAGTGGGCCCTGAGACACCTCTCCGTCACACGGAGTAACAAATCCCAGTCTTGATCCATGCCCAATCAACAGACACCCTCGGAGATACCTGTAGAGCACCTTTATAGTCACCCAGTTATTCTGCGATGTTTGATACACACAAGGTACTCCTCCGGTCTCAGTGAGTTGCATGATCTCATGGTCATAGGAACAGATACTTGACATGCAGAAAACTGTAGCAATAAACTGACACGATCATATGCTACGTTTATAGTTTGGGTCTTGTTTATCACATCATTCTCCTAATGATGTGACCCCATTATCAAATGACATCTTATGTCCATGGCTAGGAAACCTTGACCATCTTTGATCAACGAGCTAGTCTACTAGAGGCATACTAGGGACATAGTGGTGTCTATATACCCACACATGTATTTAGTTTCCAATCAATACAATTATAGCATGGATAATAAACGATTGTCATGAACAAGGAAATATGATAATAACTAATTTATTATTGCCTCTAGGGCATATTTCAAACAGTCTCTCACTTGCACTAGAGTCAATAATCTAGTTCACATCACCAATGAGTTTTGGGGCTCGATCATGCTTTGCATGTGAGAGAGGTCTTTTAGTCAACGGGTCTGCGATATTTAGATTCGTGTGTACTTTGCAAATCTCTATGTCATACTGTAAATACTCCTACCACACTACACTTGGAACTATTCCAAATGACTGCTCCACTATATGTATCCGGATTGCTACTAAGAGTCATCCAGATTGGTGTTAAAGCTTGCATTGACGTAACTCTTTGTGATGAAATTTTTATCACCTCCATAATTGAGAAACATCTCCTTAGTCCTCTGGTTACCAAGGATAATTTTGACCGCTGTCTAGTAATCCACTCCTGGATTACTCTTAGACCCCTTGAAAGACTTATGGCAAGGCACACATAGGTGCGGTACACAGTATGGCATACTATATAGAGCCTATGGATAAGGCATAGGGATGACGTTCGTCCTTTCTCTTTCTTGTGCCATGGTCGAGCTTTGAGTCTCACACAACTTCACACCTTACAAATAAGGCAAGAACTCTTTCTTTGACTGATCCATTTTGAACTCTTTCAAAATCTTGTCAAGGTATGTACTCATTGAAAGTCTTATCAGACGTCTTGATCTATCTCTATAGATCTCGATGCCCAATAATTAAGTTGCTCTATCCAGGTCTTCCTTTGAAAAACTCTTTTCAAACAACCTTTTATGCTTTCCAGAAATTATACATCATTTCCGATCAACAATATGTCATCCACATATGCTTATGAGAAACTCTATAGTGCTCCCACTCACTTTATTATAAATACAAGTTTCTCATAAACTTTGCATAGACTCAAAAACTTTGATCACCTCATCAAAGCACATATTCCAACTCCGAGATGCTTGCTTCAGTCCGTAGAAGGATCACTGAAGCTTGCACACCTTTTAGCATCCTTAGGACTGACAAAACCTTTTGGTTGTATCTCATACAACCTTTCCTCAAGGAAGGAAACGATGTTTTGACATCCATCTGCCAGATTTCATAATTGAAAACGCAGCAACTACTAACATAATTCCAACAGACTTTAGCATCGCTACGAGTGAGAAAGTCTCATCGTAGTCAACTCCTTAAACTTGGCGGAAACTTCTTTGCGACAAGTTGAGCTTTATAAATTGTGACATTCACCATCAGCGTCTGTCTTCATCTTAAAGGTCTATTTGTACTCAATGACCTACCGTCCAACGAGCAAGTCTACCAAAGTCTATACTTGGTTTTCATACATGGATCCTTTCTCGGATTTCATGGCCTCTAACCATTTGTCGGAATCCGGGCCCATCATCGCTTCTCCATAGTTCGTAGGTTCATCGTTGTCCAACAACATGACCTCTAAGATAGGGTTGCTGTACCACTCAGGAGTAGTATGCATCCTTGTCAACCTACGAGGTTCGATAGTAACTTGATCCGAAGCTTCATGATCATCATCATTAACTTCCTCTTAAACTGACGTAGGCTCCATAGAAACATCTTTCTGTGCTGCGCTACTCTGTGGCTGAAACAAAGGTTCAACAACCTCATCAAATTATATCTTCCTCCCACTCAATTCTTTTGAGAGAAACTCTTTCTCGAGAAAGGACCCAGTTTTAGCAACAAACACTTTGTACTCAGATCTGAGATAGAAGGTATACCCAACTATTCTTAGGGTATTCTATGAAGATACACTTTTCTACTTTGGGTTCGAGCTTGCATTCCCAAACTCTAAGAAATGACAGCTTAGGTTTCTGCCAAACCATATGGTGTCATCTCAACGGATTTAGATGGTGCTGACGGGGGGATGACCCCGGGGTAACCTCAAGCGCCCCCTTTTCCCAGCCTTCTAACGCAATCAAAGGGCGGGTCGCCTCCCTTTGCGGTCCGGCTATGCCCTTCCAGAAGCGGCCCGCCGGCTACGCCCCGCCGGTTACGACATGCCGGCCGGCTGGGGGCGTTGCCGCCTGGCCCCCTAGCCGGCCGTGCATTGGATACCATCGTCAGGGCCTGCGTGGCAACAGTGGCCCCCATCCCATCGAGGGTCAGTGCCGATATGGCCACAGCGAAGGCGTCAGGCCCTCTGACCCTGGCGGATGGTGACCAGGCTTCCAACAGTGCTGGCATGCCACAACCACTCCATTACCTGCCCCGGCATGGCTACATGATGGCCGGCCGTACCGCTGACCCCGGCCGGCCTCCGCAAGACGACGCCACAAGGGGCAGCCCGTGCCGTGACGTGACCGGCATCGGGACCCGCCGCGCGGGCCCTGTCGGTTCCTGACGTGATCGGCATCTGCCGGGACCCGTCTTCCAACGCTGCGTCGAGCCGGAGAAAGGGCAAGAAATCCTCTTCGACATCCACCAGGGCGAGTGCGGGCATCATGCTGCCTCCAGGTCTTTGGTGGCCAAAGCAGTCCGCCACGGTTTCTACTGGCCGACTGCTCTGGAGGTGGCCAAGGAACTGGTTGACAAGTGCAAGGGCTGCCAGCACTTCAGCACGTAGAGCCATCTTCCGGCTAGCGCTCTCCAGATCATCCCCCTTTCGTGGCCCTTTGCCGTCTGGGGTCTGGACATGGTGGGACCCTTCAAGACCGCATGAGACGGCATGACACATTTGCTGGTAGCCTTCGACAAGTTCACCAAGCGGATCGAGGCCCAGCCAATCAAGAAACTGGACAGCCCCATGGCCGTCCGGTTCATTGAAGACATCACAGTTCGCTACGGCGTCCCCTACAGCATCATCACCGACAACGGCACGAACTTTGCCAAGGGCGCGCTAGCACATTTCTGCTTGAAGCGGGGCATCCGGCTCGACTTGGCGTCTGTCGCCCACCCGCAGTCAAACGGCCAGGTTAAGAGGGCGAACGGCCTGCTCCTGTCCGGCATCAAGCCCCGGCTCGTGACACCACTGGTCCGGTCGACCGACTATTGGGTCGAGGATCTGCCGGCTGTCCTTTGGAGCCTCCGGACCACGCCCAACCGGTCGACTGGCTACACTCCGTTCTTTCTCGTTTACGGGTCCGAGGCGATCATCCCCACCGACATCGAGTTCGACTCGCCTCGGGTTACCCTGTACACCGAGAAGGATGCGAGGGAGGGAAGGGAAGACGGCGTTGACCTCCTCGAGGAGGCCCACGAGCTGGCCTTGAGCCGGACAGCCATCTACCAGCAGAAGCTCCGGCATCACCACAGCAAGCGGATCCGGCTGCTCTCCTTCCGCGAAGGAGACTTGGTGTTCAGGCGGATCCAGCGAACCGCCGACCAGCACAAGCTGTCCTCCCCATGGGAGGGCCCGTTCATCATCAGTCGGGCGCTGCACAACAACGCGTACTATCTAATAGACGCCTAGAAGCCGCAGAAGCGCAAGAGAGACGCCTCCGGCGAGGAGACGGAGCGCCCGTGGAACGCGGCGCTCCTCCGTCCATTTTATTGCTGAAAACCATTGTATGTATCCTTCCCCTTTTGGGCTTATGAACGCAATGGGGGCCCCAAGCCGGCACTTGGGGCATGCATCTTTTTCGATTCCTCCAAAGATTTCCCGTTACTTAAAGGCACGTCAACCGGGTCCGGCTCCCGGGCCCGGGGGCTCGCCCGACTCCCCGCCGAGGCGACAAAGAATGTGAGCAAGCCACCCTTCGCCTCCCCTCCCTAACCAGCTACAGATCAGCTCCCGGCTGTCCGGCTGAAGGGACCACGGGGTACGAAGGAACTTCTCACACAAAGGTCGGCCAACGCGCGCGGCAGCCGGACTGGCCCAGCCGAGCTATGTTAATCCTAGCAGTCGGCCTCTGCCGACTCAACCTAGCCCTAGCCGGTTGACTCTAAGAGCCCGCTGGTTTTCCCCAAGGGTGAAGCCCCGCCCTGTCCCAGATCGGCTCCCGGCTGGCTGGCTGGCAGGGCAAAAGCCGGAAGGAATCCTAGCGCGCAAACACAAGTCAAAAGGCAAAAGGCGAAAGAAGATCCTGCACACACTTTCTTTTTTAAAGAGCAAATGGCATAAGTCATAACAATAAAAGGCCCATGGCCACGAGTTCATTACATATACACCCCCAGTGGGTGGAATTCTAGTCTAAAACAAAAATGCAGGAAAGAAAGTCCTAAGTGATGGCAGCTTCGGGCCGGCCCTCCTCCGGTGCTAACGCCTCGGGAGCCGGCGGTGCTCACGCCTCGGGAGCCGGCGGTGCTGGTGCCTCCGGGGCCGGCACCTCCGGGGCGGCCGAGGTAGAAGCCCCCACCCCCGCATCCGGAGCCGGCTCAGACTCGGCATAGTCGTCGGCGTCGGACTCTTCATCGGCCGTCTCGACGGCGCTCCCCTCCGGGTCGTCCAGGGCGAGCCCGTACCGGTCCTCCGGGACCACCACGCCGTCCGCCCCGTGCTCCGGGACGTACTCGTCCCACGCGGCGAAGGACGCAAGGTCGCTTTCCCTCACTAGCATCTCGTCGGCCACCGCCTCCAACTCCGCGTCGGTGCCGGCACGCTGGGCCGCGAGCAAACCCAAGTCTAGCTCAGGGTACCATGACTTGGCAATGCGGAGCGCCATGCCTGCACCGGCACGTGCCGCGGAGGCCCTCCAGGCGTTCACCCGCGCGGTCCCGAACTCCAGCCACCTTGATAGCCGGTTCATGGAGCCTGGCTCCACTGCGCCGGACCAAAGCGTGCGGACCAGTGGCATGCTGGCCGCTTGGAGCCACCTCAGGGCGCGGACCACCTCTGACAGACGCGCCTCGGCGGCGATCCCCACCTCGTCCAAGGTCCAGGGGGCAAGCGGCCCAACAGCCTCTCCTTGCGCCCGCCGGGCCTCACGGTCGGCCTCCACGGCCACCTCCAGGACCTCCCGCGTGCTGGGGAAATGCCCTAAGAAGAATATGAGGGATGAGCGGGGAGGCAAGCCAGAAAACCCCAGAAGGAAAGCGCGAGAAGAACAAGGCAACAGAAGCTTACTGTGCAGCATCTGATCCACCTCGTGCCCTTGCTCCTGTAGCTGCACCTCCCTTGCCAACCACTCCTGGCTCCGGCGCTCGTGCTCATCCCGGGCCGCCTGCGCGTCCTCGGCCGCCTTGGCTAGCGCGGCATCCTTGGCTTCCAACTTCTCATGGAGAGCCTTCTCCCACTCCTCCGCCTCCCGACGAAGGGCCGCCCCTTGGTCCGCCAACGCTTGGCGGTGGGCCGCCTCGCGGCCCTCCCGCTCCGCCTTCAGCTGGTCCGCCTCCCCACGGAGCCAGTCACGCTCTGTCGTCAGGAGTTCCCGCTCCTCGTAAAGACGCACCACCTGGCGCTGGAGGCAGACCGTCTCGGCGTGGGTAGCTGCATGAGAAGAAGTCGCTGTTGTCAGAAAGGATTCAGCCCACCTCCGGGGCAGCCGACCTGATTCCCGAGGGCTACACCTAGTGGGTGCGCTTGTGCGCTCCCATTGAAAGATCGCAAGAGCACATACCTCAAGTCCGCGGACACGACGGTGAGCCGGTTTTCAGCTCCTCGGTACAACCCCAACAGGGTGTTGTACGCAACCACCCGGTGGTCACGCGCTGCCTGCAAAACAATAAGAGTGCACAGCTTTAGGCTCGACCCGCCTACGCCGCAGCCGGCTCGAGCCTCGGGGGCTACACCCAGTGGGTGCGCTGGCGTGTCCCCACTGGAAAAGACGGAAAACGCAAATCAAGAGAAGAACGAAAGAAGAAACTCACCGCGACCGCCTGCTCCAGGCTCACCAGTCGGTCGTTGGCAGCCCGAGCGTCTTGCGTCGCCTGGGCGCGGCAAGCGGCAAATACTTCAACAATGGCGGCCACCGCCACCTCGAGGGCGCTCGACGGTCCGCCAGGGGCCGGGCTCCCGGCCGCCGCCCAGGTCTGCTGCGGCCGGCCTCCATCTGCGGGTCCTCCCTTGTTGGAGATCGCGATGGGACCGGTCCCTCTTGTCGGCGTCGTGCCGGGGGCCTCCGTCGACGCGCTTGCGGCAGCCGTTCCCCTGGCCATCGTGGCACTCACCTTCGGCACTCCGCCTCCGGCAGCTCCGGGCCGACTCGCCTTCGATGCCTGCGCCTCCGGAACCGGCACGTACGGTGCCGGCACTTCTGGGGCCGGTACCTCCGCCCCTGGCGGCACGTCGCCCGCCACCGGCTGGGCGGCATCGCGGTCCATCTCTGCCTCGTCCTCCGTGGCCTTCGCGCTCGCCTTCGCCCTTCACCCGGAGCCGTGGTGTCCCTTCGGCCTCTTCTCCCGGCCGCGGGGGAAAGGCTCCCACGCTCCGCCAGTGGCCTCCCCGTTGGTTCCTCGGAGGAGGGGGAACGGCTCCCACGCTCCACCAACAGCCTCCCCGCTGGCTCCCCCTCGCCTCTTTGTCGCTTCCTCCCATGGGCGAAGCTCCTCGACACGCCGCTCCCGCTCGGCCGCCTCGAAGTCGAGCCACGCCTGGCGCTCCCTCTCCTCGGCAGCCGTCGGCGGCGCTGCCCTCTCCATCCCGCCACTTGAGGTCCTCCCCAAGGCGCGCGCCTCCCTGGTCACGACGAAGTAAGGGACTGGGGGGAAGGCAGAACGGACCAAGGTGGTGTGATAGCCTGGCTTATTAGGGATGATAGACTACTCATATCAATAAGGAATTCCTTCTTTTCCGGGAGCCCATCCGAATATAACTCCCAGGTTAAGCGTGCTTGGCTTGGAGTAGTTCTAGGATGGGTGACCGACCGGGAAGTTGGTCCCGGGTGCGCATGAGTGAGGACAAAGTGCGTAGAAAAGACTAGTATTGATCTGTGAGGCCAGTCTAGATCCCGCCAAGAGTAACGACTACCGGCGGGTGTGTCCGAGGCGTTACAGGTGGAGGAGGAGATGGACTTACCTGGCGACGACGGGGACCGCCCTCCTCATGCGTCCTGCCTGGGCGACCTTCTGCTTCTTGCCCTCGCCTCTGTGGCTGCCGCCCGGCTGCGCGGTCGCCGCACGCTTGGGCGCCGGCTTGGTGGCGGTTATCCTTTTCCCCTTGTCGTCCGCGTCCGGGCCTCCCCGGTTGGAGCCTCCGCGGCGCCATGACCTCGTCCTCCGAAGTCTCGGGCTTCTCTGAAGCCTCAGCAACACGCGTTTGGGGAGGAGACTCACCTGTCGATTCAGCCTCTTCGGCCCCCTCCGTCTTCGTCTCCGCGTCGTCGGCATCCTCGACCTCCTCGGGGTCCGACTCCGCCGTGTCGGGGGAGGTTCCCCATAGTTCTGCAACAACGGGAAAAGCTGCGGGCGGGCCAGGCGGCGCGTTGTTAAACTAAAGGGAGGAGGGGTACTGCCTCTAAAAGAAGATGGAGGGGAGGAGGCGGCTAGACACTTACTCATGGTGCCGGGTGGCTCCGCCTGTACGGGGGTTTCCCCCATTGCCATTCGCCTTCCGCCATCTTCGCCGTCGAGATGGCGTTCACCCTCCTCGCCATGTAGGCCGGTTTCATCTCCTTGGTGGAGAGCCGACAAGGGTCATGGTGTCCCCCCATCTGGCAGATGAGGTGCGGCCGGCGCTGCAGCGGCTGCACCCGGCATGCCACCATCGCGGCCAGCAGATTTGTGGCCTTCAGCCTCTCCGACCCGGTCATCACGAGCAGGCGCTCGCAGAGCCGGTCCGCCGTCTCGGGAGCCGGAGGCATAATAGCCCGCCAGTTCAGCATCGCGGTCGGCGGGTGGTTGGCGAAGTCGGGGAGGTTGGTGTAGTCCTCCTCCGGCTTCGCGTTCTTCATGTAGAAGAACCCCCGCTGCCAGCGCTTCACCGACTCGTGCAGCGGGAGTTTCGGGAAGCCGGTCCCCTTACAGATATGGATCAGGGCGCCTCCGCAGGCGGTCATCACCATCTGTTTCGTCACCGGATCCTTCGTCGTCTGTCGCTTGAGGAAGAAGAGCCGGCACCAGAGGTCAAGCCTCGTCGCAACCCCCAAGTACCCCTCGCAAAGGGTGACGAATGCCGCCAGCTGCAAGATGGCGTTGGGGGCGAGGTGGTGCGGCTGCAGGCCGAACTGCGCCAAGAAGCGGCGGAAGAAGGCGCTCGCTGGCAGCCCGAGCCCGCGGAGGAAGTGATCGGCGAAGACAACCACCTCGCCCTCCCGTGGTGCCAGGGAGTTCTCTGGCCCGGCTGGGCGTGCCTCCAAGTGCTCCTCTGCCAGGAGCTTGTGGTGGCGGCGGAGGTGCTCAATGAAGGTTTCATCCACGTTGCTGCCGTCCCAGGCGCCCTTGCCTGCCATGGTCGTCGAGGGGGCATGCGGTCGCGACGACGGGCGCGGGTACTCGGTGGCGGCCCGGGCTCTCTTTGGCGGCGGATGGTGGCGCGGCCTGCCCTCGTGCTCTGGTCTCTCTCTCTCTCGTGGCGGGGGAGGAAGGCGATGAAGGCGATGCGATGGCAGGGGGGAACGAACGGCCCGTTCTGCCTCCCCCCTCTCGACATTTAAACCCTGCGCGGGTGATCGTGGGGGCCGGATTCATTGCGCACGACCCCCGCGATTCCCGCAGCGTGCGGGGCGGATATTGTGGCGCTCGAGAACGCCAACCGTCCGCCCCGCGCCGTAAAGGATCCCCGCGTGCGGGCCGAGGCTACAGTCGCGGAGGGCCTCGCTCTGCCACCCGGTCTTTTCCGCCGCGTGGCGTGTCTCCTCTACCCGGTGGAGAACCCGGGGCGGCGCGCGAAGCGTCAGCCGATTGTGGAGCCGGCCGTCGCTTGGCGGCTTCGCTCGACTCTCAAGGCAGCCCGCGGCGCAAGAACGATCTTCAAGCCGGCAAGGACCGCCATGGCTTGTCGGCGGGTCCTCCCCGGCTTCGGGGCTACTAACGGGGGGATGACCCTGGGGTAGCCTCAAGCGCCCCCCTTTCCCCAGCCTTCTAACGCAATCAAAGGGCGGGCCGCCTCCTCCTGCGGTCCGGCTACGCCATGCTAGAAGCAGCCCACCGGCTACGCCCCGCCGGTTACAATGTGCCGACCGGCTGGGGGCGTTGCCACCTGGCCCCCCAGCCGACAGCGCATTGGATACCGTCGTCAGGCATGCGCGGCAATAGTGGCCCCCATCCCATCGGGGGTCAGCGCTGATATGGCCACAGCGAAGGCGTCAGGGCCTCTGACCCTGGCGGATGGTGACCGGGCTTCCAACAGTGCTGGCACGCCCCAACCACTCCATTACCTGCCCCGCCATGGCTACAGGGTGGCCGACCGTACCGCTGACCCCGACCGACCGTCGCAAGACGACGCCACAAGGGGCGGCCCGTGCCGTGACGTGACCGGCGTCGGAACCCGCCACGCGGGCCCCGCCGGTTCCTGACGGGACCCTTCAGTCGGCGGGACCTACCGGCGACTGGGCCCCACAGCCGGCGGCCCCTGCAGCCGGCCAGAGAGGCTGCCGGCTGAGGCCCCCTTTGACCTTCTATTTGTATTGTAATCCGGGGGGTTGGCCTATAAAACCCCCCGGTCCACCCCCATGCAAGGGGTCGTTCGGCTGATCTCTGAGTTCCCTCCACATCCACTCCACACACACGCACGTAGGGAGGTAGAAGAGTAAGCTAGCTCCTTCTTCCTCCACGATCCATACAGCTCGAGGAGCGCCATTGTAATCCGACCATTGTATCAACTAGACCACGCAGGACTAGGGGTATTACCTCCCACGGAGGGCCCCGAACCTGGGTACATCGTGTGTCCGCCACCGCTTGTGCCCAATCCCGCTCCCGGAGCCCGCCAGCGTCCTTCGGCCCCTCTCGATAAGCCTACCTATGGCATCTGCCATGACAAAACCATGACATGTGCCCTATTTAAAGTGAATGTAGTTGTCTCTAATGCATAACCTCAAAACGATAGTGGGAAAACGATAAGAGACATCATAGTTCGCACCATATCCAATGGAGCACGGCTACGACGTTCGGACACACCGTCACACTATGGTGTTCCACGTGGCGTGAGTTGTGAAATAACTTTCACATTGTCTTAAGTTGTATACCAAACTCAGAACTCAGATATTCACCTCCACGATCATATCATAGATATTTTATCTTCTCGTCACGATGTTCTCAAACTTCACTCTGATTCTACTTGAACTTTTCAAATGATTCAAACTTGTGTTTCATTAAGTAAATATACACTATATCTACTCAAATTATTAGTGAAGGTAAGAAAATAACGATATCCACCGCACATTACAACACTCATTGGATTGTATACATCAACATGTATCATTTCCAATAAGTCACTTGCCCGTTCCATCAAGCCAGGAAACGGGGTTTTAGTCATCTTTCCCAAGAGGCATGGTCCGCATGTCTCAACCGATTCAAAATCGAATGAGTCCAAAGATCCATTAGCATTGAGTTTCTTCATGCGCTTTACACCAATATGACATTTAGTGGCAGTGCCACAAGTATGTGGTACTATCATTATTAACTTTGTATCTTTTGGCATCTATGTTACGAACATGTGTACTACTACGATCAAGATTCAACAAACCATTCATTGGATGCATGACCATTGAAGGTATTATTCATGTAAACAGAATAGCCATTATTCTCCGACTTAAATGAATAACTGTATTGCAATAAACACGATCTAATCACGTTCATGCTCAACGCAAACACCAAATAACATTTATTTAGGTTCGTCACTAATCCCGAAGGTAGAGAGAGCGTGCGATGTTGATCACATCAACCTTGGAAACATTTCCAACACACATTATCACCTCACCCTTAGCTAGTCTCCGTTTATTCCGTAGCTTGTATTTAGAGTTACTAACATTTAGCAACCGAACTGGTATCCAATACCCAGGTGCTACTAGGAGTACTAGCAAGGTACACATCAATAACACGTATATCAAATATACTTCTGTCGACGTTGCCAGCCTTCTTATCTACCAAGTATCTAGGGTTGTTCCGCTTCACCGACCGCTCTCCTCATAATAGAAGCACTTAGTCTCGGGTTTGGGTTCAACTTTGGGTTGCTCCACTGGAGCAGCAACTGTCTTGCCATCCATGAAGTTTCCCTCCTTACCCTTCCCTTTTCGAAACTAGTGGTTTTTACTAACCATCAACACTTGATGCTTATTCTTGATATCTACCTTCGCGGCGTCAAAACGTCATGAATGGCTCAGGGATCATCATTTCCATCCCTGGCATAATTATAGTTCATCATGAAGTTCTAATAGCTTAGTGACAGTGACTTGGAGAACTATATGAATCAGTATCTTATCTGGAAGATCAACTCCCACTCGATTCAAGCGATTGTAGCACCCAGACAATCTGAGAACATGCTCAACGATCGAGCAATTCTCCTTCATCTTGCAGGGAAATAATCTTGTTGGAGATCTCATATCTCACAACACGGGCACGAGCCTAAGATCCCAATTTCAGCTATTAGAACATCTCATATGTTTCATGACGTTCAAAACATTTTGGAGCCTCGATTCTAAGCCGTAATGCATGACGCACTAAACTATCAAGTAGTCATCGGAACATGCCTGTGAGATGTTCATAACATCAATAGACGACGCTAGAGGGCGTGGCGCACCGAGCGGTGCATTAAGGACATAAGCCTTCTGTGCAGCACTGAGGACAATCCTTAGATCACGGACCCAGTCCGTAATATTGCTACCATCATCTTTCAACTTTATTTCTCTAGGAACATATGAAAAATTCAAGGGAGCTACATCGTGAGCAAGTAATCTACAACATAATTTGCAAAGACACTACTCACTATGTTTAATAATGAGTTCAATTAATCATATTACTTAAGAACTCCCACTCAAATAGACATCCCTCTAGTCATTCGAGTGATACATGATCCAAATTCACCAACTCAAGTTCGTTCATCACGTGAGTTTAGGTGGTTTCAATGGTGAACATCATCATGTTGATCATATCTACTATATGACTCATGTCGACCTTTTGGTCTCTTGTGTTCCAAGGCCATGTCTGTACATGCTAGGCTCGTCAAGTTTAACCCGAGTGTTCTGCATGTGCAACAGTGGCTTGCACCCATTGTATGTGAACGTAGATTCTATCACACCCGATCATCACGTGGTGTCTCGACACGACAAACTTTCGCAACGGTGCACACTCGGGGAGAACACAATTGATCTTGAAGTTTTAGTGAGGGATCACCTTATAATGCTACCGTCATCCTAAGCAAAACAAGGTGCATAAAAGGATTAACATCACATGCAAATCATAAGTGACATGATATGGCCATGAACTTGTGCTTTTGATCTCCATCCTTAAAGCACCGGCATGGTCTCATCGTCACTGGCATGACACTGTGATCTCTATCATCTTGATCTCCATCAACGTGTCGCCATCAGGGTTGTCGCACCACCATGCTTCTACTACTATTTTCTACCGCTTAGCGATAAAGTAAAGCATTTCATAGCGGTTAATGATTGACACGTAGGTCATACAATAATTAAAGACAACCCTATGGCTCCTGCCGGTTGCCATACTCATCGACATGCAAGTTGTGATATTCTATACAATACATGATCATCTCATACATCACATATATCTCATCATGTAATTGGCCAGATCACATCACAACATACCCTGCAAAAACAAGTTAGACATCCTCTAATTGTTGTTGCAAGTTTTATGTGGCTGCTATGGGTATCTAGCAAGAACAATTCTCACCTATGCAAAACCACAATGGTGATACATAAATTTCTTTTCAACCTTCTCAACGACTACCTTTGTCGAATCCGATCCAACTAAAGTAGGAGAAACAGACAGTCGCCAACCATCTTTGTGCAACGAAGTTACACGTTAGTCGATGGAACCGGTCTCTCGTAAGCTTACGAGTAAGGTTGGTCCGGGCCGCTTCATCCCACAATACCGCTGAACCAAAACACGACCAAGGGAGGAAGCAATCTAAGCATCAACGCCCACAAACTCTTTGTGTTCTACTTGAGATCTCATCTACACATAAACCTAGCTCATTATGCCACTATTGGGGAACGTTGCATGGGAAACAAAAAATTTCCCATGCACACGCAAGATCTATCCATGGTGATGAGCATCTATGAGAGGGAGAGTGGATCTACATACCCTTGTAGATCGCTAAGCGGGAAGCGTTAAGAAACGCGGTTGATGTAGTTGAACGCCTTCGCAATCCAAATCGCCAAGTGTCCCGCGATCCCATCATGATCCATCTCGTGATCCAATCACGATCCGTCCTGCGATCCCATCATGATATGTCTCGTGATCCAATCACGAATCGTCTCGCGATCTTGATCATGGTCCTACCGATCTAGCCTTGAACGGACGTCACCTCCGTGTTCAACACACGTACAGCTCGATGACGATCTCTGCCTTCTTGATCCAGCAAGAGGGAGCGGAGAGGTAGATGAGTTCTCCGGCAGCACAACGGCATGGTGGCAGTGGTGGTGAACTAATCCTACAGGGCTTCGCGTAAGCACCGCAGGACTAATCTAGAGGAGAAACAGATCTAGAGGAAGAAGAGGGCAACACACGACAATTAGGGTTAGTTCTCCCCTCTAAATCCTCTAGTATATATAGGAGGGAGGGAGGGAGGGTAGGAGGCAGCCTCAAACCCTCAAGGTTTGGCTGAAATTGAAGGTGGCGGAGTCCTACTCCAATCCTACTAGGAGTAGGATTTCTCCTCTCCACTTGGAAACACTTTTCACCTCTTCCACCTTTGGGTTTCTCCACTCCAGCCGCATGGGCCTTTAGTGGGGGCTTCGGCCAGCCCACCAGGGGCTGGTTTGCCTCCTCCCACAGCCCATGTGGCCCCTTGGGTCGAGACACCCTTCCCGATGGTCCCCCGGTACCCTCTCGGCACTCCCGGTACACTACCGATGAGCCCGAAACTTTTCCGGTAACCAAAACAGGACTTCCTATATATCAATCTTTAATTCTGGACCATTCCGGAGCTCCTCTTGATGTCCGGGATCTCATCCGGGACTCCGAACAACCTTCGGTCACCACCATACATAACTCTATACTGCCGAAACATCACCGAACCTTAAGTGTGCAGACCCTGCGGGTTCGAGAACTATGTAGACATGACCGAGACACCTCTACGGTCAATAACCAATAGCGGGACCTGGATGCCCATATTGGTTCCTACATATTCTACGAAGATCTTTATCGGTTGAACCTCTATGTCAAGGATTATGTTAATCCCATATGATGTTCCCTTAGTTCTTCGGTATGTTACTTGCCCGAGATTCGATTGTCGGTATCTCCATACCTAGTTCAACCTAGTTACCGGCAAGTCTCTTTACTCATTCCGTAATACAAATCCCGTGGCTAACACTTAGTCACATTGCTCGCAAGACTTATTGTGATGTTGTATTACCGAGTGGACCCTGAGACACCTCTCCGTCACACGGAGTAACAAATCCCAGTCTTGATCCATGCCCAATCAACAGACACCCTCGGAGATACCTGTAGAGCACCTTTATAGTCATCCAGTTACGTTGCGATGTTTGATACACACAAGGTACTCCTCCGGTGTCAGTGAGTTGCATGATCTCATGGTCATAGGACAGATACTTGACATGCAGAAAACTGTAGCAATAAACTTACACGATCATATGCTACGTTTATAGTTTGGGTCTTTTCCATCACATCATTCTCCTAATGATGTGACCCCATTATCAAATGACATCTTATGTCCATGGCTAGGAAACCTTGACCATCTTTGATCAACGAGCTAGTGTACTAGAGGCATACTAGGGACATAGTGTTGTCTATATAGATGTTGGGGATATAACCCCGCAATATGACCCTCCATTAAGGTTCCGGGTCACAGTGATGGCTCGTGACCTGGACCAAGGATGAGCCGTAAAGTCTACAACCCAGGAAGATAGGCAGCTCAAGGTGTGAGCCGCAAGGTGGCCCGTACGGAGAAGACCCGGGCATATAAGCCGCTCGGTGACAGCTTGGACAAGAAGATAGAGGAAGACTCGGATAAACAATGAGACTCGGTTAGACAATTGTAAAGACCCGCGGTCCTGACCTCCTATATAAAGGCAGACCCGGGGCGACTTAGAGATCAGGTGATCGAGAACTAGGTCAAGCTTTAGCTCCCTTGTAATCGATACAACAAGCAATACAAGAACAAGCAGGACATAGGCTATTACCTCGACTTGAGGGGCCGTACCTCGGTAAACTCGTGTCCTTCGTCCCAATCAACCCCTTTGAGTCCATCACATTAGCGATGGCCTCGAATCCAAGTCCGTTCACCTGGACATCTGCCGTGATAAATCCACGACAGTTGGCGCCCACCGTGGGGCTTGCGCTTGGTGGTGTTGAGTTCTCAAAGGGCTCTCTCCCAAGGCTCGAAGGATACCTTGTCGGAAGGATGAGCAAGAGTCACCGCGGCCGGTTCTACATCGATGATGTCGGCTGGGGGCTTGACACCGAGTCCATGGAGTATGGATTCCGGGTCCCGTTCGGCGGGATCCACGTTTTCATCGGAAGGGCTGATGGATCTACACCCAGGCCGGACGTCTGCACCAACATCGTCGAGCCGGCTCGGTGTCTCCAATCTGCAAGTAATGTGCGGCCTTCCCGTGCCGATCCATGTCAAAGGCATGTCTTTGTAGGCTTCACTCAAGGTATGGATCTGGAAGCATCCGGGTCACAGGAAACCCTTGTTTATTCAGAAGATGAATCTTCAAGTGGAGAAACAGAATCAGTGTACCAGCTCCGCAACGGTGGCCTTGGGGGCTATGACGATGCATACCCTGAGTCGGATGGCTTTGATTCGGATGTTATGGAACCTTCGGTTCATGCGGCGGTGTTCATGGCGGATCAGCCCCAGCCGCAAATAACGCAGCCGCGGGAGCCGCCACTTCGGGTGATAACCCGCCGCCGGCGGCTGAAGTTCTTGTGGAGATGATGGATGAACTCGTGTCTCTCATGGCCACTGAAGTCACACCAAATAATCAAGCAGCTCAGAATCTAGGGATTGCAAGGATCAAGGGCCGGATAGCAGAGGAACGACAAAGGATGGCTGAGCTGAAGGTCCAGATGGAAGAAGAGGCAGAACGTATCAAGACAGATGCTTTCCATCTAGGGCTAGAGCAAATGTCAGCAGCGGCGGTACACCGGAGGAGGCATCAGTCCCGTCTACCAGAGCGTTATGAAGCGAGGAACCTCTTTAATACCCCTAGCGCGGGGCGAGCCGCGGGTGCGCCCGAGAGCCGCCCAACGGAACGGCCGGCGACTCATCCGGCCCAACGTAACCAAGCTTCGCCTGGGGGCTTTCCAACGCCGGCGGGTCATTATTCTAACCCGGCCAAGAATATGGTAGCAGCTGCCACCCGGCTTGAGACGATCCCTATCCCGGATGAAGCACCCTTTGCAGAGGATGAGCGGAACGCCATCGGGTACTTGCAGATGGCCATGGCCTAGCAGGAGAGATACGCTCATAGCCGGAGCCGCGTCCATTCAACCCCTCTTCCTAGCCATAGTTTTAGCCGGCGCTATGAGTCACCAGCAGGTTCCAGCAGCAACCATCACAGAGAGATTCCAACGGGTCACCGAACGCGAAGAGATACACAGGCATGTGTAAACCATGTGGGAAGCCCGCAAGAGGCGCCAACTAGGCCGGCTTACCAAGAGCCCGGGCCTTCCATTTCCGTAAGGGCCGGAGTAACCCCCAGGACGGGAGGGCTGCCGTGTCTATCGCCGGCCCTTCGGAGCGAGCGATTGCCGAAAGACTTCAAAGGTCCTCGCAAGGTCCCAAATTACACCGTTGATTTACCCCCAGAGGCCTGGGTGGAAAGCTATGAACTGGCCATGGAGATGCTGGATGTTAGTGAGGCGGTTTGTGCCAAGTATTTCGTCATGATGCTTGAAGGCCCAGCTCGTACATGGCTAAAGGGGTTACCACCTAATACCATCAATTCATGGGTAGAGCTCAGGGCTCAATTTATTAAAAACTTTCAAGGGACGTGCAAGCAGCCTATGACTATTGTGGATCTTGATCACTGTGTCCAACAGGAGAGCGGGTCGGCTCATCATTGGGTACGGCGGGTCTCGACAATTATTCACTCATCAGAGCAGATCACGGCGGCTCAAGTGGTATTGATCTTAGAGAAGAACTGCCACTTTATTCCTCTAAAGCAGAAACTTGGCCAGCTCAAGCGTACGTGCCAGGACATGGGAGAGCTCATGACGGCTCTCATGAAATACGCCGACTCAGACAACATGAAGGATCCGGGTTCTGATGAGGAAAAGTCTAGTCAAGGCAAGAAGGGCAACCAAGGCAAGGGTGCGGTAAACAATGGTAGCCAGAGTAAGCGCAAGAATCTAGAAGCAGGATCAGAGCTGGTGGCCAACACAAATGCCCAGCAGAATCACCCCAAGGGCAACAAGAGGTTTGGACCGCCCTCGGGCAGGGATAATTTTTCCTCGAACATGGAAGAGTTGCTTAAGCGACCTTGTCCGACTCACAGTTTGCCTGATAGGCCAGCAAATCATACATGGGAGAGTTGTTCTTTTATGCAGAAGTTCAAGCGGTATGTCACACAACCTAACCATCGCGGTGGCGGCCTGCCAGGCAGCCCAGGACATGGCGGGTCAGGAGCCAGATTTGGTTCTGGCAGTTCAGCATCCGCTCATCCGGGTCAGGATAATCACGGGAGACAGCAGCCGCATTCCGGTAATAATAATCAACAACAACAACAGGAACAGCGGAATCAGTCCGGTTTTCAGAGTAACCCGAAGCAGCTCAGCTCCGGGCAGTACCACGTCTTCACGACTAGTCTCAATAGACGGGACCAGAAGTTGCGGAAACGGGCGGTCAATGCGGTTACGCCGGATCTTCCATAGTATCTAAAGTGGTCTGAATATGACATAACATGGAGCCGTGAAGATCACCCGCCACGCGTTGATGACCCGGGGCGGCTGGCTTTGGTTGTAGCCCCCCAAGTGGGTGGATATATGTTGAACAAGGTGCTCATGGATGGCGGCAGCAGCATAAACATCCTTTATTATGACACCTTCCGGCAGATGAAGTTGCTCGACAAGGACTTAAAACCTTCGTCCACTGTTTTTCATGGTGTGGTGCCGGGTAAGTTGGCGCATCCGGTGGGAAGGATTTCTTTGGAGGTGGCTTTCGGCGATGAGTACAACTACAGAGTAGAGTCCTTATGGTTTGAGGTGGTTAAGATCAAGAGCCCTTATCATGCCTTGTTTGGACGGCCGGCTTATGCTAAGTTCATGTCTCGGCCCTGCTATGTTTACTTACAGCTCAAGATGCCCGGCTTAAATGGTACCATCACCGTTCATGGTAACCGAAACATGGCTATTGAGTGTGAAGAAGGAGATGCGGCTTACATAGAGTCCAGTTGTGCCCAGGAGGAGCTTAAGTTTTATAAGGAGAATGTTGATCCGGAGGATATGACCCCTCTAAAAAAGCCAACCACGAAGGTTGAGCCGCCCCTCAAGTTTTCAACAGATGATACCAAGGCAATAGATTTCAATCCGGGCGACTCATCTAAGCAGTTCATCATTGGAGCTCATATGGATCCCAAATAGGAAAGCGCGCTCATCGAATTCATCCGTGAGAATCGGGACATCTTTGCATGGAAGCCCTCTGACATGCCAGGTATACTGAGAGAATTCGCTGAGCACAACCTTAATGTGGGTCCAAAGTTTAAGCCGATCAAACAATTTCTACGGCGGTTCAATGAGGAGAGACGCAAGGCTATTAGGGAAGAAGTTGCCCGGCTCTTGGTTGCAGGTTTTATTGTTGAAGTTTTTCACCCGGAATGGTTGGCTAACCCAGTGCTGGTGCTTAAAAAGAACGACACATGGCATATGTGTGTGGATTACACAGACCTTAACAAGGCTTGTCCAGCTGATCCCTTTGCCCTCCCACGTATTGATCAGGTCATTAATGCTACAGCAGGATGTGAAAGCTTATGCTTCCTGGATGCTTATTCTGGTTATCATCAGATCAAGATGGTAGTGAAAGACCAGGAGAAGACGGCGTTCATTACACCCTTTGGGGCATTCTGTTATGTCTGTGTGCCTTTCGGGCTCAAGAGTGCCCAGGCGACTTATCAACGGTGTGTACAGAACTGCCTTCACAGTAAAATTGGCCGTAATGTTCATGCTTATGTGGACGACATCGTAGTCAAATCCAGAAAGAAGGAGACTCTTTTGGAGGACCTAAAGGAAACCTTTGACAATCTCCGAGTCTACAAGATGATGCTTAACCCGACCAAGTGTGTCTTTGGGGTTCCAGCAGGAAAGCTTTTGGGTTTCTTGGTCTCTGAGCGTGGCATCGAGGCTAACCCAGATAAAATCAAGGCTATTACTTCTCTAGGAGAGCCGGCGTGCATTAATAACGTTCAACGCCTGGTAGGGCAGATTGCTGCGTTGAGCCGGTTCATAAGCCGCCTTGGAGAGAATGCTATTCCTTTATATCAGATGATGAAGAAGACAGACAAGTTTGTCTGGAGCAAAGCGACGGGTGAAACACTTGAGGCGCTTAAGAAACAACTGACTGAGCCGCCAGTGTTAGCCGCTCCGGCTGAGAAAGAACCGTCGCTCCTTTATGTGGCGGCTAACAACAGGGCAGTCAGCGTTGCAATTGTGGTCGAGCGCAAGGAGGCTGGGAAGGAGTATCCTGTGCAAAGGCTGGTTTATTATGTCAGTGAGGTCTTAGCAGAATCTAAGCAAAGATATCCGCATTGGCAGAAGCTGGTATACGGAGTTTTCATGGCCAACCGCAAGTTAAAACACTACTTTCTAGGGCACAGATAACTATGGTCAGTTTTGCTCCGTTGGGGGATATTATCCAGAACAGAGAAGCCACAAGAAGGATTGCTAAATGGGCGTTAGAGCTGGGACCTCTTAATTTAAAGTATGTTCCTCGCACGGCGATCAAATCCCAAGCTTTGGTGGATTTCATAAATGATTGGACAGAGTGTCAAGCTCCCGAAGAAAAGCCGGATAACACATACTGGACTATACACTTTGATGGATCCAAGAAGTTAGAGGGGTCCGGAGTGGGGGTTGTTCTGACATCCCCCAAGGGTGATAAGTTTTGTTATGTGCTCCGACTGATGTTTCCCTGCACTAACAATGTGGCTGAGTACGAGGCTTTGCTTCATGGTCTTAGATTAGCCAAGGAGATGAATTTGAGCCGGGTCAGGTGTTTGGGCGACTCAGATCTTGTGACTCAGCAAGTTTCTGGCACTTGGGACTCCAAAGACCTGCGGATGGCGGCTTATAGGCAGGCGGTTGATATTATTGCGGGTCACTTCAAAGAGTATCAGGTAGATCACACTGATCGTCGCAAGAACGATGCGGCTGATGCTTTATCACGGCTAGGTTCCCAACATAATCCGGTGCCGCCTAATGTCTTTCTAGACGTCTTACACCATCCGACTGTCACGATACCTTCAGAGGAAGATTTGGCTGTTCCTGACCTGGAGGCAAAATTGGTGGCGGCTTTGCACGCTATCCCCGATTGGACGATTCCTTATTTGGCCTATTTGACCCGGGCGAGTTACCTGAGGATGAAGACCGGGCTAGAGAGATCACCCGGCGCTCTAAGTCCATGACGATAGTTAATGGTGAGTTGCATAAATGCAGTGTAATAGGGGTTTTTCAACGTTGTGTTTCACCAGAGGAGGGCCGATAGATCTTGAATGAAATTCATACTGGTGATTTTGGACACCACGCCGGCTCGAAATCTTTAGTGGCCAAGGCTTTCCGGCACGGGTTCTTCTGGTTAACGGCTCACAAGGATGCAGAGGATTTAGTCCGCAAGTGTGACGGCTGTTAGAAATTTGGCCGACATACTCATGTTCTGGCTCAAGAACTAAGAATGATACCAATCACTTGGCTGTTTGCGGTCTAGGGGCTGGACATGGTCGGGCCCTTCAAGAGATCAAAGGACAAGAAAACGCACCTCCTGGTGGCAGTTGAAAAATTTACCAAGTGGATAGAAGTAGAGCTGGATAGCAAATGTGATGCGGCTATAGCGGTTCTATTTATTAAGAAGCTGATCTACTATTTTGGTTACCCACACAACATCATTACTGATAATGGTACAAATCTATCCAAGGGGGCTATGAAGAAATTCTGTGACGAAGAGCCTATCCGGCTTGACATTTCAGCCGTGGCACATCCACAGTCCAATGGTCAGGCGGAGGGGCAATCAGGAAATTCTAAGAGGGATTAAACCGCGGCTTATGGTTTCTTTGCAGCGAACGCCCAGGTGTTGGGTCGAAGAATTACCCTCCGTCTTATGGAGCATCACACTACCCCTAACAGGTCCACGGGTTTCACGCCCTTCTTTATGGTGTACGGCGCCGAGGCCGTCTTACCCAGTGACATCCGGCATGACTCGCCAAGGGTAGCGGCTTACATTGAGACAGATAACGAGACGGCACGCCAGGACGCATTGGATGCTTTGGAAGAGGCACGAGAGTTAGCAGCGGCCCGATTGGCGATTTATCAACAAGACCTGCGCCGCTATCGCAGCCGCAGGGTTAAGACCCGGACATTCCAAGAGGGCGACTTGGTGCTCCGGCTAATTCAAGACCAGACAAATATGCATAAGTTGTCACCTCCATGGGAAGGACCCTTTGTAGTCAGTAGAAATCTCAACAACGGGTCATATTATCTCATTGATATTCGAAATGACTCAGATACGGCGGGTGAGGGGACCCGACGGCCATGTAACATCGCGCATCTTCGGCCCTATTTCACTTAAAGGGTATCGAGACCCACCATTGTACACTATCATTGTACATATCATAGATGTATAAATAAAGAAGTCTCTGCTGTTTCACGCATCCTCATATGGAAAAAGATTACACAGTATTTTGGTTAATGCATCAACTGAGATTGGCAAACGGTAGTAGATGCCTATCAGCTAGGCGTTATGCCACAAAATCCCGGCTCAGGAAAATGAGTCGCGGCACCAGGCATTATGCTACAAAATCCCAGCTCAGGAAAATGAGTCGCGGCACCAGGTGTTATGCCACAAAATCTTGGCTCAGGAAAATGAGCCGCGGCACCAGGCTTTATGCTACAAAACAAAAAACCATCTCAGGAAAATGAGTCGTGGCGAGGGCGGCTTCTTACCTCCGGGTACAGCTTCTAATGCCTATCCGCCTGCGGGTCACGCCGTAATTGCTGAGGGGGGGCTTCTTACCGACGGGTACCGCTTCTAACATCCTATCAGCTGGCTTTATGTCATCTCCGGCTAACCAGTTTAGCCGCGATTATGAGAGGTTTTTTACCGACGGGTAGCTAACATCTCATGACCCACGAACGTCGGCTTCTTACCTCCGGGTACAGCTTCTAATGCCTATTAGCCGGCGTAAGGCCATGTAAAAACAACTAAGGAAATTAGTTGCGGTGAACGGCGGCTTCTTACCTTCGGGTACAGCTTCTAACGCCTATTAGTTGTTCTTATAAAAATCCGGCTAAGGAAAATTAGCCGCGGCGAGGGTGGCTTCTTACCTTCGGGTACAGCTTCTAATGCTTATCCGCCGGCGTTTACGCCATATTATTACCTCCGGGTGTATCTTCTAAAATGCCTTATTGTCTAGGCGTTACGCCATCTCCGGCTGACCAGATTAGCCATAATTACCAAAAAGGGAGTCACCACCTCCGAGTGTAGCTTACCTAATCCTGGCTATAGGTGTCCTCTATGATGACAAGGCAAGTCTAAATGATTCAAAGCATACAGAGACAAATGGCGGCCACAAGCCGAATCATCTTATAGAAACATCATGACAAGTTTCAGACAAGTTTCATCTACCTATTACACTCCCAGAGGAGATCAAAATTTCAGACAAGTTTTTCAGCCGTCACACGGCGGGTTAAGCTAATACAAGTTTTTAAAGTGGAAGCTAATTAGCTAACGAGTCATCCTGCGTCGGCTCTTCTATGGCCCTGATCTGAAGGTTGTCCAAATCCCAATTGCAGTTTGTTAGAGCCGCAAAAGAGCCTTCGAAATAAGGTGACGGGTCAAGATCTGGAGCAAAGAGGTCCTTACTCCAAGCAGGCGTCAAGTCTTTGCACTCATACAAAGGACTGCAGACTCTCTTCTGCTCCGGGTCATAGGCTGCTTGATAAGTTGATAGATCAACCTCCTCCGCCAAGACAGAAGCTAACACCCGGGACTCCTTCATGCACCGGCTGTAGTCAGCATCAATAAATTCTGAGCTGTCATCTTTCCTTGAAGGGAAGCCCTCCATCATCTCGTCGGCTGTTAGACCCGGAGCAAAGGCCAAAGCCCGGCTGATGCCCGCAATGGCCCCTTGGTGGGCGGCTGATTTCTTGAGCTCGGTGATTTGCTTAGGCATGGTGGAGAAGAGCTCTAAAACACCCCTGAGAGTTGCCAGAATTTTATCCTTATATTGCATGGCCTTGATGGTGCAGATTGCACCACAGTACAACTGCTCAGTTAAGGTATAGATGGCCTTCAACGGCAGCAGGCTATCAGAAGCCAACTGCCGGCTCCTAGGACCTATATAAACCGGACAATTCAGATGAGTCGCCAGTCTAAGTAAATATGAGCCATTTGAAACACAAAGTTGTCAGAAGCTTACCAAAGAGGGCGGCTGACATCTTGCTTATGTGACGCTTCAAGCCTTGGAGTTCATCCGCCACAGCTATCAGTCGCTGGTCGGCGTCATCCGCCCATTGGGTCAAAGCGGTCTTCTTAGATTCAGCTGACTCTTTAAGAGCAGCAAAATCGGCCTTGATTGTGGCCAGCTCTTCAGAGAGAAGCTGACACTTTTCATCGACAACGCTGCGGGCTTCTTGTTGAGCCGCCAGGTTGGTCTTCATGTCCATCAACCACGACCCGACATCATTTAAGGCTTCCTGTGACATGTCAAAAAACAGAATAAGTCACCAGAATGGAAATCGTATCAAATGATGAAGGTTAAAGACAAAGTTATACAAGTCTCAAGCAGATTGCAAGCAATATGTTTGACACTTGGGGGCTAATGTATATTTGATATTCGAGAAATCAATACAGTTCTAGCTCATCTTCATCAAAGTTAATCCGGAACTTGGGAGCTACAATATGGCTCTTCAAATTGACTTATAATTAAAGTTCCGACTCAACGTTATCAAGTTTGAGTCGGCCCTTGGGGGCTACAAGTGGTTCTTCAGGTTATCTACATTAAAGCTCCGACTTAACTTTATCAAGTTTGAGTCGGCCCTTGGGGGCAATGGATTTGGATTTTCTACAGAGGATCAGAAAAGACCCGGTTCAACTCTTAAGCTAGAATTGAACCGGCCCTTGGGGGCTAAGTAAGGTTATAGCAAGAGGAGGAGTACCTCATATTTTAGCTTCATCAAGTTGACCAACCAAAGTTCTATATCTCGGCTGGTGGATAGCCGGTTCGTATACCCGACGTGGAGTTCTTCGGCCGTCATCTTCTCAAAAGAAGAGTCGAAGTCCAACTTCTTGGAGGCCTCGGCCGACTCTTTATGCCTGGTCAGCACGTGAGCCGGAGGAGACTAAGGAGCAGAACTGGTGATCGCGACTTCCGGAGTTGCAGTGGTCTTGGCAGGACTTGGCAGTTTCGAAGGACCCCTTAGAGGGCTCTCCGGGATGATATCTTCAGCCGCCGGCTCAGTGGAGGCAATTGGCGGATCTACATCCGGTTGTGGCTCCTCCGGTAGTTCTTGCTCCGGTTCTTGAGCAGCAGGGCCGGGGGAGGGCTTGTTGGTCTTCCGATGCTTGGCTTGAGCATTGCAAGATAGAAAGATCAGAATCCAAAGGATATTACTACCCTACAAAGAACCGAATGTTATAGTGGAAAAACACTTACAACGGGTTGATCTTGGGAGGCGGCAGAGCGGTCGCCAAAGAGTCGCCGGAAGAGGGCGATTTCTAAGATGAAATTTAAGAAAGATGAGACAGCACCAAGGTTATAAAGAGAAATGAATCAAACAGGAGCACATACCTCTGCGGGGCATTTCTTCGGAGCCGGCGAGTTTGGCAAGCCGGACATAAGCTCAGTGGAGCCGGCACTCCGGGTCTGGCGACATTCAGCCTGTTGTTGCTTTTTCAAAAGAAAGTCGGGAGCCAGATAAGCGAGAGGATTAGAAAGAGGAACTTTTTTGATAACCCGCCGCGGCTTTCGGGGAACAAAATACTCCGAGCCGGAAGAAACATAGTTTACCTGAGGGGCGTTGGCACGGCTGGTCTCCACGTCATCCTATGAGTAAAACAAGCATTGGTAAAACAGGAAGGCAAAGTATCAAACAGACAACTAAAATTTTACCTCTGAGCTGGATGACAGTGGCGGGTCAAACCATTCCTCTCGCGGGGCCTCTCTCTTTGGCTTCTTGGCTGGAGCCTTCTTCTTGAGCTTCTTCGGAGGAGGGACGCATTCCTTCTTCCAGAAATCAGAGTCGGCCTACGAAAATAAACCGAAGAAAAGTAATAGATCAACAAGGTACAAACAAAAATCCAAGAGATGGATGGAAATAAATTGACTTACATTTGGAGCCGGATTGTTGACGCTAAAAGGTGTCAGGCCAATAGCGCTGCATGAGCCGGAGGCTTCATGGACAAGGCTCCGGATGACAGTGGTGATGTCATCCTCTGTCAGGGTTGATCGACTGAAGCATAAGGAGCTGTCATACTTGCCTTCATATTCACACATAAGCCGACTTTTATGGCTTAAGGGCATAATCCGGCAAGAAATCCAGCAGCGGATCAAATCTAATCCGGTCAGGCCATTGGCCATGAGTGCCTTGATCTTCGCATGGGCTGGCTCATATCTGGCACGTTCTGAAGCTAAAAGCCGGCCAGGAAGTTCTGAATCTGTCTTGAGCTGGGAGGGACGATAACCTGGCAAGGGGCGCTCATTTTCAGGAGAGGTGTCCTTGCAGTAGAACCAAGTTTTGTTCCAATCCTTCAGATGACTCGGCATCTGCGCAGCCGGAAAGATGATGTCTCTGCGCCGTTGAATGGAAATACCGCCAAGCTCCAGACTCGGACCGCCTTTCATTTTGGTTTGGTGGTTGGCGTAGAAGAACTCTCAAAACAAACCCACAAACGGCTTGATTTGCAGGCAGACTTCGCAGAGCACTTGGAAATTGCATATGTTTGAAACGGAGTTGGGGGCCAAGTCTTGAGGGTGAAGCTTGTATAAGTGGAGAACATCACAGAAGAATTTCGAGCCGGGTGGCACGAATCCTTGCTCGATATGGTTAGAGAAAACTACTACCTCTCCTTTTTGGGGAGAGGGCTGTGTTTCGTCACCCGGAACCCGCCAATGAAGGACCTCCTTGGAAGGAAGAGTGCCCGTGCCAACAAAATCCGTTAAGTACTCTTCCGTGATGCAAAACACGACCCAGTTGCATGAGTTGGAGGCGCGAGACATACTGGCGGCTCAAAGACTGTGCAAAATTAAATACACGGTGAGTTAAGAGCAAGCAGATATCTGTGACGGCTTACAAATTTAAGGGCTCTACGAATAATGTGCCATGATCCGGCTGATGAGAGCCGGAAAGGCATGGCGGATCAACAAGGAAAGGAGGGTGAAAATCGGCTAAGTCCTGAAAACAGGTTTCACAAACTACCGCTGCAATTACGGATCTACAAAAGCAGGAAGAAATGTTCTTATTTTCGACCTAGCGATGAACAGGTGAAGCAAAGGAAAGAAAACAGAGCCGCGACGGATCCGCACATTGCGTACGGCCACCCCGTACGCGGCGGCGCGGTAGAGACACGCGTTAAAGGCGTCAACAACATCGGGAGTACACCGACGATGGTGCTGGCGAAGCCCGAGCGGCGGCGGCAGAGCTTCCACAAACCCTACTACGGCGGCGATGGATCTAAGGAGGAGCTTGGGCTTACCGATGATGGAGCGGCGGACGCGGAAGAAGCTCTGGATCGACACAGGTTGATGCAACGGCCTGGTTGATGACGATGCGAAGACGGCGCCGGAGCAGGGAGTGCTGGAGCGGAGACGATGAGAGGAAGACGATGAAGGGTGAGCGGGAGAAGGAAAGTTTCCACCAGCAACAGGTCTTATTTAAAGAGAAGACAAGGCGGGCGCGAAAATCTAGGCGACGGAAACCATTTGACCGAGGCGGACGCCTCAATTTTCGGGCTGACCATTTAATAAAAGATTCGGTGACACGTCAGCGGATCTCTCTTGCAGGGACTATGTGACATCACGCCGGGTCATCACCGGGCGACTCGCCGAAGAGCAGAAGAAAGGGATGAAATGAGCGAGCTCAATTCAACCTGGGGCGTAATGTTGGGGATATAACCCCGCAATATGACCCGCCATTAAGGTTCCGGGTCACAGTGATGGCTCGTGAGCCGGCCCAAGGATGAGCCGTAAAGTCTACGGCCCAGGAAGATAAGCGGCTCAAGGTGTGAGCCGCAAGGTGGCCTGGACGGAGAAGACCCGGGCGTATAAGCCGCTTGGGGACAGCTTGGACAAGAAGATAGAAAAAGACTCGGATAAACAATGAGACTCGGTTAGACAATTGTAAAGACCCGCGGTCCTGACCTCCTATATAAGGCAGATCCGGGGCGACTTAGAGATCAGGTGATCGAGAACTAGGTCAAGCTTTAGCTCCCTTGTAATCGATACAATAAGCAATACAAGAACAAGCAGGACGTAGGCTATTACCTCGACTTGAGGGACCGAATCTGGATAAACTCGTGTCCTTCGTTCCAATCAACCCCTTTGAGTCCATTACGTTAGCGATGGCCTCGAATCCAAATCCGTTCACCTGGACATCTGCCGTGATAAATCCACGACAATACCCATACATGTATTTAGTTTCAATCAATACAATTATAACATGGATAATAAACGATTATTATGAACAAGAAAATATAATAATAACTAATTTATTATTGTCTTTAGGGCATATTTTCAACGGTCCATGCTAATGTGTCGGAGTTGCTGAGTCTGGATCCATCGCTTTATAATGCACGATAGGAACTAAATGTTGGCAGGCATTGCTGCTTTGCTCTTGTTGCATTCAGATCGGTGAATAACGATGATTCACGGATGGTGTTAAATCAGGTGACCAATTGGTTGATTTTCTGGCTGCTCCTGTACCCAGCGGGGAGCAAATGTTTCTCCCTTCGCTGTTTGTGCTTGCCATATGCCGAAACTTGGCGGTGTTGCTCGTGTGCATGCCCGTGTACAGTGCCTTGTTACTCTTAATGATAGGCAATAGTTGCAGCTTTGAAGGGCTTGTGCTGAAGTGTCGGGGTAGCCATTGGTTGCACACACTCGAAAGCTTCAGAGTAGGATGATCTAGGCAGCATTATCCTGAACACCTGGTGAAATAACCTTTTGTTTTCGTTGGAACAGATGTCTGGCGGTAAGAAACTGGTTGAGCGAAACCTTTTTTTTAGGGAATCAGAAGGGATTTATCCCTACTGTATTTTTCTATCTTTTTTCATAAAAAAGTACAAAAAAGAGCCTAAGACAGCTGAGGTAGCTGACGTAGATCCTGAGAAGAAAATGAAATGAAATGGAAGAGGCAAGAGATTTGTACAATCAAAGAAAAGCCATGGCCCTAGTTTGGAAGTCTGAATATTTCTTGCGAGTGGCTCTGTGCACCACCAGTAGCTTCAACTCTTGTTTGAACTTTGCTCTGCAAGAGTAGATTCCTTTGAATATGAAGTCATTTCTTGTCAACCAGATAGCCCTGGGAGCAATCACTATCAGCTCCATTGCAAATGGAAGGTGCAGAGATGTTCTCAAAGTGTTAATCTGATCCTGAACAGGGCCTTCAGCTTGGTTCCAGTCTGGGCATAAGTATTTCCAAGAATCAACCTCATAAGGACACTGGAAAGATAGGTGGTCCCTAGTCTTGGTAGCAAAACTTCCAGAAAGCACACAAGAGTAATCAGGCAAGGCAAGAAGAAAATATTCCTATGTTATAAGTATCTCTGTTGATGAGCAACCGAACAAAGACGTTATGTTTCTTTTAACAGCAAGAATTCCAGAGCCGTTGGAGAATTAGAGCATTGTCAAATATCAGGGTCCTCTGTGACCTGAAACCCTTCTTTCAGCTGTTCCAGGAAACTCCGCCGGCTGGCACAGGACAGGCACTGAAAGTACTGAACGAGACTACTCCCGCCGGCTGGCAACTCTGCCGTCTAATTTCTACTGAAGGTTAAGAGCATGTCCAACCAGACCCCCCCCCCCCCCCGTACCACCGGGAGCCCCTAACCGGCGCTGAAGGCATTTTTTTTTTTTGAGCAACAGGCGCTGGTTGGTGGTTCTGGCGCCCACGCGCTGTATGTATGGGCCGGCCCACCACGAGACGACGTGGATCGCCCGCCAGCGCATAAAGAAAAACGCTGTTGTTCAACGGTTTTTTAACTGGTCGACAGTTGACCAGTCAACTGTCGACTTAAAAATGATTTTTTTAGAAAAAATAGCCGAACAAATCAGAATTTCGAAAATTCAAATGTGCATGAATTTTCTAAAAAAGTTCATGGTTTTTTAAAAAAATCACATATTCTTGATTTTGAAAACAATTCACCAATATTAAAAAAGCTCATCGTTTTTGAAAACAGTTCATCGAATTTTAAAAAAACATTCACAGATTTTGAAAAAAAATTGGTTTTCCCCCAAAAAAGTTCATAAACTTAAAAAAAAATTCAGGTTTTTTTAAAAAAGTTCGTTGTATTTGCAAAAGGTCCACCAACTTTCAGAAAAATTGCATCGAATTTTGAAAAGTGCATCCAGTTCAGAAAAAGGTTCATCGATTTTAAAAAAATCACCGATTTTTTCAGTTTTTTTATCAATTTTGAAAAATGTCATCGATTTAAAAAATAAAAAAATTTAAAAGATGTGCATTGATTTTGGAAAAAGTTCATCCAATTTTCAAGAAATCTAAGCATTTGTAAAAAAACATACAAAAACCATTCTAAGAAAAAAGAACAGCTGTTACAAGATAGAAGAAAAAGAAAATTGCCCGTAATTACATCTGGTGAGGTTAGCGGAATGGTTGATGTACCATAAGATGAACTTGTGACCATGGATCGAATAACACCGTAGCAGAGTTTTTTAGCTTTTAACCTAGAAAACAAAGGTTGAACCGGCCGGCCCAACGAGGCGGAGGGGTGTGCGTCCGTTTGCGAAATATGAAGAAACGGGCGCAGAGGGCGCCGTTTAGGATTTACCGATACCACCACCATATGCCCGGACGCAGTGGCGGAGCTTGGGCTAAAATCAAGGAGGGGGGAGGGGCCATTGGCTAGGGGGGCAAACACAATCCTAGCTATGGACTGAGTTTTAGTGGAAAATAGCTCTAATACCTAGATATATAAGCATTTTTTGCTATGAGCTGGGGGGGCCACCGCCCAGGTTAGCCCCCATGAAGCTCCGCCACTGCCCGGACGGACAATGCCCCTCTCCAACCGGACCCTCAAATTATCGTCATATGTACGGGTTGTCCGTAAATCCCCAAACCCAGCCCATATGTGTGAAGTGGAGTAGGGGTGTCCGGACAGTCTGTCACGTTGGACCCAGCCTACTCCGGCCCGAGTGTGCACAAGTCAAAATTCCTACAAATGTAGTCTTTATAGTTTTCTCTCTTTTCTATTTCCCCTATGATTTGAAGCAATGAACCTTATTGTTGTGGATGAACACTTAAACTCCTATAATCAACCACGGAGTCTCATTTCAGTACAACCCCCTTCACAAATAGTATAAAGGGTAATATAGATTTTTCACAAGTCGTATCCACTTTTGTATATAATGATGGGTCACCGTTGGGGACGTATACGCTGCACACGGCCGGCCCATTTGCTAGGGTCTAACTAAATGTCACGAAAAATGAAGTGCGTAGTGGGGACTCAAACTCCCAACCTGTAACTTGTCTGCAGAGTTAGCAGCCAGCTGAATTAAGAACCATTGGTGGGCAAGTTGCAGATATAAGATTAAAATACTAAGTATAACGACAGATACTGTTTTTTTCAAAATCTTTGACATTTGTTGAAAAAAAGGTGAGCAAATTTCCCTTAAAAATACGAATACTGTTTTCAAATCATGAACAAATTCAGAAATTCAAAAAAACTTTTAGAACGTGAACAATTTTTTAAAGTGAACAAAAAACTGAAAAAGGTGTACAAAGTTTTGAAATTCTGAACAATTATTGATTTTTTATATAAGATGAATATTTTTAAATATACACAAAATATTTATGCAATATACGTTAAAAGTGTTTAAATACATATTGAACATTTTTGTAATATATGTAGAACAATATTTAATACACATTGAACATTTTTTTCATATACGGTGAACAACATTTAAATACACATTGATCCCCTTGTGATCAACGCTATGCCAAACATTTTCAAATACACATGAACACTTAAAAAAATACATTGAACATTTTCTTAATATGCGATGAACATTTTTAAAATGTATTATAAACATTTTATTAATACACATGTAAACTCTTTGAATAAATAAAGAAAACGAGATTAAATACAAAAAATAAACAAAACGGAAGAAAAAACTGTAGGAAGAACCAAATCTGAAACAAGAAAAAGAAAAAACCCAAAACTTTCAATGAAGGGTGTGCGGGTAGGGCCAGAAGGCTCCGATTGAGAGCACGTTAGTTTTTGACATCCTTGCAACGGCCTCAATTTTTTTTATTGCCTTGTATGACCAATTCAATGTATCATGATAAATTGCTTGAGATTTTGACAATTCTTGCATTTTCTATAGTTTTGTCCATGAAAAATGACCGACAAATGGCCGGACGTGACGCAACTTGCATAGGGTGTCGGAATTCGTTCAAATCTGGCATGGAAGCCTACCATGGTCATGCACACCTACTTGCAAAAGTGTGGTTCATTTCATGCATGTTAAAAAATAGACCATGTTTAACGGAGTGTGTTCAGGTAGACGAGAAGGGTACGTTTGGGAGAACTTCATTTCTCGACATCCCTAAAAGGCCCTGATTTTTTCATAATCGTGTATGACCAATTCAAGGCACCATGACAAGTTTTTTTTGGTAATTCTTGCATTTTCAATAGTTTTCTCGGTGAAAAATGGTTGGATGTGACACAACTTCCATATGATGTCAGAATTCATTCAAACCTGACATGGACGCCTACCATGGGCATGCCCACCTGCTAGCAAAAGTCGAGGCCATTCCTTGTATGACCAATTCAAACCACCATGCCAAGTTTATTGAATTTTCAACAATTCTTGCATTTCCTCGAGTTTTCTTGATGAAAAAAATGGTAAATAATGGGCGGAGTGATGCAACTTGCATATGGTGTAGGAATTTATTCAAACATGGCATGGATACATGCGATGGGCATGCCAGCCTGCTAGCAAAAGTTAGGTCGTTGCATGTATACCAAAAATAGATCATATTCAACGGGAAGTGTTTGGATAAGCGAGAAGGGTCTCTTTGAGACCATGTTTTCTTCGGCATGCTTCACATGAACCAATTTTATTCCATGAGCTTATATGGACAACTCAAGCCACCATGCCAAGTTGTTTGAGTTTTCGACATATTTTGCATTTTCTGAAGTTTTCTTTGTGAAAAAAATGACTGACAAATGGTCGAACGTGTCGCAACATGCAAACGGCATTAGAAATCTTGGGGCACTTCTTAAGGTTCTTTATGTCGCAACATGCAAATGCCATGTCTTGATGTTTGTTGACAATTTTGAAATTTCAAATTGTGTATGAAAATTTTACAAGCTTGGACATCTTTTCCAAAACTGGTAACAAGTTCACAACAATTGATGAAAATTTTGTACAAAAATTGGAAGCGCGTACGTTTCTAAAAAATTATCACTTTTTTAAACACGAGCATTTCTTAAATTTGTGAAGATGATATTCGAAAACATGAACATTTTTTGTAATTCCAGAATATTATTTAAAATTCTACAAACTATTTGAGAACAATAACATTTTAGGGTATTCCAAACAATCTTCCAAGTTTTTGAAAAGTTTAAAAAACAATAATAAATGAAAAAAGGAAAAAAAGTAGAATTAAAAAATTAGAAAAGCAAATGCTTAGCCATTGGCCTAACTGGGCGACGACATCGGTCCCATTGGGCGTCTGTTGAGGGGTAACACTATTTGACGCTTATTACATGAACAGTTGATGTATCACACATACCCAATCGATACGAGTGAACATGGCCCTGCGCATTTTAATTTGTTCGAAAACTGTGGAAAATATGAAAAATGGTCGCATTTTCAAAAAAGTTCAGAGTTTGATTTTTTTTGTGTTTTTAAAAACTGTCCAGAATTTATAAAAAGTCTCAATTTGTTAAAAAAATCAGTTTAAAAATGTGTTCCAATTTTAGGAAATTTTGTTTACAATTTGGAAAAAAATCGCGTTTAAAAAAAATAACGTTCGAATTCCCCAAAACACGTTCAAATATGTCATTGGTCATAGTTCTTATACTTCAGCGCTGGTTGTTGGTCAATATTGTTTGCTCATTCTATTGATTCTTCCCGTTTGAGTGGTTCTGGGAGGTCATATGTTTGATTCTTGCCTTAGGCAATTGCTTTTCTAGTTTTTTCAATTTTTCATTACAACACTACTACAAAGATCGTTCGCTGCTGGGCCGGCCCAATTTAGCGCTTGCCGCTGTGTACGCTTACGACGCTGTATATTTTGTAAATGACCATCCTACCCTTTCTTAAGAAGGGGATGGATACATTTGGTCCGTCAATGTGTTTAGGGGTTGTACTGAAAAAGAAGTGTTAACTAGGAATACAGCGAACAGGGTGCAGGTGTTGCTGTCTAATTTCTGAAAGTTGTTGCCTGTTCATAGGCAATTGCTTTTCTAGTTTTTTCAATTTTTCACTACAAAACCACTACAAAGATCGTTCGCTGCTGGGCCTGCCCAATTTAGCGCTTGCCGCTGTACGCTTACGATGCTGTATATTTTGTAAATGACCATCCTACCCTTTCTTAAGAAGGGGTATGGATACATTTGGTCCGTCAATGTGTTTAGAGGGTTATACCGAAGAAGAAGGGTCAACTGGGAATACAGCGAACAGGGTGCAGGTGCTGCTGTCTAATTTCTGAAAGTTGTTGCCTGTTCATAGACTTGATTCTATTATTTTCCTTTTTCTAAAATGCCACCATAGATGGGTTTTGGGAAAGCATGTTTAACACCAGCAACGCATTGTACATACGCATCTAATTTCAATAACTATTAGTCTATTACAAAGATCATTTATCAAACGAGATAGGAAAATATTGGGTCAAGTCAAGATTTTGACATGCACCTCATGTTTAGTGTTTACATACTCCTAGCAAAAAGGAAAAGAACTTCTATATTATAAAAGTTCTTATTCTTTATTCTTTATCCTGAGCATTTTGCTCTGCCGTTCAAATGTCATGATCAGGCAGGCAATTGGAACAGAACTGTTTTAAGAACAGCTCTAGCAGATTCCTTAAAAGTGCAGCCTTTTAATCTCCTTTACAAAGTCCTTTGATTTTTTTTAAAGGCTGCAGAATAAGGGTGCAAAGTAAAATCCCCTAAAACTATACTCCCCCGGTCCCTCCGTTCACAAATATATGACATTCTACCCTTTTTTCTGATTCGGATGTATATAGACGCATTTTAGTATGTTTGTTCACTCTTTTTCAGTCTGTACGTAGTTCATATTAAAATATTCAAAAACATCTTATATTTGTGAACAAAGAGAGTAGATTTTATAGTTTCCTCTTCCATTTCTGCTATGTGCGTGTGCGCATATATACTCTATTTGAACTCCAGTTTCACGTCAGTATAATTCAAACTTTCCACACTTCAACACCGCACAATTCAACAACATTTCGAGTCAATGAATTAAATTAAAACGAAGAATATGGTCCAAATGCAAAAAGGATCCAAATAAAACATGAATTAAAATGAAGAAGCACCATGGATTTATTGCACATGTAGCTGCCATCAATGCTCAAAGTTGCTCATGTGATGCCTGATCTCCAATCTTCCGGTACGCCTCAAGAAAAGCCTCAAGCTGGTTTGGGTTCCTACAGGTCTGATACCTTGGCGAATGTAGTCGTAGTCATAATCCACTACCGAGGCATCCATGCCATCATCGATGATCATTTTATGCAGGATCACACAATCCATCATGATCTTTTCCAATATGTTCTTAAACGTAAAGCCTGGAGGACTGTTTTTAGAGTGCACTCGTGGATTTAACGCGATTTTCTTTGCAGTGACAGTTTTTTTAAGGGAGGCGAGTTTTAGAGAATCTGCTAGTTGCTCTAAGAAAACAAGAGTACAGTGCACGGATAGATTTAAGTAAAGGGATAATTGTCACAGATCTCACGGTGTCTTCAGCTCTATCTGATCATGCATCACACGACCTCATAAAGTCAGATCACCTCCTTTTTTTTATTATTATTTAGAAACCGGCCTCTGCATCTCACTATACATGCAGTCATTTTATTAATTATTCATATAAAACCTTACAAAGTCATACAACATTAAGACTGAAGCCACCGTCTAGGTAACAAAAATGTCGCTACTCCTATCCAATTGATGAAGGGATGCTAATAGTCTGGGCCTAGTACCAAACAGACCTCACAGCCAAACCTAACATCTAAGACCTGAGGTCCCAACCAGGACGCCTGCTGGGTATGGGCACCCACCAGTCCGGCGTGCTCCTCAACCAGGACGCCTGCCGGGTATGAGGCCGCCGCAACCACTTGCCACCAATCCATCTTCAGAGTTGTACTGCTGCATGAACGTTGCCCGGTCTAGCTGCCGCCGACGCCACCACGACGCCAGACAGCGTTGACCTCCTGCGCGAGTCCATCATCGCACATCAAACACCTAATCTCCAGAGCGCCATGCCATCGAGATCCGACACCATCAATGTGTGTGATGAAGCACCGCTCCTCCTCTTGTCACCTCCAGCCATCACTTGCTCCAAAACGGTGCCCCGTTGAGGGAAAGCGCTACTAAGAACGCCATCATCGTCCGATCCGGAAGACCCAGATCTAGGGTTTCCCCCGGAGCATCCCGAGCCTGATGACGCCAACTACAACAATGATGCCTCGACAAGGAAACGACATCAAAGACGCCGCCATCGTCCGTCATGACCGTAGTCGCGCGATTTTCATCGGCAGTTGCGCCACCAGGCGTACGCCGCCGGCCTCGCTGGTTCCTTCGACTGTAGCAAACATCAAAACGAGGGCCTGAAGAGGGACTGCGGCACAAGAGCACCGCCATCGCTCGATCCCATGAAGATCTAGGGTTTACCTCGGAGTTGCCCGGGTTGTCAAGGACCAGACAAAAATGGAATCCCGCAGATCCATCCAGATGCCAACGTGTCGCACTCGCCATCGCGCCGACCGTGACCCGAAGACCAAGCTCACGCCTGAGCCCAGATCCGGCCGCGCCGCCGCCGATCTGGTCACGCCGCCGCCGTCCCTGGCCACCGTGACGCCCCAGATCTTGAAGCCGCCTGCCATGGGGAATGGGATAGCCGGAGCGCCGCCAGCCCCCGTCGTGACGTCCGGCCGCACGTCACGCTCCGACCCGGGGACGCCGGTCCGCGCCAGCTCCTCACGAGCGGGAGGGCAACTAGTCCCTGCCGCCGCCGGCGACGGCAAGGCTTTGCCTGGACGCGCCCTCAGGCAGCGGCGAGGGAGGAGGAGGACGAGAGGGGGAGTCAGGGGCGACGGGATCCGGAGGCCTCCCAGCCGCCGCATGGGGGCGACTCGGGAGGCACGGGATCGACTCCTCTAAGGGTTCCTCGACAGATAGATCTCTAAGAGAGCATCAAAACTTGTATCATAATATGTGAGCATCCACCGGTGCCCCTATTAGATCAGCAGGCCTAATCAGTAATAAACCACGGCAAGAAAAGCAGAGACATAGAAACCAGGCAGTTAACTGGCGTCATCCTTCTCTCACCAGGGCGAACTCCTGAATTCTCCGGTGGATGACCTATCTGTCGACATAGCGAGGCGTCTCTGGTGACTTTGATCATTTTTAAGCTCCACAACTTGGAGTTTCGTGAGCGTGAAAGTATGCGCGTATGTGCATCGTGCATCTTGTTTTTCATGTCTCAAAAATAAAATTCTGACTACGGTATCGCCGGTGCAATCTGCAAGGGGCAAGTGGTTGGGCAGGAACACTGCATTTGGCACTCTGAATTTGGCCTGGCCAATATAAGATTAATAAGAAGTCAATTCAGGAGCGTTCCTGACCTATTGTGCCATTAGACTATCCGTTATGCTATGCGAAGAATACTAGTTGAAAGCTGCATTTCATAAGCATACAGTAGACATCATGGCCGTGACTCACCTTGTTCTGTTCAGATAAGAATCTGAGAGCTTGTTTCTAGCAGACATGAAGCCACAGTTCTTCAGAGCAAACATGAAAAGGAAACTCTCTAAGTATTTCCTTCACATCGGTGAGCATCATATTCTGAAAGACAGACCATTCAGCCCAAAGAGAAAGTTGAGGAAGACAAGTCTAAGTTGTCGACTGAAGGAAAAGAAAAACTCTAGTATGACACAGTGCAAAGATAGGCTTAAATAATGAGCTAATTGTCACACATCTCGACGTGTCCAAAGTCCAAGCCCTATCTTAACTACCAGATCATGCACCGGACAACTTCATCACAGATTAAAGCGACCACTTCCCGTATATGGCAAACACAAACTGTTCCTCCTGCACAGGTGTTGAGCTCCATGCTACAAAAAGGAAGGCTCGCGTACTGAGAAATCACAGCAGCAGAAAAAGAAGCTTATCTTTTTTCAGATTAGAACTGACCACAATGTCACCTGTGCTGCTGCAAATCTGCATGGAACAAGTGGTTGGCCAAGGACATGGCACTTGGTGCTCTGAATTTAGCCTGAGGAATATATAAGACCAAAAAGGTCTATTCAGGAGTGCTCTTGAACAAACAAAACTGTTTACACTATTCCTTAATTATGGCCCATGTGAAGCATGTCACGGGCGAAGAGTAAGGGCATATTTGCTGAAAACGAGTTGAGAGCTACGTCTCAACATACACATGTACATCAGGGCTGCCACCCGCTTTGTTCTGTCTCGCCTTTTATTTTCTTTGGAAAAAGAGTTTGAGAATTTTTTCCTTGGAACAAGTTCTTGGACAAGCGAGAGACGGGAAGCAACCGCTTTTCGTGGGAAAGGAAAGGAGAATTGGCGGAATTGGAGTCTGCGTAACATGGTTATAGTAGGACATGGTATTAGCGGAGCGTTAGGTGTTTGAGTCGAACACATGTAAGTGCGCATACGATGAAAGCTACATTTCATCACAACAGCACAGGAAATCAGGACTTGTGCTTGCAGTGTTTCATTGAGATTGGTAAGCACCAGATGCTGAGCTAGTGACCGTCCAGTTTGGTGAAGAAAGGGAGGTCGAAAAAGGTGTAGGATGCCTGATTTGATTTTTTCATAATAACTGTGAGAATAACCGCATCAGAGACCAGTCCTACCTAGCTCTATAGCGAGAAGTGCATGGATGAACCCATGTGCATGTGAGCACACTTCGAAAAACTCATTTCTAAATGCCAAAAATTGTGAAATGGTCTCACGCATACGCATACATTTTCATATTCTACGTGTGCGCTAAAAGTTTCACGGAAAAAAACTTCTTTTTTGACCTATGCAAAAAAGACAACAAAAAGTGTCACGAAACATTATTTAGAAACACTGAAATTTGTCTTTTTCGCTTAGGCAAAACAAAAAGATATTTTTGAAAAGCGTCAGGGATATACCCCGCGGTATGACCCGGCCTAGCGACTCACAGGAGACCCGCAAAAGACATGATATTTTATTAATGACCCGGCAGGCGGATCACAGGACGACCAGACCCAAGACCCGACGTGTAAGCCGGCGTCAGGCGGCTCACAAGAGAAGGCTTAAAGAGAGAAAAACTCCCTGGCGAAGGTTACAAGACCCGGAATAGGATTCTAGAGAGACTAGTCCTAATCCTACTCCTAGTAGGACTCTATTTGTAAACCTACCCTCTCCACTTATATAAGGAGGGGTAGAGCACCCCAAGAGGGGAGAAGGGGACACAAGTCCACAAGTTTAGACAGATTAGAGGCTCTCGGGATTAGAGGTAGCAAACAACATCCTTGTAACCGAGATCTCTCGTTCATTATCAATACCAGACAAGCAGGACGTAGGCTTTTACCTCCATCGAAGGGGCCGAACCTGGGTAAACTCCGTGTCTCTTGATTCCGATCAACCCCTTCAAGCCGCCACGTAGTTGCGTCTTCGCCCCGAACCTAAGTCCGTTCACCGGACATCTGCCGTGACAAATCTACAACAGTTGACGCCCACTGTGGGGCCACGCACGGTGGTTTGTGTTCTTGAAGGGATCTCTCCCAAGGATCGAGAAGCATACATTTTTTTGGATAAAGAAGAGTCGATGCTAGTTTGAGATCATGCCTCATCCGAACTGACCTCATCAGCTCGTGTCGCCACATGCTGCTCCGCCTCTGTGCACCGCGACCCCGTCCGGCTCTCGCCTCCATCGCATGCTCGACTCGCCGGGGTGCACTTTGAGTCGCCGCTGGCCCGCGTTGCCGACCGCCTTTGCTCCGAGCTCCCCAAGCTACCAGCTGCACCGTGAGTCACCCCGGGGCCGGTCTCCCCCGTTGCTACAACCCGCCATTTCAAAAATGACAGGACCGAGCTGCCCCTGCTGATGTGAGCCGTCGTCGGCTGTTGCCGTGAGCCGCCTCCACCTCGTTCCGGTTCCACCGCGGGCCGACGCTGTCGAGCCGCCACCGGTTCTGCTGCCGTGAGGCACTGTTATCCTCACGCACGAGCTGCCTCCACCCTGGTTCGCACTACCACCCGCGTCACCGGGTCATAGGTGCTATCCACCCAATTTATTTTATCTATACATTTAGATTCCTTCGAAGATATATTACTTCGTCTTTGTAATATTTTTTACACAGGATAAATTATTCATTACCAAAGTGGCATCATATCACGAAGATGAAGGCGCGCCGGCGTCGTTTGGCACCGGCGTCCGTACCGGCTTACAACGCCACAGCTGTCTCTCACGGCCGCGCCGGCTCGCAACGTCCGCGGCTGAGTCATCTATCCGCGCCGGCTTACAATACCCGCGGATGATTCACCCGTTTGCGTCGGCTTACAATGCCTGGCTGATTCTCCCGTCCGTGCTTACAACGCCATGGCCATCTCTCGCGACCGCGCCGGCTTACAGTGTCGTGGCCGTCTCTCGCGATCATGTCGCAGCTGACTTCGACATCTACATCAACACGCCAGCGGCCGCATACACCAATACGAGCCGCCCAAGTGACGCACGCAAGCCGCCGCCCACTGTTTGATCTATATCAACATATCAGTGCAGTGCTCGTCGATACGAGCCGCCTAACGGACAAACGCGCAAGTCGCCGCCATTACAGTTTGATTCACTTCAACAACCAGCCGGAACGAACCATCGACCGGATCATTCAAACAATTCATACGGGATCATCTATAACCCACCACGGTCAACCTCAACCATCAGTGGAGACTCTCAAAGCCGCCTCTTCGAGTTGACTTAAGACTCGGGGGCTACAGACATGGCGAGACACATTTGGTCGTTTTCAACGAGAACCCCATGTCTTTGCAAGAGAAAACCCAATCCTGTGGACTATTACATTATTGGCGGATGATTAAAAGTTGCCCAAGAGGACGAACCGTCGTGATGCACCATTCAAACATAGGTGCCTGAATTTATTTGGAGCTTCTGCCGTTCCTTCATATAAGATGGCAGCTTACAAGATGGCGACTTACAAGAAGAATTCACAAATATTCTAGTTGACATGTCAACTGCGACTGTTGAGGGCGGCTTCTTACCTTCGGGTATTGCTTCTAACGCCTTATCGGCCCGCTTTATGCCAAACCTTCTGGCTAACACGATTAGCCACGGGCTGAGGGCGGCTTCTTACCTTCGGGTATCGCTTCTAACGCCTTATCGGCCGGCGTTTACGCCAAATTGCTGAAGGGGGCTTCTTACCGACGGGTATCGCTTCTAACACCCTATCGGCCGGCTTTATGCCAAATCTTCCGGCTAACATGATTAGTCGCGGGCTGATGGCGGCTTCTTACCTTCGGGTATCGCTTCTAATGCCTTATCGGCCGGTGTATACGCCATATTGCTGAAGGGGGCTTCTTACCGACGGGTATCGCTTCTAACACCCTATCAGCCGGCTTTATGCCATATCTCCGGCTAACAGGATTAGCCGCGGTTGTAGGGGGTTCTTACCGACGGGTATCTGAACACCCTAACAACCGGCGGAGGGCGACTTCTTACCTCTGGATATCGCTTCTAATGCCTTATCGGCCAGGCTTTATGCCATCTCCGGCTAACATGATTAGCCATGGTTGTCTGAGGGGGCTTCCCACCTCCGGGTGTAGCTTATTTAACTCTAACAACCGGCGTTCGCGCCATATTGCTGAGGGTGTCTTCTTACCTCCGGGTATCGCTTCTAACACCTTATCGGTCGGCTTTATGCCATCTCAGGCTAACACGGTTAGCCATGGTTATCAAAGGGGGCTTCTCACCTTCGGGTGTAGCCTATCTAACCCTAACAAATGGCGTTCGTGCCAAAAAAGTTGACAAGTCAAACATTGCATCATACTTTGCATCATACATATCATGACCGGCTTATTCAGCCGGGTCAGAGCAAGATTATGAAAGAAGGAGCAATGTTATAACATCTCCGGATTGTGCTTTTTCAAGCCACCCTTACAACAATGCAGAATATATTCTGTCTTATTTATTTTTGCAGGTTTTATCTCTTAAGATGAGCCTCCATTAAAAACTCCACAAGAGCAAATGGATCTTGAATAGCCAACCTGGCTAGATCTTCATGGTTTATCATAACCAGTACTAAACGATTGGGGTTTTTAAGCCAGCTCGGAGAATTCATTATTTTTCAAGAGCCGTCCTATCAGATATAAGGCCATGTCATCTAATTAACCAGTTCTCGGATTTTTTTCAATTGTGCTCTGTGGTAATCTACAACACTCATGGATTTCTTCAATATACATTTGTCGGATTACATCACAACCACGAACAGGAATTTCATGTCAAAGACGAAGGAATTATTCCAGGATATTCATGTCGGGTTATATTACAACCACGGTCAAAGATTCATTCAACAAGTTGTGGTGACTCATATTTTTCTCACATAGTCCCGAGTCGCCGCAGGCAGACAACCCGGCACTTGGGGGCTACATTATTCAAGTCCAGTTTATATCAAATATGCAAGTCCCATGTCGCTGCAAGCATGCACCATGGCACTTGGGGGCTAATGCAAGCCGGTTTTCAAATCATTACATTGTCAGCAAGACCATATTGTCTCAAGGAGATGAGTCAGTCTTTCTATAGTTTTTCCCAGCTCAGTAATTCTTACTGACCCGGTACTTGGGGGCTACACCGCTCAGATCAAATTTTCTAAAAGTCTCAAGTCGCCGCAGGCATGCGACCCGGCACTTGGGGGCTACAGTATTCAGCTGTTCAAACAGATTAAGAGATTCAAATTGAAGACCCGGCACATCACATAATGATGAGCCGACCCTTGGGAGCTACACCTGCTGAAGTTTCATAAAGTATAAGATAGTTATAAGTCCCAATTGCTGTAGGCATGACAACCCGACACTTGGGGGCTACGCAGTCCAAAATATTATTGCAAAGCACCAAGTTATCATGAATAATCTCCGAGCTTGGGGGCTAAAGGTAATATGCAGATATCAAAAAACTTTGAGGAGAATTTTCAAGATGTTAATTATGGAGTTCAGTTGTTAGACCCGGCGTCACCAATGGTAATGACCCGACATCATCAATGATTATGACCCGGCGGAGATGACCCGACATCATTATTGATTATGACCTGGCGGAGATGATCCGACATCATCAATGATTATGACCTGGCGGAAATGACCCGCCAAGAGTATTGGAAGCCGACTCAATGGCATATGAGTGTTCTATTCTCAAATATTTTTCAAAGGACATTGATAAGCAAGATGATATCAAAGACGACTATTTCATATGCAGAAAAGACCCGGATTTCTGAGGAGCCATTTCATAAGCCGGCCAAAGGAGCAAGCCGGCTACTTAACATATTTGTTATTCTTATTTCAGGAGCTTAGCATGAACAAATTCAAACTAATCTGGGGGCTAATGTCGGGGATATACCCCGCGGTATGACCCGGCCTGGCGACTCACAGGAGACCCGCAAAAGACATGACATTTTATTAATGACTCGGCAGGCGGATCACAGGACGACCAGGCCCAAGACCCGGCATGTAAGCCGGCGTCAGGCGGCTCACGAGAGAAGGCTCAAAGAGAGAAAGACTCCATGCCGAAGGTTACAAGACCCGGAATAGGATTCTAGAGAGACTAGTCCTAATCCTACTCCTAGTATGACTCTATTTGTAAACGTGCCCTCTCCACTTATATAAGGAGGGGTAGAGCACCCCAAGAGGGGAGAGGGGGACACAAATCCACAAGTTTAGACAGATTAGAGGCTCTCGGGATTAGAGGTAGCAAACAACACTCTTTTAACCGAGAGATCTCCTTCATTATCAATACCAGACAAGCAAGGCGTATGCTTTTACCTCCATCGAAGGGACCGGACCTGGGTAAACTCCGTGTCTCTCGATTCCGATCAACCCCTTCAAGCCGCCACGTAGTTGCGTCTTCGCCCCAAACCTAAGTCCGTTCACCCGGACATCTATCGTGATAAATCCACGACAAAAAGTGTTGCAAAGATGTATGCATGAAATTTTGTTTCGATATATTTTACATTTTAAAATGCATTAAAAACGTATTTTTGAAAAGTGGATTCATGACATCTACACTCCTAGGGGAGCATCCTTTTCAGTTATCAATTGCGACACTTTTCCCATATTATTCGTATATACTGGGGCAAAGTTTTTCAATCTTCCTTCAACATTTTTCGGTCAACAAGTTAGGATATTTGCTTGGTTAGTTCCAATCCCGTGGAATATGTCTATATGCGTAGCATTATACTCGCAGACAGGGAACATATAAAGTTGCCTTCCCAAGTTGGTGAGGCAACTCAGCTTATCCAAAACACATCCTTCATTTCTTTTTATGCCCATATACACTTGTAATGAGGCAGAGACCGGGGATTCGCCTCATTTTAAACATGCATATACACATTCTTCATTGTAATGTTGAAGAGACCGAGGGTTTGCCTCATTTAAAAAGAAAACATCATCTTGCTTCTTACATTTCCTGGGGCGTGAGGCTTAAATTCTTTATGTACTGTAGTCCCTCCGTAAACTAATATAAGAGTATTTAGACCACTATTTTAGTGATTTAAACGCTTTTATATTAATTTACATAGGGTTGTAGCCCCCCCTGCTTGCAGCATGCATGTCGTAGGCAAAAGAAGATAAAAAGAAGAGAAAAAATAGATGACCTCAGTTCTGCTCGACAAATCCCACCTTAAAATGACTTCACATTAATTATCCTTTTTGCCTGCTGGGTTGAAGAAGCCGCATACAAATGTGACACATATGAGACGAGAACTGTGCAGTTACAACCGGACAAGTAGCATCTGCTAGTTAAATACTCGAAATAGGATTCCTTGACAGCCTCGAATCAACAGCACAGCTATGCTAAGCATGTACAACTGGATCCCTAACTGGTGTGTATATACGTGTTGCTCAGTCATGAAAGCTGACACAAGTGTATATGCACGTTTAATAACCTTGTTAACCAACCTTTTGAAGCAACATGTTTGGGGCGTTATAGGTTAGCCTCTTAGGTTTCTGAAGGCCGCTTAATTTGCTTGCCTTTTTACTGCAACGAAACGGCGTCACCACAAATTAAACGAGTTGCTCCCAACAGCTGTGCGCTTTTCACAGGCTAGCATTGGTGTGGTTGACACTTTGATTTGATGTAGTATCAACGGAGGTCGTGTGAACCATGTAGGTACGTAGCTTTATTTTTTCTTTTATTAAAAAGAATCAAATGATCTGATTAATACGGAAGAACGAAAATCCGATACAAACAGTAGACAACTAGAGGTAGAACAAAATACACTGAAAGTCATACTAGGCATTTTCTTGCTCCGATTGTATGTCATCCGTCCGAGATTGATTTTGCATTGAACCAACAATAAATGAAAGCATCCAAATGCCCTCTCCATAACAGGCTTTAAAAACCGCAATATCCACTCGCACCTTGAAGCGAGATTGAGAAATTTCTAAAGCAACATTGATTAGAGCATCACCTCACGGAGTACAAGTTTGTAATTTATCACCGTCCAGTTCAGAGGATTGGAGAAACCGAGCCATGCCGCAGATCAACATGTAAGAAGATGTTGAAATCGCCACACTAATATCCAACCAACAACTTTCCTTGAAAGACACACCAACTGCCAAGATCTAAAGAGAACCATTAGATCTGGTGACACAAACTCTCACAGGCCCTTTAGCGGCATCGATCAGACGTTGTGGAGGTATGAATATACCTTAGTTCAACACGCCATCACCACCACCACCTTTTCAATGTCGCAAGGGAACCAAAAACCTTAGGGAAAGAAAATAAGACAAACATGTCCACATTCCTCATGCCACCGACGATATCGCCAGACAGGAAAAGGAGAAAGATCGAGCCAACGCGGTATAGGGAAGGCCTAGGTTCGAACCCCGCAATCGGGTTCGTTTTGTGTCCCACACCACCTACATCTAGATTAATTAAAATGTCACGGGGTTCTTCCCTCGTTGGACTTTTATACAAAATTAATAATTACCCCCTTCCCAGAGCGACATAGGAGGGGACGAGACCCGATCTAACAACTACCATTTTTCTTCACTGGCAGGTTCTATCGGTCAAAGCTCGGGCACATCCGGTTGAAAGGACGTGGTGTCGCCTAGGGGGGGGGGGGTGAATAGACCATGTACAACAATTCCGGTTTAGGCTTGAACTAATGCGGAATAAAATTAGCGTTTAATTTGTCAAGCACAAAACCTAAAATAACTAGGCTCACCTATGTGCACCAACAACTTATGCTAAGCAAGATAAACAATTAAGTGATAGCAAGATATATAACAAGAAATAATATGACTATCACAAAGTAAAGTGCATAAGTAAAGGGCTTGGGTAAGAGATAACCGAGGCACGCGGAGACGATGATGTATCCCGAAGTTCACACCCTTGCGGATGCTAATCTCCATTTGGTGTAGTGTGGAGTCACAATGCTCCCCAAGAAGCCAAGGGCCACCATAATATCCTCACGCCCTCGCACAATGCAAGATTTCGTGATTCCACTAAGGGACCCTTGAGGGCGGTCACCGAACCCATACAAATGGCAACCCTTGAGGGAGGTCACCGGAACCCATACAAATTGCTCGGGACAATCTCCACAACCTAATTGGAGACCCCGACGATTCCGTGGAGCTTTACACCATAATGATTGAGCTCTAAGATACCACTAACCATCTAGGGTGCCAAAGCACCCAAGAGGAACAAGCTCTAGGGTGCCCAAACAACCAAGAGTAATAAGCTTCTCAAACTTCACTTCCACGTGTCACCGTGGAGAACCCAAACCTATGCACCAAATGCAATGGCAAGGGCACACGAAGTGCCCAAGTCCTTCTCTCCCAAATCCCATCACAATAACTAATGCAATCGAGGAAAACAAGAGGAAGAATGAAGAAGCGAACACAAAGAACTCCAAGATCTAGATCCAAGGGGTTCCCCTCACACAAAAGATAAAGTGATTGGTGAAAATGTAGATCTAGATATCCTCTCTCTTTTCCCTCAAGAACTAGCAAGAATTGGAGGGATTGAGAGATACCAAGATCGAAGAAGGTCAACAATGGGGAAGAACACGAGCTCAAGAAATAGGGACCATTGGGGAAGAAGGCCCATACTATCGCTTAGCACGGTCAAAACATCCCAAAGTTCTACCAGAGAGGTAGTACTGCTCTCGGAGGTATTACCGCTTATAAGAGGTACTACCACTTATGAGAGGTGCTACCGCTCTCTACTACCGCAAAATTCGTGACGAGCTCCAGAAGCATAAATATGAGCGAAAGTAGCTGGCCGCTAGTACCGCTTATAAGCGGTACTACCGCTCTGCTACTACTTATAAGAGGTACTACCGCTCGGGGGTAGTACTACAACTTAGATTTGAAAAGCTACCCAAGCAAAGCAAAATGATGCTCAAATACTAAAACAACTATAACTTCCGCATACAGGCTCCGAAATGAGCAAACTCAAGCTTGTTGGATAGATGACAACAAGTACTATACAACATCGGATGATTACAGAAATAACAAGCAATGGAGAATAAATGCCAACAGGATAAGGAAGATGACCTTCCCAAGAATGATCCAGCAAAATCTCCAACATCGAAAATGCAAGGATGATGCATACGGAATCTGTTTTCTATGAACTTGAGCTTGTCAAGACGAATATTATAAGCTCCAAAACTCACATAGAGAAAAGACAAACAAGAACCAAGAAAGATGATGATGTCAAGAATGCAATGGTTTGAGCTCTCTCCGAATAATACAATCAAGCTACTCACTCGAGAGCCCCCCTTGATAGTATGTCAGTCGATCCTATAAGTCGGTTTCCTAACTAACACCATGAGACCGGTAAAATAGAAAACCTATCAAGGACAAACCTTTCCCTTGTGCATAGTACACTTGAGCTGGATGATGACGATCTTGTCCTCCTAAAGATGGACCACCTTTCTTGATTGCGCCGACTCGATGAAGACTAGTAGATTGCTCCCCAATACTCCACTATGGGTGAACCTCTATTCGAAGCATATTCACATGTCCATTATCACCATAATGGACATCAAGCTTCAAGCATGTGATCTCTTCATGATGCTCCACTTGTACTTGCACAACACAAACTTCATGGCAATCAACACTTGATGTCATCCTCCATGGGTTATATGAGATCTTCCTCTTGATGAAAGCCCATGGAAAAATACCTAACCCCTCATATAACTATCACACAAAAAGATCATGAGTTAGTACGCAAAGCGCAATGGATAATGCTTACCATACTGTGAGATCACTTGATCCCATATAGTACATATTGTATGCTTTGTGTGTTGATCAACTTGAATCTACTCTTCGTACTTATTTCTTGATCAACCTTGTCTCTTATATTCTCTTCACAAATATGATCTCTTGAAGGTTAACATGAATGTTCACACAATCTTCTTCTTCAAGACATGCTTGCAATAAGCTCAACTCTCACATTACCAATCTTTGGATAAATCCTTGAATACCACCTTGGTCATCACATAAACTCCAAACCAACGAATGGAATTCAAGAAATTCCTATGGACAAATCCTTGAAGTAAAACTCAACGAAACCATTAGTACACAGGGATTGTCATCATGCTTACCATACCGTGATATCACTTGATCCCACATGATACACCTTCTATGCTTTGTGTGTTGATCAACTTGAATCCAATCTTTGTACTCATTTCTTGATCAACCTTGTCTCTTATATTATCTTCATAAAGATGATGTCTTGAAGGTTAACATGAATGTTCACACAATCTTCTTCTTCGAGACATGCTTGCAATAAGCTTAACTCTCACATGACCAATCTTTGGATAAATCCTTGAATACCATAGGGATTGTCATCAATTACCAAAACCACATATGGAGAATTCTCTGTAACGCTGACTGGTGTTGACGTGCTCAGCTGAGTGGTCGGTAGTATATGGTGCAATGGTGGATCTTCAGGCAATGGTGGATTCTTGTGCGCGAGCTCAAGGGCTTAAACTGGCCGTGCCAATCAGCTCGCTCCAATGATAATTTTGTGGCTAGTGGTGGCTTCCCTAGCTAGTTTGTGGTTGGTGTGACTGTGTTACTGGTTGTAGAGTGGCGATGATGTGCACATTGGAGGTGGTGTCACATAGGGCTCAATGCAGTAGTGGGACCAATCAGTGCATGAGTGGTCCTCGATTTGGCATTGGGGAGGTGGTCAGGAGCGACTGGCTCGGGCTATGGGGACAACTTTTCTAAGATCCTAGATGCAATGGTTGGGATGGTATTCCCTATTTGTAGTGACCCTCTTCATTTTGATTGTGTTGCGATTTTCTATGGCGTTAGGAAGAAGGTTGTGCATCATGGATCTGGAGTCCTCCACAGACTGATCTACGATCCGTTTGAGAAGGCATAAGTGCAAGTAGGGGTGATTATCTAGGTGAAGTGGTTTCACCGTATTCCTATGGAGGGTTTAGTGTATTTTTTTTGCCATATTTTCCTATGTACATGCGATACCAGTGTTGGAAATATGCCCTAGAGGCAATAATAAATTAGTTATTATCATATTTCCTTGTTCATGATAATCGTTTATTATCCATGCTATAATTGTATTGATCGGAGACTTAGATGCATGTGTGGATACATAGACAAAACCATGTCCCTAGTATGCCTCTAATGGACTAGCTCGTTGATCAAAGATGGTTACGGTTTCCTAGCCATGGACATGAGATGTCATTTGATAACGGGATCACATCATTAGGAGAATGATGTGATGGACAAGACCCAAACTACAAACGTAGCATATGATCATGTCAGTTTATTGCTACTGTTTTCTGCATGTCAAGTATATGTTCCTATGACCATGGGATCATGCAACTCATGGACATCGGAGGAGTGCCTTGTGTGTATCAAACGTCACAACGTAACTGGGTGACTATAAAGGTGCTCTACAGGTATCTCCGAGGGTGTCTGTTGAGTTGGCATGGATCAAGACTGGGATTTGTTACTCCGTGTGACGGAGAGGTATCTCAGGGCCCACTCGGTAATATAACATCACAACAACCCTTGCAAGCAATGTGACTAAGTGTTAGTCACGAGATCTTGTATTACGGAATGAGTAAAGAGACTTGCCGGTAACGAGGTTGAACTAGGTATGGAGATACCGACGATCGAATCTCGGGCAAGTAACATACCGAAGAACAAAGGGAACATCATACGGGATTAACTGAATCCTTGACATAGAGGTTCGACCGATAAAGATCTTCGTATAATATTTAGGAACCAATGTGGAAATCCAGGTCCCACCATTGGTTATTGACCGTAGAGGTGTCTTGGTCATGTCTACATAGTTCTCAAACCCGCAGGGTCTGCACACTTAAGGTTTGGTGACGTTTCGGTAGTATAGAGTTATGTATGGTGGTGACTGAATTTTGTTCGGAGTCCCAGATGAGATCCCGGACATCACGAGGAGCTCTGTAATGGTCCGGAGGTAAAGATTCATATATAGGAAGTCCTTTTTTGGTCGCCGGAAAAGTTTCGGGCTCATCGGTAGTGTACCGAGAGTGCCGGTAGTGTACCAGGAGACCTCCGGGAGGGGTATTTCGACCCAAGAGGCTACATGGGCTGTGGGAGAGTGGAAACCAGCCCTTATTGGGCTGGTGGAACAACCACAAGAGGCCCATGCGGCTGGAGGAAAAAAGGCCAAAGAGAAAAAGTGGAAAAAGGCAAATTAGGGAAGGAGTCCTAATCCTACTAGGAGTGGAGGAGGTGGACTCCTCCCTAGTTGGTTCGGCCGACTCCTATAGGAGTCTTGGCCCTTGCGCCAGCCTCCTCTCCTCTCCTCCTATATATACTGGTGGTATTGAGGGTTTTTGCACAAGATTTACGGCCACGTGCTACCCGTTCCACCGGTGTTCCTCTAGATCGGATTTCCGCAGTGTTTAGGCGAAGCCCTGCCGGAATTACTCCACCACCATCACCGGAGCGCCGTCATGCTGCCGGTGAACTCTTCTTCCTATCCACTTCCTCTTGCTGGATCATGACGGTGGAGATCGTCATCAAGCTGCACGTGTGCTGAACGCGGAGGTGCCGTCCGTTCGGCGCTAGATCGGAAGGACCGTGATCAAGATCGCGAGACGGTTCGTGACGAGTTCGCGGGACGGATCGTGATGAGTTCACGGGATGGATCATGATGAGATCGCAGGACGGATCGTGATGAGATCACGGGACGGATCGTGATGTGATCGCGGGACGCTCGGCGATTTGGATCGCGAAGATGTTCGACTACACCAACTGCGTTTCTTAACGCTTCCCGCTTAGCGATCTACAAGGGTACGTAGATCCACTCTCCCTCTCATAGATGCTCATCACCATGGATAGATCTGCGTATGCGTAGGAATTTTTTTGTTTCCCATGCAACGTTCCCCAACAGTGGCATCATGAGCTAGGTCTATGTGTAGATGAGATCTCGAGTAGAACACAAAGAGTTTGTGGGCGTTGATGCTTAGATTGCTTCCTCCCTTGGTCGGATTTTGGTTCAGCGGTATTGTGAGATGAAGCGGTCCGGACCAACATTACTCGTATGCTTACGAGAGACCGGTTCCCTCAACCGCAACTTCTTGCATAGATGGCTTGCGGGTGCCAGTTTCTCTCACTTTAGTTGGATCGGATTCGACAAAGGCGGTCCGTGAGAAGGTTGAAAAGAAACTAGTGTATCACCGTTGTGGTTTTTGCGTAGATGAGAATTGTTCTTGCTAGATACTCGTAGCAGCCACGTAAAACATGCAACAACAATTAGAGGACGTCTAACTTGTTTTTGCAGGGTATGTTGTGATGTGATATGGCCAATTACATGATGTGATATATGTGATGTATGAGATGATCATGTGATGTATAGATTATCACGACTTGCATGTCGATGAGTACGACAACCAGCAGGAGCCATAGGGTTGTCTTTAATTATTGTATGACCTGCGTGTCAATCATTAAGCGCTATGTAATGCTTTACTTTATCGCTAAACGGTAGCAATAGTAGTAGAAGCATGTTGGGCGCGACAACCCCGATGGTGACACGTTGATGGAGATCAAGATGATGAAGATCATGGTGTCATGCCGGTGACGATGGAGATCATGCCGGTGCTTTCAAGATGGAGATCTAAAGCACAAGTTCATGGCCATATCATGTCACTTATGAATTGCATGTGATGTTAATCTTTTTATGCACCTTGTTTTGCTCAGTACGACGGTAGCATTATAAGGTGTTCCCTCACTTAAATTTCAAGATAAATTGTGTTCTCCCCGAGTGTGCACTGTTGCGAAAGTTCATCGTGTTGAGACACCACGTGATGATCGGGTGTGATAGACTCTACGTTCACATACAACGGGTGCAAGCCAGTGTTGCACATGCAGAACACTCGGGTTAAACTTGACGAGCCTAGCATGTACAGACATGGCCTCGGAACACAAGAGACCGAAAGGTCGAACATGAGTCATATAGTAGATATGATCAACATGATGATGTTCACCATTGTAACCACCTCAACTCACGTGATGATCGGACTTGAGTTGGTGAATTTGGATCATGTATCACTCGGATGACCGGAGGGATGTCAATTTGAGTGGGAGTTCTTAAGTAATATGATTAATTGAACTCATTATCATGAACATAGTCAGTAGGTTCTTTGCAAAACTATGATGTAGATTACTAGCTCACGCTGTTGCTCCCTTGAAATTTTATATGTTCCTAGAGAAATAGAGTTGAAACATGATGGTAGCAATATTGCGGATTGGATCCGTGATCTGAGGATTGTCCTCGTTGCTGCACAGAAGGCTTATGTCCTTAATGCACCGCTCGGTGCGCCAACCCCTGTAGCGTCGTCTATAGATGTTGTGAACATCTGACAGGTACGTGCTGATGACTACTTGATAGTTTAGTGCGTCATGCATTACGGCTTAGAATTGAGGCTTCGAAAAGTTTTGAACGTCACGGAACATATGAGATGTTCTAAGAGCTGAAATTAGGATCTCAGGCTCGTGCCCGTGTTGCGAGATATGAGATCTCCAACAAGATTCTTTGCCTGCAAGATGAACGAGAATAGCTCAATCGTTGAGCATATGCTCAGATTGTCTGGGTGCTACAATCACTTGAATTGAGTGGGAGTTCATCTTCCAGATAAGATAGTGATTGATATAGTTCTCCAAGTCACTTTCACTAAGCTACTAGAACTTGATGATGAACTATAAAATGCCAGGGATAGAATTAATGATCCCTGAGCTGTTCGCGATGTTTGACACCGCGAAGATAGAAATCAAGAAGGAGCATCAAGTGTTGATGGTTAGTATAACCACTAGTTTCGAGAAGGGCAAGGGCAAGGAGGGAAACTTCATGGATGGCAAGTCAGTTGCTGCTCCAGTGAAGCAACCCAAAGTTGAACCCAAACCCAAGACTAAGTGCTTCAATTATGAGGAGAGAGGTCGCTGAAGTGGAACAACCCTAGATACTTGGTAGATAAGAAGGCTGGCAACGTCGACAGAAGTATACTTGATATACGTGTTATTGATGTGTACCTTGCTTCTACCCCTAGTAGCACCTGGGTACTGGATACCGGTTCGATTGCTAAGTGTTAGTAACTTGAAAATAAAGGCTACGGAATAAACGGAGAACTAGCTAAGTGTGAGGTGACGATGTGTGTTGGAAATGTTTCCAAGGTTGATGTGATAAACATCACACGCTCTCTGTACCTTCGAGATTAGTGACAAACCTAAATAAATGTTATTTGGTGTTTTTGCGTTGAGCATGAATGTGATTTGATCATATTCATTGCAACACGGTTATTCATTTAAGTTAGAGAATAATGGTTATTCTATTTACATGAATAATACCTTCAATGGTCATGCATCCAGTAAGAATGGTTTGTTGAAACTTGATCGTAGTAATACACATGTTCATAACATTGATGCCAAAAAGATACAAAGTTAATAATGATAGTACCACATACTTGTGGCATTGCCGCTAAATGTCATATTGGTATAAAGCGCATGAACAAACTCCATGCTGATGGTTCTTTGGACTCATTCGATTTCGAATCGGTTGAGACATGCGAACCATGCCTCTTGGTCAAGATGACTAAGGACCCCGTTTTTGTTTTGATGAAGTGGGCAAGTGATTTATTGGAGATGATACATGTTGATGTATGCAATCCAATGAGTCTTGTAGCGTGCGGTGGATATCGTTATTTTCTTACCTTCACTGATGATTTGAGTACATTTAGTGTATATTTACTTAATGAAACACAAGTCTGAATCGTTTGAAAGGTTCAAGCAAATTCAGAGTGAAGTTTAAAGATCATTGTGACAAGAAGATAAAGATGTTTGCGATATGATCGTGGAGGTGAATATCTGAGTTACGAGTTTGGAATACAAACTTTAGACAATGTGAAAATTGTTTCACAACTCACGCCACCTGGAACACCATAGTGTGATGGTGTGTCCGAACGTCATAGTCGTGCTCTATTGGATATGGTGCATGCTATGATGTCTCTTATCGTTTTGTTACTATATTTTTGGGGTTATGCATTAGAGACAACTACATTCACTTTAAATAGGGCACCATCTAAACCCGTTGAGATGACACCGTGTGAATTATGGTTTGATAGAAACCCAAGCTGTCATTTCTTAACGTTTGGGGCTGTGACGCTTGGCTGGAAAATGTTTTCACCTAATGAGCTCGAACCCAAAGCGGACAAATGCATCTTCATAGAATACCCTAAGAACAGTTGGGTGAACCTTCTATCTCAGATCCAAGCATAAAATGTTTGTTGCTAAAACTGGGTCCTTTCTCGAGGAAAAGTTTCTCTTGAAAGAATTGAGTGGGAGGAAGATAGAACTTGATGAGGTTATTGAACCTCTGTTTCAACCAGAGAGTAGTGCAGCGCAGAAAGATGTTTTTGTGAAACCTACGTCAGTTGAAGAGGAAGTAAATGATGATGATCATGAAACTTCGGATCAAGTTACTATCGAACCTCGTAGGTCAACAAGGATGTGTACTGCTCCTGATCGATACAACAACCCTGTCTTGGAGGTCATGTTGTTGGACAACAATGAGCCTACGAGCTATGGAGAAGCGATGATGGGCCCGGATTCCGACAAATGGTTAGAGGCCATGAAATACGAGAAAGGATCCATGTATGAAAACCAAGTGTAGACTTTGGTAGACTTGCTCGTTGGACGGTAGGTTGCTGAGTACAAATGGACTTTTAAAATGAAGACAGACGCTGATGGTAAATGTCACCATTTATAAAGCTCGACTTGTCGCAAGGAAGTTTCCGGCAAGTTCAAGGAGTTGACTACGATGAGACTTTCTCACTCGTAGCGATGCTAAAGTCTGTTGGAATTATGTTAGCAGTTGCTGCATTTTTCAATTATGAAATCTGGCAGATGGATGTCAAAACATCGTTTCCTTAACGGTTTATTGGAGGAAAGGTTGTATGTGATACAACCAGAAGGTTTTGTCAGTCCTAAGGATGCTCCGGCGATGGTGGTGGAGCAATTCCGGCAGGGCTTCGCCTAAACACTGCGGAAATCCGATCTAGAGGAGCCCCGGTGGAACAGGTAGCGAAGATGTTCGACTACACCAACCGCGTTTCTTAACGCTTCCCGCTTAGATCCACTCTCCCCTTCGTAGATGCTCATCAGCATGGATAGATCTGCGTGTGCGTGGGAAATTTTTTGTTTCCCATGCAACGTTTCCCAACAACCAGAGCCCCTACCTAGGAAGCTAACTTCCCTAAATGGAGTTGTATTCAACAAGGCAAGCCTATCCGACCTAGGAAAAAAGGAGAGACACGTCCGGAAAGGACTCCCATATCCCACTCCTGTGTAAGAAGTTCAAGAAACTATATGGAGGGAACAAGTCCTACACAACCCACTACCACAGGAGATCTAGTGAAGACAAATCTAGACATTGTAGACATATTGGTCTGGGTTTCCCATCTAGATCACTAACCATACCCTCGGTGAGTCACCCACGAGCTCATGAAGCCATCATTGTAATCCCTTACCTTGTCTCGGCGTATCCCATATAACCAAGAGTATGGATATTACCCGTATCTCAGGTCCCGAGGTTGAGTAAAAATGTGCCCCATGTTAGTTCGATCACCTGAAACAATATCCCACTATAAAAAAATCTATGTGTGATTACCATACCAATGTTAAGTACTTTGCAAAATGCCCTCACCATGCTACAGTGGTGGGGCTCAATGGTGGGATGTCGCTGTCGGCGTGTTGGCTGCTATGGTCGATGTCGTCGCAGATGTCTTCCAGTTGTGATAGTGAGGGTGGCCTCACGGGAAATTGTCCTCATTGTTTTTGTGATGCATGTGGTGCAGTCGAGAGGTGTTGTGGCGGCGGTAGGCTCTTTGATCCACTTAGTGTGGTTTGCCACTGATACGCAGGCATGGTCATGTTTACAAAAAATTTGGAGTTCATCGACAGTTGAGCCTCCTTCCAACAAGCTCGTTGAGGTGGAGGGTTACTAGACTCTAAGAGAAAGCCTTGGCCTACGAAGGTCGATACTAGTGGTGAAGGAGCCCATGGATGTCTTTCACCTTTTTGGATACGTTGTCGAAGAGTTCACCCTGAAAATAGATCATTGTGGCTGGATCTAGGCTGCAGCTGGTGTGGCCCCATCCCTTCGCCTAAAGTTTGGTGAGGTGATGGTGCGTGGAGTTCTCGATGAAGATTTCCTTCCAGTGGGGCGGTGTCGGGGATGTTGACGCCCACGGGCGCCATTTACTCCTTGAAGGTGTTGTTGAAGAGATTCTTCACACCTGTCTTGTGTCTCTTTATACCTAAGGGCGTCGGTTTGTATTTGGTGAAGAACTCTAACATTGATCAAGGGTTGCTCGCATCCGTAGCCGGGTTTATTTTCTACGCGATATCGCCTAATCAATCACAATTTTGTGAAGTTTTCGATATAAACTGGGTCAACTCCGTCCTTAATGGAATTGCAGGAGCACCCTCTTGACAAGGTCACCCAAAAAGATCCTTTTGCTATTTTTTATTAGGGTCTCAACGTGTAAAATGACGATCACCTATGCCTAGGTGGAATACCACTTGATTAACAAAATAGAAACCAAAATAAAATTAGATTGTCTTAAAGAGACTAAATATCATAGTAATGAAGATACTCTAATCCCCCAATTAGGAGACAAAACTGCCAATCTAACCAAACTAAGGTCATTTTAGTAAATTCGCACTACACCTTGGGCCTATATAATCCTTCCTCCTTTACACTCCAAACTTTACCGGCAATGTCTCCAATCCCCACTTAGGAGTACAAAATATCTAAAAAACCCAAAAGCTTATTTACAAATCTAGCCCATCCACCACCGCCGGCCAGCCTCTCCGGCAACCGTGCATCACGCAAACTTGGCCTGACAGAATCCCGTGTTCTTCTCCGGCGGTGGCTGGAGAGATGGGGTTCTCTCTGTACCCCATGAAGACGTCGACGCGCATGCTGTGGAGCACCAGCTTCTACCGCCACAAGTTCCCGGCCGCTGCCGCCTCCTCCTTCTAACCAAGCTAGCTCCGGCCCGTCGGTCGATCGCCTCCGTGTTTCAAAAGGAGGTGGAGGAGCGCGTGGTGCGCACACGTATATGTAATTTTAGTGCCGCAAGATAGGGTCTTCTTCTTTGGTTCTTGATAGAGTTTTCTATGGACTCCGGCCGCCTCGTTTTCGGCTCGGCTGCGCCGTGCCGCGCTGCCGGCGCCGGAGGAGGTCAGATGATGCTCTTTGGCGGCAGTGGGAGCTTCCTTGGAGGTATGGATCGGTATCTTCGGCGTTCGTTCTTACAGTAGAATTCTGTACTTGATTGCACTTACACGCTTGAGTATTTGCAGGCTCGCCGGTGGTGGCCGGCGTGGAGGACGGGCGGCGTAAGAGGGCGTTCTTGACATCGCCGGACGAGGAGCTCCAGCTGGACGACGAGATGTACGGGTACTACGGCCTCGACGAGAACGCGCCTGAAAGGAAGCGCCGGCTGACGGCGGAGCAGGTGCGGGCGCTGGAGCGGAGCTTCGAGGAGGAGAAGCGGAAGCTGGAGCCGGAGCGGAAGAGCGAGCTGGCGCGGAGGCTGGGAATCGCACCGCGGCAAGTGGCCGTGTGGTTCCAGAACCGCCGCGCGCGCTGGAAGGCCAAGCAGCTCGAGCAGGACTTCGACGCGCTCAGGGCCGCCCACGACGAGCTACTCGCCGGACGAGACGCCCTCCTCGCCGACAACCACCACCTCCGATCGCAGGTGATCAATCTGGCCACCGCCAGCTCGTCGATTAATTAACTTCACATCTATTCATGATTGTGTTCCCAACTTCCCCTGAGGCCCTGACCTGCACGGCGAAAGGGTTTACAATTACCCCCCAAATATTTACTTTTGTGGTGAAAAATACAGTGGAACTTGAATTCAGTCCAAGTTCAAACGAAATTCAAATTTTAATCAAATTCACCACATATAAATGCAGACGATTAGAACTGAAAACTGAAATGGTCTTGTTAAATCCAAGTCGTCTGAGAATTTGCTACCCCTAAATCGACACCCTGAGCCTACAATGTTTCCCCTTGATATTCATGTGCAGAGTCAACATTAGATGGCTAACACCATCGATTCGACTTAGATTAATGGTTGTACGTTTGTGTGTGATTCTGCAAGTTAGTTTAATTTGACCTAGAGAAAGGATAAACTGGAAGCATGGAGAAGGATAAACTAGAAGTGTGATTCTACCGGGAGGAACTAGGAATATCAAATTAATAAATTGAAATTAAGTAAAAGATAACCACCTAATCCGTGACAAAGAGAACTTTCGTGATGTTGGATGTATTAGAGAATAGTATAGTGAGTAGAGGATAAGAATCTCATAGATGTTGTCCAAATCCGTTCACCTACATACCATAATAGGAGAGGCGATCCGGCACACCACGCCGCCGCCCCTTCTCCGCCGTTAGGTTGTCACTCCCTTCTTTGTTGGCTCTGTTTGCATACGTGTGCGTGAAGTCCCCAATCTATCAATCTATCAGATGGAGTCGTAGATTACCATGATTTGGGGCTTTTATATATGTTCCTTTTCCGCGTCGCTGCGGCCCTTTCGACGGTGGCGGCGGCAACACTCAATAAAGTATTCTTTGGCAGCGTGTTGTTGGTAGTGGTCTAGGTGGCAGATTTGACGAATAAGGTCCTCTCAAGTCTCACCTAAGGATGGCAATCGGTAGGGTATGGGTGAGTACAACTTCCTTCTGTCCAAACCCATACGCACATCAATCTATTATACCTGCCCACTTCAATACCCATGGACATAAATTAACACTCATGTCCAACTCATTGGGTATTTTATACCCAATGGGTATATTATATAGTATTTAAATATAGAAAAGGTAAATAAATGAGTCTAAAATACAAGTGATGATGGGCGAGAAATACAATACCGACATGGCCTCCTCCGATGTGTGGCCCCTAGGCATCTGGGGTTATGATCAGCGGTTGGTGAAAGCCCGACACAGTGGGAGGCAACAATGTGAATTGGGGATCACTGGATCAAAAAAAAGTTGGACATGTGTCTAATGACGACGAGTCGAGATTTTATAGTTTCGAGGACCACATCCTATGTAGGAGGAGTGGCGAGCATTGATTGCAGGTCTATGAGCAATGACCGGTTTAGGGAATACATGATTTGGGTTGAGACATAAGAGTTGGATATTAAGCACACATGCATGTCATAGGAGTTATTTTCATTTGTTATTTTTTGGGTATCTATTGGGTTACCATGAACGCAATGTCATACACATGTCCTATCCATATGTTTTGTGGGTATAAATATTCATAACCCGTGGGTATAGAATCTCTCCAAGTCTCGCCCATGCCCACTGCTTTTGGGTAAGGTCCCCGCAGGTACCCATACCCATGGGCAAAACTGCCATCACTCTTTCCCTCTCTTGCCATCTCGCTGCTGGCGTCTGTCACGGAAGTGCCGTTTCTTTGTAGTTTGGTCCTCCGGCCTCATCTCCATCACGTCGGTGCAGCCTCCGATGCATGTCTGAGGCCGTGAAAAATAATGAAGACTTAGTTTTTGGATCCACACACCTCTTCTACGGCAACAATTTCTTCTTAGTATGCTAGTCTGACAAAATCATAGCCTTAATGACTTTTCGTCTACGATCAACAATGAAAATATGGGCCCAACAATGAAGCAGCATGCGGCGACACGCATTGACCTGTTGGGAGGATGAAGACGGCCGGCCCTCAGTAGGAGTGGATTAATGACCTGTTCGGCCCGTCAAGCTTACTAAGATAAAACCTTGCTCGGCTCTGTTTGTTTGAAGTTTATGAGCGCTTGTTAACGGCTATTAATCTCTTTTACTTCATTTACGAGAGGTGTTGCGGTCTACAAGATCAGGGGTGTGATTCTAAAGCGCTGCTCATGAAAGTCACTAGCTTGTTTATCAAGCTCGTTCAGCTCAACAAGCCAATACCAATGATTGAACTCGTGAGCGATGAGCTTATGGTCCACACCTTACCCTCAGGGATTTCAATGTATCTTTTATTTTATTTTCTAGGGAAGCTGCTCGTTTGATCAATACATCTAAGTGCTCTTCGATTTTACATTCTTGAAGTTCTCAGTAGCTGACTAATTTTAAGCAGTCACTTGTGTAGCAAATCCTCTAAATCAGTGTTGTGGTACGCGTCACCTGAATTTCAAATAAGACCTTGTCACCTTGATAATGACCGAGCATGCACATTTGCAGGTGACATCACTGACAGAAAAACTGCAAGCCAAGGAGTCGTGGCCTGTGTCCGAGCTGGAGAAGCCAACCACAGCAGTCGTTCAGCCGAATGAAGGCTACTCCACCGGCGACGGCACGGCAGGGGTGCTGGCCAGTTTCGCCGGGGGAGCCAACGACAGCCCGGAGCCCCACTCCTACTTGGCCGACGCGCGCTCGCCTCCGTCGTCCTCGGACGACGACTGCGCCGGAGCGGCCAGGGGCCCCTTCTTCCACCCCGAGTACGCCATGCTCGACGTTGCTGCCGTGGTGCGCGAGAGCGTCCAACAAGGGGAGGAGGACGAGGAGGAAGCGCAGCGTAAGTACTGGGCGTGGTTCTGGAGCTGATCGATCATCAGGAAAATTGGCATGTCTATATCCTATCTTCTGTTGTGGACTTGTGCATGTTTAATCCAATGCAGAAGTGTTGCATATTCGCTATGTGTATTAATTATTTGCCCTACTAGCAGTGAGTAGTGAATTAGTGATAAACATGATTATATACTCGGGGTATAGTTCAGTATATGTTTAAGCTGAAACTGCATGGCCTTGCTTCACCTGGGGCGTGAGCAACGTCATCAACATGGGCTCAGTGTTCGATCTTTCGATGAAATTGATAAGTATTGATTTTGGTGGAGACCATTTTCGTGTTTTAATTACCATGCACATTGTTGACAACAGAAAGTAATGGCTGATGGCCCCTCCCAATGTTCCACCTTGTACAGGTGCTAAGTCTGCCACGTAGGCTAAGAGGGTGCTTGGATACGTTTTAGTCCCATGACTAAAAGTACTCGGACTAAAACTTGCTAGCCTCACCCATGCTTGGATCCAAATACTAAAGAAACTAAAATCAAGTTAATGAGCATTTATTATATTCCCTCTCTTCCAATCCTATCACGCCGGAGTGGACCGTCTGTGTTAAAGAGAGGAATTAAATGAGGAGAGAGAGGACTAATCCACATTTTAGTAGGGTTTTCCCGACTAAATTTTTTAGTCTCAAGACTAGTTTTAGCCCCTCTTTAGTCAGGAGTGCTTGGAACTTTAGCCTCTTAAAGAGACTATTTTTAGTCAGACTAGTTTTAGTCCCTTGGATCCAAGCACCCTCTAAAAATCTGACGTGACAAGATATTTAAGAGGAGAGAGATGGGTATGATGACCCTAGGAAGAAACGATGCCAAACGCGTGAACCTAGCCAAAATACTTAAATGAAAGAAAGTTCACCAATGCATGAAAAACTTTAATAGCTAAATCATTAAATAAAGTATGCTTAGCTACAACAAGTTAAACACCTATGCATTGGGGGCTTTGATTGCTAAACTTTAAAATGTGCTTAGCACCTCATCTTAGCATCAATGCATTGGAAGTAGCCTGAGCTCCATCTCGGTATATCCACACGACACCCATGTAAAAAAACATAAAAAATATTTCGTAGAAATCTGAAACTTTATGAGAATGATTATGAATAAATGTTATAATTGCTTGTAAAGTTTGATGGTCAAATGACATTCGAGAAGCTCTCTACAATTCTTTTACTCAAAATGCGTGTGCACTGTTTGAGCAAAATTTGTAATTTTGTTTTTTCTGTACAAACATCTTCGGATGTCATTTGACCATCAACTTTGCAAGCATCTATAAATTTTTTTCATAATCATTTTCATAGAGTTTGAGATTTTTCTTGAAATATTTTGCTATTTTTTCTTGCGTGTGTGCAACAGGGATGCACCGAGCTGGATATAGAAAAACCACCCTCGAGATTGACAATCCATTTTAGCAACCGTTACAATGACAAAACGTTTTCCTCCTCCCACGAGCGATTCCCACGCAATGAAGGCTTCCCCACCTCCCGCCGTGCCAATCTACCTCGTCTTTTGTAGCTTTGAGGCCATGAAGGGTTTCTGATTCGTTTCTAGTTTGTTTTTTTGCATTGATTTAAAGTTTGTGTCCTGATCAGGAAGACAAGATAGTGATAGCTCCATGAAGATGGACTATGGTTCGCTCCACCTAGCCCTTGTCCCGGCGGTACATCTAACATCGGCGGAGAGCGTGTGGAGTGTGTCTCCGACGAATCTCGCGAGATTCAGTTGGTGTTTATCTTTGTTGGATTTTCTCGGCTCCTGTCTTCGTTGTCTATGTTCGTGTGTTTACAGGTTGGATACATCATATCTACACTTCTTTTCATCGGTGATGGTTGCTGCTATGTTGCACTAGTCTTTTGGTGTCTTAATACGATGACTTTTCGACTGTCTACTACAACAAGATTTTCCCGAGTCCGACGAGGAAGGGCAATGATGCCAGCACGCCTTCAGCTCACTTTGGTACCTGTAGTGATCACTAGGCGGTACATAGACATAGATATATTTTTTGTTATTTATGATGTTTTTTGTACTATGATGATGTTTGATGAATAGATAAAAAGTTTTCATAATTTTTTTTAATGTTAGCGTCTGATTTTATACTGTGCATATCCGGGTAGTAGCCATGCCTACCAGGAACACGCGAAGCAACCGTTTCTACCGAGCCAGGTTTGAACGGGGGCAAAAAGGCTATTGGCTCTTACAATGCAATGTGCTATATGGGTTTGCCGGTGTTTTTGTTGTGCTCACCTTCTTAGTCTCCTTCGCATAATCCCTTCTAATTTATACAACTTAGATGTAAGATAAGCTCTACACAAAAAAGATATGTATCGACGCTGTGGTTTCATTCAGATGATCGGCTCCTAATTTCGTGGACTGCAAGCCTTCAATTTGATGTTTATGTTTAGAGAATTTAGACCAAAATTTTCAAATTCATCGCACAAGGTTGACCATTTAAATTTTCCTTTGCTGAGTAGCTTTATCTTGTTGTTTCACATAACTTTGTTGTTGTATGTTTTCTATTTTGATGATCGTAGACGAGTAGGTCTATATCTCCCCAGTGCACTGTACAAACGTCTTCGTTTCCTTTTACTACCTTCATCTCGTTGTTACAAAAAACTCTCATGTTGCATATTTCAACGCTCATAGACAAAGTTGTTTAAGTGTGGTGGTGTGAGATAAGTTTACCATGTGGACAAGAGGTCAGATTAAGACATCAATCTGCCTGTAACCGGAAGACATTTTATATCTGGAGAGCGCCGACATGCAATCAAAGATCATGCTAGTGTTTCTGCTATAAGGTAGCCTGTTTTTTTTTTTGAAAATCAAACGAAGTGTAGAATTTAGTTTTTTGAGGAGTAATGCCAATTTTTATTCATCAAAAACCACATGATGTGGGATACAATTAATGTCATGGGGCTGGCCAAATCAAACGGGGCGTCCCTGCCCCAAGATATAGAGAGTACTTGGCTAAGCTATGTGCTTTGGTTTTCACCGCATGACTTCTAAAGGTAAATTTACATTGAAAGGAAATTACTCTAAGATTAATTTTCTTAACTATGGATTTAGATTTTGAACTACTTCCTTTGGTAATATCTGCCACAATCTGTTTCGAATCTGAAGCGATGATGAAATTCTTCAAATGGAGGTCTTTCGCAGGTGCCAAAGCCTCTCTGCAAGCGATCTCTTCCACACTGGCCTTGTTTTTGGCACCATTATAAATGATGCCGAATTTCCAAGGTGCTTGCCCTATGCATCCATGCAGATAGTCGCAACTAAGCCTCCTCGTCCACTTCTGATCCATGCATTGACGTGGATCTTTGCAAAACACAAGGGGTTCCTTCGAGCGTAGTGCACTCGGTTGAGCCCCAATTCTAGTAGTGCTGGTGTCATTTTCTTTGATCGTATCAAGATCTGATATGAAGTTTATGATAAACGAGTGAGTGGCTTGCAAAATTGGAATATTCCTTCCTGTATCGCCTTGCGTCATGCCGACCAGATTGCCCATAAAGTGATTGCAAGAAGAACAACGTGTCCATGCGATAACGAGTCCATAAGTGTGAAAACCAACTTTTTAGCATTCGGCTCAGTTGTACCCACCATCTTTTGTGATAAATAATCATTGACAAAATCCCAAGTGCACCATGACGTTGTGTAGTTTATCAATAAGTTCCTCAATGAATCTGGTGACCCACACATACCACGTGTTGGACTATCTTTCATATGTGTGTGAGCTCTAGCATCTTCGGTTGGTAATGAATGTTTAGATAGCCTCCACAAGAAAATTCTCACCTTGGCCAGCACATGCATTTTCCATGATTCTTATTCTACCCATGCGCTCAAAAAAACCTCGGTGCCCTCTTGCTAGTGGTTTTACTAACCATCAACACTTGACGCTCCTTGATTTCTACCTTCGCGGTGTCAAACATCGCGATTAGGTCAAGGATAATTATTTCTATCCCTGACATTTTATAGTTCATCACCAAGTTCTAGTAGCTTAGTGATAGTGACTTGGAGAACTATATCAATCACTATCTTATCTGGAAGATCAACTCCCACTCGATTCAAGTGATTGTAGCACCCAGACAATCTGAGCACATGCTCAACGGTTGAGCTATTCTATTTCATCTTGCAGGCAAAGAATCTTGTTGGAGATCTCATATCTGGCAACATGGGCACGAGCCTGAGATCCTAATTTCAGATCCTAGAACATCTCGTATGTTCCGTGACGTTCAAAACGTTTTAGATCCTCAATTCTAAGCCATAATGCATGACGCACTAAACTATCAAGTAGTCATCAAAATGTGCCTGTCACATGTTCACAACATCTACAGGCGACGCTAGAGGGGTTGGCGCATCGAGTGGTGCATTAAGAACATAAGCCTTCTGTGCAGCAATGAAGACACTCCTCAGATCACGGACCCAGTCCGTAAAATTTCTATCATCATCTTTCAACTCTATTTCTCTAGGAACATATAAAAATTCAAGGGAGCTACAGTGCGAGCAAGTAATCTACAACATAATTTGCAAAGACACTACTGACTATGTTCATGATAATGAGTTCAATTAATCATATTACTGAAGAACTCCCACTCAAATTGACATCCCTCCAGTCATTCGAGTGATACATGATCCAAATTCACCAACTCAAGTCCGATCATCACGTGAGTTGAGGTGGTTTCAATGGTGAACATCATCATGTTGATCATATCTACTATATGACTCATGTTCGACCTTTCGGTCTCTTGTGTTCCGAGGCCATGTCTGTACATGCTAGGCTCGTCAAGTTTAACCCTAGTGTTCTGCATGTGCAACACTAGCTTGCACCCGTTGTATATGAACGTAGAGTCTATCACACCCGATCATCACGTGGTGTCTCGACATGACGAACTTTCGCAATGGTGCACACTCGGGGAGAAAACAATTCATCTTGAAATTTAAGCGAGGGATCACCTTATAATGCTACCGCCGTCCTAAGCAAAACAAGGTTCATAAAAAGGATTAACATCACATGCATATCATAAGTGACATGATATGGCCATGAACCTGTGCTTTTGATCTCCATCTTGAAAGCACCGGCATTATCTCTATCGTCACCGGCATGACACCATAATCTCCATCATCTTGATCTCCATCAATGTGTCGCCATCTGGGTGTCACGCCCACCATGCTTCTACTACTATTGCTACCGTTTAGCGATAAAGTAAAGCATTACATAACGCTTAATGATTGACACGCAGGTCATACAATAATTAAAGACAACCCTATGGCTCCTGCCAGTTGCCGTACTCATCAACATGCAAGTCGTGATATTCTATGCAACACATGATCATCTCATACATCACATATATCTCATTATGTAATTGTCCATACCACATCACAACATACCTTGCAAAACAAGTTAGACATCCTCTAATTGTAATTGCATGTTTTACGTGGCTGCTATGAGTATCTAGCAAGAACAATTATCACCTACGCATAAACCACAACGGTGATACATAAGTTGCTTTTCAACCTTCTTAAGGACCGCCTTAGTCAAATCCGATCCAACTAAAGTAGGAGAAACAGACACTCGCCAGCCATCTTTGTGCAACGAAGTTACATGTTAGTCGATCGAACCGGTCTCTCGTAAGCGTACAAGTAAGGTTGGTCCAGGCCGCTTCATCCCACAATACCGCTGAACCAAAACACAACCAAGGGAGGAAGCAATCTAAGCATCAATGTCCACAAACTTTTTGTGTTCTACTCGATATCTCATCTACACATAGACCTAGCTCATGATGCCACTGATGGGGGACGTTGCACGGGAAACAAAAATTTTCTTATGCACATGCAAGATCTATCCATGGTGATGAGCATCTATGAGAGGGAGAGTGGATCTACATACCCTTGTAGATCGCTAAGCGGGAAGCGTTAAGAAACGCGGTTGGTGTAGTCGAACATCTTCGCGATCCATATCCCTGAGCATCCCGCGATCTCATCACGATCCGTCCCGCGATCCAATCACGATCCGTCCCGCGAACTCATCACGATCCGTCCCGCGATCTCATCACGATCCGTCTCGTGATCTTGATCATGGTCCTTCCGATCTAGCGCCGAACGGACGGCACCTCCACGTTCAGCACACGTACAGCTCGATGACGATCTCCGGCTTCTTGATCTAGCAAGAGGGAGCGGAGAGGTAGATGAGTTCTCTGGCAGCTCAACGACGTTGCGGAAATGGTGGTGGAGCTGTTCCAACAGAGCTTCGCCTAAGCACCGCTGAAAACCGATCTAGAGGAGAAACTGCGATCTAGAGGAGAGGTAGCACGTGGCTATTAGGGTTAGCTTTTTCCTCTAAATCCTCTAGTATATATAGGAGGGAGGGAGGGTAGGAGGCAGCCTCAAACCCTCAAGGTTTGGTCGAAATTTGAGGTGGAGGAGTCCTACTCCAATCCTATTAGGAGGAGTAGGATTCCTCCTTTCCACTTGGAAACTCTTTCCACCTCCCCACCTTTGGATTTTTTTTCCTTCTCAACCACTCTGGCCGCATGGGACCTTAGAGGAGGCTTCGGCCTGCCCACCAGGGGATGGTTTACCTCTTACCACAGCCCATGTAGCCTACTGGGTCGAAATACCTCTCCCGATGGTCCCCCGGTACACTACCGGCACTCTTGGTACACTACCGATGAGCCCGAAACTTTTCCGGCGACCAGAACAGGACTTCCTATATATCAATCTTTACCTCCGGACCATTCCAAAGCTCCTCGTGACGTCCGGGATCTCATCCGGGACTCCGAACAACCTTCGGTCACCACCATACATAACTCTATACTACCGAAACGTCACCGAACCTTAAGTGCGCAGACCCTGCGGGTTCGATAACTATGTAGACATGACCGAGACACCTCTACGGTCAATAACCAATAGTGGGACCTGGATGCCCATATTGGTTCCTACATATTCTACGAATATCTTTATCGGTCAAACCTCTATGTCAAGGATTCAGTTAATCCCGTCTGATGTTCCCTTTGTTCTTCGGTATGTTACTTGCCCGAGATTCGATCGTCGGTATCTCCATACCTAGGTCAACCTTGTTACCGACAAGTCTCTTTACTCGTTCCGTAATACAAGATCCCGTGACTAACACTTAGTCACATTGCTTGCAAGGCTTATTGTGATGTCGTATTATCGAGTGGGCCCTGAGATACCTCTCCGTCACACGGAATAACAAATCCCGGTCTTGATCCATGCCAACCCAACAGACACCCTCGGAGATACCTGTAGAGCACCTTTATTGTCACCCAGTTACGTTGCGACGTTTGATACACACAAGGTACTCCTACGGTGTCAGTGAGTTGCATGATCTCATGGTCATAGGAACAAATACTTGACATGAAGAAAACAGTAGCAATAAACTGACACAATCATATGCTACGTTTGAAGTTTGGGTCTTGTCCATCACATCATTCTCCTAATGCCGTGATCCCGTTATCAAATGACATCTCATGTCCATGACTAGGAAACCATAGCCATCTTTGATCAACGAGCTAGTCTATTAGAGGCATACTAGGGACATGGTGTTGTCTATGTATCCACACATGTATTTGAGTTATCGATCAACACAATTATAGCATGGATAATAAACGATTATCATGAACAAGGAAATATGATAACAACCAATTTATTATTGCCTCTAGGGCATATTTCCAACAGCTAAAAGGTGTGCAAGCTTCAGTGATCCTTCTATGAACTGAAGCAAGCATCTCAGAGTTGCAATATACACTTTGATGAGGTGATAAAAGTTTTTGAGTCTATACAAAGTTTACGAGAAACTTGTATTTACAATAAAGTGAGTGGGAGCACTATAGAATTTCTGATAAGTATATGTGGATGACATATTGTTGATCGGAAATGATGTAGAATTTCCGGAAAGCATAAATGGTTGTTTGAAAAGAGTTTTTCAAAGGAAGACCTGGATAAAGCTACCTAATTGTTGAGCATCAAGATCTATAGAGATAGATCAAGATGCTTGATGAGACTTTCAATGAGTACATACCTTGACAAGATTTTGAAAGAGTTCAAAGTGGATCAGTTAGAGAAAGAGTTCTCGCCTGATTTGTAATGTATGAAGTTGAGTGAGACTCAAAGCTCGACAACGGCAGAAGAAAGAGAAAGGACGAACGTCGTCCCCTATGCCTTAGCCATAGGATCTGTATAGTATGACATGCTGTGTACCGCACCTGTGTGTGCCTTGCCATGAGTCCATCAAGGGGTACAAAAGTGATCCAGGAGTAGATCACTAGACAGTGGTCAAAATTATCCTTAGTAACTAAAAGACTAAGGAGATGTTTCTCGATTATGGAGGTGATAAAGAGTTCGTCGTAAAGAGTTACGCCGATGCAAGCTTTAACACCAATCCGGATGACTCATAGTAGCAATCTGGATACGTATAGTGGAGCAGCCATTTGGAATAGTACCAAGTGGAGTGTGGTAGCAGTGTTTACAGTTTGACATAGAGATTTGCAAAGTACACAAGGATCACAGATGGTTAAGGTTTCCTAGCCATGGACATGAGATGTCATTCGATAACGGGATCACGTCATTAGGAGAATGGTGTAATGGACAAGACCCAAACTACAAACGTAGCATATGATCGTGTTAGTTTAATGCTACTGTTTTCTGCATGTCAAGTATCCGTTCCTATGACCATGAGATCATGCAACTCACTGACACCGGAGGAGTGCCTTGTGTGTATCAAACGTCGCAACGTAATTGGGTGACTATAAAGGTGCTCTACAGGTATCTCCGAGGGTGTCTATTGGGTTGCCATGGATCAAGACTGGGATTTGTTACTCCGTGTGGCGGAGAGGCATCTCAGGGCCCACTCGGTAATACAACATCACAATAAGCCTTGCAAGCAATGTGACTAAGTGTTAGTCACAAGATCTTGTATTACAGAACGGGTAAAGAGACTTGCCGATAACGAGGTTGAACTAGGTATGGAGATACCGACGATCGAATCTCGGGCAAGTAACATACCGAAGAACAAAGGGAACATCATACGAGATTAACTGAATCCTTGACATAGAGGTTCGACCGATATAGATCTTCGTAGAATGTGTAGGAACCAATATGGGCATCCATGTCCCGCTATTGGTTATTGACCATAGAGGTGTCTCGGTCATGTCTACATAGTGCTCGAACCTGCAAGGTCTGCACACTTAAGGTTTGGTGACGTTTCAGTAGTATAGAGTTATGTATGGTGGTGACCGAAGGTTGTTTGGAGTCCCGGATGAGACCCCGGACGTCACGAGGAGATCCAGAATGGTCCAAAGGTAAAGATTGATATATAGGAAGTCCTATTTTGGTCGCCGGAAAAGTTTTGGGCTCATCGGTAGTGTACCGGGAGTGCCGGTAGTGTACCGAGAGACCATCGGGAGGGATATTTTGACCCAAGAGGCTACATTGGCTGTGGGAGAGTGAATACTAGCCCTTAGTGGGCTGGTGGAAGTCCCACGCAAGGCCCATCCGGCTGGGAGAGAAGACCCAAAGAGAAAAAGGTGGAAAAAGGCAAAATAGGGAGGAATCCTAGTCCTACTAGGATTGGAGGAGGAGTCCTCCTCTCCTCCTTGATTCGGCCGAACCAAGGGCTGACCCCTTGAGGTCCAAGCCTCCTCCTCTCTTCCTCCTATATATACTAGAGGTTTTAGGGTTTTTGGCACTAGATTTTTAGCCACGTGTTACCCATTCCTCTATTGCATAGTTTCTCCTCTAGATCGGATTTCTGCAGTGCTTAGGCGAAGCCCTGCCGGAATAGCTCCACCACCATCGCCGGAGCGCTGTCACGCTGCTGGATAAATCTACTACCTCTCCGCTCCCTCTTGCTGGATCAAGACAGCGGAGATCGTCATCGAGCTGTACGTGTGCTGAACGCGGAGGTGCCGTCCGTTCGACGCTAGATCGGAAGGACCGTGATCGAGATCGCGAGACGGATCGTGATGAGTTCGCAAGACGGATCATGATGAGTTCGCAGGACGGGTCGTGATTGGATCGCGGGATGGATCATGATGAGATCGCGGGACTCTCGGCGATTTGGATCGCGAAGAACTACACCAACCGCGTTTCTTAACGCTTCCCGCTTAGCGATCTACAAGGGTATGTAGATCCACTCTCCCTCTCGTAGATGCTCATCACCATGGATAGATCTTGCGTGTGTGTAGGAATTTTTTTGTTTCCGTGCAACATTACCCAACACATACAAGAGTGTAAAGGTATGAAAACTCCTATGCCTACTAGTGGACATGTTGACCTCACAAAGGAGGACAAACTGGTTGGTCAAAAGGTTTATCGATCAATGATTGGTTTGTTTCTATATCTATGTGCCTCCCATCCTGATATCATGCTTAGTGTGTGCATGTGTGCTAGATATCAAGCTGCTCCTGAAGAGTATCATCTTAAGGACGTGAAAAGAATTGTGAGATAGTTGATACATACACCAAACTTTGGCGTTTGGTATCCCAAGGGATCTTATTTTAACCTTGTTGGCTATTTCGACTCGGACTACGCCAGAGACAAGGTTGATAGAAAATTCACCTCAAGTAGTTGCCAATTTATTCATAGATCTCTTGTGTCTTGGTTATCCAAGAAACAGAACTCGGTATCTCTATCTACTGCCGAAGTGGAATACATTACCGTTGGGTCATGTTGTGCTCAATTGTTGTGGATGGCTCAAACTCTTAAGATTATGGCATACATGTGAAACATGTACCATTGTTATGTGACAATGAGACTACAATCAAAATTGCTCATAATCCTGTGCAACACTCTCGGACCAAGCATATTCAAGTTCGACATCATTTCATTTGTGATCATGTTGCCAAAGGAGATATTAATCTCAAGCATGTTCGTATCAACAAACAATTGGCTGATATCTTTACTAAGCCACTTGATGAGAAAGTGTTTTTTCACTTGTGGAGTGAGTTGAACATCATTGATGCTACAAACTTGAGCTAGACTCACTCAGGTGCATGCAGGGGAATGAGCTCACATGACCATTCATTGATACAATTGATATGACATTATCATATACGTTGGAAACCTATGGTCCCTTGTATTACAACTAACCTTTTGTAGGTACTTGGAAGAACCACACTTCACAAGATGCCATCAACTCAAATCTCAAGCGATCTTGTCATAGTCAAGTATCCACAACCCTTCTTTGATGATGGAGCTAGAAGACAACACAAAACATATCCTTGACATGTATTTGATAAGATCACAATTGCTAATTCACAATTGGTATCATGTCACAGGGATATATCTTGTTCTTCCTTGCTTGACTAACCCATGTAGGTGAAAAGAGAACCAAAACAATCAAGGATAGCTCCCAACTCAAGATGATCTTCATCAACTTCGAGCATCCACAACAAGTTTTCCTACATGCTATGTCATCCAGATCACCCAAAGGTATGTGGTCATATCCTTGAAAAAGGCTTTACTCCAAGTCAGTTGATAAAGCAACTCAAGTGATATGAAAACATTAAGATGCTTAATCGAAAAATGTTAACCCCATTTTGAGCTTAATGATGAGTATGTTCTATGATCAAGTATTCTTGATTGTCTCCTAAGTCAATATACTCTAATATGGGTGACTTAGTCACCGACCATTATCTAGATGACGTTTCTTATTTGGTTCATCTTATAGCTGCATGCTTCCTTGGAACCACTCAATCCTCATCTAGTTGAAAATTCTTTGCAAATATTTTTTAAAATTTCTTGCAAATCTATTTGAAAATCCATTGTGAATTTTCTTGAATCTTATTGAGACTTTCTAAAAGTTGCTTTTGTCAAACGTTGCCAAGTTTCTGTTTAGACCTCAGAGCCTTCGATTCAAATAACTCGGCACCATTGATTCTGCAGATAGGCTGCACAATCACAATTCGATTCCACCAACTTCTTTTGCCTCGTAGCCACCGACTTTGCTATCTTCTATGCTATTTGTCAAATTTAGCAAATATCCATTTTTTTCAAGGATCCCCCAGTCTTAAATGCTCTCTATGATCCTTATCTACTATGTTCCCTACTTTTAATGACCCTTGTTCTCTAGGATCCCTTCTCATTCAATGATCCCTTTATCTGCCCCGTGTATAAACCTTTTTGGAAATTGATGCCAAAGGGGGAGAAATAGAAAAGCTTCAATGAAAAGGGGAGATACACCAAAGGGGGAGACATAAAATTAAGGGGGATAATATCAAAGCTTATGCTTGTATACAAGGAAAGAATACCAAAGTCCGTGCTTATCCAAAGGGGGAGAAATACAAGTGGAGAAACACCACTTAATGGGGAGAGAGTATATGAGATATTATTCTATCTTTTAAGGAGAGAAAATATGTTTTCAATCCTATTTGCCTACTCGTGTTAGAATTGTCTCACCCTACCTGCTCCCAATATCTACATGCTAAGATTCAGTGGGAGAGGAAGATTTACAATTTCCTATTCAGGGGAGAAAGCTCTAAATGATCTTGGAAGAGATATCAATCTTAAGAAACTTAATCTTCTATATGTCCTCCATATCTTGGTACGTCTGAGCTCTTTTGCATTTGGATAAATAGAATACTCTTGCATTTCCTACATTGTTTTCTCAAGTGTGTTTCTGCTATTAGAATGCTTAAGATCCTCAAGGTAAGAATATGCATCATATCCTAAGTCGAGATGATATCTTGTTTCTTGCACATATTGTTTGCAAGAGTAAATTCTTGAACAAGGATACACCTCATTCACATAGATTTGATGCATATAGCCAAGATACACATGACTCATCATATCCTTGTTGGGGAACGTTGCATGGGAAACAAAAAATTTCCTACGCACACGCAAGATCTATCCATGGTGATGAGCATCTACGAGAGGGGGAGTGGATCTACGTACCCTTGTAGATCGCTAAGCGGGAAGCGTTAAGAAACGGGGTTGGTGTAGTCGAACGTCTTCGCGATCCAAATCGCCGAGCATCCCGCGATCTCATCACGATCCGCCCCGCGATCCAATCACGATCCGTCCCGCGAACACATCACGATCCGTCCCGCGATCTCGTCACGATCCGTCCCGCGAACTCATCACGATCCGTGCCGCGAACTCATCATGATCCGTCCCGCGAACTCATCACGATCCGTCTCGCGATCTTGATCACGGTCCTTCCGATCTAGCGCCGAACGGACGCCACCTCCGCGTTCATCACACGTATAGCTCGATGACGATCTCCGCCTTCTTGATCCAGCAAGAGGGAGCGGAGAGGTAGAAGAGTTCTCCGATAGCATGATGGTGCTCCGGAGATGGTGGTGGAGCTATTCCGGCAGGGCTTCGCCTAAGCACTTCAGAAATCCGATCTAGAGGAGAAACTATGCACTAGAGGAACGGGCAGCACATGGCTAAAAATTCCGTGCGAAAACCCTAAAATCCTCTAGTATATATAGGAGGATAGGAGGAGGAGGCTTGGATGCCAAAGAGGCAGCCCTTGGGTCGGCCGAACCTAGTGGGATTGGAGGATTCCTCCTCCAATCCTAGTAGGACTATGACTCCTCCTTATTTTTGCCTTTTTTGCATTTTCCACCTTTTTCTCTTTGGGCTTTTCTTCCCAGCCGCATGGGCCTTGTGTGGGACTTCCACCAGCCCACTAAGGGCTGGTATTTACTATCCCACAGCCCATGTAGCCTCTTGGGTCGAAATACCCCTCCTGATGGTCTCCTGGTACACTACTGGCACTCCCGATACACTACCGATAAGCCCGAAACTTTTCTGGCGACCAAAATAGGACTTCCTATATATCAATATTTACCTCCGGACCATTCCGGAGCTCCTCGTGACATCTGGGATATCATCTGGGACTCCGAACAACCTTCGGTCACCACCATGCATAACTCTATACTACCGAAACGTCACCGAACCATAAGTGTGCAGACCCTACAGGTTCGAGAACTATGTAGACATGACCGAGACACCTCTACGGTCAATAACCAATAGCGGGACCTGGATGCCCATATTGGTTCCTACATATTCTATGAAGATCTTTATCGGTCAAACCTCTATGTCAAGGATTCAGTTAATCCCGTATGACGTTCGCTTTGTTCTTCGGTATGTTACTTGCCCGAGATTCGATCGTCGGTATCTCCATACCTAGTTCAACCTCGTTACCGACAAGTCTCTTTACTCATTCCGTAATACGAGATCCCTTGACTAACACTTAGTCACATTGCTTGCAAGGCTTGTTGTGATGTTATATTACCGAGTGGGCCCTGAGATACCTCTCCGTCACACGGAGTAACAAATCCCAGTCCTGATCCATGCTAACTCAACAGACACCATCAGAGATACCTGTAGAGCACCTTTATAGTCACCCAGTTATGTTGCGACGTTTGATACACACAAGGCACTCCTCTAGTATCCGTGATTTGCATGATCTCATGGTCATAGGAACATATACTTGACATGCAGAAAACAGTAGCAATAAACTGACACGATCATATGTTATGTTTGTAGTTTGGGTCTTGTCCATCACACCATTCTCCTAATGATGTGATCCTGTTTATCAAATGACATCTCATGTCCATGGCTAGGAAACCTTAACCATCTTTGATTAACGAGCTAGTCTATTAGAGGCATACTAGGGACATGGTTTTGTCTATGTATCCACACATGCATCTAAGTCTCCGATCAATACAATTATAGCATGCATAATAAACGATTATCATGAACAAGGAAATATGATAATAACTAATTTATAATTGCCTCTAGGGCATATTTCCAACAGTCTCCCACTTGCACTAGAGTAAATAATCTAGTTCACATCACCATGTGATTCGCATTGTTATGAATCTAACACCCAATGAGTTCTGGGGCTTGATCATGCTTTGCATGTGAGAGAGGTATTATAGTCAACGGGTATGCGACATTCAGATCCATGTGTACTTTGCATATTTCTACGTGAAACCGTAAACACTGCTACCACACTCCACCTGGTACTATTCCAAATGGCTGCTCCACTATACGTATGCAGATTGCTACTACGAGTCATCTGGATTGGTGTTAAAGCTTGCATCGACGTAACTCTTTACGGCGAAATCTTTATCACCTCCATAATCGAGAAACATCTCCTTAGTCTTTTAGTTACTTAGGATAATCTTGACCACTGTCCAGTGCTCCATTCTAGGATCACTTTGAAACCTTTCGGCCATACTTATGGCAAGGCTGACATCGGGTCTTGTGCACATCATTGCATACATGATAGAGCCTATGGCTGAAGCATAGGGGATGACACTTCATCTTTTCTTTATCTTCTGCAGTCACTGGGCATTGAGTCTTCCTCAACTTCACACCTTACAAATCAGGCGAGAACTCTTTCTTTGACTGATCCATTTTGAATTCTTTCAAAAACTTTGTCAATGTATGTACTTATTGAAAAGTCTCATCAAGCTTCTTGATCTATCTCTGTAGATCTTGATGCTCAAAAATTAGGTAGCTTTATCCAGGTCTTCCTTTGAAAAACTCTTTTTCAAACAACCGTTTATGCTTTCCAGAAATTCTACATCATTTCCGATCAACAATATGTCAACCACATATGCTTATCAGAAACTCTATACTACTCCCACTCACTTTATCGTAAATACAAGTTTCTCATAAACTTTGTATACATTTAAAAACTTTGATCACCTCATCAAAGTGTATATTCCAACTCCGAGATGCTTGCTTCAGTTCATAGAAGAATCACTAAAGCTTGCACACCTTTTAGCATCCTTAGGACTGACAAAACCTTCTGGTTGTATCACATACAACCTTTCCTCAAGTAAACCGTTAAGGAAACGATGTTTTGATATCCATCTGCCAGATTTCATAATTGAAAAATGCAGCAACTACTAACATAATTCCAACAGACTTTAGCATTGCTATGAGTGAGAAAGTCTCATCGTAGTCAACTCCTTGAACTTGTCATAAACTTCTTTGCAACAAGTCGAGCTTTACAAATGGTGACATTTACCATCAGCGTATGTCTTCATTTCAAAGCTCCATTTGTACTTAACGACCTGCCATCCAACGAGCAAGTCCACCAAAGTCTATACTTGGTTTTCATACATGGACGCTTTCTCGGAATTCATGGCCTGTAACCATTTGTTGGTTTCCGAGCCCATCACCGCTTCTCCATAGTTCGTAGGCTCATTGTTGTCCAACAACTTGACCTCTAAGACAGGGTTGCCGCACCACTCAGGAGCAGTACACGTCCTTGTCGACCTACGAAGTTCGATAGTAACTTGATCCGAAGCTTCATGATCATCATCATTAACTTCCTCTTCAGCTAACGTAGGCTTCACAGAAACAACTTCCTGTGCTACTCTTTGGTTGAAACAGAGGTTCAATAACCTCATCAAGTTCTATCTTCCTCCCACTCAATTCTTTCAAGAGAAACTTTTCCTCGAGAAAGGACCCGGTTTTAGCAATAAACATTTTATGCTTGGATCTGAGATAGAAGGTTCACCCAACTGTTCTTAGGGTATTCTATGAAGATGCATTTGTCCGCTTTGGGTTCGATCTCATTAGGTGAAAACATTTTCCACACAAGCGTCACAACCCCAAACATTAAGAAATGACAGCTTAGGTTTCTATCAAACCATAAATCACACGGTGTCATCTCAACGGATTTAGATGGTGCCCTATTTAAAGTGAATGTAGTTGTCTCTAATGCATAACCCCAAAATTATATGAACAAAACGATAATAGACATCATAGCACGCACCATATCCAATAGAGCACGACTATGACGTTCGGACACACCATCACACTATGGTGTTCCAGGTGGCGTGAGTTGTGAAACAACTTTCACATTGTCTAAAATTGTATGCCAAACTCGTAACTCAGATTTTCACCTCTACGATCATATCGCAAACATTTTTATCTTCTTGTCACGATGATCTTAAACTTCACTCTGAATTTGCTTGAACCTTTCAAACGATTCAGACTTGTGTTTCATTAAGTAAATATACACTATATGTACTCAAATCATCAGTGAAGGTGAGAAAATAACGATATACACCGCACGCTACAAGACTCATTGGATTGCATACATCAACATGTATCATTTCCAATAAATCACTTGCCCGCTTCATCAAAACAGAAAACGGGGTCCTTAGTCATCTTGACCAAGAGGCATGGTTCGCATGTCTCAACCGATTCGAAATTGAATGAGTCCAAAGATCCATCAGCATGGAGTTTCTTCATGTGTTTTATACCAATATGACATTTAGTGACAATGCCACAAGTATGTGGTACTATTATTACTAACGTTGTATCTTTTTGGCATCAATGTTATGAACATGTGTATTACTACGATCAAGTTTCAACAAAACATTCTTACTGGGTGCACGACCAGTGAAGGTATTATTCATGTAAATAGAATAACCATTATTCTCTAACTTAAATGAATAACCGTGTTGCAATGAACATGATCTAATCACGTTCATGCTCAACGCAAAAACACCAAATAACATTTATTTAGGTTCGTCACTAATCTTGAAGGTAGAGAGAGCGTGCGATGTTGATCACATCAACCTTGGAAACATTTCCAACACACATCGTCACCTCACACTTAGCTAGTGCTCCATTTGTAGCTTTTGTTTCGAGTTACTAACGTTTAGCAATCGAACCGGTATCCAATACCCAGGTGCTACTAGGAGTACTCGCAAGGTACACATCATTAAAACGTATATCAAATATACTTTTGTCGACGTTGCCAGCCTATCTTATCTACCAAGTATCTAGGATTGTTCCGCTTCAGCGACCGCTCTCCTCATTATCGAAGCACTTAGTATCGGGTTTGGGTTCAACTTTGGGTTGCTTCACTGGAGCAGCAACCGACTTGCTATCCATGAATTTTCCCTCCTTGCACTTGCCCTTCTCGAAACTAGTGGTTGACTAACCATCAACACTTGACGCTCCTTCTTGATTTGTACCTTCGCGGTGTGAAACATCGCGAACAGCTCAGGGATCATTATTTCAATCCCTGGCATTTTATAGTTCACCACCAAGTTCTAGTAGCTTAGTGACAGTGACTTGGAGAACTATATATATCACGATCTTATCCGGAAGATCAACTCCCACTCGAATCAAGCGATTGTAGCACCCAGACAATCTGAGCACATGCTCAACGATTGAGCTATTCTCCTTCATATTGCACGCAAAGAATCTTTTTGGAGATCTCATATCTCGCAACACGGGCACGAGCCCGAGATCCTAATTTCAGCTCTTAGAACATCTCATATGTTCCATGACGTTCAAAATGTTTCGGAGCCTCATTTCTAAGCCGTAATGCATGACGCACTAAACTATCAAGTAGTCATCAGAACGTGTCTGTCAGATGTTCACAACATCTACAAACGAAGTTAGAGGGCTTGGCACACCGAGCGGTGCATTAAGGACATAAGCCTTCTATGCAGCAATGAGGACAATCCTTAGATCACGGAGCCAGTCCGTAATATTGCTACCATCAACTTTCAACTCTATTTCTCTAGGAACATATAAAAATTCAAGGGAGCTACAGCGTGAGCTAGTAATCTACAACATAATTTTGCAAAGACACTACTGACTATGTTCATGATAATGAGTTCAATTAATCATATTACTTAAGAACTCTCACTCAAATTGACATCCCTCCGGTCATCCGAGTGATACATGATCCAAATTCACCAACTCAAGTCCGATCATCACGTGAGTTGAGGTGATTACAATGGTGAACATCATCATGTTGATCATATCTACTATATGACTCATATTTGACCTTTTGGTCTCTTGTGTTCCGAGGCCATGTGTGTACATGCTAGGCTCGTCAAGTTTAACCCAAGTGCTCTGCATGTGCAACATTGGCTTGCACCCGCTGTATGTGAACGTAGAGTCTATCACACCCGATCATGACGTGGTGTCTCGACATGAAGAACTTTCGCAACGGTGCACACTCAGGGAGAAACACAATTTATCTTGAAATTAAGTGAGGGATCACCTTATAATGCTACCGTCGTTCTAAGCAAAACAAGGTGCATAATAGGATTAACATCACATGCAAATCATAAGTGACATGATGTGGCCATGAACTTGTGCTTTTGATCTCCATCATGAAAGGACCGGCATGATCTCCATCGTCACCGGCATGACACCATGATCTCCATCAACGTGTCGCCATGAGGGTCGTCGCGCCCACCATGCTTCTACTATTATTGCTCCCATTTAGCGATAACGTAAAGCAATACATAGCGCTTAATGATTGACACGCAGGTCATACAATAATTAAAGACAACCCTATGGCTCCTGCCGGTTGCCGTACTCATCGACATGCAAGTCGTGATAATCTATACATCACATGATCATCTCATACATCACATATATCACATCATGTAATTGGCCATATCACATCACAACATACCCTGAAAAAACAAGTTAGACGTCCTCTAATTGTTGTTGCTTGTTTTACGTGGCTGCTACGGGTATCTAGCAAGAACAATTCTCATCTACGCAAAAACCACAACGGTGATACACTAGTTGCTTTTCAACCTTCTCAAGGACCGCCTTTGTCGAATCCGATCCAACTAAAGTGAGAGAAACTGGCACCCGCAAGCCATCTATGCAACAAGTTGCGGTTGAGGGAACCGGTCTCTTGTAAGCGTACGAGTAATGTTGGTCTGGGCCGCTTCATCTCACAATACCGTTGAACCAAAATCTGACCAAGGGAGGAGGCAATCTAAGCATCAACGCCCACAAACCTTTTGTGTTCTACTCGAGATCTCATCTACACATATACCTAGCTCATGATGCCACTGTTGGGGAACGTTGCATGGGAAACAAAAAATTTCCTACGCACAGGCAAGATCTATCCATGGTGATGAGAATCTATGAGAGAGAGAGTGGATCTATGTACCCTTGTAGATTGCTAAGCGGGAAGCGTTAAGAAACGCGGTTGGTGTAGTCGAACGTCTTCGCGATCCAAATCGCTGAGCGTCCCGCGATCTCATCACGATCCGTCTCGCGATCCAATCACGATCCGTCCCGCGAACTCATCATGATTCGTCCCGCAATCTCGTCACGATCCGTCCCATGAACTCATCATGATCCATGCCGCGAACTCATCACGATCCGTCTCGCGAACTCATCATGATCCGTCTCATGATCTTGATCCCGGTCCTTCCGATCTAGCGCCGAACAGACGGCACCTCCGTGTTCAGCACACGTACAGCTCGATGATGATCTCCGCCTTCTTGATCCAGCAAGAGGGAGCAGAGAGGTAGAAGAGTTCTCCGGGAGCGTGACGACGCTTCGGAGATGGTGGTGGAGCTATTCCGGCAGGGCTTTGCCTAAGCACTGCAGAAATCCGATCTAGAGGATAAACTATGCACTAGAGGAACGGGCAACACATGGCTAAAAATTCTGTGCCAAAAACCTAAAATCCTCTAGTATATATAGGAGGAGAGGAGGATCAGACTTGGCTGCCAAAGAGGCAGCCCTTGGGTCATCCGAACCTAGTGGGATTGGAGGATTCCTCCTCCAATCCTAGTAGGACTAGGACTCCTCCTTATTTTTGCCTTTTTTGCCTTTTCCCACCTTTTTCTCTTTGGGCTTTTCTTCCTAGCTGCATGGGCCTTGTGTGGGACTTCCACCATCCCACTAAGGTCTAGTATTTACTCTCCCACAGCCCATGTAGCCTCTTTGGTCGAAATACCCCTCCCGATGGTCTCCCGGTACACTCCCGGCACTCCCGGTACACTACCGATAAGCCCGAAACTTTTCCTGCGACCAAAATAGGACTTCCTATATATCAATCTTTACCTCCAGACCATTTCGGAGCTCCTCGTGACGTCTAGGATCTCATCTGGGACTCCTAACAACCTTCGGTCACCACCATGCATAAATCTATACTGCCGAAACGTCACCGAACCTTAAGTGTGCAGACCCTGCGGGTTTGAGAACTATGTAGACATGACCGAGACACCTCTACGGTCAATAACCAATAGTGGGACCTGGATTCCCATATTGGTTCCTACATATTCTACGAAGATCTTTATCGATCGAACCTCTATGTCAAGGATTCAGTTAATCCCGTATGACGTTCCCTTTGTTCTTCAGTATGTTACTTGCCCGAGATTCGGTCATCGGTATCTCCATACCTAGTTCAACCTCGTTACCGACAAGTCTCTTTAATAGTTCCATAATACAAGATCCCATGACTAACACTTAGTCACATTGCTTGCAAGGCTTGTTGTGATGTTGTATTACCGAGTGGGCCCTGAGATACCTCTCCGTCACACGGAGTAACAAATCCCAGTCTTGATCGATGCTAACTCAACAAACACCATCGGAGATACCTGTAGAGCACCTTTATAGTCACCCAGTTATGTTGCGACGTTTGATACACACAAGGCACTCCTCCGGTATCCGTGAGTTGCATGATCTCATGGTCATAGGAACATATACTTGACATGCAGAAAACAGTAGCAATAAACTGACACGATCATATGCTATGTTTGTAGTTTGGGTCTTGTCCATCACACCATTCTCCTAATGATGTGATCCCATTTATCAAATGAAATCTCATGTCCATGCAAAGTTGTCAGAATCGCGATTCTGAATCGGATCTTAACTTCGTTGCTAGGATCGTGATTCGTAGAATCGTAACTATCAGGATCTAGAAACTTAGATTCTATGAGCAAAATCGTAGAATCGTAGGGGCTAATTTGGATCGTAAGATTCTAAGACTTGAGTCGCGATTCTGACAACTTTGTGTCCATGGCTAGGAAACCTTAACCATCTTTGATCAACGAGCTAGTCTATTAGAGGCATACGAGGGACATGGTTTTGTCTATGTATCCACACATGCATCTAAGTCTCCGATCAATACAATTATAGCATGGATAATAAACGATTATCATGAACAAGGAAATATGATAATAACTAATTTATTATTGCCTCTAGGGCATATTTCCAACAATCCTCTCTATTATTGTATGTGTCCATGCATTCCAAAGCAACTATCCTTTAAAGGCATTGCACACATTTAGGGGGATCAAGTCTTAGTCATGTGTCTCGCAAAGTCTTCATTATATATTTGCATATCTTAATTTGAAGATTTGATTTTATGGTTTCATTAATTACCAAAAAGGAGGAGATTGAAAGCACATATGCTCCTTTCGTGGTTTTGATAATTTATGACAACATACATTGCCTCCTGGACTAATAGTTTTATCTAGTTTATTTCAGGCTTAGTCCATAGAGAATGTTGGCAAAGGATTGTGAGGAGACCCCAAGATGCAATAAATAGGATTGTTCAAGCTACAAGCATGAAGACTCTACATTTTACTTTGTGAGAAATCACTTTGAGTCCTTAGGAAAGCCAATACTATCAAAAGGGGGTGAGGTAATAATGGTGAATAAAATGCTCAAAATGATCACGTGTTAGCCACCAAAAACACTCACAAGCTCTCCCACAAATATTCTGTCTTAGACCCTGCCACTCAAAATCGGTACCACCAACAATATCACTTCGGCTACACCGAGTCAAACCCTAGAGAGAAACCCTAGCCAAAACCTACTTCTCGGTACTACAAAGTTTCACAGTGGTGTAACCGAGTTTCATTGAGCAACTTCCTATTGCCTCATTCCAAGAATCGGAATTTCCGAGAGTTTTGAATTGGTATCATCGAGTTGTGTAACTGCCCTCGGCCACTCAGATCGATTCCACCAAGAATTCTATATCGGTCTCACCGAAAACGCCAAAGTTGCCACATTTTGCAATAGTCGGTGCAACCGAGTTTTCACTTCAGTTTTACCTAGTTGGGAAATAATGTTGTAATGGTTGGCTTTTTGGATATGCCTATATATACCCCTCCACCACATCCCACTCGCAAGATAAGCACCCAGAATAGACCGACACTTCCCATATCCAAATTTCTGAGAGAGAACCACATACCCTTGTATTGAGGTCAAGATCATCCACTCCAACCATATGGATCTTGATTTCTAGCCTCCCCCAAGTTGATTTCCACCAAATCAATCTCTTCTACCCAAGCCAAATCTGTGAGAGAATGATTGAGTGTTGAGGAGACTATCATTTGAAACACAAGAGCAAGGAGTTCATCATTACTACCGCATCTATTACCTTTTGGAGGGTGGTGCCTCCTAGATTGGTTAGATGTCACTTGAGAGCCTCCTACTTCGTGTTGTGGAGTTGAACAAAAGAAGTTTGTAAGGGTAAGGAGATCGCCTACTTCGTGAAGATCTACTCCAAGTTAGGCTAGCCCTCCATAGACGTAGGCCATCATGGTATAGACAAGGGTGCTTCTTTGTGGAACCTTTCATGGGTGGAACCCTCCATGGACTCTCGCGACCGAAACCCTCTATGGGTTGAAGTCTTCATAAATGTGGATGTACTATAGCGCCACCTATCGGAACCACGGGAAAAATCTTCATGTCTCCAAATTGCGTTTGATCTTCCTACCTCTACTCTCTTACATATGCTTGTCTTTACTTTCCGCTATCATACTTGTTGACTAGCATGTGTAGGGTGCATTGGACTTGTTATAATTGCTAAAATATGCCAACCAATTAACTTGGAAAAATGTTAGGTTTTAAATTTGTCAAGTAGTCTACTCACCCCCTCTCTAGAGTTCTCTTCTATCGATCTCACATCTCGCCAAACAACGACCCTAATAACTACAATCATTAATTGTTGGCAAACCCTAAACGACGCCTTAAGCGCCCCTTAAAGGCCAACCCGTACAGGGCGCACACCCCCCCACACGATTTGGGATGACCAGTACAGGGCGCACACCCCCCTCGCACGATTTGGGCCGACCCGATTCTCTATTTTCTCCGTTTTCTAAACTACGAAAAAGTGCAAAACATGAGATTCGAACCCACGTCGTGCATGTTTTGTGTTAGATGCGATAACCAACCACCTCACCTGAATGTGATTACATAGATGTTTTTCGATTTTTCTTCTTACTTCTATTTTTCCCTTACCTTTTATTTTTTATTTTTTATTTTTCCAATTCTCAAACTTTTTCTTCAAATAGATGAACTTTTTTATTTTTCAAAATACATGAATTTTTCTCCAATTTGATGAACTTTTATTTTTCAACATGCGCAATGTCGTATGTCGCTGAGTGTTGGCCGACTAACGACATGTGCAATAGTTAGGTGTGGCGGAGATGCGCATGTTGAGATGGATGTGTGGACACACAAGGAAGGACCGCATCCGGAATGATGATATACGAGATAGAGTTGGGGTAGCGCCAATTGAAGAGAAGTTTGTCCAACATCGTCTGAGATGGTTTGGGCATATTCAGCGCAGGCCTCCAGAAGCCCGAGTGCACAGCGGACGGCTTAAGCATGCTGATAAGGTCAAAAGAGGCCGGGGTAAACCCAACTTGACATGGGAAGAGTCCGTAAAGAGAGATCTGAAGGACTGGAGCATCACCAAAGAACTAGCCATGGACAGGGGTGCATGGAAGCTTGCTATCCATGTGCTAGAACCATGAGTTGATCGCGAGATCTTATGGGTTTCACCTCTAGCCTACCCCAACTTGTTTGGGACTAAAGGCTTTGTTGTTGTTGTTGTTGTGGATGATTTTTTTTTGAATTTGATGAACTTTTTCCAAATTGGATGAACCTTTTTTATTATTTTGATAATTTTTTAAATCCAATGAACTATTTTGAAATTCAATGTACTTTTATAAAAATCAATGAATTTTATTCAAAATTGTGAACTATTTTTCAGAATTGATGAACTGTTATTCAAATTTGATGAACTTTATTCAAAATTGATGAACTTTTGTTTAAAAACTTTGGAATTTTTTAAAAACGTTTATGAACTTTATTCAAAATTTTCATTTTTCTAAGAATTGATGTTTTTTCGAAATCGATGAACTTATTTTCTAAATTGATGAACTTTTTTTAAACTTGTGATTTTTTTTGAAAATTGATGAACATTTTTTATTACATGAATTTTTAGAAAATCGTGACTTTTTTTAAGATCTGTGAACTTTTAAATTATGTTCGTATTTTCTGCAAAAAATCACGTCTTTTCTATCTATGAGCAATAAACAGTGTGACTATAGTTATTTTAAATATGTTTGCGCTGGAATCTATTACGAGTGCTTAGCTGCTGTAGTGGTTAAGCAACCTGCTATGAAGCTAAACATGCAGAGATTGATTCCTCTCGCCATTGACATTTTAGGTTGTTTTTGCTATACTAGTTCCTGAACGGGCGCACAAAGCTCTGGTCAGGAGGGAAAGCAACGCGCTTGGAGCCTTCGAAGAGTTACTCTATGCCGTTGTCATATGATGCGTTCTTAGCGTCGCTGCCGCGCGTCACGTTCTTCATGTTTTTTTTAGATTTTATTTTCTATTTTTTTCCTAAACGGGCACACAAAGCTCCGGTTAGGAGCAAAAGCAACGCGCCTGGAGCCTTTGAAGAGTTATTCCCTGGCGTTGTCATTTGATGTGTTCTCACCCACTGTCGTCGTTGTCCTGTGTCACGATCTTGATGTATTCTTCGGATTTTATTTTCTTATTTTTCGCATGCGTTTTCGGTTTTTAGAGTTTGTTTTTCAGGGTTTTTCGGCGTTTTAGTTTTTAACAGGTCTTTCTTAGCTTCGGGTAAAGAATACGTGAAAAAACTCGTCTTTACGTTTCTCGAGAGGCACGATTTTGTTTCCGTGAGAGGCACGGCTGGACTTTCGAAAACAAAAAAATGTGTTTTGTTTTTTCGTTCCTCAATAGGCACGATTTTGCTTCCATGTGAGTCACGGATTTGCTTACGCGACAATCACGATTATGTCTCTCAGAAACAAAAAAAAATGTTTTCTTTTAGTTCCTTGAGAGGCACGGTTTTTCGTTTGTTCCACGAAGAGCTAAGGAATTGCTTTCGCGAGAGGTACATGTTTTTTTGTGAGAGACACGGTTTTTTGCGAGACACACGAATTTGCTTCCGGAGAGAAAACGAGTAAAAACGTGTTTTATTTTTTTCTTCCGTGGGAGGCACGAATTTGCTTTAGAAGCATGGCTCTGTCTCTCAAAAATGGAAAAAACGCGTTTTTTTCTTTCCTTGAGAGACACAGTTTTGCTTCCGCAAAAGACATGAATGTGATTTCTGCGGTGCCTCTCGGAAACCGAGAAAACACGTTTTCTTTTTTTCCTTTCAGGATAGACACGGTTTTTTTGTTCGGTATTTTTCGTAAAAAGAGTTCTTCAAAACTTAACAACATGGAATCTAGTTTTAAAGATCTCGACACGAGAAATTCAATGATAAAAAACGATTTGAAATTTGGACGCACGGGTTAAGAGATAAAATGTTTTAAAATAATGAATCTAAAAAAAGGAAAACAACAAAGTCGCCACTTGTCGCAATGTAAGGAGGTTAGAGTGACGTTTAAAGGAGTACTCCTCGACTCTTCAATTAATAATTTCATTTAGCAGGTGCCTTAATTGTTGTCCTTGCACCTCGTGGTGCTATTTTTAATGCCACACTAATGCCCGTCGAGGCCTTGTCGCGTTTGGGTAATTCTACGATGAAAATATTGAAGAAATCCATTGAATGACGAGGTGATTTATCTCAAACGTATCTCTAACTTTTTAAACGTTCATAAATTAAACGCCGGCAACTCCCATCATAGACCTGGTCATGAACAGCCCGACCCGGTCGGCCCGGTCCAAAAAAACTCGACCCGACCCGGCCCGAAAAAGCCCGACCCGACCTGGCCTTACCTTGCCCACGGGCCGGGCTCGGGGGACTAGATTTTAAGCCCGATGGTCGGGCCGGGCCGAGCTCGGGCCCGATGAAACTAGAAATTACGCCTAGTCGGGCCGGGCCTGCCGGGCCGTGCTTGGGCCTGATAAAACTAGAAATTACGCCTAGTCAGGCCGGGCCTGCCAGGCCGGGCCGGGCTCGGGCCCAAAAACTAGGCCCGATGACCGGGTCAGGTCGGGCTCGGGCCTGGGCTTTTGGCACCGGACTTTTTTTGGCCCGGCCCGGCCCGAGATCTAGGTATATCCCATCAGATGAAATGGGTTCAACATACAATTATGAAATCATTGAAAGAAAAGGATGCATCGAAATATCGTTGCTACGCCAAAACTCGGCACAAAGAACCAACCAGCTTGCCCAATGGATAAATAAGGAATACAAAAATAAAAACAACAATTGGACCAGAGAATGAGATTGCGCGGCTAGTGAGCGCTAGTTTCCACGCGAATAAATCATCGGTTAGGAGGTCCCTTAATTGTTGTCCTTACAGGTCGCCATGCTATTTTTAATGCCTGGCTACTGCCCCCTGGCCTTGTCTATGATGAAAGTATTGAAGAAGTCCACTAAATGGGGAAGTGATGTATTTCAAACATATCTCTAAGTTTTTAGTGTTCTATGCTATATTTATATTACTTCGACATGGTTTTTATACTAATTTATATTTTTACTAAACTATTAATTCATTGCCCAATCCCAGTTGTTGTGTTTTGTTGTTTATGAAAAATAAACTCACCTGACCCAAAAAATTCTAAAAAATACCCGGCAAAACTCCCAAGTCCCAAAGCTTCTGAGGGTAACCAAGATAGGCCCTGGGGCTGCGTGTGGCCCCCACGTTCCTGAGGGCGTGTAGACCTACCGTATGAGGAACACGATAACCAAATGTGAAGCGATATGCGAAGTCTTTGTCTTCTGGTATCTCCTCCAAAGTTATTCGGTTATCAAGACCTCGATAGTCGAACAAGGCATGATGGTAGAGGCGGTGCCGACGATTTGTATGCACACTGATGGAAACACAATATCTTCGATCGTGCTATGTCGAAGTGTGCCTATCTCATGTTCTTGCTGAAGGTGGTAGATCTAAACTTGACTTTGAGGATAAAACACTCGAGACCGACCTATGGTTGGACTAGTCACCATCGACGTACGTGCGACGATTTCTTCTTGAAGGTTTAGCCTAAGACTTGAGTACTTTTCATTTGTTTTTGTGTTTTATCATGGGTTAGTGCTTGGCTAGTGAAGCTACTGTCACGAGCCAGGTGGCCTCCATTTATTTTTTCAGGTCGATTTTGTCTGGATGATGGATTTTGCCGTGTATTAGCCTTCTTTTAAAAAAGAATATAAGTTTTGTCTTAAGTTGAACTTCGTATGATCAAGTTTGTAGCAAAAAATATTAACATTGATAATACCTAATCAATATCACTATATGTGTCACGGAATTAATTTTCATACTCACGTCATTCCAAAATAAGTGTCGTTGATTTAGCACAACTTTATACTAAATAATCGACACTTATTTTGAAACGGAAGGAGTATTATGTATCTTTATTATTATAGGTGTTGCTGTTTTTTAAATATAAATTTGATCGAATTTTACAAAGTTTGACTTAGGACAAATAATACGTGAAATATAAAGAAACGAAGGGACCACAAAACTTGTTTGTATATGCGCCTTCGCTAAGGGCGCGTTCCGCAATCGTTCCAGAGCAGCCTGGCTGGCCAAGGCTTGGCTCACTGGAGGCTGGAGGCTGGGTGAGGAAATACAAAATAAAAACCAACATTTGCATATTGTTGTGTTGCCCACATCTAAGCCTCTCACATTAGGGGAGGAATTTGGCATAGCGTTTGGTTGCCTGCATTGGCTCGGCTCACGCAACTACAAAGGGTTTGATAGTATACGCAAGATGTGATTAAGAGCTAACACTTACAATTAACGCACACAGTTACACTATGCCTTACGACTACGATGGACGGTGACCGCGGCTCCTCATCCAACACGAGGAGCAAGGAGTATCGGGCGAGCGTTCCGGCCCGCGCCGCGGCGAACTAGTTGCTAGCGTTGCTGCCGCAGAGAAATTCCGTGCGGAGGAGTGTTTAGGCAGAGGATGGGGGAAGAAAAAATACAGTATGCGTTGGACCCTGGCGAGTGCGGTGGACGGTGATCGCGGTGCTGCGTCTTACATGACGAGTACGGAGTCTCGGACGAGCGTTCCTGTCGACACCGCGACGAATTAGTTGCTAGTGTTGCAGCCGCAGAGAAAGTCCGTGCCGAGGAGCCTGAGGCAGAGGACAGGGGAGGAGAAATGCAGTGCGTGTCGGACCATGGCGACTGCGGTGAACTATGGTCGTGGCGTCACGCCCGACACAACGTGCACAGAGTCATGTGCGAGTGATCAGCGTCGTGGTGAAGTAGTCGCTAGCCTCGTCGTCACAGAGAAAGTCCGCACGGAGACTGTGGACAAAGGAAGAAATGCAGTGCTCGTGCCATGGCAACGTTTGGGCGGTAGGACAAGAGAGAGGAAGCCATGATGATCGACGCCGGAGACGACTCCAGTGTAGTAGGATGCGGGCAAAGAGGTCAAGAAGAATGATGCCGGCATCGAAAGGGACGAGTAGAAGGGCTTTAAGACAAAGGATAGAGTAGAAAAAGACAGTGTGCATGTAACTGCTGCAGCGGTGTAGTAGGACCGTCAAAACAGAAAACTTACAACACAAATGTTGTGTGGAACTGTGTGATGAAGCTGTCGGTCAAAGGAAATTTTAAAGGTTCGACCATACGCGATGAATTTGACAAAATTCATTCGTCAGAAATAGCTCCGAACATGAACACAAAATTAAGCATTTATGATTGACGAAACAAAAATTCTTTCTCAAAAATGGAACCGTAACATCGATGTGCATCTTTTTCATGTAGAGCTTATATCGAATCGAAGCATAGTTGTGTAGATTAGAAGAGAGAAGGAAGAAAGGAGATTAGGCACGAGCTTACTCGAGGTAGAAGAAGATAACACGTATAACGTGCTCGTATGCCTTTAGCCTCCGCTCGTGCACGGGGTCTAACCACGTGCGCTCGTTGTGTATCGCTCGGGCCAAGCTCTGGAGAAACTGCCGATCTGAATGTGCCCAGCCAGACATGCCCAAAGAAGCTTTAAGTTCCGTCAAATGAAGACTCAACAGTAAATGCAGATAGTCAAACAACCCGGTTCTTTTCCCTGACTAAATCTTATGCGGGCAACCAAACACGCCCTAACCAACCAAATTCCCGTGGCTAGATATGCATGCGAAAAACACGTGAGCGATTTTGAATTGAGAGGGCATGAGACGGTCCGAACATGCCCTCATCCTCTGCGCAAAAAAAGAAAAGAAAAATACATGCTCTCATCCCATATACTTGTGTCGTTAATAACCATGTTCAACGCAAATATCTAAAACAGACAGAGTAATTGTCGTGGACGCGTCCAATAACCGAATGGTTTTCATGTAGGCTGGATGATTTCAATTTAAACTAGACCATATTATGACATTTTTGACACATTTCATTAAAAAGTATTCATAAGTTAACCTAGTCTAAATCTTTGTCAGCATCCGTTCTCCAAATCCTCCTTGTTCCCCAAATCTGGTATTTTCGCCAGCTGTGAGCTCCAGAAAAAGAAGCCAGGGCTCGCTGACGAGGAATAGTAAGATCAGAGACATTTTTTTATTCATGTTAGGATATGAGACATGGATGTTCCCATATGGGACACAAACGCCTCCATCTCCCATGCTCTACTCTTCCTCATGTAGTTCGTGGCTAGGACGTCGCTGGTCGAGGTGAGGTTAATGATAGGATTGGATGGACTCACCTTGTGGTCAAGCAGCCCCAAGCAAAGCACACGGGTGGGGCGAACGACGTGGAGTTGCCGACGTTCCTGTCCGCGGTCGTCTACACTGCATCCAGACCCAACTCTGCCATGATCGCATTGCAGCCGACGAGAACGCTCCACGCAACCTCGTAGGGTACCCATTACTTGTCGATGTTTGGGCCTTCTGTGGCCATGGCCACCATGGACTTCGTGCTCGCAAACTCAACCTAGATTTGGACCTCTGCTAGCCAGTCAAGCAAGATGAGGGCGAGGTTGTAGTGCTGCTCCTCGTGCACCAGCCGGAACACCGACACCTGCGGAGCCGACCGCTCCTCTTTCATGGCGGTGAAGTGCACCCGCGCCTGCTCCATGTTGAAGCCAACATGGACCAACACAGGTAGGGGTGCCGGCTCGTAGTCGTATGCCTCCTTCAACTTTGGGTCGTCGTGCTTACCTCCGGCGAGCTCGCAGGCAAGTCAACCTCTATCCGTCGTGCATAACGGGACAATCGTGCTTCTGCTTTATCGAGAGGCTCTCACACATCGCTCTCGAGAGCTCGCAGTCATGGCGAAGCTGGTGCGCATAAAAGGTACGGAAGCAGACACAGTGTCGTGCGGATTGTACCGGGTGTGGCCACATAGCAGGCATCGTCCATGCCAAGCATTAGGCGGTTTCAATGCAAAAGCTGAATTGGGTTTATTGGCCGCCGTGTTTGTTCAATGACGATAGGCGGACATATGAGATATTAGTTTGAATGCGATAGATAGTCGTCCCGCCTGTCCAGCCACGTCTCTCCGGCATTGAATAACCATGATGACCTGAACGCGACGTGGGCAGTTTTGTAGGTTGGCGCACTGCTTCATTATCGGCGTCGGCAGAGGTCATGGGCGCATGCTATATTTTTTAGGTGAGACCGGGGTCGTGTATGTGGCGATGGTCTCGATGCCAAACCACCCTATGTTTTTCTTCTGATTTGCGGAATTATTGACAACTGGAATGATGAAGTACCATGTTCTATAGCAAAATGCGTCTCGACAACTTAATCTGGATAATTTTGATGATATTCATCTTTTCGTGTTGAAGATGCCTAATCATTATCCGAGTCAATTGTCCAGCCGGCGCTTTTTTTCATTTGGCGACTCACGCCATATGACAAAAGCATCGACTGGACTCTGTCAGGACGATGGGTGAGCTGACTTGGGCGGGTGTTCGCAGCCTTGACCCTGACAGTCACTGGCGTGTTGGCGAACGATTCTGGGCCCTAGCGAAGGGTGCTCCAGATGACAATGAGGAGACGATGAACTCCCCATTGCCATGCAATCGGAGGTGGCATCGTCGAGTCCTTCCGACATGATCTGCGAGTTGTTTCAAGTGGGCTACTCGGAGGCGGGCGTCGCTAGTTTGGTGAATGTGGTGATCCCACAGGATGATTCGACGAAGATAGGTATGCAGGTTGCATATAGGGTGGAGGTGGCGCATTTAGTGGTTCATCATAGGACGGCAGCGATGACGATCAGGCCATTGCATGGGCCTCTCCCCAAGGTACGTTCCTACTTGTGAGCTTCGTTGGGATTTTCTTTGAAGAGGAGAGGAGATGCAACACAGAAGAGACAAATATTTCCCTCAGTGAGAACCAAGTTTATTGAACCAATAGGAGAACCAAGCAAGTTCATTTTCACATCACCTACACACACAAAACCAAACACTTGCACCCAACGCTGGCAAGAGGGTTATCAAGCCCCTTGAACTCGGTACTTGCAAGGATTAAATCTTGATAGAATGGATATTGCAAATAACAAAATTTAAAACAAATAATAAAAGGCAGCGAGGTAATTTTAGAGTTATTGTATTTATGTTTAAGTAGACTCGTGGGCCATAGTGATCGCTAGAGGTTTCTTTATTGAAAGTAGCATACAATAGGTAGATAAATTACTGTAGGGAAATTGACAGAACTGCGCATAGTTATGACATGTTATTCACTTCAATGGTCTTGTATATAGGCATCAAGTTTATAAACAAGTAGACCAAAACGATTCTGCATCTACTATTATTACTCCACTTCGAGAGCATTTCTATGGTTGCCTCTGTAAGTACTAAGTTCATAACAAACAGAGTAATATTTGGAGCAAGGTGACATGATGTACTCAAAATAAGACAAGCAATATGTTCAGATTTCATCATTTTATCCTTAATGGCAACAATACAAATACGTGTCTTGTCCCCTTCCGTCACGAGGATGTAGAGCACCGCAAGATTAAACCCACTACAATGCATCATTCTCACTTAAGATAAAACAATCTACTTGACCAAACCAAACCGATAGATTGAAGAGAAATACGAAACTATAATAATCATGCATAATAGAATTTATAGGAGACTCAATTACTTTCAATGAATAATCTGATCATAAACCCACAATTCATCAGATCCCAACAAACACTCCGTAAAACAAGATTACATCGGATAGATCACCGCGGGAATCGCGGTGAACTTTGTATTGAAGATCAAAAAATAGAAGAAGTCATCTAGGTACTAGCTATGAACATGTAGGTCTGTGATGGACTACCCATGCACCATCATGAAGGCAACAAGGTTGATATAGATGGCTTCCGTGATCGATTCCCCCTCCGACAGAGTATCGGAAAAGGTCTTTAGATGGCCTCCCATCGGAGCAAAGGTTTGCGGCGTCGGAAAATGTGTTTCGGGTGGCTCTTTGTTGTTTTTCCAATTTTAGAGAATTTATGGAGGTGGAATTAGGTCAAACGGAGCCACGAGGGACCCACAAGACATGCATCATGGCGTGCTCTGTTACCTTGTCGTCTCCTCGTCTGGCTTATGGACTCCTCCAAAATCTCCTTGGGTCTCTTTTGTCCAGTAAAATCGTCAAAAAGTTTCGTAGCGCTTGGACTTCGTTTGGTACAGATTTCCTGAAAAATCAAAAACAGGATAAAAAACAACAGCTGGCACTTGGCACTGAGTTATTAGGTTAGTTTCCAAAAATGATATAAAATAGCATATAATTGCATGTAAAGTATCCTAGATTGATAATATAATAGCATGGAGCAATCAACAATTATAGATACGTTGGAGACATATCACTATGTCTCGTGAGGTGGTTGATGGATGGTCACCTATCTGATGAGTGAGATACCATTCACTGTAAACTATCGATGAATGGTTTGTTTCCAGTGAAATATATATATGTCGACCTAATCAACACCGGTCCAATCCCGAAATCGATACATATTTGGAAAATTAAAGTGCCCTTAAGAATCAACGTCTTTATGTGGTTTTTTCACAAGAAAATGATTCTAACTAATGATAACGTGGCAAAGCATAGTTGAGAGAGATGTTGTTTTTATGATCATGATGAAACGATTAAACATCGCTTTCTGGAATATCCAATGGCTACAATATTATGGCGTTTAGTTCATATAGCATTTAATATTACTCCTCCAAATAGTATCAACACGTTGTTCAGGAAATGGTTAGACGGGTTGATCGAACTATTGCGACACATATTTGGATAGGAGTATGCACATTAATTTGGGCTATATGGAACTTTAGAAATGATATGGTTTTTAACAGACAAACTCGGATTAATATTTTGCAGGTAATCTACAAAGCTACTACTTGGATCAGTATGTGGTCGTTACTCACTCTTGCGAAAGCCATAGAGCATTTGGTTACTCGGTCTACCTGATGGGAGATGGTAGCTCAGGATATCTACAACCGGTTTGGATTGCGATTCAACAATAGGCTAGGTGTTTAGTTATCTCGTCTTATTTTTACCGGTTGTGACATTTGATGTCTTTATTTTTTTATTTTAGCTCGGACAAAACTTGTACTTGAGCACGAAGATTGTTGAATTATTTGTTTAATAATAGAGCTGCATGAATAACTCTGATATAAAGGCCGGAAAACTCTCCTTTCCCGAAAAAAAATATGACGTCTTATGCGTACTTTGGGATGCCTCTCTCATAGGATGTGATACTCTTTAGGTATCCTTTGATTTAAAAAACATACAAGATTTTTGGGGGTACTTGGATCCTTACGAATTTTATGGGTTTTTTTTTTTTTGGAAGGAACACTATGATCCCATACTTAAATTGGCACAGCTAAAACACTGGTCTGTCGAACGAGTATATCTTCAGGGAGGTCCTCCAGCCACAACTGGGAGGCCGCATGATGAGTGGCACCAAAGGCCGCAATAACGTGAGCTAACTTATTACAAGCCCCGAAGGCAAAACTGAACGAAACAACATTAAAATTCATGCGAGCAAAATCTCGGATCTCCTTAAACAGAATGCCTTCAGATGCACGGTCCCAGTCTGAGCTTTGAAGTGCCTTAATTAGGATTTGACAGTCCGATTCGATCTCCACATCTACCATTCCCCACTGTGAGGCTGCTTGCAGAGCTGCACCACACGCTACCGCTTCCGCTTGCAACGTACTTGCTACATGGCTCATGCAACCTGCTCCAGATCCTCTCACATTTCCAGCTTGGTCCCGAATCACGAAGCCCCAGCCACCAGTACCCTCTCTTTCAGAGAACGCCCCATCACAATTAATTTTATGTGTGTTGGCCGTTCACGGGAATAGAATCCTAAGAAACCTTTTTCTGAAGATTCATTTATAGGGAGATGGTTGGTGGCTCGTAAGTGCGGCGTACTCGTGTCCCTCGTGTCTGCTTTTTAAAGCTTTATCTTTTAAACAAAAAAATTAAATTAAGTTATGTTTTCATATCCGTGTTTCTCGTGGCCAGCACTTTTAAATAAGATTCATTAAATATATTTTGACAACTTTAAAAGATACTCCCTTCGTTTAAAAAAAAATGATTCAAAAACGACTCAACTTTGTACTAAAGTTAGTATAAAATTGAATCATTTTTGAGTCACTTATTTTGAAATATATGTTAAGTTTCAATGTTGAAGTTTAATACGAGTGACCAATAAGGATATATTATGTTTTGTCTACGACCGACAGAAAAAACTGCTTAAAACTGTATCTGTAATATTGTTTGAAACTCGACAGTTTTAGATGTAAAAGATGAAAGTTTCATCGGGACACTGCATATGTTAAGTCTTGCCGCCCGTTCGTTTTGGCTGGCGATGCATGCAAATTCTTTTTTACTATGTCCTAGTGCTGATTGAACTAATGCATGCTCTTTTTTACTATGTCCTAGTGCGGATTGAACTAATGCATGCATCGCGAACCAAAACAAACGGGGCGGCAAGACTTAACATATGCAGTGTCTCGCAGTATCGCGCCCCTATGCATTTCCACTCATTTGTATCTATTTTGAAGGAATTCTTTCCTCCCTCCAAATTTGTCGATAAAGAGTTTATTGTATTTGTTTAAAATAAAGCATTAAGAGAATACATCAGCATCTGCATAGTTAGGATACACACAACCAACACAAATCCACACACATTACAAAACATCCTGACAATTAGTTAAGTCATATAAGATCAAAGTTATGCATAGGTGAGGAAAAGAAAAAAAAACCAAAGCAATCTAATCCGTGATCTGCAAACTACAGAGATCATCATATTCACACTAACCATTTCATGACATCACACAAATAGTGAGATTCTTCAACAACCGTCAGAAAAGAAGCGACAGTCAAGTGTTGCCGTCACCCGATCCAACAACTCATGGTTAGAATCTAGATTTTCATCCTGAAAAACCAATTCGAGCAATGCCTTTAACAAGTTAACGATAAAAACATCGCCATTGTCTAGTATATGCAACACCGGAGGTTTAAGCATTCACCCTGAAACTCAAGACTGAGTGTCTGCTTAGCAGCACCATCCTTGTCACTTATGTTTTTTCAAACCTATTGTGGAAATTTATATAGTTTTTTTTATTATTGAACACGATTTCTTCAAAATTTCTATAATCTACAATTCTATATGACTTGAAAAGAGATGACACTATAATGCGGCGTTATTTTATTTCGACGTTTTAAGAATCGAGTAATTTTAACATGCTCTTTCTTACACCCTCTTTTTACATGAGAGGTAAGAGTATATAATAAATCTAAACCATTGATCTCATTAATTGATGATTAGATTAACACTTACTTTTTTTTTACCTTATATGTAAAAATAAAGTGTAAAAGGGAACCTGTTCTACCTTAAGATTCCTACGAGTGAAGCCCTTGCAGAAACATGGACGACGGGATGAGGAATCATAATGATACGATCCAGTCTCAAAAGCATGCATTCACATTTTTTTCTTTTCTTTCTTCATATAAACTACATACGATGTTGCGTATGCCCCCGCGTTGCCCCCCGCTCAGGCGACATGGGCGGCACCTAACCCTATCCGCCACCGGACCCAAGACCCCCTCCCTCCCCTTCTCCCGTCGCCACCAGAGGACGCCGCCGGCTTGCGCCCGGTGGCCGACGTCGATGGCGGGGGTCCTTCCTCTCTCCCGCGTCTTAAGGTGGCGGGGCCCCAACGTGCGTGGAGGCACGACCGATCTTGCGGAGCGGCGGCGATGGCTGCGCCGGCGGCGGCGGTTGCCGACCCTGCCTCGGAAGGCGGCGAATGCAGGCACGATGGGTTGCCCGGTCACGGACGGCTATGTGCGGCGGATGTCCTGGTTCCGGCTACGGCGTCATGTGATCTATGCTGCGAGGCGCGTCATCTGGCTCTGGATCGGCGACGGCGTCGAGGGCCTAGTGGACTGCTCGGCGGCACCTCCGGACAGATCTGTTCTGGCTGGTGCAACCGACGGTGGTGGTCATCTTCTTCGTCGGAGGTGGCCGGCCAGAGGCTGGGTGGTTGGATCTCGAGATCCGTCATCTAGTCCCGGCTGCGAGTTGGGAAGATAGAGTTGCCGGTGAAAACCGAGCTGACGGCAGGCGATGGCGGCGTTCTATGCCGTTTCCTTGATGAAGGCATCGTCGTGTAACTTCTGTCGACCCATTCGTGCTGCTCCGGGGGAAACCCTAGGATCTGGTGTTCCAGATCGGATGATGGCGGCATTACGGTGTCGTTTCTCTCTTGGAAGCATCGTTTGTGGAGCAGCGCTGGAGGACAGAGGCAAGAGGCGGAGCGGCTTCGTCTTGAACGGAGCTTCGGTGGAGATGTCAAGTCATGCCTGGCCGATAGGTGCTACGTTGTGTTATGCCTAGTCGGCAGGTGCTACGCACGACAGATTTTCTAGAGTCTCCACGTTGGGATGGACGAGCGCAGGGCGGTGGAGTCATTGGACGTCGTGGTGGAGTCGACGGATGGTCAGGACTAGCAAGGATGATGCGGATTTCTCTCTTGAAGATGGGACAGCGGTTCGATGATGATGACGGCTTCTAAAACGTGTGCATGTGGTGTACGCTTTAGGTCTGCTGCACCGGTTGTACGTTCCGATACGTTATATGAATGGATCAGCGACGACATCGGTTATAGATATGGGGAGTGAGATCACTCCCCATTATCAAGTTTGTAGGTGTGAGTGGAGGCTTCGGATGGCTTGATGTATGTTCTTATCAGACCTTAGTGAAATAATTAATAAAAATGGCTGCATGCATCAATTGATGCAGAGGCCGGAAATTTAACCTCGTTTTCTAAAAAAAATATAAACTACACACTTTCCAAATCCAAGATGATAAGTAGAAGAAGCCACCACGTCTCTATGGAGAAATCAAACACATCTCCTACTTGGCTTCTTCTCAGTCTCCTTCCTCGGAGTCAATCATTCGTTCTCATGCATCCGGTGAGGTGTAGCAGTGCCCAACTTAATTGACTACTCTAAAGTCTAAAAAACTATCAAAATAACATATCTCATTCGCTTCATATAATCGCAAGTTGACCAGCTAACTATGCTGTGGGCAAGCCCGTGACAGTAGTGCCATCGTTCTCATATCTCTTTTTTCTAACATGGGAAGGGGTTCTCGTCTCCGGTGGGCTTCGTTTTCAGATATGCTTCAAGTTTTACAAGGGTTTGTGTCATGTTTAAAAGAGCAAGATGGCGATGGTTCCTTAAAGATGAAATAAAGTTCTTCCCGTCTAGCCCTGTTTTGGTGGTGCATCTAGCATCATCGGTGGACATGTGGAGGTGTATCTTCGACGGATCTGTTTTTGATGGATTTGCTTAGATCTGTTCATTGTTCGTCTACGTTCGTGTGTCTTCAGATTTGATTCTTTCGATCTACGTTACCCTTTATGGGCGGCGGTTGCTGTTCTGGTACGTTGGTCCTAGGGGTCTTAGCACGATGACTTTCCGACTGTATACTACAACAAGTTTTGCCCGACTCCGATGAGGGAGGGACGATGACGACGGCGCGCCTTCGGCTCGCTTCAGTGTTTGTAGTCGTCAATAGGTGGTCTATGATCTTGATGTAATTTTTATTATTTTTATTGTTCATTGTACTACCATGTTTGAAGATGAATGGGTCGATGTTTTTCCGAAAAAAGAAAACATGAAGGGACCAAAAGGTCCCAACTGGCTTTCAATAAAACAAAAGGGATACAACACCGCATCAAAGACATGAAATATAAAAATTATAAAACAATCCTCCCAGTCTTGCAGTCAAGACCCCAACCCATAACAAGAATACAATTGACTCCGTAATCAACCGGCAACCTCATCGGAGATGGTTTGCCACCATCTCTGACCAGATCCTTGCTGACAAGCAAGGAGCAGAGGGCCTCCCACACGGAGGTTGAAGATGGGGGCTTAGGAAATAGCCAACAATTCCTCAATAGGTCGGCAAACTATCTTATCCCCAGGTTGCATGCCAAAGACATCTCTTAGTTTATTTGCAGCTCTGGTCGGTGGAGGTCGAATCAGCGATAGGAGATAACAAAGAAGCACCAAAGCCATCCGGACTCACCGAGGAACACCAAATCTGTGAGTCTCCACCGAGAAACCGCTCCTCCCTCTTCCTCTGCCACCATGATGGCAATTAACACACGAGTGGCGGTGCAGATCAACCCATTCTAGCGAGTTGTCGAGCTTATTTAAGGAGATTTCGTCGAATCCTTAACTTCCCACCATCGTCCATCATAGAAAACCAATAGCAGAGCAAGGCGACGAGCTCTCAACGCCGCTAGTAAGCGCCATAGCACCAATGAACGACATCACATCAGTCTACTCGAAGGCAAGTCTTACCCTAGCTACTAACCTATTAAATACATAAGTGATTTACTCTCTTCTCCCATCCCAAGTCTGGCCGGCAAAGCCACAAGAGGAGAAGGGCAGAGAAGGCGATGAGAGGCATGAGACTCTCAAGAGCAGTTGAGAGCAGAGGAAAGGAAAGAGGCGAGTCAAACTCTTTTTGTTTTGCTTGTTCTCTTATCTTGTGAGGCACAGAATTCCCCAACTTTATTAATTGCCCTGAGGATCCCGATTTTTTAGAAAAGCAGAAGAGAAGTGCCCGGTTAATTTACGGAGAAACGGGCTAAAATCGTTACAACACACCCAATAAGAAGGGGAATCCGGCCGACTTGGCACCCACAAGACCCACACACACCGCCGAGGCGAGGACACCGTCGAGATTGCCCGCAATGTCATCGTCATCACCTTTCCCCGAGCAAGCGACTCCGATTGCAACGCGAACGACCCGTCAATGCCCCTCCGAATGAACAACACACGAGAACCATGTTGGCCTAAGACACTCAATCGGCCGGCGACGACGAGGATCAGGCAGCTCCGACCCTGATGGCGAGCACCGCAAGAGAAAAGGAGCACGTCTGATGCCAACAGAGATCGAAATGCCCATCGCCTGGCATCGTTGCTGCCGAGTCACCCCGCAACGCCGCATCTCCGACTTCACTTTCAGGGATAAGCCGATTGTTGATAACAAAGACCAGTCACAAACCTGCACATCTTGCCACCATCATTGTTGTCGCGCAAGTCGCGACACCAAAACATCCACACTACCGGTCGGGCGCCTGCCGACCGCATCGCCATGACCGTCTAGCACATGGGAGCGCGAATCGGATCCCAAGGTCTTCAAGACGACGCCCCCAAGGGAGAAGCGAGGATGCCGACGCCTTCGTCCGGCCCGACTGGACCTAAGGTTTTCACCCGAAGCTCTAAGACCGAGAGTGTGCAGGGGAAGAACTCCACGGCGGTGCCTCCAAGAAGGTGAAATGACGTCCATGGACGTTGTCACCGCTGGCCAACAACAAACCAACGAGATTTCGCTCGGAGCTTCACCCAACACCACACCCGAACGCATCGCACCGCCGCTAGCCCACGCACCTGCCATGTCACTGCCGCATCAACCGCACATGAGAGCCACCACAAACCTCGCTCTCCCAAGCCAAGCTGCAACCGGCGCGAAGCACACCATCAGACCAGAACCACCAGGCAGGGAGCACGGGCTGCCACCCCGAAGCTTGGGATCCAGTCGCACGAAGTTGCCACACACAAGCTGGCACCATCAGATCCACCCGAAGCTGTCATACGAGCTCCAGCTCCAGCTCCAGATCCGCCCGACGCAGCCACCACTAGTACCAGAGAAGCCGCCCGCCAAATAGCCGCACGAGCCACCGTCTCGCTGGAGAAGGTCGCTGATGGGGTCGTCGGGTGCTCCAGCCGCTGGTCCGTCGGAGTCGCGTCGCAAGACCACAGATTGACCGGCGCAACAAGCTACCGCCACGCCACAACGGCACCCGAGCCCGCATCCGACGCCAAGCGCCGCGACCCCCCCTCCCCCGCGCACGCGAGCACCCAAGAAACAGGAAGAGGAGGTCTAGCCGTCGCCGGATCCGCGCGGGCTTCATCCGACAAAGCCCACCGGTGACGGTGAGGGGAGGGGTAGGAAGGGGCGCGGTGGGAGGGAGGGCTAGGTCGCTGTCTGAGTCGCCCCGCGGAGGGAGCGACATGAGGGCCTCAACTTTTAATCAAGATGAAATGAATGCATTGACGTCTTCTCCACAACGAGGGTTTCGAGGTTCTCTCATTTCATCCTTCTCACAAATTTATACTTGAGGGTTTCGAGGTTCTCTCATTTCATCCTTCTCACAAATTTATACTTGCATGAATCTTGATTTTAGACCACATATTCTCGGGCATGACATAGAAATAATTATTTCTCAGTCACATGATCAGAAAGACCAAAATTAATAAAGAGTAGCCCCATGTTTGTACGTACAGACGTACTATTGATCTTTATTCGCACAAACATCAACCCTATGGTTGTCCGTCGGTGGCAGGATATGCTACATTGATCACATATTTCGTTGCACATGCTACTTGCCACCGATGTGTGCCTTGCTAGGGTTGTCCGTCGGCTGCCGAGACAGCTCGCTAATCATCTCCTCTACCATTTTCCACGACGAACCACCAGCGGACATGGCGTGTTGTGCCTGTCCCCCCAGAACCGCCGCGTTCTTCACCGCCGACGCCTTTGTCTCCCCTAACATTATCTCCCTCGCCGCCCTGGAAACCTCCTCACCCTTAACCAACCCTCCGGTAGACCTGACCCTGACACCGACCTTAAGTTCATCAACGACCAGCTTCGCGTTGAGAGGCTGGTCAAACACCATTGGCCACACCGCCAATGGCACGCCCGCGCAGACGCTCTCCAGCACCGAGTTCCATCCACAGTGGCTTAGAAATCCTCTCACACAGTCGTGCTGGAGGATTGCCGGTTGGTCCACCCACCCTCTCGTTACCATGCCCCTCCCATGGACGCGCTCGTGGAATCCTGTGCCGAGGTCAGCACAATCGTCTGGCCTCACGGCCCACAGGAAGTTCACCTGTGCGTCTTCCAGCCCTCGCGCCACCTCCTTGAGCTGCTCGTCCGTCACCGCCAACAGCGTCCCGAGCGCGACGAAGAGCACGGACTCGCCGGCGGCTGCCTTCTCGTCCAGCCATCGCAGCCATGATGGTTTGGCGTTATGGACCTCGTCGACGACGGTGGATGAAGTTTGCCGGGCTAGGCATAAGGGGCCGATGGGCCAGGCCCTGGGCCCGACGTGCCGGTCCCAGTGATCGATGTAGCTGCTCTCGAGGTGGTGGAACGTGTTCATGATCACGCCGCGGCTCCCGGCGACCGCCATACCCATCTTCGCGTCGAGGACTAGCGCCGGCATGGGCAGCAGAGGGATATCGGTGAGCAAGAACTGGACGTGAGGGAACTCCGGCACCGTGTAGGTGCCCGTGGCGCTGCCCGTAGCGTCGCACTCTGGAGGCCCACATCCTGGCTTGTCGCGCACGAACGCCTCCCGCATGACCTGCGCGAACGCTGATGTTCCCAGGAAGGACACCCTGGGGATGCCGAGCGCGGTGGCCGACTCTCCGGTCCAATACAGGAACGCGTCGGCGACGAGCAGGGTGGCGGGTGGACGCATGGCCGCGAGCGCCTCCTCGAAGCGCGGCCGCAGCGCCGACGTGACCTCGGCGAAGGCGGTGAAGGAGGAAGCCGAAGCAACACCCTCGACGTTCTCTGCGGCCTGTGAGGCGTGGCCGTCCCCGTCCGGGAACGGGAGCTCGACCACGTCGACGCCGTCCGGCAGAGCGGCACGTACGAAGGCCGCGTTGCCCGGGGTGGTGAAGAAGGTCACGGTGGCGAGGCGCCGGCGTAGTAGGAGGTGCGCCAGGTGGGTGAGAGGGATGGTGTGGCCTCTCGCCATGAATGGGAAGACGGCAACGTGAGGGAGCTTACGGCCGGCATCATCACATGGAAGGGTAGCACTAGGAGCCATGCTTCTCTGCTTTGCTTCCGCGCCTTGGAATGGATGTGGTAGTTTGTAGCGCCTATTATATCGATCCGCTGTATACATACAACGAAGAAAGAAAGAAAGAAAGGGCGTCTTTGACCCTACTCTCAAAATTTAATGACCCTCTTAGCTGGTGCTTAGGCCAACTCTAGCATGCGATCCCATTCGAAATTTCGTTTTGGCCGGATTCTATCCGTTTGGGACGGAAGATAGGGTCGTGTCCGGGACGTTGGCCGTGCGTCAAACGCGCGGCCGCATCTTGTCCGTCATGACCAATATGCTCATATATTCATATTTATTAATATTTTAAACAAGTTTGCACGTTTAAAATGTCAATTGTCTCGAACAAAAATAATTTTAACAACCCAATCGAAATGCTCTCGAATAAAATAGTTTTATAACCAAATTAAAATTGTCTCGAATAAAATAGTTTTACAACCAAATCGAAATTATCTTGAATAAAGATAATTAAGCAATACATTTATTGGTTTCCAATGTGATCACACATGTGCTCAACCAAGTCATTTTGAAGCTGCAAATGAGTGTGTCAATCACAGATTTTACGATGGAATTGGGTAAACTACTCAAACTTGGGCGGTTGTTGATGCAAGGGCTCAACATTGTTACCTTGAAAATCAAATCCTTGGTCGAAAATGGAGTCATCACGCTCGTCCTCGACGATCATGTTGTGCATGATCATACAAGCATGCATCACCTCCCAAAGCTTTCCTTCATCCTATGTCAATGCAGGCTTTCGAACGATGCCCCATCGGGATTGAAGCACACCAAAAGCACGCTCCACATCCTTTCTAGCACTCTCTTGCATTTGTGCAAATCTCTATCTTTTCTCACCTCGGGGGTCGGAGATTGTCTTCACAAAAGTTGACCACTGAGGGTATATACCATCAGCCAAGTAGTATCCCTTGTTGTAGCGGTGGCCATTGATCTCAAAGTTGACAGGTGGGGAGTGGCCTTATGCAAGCCTAGCGGACACTGGGGAGCGCTGCAGCACGTTGATATCATTGTGAGAACCGGCCATGCCGAAAAAAGAATGCCATATCCAGAGATCTTGCGAAGCCACCGCTTCTAATATGGCAGTGCACGCTTTCACATGGCCCTTGTACTGGCTCTGTCAAGAAAATGGACAGTTCTTCCACTCCCAGTGCATACAATCTATGCTGCCAAGCATGCCTGGAAAGCCTCTATCGTCGTTGATCGCCAACAGCCTTTCTGTGTCAGCGACATTTGGCTGCCTCAAGTACTCGGGGCCAAACACCGCTACCACGGCCTTGAAGAAGTTGTACATTGACAGCATACATGTGGACTCACTTATGCGCACGTACTCATCCACAAGATCGTCTGGAATTCCATATGCAAGCATGCGAATGGCGGCAGTGCATTTTTGATAAGAGGAGAATCCAAGCTTGCCAAGGGCATTCGTTTTGCACTCAAAGAATGGGTCATGCTGAACCACTCCCTCATGGATGCGATTGAACACATGCCTTGACATACGAAAACGACGACGAAATTTCTCCGGTTTGAAGAGTGCGGTATTCTCAAAGTAATCAACATAGAGCAAGGACTGACCTCTCTCTCTCTGGCGGTTCTGGTTGGGCGCACGGCCAGGCACTGACCCCCTTTCCGAGGCCGTTGCCTTTGAATGTAGTCATGAACGACCAGTGCAGCAACCACAATTTCTTCGTCATCCGAGGACGAATCATCCGATGAACAAATGAAGTGGTTAAAGAAAAAATCATCTCCACTGTCCATACCTTTGTGGGCAAAGTGTCAAACACCTTGCGGTCGTGATGCCAAAGAGGCCGCGAATCACCTCAAGGCAGCGGGGGCGGATGGCGGCCGGCTACAAGTCGCTCTGTAGCACCCCCGACGGAAGCTGCCATTGCTGATGGGCGTCGTCGGCGGTCGTATCCCCTCTACGTCTGAATCCGATGACGATGGCTAAAACACCTCCGAACGACGGCCAAAACTCTTACCAAAGGGCGGGCTTGGTGGCGGCCATGGTGAGACGTGTTTTGGTATGGACGACCGTGGGGTGAGCAGCGAGAAGGCGGTCGGATAATAGTGGTGGCGCCGGCGGCGGGGTTAGGCGGGGATGGGCCGATGGAGGCTTGGGGGTGAATGAATCGGCAGAGTCCCCGACAGGCGGGCCAGGGGAGGACAAGGGCGTGCGTCCCACCCGTCCGCGCACTGTCCGTTTGTCCCCAAACGCCGTGCAAGTTTGGGCTGAGAATGGGTCGAAAACGGATGAAAACGGACATTTGTCCGTTTGGGCCGCGCTATTCGTCTGTTTTACCCCAAACAGATGCACCCGGTCAGGATGGAGTCGCGTGCTGTAGTTGGCCTGAGAGATGGCAATTGCAAACGTTTTTATAGCAAGGTTAGTTATGGAGGGGCGAAAATTTCTTCACACAAGAATGACATTTGGCGATATAGAAGATATTTAAAAAAACCTATCATTGTTGCGAGCGATTGTGCATGCGTTCGTTTGAAGATCCATCCGGGAGAATGTTCACATGTTAGCATTATCGAAAACTCAACCATCCTTTTAAATCTTAATTTCTTATAAATATGAGAAGTTAAGAAAGTGTGGAGCTATCCGAATTCAAACCTAACTTCTCAAACGAACGAGACCCAACACTAAAGTCTCTCTTCATCATCATCATCATCATCTTCTTCTTCTTCTTCTTTCCATGCGGTTAACTGGGACTTCTCTTCACTAAATCATGTCCATGAGCTAGCTAGGACCTAAAATTGATGCTTGTCATTATCGCTGATGAGGAAGGGCTTCAACACTAATAGATTACAGGGCTTTCGTCACAGCTCGATCTACACATTAGTCCCGGTTGCATTACGAACCAAGACTAATGTGAGCATTAGTTCCGGTTCGAGCGGCTAGGGCGCTGGTCGGGCATCAGTCCCGATTAAAATGGGACCTTTAGTCCCGGTTGGAGACACCAACCGGGACTAAAGGGGCCGATACCCTTTAGTCCACTAACCGGGACTAAAGCCCCAACTTCACCTTTAGTCCCGCTTGGAGACACCAACCGGGACTAAAGGGTTCTGAAAGTTTTTTTTGTTTTTTCTATTTGTTTTCTGTTTTTAGTTTCTGTTTTAAATTGCTTATATCTTTTAAGATATTTGATGTTTTTGAGTAATTCTTTTTGCATTAGATTCAAAATTTTGTATAGTTTGTGTTTGTGTAATTAGTTTTCAAATTTGAATGGTTTAAATTTGAATTTGTTCAAATCTCCTTAAACCCTAGATTGTGAATAACCTGAGTTTAAAAATTGTTTTCAATTTAATTTTTTTCTCGTAGGCACATGTTAGATGGTGCATGTTGAACGCACAAAAATTCTGGAGTTGAAATAAGTTAAAAATGAAATGCATTTGTAACATATGAGTTTTCGTCCGAAACCCAGATATTTCGAAAGAGATTGTCTAGTTTGTACACAAAGTGCATCAAGCTTTTGCCGTAACCATCTCAATTTTTTAGCACATGTTATACGGGTGAATTGATGATACCATGCAAAGTTTCAACCTTTTTAGTGTTAATTTTTGTAGTGTTTTTCAATTTCGGGGTCATTTAGCTCAAAAAAATGAATAAATGCATGAAAAATAGCGAATGAAGTGGGAAAGAGTTGAAAATTGATGATGTGGCTTTCAATGGTGCATGTTGAATGCACAAAAAGTCTGGAGTTTAAATAAGTTTAAAAAATGAAATGCCTTTGTAACAGATGAGTTTTCGTCCGAAACCCCTGATACTTCGAAAGGTATTGTGCAATTTGCACACGAAGTGCATCTAGTTTTTACCATAACCCTCTCAACTTTTTAGCACATGCTATGTGGGTGAAATGATGATACCATGCCAAGTTTCAACCTTTTCAGAATTCATATGTAGTGCTTTTTAATTTTAGGTCCATTTAGCTCAATTTTTTTAATAAATGCATGAAAAATAGTGGATGAAGTGGGAAAGGGTTGAAGATTGATGATGTGGCTTTGGATGGTGCATGTTGAACGCACAAAAAGTCTGGAGTTGAAACAAGTTTTAAAAAGTGTTATGAAAAAGCAAAACGGCTATAACTTTTGCATACAATGTCGAAAAAAAGTGTTCTGAAAAATAAATTTTATTTAAAAAAATAAATGATTTCATATTTGGATTCCTCATATTTTTCTGATAATAATGGATATATTATTTGTTGAATTTCGATTTACAGATTTAAAGATATTAATTATGCCATATTAAATGAATAAATGACAAAAAATGAATAAAAATATTATTAGTTATTTTATTTTCATTGAAATTCAATGTTATTATTATTTATATTTTTGATCTTTTTATTATTTTGTTTTTTTCATTTTTCATTTTTTGAGAATTTTTGAGAACATTGGGTTTTTTGAAGTTTTTAAATTAATCATTGTTGTTTGTTAATCATTGTTGTTTATTTAATAATTATTTGGAATTCAAAAAATTAAATCATGTGACATCAAGACCTAAGGGTTAATAGTATTGATAGCTTACTATTGTCAAGAAAACAACAAGTGCAGACTTGGAAAGTAAGGGTGATAGAACTCGAAAGTTAAGCGTGCTGGGTTGGAGCAGTGAGAGGATGGATGACCGGCCGGGAAGTTAGACGATTTGGAATGAGGGGTGATTAGAGATTAAATTGTCAAATAATTCAAGAGCAGTGAGGAGGGGTGATTAGAGATTAAATTGTCAAATAATTCAAATATTTGAAAACCAAAAAAATTCAAAAAAATAATAATTTGAAAAAAATAATAAAAAATAAAATATACCTTTAGTCCCGGTTGGTGTTACTGGGACTAAGTAACGCACCGATATTGAATCATCTCGCGGCCCAGGAGCAAGATTCACTCGCAAGACAACACAACCCAAGTGGAACAGCAACCCAGAATGGTGCCAGTAGTTTAAATACGAAAGTTGTAATGACTCTTTCCCTCGGCTAGGATTTGGACGACGGCTTCGGCCAAACCAGTTATGTACTTGAACATCCACGCAGCCCAAGTGGAACAGCAACCCAGAATGGTGCTAGTAGTTTAAATACGAAAGTTGTAATGACTCTTTCCCTCGGCTAGGATTTGGACGACGGCTTCGGCCGAACCAGTTATGTACTCGAACATCTGTGAGGGGCATTGGGAGGAATCACACGCTCTTTAGCCTTTCGCCATGAACCCTAGCTCGTGAGATGTCAGATCGAGAGCGACCATTACACTTGGTATTAGATTCGGTGGTCGTGGCGCCTCCTCAACATCATCACGACACACGGTGGTGAGATCATCGATGCGTTATGGCGATGAAGAAACTTTCGGGTGAAGGGTGGGGCATCTACGAGCTCCTACATGCATATTTTGCCATGGATCTCGACCGTCACTTCAACAAACATAGTGTGGATCTCCTCCAAGATGTGGCAAAGCTAATCGATGCCGACATGGCTACGCTCGACGGCCTACTTTCAGCGTGCATTGATGGGGTCCATGATGAGATGATGATGGAACTCAAGCAGCTTTGCGGTGAGATGCCGAAGGAAGTTCCTCCTCCTCCTCTCGAAGGACCCTCATCGTCGCGTCTCGTTGAAAATGGTCGCAACAGTTCTACCACCAATTTCCTTGGCATCGACAACGGCCACTGGGGAAGGCACATAATCCTTGTGTCCCTCCTTCGGTCAAAGTTGCGTGTGATTCAAATCCCTCTGTTCGAAATTATGTGTATTGCAATTCTTCTCCTGTTGATACTGCTCATGCATTCACCTATGGTGTTGGTTTGGACTTGCCTCGCTTTGACAGTGCAAATCCACGTCTATGGCAAACGCGATGCGAAGACCCGGCTGTGGTGCACTCCTAATCACAGGTGGATTTCTCTGTCAACTGCTCAATTCGAAGGGGCTGCAGCATGTTGGTTGGAATTGATGCAACGACGTCAACCAGAGGCAAGTTGGGATGAATTCTGTAACTATTTGGAGAGCCGTTTTGGCAAAAATCAACATTAGACACTTCTGCGTCAATTATTCAGAATTGCGCAAACATCTACCATGGTGGATTACGTTGAGCATTTTGCTGATTTGTACGATCAGTTGTCTGCTTATGAAGAAGTCCTCAACTCCTTGCATTACACAACTAGGTTCCTTGATGACCTGAAGCCAGGTGTCAGAGTTGTTGTTGCGTTGCAGAAGCCGAGAGACCTGGATGCAACATATGACCTGAAGCTCTTACATGAAGAGTTAGGTGAAGGAGTTACTCCCATTAATTCGGTTAGTTCTGCTAAGTCTGGTCATATGTCGTTTCCCTTACCACCAGTTAAGTACAAGAGTTATGAGGATAAGAAAAGTACCGACATTCTAAAACCCACTCAAACTGAAGATAAGTGGACTCCGTTGAGGAATTTTAGCAAATCCAAGGGATTGTGTTTTGTCTGTGGTGAGAAATGGTCTCGAGATCATACATGCAAATCTTTAGTCCATCTCCATATTGTCCAAGAGCTGATTGATCACATACAGTCTGAAGATCATGTGTTCTCTGTCACTTCAGAAACAGAGCAGTTGTCAGTTTATAGTATCAGTTTGTCTGCAGATGCAGCGGGGAAGACTTCTAGTGCTCCTACCTTATAGTTGTTGATATAGTTGCAGGATATGGAACTAATTTTCTTGGTGGACTCTGGAAGTACACATTCCTTCATAGATAGTGGATGGAAACATAAGTTGAGTGGATTACAACAGATATATCATGTTTCTATAGTTGTTGCTGCTGGTGGTGTTTTGAAATGTTCTATTATGTTGCCCAACTATTCCTGGAGTTGTGGAGGTGTTCAGTTTACCAATAGCTTCCAAATTCTGCCTCTAGCTAGTTATGATGGCATAATTGGATTAGATGGGTTGTCTAAACAGAGTCCTATGTAAGTGGATTGGGTGCATAAATGGATGTATTTTCCTTATCAAGGCCAGACAGTTACACTGCAAGGATTGTTGCCTGAAGATGTTGCTGTTACAGTTTTTGATGTGTTCTTAATAAGAGCAATTACTGAGAAAGTTAAACATCCTAAGTTTAAAGTATTGTTGGATAAGCATACAGTTGTGTTTGAAACACCCACTACACTGCCTCCTAGAAGACTTAAAGATCATACAATTCCATTACTTTCTGGGGCAAGACCAATTTCTCTCAGACCATACAGAATGGCTCCACATCTCAAAGATGAAATGGAGAAGCAAATTAAGGAATTGTAAGATTTGGGCATGATTAGTCATAGCAGTAGTGCCTCTTCCTCTCCTGTTTTACTGGTTAAGAAAGAAAAGGAACTTGGAGAATGGTGGTGGATTATATACATCTTAATGCAATTACATTGAAAAGCAAGTATCCAGTACCTATCATTGATGAGTTATTGGATGAATTATCAGGTGCTTGTTGGTTTTATAAATTGGATCTAAAAGATGGTTATCATCAGATAAGATTGACCCCTGGGGAAGAATATGAAATAGCATTTCAGACTCATAATGGACACTATGAGTTTAATGTAATGGGTTTTGGTCTCACTGGAGCGCCTGGTAATTTTCAAGGCACTATGAACTATGATTTATCTCTTGTTTTGAGGAAATGTGCAATGGTGTTCTTTGATGATATATTAGTGTTCAGTAAAACCTTGGAGGAGCATTGGGAACATTTGGTTGAAGTTTTATCTATCCTTCATAAGGAACAATGGAAGGTCAGGATGTTTAAGTGTGATTTTTCTCAATTGAAGATAGCATACCTAGGACATGTCATTTTTGCTGATGGGGTGTCTACTGATCCTGAGAAAATTGTGGCAGTGCAACAATGTCCTGTTCCTAAGAATGTGAAAGAAATAAGAGGGTTTCTTGGCTTGAGTGGTTATTATAGGATATTCATTAAGCATTTTGGAATTATCACAAGGCCCTTGATTGAGTTGCTGAAGAAGGGAATTCCTTTTATTTGGGCTAGCATTGGGGTTACCCAATGTGATTATATCTGACAGATATCCACTCTTCACTAGTGAATTTTGGAATCTATTGATAAATAAAACCGGTACTCAGCTGAACATGAGCACAACTAATCATCCTAAAATTGATGGTCAAACTCGAAGAGTTAATCAACAGGTTGAGTGTTATGTTAGATGTTTTATCAGTGCCTAACCTCATAAGTGGAGTAAGTGGCTGCCCTTATTATGTGAATTTTGGTACAATTCTAATTGGCACTCTACTTTATGTAAGTCTCCTTTTGAAGGGATGTATGGTTATACACCAAGATACTTTGGTATTAGTGAATCATACACTATCGCACCAGTAGAAATGCAGGAGTGGTTACAATCAAGGCAGATGGTAACGGAGATTGTGAGACAACACTTGTTGAGAACACAACAACGTATGAAGAGTCAAGCTGACAAGAACAAAACTGAAAGATCTTTTGCAGTTGGTTATATTTTTTTCTCAAACTACAACCGTATGCTCAAGTGTCAGTGTACTCCCAAATGAACCAGAAGTTAGCATTCAAGTTCTTTGGACCGTTTCAAATTGTTGAGAAGATTGGTGAAGTGGCCTACAGATTGGATCTCCCTCCTGGCAGCCGTATTCACCCAGTTCTCCATGTGTCCTAGCTCAAGCGTTTCCTGCCTCGTGAAATGGTAGTACATTCCACCTTAGCTCCTGACCATGCTGCTTTACAAGTTCCTACCTAGATCTTGCAACATCGAGTGCACCAAGTGGGCAACAGAACTGTAGCCCAAGCGTTGATCCAGTGGTCGGATTCTTCTTCGGAGGTTGCTACTTGGGAGGATGTTGAGTTCTTGAAGCAAAAGTTTCCCCGTGCACAGGCTTGGGGTCAAGCAGGTTCTCAAGGAAGGAGGAATGTCGGCATCACTGATGAGGAAGGGCTTCAACCTAAAGAACAAAGTACGACTACGACGACATGAAGATATGTAGATAATCCGGCACGAAGAAGCGATGTGCCAAGATACGAATCTGCTCATGGCCTAGGAGCAAGGCCCGCTCGCAAGACAACACGGCCCAAGTGGAACAACAGCCCAGAATGGCATTGGTAGTTTAAATATGAAACTTGGAAGGACTATTTCGCCCGGCTAGGATTTGGACGGTGGCTTCGGTTGAACCAGTTTTGTACTCGAACAGCTATGAGGGAGGCTGGGAGGAATCACACGCTGTCTAGCCTTTCGCCATGAACCCTAGCTCGTGAAATCTCCGATCGAGAGCGACCCTTACAATGCTCCCCAAAAGTAATTTAATAAAGGATCACCTTGCCGCTTTAGTCGAGAAAGTAGGCAAATTTATCCTCAAGGTCCATGACTTGGTTGCTTCTGAATCTGAATGGGTTCTTCCCCTCGTCCTTCTCCTAGTGGCACAATGGTGTGATCCGTAATGCGAGGATTTGTCAAAATAAATGATAGCGGCCATCAGCCACTTTCCTTTGTAGGTTTTCTTCATGTAGGTGAAAATTTTGCCATCAGCCACTCTACATTGCTCCTTTATGTGTGGAGTAGCTTTGGTCTTGGCCGGGGATGAGGGGTAGAGCGCCGCTAGGCTAGGATAAGTAGGAGGAGGGTTGTTGTGGTCGGAGATGACAAGAAAGACAAAAAGTGTAGAACAAAGTTTGTCGGTTTCTCCCCAAAGTCTCGTCGGAATTTGGCGGACAAAGGTTGCCGGGCCTGCAGGGTGTTGGTCGCTATGCGGGGTGGTCGTCGGAGGCAAGAAACACGGTAGTGATGGCGCCGGCATAGAGTCGGCCAAGCAAGATAGAGAGGCATGCGCGTGAGGGAAAGGGAATCTTTTGCTGAAAGTTGCCCTTAGCTGCAACAAAATAGCCGTTAAGACATTAGAGGTTTGACTAGCTATAACTGAACCACTCAAAATTGATTTCTTTTGAACAAGTAAGTGTTTTTAACAGTTCGGTTAGAGATGCCCTTGCATGGGGTGTTCAGTACCTCAAACGACCCATTGCCTTCGGAACTCCCGGGATGAGATAGACAACATAGTCAACTCTAAATGTAATCATAATCAAGAAATGACCTTAGGTGATCAGGTTTCCTCCTTCCCCCGTCGACGACGTTGGTCCGCCCTGCCTCCGATGGCCTTTGGGTTCTGGAGGTGCGGATGACCTCGCCTCCTCTAGTGGGGGGTGTTCTCGTTCTTGTTGGGTTGAACATCTTGGTTGGGGTTATGTGGAGGCGGCGATGCCCTTAGCAGAAATAATATCTCCCGCATTCGATCTTCATCTCGATGATTCGTCTAGCCTCGTCGAAGAACATGTGAATGTGTGTCTCTGTAAGATTATGTGGGATTCGGTTGGTGTTGTTCTTTAGTAGGTTTGGTTGGATTTAGTATTTACTGAGTGTTGATAAGTTTGACCCTTTTGATCAAAAACTCTCTTCATCAACCATTGGTTATCTTCAGGGCTAACACGTCAATCCATACATGTTCATCACTTCAATGTGTGGTTGTGCAGAGGCTTATGGACATTGGGTGCAACTGTTAGGAAATAGTTGTGTGGGGTTTGGTTCAACCAGTTTGGTTGGCATGCCAATAGCAGATTGCATGGGTGAGCTATCTAATCTTGTTTCTGATGTTGAGGTCATGGTCATGTATTTCTATAAACTTTGTGGTATATGGTGGATTTTTGTATGGGAACAACTTTTGGTATATTCTTCAATTGTCAAGATAGTACAAAGAACAATAAAAGTAAAATTTACATCCATGTTTGTAGACCACTTAGCGACGACTACAAGCACTAGAGCGAACGGTAGGCATGCCGCTGTCATCGCCACTCACCGTCGGAGTCGGAAAAACCTTGTTGAAGTAGACAGTACAGAAGTCGTCGTGCTAAGGTCCCACGGGACTAGCGCATAAGAACAACAGCCGCCGCCAATGAATAAAAATGTAGACCGAAAGGATTCAACCTGTAGACACACACACATAGATGAACAAAGACCGGACCCAAGAGGATCCGCCGAAGACAAACGCCGACCGAATCATGTGAGATCCGTCAGAGACACACCTCCATGCATTCTCCAATGACGCTAGATGCACCACCGGGATTGGGGCTAAGCGAGAAGAACCTTATTCCATCTTCAGGGAGCCGCCTCCGCCTCGCGTTGTTAAAGATGAAACAAACCCTAACGAAACTAAAGAAACACCTAAAACGACCGCGCCTACAGGGCCCTAAGGCCATAGTAGACGAGGCAGACCGGCGGGGGCGCAAACGGGAAGCTGAGAAAACACTAACACCTGTTCTTATTGCCTTCCAAGCGAAGGGGAACATGTCGTGTGGTGTTTTTTCTCAACATGGTATTTGGTGACTTGGGTGCATGTTTGATTAATAAAATGGTTGTGTATGTTCATCGACTATAGTTATTGCTCGCGCTTGTCCTACGTGGTCTTACCACGCCGTCTTCTCAGTTGTCTACTATAATGAAGGTCGGGCGACTTTAGTGAAGATCGGGCGATAGCCGCGACGCGCCTTCGGCTCACTGAAATGATTGTAGATGTTGCTAGGTGGTCCATGGACCTGGTGTAATTCCTGTTACCTCTAATGTTCTCTAAACTACTGATCATGATTGGGTATGAATAGATTCGATGTTTCTAAAAAAAAAACTCTAAATGTAATCACTATGTTTGATTGATGATAGTTCCTTCTTCGGGAAAAAAGAAAAAGAAAAGCAAACTAGCAGTAGCTTGTTTACTTAAGCACTGACGTTATGTTTGACGGAACACATGGTAGCCGCCGCATAGCTATCCTGCCATTTATTTATTAGCCACTGGATTTAAATACAATGGTCGGCCACTGTCTTCTCTCATTAGTTGACAATGTGTTGCACTGACGTATGTCCTTAACGACGGGCTGTGACACGGAGCGATTTGATATCATATAAGCTCCTACGACGCTGCAACAGCGTGAAGCAGAAGGAAGGCACTGAATTAGCCTGTACCGGTGCCCGTCGTCCTGAAACTTAATCGCAACATGATTGCCACTGAATTATTACGTGCTGGCTGCTGCACCGAACAGGTAGATCCACTATGCACTCATCCATGACATTACCACAGCGTCAGCATCGTGGGGACGGAGTGCAATTCTTTGGCTCACGAGCTTGCTGGTTTGGCTAGAAGACAACGTAACCAACAGATGATCGCCCACGTCCCCACGAGCCTCCACTCCTTACGCAATTGGAGTGTAGTGTGCCTCTTGAGTGATTTATTTATTATTACTCTTGTACTAAAAAATATAGCATCACAACAGATTCTCTTGGTTTGGAAATCAATTATGCTATTATAAAGATTCCCTCTTAAAAAATACTATCACGGAAGATTTCTTGGTTTGAATTTTGAAAAAAACTTTTATCAGCCAGGTCGTATAACCAATCGACCGTCAGGAGTACTAACTTACTTAGTAGCTATAGACAGATTATAGTGTTTTTTTCGGGGAGACAGATTATAGTGTTGGTGGCGTATATGATCGTGTTTGTGCCGTGAAGTTATTTGCCCAACATAGAGCGCGTTTGTGCCGGAAAGGTTGATCATAGATAATGTGTTGATGGTGTATGAATGCTTTCATGCAATGAAGAAAAGGCCCCATGGGTCTACTAGATATTGTGTTGTTAAACTTGATATGAATAAGGACTATGATCGTGTTGAGCGTGGTTTCCTGGAGAAAAATATGCTTAAGATGGGATTACATGTGCAGTGAGTACAGTTGATTATGGAGTGTGTGTCTTCTATGTGCTACAGAGTGCACTTTAATAATACAGAGACAAATAAATTTATATGGACCATGGGCCTGAGAGAGGGAGACCCCTTGTCCTCCAATTTATTTTTGTTATGTTCGGAAGGCCTATCTAGCATGTTAGCCAATCAGGAGGAAACTGGAGGGCCTTCTATTTCACACCTATTATTTGCTGATGACTCGTTGGTACTAATGAAAGCAGATGTCCATAATGCAAGCACTCTTAAGAAGGTGTTGAATGTTTACTATGGTAGTTCTGAACAGTTAATAAGTACTGCAAAATCCAGTATATATTTCAGCCCCATTACTAATGTCGGCGTGTGGGAACATATTTGCAAGGAACTGAAATATTGTGACCGAGGCTCTATCAGATACATATCTGGGCCTGCCCACAATGGTGGGTGTGGACAGAAGTGATAGTTTTCAGCATTTGATTGAGAGTTTGCCAGAGATGAAAGGGTGGAAAGAAAAAACCCTATCCATGCAAGGTAGAGAGATCCTAGTGAAATCAATAACACAAGAAATTCCCTCATATGTTTTGTCTCTTTTTAAATTGCCAAAGGGAGTCTCCAAGGATATAATGGATGAAAGTTCTGGTTTTTGGCGGGGAGACAACGAGAAGAAAAGGAAAATGCATTGGTTTGTATGCTGAAAGTTGTGCATTCCAAAGAAAAATAGGGGGATTGGGCTTGAAGGACCTACACAGCTTTAATCTTGCTACGTTAGCAAAGCGATGTTGGCGACTAATTTAGAACCCTGATTCTTTGTGCACACAAGTTCTGAATGAAAATATTATCCTCGTGCCAGTGTTCTAAAAGCATGTCCTAAGAAGGGCTTGTCCTATACGTGGCAACGTATTTGCATGCATACAAACCTTTCAGAGGGGGTGTATTTGATATATTGGAACGGGGTTCAAAGTGAACATTAGGCAAGATCCATGGATTCCTTCAAGTCCATCACGACAAGTTATCTCTCCAAGAGGAGGAACCATGTTGTCAAAAGTTAAAGAGTTAATTGATCCGCATACGGGACAGTGGGATGATAATCTTATACATGATGTGTTCTCTCCTATGGATGTTGGAAGAATTCTTAGAATACCACTAAATGTTCATATGAGCGAGGATTTCATCAGTTGGAACTATACTCGGCTGGGTACTTTCTCTATGAGATCGACATACCATAGAGAGTTTGAGCATCAATTTGGCTTTAGCTGGACAAGAGTAGACAAGGCAGTGTTCATATCAATCATTTTTGGAAGGATGTGTGGTGGCTACGGATTCCAAGGAAAGTGAAGAATTTCATATGGAAGTTATTACATGGTGTTCTTCCCTATTTTTGTGTGCTTGCTCGACATCATATTCCTTGTTCACCTCAATGCCCGGCGTGCCTAGTAGGGGCAGAGGATATACAACACTATTTCTTTCATTCTCATCGAGCGAAAGAAATTAGGATCCAGCTTGATCTAATGGAAGCAGTCTCGAGGGCGGTAGTTGATGATAGATCCAGTTCAATTACCATGGAAATACTAATGAAATTACCTGATGGATCAGATGAAGTCCCAAATGCCGAGTTGGTAGGCGTCATTACCTAGTACATCTGGTGGCAACGTCGTCAACGTGTCAAGGGTATTGGGGTTCAAACACCAGAAAGGACAGCTTTGTCGATCAGGGTCCTAGCGACTAATTATATCAGGTCGGTATCACCTAAATGCCAAGTAGGAAGGATGATTGCATGTGGAAAAAGCTAGGTCGTGGTGTGGTAAAAATAAATGTGGACGCATCTTTTCATGGAGATACTTTGTCAGGTGCTTCTAGAGCCATAACTTACGATGATAAAGGAGTTTTTATTGCTGCTGCGAATTGGTTTATCCCACATATACAAGATATTGATGCTGCTGAACTTACTGCTACTAGGAGTGGTCTTTTTCAACGGCCAACATCGGATGCAATTCCGCCGAGGTTGAATCAGATTGCTTATTTGCGGTGGACACCTTGAACATCATTGATTATTTGGGTCCTCATGTGGAAATAGTGGTTGATTGCAAACAATTAGCGTTGGAGTTCCGAAGAATTTCTTCCAAGCTTTGCTACCGTGAGAGAAATCAACTCGCAGATGAGTTAGCAAAGAATTCTTTTATCAGTACATCCTCTTGTTCTTGGGAATCTATGATTCTAGATTTTATTTCTCATTCTCTTGCAAACAACATGTCTATTATTTGAGAAATAAAGTCTTTTATCCATAAAAAATATAGACATATTATGGTCAATTTTTCAAGAATACTAATTATGCATGTTTTTTTAAATAAATATATTAATATTGCAAAGGTATCAATTATGCCCAACCTTTGAAATAAGATGTTTTAAAGACATACAAGATACACCTGAAAGAAAAAGAAGAAGTAGAAAACGAAGGCCTCACCACATCAATCAACTCCTCTCACGAGCAGCACATAAACCACCACGAAAGCAACACCCGGAAAACATAAATGTCTCCAATAGCGATGCCTTCAAGAAGGAAACAATGCATAAATGTCACCATGGCCCGATCCAAGATTTTAGATTTTCACCTTGAAGAAAGTCTGAGATCTCAAAACAATACTGTCGGAGCCCTGGGAACGGGGGTACCCAGTCCCATATGCGTGCGGCTCAGGACGAGTCGCGCATTAAGGGCCGTGGAGGCCTGCCAGGATTTCGCGAGCCAGACCCTCGCGAGCCACCCCCGCCATACGAGGCACATGATAGAAGGCGTCGTCGACCTCGCGGAACCCTCCTCATGAGACTACCTCTCGAAGCTACCAACAGGGCCCTCGCTGGGCGCACCTAACGAGGGTGGCTCAGTGGAGCCGCCCGGCCCTGTGCTTTCACATGAGTGACGCATGCCGCATTAGGCGGAGCGAGGAGTTAGGGCAGCGGGCGCGGATGGAGAGGTTTTCCTCTTGTGTGCTAAGGGGGTGAGGCGAGCTCGATGGTTCCCTAAGGTTTTTTCCCCTTTGGTGAAACAAGATCGAGGCCGGGGGCTTGGCAGGACAAAGGTCATCCCCGAGCCCACCAGCGCGTCACGACGGCAAGCTGTGTGCATTTCCCCCACTGCTAATCAAACACTTGGCTATTAATTCATGTTCGAGCTTAGTTTAGTAACCTAGTGAGATTCTTCTATTATATTCTTCTTCCTAACACCTACCGGGGGAGTGCCTAACCAACTAGACATGCCGAAGACACCCAGAACGCGTGGCAACGCCACGGTCACACGGTGACCACGTGGCTAGCATGCCAACTTACACGCTCTAGAGTTAGGGCCCTTGGCCACCGTCCAATCCTCAACGTCTCGCCATCATACCATGTATCTCTAATTAAATAGATACTTATGTATCCAAAACTGTTTTCTTGGAAAAAATAAAGATCGAATTATAAGGCAGCCGCAGTTCAAATTTGACCCGCTTCATACTGAATCGATGGAAATTTGTCATTTTTACAAGAGGTGGATCAAAATTTTTTACACCCAACCATTCAGTCAATTGAACATTAAATATGGTTTGATATTTTAGAAAATTGATTTGGTCCAATTTTGCCATAAATATATGGTAGGTCCTTCACAAAAAAACTCATTTTGGGCACTCGAAAAATGGAAAATAAATTTTTCGTCCAAAAAGTGAAAACTTCCGTAGGCAACATTGTTTTACATTCCAAGATGCACCCTTTTGCACTATATTAGATCACTTGTACAAACTATGCCATTAATATGGCCATAAGATTTATCATTTGGCTTGAAAGTCATGGATCTTCACGCATGATAGCTCATTTCTAAAAACATTTTTTTAATAATTGACGTATTACAATTTTATTATTTTTCCTGGTAGCTTGGTCACATATAATAACACAATGCGAAGGTTTTCCATTTTTTTTGTTTTTATGAATTTTTAATGCCCATTTCCATGGTGGAGCACAAAGATCCACCGATTTCCAATCTTCAGGTTGTAGTCACTCAGTAGTTGCCTCCATTCGTTTATTTTCAGCTGCCCATCTCGTGCAATCAAGTATGTACATCCGAAATAGATCTTCTTGATGGAAATAATTTCATATCAGCCTGGTGGTCATTGATCACCAGAGGCACAATAGATCTTGGGAGCTTCCATCCTTGAACAAAATAGTAACATAGTAAGCAATGTAGTAACCCACACTTGACTTGTGTAAGAGAATGTATATATGTTAAAGACACGCTATAGTTGAAACTCTTACCATGCATTTTCTATAAATGTTGCCTTTGTTCAAGGTATGGACTAGTGGTAGGCATCGTGCATCATTTGGACTAGCTGCATAAATGCCATTTAGGGACTCAATGTTAGCAACAAAAAATACGAGGTGACATTTTTCCTACCAGGTAAGCATACTGCGGGCAGTGTAGTAGGTGTCGTCTACTTTGTTTCATATGTTTCTCGGATATAATAAGCTATCAATTTTAAATATAGAGGATAATAAGTTATGGTTGAATAACATCTATTTGGAGTGTACTCTAAATGTTATTTAACAAGTGTATGCATGAAACTTACACGGAGGAAGAATGGGCATCAGTTCTAAATCCGCCCATTTCTTCTTCACTTAGAGAATAGGTGCCGATATGAGATGTTATTTTCATACCAGGCTCAAATCCGTAAGCTTTGGTCAATCCTTTCCTATTAGCACAACCAAAATATGTGTGATATACCTCATTATAGATCGTACATTTGAAATTCAAACCATCTTTCGTCTTGAGGTAAGCAGTCATCTGAGTCACCTCTTCCATGCCGCGGACAAAAAAACTTGTCTAGGAGAAAAGGTCTTGCGTAGCAAGGGACACACTAGTTGACAAATAAGAAACATAAATTACACTTTGTACTCACATTGTAGCGTGATGGTGAAGCACTTATTGTTGTCAAGGTGAGGATCATCGCACATACCCCTTGTGTCAGAACAATACTTACAATACACCATTTTGTGCTGCATTCATAGAATAAAAAATCAACAAAAAAACTCGACATGAACGTTGACAAAAATGGACATATTGAGTGCCAGAAATTTGATGAAATGGGATTGAATCCACCTTCCACCAAAACATTGGCAACTCTCTCAGACATTCCCTGCATAGAGGAACGTAGTGTGAGACAATCCGCTGGAACAGACGATGCAACATATGACACATTTCATCAATTGGTTAGAGAAATTTTTGTACCGTACGGATCAAGAGGGCACGAGGGCGTGGGGGTGCCCATGAAGACTGCGCGATGCGGTGGGGGTGCTGGGCATACGGGCTGGTCGGACAGGCTGACGGAGGAGAGAGTGGCTGGACAGAACAACGAAGGGAGAGGCTCTTTGCTAAAAACTGGTACATATACCATAAATTTGATGAGACGGAAATGAATCAATGTTTTGCCAAAACGTTGAAAACTCTCTCTACAAATTTTCCATCCATGCACGTTTAGCCATATAGCAATCAAACACGTACATAACATGCATAATTAAATAATGAAAAATTGTTTTTGTTAATTACCTCAAGCAGAAGAGACACAAGTCGATGTAGTCCCCGATCAATCACGCGAGAAGCCGGTCGACCGTACATAGGTTGGAGGGCGCCATTGATGGAGGGTGAAGGAAAATTTAATGCAAGTGGGTGGAGGATAAAGCTAGCTAGCAAGCTTTGAGAGTGGGTGTGTGGAGGCTACGGAAACTTAACTAAGGCATAGCTAGATCTAACTACCTAATTTAGAATCATGATAAAATAATTGGGTTTCTGAAGATGAGGAGGGAAAAGAGATGAGGAAGAGGAAGAGTAAGAGGAAGAAGAAGGGAATATACTAGGTGTATACACAAGGGTTATCACGTGGGAATAGTGCTACAAATTTATTACTGGTGTAGATAGACAATACAACGCCAACACTAATATGTATATTCCTGGTGTGTCATTGTACGCTACGCTGGTGTTATGTGGGCCCTAAAATTGACCAAGAAAAATGGACCCACAGAATATACTATTGGCGTCCGGACGAAAGTTACGCCATAGATATAGGAAATACTGCCAACGTAGTATCAAACTGGTACGCCAATAGTACGTTATGCCTACACACAACATTGGAGTCCACATACAAGTGGTGTTCCACGTATGACCAACGTTAGCACTAAGTAACTAACTATGTCATACTAAAATGGCCGACACCAGCGCTATTTGAAAAATGTACTGCTGGCATCGGTTGGAAACAACGCGCCACCAACAAGAGTTGTGGCTAGCCATTTCTCCAGTAGTGATAGTATTCTCAATGAGCAAGTCATCATCATCACTACTGAAGTCAATGAACTCGGGGTGGGATATGTTGGGGCCTTTAGCCATGAAGCATCTTCCAATTCGTTCATTTGGTGAATCAAATTGGTCACAGGATTTGGCGGGTACAAGAGCTAGACCAGCAACACCTTCAGCTTGACTATAGTCGGAATCGCTGTGATAGCTTCTCTCGGTTTGGTTGTTGGAGTCGGAGCCGAAAACCCAGTCACCAACACAAGCTTGATGTCTTGTTCTTGTGTAATTTTTGGTGTACTTATCCTTTCTCTCCGAGTCCTTGCTTCTTCGAGAAGGTCTTCATTCATGTCGATCATCTCTATTCCTTGTTTCTCTCCGAGGTGACTTGTTTATTCTACTACTTCTTCTAGGTGATTCATCTCTCGTCTTCGGATGTGATGTGTACTCATTTGAGAAGTGTTTGGGTCTTCCACAATTGTAGCAATTCCAATCAGGACTAGAAGAATGGTTATCTTTGTATCTTGAGTTGGAGCTTCTTTCTTTGCCTCTATTCCTATAATTTGTTGAAGCTCTTTGCCAAGAGACTTATGTCTTCATTGGATACTAGTTTATCACTTCAAGTTGTGGGAGCGTCACTTGAGACTTTGTATTCACCACCTGACTTGTTGTGGAGCTCCTCTTTGTCCTTGAGTGACATTTCCTGAGCAACTATCCTTCCAATGAATTTCGTGGGCTTGAAATCTTTGTAGTTAGGCATCATTTGTATTAGTGCGCACACGGTATCATACTTTGCATAAAGGCTGCGTGAGTTCATGAAGGGCTCCACCCACAAAGGATCCACGAAGAAGCAACCTTATCTATTCCACCATGGCTTACGTCCACGGAGGACTAGCCTCACTCGGGGTGGATCTTCACGAAGTAGGCCATCTCCTTGCCGTTACAAACTTCTTGGTTCAACTCCAAAAGATTTGGTGGCTCCCAATAGACACCCACCAATATAGGAGACACCACTCTCCAAGAGGTAAAAGATGTTGTGTTGATGATGAACTCCTTGCTCTTGTGCTTCAAAAGATAGTCTCCTCAAAACTCAATCACTCTCTCAGTGATTTTTCTTGGTACAAGAGGATCATTGGGTTGAAAGGAACTTGGGGAGACTGGAAATCAAGGATCTATTGGTTGGAGTGGAATCCCTTGATCTCAACACATGAGTAGGTGGTTCTCTCTCAGAAAATGAATGGTCGAAGTGTTGGTTCATTTTGATAGCTCTCTCAATGAGTGAGAGGGGGTGGAGAGGTATTTATAGCCTTCTCCAAATATCCAGCCGTTATAGCATTATTGCCCAACTCGGTGACACCAAAGTTAAAACTCGATGCTAACGACTAGTGCAATATGTCCTAACTTTTGGCTTTTCAATGAGATCGAATGAAACATCTTGGTGAGACCAATTCGGATAAACCTAGGTAGATCCATGATGAGCCATAAGTATAGGGGATCTATCATAGAACTTCCGATAAGTAAGAGTGTCGAACCCAATGAGGAGCAGAAGGAAATGACAAGCGGTTTTCAATATGGTATTCTCTGCAAGCACTGAAATTGTCGGTAACAGATAGTTTTGTGATAAGATCATTTGTAACGGGTAACAAGTAAATATCGTAGCAAAGGTGTAGCAAGGTATACCAATCCTTTTTCTAGCAAAGGACAGGCCTGGACAAACTCTTATATAAAGCAAAGCGCTCCCGAGGACACATGGGAATTTTTGTCAAGCTAGTTTTCATCATGCTCATTTGATTCACGTTCGTTACTTTGATAATTTATATGTGGGTGGACCGGTGCTTGGGTGCTGCCCTTACTTGGAAAAACATCCCACTTATGATTAACCTCTCTCACAAGCATCCTCAACTACGAAACAAGAATTAAGATAAATCTACCCATACCATGAAACATATGGATCCAAATCAGCCCCTTACGAAGCAACACATAAACTAGGGTTTAAGCTTCTGTCACTCTAGCAACCCATCATCTACTTATTACTTCCCAATGCCTTCCCCTAGGCCCAAATAATGGTGAAGTGTGATGTAGTCGACGTTCACATGAAACCACTAGAGGAGAGACAACATACATCTCATCAAAATATCGAACGAATACCAAATTCACATGATTACTTATAACAAGACTTATCCCGTGTCCACAGGAACAAACATAACTACTCACAAAGCATGTTCATGTTCATAATCAGAGGAGTATTAATTATCACTAAGAACCTGAACATATGATCGTGTACCAAGTAAACCAAGTAGCATCAACTACAAGGAGTAATCAACACTACTAGCAACCCACACGTACCAATCTGAGGTGTTGATACAAAGATCGGATACAAGAGATGAACCAGGGTTTGGAGAGGAGATGGTGTGGGTGAAGACGTTGATGGAGATTGACCCCTTCTCGATGAGAGGATCGTTGGTGATGATGATGGTTTGAATTTCCCCCTCCAGGAGGGAAGTTTCCCCGGCACAACAGCTCCGCCACAACTCTAGATTGGTTCTACCCAAGTTCCGCCTCGAGACGGCCGCGCTTCGTCCCGAAATCTCTCTCCTAATTTTTTCCAGGTCAAAACCCTTCATATAGCAAAACATGGGCGCCGGAGGCCTGCCAGGGGGCCCACAAGCCATAAGGGCGTGGCCAGGGGGTAGGCCGTGCCCAACAGTGTTGTGACTTCCAGGTGGGTCCCCTCTGGTATTTTTCGCCCAATATTTTTTATATATTCCAAAATAATTCTGCGTAACTTTTCATGACTTTTGGAGTTGTGCAGAATAGGTCTCTCATATTTGCTCCTTTTCCAGCCCAAAATTTTAGCTGCCAACATTCTCCCTCTTCATGTAAACCTTGTAAAATAAGAGAGAAAATGCATAAGTATTGTACCGTAATGTGTAATAACAGCCCATAATGCAATAAATATCAATATAAAAGCATGATGCAAAATGGATGTATCAACTCCCCCAAGCTTAGACCTCGCTTGTCCTCAAGTGAAAGCCGAGATCGATAAATATGTCCACAAGTTTATAGATAGAGGTGTCGATAAAATAGAATACGAACATGAGGGCATCATGATCATCTTTAGAACAACAATACTTATTGATATATAATTTCTTATACTAGAGTAACAATTCATTCACATGATATAGTATGAACCAAGAACTGTATTGATAACCAACAAACTATGCTCTCAGTTATCGAAGCAATTGCAATTATCACAACATCGGTAAGAGTCAATATAAGAGCTTGTAAAGCAAATCCACATACTCAATCATCTTTTAGTCTTTCATAATTGCTAACCTCACGCAGTACTCATGAGGTCAAAGCTTCAATTGGACACAGTGTAAGATAGGGGCTTATAGTTTTGCCTCCAAACTATTTACCTCAAGGGTAATGTCAACAGAAATAACTCATGATTACCCAGATCCAAGTGGATATATGTGTCTAGATCATTCCCCAACACATAACACTTGCTAGGAGAGAATGGCAAAATATAGGAAGTGGTGAAGATCACCATGACTCTTGCATAAAGGTAAGTACTAGAAATTAAAAGTAACAAATAGGCCCTTCGCAGAGGGAAGCAGAGGTTGTCATGCGCTTTTTGTTTTTGGATGTGCAAACCCTTAATGCAAAGGAATGCTGCGTTGTATTGCCCTTTGTGATAGCAACCTTTATTACGCAGTTCGTCCCTTTTATTTCTTTACCATCGCAAGTTCATACAACGCTTATTTTCCCTTACAATAAAATATCATACATATCTAGGAGCAATTCTTATTGCTTTTTGCACCGATGACAACTTACTTGAAGGAGCTTACTCAATCCATAGGTAGGTATGGTGGACTCTCAAGGCAAAACTGGGTTGAGGGTGTTTGGATGCACAAGTAGTATCTCTACTTGGTGCAGAAGTTTTGGCTAGTATGAGGTGGAAGCAAGCACTACATGTTGGAAGATCTATAACCATATAACTTCTATTCGGAAATAAGCAAACATAACACATTATGTTGTCTTCCTTTTCCAACATCAACTTCTTAGCATATAATATTTTAATGAGTGCTCACAATCTTAAAACATGTCCAAGATGATATATTTATATGTGAACCTCTCTTTCTTTATTACTTCCTTTTAATTGCACCAATGACCAATCGCCATGTTTGTCAACTCTCAACAACTTTCAATCAACATACTTCTTATATGTGAAGTCATCACTCCCCATAAGATCATCATATATACTCTTCTTTCTATTTCTATTTTTCTCAAGATCATAGCAAACAAGAAAATTCCTCACATCAAAGCTACTTTTGATTATATAACTCTCAGACTCGCTTACATAAGGGGAACATAAAGCAAAACTCAAAGCTAGATCATACTAAATTTTTATTCTACTAGATCAAGATAAAACTAAAAGGATCAAACTAGGAAAAACGAGAAAAGTAAAAGACGTGATGGTGATACGATACCGGGGCACCTCCCCAAGCTTGGCACAAGCCAAGGGGAGTGCCCATACCCATGTGTTTAGTTGTCTTGCTTCAGAGGTGGTGATGTTGGAGTTGTTGATGAGGTTGAAGGCTCGTCCTCCATCTTCCAAGGCATAGGCTCACCATCATAAAACGATGAATGAGTCTCCGGTATTGTCAAATCTGCAGCCAAACTCATTCTCTTAAATCTGTATTCATACTCACAGGTTTGGTTTTGCAGGTCATAGATCTAGGCTTGGAGATGTTTGATTTCTCGTAAAGCTTGAAGATGTCCTCCCCGATGTCCTTGGCGTCTAGGTTGTGCTTATGAGTAAACTCCACGATCATCATGTGGTTGGCATTGAGTCCACGTTCTACCATCCCTTGGCACTTGAAGACTTGATGCTCCATTGCTTCGAGCCTTGTTTCCACACTTCCAATCTACTTTGGCCCCTCAACATCATGGATGTGTAGCACCCCCTCGCACATCTCAATGGTTTGAGGGTTGTTGCAGCACCTCCACAAGATAGGGGTTGATGACCTTCTCGAAGAACTTGTCCTTCGAAGCACTTGGGGACGTCATGGTGATCTAAATCTGTCCGGAAAACAACAACAACTGAGAACAGAGGATTTTTCCATGGTGCGGTGGTCAAAACCTTCGGGAGATTTTATAATGAATTTTTATCGACCTAAAGGAGTGTACCACAAGAAAACGGAGTCTGGACGGTGCATGGGGTGGCCACAAGCCACAGGAGCATGACCAGGGGGTAGGCCGCGCCCTGCAGGCTTGTCGCCTCCTCATGCACTATTCAGACTGCTTTAAATTTTCCTAATTTATTAAATAATCCAGAACGGAGAAAAAATGCTATTGGAAAAGTTTTGGAGTCGGTTTGATTACCGTACCACATACATATTACTTTTCGGAGTCTGAAACGTTTTGGTAGATCTCCCTAATGTACTCCCCCGGAGTTATGGTATTGATAATATTGGTTTCAACATTTCTAGGAGTACCTGCGATATAATGTTTAATTCTTTGCCCATTTACCACCTTCGGGTTAGTGCCCTCGGCATTATTGATCTTGATGGCACCAGAATGATACACTTCCTCAACAATGTAAGACCCGTCCCATTTAAAGAGAAGTTTTCCTGCAAAAAATCTTAAACGAGAATTGTATAGCAAGACATGGTCACCTACATTGAATTCACGCTTTTGTATCCTTTTATCATGCCATCTCTTAACCTTTTCTTTAAACAACTCGGCAATCTCATAGGCCTGGGTTCTCCATTCATCAAGTGAGCTAATGTCAAATAACCTCTTCTCACGAGCAAGTTTGAAATCATAGTTGAGCTGTTTTATTTCCCAATAAGCCTTATGTTCTAGTTCAAGAGGTAAGTGACAAGATTTACCATAAACCATTTTATACGAAGACATACCCACAGTGTTTTTGTAAACAGATCTATAATCCCGTAATGCATCATCAAGTTTCTTAGACCAATTCTTTCTAGATCTATTATTAGTCTTTTGCAATATCAATTTAATTTCTCTACTTCTTAATTCTACTTGACCACTAGACCGAGGATGATATCGAGATGCATTCCTATGATTAACATCATACTTAGCAAGCAATTTATGGAAAACACCATGAATAAAATGTGAACCACCATCCGTCATTAAATATCTAGGGACTCCAAATCTAGGGAAAATAACTTCTTTAAGCATTTTAATAGAAGTGTTATGATCAGCACTACTAGTTGGAATAGCTTCTACCCACTTAGTAACATAATCAAGAACAACTAGAATATCACTATACCCGTTGGACTTTGGAAAAGGTCCCATATAATCAAAACCCCAAATATCAAATGGTTCCATAACAAGTGAGTAATTCATAGGCATTTCCCGACGTCTACTAATATTACTAATTCTTTGACATTCATCACAAGATAAGACAAACTTATGAGCATCCTTGAAGAGAGTAGGCCAATAAAAACCAGATTGTAATACCTTGTGTGCAGTTCTATCTCCAGCATGGTGTCCTCCGTAGGCCTCGAAATGACACTTGTGTAGGATCTGTTCATATTCATGCTCAGGTACACAACGTCTAATAACACCATCTACCCCTTCTTTATAAAGGTGTGGGTCATCCCAAAAGTAATGTCTTAAATCATAGAAGAACATTTTCTTTTGTTGGTATGTGAAACTAGATGGTATAAATTTAGCAACAATATAATTAGCATGATCAGCATACCATGGAGCATTGCGTGAAGCATTTATGACAGCTAATTGTTCATCAGGAAAGCTATCATCAATAGGTAGTGGGTTATCAAGAACATTATCTAACCTAGACAAGTTATCTGCTATGGGTTCTCAACACCCTTTCTATCTATAATATGCAAATCAAATTCTTGTAGCAGAAGAACCCATCTAATAAGTCTTGGTTTAGCATCTTTCTTTTCCATCAGATATTTAATAGAAGCATGATCTGTGTGAATAGTTACTTTGGAATCAACAATATAAGGTCTAAACTTCTCACAAGCAAACACAAATACTAAAAATTACTTTTTAGTGGTAGCATAGTTTCATTGAGCACTGTCTATAGTCTTACTAGCATAATGGATAACATTTAATTTCTTATCAACTCTTTGTCCTAGAACAGCACCAACGGCATAATCACTAGCATCACACATAATTTTGAAGGGTAGGTTCTAATTAGGTGGTTGAACAACAGGTGCACAAATCAAGGCATTCTTAAGGATTTTAAATGCTTCTACATAATAATCATCAAAAACAAAAGGAACATCTTTTTGCAAGAGATTAGTGAGAGGCTCTAGCATCCCACTCAAAATGAGTCAAGCCTATGTGTGTTAGTGCCATCCCTGGCTCAGTATGCTGGCATACACAATACATCAATGTATATATAAAAGTCCAATAACATGTAAATAACGTAAAAATGATATATACCTCTTAAATCTGAGTGAAAAATAGCCAACAAGGTGGAGTCCCATTAAACACCGACGGCAGGTCGAGTGTAGACCGTAACCCTAAATTGTACTCTTACTCGTCATAGAAAAGTATCTGCAACATAAGACGATGCATCCGTGTAGGTCAGTACATTGAATGTACCGGCAAGATCACCATAGAATGAGATTATAAAACTATTATATGCACAAAAGCCTTTGTGGCTCTATGTTTGAGTTTTTGCAGAAAGTTGGTTTTATTTTCCCTACAACAAAGAATTCAAGCGGAAATTCACAACAAAAGTTGGGTGTTAAGTGTTGGAAATATGCCCTAGAGGCAATAATAAAATGGTTATTATTGTATTTCCTAGTTCTTGATAATTGTCTGTTATTCATGCTATAATTGTGTTAACCGGAAACCGTAATACATGTGTGAATACATAGACCACAACGTGTCCCTAGTGAGCCTCTAGTTGGCTAGCTCGTTGATCAATAAATGGTCACGGTTTCATGACCATGGACATTGGATGTCGTTGATAACGGGATCACATCATTAGGAGAATGATGTGATGGACAAGACCCAATCCTAAGCATAGCACAAGATCGTGTAGTTCGTTTGCTAAAGCTTTTCAATGTCAAGTATCGTTTCCTTAGACCATGAGATTGTGTAACTCCTGGATACCGTAGGAATGCTTTGGGTGTGCCAAACGTCACAACGTAACTGGGTGGCTATAAAGGTACACTACGGGTATCTCCGAAAGTGTTTGTTGGGTTGTCACGAATCGAGACTGGGATTTGTCACTCCGTGTGACGGAGAGGTATCTCTGGGCCCACTCGGTAAGACATCATCATTATGAGCTCAATGTGACTAAGGAGTTAGTCACGGGATGATGTATTACGTAACGAGTAAAGAGACTTGCCGGTAACGAGATTGAACAAGGTATGGGGATACCAACGATCGAATCTCGGGCAAGTACCATACCGATAGACAAAGGGAATTGTATACGGGATTGATTGAATCCTTGACATCGTGGTTCATCCGATGATATCATCGTGGTGTACGTGGGAGCCAACATGGGTATCCAGATCCCGCTGTTGGTTATTGACCGGAGAGGTGTCTCGGTCATGTCTACGTGTCTCCCGAACCCATAGGGTCTACATACTTAAGGTTCGATGGCGCTAGGGTTATAGGGAAATAGTGTACGTGGTTACCGAAGGTTGTTCGGAGTCCCGTATGAGATCCCGGACGTCACGAGGAGTCCCGGAATGGTCCGGAGACGAAGATTGATATATAGGAAGTGAGGTTTTGGTTACCGGAAGTGTTCCGGGTGTCTACGGTAGTGTACCGGGACCACCGGAAGGGTTCCGGGGGTCCACCAAGTGGGCCCACCTGCCCCGGAAGGTTCCATGGGCTAAGAGTGGGAGGGAACCAGCCCCTAGGTGGGCTGGTGCGCCTCCCACCCCAGCCCAAGGCGCAGCAAGGGTGGAGGGGGCAGACCCTAGGCTTAGATGGGCCTTAAGGCGCACCCTAGGGCGCCTCCACCTTTCCCTGACCTGGCCGCCGGCCAGATGCCATCTGGTGGCTGCCGCCATCCCCTAGGGTGGAACCCTAGGGCGCAGCACCTCTCCTCCCCTCCTCCTATATATAGTGGAGGTATTTGGGGCTGCACAACACACGAGTTCATCTCCTCCCTGGTGCAGCCCTACTCCTCCCTCTCCTTGTTCTCCGTAGTGCTTAGCGAAGCTCTGCCGGAGTACCACGCAGCTCCACCACCACCACGCCGTCGTGTTGCCGGAGCTCTCCCTCAACCTCTCCTCCCTCCTTGCTGGATCAAGGCGTAGGAGACGTCACCGGGCTGCACGTGTGTTGAACGCAGAGGTGCCGTCCGTTCGGCACTTGATCGGATCTACCGCGATGTGAATCGCTGCGAGTACGACTCCATCAACCGCGTTCTAGCAACGCTTCCGCTTAGGGATCTTCAAAGGTATGAAGATCCAATCTCTCCCCGCTCGTTTGCTGGTTTCTCCATAGATAGATCTTGGTGACACGTAGGAAAATTTTGATTTACTACTACGTCTCCCAACATTAAGGAGATGGTTCCACCAACCTATTCTCATGTCCCAAAATTATTAATAGACCCACTCATCATAAAATTTATTAATTGTGTTGAGACCGGATGATAGTATCATCTCTAGTGCTCATGTTGTCCGTAACCGGGGACACGGCTAATCGATTAGTTTAGCATTCTGTAGAGGTTTTTACACTTTATCAGCAAGATTCGATCCCTCTCATTGTGTCCTCGCAATGCTTGATGTTTGAGAACAAGAGGGAGAAACATGGTCTTCCAATCCTACCGTTCTTCTACATCTCGTAGCAATATGACCTACCAAAATCACCACTAAGGTCAACCAGGCCAGAGCCCATATTGACTTGCGGTTGCACACGTAAGCTTTCCGGCCTTGTAGTATCCATCCATATCTTTGAGTCTGGGTGACATTCCATTGGGATGACCACAGGTAGATACCAGGATTCTCGGGCATAACCATGATAGATATCAGGCTGCCAAAATGCATGTCCAATCCACCGAGAGGTATATTGAGTCCTTGAAGTCTTGAAGTCTTGATCATCATGTAGGTCTTGAAATAATTAATTAACCTCACAACACTCCTGAATCTCACAACCAAACCCCGTCTACTAAAGCATAGCAATTGTGAAGTAATGTCCCTTCTCGGGCAATGGTAACGGAGTGTTGGGTTTCTCCTACCTTATGATACTACTACAAGTTCAATATCAATATCCTACTGGATGTATGATGGAAATATTGTTTCTAATGCAAGTAAAACATAGGTAAAGTAAGATGATCAAAGTGAACTTGCCTGGTAAGTTGATGAAGATAGTATCACTCTCAGAAATAACTTGGTAGAACTATTCGCCACTCTCCGATGAAAATCTATATAGTCCAAAATTGCACTCATATAAGCAATCATAATAGCAATCAATACTATCAAACAATAAACAACACAAAAACACAATAGGGTTGTGATGAAGGAAATACTTAATATAAAAGTTAAAATCAATAAAACTTCATCAAAGAAATCAAGGGTAGTTTTCCTCTACAAATAACCTATTAACAAAAGCAACAAAACACAAAGTAAAATCAAGCAAAAGTAATTTGGTAAATATTTTACTAGCAAAAAGAATTACCTTTGAAGAACGACTAAGAACTATGAAAACAACACACTAACAACATGAGTTTTCTAGTTAATAAACTTAACAACAGGTAAATAAAATAAAATAATAGAATAATAAGATAAGAAAAAACAAAATATAAAACAACTAAGTTAACAGAAAGTAAAACTTATAAAATAGTTTATAAAAATATTTTCAAATAGGAAATCAAACTAGCAATCAAATCAATTTGCAAGTTATTATGAAACTAGAATTAATTCCATGCTATAAAAATAATAATTGACATAAAAAAAACTTGGTTGAAATACTACTTCTAACTAATAGAAAACAAAATAAAACTTGTCAACTAATATAATATAAAATAAATTAAGACAATTTTAAAAAAAGAAACAGAAATAAGCCTAAAAAGAACTAAAACAGAATCTGTTATGCCAAAAATCCTAATTTAAAATATTCCAAAAATTCTCAAATTCTACCTACTGTTAAAATAAGTCACTAGTGACAAGTAGCAAAAAGAATCAACTCAAAACCTACTTTCAAACTCAAGTTACAAGAAATTTGGTGTTTGAATCAAATTTGTTTGAATTCCAATTTAAAACTTTCAAATATAGTCAAAATTGATTTGTACAGAAACTAGACAAAACAATTACACAATGCAAAAATAATAATCTGAAAACCCTAAATATGCTAAAAGATAAAGCAAAAACAAAATTAGAACTATTTTGTCTTCAAAACAGAAATAGAAAAAAGAAAAGAAAAGAAAAAAATAACTAATGGACAGGGTGCTACGTGTGAGCGTGTGATTTGCCGGGAGGTGTGCATTATCGAGTGCTTCGAGCGGACGGTCGGCTTCTAATAGAAAATGTTTCAGTGTTTATATTAAAAACATGCGTACTAATCCTAACCGTTCACCCTAGATCTAACGGTGGTGGGATCTCCGGCCAGTTACAGAGGGTGGAGATGAACTCCGGCGAGGCTCTGGCAGGGCAGAGATGGCGATGCTGATGGGGAGGCGTCTCCGGTGGTCCTCCGGCGATGGCGTCAGCACCAGAATATGCAGCCGAGTGCGGCGACGAGGTTGACGACCTTGGCATGGCTCGAGGTTGACTGGTTGGAGCACGGCGTCGGTAATGGCAAACAACGACGTCAGGTGTGGACGGAGGGGCGTCTCCGGTGGGTAATGGCGTTGGCGATGTGCACCAGAGGATGCAAGAGATGGCGGTGATGATGTAGGTGGCCTTAGAGGGGCTTGGGGAGGGCGAGATGGGGTGGGGCGAGGTAATGGTGATGGTGGCGGCGCTCGGGCTCCAGCGAGCAATCACGGCGAGAGGAGAGGGTCGGGTGAAGGGGATTCAGGCGGAATAGGGTGTGGAGAGCTCGGCTTTTATAGCTAGGGGTCGGGGTCTTCTTTCGGCAAGGTATCCCATGGATCCGAGGCGAACAAGGGTTCGCCGGCGACGGAAAGGAAAGAGGACCAGGAGAAGGAAGGTGACCGCAGGAGAGATGCGGTCATGCTGTAGGATCGGGAGGTCAGCGAGAAAGAGGGATGTGCGAGGGGATTGGGCATCCGATCGGAAAAGATTCGGATCTGGCGAGGTGGAATCCTAGGCGAGAACTACTCCAAATGGTCCGCACCTTTCCTATTAGCAGATATTTTCCTTTTTATAAACAAAAACAGAAAAATGAAATACTTTTATATAGACATATTATATATCAAAATGACCAGAAAAAGATTTCCTATATCATCAATATATTTTTACTGTCAAATAAAATCCTACCTAATTTAAATAATTCAAATAGTGCTACGGTTGCATATAAAATGCAAAGAAAATGTTTTGAAAATACCACAATGACTCCAAATTCATTTCTCTCCATTTTTTTATTGAAGGGAATCATTTTACCTATTTTCCATATATTTTATTTTTTTGCAGAAAAATAAATTTAGAAAATCACTTCAAGAATGACTTTGAATTTGAATATTCAAATATTTTTCCAAATAGTTTTCTGAGTTTTATGAATTCAAATATAATTCCAATTGCCCTTGGTTTGGAGTGTCGTATTGCTCCTCTCAATATTTTGAATTTGGGCAATGGATTTGAATTCATTCAAACTTTGAAATAGAACCAAATATGAAATGAAGTCCATAACAGAAAGATTTCAAATAGTTTTCAAATTCACTTTTCAAATGCTTTATTATGAAGAATTCATGTCATCTTCTCTCAGTGATTTGAATTGGATGAATTTGAATTCAAGAATAAAGGGGAAAGTCATTTTATTCCCTCTCATTCAAAGGTTTTTTAAAAAAATTTAAATTTTCACTCGAATTCACTCACTCACTCAATCAAACAATCTTTAATCTATTTATTATAACATTCCAAAATTTGGGATGTTACAAACCGACCACACTTAAAATGAATCTCATCCTCGAGATTCAAAAAGGTTAGGAAGAATATGTTAGGGTTTGGGGGTCTTCTAACAAATCTATTGTCGTGCAAAGTGTGGGTTCTACCACACTTAAAATGAGAATTACCGGTCCATCAAAATCATGGCAATCCCGTGGGCTCCTTGGCAATATATGTCTCTTCACATACTTCACAACAACTCCTTTGGTGATAACGTTTTGATTCAAAGGCTTGTGTTCTTTTGGCAATATAAAGTTCTTCCGATGTTGGGTCTTCTTAGCTGACAAGTCTTGTGGTCATTCTAAATAAATTATCATTGATGCTCTGTAGGGTCTAGCATTTGTGGATATCCTGCAGTGAAATGGGTCTTGCTTCATCCTCACCTTAAAAAATTCCTCTGTTTGGCAACAGCTACCAAGTACATGGGTCTTCATCCTACCATTCTAAGGCTTAAACAAAAGCTTCAAAGAATTTCGTCACTTTACTATGGGTAAGCCACTCAGATTTACCATTCCGTATAGCAAGAGCGAATGATAAGAGTAAGTCGTCATGGTGATCAATCCATCCCGCACCCAAATCATTACTTTGTATAAGGTTTAGCGAATCTCGTGTTCTAACACTTGGGCTTCCTCACAAACGTTCCAGAAACTTTTCTTGTCCATGAATGAAGTTCAGATAAATCCATTGATTCTGCAAGCTGAACAAAACATCTATTGTTTCTTCACAACTCTCAGGTTTACGTATGCTCCTAACAAAATCGTTTACTGACTAGTCAAAGCTTCTTCGAAGTTCCTTCCTTCATAAAGGTAGGTCTTACTCCTTATCAATCTGGAGGTGGTGGCTCACTTCAATACTTGTACGACTTTAACTCACCCTTGGGGGTTACTAGCGTGTCATATTCCAACATTACTTCATTCCATCGTACCCTTGGGTAATCAAAAATAAATCATACACTTATTCTTGGTACACACTCAACTTTGTGGAACTCATTTTCCTTTCCAATGGTATATTTTACCAATACATGTGTGGGTTCATCATAAATCATATTCTTCTCATATTGAATCCTTTATTGCATCCTCAATCACTTCTCAAAACTCCAAATTTAAAAATACTTTATTACAGATGCTGCCATCCACATAGTTTGGTATGGTCAAGCATCATTTCCAACTTTATTCATTTGTCCCCCTTGGATATATCTTAGTACCATTTGAACTTTGCGATATCCTCCTTGAAATCATCCATCTTTTGCTTTATCACGGTGGACATGAGTTTCATCTCCATCATCTCTGTATTCACCTCATGCAGGTATTCTTGAGTATGACTGAGTCTTGCTTCAAGTATTTCTCCAATCTGTCTTGTGGCTTCCATTGCAGCTTCACAAACAGCGTCGAAGAAAGTTTCTTGGGGTACACGAGAGATGAAAAAGTATTGCCCCATAGTTTTTGGGCAACTCCTTTTACAGGGTGGAGGTGTACCTCCACATACCAGAGTTCCACTCCATTTTGCATGAATGGGTAACCTTTGTGAACTACATCTCCTTCAAGATGTATGTGCTTCATCATATCCTTCAGGATCCTTGGGTAATCATGATCACTAATCAGGGTCATGATCGTCTTCAGGCCTTTGAGGAAAGACTCATAAAGGGTAGTCATCTACAGATGTTAGAAAAGGGGTACTCAAACTAATGTATGTATTCTTCTTGGATAAACATCCATATCATCCAAACCAAGCTTCAATTTCACTTCTCAACGTCTTACATGGTATTGTCATCCTTAAAACAAACTTTGATAGGTTATCCATTTACCATATTATATTGTATTCTTCTAATTTAGCAAAATCCCAGTTTATGCATCAACAACTCAATTTCATCCATGTTTACACACATAAGTGGGTCAAAATAATTTGTTACAACATAGATATCATAGAGCCTTTCTGTTGGAAATATGCCCTAGAGGCAATAATAAAATGGTTATTATTGTATTTCCTAGTTCATGACAATTGTCTGTTATTCATGCTATAATAGTGTTAACCGGAAACCATAATACATGTGTGAATACATAGACCACAACGTGTCCCTAGTGAGCCTCTAGTTGGCTAGCTCGTTGATCAATAGATGGTCACGGTTTCATGACCATGGATATTGGATGTCATTGATAACGGGATCACATCATTAGGAGAATGATGTGATGGACAAGACCCAATCCTAAGCATAGCACAAGATCGTGTAGTTCGTTTGCTAAAGCTTTTCAGTGTCAAGTGTCGTTTCCTTAGACCATGAGATTGTATAACTCCCGGATACCGTAGGAATGCTTTGGGTGTGCCAAACGTCACAACGTAACTGGGTGGCTATAAAGGTACGCTACGGGTATCTCCGAAAGTGTCTGTTGGGTTGACACGAATCGAGACTGGGATTTGTCACTCCATGTGACGGAGAGGTATCTCTGGGCCCACTCGGTAAGACATCATCATTATGAGCTCAAAGTGACTAAGGAGTTAGTCACGGGATGATGTATTACGGAACGAGTAAAGAGACTTGCCGGTAACGAGATTGAACAAGGTATGGGGATACCGACGATCGAATCTCGGGCAAGTACCATACCGATAGACAAAGGGAATTGTATACGGGATTGATTGAATCCTTGACATCGTGGTTCATCCGATGATATCATCGTGGAGTACGTGAGAGCCAACATGGGTATCCAGATCTCGCTGTTGGTTATTGGCCGGAGAGGTGTCTCGCTCATGTCTACGTGTCTCCCGAACCCGTAGGGTCTACACACTTAAGGTTCGATGACGCTAGGGTTATAGGGAAATAGTGTACGTGGTTACCGAAGGTTGTTCAGAGTCCCGGATGAGATCCCGGACGTCACGAGGAGTCCCGGAATGGTCCGGAGATGAAGATTGATATATAGGAAGTGAGGTTTTGGTTACCGGAAGTGTTCCGGGTGTCTACGGTAGTGTACCGGGACCACCGGAAGGGTTCCGGGGGTCCACCAAGTGGGCCCACCTGCCCCGGAAGGTTCCATGGGCTAAGAGTGGGAGGGAACCATCCCCTAGGTGGGCTGGTGCGCCTCCCACCCCAGTCCAAGGCGCAGCAAGGGTGGAGGGGGCAAACCCTAGGCTTAGATGGGCCATAAGGCCCACCCTAGGGCGCCTCCACCTTTCCCTGACCTGGCCGCCGGCAAGATGCCATCTGGTGGCTGCCGCCAGCCCCTAGGGTGGAACCCTAGGGCGCAGCACCTCTCCTCCCCTCCTCCTATATATAGTGGAGGTATTTGGGGCTGCACAACACACGAGTTCATCTCCTCCCTGGTGCAGCCCTACTCCTCCCTCTCCTTGTTCTCCGTAGTGCTTAGCGAAGCTCTGTCGGAGTACCACGCAGCTCCACCGCCACCACGCCGTCGTGTTGCCGGAGCTCTCCCTCAACCTCTCCTCCCTCCTTGCTGGATCAAGGCGTAGGAGACGTCACCGGGCTGCACGTGTGTTGAACACGGAGGTGCCGTCCGTTCGGCACTTGATCGGATCTACCGCGATCTGAATCGCTGCGAGTACGACTCCATCAACCGCGTTCTAGCAACGCTTCCGCTTAGCGATCTTCAAAGGTATGAAGATCCAATATCTCCCCGCTCGTTTGCTGGTTTCTCCATAGATAGATCTTGGTGACACGTAGGAAAATTTTGATTTACTACTACGTCTCCCAACAGTGGTATCAGAGCTAGGTCTATGCGTAGAATCTATGCACGAGTAGAACACAAAGCAGTTGTGGGCGTCGATTTTGTTAATATGCTTGCCGTTACTAGTCTTATCTTGATTCGACGGTATTGTGGGATGAAGCGGCCCGGACCAACCTTACACGTACGCTTACGTGAGACCGGTTCCACCGCCTGACATGCACTAGTTGCATAAGGTGGCTAGCGGGTGTCTGTCTCTCCCACCTTAGTCGGATTGGATTCGATGAAAAGGGTCCTTATGAAGGGTAAATAGCAATTGTCATATCACGTTGTGGTTTTGGCGTAGGTAAGAAACGTTCTTGCTAGAAACCTATAGCAACCACGTAAAAACTTGCAACTACAAATTAGAGGACGTCTAACTTGTTTTTTCAGCATATGCCTTGTGATGTGATATGGCCAGAAGGATGTGATGTGATGCATTGTGATGTATGAGATTGATCATGTTCTTGTAATAGGGTTCACGATTTGCATGTCGATGACTATGACAACCGACAGGAGCCATAGGAGTTGTCTTATATTATTGTATGACCTGCGTGTCAATCATAAATGCCATGTAATTACTTTACTTTATTGCTAAGCGTTAGCCATAGTAGTAGAATTAATAGTTGGCGAGACAACTTCATGAAGACACAATGATGGAGATCATGATGATGGAGATCATGGTGTTGTGCCGGTGACAATGATGATCATCGTGCCCCGAAGATGGAGATCATAGGAGCAAGATGATATTGGCCATATCATGTCACTATATTCATTGAATGTGATGATTATCATGTTTACATCTTATTTGCTTAGAACGACGGTAGTAAATAAGATGATCTCTCAATTAAAATTTCAAGAGAAGTGTTCACCCTAACTGTGCACCGTTGCTAAGGATCGTTGTTCCGAAGCACCACGTGATGATCGGGTGTGATAGGTTCTAACGTTCGCATACAACGGGTGTAAGCCAGATTTACACATGCGAAACACTTAGGTTGACTTGACGAGCCTAGCATGTACAGACATGGCCTCGGAACACGGAAGACCGAAAGGTCGAACATGAGTCGTATAGAAGATACGATCAACATGGAGATGTTCACCATGGATGACTAGTCCGTCTCACGTGATGATCGGACATGGGCTAGTTGACATGGATCATGTGTCACTTGGATGACTAGAGAGATGTCTATCTGAGTGGGAGTTCATTGAATAATTTGATTATGTGAACTCGATCATCATGAACTTAGTCTAAAAAATTGCCTCTAATATCTATATTGTAGATCCAATGGCCAACGCAAATGTCAACCTCAATTTCAACACGTTCCTAGAGAAAACCAAGCTGAAAGATGATGGAAGCAACTATGCGGACTGGGTCCGTGGCTTGAGGATCATCCTCATAGCTTCCAAGAAACTGTATGTCCTTGATGCACCGTTAGGTGACCCACCCCATCTCATAGCAGAACAAGACATTGGGAACGCTTGGCATTCTCGCTGCGATGACTACTCTCTTGTTCAGTGCGGCATGCTTTATAGTTTAGAACCAGGGCTCCAAAAGCGTTTTGAGCAACACGGAGCATATGAGATGTTCCAAGAGCTGAAACTGGTCTTTCAAGCTCATGCCCAGGTCGAGAGATATGAAGTCTCCGACAAGTTCTTTAGTTGTAAGATGGAGGAGAACAGTTCTGTCAGTGAGCACATCCTCAAGATGTCTGGGCTTCAAAACCGCTTGACTCAGCTGGGAGTTAATCTCCCGGATGACTCAATCATTGACAGAATCCTCCAGTCGCTTCCACCTAGCTACAAGAGCTTTGTGATGAACTACAACATGCAGGGTATGGAGAAGTCCATTCCCGAGTTGTACTCGATGCTGAAATCAGCGGAGGTCGAGATCAAAAAGGAGCATCAAGTGTTGATGGTAAACAAGACCACTAGTTTCAAGAAAGGCAAGGGTAAGAAGAACTTCAAGAAGGACGGCAAAGCTGTTGCTGCGCCCGGTAAGCAAGTTGCCGGGAAGAAGAAGAACAAGAATGGACCCAAGCCTGAGACTGAGTGTTTCTATTGTAAGGGTACCGGTCACTGGAAGCGGAACTGCCCCAAGTATTTAGCGGATAAGAAGGACGGCAACATTAAAAGTATATGTGATATACTTGTTATTGATGTGTACTTGACCAGCGCTTGTAGTAGCTCCTGGGTATTTGATACCGGTGCAGTTGCTCACATTTGTAACTCCAAGCAGGAGCTGTGGAATAAGCGGAGGCTGGCCAAGGACGAGGTGACGATGCGCGTCGGGAATGGTTCCAAGGTCGATGTGATCGCCGTCGGCACGCTACCTCTACATCTACCTTTGGGATTAGTTTTAAACCTTAATAATTGTTATTTAGTACCAGCCTTGAGCATGAACATTGTATCTGGATCTCGCTTGATGCGAGATGGCTACTCATTTAAATCCGAGAATAATGGTTGTTCTATTTATATGAGAGAAATGTTTTATGCTCATGCCCCGCTGGTCAATGGTTTATTTTTGATGAATCTCGAACGTGATGTTACACATATCCATAGTGTGAGTACCAAAAAGTGTAAAGTTGATAACGGTAGTCCCACTTACATGTGGCACTGCCGTCTTGGCCATATTGGTGTCAAACGCATGAAGAAGCTCCATGCTGATGGACTTTTGGAGTCACTTGATTTCGAATCATTTGACACATGCGAACCATGCCTCATGGGCAAGATGACCAAGACTCCATTCTCCGGAACAATGGAGCGAGCAACTGACTTGTTGGAGATAATACATACCGATGTATGCGGTCCAATGAGTGTCGAGGCTCGCGGTGGCTACCGTTATGTTCTCACCCTCACTGATGACTTGAGCAGATATGGGTATGTCTGCTTAATGAAACACAAGTCTGAAACCTTTGAAAGGTTCAAGGAATTTGATAGTGAGGTAGAGAATCAACGTGACAGGAAAATAAAATGCCTACGATCTGATCGTGGCGGAGAATATTTAAGTCACAAGTTTGGCACACACCTTAGGAAATGTGGAATTGTTTCACAACTCACGCCGCCCGGCACACCTCAGCGAAATGGTGTGTCTGAACATCGTAATTGCGCTCTATTGGATATGGTGCGATCTATGATGTCTCTTACCGACTTACCGCTATCATTTTGGGGATATGCATTAGAGACTGCCGCATTCACTTTAAATAGGGCACCGTCTAAATCCGTTGAGACGACACCGTATGAATTATGGTTTGGAAAGAAACCTAAGCTGTCGTTTCTAAAAGTTTGGGGATGCGATGCTTATGTGAAGAAACTTCAACCTGAGAAGCTCGAACCCAAAGCTGAAAAGTGCGTCTTCATAGGATATCCCAAAGAGACTATTGGGTATACCTTCTACCTACGATCCGAGGGCAAAGTCTTTGTTGCCAAGAATGGATCCTTTCTCGAGAAAGAGTTTCTCTCGAAAGAAGTAAGTGGAAGGAAAATAGAACTTGATGAGGTAATTGTACCTCCACTCGACCTGGAGAGTAGCGCAGCACAGGAAGTTGTTTCTGTGGAGCTTACACCGGCTAGAGAGGAAGTTAATGATGATGATCATGAAGCTTCAGATCAAGTTGCTATTCAAAGGTCCACTAGGACACGTTCCGCACCAGAGTGGTACGGCAATCCTGTCCTAGAGATCATGTTGTTGGACAACGGTGAACCTTCGAACTATGAAGAAGCAATGGCGGGCCCGGATTCCAACAAATGGCTTGAGGCCATGAAATCCGAGATAGGATCCATGTATGAGAACAAAGTATGGACTTTGGTGGACTTGCCTGATGATAAGCGAGCCATTGAAAACAAATGGATCTTTAAGAAGAAGACTGACGCAGACGGTAATGTGACCGCCTATAAAGCTCGGCTTGTCGCTAAAGGTTACCGACAAGTTCAAGGAGTTGACTACGATGAGACTTTCTCACCTGTAGCGATGCTAAAGTCATTTCGAATCATGTTAGTAGTTGACGCATTTTATGATTATGAGATCTGGCAAATGGACGTCAAAACGGCATTCCTTAATGGCTTCCTCAAGGAAGAACTGTATATGATGCAGCCGGAAGGTTTTGTCGGTCCTAAAGATGCTAACAAGGTATGCAAGCTCCAGCGCTCCATCTATGGGCTGGTGCAAGCATCTCGGAGTTGGAACATTCGCTTTAATGAGGTGATTAAAGCGTTTGGGTTTGTACAGGTGTATGGAGAACCCTGTATTTACAAGAAAGTGAGTGGGAGCTCTATAGCATTTCTTATACTGTATGTGGATGACATGCTGATAATGGGAAATAATATAGAACTCTTGGAAAGTATAAAGGCCTACTTGAATAAGTGTTTTTCAATGAAGGACCTTGGAGAAGCTGCTTACATATTAGGTATTAAGATATATAGAGATAGATCGAAATGCCTCATTGGTCTTTCACAAAGCACATACCTTGAAAACATATTGAAGAAGTTCAATATGGATCAGTCCAAGAAGGGGTTCTTGCCTGTGTTGCAAGGTGTGAGATTGAGTACGACTCAATGCCCAACCACGACAAAGGATAGAGAAGAGATGAGTGTCATCCCCTATGCTTCAGCCATAGGCTCTATCATGTATGCCATGCTGTGTACCAGGCCTGATGTGAACCTTGCCATAAGTTTGGTAGGGAGGTACCAAAGTGATCCCGGAGCGGAACACTGGACAGCGGTCAAGAATATCTTGAAGTACCTGAAAAGGACAAAGGACATGTTTCTCGTTTATGGAGGTGCCGAAGAGCTCGTCGTAAAGGGTTACGTCGATGCTAGCTTCGACACAGATCCAGACGACTCCAAGTCGCAAACCGGATACGTGTATATGTTGATTGGAGGGGCAGTGAGCTGGAGCAGCAGCAAGCAAAGCGTCGTGGCAGCATCTACATGTGAAGCGGAGTACATAGCTGCTTCAGAAGCAGCAAAGGAGGGAGTCTGGATGAAGGAGTTCATCACCGACCTAGGAGTGATTCCGAATGCGTCAGGCCCGATGACTCTACTCTGTGACAACACTTGAGCTATTGCCCTTGCGAAGGAGCCCAGGTTTCACAAGAAGACAAGACACATCAAGCGCCGCTTCAACTCCATCCGTGATTACATTCAGGAGGGAGACATAGATATTTGTAAAGTGCATACGGATCTGAATGTCGTAGATCCGTTGACTAAACCTCTCTCACGAGCAAAACATGATCAACACCAGAATGCTATGGGTGTTTGATTCATCACAATGTAACTAGATTATTGACTCTAGTGCAAGTGGGAGACTGTTGGAAATATGCCCTAGAGGCAATAATAAAATGGTTATTATTGTATTTCCTAGTTCATGATAATTGTCTGCTATTCATGCTATAATTGTGTTAACCGGAAACCGTAATACATGTGTGAATACATAGACCACAACGTGTCCCTAGTGAGCCTCTAGTTGGCTAGCTCGTTGATCAATAGATGGTCACGGTTTCATGACCATGGACATTGGATGTCGTTGATAATGGGATCACATCATTAGGACAATGATGTGATGGACAAGACCCAATCCTAAGCATAGCACAAGATCGTGTAGTTCGTTTGCTAAAGCTTTTCAATGTCAAGTATCGTTTCCTTAGACCATGAGATTGTGTAACTCCGGGATACCGTAGGAATGCTTTGGGTGTGCCAAATGTCACAACGTAACTGGGTGGCTATAAAGGTACGCTAAGGGTATCTCCGAAAGTGTTTGTTGGATTGTCACGAATCGAGACTGGGATTTGTCACTCCGTGTGACGGAGAGGTATCTCTGGGCCCACTCGGTAAGACATCATCATTATGAGCTCAATGTGACTAAGGAGTTAGTCATGGGATGATGTATTACAGAACGAGTAAAGAGACTTGCCGGTAACGAGATTGAACAAGGTATGGGGATACCGACGATCGAATCTCGGGCAAGTACCATACCGATAGACAAAGGGAATTGTATACGGGATTGATTGAATCCTTGACATCGTGGTTCATCCGATGATATCATCGTGGAGTACGTGGGAGCCAACATGGGTATCCAGATCCCGCTGTTGGTTATTGACCGGAGAGGTGTCTCGGTCATGTCTACGTGTCTCCCGAACCCATAGGGTCTACACACTTAAGGTTCGATGACGCTAGGGTTATAGGGAAATAGTGTACGTGGTTACCGAAGGTTGTTCGGAGTCCCGTATGAGATCCCGGACGTCACGAGGAGTCCCGGAATGGTCCGAAGACAAAGATTGATATATAGGAAGTGAGGTTTTGGTTACCGGAAGTGTTCCGGGTGTCTACGGTAGTGTACCGGGACCACCGGAAGGGTTCCGGGGGTCCACCAAGTGGGCCCACCTGCCCCGGAAGGTTCCATGGGCTAAGAGTGGGAGGGAACCAGCCCCTAGGTGGGCTGGTGCGCCTCCCACCCCCGCCCAAGGCGCAGCAAGGGTGGAGGGGGCAGACCCTAGGCTTAGATGGGCCTTAAGGCGCACCCTAGGGCGCCTCCACCTTTCCCTGACCTGGCCGCCGGCCAGATGCCATCTGGTGGCTGCCGCCAGCCCCTAGGGTGGAACCCTAGGGCGCAGCACCTCTCCTCCCCTCCTCCTATATATAGTGGAGGTATTTGGGGCTGCACAACACACGAGTTCATCTCCTCCCTGGTGCAGCCCTACTCCTCCCTCTCCTTGTTCTCCGTAGTGCTTAGCGAAGCTCTGCCGGAGTACCACGCAGCTCCACCGCCACCACGCCGTCGTGTTGCCGGAGCTCTCCCTCAACCTCTCCTCCCTCCTTGCTGGATCAAGGCGTAGGAGACGTCACCGGGCTGCACGTGTGTTGAACGCGGAGGTGCCGTCCGTTCGGCACTTGATCGGATCTACCGCGATGTGAATCGCTGCGAGTACGACTCCATCAACCGCGTTCTAGCAACGCTTCTGCTTAGCGATCTTCAAAGGTATGAAGATCCAATCTCTCCCCGCTCGTTTGCTGGTTTCTCCATAGATAGATCTTGGTGACACGTAGGAAAATTTTGATTTACTACTACGTCTCCCAACACTTTCAACATAGGATATATCAACTTTCATTAAATATTACAATCTCCGAGTCTTCCATTACATAGTTCATCTCCATATGAAAAATCAGTGTGCTTCCCACTACACATATTAAATTCTTTATTCCAATTCCAAAGATCTCACTTACTTTCTACAAGATTTCTTCTTGTATGAACATTCCCTGGCAAAATGTCATGCTTCCTTGCAGCGCAAACAAATGGCTTCCAACATGTCTCGAGGCTTCCTTGTGATTTCGTAATTTCCTTGGATTCTTAGATTCCTTTCTGGGATTTACTGGCATAGCGAACTGTGGGAATACACACTCTTTCTCTTCCTGGTCTTCTTCATTCCGATCAATTCTTGTATCTCATGTGGATCAAGCTCCACTTTTTCTGTCGGGAAGTATCCCAGATACTCTTGGCTTTCCTTCGTGCAATCCTAGAAAAATGTCCTTTTATATCCATATGAGTAGAAGGCATTGCAGAAAAATCTGGTTACGCCTTGTCCATCAGGGTCTTCCAAATCTTCCTTCATCATACGTTCTTAAAAAAATCCCCTTGAACATTTCCTTCATTACTTCTTTCTAATTCTTGATAATTAGTTCCACCTTGGGATAAGTGTGGCACCGAGCTGGGTAGTGGGTGGTTCCTTCACACAAGAAACAAGTCACCTGGCTAGTGGGGCATTCCTCAGCTGGGTGATTTTCTTTACAATGGGGGCATCCATCCTTGTGTTCTTCCTGGATGTGTCCTATTTCTCCACAGATCTTAGAAGCACACAACCTCTTTATAGGGCTATCACAGTGCTTTCGGATGAGATGGGATCTTAACAGAGTCTTCTTGAACTCCTCCCATGTTTTTGCTCCATTACATCCTTGTATGGCTTGATGCATTTTCCACCAAGTTGCAACACTTTGGGTAAAGTGCTGAAGAGCGTTTTGAACCTCATACTTCATTGCAATTGATTTGCTCCTGAAGTGATTCTCCATGTTGTGAATCCATACTTGTGCCACCAGTTGTGTCATTGGTCTAGAGAATACAAGTTCATCTTCGTTCATCGTCTATCGGTCCAAGGGTTTTGAAATGAGATACAAAAGAGATAGAGGGAGATACACACAATACACACAATAGTTTTGAAAATTGGTTTTATTTGTGGATGTCGGAAAAATACACACAAATGACATCTCACAAATCATTGTATCTGAAGTGAGTATACAACAGGGGTTTGGTCTCTTAGGGGTCATATAAATCTTTGAATTTCTTCAGGGTCTTCAATTTCTTCGGGTCCTCATAGTATTCAGTTGTTTTAGCTTCAATTCTTCATGATGTATAGGGAAATCCTCGTTTTTCTCTGGGTTGGTCATTAGTTGTCCGATATATTATCCTTCTCGGAGTTGCCTCATTTGATCTTACGTGTGGTAAAAAGGAAAGGGGTATTGTATAGCTATTTGGGGTAAGAGGGAATATTTGATAAACTCAAAAAATAGGAGTGAAAGACCTTTTTGAAAATAAATTTTTAGAGAGATCCTTCCCTAAGGCTTTCCAGTTTCTAGGGTCATGTCCGGCAGTCAACATGTGCTCTGATACCATTTCTGTACCGTCCTGACTCAAAACAAGTCAAGCCTCTGTGTGTTAGTGCCATCCTTGGATCAGTATGCTGGCATACACTGTACATCAATGTATATATCAAAGTGCAATCACATGTAAATAAGGTAAAGCTAATATATACCTCTTAAATCTCAGCGGAAATAGTGAACGGGGTGGAGTCCCATTAAACACCAACGACAGGTTGAGTGTAGACCGTAACCTTGAATCCGACTCTTACTTGTCATAAAAAAGTAACTTCAACATAAGACGTTGTAGCCGTGTAGGTCAGTACCTCGAATGTACCAGCAAGATCAGCATAGAATGAGATGATAAAAACTATTCTATATGCAAAAGGCTTTGTAGCTCTCTGTCTGAGTTTTTGCATAAAAGCTAGTTTTATATTTCCCTACAACAAAGGATTCAAGCGGAAATTCACTACGAAAGTTGGTTTTTAAGGAGATGGTTCCACCAACCTATTCTCAGGTCCCAAAATTATTAATAGACCCACTCATCATAAAATTTATTAATTGTGTTGAGACTGGCTGATAGTATCATCTCCAGTGCTCATGTTGTCCGTAACCGGGGACATGGCTAATCAATTAGTTTAACACTCTGCAGAGGTTTGTACACTGTACCCGCAAGATTCGATCCCTCTCGTTTTTTCCTCCCACTGCCTGATGTTTGAGAACGAGACAATCGAAACATGGTCTTCCAAAGTGATCCTCTGATAGAAAGTCAGTGCCCATCCAATCCTACCATTCTTCTACATCTCGTAGCAAACTGACCTACCAGAGTCACCACTAAGGTCAACCAAGCCAGAGCGCATATTGACTTTCCATTACACACATGAGCTTGCCGGCCTCGAAGTATCCATCCATCTCTTTGAGCCTGGGTGGCATTCCGTTGGGATGATCACAGGTAGATACCAGGATTCCCGGGCATAACCATGATAGATATCAGGCTGCCAAAATGTATGTCCAATCCACCCAGAAGTATATTAAGTCCTTGAAGTCTTGAAGTCTTGACGATCATGTAGGTCTTGAAATAAATAATGAACCTCACAACACTCGTGAATCTCACAGCCAAACCCCGTCTATTAAAGCATAGCAATTGTGAATTAATGTCCCTTCCCGGGCAATGGTAACATGGTGTTGGCTTTCTCCTACCTCATGATACTACTACAAGTTCAAGCTCAATATCCTACTGGATGTATGATGGAAATATTTTTTCTAATGCAAATTAAACATAAGTAATGTAAGATGATCAAAGTGAACTTACCTGGTAAGTTGATGAAGATAGTATCGCTCTCAGAAATAACTTAATAGAACTATTTGTCACTCTCTGATGAAAATCCATATAGTCCAACATTGCACTCATATAATCAATCATACTAGAAATCACTACTATCAAACAATAAACAACACAAAAACACAATAGGGTTGTGATGAAGGAAATACTTAAGACAAAAGTTAAAATCAACAAAACTTCATCAAAGCAATCAAGGGTAGTTTTTCCCTACAAATACAATATTAACAATAGCAATAAAACAGAAAGTAAAATCAAACAAATTTAATTTAGTAAATATCTTACTAGCAAAAAGAATAATCTTTGAAGAACAACTAAGAACTATGAAAACAACACACTAACAACATGAGTTTTCTAGTTAACAAACTTAACAACAAGTAAAAAAAATAAGATAAAAGAAAACAAAATATAAAACAACTAAGTTAACAACAAGTAAAACTTATAAAATAATTTATAAAAATATTTTCAAATAGGAAATCAAACTAGCAATGAAATCAATTTGCAAGTTATTATGAAACTAGAATTGATTCCATGCTATAAAAATAATAAATGACATAAAATTAAACTTGGTTGAAATACTACTACTAACTAATAGAAAACAAAATAAAACTTTTCAACTAATATAAAATAAAATAAATTAAAACAATTTAAAACAAAAGAAATAGAAATAAACCTAAAAAGAAATAAAACAGAATCTGTTTTGCCAAAAATCCAAATTTAATATATTCTTAAAATTCTCAAATTCAATCTACTGTTAAAATAAGTCACTAGTGACAAGTAGCAAACAGAATAAACTCAAAACATATTTTTAACTCAAGTTACAAGAAATTTGGTGTGTGAATCAAATTTGTTTGAATTCCAATTTAAAACTTTCTATAGTCAAACTTGATCTCTACAAAAACTAGATAAAATTTGAGACACAATGCAAAAAGAATAATCTGAAAACCCTAAATATGCTAAAAGAGAAAGCAAAAACAAACTAAGAACTATTCTGTCTTTAAAACAAAAATAGAAAAAAGAAAAGAAAAGAAAAGAATAAATAATGGAAATGGTGCTACGTGTCAGCGTGTGATTGGCCGAGAGGTGTGCGTGAGCGAGTGCTTCGAACGGACGGTCGGCTTCTAATAGAAAACGTTTCAGCGTTTATATTGAAAACATGCGTTTTAATCCTAACCATTCACCCTAGATCTAACGGTGGTGGGATCTCTGGCCGCTTACAGAGGGTGGAGATGAACTCCGACGGGGCAAAGTCGGCGAGGTTGACAGGGAGGCATCTCCGGTGGTCCTCTGGCGATGGCATCGCCACCAGAAGATGCAGGCGATTGCGACGACGACGTTGACGACCTTGGCGCAGCTCGGGGTTGACCGGTTGGAGCACGATGTCGGTAATGGCGGACGACGGCATTGGGTGTCGATGGAGGGGCGTCTTTGGTGGGTATGGGCATCGGCGAAGTGCACCATTGGATGCAAGAGATGGCGGCGATGATGTGGGTGACCTCAGAGAGGCTCGGGTAGGGCAAGGTGGAGCGGGGCAAGGTAATGATGGTGGCGCTCGGGCTCCGACGAGCAATCACGGCGAGAGGAGAGGGTCGGGCAAGGGAGATTCGGGCAGAATGGGGTGTTGAGACCTTGGCTTTTATAGTCCGGGGGTCAAGGTCTTCTTTCGGCAAGGTATCCCATGGATCCGAGGCAAACTAGGGTTCGCCGACGAGGAAAAGAAAGAGGAGCGGGAGAATGAAGGTGACCGCGGGAGAGATGCGGTCGGGCAATAGGACCGGGAGGTCAGCAAGAGAGAGGGATGTGTGAGGGGATCGGGCGTCCGATCGGAAAAGATTTAGATCTGGCGAGGTGGAATCCTTGGCCAGAACTATTCCAAATGGGCTGCACCTTTCCTATTAGAAGAGATTTTCCTTTTTATACACAAAAACACAAAAATAAGTTGAATAAAAGGAAAACTAAAATAATGTTATATAGAAATATTATATATCAAAATGACAAGAGAAAGATTACCTATATCATGAACATATGATTATTGTCAAATAATTCTACCTAATTTAAATAATTCAAACAGTGCTAGTGTTGCATATAAAATGCGAAGAAAACATTTTGAAAATACCACAATGACTCCATTCATTTCTCTCCATTTTTTATTGAAGGGAATCATTTTACCCTATTTTCCATATATTTTATTTTTTGGAGAAAAATCAATTTAGAAAATCACTTCAAGAATGACTTTGAATTTGAATATTCAAATATTTTTCCAAATAGTTTTCTGAGTTTTATGAATTCAAATATAATTCCAATTGCCCCTGGTTTGGAGTGTCATATTGCTCCTCTCAAGATTTTGAATTTGGGAAAATGGATTTGAATTGATTCAAACTTTGAAATAGAACCAAATATGAAATGAACACCATAAGAGAAAGATTTCAAATAGTTTTCAAATTCACTTTTCAAATGCTTTATTATGAAGAAGTCATGTCATCTTCTCTCACTAATTTGAATTAGATGAATTTGAATTCAACAACAAAGGGGTAAGCTATTTTATTCCCTCTCATTCAAAAGTTTTTTTAAGTTTCAAAATTTCACTAAAATTCAATCAGTTAATCACTCAAACAATCTTTCATCTATTTATTATAACATTCCAAAAATTGGGATGTTACAGAGGTCGAGAAATTTTAGAGGATTTCTTAATAAATCTCCTATAGAAACCAGCATGACCAAGGAAACTTCTTATACCTCTGATATCCGTGGGACACGACATTTTTCCAATAGAATCTACTTCAGCTTTATCCACCTCAATACCTCTTTCCGAGATTTTGTGTCCCAAGACAATGCCCTCATTAACCATAAAGTGGCACTTCTCCCAATTCAAGGCAATATTAGTTTCTTCAGATCTCTGCACAACTCGATGAAGGTTGCTCAAGCAATCATCAAAAGAAGATCCATAAATGGACAAGTCATCCACGAAAACCTCAACAATCTATTCACAAGTGTCACAGAATACAGCAGTCATACATCTTTGAAAGGTAGCAGGTGCATTGCATAAACCGAAAGGCATACGTCTATAAGCAAAGGTGCCGAAAGGGCAAGTAAAAGTTTTATTTTCTTGATCCTCTTTTGACACAGGTATTTGAGAGAAACCAGAGTAACCATCTAGAAAGTAGAAGTGTGTGTGTGTGTGTTTAGATAGTCTTTCTAGCATTTGATCAATAAAAGTTAGAGACTAATGCTCTTTCCTAGTAGCATCATTTAATTTCCTAAAATCAATTACCATTCTATATCCTATAACAATTCTTTGCGGGATCAATTCATTTTTATCATTGGAAACAACAGTAATACCTCCCTTCTTAGGGACACAATGAACAAGACTAACCCATCTACTATCAGCAATTGGATAAATTATACCTGCCTCCAGAAGCTTTAATATTTCATTTCTTACCACTTTTTTTAGGATTTAACCGTCGTTGGTGATCAACAACTGGTTTAGCATCAGGTTCCATATTAATTTTATGCTGACATAGAGTGGGACTAATGCCCTTAAGATCATCAAGAGTATATCCAATAGCAGCACAGTGCTTCTTTAGAGTTTTCAATAATCTCTTTTCTTCATGCTCTGAAAGGTTAGCACTACTAATAACAGGATATATCTTCTTTTCATCAAGATAAGCATATTTCAGAGTATTCGGTAATTGGTTAAGCTCAAACACGAGAACACCCTTTGCTGGAGGAGGATCCCCAAGTATTTCAATAGGTGAATTGTGTTTCAAAATAGGATGTTGATCAAAGAAAAGCCTATCGATTTAATTCCTTTCATTCATATGCATATCATTTTCTTGATCTAGCAAATATTGTTCTAAAGGATCAGTAGGAGGCACAACAATAGAAGCAAGACCAATAATTTCATCCTTACTAGGAAATTCTTTATCATGGGGTTGTCTATGAAATTTATAGAAATTAAACTCATGGGACACATCCCCAAAACTCACAATAACAGTTTCTTTCTCACAATCTATCTTGGCATTAATAGTATTCAAGAAAGGCCTACAAAATATAATGGGACAAAAATCATCTTGTGGAGAACCAAGAACAACAAAATTAGTAGGGTATTTTGTTTTCCCACACAAGACTTTAACATCTCTGATAATCCTAACTGGTGCTATAGTATCTCTATTAGCAAGCTTAATGGTAACATCAATTTCTTCCAATTTCTTCCAATTCATAATTTCTTTATATGTGGTAAAGGGAATTGCACTCACGCGAGCACCCACATCACATAGTCCATGATAACAATGGTCTCCTATTTTATCAGAAACAATAGGCATGCCAACAATAGGTCTATGTTTATGTTTAGCATCAGGTCTAGCAATTCTAGCAGCTTCATCACAGAAATGAATAACATGCCCATCGATATTATCAACCAAGAGATCTTTAACCATAGCAATACTAGGTTTAACTTTAATTTGCTCAGAGGGTGTAGGTGTTCTAACATAGCTCTTACGAACCACAGTTGAAGCTTTAGCATGTTCCTTTATTCGAGCAAGGAAAGGTGTTTCCTCAATATAAGCAACAGGAATAACAAGATCAACATTATAAGTAATAGTTTCTTCTTCAACTTTAATAGGTTCAACTACTTTCACTTCAATGGGAGGATGATATTTAAACCACTTCTCCTTAGGGAGATCAACATGAGCAGGAAAAGATTCATAGAAAGAAGCTACTACCTCAGAGTCAAGTCCATATTTAGTGCTAAATTCACGAAAAGCATCGGTGTCTATAAAGGATTTAACACAATCAAACTTAAGGTTTCTACCTGAGTCCTTACCTTCATCGAGTTCCCAATCTTCAGAGTTGCATTTAATTCTTTCCAATAAATCCCATTTGAAGTCAATATCTTTCTTTATATAGGAACCAATACAAGAAGTATCGAGCATGGATTGATCATTACGAGAAAGCCGAGCATCAAAATTCTGAATAATAATTTCTCTTGAGAGCTCATGTTTGGGGCATGAATATAACATTGACTTAAGCCTCCCCCAAGCTTGAGCGATTCTTTCTCTTTCACGAGACCAAAAATTATAGATATAATTCCGGTCACGATGAACCAAATGCATATATAGGATAAAACTTCTGATGAAATTCCAATTTCAATCGGTTGTAGTTCCATGATCCAATATCATCACATAGCCTATACCATGTCAATTTCTTCTCCTTCAAAGAAAAAGACAATACAATTTTCTTGACATCATCCTCAGGTAAACCTGCAATCTTAAATAATCCACAAACTTCATCCACATAGATTAGATGCAAATCAGGATGTAATGTTCCATCTCCTTCATAAGGATTAACTAGAAGTTTGTCTATTATACCCGGAGTAATTCCATAATAAATATTTTCAGGAGGTTCAATAGGTTGAGAAGCAACTCTTTGTGCTTCCGGTTGAGGTGAAGATACCCTGAACAAGCAACCCAAAGGATTATTTGCCATAGTACCAAGTGACAGTAAATTGCAGCACACTATATAATTTTTTCCTTACCAGATTCCACTTACCAAAGGCGCTTCACTCCCCGACAATGGCGCCAGAAAAGATTCTTGATGACCCAAAAGTATAGGGGATCTATCGTAGTCCTTTCAATACGTAAGAGTGTCGAACCCAACGAGGAGGAGAAGTAAATGACAAGCGGTTTTCAGTAAGGTATTCTCTGCAAGCACTGAAATTATCGGTAACAAATAGTTTATGAGAAGATAATTTGTAACGGGTAACAAGTAACATGTGTAGAAAAGGTGCATCAAGGCAGCCCAATCCTTTTTGTAGCAAAGAGCATGCCTATACAAACTCTTATATAAAGCAAAGCGCTCCCGAGGACACATGGGAATTTCTGTCAAGCTAGTTTTCATCATGCTCATTTGATTCGCGTTCATTACTTTGATAATTTGATATGTGGGTGGACCGGTGCTTGGGTGCTGCCCTTACGTGGACAAACCTCCCACTTATGATGAACCTCTCTCTCAAGCATCTGCAACTATGAAAGAAGAATTAAGATAAATCTAACCATATCATGAGACATATGGATCCAAATCAGCCCCTTACGAAGCAACACATGAACTAGGGTTTAAGCTTCTGTCACTCTAGCAACCCATCATCTACTTATTACTTCCCAATGCCTTCCCCTAGGCCCAAATAATGGTGAAGTGTTATGTAGTCGACGTTCACATAGCACCACGAGAGGAGAGACAACATACATCTCATCAAAATATCAAATGGATACCAAATTCACATGATTACTTATAACAACACTTATCCCATGTCCCCAGGAACAAACGTAACTACTCACAAAGCATGTTCATGTTCATAATCAGAAGAGTATTAATTATCATAAAGGATATGAACATATGATCTTCCACCAAGGAAATCAACTAGCATCAACTACAAGGATTAATCAACACTACTAGCAACCCACAGGTACCAATCTGAGGTGTTGAGACAAAGATCAGATACAAGAGATGAACTAGGGGTTGGAGAGGAGATGGTTCTGGTGAAGATGTTGATGGAGATTGAACCCCTCTCGATGAAAGGATCGTTGGTCATGGCGATGGCTTCGATTTTCCCCCTCTGAGATGTAAGTTTCCTCGGCACAATAGCCCCACTGGAGCTCTAGATTCGTTCTGCCCAAGTTCTGCCTCGAGACGGCGGCGCTTCGTCCCGAAAGCTCTCTCCTAATTTTTCTAGGTCAAAACCCTTCATGTAGCAGAAGATGGGCATCATAGGCCTGCCTGGGGGCCGACAAGCCACAAGGGTGCGGCCAGGGGGGTAGGCCATGCCCAACAAGCTTGTGACCTCCTGTTGGGTCCCCTCTGGTATTTGTTTTGCCCAATATTTTTTATATATTCCAAAATAATTCTCCATAACTTTTCAGGACTTTTGGAGTTGTGCAGAATATGTCTCATATTTGCTCCTTTTCCAACCTAGAATTCCAGCTACCGACATTCTCCCTCTTCATGTAAACCTTGTAAAATAAGAGAGAAAAGGCATAAGTATTGTACCATAATGTGTAATAACAACCCATAATGCAATAAATACCAATATAAAAGTATGATGCAAAATGGACGTATCAATCCAGTACTTCGGTGCCTTTGAAACATTAATCTTAGAAAGTTTTGAAATTAAATAATTTGATCATAGAAGGTTGGTCACTGCTCTGCGTTCCACTGAATGCTATCTTGGTTGTACCGAGGTGCCATGGTTTGGCATAGGGTTCGGTCTCTGTGGGACCGAAGTGGAATTATTGGTGTCACCGAATGTGGAGTTTAGGGTTTTGGATAGAATATTTTGTGAGAAATTGTTTGTGGCTTTTGGTGGCATATATCTAAGCACTTGAGCAACCAAATCATCATCAGTACCTCATTCCCTCTTAATAGGATTGGCTTTCCTATGGACTCAAATGTGACCAACTCACATAAAACAAAATGTAGTCTTGAAGCTTTTTCCAATAGGTGTTCTTTGCATTTTAGGGGATCCTCCTCACAATTCTAGCCAATCCATTATTGAACTTTTCTTGAAATATACTTGATAAGCTTATTAGTTCAATGAAATGTATGGTGTAGTTAATTACCAAAATCACCTAGGGAGAATTTGTTCTTTCAGACCTTATCAGCATAAGAGACTTTCGTGAAGGAGGAAGGTGAATGCAAAACCCTAGTCACCGTCACTAAGCTAGGACAACGAAAGGAGAACTTCAGAGAACCATTAATTTTTTCCTAGTTTTGGTCTTTTCATCTCCATCATCTCTCTCGTATTCATTATTGTAAGAGAAATTCCAAGTTGTAAGATTAGGGTGTAAACTGTATGCGTACTCATTTGGAGATTGAGACTTGTTTTAGCATTCATCTTATTGTGGATCTTCACAATATTGGTGATATGGTGTTCATGGGTTTATTCTCTGAGATGATTGGCTATTCCATTTCAATGTGTGAGTAGTTCCCCTAGGCGTGGGAGATGTAGGTGAGTGGTAATATGATCTCCGTATTAAGTTGTTATTATGTGGTGAACTCTATGCATGTTATCCAATTTAAGGGGGTAATATGATCTCACAATATACACAAGTAAGACGTATTGTTTAGGAAATCTACGACCTCTAGTGTGACAGGTGGAGACATCTATGAGGACCAAATACAAAATGAGATAACGATGCTCCGTTAAACTTAATGCATAGCTATTTTCTGAAGACCTTAATTGTGGAGACGACACTCTATGGTAACGACAAAGGAGGATCATAGAATGGAGTATTATCTCGTGATGAGGAGTTTCATAACCCTAGGGTGATCTTTTTATTGAAAAAGCAAATCGAATGCTAAACTCATGATAAAAGGTCACTAGTATTATCGTTGCACTAGCATACTTGATGTATACCATCATCTAAATTCTCTCTGCACCTATCTTCTTCAATTCAGCCAAATAACTTTACCTTTTTGTCTTATTTATGTTATTTACTTCTTGGTTAATACTACTCTCGTTATCACAAACCTTTCATATTTATTATTCTGGTCAATTTACTTCTTGGGACACTAACATCATTTGCAGAATCAAAAGTAGTTACTTCACATAAGAGTTGTGAAAACTTACGTGTGACTGAGATTCTTCTTATATATACTCTCCTCTTCTCTTTGTTGGCGCGGCTACTATTTGGGATACTTACCTGAAAGTGTGAGACCACCCTGTTTGTCCTGCATGCCATCAGCATTTTCTGGCGGCATTGTGGGGGAGTTAAGTGCAGAGTATTTGTTTCATAATTGTTTTGTAGGTGTTGTTATTATAGATGCTTTCTGTTGGTGAAGGGGCTCTACTCACTCTAGTAGGACTTGTCTACTAGAATATATTGACCGTTTCCATTAGGAGCAATAAGCTTCATTAATATAAAAATACAAAAAAAATGTTGAACTTAATAATTTTTTTACAGGAATTTTGATTACTTAGCAAAAATACAAATCTATGAGAGAGCACAGTACTCCATTGTTGGGCTCGATAGCTCCCATAATTTATGCTACCAGTTATGAACCTGATCATTCGATTGACTATGATCTATTTTGTCAAGTCAAAAAGCATGCCTTTGTAGGGAATGAAGAGGAAGCCTGTTACGTGATATCTATAGTTTTTGATTGTTTCATACGTAGTATTTTCAAAACTACAAGTTTATATGCCATTATATATTGCTTTTTATGGAGTAACCTATTAACTTAGTGCTCAATGCCGATTCTTGTTTTTTGCCTATTTATTTGTTTCATGGAAAAATCATAGCAAATGAAGTCTAAACATGATGAAACTATACTCTGATATTTTATGGACCAGAAGAGACCCTATAAGCTTGAGGGCAAGGCCAAAAGGCACACGAGAGATACACAAGCTCAAGGGGCGGGTCCTGAGGGGGCGACGTCTGAGCTTGTGGCCCTCTGGGCATGTCCCTTATCTAATTCTGGTGCTAGATATTCTCATATATTCAGAAACCCCAAAAGTGAGACCCAAAACAATTTTATCTTTGTTTCAAGCCTCTATTCCTTCGTGATCCCATCTAGAGCCTTTTTCAGAGTGTTGTCGGTAGAGGAATCCACCAGGGAGGCCATCTTCATCAACCTTGTTGCCTCCATGATGATGTGTGAGTAGTTCCCACAGGTCCTATGGGTCCATAGCAGTATCTAGATCTCTCTCTCTCCCTCCCTCTCTCCCTCTCTCCCTCTCCACAATCTTTAATACAATGATATCTTCGGAGACCTATTCGTTTAATTCTCACAGTGCATTTGTTGGGATACGATGAATTGTGGGTTTATGATTAGAATATCATTGAAAGTAATTGCATATTCTCTGATCTACTATGTGTAATTAGATAGCTATGTATGATTCAATCTATAAGTTTTCTTTGGCCAAGTAAATGAGTAGATCTCTAGAAGTATTGGTGCATAGTAGTGGGTTTAATTTTGCGCTGTTCTTACTCTGTGTTACGAGGGTTTGCAAGGCACACATTGCCATTAGAATTTTTTTATGATAATACGTGTTTGTCATAGTAGGTGATGTTTCTGTCGCACATGTACATCCATGACAATTTTATGAAAGAATCAACATAGTCATGCCAGTGTTGTCATAGAAACGTTCCATGAAAATACTCAAATTATCATCATGGAAGTGTCCACTTCCATGACGATAAATGGCGCACCATTGAAGTGATTTTGTCATGGGTAAATAAAACGTGGCAACCACCGTAACGAGTCGCCGTTAAGCTACCGGGTGCCGATATTGAATCCGAAACCCGTTAACAGCCCTGACCAATGACGATTTTCTATGTGTCATTTTATAATTCTCTAAAGCAAGGTTGTCATAATCGCGATTCAGTTTTATGATTCTACGACTTAACGATGCAAACTAACCCCTCTGATTCTATGATTTAGTTCATAGAATCTACGTTTCTAAGATCCTGATAGTGAAGATTCTACGATTTGCGATCCAACTAGCGGAGTACCAATCCGATTCAAAATCATGATTCTGACAACCTTGCGCTAAAGGTTCCATGTGTCAGCTCTACATTGCGACAGATATCATCCTCCCGATGGACGAGACGCGCCCATGAAGCATTGACAGGTGGCACAACCCAATAGTGGCACATTTAGGTTAAAAGGTCGTCCCACTTGACTTGGTCAAAAGTTAGTGGACTCACCCGTGGAAAGCATATTAACAACATGTTAGCACAACCCATTTACAACGCAGGTGCTCACGACCCGTTATGGCTATTCCAAGTTGGCCGAGTAGCATCATGTGGGATGTCCAATATTATTCCAGCCCGTTGTCACTTTCGGACCATGTATGGCCCATATCAGGCATTTTGTATATATGGGTCCTTTAACGTCATGTAGTGGTTCCGGCCCCTAATGAACAGTAAATTACTTTGGACCCATCAACGAACCATGATTCAGTTCGGCCATTTCCACTCTATGTTATCTTTCGGCATTCTAAAGGCTTATATATCCTTTGCCTCATTTTTGGCCCTCGATTACTTATGGTCCATTACTGGCTTATTCTGCTAATGCGCCAAATTAAGCTTGCGGCTACTATTGTCCCATTTATGGCCCGTTAACTCACTGGGCCATTTTTCACTTTAATGACTCGCTATGCATGTAGATAGAATTAAGCTCGTGTTGTCTTCCGTCCTGTATGGGCCAGACTCTGTTGCGTTCATCTGGCCGTGAGAATCACCTGGCTGTCGCCTTGCGATTCGCGACGCGGATCTCCACAGGGTGTCTCGCGTCGTCGGTAACTGACCTCCGTTGGGCAGTCCTACAAGACATGCGTGCTTGTCTGCTCCCTTCGGTCCGGGATGGATATGCCTTTATCTGTGAAATGAAATGTTCCTTTTTACCTTGGTTCACCGCTGCATATCTGGTGGCATGTTGATTTGTTTCTTGATTATAGTGGGATAAGCGGATTGGAACCGAATTTGTTTCCATAAATAGAGAAGGAAAGTAGCTAATCCGACCCAACCCAACCCAGAGATGCTCTGGAACAATACCTGGGAGTTGGCATGATTGTTGGAAACTGATCCTGCCTTTGCTGCCAACGCCACCAAATTTCATGGTGGGTTCATCCATTGGCAAGCCGACCTGTTTCTTATGGGCCGGACTGTATGGGACGATTGTCGAGCATTGGATCGATCGAAGGCCCTGTCTCTAGGAAGGAAGCTTTGGGAATCATGGCATGTCCTCCATGTTTGGAGTAGTGAACAGGCATGTTTATCCCTTTGACGCGTAACCAACCATGTGTAAACCCTAGGTACCCTCAGCATCTATATAAGCCGTAGGGTTTTAGGTTGTAGAGAGAACACCTCATCTAGGGTTTAGCTATTCGATCTCGAGGTGGAGAACCTCTGTAACCCACATATCATCAATAAAATCAAGCAGGACGTTGGGTATTACCTCCACAGGAGGGCCCGAACCTGGGTAAACATCGTCTCCTTCGTCTCCTGTTACCATTAATTCTAGTCTCACAGCTCGGGACCTCCTACCCGAGATCCTCCGGTTTTGACACCAACATTGGTGCTTGCATTGAGAGTTCCACTAGGATCGCCAAAGGAATCGATGGCTCGCCTTGTCATTAACAAAGAGATCCGCAACATGGACACTTTTGTCCTCAGACAGATCTTCGCTTTCGGCAGCATTATGCTGCACGCTAACCCGGCCGGCCATCTAGGCCGTGTTGGAAATTTCGCCCCTTATCAAGAGGTTAGATTTCGGAACTTGGAGTTCTCCGTAGACTCTCGGGGTGACCTATCACTAACCGGGCTCGCAGTCTCGCCTACCATGCCCGAAGACTCTGAGGCTTTAACCTCGGATCCGTCTTTCGGTCCCGCCCATGGGATCTACCCGGTGATGACCAAACCCTTAGTTAGGATCCGGCCATACTGCCAGATGTCTAGATACTTGTTCTTGTCGAACACTCCCCTCGCCAGGACACATCGGAGGTCAACTCCGAAAGCTCCGAGCAGGTTGACCTGGCCGAGCTCTCGATACTTAATGAGGCTCTAGATCGGATGTTGTCAATGAAGATTACCTACGACCCAACCCCGATTAGTGCTCAGATCAGTCTCAGGGCGGGTCAGGACGAATATTTCGTCCCGCCCACCACCCACTTGGTAGCCATAGTCAAACATTTAACCAACATGTTGGACTGTGCCTCCGAGGAGGCAGAATACATGGATGAGGAGGATTGTGCTCCCACCCCCATTAACATCGGGTTATGGGCCGCCACCTCCACGTACGACATCTACATGGTGGATACTCCAGCCGCTAATGGCGAGCAAACACCTAAAAATGATGGCGACAAATCGGGTGAAGCACCGTCAAGGCGCTGGAAGCCCCACAAACGGTCAAAAGGAAAAAAGCGAAGGAAAGCTATCATGGCAACGGGGGTGGAGTTACCCCGTAGGATCTCGGTGATCCCGATATCCCCGAACACCCGCTAGAGGGTCAGGAGAGGCCTGAGGACCAGCACAACCCCGATGACCCAAACGATTCTGAGGACGACAATTACCTCCCTCCCCATCGAGGAGGAGGACATCTCGGAAGCCAATAATTTCACCATCCCCGATAATCTTGAAGATCAGGAACTGTTTAGGCAACAGCTTACAGCCACGGCCCACAACCTGAAAGCAGAAGAACGACAGCTTAAAGCCGAACAAGACAGCATCAACGATCGATGGACGAGAGTCCTCTCAGCTGAGGAAGGATATGGTACCAGTCTATCAAACCAACCTAAGAGCTATCCACGTAGAAGGCTGCTGCCGCAATTTGATGACGAGCTTACTGATACGCCGTCTCCAAAACATACCCCATATGACAAGCCAGACCGCCCTCCTCGAGGACGAGACAGGACGGCTGACGACGCCGGTTATAGGCCAAAGATACCCCGCAGATGGGGAAAAGAGTCAATCAAGCCCGATAACATGTTTGACCTACGACGCGGCCTGGACTACAGAGCAGGTCGTACAAGATCCATCTACGGATCCAGAGGGTACTCACCCAATAGATGGGAAGGATACATGCCTTGGCTCAACTGCAACAATAGAGATAAGGAACAAAACCGGGTTAGAACAGACAACGACTACCGGCGCGACCTAGCTCAGGTCAGAGGCGCTGCCCACCCACTTTGTTTCACAGGCGAGGTGATGCAACATCAGTTCCCGAAGGGGTTTAAACCCATGAACATAGAAAAATACGATGGGACAACTGACCCAACCGTATGGATTGAGGATTTCGTCCTCCACATCCACATGGCATGAGGAGATGATCTCCATGCCATTAAATATCTACCCCTAAACTTAAGGGGCCAGCTCGGCACTAGCTGAACAGCCTCCTCGAAAACTCCATCGGGTGCTAGGAAGATCTAGAGGATGCATTCAGTTCTAACTTCCAAGGCACCTATGTTCGGCCGCCAGACTCCTCCGACCTAAGCAACGCCATCCAGAATCCAGGAGGGTCCGCAGAACAATTCTACAATCGGTTCTTGACCAAGAAAAACCAGATTGTTGACTACTCGGACACCGAGGCAATAGCCTCCTCCTGGCACAATATTCGGGATGAATGGTTGGCCCGCTAGCTTGGCCAAGATATACCTAGGACCATGTCCGCCCTTACATCACTCACGACTCGCTTTTGCATTGGCAAGGATAACTAGTTACCAAGGCAGGGCCACAACCTTGAAGACCCCGGAGCCTCCGAAGTTCGGGACGGAAACGGGAAACCAAAGCACACCAAGAATAAGCGTTGGCACAACAATAGTTATGCTGATGACATGGCCGTTAATGCCGGCTTCCATAATTCCCAACCTTGGCAGCGGAAGAAGCCTCCTAAAGGAAATCATGATAGACACACCCCGCTAGAGAAGATCATGGAGAGGCCCTGCCAAATCCATGGCACTCAAGAGAAGCCCGCCAACCACACCAACCATAATTGTTGGGTATTCAAGCAGGCCGGCAAACTCACATGCGAGGATGAGGGCAAGAGCCCACACAGCGAGGCTGAGGATGAGCCTTGGGGTCCGATTGGTGGCAGACAAAATAAGTTCCCTCTAGAGGTGAAAACAGTAAATATGATATACACCGCCCATATACCCAAGAAGGAGAGGAAGCGCGCCCTTCGAGAGGTGTATGCCGTAGAGCCTGTAGCCCCGACGTATAACCCATGGTTGGCATACTTGATCACCTTTGATAGACGTGACCACCTGACCAGTATTCATCATGGAGGTTCAACCGCCCTCGTCCTAGACCCCATTATAGATGGGTATCACCTCACGAAAGTCCTAATGGATGGAGGAAGTAGCCTTAACCTGATTTACTCAGACACGGTGAAAAAGATGGGCATAAATCCGTCAAGGATCAAACCCAGCAACGTTACATTTAAAGGAGTGATCCCAAGCGTCGAGGCCCGGTGCACGGGCTCCGTAAGCCTGGAAGTAGTGTTCGGCTCGCCCAATAACTTTTGAAGTGAATACTTGATCTTCAACATTGTACCTTTCCGCAGCGGCTATCACGCCCTACTTGGCCATAAAACGTCCACTCACTTTAATGTCGTCCCACACTACACATACCTCAAGCTCAAGATGCCTGGCCCAAAGGATATCATTACTGTCAACGGCAACAGAGAGCGCTCCTTACGAACTGAGGAACATGTGTTGGCCCTGGCGGCCGAATTCCATTACAATGATGATCGGCAAATGCCGACACTTGCCACAAAGGCAAGCAAGGTTGCGAAGAGAGCTTCGTGTCAGCCCGAACTCCCAAAACCTTCTTCTTCCTTTAATTATGGACTCGCCCCCCATCACACAGTCCTAGGACTAGCGAAATACGTGCCAAGGATGCACAAATTCGGGCTCAAAATTCCATGGGCGACAGTGGGGAAAAAGGGTAAGTGTTCGACTCAACCAAACTACTACCATTAAATGTCTTCGGACACACTGTAGGTACCATCAAAGGCCTGCTAAAGGCATAAAGCTCATCCACACTTTGGCGACTTCTCAAGACCTTGTCTGCAAGATCCGTTCGCCAAACAGTACCACCCATTGAGGTGCACCACTCCCTAGGAGGTGCAAGAGTAGACATGCGATAGGGCACATCGAGGACATCAGGTCACCAATCGAAGACCCCTGGTACAACCACTTATGTAAGATTTCTTTTTTCAAAAACCTGTAAATAGTTGCTTTGGCAATTCGAGCAATAAGAGTTGTTGAGAAAAATATAAAATCATTATACATGGTTTTCTCGTTGTCCTTTTTGGCACATATTCTATATTCTCCCTCTTCTTGCGAAACTGTTTGGTACATTACGATGCAATCGGCTAATAGACCAGAGGCTCGAGTTGAAAAAATAGCCTTGTGCACAATTGGTTATGCGTTCAGCGTCTTGGAATTCAGTTTATATGCATTAGTTCCAAACTGTGTCTTGGGTCAATACTTGGGTTGCCCGGCTCCTGTGCTTGCCCCTTTACGTTCCTCTTGTTCGGCTAAAAGGGCAAAGGGAGACCCTTTGCGATTGTGTTTCCAGCTAGCCTGGTCAAGCACCCCTGGGGAGAAAGTCAAAAACTGACTGTCATAGTATGTGAGAACCGGTCTGTGAATCCGAGCTTAAGTTTTATACTAAGGACCTCATCAGGAGTTACTCCATGTTATACGATGGGTTTGGCATTCTTACAAACTGTGGGCTTTAGCCACGGTTCATCCGAACATCATAATCACAGGGGGCTAGTCATCAGCCCCCCGCATTCCTTTTTCATGCCCCAATGGCTAAGTGGAAGGAATAAAGCATTATGGTCTGATTTCCTAGTCCGCTGCACACTACCGCCTTCGGGTACCGATATCTCAGCTAAGGGTTATAGTGCGTAAGTAGAGACACCCCGTGTAGCATCTACATGGGGGTTGAAGCCGACAACTCGTAGCTTTCAGTTTCAATAGCCACATATGAGTTATAAGGAATGCAAAACATTATAAAGATGATAAACAATGGGGGTTGAGTCCTGGTTTAAGAGGTCCTCGGGAGGCCGACCTGTTTCTTATGGGCCACACTGTATTGGCCGCTTGCCGAGCATTGGATCAATCGAAGGCCCTATCTCCAGGAAGGAAGCTTCGGGAATCGTGGCATGTCCTCCATGTTTGGAGTAGTTAATAGGAATGTTTATCCCTTTGACGTGTAACCGACCATGTGTAAACCCTAGGTACCCTCGGCGTATATATAAGTCGAAGGGTTTTAGTTTATAGAGAGAACAACTCATCTAGGGTTTAGCTATTCGATCTCGAGGTAGATCAACTCTGTAACCCACATATCATCAATACAATCAAGCAGTATGTAGGGTATTACCTACATAGGATGGCCCGAACCTAGGTAAACAACGTCATCATCGTCTCCTCTTACCATCGATTCTAGTCTCACAGCTCAGGACCCCCTATCCAATATCCGCCGGTTTTGACACCGACACTGGGGAAAAAACTTCAGAAGAGCTCAGAAACTTTATCCTAGGTATCCACCGTGCATTTAAGAAACTTGGCAAGCTTATTAGCTTTCTCTTGTTTGTTGCTAAAATCCTCCAGGGCTTGTTGTTGCACCAGAAAGTATGCATCTGAGCTCTACAAGGACTTCAGCAGTCCATTAGTTTCTTGTCGCATCACAACTGATCAATATATTTGAGCTTGTAGTTGGGACTCAAGAAGCCAAACTGATTTAGGCGGCGAGTTCTAAGAGCTTGTGCTAGTGGTAGTGGCCAGTAACTCGAACACTACATCAAGACATGACTTTGGGGTCTCACCATCTTCAAGATATTTTTCTTGACCTATTTTATCAGCTCTCTGGGAGATCAACATGGTTGCCTCACTATCTTGAACCTTATTTGCATTACTTTCTTTACAAGTAGATAATGGGGTTATCTTCTCCAATATCCAGTCAGCATTCTAAAAGAAGAATCAAGCGGAGACGTATCAAGTTTAGCATGTAGAATATGAAACTCACGTTGGTAAACCAGTTCAGTAGTCAGGTGTTCGTGATTAATCTAATATGTCTTCAATTGCAAAGTAGTTCATAATAAAAGAAGGAAACAAACATATATGTATGTGCTATGGTCACTATCACTTGTGTAGCGACGTCCTATAAAAATGGTTTTTACCCCCTTTCTGCGACATGGTTTTAAACCGCCGCCTTACCTATGTGTGCGATAGGGGGTCCATCCCACGTGACACAAAAAAATTGTATGTGAAATATAATCATGTGCTTAAAGTATTGGGACAGATGATGTTGAGGCTACTACCTCCATCCACCAGGACGCGTGGGATGCGGCAGCCCCAACTGTCCAATTACCACCAAGGCATGTGTGCTTGGGTGTGGGATGTTTTCGGTGTGGTCGCTAATGCCGAACGCCACTGTTTCGTCCAACCAAGATAGTATCTCTATATTCTTTATCTTTGTCGCATAGATCGCGCCGTGTGAGCTTTTGATTTCGGTCGCCGGGAAAATCATGTTCACTGTGGTCCCTGCCCTCTCTCTTTGGGCAGGAGCTCGTGCGTTCTTTCTTGTGATATGGTTTGAGTCAGGGAAGATTGCCTTGGGTTCACTTTTCTCATTGAAGATGAACTCGATCGTCCCGAAGGGCATGTAGTCGATATAGGGCAGGGGCAAGATGCCGAAAAGCCGCCCTGAGTCATCGACAGCCAGCTCAAAGGAGCCGAAAGTGAAGGTCTGGCCTGTGAATTCATCGGCCCCTTATGAATCTCCGAATAGGTTAGGTCTCGGACCAAGGGTGCCCGTGCCTGGCAAGCCAAATGATGGTGCAAAATATCGTCACAATTCTTAGTAGGTTTTGTGACATGCTTAGAACTACTTGGACGGAGCCTGCAGGCACAAGTTACCCATGTTTGCGCCTCCACAAAGTAATAGCCGACCTCCTGCTTCTTATTATTATTCATGGTTATGGGATACCTCATGCGAGGCAATATAATGGTGTATGCGAAAGAACATATGCTCCCTTGATGGTTTTGATAATTCATGAAAACATACATTCTCTTTTGGACTAATAGTTTTACCTAGTTTATTTTAGGTTTAGTCCACATAGTGGGTTGGCTAAGCATTGAGAGGAGAATTCCCATGAAGAAGACGAAGAAGGGAAGGAATAGGATTGGCCAAGCTCCAAGCTTCAAGCTACACGACTCTACATCTTATATTTTGTGAGAAATCACTTTTGAGTACATAGGAAAGCAAATATTATTAAAAGGAGATGAGTTATTTATGATGATCTTGTTGCTCCAGTGCTTAGAGACTACCCACAAAAAATACTCACCCACATTCCCACTAAAACCTTCTGCCCAAAGCCAAAAGTCAAAAATTGGTGACACCAATAATTCCCATTTGGATCCATAGAGTTTTACCCAATATAGAAACATAGCCAAACCCTAGCATCTCGGTACTACCAAGTTTCCATTCGGTGCAACCGAGAATCAGTGACCAACTTTCTGTTAACAAAATTCTTAAATCGGTCCCACCAAGTTTGAGGAATCGGTGACACCGATATTTGGAAACTGCCTAGGTCACCCATATCGGTACCACCGACATTTTTATATCGCTCTCACCAAAATGCCAAAGTTGCCACATTTTGCACCAGTCCGTGCAGCCAGGTTTTTACTCTGATTTCACCGAGTTGGCCAATAATGTTGTAACGGTTGGGTTTTTGGAGATGCCAATATATACCCCTCCACCACATCCTAGTCGCAAGAGAAGTACTCAGAACACACACCCACTTGCCATATCCAATTTTCTGAGAGATAACAACCTACCCTTGTGTTGAGGTCAAGATCATCCACTCCAACCATATGGATCTTGATTTTTAGCCTCCCCAAGTTGCTTTCCATCCAATCAATCTCTTCTACCCATGCCAAATCTGGGAGAGGGCGATTGAGTGTTGAGGAGACTATCTTCTAAAGCACAAAACCAAGGAGTTCATCATACTACCACATCTATTACCTTTTGGAGGGTGGTGCCTCCTAGAATGGTTAGGTGTCGCTTTGGAGCCTACTTATTCGTGATTGTGGATTTGAACCAAGAGGTTTGTAAGGGCAAGGAGATCTCCTACTTCACGAAGATCTAATTCGAGTAAGGCTAGTACTCCGTGGACGTAGGCTGTCATGGAATAGACAAGGTTGCTAATTTGTGGACCCTTCGTGGGTGGAGCCCTCCATGGACTCTCGCGACCACTACCCTTCGTGGGTTGAAGTCTCCATAAACATGGATGTACGATAGCGCCACCTATCGGAACCACGGGAAAAATCTTTGTGTCTCCAATTGTGTTTGATCTTCATATCTTTACTCCTTCTTATAGATGCCTGTCTTTACTTTCCGCTGCCATACTTGCTGACTAGCATGTGTAGGGTGCATTAGACTTGTTAGAATTGCTAAAATCTGCCAACCAATTAACTTGGGAAAAGCCTAGGTTTTAATTTTGTAAGTAGTCTATTCACCCCCCCTCTAGACATCCCTTCTAGTGTTCCCACAGTCTGTGGTTTCAACCCAGAGTTATTTGTCTGTAGATTGCCCCCCTAGGTGCTCGTTAACCTTCTCTTATATAAGCAGTGAAGGTTAGGGTATTACAAGGAGGAGATGAGATCTAGGACGCCGCCCTTATTTTATTAGAGAACATGATGTCTGCAGGTTGGTCCATATCCTCGTTGGGCCATCAGGACTTGATCCACCCGTTGGCTTGGTCTGGCCTAGTGAGCCACCCACGGGGCATGGCCACGTCAACGGGCACCCATCAATGTGGATCATCACGCCCAACAATGACGGGGCATGTCAGAGGAGCTCACATCATAAGGACACGTGATGGCACGATGGGCATGTTGTCTTGTCATGACCCATGTAGAAGGACGCGTTAGGGAAAGCCTCAAGGGGCATGTAGGCGTGTGTGTGCGTGAGGCGTAACTTCTAAGGAATACCCCTTTCCATAGTTGGTCCTTATGTATCGTCTGTGCGACGTGCGAACAACATCATCTCACAATAGGTTGCTATCCATGTTTATGGACCAATGGTGAAACCTTCCTCGCACTATATAAGGAGTTCATGATGCCATCCAGGGGAGGGATGCCCATTATAACACTTGGAGCTAGTTGTGCCTATTGTCAGCAGAGAGTTCTCGATATGCAAGGAAGAACAAAAACGCAAGAGTAGGGTGTTACCGTTGCTCATAGTTCACGGTCTCGTGGTTTGTACCTAGCCAGCACGGCACATTTCGCTCGTCATGGTGAGACCAACACCAATGGTGAGCAGTGACACGGACTACAATACTAGTGCCTGTCACCTATCCATCACAGATGTTGGCATCTCTCGGCCTTGAGGGGGTAATGTAAAAGGGAGGATGAGGAGCTAGATCTCACATAGGCAACTAGGGGACAAAGGAGGTGGCACTTGGAGATAGGCTCGAGGAGCAATGTGGGCATAGCCATTAAGATTTTAGTCAATGGGTATAAAGAAAGGGGATGAGGAGGTGACAAAAAGTGATGTGCTGGCCCATCAGAGAGAGAAGTGTAGGGGAGAGAACTCGACACACGTCTAGTGCGGGGTGATTGCGGGACACACAATTTGTCCAATCCAGCAGCCAATGTGTGAACGGAGCGAGCGCTACCAGTTGCCTGGAATGAATCAATTTATCTAAAAAAAACTAGCACTAGGCAATTGTGAAACAAAAGCACAAGTAAGCGCTCCGCCTTTTATTTCTTGAGGACCGAAAATGGCTGTTTGCTCCATTTTATAAATAAAGCACCAACCAACCAACAAAGTACAATGGTACTTCACACACACACCAACCCTTCTAGGGACACCGTCTATACAACTAAAGCACAAAAGGCCAAACATGAGACCATAGACATAGTGAACATGCGTCGCTAAGCTAAGCATAAAATCAATAGGAGATAGGTTGATCCTCACAATGAGCACCAGTCTCCATGGAGTCCGCAACCCACCTTTCCAAGCGGTCATTATCGGGCCCCTGGGATTGGGGGTACCTTACGTGGCTTGACACTACGTCGGTATGTCCCCAAGCGGGAGGGATGATGCAACACAAGTACAGTACGTATTGCCCTCAGTTATGAAAACAAGGTTATCAAACCAGTAAGAGAACCACACAACACTATGTAGATGGTACCTGCACACAAAGAACTAATAAATGCGACCCGACGCGTAGAGGTTGTCAATCTATCCACGGTAAAGATAGATTGTTTGTATGAGATTGGATAAATAGATCGTGCAAGAACACAAAATAAAATATGCAAATAAAAATTGTAGAAAGGTATTTTGGGTTTTTTGGAATAGTAGATCTGAAAGCAAATGCAAAAAAATATAGATCGGAAAGCAATATATTAAAAAGATATACCAGGGGGCCATATATTTCACTAGTCGCTTCTGTCAAGAAAATAGCACACGGTGGGTAAACAAATTACTGTTGGGAAATTGATATAATATCAAATAATCATGAAGATATCCAAGGTAATGATCAATATATAGGCATCACGTCCAAGATTTGTAGACCGAAATGATTCTGCATCTACTACTATTACTCCACACATCGACCACTATCCAGCATGCATCTAGTGTATTAAGTTCATGAAGAAACAGAGTAATGCAATAAGAACGATGACATGATGTAGAAATGATCTATTCATGTAGGAATAGACCCAATCTTGGTATCCTTAATAGCAACGATATATGCATGCCTCGCTGCCCCTTCTGTCACTGGGAGAGGACACCGCAAGATCGAGCCCATCACAAAGCACCACTTTCCATGGCAAGAAAACTCGATCTAGTTTGCCTAACTAAACCAAATATTCAAAGAAGAAATATGAGGCTATAAATAATCCTTCGTATAAGAGATCAAAGAAGACTCAAATAATATTCATGGATAGAAATTGATCATGAACTCAAACTTCATCAGATCCCAACAAACACATTGCAAAAAGTCATTGCATAAAATAGATCTCCAAGAGACCATTGTATTGAGGATCAAAAGAGAGAGAGGAAGCCATGAAGCTACTGCCTACGAACCCGTAGGTCTATGGTGGACTACTCACGCATCATCGGAGAGGCATCCACGAGGAGGATGAACCCCTCCGCGTTGGTGTTAGATTGGATCTCGTGGTTTTGGAACTTGTGGCGGCTGGAATTGTGTTTCGTCGACTCCCCTAGGGTTTCAGGAATTTCTGAGGATTTATAGAGCTGAGAGGTGGTGGAGGAGAGTTCTGTGGGCCCCACAACCCACTAGGGCGCGCCTGAGGCCTCTAGCGCGCCCTGGTGTCTTGTGGGCCCCATGGCTCTTATCTCTGGTGCTTCCTTGGCTCCCAAGTTCTCTTCTGGTCCAAAAAATCTCCAACAAGTTTAATTGCAATTGGACTACGTTTGGTAGTGATATTCTACGAAGTAAAAAACGAGCAAAAAACAGCAACTGGCACTAGGCACTATGTCAATAGGTTAGTCCCAAAAAATGATATAAAAGTTGCTACAAAATGATTGTAAAACATCCAAGAATGATAATATAACAGCATGGAACAATCAAAAATTATAGATACATTGAAGATGTATCAGTACCCAGGCTCGTCCACCTGTGGCCGGGGTCGCGACGCTAGTCGAAGGGCTTGGATAGGCCGCCACGGGGGCTTCCCGAGGAAGTCTTCGAGGATGTCGCTGATACGTCCATTTTGTATCATGATTTCCTACTATTATTTAGTTTGTTTTGTTGAATAATAATGCTTCGGGGAGTGATTCTAATGCTTTTTCTCTCATAATATGCAAGGTTTACACAAAGAGGGAGAATACCGGCAACTGGAATTCTGGACCCAAGAAAAGCACGTTAGAGATACCTATTCTGCACAGCTCCAATGAAGCTGAAATTTTACGGAGATTATTTTTTCATTTAATAAAAACACTGGAGTAGAAAACTGCCGAAGGGGGCCTCCTAGGTGGCACAACCCACCAAGACGAACCAGCCCCACCCCCTCGGGCGCGCCCTCATGGGTGTTGGCCGCCTCGGCCCACCTCCGAGCCCATCTTCTAGTATATGGTCACACTTGACCTAGAAAAAATCAGAGGAGGACTTTGGGGATGAAGCGCTGCCGCCTCGAGGCGGAACATGGCCAAGAGCACTTTTGCCACCCGGCAGAGTGATTCCCCCGAGGGAACTTCCCTCCCGGAGGGGGAATCGAAGCCATTGTCATCACCAACCCCTCTCTCATCTTTGGGAGGCCAACCTTCATCAACATCTTCAACAACACCATCTCCTCTCACACCCTAGTCCATCTCTTGTGTTCAATCTTTGTATCGGAACCTCGGATTGGTACTTGTGGGTGACCAGTAGCGTTGATTACCTTGCATAGTTGATTACTATATGGTTTATTTGGTGGAAGATTATATGTTCTGATCCATTATGCTATTTAATACCCGAGTGATCTTCAGCATTATTATTATTTGTGAGTAGTTACCTTTGTTCTTGAGGTCACAGGACAAGTCATGTTGCTAGTAATGATGTGAATTTGATATGTGTTCGATATTTCGATGATATGTATGTTGTGATTCCCTTAGTGGTGTCATGTGAACGTCACCTACATGAAACTTCACCATTCATGGGCCTAAGGGAATGCATTGTGGAGTACTCATTAGATGTTGGTTTCCTATAGTGTCAGAAGCTTAAACCCTAGTTTATGCACTACTTCGCAAGGGGCTGATTTGGATCCACATGTTTAATGCTATGGTTAGACTTTGTCTTAATACTTTTCTCTTCGTTGCGGATGCTTGCGAGGGGATTAATCATAAGAGGTTGTTAGTTCAAGTAAGAACAATACCTTAGCAATGGTCCACCCACATATCAAATTATCAAAGTAGTGAACACGAATCAAACCAACATGATAAAAGTGACTAGACGAAATTCCCGTGTACCCTCAAGAACACTTTGCCTATTACTAGTGATTTTTATGGCTTGTCCTTTGCCACAAATGGATTGGGCTATATTTTTGCACCTTGTTTAAAATTACCGTTGCTTTCTCGTTACCAATTATCTTGATATCAAACTATCTGTTACCTACAATTTCAATACTTGCAGAAATTACCTTGTTGAAAACCGCTTGTTAGTTTCTTCTGCTCCTTGTTGGGTTCGACACTCTTACTTATCGAAAGGACTATGATTGACCCCCTATACTTGTGGGTCATCAAGACTCTTGTCTAGGACTGGTGCTGGGGAGTGAAGCGCTCTTGGTAAGTGGAAATCGGTAAGGAAAAATTTATACTACGTGCTAAAATTTATTGTCACTTGTTACTTTGGAAAGTAATCTTTTGAGGGGTTTGTTCGCGGTATCTTCACCCCGAACAAAACTAAAATTAGTTGCCCCTCAACCTACAACAATTTTGAAAAATTTACTTGTGAAATTCCTTTGGGTATGTTAGAACAACTTCTTGCTAAATCTTATGTAGCAGATGGAACTGAACATCCTGATATGCACCTCTTATATGTGAACGAAGTTTGTGGATTCTTTAAGCTTGTGGGTTTACCCGGACATGAAATTAATAAGAAGGTTTTCCCTTTATATTTGGAGGGAAAATAATTAACATGGTATAGGCTATGTGATGATATTAGATCGTGGAACTGGAATCATTGGCAATTGGAATTTCTCCAAAAGTTTTATCCCATGCATCTAGTTCATCGTGATCGGAATTATATATATAACTTTTGGCCTCGTGAAGGAGAAAGTATTGCTCTAGCATGGGGGATACTTAAGTCAATGTTATATTCATGACCCAATCATGACATTCCGAGATAAATTACCATTCAAAAAATTTATGCTCGGCTTTCTCATAATGATCGATCCATGCTCAATACTTCTTGTGTTGGTTCTTATATGAAGAAGACTATTGAATTCAGGTGGGATCTCATAGAAATAATTAAACACAACTCTGAAGATTGGGAACTCAACGAAGGTACTGAGTCAGGTATAAAGCTTTAATTTGATTGTGTTAAATATTTTATGAATACTGAAACTTTTCACAAGTTCAGCACTAAATATGGACTTGACTATGAGATGGTAGCCTCTTTCTGCGAAGCATTTGCTACTCACGTTGATCTCCCTAAGGAGAAGTTGTTTAAATATAACCCCCTTATTAAAGAAGAAATTAAATAACCATTCATAGCTAAGAAGACACCATCATTTACAATATTGATCCGTTATGCCTACCGCTTATATTGAAAAACCACCTTTCACTATTTGGATAAAGGAACATGCTAAGGTATCGACTGTGGTTCGTAAGAGTAATATAAGAGCATCTAAGCCCCCCCCCACCCACAAAATCAAAGTAGAACATAGTGTTGCTATGGTTAAAGATATCTTGGAAGAAAATATTGATGGGCATGTTATCTACTTTTGTGATGAAGCTGCTAGAATAGCTAAACCTGATGAAAACTATAAAGATAGACCCATAGAAGGCATGCATGTTGTCTCAGTAAAAATAGGAGATCATTGCGATCATGGTTTATGTGATTTGGGTGCAAGTGTGAGTGCTATCCATTTTACCTTATACAAGGAAATTATGGATGAAATAGCACCTCCTGAAATTGAAGACATTGATGTTACTATTAAACTTGCTAATAGAGACACTATCACACCACTTGGGATTGTTAGAGATGTTGAAGTTGTTGGGGAACGTTGCATGGGAAAAAATTTCCTATGCAAACGCAAGATCTATCCTTGGTGATGAGAATCTACGAGAGGGAGAGTGGATCTACATACCCTTGTAGATCGCTAAACCGGAAGCGTTAAGAAACACAGTTGATGTAGTCGAACGTCTTCGCGATCCAAATAGCCGAGCATCTCGCGATCCCATCAGGATCCTTCTTGTGATCCAATCATGATCCATCCCTCGATCGCATCATGATCCGTTCCGCGATCAAATCACGAAGCGTCTCGCGATCCCGATCACGGTCCTTCCGATCTAGCACCGAACGGACGGCACCTCCGCATTCAGGACACGTACAGCTCGATGACGATCTCCGCCTTCTTGATCCAGCAAGAGGGAGCGGAGAGGTAGATGAGTTCTCCGGTAGCGCGACAGTGTGGTGGTGATGGTGGTGGAACTATTCCGGCAGGGCTTCGTCTAAGCACTGCCGAACTAGATTATAGGAGAAAATGATCAAGATGTAGTAGAGGGAGCATGTGGCAATTAGGGTTAGCTCTCCCCTCGAAATACTCTAGTATATATAGGATGGAGGGAGGGGAGTAGGCAGCCTCAAACCCTGAAGGGTTGGCCAAAATTGGAGGTGTAGGAGTCCTACTCCAATCCTACTAGGAGTAGGATTCCTCCTCTACACTTGGAAACCCTTTCCACCTTTCCACCTTTGGGTTTTTCCCACCCCTAGCCGCATGGGCCTTAGTGGGGATTTCGGCCAGCCCACTAGGGGCTGGTTTGACTCCTCCCACAGCCCATGAGGTCCTTTGGGTCGAGACACCCCTCCCGATGGCCCTCTGTATCCTCCCAACACTCCCTATATATCAATCTTTACCTCCGGACCATTCCGGAGATCCTCGTGATGTCCAGGATCTCATGCTAGACTCCGAACAACCTTCGGTCATCACCATACATAACTCTACTATACCAAAACATCATGGAACCTTAAGTGTGCAGACCATGTGGGTTTGAGAACTATGTAGACATGACCGAGACACCTCCACTGTCAATAACCAATAGCGGGACCTAGATGCCCATATTGGTTCCTACATATTCTATGAATATCTTTATCGGTTGAACCTCTATGTCAACGATTTAGTTAATCTCGTACAATGTTCCCTTTGGTCTTGAGTATGTTACTTGCCCAAGATTTGATCTCCGGTATCTCTATACCTAGTTCAATCTCGTTACCGGCAAGTCTCTTTACTCATTCCGTAATACAAGATCCCATGGATAACACTTAGTCACATTGCTTGCAAGGCTTATTGTGATGTTGTATTACCGAGTGGGCCCTGAGATCTCCGTCACTTGGAGTAACAAATCCCAGTCTTGATCCATGCCAACTCAACAGACACCCTTGATGATACCTGTAGAGCATCTTTATAGTCACCCAATTATGTTGTGATGTTTGATACATAAGGTATTCCTCCGGTGTTAGTGAGTTGCATGATCTCATGGTCATAGGAACAGATACTTGACATGCAGAAAACTATAGCAATAAACTGACACAATCATATGCTATGTTTACAATTTGGGTCTTGTCCATCACATCATTCTCATAATGATGTGATCCCGTTATCAAATGACATATCTTGTCTATGGCCAGGAAACTTTGACCAGCTTTGATCAACGAACTAGTTAACTAGAGGCATACTAGGGACACAGTGTTGTCTATGTACCCACACTTGTATTTGAGTTTCCAATCGATACAATTATGGCATAAATAATAAATGATTAGCATGAACAAGGAAATTTAATGATAACCAATTTATTATTGCCTCTAGGGCATATTTCCAATAGAATTCTTGTGTGGGAAGGTAAAATACCCTACGATTTTCTAGTCCTTGGTTCCCCACAAGATGACTTTTGTCCCATTATCTTTGGTAGACCTTTCTTAAGCACCGTCAATGCTAAGATAGATTGTGAAAAAAAATTGTTGGTGTCAGTTTTGGCAATGTGTCTCGTGAGTTTAATTTTTCCAAGTTTAGTAGACAACCTCACGATAAAGTGTTATCTTGTAAGAATTAAATAATTAGTCTTTCTTCCATTTCTGTGCCTCCTACCGATCCATTAGAAACATATTTGCTTGACCATGAAAATGATATGCACCTGCGTGAAAGAAATGAAATAGATCAAATTTTCTTCGAACAACAACCTCTCTTGAAACACAATTTGCCTATTGAAACTCTTAGAGGTCCTCCTCCACCTAATGGTGATCCTGTGTTTGAATTCAAGCAATTGCCTCACACTTTGAAGTATGCTTATCTTGATGAGAAAAAGATACATCCTATTATTATTAGTGCTAACATTTTAGAAAATGATGAAGTAAGATTATTAAAAGTTCTAAGGAAGCACCGGGCTGCCATTGGATATACCCCTGATGATCTTAAGGGCATTAGTCCCACTCTATGTCAGCACAAGATTAATATGGAACCTGATGCTAAACCCGTTGCTGATCACCAATGGTGATTGAATCCTAAGACGAAAGAAGTGGAAAGAACTGAAATATTAAAGCTTTTGGAAGCTGGTATAATCTATCCCATAGCTGATAGTAGATGGGTAAGTTTCGTTCATTGTGTCCCTAAGAAAGGAGGTATTACCCTGGTTCCCAATGATAAGAATGAACTCACTCCACAAAGAATTGTCACTCGCTATATAATGGTAATTTATTTTAGGAAATTAAATAAAGCTACTAGGAAAGATCATTACCCTCTACCGTTCATTTATCAAATGCTAGAAATATTATCTAAGCGCACACACTTTTGTTTCCTAGATGGATATTCTGCTTTCTCTCAAATACTTGTTTTCGGTGTCAAAAACCAGCGGTTCTCGGGTAGGGGGTCCCAAGCTGTGAGACTAGGCCCGATGGTAACAGGGGATGAAGGAGACGATATTTACCCATGTATGGGCACTCGTATGGAGGTAAAACCCTACGCCATGCTTGATTATATTGATGGTATGAAGGTTACATAGTTGATCTACCTCGAGATCAAATAGCAAAACCCTAGACAAGTTGCTCTGCCCTACAATCTAAAACCGTTTGGCCTATATAGACGCTGATGTTATCTAAGGTTTACACATGGTCGGTTGCACATTGAAGGGAAAAATATTCCTATCTACTATCAAAGACTTGGAGGACACGCTACGACTCCTTGAAGTTTCCACCCTGGCATCGGGGTCTTTGATCATCCAATGCTCAGCCATTGGCCCACATAGCCTGACCCGTGAGAAATAGGTCGGCCATCCAAGAACCCCTTCAACCAGGACTCCCCTAGTATCCCTCGGACTAGCCTCCAATGTCGAGGTGTAATATCCGGAAAATCTTGTGCGTCAAAGTCTTCGGCTTGCGAGGCGAGTCCCTCTATCTATTCTTGTTCGGCAACCATTCTATCATTGGTGAAATCCCAAACATCAGGAAATTGCAGGGTCCATTGTAATAACTATCAGCGTCTCTCGATCCTCGTGCACCAAGGGGAGACAAGCAGTTCAGCAGGTTTTTACAAGACTGCCCCTCCCACGAAAGATGCACCACTCATTTAAACAAGTTGAATCGTGGTCTAGGCCACACCATCTTCTTCCTCTCCACTAGAAAGAAAAAACCTTGAGCGAGAGATCACCACAATAGCATGGCGAGCGCCTCCAGCTCTTCCTCATGCCCTTACGGCTCCCGTCCTGGGGACTGGACAAGCTGCTCCGTATCCCTTCTTCGACTATGCAACCTCAAGACCCAAGGGTATCTCCCCTCCTCGTATCTAGCGGTTACCCATGCTGGTCTGACTTCTTTCAATGGCAAAGCCTTCGTAGAAAATTTCCCAAAACATCAAAAGGGAGAGCGGGTATATTTCATGCCCTTCCTCTTGCGGGGTCTTGGGTTCCCCATTCATCCATTCCTGAGGGGATTATTGGAGTTCTACGGGATCCAACTCCATCATCTCAGCCCAGGCTCCATTCTACATATCTCGGGCTTTGTTGACCTTTCTGAGATGTTCCTGGGCTGCGAGGCACACTTTGAATTGTGGAGGAAGTACTTCTGCATCGTCCCTCGCACTCGGGATAAGATAATTTTAGAGGTTGGAGGAGCCGAAATATGTCGCATAGCTGGGATACGGTATCCAGTGGGGACACCGGAGTCCTAAGTATGGTCTTCGGAATAGTCCTATGTCAAGGATGTTCCTCTATTCGATCCAGCTCGGAGTGGTTTGCCTGAATACTCCGACGCCCCCTTGAAGAAAAGATACAACTGGCGGCCGAAGAGCTCATCCCAAGAGGACGGCAGTCAAGTGCAACGCTTGGCTGCCCATATAAGGGTACTATCCCATCACAAGTTGACCATGATAGACGTCATGGCCGCCGCCATCACCCGGTGCGTTCAGCCTCTTCAGGAAAGAATACAACCCAGATCTATAAGTTGAGTTCGAAGATGGGGTCTTATACTAAGAGAGCCTCGATCGTTCCAAGGTGGCTATCATAGCCGATTACCCCAGATCATTTCCTTCCCCAACTATAGGCAAGAAAAAGAAAAATTCGTCCCGCAAAAGGAAAGTATCCTCCGTCAACCCAAACAAGCTAGCTTCACCTCCCAAGTGTCGTTGGTCCGCGCAACAAACATCGACTACAGCGGCAATGTGCGGACCGGGTAGCAACAGGGATCCGTCAAGTGATAGAGTCGTGTGGACAGGCCCGACCCCTCGTTCATCTCAAAGGTACTTTGTTCAGCTGCTTAATTTATTATTACAATGGATAGGAGCTCAGAAGAGATCTCCTGTCGAAATACTCAAGCAATGAGTTCAGGCATCTCCTGCCGAGGACGTTGCCACGGTGTCTGGTAGTGCTCGCGACTCCAGATTCTCTGCTCATGTTGAACCCTCTGCGGAGGTCCGTGTGGTCAAACAGACCCCTGAAGACTGTAGGGGACGCGGTATTAGTTACTAAATCTGAGGTAGAGAGCGCGATGAGTCTCCGACGGCGACGAGAAGCCCTACACCACCCGGCGTTCTTAGAACAAGAGTTCAATGCTCTATGATCGGCTGACGCACACATCGGACCTGCCCGAGTTGGGTTCGGGGAAGCCATGAAACTGATATCGTCCAGCCTGCAGGTGATTTCTCGGGTATAAGAATTCAAGCACACTTGTAAACCAAGTAGCCCCAAGCCTTGAATTAGTCAGAACGACTAAATTAAGGGTTTGCATATAGTTTTTTCTGATCATGCAGGCCTGAATGAAGCAGAACGAGCAACTGACCAAGGAACTGGAGGCAAGCCGAACACAGGTGGAAACTGTGAAGGCCGAACTTGACCAAGTGAAGAATTTCACCCGGGAGGCGTATGGTAAGTATATCCAATCTGCCGAGCTAAGTATATAATCGTGTGCTGACGCGAGGGTACTTTGTAGCAGCTGAGTCTATAGGGCAACTGCAAAAGGATTTAGATGTAGCGCGAGAATCTTAGAGGTACCCTGAGACCCAGCATGAGGTCGGCTGCCTTTTGTTGCAATGAAACCTTGAGGAAAGGAAACGCCTCTAGGCAAAAGACAAGCAACGAGCCAAATAAATTGAGAGCTTGAAGACTCAATTGGCTCGGGCCCAAGAAGAGAACCAGAAATTATAGAGGGGCATGTTCGGTAAGCGTGATTCTAACATCTAATGGTACTTCTTATTATGAAGCAGAATGGACATGCCTTGACTCATGTATAGGTCTCCTAACCGGGCAGCCCGAAGTAGAGATCGGATACTATTGGGGAAGCCTTCTAAAGGAACTATCCGCCGTTCATGAGCGGGCTCAGAAAGCTATGGGGAGTATGATAAAGGCACTATGGCCTGCCGAGCATCCTTTGTAAGAGATGGCCAAACTTGTCGATTGGTTTAAGGGAGCCCAAATCAGTTCGAGTAATGGAAGACATCAGCCTACCGGGAGGGAGCAAGAGAGGCATGGGCAATGATCAAGACATAGTATACCGACCATAATCCCAAGCATATGGCTTGGGTTGGGTCAGTAGGGCCTGATGGGCAAGAAGTGCCGCTTCACTTGGTGTATGACCAAGTGATGTCAGCCGCTCGTCTCCCGCGGGAAGATTGCTCCCTGGATGCCTTAATAAACAAGCTCGACCAGTAGCCAGATGTATGATTGTATGTAACTATGTACCGATAATCAAAAATTTCTCCGCATGTGTTGTAAACTTTGTCTTAACCGACCATTGACTTCGACCTCCCATGCTAAGAGCTTGGGAGTGTTCCATAAAATATTGCTCGGGAAGAGTGTATTATGTTCGGGGAACCAGGCAACAGGCCATTTGGTGCGAATAGACAAAAAGCACACAGGAAGGTATGTTATATTACTGCTTAGCGTAAGAACATCTTCCGAAGAAAATAGTACCTCTATCGGTACCTTCCTTCAGGCTACTACGTAAATCGTAGGTAGTAAGGTCCTATACTACTAGTATGCAACTAATGGCTTTCCAGGGGAAATAAGCCCGAGTAATGGTGATAACAACCATAATTTTATTTCTTGTTTCCGTCGTAGCCGACCAATTTTCTATTCAAGATTGCTAGATTTTGGCTTCACCCGTCTGAGGTACGTATCCGGATGTCCCGGTCATAACAATCGCAGAGGTTCTCCCTTTACACTCTAGCCTAACAATCAGGAACGTAGAGGGTAAGCACAGGAGCGAGGCAACCCAGCATGGCAAAAATCTTAGTTAAAATTGATGCTTATAATGGCTTAAAAATCGACCAGAGAAACATGCATACACAATAAATGTGAATATATGCTTAGAGTATACAATCATTGGCTTCGGGAAGAAGCCCCCATGTGTTGTGTTCGGATTTAACATGTAAGGATGTATGGCGAAAATCTTAGTACAAGATCGGTTGAACCGAACATAGACTTGGGAAGAAAAGAAGAAGCCCAATCCTACCAAAAATCAAAGCGGGGGCGAAAGGAAAAAATAAAGAAAAAGAAAAGAAAAGGAGCTAAAGGGTAAAGACTATGACGATGCCGGTTTATCCGTAGAAGCGCCAAAGATGAGCTGTGTTCCATGGGTTTGGTTCAAGGCGGTTATCCGATGGGTTTCGAAGGCGGTAAGCCCCTCCCGCGAGTACTTCATCAATTATGAAGGGGACCACCCATTTGGGGTTGAGTTTATGCTTCTTATTCTCCGGGAGCCGTAAGACGACTTCACCCACATTATACGCCTTTTCCCTGACCTCCCTACTCAGGTAACGTCGGGCCTACTGTTGATAAAAAGTAGAATGAGCCTAGGGTATGTCGCGGTCTCCTTCTAAGGCGTCCAAGTCATCCTGCCGATCTAACTCGGACTCCTTCTCCTCATACATGTGCACCCTTTGTGTGTTGTGAATAATATCATATGGGAGGACTGCTTCTGCCCCATAGACCATGAAGAACGATGTGTATCCTGATGATCGATTCGGGGTGGTGCGCAGGCCCCACAGATTAATGCCACTCATGATCAGGCTGTTTGCTCATTTGACTTGTCCATTGGTCTGCGGGTGATACACCGATGCGTAGTAGATCTTGATGCTCATTTTTCCACACTAGTCTTTGACCTCTTGGGCTGTGAAGTTGGATCCAATGTCTGTTATTATACTGTGCAGGACGCCGTAATGGTGTAGCACGCCGGTAAAGTCGATTACTGGTACGGACTTGGCTGATTTGACAGGTTAATAGATCTTGATGCTCATTTTTCCACACCAGTCTTTGACCTCTTGGGCTGTGAAGTTGGATCCAATGTCTGTTATTATACTGTGCAGGACGCCGTAATGGTGTAGCACGCCGGTAAAGTCGATTACTGGTCCGGATTTGGCTGATTTGACAGGTTTTGGCTCTATCCATTTGGTGAATTTGTTAACCATGACTAGTAGGTATTTATTCTTCTTGGCCCCCCCGTTAAGGGGTCGGACCATATCCAGTTCCCAGACCACAAAGGGACAGGTAATGGGAATAGTCCGAAGAGCTGTTGGAGGCATATGACTTTGGTTTGCAAAAAGTTGACACCCCACGCAGTGCTTGACAAGTGACTGGGTGTCCGCTCGCGCAGTGGGCCAGAAGAAACAGGCCCGAAAGGCCTTGCTAACTAAGGCCCTTGTCGCGGCATGATGACCGCCTTTCCTGCGTGGACTTCGGCTAAGAGCTGCCATCCTTCTTTCTCAGATATGCACCGTTGTAGTACTCCGGTGGTGCTTTACTTGTATAACTCACCCTCATGGACTTTATAGGCTTTGGATCGCCGAATTATTCGTCATGCCTCCATCTTATCATCGAGGAGTTCATTGCGAAGAAGATAGGCAAGGAAGGGCTCGGTCCATGGCACGATTACTGCCATGACCTCATGAGCCAAGGGTGTTTCATCCATTACGGAGCCACTGATGATTTGGTCATCTAGTTTGTTCCTAGGGGGAACAACCTCTTCCGCGCTGGTGAGACTGGTGTCGTTATTATCGTCCTGCCAAACCACAGATGGCTTAAGGAGTCATTCCAGGAAAGTGTTTTTCTGGACAGGGTCACGTTTGGCCCCCGTGCGAGCCCATATGTCGGCGGCTTGGTTGTTGTCTCTAGCGACATGGTGAAATTCTAGCCCCTCGAACTGTGCGGATATCTTGAGGACAGTGTTTCTATATGCCGCCATCTTTGTGTTTTTGGCATAGAATTCATCGTTGATTTCGGAGATGGCCAAGTAGGAGTCTCCCCATACCTCCAGCCGTTGTATGACCATTGATGCTGCCATCCCAAGACAATGCAAGAGGGCTTCGTATTTGAACGCATTATTGGAATCAACATACGTGATCTGCAGCACGTATCGAATGTTGTCGCCTGTGGGGGATGTGAGAATAACTCCAACCCCTAGTTCGGCCAAAGTTTTGGATCCACCAAAGTACATCGTCCAATGGGAGTATGCACATTATTCCTTGGGGAGCTCGGCCTCTGTCCATTCGGCGAGGAAATCTGACAGCACATGAGATTTAATAGCTCGTCGTGGCTTGTAGGCAATTTCAGAAGGAAGGAGCTCAATGGCCCATTTGGCTGTGCAGCCCGTGGCGTCCCTGTTGTTGATTATATCCTCCAGGGGTACTTCGGATGCCAACGTAACCGAACACTCTTGAAAGTAGTGTCTTAGTTTCCGTGATGCCACAAATACTGTATAGGCTATCTTCTGGTAGTGCGGGTATCTGGACTTGCATTGCGTTAGTACTTTTGACACATAATAGACCGGCTTATATATTTGGAATTTGTGTCCCTCCTCCTCTCGTTCGACAACAAGCACTACACTAACGACTTGGTTGGTGGCCGATATGTATAATAACATGGGTTCACTAGCTCCTGGTGCTATGAGTATGGGATTACTTGCCAAGAGTGTTTTAAGTTCTTCTAGTGCAACCACTGCTTCCTCGATCCATTTGAAATTGTTGGTCCGTTTCAGCAATCTGTAGAGTGGTAAAGCCTTTTCCCCGAGGCGGGAGATATAGTGGCTTAGCGCCGCCACCCAACCAGCTGTCCTATGGACATGCTTTAGCTCTATGGGAACTCCAAGTTTTGATAGGGCACGGATCTTATCCGGATTCGCTTCTATTCCTCTATGGGAAACAATGAATCCGAGCAGTTTACCAGTGGGGAATCCGAATACACATTTCTTTGGATTGAGTCGTATATCCTACTCACGTAGGCTGGCAAAGGTTTGCCTTAGGTTGTCAATCAGCTGGCTGACGTGTTTGGTTTTGATCACCACATCGTCCACGTACGCCTCAACTGTTTTACTGACTTGTTTTGTGAGACAAGTCTGGGTCATGCACTGGTATGTAGCCCTAGCGTGTTTTAGCCTAAAGGGCATCGTGTTGAAGCAGAATGGCCCGTAAGGGGTGATGAATGCGGTTGCGGCTTGATCGGATTCCTTCATTTTGATATGATGGTATCCGGAATAAGTGTCGAGGGAACACAATGAGTCATGCCCGGGTGTGGCATCAATAATCCTGTCAATGTGTGGTAGGGGGAAGGGTCCTTAGGACAGGCCTTATTGAGGTCTTTAAAATCCACGCACTGTCGCCAGAATTTGTCTTTCCTCGGTACCATCACCAGGTTTGCCAACCATTCAGGGTGCTTAATCTCCCGTATGAAGCCGGCCTCTAGCATTTTTGCTAATTCTTCACACATAGGTTGTCATTTGGGCTCGGAAAAGCAACGCAGAGTCTGCTTAACGGGCTTGAAGCCTGCAATGATGTTCAGACTATGTTCTGCTAGCCACCATGGGATTCGGGCATATCAAAAGGATGCCATGCGAAGATGTCCCAGTTTTCTCGTAAGAATGCTCACAATGCTTCATCCACTATGGGGTCTAGCTGAGCTCCAATGGACTCTGTATTATTGGGGTCCATTGGGTGTACCTGAAATTTGATGATTTCATCTGCAGGTTTAAAGGACGTGGGTTTGGGCCTTTTCCTAAGGATCAGATCGTCCTTGTCTACTGTTGACCGAAGTGTGGTCAGTTCTTATGCAGCGAAGGTCTCATCTAGTGCCTCCAAAGCGAGCGCGTCTATTTTGTTTTCAGCTCGAAGGGCTATATTCGGATCACTAGCAATTGTGATTACCCCGTTTGGGCCTGGCATCTTGAGCTTCATATACCCGGAATGTGGTATAGCCTGGAATTTTTTGAAAGGCGTCATGCCCTTGCAGGGCGTGGTAGCCGATGTGGAAGGGCACGATATGGAAGAGAAGTTCTTCAGATCGGTAGTTTTTGGTAGTGCCGAACACTATGTATAGGGTGATACGTCCTGACCAACGAGCCTCTTTCCCAGGAATGATCCCCCGAAATGTCGTGTTGCTATGCTCGATGCGAGATCGGCCGAACTGCTTTTTTTCCAGGGTATCTTCATAGATAAGATTTAAACAACTGCCGCCATCCATTAGCACTTTATGCAACCTGAAGCCATCGATGATGGGGTCTAGGACTAATGCGGCCGGTGTATGACCAGGACGAATGGCTGGTTGGTTAGTATCTCTAAAGGTAATGGGCATGTCTGCCCATGAACTTGTTGCTGCCACATGATATACCTGTTTGAGTTCTCTAAGATCTCTTTTCCTCCTATTCCTTGAAGGTAACATTTCGTAGATCATCGGGACTTTGGCGTTGTATTCTGGTGGCTATGTGGAGCGCCTGTTCGACGGTAGTGCCTCAAGGATGGCTTCACCGCTTTTTGCGACCTGCCTGACGACCCAGCAAGATCTAAGGGCGTGAGTCGGGCTTGTGTTCAGCAATACAAAATGTATAGGGCATGGTTTATCCAATAGCCCATCAAGGACAGTTTTGACCCCTATATGGGGTCTATTTCTCTTTTCGGTGGGTTCGAGTTCAGCTAGCTGCTTCGGTGGTATCCTATTTTCCGATCTCCTCTAGGGTACTCGGTAAAGGTTGGTTCTGAAAGTAGTCGTTCGGCTTGCTAGGTGCTCTCCATGGCAAAATATTTTTGTGCCAAGTCCGACATCTTGGTGAATTCGCGGATGTGCCGATGAGCCAGGGCATTGAGAATCCCTTCGTCATGGCAATTGCGATTGAAGGTTGGCATTATCTCCTGGTCACTAAGACCTCGTGCTTTGTTTCTAGCAAGGAGGAGTCTCGCCCAAAAATGATGAACCGACTCTCCTGGTAACTGTTTAACATCCCGTAAGTTCGAAGACTTGGACTCTGCTATGATGCTTGAGTGCTTGACTTGGTTGGTGGGTGGGAAAAACTTTGATTCCACGCCAGGACATGAGTCCGGAATTACTGGTTCCATGTCGCGTGCTAGATCGGGGCCCGATAACGATCTATCTCCGGGGTGAACTCCAAGGCCTCGGTTGCAAGTGGGGTCTCAATGGTGAGAGATTGGTGTATAATCCGTTTTTAATTCCGGTCGTTGGGGGGACGAGCCCCTAACTAGACAATCGGCGGTGGCGGCTAAGAAGTGACCGTGGGGATGAGAATCTCCCTATCGTCGGGTTGAAGCTCGAGCTGGTCGTTGACTGGGGTCTGGTCATCAGTCATACACACGGTATGAATCCGATCAAACAACTCACTTAGGAACGAGGCGACGATAGGATGTGTGTCGCTGAAGCGAGTGGGGTTGATCTGCAGCTTCGCAGTTCTAGAGTCGCTTGACAACGGATCCGGGTCCTTCTCAGCCATAGCAGATCCAGACACAATGACTGGATTGGGCGTTCCAGACAGCCCGAGGGTGAAGGTCACCTCAAAGGTGGGGCCCGATGTCTTCGGTGTCGAGGCGTCGGGATCTACGGGCTCGTCCATGAGAGTTGAGGGTCCCATCAAGACAAGTTCTCCTCGTGAATCAGCAACGAACTCTAGGGTTCCGAATCTGATTCCTTGATTGGGGACGAAGCTTTCGATCTGGCCAAGATGCACTAGTAGAAAACAGACCTTTCGTCCGACGCATTAGTCCTCATTTGGTTACGAGCTGGTTCTAAAGAGGCTATTAGTCCCGGTTCGTGCCGGCTCCAACGGCTAGGAGCAGGGCGACCTTTAGTACCGGCTCGTAAGGCGCCTTTAGTACCGGTTCGTGTCACGAACCGGTACCAAAGGGGGCATGGCAGGCTTTTGGTCAGACTTGGGCCCCGTGTGCCTCTTTAGTATCGGTTTGTCGCACGAACCGGTACTAAAGGTTGTCCTTTAGTATCGGTTGGTGACACCAACCGGTACGAAAGACTTCCTATATATATATGCTTCGTCCGTAGCCGATCGAAGGGGCTCTCATTTCTCTGTTTTCTCCCCTGTTCTTGTTCTTTCCTGAAGCTCATCCTCCATTTTGCCAAGGATTTGTCAAGATTTGAAGGCACCCCATCTATCCAAGTGTCCACAAAGGTTAGCAACTTTGCCCCTTCATCTCCCATTGCTAGATTAGCTTGTGGTATGCTCAAAGATATGTGATTTGTGGGTTTTAGCTAGGTTTTGGGGGAGTGATCATTATGTGGGAGTTTATTTGATTTATATGCAATTTGAGCTCAAATTAACTTGTTAGGTTGCATATGTGTAGGTGTAGTTTATTTGGCGCCTTCCCATCCCTGTCCTAACCACCATCGATCGCCCGCACCGTCTCCTCGCGGCACCGACCACCTTGGTGAGCCTCTTGTTCTTCTTAAAAACTTCTTGTTAAAAAAATACTTGTATGATTTAGATAGCTGCATGTACAATTTACCTACTTGTATTATTGTTAGTTATTCTATAGTGTCATGGTTATGGTATCCGCCCACATCGGCCCTCGTCTAGTCTATGATTCAGATGTGGTATGTCGTTATCTTTTATAACTATTTTACACATCATCTAATGTCTATGAAAATTAATTATGCCACCAAATTGATGTTGATGTTTTATCTATAGGAAGTAGTTGAACTAGAAATTCCAACTGACTATGCAATTCTGCTCGAGAAGTTAACACAAGCTGAAAAAGAAATTGAACATTTGAAAGAAAAATTGAAAAGAACTGAAGATGAGAAGATGGGATTGGAGTTGCATGTTGCCGATATCGTCGATGATCACAAGAACAAGATGGCTGGAATGTGCTTGAAGCTTAGAAACATTAGAAAATATGCCATTGATAAAGAGGATTGGTATCATTATGCCGCTGGCTCAATTGTTACCTTAGTTGAGATTATGATCGCATTTGTTGTTGCATTTAAATGTTTTAGATAGTTTTATTTTGTTTTATGAGATGTATGTATGACCTATAAGTATCTATTATTTGCAGTAATAACATTTGGTCACTGCTAGCTCTACTTTGGTTGTAATGTGATGATGAAGTTGTAGTAATTTGGTCACTTCGATGTTGTGTAGTGAACATGAGCCGGCAATGGATGTACGATGATCGACTAAGTCCAGGGTTCCTTAATGGCCTACATGATTTTATTCGTGTGGGTGAGGCAAACAAGCAGAATGGTTTCATGTGTTGTCCATGTCATGACTGTAAGAGTGATAGGAATTACTCTACCTCAAAACCCCTTCACCACCACCTACTGAAGTCCGGTTTCCTGTCCGGCTATAGCTGTTGGAGCAAGCACGGAGAAAGAGGGGTTATAATGGAAGACAATGAAGAAGAAGAGGGTGATGACAACTATCCTTTCGCCGATATAACAATGGGGGAAGCTGAAGAAGAGGCATCAATGGGGGAAGCTGAAAAGGAGGCATCAGATGAGCCTGCTGATGATTTTGGTTGGGTCATTGTTGATGCAAAGAGAAACTGCAAAAGTGACAAGCAGAGGTTGAAGTTGAAGCGCATGTTAGAGGATCACAAGAAATTCTTGTATCCAAATTGTGAAGATGACCAGAAAAAGCTGGGTACCACGCTGGAATTGCTACAATGGAAGGCGAAGAATGGTGTAACTAACAAGGGATTTCAAGAATTGTTGATAATGATAAAGAAGATGCTTACAAAGGATAACCAATTGCCTAAAAGTACGTACGAAGCAAAGAAGGTTGTCTACCCTCTAGGATTAGAGGTGCAGAAGATACATGCATGCCCTAATGACTACATCCTCTACCGCGGTGAGGAGTACGAGAATTTGGATGCATGCCCGGTATGCGGTGCACTGCGCTATAAGATCCCCCGCGATGACCCTGTTGATGTGGAGGGCGAACGCCCAAGGAAGAGGGTTCCTGCCAAGGTGATGTGGTATGTTCCTATAATACCACGATTGAAACGTTTGTTCCAAAACAAAGAGCATGCCAAGTTGTTGCGATGGCACGAAGAAGAACATAAGAAAGAAGGGATGTTGAGAGCACCCGCTGATGGGTCGCAGTGGAGAAAAATCGAGAGGGAGTTCGAGGACTTTGCAGCTAACGCAACGAACTTATGTTTTGGTCTTAGTACAGACAGCATGAATCCTTTTGGGGAGCAGAGCTCCAGTCAGAGCACCTGGCCCATGACTCTATGTATCTACAACCTTACTCCTTGGTTGTGCATGAAGCGGAAGTTCATTATGATGTCAGTGCTCATCCAAGGCCCTAAGCAACCCGGCAACGACATTGACGTATACCTAAGGCCACTAGTTGATGAACTTCTATAGTTGTGGAAAAAACCAGGTGTACGTGTGTGGGATGCGCACACACAGAAGGAAATTGACCTACGAGCGTTGCTGTTTGTAACCATCAATGATTGGCCTGCTCTTAGTAACCTTTTAGGAAACAAGAAACAAGGGATACAATGCATGCATGCACGGTTTAGATGATACTGAAAGTATATATTTGGATAAAAGTAAGAAGAATGTGTACTTGGGACATCGTCAATTTCTACCGATCAAGCATATCTTAAGAAAGGCAGGCAACCATTTCAAAGGTGAGCCAGATAACCGGAAGAAGCCTGGCCTCCGTACTGGTGAATATATATTTTATATGGTCAAGGATTTACAAGTAATCTTTGGAAAGGCTCCTGGTGGACAATCTGTTCCGAATGACGCCAACGGACACACACCCATGTGGAAGAAGAAATCTATATTTTGGGACTTGAATATTGGAAAGCCCTAGAGGTCCGCAATGCAATCGACGTGATGCATGTGACAAAGAATCTTTGTGTGAACTTGCTAGGCTTCTTGGGCGTGTATGGAAAGACAAAATATACACCAAAGGCACGACAGGACAAGCAAAGAATTAACGAAAAAGACGGCATGCCTCCAAAGCAGTATCAAGGTCCTGCCAGCTACGCTCTTACCAAAGAAGAGAAGGAAATCTTTTTTGAATGCCTGCTCAGTATCAAGGTCCCGTCTGGCTTCTCGTCGAATATAAACGGAATAATAAATATGGCAGAGAAAAAAAATTCAAAATCTAAAGTCTCATGACTACCACGTGATTATGACACAATTACTTCCGGTTGCACTTAGGGGGCTTCTACCGGAAAATGTTCGATTAGCCATTGTGAAGCTATGCGCATTCCTTAATGCAATTTCTCAGAAGGTAATCGATCCAGAAATCCTGCCAAGGTTACAGAATGACCTGGTCCATTGTCTTGTCAGTTTTGAGTTGGTGTTCCCTCCATCCTTCTTCAATAATATGACGCACGTCCTAGTTCAACTAGTCGAAGAGATTAACATTCTGGGTCCTATATTTCTACACAATATGTTCCCCTTCGAGAGGTTCATGGGTGTCTTAAAGAAATATGTTCATAACCGTGCTAGGCCAGAAGGAAGCATCACCAAGGGATATGGAACAGAGGAGGTTATTGAGTTTTGTGTTGACTTTGTTCCTGACATTAAGCCGATTGGTCTTCCTGAATCGCAGCATGAGGGGAGACTGGGTGGAAAAGGCGCACTAGGAAAGAAAGAAGCAATTAATATGGATGGGTATTCATTCACTCAATCACACTACATGGTTCTACAAAATTTCACCTTGGTGACTCCATATACCGAGCAACACAAGGATATCGTATGGTCCAAGAACCCCGAGCAGTCTGACCCCTGGATTGAATGTAAACACATGGATAATTTCATCGGTTGGTTGCAAACAAAGCTCATCAATGACAACGAAGTTTCAGATGAACTGTACTGGTTGGCCAAGACACCAAGTTCGACTGTAACGACTTTCAAATGTACGAGATAAATGGGAATACATTTTACACGATCGCCCAAGATAAAAAGAGCACCAACCAAAACAGTGGTGTCCGCTATGATGCAACCAACTTTCAAGACACATATTATGGTTACATAGAGGAGATATGGGAACATGACTATCGACCTGATCTTGAGGTCCGTTTGTTTTGGTGCAAATGGGTCAAATTTACTGGAGGCGGGGTACAGGTAGACCCGCAGTACGGAATGACAACAGTGCATCTCAACAATCTTGGGTACACAGACGACTCATTCTTCCTAGCCAACGATGTGGCTCAGGTTTTCTATGTGAAGGACATGCCTAGAGAACCGAGGAGAAAAAAAGATAAGGAAGAGAATACATCATACGATGAGCCAAAGTGCCACATAGTTCTTTCAGGGAAAATAAACATTGTGGGAGTGGAGGACAAGACAGACATGTCAGAAGATTATGAAAAGCTTCATGATATCCCTCCCTTCAGAGTGAAGACTGACCCAAGCATCCTATTAAATGATGAAGATTCTCCATGGTTACTGCGCAATCAGAAGCAAGGGACAAACATGCGGAAAAAGTCTTACACTGCGAGATCCACTCTGGGATGTGACTGGCTTCACCGTCATCACTTTCTATGTGAAGGACATGCATGCATTTTCTAGCATGGTATCTTTGTAACAGTTTGTACACGAAGTGCATCCAGTTTTTGTTGTAACCCCCTCAACTCTTTAGAAGTTGCTATGTGGGTGAAATTATGATGTCATGCCAAGTTTCAACCTTTTCAGAGTTCATTTGTAGTGTTTTTCAATTTCAGGGTCATTTAGCTCAAAAGAAATCATTAAATGCATGAAAATATCAAATCAAGTCAGAAAGGGCTGAAAATTGATGATGTGCCTTTGAATAGTGCATATTGAACACACAAAAAGTATGGAGTTAAAATAAGTTATTAGAAATGAAATCCCTGTGTAATAGATGAGTTTTCGTCCGAAACCCTCATACTTCGAAAGAGATTGTCCAGTTTGTACACGAAGTGCATCCAGTTTTTGTCGTAACCCTCTCAACTCTTTAGAAATTTCTATGTGGGTGAAATTATATGGCATGTCAAGTTTGAACCTTTTTAGAGGTCATTTGTAGTGCTTTTCAATTTCAAGGTCATTTAGCTCAAAATAAATCATTAAATGCATGAAAATATCAAATGAAGTCAGAAAGGGTTGAAAATTGATGATGTGCCTTTGAATGGTGCATATTGAACACACAAAAAGTATGGAGTTAAAATAAGTTATTAAAAATGAAATCTTTTTGTAATAGATGAGTTTTCGTCCGAAACCCTGAGACTTCGAAAGAGATTGTCCAGTTTGTACGCAAAGTGCATCCAGTTGTTAACGTAACCCTCCCAACTCTTTAGAAGTTGCTATGTGGGTGAAATTATGATGTCATGCCAAGTTACAACCTTTTCAAAGTTCATTTGTACTGCTTTTCAAAATCCAGATATGACATTTCAAATGCCATTTAATCAAATTGTCTGATACAACAGTTTAAGTTGTTCAAACATGCATGGAAATGCCATAAACAGATTATTTATATTTTTTTGATATTTTTTCATTTATTATTTATTTCCATTGGAGTCATAGATTTTTTTCTATGATTTTCTAAAGTTTAGGTTTTTTTCTGAAAATAATAACTAATCATGAATTAAAAAAACATTTAGTACCGGTGCGAGCCACGCACCGATACTAAAGGTCCACCGCCCCGCGCATTTTTTCAGGAGGACCTTTAGTACCGGTGTGTGGCTTGCTAGGTATAAATAGAAATGCCCTCGTCCTGGGACGAGCCACGCACCGAAGGAAGCTCAGATTTGCGCCGCCAGCCTGCCGAAATTAGTCGTCGCCACCACGCGGCACCCCGCCGCTGCGCGCCGCCCCGAGCCCGCTGCCCTCACCCACTCACCCCGACGCCGCGCCTCCCTCGAGCAGCTTTGCACGGTTATACCCTCGGTGAGCCTCTCCCTCCCCCTTGCCCCCACCCCGACCCCCGCAGGCTGGCCAAAGATCACCGGCCACCACTGCGCGTCGCTCCGCTCACCCCGGCCACCGTTCGACGCCGCATACACTGGTCGTTCGATGCGGCGTGCACTAGCCGATCCCTCCGCCACGTTTGCGGCTCGCCAGAGCAACTCCGGCGTGGCCTACTGACGTGGCTAGCCAGCCCCACCCCCAAGGTAGATGGCCAGTGGGCTCGTGGGCCCCAGTTGACCAGTTGACCCAGTCAACTGTGCTGACTGGGTAGGCCCCAGTCAATGACAAGTGGGGCTGCCCCCCTAACTACTTTTTAATTAAAACGATTAATTAGTTTAAATAATGTGTTTATGACAGGTGGGACCCTAGTTAATTAGTTTTATATTAATTTAACTCTAGATTAACCCTAGCTAATTAGTTTTAGTTTAATTTAACTCTAGATTAACCCAATGCTAATTCTGCTAAGTGTTATTTTATTTGTTAGATGCTAAGTGTTATTTAATTTGTTTTCATAATTTGGTGTTTCTTATCGATGTCGACGATGCCGATCTCGCATCCTCATCGTCAAGTCGGCAGAGGAGATCTATTGCTTGAGCCGAGATGCCCTGTCCGGGACTGGGCTCCGCCGGGCTGGTACTGGGAGGTGTTGCATTCCGGGCGGCGCAACTTGGTGAGGAGCCAGACCATCGTCGACCCGGAGGTTCTATGGTGGCAGCCGCATGGGCCACGGACGATTCGGAGGCTTGAGTCCCCCGCGGAGGTGGTACAATACCATGTCAGCAAGGAGAACGAGCATGTCCGTCGCTACATGGCAGCTTTGGACGCTAGGTCCGACAATACCTGGTAGATTCTTCGGGGATCTCACTAGAGCTATGCTCCTGTGATGGTTCCTTCTCTTTGGGTGTCCACCGCCCGCCTCGATATCCGTCGGGCGCTAGGGTTCTAGCTAGATCAATATATTAGCTACTATACATGTATTATTATGATGTATTACCTAGATTGATGGATTAGCCGATGTATTAACTATTATCCGAGATTATGATGAGATCTTTTCTAAGAACTACTATATATGTATTCGATGATGCATTATTAATTAACTATCAGTTATTTGCTTCTTGAATGCATGCTAATTTGAATACTAATTTGTTTTATCTATATTATTATGGATTAGTTATTAAGCTATGGACAATACTGGTAGAGCTCATGAAGAGGACATCTTCAACATGATACGCTCCTCCAAAAACCCAACGGACCTTCTGGGAAAATCACATGATGATGACGGACTACAATATCTAAACGATTACGGTGATGGATGTGAGGCCGAAGAAGAAGAACTTATGTTCCAAAATCTAGAACAACTAACAATGTCCGGCGTGGTATATACATATTAGCCTCAGGTGATCATTGCATGTGTATTAATTTATTTGTATATATATATATATTAACAAATCTTTCTTCTTTTAATTATCAGCCCTCCAGATCGAGCCAATCTAGTAGAAAGGTACGAGGCGCTGCCAAAATGTTGGACGATAACGTAAAGCTCAATCTTGATGCTTTCAAACATGATGGCAAACCGACTCGCCCTGAAGCCAATGCCAAGACATTTGTGCGTCAATGCGGAGTGGTTGTTAGGGACAGAGTCCCGATCACAATGCTAGAATGGATTCAGCCAAACAAATCAAAACCAGGAGTGATTACTGTCGATAAAAAAAATGAAAGATGCCCTTTGGCGAGAGCTCATGGAGAATTTCATCCTACCAGATTCTCTCTCGGAGCGCCAAAGGGACAAAGTCAAGGAGTTTGCTCTCCATAAGATGGCCGGCGTGTTCCAGACATGGAAGAAAAGATTATGGAACAAGTACAATGCTAGAGGCAAGAAGGCGCCCGAATTCACAGGAATATACGAGAAGGTAAAGAATCATTGGGACGCATTTATCGAGTACAAGACATCGAAAGCTGCTATGGAGAAGTCGTCAAAGAATAAGATAAATGCGGAGAAAAAAAGTATCACCATAAACTAGGGACAGGTGGATACAAGTCAGCCATTCCTAAGTGGGATGCATTAGAGAATGAGATGCATGCTGAAGGGATCACTCCAGTAACCTTCCACTGGCCCCGAAAGTGCAGGAATTGGTTTTTTGCGCATGGGAGAAAGTTGGACCCAGCAACAGGGAAGATTATTGCACTAGCCAGTCTGAAGCATGCATCAGATGAGTTGATTGAAGCAATAAAAGCTGCCCAAGAGGGTTGGTTTCACCCCGATAGAGAGAACGATGAGCTTACATGCGCCCTCGGGAATCCCGAACACGGAGGACGAACACGAGGTGTGGGCGTTGTTCCGTGGTATGAGGGGTTTGCGGGCTGGAAGGACGGTTACAAAAGTCATCCGAGAACAAAGAAGGTGGAAGCAGACCAAATTTCAAAGTTGGAATAGAAGTACAAGCAGCAGGAGCTGCAGATACATGTACTGACCCAGCAAAGGGCAACTTCGCGGTAGGAGGCATCGGAACCCATCCCATCTAGACTGCCGAAAAGTAGCGTGGGTTCCATGGGGGCACCGCTGGGTCACACCCCCATGGATGATATCACCGAGAAGACATCTTGTGAGCTAATCCAGAAAATGAAGATACCCGTGCGGGTCGCGACGGGCTATGCTTTACGAAATACAACTGATGTTCTCTAGCATTTCAATCCGGTTCCAGCTGGGTATGCTCATGTAGCGGTGGATGCAATAGAGCCAGCATATGATGGACTAGAACTTGACATCCCTGGAGGTGAGGGGGAGTCCAGACTGGCAGAAGCCGGTCGTGGTCTCATTCTATGGAGAAAGGATTGCATCGTCTTTCCACACTCAGCACTAAGGCCACTGGCTCCTCCGAGTATCGATGTCCAGCGCGAGGGATCCCAGCCAGAGGCATCGTAGCGCCAGCAGTCCTCCCCACCTCGAGAGGCGTCCCACTTCTATAGGGATCCTAGCACGAGTCCACCCAACCTTGGGACGGAGCACGATGTGAGTCCATATCGTCGATATCGATCTCCGCCACGTGAGCTGACTCCACCCCGGCAGCGATCCCGCCAGCAGGGCTCCCCAAAGAGGAAGGCCATCAGCAGTCCTCTTTGAAAGAAAGCAAAGAAGAAACCGAGCCTCCGGGCAAAAAGAAGCCGCCTTACGACATGACACCAGAGGAAACCAAAATTGAAAGCGATCGCCAATTGAAAGCCTTTTTTGCGAAGAAGCCCCTGTCGCCAAAGGAGGTAATACCCAAGGAAGTCCAAGAGCACTTTAGGGAACACTTTATTGATTGACCCCCGACATATGTGGAGTCTATGCCGATAGACTATGAGTGACAGATTTAGAAGGCAAGTGAGCAGAGAAGTCGGCCCAGCCCAAGGAAGAAGTCGGGAAGTACAACATCAATGACAGGTGGTACTACTCGCGGGAAAACAATTCCCCAGCTCGGTGAACAATCCAAGCAATCGATCTCTCCGCTCAAGGTGAGTACCGATAAGTTCACCGACGTTGCTGGCAACCCAATCAACCTAGAACAAGTAGAGGCTGCAGGTCTCACTCTTGGCCAAATCCTTGGCACCGAGGAAAGCCGCGGGCACGATGAAGCTGAGTACGCAATGAAATATAGCGCTGGAAAACCACTTGTCACACCCGAGCAGTACAAGGAACTACCAACTACGATGTGACAGTTGCATGATTGGTACAAGGAACTACCAATTATCATGCTTGATTATTAATTATCTTATTGAATTCTATTCTTTTGTAAAGTGCAGAAAGCAGCCATAGGGGACAAATTTATGTGGATACTTCCTCTGCGAGAACATTCGCATGAAGACCAAATGCCGTATACGTCGCAGAAGAGCACATGAAAGACAACTCGAGGTTTGGCAGATGATGTCGAAGCTCTCACCACAGAAACGCTTTGTAGCACTTCAAGAGGAATTTGCAACATTTCTTCTTTGACATGTCATTGATGTAAACGGAGAGCACTATCTCTTACCGCCGCCTCAATAATGCCAGCAAATCAGTAGTAGAAAACTAAGATTTCATCCAAAGCACTAGCTAGCTAGTCCTGGCCCGGTTTTGGGCCTTAATTTATAAGTCCGGAATATATATGGATGTGTAATTCCATTTGTATATATACTGTGTATGAGATATTGTATATTACATTACACACACACACACACACACACACACATATATATATATATATATATATGCATCAACTTGTGTATTGTTTACAGTATGTAGCACCGTAAAATAATTTTGAAATGAATGGAAAACACAAAAAATAGAGCGGAAAATTAAGACCTAAAAGCTAAAAAAACAGAACACTTAGTACTGGTTGGTATCACCAACCGGTACTAAAGGTCCTCCACCACCAGCCCACGCAGGCAGCCATGTGGTGGGCCTTTAGTACCGGTCCGCGGGCCAACCAGTACAATAGGTCTTGACCTTTAGTCCCGACCCTTTAGTACCGGTTGGGGAACCAGTACTAAAGGCCCTTCCCGACGGGGACTACATCCAAACATTCTACTAGTGATGGCCGGTCGGGTCGGCGTGCGAAAAGTCATCGCCACCGGTGAAGATCTGATCAGGGATGAGAATATCCTAGTTGAAGATCTTGTTGCTTATGACAAGGCGAGCCATCAACTCTTTTGGCGATCATAGCAAAACTCTCAATGAAAGCACCAATGTCAGTGTCAAAACCGGCGGATCACAAGTAGGGGGTCCCGAGCTGTGAAACTAGGATCGATGGTAACAGGGGACGAAGGAGACGATGTTAACCTATGTTCGGGCCCTCCTATGGAGGTAAAACCCTATGTCCTTCTTGATTATATTGATGGTATGAAGGTTACAGAGTTGATCTACCTCGGGATCGAATAGTTAAACCCTAGACGAGTTTCTCTGCCCTACAATCTAAAACCCTCTGGCTTATATAGACGCCGAGGGTATCTAGGGTTTACACATGGTCGGTTTCACAACAAAGGGAAAAACATTCCTGTGTACTATAGAAGACTTGGAGGACACGCTATGACTCCTTGAATCTTCCACCCTGGTGATTGGGCCGATGATCATGCAATGCTCAGCCAGCAGCCCACATAGTTTGGCCCATGAGAAATAGGTCGGCCATCCGAGGACCCCTTAAACCAAGACTCCCTCACCTGTGTCACAATCTGATCAAGAGAAAAATACCTTCATTTGCCCTTTTGGAACCTATGATTACAGACGTATGCCTTTTGGTTTGTGCAATGCACATGCTACCTTTCAAAGAAATAAACTAGAAGGTGATCGAGGTGAGCACGATACACCAAGGCGCGCCAGGCACCCCTGGGCATGCCCTGGTGGGTTGTGGCCACCTTAGATGCCTTCCCTACACCATTTTCCTTCCATATACTTGTTTCCCAAGAATAAGAATTCTCTCTATATACCCCCGACTGTTTTGACGACCACATCACAGAAAAATCCTCTGTTCTTGTTTGTTGTTGTTTTCTCGTCAGATCTGGATCTCCATGGCTCCACCAAGCTCCTCCAAGGACAAGTTCTTCTAGAAATTCATTAACCCTTATTTGCCGAGTTGATGAAGCACCCTCAATCCATTGAGATGCATGAGGGGGTGCTCCACATCTGCGATGTCTAGGGACCCAAGAAGACCGAAAGCGTGGAGGCTAGTCTCGAGGCGGTGGAACAGAAAATCTTCAAGTGCCAGAAGATGGTGGAGTGTGGACTTAGTGCCAATCAATCCATGATCACGGAATTCACCCGTGATCAGACAGTGGATGGCTGATACGCCTCCAACGTATCCATAATTTTTGATGATGTCATCCTATTATATTGTTTATTTTGGATGTTTTATATGCATTAACATGCTATTTTGTATTATTTTTGGGACTAATCTATCACTCTAGAGCCAAGTGTTAGTTTCTGTTTTTCCTTGTTTTTGAGTTTTGCAGATATGGAGTATTAAATGGAGTCCAAACGGAATAAAACATTCAGAAGGAATTTTTCTGGAAGGAAACAAGTCGATCAAGCTTGGAGTGCACGCCAGGGGAGGTGCCAAGGCGCCACAAGCCTGCTACGCGTCCCCTGGCCGCGCCTAGCAGGCTTGTCGCTCCCTCGTAGGTCTCCTAACCCTATTCTTTGGCCTATAAATACCCAAATATTTCCCCAACATCAGAACGAGCCACACAAATACTTATCCGCCGCCAGAAGCCCCCATTCCCGAGCGATACAATCTTGGAGCCTTTTCTAGAATCTGCCCGAGGGGGTTTCGATCACGGAGGTCATCTACATCAACTCCATTGCCCCTCCGATGATGTGTGAGTAGTCCACCACAGACCTACAGGTCCATAGCTAGTAGCTAGATGGCTTCTTCTCTCTCTTTGATCTTCAATACCATGTTCATCATGATCTTCATGGAGATCTATCTGATGTAACCCTCTTTTGTGGTGTGTTTGTCAAGATCCGATGAATTGTGAATTTATGTTCAAATTATCCATGAATCTTATTTGAATCTCCTCTGAATTCTTATTTGTATGATTTCATATCCTTGAAAGTATCTTCGATTTATTGGTTTGGTTTGGCCAAATAGATTGGTAATTCTTGCAATTGGAGAAGTGCTTGGTTTTGGGTTCAATCTTGCGTTGTCCTCACCCAGTGACTTAGTAGGAGTAGCGAGGCACATATTTTATTGCTGCCATCAAGGGTAATAGCAGGAGTTGGTCGATGTGTAGAGTAATAGTTGTAGATGCAGAATCATTTCGGTCTACTTGTCACGGACGTGATGCCTATAAGCATGATCATTTCCTTGGATAACTACATGATTATTCGCTTTTCTATTAATTGCTTGATAGTAATTTGTTTACCCACCATGATATTTGCCTTCAAGAGAGAAGCCTCTAGTGAAACCTATGGCCCCCGGGTCTATTTTCCATCATATACTTTCAGATCTATAAACTTAAAAACCCAAAAATATCTTGCTGCAATTTATTTACCTTTTACTTTCCGCACTCGTTTACATCTATCTCTTTCATATCTAATCCTTGCAAATAACCACGAAGGGATTGACAACCCCTTTATAGCGTTGGGTGCAAGAGTTTGATTGTTTGTGTAGGTGCATCCATTAGTGACTTGCTTGTTCCTCCTACTATATTTGATACCTTAGTTCTAAAAAACTCAGAGAAATACTTATCTACTTCGATGCATCACCCTTTCCTCTTCAAGGGAAAACCAGCGCAAGCTCAAGAGGTAGCAAGAAGGATTTCTGGCGCCATTGCCAGGGAGGATACATATCAAGCCTACCAAGTACCCTTCATAAACTCATATCTTGAATTTACATCATTTTCCTTTTTCCTCTTGTTTTCCTCTCCCCAACTTCTAAAATCATTTCCAAAAAGATATGCCTTTTTATTCGCCCTTCTTCCGTTCGCCTTTTTGTTGCTATGTTTGCTTGTGTTGCCATGTGCCTTCTATTTGCTTGCATACTCGCTTGCTAAAAATCTATTGATATGGATCCTCATCCACTTTCTAATATTTTCAAAATACCAAATTATAATGAACCAATTGCTAGTGAGTTGTGTGCACTTGATTGTCTCTATCAAGTTTTGTTTGAAAATCATGAATCTGGAAATTTTGATGAAGTGTTGACAGAAGAAAATTATAAGGTGATTCATGATAGATACTTGATTGAAAAGCATGATTGCAAGGGTGCTAGTATGAATTCTCTAAATATCCATGATGCTAATGATATGCAAAGCCATAATCTTGGGGATGCTATGTTTCATGAAGATGATATTTTTTGTTCCCCAAGTTTTGATGGGCAAATTCATTATGACGATTGCATGCTTGTGCATCATGAAAAGAATGATTTATGTGATAGTTATATTGTTGAATTCTTTCATGATGATACTGAAATTTATTATGCGGGAGGAACATATTCTTGTAGGAACTGCAATAATATCAAGTTTCCTCTCAATGTGTTCAAAGTTTTGAAGTTATGCTTGTTTTGCCTTCCTATGCTAGTTGACTCTTGTTACCATAAATTGTTTGCTCACAAAATCCCTATGCGTAGGAATTTGGTTACACTTAAATGTGTTTTTAATGCTATTCATGATGCTCTTTTGCATATCTCAGTTACTACTTTTTATGTGAGCGTCATTGAAATCGTTTTGCCTAGCTAGGGGCGTTAAATAATAGCGCTTGTTGGGAGGCAACCCAATTTTATTTGTCTGTTCTATTTCTCTTCTGTTTTTGAGTGTTACCCACATTATTACCTCTGTAATAATTGTGTTTTGGTGTTTCAAATAGTGTTTGAGCCAAGTAAAACCTTTGGGGTGATCTATGGTAGTTGTTGATTTGATCTTGCTGAAAACAGAAACTTTTGCGCTCAGTCCAGGAATTTTCAAGATTTTTCACAGCGTCTAATTTATATGAAACTTTTACAAAGATTTATATATAAATTCCCAGGTTTTCCTAATTGTTCGGAATTTTTTGAGTTACATAAGTACACAAAGTTTCCAGATTGCTACAAACTATTCAGTTTCGGACAGATTCTGTTTTCTTTGAGTTGTTTGCCTCTTTTGATGAATCTATGGGTTGTATCATGTGGTATGAGCCGTGGAGAAGTTAGATTACAGTAGGTATAAAACCAATAGAAATAAAGAATGAGTTCACAACAGTACCTAAAGTGGTGATTTATTTTCTTATACTAATGGATCTCTCGAGTTTTTTGTTAAGTTTTGTGTTGTGAAGTTTTCAAGATTTGGGTAAAGATTTGATGGACTATGGAATAAGGAGTGGCAAGAGCCTAAGCTTGGGGATGCCCAAGGAACCCCAAGTCATATTCAATTATGCCAAAAATACTATGCTTGGGGATTCCCCAGAAGGCATCCCCTCTTTCGTCTTCAATCCATCGATAAATTTACTTGATGCTATATTTTTATTCACCACATGATATGTGTTTTTCTTGGAGTGTCTTGTATGATATTAGTATTTGCTTTTTAGTTTGCCACAATCATCCTTGCTGCACACATCTTTTGAGAGAGACACGCTGAATCATGAATTTATTAGAATGCTCTATATGCTTCAGTTATATCTTTTGAGTTGGGCAATTTTGCTCTATGTGCTTCAGTTATACTATCTTTTAGAGCACGGTGGTGCTTGCATTTTATAGAAATACTTGAATTCTCGTACCTCACTTATGTCATTTTGAGAGTCTCTAAAAAAGCATGGTAATTGGTCTAGGTTATGAATTTATTCCTAATATGATAGGCATCCAAGAGGGATATAAGAAAAACTTCCATATTAAGTGCATTAAGTATTTCTGAGAAGTTTGATTCATTGCATAAAGTTTTGAGATATAAAGATGGTAATGTTAATAGACATGTTAGGAAGTAAATTTAGATTTGTTAAAAATACTTGTGTAAAGGTTTGTGATTCCCGTAGCATGCATGTATGGTGAACCGTTATGTAAGGAAGTCGGAGCATGACTTGTTTATAGATTGTCGGCCTTTGTGTGAGGGTCGGGGGCGCGCGATGGTTAACTCCAACCAACATCCACCCTAGGAGCATGTGTTTAATGCTTTGTTTCAATGACTAATATACTTTTTCAAGAAGTATGTGAGTTCTTTATGCCTAATGTTGACTCCATGGATTATACGCACTCTAACCCTTCCACTTTTGTTAGCCTCTCCAGTACCGCGCAACTTTCGTCGGTACACCATATACCTTCCTCAAAACAGCCACCATATACCTTCCTCAAAACAGAAACCATACCTACCTATTATGGCATTTCCATAGCCATTCCAAGATATATTGCCATGCAACTTCCACCGTTTTCTTTTATGACATGCACCATCACTTCCATACTGCATATAGAGTCATATTTTTAATAGGTATCAAGTTATAATTTTCCTTTTGAGTTATAAGTAAATAAAAGTGTGATAATTTTCATTAATAGAGCATCTCCCATGTGAGGAAAGGATGATGGAAGCTATGATTCCCTTACAAGTAGGGATGAGAGTCCGAACTTTATAAAAAAATAAAAGAGGCCAACGAAGCCCAATAAAAATGAAATAAAAGAGGCCTTAGATGCCCACACAAAAAAAGAAAAAAATGAGATAAAGAGAGAAGGGACATTGCTACTACATTTTTCCACACTTGTGCTTCAAAGTAGCTCCATGGCCTTCATGATAGAGAGTCTCCTATTTTGTCACTTTCATATAGCTCATGGAAATTTTTCTTTACGATGCACATCCACTTAGTTTCTTTTTGATCTTTCATACAATTATAGGTCTAGTGCATCCTTTGCATGGCAATCCCTACTCACTCACATTGATATCTAATAATGGGCATGTCCATAGCCCGTTGATATGCCTAGTTGATGTGAGACTATCTTCTCCCTTTCCTTGACAACCTCCACCCTATTCTATTCCACCTATAGTGCTATATCCATAGCTCACGCTCTTGTATTGTGTGAGAGTTGAAAAAGTTTGAAAACATAAAGGTGTGAAAAAAATTGCTTGACTTTTCATCGGGGTTGTGCATGATATAAATACTTTGTGGTATATGATACGGTAAGTAAACGGACTCCGAAAAATCCGCAAAAATATTTTTTGCTAGTTTTGGAATATTTGAATTTTTTGGAAAGTGATCAAGGTGAGCACGATACACCAAGGCGTGCCAAGCACCCCTGGGCGCGCCCTGGTGGGTTGTGCCCACCTCGGATGCCTTCCTGACTCTATTTTCCTTCCATATACTTGTTTCCCAAGAATAAAAATTCTCTATATATACCCCCGACTGTTTTGACGACTGCGTTGTAGAAAAATCTTCTGTTCTTGTTTCATGATGTTTTCTCGTCAGATCTAGATCTCCATGGCTTCACCAAGCTCCTTCAAGGACAAGTTCTTCTACAAAGTCATCTACCCTTGCTTGTCGAGTTAATGAAGCACACTCGATACATTGAGATGTGTGAGGGGGTGCTCCACATCCACGATGTTTAGGGACCCAAGAAGACCGGAAGCATGGAGGCTAGGCTCGAGGCGGTGCAACTAAAAATCTTCAAGTGCCAGAAGATGGTGGAGCGTGGACTTAGTGCCAATCACTCCATGATCATGGAATTCACCCGTGATCAGACGATGTATGGCTGATACGTCTCCAACGTATCTATAATATTTGATGATGTCATGCTATTATACTATATGTTTTGGATGTTTTATATGCATTACTATGCTATTTTATATTATTTTTGGGACTAACCTATTAATATAGAACCAAGTGCCAGTTTCTGTTTTTTTCCTTTTTTTGAGTTTTGCAGATATGGAATATTAAACGGAGTCCATCCGGAATAAAACCTTCGGAAGGAATTTTTCTAGAAGGAAAGAAGTCAATCAAGCTTGGAGTGCACATCAGGGGAGGTGCAAGAGAGCCACAAGCCTGCTAGGCACGGCCCCCTGGCCGCGCGTATCAGGCTTGTCACTCCCTGGCAGGTCTCCTAACCCTATTCTTTGGCCTATAAATACCCAAATATTTCCCCAACATCAGAATGAGTCATGCAAATACGTTTCTACTGCCAAAAGCCTCCATTACAGAGAGATCCAATCTTGGATCCTTTTCCGGTAAATTGCCGGAGGGGGTTTCGATCACGGAGGGCATCTACATCAACTCCATTGCCCCTCTGATGATGCGTGAGTAGTCCACCACAGACCTACAGTTCCATAGCTAGTAGCTAGATGGCTTCGTCTCTATCTTTGATCTTCAATACCATGTTCTTCATGATCTTCATGGAGATCTATCTGATGTAACCCTCTTTTGTGTTGTGTTTTTCAAGATCCGATGAATTGTGAGTTTATGTTTAGATTATCCATGAATCTTATTTGAATCTCCTCTGAATTCTTATTTGCATGATTTCATATCCTTGCAAGTCACTTCGAGTTAGTGGTTTGGTTTGGCAAACTAGATTGGTAATTCTTTTAATGGGCGAAGTGCTTGGTTTTGTGTTCAATCTTGTGATGTCCTCACCCAGTGACATAGTAGGGGTAGAGAGGCACGTATTGTATTATTGTAATCAAGGGTAACAAGATGGGTATTCATCATATTGCTTGAGTTTATCCCTCTACATCATGTCAGCTTTCTTAATGCGTTACTCTATTCTCCATGAAGTTAATACTCTAGATGTAGGCACGAGTCGGTCGATGTGAGGAGTAATAGTTGTAGATGCAGAATCGTTTCCCTCTACTTGTCACGGACGTGATGCCTATATGCATGATCATTGCCTTGGATAACTACATGATTATTCGCTTTTCTATAAATTGCTTGATAGTAATTAGTTTACCCACCATGATATTTATTTATCCTTTACTTTTCGCACTCGTTTACATCTATTTCTTTCATATCTAATCCTTGCAAATAATCGTGAAGGGATTGACAACCCCTTTATAGCATTGGGTGCAAGAGTTTGATTGTTTGTGTAGGTGCAACCATTGGTGACTCGCTTGTTCCTGCTAATGGATTGATACCTTGGTTCTCAACAACTGAGGGAAATACTTATCTACTTCGCAACATCACAATTTCCACATCAACGGAAAACCAACGCAAGCTCAAGAGGTAGAAAGAAGGATTTCGGGCGCCGTTCTTCATGATCTTCATGGAGATCTATCCGATGTAATCCTCTTTTGTGGTGTGTTTGTCAAGATACGATGAATTGTGAGTTCATATCCAGATTATCCATGAATCTTATTCAAATCTCTTCTGATTTCCTATATGCATGATTTCATATCCTTGTAAGTCTCTTCGAGTTATTGGTTTGGTTTGGCCAACTAGACTGGTAATTCTTGCAATGGGAGAAGTGCTTGGTTTTGGGTTCAATCTTGCGGTGTCCTCACCAAGTGACATAGTAGGGGTAGCGAGACACGTATTGTATTATTGCCATCAAGGGCAACAACATGGGGTTTTCATCATATTTCTTGAGTTTATCCCTCTACATCATGTCATCTTTCTTAATGTGTTAATTTGTTCTTCATGAAGTTAATACTCTAGATGCAGGCAGGAGTCGGTTGATGTGTGGAGTAATAGTAGTAGATGTAGAATCATTTTGGTCTACTTGTCATGGACGTGATGTCTATCTGCATGATCATTTCCTTGGATAACTACATGATTATTCACTTTTCTATCAATTGCTTGACAGTAATTTGTTTACCCACCATGATATTTGCCTTCAAGAGAGAAGCCTCTAGTGAAACCTATGGCCCCCGGGTCTATTTTCATCATATACTTTCAGATCTATAAACTAAAAACCCCAAAATATATTTCTGCAATTTTATTTACCTTATAATTTCTGCACTCATTTACATCTATCTTTTTCAGATCTAATCCTTTCAAATAACAGTGAAGGGTTTGACAACCACTTTATAGCGTTGGGTGCAAGAGTTTGATCCATTGGGGGCTTGCTTGTTCCTCCTACTGGATTGATACCTTGGTTCTCAAAAACTAAGGGAAATACTTATCTACTTCGCTGCGTCACCCTTTCCTCTTCAAGGGAAAACTAACGCAAGCTCAAGAGGTAGCAATGGCTGGTCTGTGAAGCACATCATCTCCACCCTCAACGAGCAAATTAATTTTCTGCAGAGCCAAGTTTATGATCTTCAAAACCAAGTCTTCGAATATGAAGCGAGATTTAAAGGTATGAGTTTTGCTGACAATTGTAGGAGTCGGGGATTCTCGCATCAACCTTTGATGGGGAGCCCTTGCCCTGGAAGCAGGAGGACAATCTTACTACATCATCGCCACCACCTTCTTCATCTTCACCACAAAAGGAGACTTGAGTACACAGGTATGGACACTCCCCTTGGATGGAGCGAATCTTGGGGGAGGTGCCCCGGTATCGTATCACCATCACTTTTATTGACCTTTAGCTATTTTAGTTCTATCTTTAGTTTCCCTTTGCTTTAGCTAAATAAAAGTTTAGCATGATCTATTTTTGTGTGATAGTTTCATGGCCTACCTATCTATGCAATCATTTGAGAGTTATATAATAAATTTAGTTTGACTTTTTGCCTCTCTACTTTATTGTTGCAATCAAAATAAGGGAAAAGGAAATAATGAAAATTTCATATGCTAATATTATAGTGAGTAATGACTTCACATAAGGAAAAGTATAAGTAGTAAAATTTATTGGAGATTCACAAACATAGCATTGGTCAATGATGCAATTCATGGAATAATTAATAAGGGAATAGAAGACTCACATGCAAATACACTATCTTGGACGTCTTTTATGATTGTGAGCCCCTAATAAATAGTATATGTCAAAATTGTTGACGTTGGACAAGGAAGACAATCTAATGATTTATGTTTGTTCATATCCACATAGAATTTATATTGTCATAGATCCTTTAAAATGTGGTGCTTGCTCAATATATTTGCTAGCCAAAACCCCCTCACTAAGTAAAGATACTACTTGTGCATCCAAAAAACCCAACCCAAATTCTTTCTTTGAGTGTCCACCATACCTACCTATGGATCGAGAAAGATCCTTCAAGTAAGTTGTCATCGGTGCAACAAGGTAATAAAATTGCTTCTAAAAGTGTTTGATAAATTAGTGTAAGAGAAAATTGAGCATTATACAAACTTATGATGGAAATGTAATAAAAGCGACGGACTGCATAATAAAGGTTGCTATCATAGGAGGTAATATAGTATGACATTCTTTTACATTAAGGGATTGGGCATGCAAACCAATAAGCGCATGACAACCTCTATTTCCCTCTATGAAGGGCCTATATTTTACTTCTATGTATTTACTTTATGCAAGAGTCAAAGTATTTTTCCCTATTCCTTTTTTACTTTTTATTTTGCAAGCATCATGTGGTGAGGGAAGATCTAGGCACATATATCCAGCTGGATATGGGTGAGTACGAGTTATTATTGTTGACATCACCCTTGAGGTGAGTAAGTTGGGAGGCGAAACTATAAGCCCCTATCTTCCTATGTGTCCGGTTGAAAGTTTTTGTTCATGGGTATGTCGTGAGCGTTAGCAATCATACAAGAGTAAATTATGGTCGGGTGTGTGGACTTGCCAAAAGGCTCCGACATGAGACCCTTCCTGAAAATATGATGAATTGTAGTTGCAAACTTGACTGAGAACATAGTTTGTTGGTTCCCAATAAGGTTTATGGTTCATACTTATTTGTTGTGATGAATTGTTACTTGTTCATGAGAAGCTATATGATAATAAAAATGTGTAGAATAAATTTTATGTTAGAGTTTGCTTCTATTATATTAATAAGCATGATGATTCTATGTCCGTATTTTGTTTTTATCGACACCTCACAATCAAATCATGTGTACATGCTTTTCAATATTGGCTTTCCCTTGAGGACAAGCGAGGTCTATGCTTGGCAGAGTTGATACATACATTTTGCATCATGATTTCCTATTGTTATTTACCTTGTTTTGTTGAATAATAATGCTTTGGGGATTGATTCTAATGCCTTTTCTCTCATAACATGCAAGGCTTACACAAAGAGGGAATATTGGCAGCAGGAATTCTGGACCCAAGAAAAGCACGTTAGAGATATCTATTCTACGCAACTGCAATGAAGCTGAAATTTTACGGAGATAAATTTTGCATTTAAGAAAAAATACTGGAGCAGAAAACTATGGGAGGGGGCCTCCTAGGTGGGCACAACTCACCAGGGTGCGCCCTAATGGGTTGTGGCCACCTTCGCCCACCTCCAGTGCCCATCTTCTGGTATATGGTTAAACTTGACCTAGAAAAAAATCTGAGCAGGACTTTCGGGATGAAGCGTCGCAGCTTCGAGGCGAAACTTGGGCAGGAGCAGTTTTTCCCTCCGGCGGAGCAATTCCGCCGGGGGAACTTCCCTCTGGGAGAGGGAAATCGAAGCCATCGTCATCACAAACACCCCTCTCATCTTTGGGAGGCCAATCTTCATCAACATCTTCAATAGCACCATCTCCTCTCAAACCCTAGTTCATCTCGTGTGTTCAATCTTTGTACAAGAACCTCAGATTGGTACCTATGGGTGATTGTAGTGTTGATTACCTTGCGTAGTTGATTACTATATGGTTTATTTGGTGGAAGATTTCTTGGGGGATGTTGCATGGGGAAAAAATCCTACGATCACGCAAGACCTATCCATGGTGATGAGCATCTACGAGAGGGAGAGTGGATCTACGTACCCTTGTAGATCGCTAAGCGGGAAGCGTTAAGAAACACAGTTGGTGTAGTCGAACGTCTTCACGATCCAAATCGCCGAGCGTCCCACAATCCAGTCACGATCTTTCCCGCGATCCAATCACGATCCGTCCCGCGATCCAATACTGATCTGTCCCGCGAACTTAATCACGATCCGTCCCGCGAACTTGATCATGGTCCTTCCGATCTATTGCCGAATGGACGACACCTCCGCGTTCAGCACACATATGGCTTGATGACGATCTCCGCCGTCTTGATCCAGCAAGAGGGAGCAGAGAGGAAGAAGAGTTCTCTAGAAGCGTGACGGCTCTTTGGTGATGGTGGTGGAGCTATTCCGGTAGGGCTTCGCCTAAGCACTACAGAAATCTGATCTAGAGGAGAAACTATGCACTGGAGGAACGGGCAGCACGTGGCTAAAATTCTGTGCAAAAACTCTAAAACCCACTAGTATATATAGGAGGAAGGGAGGACAGGCTTGGCGCAAGGGCCAAGCCTCCTTTGGTTGGGCCGAAGTGGGGAGGATAGGAGGATTCCTCCTCCAATCCTAGAAGGACTAGGATTCCTCCTTTTTGGCCTTTTTTCCACCTTTTTCCCTTTGGGTTTTTCTTCCCAGCCGCATGGGCCCTGTGTGGGAATTCCAACAGCCCACAAAAGGCTGGTAATTATTCTCCCGCAGCCCATGAAGCCTCTCGGGTCGAAATACCCCTCCCGGTGGTCTGCCGGTACACTACGGCACTCCTGGTACATTACCGATTAGCCCAAAACTTTTCTGGAGACAAAAACAGGACTTCCTATATATCCATATTTACATACGGACCATTTCGGAGCTCCTCGTGACATCCAGGATCTCATCCGGGACTCCGAACAACCTTCGGTCACCACCATACATAACTCTATACTACTGAAAGATCACCGAACCTTAAGTGTGCAGACCCTGCGGGTTCGAGAACTATGTAGACATGACCGAGACGCCTCTACGGTCAATAACCAATAGCGGGACCTAGATCCCCATATTGGTTCCTACATATTCTATGAAGATCTTTATCAGTCAAACGTCTGTGTCAAGGATTGAGTTAATCCCGTATGATCTTCCCTTTGTTCTTTGGTATGTTACTTGCCCGAGATTCGATCGCCGGTATCTCCATACCTAGTTCAACCTCGTTACCGGCAAGTCTCTTTACTCATTCCGTAATACAAGATCCCGTGACTAACACTTAGTCACATTGCTTGCAAGGCTTATTGTGATGTTGTATTACCGAGTGGGCCCTAAGATACCTCTCCGTAACACGGAGTAAAATATCCCAGTCTTGATCCATGCCAACTAAACAAACACCCTTGGAGATACCTGTATAGCACCTTTATAGTGACCCAGTTACGTTGTGACATTTGATACACACAAGGCACTCCTCCAGTATTCGTGAGTTGCATGATCTCATGGTCATAGGAGCATATACTTGACATGCAGAAAACAGTAGCAATAAACTGACACGATCTAATGATGTGATCCCGTTATCAAATGACATCACATGTCAATGGCTAGGAAACCTTGACCATCTTTGATCAACGAGCTAGTTCACTAGAGGCATACTAGGGACATAGTGTTGTCTATTTACCCACATATGTAATGTGTTTCCAAACAATACAATTATAGCATGGATAATAAACGATTATCATGAACAAGGAAATATAATAATAAACACTTTATTTATTGCCTCTAGGGCATATTTCCAACAGTCTCCCACTTGCACTAGTGTCGGTAATCTAGTTCACATCACCATGTGATTTACATTGTAATGAATCGAACACCGATGCAGTTCTAGTGTTGATCATGTTTAGCCCTTGGAAGAGGTTTAGTTAATGGGTCTGCAACATTCAGATCCATGTGCACTTTGCAAATATTTATGTCCTTCTCTTCGATATAATCGCGGATGGAGTTGAAGCGTCGCTTTATATGTCTGGTCCTCTTGTGAAACCTTGGTTCCTTGGCCAGAGCAATGGCACCAGTGTTGTCACCGAACAGGTTCATTGGATTCAGTGCACTGGGCACTACTCCAAGATCTGTCATGAACTGCTTCATCCAGACACCTTCCTTCGCCGCCTCCGAGGCTGCGATGTACTCTGCTTCACATGTAGAATCGGCTACCACACTTTGCTTGGAACTGCACCAGCTTACCGCTCCCTCATTGAGAATAAATACGTATCCGGTTTGTGACTTAGAGTCATCTGGATCAGTGTCAAAGCTTGCATCGACGTAACCCTTTACGACGAGCTCTTCATCACCTCCATAAACGAGAAACATTTCCTTAGTCCTTTTCAGGTGCTTAAGGATATTCTTGACCGCTGCCCAGTGTTCCATTCCAGGATCACTTTGAAACCTTCTGGCCATACTTATGGCAAGGCTGACATCCGGTCTTGTGCACAACATTGCATACATGATAGAGCCTATGGCTGAAGCATAGGGGATGACACTCATCTTTTCTCTATCTTCTGCAGTCACTGAGCATTGAGTCTTACTCAACTTCACACCTTGTAACACAGGCAAGAACCCTTCTTGGACTGATCCATTTTGAACTTCTTCAAAACTTTATCAAGGTATGTGCTCTATGAAAGTGCTATTAAGCGTCTCGATCTATCTCTATAGATCTTAATGCCTAATAGGAAAGCAGCTTCTCCTAGGTCCTTCATTGAAAAATCTTGTTCAAATATTCCTTCACGCTTTCCAGCATTTCTATATTGTTTCCAATCAGCAATATGTCATCCACATATAATATTAGAAATGCTATAGAGCTCCCACTCACTTTCTTGTAAATACAACCTTCTCCATAAACTTGTATAAACTCAAACGCTTTGATCACCTCATCAAAGCGCTTATTCCAACTCTGAGGTGCTTGCACCAGCCCATAAATGGATCGCTGGAGTTTGCAAACTTTGTCAGCATCAAAGTTGTCAGAATCACGACTCAAGTCTTAGAATCTTATGATCTTACGATCCAAATTAGCCCCTCCGATTCTACGATTTTGCTCATAGAATCTAGGTTTCTACGATCCTGATAGTGACGATTCTACGATTCACGATCCTAGCAACGAAGTTAAGATCCGATTCAGAATCGGGATTCGGACAACTTTGGTCAGCATTCTCTGGATAGACAAAACCTTCTGGTTGCATCATATACAACTCTTCCTCATGGAAACCGTTGAGGAATGCCGTTTTGACATCCATCTACCAAATTTCATAATCGAAATAAGCAGCTATTGCCAACATGATTCTGACAGACTTAAGCATCGCTACGGGTGAGAATGTCTCATCGTAGTCAACTCCTTGAACTTGTGAAAAACCCTTTGCCACAAGTCGAGCTTTATAGACGGTGACATTACCGTCCGCGTCTGTCTTCTTCTTAAAGATCCATTTGTTCTGAATGGCCTTTCACCCTTCAGGTAATACTTCCAAAGTGTATACTTTGTTTTCATACATGGATCCCATCTCGGATTTCATGGCCTCTAACCATTTCTCGGAATCCGGGCCCATCACTGCTCGTCCATAGCTCATAGTTTCATTGTTGTCCAACAACATGAACTCCAAGATAGGGTTGCCGTACCACTCAGGAGTCGTATGCGCCCTTGTCGACCTACGAGGTTCAATAGTAGCTCTTCTACCGTCGTAGGTTCCACAGAAACAACTTTCTGTGCTGCGCAACTTTCTGGTTGAAGTAAAGGTTCAACAACCTCATCAAGCTCTATTTTCCTCCCACTCAATTCTTTCGAGAGAAACTCTTTCTCAAGAAATGTTCCGTTCTTAGTGACAAACACTTTGCCTTCGGATCTGAGATAGAAGGTATACCCGACTGTCTCTTTCGGGTATCCTATGAAGACGCATTTCTCTGCTTTGGGTTCCAACTTTTCAGGCTGAAGCTTTTTGACATAAGCATCACATCCCCAAACTTTAAGAAACAACAATTTTGGCCTCTTGCCAAACCATATCTCATATGGCGTCGTCTCAACAGATTTTGATGGTGCCCTATTTAAAGTAAATGCAGCTGTCTCTAATGCATAACCCCAAAACGATAGTGGCAAATCAGCAAGAGACATCATAGAACGCACCATATCTAATAAGGTTCGATTACGACATTCAGACACACCATTACGCTGTGGTGTTCCAGGCGATGTCAACTGTGAAACAATTCCACACTGTCTTAAGTGATTGCCAAACTCATAACTCAGATATTCACCTCCTCGATCAGATCGCAGGAATTTAATCTTCTTGTTACGATGATTCTCAACTTCACTCTAAAATTGCTTGAACTTTTCAAACGTTTCGGACTTGTGTTTCATTAAGTAAATATACCCATATCTACTTAAGTCATCAGTGAAGGTGAGAAAATAACGATATCCACCACGCGCTATAACATTCATTGGGCCGCACCCATTAGTATGTATGATTTCCAATAAGTCACTCGCCCGTTCCGTTGTTCTAGAGAACGGCGTTTTAGTCATCTTGCCCATGAGGCATGGTTCACATGTGTCAAGTGATTCAAAATCAAGTGACTCCAAAAGTCCATCAGCATGGAGCTTCCTTCTGCGTTTTACACCAATATGACCTAAACGGTAGTGCCACAAGAAAGTGGTACTATCATTATCAACTCTACATCTTTTGGCATCAATGTTATGAACATGTGTGTCATCACTATCAAGATTCAATATGAATAAACCCCTCACATTGGGTGCATGACCATAAAAGATATTACTCTTATAAATAGAACAACCTTTATTCTCTAAATTAAATGAGTAACTGTCTCGCAATAAATAAGATCCAGATATAATGTTCATGCTTAACGCAGGCACTAAATAACAATTATTTAGGTTCATCACCAATCCCAATGGTAATCGAAGAGAGAGCATGCCGACGGCGATCACATCAACCTTGGAACCATTTCCCACGCGCATCGTCACTTCATCCTTTGCCAACCTTCGTCTATTCCGTAGTTCCTGTTTTGAGTTGCAAATGTGAGCAACCGAACCGGTATCAAATACCCAGGCACTACAACGAGAGCTAGTAAGGTACACATCAATAACATGAATATCATATATACCTTGTTTGTCATTGTCCACCTTCTTGCAGCCAGGTACTTGGGGCAGTTCCGCTTCTAGTGACCAGTCCCCTTGAATTGAAAGCACTCAGTTTCTGGCTTAGGTCCATGCTTGGGCTTCTTTACAGGAGTAGCAACTACTTTGCCATCCTTCTTGGTTTTACCCTTCTTGCCCTTAACCTTGACATTCTTCTTGAAACTAGTGGTTTTATTGCCCATCAAAACTTGATGTTATTTCTGGATTTCAAACTCAGCGACTTTTAGCATCGCAAATAGCTCGGCGACTAACTTGTTCATCCCGTGCATATTATAGTTCATCACAAAGCTCTTGTAACTAGGTGGCAGTGATTGAAGAACTCTGTCAATGATCACTTCTGGCGGAAGGGCAATTCCCAACTCCGCTAGACGAGTTGAATACCAATACATTCTGAGTATATGTTCAGTGATAGACCCGTTCTCCACCATCTTGTAAGCATAGAACTTATCGGAGGTCTCATACCACTCGATCCGGGCATTCTTCTGAAGGATAAACTTCAACTCCTAGAACATCTCATATGCTCCATGACGTTCAAAACGTCTTTGAAGTCCCGGTTCTAAGCCATACAATATTGCACACTGAACTATTGAGTAATCTCCAGTACGTGCCTCCCAAGCGTTCTTACCGTCTTCGGAGGTCATGTCTTCTGGTTGGTCACCAAGCGGTGCATCAAGGACATATGATTTCTGGGAAGCCGTGGGGATAATCCTCAGATTACAGGCCCAGTCAACAAAGTTACTTCCATCATCTTTCAACTTAGCTTTCTCTAGGAACACATTAAAATTCAGGGGTGCTACTGCGCGAGCCATTAATCTACAACATAAATATGCAAAGGTTTACTTAGACTATTGTTCAAGATAATGAGTTTAGTTAATCAAATTACTAAAGCTCCCACTCAAATTGACATCCCTCAAGTCATCTGAGTGTCACATGATCCAAATTCACCAACTCAAGTTCGATCATCACGTGAGTTGAGGTGGCTTCAATGGTGAACATCATCATGTTGATCATATCTACTATATGACTCATGTTCGACCTTTCGGTCTCTTGTGTTCCGAGGCCATGTCTGTACATGCTAGGCTCGTCAAGTTTAACCCGAGTGTTCTACACGTGCAACACTGGCTTGTACCCGTTGTATGTGAACGTAGAGTCTATCACACCCGATCATCACGTGGTGTCTCGACACGACGAACTTTCGCAACCGTACACACTCGGGGAGAACACAATTCATCTTAAAATTTAAGAGAGGGATCACCTTATAATGTTACCGTCGTCCTAAGAAAAACAAGGTGCATAAAAGGATGAACATCACATGCAATTCATAAGTGACATGATATGGCCATGAACTTGTGCTTTTGATCTCCGTCTACAAAGCACCAACATGATCTCCATCGTCACCGGCATGACACCATGATCTCCATCATCTTGATCTCCATCAACGTGTCTCCATCGGGGTTGTCGCGCCCAACATACTTCTACTACTATTGCTACCATTTATCAATAAAGTAAAGCATTACATAGCGCTTAATGATTGACACGCAGGTCATAGAATAATTAAAGACAACCCTATGGCTCGTGCCGGCTGCCGTACTAAACGACATGCAAGTCGTGATAATCTATACATCACATGATCATCTCATACATCACATATATCACATCATGTAATTGGCCATATCACATCACAACATACCCTGCAAAAACAAGTTAGACATCCTGTAATTGTTGTTGCATGTTTTACGTGCCTGCTATGGGTGACCTAGCAAGAACAATTCTCATCTACGCAAAAACCACAACGGTGATACACTAGTTGCTTTTCAACCTTCTCAAGGACCGCCTTTGTCGAATCCGATCCAACTAAAGTGAGAGAAACTGGCACCCGCAAGCCATCTATGCAACAAGTTGCGGTTGAGGGAACCAGTCTCTCATAAGTGCACGAGTAATGTTTGTCCGGGCTGCTTCATCTCACAATACCGCTGAACCAAAACACGACCAAGGGAGGAAGAAATCTAAGCATCAACGCCCACAAACTCTTTGTGTTCTACTCGAGATCTCATCTACACATAGACCTAGCTCATGATGCCACTGTTGGGGAACGTTGCATGGGAAACAAAAAAATTACTATGTTCACGCAAGACCTATCCATGGTGATGAGCATCTACGAGAGGGAGAGTGGATCTACGTACCCTTGTATATTGCTAAGCGGGAAGCGTTAAGAAACACGGTTGGTGTAGTCAAATGTCTTCGCGATCCAAATCACCAAGCGTCCCGTGATCCAATCACGATCTGTCCTGCGATCCAATCACGATCCATCCCGCGAACTTAATCACGATCTGTCCCACGAACTTGATCACGGTCCTTGCGATTGAGCGCCGAACGGACGGCACCTCCGCGTTCAACACACGTACGGCTTGATGACGATCTCCGCCATCTTGATCCAGCAAGAGGGAGCAGAGAGGAAGAAGAGTTCTCCGATAGCATAACGGCGCTCCGGCGATGGTGGTGGAGCTATTCCAGCAGGGCTTCGCCTAAGCCCTGCAGAAATCCGATCTAGAGGAGAAACTATGCATTGGAGGAATGGGAAGCACATGGCTAAAATTCTGTGCAAAAACCCTAAAACCCACCAGTATATATAGGAGGAAGGGAGGACAGGCTTGGAGCAAGGGCCAAGCCTCCCGGTACACTACCGGCACTCCCGGTACATTATCGATTAGCCCAAAACTTTTCTGGAGACCAAAACAGGACTTCCTATATATCAATATTTACATCCGGGCCATTTTGGAGCTCCTCGTGACATCCAGGATCTCATCCGGGACTCCGAACAACCTTCGGTCACCACCATACATAACTCTATACTACCGAAACATCACCGAACCTTAAGTGTGCAGACCCTGTGGGTCCGAGAACTATGTAGACATGACCGAGACGCCTCTACGGTCAATAACCAATAGCGGGACCTAGATTCCCATATTGGTTCCTACATATTCTATGAAGATCTTTATCGGTCGAACCTCTGTGTCAAGGATTCAGTTAATCCCGTATGATGTTCCCTTTGTTCTTTGGTATGTTACTTGCCCGAGATTCGACCGCCGGTATCTCCATACCTAGTTCAACCTCGTTACCGGCAAGTCTCTTTACTCATTCCGTAAAACAAGATCCCGTGACTAACACTTAGTCACATTGCTTGCAAGGCTTATTGTGATGTTGTATTACCGAGTGGGCCCTAAGATACCTCTCCGTCACACGGAGTAAAAAATCCCAGTCTTGATCCATGCAAACTCAACAGACACCCTCGGAGATACCTGTATAGCACCTTTATAGTCACCCAGTTACGTTGTGACGTTTGATACACACAAGGCACTCCTCCGGTATCCGTGAGTTGCATGATATCATGGTCATAGGAGCATATACTTGACATGCAGAAAATAGTAGCAATAAACTGACACGATCATATGCTAGGTTTGTAGTTTGGGTCTTGTCCATCACATCATTCTCCTAATGATGTGATCCCATTATAAAATGACATCACATTTCAATGGCTAGGAAACCTTGACCATCTTTGATCAACGAGCTAGTTCACTAGAGGCATACTAGGGACATAGTGTTGTCTATTTACCCACACATGTAATGTGTTTCCAAACAATACAATTATAGCGTGGATAATAAATGATTATCATGAACAAGGAAATATAATAATAAACACTTTATTTATTGCCTCTAGGGCATATTTCCAACAAGATTATATGTTCAGATCCATTATGCTATTTAATACCCTTCTGATCTTGAGCATGATTATTATTTGTGAGTAGTTACCTTTGTTCTTGAGGTGACGGGAGAAGTCATGTTACGAGTAAACATGTGAATTTTATATGTGTTCGATATTTTGATGATATTTATGTTGTGATTCCCTTAGTGGTGTCATGTGAATGTAGACTACATGACACTTCACCATTCATGGGCCTAAGGGAATGCATTGTGGAGTAGTTATTAGATGATGGGTTGCTAGAGTGACAGAAGCTTAAATCCTAGTTTATGTGCTACTTCGTAGGGGGCTGATTTGGATCCACATGTTTAATGATATGGTTAGACTTTGTCTTAATACGTTTCTCGTAGTTGCGGATGCTTGTGAGGGGATTAATCATAAGTAGGTCGTTAGTTCAAGTTGGAACAACACCTTAGCACCAGTCCACCCACATATTAAATTATCAAAGTAGAGAACATGAATCAAACCAACATGATAAAAGTGACTAGAAGAAATTCATGTGTACCCTCAAGAACACTTTGCCTATTACTAGTGATTGTTCTGGCCTGTCCTTTGCCACAAAAGGATTGGGCTATCTTGCCGCACCTTGTTTACCATTACCGTTACTTGCTCATTACCAACTATCTTGGTATCAAACTATCTGTTACCTACAATTTTGGTACTTGCAGAAATTACCTTGCTGAAAACCGCTTGTCATTTCCTTCTGATCCTTGTTGGGTTTGACACTCTTACTTATCGAAAGGACTACGATTGATCCCCTATACTTGTGGGACATCATCCGCGAGGGCGGCTCATGAGGTTGCACTCCGGGGGGGCTCGCTAGGTAGTCCGGTGATGGCCTGCTCACCAGGGCCCCGTGCCATGCGCCTTGGGGAAAGTGATGCGTGTTGTGCCAGGCAGCGTGCGGGGCCGTGCCAACGGGCACAAATGGGCAGGTATGACTCGTCCGTGCTAAGGAAGTGGGGCCTGACTGCCTGTCCCAAAAGCAACCTCCCAAATGTTTCCTTTTGGGTGAAAGATGACCGAGGCAGGGAGCTGGTCAGGACGGAGGTCATCCCCGAGCCCACCAACGCTTCATGGCAAGAAGCTTTTGCAGGCGAAGACTACTTTCGTTGAGATAGGCCGTAATCCTGCCCCCCTTCAAACTGGCCAATTGTGCTGACCCTTCCCGCTGGGTGTTTTCTGGGGAAGAGGGCCAAGGCCATATAAGTAGGAGAGGGGTCATCGGGACCGCACATATTGTATTCTCCTCTCTCGAACCCAAACAATTTAGACATGCCGGAGTAGGGTTTTATATTGCTAGGTGGCCCGAACCTGGGTAGATCGTGGTGTCCATTGTTCTTACCACAAGCTTAGAAACACCGAAGCATCGTGGTAGGTTAGCGAGAGTGAGCATAGTTCGAGAGCCGGCGCACCCCAAAGTTCGAACCTCTTTTGGGTCCCCGGAGCCCCGATTCCGACATTTGGCATGCCATGTACGGGGTGTGCTGCTGCTCTCCGCTCCCACAAACCCCATGGCCTATGCTGGTCATCCCCGCTTGAGCCATGTGCAGCCCGCGTAGTCCAAGCCGCGTCCACAGGCTGCAAAGGACGCGGGTGCTCCGCTCGGGCTGGGGCTTCCACCACGCGCCCTCCCAAGATGAGGGACGACCACACCAGCACCACCCCCTCCTCGCTTGCCCACCTTGAGCATGTAAGTGCATGGGCCGCATTACTCACGGAGCGTGAGCTGCTTCGCCTACGCTCGACGGGCGCCGAGCAGGACGCCTGGCTGGCATGCATCACCAAACTCATCACCGTTGCGGGAAGGGCTCAGGCGTCTCCATGCTCACTTCACCTCCCGCCACGCCGTGCTGGGAACACGGGCCGCAGGGTGCCTCCTCCATTCCCCTCGCGAGGTGGTCTGCCCAGGCCCCAGCGTGGCACGCTCCAGCCAGGTGGGGGCATCAGAGTTCGTTGGAGGCTGCATGTCGTGGCGTGCATCCTCGGAGGAGCCCAGACCCTGGCCGATGGTCGGCACCTCAAGACCGCCTTGCGTGAAGCAAGCTCCGCCTCCAGGGAACAGGAGTCTGCATCGTCGAAAAGTTGGGCGCATCGCGGCATCGTCTTTGATGCAAGGGATCAGACAAGGTCCACTACTATCGCGGGCTCCCTCCCCATGTTGTGCACCCCGACCATCAGCAATGTTGCGGTGACCAAAAATCTCATCGATGGGGGTGCGTAGTTCAATGTTATATCCATCGCGACCTTTGAGGCACTCCAAGTGGCCAGCAAACTTTTGAAGCCCACTAGGAATTTCACCGGAGTAAACGACAGAGTTATGCCCCCTGGGGCAGATACGCCTTCCCGTCACCTTCGGCACCCACAGCAAATACCGCATCGAGCTCATCGACTTCGATATGGATTCCATCAGCCTCCCATACATTGCCATCTTGGGCTACCCGGCCCTCGCCAAGTTCATGGTGACCACCCACCCTAGCTACAACATCATCAAAATGCCCGATTGTGGTGGCGTCATCATTGTCAAGTGCAACACGAGGGATGCGGTCGGCTCCCTCAAGCTCTCATACAAGGCCGCCGTGGCAGCACACCCGACCATCGGGGTCAACGCAGAGCCTCCCGAGGCAAGGCCAGAGAGAAACAAGATGTTGTTCTCTAAGGACCGAGCTGAAACGAAGAAGGTGCCATTTGGTGGTGCAGACCCAAGCCACACTTTCAACATTGGCTTTGAGCTCTCTCCCGAGCTAGAAAACAAAGTTATCACGTTCCTCTGGGCGAACGCTGACGTGTTCGCATCGAAGCTGACCGACTTGATCGGGGTCCCGGGGGAGGAGATTGAGCAACACCTGCAGATATGCCCCAACGCACACCCGGTCAAAAAAATGCACGGTGTCACGCGCCGAAGAAGTGACATTTCATCACCCAAGAGGTGCAGAAGCTGCAGGAGGCTGGGGTCATCCGTGAGGTGCGATGTCCTGAATGGCTCGCTAACCCGGTGATTATCCCCAAGAAGGGTGGCAAAGAACGGATGTGCTTCGACTTCACAAGTCTCAATAAGGCTTGCCCTCAAGACCCCTTCTCATTGTCGCACATCAACCAGATCATGGACTCCACCACCGGCTTTGACCTCTTGTGCTTTTTTTATGCCTTCTCGGGCTATAATCACATAAAGATGGTGGTGAAGGATGTGGATAAGACGACGTTCACCTCTCCCTGTGGGATATTGTACTACACCTGCATGCCTTTCGGTCTGAAGAGCGTTGGTGACACCTTTCAGAGATTAATGTACATCGAATTGGGGCCCTAGCTTACCGGTAATGTGGAAACTTATGTGGACGATATCGTGGTCAAATCGCGCGAGGCTAGGACGCTCGTCAAAGATCTGGAAGAGACTTTCACCCACCTGCGCAAGGTCAACTTGAAGCTCAACCTCGACAAGTGTGTCTTCGGGGTCCCATCAGGCAAGATCTTCAGGTTCCTCATGTCTCACTGATGAATACAGGCCAACCCAGAAAGGTCAAGGCTATCGAGCAGATGCGCCCCCCGCAGACACTCAAGGAGATGCAAAAGCTAGCGGGATTGTTAGCCTTGTTGGGGCGTTTCGTCTCCAAATATGGTAGCGGGCGTTGCCGCTCTTCAAGCTCATGAAGATTTCAGACCCTTTCAAGTGGACACCCAAAGGATACGCTGCCTTCGTGGACCTCAATAGGTACCTCAACAGCCCTCCCATCATGGTCGCGCTGTGCCCCCTGGGAGTGTCTGTTGTTGTACCTAACAGCCACCCCCAGACGGTCAGTACGACCCTCATGGTGGAAAAATAAGAATGGATCAGCCCTGGGGACGGGGCAGAGACCCTCATGAAGATGTCACGTGGGTCCACAACGACAAAGGAGCCACCGCATGGGACAGCCACACCCATCGGGGAGTCACGGCAGCCTCAAGTTGCGTGCCATAGGAAGGCCCCACAACCTGAGGAGACAAACCTCCAAGGGTTCCTACGAACCCCGGCGTCATGAGTTTGAGCGCCCCCGCGGTCGATGGCACCATGCCCCCGGAGAACACCACGACGCCACCTCCTGCCATGACTCTTGAGCCTTCCAGTGGAGATGTTGCCGGCACTACGGTCATGTGTCTCCTCCAGCAACCTGCGTACTATGTCAGCACAGTGCTTAGGGACGAGTGCGAGCGCTATCCCATGCAGCAGAAGCTCCTCCTCACGCTGCTTTTTGCCTCCCGGAAGTTGCTCCACTACTTCCAGAGGTACCCCATTAGAGTCATTTCTGCTTATACCCTGGAGCAAATCCCGTGCATCCCCAATGTCGTGGGCAGCGTCGCCGAATGGAACATCAAGATGCAAGCCCTCCAGCTAGGATTCTACACCACCAAGGTCATCAAAGGCGTAGCCTTGGCCGACTTCTAGTGGAATGGACAGACACGAGTGAGAAGGGATCCTAGCGTGACGAGCCCCTCCCGCCTTTGGACGAGGCGCCCAAGGGATGGTTCCTGTGCTTCGATAGAGCTTTCTCCAGGCAAGGCGTGGGGGCAGGCGCTGTGGTCACCTCGCTAGAGGGAGACAAACTATGATATGCCATCTAGTTGTGCTTCGGACACGGTGGGAATGTTGGGGAACGTTGCATGGGAAACAAAAAAAATCCTACGAACACCCAAGATCTATCTATGGAGATCAACAGCTATGAGAGGGAGAGTGGATCTACATACCCTTGTAGATCGCTAAGCGGGTAGCGTTAAGAAACACAGTTGATGTAGTCGAACATCTTCGCGATCCAAATCGCAATCCGTCCCGCGATCCAATCACGATCTGTCCAGATCTAGCATCGAACAGACGACACCTACGAGTTCGGGACATGTACAGCTCCATGACGTATTCGCCTCCTCGATCCAGCGAGTGAGGTCGGAGTAGTAGATGAGTTTTCCGGCAACACGATGACGTGGTGGCAATGGTGGTGGTGCTATCTCAGCATGGCTACACCTAGCGCTACCGAAACTGCGAACGAAGGAGAAAACAATCTAGGGGGAGAGGGGGTGCCAAGGGCTTCGTGTGTGCTCTTGGGGCACCCCCTCCCGTCTATATATAGGTGGAGGTGCATGGATATCAACCCCTCCAAGCCCTCGGGAACCACCAAGGGGGAGTAGTTGGACTCCTAGTCCAGTTCCCTCTCTTTCCATAAATAGGTGGACTTTCCACCTCTCCCAAGCCACATGGGCTTTGAGGGACTTGTGCACCTGGCCCAATAAGGCCAAGGTGCCTCCCCTCAGCCCATGCAAACCCTTGGGACGTGGTAAAACCCTTGGTGGACTTCCGTACTCCTCCGGAAGTTTCCAGAGCCTTATAGAACCTTCCCGGTGTAATACCGGAAAACCCCGAAACTTTACCGGTAGCCAAAATATGACGTCCCATATATAAATCTTTACCTCCGGGCCATTCCGTAACTCCTCTTGATGTCCAATATCACATCTGGGACTCCTAACAACCTTCGGTCACTAACATACATAACTCAACATTACCAAATCGTTACCGAACGTTAAGTGTGCAGACCCCGTGGGTTCGAGAACTATGTAGACATGACCAAGACAACTCTACTGTCAATAACCAATATCGGGACATAGATGCCTATATTGGTTCGTACATATTCTACAAAGATATTTATCGGTTGAACCACGATGTCAAGGATTCAGACAATCCCGTATGTAGTTCCCTTTATCCATCGGTATGTTACTTGCCCGATATTCGATCATTGGTATCTCCATACCTAGTTCAATCTCGTTACCGACAAGTCTCTTTACTCATTTCATGACACAAGATCCCATGACTAACTCCTTAGTCACATTGCTTCCAAGCTTCTTGTGATGTTGTGTTACCGAGTGGGCCCAGAGATACCTCTCCATCATACGAAGTGAAAAATCCCAGTCTTGATCCACACCAACCTATAGAGCACCTTTATAGTCACCCAGTTATGTTGTGATGTTTGATACACACAAGGTTCTCCTCCGGTGTTAGTGAGTTGCATGATCTCATGGTCATAGGAACATATACTTGAAATGCATAAAGCAATAGCGATAAACTGACACGATCATATGCTACATCCATAGTTTGGGTCTAGTCCATCACATCATTCTCCTAATGATGTGATCTCATTATCAAATGACAACTCATGTATATGGCCAGGAAAACTTGACCATCTTTGATCAACGAGCTAGTCTATTAGAGGCTCACTAGGGACACAATGTTGTGTATGTACCCACACATGTATTTGAGTTTCCAATCGATACAATTCTAGCATGGATAATAAACAATTATCATGAACAAGGAAATATGGTAATAACCAATTTATTATTGCCTCTAGGGCATATTTCCAATAGGGTAGGTCTCCAACAACATAGCGAAATACGAGGGCCCGATCAACAGCCTCAAGGCCGCCTCCGCCCTCGGCATCAAGCGCTACATCATCAAGGGTAATTCTCGTCTCCTCGTAGACTTCTCCAGCAAGAAGTCCAACCCCAAGGACGGGCACATGGCGGCCTACCTCGAGGAGGTATCAAATCTCGAGAATCGCTTCCTTTGTTTAGAATTACAGTACATCCCTCGCATCTCCAACCAAGAGGCAGATGACGTCGCCAAGCGAGCATTGCATCCGGAGGCCCAAAGCCTAGGCGTGTTCAAGGAGAGGCTCTTCAAGCCATCGACCAAGCCACTTGCCACCGGTGCCCTCCGCCACGTGAAGACCGCCCCCCGTGGCATCTATAGGCGCGTCGGATTGCGGCCTGCCTTCGGGGGACCACGTGCTGCTGGCGCTGGAGCTTCAAAAGGGGGACTGGACTAACGAGTTCAAGGCCTACCTGCTCCGTGGTGACCACCCAGCCGAAGACGCAGAGGCAGAACGCGTCACTCAGTAGGCCACCACCTACTGCATGTGAGGTGGCGAGCTGTACAGCCGACAGCCCAAGAACGTCACGCTACAATGCATTTTGGAAGAACAAGGGCGTGAATTGCTCGTCGACATCCATGGGGAGATGGCGAGCACCACTCCTCATCACGCACCCTCAACGGTAAGACATTTTAGTGTGAGTTTTACTGGCGAACTGCGCTTCGCGACGTCGCCGAGCTGGTCTAGATGTGTGAAGCTTGCGAGTTCCATGCTAAGCAGATCCACTAGCCCACGCATGAGCTCCAAATGACCCCGCTCTCTTGGACCTTCACGGTATGGGGGCTAGACATCCTGGGTCCCTTCCCTGGGAAAACGGTGGATACTGGTATCGCTACCTCTCCGTCGACAAGTTCACCAAGTGGGCGGAGGTCGAGCCCGTCCGTGCCATCCCGGCGGTTCGGCCGTCAAGTTCATCAAGGGCCTCGTGTGTCGGTTTGGTGTCCCCAAGCGCATCATCATCGACAACGGATCCCAGTTTACTAGTGTCCTCTTCAAGTCTTATTGTGCTAACCTTGGTACGAAAATATGCTATGCTTCAGTGGCCCACCCACAAAGCAATGGGTAGGCTGAGCAGGCCAATGCCGAGGTCCTCAAGGGACTCAAGACAAGGAGTTTCAGGAAGAAGCTTGGGGCCTACAGGAGGGGTGGTTGGATGAGTTGCAGTCCCTGTTGTTGTCCATCCGCACAACCACGACTAAGCCCACCGGCGAAACCCCTCCTTCCTCGTCGATGGGGCGAAGACGGTCCTCCCCTTGGAGCTCAAGCACGGTTCCCCGCGGGTCTTGGCATTTGACGAGGCATGTTAGGATGCCCCATGGGAGGGCGATCTTTCGTTCCTCACGGAGGTCTGCCTCCAGGCCGCCCTTCATGTCGCGAGGTACCAGCAGGCCTTGCGGTGCTACCACAATCGTGGCATCTGGCCTCGCACCCTCGATGTCGGGGACCTCGTCCTACGACGAATCCTCTCTAGGGAGGGACTCCACAAGCTCTTGCACATGTTGGAGGGCCCCTTTAGGCTCAACCATGTCTTGAGGCAGGGCACAACCCGCTTGGAGACAGGGGATGGGGTCCCCATGCAAAACGCATGGAACATCCAGCACCTTCTCTCACGTAAGAACAAGTGGTGTTGTATACGCCTCGGAGCCTCCTGATGCGCCATGCCCTGGCATCGGGAGGACTCCCACCCACGCCCAAGTTGAAGCCCCATGCTCCGTGCTGGCAGAAATACTGTCGAACCGTGATGATGCCCAAGCCCAAGTGGAAGTCCCATGCAACACGCTGGCGGAAGTACTGTCGAACCGTGACTATGCCCATGCCTAGTGGAAACCTCGGGTGTGAAGACCGTCCCATTACCCACTTGTCAACAAGTTTGTTGGCCCTCTTAAGCAAAACCCTGGTCTTCTTGAATGTTCTGGTCTTGTGTTGAAACCCTTTTTTTGCATGAGCTGCGCGTTTGTTCTCTCCCTCCTGCACTTTGCGCGAGTGGGGGCTTGAAACGATGCCAACACTTGGGTCAGCCCCAATAGCTTTTGGAGCTCATATGACAGGCTCCGAACCATGGGCCGGTCCTCATGCGTACCACCTCGCCAGGACTCCCGACATTTTTCCCGGTACCTGGTCTCCTCGAGTGATTGTCGGGACCCCGATCCTAAGTCATGTGAATCAAGACTGTAACATATCACATCACTTTGTGGCCTCACGCACGGTAAGTTCCACGGCTGCAACCTTACCTTAGCCGAGACTGTTTGCGTCTTTTGGTTCACGTATGTGAACATGTCGCTGGCAATCAAAGATAGAGAACCCGGGCCGACATAACTAGTAATAGAACCCAAGTGGCACATCTGTACGGAAACAAGCATATGTAACCCAGCAATGCAGGTGTCGGCCTCAAGCGTGTGTAGACGAGTCATAGCAAGCTACAAGGACTCCATTACGCCATGAGACATAAATGCCATCACTGCACGTAGGCGAGTCGTAGCAGGCTATAGGGACTCCATTACACTGCGAGACATTTCCCCGAAGGGACAGACATAGCAACAAATAAGGATACATGCCGGTCAATCAATGTGTCTCGAGCAGTAGCAAGCTACCATGGCTCGGTGGAAGTACAAAGAGGCAGTTTCCCATAAAGAGTACAACTAAAGGCACACAACTAGGTGTCGGATCCCATACATACCGTTGCATGTCACACGTATGCACGACATGCCCGATATGCATAGATACAACCATGGCATCACAACATAACCATACAACAACTTTTATTTAAGAGGCTCAGACGAGCCTTGCATAATATGTTCTTACAGATAGGGGTCACATGACCCGACACTCAAGTCATACAAACAAGTTCATACAAACCAAGCGGAAGCATAAGCTGTGTGAGTATAGACAGATGAAAGGGTAAAAAGGCACATGGCCTGACTATCTACAGCCTGCCATAGGGCATAGGTCGTAGCTGGGACACCAGCTATTTGGCATCGTCCACATCTAGAAAGAACCCACTTGATGGGTCCTGGGTCTCATCTGTAACATTTATTAAGCAAACATGAGTACAAACATACTCAGCAAGTCTTTAAAGCAGACCTAGTCTATTCATGCTCATGTATCAACAAGGGGGGTGGTGGAGTTTATACAGCAATGCCAGCTTTGACTCATGGCTAACTTATACTACACAATTTTTACTCTTTGTTTAAATTTTAGATATCGCACACAAGTCCACTAACTCCATGACAATACACCACCATGGATTCACTTCCCTCTCCTGGGAGAGTGCCATCCACGATACTCACACTTGTTTTGATATTTTTATGGGTATCCATTTGATTATCTACGAACAACATAAGTTATCCAAGTAGTCCATATCTAAGGACGTGGCTATTCGAATAGTTTCATACCCTGTAGGGGTGTAGTTCTTCACACATGCTCTCGCCACTTATCGCTGTGTGCTCATAAACCATGCACCTCGGCAACCTTCAAGCGGAAGCCTAGCGAGGGAGTCGGCCACGACCATCAATCACATAAGACCTCTAGTCCAGGGTATCGCCTATTTGAGACTGAACCCGCACGGAAGTACGACCGAAGTTTCTGCTCGGCCCCAAACGATGTGCGCAAGGTTCCCAAGCCCACCATTCGGGTGACCCTTGGTACACCGTGCCACTACCTACCGCGTCGTAACCCACCCCTAGGGTCAGCTCTACGCACGTCCTCCACCATGCTATAAACACCAGAAACTACTTGCAACTCCTGGAATAAGGACTAAGCGACTGATAAGTCGAGAGGGTCAATTAAGTACCCCAACGTGTGGTAGTAACTAGTCTTGGATCACAAACACGGAACTCAGTTCCTAAGAATGGTGCCAATGAGACAACCCGCTATGTACTCCTACATAGCCTCTCATCGCTACCTTTACCAAATCGGGTTCATCATAAGCTTATCACATCGGAACAACAATGTTTCACTCCAGTCCATCACCCAGATGAATCAGACCTGACACAACTCTAAGCATAGCAGGCAAAGTAAGCTAAGCACATCATGGCACAAGCATCTACCAGGTATGCTAGGTTGTAAGGTTTAGCTATTTACTATGACAATGACATGTCTTGCATAAGAATAGGTTCATCTACCATGTATGACAGACAAGTGAACGTTTGTCCTAATTCAATAAACAAGAGCAAGAGCGAGAGAGTGGGATGTTATCGGAATGATCAAGGGGGTTGCTTGACTTGCTAGCTAGCGGGAAGGTTCTCTCCTTCGTTGGAATACTCGGGGTATCCTCATAAGTAGGGCCTACCGCAATGCAGACAAATAACAATCAATACACGCAAGTGCAACAATATGATGCATGATCATGACATGGTAGCATGTATGGATGAGCTAATGCAACTAGTGTCCAAGTCAATTGAAGTGAGTTTGAATATAGGTTCAAAATCGTTCTTCATTTCAATTTCCATATTTTAACCTATTAGCAAATGTCTATGTTCTTCTACATAGGTTTCTCTAACATGCATGATAATAGCACCATTGGATACATTGGATTTTTCTGATAAATTTTCATATATAAATTATTTTCATCTGGTTTACAGGTTAATTTATATGAATTTTTAAAGTTTTAAATAATTTCTAGAATTATTTTTAAACTGGAAAAGGACTAATGGCGTCATCCTGACTCACCACGACGTCAGCTGGTCGGGTGACCAGGCCAGGTCAAACCTAACAGGGTGGGACCCACTGGTCAGTGACCCAGTCACTTAATTAGAGAATTAAAACTAATCCTACTTACTTAATCAACACTGGGCCCACTGGTCAGTGAATAATTAGGTTAATTAATTTGGTTAATTAAGTTATTAACCTAAATTTGACTAACAGGGCCCGGCGCCACTTGCCAGTGACCCAGGGGTCAAACCCCTGGTGGTCAAACTGGTTGACTCAACGGCGTTGAGCCGCCGGCGACATCAGGGACGGCGAAGGGGTCGGGATTCCTCCTCCGGTGACCAAATGGACGGCGGAGGGCACCAAACTGCTCTGCTTGCTCGGGCGCGTCGAGCCGACACTTCCCAGGGGATGGGATGGCCGGAGTCGGCGTCGGTGATAAGCACGGCTTGTCGAACCAGAGCGAGACACGGCCGGAACTAGGAACCTACAAGCACTACGTGGCCCCATGAGCTCGATGGTGGCCTCTAATGGACCAAGTGGTCACCGGTGCATCACCGGCGATGAGCTCGTGCGGCAGGCCATTCGGGAGCCGGCGCAATCAAGGCCTACAGAGGGGAAAAAGGTTGGAAAGGAGGGGGGAAAGAGCCGGGAGCTTACAGCAGACTCGAAGCCGTCGAGAGGTTGCTCGGGGAGGGCTCGTAGACGGCAATCGACGGCGGCGAAGCTTCGGGTCCGAGGAGGAAGACGAGCTCGGGGACGGCTCTTCGAGGCTCCTGGCGATGCGCGGCTCAGCGAGGAGGGATAAGGCAACGAGGCAGAGCGATTGGAGGGCTCAGAAGCGAGGGGGAGCGGCTAGAACTACGGCGGCAAAGCTAAGGCACCGGCAGCCATGGCGGAGCAGAGGAGGAGGAGAGCAGAGAGGCGAGCGAGGGAGAGAGGGAGAGGGCGAACGGGATGGCTCTCAAAGCTTATCCCCATCGCGCTAGCGAGGGGAAGCAGGCAGGTAGCTGCCGGCATGGAGGGACGCCCGCGCGCACGCTCCGGCCACGCGCCCGTCCTCCTAGCTGCCAGGAGGACGACGATGGAGCTGGGCCAGCTGGGCCGGCCTAGGTTCCTCCTCCCTTTTCCTTTCTTCTTTATTTTCTTCATTTTCTTTTATGTTTTCCTATTTCTGACATTTCTTTTCTTTTCTTTTCAGGTACATATGCTAATTTAAAATATCCAAAATATTTTATATATTGAAGTTTGAATATTTCAAACTTATCTAAAAAATTCCAGGATATTTTGGAAACTAAAATAATGATATGCTTTATTTGATATTTTCAGAAGCTTTATCTTTTATTTTTAAATTGCTTCAGTTGTTAAAATATTTAAAATGGCCCTTGTTATAATCATGTCCATATTTATCAGACATAGGGAACATTTTGGTAGGGCATTTTGGATTTGTTGAATTTTCACCAACTTGAATTATTTTGGTTCAATGTGAGCTTGGGGTTTCTTTTAATCCCCATTTCATGTTGATGGAAAAAATGAAACATGATGCAACACCCATGCTATCCTATGACATCTAGCTAGGGATGTGACCACTCACCTCCACTCCAAAGAATCTCGTCCCAAGATTTTGAAGTCGTCGGGAAGAGCGCGGGGTACTCTAGTCGAAGACGATCTTCTCTTTCTCATGTGGCCTCCTTTTCAGAATGGTGTGACCACTGAACCTTGAGAAACTTGATGTTCCAATGCCGAGCGATACGCTCAGCTTGATCATGAATACGAACAGGGTATTCTCGATATGTAAGGTTATCTTGGAGATCAAGCGCTTCGTGGTCTACCTCATGGACAGGGTCCGAGAAGCAACGCCTGAGTTGCGATACGTGGAAGACATCATGAACCTTGGAAAGATGCGGCGGAAGTTCCAATTGGTAGGCAACCTCTCCTCGTTTAGCAAGAATGCGAAAAGGTCCAATGTAACGAGGAGCCAACTTGCCCTTGATACCGAATCGATGGGTACCCTTCAGAGGTGTAACCCGAAGGTAAGCCTTTTCGTCAACTTCATAGGTCACTGCCTTATGATGGCGATCATATTGGCTCTTTTGACAAGATTGGGCTGTTTTCAACTTTTCACGAATAATGCGAACTTGCTCCTCTGCATCCTGGATCATATCCGGTCCAAAGGGTTGCCTCTCTCCGGTATCTGACCAGTTAAGAGGTGTTCGACACCTTCGTGCATAGAGAACTTCAAAAGGGGCTTTGCCCAAGCTTTATTGATAACTATTGTTATATGCAAATTCGGCAAATGGAAGACATTTCTCCCAATTCTTACCGAAAGATATAACACAAGCTCAGAGCATTTCTTCAAGGATTTGATTTACTCGCTCAACTTTACCACTTGATTGCGGGTGGAAAGCAGTGCTAAAGGATAGATGAGTCCCCATAGCGGTTTGAAAACTTTCCCAGAACCGGGAATTAAAGATACTTCCACGGTCTGAGTTAATCTCCACAGAACAATATGAAAAAAATCTATTCGAGAAACATATAACTCCACTAGCCGGTAGCATTTATACTCTCCCGAACCGGAAGAAAATGAGCCACTTTGGAAAGGCGGTCAATGACCACAAAGATAGCATTATTCCCTCTCTTAGTCCTGGGAAATCCAGTAATGAAATCCATACCAACCTTATCCCATTTCCATTCAGGAATAGCTAAAGGTTGAAGGGTGCCAGCAGGCCTTTGATGTTTTGCTTTCACGCGACGACAAACGTCGCAATTAGCAACGAACTAGGCAATTTTTCTCTTCATCCTAGTCCACTAGAACCTCTGGCGTAGGTCCTGATACATCTTGGTACTACTTGGATGAATTGTGAGAGGAGAATCATGAGCCTCCTTAAGGATCAGCTGTCTTAAGAGTGTGCTCTTGGGAACCACCAACCGGTTCTGGAAGAACACAACAGCTTCATCGCCCTTGGAGAAATCTTTAGCGTTTCCGCTAGCAATATTCTCCTTGATCCGGGATATGCCCTTATCATATTTCTGGATAGCTACTATTTGATCCTTAAGATTAGGTTTCACCACCAAGTTGGATAGGAATCCTTGAGGAACAATGTGGAGGTTTAACTTCCGAAATTCCTCATGGAGAAGTGGTTAGCCTTGTTGTAACATCAGGTTGTTACAATAAGACTTACGAGTTAGTGCATCAGCCATGACATTGGCTTTCCCCGGGGTGTAAGTTATCCCTAAGTCGTAATCTGTAATCAACTCAACCCACCGTATTTGCCTGAGATTCAAATCCGGCTGGGTGAAAATATATTTCAGACTTTGATGATCAGTGACGATTACCCACAAGGTAATGTCGCCTGGTTTTCAGTGCATGGACCACAGCTGCAAGCTCAAGATCATGTGTTGGATAATTATCCTCATGTGGACGCAACTGTCGAGATGCGTATGCAATCACATGACGATCTTGCATGAGAATGCAACCTAATCCTTATCGCGAGGCATAGCAATAGACAACAAAGTCCTTAGAGAAGTCTGGTGGCACCAGAACGGGAGCAGAGGTCAGTCGTCTTTCAACTCCTGAAAATTGTGCTCACATTGTGGAGTCCATTCGAAATTTTTATCTTTCTTGAGGAGTTCAGTCAGAGGTTTTGCAACCTTGGAGAAATTCTCGACTTAGCGGCAACAATAGCTCGCTAAGCCAAGGAAACTCCGAACTTGCTTAACCGATTCAGGTTGAGTCCAATCAAGGACGTCCTGAACTCTCTCAGGATTGACAGCAATATCTTTACTAGAGATCACTTGGCCTAGATAGGTCACTTCTGGCAACCAAAATTCACGCTTGGAGAATTTGGCATACTGACTGTGCTCTCGAAGTTTCATCAATACCAGCCTTAGATGCTCGGCGTGTTCCTGTTCGTTCTTCGAGTAGATGAGTATATCGTCGAGGTAAACCATGAAAAATTTCTCCAAATACTCCATGAAGATCAAATTCATCAAGCGAGGGAAGGTGGCTGGGGCATTGGTTAAACCGAAGGACATGACGGTGTACTCGTATTGGCCATAACAAGTAACAAAAGCCGTTGGAATGTCCCCATTTCTAATTCTGATTTGATGGTATCCCAACCTCAAATCCATTTTGGAAAAGACAGAGGATCCACCGAGTTGATCATACAAATCATTGATCCTGGGGAGCGGATACTTGTTCTTTATGGTGACCAGTTTCACTGGCCGATAATCTACAACCATCCGATCCGATCCATCCTTCTTCTTGACGAAGAGGACGGGACAAGCCCAAGGAGAAGAACTAGGTTGGATGAAACCTTTCTTCAAAGCCTCATCGAGTTGGATCTTACGTTCGGCTAGTTCTAAGGGTGCCATCTTATAGGGTCTTCTGGCTATTGGGACAGTCCCTGGAATAAGCTCTATCACAAACTCAACATCTCTGACAGGAGGAATTCCTGGCAGTTCTTCTGGAAAGACATCCGGAAAGTCACGAACTACCGGAATATCTCCTAACTCTAGAAGGGGGCTAGCATTGAGCGAATAGAGTTGGCGCTTGGCTGTTCGAGTGGAGACATTGACTATCTCACCCGATGGATGTGTAAGTTGAACATTCCTAGTATGAGTATCAATCTTAGCATAGTGGGCTTTCATCCAATCCATGCCTAGAATGATATTGATGTTCGAAGACTTGAGGGCTATCAAAGATGCTACGAAGACCAGCCTATCCACCAGAATCTCATTATCATGGCTCACTCTAGAAGTTTGCCACTTTGAACCAGGAGTCTGAACTACTAAAGGAGTAGGCATATCACAAAAAAGACATGTTATGCAACTGTCCATAACTTTCTGAGATGAAAGAATGAGATGCCCCAGTATCAAATAGAACAGATGATGGATGACTATTGACAAGGAGCGTACCTAGGATAACATCAGGATCCTCAATGGCTTCCTCAGCAGAAACATAGTTCACTCGTCCACGAGTAGGAGCTGGCTTCACATAGAAGGCTTTTCCCGGCTTCCCACGTCCAGCCGGCTTAGCATTAGCCTGAGGACAATCACAAGAGTAGTGTCCTAGTTCTCCACATTTATAGAAGACCACGGTGGCACGGGGAGCAACATTGGCAGGCGGTCCTCCAAATGTCCTGGCTGGAGGGTTGGGCTGAGCTGGGCGAGGCGCCTGGAAGGACGGCCTCGCGTTGTATCTTGCTGGCAGAGCTGCGTTGGGAACCCACACCCGGCGTTTGTTGGAGCCCGAGCCAGATGCGGGGCTGAAGTCACGGTTGTGCTTCCTCGTGGCCTCATAGTCAGTCTGTCCAGACTCGACATTGACAGCCTTGTTGACGAGAGCCTAGAAGGTTGTGCACTCATGCAGACGCAGATCTCGACGGAGCTCAGGGTTAAGTCCCTTATGGAACCTAGCCTACTTCTTAGCATCAGTTGAAACTTCCTCCGGAGCATAGCAAGTAAGATTGCCGAACTCACGGCTATAGGCATCCACTAATAGTCTGCCCTGGGTGAAAGCACATAATTCCTCTCTCGTGCGATCCATCAGCCCTTCCGGAATGTGATGGGTACGAAATGCTGCACTGAATTCTGCCCAAGTTGGTGCGGGGCCTTCGGGACGCATGGCTTCATAATTTTCCCACCACAGATTGGTGGGTCCTTCCAGAAAATAGGTTGCAAAGGTCACCTTGTTGGCCTCAGACACATTGGCAGCCCAGATCTTGCGGAACATGCTGGTCAGCCAGTCATCCGCGTCGAGTGGGTCGACCGAATGATGATACTTAGGTGGGCACAGCCTAACGACATCACCGAGTGACACGCCATCATTGAGATCATTGCGGGGAGCACGCGTTGTGTTCTGCTCAATTCGTTCCAGTAGCCTGTTGGTCTCTCTCTTGTTCCTTTCCGCTTCAAGCATCACTTCGCCAAAGAAGGTGCATGTGGCAGGTTCTCTTGCCTTGGCTGGCTTCCCTCGCCCTGCTCGGGGGCAGGCACGGGGTTATTCCTAGTTGCCACCATCCTGGGAAAATAAACCCACATCTTAAACATGGAGGACATCAACTCTAAGACATGAGATAAGGAATGTATTGGACAACATGGCATGCAGGGTAAGCACCCAAACAACATGGTAATAACAACTGCCATATGAACACCATCATTCATACACACCATGACATAGTTCAGTACAAGCCCAAGCTGAAAGCAAACTATAGAGAGATGACACAACTCATCAGAGGTATTGCAAGCTTCCTATACATTATCTATCTACACCTCCGGAACCCAACTCTCAAACTCAATCATATCCCACAAGACATGCAGGACTATGGCGATACGACTACTACCATACTAATACTAACATCCACGTACTCAAGCATCGCCGTAGAATGCCTCATATAGGTTATCCCCATGACCCGGGAGATGAACCTGAGGATCTGGAAACACTCTAGCCTGTGATCCCTGGAAACCGTAAGGACACTGATGTGGCCTTGGTCCCCTTGTTGGCGGCAACAGCGGTCCTCGAAGAGGGGTGATGCCTCCAACATCAGGCTAGTTTACTTGTGCTTGCAGATGAGTCCGCGATGGGGTCAGCATCTCCAAATCTCTATAGCCTGTCTACACGACAGGTGCCAACTATGTCAGGGCTGTACAAAGACGTGCATGGGTGGCATAAAGCTCCATGCGAAGGGCACGTGCATCACGATCCCTGTTCTCCAACATCTGAGCGGTCACCTGCAGCCTATGGTCCTCATGGGAATGATCATAGTAGGCTGCGCTAAGATAACCATCCTCTCCTCCCATGGAAGCAGGAACATAATAGAACTCTGCGTTCTGAAGCAGACCATGGTGAAACCTCATGATAGTCAGCATGGTGTAGGCGGCCTCCTAAACTGTCATATCTATGGTGACACCTAGTCCATAAGTCCAGTGAAGTAGTTGTGTAGCTCCAGGATATGAAGGATATATCTTAACAGTACACAGATACTGACTCTGGTTGAAATCTCGATGTTGTTCCTCCACTATGTACTCTGGGTACCAATGGTATCCAGCCTCCATCATAACTCTAACCAACATAGCCGTGTGACCCGGTACATCGATGCACCTGGTCAGACGGACCACCTGACAAGAAGGACGAGGGGGCATCTTAAACAGAGAATGATGCAAAGACATTAGAGACTCTAGTAGAAATTGGACAGCATAACGGCTGTAATTGCTCAAAAAGGATTTTGAGACAGCTGCAAAAAAGATTGGAAAAGCATAACCACTCGACTTTCTAGACTCAAATCTCTTCTCCATCTGTTTGTCACACCAACAATACTTGAGTACTGACATTCTCTTGCAAACAAGCTAGCTATTAGTCCATGGTTAGTAACTCGTCATCCTAAGCAATAGATGAGAAGCCTAGTTCTTAACCCCGTAGAAAACATGAGAATGACTCAGAAAAGAATAACTTGGGAAGAGGAGTGAAAAGAGCCTTACGTTCCCTTCCACAATCAATTCCCCTACTTTCCTATAGTGTTTCTAGACTCAACTTCGACCGGTTTGGCTTGGTAGTCGTACGGACCCCAATCCTAAGCCATATGAATCCAGACTGTAACATATCACATCACATTGCGGCCTCATGCACAGTAAGTTCCACGGCTGCAGCCTTACCTTAGCCGGGACCGTTTGCGTCTTTTGGCTCACGTATGTGAACATGTCGCCGGCAATCAAACGACACAGAACCCGGGCCGACATGACTAGTCATAGAACCTAAATGGCACATCCATACGAAAACAGGCATACGTAACACAGCAATGTAGGTGTCGGCCTCAAGCATGTGTAGACGAGTCATAGCAAGCTACAAGGACTCCATTACGCCGTGAGACATAAATGCCATCACTGCACGTAGACGAGTCATAGCAGGCTACAGGGACTCCATTACACTGCGAGACATTTCCCCGAAGGGACAAACATAGCAGCAAAGAAGGATACATGCCGGTCAATCAATGTGTCCGGAGCAGTAGCAAGCTACCATGGCTTGGTGGAAGCACAAAGAGGCAGTTTCCCGTAAAGAGTAATACTAAAGGCACACAACTAGGTGTCGGATCCCATACATACCATTGCACGTCACACATACGCACCACATGCCCTATATGGTTAGATACAACCATGGCATCACAACATAACCATACAACAACTTTTATTTAAGAGGCTTAGACGAGCCTTGCATAATACGTTCTTACAGATAGGGGTCACATGACCCGACACTCAAGTCATACAAACAAGTTCATACAAACCAAGCGGAAGCATAAGCTGTCTGAGTACAGACAGATGAAAGGGTAAAAAAGGCACATGGCCTGACTCTCTATAGCCCGCCACAGGGCATAGGTCATAGCTGGGACACCAGCTATTCGACATTGTCGACATATAGAAAGAACCCACCTGATGGGTCCTGGGTCTCATCTGCAACATTTATGAAGCAAACATGAGTACAAACGTACTCAACCAACAAGTCTTTAAAGCAGACCTAGTCTATTCATGCTCATGTATCAACAAGGGGGGTTGTGGAGTTTCTGCAGCAATGCCAGCTTTGACTCATGGCTAACCTATACTACACAATTTTTACTCTTTGTTTAAATTTTAGATATCGCACACGAATCCACTAATTCCATGACAATACACCACCATGGATTCACTTCCCTCTCCTGGGAGAGAGCCATCCATGATACTCACAATTGTCTTGATATTTTTATGGGTATCCATTTGATTATCTATGAACAACATACGTTATCCAAGTAGTCCATATCCGAGGACGCGGCTATTCGAATAGTTTCATACCCTACAGGGGTGTACTTCTTCACACATGCTCTCGCCACTTATCGTTGTGTGCTCATAAACCATGCACCTCGGCAACCTTCAAGCGGAAGCCTAAGGAGGGAGTCGGCCATGATCGTCAATCACATAAGACCTCCAGTCCAGGCTATCGCCTATTTGATACTGAACCCTCACGGAAGTCCGGCCGAAGTTTCGCTATGCCCCCAAATGATGTGCGCAGGGTTCGCAAGCCCACCATTCGCGTGACCCTTGGTACACCATGCCACAGCCTACCGCGTTGTAACCCACCCCTAGGGTCAGCGCTACGCACGGCCTCCACCATGCTATAAACACTAGAAACTACTTGCAACTCCTAGACTAAGGACTAAGCGACTGATAAGTCGAGAGGGTCAATTAAGTACCCCAACGTGTGGTAGTAACTAGTCTTGGATCGCAAACACAAAACTCAGTTCCTAGGAACGGTCCCAATGAGACAACCCGCTATGTACTCCTACATAGCCTCTCATCTCTAACTTTACGAAATTGGGTTCATCATAAGCTTATCACATCGGAACAACAATGTTTCACTCCAGTCCATCACCGAGATGAATCAAACCTGACACAACTCTAAGCATAGCAAGCATAGCAGGCAAAGTAAGCTAAGCACATCATGGCACAAGCATCTACTAGGTATGCTAGGTTGCAAGGTTTAGCTATTTACTGTGACAATGACAGGTCATGCATAAGAATAGGTTCATCTACCATGTATGACAGAGAAGTGAACGTTTGTCCTAATGCAATAAACAAGAGCTGGAGCGAGAGAGTGGGATGTTATCGGAATGATCAAGGGGGTTGCTTGCCTTGCTGGGTAGCGGGAAGGTTCTCTCCATCATTGGAAAACTCGGGGGAATCCTCAGAAGTAGGGCCTACCGCAATGCAGACAAATAACTATCAATACACGCAAGTGCCACAATATGATGCATGATCATGACATGGTCGCATGTATGGATGAGCTAATGCAACTAGTGTCCAAGTTAATTGAAGTGAGTTTGAATATAGGTTCAAAATCGTTCTTCATTTCAATTTCCATATTTTAACCTATTAGCAAATGTCTATGTTCTTCTACATAGGTTCCTTTAACATGCATGATAATAGCACCATTGGATTCATTGGATTTTTCTGATAAATTTTCATATATAAATTATTTTCATCTAGTTTACAGATTAATTTATATGAATTTTTAAAGTTTTAAATAATTTCTGGAATCATTTTTAAACTGGAAAAGGATTAATGGTGTCACCCTGACGTCAGCATGACGTCAGCTGGTCGGCTGACCAAGCCAGGTCAAACCTGACAAGGTGGGACCCACTAGTCAGTGACCCAGTCACTTAATTGGAGAATTAAAACTAATCCTAATTACTTCATCAACATTGGGCCCACTGGTCAGTGACTAATTAGGTTAATTAATTTGGTTAATTAAGTTATTAACCTAAATTTGACTAACAGGCTTTGGCCCGGGCCCACTTGCCAGTGACCCAGGGGTCAAACCCCTGGTGGTCAAACTGGTTGACTCGCCGGCGTTGAGCCGCCGGCGACGTCAAGGACGGCGGAGGGGGTCGGGATTCCTCGTGCGACGACCAAATGGACGGCGGAGGGCACCAAACTGCTCTGCTTGCCTGCACATGTCGAGCCCGACATTTCCCACGGGCTGGGATGGCCGGAGTCGGCACCGGCGATGAGCACGACGGCTGCCAGAGCGCGGACGAGCACGGGTTCGTCGAACCAGAGCGAGACACGGCCGGAACTAGGCACCTACAAGAAATCCACGGCCCCACAAGCTCGATGGTGGCTTTTGATGGACCAACTGGTCACCGGAGCATCGCTGGCAATAAGCTCGTGCGGCAGGCCATTCGGGAGTCGGCGCAATCGGGGCCTAGAGAGGGAGAAAAGGCCGGAAAGGAGAGGGGAAAGAGCCGGGAGCTCACGGCGGACTCAAAGCCGTTGAGAGCTTGCTTGGGGAGGGCTCGTAGACAGCGATCAACGGTGGCGAAGCTTTGAGTCCGAGGAGGAAGACGAGCTCGGGGATGGCGCTTCGGGCCTCCTGGCGATGCGTGGCTTAGCGAGGAGGGAGAAGGTGACGAGGCGGAGCGATTGGAGGGCTCAGAAGTGAGGGGGAGCGGCTAGAACTACGGCAGCGAAGCTAAGGCACCGCCGGCCATGGCGGAGCAGAGAAGGAGGAGAGCAGAGAGGCGAGTGAGGGTGAGAGGGAGAGGGCGATGGGGACGGCTCTCAGAGCTTATCCCCGTCGCGCTGGCGAGGGGAAGCAGGCAGGCAGCTGCCGGCATGGAGGCACACCCGCGCGCGCTCCGGCCACATGCCCGTCCTCCTGGCCGCCAGGAGGATGACGATGGAGCTGGGCCAGCCGTGCCGGCCCAGGTTCATCCTCCCTTTTCCTTTCTGCTTTATGTTCTTCATTTTCTTTTCTATTTTCCTATTTCTGACTTTTTTTAGTTTCTTTTCAGGTACATATGCTAATTTAAAATATCCCAAATATTTTATATATTGAAGTTTGAATATTTCAAACTTATCTAAAAAAATTCGGGATATTTTCGAAACTAAAATAATGATAATGCTTTATTTGATATTTTCAGAAGCTTTATCATTTATTTTTAAATTGCTTCAGTTGTTCAAATATTTAAAATGGCCCCTGTTATAATCATGTCCATATTTATCAGACATAGGGAACATTTTGGTAGGGCATTTTGGATTTGTTGAATTTTCACCAACTTGAATTATTTTGATTCAATGTGAGCCTGGGGTTTCTTTTAATCCCCATTTCATGTTGATGCAAAAAATGAAACATGATGCAACACCCATGTTGTCCTATGACATCTAGCTAGGGATGTGACAGCGATGCACACGAGCAAGCCAACAAGAGGGCGTCGTTTCGAAGATGGAACCCTCCATCTCTCCCTCCCCTAGGAGTGCCGCATGAAGGGCCTCTCAAGGGGAGAAGACCCCCGAACGTTACGCCTCGGGGCTACTACGCGACCCGGGCCTCCCGCCCCGAGTATCGTCTCTGGTGACGCGGCGTGATGTTCAAGCCCCAGGTAGGTCAGGCTCAGGGGCTAGGCCCCAGCACCGTAGGAGCATCAAGGAAAGCAAGAGAATAGGAACAAGCAAAGGACAGTCGACAAGGGTGGATACATCCTCAACCAAAAACGACATGGGGTTCTATGCGAGAAGGCCGCAATCTTTCTTAGACGCCCCCGTTGGGCTAGCATGGTTCTCCACAGAAGACAACACAAATAAGAGGTACGGCACCCAAGCGATACTACCCCCGATGATTCAACCCTGGTGCCACCCAGTCAGAATCCTCCTCCTTGACACAGGTGCTCAGAGAGCATTCCGAGCCGTTGCCACCACCGTCCCCCTCGAGGGAGGAGCTGCTGCTGTAGTCGTTGCTAGAAGAGCCGGCGCCACTGCTGCCCCTCTCCACACAGAAATCCATGCGGTCGCCGACCTTCTCAAAGATTTTCACGAAAGTGTGTGGCAAACTCGTCGAATTTGAAGTGGAGTAGGTGCCCTCCTTCAAGTCGCACGCCAAAGTGAACGAATTCCACCCCCGCTTTAGGAACATGAAGCTGAGTGAGGGAGTCCAGGATTAAGGGGTCCTCGGGCCGTTGGCCTATCTTCTAATAGGCCGGCTTGGTGGGCCGCCCTCTGGCTGTCGTAGGAAGGGTCGGATACATTGAGATCCCACAATCTAGAAGCAAGTCCCGTAGGCGCGTCGTGCACTCCAAGTCAAGATGAGGAAATCGAATTATTGCCAATGTCTCTTCCCAAGAATCATGATGGACAAAGTGACAATTCAAAAGGAATGGACCCAACATTATGTTACTATCGAAATTGGAAATCCTCCATCCTCGGCAGGACACCTACCATGTGTAAACCCTAGGTACCCCCAGGTGTTTATATAAACTGTGAGGGTTTTAGACTATTGGGCCGAGAAACTCATCTAGGGTTCTAGCTATTTGATCTTGAGGTAGATCAACTCTGGAACCTTTATATCATCAATATAATCGAGCAGGACGTAGGTTTTTACCTCCATAGGAGGGCCCGAACCTGGGTAAACATCGTCTCCTTCGTCCCTTGTTACCATCAATCCTAGTCTCACGGCTTAGGACCCCCTACCCGAGATCCACCGGTTTTGACACCGACATTGGTGCTTTCGTTTAGAGTTCCGCTGTGATTGCCAAAGGAATCGATGGCTCGCTTTGTCATCAACGAAGAAGTCCGTGGAATGGACTCCTTTGTCCCTGGATAAATCTTCGCCTTCGTTAGTATTGTGCTGCACACTGACTCGACCAAGCGTTTGGGCCAGGTCAGGAGTTTCGCCCCTGATCAAGAGGTCAGATTCGGGAACCTAGAGTTCTCCGTAGACTCTCGGGGCGATTTTTTTCTCACTGGGTGCCCAAGAATTTCGAGGCCTTAACATCGGATCTCGCCTTCAATCCCGTCCGTGGGACTAACCCCGGCGATGACCTGGCCTTTAGCTCAGATCCGGCCATAGCACCGGATAGCCGGGGACCAGCTCGTGCCGAACACACTTCTTGTGCGAACGCATGGAGGTTAGCTCCGAAAGCTATGGGCAGGTTGATCCGATCGAGCTCTCTACACTCAACGAGGCTCTAGATCGGATCTTATCAATGAAAATTACTAACGACCCAACCCGGATCCATGCCCAGATCGTCTTTAAGGCGGGTCAAGAAGAATTTTTCATCCCATCCACCACCCACTTGGTAGCCATTGTCGAAGACTTAACCGACATGTTGGACTATGCCTCCGAGAAGGCAGAAGACATGGATGAGGAAGATTGCGCTCCCACCCCAATTAACACCATACGATGGGCTGCCACCTCCACCTATGACATCTACGTGGTGGACACTCCATCCGATAATGGGGAGGAGATACCCAAAAACAATGGCGATAAATCGAGTGAAGCAGCACCGTCAAGGCGCCGGAAGCCGCGCAAACGATCAAAGGCAAAAAAGGGAAGGGAAGCTATCATTGGCACTGGGGATGGAGGTACCCCGGAAGACCTTGGCGATCCCGATATCCCTGAACACCCACTAGAGGACCTGGAAAGGCAGGAAGATCAACACAAACCCATTGTTCTAAAGGATTCCGAGGACAAAAACTACCTCCCGCTGTCGAGGAGGAGGATAGCTCCGAAACCTTGAAGATCAGGAACAATTCAGGAAACAACTTATAGCCACGGCCTGAAGCACGGAGGAAAAAAAGAACGGTGGCTTAAGGCCGAATAGGACAACCTCAATGATAGATGGACGAAGGTCCTATCAGCTGAGGAAGGATACAGTACCTATCTATTGGACCAACCCAATAGTTATCCGTGCCGATGGCTGCTGCCACAATTCGATGATGAGCTTACTGATACCCTCTCTCCCAAACATACTCCATACGACCAGCCAGACCTCCCTCCCCAAGGAAGACATTGGATGGCTGAGACACCGGTTATAGGCCGACGATACCCCGTAGAAGGGGAAAAGATCCAACAGAGCCCGATAACAGGTTTGACCTGCGACATGATCTGGACTATAGAACAGGTCATACGATAGACGGGGTGGGTACCGGCCTTGGCTCGACCGCAGCAAACACAAGTCAGGAGTGAAACTGGGCCAGAATAGACACCGATTACCAGCGCAACATAGCTCAGATCAGAGGCGCTGCCCACCCGATGTCCTTCACCGACAAGGTGATGTAGCACCAATTCCCAGAAGGGTTCAAACCCATAAACATAGAGCAATACGATGGAACAATTGACCCAACAGTATGGATCGAGGATTTCCTCCTCCACATCCACATGGCACGACGAGATCATCTCCACGCCATCAATTACCTGATGTCTACTATGCAACCTTCTTCTTGTAGACTCGTGTTGGGCCTCCAAGCATAGAGTTTTGTAGGACAATAGCAATTTTCCCTCAAGTGGCTGACCTAAGGTTTATCAATCCGTGGGAGGAGTAGGACAAAGATGGTCTCTCTCAAACAACCCTGCAATCAAATACAAGAAATCTCGTGTGTCCCCAACACACCCAATACAATGGCAAATTGTATAGGTGCACTAGTTCGGCGAAGAGATGTTGATACTAGTGCAATATGGATGGTAGATATATGTTTTTATAATCTGAAAATATAAAAACAGCAAGGTAACTAATGATAAAAGTGAGCAAAAACGGTATTGCAATGCATAGAAACAAGTCCTAGGGTTCATACTTTCACTAGTGCAATTTCTCTCAACAATATTGACATAGTTGAATCATATGTAAATACATCTCGTGCGACAAAGAGTTCACTCCAAAGTCACAAATAGCGGAGAACTAACGAAGAAATTATCATAGGGTACGAAACCACCACAAAGTTATCTTTTCCGATCAATCTTATGAGCTATCCCTATAAGTGTCACGAACAGCCCTAGAGTTTGTACTAAAAAACACGTTAAGACACACATCAACCAACACCCTGTCACCTAGATACTCCAATGTCACCACAAGTACCCATGGGCTTGATTATACGATATGCATCACATAATTTCAGATTCATCATGTTCAATCCAACACAAAGAACTTCAAAGAGTGCCCCAAAGTTTCTACCGGAGAGTCAAGACAAAAACGCGTGCCAACCCCTATGCATAGATTCCCAAGGTCACGGAACCCGCAATTTGATCACCAAAACATACATCAAGTGGATCAATATAACATCCCATTGTCACCACGGATATCCCATCGCAAGGCATACATCAAGTGTTCTCAAATCCTTAAATACTCAACATGATAAGAAAACTTCAAAAGGAAAACTCAATTCATCACAACAAGATAGAGAGGGGAAAACTCCATATGATTCATCTATATCAATAAAGCTCGCGGTACATCAAGATCATGTCATCTCAAGAACATGAGAAAGAGAGAGAGAGAGAGACCAAACACATAGCTACTAGTACATACCCTCAGCCCCGAGGGTGAACTACTCTCTCCTCATCAGTCCGGGGTTAGTTCTAATAAATCATACCAAAATCATATAGAATTATTTTAAACATGGCATGAATACTTCATAAATCGTACGTTCCAGTGAAATATGAAAATTCAAACACTATAGTAGAAGTTTCTGTTTTTGCCCAACACATATCAAAACATGCAATGCAAGCATCCTAAGGCAATTCTTGGAACTTTTTATTGAAAAACAAGATTATAAATAACACCTAACAGAGAAAAAAAATGACGCTCCAAGCAAAACTCATATTATGTGACGAATAAAAATATAGCTTCAAGTAAGATATATCGATAGTGTTGAAGACGAAAGAGGGGATGCCTTCCGGGGCATCCCCAAGCTTAGACGCTTGAGTCTTCCTTGAATATTACCTTGGGGGTGCCTTTGGCATCCCCAAGCTTAGGGTCTTTTCACTCATTGTTCTCCTCATATCAGTGTCTCACCCAAAACTTGAAAACTTCAATCACACAAAACTTAACGGAACTTTGTGAGAAGGATTAGTGTAATAAAGATATATCATTCACTTAAGTACTGTCAAGACAAGATTCATAATTATTCCCACATGATACATAATGTATTCCATCATTACCACAATTTATATTACTCAATATAAGCTGTAGGAACACTTGAAACAAGCAAACTATGAATGCAAAACAGAATCTGTCAAAAACAGAACAGTCTGTAAAGATCTGAATGATCACCATAGTTCCTTGACTCTAAAAATTCTGAAACATTAGGAAAGCTCAAGGAATTTGCATATAAATGTTGTGTAAAAAATTCATAATTTTTTGAAACTCTAGCAAACCAGATAATTCATATACTGGACGCAAAACTTTCTGTTTTTGCACAGAATCAAACAAGCAAGTATCCACACTATCCCAAGGGCTTTACTTGACACTTTATTGAAATAAAAGACACAAAACATGATTAATAAATTATAGTAATCATGTTAACACATAAAAACATAAGGTAAAAGTGTTGGGTTGTCTCCCAAGAAGCGCTTTTCTTTAATGTCTTTTAGCTAGGCATGATGATTTCAATGATGCTCGTATAGGAATAATAATTGGAACATGCAAAAGAGCATCATGAATCTTATGAAAAGCATATTTAAGTCTAAACCACTTACTATGCATAGGTATTTTTTTATAAAACAATTTATGGTATCAAGAATCAACTAGCATAGGAAGGCAAAACAAGGATAAGTTCAAAACTTTGAACACGTAGAGAGGAAACTTGATATTATTGCAATTCCTACAAGCATATGTTCCTCCCTCATAATAATTTTCAGTAGCATCATGAAGGAATTCCACAATATAACCAGAACATAAAGCATTATTTTCATCATCTACAAGCATAGAAAATTTGTCACTCTCCCGATAAGCAATTTTCTTCTCATTCATAATAGTGGGAGCAAACTCAACAAAATAACTATCATGAGATACTTGATATACATCACCACTTTGAATATTAAAATCATGATGACAAGTTTCATGGTTGTAATTACTCTTTATATCATACGTGTCATCACAATAATCATCATAGATAGTATGCATGTCATAATCATGGTAGTTTTGCTCATAAAAACTTGGGGGACGAAAAATATCATCTTCATCAAACATAGCATCCCCAAGCTTGTGGCTTTGCATATCATTAGCATCATGAATATTCAAAGAATTCATACTAACAGTATCTATATCATGATCATCACTCAAAGATTTAGTGCCAAACATTTCAATAACTTCTTCTTCTTACACTTGAGCAGAATTTTCCTTTCCATCATTTTCACGAAAGACATTAAAAAGATGAAGCATATGAGGCAACCTCAATTCCATTTTTTGTAGGTTTCTATTATAAAACCAAACTAGGGAAAAATAAGAAACTAAAAGATTTTATTGCAAGATCTAAAGATATGCCTTCAAGCACTCACCTCCCCGGCAACAGCGCTAGAAAAGAGCTTGATGTCTACTACGCAACCTTCTCCTTGTAAACTCCTGTTGGGCCTCCAAGCGCAGAGTTTTGTAGGACAGTGGACATTTTCCCTCAAGTGGATGAACTAAGGTTTATCAATCCGTGGGAGATGTAGGATGAAGATGGTCTCTCTCAAACAACCCTGCAATCAAATACAAGAAATCTCGTGTGTCCCCAACACACCCAATACAATGGCAAATTGTATAGGTGCACTAGTTCAGCGAAGAGATGGTGATACAAATTGTATAGGTTCATACTTTCACTAGTGCAATTTCTCTCAAAAATACTGACATAGTTGAATCATATGTAAATACCTGTCGTGCAACAAAGAGTTCACTCCAAAGTCACAAATAGTGGAGAACTAACGAAGAAATTATTGTAGGGTACGAAACCACCTCAAACTTATCTTTTCTTATCAATCTTATGAGCTATCCCTATAAGTGTCACGAACAGCCCTAGAGTTTGTACTAAGAAACACCTTAAGACGCACATCAACCAACACCCTAATGTCACCTAGATACTCCAATGTCACCACAAGTACCCATGGGCTTGATTATATGATATGCATCACATAATTTCAGATTCATCATGTTCAATCCAACACAAAGAACTTCAAAGAGTGCCCCAAAGTTTCTACCGGAGAGTCAAGACGAAAACGCATGCCAACCCCTATGCATAGATTCCCAAGGTCACGGAACCCGCAAGTTGATCACCAAAACATAAATCAAGTGGACCAATAGAACATCCCATTGTCACCATGGATATCCCATCGCAAGACATACATCAAGTGTTCCCCAATCCTTAAAGACTCAATCCGATAAGAACACTTAAAAAGGAAAACTCAATTCATCACAACAAGATAGAGAGGGGAAAACTCCATATGATTCATCTATATCAATAAAGATCATGGTACATCAAGATCGTGTCATCTCAAGAACCTGAGAGAGAGAGAGAGATCAAACACATAGCTACTGGTACATACCCTCAGCCCCGAGGGTGAACTACTCTCTCCTCATCAGTCCGGGTTAGTTCTAATAAATCATACCAAAATCAGTCCGGGTCTCTTTTGGTCCACAAAAAATCATACTAAATTTTTAGCCCATTCTGAGAACTTTTATTTTTGCACAAAAAATGACACCATGGTAGTTCTGCTGAAAACAGCGTCAGTCCGGGTTAGTTCTAATAAAATCATATAGAATTATTGTAAACATGGCATGAATACTTCATAAATTATAGATACATTGGAGACATATCAATACCTACCCCTAAAATGTAAGGGGTCAGCTCGGCACTGGTTAAACAGCCTCCCCGAAAATTCTATCAGGTGTTGGGAGGATCTAGGGGATGCATTCTGATCTAACTTCCAAGGCACCTATGTACGGCTGTCGGAATCCTCTGACCTAAGCAACAGCGTCCAGAATTGAGGAGAGTCTGCTCGGCAATTCTGGAATTGGTTATTGACCAAGAAAAACCAAATCTATGAATGTCCGGATGTCGAGGCAATAGCCTCTTTCAGGCATAATATTCAGTATTAATGGATGGCTCGCTAGCTCGGATAGAACAAGCCTAGGACAATGTCCTCCCTCGCATCACTAATGACTCGCTTTTGCGTAGGCGAGGATAATGTTGGGCATCGGGATCTATAGAGATATATCAAGACGTCTGATAAAACTTTTAGTGAGTACATACCTTGAAAAGATTTTTGAAAGAGTTCAAAATGGATCAATCCAAGAAACAATTCTTGCCTGATTTGTAAGGTGAGAAGTTGAGTGAGACTCAAAGCTTGACCACGATAGAAGAAAGAGAAAGGACGAAGGTCGTCCCCTATGCTTTATCCATAGACTCTATATAGTATGACATGCTGTGTATTGCGCATGTGTGTGCCTTGCCATGCGCCTATCAAGGGGTACAAGAGTGATCCAAGAGTGGATCACTGGACGGCGGTCAAGATTATCCTTAGTAACTAAAGGACTAACGAAATGTTTCTCGATTATGGAGGTGATAAAGAGTTCGTCGTAAAGAGTTACGTTGATGCAAGCTTTAACACCAATCCGGGTGACTCTTAGTAGCAATCTAGATACGTACAGTGGAGCAGCCAATTGGAATAGTTCCAAGTGGAGTGTGGTGGCAGTATTTACAGTATGACATAGAGATTTGCAAAGTACACATGAATCTGAATATAACAGACCCGTTGACGAAATGACCTCTCTCACATGCAAAGCATGATCAAGCCCCAAAACTCATTGGGTGTTAGATTCATAACAATGCGAATCACATGGTGATGTGAACTAGATTGTTGACTCTAGTGCAAGTGGGAGACTGTTGTAAATATGCCCTAGAGGCAATAATAAATTAGTTATTATCATATTTCCTTCTTCATGGTAATCGTTTATTATGCATGCTAGAATTGTATTGATCGGAAACTCAGATACATGTGTGGATACATAGACAACACTAAGTCCCTAGTATGCCTCTGATGGAATAGCTCGTTGATCAAAGATGGTTAAGGTTTCCTAGCCATGGACATAAGATGTCATTTGATAACGGGATCACATTATTAGGAGAATGGTATGATGGACAAGACCCAAACTATAAAAGTAGCATATGATCATGTCAGTTTATTGCTACAGTTTTTTGCATGTCAAGTATCTATTCTTATGACCATGAGATCATGCAACTCACTAACACCGGAGGAGTACCTTGTGTGTATCAAACATCACAACGTAACTGAGTGACTATAAAGGTGCGTTATAGGTATCTCCGAGGGTGTTTGTTGGGTTGGCATGGATCAGGACTGGTATTTGTTACTCTGTGTGACGGAGAGGTATCTCAGGGCCCACTCGGTAATACAACATCACAACAAGCCTTGAAAGCAATGTGACCAAGTGTTAGCCACGAGATCTTGTATTACGGAACGAGTAAAGAGACTTGTCGGTAACGAGATTGAACTAGGTATAGAGATACCGACGATCGAATCTCGGGCAAGTAACATACCGAAGAACAAGGGGAACATCATACGTAATTATCTGAATCCTTGACATAGAGGTTCAACCGATAAAGATCTTTGTACAGTATGTAGAAGCCAATATGGGCATCCAGGTCCCGCTATTGGTTATTGACCATAGAGGTGTCTTGGTCATGTCTACATAGTTCTTGAACCCGCAGGGTCTGCACACTTAAGGTTCGGTGACGTTTTCGGTAGTGTTGAGTTATGTATGTTAGTGACCGAAAGTTGTTTGGAGTCCTGGATGAGATCACAAACGTAACGAGGAGCTCCGGAATGGTCCAGAGGTAATGATTGATATATAGGTAAGTGGTGTTTGAACTCCGGAAAAGTTTCGTGCATTTCCGGCAGTGTACCGGGAGTGACGAATGGGTTTCGGTGACCACCAAGTGGGGGCCACATACCCCAAGGGGACACATGGTCCTTAGAGGTGCTGCACCAGCCCCTGGTGGGGTGGGTAGCCAGCCCATAAGGCCCTATGCGCAAGGGAAGAGTAAGAGGCATAGGGGCCAAGTAGGGAAAGCATCCTACCAGGAGTCCACCTCCCTTGTGGGAGGTGGACTCCTCCCCTCTTGCTTCGGCCAAAGCTCTCCTTAGAGGATAGGCTAAGGCTGCCTACTCTCCCTCCCTCCTATATATACTAGAGGATTTTTTAGGGCATCCCTAACCCTAATTGTCACGTGCTGCCCTCTTCTTCCTCTAGATCGTTTTTCTCCTCTAGATCGGTTTTCAGCGGTGCTTAGGCGAAGCCCTGCTGGAATTGCTCCACCACCCTTGCTGCAACGCCATCACGCTGCCATTGAACTCGTCTACCTCTCTGCTCCCTCTTGCTGGATCAAGAAGGCGGAGATCATCATCGAGCTATACGTATGCTAAACACGGAGGTGCCGTCCGTTCGGCACTAGATCGGATAGACCACGATGGGATCGCGGGACAGCTCATGATGAGATCACAGGACGGATCATGATTGTATCGTGAATACGTTCGACTACATCAACCGTGTTCTTTAATGCTTCCACTTAGGGATCTACAAGGGTACGTAGATCCAATCTCTCCTCTCATAGATGCTCATCTCCTAGATTGATCTTGGTGACGCGTACGAAATTTTTTGTTTCCCATGCAACGTTCCCCAATAGTGGCATCATGAGCTAGGTCTATGCGTAGATGAGGTCTTGAGTAGAACACAAAGAGTTTGTGGGCGTTGATATTCAGATTGATTCTTTCCTTAGTCTTTTCTTGGCTCAGCGGTATTGTCCGATGAAGCGGCTCGGACCGACTTTACTCGTACACTTATGAGAGACCATTTTCCATCGACTGACATGTGACTTCATCGCATAAAGATAGCTGGCGGGTGTTTCTCTCTCACACTTTAGTTGGATTGGATTTTATTAAGGTGGTCCTTGTAGAAGGTTAAAAACCAAACTTCATATCACCGTTGTGGTTTTTGCGTAGGTAAGAATCGTTCTTGCTAGATACCCATAGCAGCCACGTAAAACATGCAACAACAATTAGAGGACGTCTAACTTGTTTTTGCAGGGTATGTTGTGATGTGATATGGCCAATTTCATGATGTGATATATGTTATGTATGAGATGATCATGTTTTTGTATAGAATATCACGACTTGCATGTCGATGAGTACGACAACCGGTAGGAGCCATAGGGTTGTCTTTAATTATTCTATGACATGCATGTCAATCATTAAGCACTATGTAATGCTTTACTTTATCGCCAAACTTATCAATAGTAGTATGAGCATGGTGGGCGCGACAACCCCGATGGCGACACAATGATGGAGATCATGGTGTTTTGTCGATGACGATGGAGATCATGCCGGTGCTTTAAAGATGGAGATCAAAAGCACAAGTTCATGGCCATATCATGTCACTTATGAATTGCATGTGATGTTAATCCTTTTATGCACCTTGTTTTGCTTAGGACGATGGTAGCATTATAAGGTGATCCCTGACTTAAATTTCAAGATGAACTGTGTTCTCCCCGAGTGTGTACTGTTGCGAAAATTTGTCGTGTCGAGACACCACGTGATGATCGGGTGTGATAGACTCTACGTTCGCATCCAATGGGTGTAAGCCAGTGTTGGACATGCAAAACACTCAGGTTAAACTTGTTGAGCCTAGCATGTATAGACATGGCCTCGGAACACAAGAGACCGAAAGGTCGAACATGAGTCATATAGTAGATATGATCAACATGATGATGTTCACCATTGAAACCACCTCAACTCACATGATGATTGGACTTGAATTGGTGAATTTGTTTCATGTATCACTTGAATGACCGGAGGGATGTCAATTTGAGTGGGAGTTCTTAAGTAATATGATTAAATGAACTCATTATCATGAACATAGTAAGTAGTGTCTTTGCAAATTATGTTGTAGATTACTAGCTCATGTTGTAGCTCCCTTGAATTTTTATATGTTCCTAGAGAAATAGAGTTGAAAGATGATGGTAGCAATATTGCGGACTGGGTCCATGATCCGAGGATTGTCCTCATTGCTGCATAGAAGGCTTATGTCCTTGATGCACCGCTCGGTGCGCCACCCCCTCTAGCATCGTCTGTAGATGTTCTGAACATCTGACAGGCACGTTCTGATGACTACTTGATAGTTTAGTGCGTCATGAATTACGGCTTAGAATTGAGGCTCCAAAACTTTTAAACGTCATATAACATATGAGATGTTCTAAGAGCTTAAATTGGGATCTCACGCACGTGCCCGTTTTGTGAGATTTGAGATATCCAGCAAGATTCTTTGCCTGCAAGATGAACAAGAATAGATCAATCGTTGAGCATGTGCTCGGATTGTCTGGGTACTACAATCGCTTGAATCAAGTGGGAGTTGATCTTCCAGATAAGACAGTGATTGATATAGTTCTCCAAGTCACTGATCACTAAGCTACTAGAACTTCGTGATGAACTATAATTATGCCAGGGATAGAAATGATGATCCCCAAGCTGGTCATGATATTTGACACCGTGAAGGTAGAAATCAAGAAGGAGCATCAAGTGTTGATGGTTAGTAAAACCACTAGTTTCAAGAAGGGCAAGGACAAGGAGGGAAACTTCATGGATGGCAAGTCAGTTGTTGCTCCAGTGAAGCAACCCAAAGTTGAACCCAAACCCGAGACTAAGTGCTTCTATTATGAGGAGAGCGGTCGCTGAAGCGGAACAACCCTAGATACTTGGTAAGATAAGAAGCCTGGCAACATCGACAAAAGTATATATGATATACGTGTTGTTGATGTGTACTTTGCTAGTACTCCTAGTAATACCTGGGTATTGGATACCGGTTCGGTTGCTAAATGTTCATAACTCGAAATAAAAGCTACGGAATAAACGAAGACTAGCTAAGGTGAGGTAACGATGTGTTGGAAATGTTTCCAAGGTTGATGTGATCAACATCGCACTCTCTCTACCTTCGAGATTAGTGACGAACCTAAATAAATGTTATTTGGTGTTTGCATTAAGCATGACCATGATTAGATCGTGTTTATTGCAATGCAGTTATTCATTTAAGTGAGGGAATAATAGTTATTCTGTTTACATGAATAATACCTTCAATGGTCATGCACCCAATGAGAATGGTTTGTTGAATCTTGACCGTAGTAATACACATGTTAATAACATTGATGCCAAAAGATGCAAAGTTAATAATCATAGTACCACATACTTGTGGCACAACCGCTAAATGTCATGTTGGTATAAATCACATGAAGAAACTCCATGTTGATGGATCTTTGGACTCATTCGATTTCGAATCGGTTGAGACATGCAAACCATGCCTCTTGGCAAGATGACTAAGGACCCCGTTTTCCGGTTTGATGGAGCGGGCAAGTGATTTATTGGAAATGATACATGTTGATGTATGCAATCCAATGAGTCTTGTAGCATGCGGTGGATATCATTATTTTCTTACCTTCACTGATGATTTGAGTAGATATAGTGTATATTTACTTAATGAAACACAAGTCTGGATCATTTTAAAAGTTCAAGCAAATTCAGAGTGAAGTTTAAGATCATCGTGACAAGAAGATAAAAATGTCTGTGATATGAACGTGGAGGTGAATATCTGAGTTACGAGTTTGGCATACAACTTTAGACAATGTGAAAGTTGTTTCACAACTCACGCCACCTGGAACACCAAAGTGTGATGGTGTGTTCGAATGTCATAGTCGTGCTCTATTGGACATGGTGCATACTATAATGTCTCTTATCGATTTGCCACTATCGTTTTGGGGTTATGCATTAGAGACAACTACATTCACTTTAAATAGGGCACCATGTAAATCCGTTGAGATGACACCGTATGAATTATGGTTTGATAGAATCCTAAGCTGTCATTTCTTAATGTTTGGGGCCACGACACTTATGTGAAAAAGGTTTTCACCTAATGAGCTGGAACCCTAAGCGGACAAATGCATCTTCATAGAATACCCTAAGAATTGTTGGGTATATCTTCTATCTCAGATCCGAGCACAAAGTTTTTGTTGCTAAAAACGGGTCCTTTCTCGAGAAAGAGTTTCTCTCGAAAGAATTGAGTGGGAGGAAGATAGAACTTGATGAGGTTGTTGAACCTTTGTTTCAACCAGAGAGTAGCGTAGCATAGAAAGTTGTTTCTGTGGAGCGTACGTTAGTTGAAGAGGAAATTAATGATGATGATCATGAAGCTTTGGATCAAGTTACTATCAAACCTCGTAGGTCGACAAGGACGCATACTTCTCCTGGGTGGTATGGCAACCCTGTCTTAGAGGTCATGTCTTTGGTCAACGATGAGCCTACAAGCTATGGAGAAACGATGATGGGCCTGGATTCCGAAAAATGGCTAGAAGCCATGAAATCAGAGAAAGGATCCATGTATAAAAACCAAGTATGGACTTTGGTAGACTTGTCTGTTGAACGGCAGGTCATTTTGTACAAATGGACCTTTAAGATGAAGACAGACGCTGATGGTGAATGTCACTATTTATGAAGCTCGACTTGTCACAAAGAAGTTTCTGACAAGTTCAAGGAGTTGACTGCGATGAGACTTTCTTAGTCATAGCGATTCTAAAGTCTGTTGGAATTATGTTAGCAGTTGCTGCATTTTTCAATTATGAAATCTGGCAGATGGATGTCAAAACATGTTTCCTTAACGGTTTACTTGAGGAAAGGTTGTATGTGATACAACCAGAAGGTTTTGTCAGTCCTAAGGATGCTAAAAGGTGTGCAAGCTCCAGCAATCCTTCTATGGGCTGGAGCAAGCATCTCGGAGTTGGAATATACACTTTGATGAGGTGATCAAAGTTTTTGAGTCTATACAAAGTTTATTAGAAACTTGTGTTTACAATAAAGTGAGTGGGAGCACTATAGAGTTTCTGATAAGCATATGTGGATGACATATTGTTGATCGGAAATGATGTAGAATTTATAGAAAGCATGAAGGGTTATTTGAAAAGAGTTTTTCAAAAGGAAGACCTGGATAAAGCTACTTAATGTTGGGCATCAAGATCTATAGAGATAGGTCAAGACGTCTGATAAAACTTTCAATGAGTACATACCTTGAAAAGATTTTTGAAAGAGTTCAAAATGGATCAGTCAAAGAAAGAGTTCTTGCCTTATTTGTAAGGTGAGAAGTTGAGTGAGACTCAAAGCTCGGCCACGGCAGAAGAAAGAGTAAGGACGAAGACCGTCCCCTATGCTTTATCCATAGGCTCTATTAGTATGACATGTTGTGTACCGCCCATGTGTGTGCCTTGCCATGAGTCTATCAAGGGGTACAAGAGTGATCCGGGAGTGGATCACTAGACAACAGTCAAGATTATCCTTGGTAACTAAATGACTAAGCAAATGTTTCTCGATTATGGAGGTGATAAAGAGATCGTCGTAAAGAGTTACATCGATGCAAGCTTTAACACCAATCCAGATGTCTCTTAGTAGCAATCCGGATACATATAGTGGAGCAGCCAATTGGAATAGTTCCAAGTGGAGTGTGGTCGAAGTATTTACAGTATGACATAGAGATTTGCAAAGTACACATGAATCTGAATATAGCAGACCCGTTGACTAAAGGACCTCTCTCACATGCAAAGCATGATTGATCCCCAGAACTCGTTGGGTGTTAGATTCATAACAATGCGAATCACATGGTGATGTGAACTAGATTATTGACTCTAGTGCAAGTGGGAGACTATTGGAAATATGCCCTAGAGGCAATAATAAATTAGTTATTATCATATTTCCTTGTTCATGGTAATCGTTTATTATCCATGCTAGAATTGTATTGATTGGAAACTCAGATACATGTGTGGATACATAGACAACACCAAGTCCCTAGTATGCCTCTGATGGACTAGCTCGTTGATCAAAGATGGTTAAGGTTTCCTATCCATGGACATAAGATGTCATTTGATAACAGGATCACATCATTAGGAGAATGATGTGATGGACAAGACCCAAACTATAAACATAGCATATGATCGTGTCAGTTTATAGCTACAGTTTTTTGCATGTCAAGTATCTGTTCCTATGACCATGAGATCATGCAAATCACTAACACCGGAGGAGTACCTTGTGTGTATCAAACATTGCAACGTAACTGGGTGACTATAAAGGTGCTCTACAGGTATCTCTGAGGGTGTCTGTTGGGTTGGCATGGATCAAGATTGGGATTTGTTACTCCATGTGACGGAGAGGTATCTCAGGGCCCACTCGGTAATACAACATCACAACAAGCCTTGCAAGCAATGTTACTAAGTGTTAGCCACGGGATCTTGTATTACATAACGAGTAAAGATACTTGCCTGTAACGAGATTGAACTAGGTATAGAGATACCGACGATCGAATATCGGGCACGTAACATACCAAAGAATAAAGGGAACATCATACGGGATTATCTGAATCCTTGACATAGAGGTTCAACCGATAAAGATCTTTTTAGAATATGTAGGAGACAATATGGGCATCCAGGTCCCGCTATTGTTTGTTAACCATAGAGGTCTCTCGGTCATGTCTACATAGTTCTCGAACCCGCAAGGTCTGCACACTTAAGGTTCGGTGACATTTTCGGTAGTGTTGAGTTATGTATGATGGTGACCGAAAGTTGTTCGGAGTCCCGGATGAGATTGTGGACGTCCCGAGGAGCTCCAGAATGGTCCAGAGGTAAAGATTTATATATAGGAAAGTGGTGTTTGAACTCCGGAAAAGTTTCGGGCATTTCCGGTAGTGTACCGGGAGTGACGAATGGGTTCTGCGACCACCAAGTGGGGCCCACATACCCCAAGGGGCCACATGGGCCTTAGAGGTGGCGCACCAGCCCCTGGTGGGATGGGCAGCTAGCCCATAAGTCCCTATGCGCAAGGGAAGAGGAGGAAGAGTAGGGGCTAAGTAGGGAAAGAGTCCAACTAGGAGTCCACCTCCCTTGTGGGAGGTGGACTCCTCCCCTCTTGCTTCGGCCGAAGCTCTCCTTGGAGGAGAGGCTAAGGCGTCCTCCTCTCCCTCCCTCCTGTATATACTAGAGGATTTTCTAGGGCAGCCCTAACCCTAATTGCCACGTGCTGTCGTCTTCTTCCTCTAGATCGTTTTTCTCCTCTAGATCAGTTTTCAGCGGTGCTTAGGCGAAGCCCTGCTGGAATTGCTCCACCACCATCGCCGCAACGCCGTCGTGCTGCCAAGGAACTCGTCTACCTCTCCACTCCCTCTTGCTGGATCCATAAGGCGGAGATCGTCATCGAGTTATACGTGTGCTGAATGCGAAGGTGCCGTCCGTTCGGCACTAGATCGGAAGTACCACGATGGGATCGCGAGACGGCTCGTGATGAGATCGTGGGAGGGATCGTGATTGGATCGTAAAGACGTTCGACTACATCAACCGCATTCTTTAATGCTTCCGCTTAGTGATCTACAAGGGTACGTAGATCCAATCTCAATCTCTCATAGATGTTCATCTCCTAGATTGATCTTGGTGAAGCATAGGAATTTTTTTGTTTCCCATGCAACGTTCCCCAATACGATTGCCTTGTCCCCCTCACACTACCTCCTTCGAGTACCGATAGCTCGGCTAAGGGTCATAGTGCGGAGGCAAAGACACCTCGCGTAGTATCTACATGGGAGCTGAAGCCGATGACTCACAACTTTTAGTTTAAACGGCCACACGGGAGTCATAGCAAATGCAAAACATAAAAGACATAATAAACAATGCATCATAATCATAAAGCATCAAAAAGTCTTCAGACACATTACAATGCTCTTATTCATAAAAGTTATCCTTCGAGCATTAAGCCTCTATCGCCCGAGCACCCTCCATCACTACGGAGAAGTATCTCTCAGGGCACCTATGCTCCTTTCCAGGGGCGGAGGAGTAGTAGCTGATGGTGCATCTTGGCCCTTGCAAAGGCCATCCGAGCTCCCTCAATTCATGAAGAATGCTTTAGCGCATCAATCCGAGGTGCAGCGTCACTCAGCTTCCGCACCATGCCAAAATAGCTACTCGGCAATGATTCGTCGCGCCATAGCCGGATATAGAGATCCTTCATGGCCGGCTCCACCATTCAGTGTAGCTCCATCAGCTGATTCATCTGCTCGACGAGGAGAGGAGAGCACTCAGGTGCTTCAAATTGTTCCCAAACGAGTCGAGCCTCATCTCCCTCCTCTCGCGAAGCATAGAACCGGTTCGCGTCCGTTACACTCTTCTGGAGGTCCGAACAGGCACCTGAGGAACGCCACACCTAGGTGAGCAATGCAAACCTACTATCACCAAAGGCGCACTATAGTAAATATGGCTTACCATCTGTGATGGCCTTGACTTGACGAAACTATTCTTCAAAGAACCGCCTCTCCACCCGCTCCTTCTAGAGATTTTCTTTTACCGCGGATAGCTCGATGGTTTGTTCCTTGCCCTTCTGCTCAAGGTCCTCGCATTTCAGGTTGGCGTCCTTGAGCTCATATTGAACCTCCCCCACCCGAGCCGCATGCCTAGCGCTCGCGGTTTTTAAGGCGAAGAGCATGGTTGCTGCCTGTTCGGCCGCTGCCTTCTCGTTTGTGGCCTCTTCCTTCATCTGTCGTAGCTCGGCCTTGAGCTTCTAGACCTCCTTCGCCGAGGCTGTGTAAGCAATAAACATATAAATATACTAAGTCAAAAGTGTGAACCACTAATGATGAAAAACTCGGATATTACAATTTGTCTTACCTTGCGCCTCATCAAACCTCTTGTTCAGAGCGTCAAGCTCCTCCTCAGAGCTCTTGAGCTTCCGATTTAGCTCGTCAAGCTCTGTGGCATTAACGGCTGCCGCTGATGACGAGGCCTACAAGCAGTAATTATTTATCAGTTTATATGGGTTCAAACCCCCGAACTATCAAGAACATGACCCTATGTTCGGTCCTCTTGAGGGCTGTGAGAACATTATGGGATGAATAATGTCTCATACATTGTTTGGTCACTTATTTGTATTTGACCCCCGAGTGAGTTTTTCTAAACTCACCCAGGGCTCGGGGGCTGCTATATATAACGATAGCATAAACCTAATAAATGAAAATTTTAGGAAAAGAACATTACGTGGCTCACTGGAAGCCCGCCAAGAGAATGTTGAAGGCATCCTTTATTCCTCCATCAACGGATTGAATGCCTTTAAAATTGCACCCATAAGGATGCGGTGATCCTCGGAGATGAAGGCGCTCGATAGATCCTCCTCCATGACCGACCACCCAGTTATCGGCTGGCGCCGGTGATGATCGGTTAGGACAATCTCTAACCGGAGATTGAACCGGTAGCTCCGAAGGTATGGTGCGCTCCAGAGATGACCTTGGAGGGGACTGGACTTCCCTTTGTCCGGTATCCTCAGTGGACGGGAGGGGCTCCTCCCCCCAATCTTTGGCGTTCTAGGCGTTAAACTCGGCCACGACATTATCACCCCTGCCACCTATGTTCGGCTCCAAAGGAGCCTAGTGGGATGACACCTCCACGGCATCCTTCGCGGCCTTGGAGGTGTGGGGTGTGACGCGGTCCCACTCTCCAGCAGCTCGACGGGTGGAGACTCCCCATCCAAAACTTGGTCGGTGGGGAGAACGCGTGGTGGGCTGCGGATCAAAAGGCGCTCACACGTTTAAAACATTAAAAATCAGCATAAATGGCTCGTGGAGTCTTTGGATTCTTACCTTCGAGATGGGGGCTTGACCCTTAGGTTCCTTCAGGGAACCTTCTCGAAGTCCTCGAACTCGAAGCCAGAGTCCAAGTTGTCGTCGGGCAGGATCAACCTCAGCTAGCGTCCCCTCTTTGGGGCAGGAGGAGGAACCTCCTCCGCAGCGTCCAGTGACACCGCCCTCTTTCTTGTGAGGGGGGAATCACCCTCCTCCTTGTCCTCATTCTCTTCCTCAAGGTTAGAGGAGGCATGGGTTTCCTTGGAAGCAACGTCCGGCTAGTCCCTTAAGCGGGGACCTTCTCTGATCTTCTTCTTTTTCTTCTCATTCTTCTCTATCGCCGTGTACAGTGCCTCGACGAGCATCTCCGCCAACTGCTCCGACCTGGGGTCTTCGGGCTATGGTGTCGGGCAGTTGATTCATGTGGCTTTGCTCAACCATTTCTGCAAGGATAAGGGGAAAAGCATTCAGTCCTTTTGTCGAGAAACAGATCCGATCGATTGATACTATATCGTACCTGGGTAGGACGGTTATCAGAGTGTAGGTCCGAATTGTCCTTCTTGGCTGGCCAGCTCTTCGAGGGATTGAACAGCGTCTTCCACAGTTTCTCCAAAGTGGTGCGGAAGAGTTGACATACGGTAGGCTCATCATTAAGCTGATAAGCCCACATCGGGGACTCCCGGTGCTGGCAGGGAAGGATATTCGATCTTGACCTTGATCATGGGGGAGATGCGCTTCTACAGCAATTCCATTTCTACGCCCAACCCCTAGTCAAGGCCCATCCGGAGCCATGAGGTCAATCTTGTGGGGGCTCCAGATCTAAACTTGGTTGGAGCAACATGACCTTCTTCCCTTGGCTCGGTGATATAAAACCACTCCTTTTGCCAGATCTTGATGGTGTCGATGAAGGTGCCAGTCGGCCATCCGACGCGAGGGAGCTTACTAATTATGACCCCTCCATAGTCCGTGTGCTCGCCTGCAATGGTCTTCGGCTTGACGTTGAAGACCTTGAGCCACAGGCCGAAGTATGGTTCGACCCGCAGGAAGGCCTCACAAACGATCATAAATGCCGATATGTGCATAAAGGAGTTCGGGCGGTCGTGGAAGTCCAGTCCATAGAAGGACATGAGACCCCTGACAAAGGGATGGAGCGGAAAGCTCAGTCCCCGGATGAAGTGGGGGACAAACACCACCCTCTCGTCTAGCTTAGGGGTGGGAACCACCTGGTTCTTCTTTGGGGGGCGGTGGAAGAAGTTGGCAGGGAGGCAGCTAGCCTGCTTTAGGTCACGGATGTCCTGGTCGGTGACCGTGGATACCTCCCACTAGTCACTAGAGCTCGAACCCGCTATGGCTAGAGCTCGGAGGAGAAGTCGAGGAAGAACTAGATCTGGGCTCTCGAAGCTTAGGGATATTGAGGAAGCAGAGGATGCGAATGGGGAGCATGCATAAACCTTGAGGTGTTTTTCCCCTTTTATGAGGCGTGACGACAATTAGCCTCCCTTTACTGCGCCACAAATCCCTCTGCATCCCAAGACGTGTGTGCCATTATACATGCGTGAAGAAACTTCATATGATTAATCATATCTCATGTGAAACGGAGCACGAGTTATACATTGATGAATCGTGCTAATGTAAAAATGGCCTCAAACCGCGAATCGAGTTTTCATAACTGGTTCAGTGGTCGTGGTGGACCATGACGCTTTGTCAAAAAGGTTGCCAGAAGACACTGTTGACACTTTGACATTTGCCCTTCGGGACTAAAACAACTAATGGTGTTCGGACGATCATATGATCGGAAGAACTACGTGTTGGGGATATAACCCCACGGTGAGACCCGCCAAATAGGCTCTGGGTCATGCTAGGCGGCTTGTACATTAATCCCAGAGTGGGCTGCGAAGACCAAAGCCCAAGACGTTTGGCGGCTTGATAGGATGGTCCGGAGCAAGGCCCGGATAGAGAAGACCCGGGCGAGTAAGCCGCCCGGAGACAACTTGGTGAGGAAGTCAAACTAAGGTACAGATAGACTCGGACATGTAATGAGAGTAGGCTACAACTTGTATGACCCGTGGTATTGACCTCCTATATAAAGGTGAGACCCGGGTAACTTAGAGATCAGGCTATCGAGAACTAGGTCAAGCAATAGCTCCCTTGTAATCGATACACCAAGCAATATAAACACAAATAGGACGTAGTGTCGTGGATTTATCACGGCAGATGTTCGGGTTAACGGACTTGGATTCGAGGCCATCGCTAATGTGATGGACTCAAAGGGGTTAACAAGTAGGAAGGACACGAGTTTTCCTAGGTTCGGCCCCTCAAGGTGAGGTAATAGCCTACGTCCTGCTTATGTTTGTATTGCTTGTTGTATCGATTACAAGGGAGCTAAAGCTTGACCTAGTTCTCGATCACCTGACCTCTAAGTCGCGCCGGGTCTTGCCTTTATATACCGAGGTCAAGACCACGGGTCATACAAGTCGTAGCCGACTCTCATTACACATCCGAGTTTGCCTCTATCTTCTCTTGCCTATCCTGACCAAGTTGTCCCTGGGCGGCTTACACGCCCGGGTCTTCTCATCCGGGCCACCCTTCCGGCCCATCCTATGAGCCACTACGCTTGTTGGGCCCTCCGGTCCTCACGACTCACCCTTGGGCTAGCTACGAGCCGTTCGGTTTAACCCGGAGCCCTCCAGGGCAGGTCTCACCGTGGGGTTATATCCCCAACATTAGGCCCCAGGTTTATTTGAGCTTGCTCATTTCATCCTTATCTTTTGTTCCTCGGCAAGTCGCCGGGTAGTGACCCGCCGTGACATCATGTGGACTCTGCAAAAAAGATTCACTAACGCGTTGCCAAATCCTTCCATTAAATGGTTAGCCCGAAAATCAAGGCGTCCGCCTCGGTCGGACGATTTGTGTCGCCTGGATTTTCACGCCTGCCCCGTTTTCCTTTTAAATAGGACTACTGTGGGCAGCATTTCCTTTCTCCCGCTCGTGTTGTCATCTCCCTCTTCTCTGATACCTCTGCTCCTGCTCCGGCGCCGTCTCCGTCTCGTCGTCGACTGGCCGCTGCATCAACCTGTTGCGAACCAGAGTCCATCTCGCGCTCCTGTCGCTGGTAAATCTTCTTCCCTTAGACCCGTAAGCGTCTCCGGTAGGGTTTCTATAAGCTCCGCCGCCGTTGTCGCTTAGAACTCGAACTCCCTTGCCGTCAGCCATGCTCAGCGTATGAACGCCGGCCAATCACCCGACCTCGCGGTGCCGCTGCGTAATAGGCAGTGAGTAATAATACATAAATCGGTCCCTACTCAGCCTGCCATTTTAGGTTTTCGTCCGCCTTGGCCGTTCGTCCTTAGGTTTAAAAATAGAGGCATTTTCCTACTTTTGTAGATCTGTTCTTTGAGCTGAACTTCACAAAATATGTTTCCTAGGACTTAGCCATTTTTCGCTCCTCCTCTTTTCTTTGTTGACTCACCAGGCCCCTCCGGCACTCATCAGCCGGCATATTATTTGTAGAACCCTTAAAATTGTAAGCCGTCGTAGATATTTGTTTTGCTCTTGATTCGCCATACTTTTTAATTTGCACAGTCCTGAAGCCGACAGCATGTCTCGCGCCTCCAACTCATGCAACTAGGCCGGGTCTTGCATCACAGAGGAATACTTATAAGATTTTGTTCACGCAGGTACCCTTCCTTCCAAGGAGGTCCTTAATTGGCGGGCCCTGGGTGATGAAACGCGGCCCACTCCTCAAGAAGGCGAAGTAGTGGTCTTCTCCGATCATATCGAGCGAGGATTCGTGCCCCCGGCTCGAAGTTCTTTCGTGGCGTCCTTCACTATTACAAGCTTCACCCCCAAGACTTGGCCCCTAACTCCGTCTCCAATATATGCAATTTTCAAGTGCTCTGTGAAGTCTATCTGCAAGCCAAGCCATTTGTGGGGTTATTTCGAGAGTTTTTCTATGCCAACCGGCAGACTGAGGTGAAGGACGGTCCGAGTCTAGAGCTTGGCAGGATCTCCATTCAACGGCGTAGGGATATTACTTTTCCAGCCATGCAGATGCCGAGTCATCCAAAGGACTCGAACAAGACTTGGTTCTACTTTAAGGATACCTCTCCTGCGAATGAGCGTCCACTGTTGGGTTATCGTCCCTCCCGGCTCAAGACAACTTCAGAGCTTCTAGGCCGGCTGTCAGCTTCGGAACATGCAAGGTATGAGCCGGCTCACGCCAAGATCAAGGCCCTCATGGCCAATGGTTTAACCGGGCTGGATTTGATCCGCTACTGGATTTCTTGGCGGATTATGCCCTTAAGTCATAGAAGCCGGCTCATATGTGAATACGAAGGCAAGTATGATAGTTCACTATGCTTCAACCAATCAACCCTGACGGAGGATGACATCACCATCGTCATCCGGAGCCTTGTCCATGAAGCATCCGGATCATGCAGCGCCATTAGCCTGGCGCCTTTTAATGCCAAAAATCCGGCTCCAGATGTAAGGCAACTCTTCACCACTTTTCTCCTTGTCACTTATACCTTTCTGACGCATTACTGTGTAACCGGTTTAACCTTTCCAGGCCAACTCTGATTTCTGGAAGAAGGAGTATGTTCCTCCTTTGAAGAAGCCCAAGAAGAAAGTTTTGGCTAAGAAGTCCAAGCAGACTGCCCCACAAGAAGGATGGTTTTACCCGCCGCAATCATCTGACTCAGAGGTAAACCTTGGCTGCTTTCTGCCATTTTATTACCTTATTTTACTTACACTTGTTTTACTCATAGGATGATGTTGAAATAAGCCGCGCAAACACCCCTGAGGTAATCTATATTTCTTCCGGCTCAGAATATTCTATGCCCCGGAGGCCGCGGCGGGTTATTGGAAAAGTTCCTCTTTCTCATCCTCTTGCTTATCTGGCTCTCGATTTTCTTTTGAAGAAGCAACAATAGGTTGAGCGTCGCCAGACCCGGAGTGCTGGTTCTACTGAACTTATGTCCGGCTTGCCAAACTTGCCAGCTCCGAAGAAACGCCCCGCAGAGGTATGTATCTCCATTTTAATTAATCTCACTTTGTAACCTCGATGATGTCTCATCTTTCTTAAATTGTCTCTCAGAAATCACCATCTTCTGGCGACTCTTCGGCGACCGCTCTGCTGCCTCCCAAGATCAATCCATTGTAAGTATTTCTTTTAGCTGTGAATTTCTATTCCCTTTGGCGGCTGTAATCCTTGGGTTCTGACACTTCATGTTCTCCAGGGCTCAAGCGACGCATCGCAAGACGAACAAGTCCTCCCCTAGGCCTACAGCCCAAGAGCCAGAGTGTGAACAACCGGAAGAGTCACGACCGGATGTAGATCCTCCAGCCGTATCCACTGGGCCGGCAGATGAAGATAACATCCTAGAGATCCCTACAAGGGGTCCTTGGAAACCACCGAGTCCTGCCCAGATGACCAAGACCACTGCAACTCCGAATGTCGTGATCACCGGGTGTGCCTTTCAGTCTCCCCTGGCTCACGTGCTGACCAGGCATAAAGAGCCGGTCGAGGCTTCAAAGAAGCTGGATTTTGACTCTTCTTCCTTTGAGAAGATGACGGCCGAAGAACTTCATGCCGGTTATGTGAACCGGCTTTCCACTAGCCGAGATCTGGAGCTTCGGCTGGTCATCTTGATGAAGAAAAAATATGAGGTACTCGTCTTCTTGCTATAACCTTACTTATCCCCCAAGGGCCGGCTCAATCTAATTAAGAGTTGAACCAGGTCTTTCCTGATCCTTTGTAGAAAATCTAAATCCATAGTCCCCAAGGGCCGACTCAGCTTTGATAAAGTTGAGTCAGAGTTTCATTGTAGATAGTTTGAACAGCCAATTGTAGCCCCCAAGGGCCGACTCAATTTTGATAAAGTTGAGTTGGAGCTTCAATGTGGATACTTTTAAGAGCCAATTGTAGCCCCAAGTTCTGGATTAACTTGACGAAGATGAGCCGGAACTGCACTGTAATCCTGGAGATCAAATATACATTAGCCCCCAAGTGTCAAACATATTGCTTGCAATCTGCTTGAAACTTGCATAATTTTGTCTTAATCGTCATCATCTGATAATATTCCATCCTGGCGACTTATTCTGCATTTTGATATGCCACAGGAAGCTTTAAACGAGGCCGTGTCGCAGTTGACGGATCTGAAGACCAACCTGGTGGCTCAACAAACGGCTCGAAGTGCCACCAATAAAAAGTGCTGGCTCCTCTCTAAGGAGTTGGACACAATGAAGGCCAACTTTGCTGCTTTTAAAGAGTCAGCTGAGTCTGAGAAGATCTCTTTGACCAAACAGGCGGATGACGCAGATCAACGGCTGATAGCTGTATCCGATGAACTCCACGCCCTGAAGCGCCACATTACCAAGATGACAACCGCCCTCTTTGGTAAGCTTCTGACAACTTGTGCTTCGATAGCAATATAACACTTGTACTGGCAACTCATCCTGAAATGTCCGTCTTATGCAGGCCCTAGGAGCCGGCAACTGGCTTCTGATAGTCTACTACCGTTGAAGGCCATCTATACTTTGACTGAGCAACTATATTGCGGCGCGGTGTGCACTATTAAAGCCGTGCAATACAAAGACAAGATTCCGGTGACTCTCAAGGGCGTCTTGGAGCTCTTTTCCACCATGCCTAAGCAGATTGCTAAACTCAAGAAGTCAGCCGCCCGCCAAGGGGCCATTGCAGGCATCAGCCGGGCTTTGTCCTTTTCTCCGAGTCTAACATCAGCCGAGATGATGGATGGCTTTATTCAAAGGAAGACGATGGCTCAGAGTTCACTGATGCTGGCTACAGCCGGTGCATGAAGGAATCCTGAGTACTAGCTTCCATCTTAGCGGAGGAAGCCGATCTGACAACCTACTAGGCGGCTTATGGCTCGGATCAAAAAAGAATCTGTGGCCCACTTTATGAGTGCAAAGACTTGACGCCTGCCCGCAGTAAGGACTTCTTCGCTCCTGACCTTGACCCGTCTCCTTATTTTGACGAAGGCTCTTTTGCGGCTCTAACGAACTGCAACTGGGATTTGGACAACCTCCAGATCGGGGCCACCGAAGAGCCAGAGCAGGATGACTCGGCAGCTAGTTAGTCCTTCTTGAAAAAACTTGTAACAACCGACTCTCCTTAACCCGTCGTGTGGCATTTGAAAAGACTTGTCTGAAATTCTGAGCTCCTCTGGGAGTGTATGTAATAGACTAGATGTTTACTTTTGCTTCTCCTAAACCTTATGTCATTATGCTTTATAAGATGATCCGGCTTTTTAGCTGCCATTATATTTGTATGCTCTTGAACCATTTATACTGCTTTGTCATCATAGAAGACACCTGCGGCCAAGATTAGGTAAACTATACCCGGAGGTGGTAATTCCCTTTTGGCAATTACGGCTAATCTGGTTAGCCGGAGATGGCATAAAGCCTGGCCGATAAGGCGTTTAAAAGATACACCCAGAGGTAATAATACGGCGTAAACGCCGGCGGATAAGCATTAGAAGTTGTACCCGAAGGTAAGAAGCCGCTTTCGCCACGGATAATTTTCCTTAGCCGGATTTTTGTACCATAAGGCCGGCTAATAGGCATTGTAAGCTATACCCGAAGGTAAGAAGCCGCCGTTCGCCACAGCTAATTTACCTTAGCCGTTTTTACATGGCCTAAAGCCGGCTAATAGGCATTATAAGTTATACCCGAAGGTAAGAAGCCGCCATTCGCAGGTCATGAGACGTTAGCTACCCGTCCGTAAAAAACCTCTCATAACCGTGGCTAAACGTGTTAGCCGGAAATTTGGCATAAAGTCGGCCGATAGGGTGTTAGAAGCGATACCCGTCGGTAAGAAGCCACCCTCGGTAGTACGGCGTAACCCGCCGGCGGATAGGCGTTAGAAGCTGTACCCAAAGGTAAGAAGCCGCCCTCGCCACGACTCATTTTCCTGAGCCGGTTTTTTTGTGGCATAAAGCCTAGTACTGCGACTCATTTTCCTGAGCCGGGATTTTGTGGCATAATGCCTAGTGCCGTGACTCATTTTCCTGAGCTGGGATTTTGTGGCATAATGCCTGGTGCCGCGACTCATTTTCCTGAGCCGGGATTTGGTGGCATAACGCCTGGTACCGCAACTCATTTTCCTGAGCCGGGATTTTGTGGCATAACGCCTGGTGCCACGACTCATTTTCCTGAGTCGGGATTTTACTTTGGCATTGATACTATTTGATATAACTGTGACATGTACAATGATAGTGTACGATGAGGGGTCTCTACACCCTTAAGTGAAATAAGGCCGGAGATGCACGATGTTCCACGGCCGACGGGTCTCCTGACCCGTCGTATCTGAGTCATCTCGGATATCGATGAGGTAATATGACCCATTGTTGAAATTTCTACTGACTACAAAAGGTCCTTCCTATGGAGGAGAGAGCTTATGCATATTTTTCTGGTCCTGAATCAGCCGGAGCACTAAGTCGCCCTCCTGGAACGTCTGGGTCTTGACCCTGCGGCTGTGATAGCGACGCAAGTCTTGTTGATAAATTGCCAACCGGGCTGCTGCTAACTCTCGCGCCTCTTCCAGAGCATCCAATGCATCTTGATGTGTCGTCTCATTGTCTGCCTCAACATAAGCCACCACCCTTGGCGAGTCATGCCGGATGTCACTGGGCAAAACTGCCTCGGCGCCGTACACCATAAAGAAAGGCGTGAAACCCGTAGATCTGTTAGGGGTCGTCCTGATGCTCCATAAGACGGAGGGTAATTCTTATACCCAACACCCGGGTGTTTGCTGCAAAGGAACCATAAGCCGCGGTTTAATCCCTCTTAAAATTTCCTGATTGGCACGCTCCGCCTGACAGTTGGATTGTGGATGCGCCACTGCTAAAACATCAAGCCGGATATGCTCTTCGTCGCAGAATTTTTTCATAGCCCCTATAACATCCCAAAATTTCATTTTGGAATGCTATGAAATATAGCTATGCATCATCATCATTGCTTGAATATATGAATTTGTTGAAATGCTTCTTCTGACTTTCTGAAAGTCCCTTTCAGTTTTCAATATGTTGCTTTCACCTATTTGAAAACCATGGGAAAAGTTCAAAATAAGAGGGAGGAAAATGACACTCCACACCAGGGACTTCTTGGTGATTTATTTGAACAATAAAAACCAGGGGCTATTTTGAAAAATATTTGCAAAAGCTTTTAAAACCAAATAGGTAATTTCTGAAAATATTTTTTTCCAAAGTATTCAAATGACAGAATAAAAATGTTCAATAAATGGCATTTATTATTATGTTAATTTTTATATATACTTTTCCTATATTTGGAATTAAATCGAAGGCATTAAATGAATTTTACTGCGCTGGTATTTGAAAATAGGAAAAACTTTAAAGCGTTTAAGACCAGGTTGGCCCATCTGTCTTTATTCCCACCCCGACTTTCCTTTCCATCGACCACCGATGCTCCCGCACTTCTCTCTCCCTCGCTCACAGCGGACCCCACCGCCCGATCCCGAAAACTCAGTGGTCACCGTCTTCCCCGCGCCCGTAACCCTCGCCGGCGATCCCTCCTCGTCGGATCTCCCTTCCCTTCCTTTCCCTCGCTCCACCGCGCCCCTATATAAAGGCGGCCACCCTCCGCACTCCATTCCGCCCGAAACCCCTCTCTCTCCCTCGCCGGAATGCTGCCAACAAGCTCGCCGGAGTTCCTACACCCACCAAACCTCCCACCGCACCTGGTCGTCGCCACACTCCACCCCACTACCTCCCGTAGCCACCAATCAACGCCGGACGCCCGCCACCGTCGCCTGGACCTCTTCGACGTTGCCCTCGATCACCGGAGCGACCTCCCCGACCAGCTTCGACCACCGTCCACCGCCATCCTCGCCGGAGATCTCCTCCCCCCTATAGGATCGAGGTGCACATTCCAGGGAAGACCTTTGGGAATCGGAAGGAACCCATCGACTTCAAGTTTGTGGCACCCAGCTGGATACTTGGGAGGGACATGGCCATTCATAGTGCCCTTGGACGTATTCAGGAGGAATACAGAGCTGGAACCATTTCACCAGGACTCGGCATGGTTTGTCGCAGGGATGCCCATGGAAACATCATAACCACTCCCACTGAAGACGCCACCATTTCCTATATCCAGACCTTGGAGACGCACGTCAGGACGTTGGAGCTTCAGGTACGTGCTGACACGAAGACGATCAAGAGGCTGATGAACCGTGAGATTGACCTCGAAGCTGACTTACGGGAAGCCGAGTATGAGCATGAGTATGAGGTGAAGGATTTCTTAGAGAGGATCGACAAGCTAAACACTCGCATCGCAACTCTGGAGGAACAGATGGACATGGATGAAAATCTTCATCTCGATGGAGACATGGCTCCTTTCATCAGCGACGATGATGACTATGAGCAGAGCACCACTGGAGGAGGCTCAGTCACCATGTACTTTTGAGGAAAACTTTAGTTATGCCCCCATGTATCTTTCTTTTATTTTCAACGTTAAAGCGTAGGTCGATGTTTAGTTTGAATGGAGATTTGTATCTTGATGTGTGACTTTGAGTTGAATAAATGAATGAGTGCTTGATGTGACATGTTTGTGCATTGCATATGGGTAGTAATTTTCTTTCTAGGACCTTGTTCTATTCTAATTCTCATCCCTCTGAAAACAGCAAGCTGCCTCCACGACGTGAGTCCGATTTCACTTTCCCGCCGGAACTCACGCAACTCCTCCAGCAGCAGAATGCACTGATGCACCTATTGATCCAGAATCAGACCAACAACGAGAACAACAACAACCACCCTCCACCACATGGCGACAACCTCACCTATTTTCTGAGGTTGAACCCTCCAACCTTCTCCAGCAGCAGTGAGCCCATTGTGGCAGATGACTGGCTCCATAAGATGGAGAGGGAACTCGTCACCGCTGGATGTATTGACACTGAGAAGATGCGTTTTGCCGCACATCAACTTGAAGGACCATCAGCTTCATGGTGGGAGAACAACACCACCACATATCCTATTGCTGGTGTGATTTGGGAACAATTCAAGCTTGCTTTCCGCACCGCTCATGTCTCAGCTGGAGCCATGAGTCTGAAGAAGCACGAGTTTCGCAACTTGCGCCAGGGCAATCGCTCCGTGGCCCAATATGTGGACGAATTCAGCATGTTGGCCCGTTATGCACCAGGAGATGTGGCCGATGATGCGGCCAAGCAGGAGAAGTTTCTGGAAGGACTCAACGATGAGTTGAGCATGCAGCTGGTAGTGGCTACTTTCAACAACTACCAAGAGCTGGTGGACAAGGCCCTCATCTTGGAGGGAAAACAGCAACACATTGAGAACCGCAAGAAGAAGTATACTCAAGGGAAGTTTAACTCTGGAGCTCATCAGAAGCCCCGCTACTCCCCGTACTCAGGGAATACCGAATCAGGGACCGGTAAGTTTGGAAGGCACACTCATGCCGTGCACAACCATGGAGGCCACAACCATGGAGGAAATGGGAATGCCCATCCCAACCATGGCAACTTCAAGACTGACAATGGGAATGGGAACAAAAACCAGCACCGTCACGCTCCTACTCAGAAGGATCTGAGCCACATCACCTGTTTCAAGTGCCAGAAGACAGGGCACTATGCTACTGAGTGTCCCCAGAGCAAGCAGGGAAATGGAAACGGCAACAACAACGGCAACTCAGCAGCTAAGAAGCCCAACCCTTTTCCCCGTGCTCAGGTGAACCACATTGATGTGGAGGAAGTCTATGATCAGCCCGAGACTGTGTTTGGTAAGTTTTTATTGCATTTACTTCCAGTTACAGTACTTTTTGATTCCGGTGCAACTCATTCTTTCATATCAAGGGTAGTTGTGGAAAAGTATGGTTTGCCCACCAAAACCCTTAGTCAGCCATTTAAGGTCAGTTCCCCAGGAGGCATGATGATGGCAGGGATAGGATGCCATGCCTTGAAGCTCCATATAGGAAACCATGTTTTTCCCACCGACCTCATTGTCTTAGAGTCGCAGGGATTGGATGTAATCCTAGGCAGGGATTGGATGACCAAGTATGAAGGAAATCTTGACTGTCCCAGCAAGTCTATTTCACTCACCACTCCGGAGAACAAGAGGATTAAGTATGTATCCCGACGCACACGTATGAGTGCTCGGTTAAATTCCCACGAGACTTTCCGGATGTATTCCCGAAGAATTACCAGGCATGCCACCAGATAGAGAGATTGAGTTCCTGATAGAGGTACTGCTAGGGACAGCCCCCATTTCCAAGAGACCCTATCGGATGCCCGCAAATGATCTATTAGAAATCAAGAAGCAAATGAAGGAGTTATTGGACAAAGGGTATATTCGTCCAAGTTCTTCACCTTGGGGAGCCCCAGTTCTTTTGGTGGAGAAGAAGGATAAAACCTTGAGAATGGTAGTCGATTATCGTGCCTTGAACGAGGTGACTATCAACAACAAGTACCCTCTGCCGATGATTAATGACTTGTCTGATCAGCTCATAGGAGCCAAAGTATTCTCCAAGAGCGATCTTTGATCAGGGTATCACCAATTGAAAATTCGTGAACAGGATATACCCAAAACAGCTTTCACCATAAGGTATGGCTTGTATGAGTATACCGTCATGTCTTTTGGTTTGACAAATGCTCCTGCTTACTTCATGAGTTTGATGAACAAAGTATTCATGGAATACCTGGACAAGTTTGTCGTGGTGTTCATCGATGACATATTGATATTATCCAAGAGCAAGGAAGAACACAAGGAACACTTGCGTTTAGTTCTGGAGAAGCTTAGAGAGCATCAGTTGTATGCCAAGTTCAGTAAATGTGAATTCTGGCTGGCGGAAGTCGGATTCCTTGGACACTTTATTTCTGGAGATGGAATAGCAATGGACCCCGCTAAGGTTGAAGCCATCACCGAGTGGAAGTCACCCACCTCAGTTAAGGAGATCCGCAGTTTCCTCGGACTTGCCGGATATTACCGGAGGTTCATTGAGAATTTCTCAAAGATTGCCAAGCCCATGACGGAGTTGTTGAAGAAAGAGTCTAAGTATATTTGGACTGAGGAATGTGAAGCCAGTTTCCAGGAGTTGAAGAAATTTGTGGTCACAGCCCGAGTGTTGATTTTGCCAAATATTCGGAAGGACTTCCAGGTTTATTGTGATGCTTCACGTCAAGGACTTGGAGGAGTACTCATGCAAGATGGAAAGGTTGTAGCTTATGCATCCAGACAACTACGACCTCATGAGTTGAATTATGCCACCCATGATTTGGAACTAGCAGCCGTAGTGCACGCACTCAAGACCTGGAGACATTTCCTTGTCGGAAATAGTTGTGATGTTTACACCGACCATAAGAGCCTGAAATATATCTTCACGCAGAAGGAGTTGAACCTCAGACAGAGGAGATGGTTAGAGTTAATCAAGGACTATGACATGAGATTACACTACCATCTAGGTAAGGCAAATGTGGTAGCAGATGCCTTGAGTCGGAAAACTTATGTAAACACACTCACCGCGGGGGGATTACCCCAGGAGTTAACCGATGATCTCAGAGAGCTCCGGCTAGAGATAGTTCCAAGAGGATATGTTGCCACACTGGAGATCCAGCCCACCTTGACCGAAAGAATTCGTGAAGCCCAGAAGATGGACAAGGAGATAGCTGAGATTAAGCAAAGAATGAAAGATGGTAAAGCTAAAGGTTTTCGTGAGGATGAACAAGGAACTCTGTGGTTTGAGAACCGAATCTATGTGCCCAATGACCCAGAGCTCATGAGGTTGATACTTCAGGAAGCCCACGATTCACCTTACTCGATACACCCAGGCAACACCAAGATGTATCTAGACTTGAAGGAAAGTTACTGGTGGACGGGTATGAAGAAGGATATTGCGGAACATGTTGCAATATGTGATGTTTGTCAACGAGTAAAGGCAGAACATCAGAAACCAGCAGGGTTACTCCAACCTTTGCCGATACCCGAGTGGAAATGGGAAAAGCTTGGTATGGACTTCATCACAGGATTACCCAGGACCCGTTCAGGTTATGATTCCATCCGGGTAGTGGTAGATCGCTTGACCAAGGTGGCTCATTTCATTCGAGTGAAGACCACCTATACCAGTGCTAAGCTAGCTAAGATATATATGACTAGGATCGTATGTCTGCATGGAGTTCCGAGGAGTATCGTGTCAGATAGAGGAACACAACTTACCTCAAAGTTTTGGCATCAGTTACATGAAACTTTGGGTACGAAGCTGGAGTTCAGTACAGATTTTCATCCGCAGACCGATGGACAGACTGAGAGAGTCAACCAGATTCTGGAGGACATGTTGAGAGCTTGTGCACTAGACTATGGGTCTAGTTGGGATGACAACTTACCTTACGCAGAATTCTCATACAACAACAGTTATCAGACCAGTGTGAAGATGGCCCCTTTCGAAGCTTTATACGGAAGGAGGTGCAGAACACCATTGATGTGGGATGGTGTTGGAGACCGAAAACTTTTTGGTCCCAACCTTATTCGAGATTCTGAAGAGAAAGTCAAGCTGATTCGTGACAGACTCAAGATAGCTCAAGCTCGATAGAAGAGTTATGCTGATAGCAAATGCAAGGAAGTGACGTATGAAGTGGGACACCGAGCATATCTTCGTGTGTCCCCACTTCGAGGAATCAAGAGGTTTGGTGTTAAAGGAAAGTTAGCACCCAGGTTCATAGGCCCCTACAAAATTCTTGAACATAGAGGCGAAGTTGCATACAAGCTGGAATTGCCGGAAGGATTGTCCGGAGTTCATGATGTTTTCCATGTTTCCCAGCTGAAGAAATGCCATACTGAGATGGCTGATATTCCTTTGAGAGACACCGTGCCCCTAGAGGCCATACAGCTTGACAGTGATCTGACTTACGAGGAGAAGCCTGTTAGGATCCTCGAGACTGCCAATAGAGTTACCCACAGTAGGATTCTCAAGTTCTGTAAGGTTTTGTGGAGTCACCACACCGAGGAAGAAGCCACCTGGGAACGCGAAGAAGATCTTCGTAGAGACCACCCGCACCTATTTTCTAGCCAACCCGAATCTCGAGGGCAAGATTCATCTTAAGGTGGGTAGGTTTGTAACATCCCAAAATTTCATTTTGGAATGTTATGAAATATAGCTATGCAACATCATCATCATTGCTTGAATATATGAATTTGTTGAAATGCTTCTTCTGATTTTCTGAAAGTCCCTTTCAATTTTCAATATGTTGCTTTCACCTATTTGAAAACCTTGGAAAAAGTTCAAAATAAGAGGGAGGAACATGACACTCCACACCAGGGACTTCTCGGTGATTTATTTGAACAATAAAAACCAGGGGCATTTTGAAAAATATTTGCAAAAGCTTTTAAAACCAAATAGGCAATTTCTGAAAATATTTTTTTTTCAAAGTATTCAAATGACAGAATAAAAATGTTCAATTAAAGGCACTTATCATTCTGTTAATTTTGATATATACTTTTCCTATATTTGGAATTAAATCGAAGGCATTAAATGAATTTTACTGCGCTGGTATTTGAAAATAGGAAAAACTTTAAAGCGTTTAAGACCTGGTCGGCCCATCTGTCTTTATTCCCACCCCGACTTTCCTTTCCATCGACCACCGACACTCCCGCACTTCTCTCACCCTTGCTGACAGCGGACCCACCGCCCGATCCTGAAAACTCAGCGGTCACCGTCTTCCCCGCGCCCGTAACCCTCGTCGGCGATCCCTCCTCGCCGGATCTCCCTCCCCTTCCTTTCCCTCACTCCACCGCGCCCCTATATAAAGGCGGCAACCCTCCGCACTCCATTCCGCCCGAAACCCCTCTCTCTCCCTCGCCGGAACGCTGCCAACGAGCTCGCCGGAGTTCCTACACCCACCAAACCTCCCACCGCACCTAGCCGTCGCCACACTCCACCCCCACTACCTCCCGTAGCCACCAATCGACGCCGGACGCCCGCCGCCGTCGCCTGGACCTCTCTGACATTGCCCTTGACCACCGAAGTGACCTCCCCGACCAGCTTCGACCACCGGCCACCGCCATCCTCGCCGGAGATCTCCTGCCCCCCTGTGAGTGTCGGATCTATAGAGAACGACCCAGATTCGATCTAATTTAAACGCGAACCGTCTTTCTCTATGGATCGGCCACCGCTCGTTAGACACCCAGCGCTCACGCTAGCAGCCAATAGGAAGTTGCCACGTAGCCTCGACCGTTCATTAGTTTTATTTTTATTTTCTGTTCTGTTTTTAGAAAATAGATTGCTTTCTGATTTTGTTTTGATTATATATTTTAAACTATTTAGTGTTTTTAGTTAATTATTTTTTGCATTAGGTCACATATTTCATGTAGTCTCACCCTGTAGTCTTAGATTTTAAAATTGAACTCTAAAATTTGAATTTAATCAAATTTGCTCAAACTACTCAAATCTGAATAACTAGAGTTTAAAAATAGATTTTGTATGAATCTTTTTGCCACTAATTGGTATTAGTTAGGACTGTCACCATGCTTAGTTTGAGAATTTTTAGGATGAATTTGTTTAGTGTTTTAACCAAAAATAGAATCTGATTAGTGGTTAGTATAGTTTAAATAATTTAGTTTTTAGTTAGTTTAAATCTGAGTTAGTCATATTTTTTTAGTAGGTTCTGTTGTTTCAACTTTAGGTGATTGACTTGCTGTTAATAATAAATGTAATTTTCTTACTTTATTTCTAAATTGTTATAGGAATCTTTACTCTTTTTCAACTAGGTTTAATTTGATTAAAACAAACTAGTTAGTAATAGTTTCCTTTAACAAAGTTTTAGATAATTAAATTATGTTTTCTAAGAAAAGTTTTAGTAAATTCTTTTCTGTTAGGAGAATTGTTTTATTAATAAAATTATAGTTTATTTCACTCTATGATTAATAATCTCTAGCCCACTTCATGTAGTAGTGTTTATCAAAACTTTTAAAACCCTACTAAGATTTTCTTAACAAAACTTTAAATGGATTTAATTCTGTTTATTAATAAAACATTTCTACTGTTCTTTTCTGTCAACTATTGTTTTCTTAATACCAATAATTCTAGGTTGTTAGTAGTAGTTTACCCATCAACTATAGAAAACCCAAACTATCTGTTGATCTTCTTTTCTTTTGATTGTGCTTTGTTTTGTCTTGAGTGATTACTAGTTCATTCCTGATTTTTGTGAGTTACAATATTTTGTTGTATGCTTATTGAGTGCTCTTGTTTGATTCGTTAGATCATCCGGAATGCGAGGCTTGTTACCTAGAGTCCCTCGAGTATGAAGATCGGCAATTAGGAAAGTCACTTTGATCATGTATACCTATGTTTTATTGCATTAGTTCTTCCATCACCACAATTGCATGCAAAGTAGGTTAGTTGGAAATTGGTTACTTGATGTAGTATCATGTGGTAGGTACCCCCCTCAACCTTTGACACATGGCCCCGGGAAACGTTAAATTAGTCATGCTATGCTTTTAGTAGACGGGATTGGTTGTGTGATTCATGAGAGTGTGAGATAATAATTTCAAGACCTACTAGGCTGATCAAGACTTCAAGATTTCCAAGTTTTCAATATACCTCTGGGTGGATGATGGTTGAACGGCGCCCTGGAGAAACCAATGGTTAGCCTAGGTGATGCTGGAGATGTGCCAGTATTCACGCGGAAAGGTCCACCCAGGCACGAAGAGATGGATGGATGCTTCAAGACCCAAGGCTTACCTGCACAGCCACAAGCCATTATGGGCTCTGGCTTGGTTGGATATTGTGGCGACACTGGACAGGCGGTGCTACGAGATGTAGAAGAACGGTAGGAAAGGATGGGCACCGACAGAGTCTCAGTGGGACCCCTTATAAGACCATGTTTTGATCATTCCTCAAACACCCTGAAGTGCGAGGAATCCAATGGAGGCAATCAAATCTTGTGGGGAACATGTGCAAAACTCTGCAGAGTACTCAAACCTAATCGATTAGCCGTGTCCACGGTCATGGACGACTTGAGCCAAAGGAACTGAAACTTTCGAAACCCTCAACACAATTAATATGATGATGTGGGTATTAATAACTTGGGTATGAGAAATGGTTGGTGGAACCATCTCATTAATCAACCAACTTAGTAATAATTTTGCTTCCCTCTCTTGATGTAGGAAAATTGGCTTTACACAAAAACTTACTACCCCACCTGCCATATATGCATGTAGATTAGATGATTATCTTTTCACCCCTCTCTTGTGACTTTGCCGGCATATTCAATATGCTGACCTACACGGCTGCAACGCATCATGTTGCAGAGTATTTTTCCGACCAGCAGTGAGGATACGCTCTACGCTCGGTGAGATGCCCTTGGAGTCAGATGGACTTCACTACCTTTGAAGCTTCTGCAAGATTTAGATATTCTCATGAGTTGGCCTTTAACCACTTTATTGTAATCTTTATTGTAATAAAGGACTCGATATGAGATTTACGATTAATAAATGTTGTGTGATTTCCCTTTGATATATACATTGATGTACCACGTGTGTACCAGCATGATCTTGGGATGGTACGGAAACACCGAAGATTCGACCTTTCAGGTCGGGTCGCTACAGCCCCCTTGGACAGATTTGTACCATTATCAGTGATGATGCTGTGTGGGTAACCAAAACAGTGGATCAACTTTTTGATAAATAAAACCACCGTAGCCGCGTCACATTTGCTGACCGGCTCTGCCTCTACCCACTTGGTAAACTTGTCCACCGCCACCAGGAGGTGTGTTTTCTTATCCTTGGATCTCTTGAAAGGTCCCACCATGTCAAGCCCCCAGACCGCCATGGCCAAGTAATTGGTATCATCCTTAACTCCTGAGCCGGGATATGAACACACCGGCTAAACTTCTGACAGCCGTCGCACTTACGGACTAGGTCCTCCGCATCTTTATGAGTCGTCAACCAGAAAAACCCGTGCCGGAAAGCCTTGGCCACCAAAGATTTCGAGCCGGCGTGGTGTCCACAATAGCCAGTATGGATTTCAGTCAAGATCTGCCGGCCCTCCTCTCGTGAAACACAACGTTGAAAAACTCCCATCACACTGCATTTATGCAACTAACCATTGACTATTGTCATGGACTTAGAACATCGGGTGATCTTTCTGGCTAGGTCTTCATCCTCAGGTAACTCGCCCCGGGTCAAATAGGCCAAATAGGGAATAGTCCAATCTGGGATAGCATGCAGAGCCGCCACTAATTGTGCCTCCGGGTCCAGAACAACCAAATCTTCTTCTGAAGGTATCTTGATAGTCGGATGGTGTAAGACGTCCAGAAAGACATTGGGTGGCACAGACTTTCGTTGAGAGCCTAATCATGATAGGGCATCAGCCGCCTCATTTCTGCGACGATCAATGTGATCTACCTGATATCCTTTGAAGTGCCCTGTAATAACATCAACCGCCTGAAGGTAAGCCGCCATCCGCGGGTCCTTGGAATCCTAAGTGCCAGAAACTTGCTGAGCCACTAGATCTGAGTCGCCTAAACACCTGACTCGGCTCAAATTCATCTCCTTGGATAACCGAAGACCATGAAGCAAAGCTTCATATTCGGCCACATTGTTAGTGCAGGGGAACATTAGCCGGAGCACATAACAAAATTTATCACCCTTGGGGATGTCAGAACAACTCCTGCCCCTGACCCCTCTAATTGCTTGGATCCATCGAAGTGTATATTCCAGTATGTGTTATCCGGCTTTTCTTCGGGAGCTTGACACTCCGTCCAATCATTTATGAAGTCCACAAGGGCTTGGGACTTGATAGCTGTGCGAGGCACATATTTTACATTGAGAGGTCACAGCTCCAATGCCCACTTAGCAATCCTTCATGTGGCTTCTCTGTTCTGGATAATATCCCCCAGCGGAGCAGAACTGACCACACTTATCTGGTGCCCTAAGAAATAGTGTTTTAACTTGCGGTTGGCCATGACGACCCCATATACCAGCTTCTGCCAATGTGGATACCTTTGCTTAGACTCTGTCGGGACCTCACTAATATAATAAACCAGCCTTTCCACTGGATAATCCTTTCCAGCCTCCTTGCGCTCGACCACGATTGCAGCACTCACTGCCCGGTTATTAGCCACCACATAAAGGAGTAACGATTCTTTTTCAGCCGGAGCAGCCAGCACTGGCGGCTTAGTGAACTGTTTTTTAAGCGCCTCAAGTGCTTCACCCGCCACTTTACTCCAGACAAATTTGTCTATCTTCTTCATCATTTGATATAAAGGAATAGCTTTCTCTCCAAGATGGCTTATGAACTGGCTCAACGCGGCAATCCGCCCTGCCAAGCGCTGAACATCATTAATGCAAGACGGCTCTCCCAGAGAGGTAATAGCCTTGAGTTTGTCTGGGTTAGCCTCGATACCACGCTCAGAGACCAGGAAACCAAAAAGCTTGCCCGCCAGAACACCAAAGACACACTTGGTCGGGTTAACCATCATCTTGTAGATCCGGAGATTATCAAAGGTTTCTTTTAAATACTCCAAGAGAGTCTCCTTCTTTCTGGATTTGATCATGATTTCATCTACATAAGCATGAACATTACGGCCAATCTGACTATGAAGGCAGTTCTGCATGCATCGCTGGTAAGTCGCCTGGGCACTTTTGAGCCCGAAAGGCATAGAGACATAGCAGAACACCCCAAAGGGTGTAATAAAAGCCGTTTTCTCCTGGTCTTTAACCGCCATCTTGATTTGATGATAACCTGAGTACGCATCCAGGAAGCACAAACTTTCACACCCCACCGTAGCATCGATGATCTGATCAATACGCGGGAGAGCAAATGGATCAGCCGGACAAGCCTTGTTAAGGTCTGTGTAGTCCACACACATACGCCATGTGCCATTGTTTTTGAGTACGAGCACCGGATTAGCCAACCATTCTGGATGAAAAACTTCAATGATAAAACCCACTGCCAAAAGCCGGGCAATTTATTCCCCAATAGCCTTGCGCCTCTCCTCATTGAACCGACGCAAAAACTGTTTAATCGGCTTAAACTTTGGATCCACATTAAGGTTGTGCTCAGCGAACTCTCTCGGTACACCCGGCATGTCAAAAGGTTTCCATGCGAAGATGTCCCGATTCTCACGGATGAATTCGATGAGCGCGCTTTCCTATTTGGGATCCATGTGAGATCCAATGATGAACTGCTTAGATGAGTCGCCCGGAGTAAAATCTACTGTCTTAGTATCATCCGCTGAAAACTTGAGGGGCAGCTCAACCTCCATGGTGGGCTTTTTCAGTGGGGTCATATCCTCCGGATCGACATTCTCCTTATAGAACTTAAGTTCCTCCTCGGCACAACTGGACTCTGTGTAAGCCGCGTCTCCTTCTTCACGCTCAATAGCCGTATTTCGGTTACCATGAACGGTAATGGTACCATTTAAGCCGGGCATCTTGAGCTGCAAGTAAACATAGCAGGGCCTAGCCATGAACTTAGCATAAGCCGGCCGTCCAAATATCGCATGATAAGGACTCTTGATCTTGACCACTTCGAACCACAAGGATTCCACCCTGTAATTGTACTCATCGCCAAAAGCCACTTCCAATGAAATCCTGCCCACCGGACGCGCCGACTTACCCGGAACCACACCATGAAAGACAGTGGATGATGGTTTTAAATCCTTGCCAAGCAACTTCATCCGCCGGAAAGTGTCATAATAAAGGATGTTTATGCTGCTGCCGCCATCCATAAGCACCTTGTTCACCATATATCCACCCACCTGGGGGGCTACAACCAAAGCCAGCCGCCTCGGGTCATCGACACGCGACAGGTGATCTTCTCGGCTCCATGTTATGTCATATTCAGACCACTTTAAGTACTGCGGAAGAGCCGGTGTAACCGCATTAACTGCCCGCTTTCGCAACTTCTGGTCCCGTTTGTTGAGACCGGTCGTGAAGACGTGGTACTGCCCGGAGCTGAGCTGCTTCGTATTACTCTGAAAACCAGACAGATTACGTTGTTGTTGCTGATTATTGTTACCAGAATGCGGCTGGTGTCCCCCTTGACCATCTTGACCCAGATGACAGTGGACCGGATGACCGAACCCTGAGCCGCCAGAACCAAAACCAGCTCCTGACCCGGCATGTCCTGAGCCGCCTGGCGGACCACCATCTCGATTGTTAGGTTGTGTAAAATACCGCTTGTACTTCTGCATGAAATTGCAATTCCCCCATGTGTGGTTTGCCGGCTTATCAGGCAGACTGTGATTTGGACAAGGCCACTTAAGTAACTCCTCAATGTTCGAGGGAGAGCTATCCCTGCCAAAGGCCAGTCTAAACCTCCTATTGCCTTTAGGGTAATTCTGCTAGGTGTTTGTATTAGCCACCAGCTCTGACCTGGCCTCTGGATTCTTACGTTTGCTATGGCTACCATTGTTTGCCGCACCCTTGCCTTGATTGCCTTTCTTACCTTGGCCAACTTTCTCATCATCAAAACCCGGATCTTTCGTACTGTCAGAGTCGGCATATTTCGTGAGAGCCGTCATGAGCTCTCCCATGTCCTGGCACGTACGTTTGAGCCGGCCGAGTTTCTGTTTCAGAGGAACAAAATGGAAGTTCTTCTCCAAGATCAGTACCGCCTGGCCGTCGTGATCTGCTCCGAGGAGTGGATGATTGTCGAGACCCGCCATACCCAATGATGGGCCGACTCGTTCTACTGTTGCACACAGTGATCAAGATCCACAATGGTCATCGGTTGCTTGCACGTCCCTTGAAAGTTTTTAATGAACCTGGCTCGGAGCTCCGCCCATGAATTGATGGTATTAGGCGGCAACCCCTTTAGCCACGTGCGAGCCGGGCCTTCAAGCATCATGACAAAATACTTGGCATAAACCGCGTCACTAACCTCCAGCATCTCCATGGCCAGTTCATAACTCTCCACTCAGGCCTCCGGGGGTAAATCGGCGGTATAATTTGGGACCTTGCGGGGCCCTTTGAAGTCTCTTGGCAGCCGTTCGCTCCGCAGAGCCAGTGACAAACACGACAGCCCTCCCGTCCTGGAGTTTACTCCTACCCCCACCGAAACGGAAGATACAGGCTCCTGGTGAGCCGGCCTAGCTGGCGCCTCTTGCGGGCTTCCCGCATGGTTTACAAATGCTGACATATCTCTACCCGGCCGGTGACCCGTCGGAATCTCTCTGTGTCGGTTGCTGCTGGAACCTGCTGGTGACTCGTAGCGCCGGCTAAAGCTATGGCTAGGAAGATGGGTTGAATGAACACGGCTCCAGCCGTGAGTATATTTCTCCTGCTAGGCCACGGCCGTCTGCAGGTACCCGATGGTGTTCCGCATATCCTCTGCAAAGGGTGCCTCATCCGGGATAGGAATTGTCTCAAGCCGGGTGGCCGCTGCCACCATATTGTCGGTCGGGTTAGAATAATGATCCACCGGCGTTGGAAAGCCACCGGGTGAAGCTTGGTTACGCCGGGCCGGATGAATCGCTGGTCGCTCCGTCGGGCGGCTTTCGGGCGTGTCTGTTACTCGCCTCGCGCTAGGAGTATTGAAGAGGTTCCTTGCTTCATAACGCTCTGGTAGACAGGAGTGATGCCTCCTTCAATGTACCGCTGCTACTGATATCTGCTCCAGCCCTAGGCGGAAAGCGTCTGCCTTGATACATTCTGCCTCTTCCTCCATCTGGATCTTTAGCTCATCCATCCTTTGTCGTTCCTCTGTCATCCGGCCCTTGATCCTTGTGATCTCTAAATTCCGAGTTTCTTGATTATCTGGTGTGACCTCAATGGCCATTAAAGCCGCGAGCTCGTCCATCAGCTCCACAAGAACTTGAGCCGGCGGCGGCGGGTTATCACCCAAGGTGGCGGCTCCTGCGGCTGTACTACTCATGCCTGGGGCTGACCCCGCCATGAACACGACAGCATGAACCGGAGACTCAAGATTATCCGACTCTGAGCGATCTGACTCAAGGCATATGTCACCATAGCCCCCAAGGCCGCCGTTGCAGAGCTAGTGCACCGACTCCGTTTCTCCACTTGAAGATTCGTCATCCGAATAGACGAGAGTTTCCTATGATCCGGAAGCTTCCAGATCCGTACCTTGAGTGAAGCCTACGAAGACATGCTTCTGACCCGGATTAGCACGGGCAGGATGCATGTTACACGCAGGTCGCAGACGCCGAGCCGGCTCGATGATGTCGGTGCAGACGTCCGTCCCGGGTGTAGATCCATCAACCCTTCCGATGAAGACGTGGATCCCGCCGAATGGAACCCAGAATCCATACTCCGCGGACTCAGCATCAAGCCCCCAACTAGCATACTCGACGTAGAACCGGCCACGGCGACCCTTGCTGATCCTTCCGACCACGTATCCTTCGAGCCCCGGCAGAGAGCCCTTCGAGAACTCAACACCACCAAGCGTCAGCCCCACGGTGGGCGCCAACTATCATGGATTTATCACGGCATATGTCCGGGTTAACGGACTTGGATTCGAGGCCATCGCTAACGTGATGGACTCAAAGGGGTTAACAGGGACGAAGGACACGAGTTTTCCCACGTTCGTCCCCTCAAGGTGAGGTAATAGCCTACGTCCTGCTTATGTTTGTATTGCTTGTTGTATCGATTACAAGGGAGCTAAAGCTTGACCTAGTTCTTGATCACCTGACCTCTAAGTCGCTGCGGGTCTTGACTTTATATACCGAGGTCAAGACCATGGGTCATACAACTCGTAGCCGACTCTCATTACACGTCTGAGTCTGCCTCTATCTTCTCTTGCCTATCCTGACCAAGTTGTCCCCGGGCGGCTTACATGCCCGGGTCTTCTCATCTGGGCCACCCCGCCGGCCCATCCTATGAGCCGCTATGCTTGTTGGGCCCTCTGGTCCTCACGGCTCACCCTTGGGTTGGCTACAAGCCATTCGGTTTAACCCGGAGCCCTCCAAGGCGGGTCGCACCGTGGGGTTATATCCCCAACACGTAGGCTGTTACCTCAACTTGACGGGCCGAACCTGGGTAAACTTGTATCCTACATCCCAATCAACTCCTTTGAGTCCATCACTTTAGCAATGGCCTCGAATCCAAGTCTGTTCACCCGGACATCTACCGTGATAAAACCACGACAGTTGGCGCCCATGTGGGGCTTGCGCTCGGTGGTGTTGAGTTCTCGAAGGGTTCTCTCCCAGGGCTCGAGGGATACATGGTCGAAAGGATGAACAAGAGTCGCCACGGTCGGCTCTACATCAACGATGCCGGATGGGGGCTTGATGTCGGTTCTGTGGAATATGGATTTCAGGTCATTTTCGGCGGGATCCATGTCTTCATCGGTAGGATTAACGGATCTACGCCCGGGCAGCATAACCAGTATGGGTATCAGAGTAATCCGAAGCAGCTCAGCTCGGACCAGTATCATGTTTTCACAACTAGCCTTAACAAGCGAGATCAAAAATTGCGTAAGCGAGCGGTTAATGCAGTTGCGTCGGCTCTGCCGCAATACTTGAAGTGGTCTGAATATGACATAACGTGGAGCCGGGAGGATAACCCACCACGTGTTGATGAACCGGGGCAGCTGGCCTTGGTTGTTGCCTCCCAAGTGGGAGGGTATATGGTGAATAAGGTACTCATGGATGGAGGCAACAGTATCAACATCCTCTATTATGATACCTTCTGGTGGATGAAGCTGCTTGACAAAGATCTTAATCCCCCATCCATCATTTTTCATGGTGTGGTGCCGGGCAAGTCGGCTTACCCGATGGGCAGGATTTCTTTGGAAGTCGCCTTTGGTGATGAATATAACTACAGGGTGGAGTCCTTGTGGTTTGAAGTGGTCAAGATCAATAGCCCTTACCATGCATTGTTTGGGCGACCGGCTTATGCTAAGTTCATGGCTAGGCCCTGTTATGTCTACTTGCAGCTCAAGATGCCCGGGTTAAAAGGTATGGTTCCCGTTCATGGTGATCGGAATACGGCTATTGAGTGCGAGGAAGGAGACGCGGCTTATGCAGAATCCAGTTATGCTTAGGCAGTGCTTAAGTTTTATAAGGAGAATGTTGACCCGAAGGATACGACCCCGCTGAAAAAGCCCACAACGGAGGTTGAGCCGCCCCTCAAGTTTTCGGCGGATGATACCAAGGAAATAGATTTCACTCCGGACGATTCATCCAAACAGTTCATCATGGGGCTAACATGGATCCCAAATAGGAAAGCACGCTCATTGAATTCATCCGTGAGAATCGGGACATCTTTGCATGGAAACCTTCTGACATGCCGGGTGTACCGAGAGAGGTCGCTGAGCACAACCTTAATGTGGATCCTAAGTTTAAACCTGTCAAGCAGTTTCTACGGCGGTTCAATGAGGAGAGACACAAGGCCATTGGAGAAGAGGTTGCCCGGCTCTTAGCGGCGGGTCTCATTGTCAAGGTTTTTCACCGGGAGTGGCTTGCTAACCCAGTGCTGGTGCTCAAGAAGAACGGCACGTGGCGTATGTGCGTGGACTATACGGACCTTAACAAAGCTTGTCCGACTGATCCTTTTGCTCTCCCTCGTATTGATCAGATCATTGATGCAACAGCGGGTTGTGAAAGCCTATGCTTCCTGGATCCTTATTTAGGATATCATCAGATCAAGATGGTAGTTAAGGACCAAGAGAAGACGGCTTTCATTACACCTTTTGGAGCCTTCTGTTATGTGTCGATGCCTTTTGGGCTCAATAGTGCCCACAAGACTTATCAACGCTATGTGCAGAATTGCCTTCACAGTCAGATCGGGTGCAATGTTCACGCTTACATGGATGATACTGTGATCAAATCAAGGAAGAAGGAGACCCTTTTGGACGACTTAAAGGAAACCTTTGACAATCTCCGGATCTATAAGATGATGCTTAACCCGGCAAAGTGCATCTTTGGTGTTCCGACTGGCAAACTCTTGGGATTTCTGGTTTCCGAACATGGCATTGAGGCTAACCCGGATAAGATCAAAGCTATCACCTCCCTGGCAGAGCCGGCTTGTATTAACGATGTCCAACGCTTGGGAGGGCGGATGGCCGCGTTGAGCCGGTTCATAAGCCGCCTTGGTGAGAAAGCTATCCCACTATACCATATGATGAAAAAGACAGACAATTTTGTCTGGAGCACGGCGGCAGGTGAAACATTTGAGGCGCTCAAGAAGCAGCTCATTGAGCCGCCGGTATTGGCTGCTCCGGCTGAGAAAGAACCTTTGCTCCTGTATGTGGCGGCTAACAGCCGGGCTGTCAGTGTTGCAATTGTGGTCGAGCGCAAGGAAGCAGGGAAGGAGTATCCGGTTCAGAGGCCGGTTTATTACATCAGTGAGGTCCTGACAGAGTCTAAGCAAAGATATCCACACTGGCAGAAGCTAGTGTATGGGGTGTTCATGGCCAACCACAAGTTAAAGCATTATTTCTTAGGGCACCAGATCACAATGGTCAGCTCTGCTCCTCTAGGGGACATAATTCAAAACAGAGAAGCCACCGGTAGGATCACTAAGTGGGCACTGGAGTTGGGGCCTCTCAATCTGAAATACGTCCCTCGTACGGCTGTCAAGTCCCAAGCCCTTGTGGATTTTATAAACGATTGAGAGTGTCAAGCTGCTGAGGAAAGCCGAATAACACGTACTGGACTATACACTTTGATGGATCCAAGTAGTTGGAAGGATCATGGGCAGGAATTGTTATGACATCTCCCAAAGGTGATAAGTTTTGTTATGTGCTCCGGCTGATGTTCCCTTGCACCAATAACGCGGCTGAATATGAAGCCCTGCTTCATGGCCTCAGTGTGGCTAAGGAGATGAATTTAAGCCGGGTAAGGTGTTTTGGCGACTCAGATCTTGTGGCTCAACAAGTTTTAGGCACTTGGGACTCCAAGGACCCGCGGATGGAGGATTATCGTCAGGCGGTAGATGTCATTGTTGGTCACTTTAAAGGTTATCAGGTGGATCACATTGATCGTCGCAGGAATGAGGCGGCTGATGCCTTGTCAAGGTTAGGCTCTCAGCGAAAGCCGGTGCTGCCCAATGTCTTTCTAGACGTCTTACATCACCCGACTGTCAAGTTACCTTTAGAAGAACATTTGGTTGTTCCTGGCCCGGAGGGGCACTTGGTGGCTGCTCTACATGCTATTCCGGATTGGACTGTGCCCTACTTGACATACTTGACTCGGGGGAGTTACCTAGGGATGAAAAATTAGCTAGACAGATCACCCGGCGGTCTAAATCCATGACAATAGTTAATGGTGAATTGCATAAGTGCAGCGTTACCGGGGTGTTTCAACGTTGCGTCTCACCATAGGAGGGTAAAGAAATTTTGAATGAAATTCACGCTGGAGATTGCGGACACCCCGCCGGCTCAAAGTCTCTAGTGTCTAAGGCTTTCCGACATGGCTTCTTCTGGTTGACGGCTCATAAGGATGCAGAGGATCTGGTCCGCAAGTGTGACGGCTGCCAAAAATCCGGCCGGTGTGCTCATGTTCCAGCTCAAGAATTGCACATCATACCAATTACTTGGCCATTTGCAGTTTGGGGGCTTGATATGGTCGGGCCTTTCAAGAGATCCAAGGATAAGAAAACGCACCTCTTGGTGGCGGTTGATAAGTTCACCAAGTGGATAGAAGTCGAGCCAGTCAGCAAGTGTGACGCGGCTACAGCGGTTCAGTTTATTAAAAAGCTGATCTACAGTTTTGGTTACCCTCACAGCATCATCACGGACAATGGCACAAACTTGTCCAAGGGGGCTATGAAAAAATTCTGCGACGAGGAGCACATCCGGCTTGATGTTTCGGCGGTTACTCATCCACAGTCCAACGGTCAGGCGGAACGGGCTAATCAAGAAATCTTGATAGGTATCAAGCCACGGCTTATGGTCCCTTTACAACAGACACTAGGGTGTTGGGTGGAAGAATTGCCGTCCGTCTTATGGAGCATCAGAACTACCCCCAACAGATCCACAGGGTATACACCTTTCTTCATGGTTTACGGTGCAGAGGCCGTGTTACCAAGTGACATCTGGCATGACTCGCCACGAGCGGCGGCTCATGTTGAGACGGACAATGAGATAGCACATCAAGACATGTTGGATTCTTTGGAGGAGGAACGAGAGCTGGCGGCTGCCCGCTCGGCGATCTATCAGCAAGACTTGCGCCGCTATCATAGCCGCAGGGTCAAGACCCAGACGTTTCAAGAGGGCGACTTAGTGCTGCAGATAACTCAAGACCAGACAAATATGCATAAGTTATCTCCTCCATGGTAAGGACCTTTCGTGGTCAGCAGAAATCGCAACAACGGGTTGTATTACCTCATTGACATCGGGACGACTCAGATACTTCGGGTCAGGAGACCCGCCGGCCTGTGGAACATAGCGCATCTACGGCCTTATTACACCTAAGATTGTTGAGAATCACCAGTGTACACTATCATTATACATATCATATTTGTATATGAATAAAGTAGCATCCCTGCAAGCCGGGGCCTCTGCCATTTCACGTATATTCACCGATGCAAGGAAAATCCAAAACATTGGTTGTTGAAGGGGGCTTCCTACCTTCGGGTATAGCTTATCTAACCCTAACAGCCGGCTTTATGCCAAAAAAGTTGACAAGTCAACTTTGGTTGTAGAAGGGGGCTTCCCACCTCCGGGTGTAGCTTATCTATCCCTAATAACCGGCTTTCATGCCAAAAATGTTGACAAGTCAACATTGGCTGTCAAAGGGGGTTTCCTACCTTCGGGTATAGCTTATCTAACCCTAACAGTCGGCTTTATGCCAAAAAGTTGACAAGTCAACTTTGGTTGTCGAAGGGGTCTTCCCACCTCCGGGTGTAGCTTATCTATCCCTAACAACCGGCTTTGACGCCAATAATGTTGACAAGTCAACATTGGTTGTCGAAGGGGGCTTCCTACCTTCGGGAATAGCTTATCTAACCCTACCAGTCGGCTTTATGCCAAAAAAGTTGACAAGTCAACTTTGGTTGTCGAAGGGGGCTTCCCACCTCCGGGTGTAGCTTATCTAACCCTAACAACCGGCTCTTACGCCAAAAATGTTGACAAGTCAACATAGCCATACAGGGGACTTCCTGCCCTACAGGTGTAGCTCATCAAACCCTATCGGCCGGCGCTTAAGCCAAGCAATTGACTCCGTCAAACGCGTTAGGAAGACACAGCATCTTTGGGTTATGCTTTTAAGCCGCCCACCTAACGGTACATCTATTCTTGCAGGAAATTAAGCTGCTAAGAGCCGGTAAGGAATACAATGAGAAGAACAAAGAGGATGACATATATATATATATGTTAAGCCGGACTGTTCATATGTGCGCGATGGCACAATTCAAAGAAAGGCAAAAGTTACTACTAGTCTATTACAGACGCTCTCTGTGGAGCCCAAAAATATCATCAAGTTTTTTACACCGATCATGGTGGGTCATAAAGAGCCGGCTATCAACAACTATCTACTGCGCGATCAGCTGGCTGGCGGGTCACCCTGCTCCGAGTCTTCGACTGCTTTGATCTGGAGATTTTCCAAGTCCTAGTTGCAGTTGGTTAAAGCCACAAAGGTTCCTTCTTCAAAGAAGCGGGACGAGTCAAGTTCAGAGGCGAAAAGATCCTTACTGTGGGCAGGTGTCAGATCCTTGCATTCAAAGAGAGGGCCACGAATCCTTTCCAGATCTGCAATGTAAGCCGCCTGGTAAGTCGCCAGATTGACCTCTTTTGCTAAGACGGAGGCTAGGACTTTGGAATCCTTCACACACCGGGCATAATCAGCGTCTGTGAATTCGGAGCCATCATCCTTCTTGGAGGGAAAGTCGTCCATCATATCAGCCGGAGTTAGCTCCGGAGCGAAAGCCAACGCCCGGCTTATGGCCGTGATCGCCCCCTAGCGGGCGGCTGATCTCTTCAACTCCACAATCTGTTTCGGCATCATCGACAGAAGCTCTAAGACCCCTTTGAGAGTTGAAGGGATATTTTCCTTGTACTGCACATCTTTGATTGTGCATACAGTGTCGCAGTAGAGTTGTTCTGTCAATGTGTATATGGCTTTCAGGGGTAGCAAACTATCGGAAGCAAGTTGGCGGCTCCTAGGACCTGCATAAGACGGATGCTTCGTTGTGAGTCGCCAACGCAAGTACAATACAGAAATTGAGTTAAGTCATCAAATACCTACCAAAGAGGGTGGCTGTCATCTTCGTGATATGGCGCTTCAAGGACTGTAGTTCATCGGATACAATCATAAGACGCTGATCAGCATCATCCGCCCGTTTGGTCGAGGCGGCTTGTTCAGCTTTAGCAGAGTCCTTGAAAGTGGCGAAGTCGGCCTTGATTTTGGTCAGCTCTTCACAAAGGAGCCGACATTTCTCATCAGCTTCACTCTGGGCGGATTGCTGAGCAGCTAGATTGCTTTTTAAGCCGTCCACTTCTGACCCGGCTTCGACTAAAGCTTCATGCGACATATAAAAGCATGGCATAAACCGACAGGGGGAGAAATATCAACGATAGAGCAAGTCTCAAACAGATTGCAAGCAATATGCATGTCACTTGGGGGCTAATGTCTATTTTCAAAGACAGTTCTGGATCATCTTTATCAAGTTCACCCGGAACTTGGGGGCTACATATTGGTTTTCCAAAGCTGTTAAGAATGAAAGTCCCGGCTCAACTTTGACAAAGATTGAGCCGGCCCTTGGGGGCTACAGTTGGTTCTATTACCCATGCTCAATGAAGTCCCACCTCAACTTTGACAAGATTGAGCCGGCCCTTGGGGGCTACAGTTGGTTCTATTATCTATATTCCATAAAGCTCCGACTCAATGTTACCGACTTTGAGCCGGCACTTGGGGGCTGACAAAGATGATTTGAGGTTACTTCTAAGTAAGATGAGACCTACGTGCTAAGTATTTCTAATTTTACCAAGATGGAAGAACCGGATTATCATCAGCCAATGTTAACCCGATTCTTGGGGGCTGAGTAAGAGTATAAAGAGGAAACAGAATACCTCATATTTCTTCTTCATTAAGTTGACAAGTTTGAGCTCCAGATCCCGACTTGTAGACAGCCGGTTCATATAGCCAGCATGAAGTTCATCGACTGTCATCTTTTCGAGGGCGGGGAGCTCAAACTCCACCTTCCTGGAGCCTTCAGCCGTCTCAGCATGCTTTGTCAACACGTGAGGAGAAGGAGAGCGGAAGCCGGCACCCGTAATCATGACGTCCAGAGCAGTGGTGTCATCAGCAGCCTTGGCAGTGCTCGGCGTCTTGGAATGGTCCCTCGCTCTCTAGAATAGTGTCATCAGCTGTCGGCTCTACAGAAGCCGCTAGACGGTTTGCGTCCGGCATAGGAGCGTCCGGCCTGGCAAGCTCCGGGTCTTGAGCGGTACGGCTAGGGGAGAACTTGTTGGTTTTCCTTCGCTTGGCTTGAGTCATGGAATAGCATAAAATTAGAGCTGGAAGTTTACAACCGCCAAAGAGTCGAACGCAAGGTTTGAAAAAACACATACAACGGGTTAATCTTTGGAGGCGGCAGAGCGGTGGCCGTAGAGTCACTAGATGAAGGCGAAGACCCCTGAAAGACAGTTCAGATAATGTAAGGTACTGTTGGAATTACAAAGGAAGAGCTAGTAAAATCAAACAGAGAAGGAATATATACCTCTGCGGGGCGTTTCTTCTGAGCCGGGGAGTTCGGTAACCTGGACATGAGATCAGTAGAGCCGGCACTCCAGGTCTGGCGTCGGTTGGCTTGCTATTGCTTTTTCAAAAGAAATTGAGGATCCAAATAAGCAAGAGGACGAGAAAGGGGAACTTTTCAAACGACCCGCCGTATCTTCTGGGGCACAAAATATTCTGAGTCGGACGAAATATAAGTTACCTCAGGGGCATTGGCGCGGCTCGTCTCTGCCTCGTCATGTGAATGGATGTTGTCAGTAAAGTGAGTAAAAAGCAGCAAAAAGTAGTCAAGTTATACCTCTGAGCCACCTGATTCCGGCAGTTCAAACCATTGTTCTTGAGGAGTGGTCTTCTTTGTCTTCTTGGCCGGGGCCTTCTTCTTGGCCTTCTTGAGAGGAGGGACGTATTTCTTCTTCCAGAAGTCAGAGTCGGCCTGAAAAGGCAAACCGGCATGTAGTAAGGAAGTGCCAAAGTCATAACTAAATAAACAGGAGAGACTATGGAGAGACGCCTTACTTCTGGGGCCGGGTTAATAGCACCAAAAGGTGCCACCCAATAGCGCCGCAAGCACCGGAAGTCTCGTGGACAAGGCTTCGGATGACAGTTGTAATATCATCCTCTGTTAACGTCGTCCGGCTGAAGCAAAGGGAATCATCGTACTGAACCGGATACTCGCACATAAGGCGATTTCTCCGGCTCAAGGGCATAATCCTCCAAGAGATCCAGCAGCGGATCAAGTCTAGCCCAATCAGCCCATTGGCCATGAGGGCCTTATTCTTGGCATGAGCAGGCTCGTGCCTCGCCCGTTCAGCAGTGGACAGTCGGCCGGGAAGCTCGGAGGTCGTCTTGAGCCGGGGCGGGCGGTAACCCGGCAGCGGATGTTCACCTTCTGGAGAAGTGTCTTTGTAATAAAACCAGGTCTTATTCCAATCCTTTGGATGACTTGGCATCTGAACAGCCGGAAAGGTTATGTCCCTGCGCCTCTGTATTGAAATTCCGCCGAGCTCTAAGCTTGGGTCGGCCTTCACCTCGGTGTGGCGATTTGCATAGAAGAACTCTCGGAAGAGACCAACAGACGGCTCGGCTTGTAGATAAACTTCGCTGAGCACTTGGAAATTGCACATGTTGGAGATAGAATTGGGGGCGAGGTCTTGAGGGTGCAACTTGTAAAAGTGAAGAACATCCCGGAAGAATTTGGAGCCGGAGGTACAAACCCACGCTCGATGTGATCTGAAAACACCACTACTTCGCCCTCCCGAGGAATGGGCTTCAGTTCATCGCCCGGAACCTGCCAATGGATTACATCCTTCGCGGGAAGGGTGCCCGCGTGCACAAAGTCCATAAGGAACTCTTCGGTGATGCAAGATCTGACCCAGTTGCAGGAGTTGGATGCGCGAGACATGACGGCGGCTTAAAACTGCACAAAGTAACCATATATGGCGAGTCAAGGACTGGCAGATATCTATGGGCGGCTAAAATCTTAAGACCTTAAGGTTGAGCCGCCAGAGCCCCGGTTGGTGAGAGTCAGAGTACATGGCGGGTCAAGGTTATGAAAAGACAAGGCGAAAATACGGCTAAGTCCGGAAAACAGTTTTCGCAAGGTATCGCTAAGATTGCAGATCTACAAAACAAAGAAAATGTTCCTACTTCAGACCTAGAGACGAACTGACGAAAGCGGAGAAAGTTTAAAAATGGTAGGCGGAGCTATTGCAAATCTACGCAGTATCACTATCGATCTCCTACACAACGCCGCCTCGGAGACAAGCTGTCGTCAAGTATTTATGGGCTAAGCATGGCCGGCATTGAAGGAGGTTCGTGTTCTACACGGCGGGAGGAGCTCCATGAAACCCTACCGAGATAACTATGGATCTAGGGGAAGAAGGACTCACCGGAGACGGCGCGGCAGACGCGGAGAGAGCTCTGGAACGAAACAGGTTGATGCAGCGGCCTTTGTTGACGACAATGAGGAAACGACGCCGAAGCAAGATGCGCTGGAGCGGAGGCGTCGGAAGGAAGGAGATGAAGAGTGAGTGGGAGGAAGGCAAATGCTGCCCCTCGCGGTCCTATTTAATAAGAAAAGGCAGGAACATGCACGAAAATCTAGGCACCGGTTGTCATTTGACCGAGGCGGACGCCTTGATTCCTCGACTATCCATTTAATAAGGGAAGATCCGTTGCGTGCATCAGAGAATCTTTCTTTCAGATCTGGCATGACGTCACGGCGGGTCATTATTTTCAGGCTAACTCGCCGATGATTAAGAAGGAGGCTAAAGTGAGCAAGCTCAAATCAACCTGGGGCCTAATGTTGGGGATATAACCCCATGGTGAGACCCGCCCTACAGGCTCCGGGTCACACTAGGCAGCTCATACGTTAATCCAAGAGTGGGCTGCAAAGACCGAAGCCCAAGACGTTTGGCGGCTTGACAGGATGGGCCAGAGCAAGGCCCAGATAGAGAAGACCCGGGCGAGTAAGCCGCCCGAAGACAACTTGGTCAGGAAGGCAAACTAAGGTAGAGATAAACTCGGACATGTAATGAGAGTCGGCTACAACTTGTATGACCCGTGGTATTGACCTCCTATATAAAGGTGAGACCCGGGGCGACTTAGAGATCAGGCTATCGAGAACTAGGTCAAGCAATAGCTCCCTTGTAATCGATACACCAAGCAATATGAACACAAGCAGGACGTAGGCTGTTACCTTAACTTGAGGGGCCAAACCTGGGTAAACACGTATCCTTCGTCCCAATCAACCCATTTGAGTCCATCACTTTAGCAATGGCCTCGAATCCAAGTCCGTTCACCCGGACATCTGCCATGATAAAACCGCGACACTACGCGACATCGAAAGCCGAACTAGTCTCAGTTGATCATTAAATGGGAAGAAGAACTCACCCCGCAAGCCGAAAACTCTGATCACATGAAGTAGCCAGAGCTGAGACCCTCGGCGTTGGGGGCTAGTTCTGGGGTTACTCGGGGAGTCCTGGATTAAGGGGTCCTCGATCCGTCGGCCTATATTCTAATAGGCCGGCTTGGTGGGCCACCCTCTGGCTATCGCAGGAAGGGCCGGATACATTGAGAGCCCACATTCCAGAAGGAAGTCCCAAAGGCACGTCGTGCACTCCAAGTAAAGATGTGGAAATCGACATCTCCATCCTTGACAGGAGAACTACCATGTGTAAACCCTAGGTACCCCCCGGTGTCTATATAAACTGGGAGGGTTTTAGACTATAGGTCGGAGAAATTCATCTAGGTTTCTAGCTATTTAATCTTGAGGTAGATCAACTATGTAACCTTTATATCATCAATATAATCGAGCAGGACGTAGGGTTTTACCTTCATAGGAGAGCCTGAACCTGGGTAAACATCGTCTCCTTCGTCCCTTGTTACCATTGATCCTAGTCTTACAGCTCGGGACCTCCTACCCGAGATCCGCCGGTTTTAACACCGACACCGAGGGGGTTGAGTTCCGTTGCCACCCAAGAAGACCCATTGCAGCAGCCGTCTAGCTACAGCCACAGGCCCAGGGGCTCACGCTCCGCCATCTCCCTCGCGAAGGAATCCAGGAGTCGGAGCCAAGTGCGGGATGGGCCGACCATCCCCATGATGAACTCGCGGGTTGTGTCGGCAGAGTGGCTCCAGGGGCGGGGTGACCGGGCGGAAGGGGCGTCCTTCCTACCGTGGCCGTGGCTGCCTCGTTCCCCGCACCCGCGCCCGCAGGCCAATTCACCTCTGCGGTGGCTCGAACCAGCTCGATTCGCCAGCGGAGGACACCCATGCTTCTTGGACGGCGCCCCACACGCGGTGATGAGCGTTCAGGAGCGACCCCGCCCTCTCACCAGCGTCGAAGCCCCCATCTCCTGCTCCGCAACCTTCCCCATCGTGACGACGGGTGCTACCTTGCCATCGTTGCTGCTACGACAAGTAATGGATGAGTGTGAAGGCGGAGAGATAAGGAAGGGGGCCTTCGTCCCTCCTTTGTAAAGCGTTAGGCGTATGGCCGGACCTCCCCTCCTCGTCTCCGAAGCGTGGGCGCGGTGCATGGGAGGCCATGATGACCCAGTGCGGCGCGTCTGGTCGTGCGCCACGTGTCGCGCCTAGTCTACAGGTGCTTGGGGCTCGTTTTGAAAGGTCGTGCATGCCGCGGGCTCGGGGGCTACTGTTGGACCCCTGGGACTAGGGGTACCCATGCCCGTCTTCCTGCGGCCGGGGCCGCAACGCTGTGGGGGCTTCATGAGGAAGGCCCTCATGGGTCCCTTGCCCTTCAGGGGGTACGGCCTGAGGTGTCTCCGAGGACGTCGCGAGGGCGGCTGATGAGGCTGCACCCCGGGGGGGTCGCTGGGGAGTCCGTTCAAGGCCAACGCGTTGAGGCCCCATGCCATGCGCCCTGGGGAAAGCGACGCGCGTCGTGCCATGCGGCGTGCGGAGCCGTGCCAGCGGGCACAGATGGGGCGATATGATTCATCCGTGCTAAGAAAGTTGGGTATGACTGCCTGTCCCAAAAGCAACCTCCCAAAGGTTTCCTTTTGGGTGAAAGAAGACCGAGGCAAGGAGCTCGTCAGGACAGAGGTCATCCCCGAGCCCACCAACGCGTCACGACACGAAGCTTTTGTAGGCGAAGACTACTTTCGTCTAGATATGCCGCAGTCCTGTCCCCCTTCAAACTGGCCAATTGTGGTGACCCTTCCTGACGGGTGTTTTCAGGAGAAGAGGGACCATGCCATATAAGTAGGAGGAGGGGGCATCAAAACCACACAGATTGTATTCTCCTCTCTCGAACCCAAACAATTCAGACAAGCAGGAGTAGGGTTTTACACCGCTAGGTGTCCTGAACCTGGGTAGATCATGGTGTCCATTGTTCTTCCCCCCAAGCTCGAGCACACCGGAGCATCACGGTAGGTTTGCGAGAGTGAGCGTAGTTGGAGAGCCGGCGCACACCAAAGTTCGAACCTCTTTTGGGTCCCGGGAGCCCCGATTCCGACATTTGGCATGCCAGGTATGGGGTGCCTGCCTCTCTCCGCTCCCACAGACCCCATGGCCTATGCTGGTCGTGCCCACGTTGAGCCCTGCACAGCCCGCGTCGTCCAAGCCGCGCCCACAGGCCACGGAGGACGCCGCTGCTCCATTGGGTCTGAGGCTGCCACCACACGCCCTCCCGAGCAGAGGGACGACCACATCAGCATGCCCCCTCCTCTCTCGCCCGCCTTGAGCATGTAAGTGTGCGGGCCGCGTTACTCACGGCACGTGAGCTGCTTTGCCAAGGAGGAGAAAGGTGTACATCAACATCGTCGTTAGGGCATGTACAATACTCCCTTTGTTCCTAAATAATTGTTATTGTGGAGAACTAGTATATTTCTTCCCAACAACAAGTATTTAGGAACAGAGGAAGTAGTTGATAAGATAGTCTTATCTTAAGTCTTGCATGTAATTTGAAGATGACAAAAGAAACTCTATAATAAATCATCTCTTAGCCTTATCTTCAATAACAAACTATTCCTAAAAATATGGTGAGACATATTATGCTAAGAGATCATTCCTTATTTTTCCTTAAATAAAAAAAACAAACCTTTTTTTATGAGTTTTTTTTTCTTCACCTCATCATCATCCTAGATGACACTCCTAAAATAATATCATTGTACATGCCCTTATCTGCAATGGCAAAGTCCTTGCACAGCCTTTGCTGATATCCCTTCCTCCCGCTGGCACACAACTTCGCAAAGGGAAGAGCATAGTACGGCACTCCAATAGGACCCCAGGTCCTGCAAGGCCAATGGCCAAACCTCGCAGGGGAGGAGCACGCCACGGGAGCATGAAGCCCCACTCCAGCACCCCTGCAACACCATGGAAATCGCCGGTCGACGGAGAGCACCAAAAATTACTAACCGCTTTACTAAGAGAAAGAAAAACACCAAACTGATTAGCAAAAACGTGAGCACGGAAGGAGAAGTGATGAACGAGAATTGCAGCATCGTATTACAATATAACCAGAGACGCAAACAGATAAGCAAGAGTCTAAAGAAAAATTCAGAGAACATGGTCTTTCTTACAAAGATCTTATTATTGAGAAGAGAAAAAAACCACAACTATCAGTCACCGATGTACGGAGAATCACAACATCAGTGAAGAGGTTATTACAAAATTCTGCTGTGTGGAACACAATGTCAGTGTCACTGCACAGGTGCCCTATGAAACAAATTAAAATATGCTAGTAAGTGAAATTAAAGGACGTGGTCTTTCTAAAATCAATAGCGATTGCCTACACCTAATCCACCGATCAGTTATAGACAGGCGTCGTCGTCAGGGGTCAGCAATACACGCGACGACGACAAGCGGTGACGCGCTCATGCATGGACGGCGGCGTTCTCAAAAAAGGACGCCCACGCCGTGCACGGGAGCGCGCTCCGATGCGCGCGCGCGGTAGCCACGACCGGCGACTCCGCGCGCACCTGGCTACTTCTTCTCCGCGGCCAGCGACTCCGTAAACCGGGTGAGGTCCCTGTTCACCAGCGCGTTCGACCTGACGGTGGCGTCTTTGGCAATGGTGTCTACCAGCGCCCTCGGCACCAGACACTTGCCCTCGGCGGCCAGCCGCTCCTGCATGCCGCCGCACACGAGCAGCCCGTGCATGTGCTCCTGCGCCATGGGCGGCACCTTCTCGTCCTGAAAAGAAACAACGAGAATGATTAACACAATTGACACTGCATTGAACGAAAGGGATTGATCAACATTGATCAAAGATTCGAGGTACGTGTCTAATGCCGTGGCTGTGTAATTACCTCGATGTTGTTCAGGAGGGCGAGCATGCCGACCTGGGCCTGGAGGAGCTTCACGTGGCGCGCGGCCTCCTGCAGCATCTCCGCGGTGTTGAGCTTGTGGCCGCCTGGGATGAGGCGCGACAGCTCCGCCGTCTTCTCGCTGATCCGCCTCCGGCGCTCCCTCGCCGCGGCGCTCTGCGAGGACCCGTTGCCCGCGGCCTGCAGCTTCTTGGCGTCCGCCCCGCGCACGAACGGCGGGTACACCTGCGGCGGCGGCGCCGGAGGCGGGGGCAGTGGCAGCACGAACTGGGTGAAGAACTCCGGCACGTGCTGGGTACACGCATTGTCCCACTTCTGGCCGAGGCTTCCGTCCGCCGCCGTGAAGTCGAACCACGAGTCCTCCTCGAAGCCCGCCGAGCGCGGCTTCTTGGCGCAGCGCTGTCCGCCGTCCTCGTCCTCGTCGGCGTCGTCGTGGGGCGGGATGTTGAGGAACTCGTCGAGGCCGGCGTTGACGGCGGGGTCGAGCGGGTCGTAGACGAAGCCGAGGAGCGCGTCGCCGACGTCGGGGTGGACGTCCTGCAGGAAGCTGACGTCCCTGTCGGCGCCGTCACGGAAGCAGTGGAACCGCGGGTGCGCGGTGGCTGTCGGGCGGAAGCTGAGCGGGGCCATGGACATCGGGGCGTGGTTGCTTGCTATCTTTGCTAATGCAGCGCGCTGCTGGTGTCTCGCTGGCTGCAGAGCTCAACCGCCTTGGGACGGGGTCAAGGGGCAGGGGGGGGGGGGCGGAGAAGGTGGAGGTGGAGGCGGAGGCGGAGGCGGCGGCTCAACTTGAGTTTAGTTTGCTGGGGTGGGTCTTAACACAGAGGCAAGCGCAGTAATTAGTAGTGGTCTTAACGATTGCTTCGCGCGGTAACCGCCCCTTGAAAGCCGGGGACGCTGAGGCGGCGCCACCCACTCGCTCCTCATTAACCGCCATGCCATTCTCTCCCGCGGTTATGGCTTTTTCATCTCATCCCTCGGGGCTTTTTTCTTTAATTCCACATAAAAATTACTTGCGCCCCTATTTAACAAAAGACTTACTCAGATATTTTCTTTAGATGCGCAGGCATTTAATTTACAACGGCCAGCATTATTACTGATTGATGAAATAATGAATAATTTAATTCTCGTTGCTAGTGGGGTCTTCTGAACTCTGAATGCATGTCTAGAGTAAGACGCAGGGAATTGGGCAAGATGATAGTAAAAGAATTTGTTTCTGCAAACACTTTGTACGCGTCGGCACCACTCCTGGAAAATGGAGGACTGGATTGCAAAGAAGAGGAGAATAGAGGAGACAATCAGGCCGGTTACCGCGTAATGCCACGTCGATCTGTAGCTAAACAAAGCTATTTTCCCTCCATTTTTTCTCTTCTGAGTTCCAGTAATTGTTGTCTTGGATTCTCCTCTTTTTTTTTAGGATCGTCTTGGATTCTCTTAAGCGGTTAAAAGGTTCCTACTAATCGTAGTTCCCGCGGGTCCCACCTCCCCACATTCTCGGGGACGTAACCGCCATCCCCGCCTCTCTCTGCGACGTGGCCACCCTGACGGAGGGGCTGAGAGCACGGGCGCCGCAACGTGATCCAAAACAAAAACTCCTGATTCCTATTTTACCTTTTTAGTTTTTTTAGGGGTGATTCTTTTTTTAGATATTTAAGGGACACAAACTCATCTTATTATTATTACTCAATAGGAAGCGATACAATAGTACTCTAATGGTTGTAATAGCAATATATATAGGACCATGGTTGTGAAGAAAATATTTGATGCAAAACAATTGTATTCATCTTATGAATGTCCATATATAAGACAAGATAGTTTTGTCCACGGCTAGAATCTTAATTACATAATACAGACTCGGGCCACAAGCGGAACAAGTATACCGAATACATGTACGTGTACAGACGGAATCAATACAACCATCCGTCAACCCTCCCCCTCGCGTGCACGCAGTCGAAGCGTCGTGCCTGACGATGTAAAGACTGGACCGGAACTCCTCAAAGGTGGACGTCGGCAAGCCTTTGATCATGATGTCGACGAACTGTTGCATAATGGTTACATGAAGAACTCAAATCTTCCCAAGAGCAACCTGTTCGCGAACAAAATGATTATCCGGCTCAATATGCTTGATCCGACGATGATGAACCGGCTTGGCGGAGAGGTAGACCGTCGAGAACGTTGTCGTGGTAGACCACGAGTGGCTTAGTGAACAGGATGACAAAGCTCATGAAGACGATGTCGAAGCCACATACACTCAACAACGATGTTGGCCACGCCACGATACTCAGCCTCGGCATTGGATGGTGAGACTATGTGCTGGCGTTTAGACGACCATGAGATGAGTGATGGTCCAAGGAACACACAATACCCGAAGGTAGAGTGGCGAGTGTCCGGACAACCAGCCCAATCAACATCCGAGTAGGCGACGATGTCGGTGGAGGGTGATGCCTGCAAGGTGATGCCGAGGTCCATGTGACCACGGTTGTATCGGGGAATCCGCTTCACCAGGGACCCATGAACATCACGAGGAGCATGCATGTGGAGACACCCCTACTTAACAACATACTGCAACTTCGTGTTGAGTGAGTGTCAAGTACTGCAAGGCACCGACCATCAGCCGGTAGAAGGAAGCATCCCAGGCGAGAGCACCATCAGTAGTGTAGAGCTTGGCCTTCGTGTCGACAGGCGCAGCCACAGGCTTGCAATTAAGCATGCCAGTACGGTCAAGAAGCTCATGAGCATACTTCCGCTGATGAAGGAAGAAGTCGTCTTCATGTCGTACTACCTCCATGCCGAGGAAGTAGTGGAGGGCCCCCAAGTCCTTGATGGCGAACTCGGCACGAAGGCGCTTGGTGAGCCGTCGAAGGAGGTTGGTGGTGCACGCCGTCAGGATGATGTCGTCGACATAGAACAACAGGTAGGCCATAGCAGTGCCCTGTGTGTACACAAACAGAGAGGCATCCAAGCGAATGGAGAAAAAACCAAGCTGATGAAGAAAGTCCGCGATGCGATGGTACTAGGCACACGTCGCCTACTTGAGTCCATACAAGGAGCGGGAGAACAAGCAGACATGACCGGGATGCGCATCATCGATGAAACCGGTGGGCTTCTAGTAGAAGACTGATACTCGTGATCTGCTTTGGGTTTTCCGTGAAGGGGAACGAGTTATCGCAACACAAAGTGGGTAAGTATTTCCCTCAGTTGTGAAACCAAGGTTTAACGAACGAATAGGAATATGAATCCTCAACCGTCTTTAGCGGCTGCATACAAAAGAACAAACAACTTGCACCCAACGCCAGCAAAAGGGTTGTGAATCCCCTTGATCTCGTTATTTGCAAGCAAGTGAGTTGTGTAGATAATTGTAGATAATTGTAAATTTAAAAATAAAATAAAAGCAAATAAATAACAACAAGGTAATGAAAGTGTTTGTGAATATATATAAGTGAGTAGACCCGGGGGGTGTATAATTCTCTAGTGGCATCTCTCACAGAAATAGCATATGGTGGGTAAATAAATTACTATTGGGCAATTGATAGAAAAACGAATAGTTATGCGATTTTCACGGCAATGATCATGTGTATGTAGGCATCACGTCCATAAGCAAATAGGCTGACTCCTGCCTGCACCTACTACTATTACTCCACTCATCAACCCCTATCTAACATGCATCTAGAGTATTAAGTAAAACAAAGTAATGCTTGAAGAACACTGACATGATGTAGACAAAGTAAACTCAATCAATATGAATAAACCCCATCGTTTTATCCTTAGTAGCAGGAACATAAAGATGCAACTTGTCCCCTTCTGTCACTAGGATATAGAAACTCGTCGGGTTGAATCTACTACAATGAACCACTCCCACGGAAGAAATATCTATCTAATTGACCAAACTATCTCAATAGATCGGAGAGCATTACGAACCTATGATGATCATGCAAATAATAATCTTAGTATTTAGGTTTGACTCAAATACTTTTCATGAATAATCTGAACATAAACTTACAATTCATCAAACCCCAACAAACACACCATACAAAGGGATTGCATCGCATAGATCAAGGCAAAGATGCGATGAACATTGTATTGAAGATCGAGAGAGAGGGAGATTGCCATCTAGGTACTACCTACGGACCCGTAGGTCTGTGGTGAACTACTCACACATCATGGTGAGGGGAGCAAGGTTGATGAGAGTCCCTCCGTGATTGATCTCCCCTCCGGCACGGTGCTAGAACGGAGGTGTAGATGGCCTCCCGACATAATAGAGACTTGCGGCGGCGAAAAAAGTGTTTCAGGAGCACTTCTGGGTTTTTAGAATATATGTAAATTGAAGCCAGATTGGGGCATTGGAAAGCGCAAGGGAGAGGCACAAGCCATCAGGGAGTGGCCCCTTGGTGGCGCACCCTGGTGGCTTGTGGGCCCCTGATGTCTACTATGCAAGTTTATTCTTGTAGATTATATTGGGCCTCCAAGCGCAGAGTTTTGTAGGACAGTAGAATTTTCCCTCAAGTGGATGACCTAAGGTTTATCAATCCGTGGGAGGTGTAGGGTGAAGATGGTCTCTCTCTAACAACCCTGCAATCAAATACAAGAATTCTCTTGTGTCCCCAACACACCCAATACAATGGCAAATTGTATAGGTGCACTAGTCCGAGGAAGAGATGGTGATACAAGTGCAATATGGATGATAGATATAGGTTTTCGTAATCTGAAAATATAAAAACAGCAAGGTAGCAAGTAACAAACGTGAGCATAAATGGTATTGCACTGCTTAAAAATAAGGCCTAAGGTCCGTACTTTCGCTAGTGCAATTTCTCAACAATGCTAATATAATTGGATCACATAACCATCCCTCAACGTGCAACAATGAATCACTCCAAAGTTCCAATCTAGCAGAGAAAATTGTTTGTAGGGTATGGAACCACCTTAAAGTTGTCCTTTCCGATCGATCTATCCAAGAGTTTGTACTAAAATAACCAAGTTATCCTTTCCGATCGATCTATCCAAGAGTTCGTACTAAAATAACCAAGTTATCCTTTCCAATCGATCTATCTAAGATTTCGTACTACAATAACATCATATGATACGCATCAACCAACTCTAATATCACCTAGATACTCCAATGTCACCACAAGTGTCCATGAGTTAATTGTACTACACACATGAAACAATTTCAGATTCATAATTATCAATCCAACACAAAGAACCTCAAAGAGTGCCCCAAGATTTCTATCAGAGAACAAGGTGTGAAAATGTGCAATCAACCCTTATGCATAGATTCCCAAGGTCACCGGAATCCGCAAGTTGACGCCATAACATATATCAAGTGAATCACTTGAATACCCTAATGTCACTACGGGTATCCGCATGCAAGACATACATCAGGTGCTCTCAAATCCATAAAAGTATTCAATCCGATAATAACAAAGTCTCAAAGGGAAAATTCAATTCATCACAACAACATAGAGAGGGGAAAACACCATGTGATCCAACTATATTAACAAAGCTCGTGATACATCAAGATCGTGCCATCTCAAGAACACAAGAAAGAGAGATTTAAGACATAGCTACTGGTACAGACCGTTAGCCTCGTGGGTGGACTAGTCCCTCCTCATCATGGACTCTGCCGGGATGATGAATATGGCCATCAGAGATCATCTACCCTCCCTGGTAGGGTACTGGAATGCCTCCATATCGGTTTTTGTTGATACAGAGAGTTGCGGTGGCGTAACGAGGAGTCTAGGGTTATTTATGATGGTTTCTATATTTATAGATTTTTGAGCGTCGGTTTTGCGCGAAGATGGGCCACGAGGAGATCCCAACCAATCAAAGCGTGTGGGAGGGGCCTGGCATGCCATGGTCGGTTGTGCCCGCCTCGTTGCTCTTCTGGTCCTCCCAAGAAGCGGCTAGTGCCTCTTTTGTTCCAAAAAAATCTTCAAAAAGTTTTGGGCGATTCCGAGAACTTTCATTTTCCGCACCATATAAAATTTCGGTAGTTCTGCTGAAAACACCATCAGTCCGGTCTAGTTCTAAATAAATCATGCAAAGTTCATAAAAACCATATAAAATTATTGTAAACATAGGTAAATATGGCATGAATACTTCATAAATTATAGATATGTCGAGGACGTATCAGCATCCCCAAGCTTAATTCCTACTCGTCCTCGATTAGCAAAATGATAAATGAAATATTTTATGAAGTGGGAATGCTAGCATAGTGCATAAGTTTGATCAATGATAATTCAACCACTTTTCCTAGCATCATAAAACAACAACTCTTTCTCATAAAACTCATCATGATAAAGTAGCAACCAATTCACATGTTATGGTTCAAATAATGAATTCTCTTGAAAGTTAACAACCTATGTTCTTAGTCACCAAACAATTGCAATTCAACTTATTCTCAACAAAGTCTAAGTAAGAGCTCCACATACTCATTCATCATATAGTATTCTATGATTGCTAGTACTCAAAGCATATTTTTAGAACAAATGGCATCCATCGAACACAGACAAAGATAGGGGCTTAAAGTTTTGCCTCCCAACTCATTTATCGTAGAGATAATTCTCAACAATAATAACTCATGATCAAATATATTTCATTGGACATATGTTCTTAGATCTTTCCCCACCACATGATGCTTGCCAACTAATAGAAGTAGGTTGGAATAGGAAGTTTACTCAACATGAAAAGTAAATAGATTGTCCCTTCACAGAGGGAAGCGGGGATTTGCATATGTGAGAGAGCTCATTGTTTTAAAAGAAGATAAATATAATTTTGGGAGGTGCACCCTTCCTGTCAACATTACAACCAAGAGTTACCAATATCTTCCATGTTAAACACATTAGCGACGGTTCCCAAGCGGTAAAAGTGAAGGTTTACCCCCCCTCCACCAACAAACACCCTCCATGACTAGCCGAATCCATGGGTACCATCCATACCAACAACATTCCTAGGGGAGTTTTGTTTAATTATTTGCATTTGTTTTTTTATTTAAGGACCGGGAATCCCTATTATAGCCCCTCTCCTGCAAGGACGTGTGAATAAACACTCATCATGAGAATAACCCCGGTTAACATGGAAGATACTGACCGTGCCCTGCTGCTCCATGAGCGGTCCAGGCACACTAAATAGATGTTCATGTGAAATTTTAGAGGTGGCACATGCAAATTTACTTGGAATGGCAGTGAAATACCATATATAGGTAGGTATGGTGGACACTCATGGAAGAAACATGGCTCAATGATTTGGATGCACAAGTAGTATCTCTACTTAGTACGAATTTTGGCTAGCAAAAGGTTCTAAACAAGCACCACATGTTGGAGGATCCATAACAATATAACTTCTATGCAAATATACACAACCATAACTCATTACGTTGTCTTCCTTGTCCAACTTCAACTAATTTTCTCAAATTTGAAAATAATTAATGGGTATTCACAATCATAGAAGATGTCCAAGATAATATATTTATATGTGAAAGTTCTCTTCCTTATACAAATCATTCACGAATTGCTTGTATGACCAATATTGTGATTATCAAACTCCAATAGATTTTCCTTTCTAAACAATATGTGAAGCTACTACTAAGCATAAAGCACACTAATAATTTCATATTTATGGTATTTCATTTATTCACAATTTACTCATAGGATATAAGTGAAGCTCAAGAGTAAACATCAAAATTACTCTTCAAAAGATATAAATGAAGGGAAATAAGTACGTAAACAATCAAGTAGCTACGCGAGGGATCTCTCTCTCACACAATAAATATTTTCAGATCTTAGTGTTTTATTTAAACAACAAGCAAAATAAAAATAGCACTCCAAGAATAGCACATATCATGTGGACAAATAAAAATTTAGGGTCAACATAGGCTAACAGATATAAACGGAGGTGGGATGCATAGCATCCCCAAGCTTAGATGCTTGAGATTTCTTGAAATATTTACTTGGGGTTCCATGGGCATCCTGAGGCTTGAGCTTTTGTGTCTCGTTCAATCCTTTCACATCCCGGTTTCTCCTATTCTCTAAAAGTTCATCCACACAAAACTTGAAAAGAACTCGTGAGATAGGTTAGTGCACACAATAATAAATTAACTCTTTATTTACTGCCAAGACAAGTTGCATAATAATTTCAAATAGCATCTATTGTTTACTATCATTTCCACAATTTATATTTACCAATATAGGCTATGGAAACTATATGATAAGTAGATAACTAAACTATGACAGCAATCTGTCCAAACAGAACAGTTTGTAGAAATTTATGAAAACAGTGTACTAATGTGACTAAAAAATTTATGAAAATTTAGGAAATGTATTAATACTATGTAAAAATTTCACAAACTTTCCGCATTCCATAAAAATATAAAATTCAAACACTACAGCAAAAGTTTCTCTTTTTACAGAGCAAATATCAAACATCTAACTCAAGCATCCTAAGAGGCAATTCTTGGAACTTTTTATTGAAAAAAATATTATAAATATAATATAACAGATAACAACAAGTTATAATGATTCTCCAAGCAAAACACATATCATGTGACGAATAAAAATATAGCTCCAAGTAAGATGTACTTATAATGTTGGAGACGAAAGAGGGGATGCCTTCTGAGGCATTCCCAAGCTTAGACGCTTGAGTCTTCCTTGGATATTACCCTGGGGGTTCCTTGGTCATCCCCAATCTTATGTCCTTGCTTCTCCTTATTCACCTCATATTGGTGTCTCACCCAAAACTTGAAAACTTCAATCACACAAAACTTAACATAACTTCGTGAGATAGGTTAGTATAGTAAATATAGGTCATTTACTTAGGTACTGTCAAGAAAAGATTCATAATTGTTCTCACATAATACCTACTGTATTATATCATTCTCATAATTTATATTAATCAATATAAGCTATGGGAACACTAAAAACAAGCAAACTATGCATGTAAAACAGAATCTGTTAGAAACAGAAAAGTCTGTGAAGATCTAAATGATTACCATACTTCACTGTCTTTAAAAATTCTGAAAAATTAGGAAAAATAAAAAAAAATGCGTGTAAATTTTGTCTAGAATTATTTGATGCTCCAGTAAAATTAGATAATTCATATACTGGACGCAAAACTTTCTATTTTTGCACAGAATCAAACAAACAAGTGTCCACACTATCCCAAAGGCTTTACTTGGCACTTTATTAAAATAAAATACACAAAACATGATTGAGACAGTATCTTAATAATGTGATCATATAAAAATAGAAAGTAAAAGTGTTGGGTTATCTCCCAACAAGCGCCTTTCTTTAATGCCTTTTAGCTAGGCATGATGATTTCAATGATGCTCGTATATGAAACAAAAGTTCAAAATGCAAGAGAGCATCATGAATCATATGGAAAGCATATTTTAAGTCTAACCCACTTCCTATGCATAGGGATTTTGTGAGAAAACTATTTATGGGAGCAACAATCAACTAGCATAGGTAGGCAAAACAAGTGCAACTTTAAAACTTAAATACATAGAGAGGAAACTTGATATTATTGCAATTCCTACAATCATAAGTTCCTCCCTCATAATAGTTCTCAGTAGAATCATGAAGGAATTAAACAATATAACTATCCCATACAACATTGTTTTCATGATTCACAAGCATAGAGATTTTATTACTACCCACACAAGCATATTTCTTCTCATTCATAATAGTGGGAGCAAACTCAACAAAATAACTATCATGTGACATTTGATTGACATAACCACATTGAATACTAAAATCAAGATAACAAGTTTCATGATTGTCATTACTCTTTATAGCATACATGTCATCACAATAATCATCATACATAGGAGGCATGCTATCATCATAAAAGTTTTTCTCATCGAAACTTGGGGCACTAAAAATATCATCTTCATCAAACATAGCATCCCCAAGCTTGTGGATTTTCATATCATTAGCATTATGGATATTCAGAGAACTCATACTAATAATATTTCTATAATGCTCATCATTCAAGGAATTCTCATCAAGTATTTTCATAAATTCTTCCTCTACCAATTGAGCACAAGTTTCTGAACCATCATTTTCATGAAAGATATTAAAGAGACGAAACAATTGATGCAACCTAAAGTCCATTTTTTGTAGTTTTGTTTTATAAAACAAAACTAGCGAAAAGCAATAAACTAAAAGATTTGATTGCAAGATCTAAAGATATACCTTCAAGCACTCACCTCCCCGACAACGGCGCCAGAAAAGAGCTTTATGTCTACTATGCAACTTAATTCTTGTAGGCTATGTTGGGCCTCCAAGCGCAGAGTTTTGTAGGACAGTAGCAATTTTCTCTCAAGTGGATGACCTAAGATTTATCAATCCGTGGGAGGTGTAGGATGAAGATGCCCTCTCTCAAAAAACCCTGCAATCAAATACAAGAAATCTCTTGTGTCCCCAACACACCCAATACAATTGAAAATTGTATAGGTGAACTAGTTCAGCGAAGAGATGGTGATACAAGTGCAATATGGATTATATATAGGTTTTTATAATGCAAAAATATAAAAATAGCAAGATAGCAAGTAAACAAAGTGAGCACAAATGGTATTGCAATGCTTGAGAACAAGGCCTAGGGTTCGTACTTTCGCTAGTGAAATCTCTCAACAATGCTAATATAATTGGATCACATAACTTTCCCTCAACGTACAACGAAGAATCACTCCAAAGTTCTTATCTAGCGGAGAACATAAGAACACCTTAAAGTTATCCTTTCCGATCGATCTATCCAAGAGTTCGTACTAAAATTACCAAGTTATCTATTCCGATCGATCTATCCAAGAGTTCATACTAAAGTAACCAAGTCATCCTTTCCGATCGATCTAGCTAAGAGTTCGTACTAGAATAACACCATATGATACACATCAACCAACTCTAATGTCACCTATATACTCCAATATCACCACAAGTATCCATGAGTTAATTATACGATACACATCAAAAAAAATTCAGATTCATAATACTCAATCCAACACAAAGAAACTCAAAGAGTTCCCCAAGATTTCTATCGAAGAACAAGGTATGAAAAACATGCAAAAAAACCTATGCATAGATTCCCAAGGTCACCTGAATCCGCAAGTTTATGCCATAACATATATCAAGTGAATCACTCGAATACCCCAATGTCACTACGGGTATCCGCATGCAAGACATACTACAAGTGCTCTAAAATCCATAAAAGTATTCAATCCAATAATAACAAAGTCTCAAAGGGAAAACTCAATTCATCACAACAAGATAGAGAGGGGAAAACACCATGTGATCCAACTATATTAACAAAGCTCGTGTCATCTCAAAAACACGAGAGAAAGTGATTGAACACATAGCTACTGGTACAAACCGTCAGCCCTGGGCGTGGACTACTCCCTCCTTATCATGGCCTCCGTTGAGATGATGAAGATCACCATCGGAGATGATCTACCCTCTCTGACAGGGTACTGGAACGCCTCCAGATTGGTTTTTCATCAATACAGAGAGTTGCTGCGGCAGAACAAGGAGTCTAGGGTTATTTCTAATGGTTTCTATATTTATAGGATTTTTGAGCGTCGGTTTCACGCGAAGATGGGCCACAAGGAGAGCACAACCCATCAAGGTGCGCTAGACGGTCTTGGTGTGCCCTGGTGGGTTGTGCCCACCTCGTGGCTCTTCTGTCCCTCCAACGAAGCGTTTAGTGCCTATTTTGTTCCAAAAAATTGTCAAAAAGTTTCGGGCAATTCCGAGAACTTTCATTTTCTGCCAAAAAACAACACCACGGTAGTTCTGTTGAAAACAACATCAGTCCGAGTTAGTTCTAAATAAATCATGCAAAGTTCATCAAAGATCATATAAAAGTATTGTAAACATAGGTAAATATGGCATGAATACTTCATAAATTATAGATACATTGGGGACGTATCAGCCCCTCGTGGCTCCCGGCCTCCCTCCGAAGCTTCTAGGTCTTCTTTTGGTCCAGACAAAATCATCAAAAAGTTTCGTTTGGTATTGTAAACCTTAAAAGTTAAAAACACTTAGAAAATAGCAACTAGCACTGGGATTTAGGTCAATTGGTTAGTGCTCAAAAATATTATAAATTGGTAAACAAATTCCCAAAAAGTATCCTAGAATGATAATATATTAGCATGGAACAATCAAAAATTATAGATACGTTGGAGACGTATCGACATCTCCAAGCTTAATTCATGCTCGTCCTCGAGTAGGTAAATGATAAAAACAGAATTTTTGATTTGACATGCTACCCATTATGTAATCTTTTGTATGTATGCTCATTGAGAAATTATGAATTAACAATCAGCAACATAGTAATATTTATAAGTATAAGAGATAGAATCATTGATCTTTCAAAGTATACGATCCTAAAAGAATGTTTACCCCTACTCATCTTATTATATTAGCAAGGCATGACTCCGTCTTCACCACATCAATACAAATGTTAAGCACTGCGGTGTCCAAGTCAGGCAATTGGATCGTACTTTTTTAATATGGATCAAATTTTTATTCTTCATGCGATACATGAGCGTGAACCATTGGACATAGCATATAGGTGGAATAGAATGTGATGGTAGATATCAAAGGAGTAAAAGGTGGAGAAGATAGTCTCACATCAACTAGGCATACCAACGAGCTATGGAGATGCTCATCGATAGAATGTAAATCCAAGGAGTAGGGATTGCCATGCAAATGATGCACTAGAGCTATAGGTGTATGAAAGCTCAATTGAAGCTAAGTGGGGTGTGCACCCAACTTTGTTGCTCATGAAGACCTCGGGCATTTGAGGAAGCCCGTCATTGGAATATACAAGCCAAGTTTAATATGAAAAGGTAACTCCCACTATCATATGGAAGTGACAACATAGGAGACTCTCTATTTGAAGAACATCGTGCCACTTTGAGGCACAAGTGTGGTAAAGGCACTACTATAGGATGGTGCTAACGTGACACTGCAATTAGAGACCCTTCGATGAAACTGTGTGCGATGCATGAATCACAAACGGTATAGTTCAAGCTCCATCGCCAATGACACGAATTGTGTGCAATGTAGGATCCATCAAATATGATTCAAATTTTTTTTTGCATGTGCGATCTACGATAGACATTTGACTTTTAAGAACTATTTGTGATGAGGTGAAATGGCACAAAGGTTAATCAAATATAGATGTGTGTGATGTATGGCATAAAGGTCCCTCATCTGAACTATTTGCGATGATACATAAGAACACAAATGGTGTGGCGTAACAAGGTGTGTGCGATAGACTGCAATCAGTTCAATAATCAGAACTGTGTGCTATAATTGTGGATAACGCATACAATTTGTTGTTTTGAATTGTGTGCTCTACATGGCACACAATTCAAAAAACCAAATGTGTGCGATATTGTGAATGATCACTAACGAATCTGTATTCTTAACCGTTTGCGATGAGATCGAGAAGGTAGACAGAGTTAAGGAATAAATATGAGAAACAACCATAGGTTTAAGGATTATGGTATGTTTTACTTCTTCTTGTTGTTGTTAGATGGCCCCATGCCATCGTCTTGACATGGATGCTTCTTGCCACTGACTGCTCAATTTTCATCGCCATAGTCGTTGATATCCTCGTCATCGTCCTCCTTTTTAACCATTCCTCCTCCTCATCGTCTTCTTCTTCTTCGTCGTCCTTCAGAGGCTCCTCGTCGTCCTCCTCCTTGTCTAACCATTCCTCCTCCTCCTCATCGTTGTCGTCTTATTCGTCCTTCGGCGGCTCCTCATCCATCCGATCATCGTCTGATGACTCCGGCGGCAGCGTCCCTTCCATGAGCTAGATAAAATGGAGGTCAACGCTTGATGCCAGACTCATGGAAGACGAGTGCGATGATTCTACGGTTGACTCGAGACTGGCAAAATTGTCATCCTCGCTGTCGCTCGACAATGCCACGCTACGTAATTAAACAACTGGCGAGAAAGCGAGATTGCAGAGTGCGTGGAAGTGTAGTGTCACAACCCTAGTAAGAGTCATAGGCTAGTAATGTGTTTGCATCATCATCATCATCTATGCATCAATATGAAATGGGGAGAAGAAGAAAACCCCACCCACTTAATGAATTATAGGATTTCTAGATAAATGAAATTTCAACAAATCCAAAATGCCCATCAAAAATGTCCCCTATGTCTGATAAATAGGGACATGGATATACCAGGGGACATTTGTATTATTTGAACATTTAAAATAATTTGAATTAATGGTTTACATCCCTGGAAAATGACAAATAAAGCAAATATCATTATCACTGTTTCCAAAATAATCTGAAACTATTATTATAAGTTTGGAATATTCAAACTACAATTTAGAAAATATGTGGGTCATTTTATAAAAGTCATTGGACCTGCAAAGGAAATAAATAAATATTAGAAAACAGAAAACAGAAGTTAAAAAAAAAGAAAAGCCAGAAGGGGCTTACCTGGCCCAGGAAGGAGATGGCCCAGCCCACCAGGGCCAAGCGGTCATCTTCAACCTCTGCCAGTAGGCAGAGGCGAAGTGCCGCGCGGCGCCGGGAGGTCTCCACCTCCTCCCTGCCTGGTCGCCCGCCTGGAGGCCCCAGGGCGCGCCAGCTCGCCGTCGCCGAGGTCTTCTCCCTCTCTCCCTCGCGGTCGCGCTCTCTCTCTCTCTCTCTCTCGCATTTCTCCTCTCGGCTCCGCCATGACCGACCCACGATTCTCCGACGTGCCGTCGTTCTAGCCAACCCCGAGTCCTCCTGAGCCAGCCAATCGCTCCGCCCGGACCTCCTCCACCTCCCAGACAAGCCACGCATCGCCAGAGGGCTTCTATCACCGTCGCGTCGTCTACTTCCTCCTCGGGTCGCCGGAGGGGAATTCGAGGCTCGCCGTCGATTCCGACCGCCCCCGAGGCCACTGACTAGCTCCCTGGATCCGCAGTGAGCTCCTCCTCCTTCCCCCTGCGTTCCCCCTCTCTTCCTCGCGCCGTAGCTAGCCTAGCCGTCGGACCCGAATCCACCTCGCCGCAGTGGTCGGTCGTCGCCGTGCGTGCAGACCCCTAAGCTCACGCGCGTGTGCATGAATGAACTCCTGGAATTCCCAGGAGCTCGTAGAACCCATCGCCCGGTCGTTCCGTGCCCTGTGTCGCGTTTGCGTCCGAACCCGAGCTCCGGCCGCCGCCACGAGCTCGTTTCCGGCGAGCTCCGGCGACCCCGTGACCTCCTGCGGTTCCGGATGGATGCGGTTGTGTGCGGGCTACTCGCCAGTGGTCTTAGCTCGGTAGATAACCCCCTATAGAAGAAACCCGACGGACGCCGCCGTCTCTGGTGGTCACCGGCGTCAAGCCGCCGGCCAACTCCGGTGGGTTTAACCCGGGTGGACCCCTGGCTTGACTCTGTGAGTCAATGACAGGTGGGGCCCCTGTCCAGATTAGTTAAGTTAATCAGGGATTACTTTAAATCATTTAGTTAAACTAATGTGACACTGACAAGTGGGCCCCGGTCTGCTAATTAGTTAGGATTAATTTTAATTAGTTAGTTAAACTAACCAGACACTGACATGTGGACCCCACATGTCAGGTTTGACTCTGGGCCGAGTCAGCTGACCAGCTGATGTCATCATGACATCATGCTTATGTCATAACTCATTTTCTTATTTTAAAATAATTCCAGAAAATGTTTAAAACTTTGAAAAATCATATAAATTAATTTGTAAGTGAGATGAAAATAATTTATATATGAAAATTTATCAGAAAAATCCAATGAATCCAATGGTGCTACTCTCATGCATGATAGAGCAACCCAAATAGGTGAACTTGGACATTTTAGCATTAGGTCATTATATGGAATTTGAAATGAGGACAACTTGGAACCTATATTCAAATCTGAATTAAATAGACATGATCACCATTCACATTAGCTCACCCATGTATACCACTATGCCATGATCATGCATCATATTGTCGCATTTGCTTGTATTGATTGTTCTTATCTGCATTGCGGTAGGTCCGAATCCAGACGATACTACTCCGTACCCCGACGAAGGAGAGAACTCTTCCGCAACTCAGCAAGGCAAGCAACCCCATTGATCATTCCGATAACATCCCATTCTCTCGCTCCTGCTCTCATTATTGCATTAGGACAAACGATCACATGTCAGTCATACCCGGTAGATGATCCTATTCTTATGCATGACCTGATCTTGTCACAGTAAATAGCTACACCTTGCAACCTAGCATACCTGGTAGATGCTTGTGCCGTGATGTGCTTAGCTTATCTTCATGCCATGCTGCTATGCTTAGAGTTGTGTCAGGTCTGATTCATCTGGGTGATGAGTTAGAGTGAAACTGTGATGTTCCGATGTGTTGAGCTCATAACGAATCTGTTTTGGTAAAAGGTGGCGATGAGAGGCTATGTAGGAGTACATAGTGGGTTGTCTCATTGAGACCGTTCTTAGGAACTGGGTTCCGTGTTTGAGATCCAAGACGAGATACTACCACATGCTGGGCCCTGAAATATGACCCCGCTCGACTTATCAGTCGCTTAGTCTTTGGTCCAGGTATTGGAAGTAGTTTCTGGTGTTTATAGCTTGCTGGAGGCCGTGCGTAGCGCTGACCCTCGGGGTGGGTTACGACGCGGTAGGCAGTGGCATGGTGTACCAAGGGTCACCCGAATGGTGGGCTTGGGAACCCTGCGCACATCGTTTGGGACCGTAGTGGAAACTTCGGCCGGACTTCCATGCGGGTCAGTCTCAAATAGGCGGTAGCCTGGACTAGAGGTCTTATGTGATTGACGGTCGTGGCCGACTCCCTCGCTGGGCATCCGCTTGAAGGTTGCCGAGGTGCATGGTTTATGGCACACAGCGATAAGTGGCGAGAGCGTGTGTGAAGAAGTACACCCCTGCAGGGTTATGAAACTATTCGAATAGCCGCGTCCGCGGATATGGACTACTTGGAGAACTTATGCTGTTCATAGATAATCAAATGGATACTTCTAAAAATCTCAAGACAAGTGTGAGTACCGTGGATGGCACTCTTCCGGGAGGGGAAGGTGAGTCCATGGTGGGGTATTGAGATGGAGTTAGTGGACTCGTGTGCGATAAGTAAAATTGTAACAAAGAGTGTAAAACTGAGTAGTGTAGGTTAGCCATGAGTCAAAGCTGGCTTTCTGCATAAACTCCTCCACCCCTTTGTTGATACATGAGCATAACTAGACTAGGTCTGTTTTAAAGACTTGCTGAGTACGATTGTACTCATCCTTGCTTAATTAATGTTGCAGAGGAAAACCAGGACCCATCAGGTGGGTTCTATCTAGACGTTGACGATGCCGAATAGCTGGTGTCCCAGCTACGACCCTGTGCCGTGTGGCGTACTGTAGATAGTCAGGCCATGTGCCCTCTTTTCATTTCACTGTCCGTACTCGGATAGTTCTAAGTTTCCGCTGGCTTGTATGAACTTGTTTGTATAACTTGAGTGCCGGGTCATGTGACCCCTATCTGTAAGAACATATTATGCAAGGCTCTTCTGAGCCTTTTAAATAAAAGTCATGTTGTTGTATGGTTATGTTGTGATGCCATAGTTGTATCTATGCATAACGGGCATGTCGTGCGTACGTGCGGCGTGCAACGGTATGTATGGGATCCGACACCTAGTTGTGTGCCTTTAGCAGTACTCCTTACGGGAAATTGTCTTTTTGTGCTTCCACCGAGCCTTGGTAGCTTGCTACTGCTCCGGACACATTGATTGACCGGCATGTATCCTTCTTTGCTGCTGTGTCTGTCCCTTTGGGGAAATGTCTCGCAGTGTAATGGAGTCCCTGTAGCCTGTTACGACTCGTCTACGTGCAGCGATGACATTCGTGTCTCGCGACGTAATGGAGTCCTTGTAGCTTGCTACGACTTGTCTACACACGCTTGAGACCGACACCTGCATTGCTGGGTTATGTATGCCTGTTTCCGTACGGATGTGCCACTTGGGTTCTATGACTAGTTATGTCGGCCCGGGTTCTTTGTTGTGTGATTGCCAGCGACATGTTCACATACGTGAGCCAAAAGACGCAAACGGTCCCGGCCAAGGTAAGGCTGCAGCCGTGGAGTACCGTGCGTGAGGCCGCAAAGTGATGTGGCTTGTTACAGTATGGAATCATATGACTTAGGATCGGGGTCCCGACATGTAGAGTGGCCGGCCGGGATGATGAAGATGGTGGCAACTAAAGCATGGTGTGAAGACAAGAGGAATGTCTATTGAAGCGGGGGATTGATGGATTATATTGGCACCTTGGCAAATGGTTAGAATTTTGATATAATCAACCGCAATTGTGTGCACCCGGTCTGTTGCTCTAAATTCCCGCTATTGTGCAATTCTCCATATGCCAAATGTTTCACATGTGTATATTTTAGGAGTTCACATGGTTCATTAGATGCATTGTTTAACTACACACACACTTATATGAAACACAGTGGGTGTGAAATAGTAAGCATTTAACATAGGACAATTGGTAAGCAATAGATGAGCTCTTCTTCTTGATGTAGCCATTAATAATAAAAAAACTAATGATCATTGCAAATAGCGCATAGAAGATGGCTAATGCTGCAACTACAACTACACATGCTAGTTCCTTCTTGTCTCTTGCTTTCATCTACTGCCTATGATTGATTCTGTCTTGCTTCATCATAGTGATTGTACACTCCAGATTAGTCAGTTTCTTCTTCAGCTTTACGTTATCTTCTGCAAGCTTGGTGATAACACTCCGAGCCCTGCCATGCTATTCATCATCCAGCTAGTTAACAAAGGCACAAGTCTCCTACGAATGTTAAATAATCAGGATGAGTGGGGGCATTGACTGAACTTAATGGATGAACTTATCACTAACCTCTGAGGGCAACCGAGAAACCGTGTGCCAATGTCGAATCCCTCCGTGCATACACGTCGAGCGACAGTGTGTCCGTGCACACAACTCAGCTTTTGGTACTTCTCGTGGCGCAAAACTTGGAATCGAACTCATGTTGCGGGAGTCTACTAGAGTCAAACTCTGGATCCGACATTTGATCGATTTACTGTGTGTGTGTCATGCTAAAAATATGAGGAATGATTGGGACCTGACAAGATGATTCGGATCTGTAGTACACCGGCCTCCTGGTGACCTTAGGCAAGTGCTTGGCGGTGACCGCCGTCGTGGTTGCGCCGCCAAGAGCGACTGGACGAACCGATGCAGCCGCACTGAAACCATCAACACCACTCGTCCGCATGTCCCCAATGTCAGCGCCACGCTAGGGAATTTGGGCACTAGAGATTTTGAAGCTATTTAGGGATTTGGGGAAGACGGGGAAAATATGGGCATCTGATGATAACGGTAGGGTGAACTATTTATCGCATTCTATTGTATACGACACATGATTTCCCAAATCAAATTCTGTGAGATAGAATGTGCGTGATACATGGTTTCCATAACATGACCATTTGTGATGTGCTTCCCAGTACATATGGGTGCGGTAAACAGCCACTTCGCCCCCCAAAAAAATGTTATGCTGATAGAGATGCTGGCGGCGACCGAGGTAGCTGATGACGGATAGGAGGTCAATCCGGTGTCGGTGTTATAGGGAGTCCATCCTCGATCGGTCAGCGGTGGTAGCGTTACAGGAGGTCAATCCTCGATCGGCGGTAGCGGCGTGATAGGAGGTCAATCCTCGGTCGGCGGCGGGAGATATCGGAGGAGCTCAATCCTCATGGTCGGTGTCGGCATGACTGGAGCATGTCCCTCGCGGTTATAAGCGGGATAGTGGATCCCGGACTACAGGCAGGTGCCCCGCTAAGCTCTGCTCCTCGACCCTGCTATCTCGCCATGCCGTGCTAATTAATTAAGGTATTATTTTCCTTGAGTGGCCTAATTAAGGTATTAAATTCATATAATGGTAGTACGGACGATGCGTGTAAATTGACTAGTTGATTAGTGTCCTTGCACGACTGGGTAACATTATGCAGTGCCCTCCATTAATTTTGAAAATAAAATCTTGTGATTTATTCACCAATATAATGGATGCAACGTGTGTAGATGGAACGATCTGAATGGATGGGGGATCGGACAAGCTCAAGGTATAGGGATGGCATGAAGGAGTTCATGGCTTTGGCTGAACGGAAAAAGACGAGAATTTGCAAACAATATTACGTCCTCTGTCCATGCAAGGATTGTCGCAATACTGTGTCAATTCCAATTGATGAGGTCGAGATACACTTATAGAAAAGGGGATGCATGGGTGTATACACAAGATGGACTAAACATGGTGAAGAGCCAGTTATGGATGAATGTAATAACCTGCCTGTCGGCGAGGTGCCAAACCCCGATCAGAGTCACATGGGTGATGAATTTAACCTCAGGGCTCATACGTCAAGCTACAGATAGAAGACTGACATGCCAAAAAACCAAAGAAAAACCAAGAGTGTGAAGCAGACAACACCGACCTTGATGATATGCTAGATTTTGCTGCTATGATTGCAGATTTCTAGGGCCCAGCAAAAGATTTAGCCAGGTACAAGGAGCTGCCAAGCATTGATGCGGCCTTCAAGAAAGATTTGTATCCAGTTTGCGAAAAGAAATATTCCAAGTTGAGCATCACACTGACACTTCTCAGATTTAAAGCAGAAAGCGGTCTATCAAACAAGGCCCTCACACAGTTGTTGAGTCTTTTTAACGACATTCCTCCAAAAGATAATGTGCTCCCAAAAGCATGAAGGAAGCAAAGAAAATTGTTTGTCCATTGGAACTTGAAGTCCAGAAGATACACATTTGTGTGAATGATTGTATGTTGTACCGCGGTGATTACAAAGATTTATGTTCATGCTGCATATGCAAGCACGCACGATACAAGCACAAGAGAGCACATGACAAGTACAAATTGGATGAAGAGATCCAGATAGGAATTCGATTCAAGGTTGTTTGGTACTTGCCTATAATTCCAAGGTTGAAGCATTTGTTTGCAAACCCTAGAGAGGCAAAGAGGCTGTGGTGGCACCATGATGAGTGAACCGTGTATAAGTATACGAGGCACCCGAAAGACAGGGCTCTATGGGAACAAATCGCTGAAAGGTTTAAAGATTTTACAAAGGATCCTAGAAATATATGGCTAGGGGAGTGTACTCATGGATTCAATCCATTTGGCGATATGAACACCAAACAGAACACTTGGTCGGTGCTTCTGTGCATATATAACCTTCCTCCTTGGTTGTGTATGAAGAAAAAAAACAGATCATGATGTCGATGATTATCCAAGGCCGAAGCAACCTGGAAATGATATCGACATTTACTTTGAGCTACTGGTAGAATAACTGAGGACATTTTGGACGTCTAGTGTGAACTGTTATGATGCCAACGCAAAGGAGTTTCCCTGCTACATGTGTTTCTGCTGCACACCATTCAAGATATGTCGGCATTAGGCAACAGTTCGGGGCAGAAAACAAAGGGACCAGTAGGATGTGTCACATGCATGGATAGGACTGAGAGTAGATTTCTTTCCAACTCGTGCAAAATCATGTATTTGCGTCATCATAGGTTCTTAAGGAGAAACCACCCTTATAAGAAAATGACTACTAAATTTGATGGTACGGTAGAGAAAGGAATGGGCCCAAGACCCTATGATGGGAAAGAAGTCCACAACATGGTTAAATAAATTTATGTTTTGCTTGGCAAGGGATCTGGTTCGACGCTAAAAATAACACCCAGGGACCAAGTGTTTAAGAAGAAATCAGTGTTCTGGGAATTACCTTACTGGGAGTTCCTAAGTGTACGTCATTGCATTGATGTCATGCATGTAGAGAAGAATGTCTGTGAAAGCATCCTTGGTACTCTTCTCAAGATTAAAGGTAAAATAAAGGATGGTGACGGTGCATGACTCGATATGCTTGGTGATCAATCACAACGCATGGATGAAGCAGAAGATGATGACAAATTTCTCCACCAACACGAGAGTTACAATTTAACTACAACAGAAGTAAAAGAGTTCTTCAAATTTTTGTTGTCAATTAAGTCACCCTCTTCCTACTCCGCAAACATCAGAAGTCTCGTGGATGACAACTTGGGTAAAAAGAAGTTGTCTCACATGGAGTCACATGATTGCCACGTAATGTTGACACAAATCCTACCGGTGGCCATAAGGAATATGATGGACACTGACATAAGAAACACATCGATTGATCTCTGTGATTTCTTCAACAAACTATGGTAGAAGGTGGTAGATGTTGAAGAGCTGGATAATATGCAAGCTGATATTGCAAGGATATTGTCAAACTTAGATATGTTCTTCCCACCATCATTCTTTGATGTCATGGTCCATCTCAACGTGCACCTTGTGGACGAGATAAAGTATTGTGGTCCTGTGTTTCTTCGCAACATGTATCCCTTCGAGTGGTACATGGGAATATTGGAGCGCTATTGTCGGAATTGATGTCATCCAAAGGGAAGCATCCTACAAGGTTATACCATGGAGTAGGTGGTTGAGTTTGGCACCGAATACATGAAACTTAGACCTATAGGTGTGCCCCTCTCTCGCCATGAGGGAAGGCTGGCTGGTAAGCCGGTCCTTGCTAGCAGTCAGATTTGTGCACCTCGAGATATGTACGATCAAGCCCATTTGACAGTACTGCTTAATAGCCCGATACTCGACGCTTATGCTGCATAACACATGGAGGAGATACGACAAAGAAACTTACCCAATGTGTTGTCACAAGCTGCCGAGACAAATGCACACAATAGGGACTATATAATATGGATGAAGGATTGTTTGGAAAACAGACCCTAAAAATACCTTGCAACGTGATTGTCACAAAATCCATCTCTGACGGTTATGAAGTACCAAGCGTACGACATAAATTGCAACACATTCTACACTAAGGAACGTGATGCTAAGACCTCGTATCAGAACAGTTCTGTTCGAATAGAATGCCTAACTGTAGAGGAAGATGATAAACATGTGTACTATGGAACCATTAAAGAGATTTGGGAGCTTTACTATGTGCAAATGAGGGTGGCATTATTCAAGTGTAGATGGGTCCCTCTTAGTAGCGTAAAGGTTGATGCTTACAGCAAGAAGACATATGTTGACCGCAGAGTTATAGCATATCACAAGGACCCATTTATCCTTGCCAGCAATGCTACCCAAATTTTCTTTGTGCCAGACCTCTTGCATACGCACTGCCATGTAGTGATGTATGATAAGAGGAGGGTACTAGGCGTCGAGAATGTTGGTGATGAAGAGGAGTAAAATCAATATGATGAGTTGCCACCAGAGGGGCCACGCAACATAACCGAGGAGAAGCGTAAAATCATCAAAAATCCTAAGTTCATTAGGGGTCAACCTAATGATTGTGATCACAACATCTACATGGGAATTCATTCAAAAAAGTAGTCATTATGTTTACGGTACTGAATTGCTACATGTACTGAATTGTGAGGGATGTGTACTGAGTTTGTTCTGTTATAAGTTTCGCATGTACTGTATTGCAAGGTATGCATGGCCTTATGTTGATCTAGATTAATATGTTGTCACCTGTAGAAATGCATTTGAAATATTCATGATAATTTACTCTATAGGTAGAACGCTTAGTTCATCTCACTCCGGTATGTACGAACTGAACATGCGCAGTTTGGTTTACACATAGCACATAGTTCGTTAACTAGAACCATGTGCTTTCTAAACCATGGCCAACGAAACCTAGTGCGCTCAATGTGAGTCCTGCTTTCTGATTGGACAAAACCCAAACCACACAGATCATGCGTCTACACCGTATGATTCACCCAGATCGAACGATGGTCCTTATACCTCTAGTCAACAATCGCTGTTGAAGTTGGAATTTGATGTATATGCAATAAATGCCCCTAAAATGATAAAAAAAATGCTAAAAAAATTTGAACGAGCCCAAAAATGCGCCAGAAAATCAAACTTGGCGTATAATTATGATTGACTACCGTGGGATAAAATTTCGAGGAGAGACGATGAAGACACCGTCGATTGGAGTTCGATTTGCCACTTCTCCCCTTCAAACTATGATCCTTCCACTCAGATGCTATGGTTTCCAATTAGCGATCATTCTAACTTGTGCCAAATTTTACCAAATGTTTTCTATGGTGTCTCGAGATCACGCCACGATGACACTCGGATTTTTGTGATTTTCTGAGTCCATCTGCGTTTCCTGTAATTAAATTACTGACATTTATTTAGATGGAAACATCTCCCGTCTGAAATGCTTCAAAATTCTTCTCATTCGTTGCACAATGACGAAAATCACACAAAGTGACACACAAATGATTTGTAAGAGATTCCTTTCCACCATCCACACGTAATTCATGTTGGGATATTTTATTTATAAGAACTAATTAACATGGTAACTGCAAAAATATGACTTAGATATAGCAAAGGAGACATGTAATCCACCTGAAGATCAATATTAGGAGTACAATCATGTTTGCATACCATGGAAAAAACCAAGGTGAAAGGATGAGATTGACACCGATTGGAGTCCGAAATGCCAACTCTACTTTTCGTAAACCATGATCCTTTGTGTGAGATGCATTCGTTTACAAAGGGTGGGCTATCACAACTTCCGCCAGACATTACCAATTTCTCACACGGGGTCTTCACATCATGCCACGGTAACACACCCATTTTTTTAATATTCGTAATACATCTGCATTTCCTCCAATTAAATTACTAACAATCCCCATGATGGTGGAAAAATGTTTTCAAATTAGCAAACAACTCATGAAATGCGTTCGGAAATCAATATAGGGGCTAATAGTTGATTGTCTGCGGATGAAAATAATTCGAGGTGAAATGATGGTGTCCCAAATTAATTTGAAATGAAAATACGAATGTTCTACATGGACAAATAGCACATGGTCCGTTAACTAGAACCGTTTGCTTTCTAAACCGTGGCCTATGAAACCTAGTGCGTGCAATGTGAGTCCTGCTTTCTGATTGGACAAAACCCAAACCACACGGATCGTGCGTCTGCACCATAGGATTCACACAGATCGAATGGCGGTCCTTATACCTCTCGTTAACAATCTCTATTGAAGTTGGGATTTGATTTATATGCAATAAATGCCCCGTAAATGATAAAAAATGCTGAAAAATATCGAACGAGCCCAAAAATGCGCCAGAAAATCAAACCTGGCGTATAATTATGATTTACTACTGTGGGATAAAATTTGGAGGAGAGGCAATGAAGACACCGTCCACTAGAGTTTGATTTGCCACTTCTCCCCTTTGAACTATGATTCTTCTACTTAGATGCTATGGTTTCCAATTAGTGATCATTGTAGCTCGTGCCAAATTTACCAAATGTTTTCCACGGTGTCTCGAGATCACGCCACGATGACACACCGATTTTCGTGATTGTCTCGGTCCATCTACATTTCCTGTAATTAAATTACTCACATTTATTTAGGTGGGCACATCTCCTGTCCGAAATGCTTGACAATTCTTCTCATTCGTTGCACAATGACAAAAATCACGCAAAGTGACACACCAATGATTTCTAAGAGATTCTTTATTTATAAGAACTAATTAACAAGGTAACTTCAAAAATATGACTTAGATATAGCAAAGGAGACATGTAATCCACCTAAAGATCAATATTAGGAGTACAATGATGTTTGCATACCGTGGAAAAAATCAAAGCGAAAGGACGAGATTGACACCGATTGGAGTCCAAAATGCCAACTCTACTTTTCGTAAACCATGATCCTTTGTGTGATATGCATTCGTTTTCAAAGGGCAGGCCATCACAACTTCCGCAAAACATTACCAATTTTTCGCACGTGATCTTCACATCATGCCATGGTGACACACTAATACGTCTCCATTGTATCCACTTTTACAAACTCTTTTGCCCTTGTTTTGGAATCTAATTTTCATGATTTGAATGGGTCTAACCCGGACTGATGATGTTTTTAGCAAAATTGCCTTGTTGTTATTTTTGTACAGAAATAAAAGTTCTCGGATCATCCTAAAAATTTACGGAGAATATTTGTGGATTTAATAAAAATACTCGCGCAAGAATCAACTAGAGGGGGCCACCTGCAGGCCACATGCTTGCTAGGCGCAGCCACCCCTTGGCCGTGCCTAGCAGGCTTTTGGGGCCCTCGTGACTCCTCCGACCTCCTCTCCAGCTCCATATAACCCTATTCGCAGAGAGAAAAATCAGGGAGAAGAGCTCATCATGTTTCACGATACAGAGCCACCCCCACCTCTTATTTTTCCTCGGGAGACCAGATCTGGAGTTTGTTTTGGGCTCCGTAGAGGGGAAATCAACGCCATCGTCATCACCAGCCATCCTTCATCACAAATTCCATGATGCTCTCTAACGTTCATGAGTAGAACCGTCGTAGGCTTGCTAGACGGTGATGGGTTGGATGAGATTTATCATGTAATTGAGTTAGTTTTGTTAGGGTTTGATCCCTAGTATCCACTATGTTCTGAGATTGATGTTGCTATGAGTTTGCTATGCTTAATGCTTGTCACTAGGGCCCGAGTGCCATGATTTCAGAGCTGAACCTATTATGTTTTCATGAATATATATGTGTTCTTGATCCTATCTTGCAAGTTGTGGACACCTATTACGAGTTATAATCTGCATCCCCCAGGGTGACAATAACTGGGATTCTTTTCGGTGATTACCGTGGTTTGAGGAGTTCATGTATTCACTAAGTGCTAATGCTTTGGTCTGGTTCTCTATGAAAAGGAGGCCTTAATATCCCTTAGTTTCTGTTTGGACCCCACTGCCATGGGAGGGTAGGACAAAACATGTCATGCAAGTTCTTTTCCATAAGCACGTATGACTATATACGGAATACATACCTACACTACATGGATGAATTGGAGCTAGATCCGTGTCACCCTAGTTTATAACCGTTGCATGATGAATGCAATCCAACATAACTATCCATCACCGATCCATTGCCTACGAGCTTTCCACCTATTCATCCTTGCTAAGTTACTTCTCCGTTGCTACTGTTACCATCACTACAAAACTACTATTGTTACTTTTGCTACCATTACTGTTACTTCCATAATACTTTGCTACTGAATACTTTGCTGTAGATATTAAGTCGTGCGGGTGTGGTTGAATTGACAACTTAGTTGCGAATACTCGAGAATATTCTTTGGCTCCCCTTTTGTCGAATTAATAAATTTGGGATGAATACTCTACCCTCGAAAACTATTGCGATCCCCTATACTTGTGGGTTCTCAAGACCTTTTTCTAGCACCGATTCTGTGGGACATAGCTCTATTCTCTGAGTTACTTGGGATTTATATCTGTTGATCACTATGAAGAATATAAAAGATCCAAAAACCAATATCTATCCCTCTACTATGAGGGGACGTAAGGAACTACCATCTAGCTCTGCACTTGATTCACCTTCTATTATGAGTAAGTTTACGACACCACCACCTGCTAGTAATTCTGATATGTCGCAAGTAATTGATGATGCCACTTCTACTCTGCATGATGCTTTGCTTGACAATAATGTGCCACTGAGTGAATTTCTTGATGAACAAATTGCTAGAGCCAATGCTGAAAATTATGATACTTCTGAAACTGATGAAATTAGTGAAACTGGACACTTGGAGACACCTGCTAGACCTAGCTCTCCTAGATATTAATTTCCTGATATTCCTGAGGGTTATGTTATGGAAGGAGAGGTAGCTAGAGACTTTCTTGCTTGTAAGGATAGAGATGATCTTAAGAAACTACTATGCAAGTGGAAAGAAAAACCTTTGAATGCTAGAATGAAATATGATCCTAAGTTTGCTACTTCACCTATCTTTGTTACTAATACATCTCCAATGTATCTATAATTTATGAAGTATTCATGCCATGTTTACAATATTCTATATGATTTTGGTATGATTTTATTGGAACTAACCCGGACTGACGCTGTTTTCAGCAGAACTACCGTGTTGTTGTTTTGTGCAGAAATAAAAGTTCTCACAATGAGCTAAAAATTTACAGAGAATATTTTTGGAAAATATCAAAAACATTGTAGTGAAGAGTCATCAAAGAGGAAGGCCGAGGAAGCCACAAGTTACAAGGGCGCGCCCTCCCACCTAGGGCGCACCCCTTGGCTTGTGACTTCCTCGTGGACCCCTGGACTTGTTTCTACCGCCACAAACTCTTATAAATACAGAAACCCCCAAAAAGAAACCTAGAATGGGAGTTCCTCCACCGCAAGCCTATAGAGACACGAAAAACCAATCGGGGATCCGTTCTGGCACCCTGCTGGAGGGGGAAACCATCATCGGAGGCCATATTCATCATCCCGGCGGTCTTCATGACGAGGAGGGAGTAGTTCACCCCCGGGGCTGAGGGTATGTACCAGTAACTATGTGTTTGATCTCTCTCTCGTCTTCTTGAGATGGCACGATCTTGATGTACCGCGAGCTTTATTGATATTGATGAATCATATGGAGTTTTCCCCTCTCTATCTTGTTGCGATGAATTGAGTTTTCCCTTTGAAGTTTTCTTATCGTATTGAGTCTTTAAGGATTTTAGAACACTTGATGTATGTCTTGCGATGGGATATCCATGGTGACAATGGGATGTACTATCGATCCACTTGATGTATGTTTTGGTGATCAACTTGTGGGTTCTGTGACCTTGGGAATCTATGCATAAGGGTTGGCACACGTTTTTGTCTCGACTTTCTGGTAGAAACTCTCGGGCACTCTTTGAAGTTATTTGTGTTGGATTGAACATGATGAATCTGAAATTATGTGATGCATATTCTATAATCAAGCCCATGGGTGCTTGTGGTGATATTGGAGTATCTAGGTGACATTAGGGTTTTGGTTGATGTGTATCTTAAGGTGTTATTTTTGTACGAACTCTAGGGCTGTTTGTGACACTTATAGGGATAGCTCATAAGATTGATCGAAAAAGATAACTTTGAGGTGGTTTCGTACCCTACAATAATTTCTTTGTTAGTTCTCCACTATTTTTGACTTTGGAGTGAACTCTTTGTCGCACGAGAGGTATTTACATATGATTCAACTATGTTAGTATTGTTGAGAGAAATTGCACTAGTGAAAGTATGGACCCTAGGCCTTGTTTCCAAGCATTTACGCAACATTTTGCTCATTGTTTACTATTTGTTACCTTGCAGTTTTTATATTTTAAGATTACAAAAACCTATATCTACCATCCATATTGCACTTGTATCACCATCTCTTCGCCGAACTAGTGCACCTATACAATTTACCATTGTATTGGGTGTGTTGGGGACACAAGAGACTCTTTGTTATTTGGTTGCAGGGTTGATTGAGAGAGACCATCTTCATCCTACATCTCCCATGAATTGATAAACCTTAGGTCATCCACTTGAGGGAATTTTTCTATTATCCTACAAAAGTCTGTGCTTGGAGGCCCAACACGACTCTACAAGAAGAAGGTTGCGTAGTAGACATCAAGCTCTTTTCTGGCGCCATTGTCGGGGAGGTGAGTGCTTGAAGGTATATCTTTAGATCTTGCAATCAAATCTTTTAGTTTCTTGTTTTTCACTAGTTTGGTTTTATAAAAGAAAACTACAAAAAATGGAATTGATTTTGCCTCATATGCTTCATCTTTTTAATGTCTTTCGTGAAAATGATGGAAAGGAAAATTGTGCTCAAGTGTTAGAAGAAGAAGTTACTAAAATGTTTGAAACTAAATATTTGAGTGATGAGCATGATAGTGATGTTTTTAGTATGAATTCTCTGAATATTCATTATGCTAATGATATGCAACGCCACAAGCCTGGGGATGCTATGTTTGATGAAGATGATATTTTTAGCCCCCCAAGTTTTGATGAGCAAAACTATTATGATTATGACATGCCTCCTATGTATGATGATTATTGTGATCACACGTATGCTATAAAGAGTAATGGTAACCATGAAACTTTTCATCATGATTTTAATATTCAAAGTGGCTGTGTCAATCAAGTATGTCATGATAGTTATTTTGTTGAGTTTGCTCCCACTATTTTGAATGAGAAGGAAATTGCTTATGTGGAGAGTGAAAAAATTTATATGCTTGTGCATAATCAAAATAATGATTTATGTGCTGGTTATATTGTGTAATTTCTTCATGATGCTACTGAAAATTATTATGAGGGAGGAACATATGCTTGTAGGAATTGTAATAATACCAAGTTTCCTATCTATGTGTTCAAAGTTTTGAAGTTATGCTTGTTTTGCCTTTCTATGCTAGATGATTCTTGTTTTAATAAATTGTTTCCTCAAAAAATCCCTATGCATAGGAAGTGGGTTAGGCTTAAATGTGCTTGTCATGAGATTCATGATGCTCTTTTGCATGTTTCAATTACTATTCCTATGCGAGCATCATTGAAATCATCATGCCTAGCTAAAAGGCATTAAAGAAAAGCGCTTGTTGGGAGACAACCCAACACTTTTAATTTATGTTTTTGTGTGTTCACATGATTAATATACTGTATTAATCATGTTTTGTGTCTTTTATTTCAATAAAGTGCCAAGTAAATCCTTTGGGATAGTGTGGATACTTGCTTGTTTGATTCTGTGCAAAAACAGAAAGTTTTGCATCCAGTATATGAATTATCTCATGTTACTGGAGCACCAAAAAATCCTGAAAATTTTACACAAACTTTATATGAAAATTACATGAGTTTTCCTAATTTTTCCAAATTTTTAGAGTCAGGTAAGTTTGGTGATCATTCGGATCTTTACAGACTGTTCTGTTTTTGACAGATTCTGTTTTGCACGCATAGTTTGCTTGTTTCAAGTGTTCCTATAACTTATATTGAGTAATATAAATTGTTGTAATTAGGTAATACAGTAGGTATCATGTTTTAACAACTATGAATCTTGTCTTGATAGTACCTAAGTGAATGATCTATATTTACTACACTAACCCATCTCACAAAGTTCCGTTAAGTTTTGTGTGATTGAAGTTTTCAAGTTTTGGGTGAGACACCGATATGAGGAGAATAAGGAGTGAAAAGAACATAATATTGGGGAATTAAAAGGCACCCCAAGGTAATATTAAAGGAAGACTCAAGCGTCTAAGCTTGGGGATGCCCTGGAAGGCATCCCCTCTTTCGTCTTCAACACTATGGGTATATCTTACTTGGAGTTATATTTTTATTTGTCACATAATATGTGTTTTTCTTGGAGCGTCATTATATTTTGTTATTTTCTGTTAGTTGTTACTTATAGTCTAGTATTTCGATAAAAATTTCCAAGAATTGCCTTAGGATGCTTGCATTGCATGTTTTGATATGTGCTGGGTAAAAACAGAAACTTCTGTTGTAGTGTTTGAATTTTCATATTTTACTGGAACATGGAAAGTTTCTAAAAAAATTACACAGTGTTTTCATGTAAATTTTATAGCATGTCATAAATTTTCAGAATTGTTTGATTTACAGAAGTACACTATTTTCATAAATTGCTACAGACTATTCTGTTTGGATAGATTGCTGTCATAGTTTTGTTATCTACTTATCCTATAGTTTCCATAGCCTATATTGGTAATAAATTGTGGAAATGATAGTATATAGTACCTAATGTTTGAAAATTATTATGAAAATTTTATTGTAAGTACATAAAGATTTTATTTATTATTATGTGTACTAACCTATCTCACGAGTTCTTTTCGAGTTTTGTGTGGATGAAATTTTTGAGAATAGGTGAAACCATGATATGAGAGGATTGAACGAGATACAAAAGCTCTATCTTGGGGATTCCCAAGGCAACCCACGTAAATATTTCAAGAATTATCAAGCATCTAAGCTTGGGGATGCTACGCATCCCATTCCTCTTCATCAACAATTATCGGTTAGCCTATGTTGAGCCTAAATTTTATGTCGTTCACATGATGCATGCTATTCTTGGAGTGATATTTTTTGCTTGATGTTTAAATAAAATACTCAGATCTGAAAATATTTATTGAGAGAAATAGAGAGATAAAGTTCTCACATAGCTACTTAATTGTTTGACTACTCATTGATCTTCACTTATATGTTTTGGAGTAGTTTAGTCATTTACTCTCGTGGTTCACTTATATCCTATGAGTAAATGGTTGAATGAATTGAATATCATAAATCTGAAATTATATATGTTTTATAAGCTTATCCCATGGGGATTAATGACTTCACATATAAGAAGTATAGGTGGTAAAATTTATTGAAAGTTAGCAACCACCGCATTGGTCACTTGAACCATTCATGAAAGAATATTGAAGCAAGAGATATTTCACATATAAATATACTATCTTGGACATCTTTTATGATTGTGATTACCCATTAATTATTTTCAAACTTGAGAAAATTAGATGAAGTTGGACAAGGAAGACAACGTAATGACTTATGGTTGCATATATTTGCATAGAAGTTATATTGTTATGGATCCTCCAACATGTGGTGCTTGCTTCCACCTCATAGTAGCAAAAAATTCCGCACTAAGTAGAAATACTACTTGTGCATCCAAACACCCTTAAACCCAAAGTTTTTCCATATGAGTCCACCATACCTACCTATATGCGGTATTTACCTGCCGTTCCAAGTAAATTTGCATGTGCCAAACTCTAAACCTTCAAATAATATTCTGTTTTGTATGCCCAAATCGCTTATATAGTAACTAGGGGTTGTTAGTATCTCCCATGCTAGGTGGGTTATTCTCACGATATGTGTTGATTCACTATCATCCATGAGAAACTGGCTTGTAATAGGGATTCCCGGTCCCAAAATCAAAGAAAAAAATGCAAATAATTAAACAAAAGTCCCCCAGGAATGTTGTTGGTATGGACGGTACCCGTGGACTCGGCTCTCCGTGGAGTGTGATTGATTGGTGGAGGGGGAGTAAAAACTTTACCATTCTGTTTGGGAACCGCCTATAATGTATCTAGCATGGAAGATACCGAGATCCCTCGGTTGTTATGGTGACAATGAAAGCATACCGCCCAAAATTATTATTCATCTCTGTTTTAAAAGCTCGAGCTCTAGCTGTTGGAAATATGCCCTAGAGGCAATAATCAATTGGTTATTATCATATTTCCTTGTTCATGACAATCGTTTATTATAAATGCTATAATTGTGTTGATTGGAAACTCAGATACATGTGTGGATACATAGACAACACCATGTCCCTAGTATGCCTCTAATAGACTAGCTCGTTGATCAAGGATGACTATTGTTTCCTAGTCATGGACATGAGATGTCATTTGATAACGGGATCACGTCATTAGGAGAATGATGTGATGGACAAGACCCAAACTACAAACGTAGCATATGACCGTGTCAGTTTATTGCTACTATATTCTGCATGTCAAGTATTTGTTCCTATGACCATGAGATCATGCAACTCACTGACACCGGAGGAGTACCTTGTGTGTATCAAACGTTGCAACGTAACTGGGTGACTATAAAGGTGCTCTATAGGTATCTCCGAGGGTGTATCCTAGGTTGGCATGGATCAAGACAGGGATTTGTTACTCCGTGTGACGGAGAGGTATCTCAGGGCCCACTCGGTAATACAACATCACAATAAGCCTTGCAAGCAATGTGACTAAGTATTAGCCATGGGATCTTGTATTATGGAACGAGTAAAGAGACTTGCCGGTAATGAGGTTGAATCTAGGGAAGTAACATATCGAAGAACAAAGGGAACATCATACGGGATTAACTGAATCCTTGACACAGAGGTTCGACCGACAAAGATCTTCGTAGAATATGTAGGAACCAATATGGGCATCCAGGTCCCGCTATTGGTTATTGACTGTAGAGGTGTCTCGGTCATGTCTACATAGTTATCAAACCTGCACGGTGTGCACACTCAAGGTTCGATGACGTTTTGGTAGTACAGAGTTATGTATGGTGGTGACCGAAGGTTGTTCGGAGTCCCAGATGAGATCCCGGATGTCACGAGGAGCTCCGGAATGGTCTAGAGGTAAAGATTGATATATAGGAAGTCCTGTTTTGGTCGCCAAAAAAGTTCCAGGCTCATCGGTTGTGTACCGGGAGTGCCGGTAGTGTACCGGGGGACCATCGGGAGAGGTATTTCGACTCAAGAGGTACATGGGCTGTGGGAGGAGGTAAACCAGCCCCTGGTGGGCTGGCCTCCTCTAAGGGCCCATGCGGCTGGAGTGGTTTGACAAGGAAAAAATCCAAAGGTGGAGGGTGGAAAGATTTTCCAAGTGGAAAGGAGGAATCCTACTCCTAATAGGATTGGAGTAGGACTCCTCCACCTCCTATTTCGACCAAACCTTGAGGTTTCAGGCTGCCTCCTCCCCTCCCTCCCTCCTATATATACTAGAGGATTTAGAGGAAAAATCTAACCAAATAGCCACGTGCTACCTCTCTTCTAAATCGTAGTTTCTCCTCCGGATCGGTTTTCAGCGGTGCTTAGGCAAAGTCCTGTTGGAATAGCTCCACCACCATCGCCATAACACCGTCGCACTGCCAGAGAACTCATCTACCTCTCCACTCCCTCTTGCTGGATCAAGAAGGTGGATATCGTCATTGAGTTGTACGTGTGCTGAACGCGGAGGTGCCATCCGTTCGGCGCTAGATCAGAAGGACCGTGATCAAGATTGCGAGACGGATCGTGATGAGATCGCGAGACGGATCATGATGAGTTCGCGAGATGGATCTTGATGAGTTTGCGGGATGGATCGTGATTGGATCGCGGGATGGATCGTGATGAGATCGCGGGATGCTCAGCGATTTGGATTGCGAAGATGTTCGACTACACCAACCGTGTTTCTTAACGCTTCCCGCTTAGCGATCTACATGGGTATGTAGATCCACTCTCCCTCTCATAGATGCTCATCACCATGGATAGATTTTGCATGTGCATAGGAATTTTTTTGTTTCCCATGCAACGTGCCCCAACAGTGGCATCATGATCTTTGTCTATGTGTAGATGAGATCTCGAGTAGAACACAAAGAGTTTGTGGGCGTTGATGCTTATATTGCTTCCTCCCTTGGTTGTGTTTTGGTTCAGAGGTATTGTGGGATGAAGCGTCCTGGACCAACCTTACTTGTATGCTTATGAGAGACCGGTTCCATTGACTGACGTGTAACTTCGTTGCACAAAGATGGCTGGCGGGTGTCTGTTTCTCCTACTTTAGTTGGATCGGATTCGACTAAGGCGGTCCTTGAGAAGGTTGAAAAGCAACTTATGTATCACCGATGTGGTTTATGCGTAGGTGAGAATTGTTCTTGCTAGATACCTGTAGCAGCCACGTAAAACATGCAACAACAATTAGAGGACGTCTAACTTGTTTTTGCAGGGTATGTTGTGATGTGATATGGCGAATTACATGATGAGATATATGTGATGTATGAGATGATCATGTGTTGTATAGAATATCACGACTTGCAGGTCGATGAGTACGGCAACCGGCAGGAGCCATAGGGTTGTCTTTAATTATTGTATGACCTACGTTTCAATCATTAAGCGCTATGTAATGCTTTACTTTATCGCTAACCGGTAGCAATAGTAGTAGAATCATGGTGGGCACGACAACCCCGATGGCGACACGTTGATGGAGATCAAGATGATGGAGATCATGGTGTTGTGCCGGTGATGATGGAGATCATGCCGGTGCTTTCAAGATGGAGATCAAAAGCACAAGTTCATGGCCATATCATGTAACTTATGATTTGCATGTGATGTTAATCCTTTTATGCACCTTATTTTTCTTAGGACGACGGTAGCATTATAAGGTGATCCCTCACTTAATTTCAAGATAAATTGTGTTCTCCCCGAGTCTGCACCATTGCAAAAGTTCGCCGTGTCGAGACACCACGTGATGATCGGGTGTGATAGACTCTACGTTCACATACAACGGGTGCAAGCCAGTGTTGCACATGCAGAATAGTCGGGTTAATCTTGACGAGCCTAGCATGTACAGACATGGCCTCGGAACACAAGATACCGAAAGGTCGAACATGAGTCATATAGTAGATATGATCAACATGATGATGTTCACCATTGAAACCACATCAACTCACATGATGATCGGACTTGAGTTGGTGAATTTGGATCATGTATCACTTGAATGACCGGAGGGATGTCCATTTCAGTGGGAGTTTTTCAGTAATATGATTAATTGAACTCACTATCATGAACATAGTCAGTAGTGTCTTTGCAAATTATGTTGTATATTACTTGCTTGCACTGTAGCTCCCTTGAATTTTTATATGTTCCTAGAGAAATAGAGTTGAAATATGATGATAGCAATATTGCGTACTGGGTCCGTGAACTGAGGATTGTCCTCATTGCTGCACAGAAGGCTTATGTCCTAAATGCATTCCTCGGTGCGCCACCCCATCTAGCATCGTCTGTAGATGTTGTGAACATTCGATAGGCACGTTCCGATGACTAGTTGATAGTTTAGTGTGTCATGCATTACGACTTAGAATTGAGGATCCAAAACATTTTGAACATCACGGAACGTATGAGATGTTCTAAGAGCTAAAATTGGGATGTCATGCTCGTGCCCATGTTGTGACATATGAGATCTCCAACAAGATTCTTTGCTTGCAAGATGAAGGAGAATAGCTCAATCGTTAAGCATGTGCTCAGATTGTCTGGGTGCTACAATCGCTTGAATCGAGTAGGAGTTGATCTTCCAGATAAGATAGTGATTGATATAGTTCTCCAAGTCATTGTCACTAAGATACTAGAACTTGGTGATGAACTATAAAATGCCAGGGATAGAAATAATGATCCCTGAGCTGTTTGTGATATTTGACACCGCGAAGGTAGAAATCAAGAAGGAGCATCAAGTGTTGATGGTTAGTAAAACCACTAGTTTCGAGAAGGGCAAGGGCAAGGAGGGAAACTTTATGGATGGCAAGTCAGTTGCTGCTCCAGTGAAGCAACCCAAAGTTGAACCCAAACCCGAGACTAAGTGCTTCTATTATGAGGTGAGCGGTCACTGAAGCGGAACAACCCCAGATAGTTGGTAGATAATAAAGCTGGCAACGTCGACACAAGTGTATTTGATATACGTGTTATTGATGTGTACCTTGCTAGTACTCCTAATAGCACCTGGGTATTGGATACCGGTCCGGTTGCTAAATGTTAGTAACTCGAAGTAAAAGCTATGGAATAAACGGAGTCTAGCTAAGGGTGAGGTGACGATGTGTGTTGGAAATGTTTCCAAGGTTGATGTGATCGACATCACACGCTCTCTCTACCTTCGGGATTAGTGACGAACCTAAATAAATGTTATTTGGTGTTTTGCGTTGAGCATGAACGTGATTATATCATGTTTATTGCAACACAGTTATTCATTTAAGTTAGAGAATAATTGTTATTTTGTTCACATGAATAATACCTTCAATGGTCATGCACCCAGTGAGAATGGTTTGTTGAATCTTGATCATATAATACACATGTTCATAACATTGATGCCAAAAGATAAAAAGTTAATAATGATAGTACCAAATACTTGTGGCACTGCCGCTAAATGTCATATTGGTATAAAGCGCATGAAGAAACTCCATGTTGATGGATCTTTGGACTCATTCGATTTCGAATCGGTTGAGACATGCGAACCATGCCTCTTGGGCAAGATGACTAAGGACCCCGTTTTCTGGATTGATGGAGCGGGCAAGTGATTTATTGGAAATGATACATGTTGATGTATGCAATCCAATGAGTCTTGTAGTGTGCGGTGGATATCGTTATTTTCTTACCTTCACTAATGATTTGAGTAGATATAGTGTATGTTTACTTCATGAAACACAAGTCTGAATCGTTTGAAAAGTTCAAGCAAATGCAGAGTGAATTTTAAGATCATCGTGACAAGAAGATAAAAATGTCTGCGATATGATCGTGGAGGGGAATATCTGAGTTACGAGTTTGGCATACAACTTTAGACAATGTGAAAGTCGTTTCACAACTCACGCCACTTGGAACACCATAGTGTGATGGTGTGTCTGAACGTCATAGTCGTGCTCTATTGGATATGGTGCGGGCTATGATGTCTCTTATCGTTTTGCTACTATAGTTTTGGGGTTATGCATTAGAGACAACTACATTCACTTTAAATAGGGCACCATCTAAATTCGTTGAGTTGACACCGTGTGAATTATGGTTTGATAGAAACCTAAGTTGTCATTTCTTAATGTTTGGGGCTGCGACGCTTGTGTGGAAAAATGTTTTCACCTAATGAGCTCAAACCCAAAGCGGACAAATGCATCGTCATAGATTACCCTAAGAACTGTTGGGTGAACCTTCTATCTCAGATCCAAGCATAAAGTGTATGTTGGTAAAATGGGTCCTTTCCCGAGAAAAAGTTTCTCTCGAAAGAATTGAGTGGGAGGAAGATAGAACTTGATGAGATTTTTGAACCTTTATTTCAACCAGAGAGTAGCGCAGCGTAGAAAGATGTTTCTATGGAACCTACGTCAGTTGCAGAGGAAATAAATGATGATGATCATGAAGCTTCGGATCAAGTTACTATCGAACCTCCTAGGTCGACAAGGATGCGTACTGCTCCTAGTGGTACGACAACCCTGTCTTGGAGGTCATGTTGTTGGACAACGATGAAACTACGACATATGGAGAAGCGATGATGGGCCCGGATTCTGACAAATGGTTAGAGGCCATGAAATTCGAGAAAGGATCCATGTATGAAAACCAAGTATAGACTTTGGTAGACTTGCTCATTGGAAGGCAGGTCTTCAAGTACAATTGGACCTTTGAGATGAAGACAAACGTTGATGGTAAATGTCACCATTTATAAAGCTCGACTTGTCACAAAGAAGTTTCCCATAAGTTCAAAGAGTTGACTGTGATGAGACTTTCTCACTCGTAGCAATGCTAAAATCTCGGATTTGGAATATGTACTTTTATGAGGTGATCAACATTTTTGAGTCTATACAAAGTTTATGAGAAACTTGTATTTACAATAAAGTGAGTGGGAGCACTATAGAGTTTCTGATAAGCATATGTGGTTGACATATTGTTGATCTGAAATGATGTAGAATTTTAGGAAAGCATAAAGGGTTGTTTGAAAGGAGTTTTTCAAAGGAAGACATGGATAAAGCTAACTAATTGTTGAGCATCAAGATCTATAGAGATAGATCAAGATGCTTGATGAGACTTTGAATGAGTACAAACCTTGACAAGATTTTGAAAGAGTTCAAAATGGATTAGTCAGAGAGAAGTGTTCTTGCCTGCTTTGTTAGGTGTGAAGTTGAGTGAGACTCAAAGCTCGACCACAGCAGAAGAAAGAGAAAGCACGAATGTCGTCCCCTATGGCTTAGCCATAGGCTCTGTATAGTATGCCATGCTGTGTACCGCACCTGTGTGTGCCTTGCCATGGGTCCGTCAAGGGGTACAAGAGTGATCCAGGAGTGGATCACTGGACAGCGGTCAAGATCATTCTTAGTAACTAAAATACTAAGGAAATGTTTCTAAATTATGGAGGTAAGAAAGAGTTCGCCGTAAAGAGTTACGTCAATGCAAGCTTTGACACCAATCCGGATGACTCTTAGTAGCAATCCGGATACATATAGTAGAGCAGCCATTTGGAATAGCTCCAAGTGGAGTGTGGTAGCAGTGTTTACAGTTTGACATAGAGATTTTCAAAGTACACACGGATCTAAATGTCACAGACCTGTTGACTATAAGACCTCTCTCACATGCAAAGCACGATCAAGCCCAGAACTCATTGGGTGTTAGATTCATAACAATGCGAATCACATGGTGATGTGAACTAGATTATTGACTCTAGTGCAAGTAGGAGACTGTTGGAAATATGCCCTGGAGGCAATAATAAATTGGTTATTATCATATTTCCTTGTTCATGATAATCTCTTATTATACATGCTATAATTGTGTTGATCGGAAACTCAGATACATGTGTGGATACATAGACAACACCATTTCCCTAGTATGCCTCTAATAGACTAGCTCGTTGATCAAAGATGGCTATGGTTTCCTAGTCATGGACATGATATGTCATTTGATAATGGAATCACGTCATTAGGAGAATGATGTGATGGACAAGACCCACACTACAAATGTAGCATATGATCATGTCAGTTTATTGCTACTGTTTTTTGCATGTCAAGTATTTGTTCCTATGACCATGAGATCATGCAACTCACTGACACCGAAGGAGTACCTTGTGTGTATCAAATGTCGCAACGTAACTGGGTGACTATAAAGGTGCTCTACAGGTATCTTCGAGGGCGTCTGCTGGGTTGGCATGGATCAATACAGGGATTTGTTACTCTGTGTGACAGAGAGGTACCTCAGGGCCCACTCGGTAATACAACATCACAATAAGCTTTGCAAGCAATGTGACTAAGTGTTAGCCATGGGATCTTGTATTACAGAATGAGTAAAGAGACTTGTCGGTAATTAGGTTGAAGTAGGTAGGGAGATACCGACGATCTAATCTCGGGCAAGTAACATACCGAAGAATAAAGGGAACATCATATGAGATTAACTGAATCCTTGACACAGAGGTTCGAACGATAAATATTTTCATAGAATATGTAGCAACCAATATGGCCATCCAGGTCTCGCTATTGGTTATTGATCGTAGAGGTGTCTCGGTCATGTCTACATAGTTCTCGAACCCGTAGGGTCTGCACACTCAAGGTTCGGTGATGTTTTGGTAGTATAGAGTTATGTATGGTGGTGACCGAAGGTTGTTCAGAGTCCCGTATAAGATCCCGGGCATCACGAGGAGCTCCAGAATGGTCCGGAGGTAAAGATTGATATATAGGAGGTCCTGTTTTGGTCGCCGGAAAAGTTCGGGCTCATCGGTAGTGTACCGGGAGTGCCGGTAGTGTACCGGGGGACCATCGGGAGAGGTATTTCGACTCAAGAGGATACATGGGATGTGGGAGGAGGTAAACCAGCCCCTGGTGGGCTGGACGAAGCCTCCTCTAAGGGCCCATGCGGCTGGAGTGGTTTGAGAAGGAAAAAAATCCAAAGGTGGAGAGGTGGAAAGAGTTTCCAAGTGGAAAGGAGGAATCCTACTCCTAATAGGATTGGAGTAGGACTCCTCCACCTCCAATTTCGACAAAACCTTGAGGGTTTGAGGCTGCCTCCTCCCCTCCCTCCCTCCTATATATACTAGAGGATTTAGAGGAAAAACTAACTCTAATAGCCACGTGCTACCTCTCCTCTAGATCGCAGTTTCTCCTCTAGATCGGTTTTCAGCGGTGCTTAGGCGAAGTCCTGCTGGAATAGCTCCACCACCATCGCCGCAACATCGTCGCACTGCCGGAGAACTCATCTACCTCTCTGCTCCCTCTTGCTGGATCAACAAGGCAGAGATCATCATCGAGTTGTACGTGTGTTGAACGCGGAGATGCCGTCCGTTTGGCACTAGATCGGAAGGACCGTGATCAAGATCGCGAGACGGATCATGATGAGATCGCAGGACGGATCGTGATGAGTTTGCGGGACGGATCGTGATTGGATCGCAGGACTGATCATGATGAGATCGCGTGATGCTCGGCGATTTGGATCGCGAAGACGTTCGACTACACCAACCGCGTTTCTTAACGCTTCCCGCTTAGCGATCTACAAGGGTATGTAGATCCACTCTCCCTCTCGTAGATTTTCATCACCATGGATAGATCTTGCATGTGCGTAGGATTTTTTCCCCATGCAACGTTCCCCAACACTGGCACCTATGAAAATCAATGCTTCCCTCTGCTAAGGGCCTATCTTTTACTTTCTAGTACTTACCTTTATGCAAGAGTCATGGTGATCTTCACCACTTCCTATATTTTGCCTTTTTCTCTTGCCAAGCGTCATGTGTTGGGGAAAGATCCAAGCATATATGACCATTCAAATATATTTGATCATGAATTATTATTGTTGACAATTATCTATGTGATAAATAAGTTGGGAGGCGAAACTTTAAGCCCCTATCTTTCTTTGTGTTCGACGGATGCCATTTGCTCTAAAAATATGCTTTGAGTGCTAGCAATCATGGAAGACTATATGATAGTTGAGTGTGTGGTATTTGCTAAGTCAAAGCTCTTATATAGAACCTTCCTAAAAATAAGATGAATTGCAATTGTTTGGTGACTGAAAGCATAGTTTGTTAGTCTATACTTTAAACATGTGGATAGCTTATTATTTCATCATGAAGGTTTATCAGATGACCAACTATTTATGATATATAATGATGCTAGAAAAAGTGTTTGGAATTATCATTGATCAAATTTATGCACTATGCTAGCATTCACACTTCATAAATTATTTCTTTTCATTTAGCTACTCGAGGACGAGCAAGAATTAAGCTTGGGGATGCTGAGACGTCTCCAACGTATCTATAATTTATGAAGTATTCATGTCATGTTTACAATAATTCTATATGATTTTGGTATGATTTTATAGGAACTAACCCGGATTGACGCTGTTTTCAGCAGAACTACCGTGGTGTTGTTTTTGTGCAGAAATAAAAGTTCTCGAAATGAGCTAAAAATTTACGGAGAATATTTTTGGAAAATATAAAAAATATTGGAGCAAAGAGTCGTCGGAGATGAAGGCCAAGGAAGCCACAAGCCATAGGGGCACGCCCACCCCCTAGGGCGCGCCCCCTTGCTTGTGACTTCCTCGTGGACCCCTTGGACTTGTTTCCGCTGCCACAAACTCTTATAAATATAGAAACCCTCGAAAACAAACCTAGATCGGGAGTTCCTCCGCCACAAGCCTCCAGAGCCACGAAAAACCAATCGGGAGCCTGTTCCGGCACCCTATCGGAGGGGGAAACCATCACCGGAGGCCATCTTCATCATCCCGGTAGTCTCCATGATGAGAAGGGAGTAGTTCATCCTTGGGGCTGAGGGTATGTACCAGTAGCTATGTGTTTGATCTCTCTCTCTCTCTCTCTCTCTCGTGTTCTTGAGATGGCACGATCTTGATGTACCGTGAGCTTTATTGATATATATGAATCATATGGAGTTTTCCCCTCTCTATCTTGTTGTGATGAATTGAGTTTTCCCTTTGAAGTTTTCTTATCGGATTGAGTCTTCAAGGATTTGAGTACACTTGATGTATGTCTTGCGATGGAATATCTTTGGTGACAATGGGATGTTCTATTGATCCAGTTGATGTATGTTTTGGTGATCAAGTTGCAGGTTCCGTGACCTTGGGAATCTATGCATAAGGGTTGGCACACGTTTTTGTCTTGACTTTCCAGTAGAAACTTTGGGGCACTCTTTTAAGTTCTTTGTGTTGGATTGAACATGATGAATCTGAAATTGTGTGATGCATATCGTATAATAAACCCATTGGTACTTGTAGTGACATTGGAGTATCTAGGTGACATTAGGGTTTTGGTTGATGTGTATCTTAAGGTGTTATTTTAGTATGAACTCTAGGATGAATTTGATAATTTCGTTGTTAAGCAAGAAAATTTTAATGTCTATGTTAGTAGAAAATTGAAACATAATGCTTTCATGCTTGATCACTTAGGTGATTGCATGAGTAGAACTATCACTGATCTCAAACTGATTAGTAAACATGATTCCATGGTAACTACTCAAGTAGAACAAGTACTTAAAGCACGGAATGATTTGCTTAATGAGATGAATAGTAAGAACAATGATCATTCTGTTAAAGTTGTGACTAGAGGTGGAAGAATGACTCAGGAACCTTTGTATCCTGAGGGCCACCCTGAGAGAATTGAGAAAGATTCTCAAAGGGGTAATATTGATGTACCTAGTTGTTCCAGTAATAAGAGGAACAAGGATCATGATAGAACTTTGCATGCTGCTAGTGAACCTGGAATAGATACACCTAAAAACCCAAATGATATTTCTGTTTCTGATGTTGAGACACAATCTGGTGATGAACATGAGCCTAGAGACAATATTAATGATGATGTTCATGTTGATACTCAACCTAGTAATGATAATGATGTGGAGATTGAACCTGTTGTTGATCTTGATAACCCACAACCTAAGAATAAAAGATATGACAAAAAGGGCTTTATTTCTAGGAAACATGGTAAAGAAAGAGAACCTTGGGTTCAGAAACCCATGCCCTTTCCTCCTAAACAATCCAAGAAAAAGGATGATGAGGATTTTGAGCGCCTTGTTGAAATGCTTAGACCTGTCTTTTTGCGTATGTGCTTGACTACTATTCTGAAAATGTCTCCTTATGCTAAGTATATGAAAGATATTATGACTAATAAAAGGAAGATACCTGATGCTGAAATTTCTACCATGCTTGCTAATTACACTTTTAAGGATGGAGTACCAAAGAAATTAGGAGATCTAGGAATACCAACTATACCATGCTCTATTAAAGGGAATTATGTTAAAACTGCTCTATGTGATTTGGGAGCTCGTGTTAGTGTTATGCCTTTCTCTTTATATCATAGACTTGATTTGAATAAGTTGACACCTACTGAAATCTCTTAGCAAATGGCTGATAAATCAACTGCTCTACCTATCAGTATTTGTGAGGATGTACCTGTCGTAGTTGCAAATGCTACTATCTTAACGGACTTTGTTATTCTTGATATTCCCGAGGACGACAGTATGTCGATCATCCTTGGTAGACCCTTTTTGAATACTGAAGGGGTTGTTATTGATTGCAACAAGGGCAATGCCACTTTTCATATTAATGGTAATGAGCATACGGTACACTTTCAGAAGAAACAACCTCAAGTTCATAGTATCAACACCATTGAAAAAATTCCAATGATTATTACTGGAGATATTGAATTCCCTCTTCCTACTGTCAAGAACAAATATGATATACTTATTGTTCGGGATGTACATATCCCCATTGAGGTACCTTAGTGTTATTCAAAAATTCTCCAGTTTCATGTTATTCAAAAGAAGTTTATTAATAAGACTTGCTCAACCTTACTGGATTCCTTTTGATGAGCATGAGATGGATGAATTTAGAAAGCACAACTTCCTCTACCCAACTTCTATTTTCTGTTAGTTAGATAAAATTAAGTAAAAATGCTATTATTTTCCTATTTTGTGAGTTTCCCGTGATATAAAAAGTGACCTAAAAATAAAAGTTCTTCAAATGCCCTGAAAATGGAGTATGATTTTTTCTGGAATATTTAAAACTTTCTAGCACTGAGGACACTACAGGGGGCTCCACCAGTAGGCCACAAGCCCACAAGGAGCGGCCACCCCCTTGGCCGTGCCTAGGAGGCTTGTGGGTCCCACGTGCCCCCTCCACTTATTCTAGCACCCATTCACTTCGTCTTCCTCTAGAAAAATCCCGCCATTGCTCAAACCCGAGTTCTAGCTCATTTTGCTGCCATTTTCGATCTCCTTGTGCAAAGCTTCATTCGCAAAACTGTTTTGGGAGATTGTTCTTCGGTATGTGATTACTCCAATGGTCCAATTATTTTTTGTTCTAGTGCTTTATATATTGAAATTTTTGCTGCCATGGTGATGTTGTTCTTGAGCTTGCGTGTCAAATTTGTATAGTCCCAAGTAGTTTTGATGCATGATATAGGCTCTAGGCACTTGAGGGAGTAGTTGCTATGAGTTTTGTTTACCTTTATTTTGAGTCACTAAAAATTTCAGAATTTTTTAGAAAAATAAAAAAATGTTGAGGAAGGTGTTTCAAGGGGGTTCATCGAGCAAGAAGTCCCTGAGACGCGCGATACGTGAGCCCAATCTTGAACCAACGAGGGAAGCACAAGTATGACCTTGTGAATGGCCATCAGATCAATTCATGAGTGGTGCCGGTTTCAAGGAAGAATTCTACCCATACACAAGAAATGCCGGCCTTGAGGAATTCGTGTCGGACAAATGCAAGCAATACTATCAACTCACGGATTCTTTCGTGCGGAGGTTCGAATTTTTGCTCAGTCGTAATAAACCTTTCGTCCTATTTGACCTCTATGACAAATCATATACCTTGGACATAGAGGATTTTAATCATGCTTGCAAAATTCCACAATGGGGCAGCTATAGTGATCCGCACAAAACTGAATATAATGATTTTGTTGCTAGCATTACCATCGGAGAAACTAGAAATATTACACAGGCTACTATGGGGAGCATTCACTTTCCTGCCATACATTATTTTGCTTGGTTCATAGGTAGATGTATTAACGGTAAAACTGAGCATAGCCATCTTTGTGCAACCGATCTTAGTATTCTGAAGAGTGCAGTAATGGGCAAAAGGCGATATAACTTAGGGGCCATTATTGCTAGAAGGTTGCATAACAATGCTAAGGATGGAGATTTCTTTGGTTGGATTTATGCAACTCGTTTAGCTAATTATCTTGGGGTACCCATACGTGGAAATGATATTGAGTTACCACCTACTTTTCTTGATTATGAGGCTTTGGTACTTTTTCGGTTTCTCAAAAGGAATGAACATACTCTTCAGTACCTACTAATTTTTGACAGAGATCATGCTGTCCATATTACCCTTCCAGCTCCTGCCTTCTTTAACTTTCAGGAAAATAGAGATACCTTATAACCAGAGAGGAGGCAGACGAGTATGAGAGGAGCACGGAATCAGCCCACCTTCACGTTGTAGTCGTTCAGGCGATAGCAGCCGCAGCCCAGTACAACCCCAACTATGACTTCGGATACTATCAGGGCCAGCCATGGCCATACACCAACTTAGGCCAAAATCCTAAGCTTGGGGGAGTACGTATTTCTCACCGATTTTACATTCATGTTCACACACTCATCTTAAGCAGTCGGTGTTCATACTTTTTCATTGTACCATCCATGGTAGTTTATTTTCTTGTTTCGCTTTCTTCTTGTGTGTTTAATTAACTTTGAGACAAATACAAAAAATTAGTTCTAGATTTATTTCTAGTTGTTTAGTTGTAGCATTAAAAAGAAAACCCAAAAAGATTTTTCGTTCTTCTTTTACTTGTAGGCAGCTTTCCCATGTAAATAGTTTTCTCGTTGTTGTTTTGATTTTCCCTTCTTTGGGTCGTAAGGACAAGACCACAATGAAAATGTCGAGTGGGTCTTATATGCATTAGTGTTTACCTTTTAGAGAGTCCATGTTACCTTGTCTTCTCCTTTGAGTTATTGTTTGCAGATTCCAGCTTAGTCCAATGCACGTGCACTCTTATTATTTTCCACACCGTTCGATCGTGCTAGTGAAAGGCAATAATGACGATATTTGATGAAAATATTGAGATGGAGAAAAGTTGGTATGAACTCGACCTATCTTTCTTTTGTAAATATGATTAGCTCATCGTTGCGAATTAAGTTCATCATGGGTGAAACATATTTGCAATGACAATTAGAGATTATACTTACTCATGCCATGCTTAATTAGCTAAGAGTGGATAATGATTTGTTTTGGGTGCCAACATGCATATTAAAATGGTTGTGATGTAGTATGATGTGATGGTATCCTCCTCTGAACGATTCAAGTGGCTCGACTTGGCACATGTTCATGCATGTAGTTGAAACAAAATCAACATAGCCTCCACGATATTTATGTTCATAGTGATTTATATCCTACTCATGCTTGCATTCAATGTTGGTTAATCTCAAAGCATGTCGATGAATGTGTTGCACTCTAGTTGGTCACGCCCCAATCTTTTTCTAGCCTTCACTTGTACTAAGCGGGAATACTACTTGTGCATCCAATCCCTCAACCCAAAAGTTGTCCCATATGAGTCCACCATACCTACCTATATGCGGTATTTACATGCCGTCCCAAGTAAATTTGCATGTGCCAAACTCTAAATCTTCAAACAAACATTCTGTTTTGTATGCCCAAATCGCTCATGTGGCGACTGGGAGCTGTCAATATCTTCCATGCTAGGTGGGTTATTCTCACGATATGTGTTGATTCCCTATCATTCACGAGCAAGTGGCTGGTAATCGGGATGCCCAGTTCCATGCACGAAATAAAAAGCAAAACATAATTAAACAAAACTCCCCCAGGACTGTGTTTGTATGGACGGTACCCATGGATTCGGCTCGCCGTGGAGTGTGACTGATTGGTGGAGGGGGAGTAAAAACTTTATTATTCTGTTAGGGAACCGCCTATAATGCATCTAGCATGGAAGGTGTTGAAAACCTCTTGGTCGCTATGTGAGCAATGAAAGCATATCGCTCAAAGATCATTACTTATCTCCATTTTAAAAACTCGAGCTCTAGCACCTCTGCAAATCAATGCTTCCCTCTGCGAAGGGCCTTTCCATTTACTTTATTGTTGAGTCATCATCTTCTTATAAAAGTCACCAGTTAGAGAGCACTACCGTCATTTGTATGCTTTGCTGTTAATTGATATTGAGTATGAGCATGAAAGGATCTCTATCACCATGAATTACTATGTCTAGTCAGTCCTTGTTCTTTAGAGGTCCTCTGCATTTATGTTTTGTGGTCTCAGAAAGGTCTAGCGAGATACCATTTTGTCATATTGTATCATGATTGTTTTGAAAAAGTGTTGTCATCCGAGAGTTATTATTATTGCTCGCTAGTTTATTATGTCATTGATATGAGTAAATGTGAGACCTAAATGTTATTGCGAACATGGTTAGTCCATGATCTTTGCTGAAAATCTGAACATCAGTTAGACATGTTTACAACAACAAGATCAAACAAAGTTTGTAAAAGTTTTTCTTTATCACTTTCAGCTTATCAACTGAATTGCTTGAGGACAAGAAATGGGTTAAGCTTGGGGGAGTTGATACGTCTCCATCGTATCCAGTTTTCCAAACTATTTTGCCCTTGTTTTGGACTCTAATTTGCATGATTTGAATGGGACTAACCCGGACTGACGTTGTTTTCAGCAGAATTGCCTTGGTGTTATTTTTTTGTAGAAATAAAAGTTCTCGGATTGTCCTGATAATTTACGGAGAATATTTTTGGATTTAATAAAAAAGTAATGTCTCAAGAATCAACCAGAGGGGGCCACCTACAGACCACAAGCCTGCAAGGCACGGCCACCTCCCTTGACCATGCCTACCAGGCTTGTGGGGCCCTCGTGGATCCTCCGACCTCGTCTCCAGCTCCATATAACCCTATTCGCGGAGAAAATATTAGGGAGAAGAGTTCATCGCGTTTGACGATACAGAGCCGTTGCCACCTCCTGTTTGTCCTCGGGAGACCAGATTTGGAGTCCGTTTTGGGCTCCGGAGAGGGGAAATCGACGCCATCGTCATCACCAACCATCCTTCATCACCAATTCCATGATGAGCTCCTCCGTTCGTGAGTAATCCCATCATAGGCTTGTTGGACGGTGATGGGTTGGATGAGATTTATCATATATTCAAGTTAGTCTTGTTAGGGTTTGATCCCTAGTATCCACTATGTTCTGAGATTGATTTTGCTATGACTTTGCTATGCTTAATGATTGTCACTAGGGCCCGAGTGCCATGATTTTAGATATGAACCTATTATGTTTTCATGAATATATATGTGTTTTTGATCCTATCTTGCAAGTTATAGACACCTATTACGAGTTATGATCCGCATCCCCCAGGGTGACAATAACTGGGATTCCTTCTGGTGATTACCGTAGTTTGAGGAATTCATGTATTCACTAAGTGCTAATGCTTTGGTCCGGTTCTCTATTAAAAGGAGGCCTTAATATCCCTTAGTTTCCATTAGGACCCCCCTGCCACGGGAGGGTAGGACAAAAGATGTCATGCAAGTTCTTTTCCATAAGCACGTATGACTATATATGGAATACATGCCTACTTTACATTGACGAATTGGAGCTAGTTCTGTGTCACACTAATTTAGAAATGTTGCATGATGAATGCTATCCAACATAATTATCCATCACCGATCCATTGCCTACGAGCTTTCCACCTATTGATCCTTGCTAAGTTACTTCTCCGTTGCTACTGTTACCATCACTACAAAACTGTTATTGTTACTTTTGCTACCATTATCGTTACTTCCATACTACTTTGCTACTGAATACTTTGCTGCAGATATTAAGTCTTATAGGTGTGGTTGAATTGACAACTCAGCTGCGAGTACTAGAGAATATTCTTTGGCTCCCCTTGTCAAATCAATAAATTTGGGTTGAATACTCTACCGTCAAAATCTTTTGTGATCCCCTATACTTGTGGGTTATCACACACCCATTTTTGTAATATTCGCAATACATCTGCATTTCCTCCAATTAAATTACTAACAAGGCCCATGTTGGTGGAACAAATGTCTTCAAATTAGCAAACAAGTCATGAAATGTTGCCAGAAATCAATTGAGGGGCTAATAGTTGATTGTCTACGGATGAAAATAATTCGAGGCGAAATGATGGTGTCCCAAATTCATTTGAAATGAAAATATGACTATTCTGCATGGAAAAATAGCACATAGTTCATTAACTAGAACCCTATACTTTATAAACCGTGGCCTATGAAACCTAATGCATGCAAAGAGAGTCCTGTTTTCTAATTGGACAAAACCCAAACCACACGGATCGTGCGTCTGCACCGTAGGATTCATCTAGATTGAAAGACTATCCTTAAACCTCTCGTCAACACACAATGTTGTACTTGGGATTTGGTTTATATGCAATAAATGCCCCAGAAATGCAAGAAAATGGCTTAAATATAGCAGGCGAGCCCAAAAATGCGTCAGAAAATCAATATTAGGGTACAACGATAGCTGCATGCCATGGGAAAAATTTCGAGACAAAACGATGAGGTCTGATACGTCTCAAACATAGCTATAATTGATTAAGTATTCATGCCATGTTTACAATAAGTCTATATGATTTTGGTATGATATTATTAGAACTAACCCGGACTGACGCTGTTTTCAGCAGAACTACCATGGTGGTGTTTTTGTGCGGAAATAAAAGTTCTCAGAATCAGCTGAAAATTTACGGAGAATATTTTTGGAAAATATAAAAAATATTGGAGCGAAGAGTCACTAGAGAGGAAGGCCGAGGAAGCCACAAGCCATAGGGGCATGGCCCCGTAGGGCGCGTCCCCCTAGCTTGTGACTTCCTCGGGAACCTTCTAGACGTGGGATCGATGCCAAAAATTCCTATAAATACTAAACCCCCAGAAAGAAACCTATATCTGGATTTCTACCGCTGCAAGCTCCAGAGCCACGAAAAACCAATTGGGAGCCCGTTCCGGCACCCTGCGGAGGGGAAAACCATCACCAGAGGCCATCTTCATCATCCCATCGCTCTCCATGACGAGGAGGGAGTAGTTCACTCTCGGGGCTGAGGGTATGTACCAGTAGCTATGTGTTTGATCTCTCTCTCTCTTTCTCTCTCGTGTTCTTGAGATGGCATGATCTTGATGTACCGCGAGCTTTATTGATATAGATGAATCATACGAAGTTTTCCCTCTCTATCTTGTTGTGATGAATTGAGTTTTCCCTTTGAAGTTTTCTTATCGGATTGAGTCTTTAAGGATTGCAGAACACTTGATGTATGTCTCGTGATGGGATATCCATGGTGACAATGGGATTTTCTATTGATGTATGTTTTGGTGATCAACATGCGAGTTCCGTGGCCTTGGGAATCTATACATAAGGGTTTGCACACATTTTTGTCTTGACTTTCCGGTAGAAACTTTGGGGCACTCTCTGAAGTTCTTTGTGTTGGATTGAACATGATGAATCTGAAATTATGTGATACATATCATATAATCAAGCCAATGGGTACCTGTGGTGACATTGGAGTATCTAGGTGACATTAGGGTTTTGGTTGATGTGTATCTTAAGGTGTTATTTTAGTACAAACTCTAGGGCTGTTTGTGACACTTATAGGGATAGCTCATAAGATTGATCGGAAAAGATAACTTTGGAGTGGTTTCGTACCCTACAATAATTTCTTTGTTAGTTCTTCACTATTTGTGACTTTGGAGTGAACTCTTTGTCGCACGAGAGGTATTTACATATGATTCAACTATGTCAGTATTGTTGAGAGAAATTGCACTTGTGAAAGTATGGACCCTAGTCCTTGTTTCCAAGCATTTATACAACGTTTTTCTCGCTGTTTACTATTTTTTACCTTGTTGTTTTTATATTTTCAGATTACAAAAACCTATATATACCATCCATATTGCACTTGTATCACCATCTCTTCGTCGAACTAGTGTACCTATACAATTTACCATTGTATTGGGTGTGTTGGGAACACAAGAGACTCTTTGTTATTTGGTTGCAGGGTTATTTGAGAGAGACCATCTTCATCCTACACCTCCCACTGATTGATAAACCTTAGGTCATCCACTTGAGGGAAAATTGCCACTGTCCTACAAAACTCTATGCTTGGAGGCCCAACACGAGTATACAAGAAGAAGGTTGTGTAGTAGACATCAACGTCACATCTATATTTCAAAGTTTTCATGTTTTCATTTCGAACATATTTGTGTTGCTTGTGCACACGACTTGCTATATGAAACCGTTTGCAAAGTTTTTTCCACGGGCACAGGGTGATCTTTTTTCACCCTTTTCACCGAAGCCGCCAACATGCCCCCATCCCCTCCCCCATTTCGCTCATATGTCCACATATTCTACGCAAATTCCGTCGACAGCTAGCTCCCTCCCCCTCCCATCCCCCAGATCCATACCAGAACCCTTTTCGGCACCGTTGTGCTCAACCTAGCCATGTACCCGCTTCCCGGCGTTAACCCTGCCCTTCACTGCCTCTCCAAACACGTGGCTGCCCATGCCTCACCGTCTTCATTTGCTCGCCAGCTGCCGTTGAGAAGATCGATCTTGTACCCTCACGTCTCCTGTCAGATTTGCACAAACAAAAGGTCAGTTGCCGCCCTTCATCGCAGTGAGGTCTATTATCTTGTGATCCCTTTTCCTATTTGGTTCGGTTTGTCCCCAAAATGAATATAAAATAATGGAGAGCATATTTATGTTCATCATCTACCTTCTAACATATAAGTTGTATTTGTTCCAATTAGTTATTGTTGAATTACATATAATGTGCGCACGAGTCACACTAAATGAACAGCTTCCAAGCTGTTACATTTTTTATGATTATCCCCCTTTTCTGAATTTTGCATGTGTACTCTATAGATGTCTATTAGAAGTGACGACAGTAATACTTCTAGTGATGTATCTCCATCTAAGTCCAAAGTTGACATGTCTACAACAGATGATCATGTACCAAGAAATGATGAACGGGATAGAGCTGCCACTATCACCCATCTGGTCAAGAGCCGAAAGAGCGCTCCAAGAAATCCCATACACAAGCCTTAAGGTGTATACAAAGTAACTGGCATCAATTTGAAGTCTTGGCCTCCAACTAAACCTGATAAAGCACGCACGAGGTTCAGGAGTGTGTGTGGATTTGTTGGCAGGGCAAGGCACAACATTAATATACCGGGGTTTCGGAAGGTTGGTACAGAAACACGATAGAGGATAGTCCGTGAGATCATGGTGCACTTCAATGTTCCTGAGGAGTGGAGAGCATAGGTGGAACATGCTGCACTGAAGAAGGCCAACGATGCTTGGAGAAACTAGAAGCATGTGTTGTAGAAGAAGTTCTTGAGTCCAGGCAAGGACCCAATCTCCTCGTACCCCCAAATCACAAAGGAAGATTGGACAGAATTCAAAATTTTCAAGGCCAGTGAAGAGTTTATTAAGAGGAGGGCCATGCAATCAGAACTTCAAAAGAAGAACACACACACACACACACACACACCGTATGGGTGTGGTAGGATACTATGACATGAAACTGATATGGGAGCAGGAGGACAAAGAAGTAGTAGCTATGGGTGGCAAACCGGCCTTTAGTGAAATTAGGGGCACTCGTGCTAGGGACTACTTGCGAGCACGGGCAAACAGGCATGGAGGCAGTTCTTATTACTTTCAAAACTCAGCAGACCAAGAACCGTATGATGTGATGGCAAAGGCTTCCAAAAACACTGGAAGGTTTTACAGGAACTTAGGGCCGTGTGACATTCTATCCGAGGCTCTGACTAGCAAAGACCTCCTTGGCCGTGCTATGGGTATTGGGGTCAATGTCCCACAAAAGAGGGCTTTCTCACTAAGCAAAGAAGAGAGACTCGGCATGAAAAAAAATCTAACAGTGGTTATAGGCAGAGGGACTTGCGCGAAAAGATTAAGAGGGGCATGTATCATGTAGTTTGAAAGGAAGTTGAGGAGTCATATATGAAGGAGAAGACACTATTGTTGAGAGATAGCCGGGAGACGCAAGGGGGTGTCGGCATGGATGATGCCACTTATTGTATGGCAACACCACACAAGAGTAGATGTGCATCAGCTGACCCCAGCGACAATGATGTTGCACCTGGACATGATGGTGCTATATCTGATCTATATGGACAAGGGGAGAGAGTGAGGGTCGTGCTTACACATTATGATGTTTCTTTAAAATGTGCAACAACGTGGGTTTACAACCCTGACATTGACGGGGTTCGCTTGTTGGACAATGTGCCATTGAAGGAGGGTTGTGTGAAGTGCTACGTGACTGAAATAAAGCATGGATTCCATGATTTTCCCTTGAAGAATGTCCTTCTAGACCCTGATGAGTAGAGGACCTTGGAAGAAACACGATTAAATCATATCCAGTGGCCATAGAAAGAAATATACATCCTAGATGAGCCCCCCTCTAGGCCCCCCCAAAAGCAACCAATGTCACCCTCGAACCGGTGACTCTCATCTCGCCACAGCGGATCTTGTGGGAATCAGATGCCCGAGGCATCAACCTTTGATTAGCTCGCCTGACTTCCTGCCATAGATGCCAGGTCATCGTCCCATCCTAAGCAGCATGTGGCAAGGCCTAGAACTGCTGAATACGTATCATCGGTTCAAATGCTGGCCACCAAAGCAGAAAGTGTAGGTACATCGACACTACATGCTCACCAGATAAACCCGAGCGAACCGTGTGCTAAGGAGTCTGAATGTATGGAACTGCCTGCTAAGAACGCCAAAAGTCTAGGACTGCCTATTAAGCAATTTGAAAGTTAGGAACCACCTACTCATCAGTCCAGCGGTTCGTAGCAGCCTGATAAGTATACCGATGTGTCGGTACTGCCTGCTCAGTAAACCAACACGTTGTCATAGCCACATCAACACACTGACACATTGGCACTAGCTGCTCAGAAGCCTAGAATAGCTTCAACCATTGCTCATCATTCCATTGACTCTGGCACTACAGCTCAGCAATCCGCCACATCGGCATCATCTGTTCAGCAGTCCATCATACCATCACACGCTTCTTAGAAGCATGTCGTTTATCTAACCAGACCTCAAACAAGAAGTTCTTCAGCTAAGAAGACCCAAGCGGGTAGGGTTGCACACATGAATTTGGGCCTTCAAAGAGCAAGGAGGGATAGGACCAAGAGCGTCCTTCTACAAGGAATCATCGGTCATACCCAAATTAACAATAAGGTTTTCAAAGGGCTTGATAATCCCGATTCTAACCACATGTCTGAAGCACACCTTCAAAAGCATCTTGCTAGCATGTAAGTAGACACATATGATAAATGTGAGTACAAACATGGCTAGCCATTCCTTGTTGGGAATTTCTAGGAGGAGTGTCGTTCTAGTGCTCGCAAGTTTCACAAATATTGCATGGACAGAATGTCGGAATGAGAAGATACTAACATTGTGGAATTGCAGTATGACCATCATCATTTCCCTCACTTTCCAGGTACCATCAATGTGGAATTCGAGGACTTTCATCTCTTCTTCAACTTCGATGCTCTTGCTACCACTCTTGTCAAATGCTTGATGTTGTAAGTACTTCACAAACTCTGATCAACTTCTCCATACAAGGTTGTAAATGACAAAAAAGCAAACTATAATGTATTATTCTCAGGGGATTGAAAACACAGAGAAAATCAAGGGTGCATGCGTATTTCATAGATCCTGATTTAGCAAACAGTGTTTTGCTAAAAGATAATGGCTAATGCACGACTTCCATTGATTATGTCACTGAGATCTTGTTCGACTTACCGATAGGAGAATTCTTCATGTGGACATATCATGAATAATAAGTATAAATATACAACCACGCATACAGTGATCGTCTTTCAGTTTTAGACATAGTTCGTACGTTCATGGTTTCTTAAACCGTAGTGGTTACTGGATCTTGGTGGTCATTGTTCCAAAACGCAACACAGTTTACTACACGTGTTCTCTCAGAGAGTCAAATGCGCCTCAGGATCTGAGTGATGTTCGGGATTCCATGGATAGGTATTGAATTCTTTGATGTTACTGCTTGTGTTCATATCTGGTTCTAGTAATGTGTGAAAATTCATCTTCATTTACAGTGTATTGTTAAAGAACATAACTTTAGGGGGGAATAGGTTCAACCGCCAACTACCTCTAGAGCACGTGATCATTTCTCCAGTAAGACAACGGAATCCGTTATTTTTAGAAAATGCTAGTCATATTTTCAAGTTTCTAAGTAAACCTCTTTATATCTCTCTACATATAAAAAAACAACTTACACCGGTTAGGTTGTTCCTAATAGGGAAAATACATGACTAATACTATACAAAAAAATTCAGTGTCATTAGCAACAAGGTACCAACCTATGTGGATACTACGTGTGTGCACGCATGATCAACCTATGCAAACATGTTGAATGTGGTGTTGATGCTAACAGGATAAAACCAATAAGTCTGTTTCTTAATTACTATCTTCTACTCCACACGTATGTCACATTCTGATCTGAAAGTCATGCAGTTGATGTGCATGCCAATGACTTCTGAAATGCTCGCCGACGATGAATTATTGTCTGTTAGGAAATTTATCAGCACCTTCTTTGTGAAACACTTTATCAAGCCCTCTAAGGAATAAGAAGATTTCCAGATTCAAATCTCCTAAAAATACGTACACATTCATATAGTGTTGTCAGCTAAACATATACACATGGATGCATTATTTTCCATGTGATCATGTCTTCGTATTTCGTACACTATGTTTATGCATTGGATATGTCGGTTTAACAACTGTGGAATTTAGCTAGAATTTTCTCAATTGCATATTATCGTGAATTATGATCAACCCTTTGCTTGTGGACACTATTCGTTCAATTGCATATTGTGGCGAATTATGATGAATGTTCTTCATGTGGACACTATTTGTTGATTGCATATTATGGCGAATTTGCTATTTGCAGGGTGAATTAAATGCGATAGTTTACAATAACCTGGCAATTTTAGCGCACACGATTCAAGCAACTAAGCGTGCGCGGTGCAAAATGGAAAGCACACGCAACTCATAATGCAACCGCTAGTGGTCCACAGGACAACAGACGAGATATAATCTAAAATGTTGGTGATACATAAGAAATCGCAAACGGTTTGCAACACTTGTACATGTGCATAGGATCAACTCAATCGTTTGCGATAGCACCGTATCTCACACGTGAGCCAACAGGAAACCGTGCCTGATGCAAAGACGATACCACACATACATTTTTCGGGAAACATGTCCGATGATGTTATATATCATACACGGTTCCCAAACAAATCTCGTGTGCGATGATGAAGATATCACACTATGTGTCTACAATAGCTCGTGTGGATTAGTTAATGTTTCACAAACTGTCAAAGGTCAAACTCCGTTTGTTTTCCATGAGCAATTAGAAGCGTTTCACTCATCTTGGATATGTGTGATTGATCCCAAATCCCACACATACGCCCAAAATATTATGTATGCGATCTGTTCATGCACCACACACTATTATATTTGGAGATCGTTTGCGTTCATTGGCCACCATCACCGACGGTTTTGTGGCGTCATATGGGATGGACCCCCCCCCCCCCCCCGCCCCCAATCGCCCACACATGCAAGGCGACGGTTTGGAAGTACGTCACGGAAAGGGGTTTAAAACCATTTGTATAGCACGTCGCTGCACTAGTGAGGATAGTAGCAAAGTACCTTCTCTCTTTTTCTCTCATTTTTTTTTATTTTTTTATGTTTTTATTGGTGGGCTTTTCTCTTTTTTTCTTTTTGCCTCCCTCATTCATATTTTTTATATCGTGGGCTCATTTGGCGTCCCCCATTTTCATTTTATTTTTCGATCGGAGTGTCATCCCGACTTGTGGGGGAATCATGTTCTCCATCATTCTTTCCTCACTGGGACAATGCTCTAATAATGGTGATCATCACACTTTTATTTACTTACAACGCAATATGAAGAACTGATAGGAAGATATAACTCTATATGAATGCCTTTGGCAGTGTACCAGAATGTGCAATGATCTAGCGTCACATGTATCAAAAACATGATGAACGGTGGCTTTGCCACAAATACTATGTCAGCTCTATATGATCATGCAAAGCAATATGATGATGAACAAACTAGTCATGTGAAGTGACGATGGAATTTGCATGGCAATATACCTCGGAATGGCTATGGAAATGCCATGATAGGTAGGTATGGTGGCTGTTTTGCGGAAGATATAATGAGGCTTATGTGCAACAGAGCATATGGTGTCATGGGGTTTGGATGCACCTGCGAAAGTTGCACCGATCCTCAAGGTGAGAATGGGCTATGCACGGTACCGAAGAGGCTAGCAAATATGAGAGGTGAGGATGCGTATGTCCATGGTGTCACATTAGTCATAAAGAACTCACATAATTATTTCAAAGTTTTATTAGTTTTATCACAAACTAAAGTACTCTTCGCATGCCCTCAGGGAGGAGGTTGGTAATAGTTAACCATCGTGCGCCCCGACTCGAAACAACACTAGGATTTCAATGAGGAATAAAAATGCTCACACATCATCACCATGCCTCTTTAATTTTTAGATGAATAACATGTTAACACCTCTTAATCTCAACACTTCCACAAATCAACGATTATGGACTCGCACCTTTTTTATATTACCACATCAATGTCATTAACACAAAATTTCTCTATATGTGCTACATGATGGTTTTGATTGTCATTCATTGAATACCTAATATTTGTGGACTAGTCTTATGACCCATGCAAATTACCGTAACTATTTATTCATCTCTCAAACAAATATAAGTGAAGAATGAGAGCATATTATTTCCATAAAATCGACATGCCACCATTCTCAAAAATATATAATTGAAGTACTAGAGCAACTACCAAGCTCAAAAGATATTAGTGAAGCACATGGAGTATTCTAGGAAATTATCATGAAGGTGTGTATCTATTAAATAGGTGTGTCCAGCAAATGATGATTGTGACAAACTATAATTAAAAGAAAATGATGCTCCAAGAAAAATACATATCATGTGATGAATAAAAATATAGCTCCAAGTGACATACCGATGGATTGAGACGAAAGAGGGGATGCCTTCTCAGGAATACCCAAGCTTAGACACTTGAGTCTTACTTAGAACATTACTTGGGGTGCCTTGGGAATCCCCAATCTTAGGATCTTGCTACTCCTTATTGCGTGTTCCATGTGATCACACCCGAAACTTTAAAACTTCAATCACACAAAACTCAACAAAACTTCGTGAGATCCATAAGCATAAGCAACATACTACATCATTATGTACTGTTATAAATTGATTATTAATTAATTTTTGCATAATATTTACTGTATTCTAACTTCTCACTGTCCTATACCCCCTGATACAATCCATAACATAATCAAAACAACCAAACTATGCAAGCAAAACAGAATCTGTTTAAAACAAAACGGTCTGTAGCAATCCCTAAGTACCCCATACTTATGTAACTCTAAAAATCCGAAAACTTTGGAAAACGTGGAGAATTTGTATATAAATATTGTGTAAAAATTTCATATCATTATCTTACTCTAGTAAAAAAACTAAAATTCCTTCACTCGAGTCAAAGTTTCTGTTATGTTTCAACATCGATTCTACTCATCTTGTGAGTTATCCCAAACGCTTTACTTGGCACAAACACTAATTAAAAAATAAAAACATAATAATTATGGAGGAAATAATAATGTTATCACAAAATAAAATAAAGTAAAAACAAAATTTAAGATAAATATTGGGTTGCCTCTGAACAAGCGCTATTATTTTATGCCCTTAGCTAGGCATAATGATTTCAATGATGCTCACATAAAAGCAAGGAATTGAAACACAATGGGAGAATCATGAAGAATATGAAAACAACATGTAATCCTAACCCACTTACTATGCATAGGAATTGGGTGAGAAAATAATTTAAGGGGGCAAGAATCAACTAGCATAGGAAGACAAAGCAAGCATAACTTCAAAACATTGAACACATAGGGAGGAAACTTGATATTAGTGCATATGTTCCCCTGTCATAATTATTTTCAGTAGCATCATGAAGTAATTCCACAATATAACTATCACATAAGTCATTATTTTCATGATCCACAAGCATAGAAAATGTATTACTCTTTACATAAGCGAATTACTTTTCATTCATAGTAGTGGGAGCAAACTCAACAAAATAACTATCATGTGACACATGATTAATATAACCAAATTGAAAATTTAAATCATGATGGAAAGTTTCATGGTTATTATTACTAATTATAGCATATGTGTCATCACCACAATCATCATAACAAATATTCTCATCAAAACTTGGGGGACAAAAAATATCATGTTCGTCAAACATAGCATACCCAAGCTTGTGGTTTTGCATATCGTTAGCATCATGGATATTTAGATAATTCATACTAAAAATATTTATATCATGCTCATCATTAAAGGAACTCACATTAAGAATTTTTATAAATTTTTCCTCTAACAACTGAGCACAATTTCCCGATTCCTAATTTTCACGAAAGACATTATAAAGACGAAGCATATGAAGTTGTGCTGCGGGGTGAGGAGGACACCTAGGCGGACCTGCCATCACTCTAGGCCCAGGTTGAGAAGGCCACGAACATTGTCCATGCGGCCAAGGATGATGCATTGTACGCAAAGATGATGGAGGCACATCGCGCCAAGCAATACTTGGACATCGCCCACCGCGCAGACAGCACGGTCCGCCGATTTGTCAGGGAAGCACCCCCATTGCCATGTGCGCACGGTGACAGGGGTTACCTCACCTTCTTCGAGAAGGTGGTGGAGACTCTTGAGTCCGGCGTCTCCCAGGTGGATGATGATACGTCTCCAACGTATCTATAATTTTTGATGATGGCATGCTATTATATTATTAGTTTTGGATGGTTTATATGCATTAATATGCTATTTTATATTATTTTTGGGACTAACCTATTAACCTAGAGCCAAGTGCTAGTTTCTGTTTTTTCCTTGTTTTTGAGTTTTGCATATATGGAGTATTAAATGGAGTCCAAATGGAATAAAACCTTCAGAAGGAATTTTTCTGGAAGGAAACAAGTCGATCAAGATTATAGTGCACATCAGGGGAGGTGCCAGGGCGCCACAAGCCTGCTAGGCACGAGGCCCCTGGCCAAGCCTAGTAGGCTTGTTGCTCCCTGGTAGGTCTCCTAACCCTAATTCTTGGCCTATAAATACCCAAATATTGACCTAACATCAGAACAAGCCACACAAATACTTTTCCGCCGTCGTAAGCCTCCGTTCTCGAGAGATCCAATCTTGGAGCCTTTTCCGGTAATCTGCCGGAGGGGGCTTCGATCACGGATGGCATCTACATCAACTCCATTGCCCCTCCGATGATGCGTGAGTAGTCCACCACAGACCTATGGGTCCATAGCTAGTAACTAGATGGCTTCTTCTCTCTCTTTGATATTCAATACCATGTTCTTCATGATCTTCATGGAGATCTATCCGATGTAATCCTCTTTTGTGGTGTATTTGATAAGATACGATGAATTGTGAGTTCATGTTTAGATTATCCATGAATCTTATTTGAATCTCTTCTGATTTCTTATATGCATGATTTCATATCCTTGCAAGTCTCTTCGAGTTATTGGTTTGGTTTGGCCAACTAGACTGGTAATTCTTGCAATGGGAGAAGTGCTTGGTTTTGGGTTCAATCTTGCGGTATCCTCACCAAGTGACATAGTAGGGTAGCGAGGCACGTATTGTATTATTGCCATCAAGGGTAACAACATGGGGTTTTCATCATATTTCTTGAGTTTATCCCTCTACATCATGTCATCTTTCTTAATGTGTTAATTTGTTCTTCATGAACTTAATACTCTAGATGCAGGCAGGAGTCGGTCGATGTGTGGAGTAATAGTAGTAGATGTAGAATCATTTTGGTCTACTTGTCATAGACGTGATGTCTATATGCATGATCATTGCCTTGGATAACTACATGATTATTCGCTTTTCTATCAATTGCTTGACAATAATTTGTTTACCCACCATGATATTTGCCTTCAAGAGAGAAGCCTCTAGTGAAACCTATAGCCCCCGAGTCTATTTTCCATCATATATTTTCAGATCTATACCTTGCTGCAATTTATTTATATTTTACTTTTCGCACTCATTTACATCTATTTCTTTCAGATCTAATCCTTGCAAATAATCGTGAAGGGATTGATAACCCCTTTATAGCGTTGGGTGCAAGAGTTTGATTGTTTGTGTAGGTGCAACCATTGGTGACTCGCTTGTTCCTGCTAATGGATTGATACCTTGGTTCTCAACAACTGAGGGAAATACTTATCTACTTCGCAGAATCACCTTTTCCACTTCAACGGAAAACCAACGCAAGCTCAAGAGGTAGAAAGAAGGATTTCTGGTGTCATTGCCGGGGAGGATACATAGCAAGTCAAGACAAGATCTCTCATGTCAACTTGCCAATTTCTGGCGCCGTTGTCCGGGAGGATACACATCAAGCCTACCAAGTACCCATCACAAACTCATCTCTTGCATTTACATTATTTGCCATTTGCCTCTCGTTTTCCTCTCCCCCACTTCTAAAACGATTTTCAGAAAAAACCAAAAAGATTTACTTTTTATTGGCCCTTCTTCCGTTCGCCTTTTTGTTGCTATGTTTGCTTGTGTTGCAATGTGCCTTCTATTTTCTTGCATCTTCGCTTGCTAAAAATCTATTGGTATGGATCCTCATCCACTTGCTAATCTTTTCAAAAGACCAAATTATGATAAACCAATTGCTAGTGACTTGAGTGCACTTGATTATCTCTATGAAGTTTTGTTTGAAAATCATGAATCTGAAAATTTTGATGAAGTGTTGAAAGAAGAAAATTGTAAGGATATTCACGATAGTTCCTTGAATGAAAAGCATGTTTGCCATGTTGTTAGTATGAATTCTATGAATATCCATGATGCTAATGACATGCAAAACCACAAGCTTGGGGATGCTATGCTTGATGAATATGATATTCTTTTGATGGTGACACGTATGCTATAATTGATGATGGAAATAATGCTTTATTTGATAGTTATATTGTGAAATTACTTCATGATGCTACTGAAAATTAATATGAGGGAGGAACATATGCTTGTTGGAATTTCAATAATAGCAAGTTTCCTCTCTATGTGTTCAAAGTTTTGAAGTTATGCTTGTTTTGCCTTCCTATGCTAGTTGATTCTTGCTCCCATAAATTGTTTGCTCACGAAACTCCTATGGATAGGAAGTGGGTTAGAATTAAATGTGCTTGTCATGAGATTCATGATGCTCTCTTGCATGCTTCAGTCACTACTTTTTATGTGAGCATCATTGGAATCATCATGCCTAGTTAAAAGGCTTTAAAGAAATGCGCTTGTTGTGAAGCAACCCAATTTTATTTTCGTGTTCTGTTTTTGCTTCTATTTTTTAGTGTTTCCCACATTATTACTTATGTACTAATTGTATTTTTGTGTTTTAATTAGTTTCTGAGCCAAGTAAAACCTTTGGGGTGATCTATGGTAGTCGTTGATTTGATCTTGTTGAAAAACAGAAACTTTTGCGCTCAGTCCTGGAATTTTCTATTTTTTTCAAAGAGTCGAATTGATCTGAATTTTTTCCAGATCTATAGTAGATGCAGAATCGTTTTGGTCTACTTGACACGGACGTGATGCCTATATGCATGATCATTGCCTTGGATAACTACATGATTTTTCGCATTTCTATCAATTGCTTGACAGTAATTTGTTTACCCACCATGATATTTTCCTTAAAGAGAGAAGCCTCTAGTGAAACCTATGCCCCCCTGGTCTACTTTACATAATATACTTTAAGATTTATAAACCAAAAATACCAAAAATACTTTTCTGCAATTTATTTACCTTTTACTTTTCGTTCTCGTTTACATCTATCTCTATCGGATCTAATCCTTGCCAATAATCATGAAGGGATTGACAACCCCTTTATAGCGTTGGGTGCAAGAGTTTGATTGTTTGTGTAGGTGCAACCATTCGTGACTTGCTTGTTCCTCCTATTGGATTGATATCTTGGTTCTCAATAACTGAGGGAAATACTTATCTACTTCGCTGCATCACCCTTTCCTCTTCAAGGGAAAACCAACGCACGCTCAAGAGGTAGGAGCCGGTGCCCGACATGGCGGTTCGCAAGGTCGCGCTCTGCAGCTGGGTCTATGGTTAGCCCTTCACAAGGAAGGAGGAGGTGGCGCGCCTTGAGCCATGTCACCCGCCTCGAAGAGCGGGGGGCTGGGTGAGTGATCAGGCGTTAGGGCTTAACTAGCGGCATCAGCACGCTCGGGGACGTGGCTAAGCCAGTCTCTAGAGTGATCGTTGTTGGGGTGGTAGCACAACAGGTTGCGCGCCATGAGGAGCATAATCGGTACATTCGCCAGTCTGCGGAGGGAGTGAGAAGACGACGTCGCGGCAGGAACGGGGACGGAGTGGCGGTGTAGTCGTCTGATATGTCCATTTTGCATCGTGATTTTATATTGATATTTATTGCATTATGGGCTGTTATTACACATTTTGGTACAATATTTATGCCCTTTTTCTCTTATTTTACAAGGTTTACATGAAGAGGGAGAATGCTGACAGCTAGAATTCTGGACTAGAAAAGGAGCAAATCTGAGATACCTATTCTGCACAACTCCAAAAGTACTAAAAATCTATGGAGAATTACTTTGGAATATATAAAAAATACTGGGCGAAAGAAATACATCAGGAGGCCCACCAGGGAGCCACAAGCCTGCTGGTCGTGGCCCCCTGGCCACAGCTAGCGAGCTTGTGGCCCACCTGGAACCCCTTCGATGCTCATCTTCTACTATATGGAGGGTTTTGTCGAGGGAAAAATTCATAAGAGACCTTTCGGGACGAAGTGCCGTCGTCTCGAGCTAAAACTTGGGTAGAACCAATCTAGAGCTCCGGCAGGGTGATCCTGCTGGTGAAACTTCCCTCAGGGAGGGGGAAATCAAAGCCCTCGTCATCACAAACGATCCTCTCATCGAGAGGGGGTCAATCTCCATCAACATCTTCACCAGCACCATCTCCTCTCCAAACCCTAGTTCATCTCTTGTATCCGATCTTTGTCTCAAAACCTCAGATTGGTACTTGTGGCTTTCTAGTAGTGTTGATTACTCCTTGTAGTTGATGCTAGTTGGTTTACTTGGTGGAAGATTATATGTTCAAATCCTTGATCATCACTTATACTTCTATGATTATGAACATGAATATGTTTTGTGAGTAGTTATGTTTGTTCCTGAGGACATGGGATAAGTCTTGTTATAAGTAATCATGTGAATTTGGTATTCGTTCGATATTTTGATGAGATGTATGTTGTCTCTCCTCTAGTGGTGTTATCTGAACATCGACTACATAACACTTCACCATTGTTTGGACCTAGAGGAAGGCATTGGGAAGTAATAAGTAGATGATGGGTTGCTAGAGTGATAGAAGCTTTAACCCTAGTTTATGCGTTGCTTCGTAAGGGGCTGATTTGGATCCACATGTTTCATGCTATGGTTAGATTTATCTTAATTCTTCTTTTGTAGTTGCGGGATGGGTTAATCATAAGTGGGAGGTTTGTCCAATTAAGAGCAGCACCCAAGCACCGGTCCACCCACATATCAAATTATCAAAGTAGCGAACGCGAATCAAGTGAGCATGATGAAAACTTGCTTGACATAAATTCCCATGTGTCCTCGGGAGCGCTTTGCTTTATATAAGAGTTTGTCCAGACTTGTACTTTGATATAAAAAGGATTGGGCCACCATGCTGCACCTTTGTTACAATTGTTACTTGCTATCTACTACGAATTATCTTATCACAAAACTATCTATTACCGATAATTTCAGTGCTTGCAGAGAATACCTTACTGAGAACCGCTTGTCATTTCCTTCTGCTCCTCGTTGGGTTCGACACTCTTACTTATCGAAAGGACTACAATAGATCCCCTAAACTTGTGGGTCATCACTGTCACGCAGCTCAGAGGGTGGCAGCGGTGAGTCCCACTGCCCATAAGCAGCCCGCCCGGTAGCAGCGTTGATCGTGGAAGAGGAGGAGCAGCACGAGGCGCCACGGCACACAGGCGCCGTCTGGGCAACGCGGGTTGCCCAGCGCTCGGCGCAAACTCAGCGAGCATCGGCCATGGGAGTGGCAGAGCAGAGACGAAGTGGAACCAGAGGAAGATCACGGCACGCCCCTACCTGGCGCACCAAATGTTGGAATCAGGGCTCCGCAAAACCCAATAATGTTCAAACACTGGGGCGTGTGCGTAGATCTCGATCGGCTCGAGTATCAAACTCAACACCCTATGGCCCAGGCCAGTGAGTGCGCATAACGAGATGAAGGTGACATGAGGATTTATCGAGGTTCGGGCCACCTTGCGGTGTAAGACCCTACTCCTGCTTTGTGGTGGATTGGCCTCACGAGGAGGCTATGGATGAACTTGTATAGTGACTGGGTAGCCTCATGAGGGCTCTTGGCATTGACGAACCAGTGTGTTCGACTTGCCCTCTATGATGGGAGCTAGTCTCTATTTATAGGGGCCATGGTCCTCTTCCTTTATCGCATAGGCAGGAAGGGATCCACAACGTCCATATTCGAAGGGGCCAGGAGGTACATCTTATCCTGACTAAAGGTGGTATCGGCCTACAAGGCTTCTGGTCGTGACATTGTGGTGGGCTCGGTGATGACGTGCGTCTTGCTGAACTCATGGTCTTGGTCTCGTTGCGCCAAGAAGGAAACCTTTCGGGGATTCCTTGGGAAACCGCCTTTGCCCTTGCCTCTTAAGGACGAAAGAGGAAACTGTCCTCCCTTTGTGCCTGCTAGCGCCCGCCTGGCTCAGTCGTCAGAACCCACATCACTCTGGCCTCGGGAGGCAGGGTACTTGCATAGGAATCTTTGCTCCTAGGGAGGCAGCCTGGGAGAATGCCACTCTCCGGAGGTCTTGACGCTGTCCTCCTCACGGGGCGGGGGCCTCTCGCGAGGGCCTTGACTTGAGAGGCATGTTGTTGGGCTGCACCGGGTCGTCGTGATGGGCCACGCATTAGGCCGCAAGCAGGCAAGTCTGGGTACCCCTGGTCCTAGAATGTCGACAAGCAGGTAATGAAAGCGTTCATGAATATATAAGTGAATAGACCTGGGGGCCTTAGTGTTCATTAGAGGCTTCTCTCTCGAAGAAAGCATACGGTGGGTAAAAAATGCTTTTGAGCAATTGATAGAAAAGTGAATAGTTATGCGATTTTCACGACAATGATCATGTGAATATAGGCATCACGTCCATAATCAAATAGGCTGAATCATGCCTGCACCTACTACTATTAGTCCACTCATGGACCACTATCCAGCATGTATTTAGAGTATTAAGTAAAACAGAGTAATGCTTGAAGAACGATGACATGATGTATACAAAGTAAACTCAATCAATATGAATAAACCCCATCGTTTTATCTTACTAGCAGCAACACAAAGATGCGATGTGTCCCCTTCTGTCACTAGGATATAAAAACTCGTCATGTTGAACCTACTACAACGCACCACTCCAACTGAAGAAATATCAATCTAGTTGGCCAAACTATCTCAATAGATCGGAGAGCAATACAAAGATATGATGATCATGTAAATAAGAATCTTAGTATTCAGGTTTGACTCAAATACTTTTCTAGAATAATCTGAACATAAACTCACAATTCATCGGGTCCCAACAAACACACCATGCAAAGGGATTACATTAGATAGATCAAGGCAAAGATGCGATGAACATTCTATTGAAGATTGAGAGAGAGAGAGAGAGAGATTGCCATCTAGGTACTACCTATGGACCAGTAGGTCTGTGGTGATCTACTCACACATCATGGTGAGGGCAGCAAGGTTAATGAAGAGGCCATCCGTGATCGATGTCCCCTCCGGGAGGGTGTCGAAATGGAGGTGTAGATGGCATCTCGTTGGAATAGAGACTTGCGGCAGCATAAAAGTGTTTCGGGAGCGCTTCTAGGGTTTTTGGAATATATGTGAATTTATAAGCCAGAGAGGGGCGTCGGGAAGCGCACGGGAGAGGCACAAGCCATCAGGGTGCCCCCCTGGTGGCACGCCCTATTGGCTTGTGGGCCCCTCGTGGCTCTCCTAGCCTCCTCCCGAAGTTTCCAGGTCTTCTTTTGGTCCAGGAAAAATCATCAAAAATTGTCGTGGCTATTGGACTTCGTTTGGTATTGTAACCTGAAAAGTCAAAAACATGCAGAAAACAACAACTGGCACTGGGCACTAGGTCAATAGGTAGTGCTCAAAAATATTATAAATTGGTAAACAAATGCCCAAAATGTATCCTAGAATGATAATATATTAGAATGGAACAATAAAAACTATAGATATGTTGGAGACGTATCAAAGACCTATTCAACAATATGACCATCAAGAAATGCATTTGAGACGTCCAACTGATAAACGAGACATGCACGTGACACGACAAGCTGAAGAAGAGTGCGGATCGTCCTCGGTTTGACAACCAGAGCAAATGTGTCATTGAAGTCAACATCCTGACACCGCCGAATGCCACGGACCACCCATTTAGCCTAATACCACTCGAGTGTGCCATCGGGACGAAGCTTATGCCTGAACATCCACTTGCCACTTATGAAATAGGCATGTTGCGTTGAGGTACATGCTACCACGTCTAATTTCGCAACAGGGTGTCGTACTCCTCCTGACGAATCGAATCTTCTTATGGTTCTATTTAATAATGGGTATTCCATACAACCTACGGGGATTGTAGTTCAATTGGTCAGAGTGCCACCCTGTCAAGGCAGAAGCTGCGGGTTCGAGCCCGTTAGTCCTGAAATAGGGTTCAATGAATGGAGAAATTCATATTTCCTTTTTCTGTGTAAAAAAGGGGCAGGGAGCAAGATCAAATACCCATAGGGCACCCTTACTTCACTTTTTTATTTTGCATCTCTCATTAAAAAGGGAGGGACCGCAAAACACTGAGGATCTCGAAGAGCGACATGTGCAGATGAAGGAACCGGCGATGGAGCAGATGTCGAGGTAGTTCAGACGTACTGGTTGGGAGGGATAGAGGCCACTCGGATGAAAAATTCCCACACGTGCCCGAGTGACCGGTCCTGGCGCAACGACCGGAGCAGCCATTGGTGAGGCAACCTCTGACGAGGCCAGATCAAACGTCAAAGATGTCGAGGTACCCGACTAAAAGCACATATGCTCCCTTGGAGGTTTTGATAATTTATGACAACATACATTATCTCTTGGACTAATAGCTTTACCTAGTTTTTCTTAGATCAAGTCCAAAAGATTGAAGAGGCTGGGAATTGCGAGGAGGATCCCCAAGAAGGAAGAGAATAGGATTGGCAAAGCTTGAAGCTTCAAGACTCTAGATTTTATATTTCTATGAGAAATCACATTTGAGTCCATAGGAAAGCTAACACTATTAAAAGGGTATGATGTATATATGATGATCTGATTGCTCAAAATGCTTAGAGATCAGCCACCAAAAGCCTCAATAATTCTCCCACAAAATGTTTTTTCCAAACCCTAAAGTCAAATTCGGTGCCACCAATATTTACACGACCCTAGTGTCTTTTCCTTAGAGAGATGACAAAGCCAAACCCTAGCAAATCGATGCAACTGAGCTTTGGTTCGGTATAGCCGAAAAGCAGTGAACAACTCTCTGGTATCTAATTGAAAAAATTGGAATTTCTGAGTTTTTCATTTAGGTGCCACCGAGTCACTAGAATTGCCTAGGTAATCTGAATCAGACTCGCCGAGATGTTGTATATTGGTCTCACCAAAAAGCCTAAAGTTAGAGCATTTGGCACTAGTCGGTGCAACCGAGTTTTACTCCGGTTCCACTAATTTGGGAAATAATGTTGTAACGGTTGGATTTTTGGTGATGGCTGTATATACCCCTCCACCTCCCTTTCACAACATTGAGAGAGCACTCAGAACAATCAAACACTTCCACCATTCATATTGTGAGAGAGAACCACCTACTCATGTGTTGAGATCAAGATCTTCCACTCCTACCATATGAATCTTGATTTCTAGCCTCTCCAAGTTCCTTTCCACCCAATAAATCTTATACCAGGCCAAAAAAATTGAGAGAGTGATTGAGTGTTGAGGAGACTATCTTTTGATACTCATGTGTTACCTTTTAGAGAGTATTGTCTCCTAGATTGGTTAGGTGTCTCATGGGAGCCTACAATTCGTGTGGAGTTGAACCAAGAAGTTTGTACGAGCAAGGAGATCACCTACTTCGTGAAGATCGACCCATAGTAAGGCTAGTCCTTCGTGGACATAAGCCATGGTGGAATAGACGAGGTTACTACTTCATGGACCCTTCAGGGGTGGATCCCTACATGGACTCGCAGAGCCGTTACCGTCCGTGGGTTGAAATCTCCATTAACGTGGACGTACGATAGCACCACCTATCGAAACCACGGGAGAAATCTTTGAGTCCCTATTTTGTTTGATATTCCTATCTCTTCTCCTTACTTACATGTGCATGTCTTTACTTTCCGCTCCTATACTCTTAAAATTGCATGTGTAGGGTGTGCTAGACTTGATAGAATTGCTAAAACTTTCCAACCATTAAAGTTGGGAAAAAACATACCTTTTTATTTGGTCTAGTAGTCTATTCACACCACCCCCCTCTAGACACCTCTTCATGATCCCATAATTGGTATCGAATTTTGGACTCCATACCTTTAGTTTTATCACCGTTGGAGGAAGATGGATGTGCTTAGTTTTGGGAGTCTTAGTTATCGAGTGCCTATTCTCAATGGGGAGTACTATAGCCAATGGAAAGAAAAAAAATGCTTGATCTATTTAATGAATTCCATTTGAGTAAGTATGTTGATAACCCCTATGTGCCTCCCATTTATCCCTTACATCCTGCTCATGAGGAAGCAATTGATATGCTTTGTAATCTTAGAACTGTCAATCTTATCATTAGAGGATTACCGAGAACCGTGTTTGATCAAATGAAAAAGTTTGAATGTTTTTATATTTGTGGAAATATTTGGAGAAAAGATATCCAAACTACTCTTTGAAAAATCTTGATGTCATTCTCCATAAAACTATTGCCTTTCACAAAATGAAGTCTAGCGATCCTAACTTTGATAAATACTTGTTTGAGCTTCCTTACCTCATGTGTGCTAAAGCAGATGTCATAACCATCAATAACATCATTCTTGAAGCCATTCACATCCATAATCTTGAGCATTGTCATGGTCACAATTCTAACGAATCTCTTGATCTTTGTGACGTGGATATTCCATTTGAGGATGACAATGTGGAACATGGCTACTATGATGAAGATGAGAAGTTTGACATTGAGTATGGGGAGAATATGAAGAATCTGAGTCTCATGGCAAACTTTAAAGACTACATGTCCGGAGGAAAGGAGTGGATTCTTAATAGTGTATGCACCGATCATATGACCGGAGATAGAGACATGTTTCATGAGATCACACCAAGTCATGGACCACGGAGGTATGTGACTTTTGGACACAACTCCAAGGGTAAGGTACTTGGTCTTGGTAAGGTGGCCATATATCTTGATATCTCTATTCAAAATGTCATGCTTGTTTAATCCCTTGACTACAATCTTCTTTTCATATCTAGACTAGCCGATTTCGGTTTCAATGTGCTATTTACTAAAGTAGATTGCCAAGTGTTACGTCAAGACAACCATAACATGGTCTTTATCGATTTCCGTAGAGGTGATCTATACATTGTCGATTTTACTAAGAGAGCCCAACCTCATACTTGTCTTATTGCAAAATCATCGATATAAAGGTTGGCTATGGCATAGAAGGCCGATACGACTCAAATGTATCTACTTTTCCAAACAATTTTGCTCTAGTTTTGGCCCCTAATTTGCATGATTTGAATGAAACTAACCCAGACTAACGATGTTTTCAGCAGAACTACCTCGGTGTTATTTTTGTGCAGAAATAAAAGTTCTCAGAATTGGCCAAAACTTTTGTGAATTATTTCTGGAATATATGATGAATTATGGAGCAAAGACCTGCTGGAGGGAGTGTGCCAGGGGGCCACAAGCCAACACGGCGCCCCCTAGTGGCGTGCCCTCGTGGCTTGTGGGGCCCTTGTGGCCCCTCCGACCCTAATTCCAGTCCTATAAATCACATTCGCAGAGAAAAATCAAGGACAAGATTTCATCGCGTTTCACAAGAAAAAGCTGTCGCCACCTCCTATTCTTCCTATGGAGGGCTGATCTGGAGCCTGTTTGGGGCTCTAGAGAGGGGAAATCGTCGGCATCATCATCATCAACCCTTCTCCACCAACACTGCCATGATGCTCACCACCGGGAGTAAGTAATTCCATTTTAGTCTTGTTGTACGGTGGTGGGATTGGAGGAGATTGATCATGTAATCGAGTTAAGTTTGATAGGGCTTGATCCCTAGTATCCGCTATGTTCTCAGATTGATGTTGTTATGACTTTGCTATGCTTAATGCTTGTCACTAGGGCCCGAGTTCCATGATTTCATATATGAACCTATTATGTTTTCATGAATATAAGAGTGATTTGGATCCTATCTTGCAAGTTGTATGCACCTATTACGTGTCATGATCCGCATACCCAAAGGTGGCAATAATTGGGATTCTGTCCGGTGATTGTCGTAGTCTGAGGAGTTCATGTATTCACCATGTGTTAATGCTTTGTTCCGGTTATCTATTAAAAGGAGTCATTAATATCCCTTAGTTTCCAATTGGACCCCGCTGCCATGGGAGGGTAGGACAAAATATGTCATGCAAGTTCTTATCGCAAGAACGTATGACTATATGCGGAATACATGCCTACATTACATCGAGAATTGAAGCTAGTTCTATGTCTCCCTAGTGTGTAACTGTTATATGATCAATGTCATCTAAATCATTATCCATCGCCGATCTGCGTGCCTACGCATTACATATACTGAATCTTGTTAAGATACTATTGCTACTGCTACTTTCACACTTGCTACAAAACTGCTACTATTACTACTATTGTTACTTTTGATACTACTATTTTGTCATGCTACTAGATCATTGTTGTAGAGAGATATCCCAGGTGCAGTTGAATTGACAACTCAAGTGTCAATGCCAATAAATATTCTTTGGCTCCCCTTGTGGCGAACCAACAAATTAGGGTGAAATACTACCCGTGAAGACTGTCGCGATCCCCTACACTTGTGGGTTATCAAGATCTTTTTCTAACGCCGTTGCCGGGGAGCATGGCTCTATTTATTGTGTTCACTGAATGATATATGATTGCTACTATGAGAAATCTTAAGTACAATCGAACTAAGATCGTCCCGTCTCGCATGAGAGGGGGTAAGGAAGTGCCATCTAGCTCTGCTTTAGATTCACCTATTGTTTTGGATCAACTTGCTACACCACCACCTGTTGATCGTCCTAATATGTCACATGAACTTGATGATGCTACTTCTGAAATTTATGATGAAACTATTGCTACACATGTTGAAACTAAACCTGTGCCACTAAATGAATTACTTGATGCTCATATTGCTAAAGCTAGAGAACTTGAGAATGCTGAAACTAAGGAAGACTTTGAATCACCTATTACCCCTCGCTCACCTAATAGATATGAATTTGCTTTTGTATCTGAAGGTTATGTTATGGATGGTGAGGTAGCTAGGGACTTTCTTGCTTGTAAGGATAGAGATGGCATGAAGAAAATATTATGCAAACTAAAAGAAAAATCCATGATGGAGAAAATGAAACGTGATCCTAAATTTGCTGCTTCTCATATATTTGTTACTGATAAGGATTATGAGTTCACTATAGACCCTGAGTTAATTCCTATAGTAGATTCTGATCCTTTCCATGGTTATGAAAATGAAACGATTGTCGAACACCTTATGAAACAAAATCAAATTGCTGCTCTGTTTACCAATGATGAAAATATTCGCTACTATTATATCCTTAAGCTTTTTCCCCTTCTCGCTAAAAGGTGAGGCAAAGGAATGTTTCCCCGTTCCTTTAATAGAAGTGATATACCTTATATTAATACTCCTAAACAATGCTTGGATGAGTTTGATAATTATGTTGTTACGCAAGAACACTTCAATAATTATGTTAAGAATCAATTGTGATGTAATGCTATGATGATAGATCGCTTGAGTGACTTGATGTTTAGAATTGCAAATGATGTGAAAGGTTTAGGCAAACATTCTTCTATGGTTCACACTAAATTAGACCAAGTTGCTAAATCACAAAATGATTTGCTTGCTGAAATGAATAATAATATGAATGATCATGTTGTTAGAGTAGTGGCTAGAGGAGGTAGAATAACCCAAGAACCTCTTTATCCCGAAGGTCACCCTAAAAGAATTGAACAAGATTCTCAGCAAATTAATGAAGATGCAACTAGTTCATCTAAGAAGAAGAAAAATAAACATGATAGGAACTTGCATTCTTCTAGTGAACCTGTTATGGAAAAACCTGTTGAGAAACATAATGAAGTTTCTGTTTCTGATGCTGAGACACAGTCTGGTAGTGAGCATACACCTAGTGATAATGAAAATTATAATAATGATGATGCTCACGTAGATGCTCAACCGGATCATAACACAGAAAATGATAATGATGTGGAAATTGAACCTGTTGAGGATCTTCATAACCCACCTTCTAAAAATAAATGTTATGATAAGAGAGACTTTGTTGCTCGGAAACATGGAAGGGAAAGAGAGCCATGGGTTCAAAAACCTATGCCATTCCCTCGTAAGCCCTCTAAAATTAAGGAAGATGGAGATTTTGAGCGCTTTGCCGAAATGATTAGACATATCCATTTGTGCACTCGTTTGACTGATATATTGAAAATGCCTCCATATGCTAAGTATATGAAAGACATTATTACCAATAAAAGAAAGATGCCTAAAACTGAAATTGCCACCATGCTTGCTAATTATTCTTTGGATGGTGTAGTGCCTAAGAAGTTGGGAGATCCATGTATACACACAATACCTTGCTCTATTAAAAGAAACTATGTCAAAACTGCTTTATGTGATTTAGGAGCCAGTGTTAGTGTTATGCCTTTCTCCCTTTATAAAACACTTGAATTGAGTAAACTTACACCTACTGGTATATCTTTGCAAATGGTTGATGAATCCACTGGCTTACTTATTGGAATTTGCGAGAAATTCCTGTTGTGGTTGCAAATATTACTATCTTAACAGACTTTGTTATTCTTGATATGCCTGAGGACGACAATATGTCGATCCTCCTTGGTAGACCCTTTCTAAATACTGAAGGGGCTATAATTGATCGCAATAAAAGCAAGGTTACCTTTCATATCAATGGCAAGCAACATACCATGCATTTTCCGAAGAAGCAAACTTTGGTTAAAAATAGTAATTTCATTTATCCTATTCCCACTATTATCATTGAAGATATTACAATTCCTCTACCTACTGCCAAGAACAAGAAATATTATAATCTCATTGTTGGGGAAATACATATCCCTATTGAGGTAACCTAGTGGTATACAAAAAATTATTCGGCTTCATGTTGGTCGAAAACGGTTGTTAATAAGACTTGATCGACCTTATTAATGAATCATTTTCGAATGACATGTAATTGATGAATTGAGTATCTATAGCTCTCTATATCACAAATTTATTCTTTGTTTTTCTTAGTTAGATAAAAATAAATATCATGAAATTCTTGTTTCCTATTTTTCACGTGCATGAAAATACCCCAAAAATAAAAAGTCTCAGATTGCCAAACAAATTGATATGATTTTTTCCAGAATATTTTAGAATTTTGGGCGCAAAAATTGCTGGAGGCGGGTGTGCCAATGGGCCACCACATAACAGGGCACGCCCCCTAGTGGTGCGCCCTGTTGGCTTGTGGGGCCCACAACCCCTGCCTTATCCCTTCGTCCAACTCCTACCTCCAGCAAAAATTCCCTATCCATCTCTCTCCCGTGTTCTTCACCCAGAAAGTGAAATTTTTGATATCTTTGCTCGGAACTCCATTTCCGAAATTGTTTTGAGGAATTGCTCCTTGGTATGTGACTCTCCCATTCCTCCAATTAGTTTTTGTTTTAGTGGTTTATATTTTGCATAAGTTGCACTTGGTGCTACAGAAAACGAGCTTGCATGTTGAATTCTTTGAGTTCCAAGTAATACGAATGCTTGATATGTCCTCTAGGCATCACTATGAGTAGTTGCCACCGTTCCTACAAAGTTTTCTTGACATAAATTTGCAGCCTGAAAATTTCAGAAATTTGGTCTTAGGAGAATGAACCTTGTGAGGAAAGACTCTTATGAGAATGAAAGCGAGAGCCCCACAGGAGTTTCTAGGAGGATTCAAGATAGGGACATCGAGGTCCCCCGCAACATGGAGGTTAGGCCCTGTGAATGGCCACATATACCCTTCATGAATGAAGCGGGTTTTCATGAAGAGTTCATGCAATTTGTTTTTTTATTGTGCACTATAGGGAAAACCCCCACAGCCTATATACTTTTATTCCAATAATACAAAATTTACCGTATTTACATGCTAACTAGAAAAGCAAAGAAAAAGGGGAACACTAATCTAAAGCTTACAAGGGGAAGACTCAAGGGGGGAGAAAAGAAACCCATCTTACAAGCTCTTCCTTATGCCTAGACTTAATCCTATGGGATAACATGTATATGTCATTAATGAAACAAGCACTCCATTTGTTAAAGCTAGGCTAACATGCCTAAAAACTTTGGCATTCCTGATGATCCAGATATTCCAGCAGATAGTGAACACCAGCTCTACAAAGGAAGGTTTACTAAACTCCCTTTTGGAGTGCAAAACAACATCCTCCATGTCACTTCCTGTAGGCCAGCAATCTGCAGGTAGTTCCAAACTCTCACACTGAAGTTACAATTGAAGAAAAGATGATCTCTGGTCTTTCTCTCATGTGTTGGGCACAACACATATTATACTCCATCCTCAATATGGCAACATCTCCTTTCAATCATATCCTTGGAGTTTAATCTATCCATGATAAGCATCCAGTTAAAGACCATAATCTTCAGTGTGCAACCGCTAGCCCATACCAATTTAAGCAAGGGGTTAAAGGTTGTTAATTGAAACATGGAATTATAGAACAGATTAGGGGTGTATGCCTTGTCAAAACCCTGCTAGTGCCGGGTATCATTATCCTGAATGCGATGATTATGGGTCAGCGACAAAGTTTGCACTTCTTGTAGCTCTAAAAAGGCTTGCTCTAAAATAGGCAGGTTAGAAGGAGTTGTGAGATCATCACAATCAATACAATCCTTAACTGATATCAGTTGGTCCTTTGCATAAGAGAAAAGTCTTGAGAATCTTCTCTGCAAAGGTATAACAGAATCTCCCAATTTCCAGTTGTCCATCCAAAACAGAACAGTGTCACCTCTGTTAACTTGCACACAGAAAACATTCCTGAAATTTTCCATGAATTTAAGAATGTCCGTCCACCAGAAAGAACCACAATGAGAGGTGCCTTTTATACCCTTTCACGATAGTAAGAATTCCAGACTAAATCCACCCAAGGGATGTCTGCTCTGTTCAAAAATTTGTTCACATACTTCAATAATAGGGCTACATTCCTAAATCCTAAGTCCAGAATTCCCAAACCACCTTTTTTCTTTGGTCTGCAAATTAAATCCTAGGTAGCCAAGGCTGGAGCTGGCTCTTTCTTGTTTTTCCTCTGGAAACATTGCCTTTGTAGTCCCTGCAATTGCTTTAAAATTCCTGGCGGGATGTACAAGCTACACATGAAGAAGATTGGCAAAGATGATAAGACTGAATATAAATATTGCAACCTGCCTCCCTGTGCCAAGAAATAGGAACTAGCAATCATCCTTCTCTCCACGCTATCCACCAGAGGCATAAAATCCACTATCATTGGACTGGTAGTACCAACAGGAAGGCCCAAATAAGTGAAAGGCATAGAGCCAACCTGATAGCCAAAAGTAGCAGCTACTTTATCAAGTTTCTCTTGATCCACATTAATTGGTACCATGGAGGATTTTTGATAATTAATGTCTAGACATGTTGACTCTGAGAATATTTGTAGAATCTTCTTCAAAGCCACAATTTGTGTCTCCTCAGCAAGGCTAACCAACTTCCTCACAGATAAGTGTGACCAGCACTATCTCCTCACTAATTCCTTCGTGCAAAACATTTGCTTCATTAATATGCCCGATGCTCTGATGGTGTGCTTTTCTCTATATGCCACAAACTATGAGTTGCATCTGCATGAATTTTCTAAAATATGTCTGCTTCCCTCTGACGGGGGAGTGCGTGAACCTAAACGTGAGGAGTTTAGTACTTTATCCATACCTTAACTATGTATGAAACCAGGGGTGTTTCCCACGCCAGAGCCACTAGTCTGTATTTTCCATCTATGCACTATTTTTCTCTATTTATAGGAAAATGCATAACTGCTATGGAGAAAGGTAGTGCCCTCAGCGCTCCGACCCTCGCTATTTTGCATCGTGCACTTTATGGTGATAATGCTTACAATTTAGGAGCTATTGTTGCATGACGCTTACATCTTAACCGAAGTAGAGGCAAGATTCATGGTGATATTTATGCTACGCGCTTGGCCAAGCGCTTTGAGGTGGCTATACGCCCTACTGGTTATTTGTTCCCTGAGGTGCACCTCGACCACCTATCCATGGAGGAGCACCAATTTCTTGAGAATCCTAAACCACCAATAAACCTTCGTTACAGCCTAGTGTTTAGCGGGAACACTTGTGATATTATTCCTTCGCCCGCACCTTCTCTATTTAATTATCATGCCATGAACAAATTCATAATAATGCCAGAGGAAATCATTGCTTACCGTAACGAGCTTGCTGCTGTGGAGGCTGAGGCCCAGGCATGGGACCCTCGGGTACCTTAGCAGAAGTATTTTCCCGGACCTAACAGCTACTACCAGTGGCGATTACCAACCTAGGAAAAAGCCTAAGCTTGGGGGAGTACGTATTTCTCACCGACATTACATTCATGTTCTCACACTTCATATAAATTGTCGGTGTTCATCCTATTTCATTGTATATCCATGTTAGCTTTATTTTTCTTGATTTCTTCTTGTGTGTTTGAAAAACTTTAAAAACCCAAAAAGATTTCTCGCTTCTTTTAGGTTTTACAATTCCTCATTTGTTTAGTTGTAGAACTGGAAAAGAAAACTCAAAAAGATTTCCTTTGCTTGTTGGGAGCTTTCCCATGTACATAGTTTTTCTCGTTCTTGATTTTCCCTCAGTTTTTTTCCTTGTTTAAGAAAAACAAAATTTTCAAAAATATTTCAGTGTGTTTCTATGAATTTTTTTTGGATCCCTTGAAAGGAAAAGACCACGATGAAAATGTTGAGTGGCTCTCATATGCCTTATTGATGATCTAATAGAGAGCCAATTTTACCTTGTCTTCTCCTTTGTCTTAAACTTCCCTGCAGATTCCATCTTAGTCCACGGCATTCTCACACTATTATCATTACCACATCGTTCGATCATTCAAGTTAAAGGCAATAATGACGATATTTGATGAAGTGATTGTGGCAAAGGAAGCTAGTATGAACTCTTTTTGTTTTTCATTTTTGTAAATATGTTTAGCCAGTTTGATCCCGATTCAGTATATCATGAGTAAACATGTTTGTGATGAAAATTAGAGATTATAGCTTATCATGACATGCCTAAATGCTAGGAGTTGATAATGATTTATATTGTGTAACAACATCCATTAAAATGGTTATAATATGGTAGGGTAGTTTGGTATTTCCCTATGAGAAATTCAAGTGGTTTAACTTGGCCCATGTGCAAACATGTAGTCGAATCAAAACCAATGTAGCCTTCATGATGTTTAAATTCAGAGTGTTCATATCCTACTCATGCTACGTCTAATGTTAATTATTTAAAATGCATGCTCATGACCGTTGTTGCTCTATAGCTGGTCGATTCTTAACCTATTGCTAGCCTTCGCCTTTACTAAGCAGGAATGCTGCTTGTGCATCCAAAACCCTTAAACCAAGTTATTCCACATGAGTCCATGATATCTACATATATGCGGTATCACCTGTCGTTCCAAGTAAATTTGCATGTGCCATCTCTAAATATTCAAATAGACATCTATTTTGTGCACTTGTCTCGCACATGGAGCGACGAGACGATCGATATTTTCCATGCTAAGCAAGTTATTCTCGGGACGGTAATTTATTCGCCGTCACTACATGAGAGAGGCTGCTAGGAGGGATGCCCGGTCCCACGTAATCACAATAAATTAAACAAACTCCTTGGGATAGTTGTATGTTGGCAGGCATCCGTGAATTCGACCAGCCATGGTTTGTGTATGGATGGTGGATAGGAGCAAACTTTACTATTCTGTTTAGGAACCGCCAATAATGAGTTTAGCATGGAAAATGTTGCGAACCTTTGTCGTAACATTGACAAGAAAAGTGAACCACTCAAAAATTATATTTTCATTCTTGTTTTAAGCTTCGAGCTCTAGCACCGCTGCAAATAAATGCTTCCCTCTGCGAAGGTCCGATCTATTTATTTTTATGCTGAGTCATCATCCTCTTACTAAAGCACTAGACCCGAGAGCACTATTGTCATCCTTATGCATTGAGTCTAGTTAATGTTGGATATGAGCATGCATGGATCTTTTGTACCACGAATTATAATGTTTAGTCGTTGCTTGGATCTCAGAGGTGCTCTGCATTTATGTTTTGCGGTCTCAGAAAGGGCTAGCGAAATACCATGTCACCATATAGTAATATGATTGTTTTGACAAGTTGTTTACATATGAGATATTTTATTATTGCCTGCTAGTTGGTTATGTATTGCCATGAGTTGACATAATATCTAGCTATTGTCATGGACGTATCTATTTATGATTTATGCTGAAAACTTGAGCACTAGCTAAGCATGTGTATCACAACAGAACAAAAGAGTTTCTAAAAGTTTTATTTATCACTTTTCGTTTATCAACTGAATTGATTGAGGACAAGCAATGAGTTAATCTTGGGGGAGTTGATACGTCTCAAATATATCTACTTTTCCAAACACTTTTGCTCTGGTTTTGGGCTCTAATTTGCATGATTTGAATGAAACTAACCCGGATTGACGTTGTTTTCAGCAGAACTACCTTGGTGTTATTTTTGTGTAGAAATAAAAGTTCTCGGAATTGGACAAAACTTCTTGTGAATTATTTATGGAATATATGATGAATTATGGAGCAAAGACCTACCGGAGGGGGTTTGCTAGGGGGCCACAAACCAACAGGATGCCCCCTAGTGGTGTGCCCTAATGGCTTGTGGGGCCCTCGTGGCCCCTCCAACCCTAATTCCAGTCCTGTAAAATCACATCCATGGACAAAAAAATTAGGGAGAAGATTTCATCGTGTTTCACAAGATGGAGTCGTCGTCACCTCATATTCCTCTTCTAGAGGGCTGATCTAGAGCCTGTTTTGGGCTCCAGAGAGGGGAAATCATCGTCATCACCAACCCTTCTCCATTGACACCGCCATGATGCTCACCATTGGGAGTAAGTAATTCCTTTGAAGGCTTTCTGAAAGATGCTGGGATTGGATGATATTGATCATGTAATTGAGTTAAGTTTAATAGGGCTTGATCCCTAGTATCCACAATGTTCTCAGATTGATGTTGCTATGACTTTGTTATGCTTAATGCTTGTCACTAGGGCCCGAGTGCCATGATTTCAGATCTGAACCTATTATGTTTTCGTGAATATAAGAGTGATTTGGATCCTATCTTGCTAGTTGTATACACCTATTACGTGTCATGATTCGCATACCCCATGGTGACAATAATTGGGATTCATTATGGTGATTGTCATAGCTTGAGGAGTTCATGTATTCATCATGTGTTAACGCTTTGTTCCGGTTCTCTATTAAAAGGAGGCCTTAATATCCCTTAGTTCCCAATAGGACCTGATACGTCCATTTTGCATCATGCTTTTATATTGATATTTATTGCATTATGGGCTGTTATTACACGTTATGGTACAATTCTTATGCCTTTTCTCTCTTATTTTACAAGGTTTACATGAAGAGGGAGAATGTCGGCAGCTGGAATTTTGGACCAGAAAAGGAGCAAATCTGGGAGACCTATCTTGCACAGCTCCAAAAGTCCTGAAAAGTTATGGGGAATTATTCTGGAATATATAAAAAATATTGGGCGAATAAAATACCAGAGGGGGGCCACCAGGAGGTGACAAGCCTGTCAGGCGCGGCCACCCCCCTAGTCGTGCCTAGAGGGCTTATGACCCACCTGACAGGTCCCCTATGCCCATCTTCTGCTATATGGAGGGTTTTGACCTGGAAAAAATCATAAGGAAGATTTCAGGACGAAGCGCCGCTGTCTCATGGAGGAACTTGGACAAAACCAATCAATAGCTCCGACAGAGCTGTTCTGCCGGGGAAACATCCCTCCCAAAGGGGGAAATCGTAGCCATCGTCATCACCAACGATCCTCTCATCGAGAGGGTGTGAATCTCCATCAACATTTTCATCAGCATACCATCTCCTCTCAAAACCCTAGTTCATCTCTTGTATCCGATCTTTGTCTCGAACCTCAGATTGGTACCTATGGGTTGCTAGTAGTGTTGATTACTCCTTGTAGTTGATGCTAGTTGGTTTACTTGGTGGAAGATCATATGTTCAGATCCTTTATGATAATTAATGCTCCCCTTATTATGAACATGAACATGCTTTGTGAGTACTTACGTTTTTCGTGAGGAAATGGGATAATTCTGGTTATAAGTAATCATGTGAATTTGGTATTTGTTCGATATTTTGATGAGATGTATGGTGTCTCTCCTCTAGTGGTGTTATGTGAACATAGACTACATAACACTTCACCATTATTTGGGCCATGGGGAAGGCATTGGGAAGTAATAAGTAGATGATGGGTTGCTAGAGTGATAGAAGCTTAAACCCTAGTTTATGTGTTGCTTCGTAAGGGGCTGATTTGGATCGATATGTTTCCTGTTATGGTTAGATTTATCTTAATTCTTCATTTGTAGTTGCGGATTCTTGTGAGAGAGGTTAATCATAAGTGGGAGGTTTGTCCAAGTAAGGGAAGCATCCAAGCACCGATCCACCCACATATCAAATTATCAAAGTAATGAACGCAAATCAAATGAGCATGATAAAAACTAGCTTGACGGAAATTCCCATGTGTCCTTGGGAGCGCTTTGCTTCATATAAGAGTTCGTCCAGGCCTGTCCTTTACTACAAAAAGGATTGGGCTACCTTTTTGCACCTTTTCTACACTTGTTACTTGTTACTCGTTACCAATTATCTTATCACAAAACTATATGTTGCCGATAATTTCAGTGCTTGCAGAGAATACCCTACTAAAAACCTCTTATCATTTCCTTCTGCTCCTCGTTGGGTTTGATACTCTTACTTATCTAAAGGACTATGATTGATCCCCTATAATTGTGGGTCATCAAGACCCCGCTGCCACGGGAGGGTAGGACAAAAGTGTTGCAAATATGCCCTAGAGGCAATAAATAAAGTGTTTATTGTTATATTTCCTTGTTCATGATAATTGTTTATTATCCATGCTATAATTGTATTGATTGGAAACACATTACATGTGTGGATAAATAGACAACACTTTGTCCCTAGTATGCCTCTAGTGAACTAGCTCGTTGATCAAAGATGGCCAAGGTTTCCTAGCCATTTACATGTGATGTCATTTGATAACAGGATCACATCATTAGGATAATGATGTGATGGACAAGACCCAAACTACAAACATAGCATATGCTCGTGTCAGTTTATTGCTACTGTTTTCTTCATGTCAAGTATATGTTCCTATGACCATGATATCATGCAACTCATGGACACTGGAGGAGTGCCTTTGTGTATCAAACGTCGCAACATAACTGGGTGACTATAAAGGTGCTCTACAGGTATCTCCAAGGGTGTCTATTGGGTTGGCATGGATCAAGACTGGGATTTGTTACTCCGTGTGACGGAGAGGTATCTCAGGGCCCACTCGGTAATACAACATCAGAAGAAGCCTTGCAAGCAATGTGACTAAGTCTTAGTCATGGCATCTTGTGTTATAGAATGAGTAAAGAGACTTGCCAATAACGAGGTTGAACTAGGTATGGACATACCGACGATCAAATCTCGGGCAAGTAACATACCGAAGAACAAAGGGAACATCATACGGGATTAACTGACTCCTTGACATAGAGGTTCGACCGATAAAGATCTTCGTAGAATATGTAGGAACCAATATGGGCATCCAGGTCCTACTAATGGTTATTGACCATAGAGGTGTCTCGGTCATGTCTACATAGTTCTCGAACCCGCAGGGTCTGCACACTTAAGGTTTGGTGACGTTTCGGTAGTATAGAGTTATGCATGGTGGTGACCGAAGATTGTTCGGAGTCCAAGATGAGATCCCGGATGTCATGAGGAGCTCCGGAATGGTCCGAAGGTAAAGATTGATATATAGGAAGTCCTATTTTGGTCGCCGGAAAAGTTTCGGGCTCATCGATAGTGTACCGAGAGTGCCGGTAGTGTACCGGGAGACCATCGGGAGGAATTTCGACCCAAGAGGCTACATGAGCTGTGGGAGAGTGAATATCAGCCCTTATTGGTTTGGTGGAAGTCCCACACAAGGCCCATGCGGCTCTGAAGAAAAGCCTAAAGAGAAAAAGGTGGAAAAATGCAAAAAGGCCAAAATAAGGACGAGTCCTAGTCCTACTAGGATTGGAGGAGGATTCCTCCTCTCCTCCCACTTTGGTCGAAGCCTAGAGGGCTTAGCCCTTGCGCAAAGTCTCCTCCTCTCTTCCTCTTATATATACTAGAGGTTTTAGGGTTTTTGCACTTGATTTTCAGCCACGTGCTCCCCGTTCCTCTAGTGCATAGTTTCTCCTCTAGATCGGTTTTCTGCAGTGCTTAGGCGAAGCCCTGCCAGAATTGCTTCACCACCATCACCGCAGTGCCGTCATGCTGAGGGAGAACTCGTCTACCTCTCCGCTCCCTCTTGTTGGATCAATAAGGCGGAGATCATCATCAAGCTGCACGTGTGTTGAACGCGGAGGTGCCGTCCGTTCGGTGCTTGATTGGGACGGGTCGTGATTGGATCACGAGATGCTCGGTGATTTGGATCGCAAAGACGTTTGACTACACCAACTGCGTTTCTTAACGCTTCCCGCTTAGCGATCTACAAGGGTACGTAGATCCACTCTCCCTCTCGTCGATGCTCATCACCATGGATAGATCTTGTGTGGGCGTAGGAAAATTTTTGTTTCCCATGCAACGTTCCCCAACAGTGGTATCAGAGCTAGGTCTATGTGTAGAGGAGATCTCGAGTAGAACACAAAGAGTTTGTGGGCATTGATGCTTAGATTTCTTCCTCCCTTGGTCGTGTTTTGTTTTAGCGGTATTGTGGGATGAAGCGGCCCGAACCAACCTTACTTGTCCACTTACGAGAGACCGGTTCCATCGACTGATGTGTAACCTCGTTGCACAAAGATGGCTGGTGGGTGCCTGTTTCTCCTACTTTCGTTGGATCGGATTCAACAAAAGTGGTCCTTGAGAAGGTTGAAAAGCAACTTATGTATCACCGTTGTGGTTTATGCGTAGGTGAGAATTGTTCTTGCTAGATACCCGTAGCAGCCACGTAAAACATACAACAACAATTAGAGGACATCTAACTTGTTTTTGCAGGGTATGTTGTGATGTGATATGGCCAATTACATGATGTGATATATGTGATGTATGATATGATCATGTGTTGTATAGAATATCACGACTTGCATGTCGATGAGTACGGCAACCGGCAGGAGCCATAGGGTTGTCTTTAATTATTGTATGACCTGCGTGTCAGTCATTAAGCTCTATGTAATGCTTTACTTTATCGCTAAATGGTAGAAATAGTAGTAGAAGCATGATGGGCGTGACAACCCCGATGGCGACACGTTGATGGAGATCAAGATGATGGAGATCATCGTGTCGTGCCGGTGACGATGGAGATCATGTCGGTGCTTTCAAGATGGACATTAAAAGCACAAGTTCGTGGCCATATCATGTCACTTATGATTTGCATGTGATGCTAATCCTTTTATGCACCTTGTTTTGCTTTGGACGATGGTAGCATTATAAGGTGATCCCTCACATAAATTTCAAGACGAATTGTGTTCTCCCCGAGTGTGCACCATTGCGAAAGTTCGTCGTGTCGAGACACCACGTGATGATCGGGTGTGATAGACTCTATGTTCACATACAACGGGTGCAAGCCAGTGTTGCACATGCAAAACACTAGGGTTAAACTTGTCGAGCCTAGCATGTACAGACACGGCCTCGGAACACAAGAGACCGAAAGGTCGAACATGAGTCATAGAGTAGATATGATCAACATGATGATGTTCACCATTGAAACCACCTCAACTCACGTGATGATCGGACTTGAGTTTGTTAATTTGGATCATGTGGCACTCAGATGACCTGAGGGATGTCAATTTGAGTGTGAGCTTTAGTAATTTGATTAACTAAACTCATTATCTTGAACAATAGTCTAAGTAAATTTTGCATATTTATGTTGTAGATCAATGGCTCGCGCAATAGCACCCCTGAATTTTAATGCGTTCCTAGAGAAAGCTAAGTTGAAAGATGATGGAAGTAACTTTGTTGACTAGGCCCGTAATATGAGGATTATCCTCACGCTTCCCAGAAATCATATGTCCTTGATGCACTGCTTGGTGACCAACCCGAAGACATGTCATCCGAAGACGTTAAGAACGCTCTGGAGGCACGTTCTGGAGATTACTCAATAGTTCAGTGTGCAATATTGTATGGCTTAGAATCGGGACTTCAAAGACGTTTTGAACGTCATGGAGCATATGAGATTTTCCAGGATTTGAAGTTTATCTTTCAGAAGAATGCCCGGATCGAGAGGTATGAGACCTCCGATAAGTTCTATGCTTGCAAAATGGAGGAGAACGGGTCTATCGGTGAACATATACTCAGAATGTCTGGGTATTCGACTCGTCTGGCAGAGTTGGGAATTGCCCTTCCACCAAAGGCGATCACTCAAAGAGTTCTTCAATCACTGTCACCTAGTTACAAGAGCTTTGTGATGAACTATAACATGCACGGGATGAACAAGTTAGTCGCTGAGCTGTTTGCGATGCTAAAAGTCGCTAAGTCTGAAATCCAGAAAGAACATCAAGTGTTGATGGTCAATAAAACCACTAGTTTCAAGAAGAATGGTAAGGGCAAGGGCAAGAAGGGTAAAACCAAGAAGGATGGCAAAGCAGTTGCTACTCCTGTAAAGAGGCCCAAGCATGGACCCCAGCCAGAAACTGAGTGCTTTCAATTCAAGGGAACTGGTCACTGGAAGTGGAACTGTCCCAAGTACCTGGCTGACAAGAAGGCGGCCAACGACAAACAAGGTATATATGATATACATGTTATTGATGTGTACCTTTACTAGCTCTCATTGTAGTGCCTGGGTATTTGATACCGGTTCGGTTGCTCACATTTGCAACTCAAAACAGGAACTACAGAATAGATGAAGGCTAGCAAAGGATGAAGTGACGATGCGCGTGGGAAATGGTTCCAAGGTTGATGTGATCATTGTCGGCACGCTCTCTCTTCGATTACCATCAGGATTAGTGATGAACCTGAATAATTGTTATTTAGTGCCTGCGTTAAGCATTAACATTATATCTGGATCTTGTTTATTGCGAGACGGTTACTCATTTAAATCAAAGAATAATGGTTGTTCTATTTATATGAGTAATATCTTTTATGGTCATGAACCCAATGTGAGGGGTTTATTCATATTGAATCTTGATAGTGATGATACACATGTTCATAACATTGATGCCAAAAGATGTAGAGTTCATAATGATAGTACCACTTTCTTGTGGCACTGCCATTTAGGTCATATTGGTGTAAAACGCATGAGGAAGCTCCATGTTGATGGACTTTTGGAGTCACTTGATTTTGAATCACTTGACACATGTGAACCATGCCTCATGGGCAAGTTGACTAAAACGACGTTCTCTGGAACAATGGAACGGGCAAGTGACTTATTGGAAATCATACATACTGATGTGTGCGGTCAAATGCATGTTACAGTGCGTGGTGGATATCATTATTTTCTCACCTTCACTGATGACTTAAGTAGATATGGGTATATTTACTTAATGAAACACAAGTCTGAAACATTTGAAAAGTTCAAGCAATTTCAGAGTGAAGTTGAGAATCATCATAACAAGAAGATTAAAGTCCTGCGATCCGATCGAGGAGGTGAATATCTGAGTTATGAGTTTGGCAGTCACTTAATAAAGTGTGGAATTGTTTCACAGTTGACACCACCTGGAACACCACAGCGTAATGGTCTGTCCGAACGTCGTAATCGAACCTTGTTAGATATGGTGCGTTCTATGATGTCTCTTGCTAATTTGCCACTATCGTTTTGGGGTTATGCATTAGAGACAGATGCATTCACTTTAAATAAGGCACCATCGAAATTCGTTGAGATGACGCCATATGAACTATGGTTTGGCAAGAGGCCAAAGTTGTCGTTTCTTAAAGTTTGGGGATGTGATGCTTATGTCAAAAAGCTTCAGCCTGAAAAGCTGGAACCCAAAGCGGGGAAATGCGTCTTCATAGGATACCCAAAAGAGACAGTCGGGTATACCTTCTATCTCAGATCCAAAGGCAAAGTGTTTGTCGCTAAGAACGGAACATTTCTTGAGAAAGAGTTTCTCTCGAAACAATTGAGTGGGAGGAAAATAGAGCTTGATGAGGTTATTGAACCTTTACTTCAACTAGAAAGTAGCGCAGCGCAGAAAGATGTTTCTGTGGAACCTACGATGGTTGAAGAGGAAGTTAATGATGATGATCATGAAGCTTCGAATCAAGTTACTATTGAACCTCGTAGGTTGACAAGGGTGCGTACTGCTCCTGAGTGGTACCGCAACCCTGTCTTGGAGGTCATGTTGTTGGACAACAATGAACCTATGAGATATGGAGGAGCGGTGATGGGCCCGGATTCCGAGAAATGGTTAGAGGCCATGAAATCTGAGATGGGATCCATGTATGAAAACAAAGTATGGACTTTGGAAGTATTACCTAAAGGGCGAAAGGCCATTCAGAACAAATGGATCTTTAAGAAGAAGACGGACGCGGACGGTAATGTCACCATCTATAAAGCTTGACTTGTGGCAAAGGGTTTTTCACAAGTTCAAGGAGATGACTACGATGAGACATTCTCACCCGTAGTGATCTTAAATCTGTCAGAATCATGTTGGCGATAGCTGCTTATTTCGACTATGAAATTTGGTAGATGGATGTCAAAACAGCGTTCCTCAATGGTTTCCTTGAGGAAGAGTTGTATATGATGCAACCAGAAGGTTTTGTCGATCCAGAGAATGCTGACAAAGTTTGCAAACTCCAGCGATCCATTTATGGGCTGGTGCAAGCATCTCGGAGTTGGAATAAGCGCTTTGATGAGGTGATCAAAGCATTTGACTTTATACAAGTTTATGGAGAAGTTTGTATTTACAAGAAAGTGATTGGGAGCTCTATAGCGTTTCTAATATTATATGTGGATGACATATTGCTAATTGGAAACAATATAGAAATGCTGGAAAGCGTGAAGGAATATTTGAACAAGAGTTTTTCAATGAAGGACCTAGGAGAAGTTGCTTTCATATTAGGCATTAAGATCTATAGAGATAGATCGAGACGCTTAATAGCACTTTCACAAAGCACATACCTTGATAAAGTTTTGAAGAAGTTCAAAATGGATCAGTCCAAGAAGGGGTTCTTGCCTGTGTTACAAGGTGTGAAGTTGAGTAAGACTCAATGCCCAGTGACTGCAGAAGATAGAGAAAAGATGAATGTCATTCCCTATGCTTCAGCCATAGGCTCTATCATGTATGCAATGTTGTGCACAAGACCCGATGTCAGCCTTGCCATAAGTATGGCCGGAAGGTTTCAAAGTTATTCTGGAATGGAGCACTGGGCAGCGGTCAAGAATATCCTTAAGTACCTGAAAATGACTAAGGATATGTTTCTCGTTTATGGAGGTGATGAAGAGCTGTCGTAAAGGGTTATGTCGATGCAAGCTTTGACACTAATCCAGATGACTCTAAGTCGCAAACCGGATACGTATTTGTTCTCAACGGGGGAGCGGTAAGCTCGTGCAGTTCCAAGCAAAGCGTGGTAGCCGATTCTACATGCGAAGCGGAGTACATCGCAGCCTCGGAAGTGGCGAAGGAAGGTGTCTGGATGAAGCAGTTCATGGCAGATCTTGGAGTAGTGCCCAGTGCACTGAATCCAATGATTCTGTTCTCTAACAACACCGGTGCCGTTGCTCTAGCCAAGGAACTAAGGTTTCACAAGAGGACCAGACACATAAAGTGACGCTTCAACTCCATCCGCGATTACATCGAGGAGAAGGACATAAATATTTGCAAAGTGCACACGGATCTGAATGTTGCAGACCCGTTGACTAAACCTCTTCCAAGGGCTAAACATGATCAACACCAGAACTGCATGGGTGTTTGATTAATTACAATGTAAAATCACATAGTGATGTAAACTAGATTACTGACTCTAGTGCAAGTGGGAGACTGTTGGAAATATGCCCTAGACGCAATAAATAAAGTGTTTATTATTATATTTCCTTGTTCATGATAATTGTTTATTATCCATGCTATAATTGTATTGATTGGAAACACATTACATGTGTGGATAAATAGACAACACTTTATCCCTAGTATGCCTCTAGTGAACTAGCTCATTGATCAAAGATGGTCAAGGTTTCCTAGCCATTGACATGTGATGTCATTTGACAACGGGATCACATCATTAGGAGAATGATGTGATGGAAAAGACCCAAACTACAAACGTAGCATATGATCGTGTCAGTTTATTGCTACTGTTTTCTTCATGTCAAGTATATGTTCCTATGACCATGAGATCATGCAACTCACGGACACCGGAGGAGTGTATTGTGTGTATCAAACGTCGCAACATAACTGGGTGACTATAAAGGTGCTCTGCAGGTATCTCCGAGGGTGTCTATTGGGTTGGCATGGATCAAGATTGGGATTTGTTACTCCATGTGAAGAATAGGTATCTCAAGGCCCACTCGGTAATACAACATCACAATAATCCTTGCAAGCAATGTGACTAAGTGTTAGTCACGGGATCTTGTGTTATGGAACGAGTAAAGAGACTTTCCGGTAATGAGGTTGAACTAGGTATGGAGATACCGACGATCGAATCTCGGGCAAGTAACATACCGAAGAACAAAGGGAACATCACACGGGATTAACTGACTCCTTGACATAGAGGTTCGACCGATAAAGATCTTCGTAGAATATGTAGGAACCAATATGGGCATCCAGGTCCCGCTATTAGTTATTGACCATAGAGGTGTCTCGGTCATGTCTACATAGTTCTCGAACCCGTAGGGTCTGCACACATAAGGTTTGGTGACGTTTTGGTAGTATAGAGTTATGCATGGTGGTGAACGAAGGTTGTTCAGAGTCCCAGATGAGATCCCGGACGTCACGAGGAGCTCCGGAATGGTCCGGAGGTAAAGATTGATATATAGGAAGTCCTATTTTGGTCGCCGGAAAAGTTTCGGGATCATCGGTAGTGTACCGGGAGACCATCGGGAGGGGTATTTCGAGACAAGAGGCTACATGGGCTGTGGGATAGTGAATACCAGCCCTTAGTGGGCTGGTGTAAGTCCCACACAAGGCCCATGCGGCCGGGAAGAAAAGCCCAAAGAGAAAAAGGTGGAAAAAGGCAAAAAGGCCAAAATAAGGAGGAGTCCTAGTCCTACTAGGATTGGAGGAGGATTCCTCCTCTCCTCCCACTTCGGCCGAAGACTAGAGGGCTTGGCCCTTGCGCCAAGTCTCCTCCTCTCTTCCTCTTATATATACTAGAGGTTTTAGGGTTTTTTCACTTGATTTTTAGCCACGTGCTACCCGTTCATCTAGTGCATAGTTTCTCCTCTAGATCGGTTTTCTGCAGTGCTTAGGTGAAACCCTGCCGGAATTGCTTCACCACCATCACCGCGGCGCCGTCACGCTGCCATAGAACTCGTCTACCTCTCCACTCCCTCTTGCTAGATCAAGAAGGCGGAGATCGTCATCAAGCTGCACATGTGCTAAACATGGAGGTGTTGTCCGTTCGGTGCTTGATTGGGACGGATCGTGATTGGATCACAGGACGCTCGGCGATTTGGATCGCGAAGACGTTCGACTACACCAACCGCGTTTCTTAATGCTTCCCATGTAGTGATCTACAAGGGTACGTAGATCTAGTCTCCCTCTCGTAGATGCTCATCATCATGGATAGTTCTTGCTTGTGCGTAGGAAAATTTTTGTTTCCCATGCAATGTTCCCCAACAAAAAGATGTCATGCAAGTTCTTATCGCAAGCACGTATGACTATATACGGAATACATGCCTACATTACATTGATTATTTGGAGCTAGTTCTGTGTCACCCTAGTGTGTAACTTTTATATGATCAATTTCATCTAAATCATTATCCATCACCGATCCATGTGCCTACGCGTTACATATACTGAATCTTGTTAAGTTACTATTGCTATTGCTGTTGGGGAACGTCGCATGGGAAACAAAAATTTTCCTACGCACACGCAAACCTATCCATGGTGATGAGCATCTACGAGAGGGAGAGTGGATCTACATACCCTTGTAGATCGCTAAGCGGGAAGCGTTAAGAAACGCGGTTGGTGTAGTCGAACATCTTCGCGATCCAAATCGCCGAGCGTCCCGCGATCTCATCACGATCCGTCCCGCGATCCAATCACGATCCGTCCCGTGAACTCATCACGATCTGTCCCGCGAACTCATCATGATCCGTTCCGCGATCTCATCACGAACTGTCTCGCGATCTCGATCACGGTCCTTTCGATCTAGCGCCGAACGGACGGCACCTCCGCGTTCAGCACACGTGCAGCTTGATGACGATCTCCACCGTCTCGATCCAGCGAGAGTAGGTGGAGAGGATAGAGAGTTCGCCGGCAGCGTGACGGCGCTCCGGTGATGGTGGTGGAGTGATTCTGGCAGGGCTTCGCCTAAGCGCTGCGGAAAACCGATCTAGAGGAGAAACTGTGCACCGGTGAAACGAGTAGCACGTGGCCGGAAATTCTGTCCAAAAACCACCCAATCCACTAGTATATATAGGAGGAGAGGAGAGGAGAGGCAGCCAAGGCCTTTGGGTCGGCCTAAATAGGAGGTGGGAGCAATCCTACTTCACCTCCAGTCCTAGTTGGAGTAGGATTGCCTCCTATTGGCTGATTTTCCACTTTTTGCTTTAGGACTTTCTCTCCTGTGCCATGGGCCTTTGTGGCTGTTTTCCCAGCCCACTAAGGGCTGGTTATTATTATACCACAGCCCATGGACCTCTTGGGGTCGAAATACCCCTCCCGGAGGTCCTCCGATACACTACCGGCACTCCCGGTACAATACCGATACTCCCGGTACACTACCGATGAGCCCGAAACTTTTCCGGAAACCAAACTAGGACTTCCTATATATGAATCTTTACCACCGGACCATTCCGGAGCACCTCGTGACGTCCGGGATCTCATCCGGGAATCCAAACAACCTTCGGTCACCACCATACATAACTCTACACTACCGAAACGTCACCGAACCTTAAGTGTGCAGACCCTGCGGGTTCGAGAACTATGTAGACATGACCGAGACACCTCTACGGTCAATAACCAATGGCGGGACCTGGACGTCCACATTGGTTCCTACATATTCTACGAAGATCTTTATCGGTCGAACCTCTATGTCAAGGATTCAGTTAATCCCATATATCGTTCCCTTTGTTCTTCGGTATCTTACTTGCCCGAGATTCGATCGTCGGTATCTCCATACCTAGTTCAACCTCGTTACCGGCAAGTCTCTTTACTCATTCCGTAATACAAGATCCCGCAACTAACAATTAGTCACATTGCTTGCAAGGCTTATTGTGATGTTGCATTACTGAGTGGGCCCCGAGATACCTCTCCGTTACACGGAGTAACAAATCCCAGTCTCGATCCATGCCAACTCAACAGACACCATCGGACATACCTATAGAGCACCTTTATAGTCACCCAGTTACGTTGCGACGTTTGATACACACAAGGCACTCCTCCGATATCCGTGAGTTGCATGATCTCATGGTCATAGGAACATATACTTGACATGCAGAAAACAGTAGCAATAAACTGACACGATCATATGCTATGTTTGTAGTTTGCGTCTTATCCATCACATCATTCTCCTAATGATGTGATCCCGTTATCGAATGACATCTCATGTCCATGGCTAGGAAACCTTAACCATCCTTTGATCAACGAGCTAGTCCATTAGAGGCATACTAGGGACATGGTTTTGTCTATGTATCCACACATGCATTTAAGTCTCCGATCAATACAATTATAGCATGGATAATAAACGATTATCATGAACAAGGAAATATGATAATAACTAATTTATTATTCCCTCTAGGGCATATTTCCAACAGTCTCCCACTTGCACTAGAGTCAATAATCTAGTTCACATCACCATGTGATTCGCATTGTTATGAATCTAACACCCAATGAGTTCTGGGGCTCGATCATGCTTTGCATGTGAGAGAGGTCTTATAGTCAACGGGTCTGCGATATTCAGATCCGTGTGTACTTTGCATATCTCTATGTCAAACCATAAACATTGCTACCACACTCCACTTGGTACTATTTCCAAATGGCTGCTCCACTATACGTATCCAGATTGCTACTACTAGTCATCCGGATAGGTGTTAAAGCTTGCATCGACGTAACTCTTTACGACGAACTCTTTATCACCTCCATAATCAAGAAACATTTCCTTAGTCCTCTGGATACTAAGGATAATTCCGACCGCTGTCCAGTGATCCACTCCTGGACCACTCTTGTACCCCTTGACAGACTCATGGCAAGGCACACATAGGTGCGGTACACAGCATGGCATAATATAGAGCCTATGGCTAAGGCATAGGGGACGACGTTCGTCCTTTCTCTTTCTTCTGCCGTTGTCGAGCTTTGAGTCTCACTCAACTTCACACCTTACAAATCAGACGAGAACTATTTCTCTGGCTGATCCATTTTGAACTCTTTCAAAATCTTGTGAAGGTATGCACTCATTGAAAGTCTCATCAAGCATCTTGATCTATCTCTATAGATTTTGATGCTCAACAATTAGGTAGCTTTATCCAGGTCTTCCTTTGAAAATCACTTTCCAAATAACCGTTTTATGCTTTCCAGAAACTCTACATTATTTCTGAACAACAATATGTCATCCACATATACTTATCAGAAATTCTATAGTGCTCCCACTCACTTTATTGCAAATACAAGTTTCTCATAAACTTTGTATAAACATCAAAACTTTGATCACCTCATCAAAGCGTATATTCCAACTCCGAGATGCTTGCTTCAGTCCATGGAAGGATCACCGAAGCTTGCACACCTTTTAGCATCCTTAGGCCTGACAAAACCTTCTGGTTGTATCACATACAACCTTTCCTCAAGTAAACCATTAAGGAAACGATGTTTTGACATCCATCTGCCAGATTTCATAATTGAAAACACAGCAACTGCTAACATAATTCCAACAGACTTTTAGCATCGCTACGAGTGAGAAAGTCTCATCGTAGTCAACTCCTTCAACTTGTCACAAACATCTTTGCAACAAGTCGAGCTTTACAAATAGTGACATTCACCATCAATGTCTGTCTTCATTTTAAAGATCCATTTGTACTCAACGACCTGCCGTCCAACGAGCAAGTCTACCAAAGTCTACACTTGGTTTTAATACATGGATCCTATCTCGGATTTCATGGCCTCCAACCATTTGTCGGAATCCGGGCCCATCATCGCTTCTCCATAGCTCGTAGGTTCATCGTTGTCCAACAACATGACCTCCAAGACAGAGTTGTCGTACCGCTCAGGAGCAGTACACATCCTTGTCGACCTATGAAGTTCGATAGTAACTTGATCCTGAAGCTTCATGATCATCATCATTAACTTCCTCTTCAACGAACGTAGGCTTCACAGAAACATCTTTCTGGGCTGCGCTATTCTCTGGTTGAACAAAGGTTTAACAACCTCATCAAGTTCTATCTTCCTCCCACTCAATTCTTTCAAGAGAAACTTTTTCTCGAGAAAGGACCCAGTTCTAGCAACAAACACTTTGCACTCGGATCTGAGATAGAAGGCATACCCATCTGTTCTTAGGGTATTCTATGAAGATACATTTGTCCGCTTTGGGTTCTAGCTTATTATGTGAAAACATTTTCCACACAAGCATCGCCGCCCCAAACATTAAGAAATGACAGCTTAGGTTTCTATCAAACCATAATTCACACGGTGTCATCTCAACGGATTTAGATGATGCCCTATTTAAAGTGAATGTAGTTGTCTCTAATGCATAACCCCAAAAATTATAGTAGTAAAACGATAAGAGACATCACAGTATGCACTATATCAATAGAGCATGACTATGATGTTCGGACACACCATCACACCATGGTGTTCCAGGTGGCGTTAGTTGTGAAACAAATTTCACGTTGTCTTAAGTTGTATGCCAAACTCGTAACTCAGATATTCACCTCCACGATCATATCATGGTCATTTTTATCTTCTTGTCACGATGATCTTTAAACTTCACTCTGAATTTGCTTGAACCTTTCAAACGATTCAGACTTGTGTTTCATTAAGTAAATATACACTATATCTACTCAAATCATCAGTGAAGGTAAGAAAATAACGATATCCACTGCACGCTACAAGACTCACTAGATTGCATACATCAACATGTATCATTTCCAATGAATCACTTGCCCGCTCCATCCAACGGGGTCCTTTAGTCATCTTGCCCAAGAGGCATGGTTCGCATGTCTCAACCGATTCGAAATCGATGAGTCCAAATATCCATCAGCATGGAGTTTCTACATGCGCTTTATACCAATATGACATTTAGCGGCAGTGCCACAAGTATGTGGTACTATCATTATTAACTTTGTATCTTTTGACATCAATGTTATGAACATGTGTACTACTACGATCAAGATTTCAACAAACCATTCTCACTGGGTGCATGACCATTGAAGGTATTATTCATGTAACCAGAATAACTATTATTCTCTGACTTAAATGAATAACCGTATTGCAACAAACATGATCTAATCATGTTCATGCTCAACGCAAAACACCAAATAACATTTATTTAGGTTCGTCACTAATCCTGAAGGTAGAGAGAGCGTGCGATGTTGATCACATCAACCTTGGAAACATTTCCAACACACATCGTCACCTCACCCTTAGCTAGTTCTCCGTTTATTCCGTAGCTTTTATTTCGAGTTACTAACATTTAGCAACCGAACCGGTATCCAATACCCAGGTGCTACTAGGAGTACTAGCAAGGTACACATCAATAACTCGTATATCAAATATACTTCTGTCGATGTTGCCAGCCTTCTTATCTACCAAGTATCTAGGGTTGTTCCGCTTCAGCGACCTCTCACCTCATAATAGAAGCACTTAGTCTCGGGTTTGAGTTCAACTTTGGGTTGCTTCACTGGAGCAGCAACTGACTTGCTATCCATGAAGTTTCCCTCCTTGCTCTTGCCCTTTTCGAAACTAGTGGTTTGATTAACCATCAACACTTGACGCTCCTTCTTGATTTCTACCTTCGCGGTGTCAAACATCGCGAACAGCTCAGGGATCAATACTTCTATCCCTGGTGTATTATAGTTCATCACTAAGTTCTAGTAGCTTTAGTGACAGTGACTTGGAGAACTATATCAATCACTATCTTATCTGGAAGATCAACTCCCACTTGATTCAAGCGATTGTAGTACCCAGACAATCTGAGTACATGCTCAACGATTGAGCTATTCTCCTTCATCTTACAAGCAAAGAATCTTGTTGGAGATCTCATATCTCGCAACAAACGCACGAGCCTGAGATCACAATCTCTGCTCGTAGAACATCTCATATGTTCCATGACGTTCAAAACGTTTTGGAGCCTCAATTCTAAGCCGTAATGCATGACGCACTAAACTATCAAGTAGTCATCAAAACGTGCCTGTTAGATGTTCACAACATCTATAGACGACGCTAGAGGGGGTGGCGCACCGAGCGGTGCATTAAGGACATAAGCCTTCTGTGCAGCAATGAGGACAATCCTCAGATCACGGACCCAGTCCGCAATTTTGCTACCAACATCTTTCAATTCTATTTCTCTAGGAACATATAAAAATACAAGGGAGCTACAGCGCGAGCTAGTAATCTACAACATAATTTGCAAAGACACTTTGACTATGTTCATGATAATGAGTTCAATTAATCATATTACTTAAGAACTCCCACTCAAATTGACATCCCTCCGATCATTCGAGTGATACATGATCCAAATTCACCAACTCAAGTCCGATCATCACGTGAGTTGAGGTGGCTGCAATGGTGAACATCATTATGTTGATCATATCTACTATATGACTCATGTTCGACCTTTTGGTCTCTCGTGTTCTGAGGCCATGTTTGTACATGCTAGGCTCATCAAGTTTAACCCGAGTGTTCTGCGCGTGCAAATCTGGCTTGCACCCGTTGTATGTGAACGTAGAGTCTATCACACCCGATCATCACGTGGTGTCTCAACACGACGAACTTTCGCAACGGTGCACACTCGGGGAGAACACGGTTCATCTTGAAATTCAAGTGAGGGATCACCTTATAATGCTACCGCCGTACTAAGCAAAACAAGGTGCATAAAAGGATTAACATCTCATGCAATTCATAAGTGACATGATATGGCCATGAACTTGTGTTTAAGATCTCCATCTTCGAAACACCGGCATGATCTCCATCGTCACCGGCATAACACCATGATCTCCATCACCTTGATCTCCATCAATGTGTTGCCATTGGGGTTGTCACGCCCTGCATGTTTCTACTACTATTGCTACCGTAGCGATAAAGTAAAGCATTACATAGCGCTTAATGATTGACACGCAGGTCATACAATAATTAAAGACAACCCTATGGCTCCTGCCGGTTGCCGTACTCATTGACATGCAAGTCGTGATAATCTATACATCACATGATCATCTCATACATCACATATATCTCATCATGTAATTGGCCATATCACATCACAACATACCCTGCAAAAACAAGTTAGACGTCCTCTAATTGTTGTTGCATATTTTACGTGGCTGCTATGGGTATCTAGCAAGAACGATTCTCACCTACGCATAAACCACAACGGTGATACACTAGTTTGCTTTTCAACCTTCTCAAGGACCGCCTTTGTCGAATCCGATCCAACTAAAGTGAGAGAAACTGTCACCCACAAGCCATCTAGGCAACAAGCTGCGTCGAGGGAACCGGTCTCTCGTAAGCGTACGAGTAATGTTGGTCCGGGCCGCTTCATCTCACAATCCCGCTGAACTAAAATACGACCAAGGGAGGAAGCAATCTAAGCATCAACGCCCACAAACCTTTTGTGTTCTACACGAGATCTCATCGAACCATCAACCAAGCTCATGATGCCACTGTTGGGGAACGTCGCATGGGAAACAAAAAATTTCCTACGCACACGCAAACCTATCCATGGTGATGAGCATCTACGAGAGGGAGAGTGGATCTACATACCCTTGTAGATCGCTAAGCGGGAAGCGTTAAGAAACGCGGTTGGTGTAGTCGAACATCTTCGCGATCCAAATCGCCGAGCGTCCCGCAATCTCATCACGATCCGTCCCGCGATCCAATCACGATCCATCCCGTGAACTCATCACGATCTGCCCCGCGAACTCATCACGATCCGTTCTGCGATCTCATCACGAACTGTGTCGTGATCTCGATCACGGTCCTTCCGATCTAGCGCCGAACGGACGGCACCTCCGCGTTCAGCACACGTGCAGCTTGATGACGATCTCCACCGTATCGATCCAGCGAAAGTAGGTGGAGAGGAGAGAGAGTTCACCGGCAGTGTGACGGCGCTCCAGTGATGGTGGTGGAGTGATTCCGGCAGGGCTTCGCCTAAGCGCTGCGGAAAACCGATCTAGAGGAGAAACTGTGCACCGGTGAAACGGGTAGCACGTGGCCGTAAATTCTGTCCAAAAACCACCCAATCCACTAGTATATATAGGAGGAGAGGAGAGGAGAGGCAGCCAAGGCCTTTGGGTCGGCCGAAATAGGAGGTGGGAGCAATCCTACTTCACCTCCAGTCCTAGTTGGAGTAGGATTGCCTCCTATTGGCTGATTTTCCACTTTTTGCTTTAGGACTTTCTCTCCTGTGCCATGGGCCTTTGTGGCTGTTTTCCCAGCCCACTAAGGGCTGTTTATTGTTATCCCACAGCCCATGGACCACTTGGGGTCGAAATACCCCTCCCGGAGGTCCTCCGGTACACTACCGGCACTCCCGGTACAATACCGATACTCCCGGTACACTACCGATGAGCCCGAAACTTTTCCGGAAACCAAACTAGGACTTACTATATATGAATCTTTACCTCCGGACCATTCCGGAGCTCCTCGTGACGTCCGGGATCTCATCCGGGACTCCGAACAACCTTCGGTCACCACCATACATAACTCTACACTACCGAAACGTCACCGAACCTTAAGTGTGCAGACCCTGCGGGTTCGAGAACTATGTAGACATGACCGAGACACCTCTACGGTCAATAACCAATGGCGGGACCTAGACGTCCACATTGGTTCCTACATATTCTACGAAGATCTTTATCGGTCGAACCTCTATGTCAAGGATTCAGTTAATCCCGTATATCGTTCCCTTTGTTCTTCGGTATCTTACTTGCCCGAGATTCGATCGTCGGTATCTCCATACCTAGTTCAACCTCGTTAACGGCAAGTCTCTTTACTCGTTCCGTAATACAAGATCCCGCAACTAACAATTAGTCACATTGCTTGCAAGGCTTATTGTGATGTTGCATTACTGAGTGGGCCCCGAGATACCTCTCCGTTACACGGAGTAACAAATCCCAGTCTCGATCCATGCCAACTCAACAGACACCATCGGACATACCTGTAGAGCACCTTTATAGTCACCCAGTTACGTTGCGACGTTTGATACACACAAGGCACTCCTCCGATATCCGTGAGTTGCATGATCTCATGGTCATAGGAACATATACTTGACATGCAGAAAACAGTAGCAATAAACTGACACGATCATATGCTATGTTTGTAGTTTGGGTCTTATCCATCACATCATTCTCCTAATGATGTGATCCCGTTATCAAATGACATCTCATGTCCATGGCTAGGAAACCTTAACCATCCTTTGATCAACGAGCTAGTCCATTAGAGGCATACTAGGGACATGGTTTTGTCTATGTATCCACACATGCATTTAAGTCTCCGATCAATACAATTATAGCATGGATAATAAACGATTATCATGAACAAGGAAATATGATAATAACTAATTTATTATTGCCTCTAGGGCATATTTCCAACAATTGCTACTGTCACACCTGCTACAAAACTGCTACTGTTACTACCACTGTTACTTTTGCTACTACTATATTGTCGTGCTACTATCTCTGAATATCAATCATGCTAATGATCATGATTTGGGTGATGATCATGATAATTCTTGTGATCTTGAGAATTCTGAGGTTCATGTTGAATCTACTATTGAAATGATATTTGCAATGCTACTAAAGTTGGGTTCGGAAGAGCTTCAACTTTAGGTAATAATAGTTCCACTACTTTGGAGAATGATCAATCGTATGAAATTATTGATAAAGGTGGGTTTGGAGAGGTCATGACTTTAGTTGATGTTAATCCCACCATCTTGGAAGATTATAAAACTTTTATGCATGTGGATCATTAATATAATATTTTATATGATAGCTATAATGTTGAATTTGATTATGATCCTACATGTAACTATTATGAGATAGACAAATGTGGTTATAGGAAATTTCATGTTCAATTACCTCTCTTGATGTTCAAATTGTTAATGCTTCATTATTCCTATTTGTATATGCTAGACACTCCTTGTCTTGATAAATTGTCTGCTTATAAAATTCCTATGCATAGGAAGTATGTTAGACTTAAATATGCTTGTCACATGTTTTATGATGCTCTTTTTATGCTTCAATTCTTGTCTTTTATGTGAGTATCATTATTATCCCAAGCTTATCTTAGTGGCTATAATGAAAAAGCTTGTTGGGAGACAAACCAATATCATATATTTTGGTGTGTTGATATGATTATCTGTAATTCTGTGATTGAGTTTTTTTGTTTAAATTAGTGTTTGTGCCAAGCAAAACCATTGGGATGATTTGTAAGATAGTAGAATTGATACGATGCAAAAACAGAAACTCTTGCGTCTAGTGCAGAATTTATCTGACTTTACGAGAACGTCTTTTTCATCTGAAATTTTTACACAGTATTGATATACAAATTACCCAGGTTGTCGGAATGTTTCAGAATTTTCGGAGTTATACAATTATAGTTTTTCTGCAGATCTTTACAGGCTGTTCTGTTTTAGACAGATTCTATATTTGCTTGCATAGTTCGCTTGTTTTGATGATGCTATGGATTTTATAGGGGGATATAAGTCATGGATAAGTAAGAATACAGTACCTATTATGCAATAATGAAATATTAATCAATTTATAACAGTACCTAAAGTATTTCATATGTTGATTATACTAAAAGATCTCACGAGATTTTGTTGAGTTTTGTGTAAAGAAGTTTTCAAGATTTAGGTGAGACCACGATGGATGAAGGAATAATGAGCGGGAAGACCCTAAGCTTGGGGATGTGATGTCTACTATGCAACTTTATTCTTGTAGACACGTGTTGGGCCTCCAAGCGCAGAGTTTTGTAGGACAGTAGCAATTTTCCCTCAAGTGGATGACCTAAGGTTTATCAATCAGTGAGAGGTGTAGGATGAAGATGGTCTCTCTCAAACGACCCTGCAACCAAATACAAGAAATCTCTTGTGTCCCCAACACACCCAATACAATGGCAAATTGTATAGGTGCACTAGTTCGGGGAAGAGATGGTGATAAAAGTGTAATATGCATGGTAAAAATATATTTTTATAATCTGAATAAATAAAAACAAAAAGGTAGCAAATAGTAAACGGGCACAAAAACGGTATTGCAATGCTCGAAAACAAGGCCTAGGGTTCGTACTTTCGCTAGTGCAATTTTTCAACAGTGCTAACATAGTTGGATCATATGATTATCCCTCAAAGTGCAATAAAGAATCACTCCCGAGTTCCTATTAGCGGAGAACAAAAGATAGAAATTGTTTGTAGGGTACGAAACTACCTCAAAGCTATTCTTTCCGTTCGATCTATCCTAGAGTTCATACTAGAATAACACAAGCTATTCTTTCCGACCGATCTACTCAAGAATTCATACTACAATAACACCAAAGCATATTCATATTCATAATACTCAATCCACACAAAGAACTACATGGGATCCCCAAAGTTTCTATTGGAGAAAATATAATAAAAACGTGCATCAACCCCTATGCATAGATTACCCCAATATCATCGCGGGAATTCACAAGTTGAGTGCCATAATGTATATCAAGTGGACCTCAAGTATTCATATCGCAAGACATACATCATGTGCTCCCAAATTTGAACATTCAATCCAGCATAACAAAACTTCAAAGGGTAAAGATTCAATTGATCATAATAAGAGTATAGAGGGGAGAAACATCATATGATCCATCTATATTAACAAAGCCCATGATATAGATCACGAGAGAGAGAGATTAAACACATAGCTACTGGTACAAACCCTCAGCCCCGAGGGTGGACTACTCCCTCCTCACCGTGGTGGCCGCCGGGATGACGAAGATGGCCATCGGAGATGATTCCCCCCTCCGGCAGGGTGCCAGAATGGGGTCTAGATTGGTTTTTGGTGGCTACAGAGCCTTGCGGCGACAGAACTTCTGATCTAGGGCTACCCCGAAGGGTTTCGGAATATTTGGGAATTTATAGTGCAAAGAGGGGGTGCGGGAGGCTATCGAGGTGGGCACAACCCAGGTGCAGCTCTAGCCCATTGGGTTCCTTCTAGTCCAAAAAAATCTCCAAAAAGTTTCGTGGTTATTGGACTCCATTTGATATTGATTTCCTGCGATGTAAAAAACAAGCAAAAACAGCAACTGGCGTTGGGCACTGGGTCAATAGGTTAGTCCCAAAAAATGATATAAAGTTGCTATAAAATGATTGTAAAACATCCAAGAATGATAAAATAACAGCATGAATACTTCATAAATTATAGATACCTTGGAGACGTATCAGCATCCCCAAGCTTAATTCCTACTCGTTCTCGAGTAGGTAAATGATAAAAGAAATAATTTATGAAGTGTGAATGCTAGCAAACTGCATAAGTTTGATCAATGATAATTTCAATCACTATTCCTAGCATCATTACAGCAATTCTTTTCTCATAAAGTTTTCTCATGTTAATGTAGCAACCAATTCACATGTTAAGGTTCAAACAATGAATTCTCTTGAAACCCAACAACCTATGTTCTCAGTCACCAAGCAATTGCAATTCAACTTATTCAACAGATTTTAAGTAAGAGCTTCACATACTCAACAATCATTTAGGCCCAGTTCTTTTTAGCTTTTGATTCTCCAGAATCAGCTTTTGGGAAACTTCTCCTAGAATCAGCTTTTCCCAAAATCAGCCAGAATCAGCCGTCAAGTTCTTTTCTAAGATTGTGATATAAGATTATGGAACGAGTTGTATGCTGAAATGTCTATAACGCCCCTGAACAAAAATTGGATGCTGAATTGCTAACACTAATACCAAAGCAGTGTACAATGTACAGAGGAATGCATTGTTGACGGTACAGACAAATGCATCCATCTATCGTATGTTAGTTTTTCTATGTACAAAGATTGAACATCATGAAAAATTATACAGAGAATACATACATCTATTCATCCATTCACCATTCCATCCATCCATTCAGCAATCCACCCATCCATTCAGCAACCGACCCATCCATCAATTTCACCATGTGAAATACCAACAGAGAAACAAAGGAGAGAAGACAGAAAGGAGGGGAGAGCTCGCCTGAGTGAACTCCGGCGTGGCAGCGGCCGATGGTGTGGGGTGGAGGGGGAGTCGGCGTCCAACGGCGTTGGGCGCCGGGCATAGAGCGACGGCAGTTGCTACGAGACAACGGGCGAGCGGACGGGGCGGAGCAGCGGCTTCGGGCCTGGAGGCGAGCGGGAGGAGCGGAGCGGACGGTCGGCGCCAGGAGGGGCAGAGGAGCAGCCGAGGCAGGCTCTCAGGCGGCGCGGCGGCGGCCCTGGGACCTATTGCGAGGGTGAGTGGGGAGGTGAGGGGACGAGAGGAACAACTCGTTCTCGTGGGTGCGGCTGGCCAGCGGTGGCATTTCCCTTGTAATTTGCGTGTCAAATAGGGGCAGTATCTTAAAGTGAACCGTTTTGTTTTGTGGGAGCTCCCAGAATTGCCAGAAGTGAGGTTTCCACGTGATTTTCAATTGCACTACCGATTCTAGCAATTCTCAGATGATTTTGGACAATCAAATCGAGTTCTTTTAAGCTTTTGATTTTTCAAACCCAGAATCACCACAATCGAGCGAAAAGAACTGGGCCATAGTCTTCTATGATTTCTATCACTCACCGCATACACATGGGCAAAACATTTCAACCGGACACATAGAAAGATAGGGGCTTATTGCTTTGCCTCCCAACGTACTCACCTCAAGGGTGATGTCAACAATAATAACTCATGCTATCCATATTCAACTGGACATATGTGCCAAGATCTTTCCTCACCACATGATGCTTGTCAAAGGAGGAAAATAAAAAGGAATATAGGGAAAAACTTTAACTCTTGCATAAAAGTAAATACATAAATTAAAAGATAGGCCCTTCGTAGAGGGAAGCAGAGGTTGCCATGCGCTTACTTGTTTGTATGCTCAACCCCTTAGTGAAAAAGAACGTCACGTTATATTTCCCCTTATGATAGCAACCTTTATTATGCAGTCTGTCGCTTTTATTACTTTGCCATCACAAGTTCGTACAATGCTCAATTTTCTCTTACACTAAATGATCTAACACTTTTAGAAGCAATTTTTATTGCCTTATTGCACCGATGACAACTTACTTGAAGGATCTTTCTCAATCCTTAGGTAGGTATGGTGGACTCTTGAAAATAAAATTTGGGTTTAAGGGTTTTTGGATGCACAAGTAGTATCTCTACTTGGTGCGGAATTTTTGGCTAGCAAAGATGGGGGCAAGCACCACATGTTGAAGGATCTTTGACAATATAACTTCTATGTGAATATGAACAAACATAAATAATTACATTGTCTTCATTGTCTAACGTCAACAATTTTGGCATATAATATTTTGATGGGGTCTCACAATCACAAAAGATTTCTGGGATAGTGTATCTGCATGTGAAAGTTCTCTACCTTATACTAATTATTCGTGAATTGCTTGTATGACCAATATTGTGATTGTCAAGCCTCATATGATTTCACTTTCTAAACCCAATGTGAAGCTACCACTAGGCATGATATGGTTTCAACTTCATGACATTCAATTTATTCAACAATTTACTCATATGATATAAGTGAAGCACAAGAGTAAATGACATAGAAAAGAGCTTCGTTGACGGGATGTGAATGCCGCTTACTTAGCCTCCTTGGCAACTATTTGAGGAATATATTTTATTTACAACTTTCAGATCTAAGTATTTTATTAAAATATCAAGTAAAACAAAAATAAAATGACATTCTAAAAATAGCACAACTCATGTGACGAAGCAAAAACTTAGGCTCAACCGATACTAACCGATAATTGTTGAAGAAGAAAGGTAGGATGCCTACCGAGGCATCCCCAAGATTAGATGCTTGAGACTTCTTGAATATTATCTTGTTATGCCTTGGGAATACCCAAGCTTGAGCTTTTGTGTCTCCTTAATTCTTTTCATATCACGGTTTCACCTATTCTCAAAGACTTCATCCACACAAAACTCAAAAAGAACTCGTGAGATAGGTTAGTACACATAATAATAAATCAAAATTTATGTACTGCCAAGACAAGTTGCATAATAATTTTCAAACATTAGATACTGTATAATATCATTTCCACAATTTATATCTACCAATATAGGCTATGGAAACTATAGGATAAGTAGATAACAAAACTATGATAGCAATCTGTCTAAACAGAACAGTATGTAGATATTTATGAAACAGTGTATTTCTATAACTCATAAAATTATTAAAATTTAGTACATGCTATAAAATTTATATTTTCATAATTTGTAAAAATTTCAGAAACTTTTCACGTTCCAGTAAAATATGAAAATTCAAATGCTACAGCACAAGTTTCTGTTTCCACACAGCACACATCAAAACATGCAATGCAAGCATCCTAAAGGCAATTCTTGGAACTTTTTATTGAAAAACAAGATTATAAATAACACCTAACATAAATTAACAAAATAAAATGACGCTCCAAGAAAAGCTCATATTATGTGACGAATAAAAATATAGCTCCAAGTAAGATATACCGATAGTCTTGAAGACGAAAGAGGGAATGCCTTCCGGGGCATCCCCAAGCTTAGACGGTTGAGTATTCCTTGGATATTACCTTGGGGGTGCCTTTGGAATCCCCAATATTAGGTTATTGTCACTCCTTGTTCTCCTCATATCGATGTCTCGCCCAAAACTTGAAAACTTCAATCACACAAAACTTAACGGAACTTTGTGAGAAAGGTTAGTGTAGTAAAGATAAATCATTCACTTAGGTACTGTCAAGACAAGAATAATAATTATTCCCACATGATACCTACTGTATTCCATCATTAATACAACTTATATTACTCAATATAAGCTATAGGAACACTTGAAAACAAGCAAACTATGCATGCAAAACAGAATCTGTCAAAAACAGAACAGTCTGTAAAGATCTGAATGATCACCAAACTTCCCTGACTCTAAAATTTCTTAAAAAATAGGAAAACTCAAGTAATTTTCATATAAAGTTTGTTTTAAAAGTGAAGAATCTTTTTACTCTCCAGTAAAATCAGATAATTCATATACTAGACGCAAAACTTTCTGTTTTTGCACAGAATCAAACAAGCAAGTATCCATACTATCCCAAAGACTTTACTTGGCACTTTATTGAAATAAAAGACACAAAACATGATTAATACAGTATATTAATCATGTGCACACACAAAAACATAAAGTAAAAGTGTTGGTTTGTCTCCCAACAAGCATTTTTCTTTAATGCCTTTTAGCTAGGCATGATGATTTCAATGATGCTCGCATAGGAATAATAGTTGAAACATGCAAGAGAGCATCATGAATCACGTGACAAGCACATTTAAGTATAACCCACTTCCTATGAATAGGTATTTTTTGAGCAAACTATTTATGGGAATAAGAATCATCTAGCATAGGAAGGCAAAACAAGCATAACTTCAAAACTTTGAACACATAGAGAGGAAACTTGACATTATTGCAATTCCTACAAGTATATGTTCCTCCCTCATAATAATTTTCAGTAGCATCATGAAGGAATTTCACAATATAACCAGCACATAAATCATTATTTTGATGATGCACAATCATATAAAAAAATTCAATCTCCACATAAGCAATTTTCTTCTCATTCAAAATAGTGGGAGCAAACTCAACAAAATAACTATCATGACATACTTGATTGACATAACCACTTTGAATATTAAAATAATGATGACAAGTTTCATGGTTACCATTACTCTTTATATCATACATGTCATCACAATAATCATCATAGATAGGAGGCATGTCATAATCATAATAGTTTTGCTCATCAAAACTTGGGCGGCTAAAAATATCATCTTCATCAAACATAGCATCCCCAAGCTTGTGGCTTTGCATATCATTAGCATGATGAATATTTAGAGAATTCATACTAACAATATTTCAATCATGCTCATCACTCAAATATTTAGTGCCAAAATTTTTAATAACTTCTTCTTCTAACACTTGAGCACAATTTTCCTTTACATCATTTTCAAGAAAGATATTATAAAGATGATCAATAATATGATGCAACCTCAATTCCATTTTTTGTAGTTTTATTTAATAAACCAAACTAGTGATAAAATAATAAACTAAAAGATACTATTGCAAGATCTAAAGATATACCTTCCTGCACTCACCTCCCTAGCAACGGCGCCAGAAAAGAGCTTGATGTCTACTACGCAACTTTATTCTTGTAGACACGTGTTGGGCCTCCAAGCGCAGAGTTTTGTAGGACAGTAGCAATTTTCCCTCAAGTGGATGACCTAAGGTTTATCAATCTGTGAGAGGTGCAGATGAAGATTGTCTCTCTCAAACGACCCTGTAACCAAATACAAGAAATCTCTTGTGTCCCCAACACACCCAATACAATGGCAAATTGTATAGGTGCACTAGTTCGGAGAAGAGATGGTGATAAAAGTGTAATATGGATGGTAGAAATATATTTTTATAATCTTAATAAATAAAAACAGCAAGGTAGAAAATAGTAAACGGGCACAAAAATGGTATTGCAATACTTGAAAACAAGGCCTAGGGTCCGTACTTTCGCTAGTGCAATTTCTCAACATTTTAACATAGTTGGATCATATGATTATCCATCATAGTGCAATAAACAATCACTCCCGAGTTTGTATTAGCGGAGAAAAAATATAGAAATTGTTTGTAGGGTACGAAACCACCTCAAAGCTATTCTTTTCGTTTGATCTATCCTAGAGTTCGTACTAGAATAACGCAAGCTATTCTTTCCGATCGATCTACTCAAGAGTTCGTACTAGAATAACACCAAAGAAAATTCATATTCATAATACTCAATCCACACAAAGAACTACAAGGGATCCCCAAAGTTTCTATCAAAGAAAAGATAATAAAAACGTGCATCAACCCCTATGCATTGATTGCCCCAATATCATCGCGGGAATCCGCAAGTTGAGTGCCATAACGTATATCAAGTGAACCAATAAGATACCCCAATGTCACCTCAAGTATTCATACCGCAAGACATACATCATATGTTCCCAAATCTGAACATTCAATCCAACATAACAAAACTTCAAAGGGTAAAGATTCAATTCATCACAATAAGAGGATAGAGGGGAGAAACATCATATGATCCATCTATATTAACAAAGCCCATGATATAAATCACGAGAGAGAGAGAGAGAGACTAAACACATAGCTACTGGTACAAACCCTCAGCCCCGAGGGTGGATTACTCCCTCCTCATCGTGGTGGCCGCCGGGATGATGAAGATGGCCACCGAAGATGATCCCCCCCCCTCCGGTAGGGTGCCGAATGGGGTCTAGATTGGTTTTCGGTGGCTACAGAGCCTTGCGGTGGGGGAACTTCTGATCTAGGGCTACCCCGAAGGGTTTCGGAATATTTGGGAATTTATAGTGCAAAGAGGGGTGCGGGAGGCTATCGAGGTGGGCACAACCCAGGTGCAGGTCTGGCCCATTTGGTTCCTTCTAGTCCAAAAAAATCTCCAAAAAGTTTCGTGGTGTTTGGACTCCATTTGATATTTATTTCCTGTGATGTAAAAAACAAGCAAAAAACAGCAACTGGCACTATGCACTGGGTCAATAGGTTAGTCCCAAAAAATGATATAAAGTTGCTATAAAATGATTGTAAAACATCCAACAATGATAAAATAACAGCATGAATACTTCATAAATTATAAATACGTTGGAGACGTATCAGGATGCCCAAGGCACCCCAAGGTAAAATTCTAGGAATACTCAAGCATCTAAGCATGGGGATGCCCCGGAAAGAATCCCCTCCTTCGTCTCCATTCCATCGGTATGTCACTTGGAGCTATATTTTTATTCATCACATGATATGTGTTTTGCTTGGAGCGTCATGTATTATAGTTTGATTTATTTTTAGTTTGTCACAATCATTGTTTTCTGGACACACCTATTTGAGAGAGACACATGTTCATCATGATTTGTTAGAATACTCTATGTGCTTCACTTATATCTTTTGAGTTTAGCAGTTGCTCTAGTGCTTCACTTATATATTTTAGAGCATGGTGGCATGTAGATTTTATAGAAATAATTGACCTCTCCTGCTTCGCTTAAATTTGTTTGAGAGCCTAAATAAGTGGGAATGTTAGTTTGCTCTGGTTATAAGATTAGTCCAAAAGGGTAGGTATTCAAGGAGTGTATAATTAAACCTTCATGTGGCTCGCTATAAGAAGAAACCATGGGTTAATGATATTGATGTAGTAATATGAAATGGCATGAGTACAAGATTGTTGGTTAGTATAAATATTGATAGTTAAAGCATGTTACTTGGTGCTCATCTAAATAATGGTTGGCATGGTGATGTTGTGTGAGCATACTTATTCCTCGTTAAAACCCTAGTGTTGTTCGGGCCGGACGCATGCGATGGTTAACACCTCCCAACCTCCTCCCTAGGGGCAAGCAGTAGTACTTTGCTTCAAGAGAGATAATAAGGCTTTGTAATAAGTATATGAGTTCTTTATGACTAATGTGAATCCATGGATATACGCACACTCACCTTTTCGTATATTGCTAGCCTCTTCGGTACCTTGCATAGCCCATTCTCACCTCGAGGATCGGTGCATCTTCCACCGGTGCATCCAAACACCGTATTATGATGCGCTCTATCACACATAAGCCTCCTTATATCTTACTCAAAACATCCACCATAACTACCTATTATGGCATTTCCATGGACATTCCGAGATATTACATGTTACACTAGATCATTGCATATCATGGTACACTGCTAGAGGCATTCATATAGAGTCATGATTATTCTAGGCTGAGTTTTTATATTGATTTGTAAGAAAATAGAAGTGTTATAATCATAATTATTAGAGAATTTTCACTGCGAGGAAAGGGTGATGGAGTAATGATTCCCCCACAAGTTGGGATGGGCTACCAACAAAAAATGAAAAATGGGGGAGGACAAATGAGTCGCCCAAGAAAAAATAAAAAAAGGAAAAGGAAAGGAAAAAGAAAAAGAAAAAAATAAAAATAAAAATAAAGGAGAGAAAAAGAGAGAAGTGACTTTGATGCTATCCTTTACCACACTTGTGCCTCAAAGTGCCACAACGTTCTTCATATAAAGAATCTCCTGAGTTCTCATTTTCATATGCTAGTGGGAATTTTTCATTATAGAACTTGGTTTGCATATTCTGATGACGGGCTTCCTCAAATGCCCGAGGTCTTCATGATCAAGCAAGTTGTATGCACACCCACTTAGCTTCCGATGAGCCTTCATACACTTATAACTCTGGTGCATCCGTTGCATGGCAGTCCCTACTCCTCGCATTGATATATATTGATGGGCATCTCCATAGCCCGTTGATAAGCCTAGTTGATGCGAGACTTTCTTTCTACTTTGACTCCTTTGTTATCTACTACCATATTCTATTCCACCCATATGTTATATCCATGGTTCACACTCATGTATTGAGTGAGGATGAAAATGATGAAGCATGTCAGAAGTATAATCCAATTTCCTAACTTGGCATCGTTGTGCTCATGATTTGTACTTATGTTGTGGAGACAGAGTCATGCCATGCTAATATGATAAAGTGAGTGAGGAGTAATGTTCTTAAGGGTTGTATGTTTTGAAAGTTAATGACTATATTGGTTATGTTTATGGATATTATTATGTTGGTGTTTATTAGTTCATCGTTTCACAAAGATCATACCTAAAAGAGATTACATGTTGGGCAATATGTCACATCAAAAATTCTGTTTTTATCTTTTACCTACTCGAGGACGATAAAGAATTAAGATTAGGGATGATGATACATCTCTAATGTATCTATAATTTTTTATTGTTCCATGTTGTTATATTATCATTCTGGGATACTTTATATGCATTTATATGCTCTTTTATATCATTTTGATGACCTGGCCTATTAACTTAGTGCCCAGTTCCAGTTGATGTTTTCTACTTGTTTTTGGCTTTTCAGGAAACCAGTACCAAACAAAGTCCAAATGACCCGAAATTTTTTGATGATTTTTTCTAGACAAAAATAAGACATGGAAGCTTCGAAGGGAGTCCGGAGGCCACACGAGGCGGTGCCAAGGCAAAACGGCGCGCCCCAGGAGGCGCGTTCCTTTCCTTGGGACCACCTCGTGGCTCCTCCTGACCTAATTCCAACTCTATGGGCAGCGCCCCTTGCCTTGGGACCACCTTGTGGCTCCTCTTGACCTAATTCTAACTCTATATATTCTCTAAAATCAATAAATCAACAAAGAGCCAGCCGAACCCCTTTTTTCGCCGATGCATATCTCTGTTCCGCCGTTTGCCCATCTGGAGCCATGTTTCGGTACTCTGTCGGAGGGGGGATCTATCATGGAGGGCCTCTACAGTAACCTTGTTGCTCCCATGATGATGTGTGAGTAGTTCACCATAGACCTACGGGTCCATAGCTAGTACCTAGATGGCTCTCTCTCTGATCTTCAATACAAACTTCACCGTAATTCCGGCAGTGATCTATTCAATATAATCTTCTTTGTGATGTGTTTGTTGGGATCCGATGAATTTTGGGTTTATGATCAGATTAACCATGAATATTAGTTGAGTATTCTTTGAGTTCTTTTATGCATCATTTTTATACCTTTGTGTTTCTCTCCGATCTATCAGTTTGGCTTGCCAACTAGATTGATTTATCTTCAGTGAGAGTGGTGCGTTGTGATGGGTTTAATCTTGCAGTGCTCTATCCTTGTGATAGAAGGGGACAAGACACATATTGTATTTCTGCCACTAAGTGGAAAACGATGGGGTTTATTCACATTAGTTGAGTTTACTTTGTCTACATAATGTCATGTTTCTCAAAGCGTTACTCTATTTCATACTTAATACTTTAGATGCATGCTGGATAGCGGTCGGTGAGTGGAGTAATAGTAGTAGATGCAGGCAGGACTTAGTCTACTTGCTTACGGTCGTGATGCCTATATACATGGTCATTTCCTTGGATGATGGTCATAACTATGTTCTTTTGTATCAGTTGCCCAACAGTAATTTGTTTACCCACTGTATGCTTTCTTCGAGAGAGAAGCCTCTAATGAACACTATGGCCCCCGGGTCTACTTAAATATAAAAACTGAAAAACCTTATTTACCTTGTTTTACTTGTATTACTTATATTTTATTTTGTATGTATCAAGATGTAATCCTTTCAAGTAACAAGTTCAAGGGGCTTGACAACTCTCTTCCCCGCGTTGGGTGCAAGTGTCTTATTCTTTCTGTGTAGGTGCTATTTGACGAGGATTTGTGTGAATATCCTATTGGTTCGATAACCTTGGTTCTCACTAAGGGGAATACTTATCTCTATTGTGCTGCATCTTCTCTCCTCTTCGGCGATAAACCCAACATAGTTTACAAGTAGCATCCTCCTCTGAGTAATTCATGTAGCTTGACTTGGCACATGTGCAAAAATGTAGTTGAATCAAATCCAATGCAGCCTTCATGATATTTATGTTCAGAGTGTTTATATCCTACTAATGGTAATATATAATGTTAAATAGTCGCAATGCATGATTATTATAGTTGTTGCCCTCTAGCTAGTCACTTCCCCATCTATTTGCTACCCTTCATCTGCACTAAGCGAGAATGCTGCTTGTGCATCCAAAATCCTTAAACCAAAGTTGTTCCAAATGAGTCCACCATATCTACCTACATGCGGTATTACCCTGTCGTTCCAAGTAAATTTGTATATGCCACCTCAAATCATTCAAATAAATATTTATTTTGTGTGCTCGCTCATGGAGCAATGGGACGGTCAGTATCTTCCATGCTAAGCGAGTTATTCTCAGGAAGGTGTTTATTCACTTGCCATTGCATGGGAGAGGCTGGTAAAATGGATGCCCAGTCCTGCATAATAAAAAATAAATTAAACAAACTCCCTTGGAAAGATGAATTGTTGGACGACACTCGTGGATTCGGTCAGCCATGGCTCGTGTATGTATGGTGGTTGGAAGTAAACTTTACCATTCTGTTTGGGAACCGCTTATAATGTGTTTAGCATGGAAGATACCAAAATTCTTTGTTGTGACTTTGATAGGAAAGGCACACCACCCAAAATAATACTTTCATCTATGTTTCAAACCATGAGTTTTGGCACCTTGGCAAGTCAATACTTCCCTTTGCGAAGGGCCTTTCTATTTACTTTCATGTTATTTAATTGTTGACTCATCATCTTCTTATCAAAAGCACCAGTTTTGAGAGTGTTATTGTCATGTTTAGTCATTGAGTCTAGTTAATGTTGGGTGTTAGCATGACTGGATCTCTTCTACGTTGAATTGCAATGTTTAGTCGTTGCTTGAACCTTAGAGGTGCTCTGCATTTATGTTTTGTGGTCTCAAAAAGGGCTAGCGAGATACCATGTTGTCATATTATATCATGATTGTTTTGACAAATTGTTGGCATCCAAGATGTCTTATTATTGCTCGCTAGTCAGTTATGTTGATAGGGCTTGATCCCTAGTATCCACTATGTTATGAGATTGATGTTGGTAGGACTTTGCTATGCTTAATGCTTTCACTAGGCCCCGAGTGCCATGATTTCAGATATGAACCTATCATGTTTCCATGAATATGAGAGTTTTTTAGATCCTATCTTGCAAGTTGTATGCACCTACTATGTGTTATGATCCGCATCCTCCAAGGTGACATAATTGGGATTCTTTCTGTTGATGACCGTGGTTTGAGGAGTTCATGTATTCATTGTGTGTTAATGCTTTGTTCCGGTTCTCTATTAAAAGGAGGCCTTAATATCCCTTAGTTTCCATATGGACCATGTTTCCATGGGAGGGTAGCACAAAAGGTGTCATGCAAGTTCTTATTATAAGTATGTATGACTATATACGGAATAAATGCCTACATTATATTGATGAATTGGAGCTAGTCTTGTGTCGTTCTAGTGTGTAATTGTTACATGATGAATGTCATCCATATCAATCCATCACTGATCTGTGGCCTATGCTTTTCACTTATTGGTTTCCACTTAAGTTACTTTTGTTACTATTGCTGTTACAATCAATACAAATTTGCTTCTATTACCATTCCTATTGCTTTTGTTAATGTGATACTGAAATTCCAGGTGTGGTTGAATTGACAACTCGACTGTTAAGACCAATAAATATTATGTGGTCCCCTTGTGTCGAATTAATAATTTTTGATGAAATACCACCCTCGAAGACTGTTGTGATCCCCTACATTTGTGGGTTATCAATACCCATGGTGAAAGTGGGGTGTTCTATTGAGTCGCTTGATATATGTTTTGGTTATTAACTTGCAGATCCCCGTGGTGACATTGGGGTGATCTATGCACATAGGTTGATGCACGTTTTCGCCCTACTTTCTCCGATAGAAATCTTGGGGTGCTCTTTGAAGTTGTTTGTGTTGGATTGAATATGATGAATTTGAAATTTTTTGATGCATGTCGAATAATTAACTCATGGATACTTGTGGTGACATTGGAGTATCTACGTGACATTAGAGTTGATTGATGTGTACCATAGGTGTTATTCTTGTACGAACTCTAGGGTTATTTGTGACACTTATAGGGATGGCTCAATAGATTGATCAGAAATGGTAACTTTGAGGTGGTTTTACTACCTACAATAATTGCATCTTATGTCCTCCGATAGATAGGAACATTGGAGTGATTCTTTGTTGCACATTGAGGGATGGCTATATGATTCAACTGTGTTAGCACCGTTGAGTACGAACCATAGGCCTTCTTTTCAAGAATTGTAACATCGTTTTTGCACACTTTTGTTACTTGTTACCTTTCTGTTTTTATTATTTCAGATTACAAAAACCTATATCTACTATCCATACTACACTTGTATCATAATCTCTTTGCCGAACTAGTGCACCTATACAATTTACCATTGTATTGGGTGTGTAGGGGACACAAGAGATTGTTTGTATTTGATTACAGGGTTGTTTGAGAGAGACCATCTTCATCCTACACCTCCCATAGGTTGATAAACCTTAGGTCATCCACTTGAGGGAATTTTACTACTGTCCTACAAAACTCTGCGCTTGGAGGCCCAACACGAGTATACAAGAATAAAGTTGTGTAGTAGACATCATGCGCTATGTGACGGTAACCTCAGCGAAGCTCAAGACTACTGAAAATTATATCATGATGTATCAATGCCTCCCTCTCTAATGTTTTTCATGTGGGTTGCTCGGGCACTCCTCAATCTTCTGCCCTGCCCCTACAGAACACGATGTTAATGGTTATTTGACCTATGTCGCAAAGAAATTATGTGCTATCATTGACCATCCATGGAATTCAAGTGGAGAAAAGTCAAGCAATGCCTCGTCGTCTCCTAGCTATGATAACCAGCCCCCTAGTCAATCCCGTCATGGGCCTCTCGTTTACCTGCAGCCAAAATTAGAGAAAAACACTATGGTATGGCTACTACTAGAGATGAGGAGGAGGTCTCCTCCCCAATCAAAGGGGGTCGGATCCTGAATCAGGGTCATGGATGCTCTAATCACGGTCGGGGAAGAGGTCATTCTGCCAGCACTTGTAAACAATTGTTTCTTGCTTAGAAATCCATGAAAGGGATGAGCGGGAAGAAAAGAAAGAAGGCAAAGGACCAGCCTGTTACTTCCGTGCTAGATGAGAAGGTGCGTAGTGTGGCTAATAACCTTTCTTTGGTAGTGTCGGCCAAAGCAAGCGATGGAACTCTTGATATGGGGGAGAACCAAGTAATCAACTCCAACAAGAAACTGAGAGCAACACCCTCATCAGCAGAGCCGGCGGAGGTTGTGGAGCAGCCACATAGACACAATGAGTCTTATGTATTGGAACTGTCATGTCTTGGGGTTGGAAACGATAGTGGGCGAGTTTGATGGTTAGTGAAGACTTACCAACCCTTGATCCTCTTCTTGTCGGAGACCAAGATGGTGGATCGTAAAGCGAAGAATTTTACGTGATCGTTGGGCTACTTTGGTTCTTACGTAGTTTTCTCTGACGGATTAAGTGGAGACTTGGATCTATTCTGGTATTTGCCATGTTTTGTTTCATTGACGGGATTTAACTCACATTGCATTGATGTGATGATCCCATCGGATGATCTGGCTCCCTGGTGGGTGACCTTCGTTAATGGGGAACCAAAGCATGGACTCCATCATAAATTTTGGAGTTTGATGCGGAGGTTGTTCCGGTCATGGAATGTCCCATAGATTTGTTGTGGCCACTTCAGTGAGGCTCTGTGCCATGATGAGAACTTTGGTGCTCGTGACTGATATGATGCTCAGACAAAGCTTTTTTGAAACTATCGGGATGAATGCAGGCTAGTGGATCTTGGTTTTTCTAGTCCAAAGTTCACCTAGACTAATCGGAGGATGCCCAATGCCATGTGCGGGTCAGACTTGATCATTTTGTGGCTAATGGAGATTTTACTACCAGGTTTGAGTTCTGTCGGGTGGAAAACAATATTACTACCACCTTTGACAATTATGCAGTGACCATGTCCCTTGACTCCCAACAAGTGTTGGGTGTTAGGCCCCTTTGCAGCATGGATTCCACCACGAGGCTATGTGGCATCGAGCTGGGGACTACAATGATGTAGTGGAGAATACTTGGAGAGCCCATGCTGCTACGACTCATTCATTGAATGAGACATGGTCAGGTTTTAATGATGTGTCTAGTGCTCTAAAGGAATGGAGCAAGGTGGCCTTTGGTTCTGTCTAACGTGACATCAAAAAGATCGAAAGGAGACTCAAGTCTCTATGTATGTCACATGTGAATGAGGTTGTTCTTAAGGAGGAAATGATAACCCACAAGTATAGGGGATCGCAACAGTTTTCGAAGGTAGAGTATTCAACCCAAATTTATTGATTCAACACAAGGGGAGACAAAGAATATTCTCGAGTATTAGCAGCTGGGTTGTCAATTCAACCACACCTGAAAGACTTAATATCTTCAGCAAAGTATTCAGTAGCAAAGTAATATGGTAGTAACGATATGTGTGGCAAGGTGATAGTACCAGTTTGTAGTGATTGTGACAGTAGCAATGGAAAAGTAACTTAGAGAAGATCAAACTATGAAAAGCTCGTAGGCAATGGATCAGTGATGGATAATTATGTTGGATGGCATTCATCTTCATCATGCAACAGTTATAACATAAGGTGACACAGAACTAACTCCAATTCATCAATGTAATGTAGGCATGTATTCCGTATATAGTCATACGTGCTTATGGAAAAGAACTTGCATGACATCTTTTGTCCTACCCTCCCATGGCAGCGGGGTCCTATTGGAAACTAAGGGATATTAAGGCCTCCTTTTAATAGAGAACCAGACCAAAGCATTAGCACTTAGTGAATACATGAACTCCTCAAACTACGGTAATCACCGGAAAGAATCCCAGTTATTGTCACCCTGGGGGATGCGGATCATAACTCGTAATAGGTGTCTACAATTTGCAATACAGGATCAAGAACACATATATATTCATGAAAACATAATAGGTTCAGATATGAAATCATGTCACTCGGGCCCTAGTGATAAGCATTAAGCATAGCAAAGTCATAGCAACATCAATCTCAGAACATAATGGATACTAGGGATCAAACCCTAACAAAACTAACTCGATTACATGATAAATCTCATCGAACCCATTACTCATGAACTGTGGACAACATCATGGAATTGGTGATGAAGGATGGTTGGTGATGACGAAGGCGTCGATTTCCCCTCTCCGGAGCCCAAGGACTCCAGATCTGGTCTCCCGAGGAAGAACAGGCGATGGTGGCGGCTTCGTATCATGAAACGTGATGAACTCTTCTCTCTGATTTTTTCCTCAACAAATAAGGTTATATGGAGCTAGAGAGGAGGTCGGAGGAGCCATGAGGGCCCCACAAGCCTGCTCAGCGCGGCCAGGGGGTGGCCGCGTCTAGCAGGCTTGTGGCCTGCAGGTGGCCCCCCTCTGGTTAATTCTTGCGCCAGTATTTTTTATTAATTCCAAAAAATTCTTTGTAAATTTTCTGGTCAATCCGAGAACTTTTATTTCTGCACAAAAATAACACTAAGGCAATTCTGCTGAAAACAGCATCAGTCCGGGTTAGTTCCATTCAAATCATGCAAATTAGAGTCCAAAACAAGGGCAAAAGAGTTTGGAAAAGTAGATACGTTGGAGACGTATCAACTCCCCCAAGCTTAAACATTTTCTTTTCCTCAAGCAATTCAGTTGATAAACTGAAAGTGATAAAGAAAAACTTTTACAAACTATGTTTGATCTTGCTGTTGTAAATATGTCTAACTTATGTTTAGATTTTCAGCAAAGATTATAAATTAACCACATTCACAATAACATTTAGGTCTCACATTTACTCGTGTCAATGGTATAACCAACTAGCGAGCAATAATAACAAGTCTCAGATGACAACAATTTTATCAAAACAATCATGATACAATATGACATGATGGTATCTCGCTAGCCCTTTCTGAGACCGCAAAACATAAATGCAAAGCACCTCTAGAGAACAAGGACTGACTAAACGTTGTAATTCATGGTGAGAGAGATCCAGTCATGCTCATACTCAATATCAATTAATAGCAAGGCATACAAATGACAATGGTGCTCTCTAACTGGTGCCTTTTATAAGAGGATGATGACTCAACAATAAAGTAAATGGAAAGACCCTTCGTAGAGGTAAGCATTGATTTGCAGAGGTGCCAGAGCTCAAGCTTTTAAAATAGAGATAGGTAATGATTTTGGAGCGGTATGCTTTCGTTGCTCACATAACGAGCAAGAGGTTTTCAATATCTTCCATGCTAAATACATTATATGCGGTTCCCAAACAGAATGGTAAAGTTTTTACTCCCCCTCCACCAATCATTCACACTCCACGGCGGGCCGAATTCACGGGTACCGTCCATACAAATATAGTTTTTGGAGAGTTTTGTTTAATTATATTTTTCCTTTTATTTCAAGCATGGGACTGGGCATCCCGATTACCAGCCACTTTCTCGTGAATGATAGTGAATAAACACATAGCGTGAGAATAACCCGCCTAGCATGGAAGATACTGACATCCCCCTGTCGCCACATGAGCGATTTGGGCATACAAAACAAAAGGTTTATTTGAAGGTTTAAAGTTTAGCACATGCAAATTTACTTGGAGTGGTAGGTAAATACCGCATATAGGTAGATATGGTGGACTCATATGGAACAACTTTGGGTTTATTGAGATGGATGCACAAGCAGTATTCCCGCTTAGTACAAGTGAAGGCTAGCAAAATACTAATGCGCGACCAACTAGAGAGCGACACATTCAGCAACATGCTTTGAGATTAACCAACATTGAATGCAAGCATGAGTAGGATATAATTCACTATGAACATAAATATCGTGGAGGCTATGTTGATTTGTTTCAACTACATGCGTGAACATGTGTCAAGTCAAGCCACTTGAATCATCCAGAGGAGGATACCATTCTATCATACTACATCACAACCATTTTAATGCGCATGTTGGCACTCAAGATGAACCATTATCCACTCTTAGCTAATTAAGCATGGCATTAATAACTATAATCTCTAATTGTTATTGCAAACATGTTCAACCCATAATGTACTGAATTCGGAACAGTGAGCTAATCATATTTACAAAAGCAAGATAGGTTGAGTTCATACCAGCTTTATCCATCTCAATATTTTCATCAAATACCATCATTATTGCCTTTCACTTGCACGACCGAACGATGTGAATAATAATAAGAGTGCACCTACATTGGACTAAGATGGAATCTGCAAACAATAAACCAAAGGAGAAGACAAGGCAATATGGGCTCTTTGTAAGATAAACAATAGTGCATATGAGAGCCACTCAACATGTCATCGTGGTGTTCTCCTTACGACCCAAAGAAAATAAAGGAAAATTATTTACACGGGAAAGCTTCCAACAAGCAAAAAGAAGAACGAGAAATCTTTTTGGGTTTTCTCTTTAATGCTACAACTAGGAAATAAAGCTAGAACTATTTTTTTTGTATTTTCTTCAAAGTTAATTAAACACACAAGAAGAAAGCAAAACAAGAATTAAACTACCATGGATAGTACAATGAAAAAGTATGAACACCGACAATTGAAATAAGTGTGTGAACATGAATGTAATGTCGGTGAGAAATAGGTACTCCCCCAAGCTTAGGCTTTTGGCCTAAGTTGGTCTAGGGCCACGGCTGGAAATAACCTTCTCCGGGATACTCCCAAGGACACTGAGGGTTCCACTGATTAGCAACCTCATGTGGCTCCCACTAAAAAACTGGGGTCTGATATGGATCCAGAGTCGGTGCTAGCTTAGGTGTTGGGGGTTGCGCCAAACCCGAATATCGGTAGATATCATTGGGCATAACAGTGTACCTTCCTAGATGAATATCGAACAGAGAAGAAGCAGGCAGAGTAATAATCTCACAAGTACCCTGACTAAATACTAAATTGTAAAGCAGCCTCCTATCATCATTTTTTTAATAACATCATGGGCTACCATACGGTCATAATCTAGAAACTTCGAGGGTATCAGATTTTCATCTTTCTCGTGAAGCCTAATGGGTATCTCAAAATGTTTAGCTAAACAAGATGCATAGATACCCCTGAATATAGGCCCCTTTGAACGGTTAGTGTTCAACCGTTGGGCCACCATAGTGCCTAGACTAATGGTTCTATCAGCGAGTAAAGCTTGGCGCAAAATAGCAAGGTCAGGGGCGCTAAGGCTACCACTCTCCCAACGACCAACTAGACATCTTCCCGCAAATAATGAATAATAGTGTAGCACAAGAAAATGTAAACTAGATGCTCTTGCCTTTGACACGCCTCTCTCTTCTCCTATAGTGATTGCGGCAATAAAATCTTCCATGTCTCGAGGACGTGGTTCCCTAATGCTGCCCTCATAGGGTATCTTGCAAACTTTGCAAAAATCATAAAGGTTCATTTTCTTAGGCACATCATATAAGTGAAATTCTACTATAGGAGGGTCTTCCCTAGGATGAAAGTGAAAATTTTGCACAAAGGTATTAGTGAGCAAGAGGTACTGGTCACACTTATCATTGAGGAAGACTGTGATGCCTGCATTCTCGGCCAAATAATAGAAATCTTCATAAATTCCGGCCGGTCTCAAGAATGTGTCACACGGCCATTCACATGGTCGAATTTCTGCGACACAAGGAAGATTATATTTGGGTTTCTCCTTCATTTCATTTTCATCTTCCTTAGAACCCCGGCTTGAAGAACCTCTTAGTAACCTTCTCAACATTTCTAAAAAAATCAGAATTTTTTAGTGAACGAAAAGAAAGGTGAACAAAACTCAACAAAACTCATAGTAACTACTCCCTCAAGTGCCTAGAGATTATATCATGCATCAAAACTACTTGGGACCAGACAAATTTGACATGCAAGCTCAAGAACAAGGTCACCATAACAGCAAAAAATTGCAATATATAAGGCACTAGAACGAAAACTAATTGGACCATTGGAGGAGTCACATACCGATGAGCAATCCCCTAAAACAGTTTTGCACATGGAGCTTTGGGCAAGGAGATCAAAAATGGCAGCAAGATGAGCTAGAACACGGGTTTGAGCAATGGTGGTATTTTTTCTGGGGGAAGATGAAGTGAATGGCTGCTGCAATAAATGGAGGGGGGCCATGTGGGACCCACAAGCCCCAAGGGTGTGGCCAGGGGGTGGCTGCACCCTATAGGCTTGTGGCCCACTGGTGCAGCCCCCTCATGCATTCTCAGTGTCAAAAATTCTTAAATATTCCAGAAAAAATCATACTAAATTTTCACGGGATACTGGGAACTTTTATTTTCAGGTCATTTTTCTATTGCATGGAAAACTCAGAAAATAGAAAAATAATAGCATTTTTACTTAATTTCATCTAGGTAACAGGAAGTAAAAGTTAGGTGCAGGAAGTTGTGCTTTCTAAATTCATCCATCTCATGCTTATCAAAAGGAATCCATCAATAAGGTTGATCAAGTCTTATTAACAAACTTCTTTCGAATGTCATGAAACCAAAGAATTTTTGAATAACACTAAGTTACCTCAATGGGGGTATGCATTTCCCCAACAATAAGTATATCATATTTCTTCTTGACGGTAAGAAGGGGGAACTCAAAGTCTCCAATAATAATTGTTGGAATTTTTTCAATAGAGTTGATACTATGAACTTGAGGTTGTTTCTTTGGGAAGTGTACTATATGCACATTACCATTAATATGAAAAGTGACATTGCCCTTGTTGCAATCAATAACGGCCCATGTAGTATTCAAAAAGGGTCTACCAAGGATGATCAACATACTATCGTCCTCGGGAATATCAAGAATAACAAAGTTCGTCAAGATAGTAGCATTTGCAACTACGACAGGTACATCTCACAAATACCGATAGGTAGAGCAGTTGATTTATCATCCATTTGCAAAGATATTTCAGTAGTTGTCAACTTATTCAAATCAAGTCTACGGTATAACGAGAAAGGCATAACACTAACACCAGCTCCAAGATCACATAAAGCAATTTTAACATAATTTCCTTTAATAGAGCATGGTATAGTAGGTACTCCGGGGTCTCCTAGTTTCTTAGGTATTCCACCTTTAAAAGTATAATTAGCAAGCATGGTGGAAATCTCAGCTTCCGGTATCTTTCTTTTATTTGTCACAATATCTTTCATATACTTAGCATAAGGAGACATTTTCAAAATATCAATCAAGCGCATACGTAAAAAGACAGGTCTAAGCATTTCAGCAAAGCTCTCAAAGTCCTCATCATCCTTTTTCTTGGATGGTTTGGGAGGAAAGGGCATGGGTTTCTGAACCCATGGTTCTCTTTCTCTACCATGTTTCCTAGCAATGAAGTCTTTTTATCGTATCTTTTATTCTTAGGTTATGGGTTATCAAGATCATCAGCAGGTTCAATCTCCACATCATTATCATTACTAGGTTGAGAATCAGCATGAACATCATTATTAATATTATCACTAGGCTCATGTTCATCACCAGATTGTGTCTCAACATCAGAAATAGAAATATCATTTGGATTCTCATATGTATCTATAACAGGTTCACTAGCAGCATGCAAAGTAATGCCATCATTCTTTTTCCTGCTCTTATTGGAAGGAATAGGTGCATCGGTATTAACTCTCTGAGAATCTTGCTCAATTCTCCTAGGATGGCCCTCGGGATACAGAGGTTCCTGAGTCATTCTACCACCTCTAGTCACAACTTTAACAGAATGATCATTGTCTTTACTATTCATCTCATTAAGCAAATCATTTTGAGCCTGAAGTACTTGTTCTAATTGAGTGGTTACCATGGAAGCATGTTTACTAATAAGCTTAAGATCATTGATAGTTTTACCCAAATAATCACCCAAGCGATCAACCATATAAGCATTATGTTTCAATTGTCTACTAACATAGGCATTGAAATTTTCTTGCTTAACAACAAAATTATCAAACTCATCCAAGCATTGGCTAGCAGATTTATTGTAAGGAATATCGCTTTCATCAAATCTGTGAAGAGAATTTACCTCTACTACCTGTGTCGCGTTATCAAGACCATGTATTTCTTCAATAGGTGGTAGATTCTTAACATCTTCAGCTTTAATACCGTTTCTTTCATAGATTTCTTTGCCTCTTGCATATCTTCAGGACTGAGGAATAGAATACCTCTTTTGTTCGGAGTTGGCTTTGGAGGTGGTTCGGGAATAGTCCAATCATTATCATTGCTAAATATGTTATTCAATAGTAATTCAGTTTGTTCAATAGTTCGTTCCCTGAAAACACAACCTGCACAACTATCTAGGTAGTCCCTAGAAGCACCGGTTAGTCCATTATAAAAGATATCAAGTATTTCATTTTTCTTAAGAGGATGGCCAGGCAAAGCATTTAGTAATTGGAGAAGCCTCCCCCAAGCTTGTGGGAGACTCTCTTCTTCAACTTGCACAAAGTTAAATATTTCCTGCAAGGAAGCTTGTTTCTTATGGGCAGGAAAATATTTTTCAGAGAAGTAATAAATCATATCCTAGGGACTACGCACACAACCCGGAGCAAGATAATTAAACCATTTCTTAGCATCGCCCTTTAATGAGAAAGGAAACAACTTAAGAATATAGTAATAGCGAATTTTTTTCCTCATGAGTAAACAGGGTGGCTATATCATTCAATTTGGTAAGATGTGCCACAACAGTTTCAGATTCATAACCATGGAAAGGATCAGATTCAACCAAAGTAATTAACTCAGGATCAACAGAGAATTCATAATCCTTATCAGTAACAAAGATAGGTGAAGTAGCAAACTTAGGATCATATTGCATTCTAGCATTCAGAGATTTTTACTTCCACTTGCGAAGCAGTTTCTTAAGATCATCTCTATCCTGACAAGCAAGAAAGTCCCTAGCTACCTCTCATTCCATAACATAACCCTCAGGTATGTTAGGCAATTCATATCTAGGAGAGCTAGGTCTAGTAGGTGAATCATAGTGTTTAGTTTCAATAATTTCATCAGATTCAGAAATATTATCAGTTTCAGCATTGGTTCTAGCAATTTGTTCATCAAGAAATTCACCCGGTGGCACAGTATCATCAAGCAAAGTATTATCATAAGCATCATGCATAACAGAAGTAGCATCATCAATTACTTGCGACATATCAGAATTACTAGCAAGTGGTGGTCTCGCAAACTTACTCATAACAGAAGGTGAATCAAGTGCAGAGCTAGATGGCAGTTCCTTACCTACCCTCGTAGTAGAGGGATAGATCTTGGTTTTTGGATCTTTCACATTCTTCATAGTGATCAATAGATATATATCCCAAGTGACTCACAGAATAAAGCTATGCTCCCCGGCAACAGTGCGAGAAAAAGGTCTGGATAACCCACAAGTATAGGGGATCGCAACAGTTTTCGAGGGTAGAGTATTCAACCCAAATTTATTGATAAGACACAAGGGGAGCCAAAGAATATTCTCGAGTATTAGCAGCTGAGTTGTCAATTCAACCACACTTGAAAGACTTAATATCTGCAGCAAAGTATTCAGTAGCAAAGTAATATGGTAGTAACGGTAACTGTGGCAAGGTGATAGTAGCAGTTTGTAGTGATTGTGACAGTAGCAACTAAAAAGTAACTTAGCGAAGATCAATATATGAAAAGATCATAGGCAATGGATCAGTGATGGATAATTATGTCAGATGGCATTCATCATGCAACATTTATAACATAGGGTGACATAGAACTAGCTCCAATTCATCAATGTAATGTAGGCATGTATTCAGTATATAGTCATACGTGCTTATGGAAAAGAACTTGTATGACATCTTTTGTCCTAGCCTCCCATGATAGCGAGGTCCTATTGGAAACTAAGGGATATTAAGGCCTCCTTTTAATAGAGAATTGGACCAAAGCATTAGCACTTAGTGAATACATGAAGTCCTCAAACTACGGTAATCACCGGAAAGAATCCCAGTTATTGTCACCCTAGGGGATGCGGATCATAACTCGTAATAGGTATCTACAACTTGCAAGATAGGATAAAGAACACATATATATATTCATGAAAACATAATAGGTTCAGATCTGAAATCAAGGCACTTGGGCCCTAGTGACAAGCATTAAGCATAGCAAAGTCATACCAACATCAATCTCATAACATAATGGATACTAGGGATCAAACCCTAACAAAACTAACTCGATTACATGATAAATCTCATCCAACCCATCACTGTCCAGCAAGCCTACAATGAGATTACTCATGAACGGTGGAGAGCATCATGGAATTGGTGATGAAGGATGGTTGGTGGTGACGAAGGCATCGATTTCCCCTGTCCGGAGCCCAAAACGGACTCCAGATCTGGTCTCTCGAGGAAGAACAGGCGATGGCGGCGGCTCCATATCGTGAAACGCGATGAACTCTTCTCTTTGATTTTTTTTCCTCGACAAATAGGGTTATATGGAGCTAGAGAGGAGGTCGGAGGAGCCATGAGGGCCCCACAAAACTGCTCGGCACGGCTAGGGGGTGGCCGTGCCTAGCAGGCTTGTGGCTTGCAAGTGGCCCCTCTGGTTAATTCTTGCTCCAGTATTTTTTATTAATTCCAAAAATATTCTCCGTAAATTTTCAGGATGATCCGAGAACTTTTGTTTCTGCACAAAAATAACACCAAGGCAATTCTGCTGAAAACACCGTCAGTCCGGGTTGCTTCCATTCAAATCATGCAAAATAGAGTCCAAAACAAGGGCAAAAGAGTTTGGAAAAGTAGATACGTTGGATACATATCAAGAAACGCGAGCTGGACGGTCAGCTATGTGAACTGTTTGTGCGGGAGAAAATCATGGCATGATAGCGGGCTTGGATCGACTGGCTCCTAGAGGAAGATTGCAATACCAATTTCTTCCACACTCGGGCCTCTGCGAGACATCGTGCCAACCATATCAAGGGCCTTGTGTGGGAGGGCAGATCCAAATGTGATCCCAGGATGGGATGAAAGATATGGTACATGAGTTTTATGAGAATCTCTTCTCAGTCGAGGACTACATCTCTATGGAGAAGGTGCTAGATGCTATCCCAAGGAAGGTGGGTGACAACATGAATGTCGAGCTATGCAGACCGTATAGTAATGAGAAGATTAGAGTGGTTCTCTTTCATATGGGACCTACAAAGTCCCCTGGTCCAGATGGGTTGCCGTCCATGTTAATCAAATTCACTGGGATCTGATTCAGGACGTAATTTGTGATGCGATTCGCTCCTTTTTGAGTGACGGGGCTTTACCCGAAGGTCTGTGTGACTCAATTATTATCTTAATACCAAAGGATCAAAATGTGCAGCATCTCTTCAAATTCCATCCTATTAGCATGTGCAATGTGTTGTACAAACTTGCATCTAAAGTTCTCGCTAGCAGGCTGAAGTTTTTTTTTGACTCGCATTGTTGCGGAGTTTGAGAGTGCTTTCGTACCAGGCCGCTTGATCATGGCAATGTTCTTGTTGCTTATGAATGTTTGCACACTATTCGGAAATAACATTCCAAGAGGCCATTCTTTGCTCTGAAAGTGGATACAATGAAGGTGTATGATCGCATTGAGTGGCCGTACCTCCATGGGTGTCTTCAAAAGTTGGGGTTTTCTCCTGTTTGGATACAAATTGTGATGCACTACATTACCTCAGCAAGATATGCAGTGAAGGTGAATGAATAGCTTGTTAGGGAACATTGCATGGGAAACAAAAAAATTCCTACGCACACGCAAGATCTATCCATGGTGATGAGCATCTATGAGAGGCAGAGTGGATCTACATACCCTTGTAGATCGCTAAGCGGGAAACGTTAAGAAACGCGGTTGGTGTAGTCAAACGTCTTCACGATCCAAATCACCGAGCATCCCGCGATCTCATCACGATCCGTCCCACGGTCCAATCACGATCCGTCCCACGAACTCATCACGATCCATCCCACGATCTCATCATGATCTGTCTCGCGATCTTGATCACGGTCCTTCCGATCTAGCGCCAAACGGACGACACCTCCGCGTTCAGCACACGTACATCTTGATGACGATCTCCGCCTTCATGATCCAGCAAGAGGGAGCGGAACGGTAGATGAGTTGTCCGGCAGCGCAATGGCGTTGCGATGATGGTGCTGGAGCTATTCCAGTAGGGCTTCGCCTAAGCACCGCAGAAAACCGATCTAGAGGAGAAACTGCGATCTAGAGGAGAGGTAGCACGTGCCTATTAGGGTTAGCTTTTCCCTCTAAATCCTCTAGTATATATAGGAGGGAGGGAGGGGAGGAGGCAGCCTCAAACCCTCAAGGTTTTTTCGAAATTGGAGGTGGAGGAGTCCTACTCCAATCCTATTAGGAGTAGGATTCCTCCTTTCCACTTGGAAACTCTTTCCACCTCTCCACCTTTGAATTTTTTCCTTCTCAAACCACTCCAGCCGCATGGGCCCTTCGAGGAGGCTTTGACCAGCCCACTAGGGGCTGGTTTACCTCCTCCCACAGCCAATGTAGCCTCTTGGGTCGAAATACCTCTCCCGATGGTCCCTCAGTACACTACCGGCACTCCGGGTACACTACTGATGAGCCCGAAACTTTTCCGGCGACCAAAATAGGACTTCCTATATATCAATCTTTACCTCCGGACCATTTCGGAACTCCTCGAGATGTCCGGGATCTCATATGAGACTCCGAACAACCTTCGGTCACCACCATACATAACTTTCTACTACCGAAACGTCACCGAACCTTAAGTGTGCAGACCCTGTGGGTTCGAGAACTATGTAGACATGACCGAGACACCTCTACGGTCAATATCCAATAGTGGGACCTGGATGCCCATATTGGTTCCTACATATTCTATGAAGATCTTTATCGATCGAACCCCTATGTCAAGGATTCAGTTAATCCCGTATGATGTTCCCTTTATTCTTCGGTATGTTACTTGCCCGAGATTCGATCGTCGGTATCTCCATACCTAGTTCAACCTCATTACCAACAAGTCTGTTTACTCGTTCCGTAATATAAGATCATGTGACTAACACTTAGTCACATTGCTTGCAAGGCTTATTGTGATGTTGTATTACCGAGTGGGCCCTGAGATACCTCGCCATCACACGAAGTAACATATCCTAGTCTTGATCCATGCCAACCCAACAGACACCCTCGGAGATACCTGTAGAGCACCTTTATAGTCACCCAGTTATGTTGCGACGTTTGATACACATAAGCTACTCCTCCGATGTCAGTGAGTTGCATGATCTCACGGTCATAGACATGCAGAAAACAGTAGCAATAAACTGACACGATCATATGCTACATTTGTAGTTTGGGTCTTGTCCATCACATCATTCTCCTAATGACGTGATCCCATTATCAAATGACATCTCATGCCCATGAATAGGAAACCATAGCCATCTTTGATCAACGAGCTAGTCTATTAGAGGCATACTAGGGACATGGTGTTGTCTATGTATCCACACATGTATCTGAGTTTCCGATCAACACAATTATAGCATGGATAATAAACGATTATCATGAACAAGGAAATATGATAATAACCAATTTATTATTGCCTCTAGGGCATATTTCCAACAGTCTCCCACTTGCACTAGAATCAATAATCTAGTTCACGTCACCATGTGATTCGCATTGTTATGAATCTAACACCCAATGAGTTCTGGGGCTCGATCATGCTTTGCATGTGAGATAGGTCTTATAGTCAACGGGTCTGTGACATTTAGATCCGTGTGTACTTTGCAAATCTCTATGTCAAACTGTAAACATTGCTACCACACTCCACTTGGAGCTATTCCAAATGGCTGCTCTACTATACGTATCCGGATTGCTACTAAGAGTCATACGGATTGGTGTCAAAGCTTGCATCGACGTAACTCTTTACGACGAACTCTTTCTTACCTCCATAATCGAGAAATATTTCCTTAGTCCTCTATTTACTAAGGATAATCCTGACCGTTGTCCAGTGATCCACTCCTAGATCACTTTTGTACCCCTTGACGGACTCATGGTAAGGCACACACAGGTGCGGTAAATAGCATGGCATACTATACAGAGCCTATGGCTAAGGCATAGGGGACGACGTTCATCCTTTCTATTTATTCTGCCATGGTTGAGTTTTGAGTCTCACACAACTTCACACCTTACAAATCAGGCAAGAACTCTTTCTCTAACTGATCCATTTTGAACTCTTTCAAAATCTTGTCAAGGCATGTACTCATTGAAAGTCTCATCAAGCATCTTGATCTATCTTTATAGATCTTGAAGCTCAACAATTAGGTAGCTTTATCCAGGTCTTCCTTTGAAAAACTCTTTTCAAACAACCGTTTATGCTTTCCAGAAATTCTACATCATTTTCGATCAACAATATGTCAACCACATATGTTTATCAAAAATTCTATAGTGCTCCCCTCACTTTATTGTAAATACAAGTTTCTCATAAACTTTGTATAGACTTAAAAACTTCGATCACCTCATCAAAGCGTACATTCCAACTCCGAGATGCTTGCTCCAGTCCATAGAAGGATCACTGGAGCTTGCACACCTTTTAGCATCCTTAGGACTGAAAAAACCTTCTGGTTGTATCTCATACAACCTTTCCTCAAGGAAGGAAATGATGTTTTTGACATCCATCATGCAGATTTCATAATTGAAAAACGTAGCAACTGCTAACATAATTCCAACAGACTTTAGTGTCGCTACGAGTGAGAAATTCTCATTGTAGTCAACTCCTTGAACTTGGCGGAAACTTCTTGGCGACAAGTCGAGCTTTATAAATGGTAACATTCACCATCAGCGTCTGTCTTCATCTTAAAGGTCCATTTGTACTCAACGACCCGCCGTCCAACGAGAAAGTCTACCAAAGTCTATACTTGGTTTTCATACATGGATCCTTTTTTGGATTTCATGGCCTCTAACCATTTATCAGAATCCGGGCACATCATCGCTTCTCCATAGCTCGCAGGTTCATAGTTGTCCAACAACATGACCTTCAAGATAGGGTTGTCATACTACTCAGGAGCAGTACGCGTCCTTGTCGACCTACGAGGTTCCATAGTAACCTGATCCGAAGCTTCATGATCATCATCATTAACTTCCTCTTCAACTGACATAGGCTCCACAGAAACATCTTTCTGCTCTGTGCTACTCTATGGTTGAACAAATGTTCAACAACCTCATCAAGTTCTATCTTCCTCGCACTCAATTCTTTCGAGAGAAACTCTTTCTCGAGAAAGGACCCAGTTTTAGCAACAAACACTTTGTACTCGGATCTAAGATAGAAGCTATAACCAACTGATCTTAGGGTATTCCATGAAGATGCATTTGTCCGCTTTGGGTTCGAGCTCATTAGATGAAAATTCCTAGCTCATGATGCCACTGTTGGGGAACATTGCATGGGAAACAAAAAAATTCCTACGCACACACAAGATCTATCCATGGTGATGATCATCTACGAGAGGGAGAGTGGATCTACATACCCTTGTAGATCGCTAAGCGAGAAGCGTTAAGAAACAAGGTTGGTGTAGTCGAACGTCTTTGCGATCCAAATCGCCGAGCATCCCGCGATCTCATCACGATCCGTCCCGCGATCCAATCACGATCCATCGCACGAACTCATCACGATCCGTCCCGCGATCTCATCACAATCCGTCTCGCGATCTTGATCACGGTCCTTCCGATCTAGCGCCGAACGAACGGCACCTCCGCGTTCAGCACATGTACAGCTCGATGACGATCTCCGCCTTCTTGATCTAGCAAGAGGGATCGGAGAGTTAGATGAGTTCTCCGGAAGCGCGACGGCGTTGCGGTGATGGTGGTGGAGCTATTCCAGCAGGGCTTCACCTAAGCACCGCTGAAAACCGATCTAGAGGAGAAACTGCGATCTAGAGGAGAGGTAGCACGTGGCTATTAGGGTTAGCTTTTCCCTCTAAATCCTCTAGTATATATAGGAGGGAGGGAGGGTAGGAGGCAGCCTCAAACCCTCGAGGTTTGGTCGAAATTGGAGGTGGAGGAGTCCTACTCCAATCCTATTAGGAGTAGGATTCCTCCTTTCCACTTGGAAACTCTTTCCACCTCTCCACCATTGGATTTTTTCCTTCTCAAACCACTCCAGCCACATGGGCCCTTAGAGGAGGCTTCGGCCAGACCACCAGGGGCTGGTTTACCTCCTCCCACAGCCCATGTAGCCTCTTGGGTCGAAATACCTCTCCCGGTGGTCCCCCGGTACACTACCGGCACTCCCGGTATACTACCGATGAGCCCGAAACTATTTCGGCGACCAAAACAGGACTTCCTATATATCAATATTTACCTCTGGACCATTCCGGAGCTCCTCGTAATGTCTGGAATCTCATCCGGGACTCCGAACAACCTTCGGTCACCACCATACATAACTCTGTACTATTGAAACATCACCGAACCTTAAGTGTGCAGACCTTGCAGGTTCGAGAACTATGTAGACATGATCGAGACACCTCGACGGTCAATAACCAATAGTGGGACCTAGATGCCCATATTGGTTCCTACACATTCTACGAAGATCTTTATCGGTCGAACCTCTATGTCAAGGATTGAGTTAATCACGTATGATGTTCCCTTTGTTCTTCGGTATGTTACTTGCCCGAGATTCGATCGTCATTATCTCCATACCTAGTTCAACCTCGTTACCGGCAAGTCTCTTTACTCATTTTGTAATACAAGATCCTATGACTAACACTTAGTCACATTGCTTGCAAGGCTTATTGTGATGTTGTATTACCGAGTGGGCCCTGAGATACCTCTCCATCACACGGAGTAACAAATCCCAGTCTTGATCCATGCCAACCCAACAGACACCCTCGGAGATACCTTTAGAGCACCTTTATAGTCACCCAGTTACGTTGCGACGTTTGATAAACACAAGGTACTCCTCCGGTGTCAGTGAGTTGCATGATCTCATGGTCATAGGAACAAATACTTGACATGCAAAAAACAATAGCAAATAAACTGACACGATCATATGCTACGTTTGTAGTTTGGGTCTTGTCCATCACATCATTCTCCTAATGACATGATCCCGTTATCAAATGACATCTCATGTCCATGACTAGGAAACCATAGCCATCTTTGATCAACGAGCTAGTCTATTAGAGGCATACTAGGGACATGGTGTTGTCTATGTATCCACACATGTATCTGAGTTTCCGATCAACACAATTATAGCATGGATAATAAACGCTTATCATGAACAAGGAAATATGATAATAACCAATTTATTTTTGCCTCTAGGGCATATTTCCAACATAGCTCACTTCTTATGTGGTGTCGCCTAAGGGGATCCGATAGGGAGACCAATTAGCCCATACGTGTTACTGTTGTGTACGAAAGATTTGTCGGGATTACTGCAAAAGAGCGAGAGCCTTAGCGAGCTACAAGGGATTCGAAATGGAATGCAAGTCCCCCCTATATCTCACTTGCTTTTTATAGACGACAACATCTTCTTTGCACACAGTAATACTAGAAGTGTGGAGGCTCTGAATTCTACTCTCTAGCAATATTGTGATGCCTTTGGACAACAGATCAATTTGAAGAAGTCTCCGAGTTTCTTTGTGAAGCATTGCCCTAATGGTGTCAAGGAAATTGATAAGGGGTGCCATGGGGTTGACAATGAAATTCGACATGATTCATATCTTGGTATGCCCCTGAAATCGGTTAAGCCCACCAACTCCTTCAATTTCTTATCGGGTCATGTTTGGAAGAGGATCAATGGCTGCAATGATAGGCCGATGTCATGGACTAAAAAGGTTTTTTTTAATACGTGGCACGGGCTATCCCCAGCTATGTGATGAGATGCTTCCAACTTCCTATATCCATTTATGAGCAAAAGAAAACCAACATCGCAAACCACTGGTAGTGTGTCAAAGATGGCCGTCAAAAAAAGCATTAGCGTCTTGCTAGTGGCTTTCTACCCTGAAGTTCCTTGGTGGAATTTGCTTCCATGACTTGGTGCTTTTCAACTAGGCGATGGTTGTCGTTAATGTTGGCGTCTCCTGACTGAACCTGAATCTTTGTGTTCAAGGGTTTCAAAGCGACTCTATGTCCCTGATGGAGTTTTTTGGACGGCCACCAAACCAAGATCTTCCTTCACCTAGCGTAGGTTCCTCTTCAGGCATGAACTTATTCAGAAGGGGGCTCGTTGGAGTGTAGGTACTGGCGCACATATCAAGATTGTGGAACACAATTGGATTCTGGGTCCCCCCTGAAACTTTCAAGTAGATTCTCCCTATTTCAGCTGCAACTTCAGCTCAAGTCTTGTTGGTCAAGTCTTTGGTGAGCCGGGATGAAGATCGTGTGCAAAGCTTCTTTGTTGATCACATCGTCGAACAAATTCTACAAGTTCCCATAAGCCGTTTTGTGGGAGACGACTTCGTGTCATGGCCTCATGACAAGCTTGGCATTTACTCGGTCAAGTCTGGCTATAATCTTGCGGGAAGTGAGGGCTTCTTGTCCTATACAAGTGGAAAGGGCAAGAGTATGGCTTCCAATCTTCACGTGCAAGAGAAGGAGTGGAAGGCCCTCTTGTTGGACAATTGTCCAAACAAAATGAAGATTGTTTTAGGGCGCTTCGTGCATGATTGTTTGCCTACGGGTTTCTAGCTGGTGAGGTATCACATTCCTGCTGATGATGGTTATTTTTCTATAACCGTACTGAGCGTGTAAAGCATCTCTTCCTTTGTGCCCCTTTGCCCGTTCAGTTTTGAAAGGTGTTAAAGAGGAGTTCAGTGTTAGGTTGTGTAGAAAATACATGGTAATGGCCGTCAATAGATGTTTGACTTCGTGGATCATGCTTCTAAGCTTCAAGCTAATGTCATGGCTATCACTCTATGGCATATCTGGGAAGCAAGAAATGAGGTATGTAATAATGGTACTGATGTGCATCCTACTGGAACTGCTTCAAAAACTCATTCTATGTCTGTATGGTGGTGCAACATTATTCTAAGCCTAAACTTGGTCCCAGGCGTGAGTCTTCTTCTTCAACTCTTATTTGGACTCTGCCACTTGTGTTGGAAATATGCCCTAGAGGCAATAATAAATTGGTTATTATCATATTTCCTTGTTCATGATAATCATTTATTATCCATGCTATAATTGTATTAATCAGAAACTCAGATACATGTGTGGATACATAGACAACACCATGTCCCTAGTATGCCTCTAATAGACTAGCTCATTGATCAAAGATGGCTATGGTTTCCTAGTCATGGACATTAGATGTCATTTGATAATGGGATCACGTCATTAGGAGAATGATTTGATGGACAAGACCCAAACTACAAACGTAGCATATGATCGTGTCAGTTTATTGCTACTGTTTTCAGCATGTCGAGTATTTGTTCTATGACCATGAGATCATGCAACTCACTGACACCGAAGGAGTACCTTATGTGTATCAAACATCCCAACGTAACTGGGTGACTATAAAGGTGCTCTACAGGTATCTCCGAGGGTGTCTGTTGGGTTGGCATGGATCAAGACTGGGATTTGTTACTCCGTGTGACGGAGAGGTATCTCAAGGCCCACTCGGTAATACCACATCACAATAAGCCTTGCAAGCAATGTGACTAAGTGTTAGTCCCGGGATCTTGTATTATGGAACGACTAAAGAGACTTGCCGGTAATGAGGTTGAACTAGGTATGGAGATAGCAACGATCGAATCTCGGGAAAGTAACATACCGAAGAACAAAGGGAACATCATACGGGATTAACTGAATCCTTGACATAGAGGTTCGACCGATAAATATCTGCGTAGAATATGTAGGAACCAATATGGGCATCCAGGTCCTGCTATTGGTTATTGACCGTAGGGTGTCTCGGTCATGTCTACATAGTTCTCGAATCCGTAGGGTCTGCACACCTAAGGTTCGGTGACATCTTGGTAGTATAGAGTTATGTATGGTGGTGACCGAAGGTTGTTCGGAGTCTCGAATGATATCTCGGATGTCATGAGGAGCTACAGAATGGTCCGGAGGTAAAGATTGATATATAGGAAGTCCTATTTTCGTCGTCGGAAAAGTTTCGGGCTCATCGGTAGTGTACGGGGAGTGCCGGGAGTGTACCGGGGGACCATCGGGAGAGGTATTTCAACCCAAGAGGCTACATGGGTTGTGGGAGGAGGTAAACCAGCCCCTGGTGGGCTGGCCGAAGCCTCCTCTAAGGGCCCATGCGGCTGGAGTGGTTTGAGACGGAAAAAATCCAAAGGTGGAGAGGTGGAAAGAGTTTCCAAGTGGAAAGGAGGAATCCTACTCCTAATAGGATTGGAGTAGGACTCCTCCACCTCCAATTTTGACCAAACCTTGAGGGTTTGAGGCTGCCTCCTCCCCTCCCTCCCTCCTATATATACTAGAGGATACAGAGGAAAAAGCTAACCCTAATAGCCACGTGCTACCTCTCCTCTAGATCGCAGTTTCTCCTCTAGATCAGTTTTCAGCGTTGCTTAGGCGAAGCCCTGCTGGAATAGCTCCACCACCATCGCCGCAACACCATCGCGCTGCCGGCGAAATCATCTACCTCTTCGCTCCCTCTTGCTGGATCAAGAAGGCGGAGATCGTCATCGAGTTGTACATGTGTTGAACGCGGAGGTGTCGTCCATTCGGTGCTAGATCAGAAGGACCGTGATCAAGATCCCGAGACGGATCGTGATGAGATCACGAGACGGATCGTGATGAGTACGCAGGATGGATCGTGATGAGATCACGGGACAGATCATGATGAGTTCGCGGGACGGATCGTGATTGGATCGCGGGACGGATCGTGATGAGATCGCTGGATGCTCGGCGATTTGAATCACGAAGACGTTCGACTACACCAATCGCGTTTCTAACGCTTCTCGCTTAGCGATCTACAAGTATATGTAGATCCACTCTCCCTCTCGTAGATGCTCATCACCATGGATAGATCTTGCATGTGCGTAGGAAATTTTTTGTTTCCCATGCAACGTTCCCCAACAGTGGCTTCATGAGCTAGGTCTATGTGTGGATGAGATCTCGAGTAGAACACAAAGAGTTTGTGGGCGTTGATGCTTAGATTTCTTCCTCCCGTGGTCATGTTTTGGTTCAGTGGTATTGTGGGATGAAGCGGCCCGGACCGACCTTACTCGTACGCTTACGAGAAACCGGTTCCATCGACTGACGTGTAACCTCGTTGCACAAAGATGGCTGGCGGGTGTCTGTTTCTCTTACTTTAGTTGGATCGGATTCGACAAAGGCGGACCTTGAGAAGGTTGAAAAGCACTTATGTATCATCGTTGTGATTTTTGCTTAGGTGACAATTGTTCTTGCTAGATACCCGTAGCAGCCATGTAAAACATGCAACAACAATTAGAGGACGTCTAACTTGTTTTTGCAGGGTATGTTGTGATGTGATATGGCCAATTACGTGATGAGATATATATGATGTATGAGATGATCATGTTTTGTATAGAATATCACGACTTGCATGTCGATGAGTATGGCAACCGGCAGGAGCCATAGGGTTGTCTTTAATTATTGTATGACCTGAGTGTCAATCATTAAGCGCTATGTAATCCTTTACTTTATCATTAAACGGTAGCAATAGTAGTCGAAGCATGGTGGGCGCGACAACCCCGATGGCGAAACGTTGATGGAGATCATGGTGTCATGCCGGTGACGATGGAGATCATGCCGGTGCTTTCAAGATGGAGATCAAAAGCACAAGTTCATGGCAATATCATTGTTGGAAATATGCCCTAGAGGCAATAATAAATTAGTTATTATCATATTTCCTTGTTCATGATAATCGTTTATTATCCATGCTATAATTGTATTGATCGGAGACTTAAATGCATGTGTGGATACATAGACAAAACCATGTCCCCAGTATGCCTCTAATGGACTAGCTCGTTGATCAAAGGATGGTTAAGGTTTCCTAGCCATGGACATGAGATGTCATTTGATAATGGGATCACATCATTAGGAGAATGATGTGATGGATAAGACCCAAACTACAAACATAGCATATGATCGTGTCAGTTTATTGCTACTGTTTTCTGCATGTCAAGTATATGTTCCTATGACCATGAGATCATGCAACTCACGGATATCGGAGGAGTGCCTTGTGTGTATCAAATGTCGCAACGTAACTGGGTGACTATAAAGGTGCTCTACAGGTATCTCCGATGGTGTCTGTTGAGTTGGCATGGATCGAGACTGGGATTTGTTACTCCGTGTAACGGAGAGGTATCTCGGGGCCCACTCGGTAATGCAACATCACAATAAGCCTTGCAAGTGATGTGACTAATTGTTAGTTGCGGGATCTTGTATTACGGAACGAGTAAAGAGACTTGCCGGTAACGAGGTTGAACTAGGTATGGAGATACCGACGATCAAATCTCGGGCAAGTAACATACCGAAGAACAAAGGGAACGTTATACGGGATTAACTGAATCCTTGACATAGAGGTTCGACCGATAAAGATCTTCGTAGAATATGTAGGAACCAATGTGGACGTCCAGGTCCCGCCATTGGTTATTGACCGTAGAGGTGTCTCGGTCATGTCTACATAGTTCTCGAACCCGCAGGGTCTGCACACTTAAGGTTCGGTGACGTTTCGGTAGTGTAGAGTTATGTATGGTGGTGACCGAAGTTTGTTCGGAGTCCCGGATGAGATCCCGGATGTCACGAGGAGCTCCGGAATGGTCCGGAGGTAAAGATTCATATATAGGATGTCCCAGTTTGGTCGCCGGAAAAGTTTCGGGCTCATCGGTAGTGTACCGGGAGTATCGGTAGTGTACCGGGAGTGCCGGTAGTGTACCGGAGGACCTCCGGGAGGGGTATTTCGACCCCAAGAGTTCCATGGGCTGTGGGAGAATAATAACCATCCCTTAGTGGTCTAGGAAAACAGCCACAAAGGCCCATGGCGCAGGAGAGAAAGTCCTAAAGCAAAAAGTGGAAAATCAGCCAATTGGAGGCAATCCTACTCCAACTAGGATTGGAGGTGAAGTAGGATTGCTCCCACCTCCTATTTCGGCCGACCCAAAGGCCTTGGCTGCCTCTCCTCTCCTCTCCTCCTATATATACTAGTGGATTGGGTGGTTTTTGGACAGAATTTCCAGCCACGTGCTACCCGTTACACCGGTGCATAGTTTCTCCTCTAGATCGGTTTTCTACAGCGCTTAGGCGAAGCCCTGTCGGAATTGCTCCACCACCATCACCGGAGCGCCGTCACGCTGCCGGTGAACTCTCTCTCCTCTCCACCTCCTCTTGCTGGATCAAGACGGTGGAGATCGTCATCAAGCTGCACGTGTGCTGAACGCGGAGGTACCGTCCGTTCGGCGCTAGATCGGAAGGACCGTGATCGAGATCGCGAGACGGTTCGTGATGAGATCGCGGAACGGATTGTGATGAGTTCGTGGGATATATCGTGATCAAGATTGTGAGACGGATCGTGATGAGATCGCGGGACAGATCGTGATGAGTTCACGGGACGGATCGTGATTGGATCGCGGGACGGATCGTGATGAGATCGCGGGACGCTCGGCGATTTGGATCGCGAAGATGTTCGACTACATCAACCGCGTTTCTTAACGCTTCCCGCTTAGCGATCTACAAGGGTACGTAGATCCACTCTCCCTCTCATAGATGCTCATCACCATGGATAGGTTTGCGTGTGCGTAGGAAATTTTTTGTTTCCCATGCGATGTTCCCCAACAGTGGCATCATGAGCTAGGTTGATGGTTCGATGAGATCTCGAGTAGAACACAAAAGGTTTGTGGGCATTGATGCTTAGATTGATTCCTCCCTTGGTCGTATTTTGGTTCAGCGGGATTGTGAGATGAAGCGGCCCGGACCAACATTACTCGTACGCTTACGAGAGACCGGTTCCCTCGACGCAACTTGTTGCCTAGATGGCTTGTGGGTGACAGTTTCTCTCACTTTAGTTGGATCGGATTCGACAAAGGCGGTCCTTGAGAAGGTTGAAAAGCAAACTAGTGTATCACTGTTGTGGTTTATGCGTAGGTGAGAATCGTTCTTGCTAGATACCCGTAGCAGCCACGTAAAACATGCAACAACAATTAGAGGACGTCTAACTTGTTTTTGCAGGGTATGTTGTGATGTGATATGGCCAATTACATGATGAGATATATGTGATGTATGAGATGATCATGTGATGTATAGAATTTCACGACTTGCATGTCGTTGAATACGGCAACCGGCAGGAGCCATAGGGTTGTCTTTAATTATTGTATGACCTGCGTGTCAATCATTAAGCGCTATGTAATGCTTTACTTTATCACTACGGTAGCAATAGTAGTAGAAGCATGTAGGGCGTGACAACCCCGATGGCGACACGTTGATGGAGATCAAGATGATGGAGATCATGGTGTCATGCCGGTGACGATGGAGATCATGCCGGTGCTTTCTAGATGGAGATCAAAAGCACAAGTTCATGGCCATATCATGTCACTTATGATTTGCATGTGATGTTAATCCTTTTTATGCACCTTGTTTTGCTTAGGACGACGGTAGCATTATAAGGTGATCCCTCACTTAATTTCAAGATAAATTGTGTTCTCCCCGAGTGTGCACCGTTGCGAAAGTTCGTCGTGTTGAGACACCACGTGATGATCGGGTGTGATAGACTCTACGTTCACATACAACGGGTGCAAGCCAGATTTGCACGTGCAGAACACTCGGGTTAAACTTGACGAGCCTAGCATGTACAGACATGGCCTCGGAACACAAGAGACCGAAAGGTCGAACATGAGTCATATAGTAGATATGATCAACATGATGATGTTCACCATTGCAGCCACCTCAACTCACGTGATGATCGGACTTGAGTTGGTGAATTTGGATCATGTATCACTCGAATGATCGGAGGGATGTCAATTTGAGTGGGAGTTCTTAAGTAATATGATTAATTGAACTCATTATCATGAACATAGTCAAAGTGTCTTTGCAAATTATGTTGTAGATTACTAGCTCGCGCTGTAGCTCCCTTAAATTTTTATATGTTCCTAGAGAAATAGAGTTGAAAGATGTTGGTAGCAATATTGCGGACTGGGTCCGTGATCTGAGGATTGTCCTCATTGCTGCACAGAAGGCTTATGTCCTTAATGCACCGCTCGGTGCGCCACCCCCTCTAGCGTCGTCTATAGATGTTGTGAACATCTGACAGGCACGTTTCGATGACTACTTGATAGTTTAGTGCGTCATGCATTATGGCTTAGAATTGAGGCTCCAAAACGTTTTGAACGTCACGGAACATATGAGATGTTCTAGGAGCAGAGATTGTGGTCTCAGGCTCGTGCCTATGTTGCGAGATATGAGATCTCCAACAAGATTCTTTGCCTGTAAGATGAAGGAGAATAGCTCAATCGTTGAGCATGTACTCAGATTGTCTGGGTACTACAATCGCTTGAATCAAGTGGGAGTTGATCTTCCAGATAAGATAGTGATTGATATAGTTCTCCAAGTCACTGTCACTAAAGCTACTAGAACTTAGTGATGAACTATAATACACCAGGGATAGAAGTATTGATCCCTGAGCTGTTCGCGATGTTTGACACCGCGAAGGTAGAAATCAAGAAGGAGCGTCAAGTGTTGATGGTTAATCAAACCAGTAGTTTCGAAAAGGGCAAGAGCAAGGAGGGAAACTTCATGAATAGCAAGTCAGTTGCTGCTCCAATGAAGCAACCCAAAGTTGAACTCAAACCCGAGACTAAGTGCTTCTATTATGAGGTGAGAGGTCGCTGAAGCGGAACAACCCTAGATACTTGGTAGATTAGAAGGCTGGCAACATCGACAGAAGTATATTTGATATACGAGTTATTGATGTGTACCTTGCTAGTACTCCTAGTAGCACCTGGGTATTGGATACCGGTTTGGTTGCTAAATGTTAGTAACTCGAAATAAATGCTACAGAATAAACGGAGAACTAGCTAAGGGTGAGGTGATGATGTGTGTTGGAAATGTTTCCAAGGTTGATGTGATCAACATCGCACGCTTTCTCTACCTTCAGGATTAGTGACGAACCTAAATAAATGTTATTTGGTGTTTTGCGTTGAGCATGAACATGATTAGATCATGTTTGTTGCAATACGGTTATTCATTTAAGTCAGAGAATAATGGTTATTCTGTTTACATGAATAATACCTTCAATGGTCATGCACCGAGAATGGTTTGTTGAAATCTTGATCGTAGTAGTACACATGTTCATAACATTGATGTCAAAAGATACAAAGTTAAATAATGATAGTACCACATACTTGTGGCACTGCCGCAAAATGTCATATTGGTATAAAGCGCATGAAGAAACTCCATGGTGATGGATATTTGGACTCATTCGATTTCGAATCGGTTGAGACATGCGAACCATGCCTCTTGGGCAAGATGACTAAAGGACCCCGTTGGATGGAGCGGGCAAGTGATTCATTGGAAATGATACATGTTGATGTATGCAATCTAGTGAGTCTTGTAGCGTGCAGTGGATATCGTTATTTTCTTACCTTCACTGATGATTTGAGTAGATAGTGTATATTTACTTAATGAAACACAAGTCTGAATCGTTTGAAAGGTTCAAGCAAATTCAGAGTGAAGTTTAAAGATCATCGTGACAAGAAGATAAAAATGACTGCGATATGATCGTGGAGGTGAATATCTGAGTCACGAGTTTGGCATACAACTTAAGACAATGTGAAAGTTGTTTCACAACTAAACGCCACCTGGAACACCATAGTGTGATGGTGTGTCCGAACATCATAGTTATGCTCTATTGGACATGGTGCGTGCTATGGTGTCTCTTGTCGTTTTACTACTATAATTTTGGGGTTATGCATTAGAGACAACTACATTCACTTTAAAAAGGGCACCATCTAAATCCGTTGAGATGACACCGCGTGAATTATGGTTTGATAGAAACCTAAGCTGTCATTTCTTAATATTTGGGGCTGTGACACTTTTGTGGAAAATGTTTTCACCTAATGAGGTCGAACCCAAGGCGGACAAATGCATCTTCATAGAATACCCTAAGATCAGCTGGGTGAACCTTCTATCTCAGATCCAAGTGCAAAGTGTTTGTTGCTTAAACGGATCCTTTCTCGAGGAAATGTTTCTCTCGAAAGAATTGAGTGGGAGGAAGATAGAACTTGATGAGGTTGTTAAACCTTTGTTCAACCAGAGAATAGCGCAGCCCAGAAAGATGTTTCTGTGAAGCCTACGTTAGTTGAAGAGGAAGTTAATGATGATGATCATGAAGCTTCAGGATCAAGTTACTATCGAACTTCGTAGGTCGACAAGGATGTGTACTGCTCCTAAGTGGTACGACAACTCTGTCTTGGAGATCATGTTGTTGGACAACGATGAACCTACGAGCTATGGAGAAGCGATGATGGGCCCGGATTCCGACGAATGGTTAGAGGCCATGAAATCCGAGATAGGATCCATGTATGAAAACCAAGTATAGACTTTGGTAGACTTGCTCGTTAGACAGCAGGTCGTTGAGTACAAATGGACCTTTAGAATGAAGACAGACACTGATGGTGAATGTCACCATTTGTAAAGCTCGACTTGTTGCAAAGTTGTTTGTGACAAGTTCAAGGAGTTGACTGCGATGAGGCTTTCTCACTCGTAGCGATGCTAAAAGTCTGTTGGAATTATGTTAGCAGTTGCTGCATTTTCAATTATGAAATCTGTCAGATGGATGTCAAAACATCGTTTCCTTAACGGTTTACTTAAGGAAAGGTTGTATGTGATACAACCAGAAGGTTTTGTCAGTCCTAAGGATGCTAAAAGATGAGCAAGCTTCAGTGATCCTTCTATGGACTGAAGCAAGCATCTCGGAGTTGGAATATACACTTTGATGAGGTGATCAAAGTTTCTATAGTTTATACAAAGTTTACGAGAAACTTGTATTTGCAATAAAGTGAGTGGGAGCACTTTAGAGTTTCTGATAAGTATATGTGGTTGACATATTGTTGATCGGAAATAATGTAGAATTTCTAGAAGGCATAAAAGGTTGTTTGAAAAGTGTTTTTCAAAGGAAGACCTGGATAAAGGTACCTAATTGTTGAGCATCAAAATCTATAGAGATAGATCAAGATGCTTGATGAGACTTTCAATGAGTGCATACCTTGACAAGATTTTGAAAGAGTTCAAAATGGATCAGCCAGAGAAATAGTTCTCGTCTGATTTGTAAGGTGTGAAGTTGAGTGAGACTCAAAGCTCGACAACGGTAGAAGAAAGAGAAAGGATGAATGTCGTCCCCTATGCCTTAGCCATAGGCTCTATATTATGCCATGCTGTGTACCGCACCTATGTGTGCCTTGCCATGAGTCTGTCAAGGGGTACAAGAGTGGTCCAGGAGTGGATCACTGGACAGCGGTCGGAATTATCCTTAGTAACCAGAGGACTAAGGAAATGTTTTCTTGATTATGGAGGTGATAAAGAGTTCGTCGTAAAGAGTTACGTCGATGCAAGCTTTAACACCTATCCGGATGACTAGTAGTAGCAATCTGGATACGTATAGTGGAGCAGCCATTTGAAAATAGTACCAAGTGGAGTGTGGTAGCAGTGTTTACGGTTCGACATAGAGATTTGCAAAGTACACACGATCTGAATATCGCAGACCCGTTGACTATAAGACCTCTCTCACATGCAAAGCATGATCGAGCCCCAGAACTCATTGGGTGTTAGATTCATAACAATGCGAATCACATGGTGATGTGAACTAGATTATTGACTCTAGTGCAAGTGGGAGACTGTTGCAAATATGCCCTAGAGGCAATAATAAATTAGTTATTATCATATTTCCTTGTTCATGATAATCGTTTATTATCCATGCTATAATTGTATTGATCGGAGACTTAAATGCATGTGTGGATACATAGACAAAACCATGTCCCTAGTATGCCTCTAATGGACTAGCTCGTTGATCAAAGGATGGTTAAGGTTTCCTAGCCATGGACATGAGATGTCATTTGATAACGGGATCACATCATTAGGAGAATGATGTGATGGATAAGACCCAAACTACAAACATAGCATATGATCGTGTCAGTTTATTGCTACTGTTTTCTGCATGTCAAGTATATGTTCCTATGACCAGGAGATCATGCAACTCACGGATATCGGAGGAGTGCCTTGTGTGTATCAAACATCGCAACGTAACTGGGTGACTATAAAGGTGCTCTACAGGTATCTCCGATGGTGTCTGTTGAGTTGGCATGGATCGAGACTGGGATTTGTTACTCCGTGTAACGGAGAGGTATCTCGGGGCCCACTCGGTAATGCAACATCACAATAAGCCTTGCAAGCGATGTGACTAATTGTTAGTTGCGGGATCTTGTATTACGGAACGAGTAAAGAGACTTGCCGGTAACGAGGTTGAACTAGGTATGGAGATACCGACGATCGAATCTCGGGCAAGTAACATACCGAAGAACAAAGGGAACGTTATACGGGATTAACTGAATCCTTGACATAGAGGTTCGACCGATAAAGATCTTCGTAGAATATGTAGGAACCAATGTGGACGTCCAGGTCCCGCCATTGGTTATTGACCGTAGAGGTGTCTCGGTCATGTCTACATAGTTCTCGAACCCGCAGGGTCTGCACACTTAAGGTTCGGTGACGTTTCGGTAGTGTAGAGTTATGTATGGTGGTGACCGAAGTTTGTTCGGAGTCCCGGATGAGATCCCGGACATCACGAGGAGCTCCGGAATGGTCTGGAGGTAAAGATTCATATATAGGATGTCCCAGTTTGGTCGCCAGAAAAGTTTCGGGCTCATCGGTAGTGTACCGGGAGTATCGGTAGTGTACCGGGAGTGCCGGTAGTGTACCGGAGGATCTCCGGGAGGGGTATTTCGACCCCAAGAGGTCCATGGGCTGTGAGAGAATAATAACCATCCCTTAGTGGTCTGGGAAACCAGCCACAAAGGCTCATGGCGCAGGAGAGAAAGTCCTAAAGCAAAAAGTGGAAAATCAGCCAATTGGAGGCAATCCTACTCCAACTAGGATTGGAGGTGAAGTAGGATTGCTCCCACCTCCTATTTCGGCTGACCCAAAGGCCTTGGCTGCCTCTCCTCTCCTCTCCTCCTATATATACTAGTGGATTGGGTGGTTTTTGGACAGAATTTCCGGCCACGTGCTACCCGTTACACCGGTGCATAGTTTCTCCTCTAGATCGGTTTTCTGGAGCGCTTAGGCGAAGCCCTGCCGGAATTGCTCCACCACCATCACCGAAGCGCCGTCACGCTGCCGGTGAACTCTCTCTCCTCTCCACCTCCTCTTGCTGGATCAAGACGGTGGAGATCGTCATCAAGCTGCACGTGTGCTGAACGCGGAGGTGCCGTCCGTTCGGCGCTAGATCGGAAGGACCGTGATCGAGATCGCGAGACGGTTCGTGATGAGATCGCGGAACGGATTGTGATGAGTTCGTGGGATAGATCGTGATCAAGATTGTGAGACGGATCGTGATGAGATCGCGGGACGGATCGTGATGAGTTCACGGGACGGATCGTGATTGGATCGCGGGACGGATCGTGATGAGATCGCGGGACGCTCGGCGATTTGGATCGCGAAGATGTTCGACTACATCAACCGCGTTTCTTAACGCTTCCCACTTAGCGATCTACAAGGGTACGTAGATCCACTCTCCCTCTCGTAGATGCTCATCACCATGGATAGGTTTGCGTGTGCGTAGGAAATTTTTTGTTTCCCATGCGACGTTCCCCAACAATCATGTCACTTATGATTTACATGTGATGTTAATCCTTTTATGCACCTTGTTCTGCTTAGGACGATGGTAGAATTATAAGGTTACCCCTCACTTAAATGTCAAAATAAATTGTGTTCTCCCCAAGTGTGCACCGTTGCGAAAGTTCGTCATGTCGAGACACCACGTGATGATCGGGTGTGGTAGACTCTATGTTCACATACAACGGGTGCAAGCCAGTGTTGCACATGCAGAACACTCGGGTTAGACTTGACGAGCCTAGCATGTACAGACATGGCCATGGAACGCAAGAGACCGAAAGGTCGAACATGAGTCATATAGTAGATATGATCAACATGATGATGTTCACCATTGAAACCACATCAACTCACGTGATGATTGGACTTGAGTTGGTGAATTTGGATCATGTATCACTCGAATGACCGGAGGGATGTCAATTTGAGTGGGAGTTCTTAAGTAATATGATTAATTGAACTCATTATCATGAACATAGTCAGTAGTGTCTTTGCAAAATTATGTTGTAGATTAGTAGCTCATGTTGTAGCTCCCTTGAATTTCTATATGTTCCTAGAGAAATAGAGTTGAAAGATGATGGTAGCAATATTGCGGACTAGGTCCGTGATGTGAGGATTGACCTCATTGCTGCACAGAAGGCTTATGTCCTTAATGCACCGCTCGGTGCACCACCCGCACTAGCGTCGTCTGTAGATGCTATGAACATCTGATAGGCACATTCCGATGACTACTTGATAGTTTAGTGCATCATGCATTACGACTTAGAATTGAGGCTCCAAAACATTTTGTACATCACGAAAAATATGAGATGTTCTAAGAGCTGAAATTGGGATCTCAGGCTCGTGCCCATGTTGTGAGATATGAGATCACTAACAAGATTCTTTGCCTGCAAGATGAAAGAGAATAGCTCAATCGTTAAGCATGTGCTCAGATTGTCTGGGTGCTACAGTCGCTTGAATCGAGTGGGAGTTGATCTTCTAGATAAGATAGTGATTGATATAGTTCTCCAAGTCATTGTCACTAAGCTACTAGAACTTGGTGATGAACTATAAAATGCCAGGGATAGAAATAATGATCCCTGAGCTGTTCGCGATGTTTGACACCGCGAAGGTAGAAATCAAGAAGGAGCGTCAAGTGTTGATGGTTAGTAAAACCACTAGTTTCGACAAGGGCAAGTGCAAGGAGGGAAACTTCACGGATGGCAAGTCAGTTGCTGCTCCAGTGAAGCAACCCAAAGTTGAAACCAAACCCGAGACTAAGTGTTTCTATTATGAGGTGAGCGGTCACTGAAGCGGAACAACCCTAGATACTTGGTAGATAAGAAGGCTGGCAACGTCGACAGAAGTATATTTTATATACGTCTTAATGATGTGTACCTTGCGAGCACTCCTAGTAGCACCTGGGTATTGGATACCGGTTCGGTTGCTAAATGGTAGTAACTCAAAATAAAAGCTACGGAATAAACGGAGAACTAGCTAAGGGTGAGGTGACGATGTGTGTTGGAAATGTTTCCAAGGTTGATGGGATCAACATCGCACGCTCTCTCTACCTCCAGGATTAGTGACGAACCTAAATAAATGTTATTTGGTGTTTTGCGTTGAGCATGAACGTGATTAGATCATGTTTATTGCAACAGGGTTATTCAATTAAGTTAGAGAATAATGGTTATTCTGTTTACATGAATGATACCTTCGATGTTCATGCACCCGGTGAGAATGGTTTGTTGAATCTTGATCATAGTAATACACATGTTCATAACATTGATGCCAAAAGATACAAAGTTAATAATGATAGTACCACATACTTGTGGCACTGCCGCTAAATGTCATATTGGTATAAAGCACATGAAGAAACTCCATGCTTATGGATCTTTGGACTCATTCGATTTCGAATCGGTTGAGACATGCGAACCATGCCTCTTGGGCAAGATGACTAAGGACCCCGTTTTCCAGATGGATGGAGTGGGCAAGTGATTTATTGGAAATGATACATGTTGATGTATGCAATCCAATGAGTCTTGTAGCGCGCAGTGGATATCGTTATTTTCTTACCTTCACTGATGATTTGAGTATATATAGTGTATATTTACTTAATGAAACACAAGTCTGAATCGTTTGAAAGGTTCAAGAAAATTCAAAGTGAAGTTTAAGATCATCGTGACAAGAAGATAAAAATGTCTGCGATATGATCGTGGAGGTGAATATCTGAGTTACGAGTTTGGCATATAACTTTAGACAATGTGAAAGTTGTTTCACAACTCATGCCACCTGGAACACAATAGTGTGATGGTGTGTCCGAACGTCATAGACGTGCTCTATTGGATATGGTGCGTGCTATGATGTCTCTTATCATTTTGTTACTATAATTTTGGGGTTATGCATTAGAGACAACTACATTCACTTTAAATAGGGCACCATCTAAATCCGTTGAGATGACACCGTGTGAATTATGGTTTGATAGAAACCTAAGCTATCATTTCTTAATGTTTGGGGCTGCGACGCTTGTGTGGAAAATGTTTTCACCTAATGAGCTCGAACCCAAAGCGGAAAAATGCATCTTCATAGAATACCCTAAGAACAGTTGGGTGAACCTTCTATATCAAATCCAAGCATAAAATGTTTGTTGCTAAAACTGGGTCCTTTCTCGAGAAAAATTTTATCTTGAAAGAATTGAGTGGGAGGAAGATAGAAATTGATGAGGTTATTGAACCTTTGTTTCAACGAGAGAGTAGCGCAGCACAGGAAGATGTTTCTGTGAAGCCTACATTAGTTAAAGAGGAAGTTAATGATGATGATCATGAAGCTTCGGATCAAGTTACTATCGAACCTCGTAGGTCGACAAGGATGTGTACTGCTCCTGAGTGGTACGAAAACCCTATCTTAGAGGTCATGTTGTTGGACAACAATGAACCTACAAGCTATGGAGAAGCGATGATGGGCCTGGAACCCGACAAATGGTTAGAGGCCATGAAATCCGAGAAAGGATCCATGTATGAAAAGCAAGTATAGACTTTGGTGGACTTGCTCGTTGGACGACAGGTTGTTGAGTACAAATGGATCTTTAAAATGAAGACAGACGCTGATGGTGAATGTCAGCATTTATAAAGCTCAACTTGTCACAAAGAAGTTTCCGGAAGTTCAAGGAGTTGACTACGATGAGACTTTCTCACTCGTAGCGATGCTAAAGTCTGTTGGAATTATGTTAGCAGTTGTTGCCTTTTTCAATTATGAAATCTGGCAGATGGATGTCAAAACATCATTTCCTTAATAGTTTACTTGAGGAAATGTTGTATGTGATACAACCAGAAGGTTTTGTCTGTCCTAAGGATGCTAAAAGGTGAGCAAGCTTCAGTGATCCTTCTACGGACTGAAGCAAGCATCTCGGAGTTGGAATATACATTTTGATGAGGTGATCAAAGTTTATTGAGTCTAGACAAAGTTTATGAGAAACTTGTTGGAAATATGCCCTAGAGGTAATAAATAAAGTGTTTATTATTATATTTCCTTGTTCATGATAATTGTTTATTATCCATGCTAGAATTGTATTGATCGGAAACATGGATACATGTGTGGATACATAGACAAACACAATGTCCCTAGTATGCCTCTAGTGAACTAGCTCGTTGATCGAAAGATGGTTAAGGTTTCCTAGCCATGGACATGAGATGTCATTTGATAACGGTATCACATCATTAGGAGAATGATGTGATGGACAAGACCCAAACTACAAACGTAGCATATGATCGTGTTAGTTTATTGCTACTGTTTTTTGCATGTCAAGTATGTGTTCCTATGACCATGAGATCATGCAACTCACGAACATCGGAGGAGTGCCTTGTGTGTATCAAACGTTGCAACGTAACTGGGTGACTATAAAGGTGCTCTAAAGGTATCTCCGACGGTGTCTATTGAGTTAGCATGAATTAAGACTGGGATTTGTTACTCTGTGTGACGGAGAGGTATCTCAGGGCCCACTCGGTAATACAACATCACAATAAGCCTTGCAAGCAATGTGACTAATTGTTGGTCACGGGATCTTGTATTATGGAACGAGTAAAGAGACTTGCCAGTAACGAGGTTGAACTAGGTATGGAGATACCGACGATCGAATCTCGGGCAAGTAACATACCGAAGAACAAAGGGAACATCATAAGGGATTAACTGAATCCTTGACATAGAGGTTCGACCGATAAAGATCTTCGTAGAATATGTAGGAACCAATGTGGACATCCAGGTCCCGCTATTGGTTATTGACCGTAGAGATGTCTCGGTCATGTCTACATAGTTCTCAAACCCGCAGGGTCTGCACACTTAAGGTTTGGTGACATTTCGGTAGTATGGAGTTATTTATGGTGGTGACCAAAGTTTGTTTGGAGTCCTGGATGAGATCCCGGACGTCATGAGGAGCTCCGGAATGGTCCGGGGGTAAAGATTCATATATAGGAAGTCCCATTTTGGTCGCCGAAAAAGTTTCGGGCTCATCGGTAGTGTACCGGGAGTGTCGGTAGTGTACCGGGAGACCTCCGGGAGGGGTATTTCGACCCAAGAGGCTACATGGGCTGTGGGAGAGTGGAAACCAGCCCTTAGTGGGCTGGTGGAACAACCACAAGAGGCCCATGCGGCTGGCGGAAAAAAGGCCAAAGAGAAAAAGTGGAAAAAGGCAAATTAGGGAAGGAGTCCTAATCCTACTAGGAGTGGAGGAGGTGGACTCCTCCCTAGTTGGTTCGGCTGACTCCTATAGGAGCCTTGGCCCTTGCGCCAGCCTCCTCTCCTCTCCTCCTATATATACTGGTGGTATTGAGGGTTTTTGCACTAGAATTTCAGCCACGTGCTACCCGTTCCTCCAGTGCATAGTTTCTCCTCTAGATCGGATTTCTGTAGTGCTTAGGCGAAGCCCGGACGGAATCGCTCCACCACCATCGCCGGAGCGCCGTCAGGATGCCGAAGAACTCTTCTTCCTCTCCACTCCCTCTTGTTGGATCAATACGGTGGAGATCGTCATCAAGCTGTACGTGTGCTGAACGCGGAGGTGTCGTCCATTCGGTACTAGATCGGAAGGATCGTGATCAAGTTCGTGGGGTGGATCGTGATCAAGTTTGTGGGATGGATCATGATCGGATCGCAGGACTGATCGTGATTGGATCGCGGGACGAATCGTGATTGGATCGCAGGACGCACAGCGATTTAGATCGCGAAGACGTTCGACTACACCAACCGCGTTTCTTAACGCTTCCCGCTTAGCGATCTACAAGGGTATGTAGATCCACTCTCCCTCTCGTAGATGCTCATCACCATGGATAGATCTATGTGTGCGTAGGAAAAAAATTGTTTCCCATGCAACGTTCCCCAACAGTGGCATCATGAGCTAGGTCTATGTGTAGATGAGATCTCGAGTAGAACACAAAAGGTTTATGGGCGTTGATGCTTAGATTGCTTCCTCCCTTGGTCGGATTTTGGTTCAGCGGTATTGTGAGATGAAGCGGCCCGGACCAACATTACTCGTACGCTTACGAGAGACCGGTTCCCTCGACGCAACTTGTTGCCTAGATGGCTTGCGGGTGGCAGTTTCTCTCACTTTAGTTGGATCGGATTCGACAAAGGCGGTCCTTGAGAAGGTTGAAAAGCAAATTATGTATCACCGTTGTGGTTTATGCGTAGGTGAGAATCGTTCTTGCTATAAAACCGTAGCAGCCACGTAAAACATGCAACAACAATTAGAGGACGTCTAACTTGTTTTTGCAGGGTATGTTGTGATGTGACATGGCCAATTACATCATGTGATATATGTGATGTATGAGATGATCATGTGATGTATAGAATTTCATGACTTGCATGTCGATGAGTACGGCAACCGGCTGGAGCCATAGGGTTGTCTTTAATTATTGTATGACCTGTGTGTCAATCATTAAGCGCTATGTAATGCTTTACTTTATCGCTAAACGGTAGCAATAGTAGTAGAAGCATGTTGGGCGCGACAACCCCGATGGCGACACGTTGATGGAGATCAAGATGATGGAGATCATGGTGGTTTGCCAGTGACGATGGAGATCATGCCGGTGCTTTCAAGATGAAGATCTAAAGCACAAGTTCATGGCCATATCATGTCACTTATGAATTGCATGTGATGTTAATCCTTTTATGCACCTTGTTTTGCTTAGTATGACGGTAGCATTATAAGGTGATCCCTCACTTAAATTTCAAGATAAAATTGTGTTCTCCCCAAGTGTGCGCCGTTGCGAAAGTTTGTCGTGTTGAGACACCACGTGATGATCAGGTGTGATAGACTCTACGTTCACATACAACGGGTGCAAGCCAGTGTTGCACACGCAGAACACTCGGGTTAAACTTGACGAGCCTAGCATGTACAGACATGGCCTTGGAACACAAGAGACCGAAAGGTCGAACATGAGTCATATAGTAGATATGATCAACATAATGATGTTCATCATTGAAGCCACCTCAACTCACGTGATGATCGGACTTGAGTTGGTGGATTTGGATCATGTCACACTCAGATGACTTGAGGGATGTCAATTTGAGTGGGAGCTTTAGTAATTTGATTAACTAAACTCCTTATCTTGAACAATAGTCTAACTAAACTTTGCATATTTATGTTGTAGATCAATGGCTCGCGCAGTAGCACCCCTGAATTTTAATGCGATCCTAGAGAAAGCTAAACTGAAAGATGACGGAAGTAACTTTGTTGACTGGGCCCATAATCTGAGGATTATCCTCACGGCTTCCCAGAAATCATATGCCCTTGATGCACCGCTTGGTGACTAACCAGAAGACATGACCTCCGAAGACGTTAAGAACGCTTGGGAGGCACGTACTGGAGATTACTCAATAGTTCAGTGTGCAATATTGTATGGCTTAGAACCAGGACTTCAAAGATGTTTTGAACGTCATGGAGCATATGAGATGTTCCAGGAATTGAAGTTTATCTTTCAGAAGAACACCCGGATCGAGAGGTATGAAACCTCCGATAAGTTCTATGCTTGCAAGATGGAGGAGAACGGGTCTATCAGTGAACATATACTCAGAATGTCTGGGCATTCAACTCGTCTAGCGGAGTTGGGAATTGCCCTTCCGCCAGAGGCGATCACTGACAGAGTTCTTCAATCACTGCCACCTGGTTACAAGAGCTTTGTGATGAACTATAACATGCACGGGATGAACAAGTCAGTCGTCGAGCTATTTGCGATGCTAAAAGTCGGTGAGTCTGAAATCCAGAGAGAACATCAAGTGTTGATGGTCAATAAAACCACTAGTTTCAAGAAAAATGGCAAAGTCAAGGGCAAGGGCAAGAAGGGTAAAACCAAGAAGGATGGCAAAGCAGTTGCTACTCCTGTAAAAAAGCCCAAGCATGGACCCAAGCCAGAAACTGAGTGCTTTCATTGCAAGGGAACTGGTCACTGGAAGCGGAATTGCCCCAAGTACCTGGCTGACAAGAAGGCGGCCAATGACAAACAAGGTATATATGATATACATGTTATTGATGTGTGCCTTACTAGCTCTCGTAGTAGTGCCTGGGTATTTGATACCGCTTCGGTTGCTCACATTTGCAACTCAAAGCAGGAACTACGGAATAAACGAAGGCTGGCAAAGGACGAAGTGACGATGCGCGTGGGAAATGGTTCCAAGGTTGATGTGATCGCCGTCGGCACGCTCTCTCTTTGATTACCATCGGGATTAGTGATGAACCTGAATAATTGCTATTTAGTGTCTGCGTTAAGCATGAACATTATATCTGGATCTTGTTTATTGCAAGATGGTTACTCATTTAAATCAGAGAATAAAGGTTGTTCTATTTATATGAGTAATATCTTTTATGGTCATGCACCCAATGTTAGGGGTTTATTCATATTGAATCTTGATAGTGATGACACACATGTTCATAACATTGATGCGAAAAGATGTAGAGTTGATAATGATAGTACCGCTTTCTTGTGGCACTGCCGTTTAGGTCATATTGGTGTAAAACGCATGAGGAAGCTCCATGCTGATGGACTTTTGGAGTCACTTGATTTTGAATCACTTGACACATGTGAACCATGCCTCATGGGCAAGATGACTAAAACGCCGTTCTCTGGAACAATGGAACAGGTGAGTGACTCATTGGAAATCATACATGCTGATGTGTGCGGTCCAATGAATGTTACAGCGTGTGGTGGATATCGTTATTTTCTCACCTTCACTGATGACTTAAGTAGATATGGGTATATTTACTTAATGAAACACAAGTCTGAAACGTTTGAAAAGTTCAAGCAATTTCAGAGTAAAGTTGAGAATCATCATAACAAGAAGATTAAATTCCTGTGATCTGATCGAGGAGGTGAATATCTGAGTTATGAGTTTAGCAGTCACTTAAGACAGTGTGGAATTGTTTCACAGTTGACACCGCCCGGAACACCACAGCGTAATGGTGTGTCCGAACGTCATAATCGAACCTTATTAGATATGGTGCGTTCTATGATGTCTCTTGCTGATTTGCCACTATCTTTTTGGGGTTATGCATTAGAGACAGCTGTATTCACTTTAGATAGGGCACCATCAAAATCCGTTGAGACGACACCATATGAATTGTGGTTTGGCAAGAAGCCAAAGTTGTCGTTTCTTAAAGTTTGGGGATGTGATGCTTATGTCAAAAAGCTTCAGCCTGAAAAGATGGAACCCAAAGCAAAGAAATGCGTCTTCATAGGATACCCGAAAGAGACAGTCGGGTATACCTTCTATCTCAGATCCGAAGGCAAAGTGTTTTTCGCTAAGAATGGAACATTTCTTGAGAAAGAGTTTCTCTCGAAAGAATTGAGTGGGAGGAAATAGAGCTTGATGAGGTTATTGAACCTTTACTTCAACCAAAAAGTAGCGCAACGCAGAAAGATGTTTCTGTGGAACCTACGACGGTAGAAGAGGAAGTTAATGATGATGATCATGAAGCTTCGGATCAAGCTGCTATTGAACCTCGTAGGTCGACAAGGCCACGTACTACCCCTGAGTGGTACGGCAACCCTGTCTTGGAGGTTATGTTGTTGGACAACAATGAACCTACGAGCTATGGAGGAGCAGTGATGGGCCCGGATTCCGAGAAATGGTTAGAGGCCATGAAATCCAAGATGGGATCCATGTATGAAAATAAAGTATGGACTTTGGAAGTATTACCTGAAGGGCATTCAGAACAAAATGGATCTTTAAGAAGAAGACAGACGCGGACGGTAATGTCACCGTCTATAAAGCTCGACTTGTGGCAAAAGGTTTTTCACAAGTTCAAGGAGTTGACTACGATGAGACTTTCTCACCCGTAGCGATGCTTAAGTCTGTCAGAATCATGTTAGCAATAGCTTCTTATTTCGACTATGAAATTTGGCAGATGGATGTCAAAACAGCGTTCCTCAACGGTTTCCTTGAGGAAGAGTTGTATATGATGCAACCCGAAGGTTTTGTCGATCCAGAGAATGCTAACAAAGTTTGCAAACTCCAGCAATCCATTTATGGACTGGTGCAAGCATCTCGGAGTTGGAATAAGCGCTTTGATGAGGTGATCAAAGCGTTTGAGTTTATACAAGTTTACGGAGAAGCTTGTATTTACAAGAAAGTGAGTGGGAGCTCTATAGCGTTTCTAGTATTATATGTGGATGACATATTGCTGATTGGAAACAATATAGAAATGATGGAAAGCGTGAAGGAATATTTGAACAAGAGTTTTTCAATAAAGGACCTAGGAGAAGCTGCTTTCATATTAGGCATTAAGATCTATAGAGATAGATCGAGACGCTTAATAGCACTTTCACAGAGCACATACCTTGATAAAGTTTTGAAGAAGTTCAAAATGGAATAGTCCAAGAAGGGGTTCTTGCCTGTGTTACAAGGTGTGAATTTGAGTAAGACTCAATGCCCAGTAACTGCAGAAGATAGAGAAAAGATGAGTGTCATCCCCTATGCTTCAGCCATAGGCTCTATCATGTATGCAATGCTGTGCACAAGACCCGATGTCAGCCTTGCCATAAGTATGGTTGGAAGGTTTCAAAGTGATCCTGGAATGCAGCACTGGCAAGTGGTCAAGAATATTCTTAAGTATCTAAAAAGGACAAAGGAAATGTTTCTCGTTTATGGAGGTGATGAAGAGCTCGTCGTAAAGGGTTACGTCGATGCAAGGTTTGACACTGATCCGGATGACTCTAAGTCGCAAACCGGATACGTATTTATTCTCAATGGGGGAGCAGTAAGCTGGTGCAGTTCCAAGCAAAGCGTGGTAGCTGATTCTACGTGCGAAGTGGAATACATCACAGCCTCGGAGGCAGTGAAGGAAGGTGTCTCGATGAAGCAGTTCATGACAGATCTTGGAGTAGTGCCCAGTGCACTAAATCCAATGAACCTGTTCTGTGACAACACCGGTGCCATTGCTCTGGCCAAGGAACCAAGGTTTCACAAGAGGACCAGACATATAAAGCGACGCTTTAACTCCACCCGATATTACATCGAGGAGAAGGACATAAATATTTGCAAAGTGCACACGGATCTGAATGTTGCAGACTCGTTGACTAAACCTCTTCCAAGAGCTAAACATGATCAACACTAGAACTGCATGGGTGTTCAATTCATTAAAATGTAAATCACATAGTGATGTGAGCTAGATTATTGACTCTAGTGCAAGTGGGAGACTTTTGGAAATATGCCCTAGAGGCAATAAATAAAGTGTTTATTATTATATTTCCTTGTTCATGATAATTGTTTATTATCCATGCTAGAATTGTATTGATCGGAAACATGGATACATGTGTGGATACATAGACAAACACAATGTCCCTAGTATGCCTCTAGTGAACTAGCTCGTTGATCGAAAGATGGTTAAGGTTTCCTAGCCATGGACATGAGATGACATTTGATAACGGGATCACATCATTAGGAGAATGATGTGATGGACAAGACCCAAACTACAAACGTAGCATATGATCGTGTCGGTTTATTGCTACTGTTTTCTGCATGTCAAGTATGTGTTCCTATGACCATGAGATCATGCAAATCACGAACATCGGAGGAGTGCCTTGTGTGTACCAAAAGTCGCAACGTAACTGGGTGACTATAAAGGTGCTCTACAGGTATCTCCGATGGTGTCTGTTGAGTTAGCATGAATCAAGACTGGGATTTGTTACTCCGTGTGACGGAGAGGTATCTCAGGGCCCACTCGGTAATACAACATCACAATAAGCCTTGCAAGCAATGTGACTAAGTGTTGGTCACAGGATCTTGTATTACGGAACGAGTAAAGAGACTTGCCAGTAACGAGGTTGAACTAGGTATGGAGATACCGACGATCGAATCTCAGGCAAGTAACATACCGAAGAACAAAGGGAACATCATACGGGATTAACTGAATCCTTGACATAGAGGTTCGACCGATAAAGATCTTTGTAGAATATGTAGGAACCAATGTGGACATCCATGTCCTGCCATTGGTTATTGACCGTAGAGGTGTCTCGGTCATGTCTACATAGTTCTCGAACCCGCACGGTCTGCACACTTAAGGTTTGGTGAAGTTTCGATAGTATGGAGTTATGTATGGTGGTGACCTAAGTTTGTCTGGAGTCCCGTATGAGATCCCAGACGTCACGAGGAGCTCCGGAATGGTCCGGAGGTAAAGATTCATATATAGGAAGTCCCATTTTGGTCGCCGGAAAAGTTTCGGGCTCATCGGTAGTGTACCGGGAGTGCCGGTAGTGTACCGGGAGACCTCCGGGAGGGGTATTTCGATCCAAGAGGCTACATGGACTGTTTGAGAGTGGAAACCAGCCCTTAGTGGGCTGGTGGAACAACCACAAGAGGCCCATGCGGCTGGAGGAAAAAAGGCCAAAGAGAAAAAGTGGAAAAAGGCAAATTAGGGAAGGAGTCCTAATCCTACTAGGAGTGGAGGAGGTGGACTCCTCCCTAGTTGGTTCGGCCAACTCCTATAGGAGCCTTGGACCTTGCGCCAGACTCCTTTCCTCTCCTCCTATATATATATTGGTGGTATTGAGGGTTTTTGCACTAGAATTTCAGCCACATGCTACCCGTTCCTCGAGTGCATAGTTTCTCCTCTAGATCGGATTTCTGAAGTGCTTAGGCGAAGCCCTGCCGAAATTGCTCCACCACCATTGCCGGAGCACCGTCAGGCTGCCAGAGAACTCTTCTTCCTCTCCACTCCCTCTTGCTGGATCAAGACGGTGGAGATCGTCATCAAGTTGTACGTGTGCTGAACGCGGAGGTGTCGTCCGTTGGTACTAGATCGGAAGGATCGTGATCAAGTTCGTGGGACGGATCGTGATCAAGTTCGTGGGAAAGATCGTGATCAAGTTCGTGGGACGGATCGTGATCGGATCACGGGACGGATCATGATTGGATCGCGGGATGAATCGTGATTGGATCGCGGGACGCACGGCGATTTGGATCGTGAAGACGTTCGACTACACCAACCGCGTTTCTTAACGCTTCCTGCTTAGCGATCTACAAGGGTATGTAGATCAACTCTCCCTCTCGTAGATGCTCATCACCATCGATAGATCTGCATGTGCGTAGGAAAATTTTTGTTTCCCATGCAACGTTCCCCAACAAAACTTGTATTTATAATAAAGTGAGTGGGAGCACTATAGAGTTTCTCATAAGCAAATGTGGTTGACATTATTGATCGGAAATGATGTAGAATTGCTAGAAAGCATAAAGGGTAGTTTGAAAGGAGTTTTTCAAAGGAAGACCTGGATAAAGCTACCTAATTGATGAGCATCGAGATCTATAGGGATAGATCAAGATGTTTGATGAGACTTTCAGTGAGTACATACCTTGACAAGATTTTGAAAGAGTTTAAAATGGATCAGTCAGAGAAAGAGTTCTCGCCTGATTTGTAAGGTGTGAAATTGAGTGAGACTCAAAGCTCGACAACGGCAGAACAAAGAGAAAGGATGAACGTCGTCCCCTATGCCTTAGCCACAGGCTCTATATTATGCCATGATGTGTACCGCACCTCGTGTGTGCCTTGCCATGAGTCTGTCAAGGGGTACAAAAGTGATCCAGGAGTGGATCACTGGACAGCGGTCAGGATTATCCTTAGTAACTAGAGGACTAAGGAAATATTTCTCGATTATGGAGGTGATAAAGAGTTCGTCGTGAAGGGTTACGTCGATGCAAACTTTAACACCAATCTGGATGACTCTGAATAGCAATCCGGATACGTATAGTGGAGCAGCCATTTGGAATAGCTTCAAGTGAAGTGTGGTAGCAGTGTCTATAGTATGACATAGAGATTTGCAAAGTACTCACGGATCTGAATGTCGCAGACCCGTTGACTAAAAGACCTCTCTCACATGCAAAGCATGATCGAGCCCCAGAACTCATTGGGTGTTAGATTCATAACAATGCGAATCACATGGTGATGTGAACTAGATTATTGACTCTAGTGCAAGTGGGAGACTGTTAGAAATATGCCCTAGAGGCAATAATAAATTGGTTATTATCATATTTCCTTGTTCATGATAATCGTTTATTATCGATGCTATAATTGTATTAATCGGAAACTTAGATACCTGTGTGGATACATAGACAACACCATGTCCCTAGTATGCCTCTAATAGACTAGCTCGTTGATCAAAGATGGCTATGGTTTCCTAGTCATGGAAATGAGATGTCATTTGATAATGGGATCACGTCATTAGGAGAATGATGTGATGGACAAGACCCAAACTACAAACGTAGCATATGATCACGGCATGAACTCCCGAAGGTGACGGACAGGTCCCAAGTCACGGGGTCCCAAAGGGCCGGTTATATTCTGTGTAAGATCGTCAAGTATCACGAGATCTATATCTCGCTTATCGAGGCTATGTTTTGCCTCGCCGAGGACTTTCTTGCATACATTCAGTACTGGGTTAGCCCATTTGTTTAGCACGCATTCCTTTGCTAGTCGCTCGTTCGTCTTTCTCTCGTTGTGCATTCATTGAGGTTTTTCGTTCTTTTTTTCCATTTGTCTTTTCATATTTTTTTCTCCTATATTCTTGGTTTGTTCACTGGGTTTTCTTTTGTTTTCTGCTTTTCTTTGTTTATCACATAGTTTTCTTTATTTTTTAATGGTTTTCACTGATTTTTCTTTTCGTTGTTGTTATCTTTTCTTTTCTGTGTTTTCTTCTGGGTTTTCATTGCTTTTTTCACTATTCATTGTTTCTTTCTTCCATTTCGTCAGTTTTCAAAGTATTTCTTCATTTCTCTATTTTATTCTTCAACACAGGTCTACATTTCCTTTGTACATATTTTTATATGTTAAGTGTACATCAGACACATTTTTTGCATACATGTTTAACATTCTGCAAATACATGATTATAACTTTTAAAATTATATATATGTGATGACAACTTTTTTACACACATTGTACAATTTTTTTATATATTAGGAACATTATTAATAAATCTTTAACATTTTTGGGAAATATATGATTAATAGTTTTTATATGATCAACATTTTTGTAAGAATTATGTTTTCATGTTCAATTAACAATCGTTCTTCATTTTTCATATACATCAAGCACCTGTTTTATACACATTTAATATTTTCAAAATATATTATTACCATTTTTTATACATGATTAACATTCTGTATACACGTTTCACATTTTAAAAATAAATGATTAACATTTTCATACATGATTAACATTTTCCATACACGATCAAAAAACTATTTTTCATTTATGTTCTCAATTTTTTAAATACGTGCTCTAGATTTTTCATCTAAATCTTCTACATTTCAATATACATTTTTAATTTCTTAAATGCATGATTCAAATTATTTTATACATGATCAAAATTTTATAAATTTTATGTTTTTATGTTTCAGTTTTTTAATACATGTGAAACATTTTTATACACACTTAATATTTTTTAAATACAGGTTAATATTTTATTTGTATTTTTTTTGTCAGCGTTCTCTATACACGTTATAGATTAATGATATACGTTAACAACATTTTTTGATACATGTTTATGATTAATTTTAATGCATGATTAACTTTTCTAATCAAATGTTTTTGAACATTTGTTGTTCAAATATATGCTAAAAATATATTCATATACATCCTGAAACATTTGTTGCAAATGTTAAATGCTATCAAAATTCTATTAAGTTGCGCCAAATGTTAAATGCTATCAACGCCCCTCTGATCCTCGGAACACCCTAGTTGCTGCTTGGCGCGTCAAACTGTCGGTGCTTCGCACAGTCGAGCGACCGAGTAGCGACGCAAAGGGCGGCCCGTTTAACTGTTCTAACCTGACCCGGTTTTGGGAACCTCAGCCAGTTTTTTCTGGCTTTGGGAAACTTCTACAAGGTTCACAGAAGCATTTATTTTATTTTGTTCTGTTTTTTCCATTTCCTTCCTCTCATTTTTCCCTTTTTCTGTTTTTTATTTTGTTTGTATTTCATTTTATTAATTTAAAATTTGTGAACAATTCGAAAAAAGTTCATGATTTCAAGATTTGTGCACAATTCGAAAAATATTCACAGTTTCAAATTTTGTTTATAATTCGGAAAATGTTTACGGTTTTTAAATGTGTTCACAATTTTATACTTTTGTTCACGATTTTGAATTTTGTTCATGTTTCAAAATTTGTTCACAATTCCAAAAATGTTCATGGTTCCAAAATTTGTTCATAATTTTAAAAACAATTAAAAAAATCTACTTTTGATCGCAAATTTGGAATTTGTTCATGTTTCAATTTTCGTTCACAATTCGAAAAATGTTCGCGGTTCAAAATTTGTTCGCGGATTCCGAAAATGATCAAAATATTATAAAAAATTTCACGAATTTGAAATGGATTAATGCTTCATAATTTTTTCAGAATTCTAAAAATGTTTACGTTTTCAAAATTTGTTCGCAATTCGATTTTTTTTCACAATTTTATAATTTTGTTCACAAATTTGAAAAGATGTTCTTGTTTTCCAAAAAAATGCTCTTGTATTTCAAAAACAAAATCTGCTCACACTTTCCAAAATTGTTCAAGTTTATTAAATTTGTTCATAAGTTAAAAAAATGTTCACTTTTTAAATTTTGTTCACAAATTCAACATTGCTTGCAATTTTGAAGAAATGTTTTCCATATCTCCACAGTACTTTGTGTTCTTATAATGTTGTAAACTCAAATGTTTAGTAGGTGGTGTGTGGTGGAGTGGCGAGTGGCTCGTGGTTGAATTTTGTGGTCGTACTATTTTCCGCCTTTTTTGTTTCGCGCAGCAGGAAACGAAACAACCAGCGGGTTGGTGGGACGGCCCAATACTGCGTCGTGTGCGTGCGAGCGACAACCTGTCGTAGAGAGCGGTGGGTAGGAGCTCTTCTGATGCTCCGTCTCGCTTGAACCCCAACAACGCCCACCAAGTAGTCATGCAACGCATACCCACCCTGCGAGCATGTCCTCTGTATGACAATGCTGGGGTTTTTTCACCATTTTTTAAGTTTCCCTTAACCTGCTTTTATTTATTTTATCTTTTTTATTTTTTATTTTCTTTTCTGTTTTTTATTTTCTTTTCTGTGTTTTTATTTTATTTTCTGTTTTTTCATTTTCGTTTTTTCTTTCCTTCTTATTTTCATTTTTCTTCTGTTTAAAAAAACTTGATTTTTCCTGTTTTCCTTATTTTTTTATTTTTTTGAACATCTTTCTAATTCATCAATTGTTTTACAAATCTCATACATTTTGGAATATGTGGACATTTTGTACAATTCTTAAATTTGTGAACACTTTTACAAAAAAATCATGTACAATTCTCAAATTTGTGAACACTTTTACAAAAATCATGATTTTTCTTGAATTTGTGGATACTTTTTTTAAACTCGTGAATATTTGTTTGAATATTTGATTTTGTCTGAATCAACAATTTTTTTTCAAATTTGGAAAACAATTTTTTAAGTCCACGACCATTTTTAATCAAAGATTTTTTTATCTATGAACTTTTTGTGATTATTATTATTGCACAACAAACCTCAAGTCAATTAAACATTCAGCCAGAGATACAAGGCACACTCCACAAAGAATAAATTACAAACAAGCCCTTGGAATGGAATGACTCGCAGTCGCTGGAGGAAGCGAGACGCACGCCACCACCATCGTCACTTCGCATGTTCGCCAGGCTTCTCGAGCAGACGGGAAGTCTCCTGGCTTTATTCCAACAAACCAGCACCCCAACAAAAAATTCGTTGCCAGCAAGACGTCGTATCAATCTGAAATCATCGATCTTCTTCTACAACCGCTTTCCAGCGTGCACATCGGTAGAGCACACCCTAACCTCACCGCTCACAAAGAACAACAGGAATCTACGCCACTAGTTCCAAACCCAACTCGATGACGCTGACGAGGAAGAAGGAACTTCAACAAACCCTATCCATATGGAATCAACGACTGATCTGGTATCAGACATGCCACCACAACCGGAGTAGATGTCGAAGGAAGCTTATTACAACCACCCAAACAATGCCAGCACCAAGTGATGAGGACATCAATACCATTGTTACACTCATAGCCCCTGCTGCTATACATACTGGACCAGTTACTAGAGCTCGCGCACGGTAATTAGGTTACCAGGTACTTTCTTTTCTTGGAAATCCTTCTAATGTTCATGAACATATGATGCTGCCTAAGTTAGATACTTTCATTTTAGTTATGAATGAAGGATCTAGCATGGACAAGAAGGATGGTCATTGGAGTGGGGAACAAGCGTGGAGAAGAATGTGCGCGTGGAGGAAAGTACAATGGAGCTTCCAATGGTGATTTTCGCACTTTGAAGCCACCACAAGGAGAGATTGAAGGCTTGGACGAAATATACAAGATGGCACTTCATTAATTTCGTCCGTAGGCTATTATGGTGATGCGTCACCTTATTTTTGGGCCAGGCCCATGTAGTTTCGAAATACCACTTTATAGGCTATTTTTCGAGTCTGTATGTGTGGGGAAACGGAGTTAGGGCCGGTTTCGGACCCCTCCTCGAAGGGGTCATGAAATTCCTCCTCTATTTCCCCATATATATAGCCCTTACGACACCGTATAGACTTGGGTTTTGTTTAGATTACAAGTTCGTCATAGCTGCAACTTCGTGTTCTTCGTTTGTGCTCCACGACCAGAGAAAGGCGTCAGAGAACCCCACTTTCATCAATAAAGCTTTCCTCTTATATTCGTAATATACATATTGCAATCTCAGTTTCTTGCTTGTTCTTCGTTTGCGTGTAGGAAACAGACCCTCGTCGTTAGGTTGATCGTGCTCCGGCGTGGTCCATAACCTCGGAGTTGGTTTAGCGATTGCTAAGGCGCGACGTCCTCGCATGTTCGTAGTCAGATCGTCAAACTCGACTCTACCATAAACGATAGCCACATATCATCGAAAGACAGGGACAAGTTCGCCTCTATCAAGTGGTATCACATTTCCAGGTTGCTCGGTGAGATTTTACCAGTTTTTCATAGTTTAGATCGCATTTGTTCTCCATACCAATAGTCCACGAAAAAGCCACAAAAAATAGGGTTAGTTCATCCTATCCGAACCAATCTGACCCTTTTGCAATTTTCCATTCAGTGTTTTTCTTTGTTGAATTTGCGTTGCATCGTCGTATTGAGTTGATGGTCATAGCGTTTAGTCTTTTAGAGTTTCGAATTCTGTTCACAAGTTGTCACACCACCGCCGCACCATATTCATCGCTGCCATATACGACCACCACACCATATACATCACCGCTGCTATATATCACCACCACACCAGATACATCACCGCTGCCATCTACCACCACCGCATATCTACCACCAATCCGAGTCATATAGAGCACCACATATCCGCCATCACGCCAATTCGAGTCCACCTCCATCACAGATTCATCGCCAGTCCGTGTTCCACCACCCCTACGTACATCCGCCACTAGTCCGAGTTACACCACATTCGTATCCGCCACCAATCCTAGTATGAGTCCAGTATTTGTTGCTTTGTTCTTGATTTCCATATCCCGCGATACTACGTGTCGTTGGCAAGGCAGACTCCCCAACTTTAGTGCTATCCGTAGAAGAAAAATAGTCCTAGTTTAAAAAAACTAAGTCTGGAAAATTCTGGCTAGGCAGTTGAGACCATTCTACAACTTTTTCGGAAAAAAAGTTGTTGCTGAGAAAAAAAAGAGGGAAAAAGTCGAAAAAAATGGAAAAAAATTAAGAGTGTGCTCCGCCCTTGTTTACGTGCAGCGCCATGATTTTGTTGATGTTTTAGGATCGCGTCTCTAGCATAGTCTAACCTAGGACCTGCACAGTATCGTCGTTGAGCATTTATCTACCATATTGTAAGCCTTCACAGCTCCACGTACATCTGCGTCGTGTGTTTGACACCACCTGGCAATCGCTCTATCCAAGCTTTGAGAGTTTTTGACTACACCGTTTGTCGCTCACCACCTCCCGTTGGGTAAGAACTGGTAAGAATTTGAGATTTACTTGATGGATTTGTGATACGTCTCCAACGTATCTATAAGTTTTGATTGTTCCACGCTATTATATTATCTATTTAGGATGTTTTATATGCATTAATACGCTATTTTATATTATTTTTGGGACTAACTATTAACCTAGTGCATAAAGTCGGTTTCCGTTTTTTCCTTGTTTTTGAGTATTGCAGAAAAGCAATATCAAACAGAGTCCAAATGGAATAAAATTCTACGATGATTTTTTTGGACCAGAATGAACCCAGGAGACTTGGAGAAGAGCCCGGAAGATCTACGGGTGGGCCACAAGCCACCTGGGCGCGCCCTAGGGGGGCGCCCCTTGTCTTTTGGGCCCCCGTATCTCCTTGAACCCTAATTCTTCGCCTATAAATTCAGGAATATTCCCCCCAATACCAAAAAGAGCGACGATAATACTTTTCTGCCGCCGCAAGCCTCTGTTCCCGTGAGATCCCATCTTGGAGTCTTTTCCGGTAATCTGTCGGAGGGGTATTCGATCACGGAGGGCATCTACATCAACACCATTGCCCTTCCGATGATGCGTGAGTAGCTCACCACAGACCTTCGGGTTCATAGCTAGTAGCTAAATGGCTTGTTCTCTCTCTATGTTCTTCAATACCATGTTCTCCATGATCTTCATGGAGATCTATCCGATGTAATACTCTTTTGCAGTGTGTTTGTCGAAATCTGATGAATTGTGGGTTTATGGTCAGATTATCTATGAATCTTATTTGAATCTTCTCTGAATTCTTATATGCATGATTTCATATATTTGCAAGTCGCTTCGAGTTATTGGTTTGGTTTGGCCAACTAGATTGGTAATTCTTGCAATGGGAGAAGTGCTTAGTTTTGGGTTCAATCTTGCGGTGTCCTCGCCCAGTGACAAAGTAGGGGCAGTGAGGCACGTATTTGTATTGTTGCCATCAAGGATAAAAAGATGGGGTTTTCATCATATTGCTTGAATTTATCCCTCTACATCATGTCATCTTACTTAATGCGTTACTATGTTCTTCATGAACTTAATACTCTAGATGCGGGCAGGAGTCGGTCGATGTGTTGAGTAATAGTAGTAGATGCAGAATTGTTTCGGTCTACTTGACACAGACGTGATGCCTATATGCATAATAATTGCCTTGTATATCTACATGATTATTCGCTTTTCTATCAATTGCTTGACAGTAATTTTTTTACCCACCGTGATACTTTCCTTCAAGAGAGAAGCCTCTAGTGAAATCTATAGCCCCCGATCTACTTTCCATAATATATTTTCAGATCTATAAACAAAAAATACCCAAAATACCTTGCTGAAATTTATTTATCTTTTACTTTTCGCAATCGTCTACATCTATCTCTATCAGATATAATCCTTGCAAATAACCGTGAAGGGATTGACAACCCCTTTATAGCATTGGGTGCAAGAGTTTGATTGTTTGTGTAGGTGCATCCATTGGTGACTTGCTTGTTCCTCCTACTAGATTGATATCTTGGTTCTCATTAACTGAGGGAAATACTTATCTACTTTGCTGCATCACCCTTTCCTCTTCAAGGGAAAACCAACGCAAGCTCAAGAGGTAGCAAGAAGGATTTCTGGCACCATTGTCGGGAAGGACACACATCAAGCCTACCAAGTACCCATCACAAACTCATCTCTTGCATTTACATTATTTGCCATTTGCCTCTCGTTTTCCTCTCCCCCACTTCTAAAACGATTTTCAGAAAATACCAAAAAGATTTGCCTTTTTATTCGCCCTTCTTCTGTTTGCCTTTTTGTTGCTATGTTTGCTTGTGTTGCCATGTGCCTTCTATTTGCTTGCATCTTCGCTTGCTAAAAATCTATTGATATGGATCCTCATCCACTTTCTAATATTTTCAAAATACCAAATTATGATGAACCAATTGCTAGTGAGTTGAGTGCACTTGATTATCTTTATGAAGTTTTGTTTGAAAATCATGAATCTGAAAAGTTTGATGAAGTGTTGAAAGAAGAAATTTATAAGGTGATTCATGATAATTCCTTGAATGAAAAGCATGATTGCCATGTTGTTAGTATGAATTCTCTGAATATCCATGATGCTAATGATATGAAAAACCACAAGCTTGGGGATGTTATGCTTGATGAAGATGGTATTTTTTCTTCCCCAAGTTTTGGTGATGACACGTATGCTATAATTTCTCATGAAAAGAATGCATTGTGTAATAGTTATATTGTGAGATTAATTCATGATGATACAGAAATTTATTATGAGGGAGGAACATATCAAGTTTCTCTCTATGTGTTCACAATTTTGAAGTTATGATTGTTTGGCCTTCCTATGCTAGTTGATTCTTGTTCCCATAAATTGTTTGCTAATAAAATCCCTATGCATAGGAATTGGGTTAGACTTAAATGTGCTTGTCATGAGATTCATGATGCTTTCTTGCATATTTCAATCACTACTTTTTATGTGAGCATCACTGAAATCATTATGCCTAGCTAGGGGCGTTAAACAATAGCGCTTGTTTGGAGGCAACCCAATTTTATTTTTATGTTCTGTTTTTACTTCTGTTTTTGAGTGCTTCCCACATTAATACTTCTGTAGTAAAAAAATTGTGTGTTTTAATTAGTGTTTGAGCCAAGTAAGGCCTTTGGGATGGTCTACGGTGGTTGTTGATTTGATCTTGCTGAAAAATAGAAACTTTTGTGCTTAGTCCAGGAATTTTATAAAACATTTAGAGCATCGAATGAGTCTGGCGTTTTCATACAAGATTGATATACAAATTTATCAGGTTGTCCTAGTTTTTCAGAATTGTTTGAATTACAGAAGTATATGAAGTTTTCAGATTGCTACATATTATTTTGTTTTTGACAGATTCTGTTTTCTTTGAGTTGTTTACCTATTTTGATGTATCTATGGGTTGTATCGGGGGGTATGAACCATGGAGAAGTTAGAATACAATATGTATAACACAAATATAAATAAATATTGAGTTCACAAAAGTACCTAAAGTGGTGATTTATTTTCTTATACTAACGGATCTCACGAGTTTTCTGTTGAGTTTTGTGTTGTGAAGTGTTCAAGTTTTGGGTAAACATTTGACGGACTATGGAATAAAGAGTGGAAAAATACTAAGCTTGGGGATGCCCAAGTCACCCCAAGTCATATTCAAGTATGACAAAGAGCCTAAGCTTGGGGATGCCCCGGAAGGCATCCCCTCTTTCGTCTTCAATCCATCGGTAAATTTACTTGAGACTATATTTTTATTCACCACATGATATGTGTTTTGCTTGGAGCGTCTTGTATGATATGATTCTTTGCTTTTTAGTTTGCCACAATCTTACTTGCTGCACACATATTTTGAGAGAAACACGTTGAATCGTGAATTTATTAGAATACTCTATGTGCTTCAGTTATATCTTTTGAGATAGGCAATTTTGCTCTAGTGCTTCACTTATACCTTTTTAGAGCACGGCGGTGTTTGGTTTTATAGAAATTATTAAACTCTCGTACCTCACTTATATTATTTTGAGAGTCTTTAAACATCATGGTAATTGGTTAGGTTATGAATTTAGTCCTAATATGATAGGCATCCAAGAGGGATATAATAAAAACTTCCATATTAAGTGCATTTAGTATTTTTGAGAAGTTTGATTCCTTGCATAAAGTTTTGAGATATAAAGATGGTCATGTTAAGAGTCATGTTAGGAAGTAATTGTGATTTGGTAAAAATACTTGTGTAAAGGTTTGTGATTCCTATAGCATGCACGTACGGTGAACCGTTATGTAAGGAAGTCGGAGCATGATTTGTTTATAGATTGTCGACCTTTATGTGAGGGTCGGGAGCGCGTGATGGTTAACTCCTACCAACCTCTACCCTAGGAGCATGTGTCTAATACTTTGCTTCGATGACTAATAGACCTTTGCAATAAGTATGTGAGTTCTTTCAAGCTCACAAGGGATTGTTGCGGTCAACTCTCTTTCTCTAGGAAGTAGAAGTGCATGGCTACTCTAAGGATGCTTACACTTGGCACTGCGGCAAACGTCGTTGGTGAGATGGTGAGGATGGGGGAGAGCACATGCCTGAAGACTGGCAAGTTTGATCATGATGTGGTTGAGGTGTTTGGTGCAGAGTATCTGAGACAACCAAATGCACAAGACACAGAGAAGTTGTTGGCTATTGGAGAGGCAAGAGGGTTTGAAAGAACAATGTGCTCCCTTGGTGGTCTTGATAATTCATGACAACATACATTGTATCTTGGACTAATACCTTCATCTAGTGTATTTCAGATAAAGTCAATAGAGAGAGATGGGTTGGCAAAAAGGAGTGTGGAGAATATCCCCTTGAAGAAGAAGGAGAAGGAATAGCATTGGCAAAGCTTCAAGCAAGAGGACTCTAAATTTTACTTTGTGAGAAATCACTTTGAGTCCATAGGAAAGCCAATACTATAAAAAGGGGGTAAGGTAGTATTGGTGAACAAAATGCTCATACGTGCACAAGTAATAGTCACCACATACACCCACAAGCTCTTCCACAAAAGCCTGTCCAAAGCCAAATATCCAAAATCGGTGCAACCAACACTTCCCATTCGGTGCCACCGATTCACAGCCTTAGACAGACTCAAGCCAAACCCTAGCCGATCGGTGCAAGCGATTCTAATTCGGTGTCACCGAGTTTGGGTTGCCAACATCCTGTTACAAAAATTCACAAAATCGGTCCGACCGAGTTTGTTGAATTAGCGTCACCGAGTTTGGCAATCTGACCGTTGGTCACCTTATCGATGCAACTGAGTATTATGTATTGCTCTCACCAAGATTCAAAAGTTGCTACCTTTTAGGCAACTTGGTACCACCAAGATTAACACATTGGTGTCACCGAGTTGGAATTATTAGGTGTAACGGTTCGATTTTTGGAGATGCTTATATATACCCCTACACCACCACTCACTCACAAGAAAAGCACTCAGAAAAGATCCCCACTCATACCAACTGATTTTCTGAGAGAGCCACCTACTCATGTGTTGAGATCATGCCATTCCATTCCAACCATATGAATCTTGATCTCTAGCCTCCCCAAGTTGCTTTCCACCCAATCAATCTCTTCCACCATAGCCAAATCTGTGAGAGAGTGATTGTGTGTTGAGGAGTCTATCATCTTGAAGCACAAGAGCAAGGAGTTCATCGACATTATCGAGCCTATTACCTTTTGTAGGGTGGTGCCTCCTAGATTGGTTAGGTGTCGCTTTGGAGCCTCCTACTTCGTGTTGTGGAGTGAACCAAGAAGTTTGTAAGGGCAAGGAGATCGCCTAATTCGTAAAGATCTACCCCGAGTGAGGCTAGTCCTTCATGGACGGAAACCGTTATGGAATAGTCAAGGTTGCTCCTTCGTGGACCCTTATGGGTGGAGCCCTCCGTGGACTCTCGCGACCATTACCCTCCGTGGGTTGAAGACTCCATAAAGGTGGACGTACGATAACGCCGCCTATCATAACCATGGTGAAAATCTGCGTGTCCTTCGTGTGTTCGATATCCCTATCTCTACTCCTTACTTCCATGTGCAATGTCTTTACATTCCACTGCTATACTTGATGACTTGCATGTGTAGGGTGTGCTAGACTTGCTATATATGCTAAAATCTGCCAACACTTAACTATTCCTGCTAGTAGTCTATTCACGCCCCCCTCTAGAGATACTCTTTTAGTGATCCCACAATTGGTATCAAAGTGTAGGTCTCCATTGCTTTAGTTTCATCACCGTGGAGGAAGATGGATGTGTCTAGTTTGGAGAGTTTGTATTGTAGAGTGCCCATTCTTGATGGAGAGTACTGTAGTCGATGGAAGAATGCCATGATTGATCTATTTGACAAATTCCATTTGAGAAAACATATTGAAAATCCCTATGTTCTCCCCATTGAAAAATTGCATCCCACACACGAAGAGGAAATTAACATGCTTGGTAACCTAAGAATTGTTAATCTTATTGTTAGAGGTTTGCCAAGATTTGTGCTTTCTCAATCGAAGAACATTGCATGTGCTTATACTTTGTGAACTGTTTTGGAGAAACGATATCCAAATCTTACATTAAGTAATCTTGATGAGATTCTTCATAAAACTATTGCTTTTCACAAAATAAAGCCTAGTGATCCAAACTTTGATAAATGCCTATTTGAGCTTCATGATCTTATGCATGCTAAAGGAGATGTCACAACTATAAACAACATTGTTATTGAAGTCATTCACATTCATAGGCTTGAACAATGTCATGGTTACGATTCTAACGAGTCTCTTGGTTTCTATGACGAGGAGATTCCACCAAATGATGACAACGAAGAACGTGGCTACTATGATGAAGATGAGTTGTTCGACATCGAGCATGAAAAGATCATGAAGAATCTAAGTCAATGGAAAAGTTCAATGATTACATGTTCGGTGGAAAAGAGTGGATTCTCGGCAACGGATGCATGGATCACATGACTGGTGATAAAGACATGTTACAAGAGATCACGCCTAATCAAGGTCCTCGGAGCTACATGACCTTTGGAGACAACTCTATGGGTAAGGTACTTGGCCTTGGTAAGGTGGCCATATATCATGATAGCTCCATTCAAAATGTGATGCTTGTGAATCCCTTGTCTACAATCTTCTTTCCGTATCTAGACTAGCAGACTTCGGTTTCAATGTGCTATTTACCAAAGTAGATTGCCAAATGTTTTGATTTGATAATCATAAATTGTCTTCGCCGGTATTCGTAGAGGTGATCTATACATTGTCAATTTCACTAAAAAGGCCCAACCTCGTACTTGTCTCATTGCAAAATCATCTAAAGGTTGGCTATGGCATAGAAGGCTAGGACATGTAGGCATGCACAATCTATATAAGCTCATCAAAGGCGATCACATTCTTGGTGTTAAAGATGTTCTCTTTGACAAAGATAGGATTTGTAGCGCTTGTCAAGCAGGAAAGAAAGTAGGTGGAAGTCATCCGGTCAAGAACATCATGACCACTAGGAGACCAATCGAGTTACTTCATATGGATCTTTTTGGTCCCAATGCTTACAAGAGTCTCGGTGGAAACTCTTATGGTCTAGTTATAGTTGATGATTTTTCCAGATACGTGGGTATTCTTTCTTGATGATAAGTCGCAGGTACAGAAGATCTTCAAGAACTTTGCACGCAAAGCGCAAATTAATTTGAATTGAAGATCAAGTAGGTTCAAAGCGATAACGGATCGGGATTCAAGAACAGCCATGTGGATACCTTTCTTGACGAAGAGGGTGTCTCACATGAGTTCTCGGCTACGTACACGCCTCGACAAAATGGAGTTGTTGAGAGAAAGAACCGAACCCTCATTGAGATGGCAAGAACGATGCTTGACGAATACAAGACGCCAAGACACTTTTGGACAGAAGCCGTGGAAACAACATGTCATGCCACAAACCGACTCTACTTGCACAAGATTCTTGGTAAAACGGCATACGAGCTTCTCACCGGTAACAAACCCCAAGTTGGATACTTTCGGGTATTCGGCTCCAAGTGATACATTCTTGATAAGCATAGCCGTGCTAACTTTGCTCCCAAATCTCATGAAGGTTTCCTACTTGGTTATGGATCAAACTCTCATGCCTACCGTGTCTACAACAACTTCACTCGAAAAGTTTAAGAGACGATAGATGTGAAGTTTGATGAATCTAATGGTTCGCAAGTCAAACAATTGACAAATGATATAGGTGACAAAGATCAGTCGGAAGCTATCCAAGATTTGCCCATCGGCCAGATTCGTCCCATGGAGGTGAAGGAAAGTACTTCACCAACCCACATGGAAGCTTCTACTTCAGATCAAGGCTACCAACAAAACAACATGGAAGCACCCATAAGTGGTACATGACAAGATGAAGGGGAGGGGGTGTGCACCATGAAGATCCACCACAACCTCCTTCACCACCACCTCAAGGAGACGACCACTTCGACAACAACGGAGATGAAGGAGATGATGATGAAGAAGAAGCTCCTCCAACTAACAAGCCAAAGCTACCCCAAGCACAAGTGACCAAGAACCATCCCCTAAACCAAATATTTGGTGATATACAAACAGGGAGGATCACTCGCTCTAAAACTCGCTTGGCTAAGTTTTGTGAGCATTATTCTTTCTTCTCTAGCATTGAACCCTTAAAGGTTGAACAAGCTCTTGAAGACATGGATTGGGTGAACGTTGTGCATGAAGAGCTTCACAACTTCGAGAGGAACAAAGTGTGGACACTCGTGGAAAAGCCCAAGGACGAGCAAAACATCATCGACACGAAATGGGTATTTCAGAACAAGAAAGATGAAGACGGTCAAGTTGTACGCAACAAGGCTCGCCTCATAGCCCAAGGATATACGCAAGTCGAAGGTATGGACTACGGTGAGACCTACGCCCCCGTTGCTATACTAGAAGCCATTCGAATTCTTCTTGCTTATGCCAATCGCCATGATATCACGCTTTACCAAATGGACATTAAAATTGCATTCTTAAATGGTGAGCTTGAACAACAGGTCTATGTTAAGAAAACACCTAGTTTTATAAATCCTAAGAAACCTGACCATGTTTACAAACTTCGCAAAGCTTTATATGGTCTTAAGCAAGCTCCTCGTGCTTGGCATAAATGCCTAACGAAGTTTCTCATTGAAAAAGAATTTGAAATTGGTAAAATTGACGCAACCTTAGTCATAAAGAGAGTTAATGGTGAATTATTTGTGTGCCAAATTTATGTGGATGATATTATCTTTGGATCTACTAACCCACAATTTAGTGAGAAATTTGGAAGGTTGATGTCAGAGAAGTATGAGATGTCTATGATGTGTGAGCTGAAATTCTTCCTTGGTCTACAAATCAAGCAAACGAGAGATGGTACATTCATATCTCAAACCAAGTACACCAAGGACTTGATCAAGAAGTTCAACATGCAAGAGGGCAAAGGTATGAAAACTCCCATGCCCACTAGCGAACACGATGATCTCACTAAGGAGGGTGAGTCGGTTGATCAAAAGTTTTATCGATCAATGATTGGTTCATTACTATATCTATGTGCCTCCCGTCCTGATATTATGCTTAATGTGTGCATGTGTGCCCGATATCAACCTGCACCTAAAGAATGTCATCTTAAGGCTGTGAAACGCATTGTGAGATACTTGATACATACACCAAACTTTGGCATTTGGTATTGTTGGCTAATCCTACTCGGACTATGCCGGTGACAAGGTTGGTAGAAAATCCACCTAGTCTACATGTCAATTTATTGGTAGATATCTTGTGTCTTTCTTCTCCAAGAAACAAAAGTCGGTATCTTTATCTACCGCCGAAGCTGAATATATTGTTGCTGGATCATGTTGTGTGCAATTATTATGGATGACACAAACGCTTAAAGATTATGGAATCTATTTTAAAAATGTGCCATTATTATGTGACAATGAGAGTGCTATTAAGATTGGTCATAATCATGTGCAACATTCTCAAACCAAGCATATTCAAGTTCGACATCATTTCATTTGTGATCATGTTGCCAAAGGAGATATTAATCTTAAGCATGTTCATACTAACAAGCAATTGGCCGATATCTTTACTAAGCCATTTGATGAAAAGGGGTTTTGTCATTTGAGGAGTGAGTTGAACATCATTGATGCTTCAAACTTGAGCTAAGCTCACTCAGATGCATGCAAGGGGATGAGCGTTATTATCTATTCCATGCCATTTTAATCTTGTATATCATACCTTGGAATTCTATGCTCCTTTGTCTTGCATCTAACCCTTTTGTAGGTACCGGGAAGAACAACACTCCACAAGGTTGCCAACAACTCATATGTTAAGCAATCTTGTCATGACAAAGTATCCACAACCTCTCTTTGATGATGAAAGGAAGAAGACAAAAAAAACATATCCTTGACATACATTTCTCAATTGCTAACTCTCAATTGGTATCACGTCAATTGGATATATCATTTTCTTCCTTGCGTGACTAACCTTTGTAGGTGAAAAGTGAATGAAAACAACAAGGATTGCTCCCAACTCAAGATGATCTTCATCAACCTCGAGCATCCTCATCAAGTTCACCTACAAACTACGTCAACAACATCACTCAAAGGTATGTACTCATATCCTTGAAAAAGGCTTTACTCCAAGTCATGAGATAAACCAACTCAAGTAGTATCAAGACATTAAAATGCTTAATCAAAAAATGGTAACCTCATTTTGAGCTTAACAATGAGTATGACCTATGATCAAGTATTCTTGCTTGGCTCCTAAGTCAATATACTCTAATATAAGTGACCTAGTCACCGCCCATCATCTAGATAAGAATCTTGGTTGGTTCATTTTCTATATTGCAAGATTTCTTGGAACCATTCAAATCTTCTCTAGTTGATATATATTTGCAAATTCTCTTTGCATTTTCTTTACAAAAATCTTTTGACGCTTCATTAAAAAATTTCAAATAAATTTGCAAGTTTCCCAAACTTTGCCAAGTTCCGTTTTAGCCTCGGAGCCTCCGATACAAAGGACTCGGTTATACCGATTCAACAGATGAGCTACATAACATCATATCGGTACCACTGACTAATTTGTCTCAGAGCCACCGACTTAATGTCATGTTTCAATCTGAGTTTGTATCTGTAAGTCTTTGTAATCCTTCTGTGATATTTTCAATTCTTTGATGATCCCTTTTATTCAAAAAAGGGGGAGAAATACATTCAAGGATCCCTAACTCAAAGGAGGAGAAGTTCTACAAACTCTCAGTTTAGCCAAAGGGAGAGAATTATTTTCAATGATTCTCTCACTTTTCTAATGATTTTTCATATTCTATGAACCCTACATTCTATGACCCATGTTCTCAAGGATCCCTTGTTGATCAATGATCCCTGTATCTGACCCTATATCAGACCTTTTTGGCAATTAATGCCAAAGGGGGAGAAATACCAAAGCTTCAAAGCTAAAGAGGGAGATACATGATTGTGTAAAGGGGGAGATATAATTTAGGGGGAGAGGAGAACATCAAAGTTTACACTTATATCGACAAGGGGATAATACCAAAGTAGGGGGAGAAAATATGTTTTGGAGAAGGATGTGTTTATTACATTTGATTACTCATGTTAGACTTTTCTCACCCTATCCAATCCCAATATCTACATGCTAAGATTCAGGGGGAGAGGATGAAATATTATTTCATATCTAGGGGAGAAAGTTCTAAATGATCTTGGAGACATATCAATCTTAAGGAATACTATCTTCTATATGTTCTCCATATCTTGGTACTTTTGAGTTCTATTTCTTTTGATTGGTATAATACTCTTGTGCTTCCTAACATTGTTTTTCAAGTGTATCTCTACTACTAGAATGCTCATGAAGTCAAGGTAAGTATATGCATCATATCATTGACCAAGATGATCTCTTGCTTCTTGCACATATTGTTTGCAAGAGTGAAGTCTTGAACAAAGATACACCTCATTCTTATACATTTGATGCATATAGCCAAGATACACATGACTTATTATATCCCTTCTACTATATGTGTGCCCATGCATTCCAAAGCAACTATCCTTTAAAGGGTATTGCACACATCTAGGGGGAGCAAGTTTAAGTCATGTGTCTCTCAAAGTCTTCATTATATACATGCATATCTTTATTTAAAGCTATGATTGTATGTTGTCATCAATTACCAAAAAGGGGGAGATTGAAAGCACAGTGTGCTCCCTTGGTGTTTTTGATAATTCATGGAAACATACATTGTCTCTTGGACTAATACCTTCATGTAGTGTATTTCAGATAAAGTCCATAGAGAGAAATGGGTTGGCAAAAAGGAGTGTGGAGAATATCCCCTTGAAGAATAAGGAGAAGCAATAGCATTGTCAAAGCTTCCAGCAAGAGGACTCTACATTTTACTTTGTGAGAAATCACTTTGAGTCCATAGGAAAGCCAATACTATCAAAAGGGGGTAAGGTATTGTTGGTGAACAAAATGCTCATACGTGCACAAGTGATAGTCACCACATACACCCACAAGCTCTTCCAGAAAAGTCTTTCTAAAGTCAAATATCCAAAATCGGTGCAACCAACACTTCCCACTCGGTGCCATCGATTCATAGCCTTAGACAGAATCAAGCCAAACCCTAGTCCATCGATGCAATCGATTCTGATTCGGTGCCATCGAGTTTGGGTTGCCAACTTCCTGTTATGCAAATTCACAAAATTGGTCCGACTGAGTTTGTTGAATCAGCGCCATCGAGCGAGTTTGGCAATCTCACTGTTGTTCACCTTATCGGTGCAACCGAGTTTTATGTATCGGTCTCACCGAGATTCAAAAGTTGCTACCTTTTAGGCAACTCGGTACCACCGAGATTAACACATCGGTGTCATCGAGTTGGACTTATTAGATGTAACGTTTGGATTTTTGGAGATGCCTATATAGAACCCTCCACCACCACTCACTCGCAAGAGAAGCACTCAGAACAGATCCCCACTCATACCAACTGATTTTTTGAGAGAGAGCCACCTACTCATGTGTTGAGACCATGTCATTCCACTCCAACCATATGAATCTTGATCTCTAGCCTCCCCAAGTTGCTTTCCACCCAATCAATCTCTTCCACCATAGCCAAATATGTGAGAGAGTGATTGTGTGGGAGCCTATCATCTTGAAGCACAAGAGGAAGGAGTTCAGCGACATTATCGAGCCTATTACCATTTGGAGGGTGGTGCCTCCTAGATTGGTTAGGTTGTTGGAAATATGCCCTAGAGGCAATAATAAATTAGTTATTATCATATTTCCTTGTTCATGATAATTGTTTATTATCCATGCTATAATTGTATTGATTGGAAACTAAATACATGTGTGGGTATATAGACAACACCGTGTCCCTAGTATGCCTCTAGTAAACTAGCTCGTTGATCAAAGATGGTCAAGGTTTCCTAGCCATTGACATGAGATGTCATTTGATAACGGGATCACATCATTAGGAGGAATTTTTTTGTTTCCCATGCAACGTTCCCCAATAGTGGCATCATGAGCTAGGTCTATGTGTAGATGAGATCTCGAGTAACACAAAGAGTTTGTGGGCGTTGATGCTTAGATTGCTTCCTCCCTTGGTTGTGTTTTGGTTCAGCGGTATTGTGGGATGAAGCGGCCCGGACCAACCTTACTCGTACGCTTATGAGAGACAGGTTCCATCGACTGACGTGTAACTTCGTTGCACAAATATGGTTGGCGGGTGTCTGTTTCTCCTACTTTAGTTGGATCGGATTCGACAAAGGCAGTCCTTGAGAAGGTTGAAAAGCAATTTATGTATCACCGTTGTGGTTTTGCATAGGTGAGAATTGTTCTTGCTAGATACCTCTAGCAGCCACGTAAAACTTGCAACAACAATTAGAGGGCATCTAACTTGTTTTTGCAGGGTATGTTGTGATGTGATATGGCCAATTACATGATGAGATATATGTGATGTATGAGATGATTATGTTTTGTATAGAATGTCACGACTTGCATGTCGATGAGTACGGCAACCGGCAGGAGCCATAGGGTTGTCTTTAATTATTGTATGACCTGCGTGTCAATCATTAAGCACTATGTAATGATTTACTTTATCGCTAAACGGTAGCCATAGTAGTATGAGCATGGTGGGCGTGACAACCCCGATGGTGACACAATGATGGAGATCATGATGATGGAGATCATGGTGTTGTGCCGGTGACGATGGAGATCATGTTCGTGCTTTCAAGATGGAGATCAAAAGCACAAGTTCATGGCCATATCATGTCACTTATGATTTGCATGTGATGTTAATCCTTTTATGCACCTTGTTTTGCTTAGGACGACGGTAGCATTATAAGGTGATCCCTCACTTAAATTTCAAGATCAATTGTGTTCTCCCCGAGTGTGCACCGTTGCGAAAGTTCGTCGTGTCGAGACACCACGTGATGATCGGGTGTGATAGACTCTACGTTCACAAACAACGGGTGCAAGCCAGTGTTGCACATGCAGAACACTCGGGGTTAAACTTGACGAGCCTAGCATGTACAGACATGGCCTCGGAACACAAGAGACCGAAAGGTCGAACATGAGTCATATAGTAGATATGATCAACATGATGATGTTCATTGAAACCACCTCAACTCACGTGATGATCGGACTTGAGTTGGTGAATTAGGATCATGTATCACTCGAATGACCAGAGGGATGTCAATTTGAGTGGGAGTTCTTAAGTAATATGATTAATTGAACTCATTAACATGAACATAGTCAGTAGTGTCTTTGCAAATTATGTTGTAGCTCACGTTGTAGCTCCCTTAAAAAAATTATATGTTCCTAGAGAAATAGAGTTGAAAGATGATGGTAGCAATATTGCGGACAAGGTCCGTGATCTGAGGATTGTCCTCATTGCTGCACAGAAGGCTTATGTCCTTAATGCACCGCTCAGTGCACCAACCCCTCTAGCATCGTCTGTAGATGTTGTGAACATCTGACAGGCATGTTCTGATGACTAGTTGATAGTTCAGTGCGTCATGCATTACGGCCTAGAATTGAGGCTCCAAAACATTTTGAACGTCACGGAACATATGAGATGTTCTAAGAGCTGAAATTGGGATATCAGGCTCGTGCCCGTGTTGTGAGATATGAGATCTCCAAACAAGATTCTTTGCCTGCAAAATGAAGGAGAATAGCTCAATCGTTGAGCATGTGCTCAGATTGTCTGGGTGCTACAATCGCTTGGATCAAGTGGGAGTTGATCTTCCAGATAAGATAGTGATTGATATAGTTCTCTCAGTCACTATGACTAAGCTACTAGAACTTCGTGATGAACTATAATTATGCCAGGGATGGAAATGATGATCCCTGAGCTGTTCGTGATATTTGACACCGCGAAGGTAGAAATCAAGAACGAGCATCAAGTGTTGATGGTTAGTAAAACCACTAGTTTCGAGAAGGGCAAGGGCAAGGAGGGAAACTTCATGGATGGCAAGTGAGTTGCTACTCCAGTGAAGCAACCCAAAGTTGAACCCAAACCCGAGACTAAGTGCTTCTATTATGAGGAGAGCGGTCAATGAAGCGGAACAACCCTAGATACTTGGTAGATAAGAATACTGGCAACGTCGACAGAAGTATATTTGATATACGTGTTATTGATGTGTACCTTGCTAGTACTCCTAGTAGCACCTTGGTATTGGATACCGGTTCGGTTGCTAAATGTTAGTAACTCAAAGTAAAAGCTACGGAATAAACGGAGACTAGCTAAGTGTGAGGTGACGATGTGTGTTGGAAATGTTTCCAAGGTTGATGTGATCAACATCGCACGTTCTCTCTACCTTCGGGATTAGTGACAAACCTAAATGTTGTTTGGCGTTTGCGTTAAGCATGAACATGATTAGATCGTGTTTATTGTAGCACGGTTATTCAATTAAGTTAGAGAATAATGGTTATTCTGTTTACATGAATAATACCTTCAATGGTCATGCACCCAGTGAGAATGGTTTGTTGAATCTTGATCGTAGTAATGCACATGTCCATAACATTGATGCCAAAAGATACAAAGTTAATAATGATAGTACCACATACTTGTGGCACTGCCGCTAAATGTCATATTGGTATAAATCGCATGAAGAAACTCCATGCTGATGGATCTTCGGACTCATTCGATTTCGAATCGGTTGAGACATGCGAACCATGCCTCTTGGGCAAGATGACTAAGGACCCCGTTTTCTGATTTGATGGAGCAGGCAAGTGACTTATTGTAAATGATACATGTTGATGTATGCAATCCAACGAGTCTTGTAGCGTGATGTGGATATCGTTATTTTCTTACCTTCACTGATGATTTGAGTAGATAATAGTGTATATTTACTTAATGAAACACAAGTCTGAATCATTTGAAAAGTTCAAGCAAATTTAGAGTGAAGTTTAAGATCATCATGACGAGAAGATAAGATATCTACAATATGATCGTGGAGGTGAATATCTGAGTTATGAGTTTTGGTATACAACTTAAGACAATGTGAAAGTTGTTTCACAACTCACGCCACCTGGAACACCATAGTGTGATGGTGTGTCCGAACGTCATAGTCATGCTCTATTGGATATGGTGCGAATTATGATGTCTCTTATGGTTTTACCACTATCGTTTTGGAGTTATGCATTAGAGACAACTATATTCACTTTAAATAGGGCACCATCTAAATCCGTTGAGATGACACCATATGGTTTGGCAGAAACCTAAGCTGTCATTTCTTAATGTTTGGGGCTGCGACACTTATGTGAAAAGGGTTTTCACCTAATGAGCTCGAACCCAAAGCGGACAAATGCATCTTCATAGAATACCCTAAGAACAGTTGGGTATACCTTCTATCTCAGAGCCAAGTGCAAAGTGTTTGTTGCTAAAAACGGGTCATTTCTTGAGAAAGAGTTTCTCTCGAAAGAATTGAGTGGGAGGAAGATAGAACTTGATGAGGTTGTTGAACCTTTGTTTCAACCAGAGAGTAGCGCAGCGCAGAAAATTGTTTCTGTGGAGCATACGTTAGTTGAAGAGGAAGTTAATGATGATGATCATGAAGCTTCAGATCAAGTTACTATCAAACCTCGTAGGTTGACAAGGACGCGTACTGCTCCTAAGTGGTACAACAACCCTGTCTTAGAGGTCATGTTGTTGGACAACGATGAGCCTACGAGCTATGGAGAAGCGATGATGGGCCCGGATTCCGACAAATGGTTTGAGGCCATGAAATCCGATAAAGGATCCATATGTGAAAACCAAGTTTAAACTTTGGTAGACTTGCTCGTTGGACGGCAGGTCGTTGAGTACGAATGGACCTTTAAGATGAAGACAAACGTTGATGGTAAATGTCACCATTTATAAAGCTCGACTTGTCGCAAAGAAGTTTCCGACAAGTTCAAGCAATTGACTACGATGAGACTTTCTCACTTGTAGCGATGCTAAAGTTTGTTGGAATTATGTTAGCAGTTGATGCATTTTTCAATTAGGAAATCTGGCAGATGGATGTCAAAACATCGTTTCCTTAACAGTTTACTTGAGGAAAGGTTGTATGTGATACAACCAGAAGGTTTTGTCAGTCCTAAGGATGCTAAAAGGTGTGCGAGCTCCAGCAATCCTTCTATGGGCTGGAGCAAGCATCTCGGAGTTGGAATATACGCTTTGATGTGGTGATCAAAGTTTTTGAGTCTATACAAAGTTTATGAGAAACTTGTATTTACAATAAAGTGAGTGGGAGCACTATAGAGTTTCTAATAAGCATATGTGGATGACATATTGTTGATGGAAATGATGTAGAATTTCTGGAAATCATAAATGGTTGTTTGAAAAGAGTCTTTCAAGGAAGACCTGGATAAAGCTACCTAATTGTTAAGCATCAAGATCTATAGAGATGGATCAAGATGCTTGATGAGACTTTCAATGAGTACATACCTTGACAAGATTTTGAAAGAGTTCAAAATGGATCAGTCAGAGAAAGAGCTCTTGCCTGATTTGTAAGGTGTGAAGTTGAGTAAGACTCAAGGCTCGACCACGGCAGAAGAAAGAGAAAGGATGAAGGTCGTCCCCGATGCTTTAGCCATAGGCTCTATATAGTATGCCATGCTGTGTACCACACCTGTGTGTGCCTTGCCATGAGTCCTTCGAGGGGTACAAGAGTGATCCAGGAGTGGATCACTGGACAGCGGTCAAGATTGTCTTTAGTAACTAAAAGATTAAGGAAATGTTTCTCGATTATGGAGGTGATAAAGAGTTCGTCATAAAGAGTTACATCGATGCAAGCTTTAACACCAATCCGAATGACTCTTAGTAGCAATCCGGATACGTATAGTGGAGCAGCCATTTGGAATAGCTCCAAGTGGAGTGTGTTAGAAGTGTCTGTAGTATGACATAAAGATTTGCAAAGTACACACGGATCTGAATGACGTAGACCCGTTAACTAAAAGATCTCTCTCACATGCAAAGCATGATCGAGCCCGAGAACTCATTGGGTGTTAGATTCATAACAATGCGAATCACATGGTGATGTGAACTAGATTATTGACTCTGGTGCAAGTGGGAGACTGTTGGAAATATGCCCTAGAGGCAATAGATTAGTTATTATCATATTTCCTTGTTCATGATAATCGTTTATTATCCATGCTATAATTGTATTGATTGGAAACTAAATACATGTGTGGGTATATAGACAACACTGTGTCCCTAGTATGCCTCTAGTAAACTAGCTCGTTGATCAAAGATGGTCAAGGTTTCCTAGCCATTAACATGAGATGTCATTTGATAACGGGATCACATCATTAGGAGAATGATGTGATGGACAAGACCCAAACTATAAACGTAGCATATGATTGTGTCAGTTTATTGCTACAGTTTTCTGAATGTCAAGTATCTGTTCCTATGACCATGAGATCATGCAACTCACTAACACCGGAGGAGTACCTTGTGTGTATCAAACGTCGCAACGTAACTGGGTGACTATAAAGGTGCTCTACAGGTATCTTCGAGGGTGTCTGTTGGGTTCGCATGGATCAAGTCTGGGATTTGTTACTTCATGTGACAGAGAGGTATCTCAGGGCCCACTCGGTAATACAACATCACAGCAGGCCTTGCAAGCAATGTGACTAAAGTGTTAGCCATGAGATCTTGTATTACGGAACGAGTAAAGAGACTTGCCGGTAACGAGGTTGAACTAGGTATACAGATACTGACGATCGAATCTCGGGCAAGTAACATACCAAAGAACAAAGGGAACAACATACGGGATTAACTGAATCCTTGACATAGAGGTTCGACCGATAAAGATCTTCGTAGAATATGTAGGAACCAATATGGGCATCCAGGTCCCGCTATTGGTTATTGACCATAGAGGTGTCTCGGTTATGTCTACATAGTTCTCGAACCCGCAGGGTCAGCACACTTAAGGTTCGGTGACGTTTTGGTAGTATAGAGTTATGTATGGTGGTGACCGAAGATTGTTCGAAGTCCCGGATGAGCCCGGACGTCACGAGGAGCTCCAGAATGGTCAGGAGGTAAAGACTAATATATGGGATAATAGTGTTTGGTCTCCGGAAGGGTCCCGGAATTCAGCGGAAATAGTTTCGGATGTTTCCCGAAATGTTCGGTTCGGGGTACAGGAACACTTTATTTGGGCCAAGGGGTAAAGCCCATGAGACTTTAGGAAGGTGCAAAAGCTGTTTTGCGGAGACAAGGGGCCAGACGCCAGGGACCCTGGCGTCTGGGGCCAGACACCGAGGACCTTGGTGTCTGGTCCTGGAGTCCGAGAAGGACTCTTGCCTTGCGGGCAAACCGACCTTGAGGAGGATTTTTCTCCAAGTTTCGACCCCAGGGCTCAGCATATAAATAGAGGGGCGAGGCTAGCACTTGGAACACATCAAGAAACCCTAAGCCACGTGCTGCCTCTGCTCTAGTTCGTAGTTTATCCTCTAGATCGGTTTCAGCGGTGCTTAGGCGAAGCCCTGCTGGAATTGCTCCACCACCATCGCCGCAACGCCGTCGCGCTGCCGGAGAACTTGTCTACCTATCCGCTCCCTTTTGCTGGATCAAGAAGGCGGAGATCGTCATCGAGCTGTACGTGTGCTGAACGTGGAGGTGTCGCCCGTTCGGCGCTAGATAGGAAGGACCATGATCAAGATCGCGAGACGATTCGTGATTGGATCGCGGGACGGATCGTGATGGGATCGCGGGACGGATCGTGATCGGATCGCGGTACGGATCGTGATGGGATCGCTGGACGCTTGGCGATTTGGATCGCGAAGACGTTCGACTACATCAACCGCGTTTCTTAACGCTTCTCGCTTAGCGATCTACAAGGGTATGTAGATCCACTCTCCCTTTCGTAGATGCTCATCACCATGGATAGATCTTGCGTGTGCATAGAATTTTTTTGTTTCCCATGCAACGTTCCCCAACATAGGTGTCGCTTGGGAGCCTCCTACTTCGTGTTGTGAAGTGAACCAAGAAGTTTGTAGGGGCAAGGAGATCGCCTACTTCGTGAAGATCTACCCTGAGTGAGGATAGTCCTTCGTGAACGGAATCCGTTATGGAATAGTCAAGGTTACTCCTTCGTGGACCCTTATGGGTGAAGCCCTCCGTGGACTCTCGCGACCGTTACCCTCCGTGGGTTGAAGACTCCATAAACATGGACGTATGATAGCACCACCTATCGGAACCATGAGAAAAATCTTCTTGTCCTTCATGTGTTTGATCTCCCTATATCTACGTCTTACTTCCATGTGCAATGCCTTTACATTCCGCTGCTATACTTGATGACTTGCATGTATAGGGTGTGCTAGACTTGCTATATATGCTAAAATCTGCCAACACTTAACTTTGCACCTTGTGTAGATTTAAAATCCTGCTAGTAGTCTATTCACCCCCTCTACACATACTCTTCTAGTGATCCCACAGGGTTTCCAGGAATGCTCGGATCAATCGATTGCATGCATTGGCAATGGAAGAACTGCCCCAAAGGTTTGCGAGGAATGTATCAAGGTCACACAAGAGAGGCCATCATCATGCTAGAAGCGGTGACATCACATGACTTGTGGATTTGGCATGTTTTCTTTGGAATGCTAGGTTCTCAAAATGGCATCAACGTATTTCAACGATCTCCGATGTTCAAGAGGCTTTGCAACAGGGAATCACCTCCGTGCAACTACACCGTCAACGGTCGAGACAACAACATGTGATACTATCTTGTTGAGGGCATATATCCTTAGTGTGCTGGATTTGTGAAGACCATATTCGAACCACGTAGCAACAAACAAAAGCACTTCGCAACAATGCAGGAAACAACTAGGAAGGATGTGGAGAGGGCATTTGGAGTGTTGCAAGCGCGTTGGGGAGTTATCCGTGAGGCTGCAATGATGCGGGAATTAGAAATTTTGTGGCAACTGATGACATGTTCTGTTATTTTACACATGATCGTCGAGGATGAGGGTGATGGTGTAGCCCAAACCAATGATTTTGAAGCGCGTAGAGAACAAGTTGAAATCTCTGAAGATCAAAATGCAGTTTGGCTTATGAACTTTCTGTACATGCATCAGAATCTCCAAGATCATCACGTGCACGCACAACTACTCAATGATCTAATGGAGCATACGTGGACCCACAATGAAAATCAAAGAGTAGATGATTGATTGTGCATTTCAAATAAATTTAATGTAAACACTACTTATGTTTGGTAACAACATTTGTTTTACGTGCGACATTCAGTTTGTGTGATCGATGTATATAATTTTGCATGCATTTAAAAATTTAGATATGAGATATGTAAATACACAGAACGAAATATGACAGGCCGTCCGAAAACGGACGTATAGGATACCAGATTTATGCAGTCGAGATGTAGATGCCGTGAGCAGAACAAGAAGAGCGATGCTCAGCCCCCAGAAAACAGGAAAATTACATCGCCAGCAAACTACGTAAACCCTTCGCTCAAGAGCGAGCATCCCGGTGACCAACGTTGGTGAGGCGAGCATTCGAAGGCTGGTGGCCATCAAACACGCATGAGCTGCGGTGGATTCAAATCGAGCAGGCAGCAACGAACTGGTCTAGTCTACCGACGGCTGGCAAGATGTATTGCGAGTCGGGTCGGGTCTGTGGACACCTGACTTGAGTGTCAGCTCATGAGCTGCCAGTGGTCACTTCTTTTCTGGAAGCAAGCTCCCAACCGCTCAACAGCCACTTGCTTCGATTAAAAATGGAGCAGCTGCCTCGGATCGAGCAATCCACCGCAGAAGAAAGAAGCTACTTCCACCGCCCACGCCATTTGTTATACGCATCCCGCTCGTGATCCCATCACGAGAGGCATAAACCTCTGTCGCTGTGCTACACAATCCACGTCATCTCTCCCTTGTAGTGATGCACTAGCACTAAACTAGTCCCCGGCTGATTAACTACTGACGCAGACGCGGGTCTAGGTGCGGAGTTTATACTGTACTAATCAAAGAAACAAGCCAGCGCTGCGCCCTTCACGTGCACCGTGATTGGCACACACCCGGTCAAGGGGCACGCCCGCTGACAACGCTCTGCTTGCACGCTGTACTCGCGTCGCTGCTCTGCTGTCTGGCGCCGTTGGGTTGCAGCAGAGATTAAACTATCGTTTGACTAGCTCGTCGTCTTTTTTTTTTTTTTTGGACCAAAAGCTCGTCGTTTGCTTATTACACAAACCATCTGGTCAGTTGTGACGATACTGTAAATATCGTTGTAGTATAATGATAAGTCCTCAGAAATGGAGCATCTTTCCGGCGATGTGCACAAGGGATTGGTTCCATTGTAAAAAAGGAAAAACAGGATCAAGGAATGAAAAGGGAGGTTCAAAATAGGAGACGAACAAGGGGAGGAAAAAACAACAGCGCCCACCGTGGGGCTCGAACCCACGACCACAAGGTTAAGAGCCTTGCGCTCTACCAACTGAGCTAGACGGGCTGGACGGATGAGATGGAATTTACAGCCTAGTAACTAGAAAAATACATATCACTCAGCACATTACAGCGTAAAGTTCTTTAAATTGGACAGTCCATACTTAATTTCGCCACAAACTATTCAGATTAGCACGAAAGTCATAGCTACATGGGAGATCTTTTTTGTGGGAAAGAAATGTACAAAGAACTTTTTGTGTACTTGAGCTGTTCCAATCAGAATTCAGAACGACTGCTGGGGGGTGAACTGTGAAGGCCGAAAAGACACGGCAACTGGATCAGCTCACGATCAAAACCTCTACCAAATCTGCAATACTGTAAGCTCTACTGCAATCATGTCAGTACAGTCAAGGTTCTCATTTTCGAGTGTGAAATTTTCAGTCGCCACCAAAATGACTAAAATGTCAACAAAATCATTTAAATTTTGACCAAATTTTGGATTGCAGGTCGTAAAACATCTACATACAGAAACTGGCGTAATACTTTCTTCTAGCGGTGTCCACAATCTTTTTTTCCCACAACTATATTCTTCCATTATGCACTAAAATCATCAGAGTGAACACACAAACCAGTTTCACACAAATATGTACAACAAAGGTGTTACAAACTGCAACTCTAGTCTGTGTATGCACGTGTATAGCAATAGGGAGCGTATTACACAAGGAATGGGGCAAATGAAACAAAATTCAATCTCAGCTCTTCTAAAACTCGAGCTGAGAATGAGATCGAGAGCAAAAATGGTCACATGTCCATCACGCTGTACGATGTACTGTGCTTACTTAGGACTAGCTAGGAGATGGGGAGGTCTCGTCGCGCGCGGCGCTATAGCACGAGGCGAACGTAACGGTCACCGGCGCCCGGTGTTGGCGCCGGCAGCGGCACCGGCGGTGATGACGGCCTAGTCAGCTCGTAGTGCCGGTGGATCATGCTGATCAGCGACCGCGCCTTCTTGCAAGTCGCCGGGCTGCCGTCGGCGACGAGCGAGTGCAGCGACCCCATCAGCCCTGGCATCCGGCCCAGCAGGGCGACCACCTTCTCGCCGCCGTGCCGGCACAGCAAGACAAGCAGCCCCACGCAGTGGTCCTTCCCGGAACGAGAGGCCGACGCGGCGAGGAACTCCACGAGGCAGGCTACTAGGCCCGCACGCGCGAGCACAGCCTGTGAGCCCGCCGGCTGCTCGGCGATCCTCGCCAGCAGCGAGACGGTGTCGCAGGCGACGTCGCCGTCGCGGTCGCTGGAAAGGAGACCAGCGAGCACCACCACGGCGCCGGCGGCAACGGCTTTGGCGTGGTTGCTCGGGGATTGGAGCAGACCGTAGAGGCTGACCATGGCGTTCTTCCGGCCTCGGTGCGCGCCCTCCTTGATGAGCCGCACTAGCGTCGGTATGGCCTCCGGGAAGCGGCCGATCTCCTCGGCGTACTCGGCGTTCGACGAGAGGTAGAACAGAATGGCCACGGCGTTCTGCTGCGTCTCAGCCTTGGCGCCGACGTTGACGATGTCGACCACGAGGCCGATGCCTCCCGCCTCGACGAGCGCCGTCCGGCCACCGGGGTGCTTGGAGAGGTTGAGTAGGGACGCCACGGCATTATCCTGCACGGACGCGTCCATGCAGGAGAGGAGGCACAGCAACCACGGTACGGCATTGGCCTCCACGAAGAGCGCTCGGTAGAACACGCTGTGCTTGGAGAGCTTGCGGGCCTCGCACGTCGCCTTCCTTCGCTCCTCCGTAGACCCCGTCGAGAACTGCGCCACGATGTAGCTAACGGCGAGCCGCGCGGCGCCGGCGGCTGACGGACTGAATGTAGCGGCTGAGCTGTCAGCGTCGCCGTGGCGTTGCCTGGAGCTCGTCTCGGGAAGTGAGACGCCGTTGCTGAGCAGCATCCGCTCGATGATGCCGCACAGCGAGGCGTTCGTCACGAGGTCGGCGGTGCGCAGCTTCTCTCCGGTGACTGGGCACGTGCGACATCCGGCCTTCATCCACCGTGTGATGGACGCGCGGTCGTATGTCTGGCCGGTGGACACAGTCACCGGGTCGCTCATGAGCTCCAGTGTGATCGGGCACTGCAGCGCCTCCGGTCTGATCCACTCCGGGCACGTCGCCGGTCGCACCGAGGTCGCATCCGGCTGCTTCGAGTCAATGTGATCGAACAGCACCACGCGGCAGTACACCAGGAACGCCATCAAATTGTTGATGAGGACCACCTCGCTGCTGTTCTCGTCGCCGGCGTCAAACCGCGCGGAGAGCTCGCCATCTAGGAAAGCGATCTCCTCGGAGCACTGGAACCAGCTGTCGACCCTGATCCGGCGGAGCACCCGCATCACATCATCTGCCTCCGGCGCGACGCCCCTCTTAAAGGTATCCATGATAGACCGTATGCTCCGCACTGCTAGTTTGTCGCCGGCGTCAGGCCGCACCACCCCGCGCCACGCCTGACCCGATACTAGCCGCCCGAGCTCCCCCGACTCCACGGAAGCATCGACGATGCACCTCGGCAGCACATCCATGGCCGCCGCGACGGATCCCAGACCCAACCTGAGCTCGGACGCTATCAGTTCAGCGTTGACCAGCACCCACAGGCGCGCCCCTCGACGCGCGCAGTCGGTGAGCAGGAACCTCATCTTCTGCATGGCGACGTGCAGCTCCGTGAGACCGACGACGGCGGAGCGCGACAGCGTGGCCGTCGCGTCCTGAATCTCCTCGAGGAAGGCGAGCAGGAGGCCGGCGATGCGCACTGCTTGGCGCGTGCCGCGGCGGAGCACGGGGAAGACGCTGGCGTCGCCGGCCCTGCGGCTCGCCACATCGGCCGTGAGCGACACGAGGGAGGCGTGGAGCGGCTCCGGCGCGATGCCCTCGCACGGGCAGACCGCGGGGAGAGAAAGCAGCCGCCGCCGCTTTGGCTGGCTCCGTGGTGGCGTCGGCGCCGGCATCTTAGATGAACCGGCCGTTAGTGGTGCGCTTGGATTAAGGGAAGTACTAGTGGGCGCATAAAATGGAGTAAGCTGAAGAGAGGTAGAGAGGTGGGCTGTAAATTCCTAGTGAGGAGAGCGAGAGGCGCGTACTTATAGAGGAGGCGGAACACGTGTTACCAGAGAGGGAGCACTCGTCTGGGATGCCGACGCGTGGCAGGGTCGACACGCGGAGCTCGATGACGCTACTGGATAGGAACGCAGGAAAGCGAAATGAGAAGGGGCATGGCAGCTTCTTCGTCTGTAGCTCCATGATCATGGTGATGCACCTATATGACTATTATATTAGACTTTCTTATTACAGATTTGGGCTATGGCATTGATCTCGCTCTGATGCATGCATGTCCGGATAGATAGATTGCCGACGGGGCTGGCGAGTGAGATGAGGGCATGTGTGGTGCGGTACGTGAGCACGTACAAGGGATGCAATCTTTAGGTTCAGACGAACAAAAGTAAGATAGATTCCTTGAGCTTGGTTAACAAGTAACCAACCTAGCTTTGTGAACGGAGAAGATTTGAAACTTAGAAGCAAACCCTCCTCATCGGGGCGGGCGGCTTTGGTCGGCCGGGCAACCTCATTTCGTCTACGCAACCGACGCATGCAGCAGACGATGGAAGGTGGTGCAGTCGTGTTCGTTTCACCATGGTCATGGAGATCGTAAGCTGCGCTCGGGGTAGACGTACGTACGGCCTGGCCCACCGGATCGCTCCTTGGACAGGTGGCATAGAGTATGTCGCGTGCGACGCATTGCCAACTTCGACCCGCCAGCCGCCAAAGATATACATATGCGACTATGGGTGATGTCTGGGCCCACCTGGCCGACATAGAACCCGCGAGGCAGCTCGCCGGCGAACACCGAGCAGTGACCACGCGCTCATCCCGTGGCCTCCACCAAAGCTTGGAGATTCGCGCGTGCGCTCTACTCCCTCGCCTACTGGACGAGAAGGAAGTGCAATTTGCTGCTAATTAAGTTGTTATTAATCGGTAGTAATCTGCTATTTGGCGACGTGGACACGGGTTGATTAGTTTATTTTGTAACCTGGCGTGGAAGATCCGCCTACGTGTCGGCCGTGGGGACACGCGTTGAGTCTTGATTGTGCCAAACTTTCTGCAGCAACTAGATACGTACGTCCAGGAGGCTGCGGACTTGCAGTGCAGCAGCCATTAACGGTGGTCCCACACGGCAGCATGATTGATTTTGTCAAGATCCTTGGGATCGGTCCCGTGGAAGCGGTCAAGCGCAGAGGACGGAGTGCGTCCCTGTCAGACGTGGCGAAGGGGACAGGATACGGTTTGGCGCCTCACTGAACCGCAACTGCGTATACTATCAGACCAACAAATTTCTCGTCGATATTTTTTATTTGGTTTGGAATAGCTTATCAATGCGACATTTATGTGCTATTATGCGCACTGCAATTTAGACAAATTCCACGAAGTTGAAGCTTTTTAACACTTACAAACACAGAAAATCATACATACGCACATACAGTTGCTCCTACGAGCACATTCATGCACAATATATCCCTGCGGGTACCTTCAAAGACTGAATCCATGAATCGACACATCATTTTGATATTGACGAAATTGTCACGGATGAAAACGCCTTCTCCCACTCAGCGCACATGACGGGAAAGCCTGAAATAAATGCAAAAAAATATGAACATCAATGCCAAGTTTAGGACTTGAATTCTGATGGATTGATTCCACCACAATTAACATAACCATCTAAACTATGCTCGGTTCACATGTTTCAAAAAAATTAAGAGGATACAAATGCAACATGCAAGCTCAGAGTCACCATACTATGGTCATCAAATGTTATTGTCTTTTTTCTGTTGCTTTTGTTTTAAAATTGTATATGCCATCTTACTCAACTAAACAACGAGTTAATTTTATTAATAACAAACTACATTCGAGTTGGTTATAATAGGGGCCAACATTCATATCATTTACATATAATTTTGATAAGGGACATTTGCAAAATACTAAACATATGCACTATAGGTATCCGACACTGCTACCTACTACAAGTTGAGGCCTTCTACGTCCTCGACATCCTCCTTGTTGTCGGGGAGCTTGCCAAGGCCATCGTTGTAGTAGAGAGGCTCGTCGACATTCCATCGGCGGTCGAGCTCCTCGTCGCTCTTGGCCTTCTTTAAGGAGCGACATGCCACAAGCTTGTTTTTTTCTCCTCTAGCTCGTCAGCTGGAGGGCGAAGCGCTGGCGATGATGCTCCTAGACGATCGCGACGCAGAAAAGGTGGTAACGACGGTGCATGACACGCGTCTGGGACGACATGTTTTGCCCCCTCCCAACATGTTGAGACAATAGCCTGCGCGGGGGGGGGGGGGGGGCGAGGGGGGGCAGAAGATGATGTCGTGTGGCAAGCATCTGACGGCTTGTCGGCAGGGATCTGAGGGATTGGAATAACCATTTATGACGGGTAGGTCGGCGGTGGTTTAAAATGGTGTATTTAGTTGTACGAAACGACAACGCCACCGAAAACAAAGAAGGCAGACAAGGAGGCGCAGGTAGGAAGAAGCTGAACATTCAAAGAAGGCAGACGAGGAGGCGCGGGTAGGAAGAAGCTGAACATTCCATCGTCACACGGAATTGTTGTGGGTTTGAAGTGTACTTCAAACCAGCTCCACATCCTCAAAATATTGAGTCTATAAACATGGTTTTGGAGCGAGCTCCAATGTTTTTGGTAATCAAGTGGCATATCATGACTCTGCTAAGTGCCATTTTTTTGTGTTGTTCATCATAATAGCAATTATTATGGTGAGAATACACATGGCGATTCTGCTATAGTTGCTCTTAGATGAGTGCACTGAGGAATCCTTGACGAGAGCCATATAGAAGAGAACCTTGGACTTGATCTATGTTGAGCCGAAAACCATTCACAACCCAGAGGAAGATTTGTGGCAGCAGGGGTAGGGTCACCGATCCATTTTTCTTTTGGTTTTTGATTTTAAATCTTTTGACCTAGAAGTCCAAACTAAATTTTGTTTGCATATTCGTGTATTTTGTGACGGGAGCTTTAATACATTGTTAAGTTTAGAACTGCGAAAACTTGGTCCGAACGATGACAAAAACATAAGTTTCATAAACCAAAACTTTACAGATCGCAAGACAATCAGACGGTCGGGAGGGCAGGTGCATGCCGCCATACTTGCATGCCCCTACGAGTTCCCGGTCACAACCTCTTCACTAGCCAAGTAACGGCTTGCAACCTCACGTGATGATCGATTAACCTTTTCATGCTACATCTTTTACTTTTGTGATGGCACCCAGCATCGTTCTTTCTTGTGAAAGTACCGCACATGCACGACCAGTATATGCATGTTTCGAGCGATCTGCTGCATCTAGTACATTTCCCATGTTTCCTACGTAACCGAATACGTACGGGTGTCACATCATCCAAACATTGGTTTATATAGAAAGAAACATATCGCGCAAGTGATTAATTCCATGTAAGCTAACTAGGTTTGAAGAATCTTGCTAAGCTATGTCACCAGAGCCAGGTGTACACGAGAGGTGAGCAGAATAGGACGGTGCCGCGGATGGTGAGAGTTTTTGCGCGTGGGTGACGGAGGGAAATATTTGCATGCGTGCTGTTTCTCTTCGTTTTCGTCTTGTAAATTTTCTGGCGTGCACTGGATCCAACGCGTCGGGAGCTGTCCTGGGACATCCGGGCATGTTGCGGTCGTACCGGTCGTCGCTGTCAGCCTAGCTGAAGCCTCGCAAACACCAGCCTAACTGGTTGTGCAGACTGCGTCAATGGAGATATTTCCATCCATCGCCTTGTCGGTATCCTCAGGCGGTGTCACGCGCACTGGTTTCTGATTAATCAAGTCGACCTTGTCGAGTTAATTAGGGCATGGTTAATTCATAGCCTAGGATGATGCTTCACGTGTTGCGTAGGCTTGGACGTAGGTTTGGATGGGGTAACGGGATCCTCAGTAGGAGGCGGATGTTTAAGGAGAAAAAGTGTGGTCCGATACAAAAAGCTGAAGAGTTGAAATAAAAAATAGAGATGCATGTGTATCAGAATATATTTTTTTATAAGGTCACTAGTGATAGCTTGCATTGAAGAGAATAAATCAATATAGATGTCTTAAGCTATCTTTTATCATGAGGCATATATATTCATATGTTACTATTATATATGCCCTTATGGAATCATGGTTGGTCGTATGTCTCGTGCATTTTTAGAACGGCATGTCATGCATACATCTTTTTTCCGCTCTGCATGTCATGCAGGTGAAGGTAGGCCGTACGATAGCATACTTCAGATCCATGTCGAAAATTTCAGGCAAAAAACCATATACTAGCCCACCAGACAGAATTTCTAAGAGAGTATATGCATCCATCCATAAATAGCTTGAGCGCATTTCTAACAGGTCCGACATAACCTTGTCGGGGCGTTTTTCTAGCGGTTTTACGGAACGGTCGAAAATGAAGACCCAAACAGCTTCAGTAAAACTGGCCCGAGCTGTAAAACATTTAAGGAAGGCCCGTAGACCGCCTGAGATTCCAGCATATATGTTGGATCCGGGATGATTTAGGGTTTACATCCCGCTTTTTTCCCATCTGCCTCCGCCTCGATTCCTTTCCTCTGGTGAGAAACCCCGCGAACTCCACCTGTTATTTGCGTCGCGTTTAACCACCGGAAGTTGTCGGAGATGGCGTCAACGGGTGCTGGTCGTGGGGCCGAGGGGGGTTCGATGGTCGCGGAGGTCCGGCAGCCAGAAGCGGCGCAATGATGACGACGTCGAGAGCTTCTCCCTCCGCCCTCTGGTGGAGGAATGGCGTAAGGATCAGGCGCGTCGCTGCGGCGCGTTGTCCCGCGGCACCGACGCAACGGTGTGGAGGAACTTTCGTCGCCTCGAGCGAATCTTCGATGCAACCATACAGTGACTTCTGGCGGTCGAGTGCGCCTGGTGGGAGGCGAAGGAGGCGGCCGCCGATGGCGACGAGGCTGCAGTGGTGCGGGTCCCGAGGCTGTTCAAGGTGTACCAATTCACGCAGGTACTCTCTGGCACCCTCATGGAGTACCACCTCCACGGCCTTGGCTCCTGTGCCGGCGACGGTGATGGCGACTTCGGCTCCGATGCTCACAAGTAGAACCCCGTGTTTAAGTATGAACTAGTTTAGTTTAGAAGTAGAACCTCGCGTTTGATTATGAACTACTTTAACTTCCGTTCGAACTATGCTTATTAAGCTTGTATGAATTATGTTCTATGTGGAACTTCGATGATGTTTAATGACGCAAACTACTAGTTTCAAAATCGACGAAACTCCGGTGATTATGCGGAATTTGTTATGTCTCTGCATTTTTCGTACCATAAATTTCGTTTACGAGAAACTGGAAACAAATTTTGTGGGTCGACCATTTGCAGGATCTGCTAGAGATGCTCTGACAGTCAAAGTCTGAGAGCTGGAAGAATAGCCACTTGCAGACTTTTCCTCCTCAATAGGTAAAGAGCCTAGGTCTTCTTCCTCCTCCAGTCGGCATCGCCACCGGTCCGCCCCATCTCCAATGGCCTTTGGCCAATGGAGATGCAGAGGACCTCCCCCCTCCCCTGATGACGGGAGGGACCCTATTCTCGTTCTTGTTAGGTTCAATGTCTTGTTTGGGGTTGTGTGGCAGCGGCCATGTCCATCAATAGGAATAATGTCTCGCACGTTTTATCTCCGCCCCATTGGTGCGTCTAGTTTCGTTGGAGGTTGTGTGGAGGTGTTGTCTCCGTCGTATCTCTCAAGATTCGGTCGGTGCTGGTCTTTGATGGATTTGTTTGGGTCCGGTCTTCGTTCGTCTTCGTTTGGGTGTTTACATGTTTGATCCTTTTGGTCTACAACTTTCTTCATCAACGATGGTAGTTGCTTTGGTGCGCTTGTCCTATGGGGCCTTAGCACGACGAATCCATAACTGTCTAGTACAACACGGTTTGCCCGAATCCAACAAGGGAGGGGCGTTGACGGCGGCGCCCCTTCGGCTCGCTTCGGTGCTTGTAGTCATCACTAGGTGGTTCATGTACATGGCTGTAATTTTTATTACCTCTGGCGTTTTTTGTATTGCCATTATTGAAGATGAATAGATTGGAAATTCTAAAGAAAAATTAAGAGCTGATTTTTGAAGAACACTCAAGAAGTCAATTATGTTTCGTCAGGAACAACTTAACTTTGGTAAGTTTTTTCCGAAATGATTCATGAACAAATGGACTGCAAAGCTATGGTCAAACTGCTTCACGAGTCACTGTTAGAGGTTCTCTTTTCATGTCCCGTTTTGCGGCAGCTAGTGTATCACCCCTTCCAAACTTCGCCGATGAGCCCACCCCCCTTTATGTGATCTTTAGGTAGCCGGTGACGGGGAGAAGGATATTGGTGCATTCCGACTAGTAGTTTATGTTGGGATTTTTTTTCTTGCTGGGGAGTCGATGGAACTACTGCGTAGATACCTGTCATCTCATTGAAACTATGAGGTTAAGGTTTCTCGTCATGTGTGTACGTTGGTGAGGTTTGATATAAGATGTTTCAGATCGATTTAAGGGTTCAATGGTCGATTGTGGCTATGAAACATTGGCCCTTAAGCGCACATGAACAAAGACTTTTTAGTTGTCATCGACAAGGTGAATTTGGCTCCGGGAAGGGACATTGACAGCTATGCGTCAGAGGCTCGTTTTTGCAGCGGCAGTGGTCATTCGGTGATACAGGGTCCTCGATATATTTTTTACTATATTTAGAGTACTTTGTACTTCTCTTAATCCTTTATAACAGATCTCGATTCTTCAAAAAAAGAAAGTTGAACCACACATCAATATTGAGTCCTTGTATCAAAAGGGCAGAGGCATGCAGCGTACGTGATGTCCCCTGGTGGAGATGGTAGTGCGCTGCGCCGGCGAGGGAATCGAGCCTCGGCGGCACTCGGCGGCGCGGGGCATGGAGCAAAGGTCCGACTGCCGCTGCGTATGAACGGGCAGAACAGCGGAGGGACTTTCCAAATTAATGCAGTACAATTCCGATTTCAACTGACATAAGCGATGGAGTGAACGTCAAACAGAGGGAAGAGTCCCCGTGCTGTTAAATGCTAGTTGGGCGAGTGCCATCACTGCAACCTCGAAATAAGCTTTCGCCTTACTTTATATATATGAAAAAACCATACAACGTTAATCAGAGTCGTTCATCATAGCAACCGGGGCCACGGCACAATTTAGCCCAAGAAAAAAAGAAAGAATAAGAAAAAAGGCCACCTAGTGGCAAAGGGAAATAGTGCCTAAGACATAGCAAGGCGACGCGCCGTAGCCTGCAGCGCGTCCAGCATGGCCTCCAGTCGCTTCATGTCTCTTTGTCTAGATAATGGATGCGAGTGCTGCATAAAAGCAAGGAATTTGAAGGAGTCAGACGTATCTAGATGCCAGTGCTGCATAAAAGCAAGGAATTTGAAAGAGTCAGACGCCTGCCTCTAAAAAATCCTCCCTATAACCATTTTATTGTGAGTCGTCCAAAGTGTTCATGTCATAACAGCAAAACAAGCCAAAACAGACGGCGCCGGCGTCCCATCTGGTTGGCCCTAAGGTGCAGGAATTCCGCGAGGTCCTCAGCTGCCCATTCGGGTCCAAGGGCCTCCCTAATGAACTCCCACATGTTCCGTCCGCCGCGCACGAGAACAAGATGTGGGTCGTCGTTTCAGGAACCGAGCAAAGCAGGCATAGACCGTTGCCCAGACCCTGACGCTTACGCACCTCCGTCCCCGAGGGGAGCCGATTGCGAAGTAGTTGCCATACAAAGATATTTATTTTCAATGGAATTGGCGCCTTCCACAGTGACGACAACCATGGAGTCGGCAGCGCGCGACAAAGTGCGTGATATGTTGTTTTTACCGAGAATCCCCTTGACGGGGATAGTCGCCAAGCCACACAGTCCTGGTGAGCCTGCAGGCCCTATGACAAGGTGTCTAGCAGACACTGCCACTCGGTCCGTTTCAATCACTGCAACCTAATAACAAGCATCGCGTACGTAAATGCGTTGCTCTCATCTGATGCAGTCAGTTCCCGTTTTCGACCGATTTTTTTATTTTTTTAGAAAAGGAGTATTACCTCGGTCTCTGCATCTGGACGATACATGCAGCCGCTTTATTAATTATTTATAAAGACTTTATAATGTAGTATATCAGGTAGTCTCAAGCCAACATCTTAGCAGCAATTGTCGCTACTCATATCCACTTGATGAAGGGGTACGGATAGTCCGAGCCTAACACCAATTAAACATCGCACGAAAGTCTAACATCTAAAGCCGGAGGCCCTAACTAAGCCACATACTGGGTTTGGATACAAACTGGTCTGATGCACTCATGTGTCGTCGTCGTTGTCTTCCACCGATCCATCTTCAGAGAAGAACCTAACGCACCGACCTTGCCAGGTCTCTCTGCCATCGACACCACCATGAGCTAGACAGTGTCCTCCTCCTACGTGAGTTCATCTCCGCACATCGGACGCCGAGTCTCCACTACGTCATGCCGCCGAGATCCACCGTCATCAATGAGTAAGATGAAGCACCGCTCCACCAAAGAAGCTGTCCACTGGTCCCTTGAGCCCGTGTACACCTCCAAGAATGATGCCCCCAAGAGGAAAACGACACCAGAGTGTCGCCGTCATCTGATCTACTAGTCTAGGGTTTCCACCAAAGGTAGCGGATAGAGGTGGAGTTTCTGCACGACGATGCCTCCAAGAAGGTAACGACGCAAAATAAGTGATGCCATCGATGGTCTTGGCAACAAGCCGAGAACGACGTTTTCACCCGGATCCGCTCGACGAACATCCATCAAGCATCGTGTGCACGGGTCACCACCGATCTAAGCCACCGCACAGTGGGTAGGCCGCACCAGCCAGATCAGAACTGTCTGGAGGCCAGACCACGCATGGCACCACCCTATCCACCAGGCCCTCCATGCGGCTGTCGCCAATCCGAGGCCATATGGCACGTCGCCGCAAATACGGTAGCCGCCCCTGAAAGCACATCTGCTCCCTTGGTGGTTTTGATAATTGATGACAACTTACATTGTCTCTTCGACTAATGGTTTTACCTAGCTTATTTCAGGTTTAGTCCACAAATAGGATTGGCTAAGGATTGCGAGGAGAATTCCCAACAAGAAGAAGGGAAGGAATAGGATTGGCTAAGCTCCAAGCTTTAAGCTACAATACTCTACATTTTATATTTTGTGATAAATCACTTTTGAGTCCATAGAAAAGCCAATACTATTAAAAGCGGATGAGAAATTATGATGATCTGGTTACTCAAGTAATTAAAGATTAGCCACCAAAAATACTCACCCACTTTCCCACACAAATCTTCTGTCCAAAGCAAAAAGTGAAAATTTGATGACACCAATAGTTTCCATTTGGATCCATCGAGTTTTACCCTAGACAGAAGTCAAGCCAAGCCCTAGCATCTTAGTACTACCAACATTCCATTCGGTGCAACCGAAAACAGTGACCAACTTTCTATTAACCAATTTCTTAAAATCGGTCCCACCGAGTTTGAGGAATCGGTGACACTGAGTCTTGATAACTGCCTAGGTCACCCATATCGGTACCACCGAGATTTATATATTGGTCTCACTGAAAGGCCAAAGTTGTCACATTTTGCACTATTTGGTACAATCGAGTTTTCACTCTGGTTTCACCGAGTTGGGCAATAACGTTGTAACGGTTGGATTTTTGGAGATGCCTATATACACCCCTCCACCACCTCTCGCTCGAAAGTGAAGCACTCATAACACACCCACTTACCGTATCCAATTTTCTGAGAGAGAGCCACCTAGTCATGTGTTGAGATCAAGATCATCCACTCCAAGTCTCCAACCATATGGATCTTGATTCTAGCCTCCCCAAGTTGCTTTCCGCCCAATTAACCTCTTCTACCCAAGCCAAATCTGTGAGAGAGTGATTGAGTGTTGAGGAGACTATCTTTTGAAGCACAAGAGCAAGGAGTTCATCATACTACCACCTCTATTACCTTTTGGAGGGTGGTGCCTCCTAGATTGGTTAGGTGTCTCTTGGGAGCCTCCTTCTTCGTGATTGTGGAGTTGAACCAAGAAGTTTGTAAGGGCAAGGGGATCGCCTACTTCGTGAATATCTACCCCGAGTAAGGCTAGTCCTCCGTGGATGTAGGTCATCATGAAATAGACAAGGTTGCTACTTCGTGGACCCCTCGTGGGTGGAGCCCTACATGGACTCTCGTGACCGTTACCCTCGGTGGGTTGAAGTCTCCACAAACATGGATGTATGATAGCACCACCTATCGAAACCGCGGGAAAAATCTTTGTGTCGCCAATTGTGTTTGAGCTTCCTAACCCTACTCCTTCTTACATGTGTTTGTTCTTACTTTCCTCTGCCATATTTGTTTACTAGCATGTGTAGGGTGCACTAGACTTGTTAGAATTGCTAGAAAATGCCAACCGATCAATTTGGGAAAAGGTTAGGTTTTAATTTTTCAAGTGGTCTATACACCCCCTCCCTCTAGACGCTCCTTCTAGTGATCCCACAGCCGTCGAATGCAGCCAACGCCGATGCCCGCCGCAAGGCCGGCCGCCGTGCGTCGTGCCGCCGCTGGCCAAGGAAGGGATGCCCGTCGTGCCGCGAAAGCCAGACCGACTGCGCCTCCTCACGTCATGGGGCACCACACCAGCCCCATGGCGCAGGAAAGAGGGATCTCTCCGCCACTGCCGTTGGCCCCCGGGCTATAGGTCGGTTGCATCCTTCAGCAACGACGAAGAGGGGGAGGAAGAAGAGCCCCGATGGCTAGGGATTTTGTCCCGCCCGAGTCGCCTGAGCGGGGGCGACGCGTGGGGGGGGAGGGTGAAAGTATGAGCCTCGATCGATTAGAGCATCTATAGTCGGATCCCTCATACCCGTCTAAAACGTCCTGACAGGCCGCCCGGTCACTCTCCGGTAACAAAAAATGATCTAGACGGGCTTCTCAAAGCGGCCTCAAACGTCCGGGCTGATCGGCACCCCCATATGTAGCTCAAATATGAGACGGGTATGGGAACGCCCGGAACGCCCGGGCATGCCCGCCACGTCGGCCTGATGACGTGGGCCCACGGATTCGCCTGGAAACCTGAAGGTCCGACGGATACCTCGCTCCTCGTCGCGGTGTGAACGACGCATGGCGTCTCTCCGGCTCGCCGTCGGAGGCCATAGCCAGCTATTTAAGTCGGTCGGTGTCCCCCTGCCCTAGCCCATTCGCATCTTCCCTCCATTCGCCGTCATCCGAGCCCATGCACCTGCCCTCCCTCGCTCTCTTAACTCACTATGGTCCGCCAGAGGATCACCTCCTATGCTCATCTCACGCCAAAGCGTCCAAACCAGATCGAGGCGGAGATCCAGGCTCGCCGAGCCGCCCGCATCATTGCGGCTCTCCCTCCGGACTCGTCGGGAACGAAGGAGGAGGAGGAGAAGGAGTAGCCGGAGGAGGAGGTGCGGAGGCCATGAAGGTGGAGGAGCCGGAGGAGGACGACGCTCCAGGGTTCGACATGACGGAGGCAGAGGAGGAGTTCGCCGTCGGCCAATCCGATGAGATGGCGAAGCAGCACGCCATCATGGATTCGATCCGGGATGAGGCCTGGATGGAGGCCAACCGCTGGATCATCCGACACAGGCAGACGGATGCCGACGCCCTCTTCGACGTGCTCAAGGCAGGGATAGCGACGAAAAAAGCCGCAACGGGGCAACCGGAGGGGGCGTGGTGCCGACGCCGGAGGGGACGGAGTGCGGGCCGTGGCACATCTATCCGTCGGAGGTCACGGAGATCGTCGAGATCTCCGATGAAGAATAGATAGCTCGTACTACCTCTGTCATGGTTTATTTATTGGTCCTCTTTGTACTTTATGTCAAAGTTTGACTTTAGATTTAACTAACGACATTTTTAATGCATGTCATCAAAATTAGCATCATTGAAAACTTGTACAAATATGAATCCAAAGATATAAGTTTTGGTGACATGCATTCATATTTTGTTAGTTAAATCTTTAATTAAAATTCGACACATAATACAAAAAGAACCAATAAACCAGAATAAAGATAATACATAGTATGGGTTTAATATATTATATGCTTTTATATGAATTTTGTATGAAATGTCAAGATACAATATTTACTTTTTTGAGACGCAACCGGTCACTGTCATCCGGACTACACCTCGGCATGGGCAGCCCGGCCCGAAAAACCCGGGCCGGGCTTTAGGTTCGGGCCTGGTTTTCAAGCCCGGGCAGAAGTTCGGGCCGGGCTCGGGCTTACTGAAAACGGCATTTTCCATGGAAGCCCGGCAAGAAAATAGCCTTTTTTAGTTCGTTCAGGCCAAGCTTGGGCCTGTATATTACAGTTTTTGACTGGTCCGAATCGAACACGGATCTGAGGTATTTGGTTCGGACTTTATAAAGCCCGGTCCGAAGTCCGATCCGCCTCAATAAATGACCAGGTTTAATCCGAACACGTCTGCGGACCTTTGAACGGACGAATTTGTAAAGTCCGACCTAGATGCTCTCACAACCCCAGCTAGACTATCATCGACCGATGGACGACGACGCGACGAGATATGTATTTACCCTCTGCCGTCGTGTCCACGGGCGACAGGGCATTCAAACTGACCCATCTACTTCGATCGGAAACTCTCGGGCGACCGCGACGGATCAATCATGCGACAGTAGAATTATTCAGCTGTCCAGCCACTGTGCTCTCAACGCGTGCTACGAATAGTAGCCTGACAGCGCCACGGCCTCGCTAGCTCAGCACGGAGCCTCCATCGCGGCGAGCACGTAAGGAACGGGCGCCATACACGTATGCATTACGTGTTGGAGGCACGGGGGTTTGTTTGGACCTGCGATGGGAAGATCCGGCACGCATGGATGCGTGTAGGCCCGGTGGCGGCAGCGTACGTGTACGATACGGGTGACCGGCCAAACGCGTGTCGTCCGGACCGGTCTGGTCTCAGAGAACGAACTGACGAACTCCCATTATCTGGGACGCGGCCGTTTTCAAGTTGCTCAAAAATACAAACAATGGCTTGACCGCCGCTAGTGCTAGACTACGACTCGTGCAGCTCGATCTCCTTCCCCATCGTCGGCCACCGCGCGCCGGTGCTGTATCAGCATTCAGCCGGACCTATCACATCTGTCGCTTAGAGCATCTCTAACAAGCGCGTGGGTCATCCGGCACGCTTTAGCGAAGGATCGAAATCACTATTTTGTTTCAAAAGTACGACCTATTTTGTATCAAATTCGAAAATCGTATGTCAAAATTGATTTTTTATATTAAAAATAGTATCCCGTCGACCTCTGTGGGCCGAAGAGAGGCTTGTCGGTCGGCGGGAGGCCGAAGGGGGACCGATCGGCTTGCGGACGGCCGAAGAGGGCCCGTCAGCCCACGGGTGGCCGAAAAGCCCACTGTCGGCTTGCGGGAGGCCGAAAAGGGCTTGTCGGCCTCCAAGAGGCCGAAGAGCCCCCGGATAAGGCCCGACCGGGACCTTCTTCCTCCTCAGTCGCTCGCTCCTCCTCCTCTCTCTCTCGTTCTTTTTCTCCGATTTTGCCTCCCTCCGATCTCCTCCATCCTCCACCCATTTTTCTATTCAATCCGGTAAAACAATAGACCATACCCATCTCCACCGGCCTATGGTCTCATTTTGTGCCATGGGGTAGTTTTTTGTGAGTTTGAAGGAGTCATGGTGGGGTGATGGAGGTGTGGACGGTGAGGAGCTGGTGTGGTGGAGAGGAAGAAGAAGGTGAAAAGGAAGTAGAAGGGGACACACACGTCGAAGGTATATCGATTTTTTAGTTTAGGTTAGTTTTTTTATCGTACGTAAAATTAGTTTATTTAGTGTAGTCATTGTAGTGTAAGTTTATTTAGTGTATTCATTTTTAGTGTATGTAGGTTTATTTTAGTATAGGTTTATTTAGTGTACGTAGGTTTATTTTAGTGTAGGTTTATTTTAGTATAAATTTGTTCGTTATGAATAATGAGAAGCTGGCAATGTCTGACAGGTGAAAATGTCTGAATCAGTAAATTTTACATGTTTTACTTTACCGCAGTCGACAGCCAGTCGTAACTGTTCATGACTTCAGTCCAGTCATCGGTGTTTACTGGTCCTGGTTCGTACTTACCCGGCAACGGCGACGACGATGAACGAGGTGCAAACACCTATGATTTTTCGGAGACAACTCTTGTCACTCCACCACCACCATCGACGCAGGAGACACAGACACTGACGGACGAGATGGTTTATGGTCGTGGTCATCACAAGACTCATCTACCGACTCAGCGCTTATCGCCTTCCGATCCTCGTCCGAGGAAGCCCAAGATGTTAGAAATATGCCCTAGAGGCAATAATAAATTGGTTATTATCATATTTCCTTGTTCATGATAATCGTTTATTATCCATGCTATAATTGTATTTATCGGAAACTCAGATACATGTGTGGATACATAGACAACACCATGTCCCTAGTATGCCTCTAATAGACTAGCTCGTTGATCAAAGATGGCTATGGTTTCCTAGTCATGGATATGAGATGTCATTTGATAACGGGATCACATCATTAGGAGAATGATGTGATGGACAAGAACCAAACTACAAACGTAGCATATGATCGTGTCAGTTTATTGCTACTATTTTCTGCATGTCAAGTATTTGTTCCTATGACCATGAGATCATGCAACTCACTGACAGCGGAGGAGTACCTTATGTGTATCAAACGTCGCAACATAACTGGGTGACTATAAATATGCTCTACAGGTATCTCCGAGGGTGTCTGTCGGGTTGGCATGGATCAACACTGAGATTTGTTACTCCCTGTGACGGAGAGGTATCTCAGGGCCCACTCGGTAATACAACATCACAAAAAGCCTTGCAAGCAATGTGACTAAATGTTAGCCATGGGATCTTGTATTACAGAACGAGTAAAGAGACTTTCTAGTAACGAGGTTGAACTAGGTATGGAGATGCCGACGATCGAATCTCGGGCAAGTAACATACCGAAGAACAAAGAGAACAACATATGGGATTAATTGAATCCTTGACATAGAGGTCAACCGATAAAGATCTTCGTAGAATATGTAGGAACCAATATGGGCATCCAGGTCCCGCTATTGGTTATTGACCGTAGAGGTGTCTCGGTCATGTCTACATAGTTCTCGAACCCACAGGGTTTGCATACTTAAGGTTCGGTGACGTTTCGATAGTATAAAATTATGTATGGTGGTGATCGAAGGTTGTTTGGAGTCTCGGATGAGATCCCAGACGTCACGTGGAGCTCCGGAATGGTCCGGAGGTAAAGATTGATATATAGGAAGTCCTGTTTTGGTCACCGAAAAAGTTTCAGACTCATCGGTAGTGTACCGGGAGTGTCGGGAGGGTACCGGGGGACCATCGGGAGGGGTGTCTCGACCCAAGAGGCTACATGGGCTATGGGAGGAGGTCAACCAGCCCCTGGTGGGATGGCCGAAGCCTCCTCTAAGGGCCCATGCGGCTGGAGTGGTTTGAGAAGGAAAAAATCCAAAGGTGGAGAGGTGGAAAGAGTTTCCAAGTGGAAAGGAGGAATCCTACTCCTAATAGGATAGGAGTAGGACTCCTCCACCTCCAATTTCGACCAAACCTTGAGGGTTTGAGGCTGTCTCCTCCCCTCCCTCTTTCCTATATATACTAGAGGATTTAGAGGGGAAAGCTAACCCTAATGACCACGTGCTACCCTCTCCTCTAGATCGTAGTTTCTCCTCTAGATTGTTTCAGCGGTGCTTAGGCGAAGCCCTACTGAAATTGTTCTACCACCATCGCCGCCACGCCGTCATGCTGCCGGAGAACCCATCTACCTCTCCGCTCCCTCTTGCTGGATCAAGAAGGCGGAGATCATCATCGAGCTGTACGTGTGCTAAACGCGGAGGTGCCGTCTGTTCGGTGCTAGATCGGAAGGACCGTGATCAAGACCGCGAGACGATTCGTGATTGGATCGCGGGACGGACCGTGATGAGATTGCGGGACGGATCATGATGGGATCGTGGGACGCTCGGCAATTTGGATCGCGAAGACGTCCGACTACATCAACCGCGTTTCTTAACGCTTCCCGCTTAGCTATCTACAAGGGTATGTAGATCCACTCAACCTCTCGTAGATGCTCATCATCATGGATAGATCTTGCGTGTGCGTAGGAAATTTTTTGTTTTCCATGCAACGTTCCCAACACAAGATTCATCGCCGTCCCCAGCAGTGATATAGTTATCTATGTATGAGACATGACTATCTAATTATGTACGAGACATATGTCTATTTTATGTATGAGACATATTCATGTATGAGACATATTCATGTTCTATTTCAGTGGTCAATTGATTTAGAGGGATAACACTTGTACTGCAAACTAAATGCATCCAACTGAATTAAAGAGTACAACTGAATTAAACGTTACAACTTAATTAAACAGTATAACTGAATTAAACGTTACAACTTAATTAAATACTACAACTGAATTAAACGTTACAACTTGATTAAATATTATGAAATTAAACAGTACTACATGAATGCATCCTCCTCCTCCTCCGTCGATGCAGATCTCTTGCCTTTTGTCGATGTAGAACTCTTGCCCTTCGATGATGCGGTAGTCTTGACCTTGGTGCTCGGCATGAAGACGTCATCTTCGTCCTCTGTCGATGCAGATCTCTTGCCCTTTGTCGATGTAGAACTCTTGTCCTTCAACGATGCGGTAGTCTTGACCTTGGTGCTCGGCATGAAGAGGTTGTCTTCATCCTTACTATCTGCTGGCCATAAATCTGAATTATTCATAGCAACCTGAGGTAAGCTTCACCCTTATGCAGTTGCTTCTGCCATCTGCCATGTAACCTGAGAAGTTCTTTCCGTATCTCCTCAAAAGTCCTGGGAGGCCACCCACTCCTAGCTAATGAGTGAGCCAACTCATTCATTATGGTGTCACTACTGATGAGTTCCTCCCATGGAACTACTCTAGCATCCATCTTGAAATTGGCGGCTAGACGGAGACGACGATCGGACATACCAGAGTGAAAACTATGATCAAAAGGATAATGAGGATGAGACATCTCCACGAAAGGATGGCGGGAGCGAAAGGCGTGAGAGAAAGGGGGGAAAGAAGGGCCTGCTCACCCACCTTACTGCGGATGTGGTTATATAGGTTCACAAGAGAAGATGGCGGGAGAGAAAGGCGGGAAAGAAAATGACGGGAGAGAAAAGTGAGAAAGAAAATGGCGGAAGAGAAGGTAGAGAATGGCGGAAAATAAAGTGGCGGCAGAGTATGGCGGGATAGTAGGAAGGGACAAGAAAATGGGGGGGGGGGTAGTAGGGCGAGATAGTACGATCACTATGGCAAATGGGTGAAAACAACAATTAGCTCCCGATCACGCTCTTTTAAGGTTATGAGCACTAAATTGTTGACTTCAATAGACGATGCCAGAAGAAAATTACCGAAACCTTCCTTTTTCAACACCATCTACCACCCAAGCCAATAAAGTACAAACAAGGACTGCTCACAGATATATCATCATCTTTAGAATTCAAAGTAATTTAAAGAATTAAAGAACCAGTCCTAGGAATTGACACAAATTTCTTCAAACTTCTCACAACCATGCTAGGAATAACCTGACAAAAAACATCAAGTTATATGATATTCCGCTTTCAAATTTAAAACAGTATGCTAGAGCAAAGAACAAATAAATAAACAATACTCGAAACCAAAGCTCACCATATGTCGAGAAATAACATTCATGGAATCCATCCTATGAACAAAAGGAGTACACAATATGTAGTTGTCATCAAAGAGCTGTCACGACATGACATACATTTGATGATAATTCAGAGTGATACCACGACTATAAAAACAGCTGTCAACAAGTTCCCTCTGAGTTTCACTCAGATCCTCAAGAGCTACAAAAAAATAATTTCACAAACTGAGCAGAACAGCAAAACGTATAAGCTGAAGCAAAGCTGAAAATCAGTCAAACAAATAACTTACCAACACAGGATAAAGGAAACAACATAACACCATCCCGATGAAAATCGACACCAATCATAGTTCCATAGTGCTCAAGCCTAACAGTCATCATGTCACGATGACGGAGACCATAATCATTCACAAGTTCCTCCCACGAAGAACCATGGAATTTACTGCTCATCTGACCATGTCTAAACAGAACATGGTATAAGTTATCCTCACTGTTGTGAAGAGCAAGATCAATATTTGTGTCACCCCTCCGAATAGTTAAATCTCCTCACTCCTTAATGTACCGAGCAAGATGTGATCTAACACTACACGGAACATACTACAATAAGAATGGAAGCAAACATCATAATCATATAAACAAAGGAATTCGAATACATTCCAACCAAAACAACATCAACCATATGCCACAGTCAGATAAACAAAATATATAATCTTACAACACGCCTTGAACATCGACGATCCAGTACCACAGTGAATACATACGCACCGGAATCAAAGGAAGAACAAGGGCCACCTGGAGATCGATAAAATGGAAAAGCCATTTACCTGCAAACAAATGGTGACCAATAAGAACTGAATCCACAACCTAGTTGAAAGTTGACATTTGATTGAGTTGGAAGAAAAAAATACCGTAGGCATGTGGAGAGAGCCCTGATCTATTGTTTACGCGGGTTGGATATGAAAATGGGTGGACGAGCGAAGAGATCGGCGCGGGGTGGGAAGCACTAGAGAGCAACGGGAGTGGGAGGTGGAGCTGGGGAGCCTGGAGGACGGGGGAGGGTGAAAGGAGTGGTCACAGAAGAAAGAAAGGAGTGGTCGGCCTTATATAGGGGCCCATCGGCCGCCTGGAGGCCGACCAGGCCTCTTCAGCCAGCGAGAGTCCGACAGGCCACTCTTCGGCCTGCCAGAGCCCGACGGGCCTCTCTTCAGCCTGGGGGTGGCCGACGGGCCCCTCTTCGGCCTGCGAGTGGCCGACAGGCCCCTCTTCGGCCCACCAGAGGCCGACGGGTACTATTTTTGATTTTTTTTCAATTTGAGCATACGGTTTTCGAATTTGGTATAAAATTGGTCCTACTTTTGAAACAAATCCGAAACCACGACGTGTTAAAAAGAAAATCGCGCGTGTGGGAAAAAGACCACCCGTGCAACAATTTTGAGGCACGTTTCTACACGTGTTCTATGTATTGGGAGCCGTCACATCCGTACTACATCCCATTTCTCCCCGAGCCTCGTCACTGCCTCGCCTTCTCCACTGCGCCTCGTCACCACCCACTTCTCCACGCACTTATCCCTGCCGCTGTGCCTTTTCCCCATGCCTCGTCGCCGGCCCACCTTCTCCCCGCGCCTCGTCGTCGCCGTGCCATGCCGTCACGCCCACGGAGCATGTCGGGCTTCCGTGGTGTCTGTGAACGCCCATCCGACATGTTCTACGCCAGATCTCGGGCAACACGCGCCTCGGCCTAGACACCTACGAGACCGCCCATGAGGTCGCCCGCGTGTATGACGTTGTGGCGCGGGACCTCTGGCGGCCTCGTTCATAGATAAACTTCAACCACGTCTTCATGGTTGAAGAAGCGCGACAGGTCGCGCCTCCCCCGCGTTTGGCTGGCGAGGCGGACCTTCGTGCTGCGCGCAGTCGGAAGCACCGACTGTTGATCGCCCGGAGGGACGAGGACGCCATGGCGGAGTGGCGCCGCCAGCACCCGGAGGACGTCATCGCCGAGCATGAGTTCTACGCGAACATGAGGGCGCAACGAGTTGCCAAACGCCTAGACAACCGTAGGCGCAAGACATTGTCTATTTCCCAACCAGAGATGGCGAACAATCCCTGGGAGATGATGAGGAGTAGTCTAGACGTATTTTTATTTTACTAGCGTTTTTCATCTGTATCGTATGAACTGCATGTGGTGTTGGGCTTGATGTATGGTAAAACATCGTTAAATTTTATTGTTCAAAAGCACTTTGACTGCTCGCGTGTTGCATTTTGTAGCGTGTGCCGGAGCGGCAACACCGCGCCCCCTTGGTGCTAAAAATGTGCATTTTGGCGCTCCAAATTTTTTATAGTGCACCTGTTGGAGATGCTCTTAAACTTAGATGAGTACTAGCCGCCGGCACACCGATCCAAAATTTCGGTTGGTTGCGTGTGATTCGTCTTCTGCGTGTACCATTGAATTGGGCAGAAAATTGTTTGCCCTCGAGCTTCTCCATTCTCGCGCTGGTCCGCATCTCGCGCAGTTCCTCGGATGCAAGGCGGCACGCTCTGTCGCCTCCGATCACAACATCACGCCGTCCACCGCTTCATGTTAGACAATCATCCTGCTCGATCCACACTCGTCGTCGTCGTGGATGACAACAACCAATAATCAACATCTCGTCGCCGGTAGTTACAAAAAAGGGTACAGCAGTAAAAATGTATGTCATCGTCGGTTATAGCTCGCTATGCAGGGTCGCAACAATTGTATCGTGGTTGTTGCAAACGCCATCACCGATTGTAGATTTATAATCACCAGTTGTATATCTTTCCATTACAATTTTTTGTAGTGCCAATTCAAGCAAGAAATGGCGGCAACAACGTACCCCGCTCTCACCACGGAACAAATGTCGCGGCTGGTTCCAGCTTTTTGTGCTGCAGTTTTTAGCACCACCCCGTGCCAGCTTGCAGGTCATCGAACGCCGGTTGTAGCGTCACACCGTGTCGCTTGCAGCTTTTTGTGCGGTTACTTCTGGCTTTTTTGCATCGCTTGTTCCAACATTGACGGGATAGCACGGTCACAGCTCGCCGATCGTCGATTTTGGCATCGCCCCGTGCATACTGTAGCTCGCCCGGTCGTGGGATGTAGCACCGCGTGATGTAGGTTGCAGCTCATTGTCTATTGGTTGTAGCACCAACAATGGCATGTCTCCGACACATCGCCGGCAACGAAGGAGCGACAACGGAGAGGCGCATGGATGGGCGTGTGGCTATGGAGGATGCTACTAGGTTGGAAGGAACTACGATGGATGGTGGAGAAAAATCGAGAGAGAAGAAAGAGATAAGGAAGAGAAAAAACATGGACCCAGTGCGCAACGCACGAGCAGCAACCGGCCGAAAGCTTGGTTGATCGTCCAAGTACAAGCGTTCCCCTTAAACATAGAACACATCCACGGACAGTAATCAATCATCTTCAAATTGCACAAACAAGCCTGATTATTCAATTGTCAATTTAACCAAGACATAGGAAAATCCGTCAAATTATCAATTTGTCGAGCACGCCAATTGTAGGGACTTATATGTGGGAAAATGCATTGCAGTTCTCGGGTGCCACACACCTTTACATAAGAATAGCATTACAAAAAATGTCGGGGCATCGCACACACGCGAACGGAGCGGGCGACCAGAACGGGCCGGCCCATTTAGAAGCGACGTCTGCGTTCCATTTTTCCTGGTTTTGGGAACTTTTTGGAAGCTTCCAGGTGATTTTTTCTGGTTTTGGGAAGGTTCCTAAGCTGGTTTTTCCTTTTTTGTTTTCTTTCGGGATTTCTCTCCTTTCTCTTTTTTTGTTTTCCCAGTTTCTTTTATTATTATTCTTTCTTCTTTTACTTTCATTTTCCAGTTTCTTTTGAAACAAATTTTCTGATATTTTAAAATGTTTCCATTTCGAATTTCAAGATTTGTTCTGAATTTTTAGAAAATGTTCAGGATTTTCAAAAACAGTTCGGAATTTCGATTGTTTTTTCTTCAAATTCGAAAAATGTATTTGCTTTCTAAAAAGTGTTCAAGATATTGAAAAACAATTCTGAATGTTAAATAATATTCTTCAAATTAGTAAAAAGTTTATGCATTTTTAAAACAAGGTTCAAGATTTTCAAAGAATGTTCCAGATTTTCAACAAAATATTTGAGATTTTCAAAAAATGTTCTTCAAATTCGAAATATGAATTCAGTTTTTATAAAAATGTTCCAGATTTTGGAAAAATGGTCTACAGTTTTTCATAAGTTTTTTAAAAAAATGTTCTTCTTTTTAGAAATTTGTTATCAAGATTCAAAAAATGTTTGTGTGTTAAAAAAATGTTCGTGTTTATGAATATGTTCAGGATATTTCAAACTTGTTCTCATTTTTAAAATTTGTTCTCAGGATTCAAAAAATGTTTGTGCTTTAAAAATTTGTTCGTGCTTCCAAATTTATTTATGGTTTTTGAATTTTTTTTCCGTTTCCAAATTTTGTTCTCAAGATTCAAAAAATGTTCGTTCTTTAAAAATTTATACACGGTCTCGAATTTGTTCAGGATTTTTCAAAATTGTTATTGGTTATAAAATTTGTTCATGCTTTAAAATTTTATTCGCCCTTTCAAATTTCTTCTCCGTTTTCAAAAATGTTGATGTTTTAAAAAAATGATTGGCAAATTCAATATTTGTTCGTTTTCATAAAAAAGAAAAAAAGAACCGCGAAGAAAAAACGAGGCTAAAAAGAAAAAAAGAAAAAAACAGAAAAGGAAAAAATAAAATGAATAAAAAAAATAAAAAAATCAATTTTTTCGAGATAAAAAGCAGCTGGGCCCACCAGTCGGGGCGCCCCCCCTGTGCGTGGGAGCAAGTCCCTGCGGCAGCGAGCGGCAGGTAGGAACTCCCCGCTTAATATGCTGAAATGCCATCGTTGCACACAAGGGAGTCCCCCACCTGGGTTGGCCCATGAGGGAGCCAGCGGTGACGTGGTTTAACACCCCTGGAATCCCCTCCTTTGCAAAAATTCCGAATAATCAATCTTGGAATTCGGAATAATTATTCTAATACCTATTTTTACACATGATTTTTTCAATGTGAATAAATACAGAACAGGTGTTTTTCAAATTTATGAACAAACATAAAAATAATAGGAATATTCTGTTACATTACCGAACAAGTTTTTGAAAATACAGACATTTTTCAGTTTGTGAATTACTTGTTAAATAGAAATATTTTTTAAAATTCTGTATATTTTAAATAATGCAATTTGGTTTTGAGAAAACCAATCAATTTTAGAATTTATTCACAATTTTTGAAAATAGGACATTTTTTGTGGTTGTGATTTAAAATAAAAGACAAAAAAGGAATAAAGAACAAAGGAAGGAAGGAATAAAGAGAAAATAAAAAATCAGTAAAATAAAACCTCGAAAACGATATATCATTTTTGAACATTCTTGAAGGTTCCCTAAATAGGGAAGGACCTTCTACAAGGAAAATCCTATTTACCGGTTATTGCGTCAAACTATCGAGCTTTGGCACGGCGATGCCCCGAGCGCGAGAATTAGACCAGCCCACTCCCCCATAACGAGGCAGCCGGTTTTGGAAACCTTCCAGAAGGTTCCATGAACAAGTTTATTTTGTTAATACCGGTTTAGCCTTTTTATTTTGTGTTTGTTTTTTAGTTTTCTTGTTTTCGTTTTTCTGTTTAATTCCTTTTTTTGTTTCTTTTTTTATATTTCTATTTTCATTTATTTGTTTTACGTTTTTGTTTCTTTTTCAAGTTCATATTTTCCTGATTTTTAAATTTTCCATTTTTTTTCGTTCCTTCTTTGTTTTACATTTTGATTGTGTTCTAATAATTTTATTTACAAATTAAAAAATGATCTTGATTTTCAAAAATTGTTTGCCTATTTAAAAAATGTTTGCATTTTCCAAATTTTGTTCTCTGTTTAAAAAATTGCACAGATGTTTAAAAATGTTCATGTAATTTTAATTTTGTTAATAATTTGATAAAATGTTCTTGATTTTCATAAAACTTTGCACGTTTGGAAAAAAATCATTTTTTAAAAAGATTCTGGGATCGTAAACATGTGGAGAAGTTGAAAATTGTTACGCATTTATCACACTTTGTTCAGAAATTCACAAAATATTCGTGATTTTACAAATAACGTTTGCATTTTCATTTTTTTCACATTTTCAAAAAATGCTTGTTGTTTGTTTGTTAAATTTTGTGTTTAGAACTATTCAAATGTTCGTGTTTTTCAAAAAATGGTGTGCCTATTTGGAAAAAGTATTTGCCTTTTCCAACTTTTGTTCTAGGTTGAAAAAGTTGGTCAAATGTTCATGATTTTGATAAAAATTTTGCACGTTTGGAAGAATCTTTCAGTTTTCTTAATTTTGTTTTGGGTTTCTAAAAAAGTTGAGAAGTTGAAGATTGTTCCCCATTTTTCAATTTTTTCACTTATTCAAAAAATGTTCGTGAGTTTTCAATTACTATTTGCAGTTTCAAAATGTTGGTCACATTTTAAAAAATGTTCCTGTTTTTACCATTCTTATTTACAATTCAGAAAAGTTCCAAAAGTTCCAAATTTCAATCACATTTTCAAAATTAGTTTGAGATTTCTAAAAATGTTTGGAATCTTAGTGTTTGTTCATGAGTTCAAAAAATGTTCGGTAGTTTTGGCATTTTGTTCACGTTGTTTTTTGTTCGAAACTTTCAATTTTTGTTCGCAATGTTAAAAATTATTATGAATTTCGAAAGAAAAACATATTTTCGAAAATGTTTGGAGTTCTAAATTTTGTTCGCATTTTAGAAAATTGTTCTTATTTTTGAAAAAAATGTTCGGAAATTCAAATTTTGTTTGGGTTACAAAAAAGTATAGTGTTTTCGGGGAGGATATTTAGCAAGTGTCATGCCGGTCCTTGCTTTAATGGCAAGTATTTTATGGTATGGAGATCATCTCCTCGCTCCATATGAATGTGGAGAAGGAAATCTTCAATCCACACGGCCGGTTCTATTGTCCCATCGTATTGTTCAATGTTTACGAGTTTAAACCCTTTGGGGAACTGGTGCTACATCACCTCATACGTGAAACACATCGGGTGGGTGACACCCCTAACATAGGATACATCGTGCCCGAGATCGGCTGTCATCCAGACTCGGTGTTGTTCCTGAGCTTTACCGTTGCGGTCGAGCCAAGCTTTGTATTCATCCCGTGTAGCGGGAGTATGCCCTCTGGATCCATAGATGGATCTTGTTTGACTTGCTCTAGCGTCCAGGTCGCGGCGTAGGTCGTATCGGTCCTCAGTATGTATTGGCTCCCTTCCTCTCCTGCGGGGGAGTCTAAAACCCTCTAGGTTTATATAGACACCAGGGGGTACCTAGGGTTTACACATGATAGGTCTCTTGTCAGGGATGGATATGCTGATTTTCTCATCTTGACTTGGAGTGCATGACGCGCCTTCGAGACTTCCTTCTAGAACACGGGGTCATGGCGTATCCGGTCCTTCCTGCAATAATCAGAGAGCGGCCCATAATCGGGAAATGGGCCAACGGCCCGAGGACCCCTTAGTCTAGGACTCCCTCACCCGTAACCTAACATATCTCTATCTTTGTCTTGCCTTTCAAGCAAGGAAAGTCTTTAGCTTCTTCCACCTTTTCGGCTCTAAGCCGCCACCTTCTCATGTTGGGCCGCCATCGGCCTGTTTGGTAAATCAGCTTATCTTCTGTCCTCACAACATGGACCATCTTAGGCACAATCATTAAGCCGCCAATAGATTGACCCGGCCCACCAGGAGGGTCATATCGTGGAGCTATATCCCCGACATTAGGCCCCAGGTTGATTTGAATTCATTCATGTCAATCTGTCTCAACTCCATCAGGCAGCTTATTTTCTGCTCATACTCATATGTTATCAGTGTCTCCAAATGCAGGTTCATGACATTTCTGAACTTGTCAATTTTCCAACTTCCATCAAATAATGTCATACGTCAGAGAGTCACACACCAGTGGTGACTTTCGACGAATCTGGCCATAGACTACTAGGAGAAAGCTTAGTAGTAGCGCTAGAATTACCCTTAGTAGTAGCACTGGTGGCAGTGCTACTACTAAGGCGCTATAGCTAAGTTGTAGCAGTAGCACTGGAAAACCAGCGCTACTGGTAAGTAGGGTTAGTAGTAGCGCTGGAAAAAACAAGCGCTGCTGATAAACCAGCGCTGCCGCTAGATGCCTACCAATGCTACTGCTAATATTCCTGCTTTCAAAGATTACATTCCCCTCTATGTATTTTTTCCATGCTCTATATAGTGGTTTCATCATATGACAACATCAATAATTATTGTGCCAACAACTACATTTAGATTAAAGTGCATGGATGCAAGTGATCATGTTGAATTAGAAGAAAATATGATGTTGCCAATGGCAACATCATATTTTCCTCTAACTTAACATGATCACTTGCATCCACCCACCTTAATCCAATATATGTCACATAACTCAACATAATCTTACTCATCTAACAACTCATCATCATCTTAATCATACCAAGTTAAAATCTCATAAAACAAAAAAACATCATAATAGTAATCATCCTAATCGATCATACAAGTTAACTAAACTTTTATCTCATAGGACCTAGTCCTCCCTCCTAGGTAAAATGACATAAAACAAAATAACACCTATGTCTCCATGCTAAAGCAAAGAGATCCAACGGTCTCCAACTTGTGGCTTGCGATCCTTCTTTATTTCTCCCCATGCTTCAGTTTGGAGCCTCTTAGGTGGTTTGCGCTCACTCGAGTATGCAAAAGAGAACTGGGGCCTCGTAGGGCTTATAATTGTCATATTACCTTCGCCATGCATCAATGGAGGCACAACTTCATTTGGCAGTTTCTGTTGAAGAACATAATAATAACCTAGTTAGAAATGTAATCAACACCATTTACGCAATAGTAGTGTACTTAATAATTCTTGCCAAGACATTTCGGCAAATGTCATCCGCCCTCAACCTATGCACTAGTGACATGTAAAGTGTATAATTTGGGCCAGTTCCCAAATTATACGGGAAGATCTCCCTACCAACTAGGACACCAATAACAAAGTTGATAAGAACATCATTCTCCTCCAAGTTAGATGTGATCCATAAGTGTAGTGTGTCTTGTCAACTATTTGTTGTGTTTCACTCGAAGAAACGAAATAAGCTATAAATTATAAATTAACAAATTTAATATGGATGAACACCAACTATTTTTAAATATAGAATGCAAATTACTTGACAAATGTGCATGGTTGACAAACTCACACGAAGGTAAAACAGGAAGCATATCGACATCCACCCAAATGTCGATGTTACCTTCAATATGATATTCAAGACGAAGATTGAAGGTAATTTTCATATCCTCCTGAAATCCATATGCCTTGCAAAGAGCTTATCAATTTGAGCACCCCAATTATATGTTATTAAGTGCATTCATTACTTTTACCAGAAATGTGTGACCATGTTTAATCCTCAGGTTGGCTGTCCTCGTCTCGAAACTCTCATGCTCTTCGAAACTGAGCCTCTCCAAGAAATACCGTCTTGCATGACAGGGGATGAACTAGTCGAATTGTATAAAACAGAAATTATGCGTTCAAGCAAAGAAACATAAGTCATGCTTAATTACGAAAAAACACTTGTCATCATTGTTGTGTACCGTAGAAACATCGAAGGTCTCGTCAAGCTTGATGGTGAAGAACATGTCATCTCGCAGCCCAGGCTGGTCGAAAAGACACTTATCTTCACCACAAAATTCACACGCTTGGATCCTATCGTCGTCTGATGACGACGACATTTCCTATGTTCATGATTCAAAAATTATGGCACTCTTGGATCATAATGCGTGTGTGACTTTCGGACCGTCGAGACTTTCCTTAAATAACTCTCATATCTCATGGTGTGTTAGTGCACACTCTCTCACACTGATATGGTGGTGTATATATGTTGGTGGACACTCTCTCATAGTAATAGTTCGATCGTCGGTGATGGATGCCCCCCTCTCCTCTCCTTGCGCATTATATCGACGAATATATCACAAAGAAGAGAAGATGAGGAGGCGCCCCCCACGACAATAGTCGAAATTCCTCCATCAAGAGAACACATGAAAGTCACACAAGGACCAAGGACAGACCGAAAGTCACACACGCATATACCGATAAAATATCTCTAATACATTTATAATGAACTCGAATATAATATCATCTCGAATAATCCATCATATAATATCATCTCAAATAATCCATCACTAATACAATTAATGCATCATCAAAAATTAACTAATACATCTCGAATATTATCATATAAGATCACTAATATAGATCGAATATCCTAGAATCCAAAGTGGAGGACGGTGAACTCGGTTCGCTAGCGGTCTCTGAGTCACTGGTGGTGGACACCCAAAGATAAGGAACCATCACCGGATCATAACTCGAGTGAGATCCCTGAAGAACCTGCCAGGTATTGGAGAACTTGGAGTCCAACGCCACCATATAGCAATGGACGTGCTTGTCCCCCTCCCTGACACGACGACGTACCACCTCTGGGGGCCCCTGCTCCCTCTACATCAAAAGTGGCCCACACGACCGCCACCAAAGAAGCTCCGGGTCGACGACGAGACCAGGATTCCTCACCAAGCTCCGAGCCCAGGAAGGTAGCACCTCCCAGTGCCAGCCTGGCGGAGCCCAGTCCCGGACATTGAGCCTCTCAAGGATGTCGACGCCGACTCAACGCCGACGAGGATGCGGGCCAGGCATCGTCAACGTCGAGACAAATTCCTATGAGAATCTTTTCTTATCATTTAATCACTAATTTTTTAAACTCATTTTGACTCGGTTTTCCGGAATGCCGCTTCCCAGCAAATCACGACACTCGATATGCCTACTTTCTAGAACAAGTCATGCCAAAATTTTGACATGACCTTTGAAAAAAGTGGACATATCGAGCGAAGCAAATTCACCGAAACGGAAATGAATCAACATCCCGATGAAACATAGGACACTCGAATCATTTGCATACAACAATAAGAAAATATAGAACTTGAAAAAAATGCAATAAGGTTTTTCATATTTGGCACATTCATATTTAGCTCTAAACTAATTTAGCTAACAAACCTAATCATAGAATCAACCTAACCCTAAAATCAACCTAACTCCCCTAATCAACCTAACCCTTGAATCAACCTAACAACCTATCCCTAGAATGAACCTAACCCCCCTAATCAACCTACCAAACCTAACCCTAGAATCAACCTAACCCCCCTAATATTAAAAAATGGCCAGATCCGAGAGGGGGTGAAGGGAGTGAGGGGAGAGGGAAGAGGGAGGAAGGAGGGAGTAGGAGCTACCTGCGGAGGAAGGGGGCACGACGGTGAGGGAGGGGGCAATGGCGAGGGAGGCCGCAACGGTGAGGGAGGGGGCGACGGCGAGGGAGGGCACGACGACAAGGGAGGGGCACGACAGCGAGTGAGGACTACGGAGCGATGGTGGTGGTATCGAGGAGATGGCGACGACGACGGCGTCGGTCGAGGGAGACGACAGATGAGAGTGAGAGGGATGGAATGGGGAGGGAGACGTGGGGATCAAATGGGGAATGGAAGTCGACAGTGGGGGTCGAGTAGCAGTAGCGCTGGTCGGAGCCTAGGCGCTACTGCTAATCAGGGCCCACCTACTAGCACCGTACAACCATAGCTATAGTGGTGGTCCAGCGACAAGTGCTACTGCTATGACTGTAGTAGTAGCGCTGGTTTTGGAGAGCCGCTACAACTACAGGTATCCACTAGCGGTGGTGCCGAGACCACTTATCAGTAGCGATGGTTAGCTAGCCAGCACTCCTGATACGGTTCTAGTTGTAGCGCTCGTTTGTATCCAGTGCTGCTACTACCTAACAATAGCGCTTTCCCTATATCTAGCGCTACTGCTAAAATCCTGTCTATAGGCTTTCTCCTAGTAGTGATATCTATACTTCCCAAAAATCGAGGCGCCGTCACTTCCGAAATTTACTATGTAGCCTCGATTTTTGCACTTGCCGTTTCTCCTCCTAGTCTTTCCTTATTAAATACTTACCACAGGCTTCTTTTCCCACTTTCACCTCTCTCCTTTCGCTTCTTCTTCCTCACGCTCGAGTAATCCACCAAACCACTGTCCTTTCATCGCAGGAGATCATCCTTGCAAAGACGAAGACATTGTGCTTCCGTCGAGTTCACACTGCTTGTCCAGTCACTCATCTTCTCCGCCGCCGATTCCTTCTGTGAATTTACCTCTTTTCCTCTCTAGATCCATAGTAGTTCATGGGGGTTCTTCATGCATCGAGTAGTTCTTCTCAAGCCGATTACCACCGCTTGTTCTGTATCTCCAACTCCATGATTTACTCTATAGAAGTGGAACATGTTGAGCAATAGATTCGTTTCTTGTATAGCATCTCCAAATCTCCCTTTAAAATCCGCACATTAGGTCATTGCTGCTTCTCAAGTTGCATACTAGGGTTAAAGAATATTTTTCTTTTCCGAGCCTTTTGTAGATCCAAAATTATATCCGGTCCAGTGGAAAATCGTTTCCTTTCGTACTTAGTGACAACCGGACGCGTTATGCGCTAGAATGAACCGGCCACATTTTATGTCGGCTTATAATTTTAACCCGCCTTGATTCAACCTTGCTAAATCAGCCATGCTATCGTTATAGGGCGAGTCTTGCCCTCGTAATGTTTCTAAGACCATCTTTGTCGGAGTATTATTTTAAATTGCCCCTTTTCACTCTATTCAGGTAGCTCGTCATGTCGAAAACTTCTTCTTGCAAGTGGGCGGTTTCCCCAGTTTCTGAGGCCATCCTTCAAGACTATCATAAACAAGGATATTTACCACCTAAGGAATCAATTGGTTGGTGTCCCGCCTTTGGAGAAGAGATCCCTAAGCTGGCAGAAGGAGAGGTGGTGATTTTCTTAGACCACCTTCTCAGAGGTTTTCTCCCCCCAGGTCAAAATTCTTCCGGGACGCTTTGCACTTCTTCAATCTTCATCCTCAGGATTTGGACCCCAACTATGTACTAAACCTCTACCAATTCCAAGTACTCTGCAATGTGTATCTTCAAATAGAACCCTTTGTCCCTCTCTTTAGGGATTTTTTCTACCTAAACCGCCAAACTGAATGTGTTGATGGACCTAGTCATGAACTTGGTGGGATCTCAATTCAGAGGAGGAGGGTTGTCGTCTGCCCCGCTGCCACCTTGCCGAGTCACCCAAAGGGTTGGAATAAGAACTGGTTCTACTGTCGAAACACGGCCCTAGCTGATGAGAACCCCTTGTCGAGTTATAGACAGGACCGTCTCCCCATGACCTTCGAGTTGCCTGGTTAGGCTTCTTTAGAAGAGAGTGCACAACATGCCAGTGTATATAAATAACTAAGGGCCTTGATAGCAAATGGTTTAACCGGGGTGGACCTGACTCGGTGTTGGGTATCTTGGAGCATTCTGCCGTTAAGCCACCGAGGCAGCTTGATGCATACTTATTCTGGCGAGTTGAGCGACCTTCAGAGGTTTAGCTGTTGGGGAACATTGCATGGGAAACAAAAAATTTCCTACACACACCCAAGATCTATCCATGGTGATGAGCATCTACGAGAGGGAGAGTGGATCTACATACCCTTGTAGATCGTTAAGCGGGAAGCGTTAAGAAACACGGTTGATGTAGTCGAACGTCTTCGCGATCCAAATCGCCGAGCATGTCGTGATCCCATCACGATCCTTCTCACGATCCAATCATGATCTGTCTCGCGATCCCATCACGATCCGCCCTGTGAACAAATCATGAATCATCTCGCGATCCTGATCACGGTCTTTCAGAATTAGCGCCGAACGGACGACGCCTCCATGTTCAGCATACGTACAGCTCAATCACAATCTCCGCCTTCTTGATTCAGCAAGCGGGAGCGGAGAGGTAGATGAGTTCTTTGACAACGGGACGACGTGGCGGCAATGGTGGTGGAACTATTCCGGTAGGGCTTCGCCTAAGCACCGCCGAACTAGACTACAGGAGAAAACAATCTAGATGAAGTAGAAGGAGCACATAGCAATTCGGGTTTTCTCTACCCTCTAAATCCTATAGTATATATAGGAGGGAGGGAGGGGAGGAGGCAGCCTCAAACCCTCAAAGGTTGGCCGAAATTGGAGGTGGAGGAGTCCTACTCCAATCCTACTAGGAGTAGGATTCCTCCTCTCCACTTGGAAACCCTTTCCACCTTTCCACCTTTGGGTTTTTCCCACCCCTAGCCGCATGGGCCTTAGTGGGGGGGGGGGGGTTCGGCCATCCCACTAGGGGATGGTTTGACCCCTCCCACAACCCATGAGGTCCTTTGGGTCGAGACACCGCCCCGATCACACTCGGTACTCTCCCGACACTCCCGGTACACTACCGAGGTACTTGAAACTTTTCCGGTGATCAAAATAGGACTTCCTATATATCAATATTTACCTCCAAACCATTCTGGAGTTCCTTGTGACTTCCAAGATCTCATCTGTGACTCCGAACAACCTTCGGTTACCACCATAGATAACTCTACTATACCGAAACGTCACCGAACCTTAAGTGTGCAGACCATGCGGGTTCGAGAACTATGTAGACATAACTGAGACACCTCTACGGTCAATAACCAATAGCGGGACCTGGATGCCCATACTGGTTCCTACATATTCTAAGAAGATCTTTATCGCTTGAACCTCTATGTTAAGGATCCAGTTAATCCTGTACGCTGTTCCCTTTGTTCTTCGGTATGTTACTTGCCCGAGATTCGATCGTCAGTATCTCTATACCTAGTTCAATCTCGTTACCGGCAAGTCACTTTAATCGTTCTGTAATACAAGATCCCGTGGCTAACACTTAGTCACATTGCTTGCAAGGCTTATTGTAATGTTGTATTATGGAGTGGGCCTTGAGATAGCTCTCCGTCACACGGAAATAAATCCCAGTCTTGATCCGTGCCCACTCAACAGACACCCTTGGAGATACCTATAGAGCATCTTTATAGTCACCCAGTTACGTTGTCACGTTTAATAGACACAAGGTATTCCTCCGGTGTCAGTGAGTTGCATGATCTCATGGTCGTAGGAACAGATACTTGACATGCAGAAAACTATACAATAAAGTGACACGATCATATGCTATCTTTATAGTTTGGGTCTTGTCCATCTCATGTCTATGGCCAGGAAACCTTGACCATCTTTGATCAACGAACTGGTTAACTATAGGCATACTAGGGGCACAGTGTTGTCTATGTACCCACACATGTATTTGAGTTTCCAATCAATACAATTATAGCATGGATAATAAACGATTATCACAAACAAGGAAATATAATAATAAACAATTTATTATTGCCTCTAGGGCATATTTTCAACAGTCTCCCACTAGCACTAGAGTTAATAATCTAGTTCACATCACCATGTGATTTACATTGTTATGAATCTAACACCCAATGAGTTCTAGGGTTCGATCATGCTTTGCATGTGAGAGAGGTATTTAGTCAACGGATCTGCAACATTTAGATTCGTGTGTACTTTGCAAATCTATATGTCATATTGTAGACACTACTACCACACTCCACTTGGAGCTATTCCAAATGGCTTCTCCATTGAACGTGTCCGCATTGCTACTCAGAGTCATCCAGGTTGGTGTTAAAGCTTGCATCGACGTAACCCTTTACGACAAACTCTTTATCACCTCCATAATCAAGAAATATTTCCTTAGTCCTCTAGTTACTAAGCATAATTGATACATCTCCATCGTATCCACTTTGCCAAACTCTTTTGCCCTTGTTTTGGTCTCTAATTTGCATGATTTGAATGGAACTAACCCGGACAGACGCCGTTTCCAGCAGAATTGCCTTGGTGTTATTTTTGTGCAGAAATAGAAGTTCTCGGATTGACCTGAAAATTTATGGAGACTATTTTTGGAATTAATAAAAAATACTGACGAAAGAATCAACCGGAGGGGGGCCACCACAGGCCACAAGCCAGGGGCACGGTCACCCCCCTGGCCACGACTAGCAGGTTAGTGCCCCCCCTGGAGCTCCATCGACCTCAATTACAACTCCATATATTCACATCTACGGAGAAAAAATTTAGAGAGATGAATTCATCGCGTTTCATGATATGGAGCTGCCGCCACCTCGTGTTCTACCTCGGGAGGCCAGATCTGGAGTCCGTTTTGGGCTCCGGAGAGGGGAAATCGACGCCATCGTCATCACAAACCATCCTTCATCACCAATTCCATGATGATCTCTGCCATTCATGTGTAATCCCATCGTAGGCTTTCTGGACGGTGATGGGTTGGATGAGATTTATCATAATCGAATTAGTTTTGTTAGGGTTTGATCCCTAGTATACACTATGTTCTGAGATTGATGTTGCTATGACTTTGCTATGCTTAATGCTTGTCACTAGGGCCCGAGTGCCATGATTTCAGATCTGAACCTATTATGTTTTCATGAATATATATGTTTTCTTGATCCTATCTTGCAAGTTGTAGACACCTATTACGAGTTATGATCCGCATCCCCCAGGGTGACAATAACTGGGATTCTTTACGGTGATTACCGTAGTTTGTGGAGTTCGTGTATTCACTAAATGCTAATTCTTTGGTCCGGTTCTCTATTAAAAGGAGGCCTTAATATCCCTTAGTTTCTAATAGGACCCCGCCGCCAAGGGAGGGTAGGACCAAAGATGTCATGCAAGTTCTTTTCCATAAGCACATATGACTATATATGGAATACATGCCTACATTACATTGTTGAATTGGAGCTAGTTCTGTGTCACCCTATGTTGTAACTGTTGCATGATGAATGACATCCAACATAATTATCCATCACTGATCCATTGCATATGAGCTTTTCATATATTGATCTTTGCTAAGTTACTTTTTCGTTGCTACTGTTGCAATCACTACAAAACTTCTATTGTCACTCTTGCCATCGTTACCATTACTTCGATATTACTTTGCTACTAAATACTTAGCTACAGATATTAAGTCTTTCAGGTGTGGTTGAATTGACAACTTAGCTGCTAATACTCGAGAATATTCTTTGGCTCCCCTTGTGTCGAATCAATAAATTTGGGTTGAATACTCTACCCTCGAAAACTGTTGCGATCCCCTATACTTGTGGGTTATCAATAATATTGACCATTGTCCAGTGATCCACTCCTGGATCACTCTTGTACCCCTTGACAGACTCATGGCAAGGCACACATAGGTGCGGTACACAACATGGCATACTATACAGAGCCTATGGATAAGGCATAGGGGACGACCTTCGTCCTTTCTCTTTCTTCTGCCATGGTCGAGCTTTGAGTCTCAATCAACTCCACACCTCACAAATCAGGCAAGAACTCTTTCTTTGACTGATCCATTTTGAACTCTTTCAAAATCTTGTCAAGGTATGTACTCATTGAAAGTTTTATCAGACGTCTTGATCTACCTCTATAGATCAAGATGCCCAATATTTAAGTAGCTTCATTCCAGGTTTTCCTTTGAAAAACTCCCTTTCAAACAACCCTTTATGCTTTCCAAAAATTCTACATCATTTCCGATCAACAATATGTCATCCACATATACTTATCATAAATTCTATAGTGCTCCGACTCACTTTATTATAAATACAAGTTTCTCATAAACTTTGTATAGACACAAAAAAAACTTTGATCACCACATCAAAGCATATATTCCAACTCCGAGATGCTTGCTCCAGTCCATAGAAGGATCAATGGAGCTTGCATATATTTTAGCATCCTTAGATCTGACAAAACCTTCCGGTTGCATCACATACTACCTTCCCTCACAGATACCGTTAAGGAAACGATGTTTTGACATCCATCTGCTAGATTTCATAATAAAAAAATGCAGCAACTGCTAACATAATTCCAACGGACTTTAGCATCGTTACAGGTGAGAAAGTCTCATCGTAGTCAACTCCTTGAACTTGTGAAAAACCCTTTGTCACAAGTCGAGCTTTATAGACGGTGACATTACCGTCCGTGTTCGTCTTCCTTTTAAAGATCCATTTGTTCTGAACGGCCTTTTGTCCTTCAAGTAATACTTCCAAAGCCCATACCTTGTTTTCTTACATGGATCCCATCTCGGATTGCATGGCCTCTAACCCTTTCTTGGAATCCGGGCCCATCATCACTTCTCCATAGCTCGTAGGTTCATTGTTGTACAACAAACGTGACCTCTAAGACAGGGTTGACGTACCACTCAGGAGTAGTACACGTCCTTGTTGACCTACGAGTTCGATAGTAACTTGATCAAAAGCTTCATGATCATCATCATTAACATCCTCTTCAACTAACGTAGGCTCCACAGAAACAATTGTCTATGCTGCGCTACTCTCTAGTTGAAAAAAAGGTTCAAGAACCTCATCAAGTTCTATCTTCCTCCTACTCGATTCTTTCAAGAGAAACTCTTTCTCAAGGAAGGACCCATTTTAGCAACAAACACTTTGTTCTTGGATCTAAGAAACAAGGTTTACCCAACTGTTATGTTAGGGTATTCTATGAAGATGCATTTGTCTGCTTTGGGTTCGAGCTCCTTAGGTCAAAACCTTTTTCACATAAGCGTCGCAGCCCCAAACATTAAGAAATGATAGCTTAGGTTTCCGCCAAACCAAAATTCATACGGTGTCATCTCAATGGATTTAGATGGTGCCCCTTTTAAAGTGAATGTAGTTATCTCTAGTGCGTAAACCCAAAACGATAGTGGCAAATCGATAAGAGACATCATAGTTCACACCATATCCAATAGAGCACGACTACGAAGTTCAGACACACCATCATACTATGGTGTTCCAGGTGGCGTGAGCTGTGAAACAAATTCCACGTTGTCTTAAGTTATATACCAATACTCGTAACTCAGGTATTTACCTCCATGATCATATCGTAGACATTTTATCTCCTTATCACGATGATCTCAAACTTCACTCTAATTTTGCTTGAACTTTTCAAATGTTTCAGACTTGTGTTTTATTAAGTAAATATCCCCATAGCTACTCAAATAATGAGTGAAGGTAGGAAAATAACGATATCCACCGCATGCTATAACACTCATTGGACCGAATATATCAACATGTATCATTTCCAATAAGTCACTTGCCCGCTCCATCATACCGGAAAACAGGGTCTTAGTCATCTTGCCCATGAGGCATGGTCCACATGTCTCAACCGATTCAAAATCGAATGAGTCCAAACATCCATCAGCTTGGAGTTTCTTCATGCACTTTACACCAATATGACATTTAGCGGCAGTGCCACAAGTATGTGGTACTATCATTATTAACTTTTTATCTTTTGGCATCAATATTATGAACATGTGTATCACTATGATCAAAATTCAATAAACGATTCTCATTGGGTGCATGACCATTGAAGGTATTATTCATGTAAATAGAATAACCATTATTCTCTAACTTAAATGAATAACCGTATTGCAATAAACGTGATCTAATCACGTTCATGCTCAACGCAAACAACAAATAACATTTATTTAGGTTCATCACTAATCCTGAAGGTAGAGAGAGCGTGCGATGGTGATCACATCAACCTTGGAAACACTTCCAACACTCATTGTCACCTCACCCTTAGCTAGCCTCTGTTTATTCCGTAGCTTTTATTTCGAGTTACTAACATTTAGCAATCGAACCGGTATCTAATACCCAGGTGCTACTAGGAGTACTAGCAAGGTACACATCAATAACACGCATATCAAATATACTTATGTCGACGTTGCCAGCCTTCTTATCTACCAAGTATCTAGGGTTGTTCCACTTCAGCGACCGTTCTCCTCATAATAGAAGCACTTAGTCTTGGGTTTGGGTTTAACCTTGCGTTTCTTCACTAGAGTTGCAACTGACTTGCCATCCATGAAGTTTCCCTCCTAGCCCTTGCCCTTCTCAAAACTAGTGGTTTCACTAACCATCAACACTTGATGCTCCTTCTTGATTTCTACCTTCGCGGTGTCAAACATCGCGAATAACTCAGGGATCATTATTTCCATCCCTCGCATTTTATAGTTCGTCATGAAGCTCTAGTAGCTTAGTGATAGTGACTTGGAGAACTATATCAATCACTATCTTATCTAGAAGATCAACTCCCACTCAATTCAAGCGATTGTAGTACCCACACAATCTGAGCACATGCTCACTAATTGAGCTATTCTCCTTCATCTTGTAGGCAAAGAATCTTATTCGAGGTCTCATACCTCTTAACACGGGCATGAGCCTGAGATCCCAATTTCATCTCTTAGAACATCTCATATGTTCCGTGACGTTCAAAACGTTTTGGAGCCTCAATTCTAAGCCGTAATGCACGACGCACTGAACTATCAAGTAGTCGTCAGAACGTGCATGTCGGATGTTCACAACATCTACAGACGATGCTTGAGGGGGTGGCGCACCGAGCGGTGCATTAAGGACATAAGCCTTCTGTGCAACAATGAGGACAATCCTCAGATCACGGACCCAGTCCGGATTATTGATACCATCATCTTTCAACTCTATTTCTCTAGGAACATATAAAAAATTCAAGGGAGCTACAACGTGAGCTAGTAATCTACAACACAATTTGCAAAGACATTTTGACTATGTTCATGATAATGAGTTTAGTTAATCATATTGCTTAAAAACTCGCACTCAAATTGACATCCCTCTGGTCATTTGAGTGTCACATGATCCAAATCCACCAACTCAAGTCTGATCATCACGTGAGTTGAGGTGGTTTCAATGGTGAACATCTTCATGTTGATCATATCTACTATATGACTCATGTTCGACCTTTCGGTCTCTTGTGTTCCGAGGCCATGTCTGTACATGCTAGGCTCGTCAAGTTTAACCCGAGTGTTCCGCACATGCAACACTGGCTTGCACCTGTTGTATGCGAAAGTAGAGTCTATCACAACCGATCATCACGTGGTGTCTCAAAACGACGAACTTTTGCAACGGTGCACACTTGGGGAGAACACAATTTTATCTTGAAATTTAAATGAGGAATCACCTTATAATGCTACCATCGTCCTAAGCAAAATAACATGCATAAAAGGATTAACATCGCATGCAAATCATAAGTGACATGATATGGCCATGAACTTGTGCTTTTGATCTCCATCTCCAAAGCACCGGCATGATCTCCATCGTCACCGGCATGACATCATGATCTCCATCATCTTGATCTCCATCAATGTGTCGTCATGAGGTTGTCACGCCGACCGTTTCTTCCATGACTATTGCTAACTCATAGCGATAAAGTAAAGCAAAACAATGAAAATAATTAAAGACAACCCTATGTCTCCTGCCGGTTGACGTACTCATCGACATTCAAGTCGTGATATTCTATACAATACATGATCATCTCATACATCACATATATCTCATCATGTAATTAGCCATATCACATCACAACATACCCGGCAAAAATAAGTTAGACATCCTCTAGTTGTTGTTGCAAGTTTTACATGGCTGCTACGGGTATCTAGCAAGAACAATTCTTACCTACGCAAAAACCACAAGGTGATACAAAAATTGCTATTCAACCTTCTCAAGGACTGCCTTTGTCAAATCTGATCCGACTAAAGTGGGAGAAACAAACACCCGTCAGCCATATTTATGCAATGAAGTTACATGTCAGTTGATGGAACCGGTCTCTCGTAAGCGTACACGTAATGTTGTTCCGGGCTGCTTCATGTCACAATACCGCTGAAAGAAGAAAAGACCAAGGAAGGAAGCAATCTGAATATCAACGCCCACAAACTCCTTTGTGTTCTACTTGAGATCTCATCTGCACATAGACCTAGCTCATGATGCCACTATTGGTGAACATTCCATGGGAAACAAAAAATTTCCTACGCACATGCAAGATCTATCCATGGTGATGAGCATCTACGAGAGGGAGAATGGATCTACATACCCTTGTAGATCGCTAAGCGGGAAGCGTTAAGAAACACGATTGATGTAGTCGAACATCTTTGCGATCCAAATCGCTGAGCGTCCAGCGATCCCATCATGATCCTTCTCGCGATCCAATCACGATCCATCCCACGATCCCATCGTGACCCATCCCGCGATCAAATCATGAATCGTCTCGCGATCTTGATCACGGTCCTTCCGTTCTAGCGCTAAGCGGAGGGCGCCTCCGCGTTCAGCATACGTACAACTCGATGATGATCTCTGCCTTCTTGATCCAGTAAGAGGGAGTGAAGAGGTAGATGATTTCTTCGGCAGCGAGATGGCATGGCGGTGATGGTGGTGGAACTATTTCGGCAGGGCTTCACCTAAGCACCGCCAAACTAGACTAGAGGAGAAAACGATCTAGATGAAGTAGAGGGAGCACGTGGCAATTGGGGTTTTCTCTCCCCTCTAAATACTCTAGTATATATAGGAGGGAGGGAGGGCAGGAGGCAGCCTCAAACCCTCAAAGGTTGGCCGAAATTGGAGGTAGAGGAGTCCTACTCCAATCCTACTAGGAGTAGGATTCCTCCTCTCCACTTCGAAACCCTTTCCACCTTTCCACCTTTGAGTTTTCCCACCCCTAGCCACATGAACCTTAGTGGGGGGTTCGGATAGCCCACTAGGGGCTGGTTTGACTCCTCCCACATGTTGGGGAATGTTGCATGGGAAACAAAAAAAATTCCTACGCACACGAAGATCTATCCATGGTGATGAGCATCTACGAGAGGGAGAGTGGATCTACATACCCTTGTAGATCGCTAAGCAGGAAGCGTTAAGAAACGCGGTTGGTGTAGTCGAACATCTTCGCGATCCAAATCGCCGTGCGTCCCACGATCCAATCACGATCCATCCCGCGATCCAATCATGATCCGTCCCGCAATCCGATCACGATCCGTCCCATGAACTTGATCACGATCCGTCTCACGAACTTGATCACGATCCTTCCGATCTAGCACCGAACGGACGACACCAACGGACGGCACCTCCGCGTTCAGCACACGTATAGCTTGATGACGATATCCACCGTCTTGATCCAGCAAGAAGGAGTGGAGAGGAAGAAGAGTTCTCCGGCAGCCTGACAGCGCTCCGGTGATGGTGGTGGAGCAATTTCGGCAGGGCTTCGCCTAAGCACTGCAGAAAACCGATCTAGAGGAGCAACTATGCAATGGAGGAACGGGTAGCACGTGGCTGAAAATATAGTTCAAAAACCCTTAATACCACCAGTATATATAGGAGGAGAGGAGGAGAGGAGGCAGCTTGGCCACCAAGCCAAGCTTGGTTCGGCCGAAGTGGGAGGTGGAGGAGGACTCTCCTCCTCCAATCCTAGTAGGACTAGGATTGCTCCTTTTTGCCTATTTTCCCACCTTTTCCTATTGGGCTTATATTCACTCTCCCACAGCCCATGAAGCCTCTTGGGTCGAAATACCCCTCCCGGAGGCCTCCCGGTACACTACCGGCACTCCTGGTACACCACCGGCACTCCCGGTACACTACCGATGAGCCCGAAACTTTTCCGACGACCAAAACGGGACTTCCTATATATGAATCTTTACCTCCGAACCATTCCGGAGCTCCTCGTGACGTCCGGGATCTCATCCGGGACTCCGAACAAACTTCGGTCACCACCACACATAACTCTATACTACCTAAACGTCACCAAACCTTAAGTGTGCAGACCCTGCGGGTTCGAGAACTATGTAGACATGACCGAGACACCTCTACGGTCAATAACCAATGGCGGGACCTGGATGTCCACATTGGTTCCTACATATTCTACGAAGATCTTTATCGGTCGAACCTCTATGTCAAGGATTCAGTTAATCCCATATGATGTTCCCTTTGTTCTTCGGTATGTTACTTGCCCGAGATTCGATCGTCGGTATCTCCATACCTAGTTCAACCTCGTTACTGGCAAGTCTCTTTACTCGTTCCGTAGTACAAGATCCCGTGACCAACACTTAGTCACATTGCTTGCAAGGCTTATTGTGATGTTGTATTACCGAGTGGGCCCTGAGATACCTCTCCGTCACACGGAGTAACAAATCCCAGTCTTGATCCATGCCAACTCAACAGACACCCTCGGAGACACCTGTAGAGCACCTTTATAGTCACCTAGTTACATTGCGATGTTTGATACACACAAGGTACTCCTCCGATATCTGTGAGTTGCATGATCTCATGGTCATAGGAACATATACTTGACATGCAGAAAACAGTAGCAATAAGCTGACACGATCATAAGTTACGTTTGTAGTTTGGGTCTTGTCCATCACATCATTCTCCTAATGATGCGATCCCGTTATCAGATGACATCTCATGTCCATGGCTAGGAAACCTTAACCATCTTTTAATCAACGAGCTAGTTCACTAGAGGCATACTAGGGACATTGTGTTTGTCTATGTATCCACACATGTATCCACGTTCCAGTTAATACAATTATAGCATGGATAATAAATGATTACCATGAACAAGGAAATACAATAATAAACACTTTATTTATTGCCTCTAGGGCATATTTCCAACAGTCTCCCACTTGCACTAGAGTAAATAATCTAGTTCACTTCACTATGTGATTTACATTGTAATGAATCGAACACCCATGCAGTTCTGGTGTTGATCATGTTTAGCCCTTGGAAGAGGTTTAGTCAACGGGTCTGCAACATTCAGGTCCGTGTGCACTTTGCAAATATTTATGTCTTTCTCCAAGATGTAATCGCGGATGGAGTTGAAGCGTCGCTTTATGTGTCTGGTCCTCTTGTGAAACCTTGGTTCCTTGGCCAGAGCAATGGCACCAGTGTTGTCACAGAACAGGTTCATTGGATTCAGTGCACTGGGCACTACTCCAAGATCTATCATGAACTGCTTCATCCAGACACCTTCCTTCGCCGCCTCCGAGGCTGCGATGTATTCTGCTTTGCACATAGAATCAGCTACCACGCTTTGCTTGGAACTGCACCAGATTACCGCTCCCCTGTTAAGAATAAATACGTATCCGGTTTGCGACTTAGAGTCGTCCGAATCAGTGTCAAAGCTTGCATCGACGTAACCCTTTACGACGAGCTCTTCATCACCTCCATAAACGAGAAACATTTCCTTAGTCCTTTTCAGGTACTTAAGGATATTCTTGACTGCTTGCCAGTGCTCCATTCCAGGATCACTTTGAAACCTTCCGGCCATACTTATGGCAAGGCTGACATCGGGTCTTGTGCACAGCATTGCATACATGATAGAGCCTATGACTGAAGCATAGGGGATGACACTCATCTTTTCTCTATCTTCTTCAGTTACTGGGCATTGAGTCTTACTCAACTTCACATCTTGTAACACAGGCAAGAACTCCTTCTTGGACTGTTCCATTTTGAACTTCTTCAAAACTTTATCAAGGTATGTGCTCTGTGAAAGTGCTATTAAGTGTCTCGATCTATCTCTATAGATCTTAATGCCTAATATGAAAGTAGCTTCTCCTAGGTCCTTCATTGAAAAAATCTTGTTCAAATATTCCTTCACGCTTTCCAGCATTTCTATATTGTTTCCAATCAGCAATATGTCATCCACATATAATACTAGAAACGCTATAGAGCTCCCACTCACTTTCTTGTAAATACAAGCTTCTCCGTAAACTTGTATAAACTTAAACGCTTTGATCACCTCATCAAAGTGCTTATTCCAACTCCGAGATGCTTGCACCAGTCCATAAATGGATCGCTGGAGTTTGCAAACTTTGTCAACATTCTCTGGATCGACAAAACCTTCGGGTTGCATCATATACAACTCTTCCTCAAGGAAACCATTGAGGAACGCTGTTTTTACATCCATCTGCCAAATTTCATAGTCGAAATAGGCAGCTATTGCTAACATGATTCTGACAGACTTAAGCATCGCTACGGGTGCGAAAGTCTCATCGTAGTCAACTCCTTGAACTTGTGAAAAACCCTTTGCCACAAGTCGAGCTTTATAGACGGTGACATTATCGTCCGCGTCTGTTTTCTTCTTAAAGATCCATTTATTCTGAATGGCCTTTCACCCTTCGGGTAATACTTCCAAAGTCCATACTTTGTTTTCATACATGGATCCCATCTTGAATTTCATGGCCTCTAACGATTTCTCGGAATCCGGGCCCATCACTGCTCCTCCATAGCTCGTAGGTTCATTGTTGTCCAACAACAAGACTTCCAAGACAGGGTTGCCATACCACTCAGGGGTAGTACATGGCCTTGTCGACCTACGAGGTTCAATAGCTGCTTGATCCGAAGCTTCATGATCATCATCATTAACTTCCTCTTCTACCGTCGTAGGTTCCACAGAAACAACTTTCTGCGCTATGCTACTTTCTGGTTGAAGTAAAGGTTCAATAACCTCATCAAGCTCTATTTTCCTCCCACTCAATTCTTTCGAGAGAAAATCTTTCTCAAGAAATGTTCCATTTTTAGCGACAAACACTTTGCCTTCGGATCTAAGATACAAGGTATACCCGACTGTCTCTTTCGGGTATCCTATGAAGACGCATTTCTCCACTTTGGGTTCCAGCTTTTCAGGCTGAAGCTTTTTGACATAAGCATCACATCCCCAAACTTTAAGAAATGACAACTTTGGCTTCTTGCCAAACCACAGTTCATATGGCGTCGTCTCAACGGATTTTGATGGTGCCCTATTTAAAGTGAATGCAGCTATCTCTAATGCATAACCCCAAAACGATAGTGGCAAATCAGCAAGAGACATCATAGAACGCACCATATCTAATAAGGTTCGATTACGATGTTCGGACACACCATTACGCTGTGGTGTTCCGGGCGGTGTCAACTGTGAAACAATTCCACACTGTCTTAAGTGATTGCCAAACTCATAACTCAGATATTCACCTCCTCGATCAGATCGCAGGAACTTAATCTTCTTGTTATGATGATTCTCAACTTCACTCTGAAATTGCTTGAACTTTTCAAATGTTTCAGACTTGTGTTTCATTAAGTAAATATACCCATATCTACTTAAGTCATCAGTGAAGGTGAGAAAATAACGATATCCACCACGCGCTGTAACATTCATTGGACCGCACACATCAGTGTGTATGATTTCCAATAAGTCACTCGCCCGTTCCATTGTTCCAGAGAACGGCATTTTAGTCATCTTGCCCATGAGGCATGGTTCACATGTGTTAAGTGATTCAAAATCAAGTGACTCCAAAAGTCCATAAGCATGGAGCTACCTCATGCGTTTTACACCAAGATGACCTAAACGGCAGTGCCACAAGAAAGTGGTACTATCATTATCAATTCTACATCTTTTGGCATCAATGTTATGAACATGTGTGTCATCACTATCAAGATTCAATATGAATAAACCCCTAACATTGGGTGCATGACCATAAAAGATATTACTCATATAAATAGAACAACCTTTATTCTTTGATTTAAATGAGTAACCGTCTCGCAATAAACAAGATCCAGATATAATGTTCATGCTTAACGCAGACACTAAATAACAATTATTCAGGTTCATCACTAATCCCGATGGTAACCGAAGAGAGAGCATGCCGACGGCGATCACATCAACCTTGGAACCATTTCCCACGCGCATCGTCACTTTGTCCTTTGCCAGCCTTCATTTATTCCATAGTTCCTGCTTTGAGTTGCAAATGTGAGCAACCTAACCGGTATCAAATACCCAGGCACTACTACGAGAGCTAGTAAAGTACACATCAATAACATGTATATCATATATACCTTGTTTGTCGTTGGCCGCCTTCTTGTCAGCCAGGTACTTGGGGCAGTTCCGCTTCCAGTGACTAGTTCCTTTGCAATGAAAGCACTCAGTTTCTGGCTTGGGTCCATGCTTGGGCTTCTTTGCAGGAGTAACAACTGCTTTGCCATCCTTCTTGGTTTTACTCTTCTTGCCCTTGCCCTTGACGTTGCCATTTTTCTTGAAACTAGTGGTTTTATTGACCATCAACACTTGATGTTCTTTCTGGATTTCAGACTCAGCGACTTTTAGCATCGTAAACAGCTCGTTGACTGACTTGTTCATCCCGTGCATGTTATAGTTCATCACAAAGCTCTTGTAACTAGGTGGAAGTGATTGAAGAACTCTGTCAATGATCGCCTCTAGTGGAAGGGCAGTTCCCAACTCCGCTAAACGAGTTGAATACCCAGACATTCTGAGTATATGTTCACCGATAGACCCGTTCTCCTCCATCTTGCAAGCATAGAACTTATCGGAGGTTTCATACCTCTCGATCCGGGCATTCTTCTGAAAGATAAACTTCAACTCCTGGAACATCTCATCTGCTCCATGACATTCAAAATGTATTTGAAGTCCCGGTTCTAAGCCATACAATATTGCACACTGAACTATTGAGTAATCTCCAGTACGTGCCTCCCAAGCGTTCTTAACGTCTTCGGAGGTCATGTCTTCTGGTTGGTCACCAAGCGGTGCATCAAGGACATATGATTTCTGGGAAGCCGTGAGGATAATCCTTAGATTACGGGACCAGTCAACAAAGTTACTTCCATCATCTTTCAGTTTAGCTTTCTCTAGGAATGCATTAAAATTCAGGGGTGCTACTGCGCGAGCCATTGATCTACAACATGAATATGCAAAGTTCACTTAGACTATTGTTCAAGACAATGAGTTTAGTTAATCAAATTACTAAAGCTCCCACTCAAATTGACATCCCTCAGGTCATCTGAGTGTCACACGATCCAAATCCACCAACTCAAGTCCTATCATCACATGAGTTGAGGTGGCTTCAATGGTGAACATCATTATGTTGATCATATCTACTATATGACTCATGTTCGACCTTTAGGTCTCTTGTGTTCCGAGGCCATGTCTGTACATGCTAGGCTCATCAAGTTTAACCCGAGTGTTGTGCGCATGCAACACTGGCTTGCACCCATTGTATGTGAACGTAGAGTCTATCACACCCGATCATCACGTGGTGTCTCAACATGACGAACTTTCGCAATGGTGCACACTCGGGGAGAACACAATTTTATCTTGAAATCTAAGTGAGGGATCACCTTATAATGCTACCGTCGTACTAAGCATAACAAGGTGCATAAAAGGATTAACATCACATGCAATTCATAAGTGACATGATATGGCCATGAACTTGTGCTTTAGATCTCCATCTTGAAACCACCGGCATGATCTTCATCGTCACCGGCACGACACCATGATCTCCATCAACGTGTCGCCATCGAGGTTGTCACGCCCTGCATGCTTCTACTACTATTGCTACCGTTTAGCGATAAAGTAAAGCATTACATATCACTTAATGATTGACACACAGGTCATACAATAATTAAAGACAACCCTATGGCTCCTGCCGGTTGTCGTACTCATCGACATGCAAGTCATGAAATTCTATACATCACATGATCATCTCATACATCACATATATCACATCATGTAATTGGCCATATCATATCACAGCATACCCTGCAAAAACAAGTTAGACGTCCTCTAATTGTTGTTGCATGTTTTACGTGGCTGCTACGGGTTTCTAGCAAGAACGATTCTCACCTACGCATAAATCACAACGGTGATTCATAATTTGCTTTTCAACCTTCTCAAGGACCGCCTTTGTTGAATCCGATCCAACTAAAGTGAGAGAAACTGCCACCCGCAAGCCATCTAGGCAACAAGTTGCGTCGAGGAAACCGGTCTCTCGTAAGCATACGAGTAATCTTGGTCCGGGCCGCTTCATCTCACAATACCGCTAAACCAAAATCCAACCAAGGGAGGAAGCAATCTAAGCATCAACGCCCACAAACCTTTTGTGTTATACTCGAGATCTCATCTACACGTAGACCTAGCTCTGATACCACTGTTGGGGAACGTTGCATGGGAAACAAAAAAATTCCTACGCACACGAAGATCTATCCATGGTGATGAGCATCTACAAGAGGGAGAGTGGATCTACATACCCTTGTAGATCGCTAAGCGGGAAGCGTTAAGAAACGCGATTGGCGTAGTCGAACGTCTTCGCGATCCAAATCGCCATGCGTCCCGTGATCTAATCACAATCCATCCCGCGATCCGATCACGATCCGTCCCACGAACTTGATCAGGATCCGTCTCACGAACTTGATCACGATCCTTCCGATCTAGCACCGAACGGACGACACCTCTGCGTTTAGCACACGTACAGCTTCATGTCGATCTCCACCATCTTGATCCAGCAAGAAGGAGTGGAGAGGAACAAGAGTTCTCTGGCAGCCTGATGGTGCTCCGGTGATGGTGGTGGAGCAATTCCAGCAGGGCTTCGCCTAAGCACTGCAGAAAACCGATCTAGAGGAGAAACTATGCATTGGAAGAACGAGTAGCACATGGCTGAAAATGTAGTGCAAAACCCCTCAATACCACCAGTATATATAGGAGGATAGGAGGAGAGGAGGCAGCTTGGCCACCAAGCCAAGCTTGGTTAGGCCAAAGTGGGAGGTGGAGGAGGACTCTCCTCCTCCAATCCTAGTAGGACTAGGATTGCTCCTTTTTACCTTTTTTTCCACCTTTTCCTATTGGGTTTTTTCTTCCAGCCACATGGGCCTTGTGTGGGAGTTTCCACCAGCCCACTAAGGGCTGATATTCACTCTCCCACAGCCCATGAAGCCTCTTGGGTCGAAATACCCCTCCCGGAGGCCTCCCGGTACACTACCGGCACTCCCGGTACACTACCGATGAGCCCAAAACTTTTCCGGCGACCAAAACGGGACTTCCTATATATGAATATTTACCTCCGGACCATTCCGGAGCTCCTCGTGACATTCGGGATCTCATCCGGGACTCCGAACAAACTTTGGTCACCACCACACATAACTCTATACTACCGAAACGTCACCAAACCTTAAGTGTGCAGACCCTGCGGGTTTGAGAACTATGTAGACATGACCGAGACACCTCTATGGTCAATAACCAATGACGGGACCTGGATGTCCACATTGGTTCCTGCATATTCTACGAAGATCTTTATCGGTCGAACCTCTATGTCAAGGATTCAGTTAATCCCGTATGATGTTCCCTTTGTTCTTCAGTATGTTACTTGCCCGAGATTCGATCGTTGGTATCTCCATACCTAGTTCAACCTCGTTACTGGCAAGTCTCTTTACTTGTTCCATAGTACAAGATCCCGTGACCAATACTTAGTCACATTTCTTGCAAGGCTTATTGTGATGTTGTATTACCGAGTGGGCCCGGAGACACCTCTCCGTCACACAGAGTAACAAATCCCAGTCTTGATCCATGCCCACTCAACAAACACCCTCGGAGATACCTGTAGAGCATATTTATTGTTACCCGGTTACGTTGTTGTGTTTGATACACACAAGGTATTCCTCCGGTGTCAGTGAGTTGCATGATCTCATGGTCATAGGAACAGATACTTGACATGCAAAAAACTATAGCAATAAACTGACACGATCATATGCTATGTTTATAGTTTGGGTCTTGTCCTTCACATCATTCTCCTAATGATGTGATCCCATTATCAAATGACATCTCATGTCTATGGCCAGGAAACGTTGACCATCTTTGGTTAACGAACTAGTTAACTAGAGGCATACTAGGGACACAATGTTATGTATGTACCCACACATGTATTCTAGTTTCCAATCAATACAATTATAGCATGGATAATAAACGATTATAATGAACAAGGAAATATAATAATAACTAATTTATTATTGCCTCTAGGGCATATTTCCAACATTATCGACATTACTTTAGACGATGGTGAAGTAAATCAACTGGCGAAGAAGCTCTTGGGCGAAAGCATGTCTGTTTGCAGTCAAGACGGACTGAAGCCCTTTTATATTAATAACCCGTCTCCTCCTGTAAGGACCTTTGAAAATTTTACATCTAACTTTCACTAGTGCTTCCTCTTTTAATTTCTCACCACTTATCTGTTATTTCAACTCAATAGGCCAAATCGCCATTTTGGGGCAAGAAACGAGCGAAAGTTGCCGCCAAGAAGACCAAAGCTCCTCCAGTTTCAAAGAAATATAAGATGGTCGTTGAGGAATCATATCCCATGGATGAGTTAGAGATAGCCAGGGCTCAATCATAGGTAGAAATTAAACTCCTTTAGCTATGCTTTACTGAACTCAACTCACCTCTTTTCCTTAGGGTGATTCCACCAGAAGATGTTGAGGTAATTTCCATCTCCTCCGACTGAAAAACCTTATCACCCAAGAAAACAAGGTGATTTGTTTGAAAATTATGTTTCACTCACCCGGATGCTCACTTGGATCCCAACTTTATTTTGAAGCGAACTCAACATATGTCAAAGCGCAAGACCCAAAGTGGTAGTGGTGATCTTGCAACTGGTTTACCGAACAAGCCGGCTGCTCATAAGCGCCTGTCTCAGGTATCTTTCCACCTTACTCTTCTTTCTCCATAGCTATCTTCAAGTTATTGATCTCTTTAATCTCTTAAATGTATGACCAGGAGTCACCACCTTCGTCGTGCGACTCAGCTGCTTCTAAGCTGCCACCTCTTGTGATCAACCCGTGTGAGTTCCTTGTTAACTTTTTTACTTGTACACACTTTTTAGCATTTTCACTAATAATGTTTCCTTATTTCATAGGGCTCGGGACAAATCGAAGAAAAGGAAAGTTGGCGGGTCATCCACCAATCCTAAGGCCCCTAGGCCGGGAAGTTCTGCCTCGGTTGCTCCCGAAGTTCAGGTGACTCATCATGATGGTCATCAGGAGGCTCAAATTGGTGTTACATCACAGGCTGATCCACCAAGTCCACATGCAGTGGGTGTTGTAGTTGACCGAACTGTGAATCCTGAACCACCTAGTCCTCCCAAGCCACCTAAAGAAGCTCCTTGCGGCAACAACAAAGTTGACATTACTAGGTCAGGTTATCCATGCCCAGGGTGTCGGTGCACGACACCTATGGGACCGCTAGGATCCCTTTGTGGTTCAGCAGGGAAAAGGTATGTACAAAGAGCAGATCAAATGAATGGCGTGGGGGGGGGGAGGTTTTTACCCAGGTTCGGGCCGCTGTGGAGCGTAAAACCCTACTCCTGCTTCGATGTATTGTGGGTGTTTTTGAGGTTCCAGCTACAGGAGCGCTATGAGCAGCTGCTACGCGCGTGAGCTAGAAGATGGGAGCCAAAATGTCCTCTCTTGTAACACCTTGGGCCTCCATTTATACGACCAAGGGGATCCCAACAGTGGCGTACAATGCTATAGTGTTATCATACCTAACCCTGACGGAGTGGGACAAATGCATTTAGTGCTCCGTCAGGTGTCCCCGACCTTCTACACTTAGCCTCTCCATCGCTAGCTCCTCGACACGTATCCTGGGGGTGGACACCTGGCCTCTGCGCTGGCAAAGGTGGTGAGGCCTTGCCAAGTGCTCTCCTGACTGGGGTTCCTCGGGCCACCCCCGGAAAGATCTTGTCGCGGTTCCAGCCCTTGGCCTTCGGTCTTGCGTTTGTTGACTTGAGTGTCCCTTTGACGTCTTCGTGTTTGCTTCCTGTAGTCCTCTGGTGGGCCTTGCCGCGGGCGTGGCTACAACTGCCTGTGCAGAAGAAAGGGGTACCAATGGACCCAATCCTTAGTACACCAACAGGAGCCCTCGGGCCGGGCCACACACGGTGTGAGGTGTTGTTGGGCTAGGCCCAAATAGTGCACGAGCACACGTGGCTAGGGTCTGTAGTTGTAATCACTTCGCTTACTATGCCTCCCCACGATGCGCGTTAAGTGCGCGACATGGGAGGCATGCGCAGAGCGGCCGTAATTATTTCAACTAGTGCGTCAGTTCGTTTCCGCCATGCACACTGCATGCATAGCGGGGAATCAGCAATGGACTCCCGTGACTTAAAGTCCCGGCCATGGCACAAACCACATCGCCATGTATTGGGGGAACGGGGCGGTTGCCAGTTCACCTCGTGATCATGGGTGGCGCTATTGGTGGAGATGGGAGGCGACTCTTGGAGTGAGGGAGAGCCAGCCCCCGCACTTGTCCCTATAAATTGGGGGGTGAAGCGAAGGCGAGGCTCATCCATCTTTCTTCCTCATTGAGCGAAGACCTCTAAAGCCTGCCCTTCTACAGCTTCTCGATCTTGAGTAGTAACCGCCCTTCGCCATGGCTGGGCGACGAGGGCGGCCTCTGTCTTTCGCCCGCTCGACAAGGAGTTCCCGCCAGGATCATGCCACTGCTTCAGCCACGGAGGTGGAGGGTGTCTCGAGCACGCGTGGTGGAAGGGGCGCGAGGGGTCGTGGTCGGCACGGAGGGCAAGGCCGGGGGAGGCAGAGCGCCGCTCCACCTCTTCCTCCAATGCTAGACCCCCTCCTTGAAGAGACCCATGCTAAGGTGACGACACTGGAGTTCATCCTCGAACTGCGCGGTCCCCTTTGCGGCCATCTGCATCTCCCTCATCCTTTCGATAGGGTGATGGCGGTTGACAAGCCACCCACCCTATGGTTGCGGGCACATGGCTGCTGCAATGGCGCGAGGCGGGTGGATGTCGAGTACCCGGAGCGTCGCGTCATGTTCCTTAGGCATGGTTGGAAAACCTTCGCCCGCGCCCACAGCCTCTAGGATGGACACATCCTCTGCTTCAAAATGACAGAGGCCAATCTGCTCTCTGTATAGATTTATGGGCGCTCAGGCATCCGTCTCAGCTGCTGCCAAGAGGCACCATAAGTTCCACCTCAAGTGACAGTGACGAGGAGGACAGTGGTGAAGACGACAACGACGAGTCCGAGCTCTAGGCCGCCAAGTCGTAATACGATGACCCGAGCTCTAACTAGTCGCCGGCCGCACCATCATTGCCAGCTCACGCCTCTCCCTCTCCTGGCGGAGCGACCTTGCCGGGGGTCCTTGTCCCGGGCGCTGCCTCATCTTCCAGCTGGATCCTTTGGCAACCCCTTGGACTTTGGCTTCGTCCTCCCTTCTAGATACCCTGCCCTCCGTGCAGTGCTGGTCCAGAAGGGGTCAGGCTGGGCTCCCGAGGGCATCTCCCTGTCTTTTTCTTCTTCTAATCTGCCCCTAGGGGAAAAATTCAAATGAAGATATACTTAGGAAAATGCACTGTCCCGTGTAAATTTTATTCCCTTTAAATGAATGTATATTACTCCTGTTTTTTGATTTCTCTCTATATGGTGTATTCCCTATGCTCTATTGGAAAACTTGTCGGCGTGTGTAACACTGCCGCAAGCGCTTCGAGGAGCGGATCCTTAGCAGCCTGTTGGCGATGCCGTTACCGGCAAGATGTCTTGACACTTTTAGAAAAGCCACCTAAATTGTTGAGCGGACTCAAAACAGAGCAAGGGCGCGACCAATCATGACAAGTTACCTTAAAGTTTTCAGTGCAGCCACTTAAACTGTTGAGCGGACTCGAGACAGAGTATGGTCGCAATCGATCATGGCAAGGTTCCCTTGCATGCATGTTTTCCATACAAGAGTTTAAAATCATTCAAGGATGGAGATAACCTCACAATAAAGGTTTACTTATAGTTTTGCGACTTATCTTTTCACTGTCATACTCCTTCCCGCAAGGTGCCAACTTCGAACGTCGCCCGTAGGTGTCCACACCACCTCTTCCCCTCGGCAAACTTGTGCACGAGGGAACCTTCTATCCTTTAAGAAAAATAAGCAAGATAAAATAGAGGTATGGAACCTTGACGGTTCGTTAGCACTTGCCAGGAGTAAGCGTAATGCAATAAACATGCATGTAAAGAAAACATGGGAATTGACAAGGGTTGCAAGATGCTTGATCTTATTCAACTATGCACAGGGTCTGCGCCTGGATTTGTATAGAGGATGACATGTCCTGCCAGCAAGACTTGTACAAAAGGTGGTTGCCGGGGGGGGGGGGGGTGTGGTGGTGGTGGTGACTGCGCCTTATGGATAGAACGTATGAAGATGTTTGATGTTCCAGGAGTTGCTCACTGGGATGCCATCTTCGGTCTCCAGGCAGACTGCGCCAGGCCTGGTGACTCGTACTACCCGGTAAGGGCCTTCCCACTTTGGTGTCAACTTGTTTGAATTCTTGGCCGACTAAATGTGCTGAAGGAAAAGTTCGCCTTCCTCAAGACTCTGGGCATGAACTTTGCGGCTATGGTAGCGGCGCAAAGCTTGCTGGTAGCGTGCAGCTTGCATAACAGTCCAAAGACGATCCTCCTCAAGGAGCATCATGTCGTCTTGGCGCAACTGCTCTTGCTCAAGCTCGTCATAAGCGAGCACTCGAGGTGACCTGTATGTGAGTTTTGTGGGGAGAATTGCCTCCGCCCCGTACACCAGGGAGAAGGGTATCTAGCCGGTGGCTCGATTTGGCGTCGTTCTGATCGACCAAAGAACCGCCGACAGCTCATCAGTCTAGCGTCTTCTGCACTTATGTAGCCTGTCAAAAGTTCTCATCTTAAGCCCTCGCAGCACTTCAACATTCGCCCTTTCCGCTTTGCTGTTGACGAAGAAGTTGTACCCGAAGAAGGTGGTAGCCTGTCAAAGGTGGTAGCGGTTGACGAAGAAGTTGTACCCGAAGACTTCGAAGACCCCAGAGACTTTGTTGAGCCAGGCAAGCAGCCCTTTGACCATGTTAAGAAACTTTTCATGCATGTCATATAGCACTTGTTGATTCGATGAAATGATCATGATGAGGTGTTCGCCCTTCGGTGGGATACCTCCGTTAACTTTACCACCGAGACTTGCATCATGCTTGACCCTACCACCTTATGAGGGTTGTGCGGGTGGGATTAGTTAGGTTGCTAATAGATGCTACGCAAATAGGATGGGACTTATGCACAGTGATGGCAAGAAAGAAATGATTTCAATGACTCTTTCAAAAAAACATCGGGTGCCACTAATGCCCGAGCAAGATGATGATGAGTTGGGTAACCACTTGAGAAATAAGTGGTGTGCTGGAGCAAGTGAGTCTGTGTTTTCGAAAACAGAGAGTTCTAAGGTCTGCTGACTGTCCCAACATTACATGTGCAACCATGATACCCCTTATGGGACGGGGCTTTGTTGATTGCCTTGGTGGGTACTGGCAAGGAGCTCGCATTACTAGTGGTGGGAGTGGTGTGGTCACTCTCGATACGGGGTCGTACGGGTATGTACAATCATGTGTTGTCTTCACAGGCACCGGGCACACCGTTGGTCCCCTCATGGATGGTACGATTAGAGCGAGGCTCGTGTGATGTACATCATGAGGCCTGGGTACCAATCGAGTGGACTCTTTGTTTAGTATCGTTGGGGGGAAGGCATTGTTCGGGTGCTTACCTCGGGTATGTTATATACCGCGAGTCGTGGATGACATGGAAGTTCCCCGAGTCTTGTGGGTAAAGTGTGCAACCTCTATAGAGTGTAAAACTATTCGAATAGCCGCGTTCGCAGTCATGGACAGTTGGAGGTCCTTCTTAGACTACGTCCGGATGTTTTCGTGAAACTTGGTGAGAGTACGGATGAGATGGTGACAAGAGGTCACATGATCTGAGTCCACTGACTTAGCAAGGGAATTAAACTAATTCCGATGGCTTAGCATGATGAAAGAACATGAGATGTTCTACCCCTACTTGTGATGATATCTGCAATTTGTTCACATGGATACCTGCTAGTTGTTGATGCATGCTTACAAGTTACTTGATCATGTCATTTGCATACAAATTTAGCTTTCCGCAAATTTACCTACTTAGTGCTATACCATGCATCATTGTTACCTCGTTCCACACTTGGGTTGCTTGCGAGTACATTCAAAGTACTCATTGGCTTGCCATTGGTTATTTAATTGGCTAGGCATGGAAGAATAGGAGTATGTTGAAGAGTTCGTTGGAGACGAACATGCGAACTAGGACGCTTCCCAGTCAGAATGCCTGTAGGTTAAGGCAGATGGCATGGGTTCACGCTTTTGACCAAGATTTCCACTGCTTGTTCTATTTTAAGTGTTTGGACCATGTGGCCCTATCTATGTAAGACTAAGACCCTCGGGGTCAGTATTTGTGTAAGAAGATAAGTATGGATGTAAGACTCTTATTATTCATATTCTGTGTGTTCAGTGAGCATTGATTTCTAGGATCAATGTACACGTTCATTCGGTGATCACGACTTATGAATCGGGGTCCCCATAGAGCTGGTATGAGAGCCATCCTGACTGTAGGAAGCCCTTAGTTAGCATGGACGTTAGTTAGGATAAAACCGACTTTCAAAATTACACCTAGCATTGGAACTTAGGAATTCTACACTATTTACTTCTTCTTATCTTCACACAACACTCTACTGACTCTCCTCCTTTCTACCCTTTGTAGATGGCCGTCGTACCCGAAGCCTTCCTGACATCCGGCTTTCCCTTACTCCTTGGGGATAGCCTGGAGAAGTGTCAGTTTCACCAACCACCCATTTTCCTCTACCACGAGCACTGGGTCGATGCCGTCATGAAGGAGTACCACGTAGATGTGGTCGTGAGGGCAAACTACTCACTGACCAGTTGGTTCTTTGAAGGACCACGGATGGAGACCATGATGTTTGTCGTCGAGACAGCTGCACGCAAGGCACTCCTGCACCTTCAAGACATCATTCCAGAGATGGATGACGATCCAGCTGCTCGCTACCTTCCCTTCAGGAAGGATGGCTTTGTCGAGACTTGGACACTGGTTCCGACTAAGGAGGATGGAGCACCGCTCAGGTTCCAGACCTACTTCAGCCTCTCCGCCGATAGCCTGGTTCATAACCTGATGAATGAGTCCGTGAAGCTCCAAGAGGAACTTCACCACACGCGGGAGCTACTTCAGCAAGCCAAGACGAAGCCAGACAAGATCACGAAGGATAGAGCCCTCGATGGACGACCAGCTGTCGCTTACAGAGGAGGAGTACCCATAGCTAGTGATACACCCACACATCATCGTCGCATGAGTGCGAAGGAGTACCGTGAGCTCTTGACCGACATGCCAGCAAAGCGTCTTCAAGATGGACCTCCTCATTCCCCGACCCCTTCGACCGGGAATGATGCTCGTTCAGATGATGAACAAGAGGAAGACCTAGAGGAGCGTGACTACGAGACCGAGCACTCCACCACCTGAGTCCGAGAACCCCTAGGGGAGGATCAGTCATGTATCCCTCATGCAAACTTGAGTCCGTGTAATGATTCATATGAAACCATGTGTGCTTGTTGTTTGTTTTGTTGTTTGTGTTCCGATGCAAGTCGCACTTTTGCCTTAGGCAACATGTAAGCGACTCCATCGTCTATCTTAATATATGTTGGTCTTTCGACCTTTGTTTCAACACACTTGCACTTGACCGACCCCCTTAGGCGCGCTTTACCGTTATTGCTTATCCTCTTGTCAATCCCAGTTGTTTGACTTGGCTGCTCCAAATAGGATGGTGACTGCTACCCGCAGCTGCTCCTTCACCAACCCTGAAGACGGCAACTCAAGCCAGCAACAGGGAGCTGGTGAGGCTGCTCATGCTGGAGGACACCAGGAGCAGCCACAAGGCGACATTCCCTCGCCACCACCTCCACCGGAGAACATGACCATAGCCCAGTTTCTCCAAGTTCTCCGGGAGGAGCGCCAAGCCAACAATGCTGCTATCCAGCAGATGGCTCAGGCCCTCGTGAACAACCAGCAGCAAGGCAGAAACGGCAATGGCCGCTCCACGTTGTCTGATTTCATGAGGAACTCGCCCCCAACCTTCACCGAGACTGCTGAACCATTGGATGCTGATGACTGGATCCGCACCATCGAGGACCTCCTTGCATTGGTTAACTGCAACGAGGATCGTGAGAAGGTGCTTTATGCCTCTCACTGCCTCGGAGGTACCGCCCGAGCTTGGTGGGATGGATTAAATGTCATGCAAGGTGAGCGTGTGATCACCTGGAATTACTTCAAGGAAGGATTCCGCACTGTCAATATTCCTTCTAGGATCATGGCTATCAAGAAGAGAGAATTTCGAGCGCTGAAGCAAGGAAGTGGCTCTGTCAAGGAGTACCTGTAGAAGTTCAACCTGTTGTCAAGGTATGCACCTGAAGACGTCAGCACGGAGGCTGCCAAGAAGGAGCGCTTCATGGAAGGACTCCAACAGGTCCTGCAGTATCAGCTCATCATCTGCGACTATCGCACTTTCTTCGACTTGGTGAACAAGGCCCTCATGCTGGAAGACAAACATCATGCCATCGACGACACTCGCAAGTGCAAGATGATCAGCAAGGGTAGCCCCTGGCAGCCAACCCTAGCCAAACCAAACTATCAGCCGCAGCAGGCTAGACCTACTGCACCTCGTCCGAGCTACCATCCTCAGCAGTACGCCAATCCCAGGCCAGCCTACAACAACAACCCCAATAACAACAACGATGGCAGAAACTTCAACAACAACCCTGGGCAAGTTGCTTGCTTTGGATGTGGCCAGCCAGGACACATCTCTAGGTTGTGCCCCAACAAGAAGCTAGATGCACCGCGCCCCAATGCGCCAGCTCAAGGTCAAGCCCGTGGAGCACCACCAAGGAACCCCGCTCCCTGCAACCAACCCAACAATGGCAAGGGTCGTGTGAATCACGTCACCGCAGAGGAAGCCTAGGAAGACCCGGATGTCATACTGGGTACGTTTCTCATCAACTCAACCCCAGCAACAGTATTGTTTGATTGTGGGGCTTCACATTCTTTTGTCACCCAAAAGTTTGCACTAGAGAGTGGTATGAAGCCTACACCCTTGGGTAGCCGTATGTTGATACAAACCCCGGGATCAATTATGAAGTCCGGGATAGGTTGTAAGGGAGTTGAGATTAAAATCAACGGGGTAGACTTCCTAGCCGACCTTATCATCCTGAAGTCAGAAGGCTTGGATGTGATCCTAGGCATGGACTAGTTAACCAAGCACCAAGGCATGCTGGACTATGCCAAAAGGATCGTCACCATGACCAATAGCTAGGGAGTGCAAGTCAAGTTTGTTCCCAACCCTGCCTCCACTCAAGCCCCTTAGGCTAACTGCCTATCGGGAGTTGAGTTGGAGCAAGTGACAGTGGTATGTGAGTACCCGGATTTGTTTCCTGATGAGCTGCCCAGAATGCCTCCTGACCGCGACATTGAGTTCATCATTGAGCTTATGCTTGGATCAAGGCCCATCTATAAGAAGGCCTACAGGATGGGATCCGAAGAGTTGGCTGAGTTGAAGAAGCAACTAACAGAGCAGCTCAGAAAAGGATTTATTTGCCCTAGTGCCTCTACTTGGGGATCGTCTGTTCTATTTGTGTCAAAGAGGGACAGAACTATCAGACTTTGCGTTGATTACTGTTCTCTCAATGAAGTCACAATAAAGAATAGGTACCCACTCCCCAAGACCTGTTTGCTCAGTTGAATGGAGCCAAGGTGTTCTCCAAGATCGACCTCAGGTCTGGGTACTACCAGCTAAAGATCAGACCCCAAGACGTTCCGAAGACGGCGTTTGTAACCCGGTATGGCCTGTATGAATACACGGTCATGTCATTCGGGTTAACTAATGCCCCTGATTACTTCATGTACCTCATGAATACAGTCTTCATGGATTACTTGGACAAGTTCGTTGTTGTCTTTATTGATGACATACTCGTCTTCTCCAAGTCTGACGAAGAACATGAGGAACACTTGAGATTGGTCCTAGAGAAGCTTCGAGGGCACCAGCTGTATGCCAAATTCAGCAAGTGTGAATTCTGGCTGCATGAAGTTGGATTCTTGGGTCATGTGTTGACTGCAGAAGGATTATCGGTGGATCCTGCCAAGATTGAAGCCGTGACGGAATGGCAAACCCCAACCACCGTGAAGGAAGTTAGGAGCTTCCTCGGACTCGCGGGATATTACCGCAAGTTCGTGGAAGGGTTCTCAAGCATTGCCCGACCCATGACCTAGCTTTTGAAGAAGGACAAGAAGTTTGAGTGGACAGCTAAGTGCGAGGAAAGCTTCCAAGAGCTCAAGAAGAGATTGACCACAACCCCAGTTTTGGCCACCCCTGATATTCACAAGGAGTTTGTGATTTATTGTGATGCATCAAGAACCAAGCTTGGAGGTGTTCTGATGCAACAAGGCAGAGTCATAGCATATCTGTCTAGACAACTACGGCCTCATGAAGAGAACTACGTAACTCATGATCTCGAGTTGGCAGCCGTGGTTCATGCCTTGAAGACATGGTGACATTACCTTCTGGGGAAGCAATGTGAGATATTCACAGACCATAAGAGTTTGAAGTATATCTTCACTCAAAGGGAATTGAACATGAGGCAGTGGAGATGGTTGGAATTGATCAAGGATTACGACCTTAGTGTTCAATACCACCCCGGAAAGGCCAATGTGGTAGCAGACGCCTTAAGCAGAAAGGCTTGTTCCTTGAATGCTATGATTAAGGAAAGGCTACCCGCCCTATATGAAGAGCTTGAGAGCTTTGACTTGGAACTGGTTGCATCAGGATTCCTTGCCAACCTGGAAGCAAAGCATACCTTGATGGATGATATCAAAGTATCCCATAAAGGACATGAGATCATTGAAGGCATCAAGAGGAAGATCAAGGCAGGCAAGGCCCCATGATTTTCGGAGGATGAACAAGGAGTTTTATGGTTCGGGAACCGCATATGTGTACCTGACAAAGAGGAGCTCAAGGACCTGATCTTGCAAGAAGCTCATGACACTTCCTACTCCATCCATCCTGGAGGAACCAAGATGTATCAAGACCTCAAGGCAAGATTTTGGTGGCATGGCATGAAATGGGAGATAGGCACGTTCGTGGCTAAGTGTGACATATGCTAGAGGCTCAAAGCTGAGCATCAGCGACCCGCTGGACTATTGCAACCTCTCAAAGTGCCTGAATGGAAGTGGGATAAAATTGGGATGGATTTCATCACCGGTTTACCAAGGTCAACCAAGGGACATGATTTCATTTGGGTCATTGTCGACCACCTGACCAAGGTAGCCCATTTCATTCTTGTCAAGACCACCTATCACGGTAACAAGTTAGCCAGCCTCTACATCGAGTGTACCGTGAGCCTTCACGGAGTTCCAAAGGAGATTGTGTCAGATCGAGGCACCCATTTCATCTCAAGATTCTAGAAGATGTTTCAAGAAGCTATGGGAACCAAGGTCTCCTTCAGCACTGCTTTTCACCCCCAGATCGACAGACAAACGGAACGAGTAAATCAGATACTCGAAGATATGTTCCGCGCTTGTGTTTTGGCATACGGAGCCAAGTGGGAGAATTGCCTACCCTTCGCTGAGTTCTCATACAACAACAGCTATCAGTTGAGTCTTCAGATGGCACCATTTGAGGTGTTGTATGGACGCAAGTGCCGTACTCCCCTCAACTCGTCAGAAACCAGAGAAGGATTAATTTTCAGACCAGACATCCTCCGCGAAGCAGAAGAGCAAGTTCAACTCGTCCGAGAACATCTGGAGGCCGCCAAATCAAGACAGAAGAGCCACGCCAACTCTCACCGCCAGGAAGTGAACTTCTGTGTCGGTGACCATGTCTACCTCCGGGTCATGCCTCTCAAGGGAACCAAGCGCTTCCACGTCAAAGGAAAGCTCGCACCAAGATACATCGGCCCCTTCAAGATCACCGCTACATGTGGAGAAGTTGCCTACCAGATGGAACTACCTCTCGAACTGTCATATGTGCACAATGTCTTCCATGTGTCTCAACTCAGGAAGTGTCTGCAAGTTCCCAACCGCCCCGACCTCTACAAGGACATCGACCTTCAAGCCATCGATCTTCAGCCAGATCTCACTTATCATGAGAGGCCAGTTCACATTTTGGATGAAGCCGAGCGCTGCACCCGAAGTCGCACCATCAAGTACTTCAAGGTCCAGTGGAGCAACCACAGTGAAGCTGAAGCAACCTGGGAGCATGAAGATTATCTTAGATCTGAGTTTCCTTATCTTTTCAGCACTTAGCCTAGGAATCTCGGGGACGAGATTCTTGTAAGGGGGGAAGGTCTGTCACACCCTATGTTTGTAGCACATTGTTATGTTTGGGTTTATAAAATTTGGAGCCAACTAAAACTTTTCTAAGTGCTTGTGCTTGTTTTCTATATTGTTTGCTTACTTGATGATTGTGTTTTATGGCACTACTAGGTTCTATTCCACTTCATATTCATCTTCCATGTCCCAAGACCCTTGGACAATGATCATGCCATGTGAATAGTGCCCAAAACTATTTTTATCAAATATTATTTTAATTAAAAATGATTTATTCAAATTAGGTTTTCAAAACCCCCTGAAATGAGGTTTGCACTACAAGTCCTCAAATTAGGTGGATCCTTCCTTCCCAAAAGCTTTATTTCAAACCTACTATATATATGACTTCCCCAAACCACCAAATATTATTTTTTTAAAGATTAATTTTATATTTTATTTAAAGGCTATTTCTTAAGGCCAGAAGTGGTTTTTCCTAGGGAAAAATAATTTAGATGCTTTGAAAATATTTGAGAAATTTAGAGAAACTCAATGGACATATATTTTCCATATATATGAGTTTCAACACAAGGACATGATAAAATCATGGGCAAAACCCCTCAAAACCCTTTTTGTTCAGATCAAACTTTTGAAATATTTCTATAAGAAATATTCTCAATAAATTCCAAGAAAATTTCAGCAAGTCAACACTATCATAGGTGATGATCTTGCAAAGTTTCATCTCAATCCAAGTTGATTTGGTTCATCAAACCATTCCTGTCCAGAATCAAATTTGAGCAACTTTACATTGTGAAGTGTTCCCCCTTGGCTTCAAACTCTGTGGGCATGCTCTAATGGCCAAATAGTGATGATACACTAAGTGGTGCATAAAGGGTAAAGGCCTAGCATTAATGGATCTATAGAAACCAGATTGTGTTGATTTATAGGGTTTCACAAAGTTACTTTGTAAACTTTCTTCAATCAAGCTCAAACTTGGTTATCAAGCCTAATTCTAATCACCATTGTCCGCTATTAAATATCATGGCAAGCAAACTCCATCTTCTAGCCCAAACACAACACAAACACCTTCTGGCCATTTCTAAAAGCTACTATTTCCACCCCTTCTACTTTTCCCCTTGGTCTCAAATTTTTACCACAGCTCCACCTAGACCCCCAACACCTCCAGGAGAAAGACCAATGGCTAGCTCCATGATTGAGGGGGGCAAAAAAACCACTTGCACCCCCTGGACAACATCTTTCTCTCCTTTATCTATTCTCTCTCTCACTCCTGGCCACCCAGAGCATCCCATGCCCCTTTTCCCATTGTTTACTCCCTTCCGCAGCCACTAGACATCAGTGGACGTGTCAGAGCGCACCAAAACCTCATCATGCCGGCCAAAGTTGCGCTTTGGAGCACGCAGATGCGCTCCAGAGGGTTGACCTCCCTCTCCTTCCCATACCCGACCACCTCGGGCCTTCCCCTCATGCTAGTCGACGCGCCTCGATGTCCACAATGCCAGGGCAACGACCCCCTCTCTCCCATCTCTCTCGTCTCCTCCTTCGCACGTGCATGGCCCCGCCCGATCCGGCCAGTGGCCGCGCTTGCACGGGCGATGCCCTTGGCCCCCCTCTGCCTGTCCGCGCTCTCCAGGGCATCTTCTGTGGGACCCCAACCATGCCATCGCCACCTCCTTTACATGCCGTGGCTCGATGGCGGGCACCCGAGCTCTCCCGCGCTCGCCACTCCCCTGCCTCCGCCTTGCCTATATAAAGGAGGCCCGAGCACCCCCTCTCTCTTTCCCTGGGCTCCTTCCACTCCCAATCCCCCCTAAGCCACCCTAGAGACCGCCCTGAGCCCCTATGCTCGGGATCGACCGAGGCACCGCTGCGTCGGGGCTTCGTCGATCTCGGGCCACCGGTCCGCTCCGGCCTCCCTTTCTCCTCCTTTGAGCCCCCAGTGAGCTCCTACATCCTACATCCTTCCCCCTTCCTCCCCGGCCGGTTTGCTGCTAGGAGCAACGCCAGCGACCCCCTCCCGAATCTCCTCTGCCACAGCCACCACCCCGCCGGCAACTCCGGCCACCTCCAGCCACCCTTCCACCTCTAGAGGACCAGCGGGTCGATGCCAAGCCCGTTCCCGCCTCCAGATCCCCTCACCCCGCCTCCCCTCTCTGCCGGTGAGCTCTCCCCCTCCCTGTCCCGAGGTGGGAGAAGTACCCGACAGGTGGGCCCACCTATCGGCCTCTCTTCCTCCCTCGCGCGCTCTCTCTTCCCCCTCGTGTCGCTGACAACTGGGCCCCACGCGTCAGGTTTGAACCTGACCGCGTGCGAGGCCGGCTGGCTGGCCAGCTGGGTCGGGCCAGCCTCTGGCCGCCTCTGGCCCAGGTCCCAGTGGCCTTTTTCTTTCCTTCTCTTTTTCTGTTTTGTGTGGACTTTGTAAAAATCCCACAGACTTATATATTTATCCAATGACAATATTTCTTCCACCAAAAATCTTAGAATATTCTATAGAATTAAATAGTGCCATTTGTCAAAATGTTTGAAAATATTTTTAGTACTGTTTTATTTTAAAACCTATATTTAGGCACCTTTTTGCCTCTGTTATTTAATTTCTAAAATGTTTTTCACAACAAAACTCTAGGAGAGTATTTTTAGTATGACATTTAGTATTTATCACAGTAGGTTAACATTTTTGGTAGTAGATTGTGTGCTCTATTTTGTGTGATTGCTTATTTTTATCGCTTTATTTCGCGACGATAGATTGCGCGGTTGACGAAGAAGTTGGACCCGAAGACTTCAAAACCCCAGAGACTTTGTTGAGCCAGACAACAGCCCTTTGACCATGTTAAGAAACTTTTCATGCATGTCATATAGCACTTGTTGATTCGATGAAATGATCATGATGAGGTGTTCCCCCTTCGGTGGGATACCTCCGTTACCTTTACCATTGAGACTTGCATCGTGCATGACCCTACCACCTTATGAGGGTTGTGTGGGTGGGAGTAGTTAGGTTGCTAATAGATGCTATGCAAATGTGATGGGACTTATGGATAGTGATGGCAAGAAAGAAATGATTTCAAAGACTCTTTCAAAAAAAAACTGTCGGGAGCCACTAATGCCCGAGGGAGATGATGATGAGTTGGGTAACCACTTGAGAAAGAAGTGGTGTGCCGGAGCAAGTGAGTATGTGTTTTCGAAAATGGAGAGTTCTAAGGTCTGCTGACCGTCCCAACATTACATGCGCAACCACGATACCCCTTATGGGATAGGGCTTTGTTGATTACCTTGGTGGGTACTGGCAAGGAGCCCGCATTACTAGTGGCGGGAGTGGCGTGGTCACTCTTTATATTGGGTCATACCGGTATGTACGATCATACGCTGTCTTCACAAGCACCGGGCACACCGTTGGTCCCCTCATGGATGGTACGATTAGAGCGAGTCTCTTGTGATGTACATCATGATGGTTGAGTACCAATCTAGGGGACTCTTTGTTTGGTATCGCTAGGGGAATGGCATTGTTCGAGTGCTTACCTCGGGTATGTTATATACCGCGAGTCGTGGATGACACAAAAGTTCCCCGAGTCTTATGGGTAAAGTGTGCAACCTCTATAGAGTGTAAAACTATTCGAATCGCCACGTCCGCGGTCATGGACAGTTGGAGGTCCTTCTTAGACTACGTCCGGTGTTTTCGTGAAACTTGGTGAGAGTACGGATGAGATGGTGAAAAGAGGTCACATGAGCTGAGTCTGATGACTTAGAGAGGGAATTAAACTAATTCCGATGGCTTAGCATGATGAAAGAACATGAGATGTTCTACCCCTACTTGTGATGATATCTGCAATTTGTTCACATGGATACCTGCTAGTTGTTGATGCATGCTTACAAGTTACTTGATCATGTCATTTGCATACAAATGTAGCTTTCCGCAAATGTACCTACTTAGTGCTATACCATGCATCATTGTTACCTCGTTCCACACTGGGGTTGCTTGCGAGTACATTCAAAGTACTCATTGGCTTGCCACTGGTTATTTAATTGGCTAGGCATGGAAGAATAGGAGTATGTTGAAGAGTTCGTTGGAGACGAACATGCGAACTAGGATGCTTCCCAGTCAGAATGCTTGTAGGTTAAGGAAGATGGCATGGGTTCATGCTTTCGACCAAGATTTCCGCTGCTTGTTCTATTTTAAGTGTTTGGCCTGTGTGGCCCTATCTATGTAAGACTAAGACCCTCGGGGTCAGTATTTGTGTAAGACGATAAGTATGGATGTAAGACTCTTGTTATTCAGCTTCTATGTGTTCAGTGAGCATTGATCTCTGGGATCACTGTACACGTTCATTCGGTGATCACAACTTATGAGTCAGGGTCCCCACATTTACTTTCCGCTGCCATATTTGTTGACATGCATGTGTAGGGTATATAGACTTGCTAGTCTTGCTAAAACTGTTAAAATATGCCAACCAATTGACTTGGGAAAAGGTTAGGTTTTAATTTCCTGCTAGTAGTCTATTCACCCCCCAATCTAGACACTCTTCTAGTGATCCCTCAATTGGTATTGGAGCTTTGGTCTCCATTTCTTCGGTTTAATCACCAAGGAGGGAGATGGATGTGTCTAGTATAGGGAGTTTGAGTTGTAGAGTGCCTATTCTTGACGGAGAGTATTATAGTCAATGGAAAACTTGGATGCTTGAGCTATTTAATGAATTTCAATTGAGCAAATATGTTATGCGCACCTATGATCCTCCTATTGATCCCTTGCATCCCACACACGAAGAGGAAATTGATATGCTATGCAATCTTAGAACTGTTAATCTTATTGTTAGAGCTTTGCATAGAAATGTACTCAACCAAATGAAGAATTTTGCATGTGCTTACACGTTGTGGAATGATTTGGATAAATGATATCCAAATTATTCATTGAATAATCTTGATGAAATTCTTCATAAAACTATTGCTTTTCACAAAATGACGCCTAGTGATCCTAAGTTTGATGATTGTCTATTTGAGCTTAGAGACCTCATGTGTGCTAAATAAGATGTCACAACTATCAAAAATATCATTATAGAGGCCCTTCACATTCATAAAATTGGATATTGTCATGATCACCATCCTAACGAATCTCTTGTTCTTTATGACAAGGATTTCCCATTTGATAATGAGAATGTGGAACATGGCTACTATGATGAAGATGAGTTGTTCAACATCGAGTATGAGAAGATCATGAAGAATCTAAGTCTCATGGCAACCTTCAAAGATTACATGTCTGGAGTAAAAGAGTGGATTCTCGATAGCGGATGTACCGATCATATGACCAGAGATAGAGAAATGTTTGAAGAGATCACACCAAACCATGGACCGCGAAGGTACGTAATGTTTGTATACAACTTGTTAGGGATATAACCCCGTGGTGAGACCCACCCAGGTGGGGCCGGGTCATACCTGGAGGCTCATAGGCCAGACCAAGGATGGGCCTGGAGACATAAGCCTAAACGTATGGCGGCTTACCAAGATGGGCCAAGGTGAGGCCCAGACAAAGAAGGCGTGAAGACCCAGGCGGATAAGCCGCCTGGAGACAGCTTACTCAGGAAGGCAAGGCGACATAGAGATAGAATCCGACACGTTGTAAGAGTCGGTCTCAGACTTGTGTAACCCGTGGTCTTGACCTCCTATATATGGGCGAGACCCGGGGCGACTTAGAGAAAAAAACAATCGATCGAGAACTAGGTCAAGCGAATCCGCTCCCTTGTAATCGATACTCCAATCAATACAACACAAGCAGGACGTAGGCTTTTACCTCATCCCGAGGGGCCAAACCTGGGTAAACTCGTGTCCTTCGTCCCAACCAACCCCTTTGAGTCCATCACCTTAGCGATGGCCTCGAACATAAGTCCTCAGACATCTGCCGTGATAAAACCACAGTAGTTGGCGCCCACCATGGGGCTAGCGCTCGATGGTGTTGAGTTCTCAAAGGTCTCTCTTCCAGGGATTGAGGGATACGTTGTCGGCGGGATGACGAAGAGTCACTATGGCCGGCTCTACATCGACGATGCCGACTGGGGACTTGAGGCCGACTCTGTCGAGTACGGATTCCGGTTCCCTTCGGTGGGATCCACATTTTCATTGGCAAGGTCGGCAGATCTACACCGAGGCCAGACGTCTGCACCAACATCGTCGAGCCGACTTGGCGCACACAACCCGCTCGTCGCATGCAACCCTCCTATGTTAACCCAGGCAGGAAGCATGTCTTCATCAGTTTTACTCAAGGCGCAGATCTAGAGGGGTCCATGTCACAGGAAACTCCCGTCTGTTCGGAGGATGAATCTTCGAGCGGAGAGACGAAATGAATCTACCCGCTTCACAATGGCAGACTCGAGGGCTAGTACGAGCTTTACCCCGAGTCGAAGTGTCATGAGTCGAAGGACTATGGGCCGCCGATGCATGCGGCCTTCTTCATGGTGGGTTCAACACCGGTCACGAGCAGTATAGTCGCTGGGGCAGCAGGGTCGGGGGCTGACCCACCGGCGGCTCAAGCTCTCTTGGATATGATGAACGAGCTCATGACCCTGATGGCAACTGAGGTCACACCATAGAATCAAGCCACCCGGAACGCAAAGATCGCAAGGATAAAGGACCAGATGACTGAAGTCCAGCAAGGTATCAGCGTGCTGAAGGCCCAGATGGACGCACAGGCAGAACACCTTAAGGCGAACGCGTTTTGCCTTGAGCTGGAGCAGCAATCTGCGGCGGCGATTCAGCAGATGAGACACCAGTCCCGCCTACCAGAGTAGTTCGAGGCCAGGAATATTTTTAACATGCTAGGGGCGGGACGGACCGTGGAAGCACCAGAGAGTCGACCGGCGGTTCGACAGCAGCACCCTAACCCGCCTCGATGGAACTAGCCCTCGCCAATGGCTTTCCAACGCCGGAGGGTCACTCTTCAAACCCGGCGGAGAACATGGTGGCGGCAGCAACCCGGCTCGGTATGATTCCTATCCCGAACGAAGCACCCTTCACAGAAGAGGTGAGGAACGCTATTGGATACCTGCAGACGGCGATGGCCCAGCAGGAGAAATACACCTACAGCCGGAGTCATGTGCACTCAACCCCCGTCCCCAGACACAGGTTTAGCCGGCGTTATGAGTCGCCAGTGGTGTCTAACAGTGACCGACACCGGAACCCGCCGCGAGACGATCAGGCGGTTCTGGATGCTGAGGCTCTGGTGGACCGGGCAAGGGCACGGCGCGAGGAGGCGGCTCTGGCAACGACGGCGGCTCATCAAGAACCGTCACCTTCTATCTCGTTAGGAGCAGGAGTAATCACCAGGGCTATGAGAGTGCCGTTCTTGGCACTGGCTTTATGGAACGAATGCCTTCCGAAGGATTTCAAGGGCCCTCGCAAGGTCCCAAACTATGCTGCTGATATGCCTCCAGAGGCATGGATTGAGAGCTATGAGCTGGCAATGGAGATGTTATACGTCAGCGACGCAGTGTGTGTCAAGTATTTTATCATGATGCTAGAAGGGCCGGCTCGCGCGTGGTTGAAGGGCTTACCGCCCAATGCCATTAAGTCCTGGACCAAGTTAAAGGCTAAGTTCATCAAAAAAATTCAAGGAACGTGCAAGCAGCCCATGACGATTGTGGATTTGGATCATTGCGTGCAGCAGGAGAATGAGTCGGCTCATCATTGGGTCCGACAGGTCTCAACCATCATCCACTCGTTTGAACAGATTAGGGTGGCTCAAGCAGTTTTGGTTCTGGAGAAGAATTGCCACTTCACGCCTCTGAAAGAGAAGCTGGGCCGGCTCAAGCGCTCGTGTCAGGACATGGGGGAGCTCATGGCGGCTCTCACAAAGTACACTGACCTTGACAATATGAAGGATCCAGGCTCTAACGAGGAGAAGCCCGGTCAGGGCAAGAAGAGTAACAATGGTAAGGGTCCATCAAACAATGGCAACCAAGGCAAGAGGAGGAATCCGGGCGTCGGGTCAGAATTGGTGGCCAACGCCAGCACTGGGAACAATCGTGCTAAGGTTAATGGGAACTTCAGACAACCCTTTAGTAAGGGTAAAGCTCCCTTTAACTTAGAGGAGCTCAATAAACCCTGCCCAGAGCACAGTCAGCCCGATAAGGTGGCAAATCACTCGTGGAGGAACTGCCACATTATGGACAAGTTCCGGGATTATAGTGTGTGACAGCATAACCACAATAGTGGAGGCCCGCCAGGCGGCTCAGGGCCAGATGGGTCAGGTGCTAGCTTGGGGTCTGGTGGTTCAAGATCTGGCTACCAGGGCCAGGGCAGCCAAGGAGGGCATCATCAGCAAACCAATGACAATAATCAACAGCAAAATAACCAGTCTAGGTATCATAGTAATCCGAAGCAACTCAGCTCAGGTCAGTATCATGTTTTTACAACCAGCCTTAACAGGCGGGACCAGAACTTGCGCAAGCGGGCGGTCAATGGTGTCACACTGGCTCTCCCGCAGTACTTGAAGTGGTCAGAGTATGACATAACCTGGAGCAGAGAGGATCACCTGCCACATGTTGATGACCCGGGACGGCTAGCGTTGCCCCCCAAGTTGGAGGATATGTGTTTACCAAAGTGCTTATGGATGGTGGCAGCAGCATCAATATTCTATACTATGACACTTTCCGTCGGATGAAGTTGCTTGACAAGGATCTTAAGCCTTCCTCAATAGTTTTTCATGATGTGGTGCATGGCAAGTCAGCTTATCCGTTGGGGAGGATTTCTTTGGAAGTCGCCTTCGGTGACGAATACAACTACAGGGTAGAGACCTTATGTTTTGAGGTAGTCAAGATCAAGAGTCCGTATCATGCTCTGTTTGGACATCCGGCTTACGCCAAGTTCATGGCTAGGCCTTGTTATGTGTACTTGCAGCTCAAGATGCTGGGCTTAAAAGGAATGATTACGGTGCATGGTGATCGAGAGACAGCTATTGAGTGTGAGGAAGGAGATGCAGCTTATGCAGAGTCAAGTTGCGCGGAAGCAGAGCTCAAGTTCTGTAAGGAAAATGTTGACCCAGAGGATATGACTCCGCTCAAGAAGCACACCACGGAATCTGAGCCGCCCCTCAAGTTCTCGGCAGATGACACCAAGCTAGTGGATTTTACTCCAGGCGACTCATCGCAACAGTTTACTATTGGGGCCAATATGGATCCCAAATAGGAAAGCACGCTCATCGAATTCATCCGTGAGAATCGAGACATCTTTGCATGGAAACCTTCTAACATGCCGGGGGTACCGAGAGAGTTCGCTGAGCACCACCTTAATGGGGATCCTAAGTTTAAGCCGTTCAAGCAGTTTCTACGATGGTTCAATGAAGAGAGGCGCAAGGCCATTGGGGAAGAGGTGGCCCGGCTCCTGGTGGCGGGTTTCATCGTTGAAGTGTTTCACCCAGAGTGGCTTGCTAACCCGGTGCTAGTGCTTAAAAATAATGGCACGTGGCGTATGTGTGTGGATTACATGGATCTTAATAAGGCATGTCCGGCTAACCCGTTTGCTCTCCCCCGTATCGATCAGATCATGGATGCAACGGTGGGTTGTGAGAGCTTATGTCTCCTGGATGCTTATTTTGGCTACCATTAGATCAAGATGGCAGTCAAGGACCATGAGAAGATGGCTTTCATCACGCCTTTTGGTGCCTTATGCTATGTGTCTATGCCTTTCGGGCTCAAGAGTGCACAGGTGACTTACCAGCATTGTGTGCAAAATTGTCTTCACATCCAAATTGGGCGCAACGTTCATGCATACGTGGATGACATTGTGATTAAGTCTAGGAAGAAGGAGACTCTGCTTGACGACCTGAAAGAGACCTTTGACAACTTACGAGTCTACAAGATGATGCTTAACCTGGCTAAGTGTGTTTTTGGTGTTCCTGTAGGCAAGCTCTTGGGATTCCTAGTCTCTGAGCATGGCATTGAGGCTAATCCAGATAAGATCAAGGCTATCACTTCCCTATCTGAGCCGGCATGCATCAATGATGTTTAGCTCCTAGCGGGACAGATCGCTGCGTTAAGCCGATTTATAAGCCGCCTTGGTGAGAAGGCCACCCCTTTGTATCAGATGATGAAGAAGACAGATAACTTTGTCTGGACTATGGCGGCGGGTGAAGCGTTTGAGGCCCTCAAGAGGCATCTCATAGAGCCGCCAGTCTTAGTAGCTCTAGCTGAGAAGGAACCTTTGCTCTTATATGCGGCGGATAACAACAGGGCAGTCAGCACCGTGATCGTGGTTGAGCATAAGGAGGTAGGAAAGGAATATCCAGTTCAAAGGCCAGTCTATTACATCAGTGAAGTCCTGACAGAGTCCAAGCAGAGATATCCGCATTGGCAAAAGCTAGTATATGGGGTGTTCATGGCCAATCGTAAACTGAAGCATTACTTCCTGGGGCACCAGATCATAGTGGTTAGCTCTGCCCCGTTGGGAGATATAGTTCAAAATAGAGAGGCTACTGGCATGATTGCTAAGTGGGCATTGGAGCTTGGACCTCTTAATCTGAAGTACGTGCCTCGCACGACGGTCAAGTCTTAAGCCCTAGTGGATTTTACAAACGACTGGATAGAGTGTCAGGCGCCCGAGGAAAAGCCGGATAACACATACTGGACAATCCATGATCCAAGCAGCTGAAAGGATCAGGAGCAAGAGTTGTCTTGACTTCCCCCAAAGGTGACAAGTTATGTTATGTGTTAAGGTTGATGTTTCCTTGTACTAATAATGCAGTTGAGTACGAAGCTCTACTTCATGGCCTCTGGGTGGCTAAGGAGATGAACTTGAGCTAAGTCAGGTGTCTCGGCGACTTAGACCTGGTGGCCCAGCAAGTTTCAGGTACTTGGGATTCTAAGGACCCACGGATGGTGGCTTATCGTTCGGCGGTGGATGTCATCACTTGTCACTTCAAGGGTTATCAGGTGGATCATATTGATCATCGCAGGAACGAGGCGGCTGACGCTCTGTCAAGGCTGGGGTCTCAGCGTAAGCCGGTACCACCTAACATTTTCTTAGATGTATTGCATCACCCGTCGGTTAAATTACCTTCGGAGGAAGACTTGGCCGTACCTGACCCGGAGGGATAGCCGGTGACGGCTCTACATGCTATTCCTAACTGGACCGTGCCTTACTTGGCGTACTTGACTTGCTACGAGTTATCTGATGATGAAAATCTGGCTAGACAGATCACCAGGCGGTCTAAGTCTACGAGCATAATCAATGGTGAGTTACATAAGTACAGCGTCACTGGAGTCTTCCAACGTTGTGTTTCACCTGAAGAGGGCAAGGAAATCTTGAATGAAATTCATGTTGTCGATTGTGGTCATCATGCCGGCTCAAAATCTCTGGTGGCCAAGGCTTTTCGACATGGTTTCTTCTGGCTGACGGCTCATAAAGATGCAGAGGACTTGGTTCGCAAGTGCGATGGTTGTCAGAAGTTCGGCCGACGTGCTCACGTCCCGGCTCAGGAGTTGCGCATGATTCCAATTACTTGGCCGTTTGCAGTCTGGGGGCTTGATACTCAGGCCTTTCAACAGATCCAAGGACAAGAAGACCCACCTCTTGGTGGCGGTGGACAAATTTACCAAGTGGGTAGAAGATGAGCCGGTCAGCAAGTGTGACGCGGCTACGGTGGTTCAATTTATTAAGAAGTTGATCTACCGCTTCAGTTACCCTCATAGTATCATCACATATAATGGTACGAACTTATCCAAGGGGGTTATGCGAGTGTTCTGTCAAAATGAGCACATCAGACTTGATGTGTTTGCGGTGGCTCATCCATAGTTAAATGGTCAGGCGGAATGTGCTAACCAGGAAATCTTGAGAGGTATCAAACCCCGGCTTATGGTTCCTTTGCAGCGCACACCAGGTTGTTGGGTAGAGGAGTTGATTTCCGTCTTATGGAGCATCAGAACCACTCCCAACAGATCAATAGGTTATACACCTTTCTTCATGGTTTACAACGCAGAAGTCGTGTTACCAAGTGATATCCGTCATGACTCGCCACGTGTGGCGGCTTACGTTGAGGAGGCTACCGAAACAGCACGTCAAGACGCGTTGGATGCCTTGGAGGAAGAACGTGATCTCGTGGTGGCTCGATCGGTGATCTATCAGCAAGACCCGCATCGCTACCATAGCCGCAAAGTTAAGATCCAGACGTTTCAAGAAGGCGACTTAGTATTGTGGTTGATTCAACATCAGACAGATGCACACAAGTTTTTCCCTCCATTGGAAGGGCCTTTCGTGGTCAACAAGAATCTCAACAACGGGTCATATTACCTTATTGACGTCTGGGACGACTCAAGTACTTCTAGGCAGGAGACCCGCCGGCCGTGGAACATAGCTCATCCGTGTCCTTACTACACCTGAGTCGTTGAGACTCGACATTGTACACCATCATCATTGTAAATAAAGTTGGCATCCCTGCAAGCCGGGGCTTCTTCCGTTTCTCATATCTCAATTGTGCAACAAAGGTCGTCTAGGGGGCTTCCAACACGCTGGGTTTAGCTTATCTCACCCTATCGATTGTCTCTCAAGCCAAACAATTGATTTCGTCAACAAAGGTCGTCTAGGGGGCTTCCAACCCGCTGGGTTTAGCTTATCTCACCCTATCGATCAGCTCTCAAGCCAAACAATTGATTTCATCAACAAAGGTCATTTGGGGGCTTCCAACCCACTAGGTTTAGCTTACATACCCTCTTGATCGGCTCTTAAACCGCCAGAGTTAAACCTGCCCGTTTGCAACTTGCCACTCCACCAGGTGACCCGTCGGACTCTTACCAGTTAATCTCGCTTAGAGACCCTGAGCCGGTTCAAAATTGACGTCCAATCTCGTTAGAGACCTTGTACTGGTTAAGGTTAGACCGGCAGTTCTTGTCACGTGAGGGATGGCTTACGGAAAGCAAGGATAAACTCTCTCATCTACTGCCAACTCTCCTCTATGTGGCCCGTTCGTACTCTTAGACAGTCAATCTTTTGAAAGACCCTGAACTGTTTAAGGTTTAAACGACGGATTTATGTCACGTGAGAGGCAGTTTTTGAGCTACCAGGGTACTCATGCCCTACCGTGTCTCTCTCTTGGACGCTACACTTCCTATCAGTTAATCTCGCTTAGAGACCCTGAGCCGTTCTAAGTAAGTGACGGCCAATCTCGATAGAGACCCTATACTGGTTAGGAGTTTTAATTAGCGGATCCACCCAGAAGAACCGGCACATGAGTTAATTTTGTTTCAAAAAACAAATCCGGAAAGATATAACATCTTCGGGTTGCGCGGTTTTAAGCCGCCTCATTAAACAGTATGGAACATATTCTGTTTCCATAGGTTGGTTATCTCAAGAAGAGCCGCCACAACATCTGATATGAATTGGAGAACTACAATATATTAAAGCAGTGCACGATGGTACAGTTCTAGCAAGGCAAAGTTTCTACTAAAAGCCTATTACAATGCTCTCCGCGAAGCTCAAAAGTAATGACTCAAAGTTTTCTACACCACCCTATGGCGGGTCAATGGGCCGGATTATCCACGATGTTACCAAGGTCATCAGTTGGATGTCAGGTCACCCTACGGCGGGTCTTCGACCTCCATGATCTGCAGATTATCCACATCCCAGTTGCAGTTGGTTAAAGCCGCAAAGTTTACCTACTCAAAGAGGGGGGACGGGTCAAGATCAGGAACAAAGAGGTGCTTACGCCGTGCAGGAGTTAAGTCCTTGGCCACAAAGGTTGGGCCACGTACTCTCTTCTTCTTTGCATTGTAACCCGCCTGGTATGTTGACAGGTCCACTTCTTTTGCTAACACTGATGCGAGGACTCTGGAAGCCTTCATGCAACGAGCGTAGTCAGCCTCCGTGAACTCTCAGCCGTCATCCTTCTTTGATGGAAACCCGTCCATCATCTCTTCGGGAGTCAACTCTAGGGCGAAAGCTAAAGCCCGGCTTATGGCTGCGATGGCTCCTTTTCTGGCGGCTGATTTCTTGAGATCCTGGATTTGTTTCACCAGGGTGGATAGCACTTCAATGACTCCTTCATAGTCTGGGGGATACTATCTTTATGGAGCATTGCCTTGATTGTGCAGAGAGCTCCGCAATACAGTTGCTTTGTTAAGGTGTAGATGGTTTTCAGTGGCAGCAAACTATCAGCAGCAAGTTGACGGCTCCTATGAGCTACATAAGACGGGTTTTTGGCTATAAGTCGCCAGTATAAGTATTCACACATGAGTATTGGCTAAGTTTTTAGTACTTACCAAAGATGGCGGCAGGCATCTTCGCAATGTGGCGCTTCAAGGCATGTAGCTCATCGGACACAACCATGAGCCACTGGTCAGCATCGTCTGCTCGTTGGACCAAGGCAGTTTGTTCCGTCTCAGCAGATTTCTTGAAGGCAGCGAAATAAGCTTTAACTTTTGTAAGTTCTTCAGCCGCGAGTCATCACCTCTCATCTGCTTCGCTACGGGCGGCTTGCTGGGTCGCCGGATTGCTCCTTAAGACGATCAATTCAGACTCGGCCTCGTTTAAAGCTTCTTGTGACATATAAAAAGCAAAATGAGGACTAAGTCGCCAGGATGGTATATTACTAGATGATGAAGATTAAGACACTATGATGCAAGTTTCAAGTAGATTGCAAGCAATATACTTGACACTTTGGGGCTAATGTCTATTTGCTCTCCAAGACTATAAATACATTCCGGATAATCTTGTGTCAAGTTAACCTGGAATGTGGGGGCTAATGTCTATTTACTCTCCAAGACTACAAACTACAAATTACAATGAAGTTTCGGCTCATCTTTATCAAGTTAAGCCGACACTTGGGACCTACAGTTGGCTCTTTGTTCAAGTCTACATTTGAAGTTCTGGCTCACATTTGACAAAAGTAAGCCGGTACTTGGGGGCTACAATTGATCAACTACTTAAAATTGAGTACCACCTCAATATTTGCATATTAAGCTCGCACTTGGGGGCTACAAGTTAAGTGATTCTACACCAGGCATGGTTTGCAAGACCCGGCTTACCATTGACAAATACTAAACCGGCTCTTGGGGCTACATAAGGATATATGAAAAGGAAAGACTACCTCGTATTTTTTCTTCATCGGGTTGACGGGCTTGAGTTCCATGTTCCGGCTCGTGTTGAGGCAGTTCAGATAGTTGGCGTGCAGCTCATCAGCATTTAGCTTCTCCAGCACCGGGAGTTCAAGGTCTAGGTTGTCGGAGGCTTTAGTCTTCTCAGTGTGCTTTATCAACACATGAGTTGGAGGAGTGTGAAAGCCGGCACCAGTAATGATGACGTCTAGAGTAACCAAATCGATAACATCCGTTGAAAGGCTCGGCGGCTTAGAATTGGTCCTCGTAGGATTCTCAGGAATCATGTCATGGGTCGCCGGCTCGGCAGAACGACGAGCTTCTTCAGGCGCATCCTTGGAGGCAGCAGAGGGATCAGCGTGCATTGTAGGAGAGTCTGGCTTGGCAGGCTCTGGCTCTCGAGCCTTGGGAGCAGGGGTAGACCCGCCGGTCTTCCTTCGTTTCGCTTGAGCCCTAGAGAACACAGAAGGTCATGGTCTAAATTTTAGGATAACAAAGGATGGGATGCAAGCATGAAGGCACGTACTCTGGATTGATCTTCAGGGGCAGCAGAGCAGTTTCTGTAGAGTCGCCTAATGAAGGAGGTGATTCCTGAAAACAATTAAGGCAATATAAGACAGAGTCAAATTATAAAGGCAAGCTTGATAAAACTAAGCCAAGTTGACTAGATTCCTCAGCCGGCCGTTTCAATTGAACTGGAGAGTTGGACAACCCGGCCATAAGGTCTTCGGAGCCGATGCTCCGGGTTTGGCATCGAGAGAGGTGTTGTTGCATTTTCAAAAGAAAGTTGGGATCTAAATAAGCAAGAGGGTGAGAAAATGGGATTTTTTGGACGACCGCCACATCTTCTCTGGTGGAAGAGGTTCTAAGTCGGATGAAACATAGGTTACCTCAGGAATGTTGGCGTGGTTTGTCTCCGTTTCGTCCTGTGAAATATCACGGTCAATAAGTCGTATGAAGAGACGACCAAGAGAGTCAAGTTCTACCTCAGAGTCGTCAGCTTCAAGCTGCTCTTGAGGTGCGGTTTTCTTCTTCCGGATGTCGTTTTTCTCCTTTGATTTCTTTGGAGGAGGAACGTACTTCTTTTTCCAGAAGTTGGAATTGGCCTGAAAGTAAAAGTCGTTGAAAGAGGTCAAAAGATTGCAAAAATATATATGGATAGCTAACGTGGAAGTAAAGAGATCGAGAGTCGCCCTTACGTCTGGGGCCAGGTTTGCGGCACAAAAAGGTGCTAACCCGGTGGCGCGGAAAGATCCTGAAGACTCATGAACAAGGCTTTTGATGGCGGCCATGATGTTATCTTCTCACAACGTGGTAGGATTAAAGCAGAGGGGGTCATTAGCATCACCCGTATACTCAAAAATGAGACAGCTTCGCCGGCTCAGAGGCATGACTCTCCAAGAAATCTAGCAGCGGGTTGGATCAATCCCCGTCAGACCATTGGCCATAAGGGCTTTAATTTTTGCATGAGTCGGAGCATACTTAGCCCGCTCAAAGGATGACAGCCAGTCAGGGAGTTCAGTTGTAGTCTTGAGCCGGGATGGACGATAACCTGGCAAGGAATACTCTCCCTCCAGAGAGGTGTCTTTGTAGTAAAACCAGGTTTTATTCCAGTCTTTGGGATGACTTGGCATCCGAACAGCCGGAAAGGTCATGTCCCATCTTCTCTGAATTGAGATTCCGCCAAACTCTAAGCTTGGACCAGCTGCCACCTCCGTCTGGCGGTTTGTGTAGAAGAACTCACGGAAGAGACCAACGGATGTCTCTTCTTGTAAGTAAACTTCACAGAGGATTTGGAAGTTGCACATGTTTGAGACGGAGTTTGGGGCGATGTCTTGAGGGCGCAGCTTAAAGAAATGAAGGATGTCTTGGAAAAATTTAGAGTCGGGTGGACTGAAACCGCGTACAAGGTGATCCGTGAATACAACTACTTCGCCCTCTTGGGGAATAGGTTTCTTTTCATTGCCTGGAACCCGCCAATGGATGACATCTTTGGCTGCTAAGGTCCCTGCGTCTACGAAATCCTTCAAGAACTCTTCGGTAATGGCAGAGCCGACCCAGTTACAAGAATTGGACAGACAAGGCATGGTGGCGTCTTAAAGCTGTGCAAGGTAACAATGTGTGGCGAGTTAGAAAGTGACGGGAAAATAAGGGCGGCTGAAGAAATCTAAATTCTATAAAGCTAAGTCGCCAGAGCGGTTTAGGCGAGAGTCGGAAGTTCACTGGCGAGTTAAATTTGCAAGGAAACAAAGCAAATGTTACTAAGTGTGGAAAACAGATTTCCTAGGCTATCTATATAATTATGGATCTACAAAATAGAGAAAAGGTGGGTTTATTCTAAACCTAACGACGAATAGAAGAACTAGCAACGTTTGAAGGTAGTAAAAGGGGCAACTACAGATCTGTGTTGTGCTATTATTGACTTCCTACGATCTACCGCAATGGAAGAAAGGGCATTATCAAGTTCACTAATCTACATATTATCTGACATTGCAAAGAGCTCGTGTTCTAGCGAGCGGAGGAACTCCATGAATACCCTACCAAAAGCTATAGATCTAGGGGTGGAGAAGAACTTACCGGAGATGACGTGACAGGCGCGGGCGGTGTTCTAGTCTGATCAGGTTAATGCAGCGGCTTGGGGGGATGACGGCATGGAAGCCTCACCGGAGCAAGGAGACTCTGGAGCAACGGCGTCGGGAGGACGAAGAAGAGGCACAAGCGGAGGAAGAAGTGAAGACCTCCCTTCGCGATCGTATTTAATAGGCAAAAGTGGAAATGGGTGCAAGAATCGAGGCAACAGAAGTTGATTAACCGAGACGGACGCTCGATTTTCGGGCCATCAGTTTAATAGTGGAAAGATCCGTTGCGGTCGTCATGGAATCTTTTTGATATATCCAGTATGATGTCACGGCGGGTTGTTTTATCTTACTTTCAGGTGATAATGAGCGAGACTCGCTGCCAAGGGAGATGGAAGGTTGAAATGAGCAAAGCTCAAATCAACCTGGGGCCTAATGTTAGGGATATAACCCCATGGTGAGACCCGCCTAGGTGGGGCCGGGTCATACCTGGTGGCTCATAGGCGAGACCAAGGATGAGCCTGGATACATAAGCCTAAACGCATGGCAGCTTACCAAGATGGGCCAAGGTGAGGCCCAGACAAAGAAGGCATGAAGACCCGGGCGGATAAGCCACCCGAAGATGGCTTGCTCAGGAAGGCAAGGTAACATTGAGATAGAATACGACACGTTGTAAGAGTCGGTCTCAGACTTGTGTAACCCATGGTCTTGACCTCCTATATAAGGGCAAGACCCAGGGCAACTTAGAGAAAAAACCAATCAATCAAGAACTAGGTCAAGCGAATCCACTCCCTTGTAATCGATACTCCAATCAATACAACACAAGCAGGACGTAGGCTTTTACCTCATCCCGAGGGGCCGAACCTGGGTAAACTCGTGTCCTTTGTCCCAACCAACCCCTTTGAGTCCATCACCTTAGCGATGGCCTGAACATAAGTCCTCGGACATCTGCCGTGATAAAACCATGACACAACTCCAAGGGTAAGGTACTTGGTCTTGGTAAGGTGGCCATATCCCATGATAGCTCTATTCAAAATGTTATGCTCGTTGGATCTCTTGGCTACAATCTCCTTTCCGTATCTAGACTTGCCGACTTCAGTTTCAATGTGTTATTCATGAAAGTAGATTGCCAAGTCTTCTGTCAAGATAATCATAAAATGGTCTTTACCGGTATCCGTAGAGGTGATCTATACATTGTTGATTTCACTAAGAGATCCAAGCCTCGCACTTGTTTAATTGCTAAATCTTCTAAAGGTTGGCTTTGGCATACAAGATTAGGACATGTTGGCATGCGTAATTTTGACAAACTTATCAAAGGTGATCATATACTTGGTGTTAAAGATGTTATCTTTGACAAAGATAGACTTTGTAGTGCTTGTCAAGCTGGAAAGCAAGTAGGTGGAAGTCATCCTGTTAAAAATATCATCACTACTAGGAGACCACTCGAGTTACTTCACATGGATCTTTTCGGTCCCAATGCTTACAAGAGTCTTAGTGGAAATTCCTATGGTCTAGTTATAGTTGATGATTTTTCCAGATTTACGTAGGTATTCTTCCTTGATGGTAAGTCGCAGGTTCAAAAGATCTTCAAGAACTTCGTTCGCAAAGCACAAAATCAGTTTGAAGTGAAGATCAAGAAAGTTCGGAGCGATAACAGATCAGAGTTCAAGTGGATACCTTTCTTGACGAAGAAGGTGTCTCACATGAGTTCTCGGTTACGTACACGCCTCAACAAAATGGAGTTGTTGAGAGGAAGAACCGGACGCTTGTTGAGATGGCTAGAACGATGCTTGACGAATACAAGACGCCAAGACACATTTGAGCAGAAGCCGTGGAAACAACATGTCATGCCACAAACCGACTTTACTTGCACAAGCTTCTCGGTAAAACGGCATACGAGCTACTCACCGGTAACAAACCCCAAGTTGGATACTTTTGGGTATTTGGCTCCAAGTGCTACATTCTTGACAAGCATCGTCGTACTAAATTTGCTCCTAAATCTCATGAAGCCTACTTGGTTACGGATCGAATTCTCACACTTACCGTGTCTACAACAACTTCACTCGAAAAGTTGAAGAGACGGTAGATGTGAAGTTTGATGAATCTAATGGTTCGCAAGTCGAACAATTGCCAAATGATGTAGGTGATAAGGACCCTTCGGAAGCTATCCTAGATTTACCCATCGGCAAGATTCGTCCCATGGAGGTGAAGGAAAGTACTTCATCAAATCAAGTGGAAGCCCCTACTTCATGACAAGGTGAACCACAACATGACATGGAGGCATCCACAAGCAGTACACGGCAAGATGATGAAGAGGAGGAAGTACATAATGAAGATCCATGATATGTCTCCAACGTATCTACTTTTCCAAACTCTTTTGCCCTTGTTTTGGACTCTAATTTGAATGATTTGAATGGAACTAACCCGGACTGACGCTATTTCAGCAGAATTGCCTTGGTGTTACTTTTGTGCAAAAATAAAAGTTCTCGGATCGCCCTGAAAATTTACGGAGAATATTTTTGGAATTAATAAAAAATACTGGCACAAGAATTAACTAGAGGGGGGCCACCTACAGGCCACAAGCCTGCTAGGTGCGGCCACCCCCTGGCCGCGCCCAGCAGGCTTGCGGGGCCCTCGTGGCTCCTTCGACCTCCTCTCCAGCTCCATATAACCCTATTTGTCGAGGAAAAATCAAAGATAACAGTTCATCGCGTTTCACGATATGGAGCTGCCGCCATCGCCTGTTCTTCCTCGGGAGACCAGATTTGGAGTCCGTTTTGGGCTCCGAGGAGGGGAAATCGATGCCTTCGTCATCACCAACCATCCTTCATCACCAGTTCCATGATGATCCCCACCGTTCGTGAGTAATCTCATCGTAGTCTTGATGGCTAGTGATGGGTTGGATGAGATTTATCATGTAATCGAGTTAGTTTGGTTAGGGTTTGATCCCTAGCATCCACTATGTTCTAAGATTGATGCTGCTATGACTTTGCTATGCTTAATGCTTGTCACTAGGGCACGAGTGGCATGATTTCAGATCTGAACCTATTATGTTTTCATGAATATATGTGTGTTCTTGATCTTATCTTGCAAGTTGTAGACACCTATTACGAGTTATGATCTGCACCCCCCAGGGTGACAATAACTCGGACTCTTTTCGGTGATTACCGTAGTTTGAGGAGTTCATGTATTCACCAAGTGATAATGCTTTAGTCCGGTTCTCTATTAAAAGGAGGCCTTAATATCCCTTAGTTTCCAATAGGACCCCGCTACCACGGGAGGGTAGGACAAAAGATGTCATGCAAGTTCTTATCCATAAGCACGTATGACTATATATGGAATACATGCCTACATTACATTGATGAATTGGGGCTAGTTCTGTGTCACCCTATGTTATAACTGTTGCATGATGAATTCATCCGACATAATTATCCATCACTGATCCATTGCCTACGAGCTTTTCATATATTGATCTTTGCTCAGTTACTTTTCCATTGCTACTGTTACAAACACTATAAATTGCTACTATCACTTTGCCACCGTTACTGTTACTACCATATTACTTTGCTACTGAATACTTTGCTACAGATTTTAAGTCTTTCAAGTGTGGTTGAATTGACAACTCAGCTGCTAATACTCGAGAATATTCTTTGGCTCCCCTTGTGTCGAATCAATAAATTTGGGTTGAATACTCTACCCTCGGGAACTGTTGCGATCCCCTATACTTGTGGGTTATCAAGACCTTTTCTCGCGCTGTTGCCGGGGAGCATAGCTTTATTCTCTAAGTAACTTGGGATATATATCTATTGATCACTATGAAGAATCTGAAAGATCCAAAAACCAAGATCTATCCCTCTACTACGAGGGGAGGAGGTAAGGAACTGCCATGTAGCTCTGCACTTGCTTCACCTTCTGTTATGAGTAAGTTTGCGACACCACCACCTGCTAGTAATTCTGATATGTCTCAAGTAATTGATGATGCTACTTTTGCTATGCATGATGCTTATGATAATACTTTGGTTGATGATATTGTGCCACTGGGTGAATTTCTTGATGACCAAATTGCTAGAGCCAATGCTGAAACTGATAATATTTCTGAATCTGATGAAATTATTGAAACTGAACACTATGATTCACCTGCTAGACCTAGCTCTCCTAGATATGAATTGCCTGATATACATGAGGGTTATGTTATGGAAGGAGAGGTAGCTAGGGACTTTCTTGCTTGTCAGGATAGAGATGATCTTAAGAAATTGCTTCGCAAGTGGAAGGAAAAATCTCTGAATGCTAGAATGCAATATGATCCTAAGTTTGCTACTTCAGCTATATTTGTTACTGATAAGGATTATGAATTCTCTGTCGATCCTGAGTTAATTACTTTGGTTGAATCTGATCCTTTCCATGGTTATGAATCTGAAACTGTTGTGGCACATCTTACCAAACTGAATGATATAGCCACCCTATTTACTCATGAGGAAAACATTCGCTATTACTATATTCTTAAGTTGTTTCCTTTCTCATTAAAGGGTGATGCTATGAAATGGTTTAATTCTCTTGCTCCTGGTTGTGTGCGTAATCCCCAGGACATGGTTTATTACTTCTCTCAAAAATATTTTCCTGCCCATAAGAAACAAGCTGCCTTGCAGGAAATATTTAACTTTGTGCAAATTGAAGAAGAGAGTCTCCCACAAGCTTGGGGAGGCTTCTCCAATTACTTAATGCTTTGCCTGATCATCCTCTCAAGAAAAATGAAATATTTGATATCTTTTATAATGGACTAACCGATGCTTCTAGGGACTACCTAGATAGTTGTGCTAGTTGTGTTTTCAGGGAACGAACTGTTGAACAAGCTGAATTACTATTGAATAACATATTGAGCAATGTTAATGATTGGACTATTCCTGAACCACCTCCATACCCAAATCCGAAGAAAAGAGGTATTCTATTCCTCAGTCCTAAAGATATGCAAGAGGCAAAGAAATCTACGAAAGAAAAAGGTATTAAAGCAGAAGATGTTAAGAATCTACCACCTATTTAAGAAATACATGGTCTTGATAACCCGACACAGGTAGTAGAGGTAAATTCTCTTTGCAGATTTGATTAAAGCGATATTCCTTACAATAAATCTGCTAGCCAATGCTTGGATGAATTTGATAATTTTATTATGAAGCAAGAAAATTTCAATGCCTATGTTAGTAGACAATTGAAACATAATGCTTATATGCTTGATCGCTTGGGTGATTATTTGAGTAGAACTGACAATGATCTTAAGCTTATTAGTAAACATGCTTCCATGGTAACCACTCAAGTAGAACAAGTACTTATGGCTCAAAATGATTTGCTTAATGAGATGAATAGTAAAGACAATGATCATTATGTTAAAGTTGTGACTAGAGGTGGTAGAATGACTCAGGAACCTTTGTATCCCGAGGGCCATCCTAGGAGAATCGAACAAGATTCTCAGATATTTCATACTGATGCACCTATTTGTTCCAATAAGAGTAGGAAAAAGAATGATGGCAGTACTTTGCATGCTGCTAGTGAACCTGTTATAGATATGTCTCAGAATCCAAATGATATTTCTATTTCTGATGCTGAGCCACAATTTGGTGATGAACATGAGCCTAGTGATAACATTAATAATGATGTTCATGCTAATTCTCAACCTAGTAATGATAATGATGTGGAGATTGAACCTATTGATGATCTTGATAACCCACAACCTAAGAATAAAAGATACGATAAAAAAGACTTCATTGCTTGGAAACATGGTAGAGAAAGAGAACCATGGGTTCAGAAGCCCATGCCCTTTCCTACCAAATCATCCAAGAAAAAGGATGATGAGGACTTTGAGCGCTTTGCTGAAATGCTTAGACCTGTCTTTTTACGTATGCGCTTGACTGATATTTTGAAAATGTCTCCTTATGCTAAGTATATGAAAGATATTGTGACAAATAAAAGAAAGATACCGGAAGCTAGGATTTCCACCATGCTTGCTAATTATACTTTTAAAGGTGGAATAACTAAGAAACTAGGAGACCCCGGAGTACCTACTATACCATGCTCAATTAAAGGAAATTATGTTAAAACTGCTTTATGTGATCTTGGAGCTGGTGTTAGTGTTATGCCTTTCTCTTTATACCATAGACTTGATTTGAATAAGTTGACACCTACTGAAATCTCTTTGCAAATGGAGGATAAATCAATTGCTCTACCTATCGGTATTTCTGAGGATGTACCTGTCATAGTTGCAAATGCTACTATCTTGACGGACTTTGTTATTCTTGATATTCCTGAGGACGACAGTATGTTGATCATCCTTGGTAGACCTGTTTGAATACTGCAGGGGCTGTTATTGATTGCAACAAGGGCAATGCCACTTTTCATATTAACGGTAATGAGCATATGATACACTTTCCGAAGAAACAACCTCAAGTTCATAGTATCAATTCTACTGAAAACATTCCAACAATTATTGGAGACTTTGAGTTCCCTCTTCCTACTGTCAAGAAGAAATATGATATACTTATTGTTGGTGAAATGCATATCCCCATTGAGGTAACTTAGTGTTATTCGAAAATTCTTCAGTTTCATGACATTCGAAAGAAGTTTGTTAATAAGACTTGATCAACCTTATTGATGGATTCCTTTTGATGAGCATGAGATGGATGAATTTAGAAAGCACAACTTCCTACACCTAACTTTTACTTTTTGTTACCTAGATGAAATTAAGTAAAAATGCTATTATTTTTCTGTTTTCTGAGATTTCCACGCAATAGAAAAATAACCTGAAAATAAAATTTCCCAGAATCCCTTGAAAATTTAGTATGATTTTTATGGAATATTTAAGAATTTTTGGCACTGAGAATGTATCAAGGGGCTGCACTAGTAGGCCACAAGCCTACAGGGTGCGTCCACCCCCCTGGCCGCGCCCTTGGGGCTTGTGGGTCCCATGTGGCCCCCTCCACTTATTCCAGCTCCCATTCACTTCATCTTCCCCCAGAAAAAATCCCACCATTGCTCAAACTCGTGTTCTAGCTCATCTTGCTGCCATTTTTGATCTCCTTGCTCAAAGCTCCATTTGCAAAACTATTTTAGGGGATTGCTCATCGGTATGTGACTCCTCCAATGGTCCAATTAGTTTTTGTTCTAGTGCCTTATATATTGCAAAAAAAATCTGCTATGGTGACCTTGTTCTTGAGCTTGCATGTCAAATTTGTATGGTCCCAAGTAGTTTTGATGCATGATATAGTCTCTAGGCACTTGAGGGAGTAGTTACTATGAGTTTTGTTGAGTTTTGTTCACCTTTATTTTCGTTCACTAAAAATTTCAGAAACTTTTTAGAGAAAGAAAGATATTTAGAAGAATGTACCAAGGGGGTTCCTCGAGCAAGAAAGCCCTGAGACTCGTGTTACATGAGCCTGATTTTGAACCACCGAGGGAAGCTCGAGTACTGTCTTGTGAATGGCCGTAGGATCAACTCATGGAAAACGTCGGATTTAAGGAAGAGTTTTATGCGTACATAAGGAATGTTGGCCTCAAGGACTTCATTACAGATCGATGCAAGCAATATTATCAACTCGTTGATTCTTTCGTGCAGAGGTTTGAGTTTTCATCTAGGCATAATTCTCATTCTGTTCTATTTGATCTTTATGATAAGACCTATACCATCGACCTAGAAGATTTTAATGATGCATTTAAAATTCACAGTGGGGTAGTCGTAGCGATCCTCATAAAAATGAATGTAATGATTTCCTTGCTAGCATCACGGTGGGAGAAACTAGAATCATTACACAAGCCATCTTGGGGAGCATTCACTTTCCGGCTATACATTATTTTACTCTCTTCATAGGTAGATGTATTAACGGTAACTTGAGCATAGCCACCTTTGCGCGCCTGATCTGAGTATTCTTAAGAGTGCGGTAATGGTAGATAGACGATCTAACTTGGGGGCTATTATTGCCAGGAGGTTACATCATAATGCTAAGGATGGATATTTCTTTGGTGGAATTTATGCCACCCGTGTAGCTAAGTATCTTGGGGTACCCATAAGAGGGAATGATATTGAGTTGCCCCTTGTTTTTCTTGATTATGAAGCTCTGGTGCGCTTTCAGTTTCTTGAAAGAAATGAGCAATCCCTCCAGTACCGACTAATTTTTGACAGGCAACGTGTTGTCCATGTTAGCCTTATTGCTCCTACCTTCTTTAACTTTCAGGAAAACAAGAGATATTGTATAACTAGAGAGGAGGCAAACGAGTATGAGCGAAATGCAGAAACCGCTCGCCTTCATGCTGCAGTGGTATAGGCGGTAGCCGCCGCAGCCCAGCACAAGCCCAACTTTGACTTCGGATATTACCGAGGCCAGCCGTGGCCCTAGACCAACTTAGGCCAAAAGCCCAAGCTTGGGGGAGTACGTATTTCTCACCGACATTACATTCATTTTCACACACTTATTTCAATTGTCGGTGTTCATACTTTTTGATTGTACTATCCATGGTAGTTTAATTCTTGTTTTGCTTTCTTCTTGTGTGTTTAATTAACTTTGAAGAAAATACAAAAAAATTAGGTCTAGCTTTATTTCCTAGTTGTAGCATTAAAGAGAAAACCCAAAAAGATTTCTCGTTCTTATTTTTGCTTGTTGGGAGCTTTCCCTTGTAAATAGTTTTCCTTTCTTTTCTTTGGGTCGTAAGGAGAAGACCACGATGACATGTTGAGTGGCTCTCATATGCACTATTGTTTATCTTACAAAGAACCCATATTGCCTTGTATTCTCCTTTGGTTTATTGTTTGTAGATTCCAGCTTAGTCCAATGCACGTGCACTCTTATTATTATTCACATCGTCTGGTCGTGCAAGTGAAAGGCAATAATGACGATGTTTGATGGAAAGATTGAGATGGAGAAAAGCTGGTATGAACTCAACCTATCTTGCATTTGTAAATATGATTAGCTCATCATTCCGAATTCAGTACATTATGGGTTGAACATGTTTGCATAACAATTAGAGATTATAGTTATTCATGCCATGCTTAATATGCTAAGAGTGGATAATGGTTCATCTTGAGTGCCAACGTGCACATTAAAATGGTTGTGATGTAGTATGATAGAGTGGTATCCTTCTTTGGATGATTCAAGTGGCTTGACTTGGCACATGTTCACGCATATAGTTGAAACAAATCAACATAGCCTCCATGATATTTATGTTCATAGTGAATTATATCCTACTCATGCTTGCATTCAATGTTGGTTTATCTCAAAGCATGTTGATGACTGTGTCGCTCTCTAGTTGGTCGCTCCCTAGTCTTTTGCTAGCCTTCACTTGTACTAAGCGGGAATACTGCTTGTGCATCCATCTCAATAAACCCAAAGTTGATCCATATGAGTCCACCATATCTACCTATATGAAGTATTTACCTGCCGTCCCAAGTAAATTTGCATGTGCTAAACTTTAAAACTTCAAATAAACTTTCTGTTTTGTATGCGCAAATCGCTCATGTGGCGACTGGGGGCTGTCAGTATCTTCCATGCTAGGTAGGTTATTCTCACGATATTTGTTGATTCACTATCATTCACGAGAAAGTGGCTGGTAATCGGGATGCCCAGTTCCATGATCGAAATAAAAAGCAAAATATAATTAAACAAAACTCCCCTAGGACTGTGTTCATATGGACGGTACCCGTGAATTCGGCCCGCCGTGGAGTGTGACTGATTGGTGGAGGGGGAGTAAAAACTTTATCATTCTTTTTGGGAACCACCTATAATGTATCTATCATGGAAGATATTGAAAACCTCTTGGTAGTTATGTGAGCAACGAAAGCATACCGCTCCAAGATCATTACCTATCTCTGTTTTAAAAGCTTGAGCTCTGGTACCTCTGCAAATCAATGCTTCCCTCTGCGAAGGGTCTTTCCATTTACTTTATTGTTGAGTCATCATCCTCTTATAAAAGGCACCAGTTAGAGAGCACCACTATCATTTGTATGCCTTGCTATTAATTGATATTGAGTGTGAGCATGACTAGATCTCTCTCACCGTGTATTAGAATGTTTAGTTAGTCCTTATTCTCCAGAGGTGCTCTGCATTTATGTTTTGCGGTCTTAGAAAGGGCTAGCGAGATACCATTATGTCATATTGTATCATGATTGTTTTGATAAATTTTTTGTCATCCGAGACTTGCTATTATTGCTAGCTAGTTGGTTATGCCATTGACATGATTAAATGTGAGACCTAAATGTTATTTTGAATGTGGTTAGTTTATAATCTTTGCTGAAAATCTGAACATAAGTTAGACATATTTACAACAGCAAGATCAAACAGAGTTTGTAAAAGTTTTTCTTTATCACTTTCAGTTTATCAACTGGATTGCTTGACGACAAGCAAAGGTTTGAGCTTGGGGGAGTTGATACGTCTCCAACGTATCTACTTTTCCAAACTCTTTTGCCCTTGTTTTGGACTCTAATTTGCATGATTTGAATGGAACTAACCCGGACTGACATTGTTTTCGGCAAAATTGCCTTGCTGTTATTTTTGTGCAAAAATAAAAGTTTTCGGATCGTCCTGAAAATTTACGGAGAATATTTTTGGAATTAATAAAAAATACTGGCGCAAGAATTAACCAGAGGGGGGCCACCTGCAGGCCACAAGACTGCTAGGCGCGTCCACCCCCTAGCCGCGGCGAGCAGGATTGTGGGGCCCTCGTGGCTACTCCGACCTCCTCTCCAGCTCCATATAACCCTATTTGTTAAGGAAAAAATCACAAAGAATAGTTCATTGCGTTTCACGATATGGAGCCGCCGCCATCGCTTGTTCTTCCTCGGGAGACCAGATCTGGAGTCCGTTTTGGGCTCCGGAGAGGGGAAATGACGCCTTCGTCATTGCTAACCATCCTTCATCACCAATTACATGATGCTACCTACCGTTCGTGAGTAATCTCATTGTATGCTTGCTGGATGGTGATGGGTTGGATGAGATTTATCATGTAATCGAGTTAGTTTGGTTAGGGTTTGATCCCTAGCATCCACTATGTTCTGAGATTGATGTTGCTATGACTTTGCTATGCGTAATGCTTGTCACTAGGGCCTGAGTGCCATGATTTAAGATCTGAACCTATTATGTTTTCATGAATATATGTGTGTTCTTGATCCTATCTTGCAAGTTGTAGACACCTATTACGAGTTATGATCTGCATCCCCTAGGGTGACAATAAATGGGATTCTTTCCGGTGATTACCACAGTTTGAGGAGTTCATGTATTCACTAAGTGCTAATGCTTTGGTCCGGTTCTCTATTAAAAGGAGGCCTTAATATACCTTAGTTTCCAATAGGACCCAACTGCCACAGGAGGGTAGGACAAAATATGTCATGCAAGTTCTTTTCCATAAGCATGTATGACTACATATGGAATACATGCCTACATTATGTTGATGAATTGGAGCTAGTTCTTTGTCACCCTATGTTATAACTGTTGCATGATGAATGCCATCCGACATAATTATCCATCACCGATCCATTGCCTATGAGCTTTTCATATATTGATCTTCGCTCAGTTACTTTTATGTTGCTACTGTTACAAACACTACAAATTGCTACTATCACTTTGCCACCGTTACTGTTACTACCATATTACTTTGCTATTGAATACTTTGCTACAGATATTAAGTCTTTCAAGTGTGGTTGACAACTCAGCTGTTTATACTCGAGAATATTCTTTGGCTCCCCTTGTGTCGAATCAATAAATTTGGCTTGAATACTCTACCCTCAAAAACTGTTGCGATCCCCTATACTTGTGGGTTATCAATCCACCACAACCTCCTTCACGACCACCTCAAGGGAACGACACCGTCAACAACAACGAAGATGAAGGAGATGATGATGAAGAACAAGAAGAAGCTCCACCGTCTTACAAGCCCAAGCTACCCCGAGTTCGAGCACAAGTGACCAAGAACCATCCCCTAATCCAAATCTTTGGTGACATCCAAACCAGGAGAATCACTCGCTCTAAAACTTGTCTAGCTAAGTTGTAACATCCCAAATTTTGGAATGTTATAATTAATATTAGAATGAATGATTGTTTGCTTAAGTGATTGAAATTGAGTGAAATTTGAAACTTTTGAAAAACTTTTGAATGAGAGGGAATAAAATGACTTTCCCCTTTGAGTTTGAATTCAAATTCCTACATTACAAATCAGTGAGAGAAGATGACATGACTTCTTCATTATAAAAGGATTTGAAAAGTGAATTGTGAAAACTATTTGAAAATTTTCTGATATGGATATCACCTTCATATTTGATTTCCCTATTTGAAATTTGTAAGCATTCAAACCCCTTACAAGTTTTTGAGAAGAGTAATATGACACTCCAAACCAGGGGTAATTTTGTGAAGTATTTGAACCATAAAACCCAAGGGGTTATTTGAAAAAATAATTGCAAAAATGAATAAAGCCATTTAGGCATTTTCTGAAAATAATTTTTTTTAAAGTATTTATTTACCTGATCATTTTGGTATATAAAACTTTATTTTTTCGACTGGTTATGACTGTCTTAATGCTATTTTTAATGCCCTGGTATCTAATAAAAGAAAAGAGTTAACGCGTGTATTAACCAAGCCGGCCCACAGCCCCTGATCCCTCCCCCGAAACCTCTCCGCATCGGCCGCCCGACGCGCTGATCTCTCCCTCTCTCTCGCTGACGCATCGGGCCCACTAACCGCTCCCACTCACCGCGTGCTCATCCCCTCCATCGCGCCCCTGACAACGCCGGCGAGTCCATCGCCTCGGATCTTGCTCCTTCTTCCCTCCCTGACCCCGCACCTGGCCTATATAAGAGCCGGTTCTCTCCGCTCTTCGTCCACCCCAAAACCCCTCTTTTCCCTCGCCAGAACGCCCCACCGCTGCCTCGCCGGAGTTCGGCCACCTCCCGAAGCTCCCGGAGCTCGTGCTGCTCACCACCGTCACCCCCTTGTCTCCCTTTCGCCACCAGCCATCCCCGGAGAATCTCCGCTGTCGATTGGAGGCCACGCTATCGCCGGAGGACCACCAAAGCACCGCCCTCAACGACCTCGTCGCCTCGGCCTCGCTGGAGAAACCCCCTCGCCGGCGACCTCCCTCTGTGAGCACCCCTCCCCTTCCTTAACCGTTGGATCTGGATCTAACGATCCAGATTAGAACACTTAAGACCCCGAACCATTTTATTTTAGTTATCGGCCGTCCGCTCGAATCGCTAGAACACGCACACCTTTGGGCCAATCACAGAGCGCCACGTCACCCCCCTGTCCATTAGTTTAGTTTTCCTTTTTCTGTTTTCGTTTTAGAAAACAGAATAGGTTCTGTTTTTATTTTTGTTATATCTTCTAAAATATTTAGAGTTTTTGATTGATTCTTTTTGCATTGTGTCACAAATTTTATTTAGTTTCTGTAGATATCCTGTTTGATCATATTTGAAACGTTTAAAATTAAATTCAAACAGATTTGATTCAAATCTTGTTTTCTGAATAACTTGAGTTTAAAATTTTATTTTTGAGTGATTCTTTTTGCCACTGTTTTGTATTAGTTAGGTTTATCATTCAGCACTGTTTTAGAATTTTTAGGATAATTTAGATTAGGGTTTTTAACTAAAACAGAATCTGTTTAGTACCTAATAGAATTTAGTTAGTTTAATTTTTTTCTTTAGTTTATTTTGAAATCTGAATTAGTTTAACTTTTGTTTTAGTTTTCTTTAGTTCTGTTGTCCAATAGTAGGTGACTTATTTTCTGTTAATAACAAAATAGTTTTGCTTTGTTTTATATCCTAATGATATAGGAAACTATATTCTTCTTCATTAGGAAATGTTTTATAAAACAATTTAGTTTTAGTAGTAATTCTTTTCACAAATGTTTTGGAGGATTTAATTATGTTTTTTCTAAATAAAAATGTTAGTATTCTTTTCTGTTAAGGATTGTTTTGCTACTAAAAATAGTTTTGTCTTGTTTTATAATAATAGTAGTTTAGCCACCAAAATTTTAGAGCCCATTACTTTGTTTTGTTTACTTTGTTGTATTGCTCTAGTATTCCTAGTTGATTTATTATTTGAAAATATTTTGTTATTTTAATATTTTAATTGTTTTAATTGTTTTCTTGTTGTTAAGTTTATTAGACTAAAACCTATGTTGTTTAGAGTGTTGTTTTTCATAAATCTTAGTTGTTCTTCAAAAGTAATTCTTTTTGCTAAGTAAAATATTTACTAAACTACTTTTGTTATATTTGACTTTGTTCTTGTTTGGCTACCTTTGAAAATAAGATTTTTGTAGAGAAAACCAACCCTTGGTTGTGCTGATGAAGTTTTGTTATTTTGAGTTTTGTCTTAAGTATTTCCTTCATCACCACCATGTTGCTTTTGGTTTTGTGTTGCCTTTTTGATTGTTAGTATTGATTGCTAGTATGATTGCTTATAAGAATGCAATGTTTGTTTATATAGATTTTCATCGGAGAGTGACGAATAGTCTATCAGTTATCTCTGAGAGCGATATTTTCTTCATCAACAGTACAGGCAAGTCACTTTGACCATGTATACCTATGTTTTTATTGCATTAGTTCTACCATCTCCCCAATTGCCTGCAAAGTAGGTAAACTGGAAACTTGGTTACTTGATGTAGTATCATGTGGTAGGCACCCCTCAACCCTTTGACACATTGGCCCCGGGAAACGTTGATTTAAATTTTGCTATGCTATTAGTAGATGGGGTTGGTTGAGTGATTCATGAGAGTTGTGAGTTAATAATTTTCAAGACCTGCATTATGATCAAGACTTCAAGACTCTGAGTTTTCAACATACCTCTGGGTGGATGATGGTTGAACGGCACCCTGGAGAAACCAGTGGTTAGCCTAGGTGTTGCTGGGGAAGTGCCAGTATTCACGCGGAAAGGTCCACCCAGGCACAAAGAGATGGATGGATGCTTCAAGACCCAAGGCTTACCTGCACAGCCACAAGTCATTATGGGCTCTGGCTTGGTTGGACATTGTGGTGACCCTAGACAGGCGGTGCTACGAGATGTAGAAGAACAGTAGGAAAGGATGGGCACCGACAGAGTGTCGGGGAAACCCTTTTGAAGATCATGTTTTGGTCATCCGTTTCTCAAACACCATGAAGTGCGAGAAGTCCAATGGAGGCGATCAAATCTTGTGGGGAACATGTGCAAAACTCTGCAGAGTACCCAAACCAAATCGATTAGCCGTGTCCACGGTCATGGACAACTTGAGCCAAAGGAACTGAAACTATCTGGAACTCTCAACACAATTAATTACATTGATGTGGGTATTAATGTCAACTTGGGTATGAGAATTGGTTGGTGGAACCATCTCATTAATCAACCAACATTTGTAGTAATTATGCTTTTGCCCCCTCTTGTTGTAGGAAAAATTTGGCTTTATGCAAAACCTACTACCCCACTTGCCATATATGCATGTAGAATAGATGATTACCTTACACCCTCTCTTTTGTGACTTGCCGGCATATTCAAAATGCTGACCTACACGGCTGCAATGTCTTATGTTGCAGATAAGCTCTACGACGGGTAAGAGTACGATTCAGGGTTACGGTCTACACTCAACCTGCCGTTGGTGTTATTGGGACTCCACTCCCGTTAACTGTTTCCGCTGAGATTTTAAGGTATATATCAGTTTTATGTTAATTACATGTGATTGCACTTTGATATATACATTTATGTACTGTGTGTGCCAGCATACTGATCCAGGGATGGCACAGAAGACACAGAGGCTTGATTAGTTTTGAGTCGGATCGCTACATAACTTTTGTGAGCATTATTCTTTCATCTCTAGCATTGAGCCCTTGAAAGTAGAGCAAGCTCTTGAAGACGCGGATAGGGTGAACACCATGCATGAAGAGCTTCACAACTTCGAAAGGAATGAAGTGTGGACACTCGTGGAGAAGCCCGAGGATGAGCACAACATCATCAGAACCAAATGGGTGTTTCAGAACAAGCAAGACGAAGACGGTCAAGTCGTACGCAACAAGGCACGTCTCGTGTCCCAAGGATATACTCAAGTCGAAGGTATGGACTATGGTAAGACTTATTCCCCTGTCGCTAGACTTGAAGCTATTCGCATTCTTCTTGCCTATGCTAATCACCATGATATCACACTGTATCAAATGGGCATTAAAAGCACCTTCTTAAATGGTGAAATTTAAGAAGAGGTTTATGTTAAGCAACCACCTGGTTTTGTGAATCCTAAGAAACCTAATCATGTTTACAAGCTTCCTAAAGCCTTTTATGGTCTTAAGCAAGCCCCTCGTGCTTGGTACAAATGCTTAACGAAGTTTCTCATTGAAAAAGGTTTAGAAATTGGTGAAATTGATGCAACCTTGTTCACTAAGAGAGTTAATGGTGAATTATTTGTGTGCCAATTCTATGTGGATGATATTATCTTTGGTTACACTAACCCTCAATTTAGTGAAAGATTTGGAAGGTTGATGTCCGAGAAGTATGAGATGTCCATGATGTGTGAGCTGAAATTCTTTCTTGGAAATCAAGAAATCGAAAGAAGGAACTTTCATCTCTCAAACTAAGTATACCAAGGACTTGATCAAGAAGTTCAACATGCAGGAGTGCAAAGGTATGAAAACTCCCATGCCAACTAGTGGACATGTTGATATTACCAAGGAGGATGAACCAGTTGATCAAAAGGTTTATTGATCTATGATTGGTTCATTGCTATATCTATGTGCCTCTCGTCTCGATATTATGCTTACTGTTTGCATGTGTGCTAGATATCAAGCTGCACCTAAGGAGTGTCATCTTTTGGCCGTGAAACGTATTGTGAGATATTTGATACAAACACCAAACTTTCGCATTTGGTATCCCAAGGGATCTTCTTTTAACCTTGTTGGCTATTCCGATTCGGACTATGCCGGTGACAAGGTTGATAGGAAATCCATCTCGGGTACTTGTCAATTTTTGGGTAGATCTCTTGTGTCTTGGTCCTCCAAGAAACAAAACTCGGTATCTCTATCTACTGTCGAAGTTGACTATATTGCTGCTGGATCTTGTTGTGCACAATTACTATGGATGACACAAACGCTTAAGGATTATGTTAAAAATGTTCCATTACTTTGTGACAATGAAAGTGCTATTAAGATTGGTCATAATCCTATGTAACATTCTCGAACTAAGCATATTCAAGTTCGACATCATTTCATTCGTGATCATGTTGCCAAAGGAGATATTAATCTTAAGCATGTTCACACTAACAAACAATTGGCCGATATCTTTACTAATCCACTTGATGAGAATTTTTTTTCACTTGAGGAGTGAGTAGAACATCATTGATGCTTCAAACTTGAGCTAGACTCACTCGGATTCTTGCAAGGGCATGAGCCTTCTTCATACCTCCATGATATTCCTAACATGTTATCTTATGCCATGGAATTCTATGCTCCCTTGTATTGCATCTAACCGTTTGTAGGTACTTGGAAGAACTTCATTCCACGAGATTGCAACCAACTCCAATCATAAGCAATCTTGTCTTGACCAAGTATCCACAACCCCTCTTGATTATGGAAGGAAGAAGACAACAAAAACATATCCTTGACATATACTTGATCATTATTGCAAAATCTCAATTGGTATCATGTCAAATGGATATACCTATTGTTCTTCCTTGCATGACTAACCTTTGTAGGTAACAAGTGTACTAGAACGAGAAGGATTGCTCCCAACTCAAGATGTTCTTCATCAACTTCGAGCATCCTCAACAAGTTCACCTATGAGCAATGTCATCAACATCACTCAAAGGTATGCACTCATATCCTTGAAAAGGATTTACTCCAAGTCATGAGCTAAAGCAACTCAAGTGATATGAAGACATTAAAATGCTTAGTCAAAAAATGGTAACACCATTTTGAGCTTAACATAGAGAATGACCTATGATCAAGTATTCTTGATTGGCTCCTAAGTCAAAATACTCTAATATAGGTGACCTAGTCACCGCCCATCATCTAGTTAAGGATATTGTGTGGTTTTTTCTCTATTTGCATGATCTCTCGTAACTACTCAGATCTTCTCTAGATGATGTCCTTCTCTTTCCCTTTGAAAATATTTTCTTTTGACTCTTTGGAAAACAGAAACTTGGTCCCTTATTCCTTTCTTTCTGTTTTAGCCTCGGAGCCGCTGACTCAGATATCTCGGTTCTACCAAAATTGTAGACAAGCTCCACTACAAAATCTCGATACCACCGATCTATCTGTCTTGGAGTCACCGATTTGTTTTTTCTTCTCTTATCTGTCCTTATTCCGTTACTTCGATGATCCCTTCTTAAAAAAACTTAGGGGAGAATAACAAGCAAAACTTAGGGGGAGAAATTCTTTATTCAAGGATCCCTAGCTCAAAGGAGGAGAAGACTCAACAAGACCTCACTACAATTTGCCACAGGGAGAGAAGTTACCTTCAATGATTCCCTCAGTTCTTTTCTATGAACCCTACATTCAATGACCCTTGTTCTCAAGGATACCACTTTATTCAATGATCCATGTATCTGACCCTACACCTGAACTTTTTGGAAATTAATGCCAAAGGGCGAGAGAGATACAAAGCTTCAAAGCTAAAAAGGGAGATACATGCTTATGCAAAGGGTGAGATATAATTTAGGGGGAGAGGATAATATCAAGTTTACACTTACATTTACTAGGGGAGAATACCAAAGTAGGGGAGAAGAATTTTCTCACCCTATCCAATCTCAATATCTACATGCTAAGATTCAGGGGGAGAGGATGATTCATCATTTTCATATCTAAAGGGGAGAAACTTCTAAACGATCTTGGAGACATATCCATTCTAAGGAATACTATTTTCTATATGTTCTCCATATCTAAAGTACCAAGATATATTGTTTACTTTTGGGTTCTATTGTCTTTATATTAGTAGAATACTCTTCTGTTTCCTAACATTGTTTTCTCAAGTGTGTTTCTACTACTAGAATGATCATGAACTCAAGGTAAGTATTTGCATCATACTCTTGGTCAAGATGATCTCTTGCTTCTTGCACATATTTTTTGCAAGAGTGAAGTCTTGAACAAGGACACATCTCATTCATATATATTTTGATGCATATAGCCAAGATACACATGAATCCTTATATCCCTTCATCCATATGTGTGTCCATGCATTCCAAAGCAATTATCCTTTAAAGGACTACACACATTTAGGGGGGTCAAATCTAAGTCATGCGTCTCTCAAAGTCTTCATTGTATCCACACATATCTTTATTTGAAACTTTGATTGTATGTTGTCATCAATTACCAAGAAGGGGGAGATTGAAAGCACAACATGTGCCCTTGGTGGTTTTGATAATTCATGACAACATACATTGTCTCTTGGACTAATACTTTTATCTAGTGTATTTCAGATAATAGTCCATGGAGCGTTGGGTTGGCAAAAAGGAGTGTGGAGAGTATCCCCATGAAGAAGAAGGAGAAGAAATAGGTTGGCCAAGCTTCAAGCAAGAGTACTCTACATTTTATATCTGTGAGAAATCACTTTGACTCCATAGGAAAGCCAATACTATTAAAAGGGGGTAAGGTTTTGTTGGTGAACAAAATGCTCATATGTGGACAAGTGATAGTCACCAAAAACACCCACAAACTCTCCCACCAAAGTCTGTCCAAAGACAAATACTCAAAATTGGTGCAACCAACATTTCCATCCCGGTGCCACCGATTATCAACCTCACACAGACTCAGCCAAACCCTAGACTTTCAGTGCAACCAATACTGCATTCGGTGCCATCGAGTTGGGCTGCCAACTTTCTGCCAACATATGGATCTTGATTTCTAGCCTCCCCAAGTTGCTTTCCACCAATCTCATCTCTTCTACCAAGCCAAATCTATGAGAGAGTGATTGTGTGTTGAGGAGTCTATCATCATGAACCACAAGAGCAAGGAGTTCATCGTCATTACCGAGCCTATTACCTTTTGGAGGGTGGTGCCTCCTAGATTGGTTAGGTGTTGCATGGGAGACAACTACTTCATGCTGTGGAGTTGAACCAAGAAGTTTGTACAGGCAAGGAGATCGCCTACTTCGTGAAGATCCACCCATAGTGAGGCTAGTCCTTCATGGACGGAAGCCGTTATGGAATAGTCAAGGTTGCTACTTCGTGGACCCTTATGGGTGGAGCCCTTCGTGGACTCTCGCGGCCGTTACCCTCCATGGGTTGAAGACTCCATAAACATGGACATACGATAGCACCACCTATGGGAACCATGGGAAAAATCCTTGCGTCTCCAATTGCATTTGATCTCCATATCTCAACTCTTTATTTCTTGTGCAATGTATTTACTTTCCGCTTCCATATTTGTTGACATGCATGTGTAGGGTATATAGACTTGCTAGTCTTGCTAAAACTGTTAAAATCTACCAACCAATTAACTTGGGAAAAGGTTAGGTTTTAATTTCCTGCTAGTAGTCTATTCACCCCCCCTCTAGACACTCTTCTAGTGATCCCTCAGCAGGAGCCCGTCCCATCGGCACCGCTTTGCCTCCCCATTGCTAGCGCCTCGACACGTATCCTGGGGTTCGACGCCTAGCCTCCGCGCTGGCAAAGGTGGCGAGGCCTTGCCAAGTGCTCTCCTTGTCGAGGCTCCTCAGGCCACCCACGACAAGATATCGCCGGGATTCCAGCCCTTGGCCTTCGGTCTTGCGTTTGTTGACTTGAGTGTCCCTTTGACGTGTACATGTTTGCTTCCTGTAGTCCTCCCGCGGGCCTTGCCGCGGGTGTGGCTACAATTGCCCATGCACAAGTAAGGGGTACCAATGGACTCGATCCTTAGTACACCGACACCGGGGCCTCAGTCGTGTTGCCCAAGATTATTTCTAAGGACGATCCAGAACTGCCAGTCAAAGGCAAAGCCAAGATGGAGCTCCTGAATTACGAGAGCATGAGTGATGAAGAACTCCATGCTGGTTACCTGGATCACCTTGCCACTAGCCGGGAGATGGAAGTCGGCCTTGTCAGTACGATGAAAAACAAATATGAGGTACGTTGCTCTCTTTTGTACTTGATGTATCCCTATCTAGCCCCCAAGAGTCGGCTCAATTTCTTGAGTTGAGTCAGATCTTTGATAATCATAACTTTCAACCTATAGCCCCCAAGCGATGGCTCAATTACTTGATTTGAGTTGTGTCTTGATAATATTTAGAAACTTTTGACCTGTATCCCCCAAGGGCCGACTCATTTACTTGATTTGAGTCGGGTCCTGGTAATATTTAGAAACTTTAGACCTATAGCCCCCAAGGTCTGGCTCATTTACTTCATTTGAGTCGTGTCTTTGATATTTCAAGCTTGATAACACTAATATACATTAGCCCCCAAGTGTCAAGGATATTGCTTGCAGTTTGCTTGAGACTTGTCACAATCCTTCATTGCATGGGATTGAAACTTGTGCTTTTCATTACAGTTGAATATTCTAGCTCTTTTATGCAGAAGGCCTTATGGGAAGCCGAGTCAAGTGTGCCCAGCTTGAAGAAGAAATTGGAAATGGGGCAAAGCACCCAAGCTGTCGCTGAAGAGAAAGTGTGCCTCGCTAGAGGAAGTGGACAAAATCAAGTGGCTTTTTGAAACACAAAAGGAGACCTTTGATGCTGAGAAGACCACCTTGATAAAGCACACATAACACGCGGAGGGCCAACTGAAGCCCGTTGCTGAAGAATTAGCCAGGTTAAATCAACATATTGTCGCTATGACTCAGGCTATATTTGGTAAGACGCCCTTTGTAACTTTGCAAAAAATATCGTCGTTTGGCAGGCATAACTCCTAACGGCCTTGATGCTTAAGGCATCATGTCTTCCAATTTACAAGATAACAGCCTGCTTATGCTGAAACTATGTACACTTTGGCTGAGCAACTCTATACTGGAGGTCGGCTTGCCGTCAAATCTCTAATGGGGGAGAAAGAGCCGGTGGTACTCATCAAGGATATGTTGAAAGTGTTGTCCACCCTGCCCAAGAAAATTGACAAACTAAAAAGATCAGTCGCCCACTCTGGTGCGACTACGGCTTTGAGCAGGGCTTTCACTTATGCCGATGAGCTTGATCCTGAAGAAATGGCCAGAGGCTTTCCCGAGCTTAAATATGACGGCACAACTTTGGCAAACCTGACTATCTGATGTGTGTCAAGATGGCTTGGGTGCTGGCCACGCAGCTCGTTGCTGAGATGGGTTTAGTGAAATAGCATGTGGCTTATGATGCGAGCAACTCGTGAATTCAACCGCCCAGCTTTATATCAATAGATCTGGTTCCTCAGCGCTGTAAGCATACTTTCGATCCTGAAGTTGACTTGTCTCCTATTATAAATGAAGAGGATGTATTCCATGCCCTAACCCATTGCAACTGGGACGTGGACAATCTTCATATCGTATATACCTCAGAGGCAGCGGAGGATGACCCGGAGGCGGCTCAGGAGAGGGAACAACCCGAGGTTAGCCCAGATGACGAAGGAAACACATCCCATGCGTGATGTAAAAGCAATTTAAGTCGCTTGAAGCCCCCCAAGTATTGGGCCAAACAAATGTTTTGTGACTGTTGACTGGAGTCTGTAATAGGAGTAGCTTCTCGCGGTCCCTGAAACTTTGTCGTGCTTTCGTGCATATTTTGCTTTGGTGAAGGCGTCTAAACTTGCTTCCCTCTTCTAATGATTGCATATTGCTTCCTTCATCTGCTTTTCCTTCAATATTTCTGCCATGCTTAGACAACCTTTCAGGATTTAAAGCCGGCCAAGAGATTTTAGTACCCAAGGCTTCAAGCTTTGGATCATCCTACAAAAAATTTGTAGTAGACATTCCAATCATCAAGTGCTATTTTTATAAGCCCGCACAATAGGCTCGGTAACAAAGAGCTAGCCCTCTAGGCTTAGTCAAACAAAACCGGTTTTTAGATTCTAACCTGGTTTCAAACTTGCATAGTAGACATAAACAACAAAATTTTACTCGTATACTGCCATATTATGGTGACATAATTATATTAAAAAAATCCGGCTTTTGAGGGTCAACATAAAGACCGGCTTTCAAGGCTCAAGTCTTGCTTTAGTGAAGCGGGTATGATAAACCGTGCTCTTTATCAGTTATGAAGATCTTTATCTAGTCTCCCCTACATATTCTACAAAGATCTTTATCGGTTGAACTTCTATGTCAAGGATTCACTTAATCCCGTATGTTGTTCCCTTTGTTCTTTGGTATGTTACTTGCCCTAGATTCGATCGTCGGTATCTCTATACCTAGTTCAATCTCGTTACCGGCAAGTCTCTTTACTCATTCGTAATACAATAACCCATGGCTAACACTTTAGTCATGTTGCTTGCAAGGCTTGTTGTGATGTTGTATTACCGAGTGGGCCCTGGGATACCTCTCCGTCACACGGAGTAACAAATCCCACTCTTGATCCATGCCAACTCAACAGACACCCTCAGAGATACCTATAGAGCATCTTTATAGTCACCAAGTTGCATTGCGACATTTGATACACACAAGGTATTGCTCCGAAGTCAGTGAGTTGCATGATCTCATGGTCATAGGAACAGATACTTGCTACTTCTCGAGCATGTGTTGGTTTCTGTGAAGAGGAATGGGTGATGCATCAAAATAGATAAGTATTTCCCTCAGTTGTTGAGAACCAAGGTATCAATCCAGTAGGAGATACAAGCAAGTCCCCAATATATGTACCTACACAAAGAATCAAACACTTGCACCCAACGCTATAAAGGGGTTGTCAATCCCTTCACGGTTACTTGCAAGGATGAGATCTAATAGAGATAGATAGAATAGATTGCTTGAACGGAAAGTAAAACAAAATGTCAAAATAATGCAGCAAGGTATTGTTGGTATTTTTGGTTTTAGATCTGAAAGTATAATATGGAAAATAGACTCGGGGGCCATAGGTTTCACTACAGGCTTCTCTCATGATGGCAAGTATTATGGTGGCTGGACAAATTACTGTCGAGCAATTGATAGAAAAGCGAATAATTATGAAGATATCCAAGGCAATGATTATGCATATAGGCATCACGTCTGTGTCAAGTAGACCGAAATGATTCTACATCTACTACTATTACTCCACACATCGACCGACTCCTGCCTACATCTAGAGTATTAAGTTCATGAAGAACAGAGTAAAGCATTAGGTAAGATGACATGATGTAGAGAGATAAACTCAAGAAATATTATGAAAACAATACAATACGTACCTTGCTACCCCTACTTTGTCACTGGGTGAGGACACCGCAAAATTGAACCCGAAACTAAGCACTTCTCCTATTGCAAGAATTACCAATCTGGTTGGCCAAACCAAACCAATAACTCGAAGAGACTTGCAAAGATATGAAGTCATGCATATAAGAATTCAGAAAAGACTCAAATAATATTCATAGATAATCTGAACATAAACTCACAATTCATCGGATCTCGACAAAGACACCGCAAAAGAGTATTACATCGGATAGATTTCCATGAAGATCATGAAGAACATGGTATTGAAGAGCAAAGAGAGAGAAGAATCCATCTAGCTACTAGCTATGGACCCGAAGGTCTGTGGTGAACTACTCACGCATCATCGGAGGGGCAATGGAGTTGATGTAGATGCCCTCCGTGATCGAAACCCCCACCGGCAGATTATCGGAAAAGGCTCCAATATTGGATCTCACGGGAACCGATGCTCCTGGTGGCGGAAAAGTGTTTTCGTGGCTCTCTTTGGTATACAAGGAATATTTCTGAATTTATAGGCCGAGAAATAGGGTTAGGGGAGCTTCCATGGGCCCACAAGCCAAGAGGAGCCCCCCTAGGGTACGCCCTTGTGGCTTGCGGCCGCACGACCGCTCTCTTGACTTCATCTCCAAGTCTTGTGGGTTGCTTCTGGTCCAAGAAAAATTATTCCGAAGATTTTATTCCGTTTGGACTCTGTTTAATATTCCTTATCTGCAATACTCAAAAACAAGGAAAAAACAAAAAATGGCACTAGGCTCTAGATTAATAGGTTAGTCCCAAAAATAATATAAAATAGTATATTAATTCATATAAAACATCCAAAACAGATAATATAATAGCATGGAACAATCAAAACTTATAGATACGTTGGAGACGTATCAATACTTGACATGCAGAAAACTATAGCAATAAACTGACACAATCATATGTTACGTTCATAGTTTGGGTCTTGTCCATCACATCATTCTCCTAATGATGTAACCCCGTTATCAAATGATATCTCATGTCTATGGCTAGGAAACCTTGACTATCTTTGATCAACGAGCTAGTCTACTACACTCATACTAGGACACAATGTTTTCTATGTATCCACACATGCAATTGAGTTTACAATTAGCACAATTATAGCATAGATAATAAACGATTATCATGAACAAGGAAATATAATAATAATCACTTTATTATTGCCTCTAGGGCATATTTCCAATAGTCTTCCACTTGCACTAGAGTCAATAATATAGCTCACATCACTATGTGATTTTCATTGTAATGAATATAATTCCCATATAGTTCTGGTGTTGATCATGTTTAGCCCTTGGAAGAGGTTTATTAAACAGGTCTGTAACATTCAGATCTATGTGCACTTTGCAAATATTTATGTCCTCTTCCTTGATGTAATGGCGGATGGAATTGAAGCGTCGCTTTATGTGTTTGGTCCTCTTGTGAAACCTTGGTTCCTTGGCTAGAGCAAAGGCACTAGTGTTGTTACAGAATAGAGCCATTGGATTCAGTGCACTGGGCACAACTCCAAGATCTGTCATGAACTCCTTCATCTAGATTCCTTCCTTTGCTTCCTCCGAGGCTGCGATGTACTCCGCTTCGCATTAGAATCAGCTATCACGCTCTACTTGGAACTACACCAGCTTACTGATCCCCTATTGAGAATAAATATGTATCTGGTTTGCGACTTAGAGTCATCCAGATAAGTGTCAAAGCTTGCATTGACGTAACCCTTTACGACGAGCTCTTGATCACCTCCATCAACTAGAAACATTTCCTCAGTCCTTTTCAGGTACTTAAGGATATTCTTGACCACCATCCAGTGCTCCATTCCTAGATCACTTTGAAACCTTCCGACCATACTTATGGCAAGTCTGACATCGGGTCTTGTGCACAGCATCGCATACATGATAGAGCCTATGGCTGAAGCATAGGGGATGACACTCATCTTTTCTCTATCTTCTGTAGTCACTAGCCATCGAGTCTTACTCAACTTCACACCTTGCAATACAGGCAAGAACCCCTTCTTGGACTAATCCATTTTGAACTACTTCAAAACTTTGTGAAGGTATGTGCTCTGTGAAAGTCCTATTAAGCGTCCTAATCTATCTCTATAGATATTGATGCCTAATATGAAAGAAGCTTCTCCTAGGCCCTTCATTGAAAAACTCTTGTTCAAATATTCCTTCACGCTTTCTAGCATTTCTATATTGTTTCCAATCAGCAATATTGCATCCCCATATAACACTAGAAATGCTATAGAGCTCCCACTCACTTTCTTGTAAATACAAGCTTCTCCGTAAACTTGTATGAACCCAAACGCTTTGATCACCTCATCAAAGTGAAGATTCCAACTCCAAGATGCTTGCACCAGTCCATAAATGGATCGCTAGAATTTGCAAACTTTGTTAGCATTTCAGGTTGCATCATATACAACTCTTACTTAAGGAAACTGTCGTTGATTTGTCACAGCAAATGTCCGGGTTAACGGACTTAGGTTCGGGGCAAGACGCAACTACGTGGCGGCTTGAAGGGGTTGATCGGAATCGAGAAGACACGGAGTTTTACCCAGGTTTGGCCCCTCCGATGGAGGTAAAAGCCTACGTCCTGCTTGCCTGGTATTGATGATGATGAAGATCTCTCGGTTACAAGGGTGCTAATCGCTACCTCTAAACTCTTGTGTTGTCTAAACTTGTAGACTTGTGTCTCTTGAGAACTTGTCCCTCTAGGGTGCTCTACCCCTCCTTATATAAGTGGAGAGGGTAGGTTTACAAATAGAGTCCTACTAGGAGTAGGATTAGGACTAGTCTCTCACGAATCCTACTCCGAGTCTTATTTCCTTTAAGGGAATCCTTCTCTCTTGTGGGCCTTCTGCTGTGGGCCTTCTCTTGTGAGCCGCCTGGCGCCGGATCACCCGCCGGGTCTTGGGCTTGGTCATCCTGTGACCCGCTTGCCGGGTCATAAATAAGATGTCATGTCTTCGGCCGGGTCTCCTGTGAGTCGCCAGGCCGGGTCATACCATGGGGTATATCCCCGTCATTAGCCCCCAGGTTAGCTTGAATTTATTCATGGTAAGCTCCTGAAATAAGAGTGACAAATATGTTAAGTGGCCGGCTTGCTCCTTTGGCCGGCTTATGAAATGGCTTCTCAGAAATCTGGGTCTTTTCTGCATATGAATGAGTCGCCTTGATAATCATCTTGCTTGTCAATGTCCTTTGAAAAATATTGAGAATAAAACACCCATATGTTATTGAGTCGGCTTCTAATACTCTTGGCGGGTCATTTCCGCCGGGTTATAATTATTGATGATGCCGGGTCATTATCATTGGTGACTCCGGGTCAAGTAATTAGAATCCAACTGACTTGATAAAAAATATTGAGATGAAAATCCATCTGATGTAAAGCCGGACTTCCATTGTTGTGAATCAGGGTGGCTTATATAAAATCTTGCGGCTTATGATCTTTTGGTAACACCGGGTCATAAGTGTTGGTGACATCGGGTCTAACAACTGAACTCCATATTTAACATCTTGAAAATTCTCCTCAAAGTTTTTGATATGTCCATATTACCTATAGCCCCCAAGCTCCGAGATTATCCATGATAACTTGGTGCTTTGCAATAATATTTTGGACTGTGTAGCCCCCAAGTGTCGGGTTGTCCTGCCTGCAGCAATCTGGGACTTATAATTGCTTTATACCTTATAATGCTGCGGCAGGTGTAGCCCCCAAGGGCCGGCTCATCAGAAAGCTTCGGCGGGTGTAGCCCCCAAGGGCCGGCTAATCAGAATGTGATGTGGCGGGTCTTCAATTTGACTCTCTTAATCTGTTGGAACAGCTGAATACTGTAGCCCCCAAGTGCCAGGTCGCACGCCTGCGACAACTTGGGACTTTTTAGAAAGTTTGATCTGAGTGGTGTAGTCCCCAAGTGTCGGGTCAGTAAGAATTTACTGGGCTGGGACTTATGAAAATATAGAAAGGCCGGCTCATCTTCTTGAGAAAATATAGAAGGGTCGGGTCATCTCTTTGAGATAATAGGGTCTTGCTGACAATGTAATAATTTGATCGCCGGCTTGCATTAGCCCCCAAGTGCCGTGGTGCATGCTTGCAGCAACATGGGACTTGCATAATTCATATAAACTTGGACTTGAATAATGTAGCCCCCAAGTGTCGGGTCGTCTTCCTGCGGTGACTCGGGACTATATGAGAATAATATGACTCACCACAATTTTTTTGAATGAATCTTTGACCATGGTTGTAATTTAACCCGGAATGAATATCCTGAAATAATTCCTTTGTCTTTGACATGAAATTCCTGCTCGTGGTTGTGGTGCAACCCGGCAAATATAAGTTTGAGAAATCCATGAGAGTTGTAGATTACTATAGAGCATAATTAAAGAAATTCGAGAACCGGCCAATTAGATGATACGGCATTATATCTGACAAGGCGGCTCTTTGCAAAATAATAATTTCTCCGAGCTGGTTTGAAAACCCCCAATCATTTATTACTGGTTATGATAAACCATGAAGATCTAGCCATATTGGCTATTAAAAGATCCATTTGCTCTTGCAAAACACTTAACGGCGGCTCATCTTTTAAGAGATAGTACCTGCAAAAAATAAACAAGACAGGATATATTCTGCATTGTTGTAAGGGCGGCTTGAAGAAGCTCAACCCGGAGATGTTTATACCTTTCATAACATTGCTCCTTTTCTCATAATCTTGCTCTGACCCAGCTTGATAAGCCGGCATGTTATCTGGAGGTGGGAAGCCCCCTTGATAATCCATGGCTCCACCTTTTAGCTTCCACTTGAGAGCACCTTTGTAATAGCTTTAAGGATAATTCTGCCTTTCTTAAATGCAGCTCTGGATGTATATATTTCTGTCACTCCGTGTTTTTGTTTTATGGGCTCTTTATTGATTGATCTACCCTTTATATAAATCCATCTTGAACTTGTAGAGCCGACGCTTGTCTTTGAAGATGCATGCAGGGACCTCTGTTTTTGTCAGAAAAACTTCTGGTAGATTCGATGTCGTTGATTTGTCACGGCAGATGTCCGGGTTAACGGACTTAGGTTCAGGGCGATACGCAACTATGTGGCGGCTTGAAGGGGTTGATAGGAATCGAGAAGACACGAAGTTTTACCCAGGTTCAGCCCCTCCGATGGAGGTAAAAGCCTACGTCCTGCTTGTCTTTGAAGATGTCACGCCTTCTCCGGTAATTTAGAGCCGGCCGAGCACTTTGAAACTTGTCAACCGGAGTAGTATGACTCCGACTCTTGTAAGATAAACTTTGTCGAGAACCGGTTGTCGTAGGGTAATGTAAGCTGTACCTGAAGCTAAGAAGCCTACATCGACAACCGCGGCTAATAATGAGCCGGAAGCGGCGTAAAACCGGTTGTTTGCAGGGCAATGTAAGTTGTACCTAAAGGTAAGAAGCCTCATGTTAATGTTTGAATATTGTATGCGCGGACACCGGCTGTCGATGGGAGATGTAAGCTATACCCTAAGGCAAGAAGCCTCCATCGACAACCGCGGCTAATGATTAGCCTGAAATGGCATAAAGCCGGCTATTTGAAGGGAGATGTAAGCTATACCCGAAGGCAAGAAGCCTCCTTCAACAGCTACAGTTGATAAGCAATTGAGTTTTGGCGTAAAACGCCGGTTGTTAGGGTGAGATAAGCGAACCCGTCGGTAAGAAGCCCCCTTCGACAACCGCGGTTAATAAGTAACCGGAAGTGGCATAAAGCCGGCCATTAGGGTGAGATAAGCAATACCCGTTGGTAAGAAGCCCCCTTCGATGGCCGCAGTTGATAAGCAACTGGAATTTGGTGTATACATTGTTGTCTTAGGGTCATGTAAGCTATACCAAAGGTAAGAAGCCTCCATCAACAACAGCGCTTAACGTAACCAAACTAGGCATAAAGCCAACTCTGCAAGGGAGATGTAAGCTATACCCGAAGGCAAGAAGCCTCCTTGCAACATTTTAATAACAGCTGGCTGTGCAAAGGAGATGTAAGCTATACCCGAAGGCAAGAAGCCTCTTTGCAACAGTGCTTAATTGGGCATAACGCCGGTTGTGCAAGGGAGATGTAAGCTATACCCGAAGGCAAGAAGCCTCCTTGCAACAGCGTAAAAGCAGACTGTGCAGGGGAGATGTAAGCTATACCCAAAGGCAAAAAGCCTCCCTGCAACAGCGCTTGATAGGGTATAAAGCCGGATGATAGATCAGCCGTTTTGACGGCGAACAAACCACTTCAACTCAAATTTTTGAGACGGAAAAATTTCATCTTGCAAAGACCCGGGCTTCTCATTGAAAACGACCAAATGTGTCTTGCCATGTCTGTAGCCCCCGAGCCTCAAGTTGACTCGAAGAGGCGGCTTGAGAATCTTCATCTGAAAGTTGAGGTTGACCGTGGCGGGTTATAGATGATCCCGTATGAATTGTTTCAATGATCCGGTCGATGGTTCGTTCCGGCTGTTTGTGTGAAGTGAACCAAACTGTAGTGGCGGCAATTTATGTGCTTGTCCGTTGGGCGGCTCGTATCGTCGACTACTGCACCTGATGTTGATGTAAATTGGACCGTAGGACAGTGGACGGTTTGTACTGGTGTATGCAGCCACTGGCGTGTTGATGTAGATGTAGAAATCAGCCGCGGCGTTGTAAGCCGGTGCTATTGTGACAGACGCCACGACGTTTGTAAATCGGCGCAGGTGACAAGAGACGATCACAGCGTTGTAAGCCGGTGCTGTTGCGAGAGACGGTCGCTGCATTGTAGACCGGCGCGGTCGCGAGAGACGACCACGACACGGTGTTGTAAACGGACACAGATGGAGCGTCGCCGGTGGCGCTGTAAGCTGGCGTGGACGAAGAGTCACTGGTGGAGTTGTAAGCCGGCGCGGACGGAGAGTCATCAGTGGCGTTTATAAACTGGCACGGACGCGCGGGTCATTGGCGGCATGTTGATGTAGCCTGCACCAATATGGGCGGCAGCTCTGTACTCGCAATATGATGTTGCTTTTGTACTGAGTAATTGTCCTGCATACAAAAAATATCATAGGACAAAGTAGTTATTCTCAACACAATTTAAAGTGTACTGATAAAACAAATAGGATAGATAACACCTGTATTCCCAGTACCCATGTGGCCTTCCTCCTCCTCTTTTTTTAGCTAGGCCTTTATCTCTTTCCCCACAAATAATCAGCATACTGGAGCAAGGCGAGGCGGAATGGGGAGGGGCGGAGCCAGCCACCGCATAGCTAGTGAAGAGAGGTCGTGGCCACGAGTCAGGGCGCGATGGTTCAAGGCGAGGATGCGGTGGTAGCTTGGCCAGGGCGTCTTGGAAGCACAGATCCGCAGCAGAAGAAGAGGTGCGGCGGCGGCTCGGAGCTGGCACACAGGGCGAAGCAGAGACGAAGTCGCGGGGGTGGCCGGCGGCTGAGCAACACAGCAGCAGGTGAGGGTGGAGCAGGAGCAAAGCGATGGGGATGGCGGCTTGACGATGGCCAGCATCTTTGAGGCGGCAACTGAGGCCGTGGTTGCTGCTCGCTGGCAACACGGCAACGGCGAGGCGTGCGCACAGCCGAAGCAGAGTGTTGCAACTTTGCGGTGTAAAGTGGCGGCTCATAGGAGCAGCGGCACAGAGCGACTCATACGCGCAGGGGCGGCAATGGAGGTGCATGGTCAGGCGACAACAAACACGCCAGCCTCTGCCGCGATGGAGCGCCGGCGGATATTGCTTCAGACACACGGTGGAGCACCGGTGAAGTCAACATCCGCTTCCAGGTCATGGCTAGCCTGGTGTCTTTAGTCTGTTTCCTCGTGGACTCCCTTTTTCCCTTATCTCTCTTTCTCTTTTATGGCTTTCCTTGCATGTATCTCACCCAAGTGCTACTAGTATTCGGGATGTGAGGATGAACCGGTAGTAATTCTTGTCTCAAACTTGACGTGAGCATACATGGTCCACAAATATCTGTCCTGACCGTCAATATAGGACAAGATGATTATAGATAATGTGTTTTGGCTACCTTCAATCTCCTATGACATAAACAGCTGGCTCACAATTTGCTCCGTACAGTAAAAGGCAAAAATCTGATCCGTGTACGATTGCTTCACCTAGTATATTCTATGGGGTTGCTAGAAATCCGTGCAAAAATAATTCCTTGGTGATAGGCTGCCCTGAATTACTCTCATGGTTATGTATACGCTGACATCTCCATAATCCTGTCTTTGAACTTCGAATCAATCGCCTAGTATCTTCCTTGTTTGGACCTGATGCATGCAGGGACCTCTATTTTTGTCAGAAAAACTTCTGGTAGATTCGATGACGTGTCGCTGTGCGGCGTACAACAGTTTTTCAGCAGTACTAATATGTGGTTGAATTTGATCTCAAGCACAGCTTCAACTTGTGGTGATAATGATGCACTCGACGCAATCGAACAATGAATTTTTCAGTTTCGCCTAAAGTTGCATCATGCCGGGTGATCCTGTTTGATTGATCCAGGCTCTTCTTCATCCGACTAATCGTGAATTTCTTGATCCCTAAAGATATCCCTTCAAAAACACAAACCACAGTGCGACACCCCATGGTGGGCGCCAACTGTCGTTAATTTGTCATGGCAGATGTCTGGGTTAACGGACTTAGGTTCGGGGCGTGACGCAACTATGTGGCAGCTTGAAGGGGTTGATCGGAATCAAGAAGACATGGAGTTTTACCCAGGTTCGTCCCCTTCGATGGAGGTAAAAGCCTACGTCCTGCTTGTCTGGTATTGATGATGATGAAGATCTCTCGGTTACAAGGGTGCCAATCGCTACCTCTAATCTCTTGGGTTGTCTAAACTTGTAGACTTGTGTCTCTTGAGAACTTGTCCCTCTAGGGGTGCTCTACCCCTCCTTATATAAGTGGAGAGGGTAGGTTTACAAATAGAGTCCTACTAGGAGTAGGATTAGGACTAGTCTCTCACAAATCCTACTCCGGGTCTTATTTCCTTTAAGGGAATCCTTCTCTTTTGTGGGCCTTCTCCTGTGGGCCTTCTCTTGTGAGTCGCCTGGCGCCGGCTCACCTGCCGGGTCTTGGGCTTGGTCATCCTGTGACCCGCTTGCCGGGTCATAAATAAGATGTCATGTCTTCGGCCGGGTCTTGTGTGAGTCCCCAGGCCGGATCATACCATGGGGTATATCCCCGTCAGAAACCGTTAAGAATGTTGTTTTAACATCCATCTGCCAAATTTCATAGTCGAAAAATGCAGCTATTACGAACATGATTCTGACGGACTTAAGCATCGCTATAGGTGAGAAAGTCTCATCGTAGTCAACTCCTTGAACTTGTGAAAAAAACCTTTGCCACAAGTCGACCCTTATAGACAGTGACATTACCATCCGCGTCCATCTTCTTCTTAAAGATCCGTTTGTTCTAAATAGCCTTACGCCCTTCAGGTAATACTTTCAAGGTCCATTCTTTGTTTTCATACATGGATCCCATCTCGGATTTCATGGCCTCTAACAATTTCTCGGAATCCGGGCTCATCATCGCTTCTTCATAGCTCGTAGGTTCATCGTTGTCCAACAACATGACCTCTAAGACATGGTTGTCGTACCACTCAGGAGCAGTACGCGCCCTTGTCGACCTACGAGGTTTGATAGCAACTTGATCCGAAGCTTCATGATCATCATCATTAACTTCCTCTGGTTGAAACAAATGTTCAACAACCTCATCAAGTTCTATCTTCCTCCCACTCAATTCTTTCGAGAGAAAACTTCCTCAAGAAATGTTCCCTTTTTAGTGATAAACACTTTGCCTTTGAATCTAAGATAGAAGGCATACCCAATTGTCTCTTTTGGGTATCATATGAAGACGCATTTCTCCACTTTGGGTTCCAGCTTTTTAGGTTGAACCTTTTTGACATAAGCATCACATCCCCAAACTTTAAGAAATGACAACTTTGGCTTCTTGCCAAACCATAGTTCATATGGTGTCGTCTCAATGGATTTTGATGGTGCCCTATTTAAAGTCAATGCAACTGTCTCTAATGCATAACCCCAAAACAATAGTGGAAAATCGGCAAGAGACATCATATAATGCACCATATCCAATAAGGTTCGATTATGACATTTGGACACACCATTACGCTATGGTGTTCCAGGCAGTGTCAATTGTGAAACCATTCCACACTGTCTTAAGTGACTGCCAAACTCATAACTCAGATATTCTCCTCCTCGATCAGATCATACGAATTTATTCATCTTGTTATGATGATTCTCAACTTCACTCTGAAATTGCTTGAACTTTTCAAACGTTTCAGACTTGTGCTTCATCAAGTAAATATACCCATATATACTTAAGTCATTAGTGAAGGTGAGAAAATAACAATATCCACCACACGCCTCAATGCTCATTGGACCGCACACATTAGTATGTATGATTTCCCACAAGTCACTTGCCCATTCCATTGTTTCGAAGAACGGGGTTTTAGTCATCTTGCCCATGAGGCATGGTTCACATGTTTCAAGTGATTCAAAATCAAATGACTCCACAAGTCCATCAGCATGGAGCTTCTTCATGCATTTTACACCAACATGACCTTAATGGCAGTGCCACAAGAAAGTGGTACTATCATTATCAACTCTACATCTTTTGGCATCAATGTTATGAACATGTGTATCCTCACTATCGAGATTCAGTAGGAATAAACCCCTCACATTGGGTTCATGACCATCAAAGATATTACTCATATAAATAGAACAACCATTATTCTCTTATTTAAATGAGTAACCGTCTCGCAATAAACAAGATCCAGATATAATGTTCATGCTTAACGCAGGCACTAAATAACAATTATTCAGGTTCATCACTAATCCCGATGGTAGTCGAAGAGCGAGCGTGCCGATGGCGATCACATAAACCTTGGAACCATTTCCCATGCGCATCGTCACTTTGTCATTAGCCAGCCTCCATCTATTCTGTATGTCCTGCTTTGAGTTGAAAAAGTGAGCAACCAAACCGGTATCAAATACATAGGCACTACAACGGGAGCTGGTAATGTACACATCAATAACATGTACATCATAGATACATTGTTTGGTGTTGGCCGGCTTCTTGTCGGCCAAATACTTGGGGCAGTTCCGCTTCTAGAAACCATTTCTCTTGCAATGAAAGCACTCAGTTTGTGGCTTGAGTCCAGTGTTGGGTTTCTTCACGTAGGGCACTTGGAGTTACCCTTCTTTCCCTTGCCATTCTTCTTGAAACTAGTGGTTTTATTGACCATCAACACTTGATGCTCTTTCTGGATTTCACACTCAGCGATTTTCAGCAACGCAAACAGCTCGGTGACTGACTTGTTCATCACATGCATGTTATAGTTCATCATCAAGCTCTTGTAGGTAGGTGGCAATGATTGAAGATCTCTGATAGTTATCGCCTCCGGTGGAAGGGACATCCCTAATTCAGCCAGACATGTCGAATACCCAGACATTCTGAGTATATGTTCACTGACAGACCCGTTCTCCTCTATCTTGCAAGCATAAAAATTATCGGAGGTCTCATACCTCTCGATCCGGGCATTCTTCTTAAAGATAAACTTCAACTCCTGGAACATCTCATATGCTCCATGACGTTCAAAATGTCTTTGAAGTCCCGGTTCTAAGCCATACAACATTGCGAATTGAACTATTGAGTAATCTCCAGAACGTGCCTCCCAAACGTTCTTAACGTCTTCGGATGACACGGGAGCGGGTGGATCACCAAGCGGTGCATCAAGGACATAAGCCTTCTGGGAAGCCGTGAAGATAATCCTTAGATTACGGGCCCAGTCCACAAAGTTACTTCCATGATCTTTCAACTTGGCTTTCTCTAGGAATGCATTAAAATTAAGGGAACTACTGCACGAGCCATTGATCTACAACATAAATATGCAAAGGTTACTAAGATATTGTTCAAGATAATGAGTTTAGTTAATCAAATTACTTAAAAACTCCCACTCAAATTGAAATCCCTCTAGTCATGTGAGTGATACATGATCCAAATTCACCAACTCAAGTCCAATCATCATGTGAGTTAAGGTGGTCTCAATGGTGAACATCATCATGTTGATCATATCTATATGACTCATGTTCAACCTTTCGGTCTCTTATGTTCTGAGGCCGTGTCTATACATGCTAGGCTCGTCAAGTTTAATCCGAGTGTTCTGCATGTGCAACATTGGCTTGCACCCGTTGTATGTGAAAGTAGAGTCTATCACACCCGATCATCATGTGGTGTCTCGACACGACAAACTTTCGCAACGGTACACACTCGAGGAGAACACAATTTTATCTTGAAATTTTTGTGAGGGATCACCTTATAATGCTACCGTCGTCCTAAGAAAAACAAGGTGCATAAAAGGATTAACATCACATGCAAATCATAAGTGACATGATATGTCCATGAACTTGTGCTTTTGATCTCCATCTCCAAAGCACCGGCATGATCTCCATCGTCACCGGCACAACACCATGATCTCCATAATCTTGATCTCCATCAACGTGCTGCCATGAGGTTGTCGCACCAATTGTTGCTTCTACGACTATTGCTAACTCATAGCGATAAAGTAAAGTAAAAATGACAAAAATAATTAAAGACAACCCTATGGCTCATGTCGGTTTCTGTACTCCTCGACATGCAAGTCACGATATTATATACAAAACATGATCATATCATACATCACATATATCTCATCATGTAATTGGCCATATCATATCACAACATACCCTGCAAAAACAAGTTAGACGTCCTCTAATTGTTGTTGCATGTTTTACGTGGCTGCTATGAGTATCTAGAAAGAACAATTCTCACCTACGCAAAAACCACAACGGTAATACACAAATTGCTATTTAACCTTCTCAAGGACCGCCTTTGTCGAATCTGATCTAACTAGAGTATGAGAGACAGACACCCGCCAGCCATCTTTATGCAACAAAGTCACATGTTAGTCGATGGAACCGGTCTCTCATAAGCATACGAGTAAGTTGGTCCGGGCCACTTCATCCCAAATATCGCTGAATCAAAAAACGACCAAGGGAGGAAGCAATCTGAGCATCAACGCCCACAAACTCCTTTGTGTTCTACTCGTGATCTCATCTACACATAGACCTAGCTCTGACACCATTGTTGGGGAACGTTGCATGGGAAACATTTCCTTCTTGGTGGCATATGCTCTTCTCTGCAAACCTCCCAAGTAACATGATTTCAAACTCAAATACTAATGATAATGATTGTTGTTCAGCTGCTTGGGGTTGCTTTGGAAACCACCTTGATTATTGTGTTGGTTATTCTGGCGAGGATGATGTCCATTGCCGTTATTTGCCTGATGCTGGAAACTAGTGCCTAAGCCGGCCTGTGAGCCATTAGGACCATGCTGACCGGGATGCCCACCACTGTTACCTCCTGGACGATTTTGGAAGGCCTGATTGCGAAATTCTTGAATGATGTAGCAATTCTCCCCTCAATGGGCCAACGGCTTATCTGGGGTACTATGCTTAGGACATGGCGACTTGAGAACCTCTTCATAGTTGTGAGGCTTATTCCCATTGTAAGATCCTCCAGGACGGCTATTACAACATTGATTTTTAAAACTGGCATTAGTATTGGCGATGAAATCTGACCCGCCGTCCGGTTGCTTCCTTTTACCACTATTATTCTCGTGTCATTGGTTACCACCATGGTTGTGCTGGCCCTTGCCGCCTTCACCTTTCCTGCCTTTGCCAATTTTATCGTCATCTTAACCGGGGTCCTTTGTGTCATCCGACTCAGCGTACCTGGTGAGGAAATCCATTAAAATGCCCATGTCTTCTACCTTTCATTTGAGCCGCCCGAGCTTAAGGACCAGTGGCTGGAAGTGGCAATTCTTCTCCAGGATTAGGACGACTTGAGCCGTCGTGATCCTATCCGATGAATGTATGATTTTTACGACCCGGTGGGTCTAGTGATGGGCCGATTCATCGACTCGCTGGACGCAATGCTGAAGTTCGACAATAGTCATTGGCCTTTTGCACGTCCCTTGGAAGTTTTTTATGAACCACTCTTTGAGCTCTGACCAAGTATTGATAGAATCAGGTGGCAAATTTTTCAACCATGCTCGAGCTAGCCCCTCAAGCATCATGGTCGGGTACTTGGCACACACAGCGTCACTGACATCGAGCATATGCATTGCCAACTCGTAACTATCGATCCAAGCAACCAGGTCGAGATCTGTCGTGTAATTCGACACCTTACGAGGCCCCTTAAACTCTTTGGGCATACGCTCTGCGCGAAGAGCCTATGATAGGCAAGATATCCCAATTGTCCTACTATGGGTTCTGGCTTCCGTCTGAGGAGGTTACTGTTGATTCTCCTGTGCTACTGCCTCTGCCTCGGCTTGCCGCATCCTTCTAGTTGCATCCACAAGTTCTTGCACTCCTGGTAGCATAGGATGGGTCAAGAAAATTTGGGGTTGTTGCCTACGACCACTGCTAGATACAGCTGAGGATTCCAAGTGACAATTTTGACCCTGGTTGGCGTACAGGGTGGAGTGCATCTGATCGCGGCTGTAGGAGTAATGCGCTTGCTGCACCACCGCAGTTTTCAATGTCTCGATGGTGTTCCTTGCCTCAATATCAACAGGAGTATTTCCTATTATGGGTAATGTTTCCAGGTATCGGGTTGCATCCATCATGTTATCAACGGGGTTAGAGAAGTGACCCCACGAAGGAACTGTTGGGGGTTGGGGCGGCTCATGCTGCCAAGGGGTGTTGAAGAGTCGCATCGGCTCGAGATTTTGTGGCAGCCAGCTTCGATGTATCCTTTGATAAACCGCCTTAGATGCCTCTTTCTGGCACTCAACCTGCCAAGCCTCAGCCTTAAGGCGCTCCAACTCATCGTGTATGCGAGCCGGTAGTTCTACCATTCTAGCATTCTCAACATCTATTTCCTTCTGTAGCTCAGTCATCTGGTCTCTTAGCTCGATCAACTCCACGTTACGCCCCTCTTGATTTTCTCCTATCATGGGGCTCTCAACAAGTTTTGCCATCTCGGCCATCAAATCTGCCATCGCTTGAGCCGGCGTCTTGCCCGATCCACCTGCCCCGGAAGCCGCTCCGGGCGCGGTGGGTTTTGAGCCGCCGTGACTCCGGCCATGTAAACGATGACTTGTCTCGCCGACTCATGGACTTACTCAGGAGCCTCAGCCTCCGGGAATCCTCTGAGCCTGCCGTCGTAGAGTGGACAGATCGATTCAGTCTCTACCATAGAAGAGTCACCGTCTGAATCAACGAGCACGCCGTCGTTGCTTGGCGGCTCATCCGCAAGGGAAACTCCCTGCGTAAAGCCGACGAAAACATGACGCCGGCCGTCTTGTGTTTGATCGGGTTGCACGGGCCAAGATGGGTCATTAGTGTTGGTGTAGAGATCCGAGTTGGTAATGGTCGTGCCCAATCTGTCCAGGGGAATCGGGTGCTCATATTGGGATGAGCTGCCCCAGATCCCTCGAATCGGATCGTCGATGTGGACCTCACCGTGGCAGCTTTTGATCATCTGATCAACCATGAACTTCCTGAACCCTGGACAGGTTCCCCTTGAGTTATCAATCCCACCGGACGAGGTCCCCATGGTGGGCGGCAACTGTCGTGGTTTTGTCACGCCAGATGTCCTCATGCAAGGACTTAGGTGTGAGGCCATCGTCGACGGGTGGCGACTCAAAGAGATCGAAGAAGAACGGGAGGTGGGTTTACCCAGGTTCGGCCCCTCCAATGGAGGTAATAGCCTACATCCTGCTTTGTGTCTATATTAATGGAGATCTCGATTACAAGGATGCGGGATCGCTAACCTAGATTTTCGAGGGTGTTTATCTTGTCCTTTTGCCTCTGGGGGCTTGCCTTTATATATAGGTCAAGACCCCAGGTTTTACAATAGAGTCCGGGTCATAACATGACCCCGTAACCGAACATATTTCTATCATTGTCTTGCCTTTCAAGCAAGGAAAGTCTTCGGTGTCTTTCACCTTAGGCACAACACGACACGACCCATCTTAGCCACAATCATTAAGCCACCAATAGGCTGGCTCGGCCCACCAGGCGGGTGATATCATGGAGCTATATCCCCGACATCATCCTCAGAAAGGACATGATCTACCAACATGTAGTTGTTTACCAGTGTCAACAGTAGCATAAGCGTTAGAGTGTTCAACATCTTGGTTGCCCGAAAAATTGTCATGATAAGCAGAGAGGGTTTGTCCACAATGTTATTCTTAGGTATCAGTCCATCTAAAAAGTGAGCTCCCTGTCTGCGCAACATAGCGTGATAGTTTACCTATCCACTAGCTGCAATTATGACAAGGGGGGCCTCTGCATGTTGTGCTGAATTGTAGCCTGATTTCCCCCTGCCGCTCCACCTTGAGGAAGAACACCATTGCGCAGAGCCAACCCTGCAGCCTGACCTGAAAAGCTTGTTCAACTGTAGTATGCGAGGCGAAGAGAGGATGAGCCTCTCCATTGGGGGGAGTGGATCTTCGCCTTCAAGTGGCACATCATGCACAAAAACATTGCCCTCATATGATCTTAAGGTCACAACTGGAATAGTCCATGAGCGCATCTGACCACCCATCTGCCTCATCACATAATCTTTGGGAATTAAAGGACTCATGACCCATGTACTAACCAAAACACCAGAGAGCATCTCCCATGGACTATATCAAATAATTAATTTCCCAAATTGAGACACTGCCTTGTCAACCCAGTAATGTGTTTGATAATCCTACAGGAAAGCTAGCAAGAGAAACCATGTATAACTCCCTAAAATAGGCATACTGTTAGTGCATCTAGTGCCCCTTAGTGATATTGGTGTATTGAAGACTTATAGGTTAAGGAACTAATGTGTTTGTGAGTGTACATAGGCTCTATAAGTCGATAAGGAGTTTGATACATCTGGAGATTACCGACCCCTAAAAATGTATGTCTTCAATTGAAGACTTTGGTGAAGACTTTGCTGAAGACTTTGGTATTCCCTGAAGACTTTGAAAATGAAGAAGTTGGTGTGACCTTGAAGATATGAATGAGTACTATGAAGCATTAAGACTTTTGTTTTCGTAGTTTCATTTCCTTTCTTTGAGTCACAGGAAACATCGTACTATTAAAGGGGGCTGAGCTAATACTAAGGAAAATTTCCAACTGATGCTCAACTCCAAAATCCTCAATCTATACAATCCTTCGAGTGAAGACTTTGGAAATCTCTTACGGTTCAGACAAGTTCTTTAGTGACAGAGACGAAGTTCTTCTGGTCTCTGAGGAAATTGATCTGACTGAGGAGTTAGGATTTTGCCAGTGCGAATTGCTTACAAGTGAGGAACACGATATGTTTGAGGACTTTCAAAGTTCAAAATTCCGACCGTTGTTGTGCTTAGCGCCGGCTGTCCCCAATCATAACATCCACATAACGGTCATATCATTGGGGGCATTTATGTCTTATTATGTCAGGTTGCACCCTGGCTATAAATAGCCACCCCCCACAACCACTAGTTGGTTGGCTGCTCCGAGAGAGAACTAACAGTTGTCATTTGAGAGCATCCCATCCTCCAAGGACTTTGAGAGAAAATCATCAGTGAGGAAAAACCCACAACCAAACCACAAAACCCAAAGTGATTGAGCATCATTGAAGAAATTCCGGTGTGGAACCGATGTTTGTTACCTTTGAGGATTGTGCATCCTCCAGACGGTTAGGCGTCATGGTCAAGTGCATCCTGCAGTCAATTGGGGATCACAAAGTGCCCTTGGTCTAGAGCATCCAGCAGTAAATTGTGGATCGTCGGGTGACCAGTTTGTGAGGGTTTTGGAAGTCTACCCTGAAGACTTACCATGAGTGTTGGGCAAGGACTGTGTGACCTTAGCTCAAGGAGAATACGGTAAGGATTGTGTGTCCTAGGACTGTGTGTCCTATGGTTTAAATACCAGGCCGCTCCAAACCAGACGTACGACTATCACAGCATTTGGAACTAGGTCATCAAACCATTGTCTTCATCAAGCTACCTGGTTCTATTTTCTCAACCCCTCTATTCCTCATATGCTTGTTGATGAAATTGATTGTTACTGTCTGAAGAATTTGACTGAAGACTTTCACAAATTTCTCACCTCAAATTCTTCAAGTTACCTTGTTCATCACCGCTTATCCTGCGTCACGCCACTTACTATTTGTGCATGTTTCAGTTCATCATGATGACTATGTTGTCACTATGTTCCTCATGCACTTGAGTACTTATTCTGCTGCTAGTTATTCATCACGTTTCAAATTCCTCAAAGTTGAAATTCCTCAAGTGATCAATTTGTAAAAATCTCCTATTCACCCCCTCTAGTCGATATGACGCACTTTCTATTGGTATCAGAGCAGGTACTCCCTCGCTCTGTGTGATTTTGGTTTAACCACTTGGAGTTCTAGTTATGTCCACTACAGGTATGATCAAGGTTTCCGCGGGTAGTCCTACCTTCGATGGGACTGACTACCCCTACTGGAAGAACAAGATGCGCATGCATCTTGAAGCTATTGACAATGATCTCTGGTACGTTATGGAAAATGGTGTACCCTCTATCACTCCCACTATTACTGCTGCTGATGTGAAGAGATTCAAGCAACTGGACTCTCCAGCGAAGAATATCATCTTTGGCCATCTGAGCAAAGGACAGTATGGCAGAGTGAGTGCATTGGAGACTGCTAAGCTTATCTGGGATAGGCTGTCCAAAGTCAACGAAGGTGTTTCCACTCAACGTGATTCTCGTGTTGATGTTCTTCCCAATCTCTTCAACCGCTTCAAGAGACTCGACAATGAAAATGTTCAGCAAACCTTTGACCGTCTCACTAATATCTCCAATGAGCTTCAAGCACTAGGTGCCACTGATATCACCGACCATGAAGTGGTGAAGAAACTGTTGAGATCTCTTGACTCCTCATTCGATACTCTAGCTTTGATGATTCAAGAACATGGAGACTACAAGTCACTTGATCCTGCTGATATTCTTGAGCGACTCAATACTCATGAATTCCAACAAGCTGAGAAGAGAGACCCCTACGGGCCAAGCTATGGAAGATCTCGTGCTCTAAAGGCAAAAGCAATTTCCTCATATGAAGAAGAAGATTCTGACAGCAGCCTTGGTGATGGTGAAGAACTAAGTCAAGAGCTAGCAATGCTTGTGAGAAAATTCTAGAAGTTCTCAAGGAGAGGTGGATTTGGAAAGTCATCAAAAAGTGGTTTGAGGAAATCAGATTCCTCAGAAGACTACAAGAAAAGAACCTGTCATCGTTGCAAGAAGCCTAGTCACTTTATCTCTGACTGTCCTCTTTAGGAAAAAGATTCAAAGAAGAAGAAGAAATACAAGGATGATAATTCTAATGACTCAAAGAAAAAGAAGAAATCTTCAAAGTCCTCATCTGCAAAGTCCTCAAAGCACAAGAATAATGGTTCCAGAAAGTCTCAGACATTCATTGGCAAGGAAATGGATTCTAAGGAAGAATCTAAAGAATACGAGGAAGAGGAAAATCTGAGGTGGAATCTGAATTTGGTGTCGCTAGCCTTGCTCTCGCTACTGCTTTCATCAGCAAGTCCATCTTCAACGATGAAGAATATGACTACTCCAACGACTCTGACGTCAGCAATGATGATTATGCTCCCACCTATTGATTCATGGCAAAAGGCTTAAAGGTACACAAACATCATTACTCTTATAAATCAAGTGGAGGTGAATCTGATGAATATGTGAAACCTAGCTATGCTAAACTTGTTAAACTTGCTACTAAGCAACAAAGTGCACTTGAAAAGCTTCAGAAAATGCTAGACAAAAGCGATGATCTGTGGAGCGATGAAGTGGATCGGACTCAAACTCTGTCTGACGATCTCAAAAGTCTTCAGACAAAATATGATAACCTTCAGAGTCATCATAATGACCTCTTAGCCGAGCTTGAGAAGCTCTCTTATGAATTTCTTCAAAGAAAGCAAGATCTTGAGAAACTAAGGGTGTCACATGAGGATCTCCAAAGGGAAAATGATTCCTTACTAGCTCAACAGATCAGTACCGCTCAGGAAAACTTTGTTCCACCGTGTTTGAAATGCATCGAACGTGAAATTGCTAATTCTTCACCTGAATGTTCAAATGCTTCTATTACTGCAAATTCTTCAACTATTACAGTGGTCTCAAATTCCTCATCTGAGGATACCACAATTATCACTGACGAAAATGTAGGGTTAAAGGAATTGTATGTAACAGGCATGTACAAAAGTCTCGAAGGGCATCAAACCCTTTGCGAGGTCCTCAAAAAGCAGATTCTGAACAGGAACCCTAGGAAAGAGGGTATTGCCTTTGTGAGGAAACTCAACGCTGATGGATCCTACCGGACACCTGAGCAGTACCCCAAAACCTCATGGGTTGCTGCGAAAGGACCTTCTGTACATCCATCCACTTTATCTGGCTTTACTTGTGAAACTTCATATTCCTCTGATGAGTCACTTGACTCAAACTACATATTCTTCAAAAATCAGAAAGGTGAAGTATTTGCTAGATTTGTTAGAACTAACTGCAGGAATGGTTCACCTATGAAGAAAATCCGGGTTCCCAAGAGCCACCTACAAAATCTTCAAGTGAATGTCCTCACGACACAACTCATGAAGAAAAGGAACCCCAGATCAAATTCCTCATATGGACCAAAGTCCTCACTTGGACCAAATTCCTCAAATGGTCAAAAATATCATTCTCGTGCTAATGCTTATGTTTCGCAGGGAAAATCTGAGAGTTATGAATATATGCATTATTCTTCAACCATTATGTTCATAAGTCATCAAAGAATTTCTCTGCTTATTCATATCAATACTCTAACCCTCGCCCTGTGAAATGAAGTGCCCTTGCTTCATTGCCTCCCTTCTCATATGGTGCTCGCAGAATGATGAACTCTTTGCCACCCCTCCAGATGTGGGTGGTGAAGAAATTGAACTAATTTCTTATGCAGGGATGGGTCTCCAGATGAACTTAAACATCTGATGAATTTGCTAGAGACCTGAGGAAATGCTTGAAAGGACGCAAGCTAACCTTGTAGAAATGAATTCTTCATTTCTCACGTCCTCACACTACTTGCTTAATATCTTATGTGATGAAATTCTGTCTGATGAAATTGATGTCATATTCTTCACTCTGCAGCATATGAGTTCATAAGTTGTACTAATTCATCTGCAGGATGAACCTCCAAAAGCTACTGAGTGGGTCCTCGATAGTGGATGCACAAACCACATGACTGGTGACAAGAATCTACTAATGAATTTTCCACTTGCACCATCTCATCTGAAGCATATCACCTACGTAGACAAAGGAAAAAAAGCAAGGTATTGGGTCTAGGTAAGGTTGCAATCTCAAAGGACCATACCATGGATAAGGTGATGCTTGTCGAATCCCTTGGGTTCAACCTTATGTCTGTCTCAATGCTTTGTGATCTTGATATGATTGTCGTATTTGGAAAATATCATTGTGTTGTCATCATGGAATCTAACAATTCCAAAGTCTTCAAAGGCTTTAGGAGAGGAGACTTGTATATTGTTCATTTCCCTATAGGTCCTCAGCCTACCACATGCTTACTTGCAAAGTCCTCAGAAGGCTGGTTGTGGCATCAACGACTTGGACATGCTGGTATGAGGAACTTGCACACGCGCATGAAGAAAAAGCATGTCATTGGCATCGAAGGTGTCAAATTCCTCAATGATCACCTCTGTGGTGCATGTGAGTCTAGAAAGATGACCATATCCAAGCATCCCTCAAAGACAATCATGACCACGACACGACCTTTTGAATTGCTTCACATGGATCTCTTTGGCCCCACTCATTACTCCACGCTAACAAATTCTTCAAGTTTGTATGGCTTTGTCATATGATTACTCTCGATACACTTGGGTGCATATTATTCTGTACAAGACTGAAGTGCAGGATGTCTTCAGACGATTTTCTTCAAGGGCCTCCACAAACTTCGGCGTCAAGATCAAGCATATCAGGAGTGATAATGCGACTGAGTTCAGGAACACTAATCTTGATGAATATCTTGATGAACTTGGTATTACTCATGAGTTCTCTGCCCCTTATACTCCTCAGCAGAATGGCATCATGGAGCGCAAGAACATGACTCTTGTTGAGATGGCTCGCACCATGCTTGATGAATACAAGACTCCTCGTTGCTTCTGGCCTGAGGCAATTGATATTGCATTTGACATCATCAACAGGGTATATCTTCACAAATTCTTCAATAAGACTTCGTATGAACTTATGACTGGCAAGAAACCCAATGTAAGTTATCTCAAAGTCTTCGATGCAAAATGCTAGATTAGAGATCCTCACCATGGTTCTAAATTTGGACCGAAAGCACATGAAGGTTTTATGCTTGGTTACGGAAAGGACTCACACACCTACAGAGTCCTCCACACCTACCACCACAAGGTTGTTGAAACTGTAGATGTGCGGTTCGATGAAACTGATGGCTCGCAAAGAGAGCACCTACCTTCTGTGTTAGAAGAACAGTCTCTTGAGGAATCCATTAAGCTGAAGGCTACTGAAGATATCATACCCACTAAGGAACTCATTCCAACGAATGAAGACATTCGTGCTGATACACCTGAAGAAAATGGTGTTGAAGAAAATCCTCAGCCACATCAACCTGCTCATCCAAGAGTTGCAAATGAAGTGTAGATTGACAAAATCATTGATGACATCAATGCACCAGGTCCTCTCACTCGCTCAAAAGCTTCACATTTGACTAAATTTTGTGGGCACTTTGCCTTTGTCTCTATCATAGATCCCACCAAAGTTTATGAAGCATTCAAAGAGCCTAAGTGGATTCAAGCTATGCAAGAGGAATTGTATCAATTCAAGCTCAACAATGTGTGGGAACTTGTAAAGCAGCCAGATCCTCGCAAGCATAACATCATAGGTACCAAGTGGATCTATCACAACAAGCAAGATGAAAATGGCCTTGTGGTAAGGAATAAGGCTCGTCTTGTAGCTCAAGGCTACACACAGGTTGAGGGAATTGACTTTGATGAAACTTTTGCACCTGTTGCTAGACTTGAAGCTATTAGCATATTGCTTGCTTATGTTAACCATCATCATATCATGTTATATAAAATGGATGTGAAAAGTGCATTCATCAATGGTAAGCTTGAGGAAGAAGTATATGTTGCTCAACCCCCAGGTTTTGAAGACCCTAAGCATCCTGACAAAGTCTTCAGACTCAACAAGGCCCTCTATGGCCTCAAGCAAGCCCCTAGGGCATGGTACGACACTCTGAAGGAATTTTTCATGAAGAAAGGCTTCAAACCTGGTTCACTCGACACAACTCTTTTCAAAAAATCCTATGACAATGACTGTTCATATGCCAAATATACGTAGACGATATTATCTTTGGTTGTACTAACAAACGTTACAGTGATAAATTTTCCTATATGATGAGTGAAGAATATCAAATGTCTATGATGGGAGATTTGAAATTCTTCTTAGGTCTTCAAATTAGCCAGCAAGACAATGGCATCTTCATATCACAAGAGAAATACATCAAGGATGTTCTGAGGAAATTCGACATGCAAGATTGCAAAGGCGTCAAAACTCCAATGCCTTCAAAAGGCCACCTTTGCACTGAAAAAATGGTAAAGATTTGGATCAGAAGGTATATCACTCCATGATTGGCTCGTTATTGTATATATGTGCATCTAGGCCTCATATTATGCTGAGTGTTTGCATGTGTGCCCGATTCCAAGCAACACCGAAGGAATCACACCATAAGGTGTGAAACTGTAGGATCGAAAGTAGGTCTAGAGGGGGGTGATTAAACTACTTGGCCAATTAAAGGTTTTGCCTATACCAAATTTTAGGGTTGACAGTTTTTAGCATTTCGTGGCAAGTCAAGTACACCCTACACATGCAAGTCTAAGAGTATCTAGCAGCGGAAAGTAACAACAAGCATGTATAGAAGGGATAGGGTAGGAAGATCAAACGCAATTGTAGACACGATGATTTTCCCATGGTTTCGATAGGTGGCACTATCGTACATCCACGTTTATGGAGTATTCAACCCACGAAGGGTAACGGTCGCGAGAGTCCACGGAGGGCTCCACCCAAAAGGGTCCACGAAGTAGCAACCTTGACTCTTCCATACGGCTTCCGTCCACGAAGGACTAGCCTCACTATAGGGTAGATCTTCACGAAGTAGGCGATCTCCTTGCCCTTACAAACTTCTTGGTTCACTCCAAAACACGAAGTAGGAGGCTCCCAAGCGACACCTAACCAATCTAGGAGGCACCACCCTCCAAAAGGTAATAGGCTCGGTAATGATGATGAACTCCTTGTTCTTGTGCTTCAAGATGATAGACTCCTCAACACACAATCTCTCTCTCATAGGTTTGGCTTGGTAGAAGAGATAGGATTGGTGGAGAGAAACTTGGGGAGTCTAGAAATCAATTCCATATGATTGGAGTGGAAGATCTTAACCTCAACACAAGGTTAGGTGGTTCTCTCTCAAAAAATCTGATAGGATAGGTATGGAATAGTTCTAAGTGCTTCTCTGTCGAGTAGGTGGTGGTCAAGGGGTATATATAGGCATCCCAAAAAATCCAACCATTACACACAAAATGACCAACGCGGTGGCACCGATGTGTTAATCTTGGTGGTACCAAAGTGACCAAAAAGTGGCAACTTTTGAATCTCGGAGGGACCGATATAGGAATCTCGGTTGCACCGATAAGGTGACCAACGGTTAGATTTCCAATCTCGGTGACGCCGATCCAACATTTTCGGAGGGACCGAAAATGTGAATTTTTGTAACAGAAAGTTGGCAACCTAAACTCGGTGGCACCGGTATGGAATCGGTTGCACCGAAGTGGCTAGGGTTTGGCAGAGCCTGTCTAGGTTCTGGAATCGGTGGCACTGAAGTAGGATAGTTGGTTGCACTGATTTTGAGTGTTGGGTATAGAACAGACTTTGGTGGGAGAGTTTTGTGGATGTTTTTGGCGACTATCACTTGTGCACGTTTAAGCATATTATTCACCAACAACACCTTACACCCTTTTAATAGTATTGGCTTTCCTATGACTCAAAGTGATTTCTCACAAATATAAAATGTAGAGTCTTCTTGCTTGAAGCTTGGCCAACCTATTTCCTTGCATCTTGGGGTTTCTCCACAATCTCCTTTTGCCAATCCTCTCATTGAACATTTCCTGAAATATACTTACTGGAAACATTAGTTCAATGACTTATATGTTGTTATTAATTACCAAAACCACCAAGGGAGCAAATGTGCTTTCAATCTCCCCCTTTTAGTAATTGATGACAACATATATATCAAAGCTTCGACATATGATAAAATCAATGAGTATAATCATTGCTTTGAGAAGTATGTGATAAGCAAGAGCTCCCCCTAAATTTGTGCGTTATTTTGAATTTGCGTTTTAATGCAAATGCGCAATCAATTAGGCATATGGGGCACTTCTTCCATGTCACATACAACTTGGTGGTGTGCGAGAATAATTATAATGAATAACAACGCACAACACAATCAAACAAAGGTGAATGGTCATCTCATGAGCATTAAGATGATAGAAATAGTAGCATCACCCATAACATAGTAGCATAACACAAACACAAAAGTATCTCACATCACACCAAAAGAACCAAATGTTTTTGAAAAGCAAGTAAAAGACAAATCTCTCTCTCGCTTGAAGCCTATAGATCTATATACACTTCTCCACGTTTGGTAACAAGTTACCAAAAAGTTCAAAGGCATATATCTAAGCGTTCTTGGGCACATCTCCTCCGGTTGTTGATGAAGGATTCAAGATGACGGCATCGGCGAAGATCTCTGCAGATGTCATAGATGAAGCTGGAGTGGTCACTGAGGGAGCTGAAGTTGATGGAGCAGATGGAGCTATTGCAGCTAGCACTATGGCTGATCTGGCCTGAGTAGTGAACTGAGTGCTTGGCCCTAGAGGTGATTCCTCCTCCTCCTCCTCATCATACTCATCCTCTGAAGTAGAAGAGACTCAAGGGATCTTCACAGAGTCAACTTCATGCTGAAGTTTTGTGACTATCTTCGTCAGTCCATCCACCTTATCAGTAAGGGTCTTGATTCTGGTCTCAAAGATCCTGACAAAACTATTCTAGTTCTCCAGAATCCCCTTAATGTCCTTTTGCATGCCCTGAAGAGATGATATCAGTAGATCCATTTGCTCGTTCCTGGATCGTGGGACTTGAGCACTAGCGGCTCTCACTGCCTTTGCTTCCTCCTGAGCTGCAGCAGACATGGGATGATCAGCATCCATCACCATGACATTGTCCTCTAGATCTGGCTGTAGGGGCAAATGTGAGTGATCTAGGGCAAATATGTGCTTCTCCAGTTTTGATTTTCTGAGCATCTGGATGTAGGGTGCATAACAACATGAGCGCTTCTGGTCAGCAGCAACCCTCTTGATTGTCTCTACAATCAAGTCCATGACTCTGATCCTGGTGTGAGTGTCAATGTGGATCAACAAATTGATGGAGTGGCCTCGGATCATCTTGTCATCTCCGGACTTGGGCATCAAGGTATGCCTCAGAATGGTGTTGATAGTGCGGAGGCCAGCCTGGAGGAAATAGATGGATCCTAGCATGTGAGTCTTCACATTGGCAGCAGGGATCTCCTTATACATCTTAGCCATAGTGAAGTTTTGGCAGAGTCTAAGCAGAGGTATCCGCATTGGCAGAAGTTAGTATACGGAGTTTTCATGGCCAATCGCAAGTTAAAACATTACTTTTTGGGGCACCAAATAACAGTGGTCAGTTTTGCCCTGTTGGGGAATATCATTCAAAATAGAGAGGCTACAGGGAGGATTGCCAAGTGGGCCTTAGAGCTGAGTCCTCTTGGCATCAAGTATGTTCCTCGTACAACAATTAAGTCTCAAGCTTTGGTGGATTTCATAAATGATTGGACTGAATGTTAAGCCCCCGAGGAGAAACCGGATAACGAGTATTGGACTATACACTTTGACGGATCCAAGCAGCTAGAAGGGTCCGGGGCAGGAGTTGTTCTCACCTCCCCCAAGGGTGACAAGTTTTGTTATGTGCTCTGGCTAATGTTCCCTTGTACTAATAATGCAGCTGAGTATGAAGCACTACTCCATGGTCTCAGAGTAGCTAAAGAAATGAATTTAAGTCGGGTCAGGTGTTTAGGCGACTCAGATCTGGTGGCTCAGCAAGTTTCAGGTACTTGGGACTCCAAGGATCCGCGGATGGCGGCTTATCGACAGGCGGTTGATATCATTTCCGGTCACTTCAAGGGATACCAGGTGGATCACATTGATCGTCACAGGAATGAGGTGGCAGATGCCTTGTCACGGTTAGGTTCTCAACGAAAGCCGGTACCACCTAATGTTTTTCTGGATATATTGCATCATCCGACTGTTAAGATATCTTTTGAGGAAGATCTGGTTATTCCTGACCCGGAGGCGGAACTGGTGGCGGCTCTGCATGCTACCCCAGACTGGACTATTCCTTATTTGGCATATCTGACACGCGGCAAATTACCTCAAGAGGAGGATCTGGCCAGGAAGATCACTCGGCATTCTAAGTCCATGACGATTGTCAATGGTGAGTTATATAAGTGTAGTGTGACGGGTGTCTTTCTGTGCTGCGTTTCACCAGAGGAGGGCCGGCAGATATTGAGTGAAATTCATGCTGATGACTGTGGACATCACCCCGGGTAAAAATCTTTGGTTGCTAAGGCTTTTCGACATGGGTTTTTCTGGTTGACGGCTCACAAGGATGTAGAAGACTTAGTCCGTAAGTGTGACGGTTGTCAGAGGTTCGGCCGGCGTGCTCACGTTCCAGCTCAAGAGTTGAGGATGATACCAATCACTTGGCCATTTGCGGTTTGGGGGCTCGATATGGTAGGACCTTTCAAGCGATCCAAGGATAAGAAAATGCACCTTCTGGTGGCGGTTGATAAATTTACTAAGTGGGTAGAGGCAGAGCCGGTTAGTAAATGTGACGCAGCCACGACAGTTCAATTTGTTAAGAAGCTGATTTATCGCTTTGGTTTCCCACACAGTATTATTACAGACAATGGAACAAATTTATCCAAAGGAGTTATGAAAACATTCTGTGAGAAGGAGCATATCCGGCTTGATGTTTCAGCCGTGGCACATCCGCAGTCTAATGGTCAGGCACAGCGAGCCAATTAGGAAATTTTAAGAGGTGTCAAGCCACGGCTCATGGTTCCTTTGAAACGGACACACGGATGTTGGGTTGAGGAGTTGCCTTCCGTCTTATGGAGCATCAGAACTACACCTAACAGATCTACATGTTTTACACCTTTCTTCATGGTGTATGGTGCTGAGGTGGTCCTACCCAGTGACATCCGGCACGACTCACCAAGGGTGGCGGCTTATGTTGAGACGGACAATGAGGTAGCCCACCAAGATGCGTTGGACGCCTTGGATGAAGCACGAGAGTTAGCAGCAGCCAGGTCGGCAATTTATCACCAAGACCTGCGACGCTATCATAGCCGTAGGGTAAAGACCTGGACGTTCTAGGAAGGTGACCTGGTGCTTCGGTTGATTCAAGACCAATCTTGAATGCATAAGTTATCTCCGCCATGGGAGGGGCCTTTTGTGATCAGCAGGAACCTTAACAATGGGTCATATTACCTCATTGATGTCAGAGATGAGCCGGAAACCGCGGGTCAAGAGACGTTGCGGCCATGGAATATCGCACATCTGCGACCATACTTCACTTAGCAGGGGTTGAAAGCCGCTATCATTGTATATATCATGTTCACATGAGTAAACAGTAGCATCCCCGCACAAGACTGGGGCCTCTGCTCTTATGTATACCTTTGTACAATCAAGATAAAATTTTCTGGCTCAAAAAATTTGAGTTGAAGTGGTTTGTTCGCCGTCAAAACGGCTGGTCTACCCTCCGGCTTTATGCCCTATCAAACGCTATGGCAAGGAGGATTCTTGCCTTCGGGTATAGCTAACTTCTCCCTTGCACAGCCGGGGATATGCCCAATTAAGCACTGGTGCAAAGAGGCTTCTTGCCTTCGGGTATAGCTTACTTCTCCTTTGCACAGCCAGCTGTCATTAAACTGTTGCAAGGAGGCTTCTTGCCTTCGGGTATAGCTCACTTCTCCCTTGCATAGTTGGCTGTATGCCTAGTTTGGTTACATTAAGCGTTGTTGTTGATGGAGGCTTCTTACCTTTGGTATAGCCTATAGGACCCTAAGACAACAGCGTGTACACCAAATTCCAGTTGCTTATCAACTGCGGCCATCGAAGGGGGCTTCTTACCGACGGGTATCGCTTATCTCACCCTAATGGCCGGCTTTATGCCACTTTCGGTTACTTATTAACCGCGGTTGTCGAAGGGGGCTTCTTACCGACGGGTTCGCTTATCTCACCCTAACAACCGGCGTTAACGCCAAAAGTCAGCTGCTTATCAACTATAGCTGTTAAAAGAGGCTTCTTGCCTCTCGGTATAGCTTACTTCTCCTTTCAAACAGCCGGCTTTATGCCGTCTCAGGCTAATTATTAGCCGCGGTTGTCAATGGAGGCTTCTTACCTTAGGGTATAGCTTACATCTCCCATTGACAGCCGGCATTCACTATAATCTTACCAGCCAATCTCGCTTAGAGACCTTGAGCCGGTTCAAGAAATTGACAGCCAATCTCGCCTAGAGACCGTGAGCCGGTTCAAGAAATTGACGGCCAATCTCGCCTAGAGACCCTGAGCCGGTTCAGATAATTGACGGCCAATCTCAACAGAGACCCTGAGCTGGTATGATTGTAACCGTTCGGAATCCGCCCAGAGGAGCCGTCATATGAGTTTTTGAGGAGGGAAGGATCATCATTACGTATTGTATGATTGTATCATGCCGGCTTATCAAAGCTGGGTCAGAGCAAGGCAATTATAAGTCCCGGGTTGCCGCAGGCGGAACTACCCGGCACTTGGGGGCTACACAGCCGCAATTCTCCTCAAAAGTTCCGGCTCATCAATAGCCGCAGTTGTCGATAGAGGCTTCTTACCATCAGGTATAGCTTACATTATCCTAAAGACAACTGGCTCCTTAATGACTTCGTTCGATGAGAGCCGGAGTCATGTTGCTTCGGTTGACAAAATTTAAGGTTTCAAAGAGATTATCCGGCTCTAATATTCTGGAGAAAGGAATGGCGTCTTAAAAGACAGACACCCCTCATCAAAAAATTTCAAGGTATATCCCTGAAGAGCCGGCAACACATTAAAACACAGAGAGGTGCAAATATATACGGTCACCAAGTGGCAGGGTCATGTTTACTCTATTGCAAAAGCTACTCTCGGAAGGAGCAAAAGCATTATCAACTGCCCACGGCGGGTCATTATATAAGTTGGTGCTCAGAAAGATTAAAAGAATACAATTCAGTTATTGGCCGGCTCATCCTGCTCCAGGTCTTCTGTTGGCTTTATCTGGAGATTGCCCAAGTCCCAATTACAGTCAGCCAGAGCAGCAAAAGACCCTTCAAGGAACGGAGACGCGTCAAGCTCACAAGGAAAGAGATCCTTACTACGGGCGGGTGTCAAATCTTTCCACTCGTAGAGAGGCCCGTTGATTCTCTTCTCCTCTGCGTCATAAGCCGCCTGGTAGGTGCTCAAGTCAGCTTCATCCGCTAGAACAGAGGCTAGATAGCGCGACTCTTTGACACACCGGGTGTAATCTTCTTTGGTGAATTCTGAGCCGTCATCTCTTTTAGATGGGTAGCCATCCATCATTTCAGCCGGCGTTAGCTCGGGGGCGAAGGCAAGAGCCCGGCTCAATCCAGCAACGGCTCCTTGGCGGAAGGTGGACTTCTTGAACTCTTCAATCTGCTTGGGCATTGTAGAGAAGAGTTCCAAGACCCCTTTCAGAGTAGTGGGGATCTTCTCCTTGTATTGTACGCTCTTGATCGTGAAGATGGCACTGCAATATAACTATTCCACAAAAGTATAAATGGCCTTCAATGGCAGAAGGCTATCAGAAGCCAACTGCCGGCTCCTAGGACCTGGATAAGTCGGATAAAGTTAATGAGTTGCCAGTTTTTTCACTAGTACAAAGTAAGCAAGAAAACTTACCAAATAGGGTGGCTGACATCTTCACGATGTGCTGTTTCAGACCTTGAAGTTCCTCCGCCACAGCTGTAAGCCGCTGCTCAGCGTCATCCCTCCGTTTGGTCAGAGCGGACTTTTCAGATTCAGTTGTCTCTTTTAAAGAGGTAAGCTCAGCAGTGACATTGGCCAGCTCCTCAGAGAGAAGCCGGCACTTTTCGTCAGCAATGCTTCGGGCTTCTTGCTGAGCCACCAGGTTGGCCCTCAGATCCGTCAACTGAGACCCGTCTTCATTCAAAGGTTCCTATAATACATCAAAATACAGGATAAGCCGCCAAAATGCAGGACGAGTGTTAAAGCAAATACAAGTCTCAAACATATTGCAAGCAATATATTTGACACTTGGGGGCTAATGTATATTTGACCTTTCAAGTATGTACTGCCGGTTCATCTCCTTCGAAGCTAATCCGGAACTTGGGGGCTACACTATGGCTCTTCAACATACTAATAATGGAAGCACCGACTCAACTTGAACAAGGTTGAGCCGGCCCTTGGGGTCTACGATTAAATCTTCAAGTTGTCTACATTATAGGCCCGACTCAAATATAATCTGAGACGGCCCTTGGGGGATACGATTGACGGTTCACTTTGTTTACAGTACAAGCTAAAGCAATTTTAAGGGAATTTGACATGACAATATCTGCAGAGGTCATAGAAAGACCCGGCTCAACGATTCAGTATGTTAAGCCGGCTCTTGGGGGCTAAGTAAAGATATAGTAAGAAGGAAAAGTACCTCATATTTTGTCTTCATGGAAGAGATCAACCAAAGTTCCAAATCCCGGCTGGTGGTAACCCGGTTTATGTACCCGGCGTGTAGCTCTTCAACGGTCATCTTCTCGCACGAAGAGTCGAAGTTCAGTTTCTTCGAGGCTTCAGTCGGCTCTGTATGTTTGGTCAACACATGAGCCGAAGGCGTTTGATGACCAGACCCGGTGATAACAACATCCGGAGTGTCAGGGGTCTTGGCAGGAGTCGCCAGCTTGGAAGGAGCCCTTGGAGGGCTCTCCATGATGACATCTTCAGCGGCCGGCTCCGGGGAGGCAGCCAGCGGGTTTTCTTCCGGTTGACTTTCCTCCGGTTGTTCGGGCTCCGGTTCTTCGATAACTGGGCCCGAGGAGGGCTTGTTGGTCTTGCGACGTTTAGCTTGAGCACTGCAAAAAAGAAAGATCAACAGTTGAAGATATTGCTGCCATAGTAACAGCCGGATATCCAGAGATCATAGTAAGGAATGCTTACAGCGGGTTAATCTTGGGTGGTGGTATAATTGACTCTGAAGAGTCGCCGGAGGAAGGAGATTTCTACAAAAAATAAAATAGAAAGGTGAAGAGAGTATCAAGTTTACAAAGGAAAGACAGGAAAAGAAGAGGTTTAAACCTCGGCGGGGCGCTTCTTTGGAGCTGGAGAGTTTGGCAACCCGGACATGAGCTCGGTAGAGCCGGTGCTTCGAGTCTGTCGACGCTCAATTTGCTGTTGCTTTTTAAGAAAAAATCGGGAGCCAGATAAGCAAGAGGGTGAGAAAGAGGAACTTTTCTGATAACCCGCCGCGGCTTTCGGGGGACGAAACATTCTGAGCCAGAGGAAAAGTAATTTACCTCAGGAGCATTAGCACAGCTGGTTTCCGCCTCATCCTGCGAGTAAAATGAGTGTTAATAAAATAGGAAGGTAAAAGATTAAGCAAGACAGTCAAAATTTTACCTCTGAGCTAGATGATGGTGGCGAGTCAAGCAAATTATCTTGCGGGGCATATTTTTTAGCCTTCTTAGTTGGGACCTTCTTCGTGGATTTCTTCGAAGGGGCAACATATTCCCACTTCCAGAAGTCTGAGTCGGCCTATAAGAGTGACCCGGAGAGTGAATACCAAATCAACAAGGTGCAAACAACGTCTAAGAGACGGATGGGAAGAAATTAAACTTACATCGGGAGCCGGATTGTTGGCACTAAAAGGTGCCAGGCCAATTTTGCTACATGATCCGGAAGCTTCATGGACAAGGCTCCGGATGGCGAGGGTAATGTCATTTTCTGTCAATGTGGATCGGCTGAAGCATAATGAGCTATCATACGTGCCTTTATATTCGCACATGAGTCGGCTTCTATGACTCAGAGGCATAATCCACCACGAAATCCAGCAGCGGATCAGGTCCAGCCTGATTAAGCCGTTGGCCATGAGAGCCTTGATTTTGGCATAAGCCGGCTCATATCTCGCGCGTTCTGAAGCTGATAGCCGGCCAGGAAGTTCTGATGTTGTGGTGAGCCGGGAAGGACGATAACCCGGTAAAGGATGCTCATTCTTAGGGGAGGTGTCCTTGCAATAGAACCAGGTCTTGTTCCAGTCTTTGGGGTGACTCGGCATTTGCGTAGCTGGAAAGATGATGTCTCTATGCCGTTGGATGGATATGCCTCCAAGCTCTAGGCTCGGGCCGGCTTTCACTTCAGTTTGCCGGTTAGCATAAAAGAACTCCCGAAAGAACCCCACAGACGGCTTGATTTGAAGGTAAGCTTCACAGAGCACTTGGAAATTGCATATGTTTGAGACGGAATTGGGAGCCAAGTCTTGCAGGTGAAGCTTATAACAGTGAAGGACATCCCGAAAGAATTTTGAGCTGGGAGGCACGAACCCTCATTCAATATGGTCAGAAAAAACCACCACTTCACCTTCTTGAGGTTTGGGCCGCGTCTCATCACCTGGGACCCGCCAGCTAATGACTTCCTTAGGAGGAAGGGTACCCACGTGAACAAAATCCGACAAAAAGTCCTCCGTGATGCACGACCCAACCCACTTGCATGAGTTGGACGCACGAGACATGTTGGCCGATTAAGTGTTGTGCAAGATAAAAGGCGCGATGATGTAGCAACCCGACCTGAAAGGTCGAATCTCCAGTGTTTCCGTACCATCCCAAGATCATGCTGGTACACACACGGTACATCAATGTATATATCAAAGGGAAATCACACACCATTATATTAATCGAAATCTCATATCGAGTCCTTTATTACAATAAAGATTACAATAAAGTGGCTAAAGGCCAACTCATGAGAATATCTAAATCTTGCGGAAGCGTCGAAGGTAGATGAGTCCATCTGACTCCAAGGGCATCTCACCGAGCGTAGAGCGTATCCTCACTCCTGGTCAGAAAAGTACTCTGCAACATGATACGTTGCAGCCATATAGGTCAGCATATTGAATATGCCGGCAAAGTCACAATAGAGGGGTGAGAAGATAATCCTCTAATCTATATGCAATTATGGCAGGTAGAGTAGTAAGTTTTGCGTAAAGCCAATTTTCCTACAACAAGAGAGGACTAAGAAAAATTATTACTAAGTTGGTTGTTTAATGAGATGGTTCCACCAACCAATTCTCATACCCAAGTTATTAATACCCACATCATCGTATTAATTGTGTTGAGAGTTCTGGAAGTTTCAGTTCCTTTGGCTCAAGTCGTCCATGACCGTGGACATGGCTAATCGATTAGGTTTGAGTACTCTGCAGAGCTTTGCACACGTTCCCCACAAGATTTGGTCGCCTCCGTTTGATTTCTCGCACTTCAGGGTGTTTGAGAAACGGATAACCAAAACATGGTCTTCCAAAGGGTTTCCCTATGACTCTGTCGGTGCCCATCCTTTCCTACCGTTCTTCTACATCTCGTAGCACCGCCTGTCCAGGGTCACCACGATATCCAACCAAGCCAGAGCCCATAATGACTTGTGGCTGTTCAGGTAAGCCTTGGGTTTTGAAGCATCCATCCATCTCTTTGTGCCTGGGTGGACCTTTCCGCGTGAATACTGGCCATCTCCAGCAACACCTAGGCAAATCCACTGGTTTCTCCAGGGTGCCGTTCAACCATCATCCACCCAGAGGTATGTTGAAAACTCGGAGTCTTGAAGTCTTGATCATTATGTAGGTCTTGAAATTTTTAACTCTCTCAACTCTCATGAATCACACAACCAACCCCGTCTACTAATAGCATAGCAAAATGTAAAACAACGTTTCCCGGGGCCAATATGTCAAGTGTTGAGGGGGGTACCTACCACATGATACTACAACAAAGTGACCAAGTTTCCAACTAACCTACTTTGCATGCAATTGGGGTGATGGAAGAACTAATGCAATAAAAACATGGGTAAAGATGATCAAAGTGACTTGCCTGATTGATGATCTTCATACGTGAGTGACTCTAAGTAACAAGCTTGGCACTCTAGATAATCTAACGAAGCAAACAAGAGCACTCAATAAGCATACAACAAAATATTGTAACTCACAACCATCAACCATGAACTAGTAAACAATCAAGACAAAACAATGCACAAATCACAAGCAAGAAAACACACAAAGTTTTGTTTTCTAAAAGATGATTGATAAAACACTACTAACACAATGAAACCTATTTGTAATAACAGAACAATAGTTGACAACAAGAAAACAATAAAATATTTTATTAATAACAGAATTGAATTCATTAAAGTTTGTTGGGTAAAACTTTAGTAAAGTTTTTAAAAGTTTTGATAAACACTATATGGAACAAATATAGTTTTACTAACAAAAGAGCAAAACAAAACTTATTATTTATTAACAAAACATGTTCCTAACAGAAAAGAATTTACAAATAAACTTGTCTTAGAAAACAGAATTAAATTATATAAAACTTTGTTGAAAGAAAAACTATTACTAACTAGTTGTTTTAATCAAATTAAACCTATTTGAAAAGAAGTTGTGATTCCTATGTTAATAAAAAACAAACTAAACAAATTTACATTTTTTTAACAGTAAGTAAAACACTAAATGTTAAAGCAACAACACCTACTAAACAAAATAAAACTAAATCTAATTTAAACTAACTAAAAACAAAATAAATAAAACTATACTAACTAATAGGCAGAATCTGTTTATAGCTAGAACACTAATCAAAATCATCCTAAAAATCCTCAAACTAAGCAATCTGATAGTCCTAACTAATACCAAGCAGTAGCAAAAAGATTCATATCAAAATCTATTTTTAAACTCTAGTTATTCAGATTTGAGTGATTTGAGAAAATTTGACTAAATTCAAATTTTATAGTTCAAAATTAAAATCTAAAAGTACAGGGTGAAACTACATGAAAAATTTGAGCTATTGCAAAAAGAATAAACTCAAAACATTAAATAGTTTAAAATATATATGCAAAACAAATTTGGGATACATTCTGTTTTTCTGAAAAACAAAACCGAAAAGAAAAACTAACTAACGGTCGGCTAGGGTGACGTGGCGACCTGTGAGTGGCTAGGCTAGTGTGCGCGCGGGTGGTTACGGGCGGTCAACCGAACCTAAGAGGATACCGGTTCGCGAATAGAAACGATCTAATCTGGATCGTCAGATCCAGATCGAACGGGTGGGGTGCTCACAGTGTTAAGGGGTCGCCGGCGAGGGGATCTCCGGCGGTTCCGACGTGGCAAGGTCGTCGGCGAGGAGCTCCGGTGGTCGAGGGAGGCGTTGAAGGGGTCCGGGCGGCTGCGGTTGACGTCCGGCGTCGAATGGTGGGGTCGGAGGGGCGAGGGGAGGAGTGAAGCGATGGGCACGGTGGTGGGGAGCTTCGGTCGGGGCAGGGCTCCGGCGAGGAGTTTTGCGGCGTCTCAGGCGAGTAGAGAGGGGGTTCGAGGGGGAAATGGAGTGCGGAGAAGGGCGCTATTTATAGGATGCTCGGGTGGGTGCGGGGAAGAGAGAGGAGGGAGATCCGGGGAGGGATTCCCGGCGACGGCGGCGCGCGTGAGGAGAGGGATGACCGTACGGGCGTTACAGGCGGTCGGGGTGGGACCCGGTGTTAGTGAGAGAGGGAGCGTCCGTTGCGCGTCAGTCGGCCGACTAGTAATGAGTTCGCGAGTAACTGCCCGTGGGCCGGCCCGTTTAAATACAAAAACTGTTACTCTTTTTAATAGTCAGAGTAGTAAAACCTCTTTAAAAGCATTCAAAATATTTTTAAGTATAGGAGTATTATATATCAAAATTAACAGAATAATAAATTACATTTATTGAACATTTTTATTCTGTCATTTGAACACTTTGAAAAAAAACTATTTTCAGAAATGGCCTATTTGCTTTTAAATCCTTTTGCAAATATTTTCAAAACAACCCCTGGTTTTTATTGTTCAAATAAATCACCAATTAGGTCCTGGTGTGGAGTGTCATATTCCTCCTCTCTTATTTGAACATTTTACCAAGATTTTCAAATAGGTGAAAACCACACATTGAAAGTAGAAAGGGGGTTTCAGAAATTCAGAGAAGGCATTTCAACTAATATATACATTCAAGCAATGATGATGATAGATGCATAGCTATATTTCATAACACTCCAAAATGGAATTTTTGGGATGTTACAGATGAGTAGAAGCGCAAGCAAATATTTTTGACGGCTTAAAAGTTTAAGGGCTCTACGAATAAAGCGGGAGACCCGGCTGATAAGAGCCGGAGAAGCTTGGCGACTCAAGAGAGAAAGGGAAGATCGAAAAATCGGCTAAGTCTTAAAAACAGATTCCGCAAGATATTACTATATCTATGGATCTACAAAAGCAGAGAAAATAAATTTTATTCTGACCTAGCGATGAACAACGGAGGAAAAAGAAACGGATTGGGGCCATCGTGGCCCGTGCATTACGTGCGACTAGCCCACGTGTGGCGGCGGTGCAAGAGCGCATTCTAAAGGCGTTAGCAGGGTCGAGATACACTGGCGATGGCGGTGCCGGAGCCCGAACGGCGGCGGCGGAGCACCGGTGAAAACCCTACTATGGCAGTGGCAATCTAGGGAGCAGGAAAACTTACAAGAGATGGCGCGGTAGAGGCGGACGGATCTCTGGTACGTTTAGGGTGATGCAGTGGCCAAGGTTGGGGACGACGTACGGACGGCGTCGGAGCAAATCTCGAAAGTGCTAGGGCGGCAACAGGAAGAATACGAAGAAGTAGAGGCATGAGTGGGAGAATGGGAAACTCCGACCCGCACGGGTCATATTTAAAAGGGGGTTAAGGAAGGCACAAAAATCCAGGCGATGACACCGTTTGACCGAGGCGGGCGCCTCGATTCTCGGGATGACAGTTAAGTGAAAAAATTTGTGACACGTCAGCATATCTCATGACGTCACGCCGGGTCACTTCCGGGCGACTCGCCAAAAGTGGAAGAGAAGGATGAAGTGAGCAAGCTCAATTCAACCTGGGGCCTAATGTTGGGGATATGACCCGCCGAAGAGGCTCCGGGTCATGTTGTTGGCTCGTGAGCCGGTCCAAAGATGAGCCGTAAGACTAGTGGCCCAAGAAGATAGGCGGCTCACGGTGTGGGCCGTACGACGGCCCGGACGGAGAAGACCTGGGCGTGCAAGCCGACTCACAGACAGCTTAGTCAAGAAGATAGAGAGAGACTCGGTTAGCAATTGTAACGAAATGGATGTCCTGACCTCTTATATAAAGGCAGACCCGGGGCGACTCAGAGGGCAGGCAATCGAGAACTAGGTCAAGCTTTTAGCTCTTTGTAATCGATACGCAAGCAATACAAACACAAGCAGGACGTAGGCTATTACCTCGATTCGAGGGGCCGAACCTGGCTAAATCCGTGTCATTCATCCTGACTAACCCCTTTGAGTCCACCCCATTAGCGATGGCCTTGAACCTAAGTCCGTTCACCCGGACATCTGTCGTGATAAAACCTCGACACATAGCATTGTGACTAGCCTTGGATTCTGAGTAGACATCCAGGTCACCATCCTATGCTTCAGGAACTCCTAAGATCTCTGCCCATTCCTCAAAAGTTGATTCATATCGGGCACCTTCAGTCATCCACACAATTATACCGTCTCCGTAGAAGTGTGCAGTGGAGTAAAACTGCATGCTCATTTCATCATTCCATGTTGTGAATTCTCTGCCAACGAATTCATCAAGACCAATGCAATGGAAGTTTTCCTAGACACTTGGAAAGTAGTCCTCATTCTCCTTGATGAACTTCCAGTCTACGTAGCGCATATCACTGACAGTTGGATTCTTGTCAAAGAGCATAGTCTCATAGAAGTCTTGCTGCTCCTTGGTATAGAACATGTAGTCCACAACTATCTTCTTCCTTTGAGAATAAGGGTCTATTGTTCTCCATGCCCTCAATCCAGAATCCTTCCTCTTCTTCATGTCCTCAGCTACTGGGTAGCTGGCATTATGAACTGGGAGGTGTGGTCTGAGCTTCATCAGGGTTGTCAAATCATCCACATCATCAATTCTGGAAGTAGTTCCTTTGTTCTTCTCAGAAGCTGGAATCTGCCAAGTGGTCCTCTTGGGCTTCTCCGTAGCCTTCTTGGATGTGCTGGATTTAGGCATTGCATCAGACATCAACTTCTTTGCCTTTTTCTTGGGAGGAGCCTTTGCAGCTAGCTCAACCTCCTCTTCCTCAGTAGCAGCAGCTTCTGGATCCTCAAACATGGAGGTAGGCCTGCCAGTCACATGGATGATCCTTTTCCTGCCCTTTTTCTCTCCTGCCTTCTTAGGCACAGCTTTCTTAGGTACAACTTTTTAGGGATCTCAATAGAAACAGTTGCTCTGGCAGTCTCATAAGCCTAGAAGGTAGAAGCTGGTGCATATACCTTGCTGACTACTCTTCTAGAGGAAGTAGCTTTAGTTGCAGCTTTCTTGGCAGCCTTCTCTTGCTTCTTAGCAAGAGTTTCCTCAGGCACAAAGTTTGAATCCTGTTCATTTGAGTTCAACCTTTTCCTGGTTCTGGTGATAGCCTTGGGCAACTCATGAGAGCTGGGGGTGCCTGGATCTGAGAATGAACTAGGCTCTGGACTTGTCCTTGAACTCATGTCTGCTCTCTGCTCTGACATGTTCTGACTATCTTCTGAACTTGACATGCTAACCCTGTGAATAGAGTATAGATGAGCAGCAGGAGATGAGTCATCACAAAATGAGGCTATTTTTGAAATTTGAGTAATGAGTTTTTCAAAAGTTTTGCAAACTGTCATATACATATCGGTATAGCCGAAATGAAATTTTTGGTGGGGGCGAGACAGACCAACTTCTTAACAGGAACTTGGCAGCCTTTTCGGTAGGACCGAAAAGAGTCACTCGGTTCCACCGAGTCAGTTCTCAGCAACACAGAAAAGTATATCGATGAGACCGATATTTTCGTTTCGGTTCCACCGAGATGCATCGGGCGGACAACAAAACCCTAAAAAATTCATCTACCTCGGAATTTTGCAGATTTGATTGGATGAATATGAGATCAATAGGTGGCTTATAGAGAAAATAAGATCCAATGTGCAAGAATTAGAATGGGAGCGCACTAGAGATTGAATCCGTACCCTAGCTTGGCACGGATCCTCTACGGCGGCAGTGTTGGTGTAGATTACGTCGACAGCGGCGATTCCCAGCGGAGGAGGAGCTCGGGAAGTCAAGGGCGATGACCAGGGGTCTAGGGCGGCAGCTTAGGGTTCTGCGGGCGCAACGTTGAAGATAGAAATTTCAAAGCGTCGGGGTACACAGCATATATACCCCTCACTGTTGGTGATACCAATTTTATGTTTTCGGTGTCACCAAGTTCCTCAATTGTCAGCTGACAGGGAAACTCGATGTAACCGAGAATATGAAATCGGTGCTACCTAGATCGAAAACGAGATCAACCCTAGGCATTCAGTGAGACCGAGATTTTGTGGTTGGTTCCACCGAGTTTCACTTGGGAGGTTTTAATGGTCAGTCCTTGTCGATACGGAACTATGAGTGCTCCACACACAAAGGGATCGAGAATCACTTGTTCAAATTTGTGATGTAGCATGAATGGAATATGAGATGAGAAAGCATAGATAGTTAAAGAGTGGTCCTAGGCATTCTTGTCCAACCAATTGGCAAAAGATAAATCAAAAGCCAAATAGCAACAATTGGATATCCTCGAATGAGAAAATAAATGCAGACCAACATGCTCACACAATAAGATGTCAAAAGAAATCATGACGAACATGCAAAAACATTCTAGCATCTAACAAGCACTTGGGCGATGACAAAATCATCTATATATGAGTATTTGACTTGGGAGCCAAGTAAGAGTACTTGATCATAGGTCCTACTCATCGTTTAAGCACAAGTGGGGTTACCACTTTTTCATAAAGCATTTAATGTTGTCACGTACTAAGAGATGCTTTGACTCATGAATTTGAGTAAAGCTCCCCCTAAATGTGACATCCCCCATAAGAGGGATAAACTAACCTTGGGTTTTGTCGATGAAGACTTCATGTTGGTGAGGTAGTTGTGGATGCTCAATGTTGATGAAGATCACCAAGATTTGGGAGCATCCTTGTTGTTTCTTTACTCCTCTCACCTACATGGGTTAGTCCCAACATACAAGAGACAAATACAAGGATATCTATGGACATGGAGTGCAAAGCATGTGTTATGATGTCCATTGATTTGTTGATTACCTTGTCCCTTGCTTACCTTTGAGGGAATGTGTGACTCCTTGAACTATTGCATTGAGTTGATGTTGAGTGCAAAAAGTCCTTACCAATCAATGAATGTGAGTGAATTTCATTGGCGGAGTCACCCCTCAAGAACTTACTAGTTCTTTTTCTTGGGAACCCACATCAAGTTGATGGGGATCCTTAGTGTTGAAGTGGCCTTTGTAGTAGTTGAGCTTGAAGTAGCCTTGGAAACCCACTCCACCAAAGCTAGGGGTTCATCTTCATATGAGTCAATGTCCTCTTGAAGCTTGTTCTTGCCCTTGAGCTTGTGGTCTTGTGGTGGAAGGTCATCTTGAGTGTTTGTACCCTTGGGAAGAGTATTTCATACTTCTCCTTTTGAGGAACAAACTTGGACTTGCGATATTGACCTTCTTCCCACTCAACTCCATTAGCGTTGAAGTAGCCAACACCACGATTCTTCCGGTATCCTCCGTGCTTGCGTACAATTTCCTCAAATTTCTTACATCCGGCAAGACTCTTGTAGATACCCTTTTCTATAATTCCTTTGAATAAAACATTTTCTTGCTCAAGTGTAACTTGGCTAAGAGAAACATCATTAGTGGAATCAATAGAACTACTAGAAGCAACATCATTGGATTTATCACTTTTATTGTTGCTACTAGATGAAGAATCTTTCTTGCCTTTGTTACTAGATTGCTTAGTTTTAACCTGAGGCATGAAAGTAGACAAGAGTAGTCGTTTGGCTAGATAAGATGAGGTCTTCTTTTGGAGATTGTCATTGATAGCTTTGAGAAACTCATGCTCTTGCTCCAAGTTGAGCTTCTCGAAGCGTAGCTTCTCATGAGTTCTCACAAGCTCTCTATGATCTTCGAGAGTAGATTCATGAGCTAACTTAAGAGTGTTTAGTTCTTTAGTTAGTTGTTCTATTTTCGTCTTATCATCATCAATTGACTTATCTTGACTAACATGTGAATTATCAAGTTCATTTTGATCAATATCACTAGTTTTATCACAAAGCAAGTCATCATCACAAAGTAGATCATCTTCATCACTATAAAAATCAAGATATTCAGGGTGTGATACCTTGGGGCCTTTAGCCATGAAGCAACTTCCACTCCCTTCATTTGGTGAATCAAATAGATCGTAGGAGTTGGTAGTCACTAGAGCAATTCCGGCAACACCTTCATCTTGACTATAGTCGGAGTCGGAGTGATAGCTTCTCTCAGAGTTGTTGTCGGAGTCGGAGACAGAAACCCATTCACCAACATGAGCTTGATGTTTTATTCTTGTGTAGCTCTTGGTGTACTTGTCCTTCTTCTCCGAATCTCTACTTGTCCTTGAGTGTCTTCGTTCATAATGATCATCAACTCCTTCTCTCTCTTTGTGGTGATTCATTCCTTGAGCTTCGTCTTCGAGGTGACTCTTATTTTCTTTTGTAGGGAGCCGTGCACTCATTTGAGTAGTGTTCGGGCTTCCCACAATTGTAGCAATTGCGGTCACGACTTGACGAACGCTTCTCTTCATATCTTGAGTTGGAGTTTCTTTCTTTGCTTCTATTCTTGTGAATTTCTTGACCATGAGGCTTATCTCTTCATTGGTGACAAGGTTGTTGCTTGAAGTTGTGGGAGCATCACTTGTGGCTTTGTAAGCACCGCTAGACTTGTGATGAAGCTCTTCCTTATCTTTGAGTGTCATTTCATGAGCAACAATCCTTCCAATGAATTCCGTAGGCTTGAGATCTTTGTAGTTTGGCATCATTTGGATTAATGTGCACATGGTGCCGTATCTCTCATCCAAAGCTCTAAGTATCTTCTTGATGATGAATTTGTCGATCATTTCTTCGCTTCCTAAGTCGGCAATCTCATTGGTGATGAGAGCTAGCCTAGAGTGCATCTCTATGAATCCTTCACCATCCTTCATCTTAAACTTCTCAAGCTGACCTTGAAGAACATCTAACTTGGATTCTCTCACGGACTTAGTTCCTTCGTGCATATCAACCAAAGTATCCCAAATCTCTTTTGCATTCTCAAGACGGCTGATTTTGTAGAATTCTTCGGGGCATAAGCAGTTGAAGAGAATGTCACGTGCTTGAGCATTGTATTGTAACATCTTCAATTCATCCGCGGTCGCTTCACGATCCGGTTCTCGTCCATCCGCAAAGAACTCACCTTGCAAGCCAGCACGAACAATAGCCCAAACGGCGGGGTTATGACCAAGAATATGCATTTTCATTTTATGCTTCCAACTAGCAAAATTAGTGCCATCAAAGTACGGACCTCTACGGTGATAACTTCCCTCACTAGACGCCATACTTCTCCTAGGTTGTGAGACCTAAGCAATTGATACCAAAGCTCTGATACCACTTGTAGGATCGAAAGTAGGTCTAGAGGGGGGGGTTATTAGACTAATTGACCAATTAAAGGTTTTGCCTATACCAAATTTTAGGGTTGACAGTTTTTAGCATTTCGTGGCAAGTCAAGTACAACCTACACATGCAAGTCTAAGAGTATATAGCAGTGGAAAGTAACAACAAGGATGTATAGAAGGGATATGATAGGAAGATCAAACGCAATTGTAGACACGATGATTTTTCCCGTGGTTCCGATAGGTGGCGCTATCGTACATCCATGTTTATGGAGTCTTCAACCCACGGAGGGTAACGGTCGCGAGAGTCCACGGATGGCTCCACCCAAAGGGGTCCACGAAGTAGCAACCTTGACTATTCCATACGGCTTCCGTCCATGAAGGACTAGCCTCACTATAGGGTAGATCTTCACGAAGTAGGCGATCTCCTTGCCCTTACAAACTTCTTGGTTCACTCCACAACACTAAGTAGGAGGCTCCCAAGCGACACCTAACCAATCTAGGAGGCACCACCCTCCAAAAGGTAATAGGCTCGATAATGATGATGAACTCCTTGCTCTTGTGCTTCAAGATGATAGACTCCTCAACACACAATCTCTCTCTCACAGGTTTGGCTTGGTAGAAGAGATAGGATTGGTGGAGAGCAACTTGGGGAGGCTAGAAATCAAGATCCATATGATTGGAGTGGAAGATCTTGACCTCAACAACAAGGGTAGGTGGTTCTCTCTCAGAAAATCTGATAGGATAGGTATGGAATAGTTCTAAGTGCTTCTCTGTCGAGTAGGTGGTGGTCAAGGGGTATATATAGGCATCCCCAAAAATCCAACCGTTACACACAAAATGACCAACTCGGTGACACCGATGTGTTAATCTGAGTGGTACCGAAGTGACCAAAAAGTGGCAACTTTTGAATCTCGAAGGGATCGATATAGGAATCTCGGTTGCACCGATAAGGTGACCAACGGTCAGATTTCCAATCTCGGTGACACCGATCCAACATTTTCGGAGGGACCGAAAATGTGAATTTTCGTAACAGAAAGTTGGCAACCTAAACTCGATGGCACCGGTATGGAATCGGTTGCACCTAAGTGGCTAGGGTTTGGTAGAGTCTATCTAGGTTCTGGAATTGGTGGCACCAAAGTGGGATAGTTGGTTGCACCGATTTTGAGTGTTGGGTATAGAATAGACTTTGGTGGGAGAGTTTTGTGGATGTTTTTGGCGACTATCACTTGTGCACGTTTGAGCATATTATTCACCAACAACACCTTACCCCCTTTTAATAGTATTGGCTTTCCTATGACTCAAAGTGATTTCTCACAAATATAAAATGTAGAGTCTTCTTGCTTGAAGCTTGGCCAACCTATTTCCTTGCATCTTGGGGTTTCTCCACAATATCCTTTTGCCAATCCTCTCATTGAACATTTCCTGAAATATACTTAGTGGAAACATTAGTTCAATGACTTATATGTTGTTATTAATTACCAAAACCACCAAGGGAGCAAATGTGCTTTCAGAAACATATTCATGGATACTTAGCTCACACACCAACGCTTGGATTATGGTATCCCAAGGGCTCAAATCTTCACCTCGTCGGATACTCTAATGCTGACTATGCTGGAGATCGTGTGGATCGCAAGTCAACCTCAGGTACATGTCATTTCCTCGGACGATCCTTAGTCTGTTGGTCCTCGAAGAAGCAGAACTACGTTTCACTATCTACTGCTGAAGTTGAGTACATTGCTGCCGGTTCATGTTGCGCTCAGTTACTGTGGATGAAGCAAACCCTCAAGGACTACAACATCAAGTTGAAGAATGTGCCACTCTACTGCAATAACGAGAGTGCCATCAAGATTGCTTACAACCCAGTTCAACATTCCCAGACCAAGCACATCCAGATTCGTCATCACTTTCTTCGAGATCATGTACTCAAGGGTGACATCTCCATCGACCACATTCCCACTGAAGAACAACTGGTCGATATCTTCACAAAGCCCTTGGAGGAAAAGAGATTTTGCAAGTTGCGGTGTGAGCTAAATATCTTACAATCTTCGAATGTTCTTTCAAAAAGGACACACATCCTAACACTTATGCACAATTGATGACTTAGATGTGCAACACACGAAGTAACATTTTTCTTCAATCAATGAAGAATAACCCTCTAAGTGTGAAGAAATAAATGAAGAATTTGATTCTCAGAACCGTACGACAATTGTACGCGGTGTCTGAAGTCATCATTCTTATACGGTGGGTCACGCCACCAACCAAAGTTGAAATTCTTCAAAGTTGAGTTTTTCCTCATTTTGCAAATTCTTCAAATTTTCACATTCCTCAAGTTTGCAAATTCCTCAACTTTTCAAATTCTTCAAACTATGAAACCCATGTTCTTCATTAATTATATACTTATATATTTGAGTTTTCAATGTCCTCAACAGCATTCACTTATTGCTAATTCTTCAAGTTGATTTTCATCTAAGTGAATGTGATCGGACCCTTTTTCCCTTCTGTGCTAACTCAACCTAGTTTGTTCTTCATATGTGTTCTACTTTGAAATGTCCTTGACAGCTGAAGAATTTTTGAACGGAAACTTAAAATTTTCACCATCAAAATTTTCAGAGTTTCTCGCTCAAACGGTTCCGACTCCCACGACTGGATAACCCATGATCCCCCACTATCGCCACTACTCAGAACGTGGGTGCCACCTGTCCCGGGGAGAGCAAGGTCAGGGGCAATCTGGTCCAAAATCTTTGGACAGATTGGTTTTCACCTCCACTATAAATACCCCCTCCTCTTTCACTGTGCTTGGTTGCTCCTCACTTCCTCTCTCTCCCGAGCTCCGACCTAGCACCTTCGCTAAAATCATCGCCGCCGGTGTGGAAGAGCTTCACTGCCTCGACCTTGCCATCGCCGTACTCGCATCGGCCGTGGAAGTCTTCATCCTGCCGCCGCTGTAGCTGTCTCCCTCTGCCGATCTAGGGCGTGGGAGATCTGGACTGACAAACTTCAAATCTCATTCCTCAGTTCGTCGTGTTCTTCATCAGGGTAAATAAAAATTATTTTTACTGCCCTTGTTTGACCTTCAAACTTTCCTAAATGTTTAGAAAGGTGTTTATTCTTCAAGAATCTCATTCTAAAGCACCTTACATGTTTATTTACTTGATGACTTTCTCTAATTTATGATTTATTCAAGATTCCTCAATTGTGCGAATCCTCAAATTTGCACAACTCTGGAACCTAAGACAAAGAACACTTAGTGAAATTCCTCAGGACATCAATGGTCAAATTCCTCAGACCTATTTTTATTTGAAAAATCTAAGAATGCATATGACCTCTTCAAATTCCTCGCACATATACTCTGTTCACAGGTACAAACATGTCCGCTGATGAATCACTAGGTTCTCATCAACTTAACTCATTTGTAGTGTTTCTTGAGGAAAAACTGTGCACTTCTTCAGAGTCCTTACGAGTTCAAAATCCTCAGCTGGAGAAAATGGCTGACAAGAAACCTCAAAAAGGTGGAAAGAAGCCAGATGTGCATAGTGCTTTTGAGATTCTAGATGACTTGTATGAGGAATACTGCACACCCGATGAAGAAACCCATGGCAAAGAGACGACTAAGCAGAGAAAGATTTGTCTGCAGAAAATTGAGAGGAGATGGGCAAAGGAATGGAAGGAATATCGTTATGTAACTCCTAAATACATGATGAAATTCGCTGTGAAACCTCCTTACAGCAGGCCTCCCTTGGCTCAAAATCAAATTGCTAATCCCACTAGTCTCAAGACTAGTGAACACTTTCCTCACATATGGGAGAAACAGCAAGCCAAGCATGTGAGGAAAGCCAAAGCTGTAGTGAAGAAATTCAATAAAGACTCTGCTACTGCTGCCTCTGCCGGAGCCTCTGCTAGTGCTCCAAAGAAATCAATAATGAAGAAATCTGCTATGAAGTCAACTTCTTCAACTTGAAAGTCATCACGGCAGATTCCTCAAGCTCAAAGACCTCAGTCTTCAAAGGCCTCTGCCGCTGGCTCAGTAGTTGCTTAGTCTGCTGCTGCTAAAAAGTCCTCAACTCCTGTGCACCTCGCATCATGTCAGAGGATGGATGGATTCTCAAAAGCTTCAAAGATCTCTGCAAGCTCCTTTGCTAAATTAAAGTCTTCAACAAGCCCAATTGTGTTGAAACTGAAGAAAAGTGTTGGACGAGGTCAAAGACCAAGTCCTCACACAAGCAAAGTTGTGGTAACAGTACCCTCAAGAACCGAGGATGATGATGAAGTTGATGATGAAGAACTTGAAGAAATCACCAGAGAAAGCCAGCAAAAGGCTGCATTAGCTAAAGGCAGCTCTGCCCCACTTCTGTTGGATCCCAAGATGATCCTCAATTCCATTGACATATGGCATGAGGATCCAAGCACCCCACTTTCCTCACTGAATCTGCCTCTTGGTGTGGACCATGTCCTCACCCACTTCATTGCTGAGGAAAAATGGAAAAGAGAACAAGCTCAGAGAGCTAAGAGGAACAGGGCTCGGAAAGAAAAGTTCATGAGGAACAACATGGTGAATTTGACCCCAAATCAACTCATCACAGTTCAGTCTGAAATTCGCTCCCTCTCTAAGGAACAAGAAAGGTATGATGTTGAATGGAAGGGCACCAAAGTGAGATTCATCAGGCCTACTCAAGCTGCTATGAAGGACCACAACACAAGGGTTGCAGCTCGATCGCAACCACAAATTCCTCAGGCTGATGAAACTGCTCAGCCTGCTGATGAAAATGCTCCTACGGTTGAACAAGCTCGGCCTACTGATGAAAATGCTCCTGCACCTAAAGAAACAGCCAGCGCTGCTGAAGAAAGTCAGACCACTGATGAACATGCCAGGACAACCTCCACTATTGTGCCTGAAGAAACTGACAGGACAGTTGAAGCTTTTGCTGCGCGTGAAGAAACTGAACCCACCAGGACGACTGCATCAGTCGTGCATGAAGAAGCTACGCCTGTGAGGAAAAGACTCTAAAGAGAAAAGCATCAGCTTCAGATTCCTCAGCTGTGAAGAAGTTGAAGACTGTGAAAAGTTCTTCAACTGAACCCATTGATGCTACTCCAATCTCCTCTGGACCTGCCTATGAAATTATTCCATTTGGGGTTGACTATGTCATCCCAGATGAAGAAGATGAAGATCATTCTGCTGCTTCAACAGAGCAGATTGATGAAGAAATTGAAGATGAAGAAAATGCTTCAACTCCTCAGGTATCATCGCCCCAGACTCAGTTCACTACTGAAGAGGCTGGAGTTGAAGAAATTGATGAGGATGTAGACATTGGCAATACAACTCATGTCATCAACGATGAATATTGGGAAACAACTCACCCAAATTCACCAATGACTACTCCTCTGTCACAGATTCCTCAGTCCCCTGCCCAGACTGGAGAAATTCATGAAGGATCTGCTGACTTGACCGCCCAAGTCACTAAAGAAACTCCAACTGCAACAGCTGAAGACTCTGCTGCTCCACCTGCCACTAAGGAGACAGCCTCACAAATTCCTCAGTCTGGAGAAATTGCACCCATGCCGAAGGAAATCAAGGGTCGCTTCAAGCCAAATCTTCAACCGAAGCCCAGAATGTCGTTCAAAGGCTCAGCACACCCCAAATTTGTCAAAAGCAATTTCTTCAATGAGCGCATGTTCTTCATAGGTCCCAATCCTTATGACTAGCAAGGGCCGGACGAAGCAGATTCTGGACTGCCACTCAGATGAACTACTATGCATCAGTCTTGTTCGAAAAGAAGAAAGTCTTCGAGCACCATCAAATTGCTCATGCTGACATGGAAACACTTCCATCATTCACGTCGGTGCTCCAAGTTCTTCACGATGCAGGCATTCTTTCCTTCTGCGTAGACATTTGCGATTGGAATGAAGAACTCATTCTTCAACTCTATGCCACACTGCACATCACAGGCGAAGCTTCTGACATCAACTCCTAGGTTTTGGACTGGATGACAGGATCAACTCATTTCACTGCTCAAGCTTCTGAATTACTTCAGACTGTCCCAGTTCCAATTCCTTTAGATGAAGCTCGTCGTCTCTTTGATGAACCTGCTCTTCCAAATCAACTTATGCAAGTGTTGATGAAGCCATTGACTCCTGGAAAGCCTCAACGGAAAACCTTCCTTGTGAAGGATTTGCTATATGTGCCCAGGACCGTCTATCGCATTCTCACGAATACTCTATGTCCTCGGAAGGGTCACAACGCTGAAGAAGAGGAAGTGGAGGGTGTCATGAAGAATATGTTGTTCAACATCATTCATGGGATTCCCACAAACTTCCACGACTTCTTCATGAGGACATTGGCGAGTGCTGCTCTAGCCCATTTGAACAGAAGCCTTATGAACCTTGGATCATGAAGTTCATCAGAGCAAAGTCTTTAGTTCCCTTCAAGGCGGACTCTTAGAATCATTTTGGCTTCCTGCCTCCGATCGAAGTCCTCAAGAGCACAATTGCCTCGGTGGAAGGAAAAGGCAAGGCAGTCATTGATGAAGGCACTCGTCCATTGGATGGACAGTTTCGCAAAGTTGCATCCTTCTCCACCAATGATGACACTACCACCTAGGACTCAAAAGCAAAAGCCTCGGCTCAAAAACCTCAAGAGTCCGCCCCACATGTGATGACTGATCGAGAGCTTCTAATAAGTCTTCATCAGAAGGTCGATCGCAATCACAAGTGGGTGAAGTGTCAACTTGGTTACATTGTGCAAAACATGACTGTAATGCAAAACTCTGTGAAGAGGAATCACTACTATGCACATGAAACCCTCAAGCGCATTTGGGCTATATAGTCTCACCTCACGACTCCTGAAGAACTGAAGGAGCTGGACCTTGAGGAACATCTTGACTGGGCTCGTCAACCACAGAAGAAGTTCAAGAAGGTTCAAGTTCCTCTGATGGTCACAAGTTCATATTCTTCATCATGTGAGAGAGATGAATATGAAGACATTGACGACACTGCAGCAGGCCCTACATCGACAAACGACCCTGACAACGCTGGCGCTCCTTCCTCACCAACACGATGAAATTCTTCAAGGGGCATTAGTCCTCACTTTTTCGTCCCTTTTGGTCTTTGATGACAAAGGGGGAGAAAATTTGAGTTAGTCTTCAAGCGGGTCTCTACATATGGGCTGTGTTTTTTTTAAGTTACAACTCTTGCTCTTCTAAAGTTTTTGTTGGTTGAGTTGTAAACTTAAGTCTGATGGTGGTCTGGCACTTTTGAACTGCTTTCCGTATGCCTATTTCCTCAAGTACCTTAATGCATGCATGCTGAATTTCGTCAGACACCATTTTCATCATGCATTTCAAATTCTTCATACCATATGTTAAATGCGTGTATGAATTACAAGATATAGGGGGAGTTCTCCATGTTTTTAACCTGCTATGTGCATTTGCAGTCCAAATCAAATTCCTCAAATATGCACATCTTCAGGGGGAGTTCTTCTATATCTTGCAATCAAATTCCTCAAACTCAGTAATTATACTTCATATTATTATCCCCGTTGGAAACTTAACCTATTTGTCATCAATCACCAAAAAGGGGGAGATTGTTAGTGCATCTAGTGCCCCTCAGTGATTTTGGTGTATTGAAGACTTATAGGTTAAGGAACTAATGTGTTTGTGAGTGTGCACGGGCTCTATAATTCGATGAGGAGTTTGATACATCCGGAGATTACCGACCCCTAAAAATTTATGTCTTCAACTGAAGACTTTGCTGAAGACTTTGGTATTCCCTGAAGACTTTGAAAATGAAGAAGTTGGTGTGACCTTGAAGATATGAACGAGGACTATGAAGCATGAAGACTTTTGTTTGTGTAGTTTCATTTCCTTTCTTTGAGTCATAGGAAACATCGTACTGTTAAAGGGGGCCGAGGTAATACTAAGGAAAATTTCCAACTGATGCTCAACTCCAAAATCCTCAACCTATACAATCCTTCGAGTGAAGCCTTTGGAAATCTCTTACGGTTCAGTCAAGTTCTTTAGTGACAGAGATGAAGTTCTTCTGGTCTCTGAGGAAATTGATCTGACTGAGGAGTTAGGAACATGATATGTCTGAGGACTTTCAAAGTTCGAAATTCCAACCGTTGTTGTGCTTAACGCCACCTGTCCCCAATCATAATATCCACATAACGGTCATATCATTAGGGGCATTTATGTCTTATCATGTCAGGTTGCACCCTGGCTATAAATAGCCACCCCCCACAACCACTAGTTGGTTGGCTGCTCCGAGAGAGAACTGACACTTGTCATTTGAGAGCATCCCATCCTCCGAGGACTTTGAGAGAAAATCATCAGTGAGGAAAAACCCACAACCGAACCACCAAACCCAAAGTGATTGAGCATCACTGAAGAAATTCCTGTGTGGAACCGACGCTTGTTACCTTTGAGGACTGTGCATCCTCTAGACGGTTAGGCGTCATGGTCTAGTGCATCCTACAGTCAATTGGGGGTCATGAAGTGACCTTGGTCTAGAGCATCCAGCAGTAAATTGTGGATCACCGGGTGACCAGTTTGTGAGGGTTTTGGAAGTCTACCCTGAAGATTTACCATGAGTGTTGGGTGAGGACTGTGTGACCTTAGCTCAAGGAGAATACAGTAAGGACCATGTGTCCTGGGACTGTGTGTCCTCTGGTTTAAATATCAGGCTGCTCCAAACCAGACGTACGACTGTCACAGTAGTTGGAACTGGGTCATCAAACCATTGTCTTCATCAAGCTACCTGGTTCTATTTCTTCAACCCCTCTATTCCTCATATGCTTGTTGATGAAATTGATTGTTACTGTTTGAAGAATTTGACCGAAGACTTTCACAAATTCCTCACCTCAAATTCTTCAAGTTACCTTGTTCATCACCGCTTATCCTGCGTCACGCCACTTACTATTTGTGCATGTTTCAGTTCATCATGATGACTATGTTTTCACTATGTTCCTCATGCACTCGAGTACTTATTCCGCTGCTAGTTATTCATCACATTTCAAATTCCTCAAAGTTGAAATTCCTCAAGTGATGAATTTGTAAAAATTGCCTATTCACCCCCCTCTAGTCGATATAACGCACTTTCACATACACATGTTGATCCCCTCATCATGACGAACAAAAGTCACTTCCACATCTTCATAAATCAAATATGTTCTACCAACAATAGATTCCGAATAGGCAAAGCGCGCATGCAGAAGAGGACAAGCCCAAGCGAAGAGTCCTTAAAAAACCTAATAGCTAAGCCATCATTATTTAGCATACCAGCAACTACAGATCTGGCTTCACCTTGGAGCTGGACCGGAATCGCCCTCCTAGTCTCAGTGACGAGGAAGCAGTCATGATTGAGCGGTGAGTGACCACTTAGAGCAAAGTCCGCCTGTGCTTTGTGATCCACTGGCTCATGATCCACCATCATACCATGGGGCAGAAAGGCAAAGGGGTTCACGGGGAAGTTTGCCATGGAGTCAGAGCTTGGAGGGGCAGAGGAACACAATGCAAGGGCGGAGGAACACAAAGCGTCGGGCAAGGGATTTGTTGGTTTAATGATATTCTTTGGAACCTAGGAAGTCTGCCTTGAGAAGTGCAACCCCTTGCAACCAAGAACTGAATGGCCATAGCGACTACAAAACTGATAGCATGGGGTACCCGTGCACGCAATCGAAGAATGGCCCATCATCAGGCACTTGATGCAAATATTATCAGAGTGCTTGAGCACCCAAAAAAACCTGGTGGAAATTATTTGGTTGCTTGACTTTCGGAAATCCATTGAGAACTGAACCGCATTTGTTTCGGAAGTGTTCGAGATCATAGCAAGATAAGCAACGACATCCAACGTGGCAGGTCGAACTAGTGTGACCAGACCTTAGACAGCGTGAACAGTCCGAATAATGCATCTTAACAAACTGCGGAATTTTATCATCTGAATAACCAGTATGTTGCAAATCCTTGATATGGTCCATCATAAATGTATCCGCAAAAAGGAAATTCCATTGAGGAAAAATAGTTTGATATTTCCATGGCTTGAAAAAAGGGGGATCTGATGGGGAGCAGTGCGATCGCAAAAAAATCAAATTCCCCAATGTTGAACGGCCTAGCAAGAGCAACCTCATTAGAAGAGCAAGATTCTTCTAAAGAACTTGAAACCTTAGAATTAACCTAATATGGAAATGGTTGACTAGCAGAATCAATCACAAAATCTTTGGTAGAGAATTTTGAGGCCCACATCAACGCTGTGGGATTAACATTGTCCGATATCTCTATCTTAGCATTAACTTCGAAAGCCTTATGATCATTAGACCAAGTCGCATCCACCAAATGAGCAGAAATGCCATGCAAAGAACGTTGATTGGAATCTTTTTGGCTAGCCGGAAAAGACCACACACGATCATTGTGCTCAGCAGACGATCTAGACAAGATCCCAGAATAGAAAAGCCGATCATGAAAAAGCTCAAAGCAACAAGAGAAAGCCGGTGCTGAAAAACCCTTGAGAGATCAAATGAAATGCCCCACCCTATTAGAGGCCACAGAGAATCGAAACCGAAGATCTGAAAGTGCATGCATGTTGAATATCTTGATGTTGCCTCCTAGGTAGGAGCAAAGGGCCATTGCCACCCAATCAACATCCAAATGAAATGGACTTGAGAAGAAGGATGAAAACTAAAAGAACTCTGAACTACCAGTAGATCCATCGAAGTGCACTGGGGATTTGAACCGACAACGCACCTGAGCAGCCACCTGCTAACCCTAGGAGAAATCCCAATCAATGAGAGAGTCCATCCTAGCAATCTAGAGGGCGCCATTGGAGTCGCGAGAGGGTGAGGTGGACATGATGGGAGGAGAGGTGGGAGGACCATTTTAATGACTAATGAGGAATCTAGACTCCTTGAGAACGCATTAGCACAACTATTCATTTCATTTGTCCATACTCTCTCTTACTCATTTACTTTGTTGCGTACTTCTATTTTCAGTCACATTTTGCCCTATTATTATAACCTTTTGCAATCAATTTGCTTTAGGCCTCAACTAACTTGCAAGCAGTCTTTATAAATCTCTACGAGAGAGGAGAGACAAACTCCATTTTCTGTACCACTGTGGATCGATACTCTTACTTCGAAAAAATTACAACTAAAGCCTATGCACTTGCACGTTGTCATTGGTCCTTGCTTCTAGCCGTGACGCATCAGCCGCTTGGCTCTCCCCGCATAATCGCAATCATGCTCAAGGATAGGGATGACACACCACACACACCTCCAACCCCCAAGATCGTTGACGGTGCAGCCATGGCGGATGAAGCAACAACGGCCACCGCGGCACCAACTACGAGGTGTACTTGGGTAATCAGATGGACTACACCCCCTTCCATCGTGCCCTAGGTCATTTTAGTTTCAGTTCACGTGTGATATGTGTGAAGTCAGTTGTTAATGTATTTTTCTATGATTATGGCTCAATACCGTTATTTACATTACGTGGTGTTCCCTATGCTCTGCTTGTGATTTATGCCATGCTTGGATGGTTTCATGTGTGTTGAATCATTAATCGTTTGATTGTGATTCTAATGCATTAGAAAGGATGTTATACACTAGTGTAGATTGCTTGGATCAGGTGGTTAGTTTATTAAGCTAATATGAGTGTCCATTAAGGTGGTCACATTTTTTTAATGAGCCTGGTTATATCTTGGTTTTATACTTCGAATCAGTTGTCATGCCTACATGTTGGTTTCATAGTTAGCGTCATGCCTATGTTAGTAAGTTGCGTTGTAAGTGCAATTGGCAAGCTTGTGCTTACACATCATTCCAAAACATGCTTACAAAAGTCATAACTGAGATACTATAAATTATAGTGTAAGTATATGCAATTCTTGATTTACTGAACCACAATGATGACTTATATACATTGTAATCTCTTATTGTCCATGATCAAAATATGTATTGCGTTCTGTATGGTTGTATACATGGGTACAAGAAAATATCAAAAACAAATCTGTTAACTTCATCGACTCTAACTAAAAGGTTCTACTGCATTTACACATATGTGAGTGTGAACATTTTACATCCAAAATAGTCACCATTATTAACGATAGATATGTAGCCAACGATGATCGGCGACAACAGTTGATGGTTACACCATCATCTTCGGTGTTTATAGATATGTGTGTTGGATCACAACTAACTTTTACGCACAATATTATAAATTGCTATGAGAGACAAAGTCCAATTCATGTGCTCCGTGTGGGATTGATATTCTTACTTTGAAAATGCTACAACTAAGCCCTGTGCAATTGTAGGACAACAATGGGTTGGACTACTAGAACTGGTCCTCCATTATTCCGGTTGAAGTTCTCCAATCGATGGCGTCTGGTCCCACCTAATGCCCCCCCCCCCGATGGTGGAAAGGACATTGCCCACGACCATCGCATCGTCGTCATCGCCTTTGCTTGTTGTGGCCTATGCTCGCCTCCGCTCACCAGTGTCGGTCCTTGCCTCCAGCCACGCTGTGTCCGCCACTCGGTTCTCCCCATGTACTCGCAATCGTATTCGAGGCTAGGGATGCCACAATACACACCACCCCCGCCTTTAACCCCCAAGATCACTGATGGCATAACCATGGTGGATGAAGCAACAACCTCCACCGTGTACTTGAACCTGATGGCATGCGACCCCTTGCAAACTGGCCTAGGTTAGTTTAGTTTTCAATTTGGGTGTAGTATGCCCGAAGTCACTCGTTAATGCTTTTTTTGGGTATGATTATGGCTTAGTACATTTCATTTACATTATGTGGTGTTCCCTATGTCCATTTGATTATGATAATCAACCTTCTAATTTGCACTCCCAGTGTTCTAGCGTAAATGTATTGTGAACTTATTGTTTATGTGTGTGTGTGTGATTCTAATGCATTAGAAGGGATGCTATACACCGAAACTTGTACTCCGTAAATTGCTTGGATGAGGATGGTCAGTTTATTAAGCTGATATGAGTGCCCATTAAGATGGTCACATTTTGTTTTAATGAGCATCGTTATATCTTGTTTTCATACTTAGCATCAGCCTTTATGTATAAATACGTGCCTATGTTACTAAGATGTGTTGTAAGTGTAATTAGCACGCGTATGCTTACACATCATTCCAAAACACGCTCACACAATTCATACCTTGGACACACTAAATTATAGTGTAAGTATATGCACTTCTTGATTTGCTGAACCGCAATGACGGCTTTTATACATTGTAATCACTTATTGTCCAGAATCAAAATCTGTATTGCCTTCTGTATGACTGTATACATGGGTACAAGCAAATACCAAAAGCAAATTCGTAAACTTCAGCGACTCTTGAGTGAAACGTACTACTCCAATCAGCAGTGTTAACATATATGCGAGTGCGAAGATTTTACATAAAAATTCAATCACCAGTGTTATCGATTGGTGTGTTGCCAACGACGGTCGACGACGACATCCCGTTCATTGATTAGCTGACGGTGACACTATCATCTTCGGTGTAATACTTTATCCTTGTTCCATGAGCCATCTCAGTATTAACAACAAGAGGAGCAATCTTGACTCGGAAAATAAAAAAGAATAATAAAAGAAAAGAAAACGAGTCGTCCAACTGCTGCTTTCGTCGCGCGCAACCGCTGTGCGTACGCAACTACGGGTCTACGGCGCCGTACCCGCCCATTGTCAAGTGGTGGCCGCCTGCGACGGCGACCCATCGGACCTGAGATCTCGCACGCTTCAATTCTCATCAGAAAAACCCGTCCCCGGTTGCCAACACACCAATGTATCGACACCACGCTGATAATAACCTGTGCCGGCCCCACCCCATTCACTAGACTGGCATAGCAGCACTGTGAGGTGACGTGTCTCTATTATTGCCGCCGTACAATCAAAAGATGCCACTGTAAAAAAAAAAAAGATGCCACTGTAACGTGTAGCCCATCTTGTCTTTACTGACTGCTTTGGTGAGTCTAAACGAGAACAAGGAGAACAACTGATCTCCTTGCTTGGCATGGAAGAAAAAAGAGACACGGTGGTATGATGAAGAAAAAGAGATGGTTAGAGCACATGCCACACAAAATACTTCCATCGTTCGGATCTTAGTGCTGAATAGTACTCTACATCCGTTTGAGGGGAAGTAATTTCTGATGAAGGGAGTACGTGGGAAGGGACACGTACCACTGAATTACTACGGTACAAAAGAGTTCAGTTACAATACACGCCGGACGTGGCTGGCTGCAAACTGCATGCAGTTTGGCCAACAGACAGCTCCACTGGCCGCCAAAAGCCAAACGTGATCATCTCATCCGATCGGATCACATAAACAAATCGCAATAATTCTACGGCAAATCCTGGCCGTACGCTGCTCCCGCATCATTGATACGGTCCCGAATCCCGATTAAAAAACCCAGAACCCGAAGAAAGCCCAACGCGAAGCGCCACGCCACACGCCACACCTCGCCTCGCTCAGTTAGTGCCGGTCCAGGACCAGCCCGCGCTCTCCGTCGTCGGACGGATCCAAGCCGCCGCCGCCAGGGGAGCGAAATGGACGACGGCGGGATCCAGGAGGAGGAGCAGCCATCGGCGTCGGCATCGGCGCGCCTGCTCAGGCCGAAGCGGTCGGGGGGCAGCTCGCGGTGGGTGGACGCCAGCGAGGTCGACTCGTCCGAGTCCGCGCACTGGTCGCTGGAGGACGAGCGGTCGCCCTGGGCCCTCTCGGCCGCCGACGAGGCCGAGGTCCTGTCCGCCACGGGAGGGCCCGTGCTCTCGCGGAGGAACTCCTCCGGCGGGTTCCGCCGGAGGCTGGGGAAGCGGCCCAAGAGGGTGGACTCCCTCGACGTCGAGGCCATGAACGTGCGCGGCGCGCATGGGCACAGCGGCCAGGTGCGTTACCCTGACGATCCGCTGATCTGGGGCCAATTTGATTGGCGTTGGCGACTTAGCGTAGCGAGTTGGAATTGTTTAGCGTACACCTTTGACCATTTCTCAATCAGCGGAAGTATCATAGGACGCACGGACCGATCGCCGGAGGTTTACTGAGCCTGTAGTCCTCATGAACCTGTGCTGTGCTGCCATTTTGGTTGGGCATTTCATGTAGTATTCACTATCTGGGTGCCTGACTCTGAAAACATGTGCTAGTCGGTTTATTTTTTAATTTTTTAGATGAGTCGGATATTTTCTACCACGTGTAGCAATGGACACGATGATTGACCCCTTTTAGCCGCACCTTGCACCAGGATATATCGTTGATGAGCACCGTCGCCATGGCATTTCAAACCCTCGGAGTTGTTTATGGTGACATGGGTACGAGCCCTCTGTATGTCTTCAGCGATGTGTTCAGCAAGGTCCCGATCAAGTCAGAGGTGGAGATCCTTGGAGCGCTTTCGCTGGTCATGTATACGATAGCGTTGATCCCTTTTGCAAAATACGTATTCATAGTCCTGAAAGCCAATGACAATGGCGAAGGTAAGATGCAAAACTGGTTCGGTAAATAAGGCTTCTAGACTGTCAGCTGTGTATGCTCCTGTCCAGATTGGCTTGGCTTACTGACTGTATCATCTCATGGTTTGCAGGGGGCACGTTTGCGTTATATTCGTTGATTTGCAGGTATGCAAAAGTTAGCATGTTACCGAATCAGCAGCGTGTGGATGAAGATATTTCTAGTTTTAGGCTTAAGTTACCTACTCCTGAGCTTGAACGTGCTCTATTTGTCAAAGACTGCCTAGAAAAGAAGCCACTCTTCAAAAACATTCTCCTGTTCTTGGTTCTGATGGGGACTTCCATGGTGATTGGAGATGGCATCCTCACTCCGTCAATGTCAGGTGCTTCATATCCACAATCTTTTGTCCTTATTTCTTCTACCAAGTACCAACAGAGATTCTACGATGGCTATTCATCTCGAGAATGCATTATTGCTGACCCTCGTCTCTTGTTTTTCTTGTGTACAGTTATGTCTGCTGTCAGTGGTCTCCAGGGTCAAGTTGCTGGATTTGATACAGGTTTGATATTTTTCGTGCCCTTCATGAATATTGCAACTGTCTGCTTATATGCTGTCATTAGATCACTACCGACATATTAAACCATCTTTTCATATAATCCTACTTTCCAAAGCCACAACAACATAAGTATCTTCTTCCTTCATCTTTTTTTGCAGATGCTGTTGTAATTGTTTCAATCCTAGTTCTTCTGCTATTGTTCAGCGTCCAGAGGTTTGGAACTGGCAAAGTTGGAATCATGTTCGCTCCTGTTTTGGCTTTGTGGTTTCTTAATTTGGGCTCCATTGGAATATACAACATAATTAAGTATGACACGTCAGTCGTGAGAGCACTCAATCCAATGTACATCTATTATTTTTTCAAGATGAACGGCATAAAGGCATGGTCAGCTCTCGGTGGTTGTGTCTTGTGCATCACAGGTACCTCTTACTCCAGCGTTATCTGGGTTCTTAATTTAGTTTATTTTTCGTGCCCTTTAAAATAGAAAGCGCCAATATTACAGAATTTACAGTCACACTGTGTCTTGTGATGTTTTGGCATTCTTATATTTAGCAGTACCAAGATTGTTACATAGAAACTATAAGAGTATTACAAGGGATGAAAATTATCCTCTTCTGTCTGTCCCCGTACTGTAGTATTCTGGGTGTCATGATATTATCTGACATAATTTGGATGGCAGTGCTTCACTTCTTTCACTACTAACAAATGTGGCTCGAAATTTATGCTGAGTGAATCATAAGGGCTGATTGGTCATTGCTTTTATACCAGTCATAACTCCTACAACTGAAAGTTATTCTGCTGCATACGGCCCAGAGCCCAAGACTCATTTCTTGTTGCAATTGTAGGAGCTGAAGCAATGTTTGCTGATCTGGGCCATTTCACTGTCAAATCAATACAGGTTAGGACATTGACTAGTCAGCTGAGATACACCTTTTCCTGATCTTACTGTGTGATTGATTTGAAATTTGTGAATCACTTTTTATCAGAGCTAAATTGACATTTCCTTTTGTTTGTTTCAGCTAGCATTTACTGCTGTGGTATTCCCTTGCCTGCTTATTGCGTACATGGGCCAAGCTGCATATTTGATGAAGCACCCACTTGCTGTAGAAAGGATATTTTATGATTCTGTGCCAGGTAAGCTGCTCGGATGGCATAGATATATCAGACTGTCTAGGTTATTATCATTGTAAACATTATCCATTTGATGTGCCCTCATTTAAGTATTTTTTTTCTATTTGCAAAGCAGAAGTTCTGTTCTGGCCAGTATTTGTGATTGCCACACTTGCTGCTATGATTGCCAGCCAAGCTATGATATCTGCAACCTTCTCTTGCATAAAGCAGGCAATGGCTCTTGGTTGCTTTCCTAGGATCAAAATAATCCATACCTCCAAAAAAGTCATGGGTCAGATTTACATACCTGTGATGAATTGGTTTCTCATGGTCATGTGCATCATCATTGTGGCCACTTTCAGGAGTACGAACGATATTGCCAATGCATATGGTCAGTGCTTTTGTCTTTAGGGAATTTACAACAATATCCTTCTTGTTTTAGCATCTAGAATACATACCTTTGATAAACTATTGTAGCAATAATTTTCAGCTTTTTGGCATGGCTATACATATTATGTTGCATAACAATCAACTGTTAGCCAATTTACTGCTCCATTTCACGATGGACACTGCATATGATATTAATTATCTTCAGCAAAGCAACTATCTGATTTGTTTCTTACACGATTCTCAAATCCAGGCATTGCTGAAGTTGGAGTCATGATGGTTAGCACTGCACTGGTAACCTTGGTGATGCTTCTTATATGGCAAACCAATCTGTTCCTTGTTCTGTGCTTCCCTATTTTTTTTGGTGCAATGGAGTTCATCTACTTAACTGCGGTCATGTCAAAGCTGCTAGAAGGAGGATGGTTGCCACTTGCTTTCTCATCACTGTTTCTCTGCATAATGTATACATGGAACTATGGAAGCGTGTTGAAATACCAGAGTGAGATGCGTGGGAAGATATCCCTGGACTTTATTCTCGACCTGGGATCAACACTTGGCACAGTAAGAGTTCCAGGCATTGGACTTGTGTACAATGAGCTGGTCCAGGGAATCCCATCGATCTTTGGTCATCTGTTGGTCACACTGCCAGCAATGCACTCCACTATCGTTTTTGTTTGCATCAAATTTGTTCCTGTCCCATATGTGCCGCTTGAAGAAAGGTTCTTGTTCAGAAGGGTTGGCCAGAAGGACTACCACATGTTCCGCTGTGTTGCACGGTATGGTTACAAGGATGTCAGAAAGGAGGACCATGGCTCATTTGAGCATCTCTTGGTTGATAGCCTAGAGAAATTTCTGAGGAGGGAAGCCCAGGAACTCGCGCTTGAGGTGAGCACAATGGAGGCAGAGCGCGATGATGTGTCTGACGTGACCGAGATAGTTCCATCTCCTGCTACTGCTGCTGAGGATCTGCAGACTCCACTGCTTTCTGATCAGAGACCGGGTGATGACAACCGAATGTTGGGCATGGAAGGCAGCGTTCCTTTGCTCCCCTCTAGCTCCATCTCCGCAGAAGAAGACCCCAGCTTAGAGTACGAGCTCGCGGCACTGAGGGAAGCCATGGCATCTGGGTTCACATATCTCTTGGCACATGGCGATGTGAGGGCGAGGAAGCAATCATTCTTCACAAAGAAGTTCATCATCAACTATTTCTACGCTTTCCTGAGGAGGAACTGCAGGGCTGGCACCGCAACCTTGAAGATGCCTCACTCGAACATCATGCGTGTAGGAATGACGTACATGGTGTGATCGGGGCTCTGCTGCGCCTGTGCTGCAAAATTGAAACTTGTTCTCGCGCTTCGTCTTGGGTGGAATGCTACACCAGCAGGTAGTTTAGGGATTGTACCGCCGCGGTGAACAAAGTCACTGCAGCTTCCGGCCAACTGCCCAAAATTTTAGTTGCAGAATTGGCCTTGTGTGTACCCTGTTGTATTCTTGCCAACCTTTTCGGTTAACTTTATGCTAAGTTATCTGCGTGCGATTTGCATTGGTAAGAATATACCAGTTTAATCTTCTGCAGCCAACCTTGTTTCTGGCCACCCGCCAGAACTGCAATGGCTTCTTCTGCATGAAACCTTTAAAGCTCACTAGAGCTGCAACTTTGTTGAAGAACTGCATGCTAACCTTAAAACATCTTATTTTGCGCAACATCTTTCTGTATTGTTGTAGTATCTGACTTCTGCACTTTATAACAAAAGGAGTTCTATAGGAACACAACATGGAGGCCAACTCTGTTTTAGACTTGGCCACACTAGTTCCATTCTGTGCCATGTGCTCCTGAATTATCATAATGTTCATGGAATGATAATAGATAAAGAAGCAGCCCGAGAGCAGAGCAGTAAACATAGGATATGCTATTATACTTGATCCACGAAATAATTGTGAAGATGCAGCTCTTTTATCTAGCCAGCCTATGTTGGTGCTTAATCAGAACAGAAAGTTGCCTAGTAAAATACACTAATATAAGACAAACCAGAGCCGCGCCGCCATGAATGCGAGTAGGCAGGAGGCTAGTGTGCCGTGAATATGGTCAAGCCGGAGCAGATGTGGAGAAAGAGGAATTCTGGACAGGCATGGGGCATGGCCGCATGGGAGTCCGATGTGGCGTGCATCCAGACTTCTCCTAGTTTGATGCCGGTAGTCTATTGTGGGGTGTTCCACTACTCATGTTGAACATATGGCTATTTCTAAGGTATACAAAAAACCTATCTGATCGAGAGGTTTGTATATTGAGCTTTGTGAAGATTTATCTTGCATTACTGTATTTCTAGTCAGAGTACTATATGTCATATAAAAACCCAATGTATCATGAAAGAACAAAGGACATTAATGTCAGATTTCACTATATTCGAGATGTTATTGCTAAAGGTGATTTGAACTATGCAAGATAAATGCACATCATAATCTTGCTGATATAATGACACAGTCAGTTCCTACCAATAAATTTGAGCTTTGCTACTTAGTTGGTATTTATCATTAGTCATATGGACTTTGACACGCAAGGTATTTATATTGATTTGGACGAAGTTATTTACTTTCTTGAGAATTTTGGCTTAAGGTGAAGATTATTAAATTGTGATCCAAATTCTAGTATTGTATTGGACTAGACATAGTACATGCGATGTGGGGCTTCGTTTTGGTACCGGCACGTACAAATACAACTAGCTTACTTGTCCTTTAAGGACTCTTATTCGTTACCTCTCATATATACCACATGTAGTCGCACCTAAAGGTGGATTGTCGTCTCATGCTTGCAACACCTCCATTATAATGAAGTTGCGTTTTCGTGGATCTGTAGTTTTTCCGTAAGGATTTCCCATGTTAAATAGGCGTCTCTCGTTTCTCGTTTTATCTAACATGCCGAAGTCCATGTTTATCGAGTTCCCGGAAAAGAACTTGTCAAACAGGTGTCTCCTTCAAGTTTATGCGTCGCCAAATGCAAGCATTCTCAGGGCATTTCCCAATTTTGTTTCTCTCTCAAGCGGGCCGACGGGTGGTTTCTAGGATTAGAAAAACAATTCTCTGATGGGTTCACACGTGGACCGGTCGCTCGCGCCTTCTACCGCTATTATCCCTTTAGAGCATCTACACCTGGGCGCCCCAAACCCCCCTCAAACGACCGGGCATGTCACGGAATTTTGACCCAGCCGGGCGTCTCAAACGGGCTTCAAACGCCGAGGCTGACCGGCACCCCTGTAGGATCGAACGTATGTCTAGAGGGAGACGGGGGTGATTAGACTACTTGACTAATCACGTAGGCCATCTGTTCATTCTTCATCTTGAGTTGTGGAGCACTAGCGCCTCTGTCTGCCTCTGCCTCTGCCTCTATCTCTGCCCAAGCTGCAGATGAGGTGGGATGGGAAGGGTCCATTGTCGCCACATTTTCCCCGAACTCCGGCTGAAGTGGCAGGTGTGGCGATCAAGCAAGTAAACCTCACTCCCAACCTTGGAGTTTACTAGCATCTGAATATGCGGTGCATATCCACATGACCTCTTCTGGTCAGCAACAGCCCTCTTGATGGTCTCAACAATGAGATCCATCACCCTGATTTTGGTGTTCTGGTCTACATGGTGCATCATGTTGGTGGAATAGCCTCTGATCATCTTCTCATCTCCAAATTTGGGCATCAGTGTATACCTCATAGTAGTGTTGGAGGTAGGGAGGCCAGCTAGCAGGAAATACATTGACCCTAGCTTCTGTGACTCGAGGTACTCCTTAGGAATGGCACTGTACATGTTGGCCATGGAATTGTGGCCATTCTTTGCCTCAGCATAAACATCAACATCTCCATTCTCCACCTCACGAGCTCCCATGAGTGCTGCCCACTCATCCACTGTCGACTGGTAGGGTACTCCCTCAGACATCCACACAATCATACCATCTGGATAGAAGTGTGCGATGGAGTAAAATTGCATTATCAACTCATTAGTCCAGGGCAGTCAACTTTGTCCCAACAAACTTATCAATGCCCATCATCCAGAAACTCTCATGGACATGGGTACAGTAATCATCATTGTCATCGATGTACTTCCAATCCACATACCTCATATCGCTAACTGTCAAGCTCTTGTTAAGAAGCACAATCCCATAGAAGCCATGTTGCTCCTTGCTGTGGAAATGGTAATCCATGGCATTTTTCTTCCTCGTAATATAGGGATATGTTGCTCTCCATCTTCTCATACCTTAATCATTCCTCTCCTTCATGTTCTCGGCTATGGGATGCTTGTCATCATGCTATGGCAATCTGGGTCTCAGCTTTTTCTGCACAGTGGCATCATCATCATCATCATCTCTCAGGCACTAGGGCCTTGTTCTTCTCAGCTGCATAAACATCTCTAGTAGTCCTCTTAGGCTTAGATGGTGCCTTACAGGTGGTGGCTGCCTTCTTGGGCATAGCAGTTGCCATCAACTTTGGTTACTTGGCAGGGGGTGGTTGTGGTGCTTGCTCCTCCTCTTCAGCATCAGCTGGATCCTCATACATGGAGGTAGGTCTGCCAACCACATGCACAATCCTCTTCCTCTCTATCTTCTTCCCTGGCTTCTTAGCTATAGTCTTGGACTTCTTGGATCCTCCTGGATTCTCCAAAGAAAGTGAGAGACCCCTCTTGGCAGAAACACACTCAGGTACCTTCCTGATCACACCTCTTTCCTTCTGTGTTCCTGCATATTGTTTTCTCATAGTGTTCCTCCTAGAACTAACCTCTTCCACCTCAAAGTCCTCATCGTCATCATTTGAGTTTTTTGTCTTCCTGGTCCGTGTGGCAGCCTTAGGTAGGCTAGGGGAACTCCTATCCTCCTCATGGTAGCTCTCATCAGGACTAGTTCCACTGCTCATGTCAATGTGGTCCTATCACCTGTTCTGGCTATCATTTGAAGCAAACATCTTGAGCACATACCTTGTGAATTAGATATAGAAGAGTGGAGTGGATGAGCATCAAAAACTCATACATTTTTGTAAAAAATTGAACCCAAAACTTAGTTGTAGGGTTTCACAGTGTGCAAGTCGGAACCACCGAGATTTTGAAAGCTCTGAGGCGACAACAGAGACTTGGCAGAGCCATGTTGGTTTCACCAAGGCCTACTTCGGTCTCTCCGAAGTTGCACATGTTGCTTCTAATTCCATTTCGGTGACACCGATAGGATCCTCTCGGTTTCATCGAGAAGTACTTTGTGTAGTGGTTGAGACCACAATGGTGACGTCAAAACTTTTCGATCAGAGGGTCTGAGATTGCTCACTCCAAAAACCTAACCCTAAATTTTTTCGTTCAAATCGATCTCTCGATTTTTTCTGAAGGATAGGAAGTTTCATACTATCGTAAGAAATAAACCAATCCAAGTTGCATACTAATCGAAGAAGTAACGCAATGGAGATCGAAGCTTTACTCTAACTTGGTGAAGCTTCTCTATGGCGGCAACAACGAGAATATTCCCGTTGATGGTGACGGAATCTGGTGGCGGGGTGTGTTGGAGATGAAAGGGCGTCATCCATAGACCTTGTCTATGATAGCAATGGGGTGCAGGAGAGAGGGCTTTGAAGAAATTTTCAAAGTCTGTACGGCACGGATATATATACCCATGTGTTGTGAGTGACACCGAGAAGAAATTTTCGGTGGCACTAAAGTTCATAACTGCTCGGAGCAGAGGAACTCGATGACGCCAAGATTTTTTGATCAGTGGCACCAAGATAGGAAAACCATATCAATCCAAGTGCTTTCGGTGGAACTGAGTTTGTAGAAATAGGTCACACCGAAAACCACTTAGAAGGTTTTGGAAGTCAGCCATTGTTGAATCGGTGGCTTTGAGTGCTCCTCACCCGGAGGATCCGGAAATGAGCTTGTTCAAATTTTGTGATGAAGCATGAATAGAAGTTGAGATAAGATCTAATAGATAGATAGAGGGGGTACTTAGGCATTCTTTTACATCCAATTGGGAAGAAAAATAAAACCCAAATAACTACAATTGGATGTCCTTGAATGAAGAAAAAAATGCATACCAACATGCTCACTCAATAAAACAGCAAATGAAATATGTCAAACGTGCAAACACTCTAGTATAGATAAAGCAATTGTCAATGACAAAGTCATATATATATATATAAGTATATTGCCAAGTGATACCACTTGATCATAGGTCATAGTCATCGTTTAAGCACAAGTGGGGTATCCACTTTTACATAAAGCATTAATGTGGTCACACCTTTATAGATGCTTTAGCTCAAGTCTTAGAGCAAATATCCCCCTAGATGTGATATCTCCCCTTAGAGGGATGAACTAACCTTGGGTTTTGTTGTTGAAGACTTCATGTAGATGTTGTAGCAGTGGATGCTAAATGTTGATGAATATCATGTTGAGTTGGGAGCAATCCTTGTTGTTTTGATACTCTCCACACCTACATTGGTTAGTCCCACACAAAGAACAATAACAATAATATATGTGGACATGGAGTGAAATGCTCATGTGATGATGTCCATTGATGCATTGAATATATTGTACCTTGCTTACCAACAAGAGAGTCTGTGACTCCTTGAACTAGTGCATAAGGTTGGAGTTGATTGCACAAGATCTTGCCAAGAAATGAATATGAGTGAAATTTGTTGGCGGAGTCACCCTCAAGAACTCTCTAGTTCTTCTTCATTGGGACCCACATCAAGTTTATGGGAATCCTTGGAACTAAAGTAGCACTTGATGAAGTAGAGCTAGATGAAGCATTGGGAACTCACTTGACCATAACTAGAGGTGGTTCTTCAAATGAGTCAATCTCCTCTTGAAACTTGTCCTTGCCCTTTAGCTTGTCGTCTTGTGGTGGAAGATCATCTTGAGCTTGTGTTCCCTTTAATAGAGTAGGATCATACTTCTCTTGTTGAGGAACAGACTTCATCTTGGGGTATTGATCTTCCTCCCATTCAACTCCATTGGCACTGGACTTTCATTCAAAACCAACACCTTGGTTCTTCCGATGCCATCCTTGCTTGCGTACAATCTCTTCGAATTGCTTACTCACGGCAATAATTTTGTAGACACATTTATATATCATTCCTTTCAATAAATTGTTTTATTAGTCAAGTGTAACTTGACTAAGAGAATCAATGGTGGAATCAATAGAAGTACTAGGAACAACATCATTGGATTTAGTATTTTTGTTGTTGTTGCTAGATGAAGAACATTTCTTAATCTTGTTACTAGTTTGCTTAAATTTAACTTGAGGCATAAAAGTAGACAAGAGGAGTCATTTGGCTAGGTAAGAAGAATTCTTCTTTCGAAGATCGTCATTGATAGCTTTAAGAAACTCATGCTCTTGCTCTAATTTAGCTTCTTGAAGTGTAGCTTCTCATGAGTTCTTAGAAGCTCTCTATGATCCTATTGAGTAGATTCATGAGATAACTTAAGAATCTTTAGTTATTTAGTTAAATGCTCAATCTCCTTCTTAGCACCATAAAATAATTCATCTTGGCTATCATGATTACTAGCAGGTTCATTTGAGTTAACATCAGTAGTTTTATCAATGAGTAAGTCATCATCACCTAATAAGTCATCCTCATCACTATTGAAGTCAATGAATTCGGGGTGTGATGCCTTGGGGTCTTTAGCCATGAAGCACTTTTCAATTCCTTCATTTGGAAATATATCATAGGAGCTGGAGGATAAGGGAGCTAGACCGGCAAGACCTTCATCTTGACTATAGTTGGAATCAGAGTGATAACTACTCTTGGATTGATTGTCGGAGTCAGAGATGAAAACCCATTCACCAGCATGAGCTTGATGTCTTCTTCTTGTGTAGATCTTGGTGTACTTGTCCTTTCTCTCCTAGTCCTTGCTTTTCCATGAGGGTCTTTGTTCATATCGATCTTCTCTACTCCTTCTCTCTCTAAGGTGAATCATCTCTTCTACTCCTTCTTCTAGGCGATTCATCTCTCTTCTTGTAAGGTGTCGTGCACTCATTTGAGAAGTGTCTAGGTATTACACAATTCTAGTAATTCTGACCATGACTAGAAGAATGGTTCTCATTGTATCTTGAGTTGGAGCTTATTTCTTTGCCACTATTCATGTAGAATTTGTTGAAGTTCTTCACCATGAGACTTATCTCTTTATTGGATACTAGCTTGTCACTTGAACTTGTGCGAGCATCACATGAAGCTTTGTAAGCACCGCTTGACTTGTTGTGGAGCTCTTCTTTGCCCTTGAGTGACATTTCATGGGAAACTATCCTTCCAATGACTTTCGTGCGCTTGAGATCTTTATAGTTGGGTATTATTTGGATCAATGTGCAAAGGTATCGTACTTCCCATCCAAGGCTCTAAGTATCTTCTTAATGATGAATCTGTCGGTCATCTTTTCACTTCCTAAGCCGAAAATATCATTTGTGATGAGAGTAAGCCTAGAGTACATTTCAGCAACTCCTTCACCATCCTTCATCTGAAACTTGTCAAGTTGACTCTAAAGCACATCCAACTTAGATTCCTTGACGGAGTTGGTTCCTTCATCCATATCAACCAAAGTATCCCAATTTCCTTGGCATTTTCAAGGCGACTTATCTTGTTGAACTCCTCGGCACACAAACCATTGAATTGAATGTCACATGCTTGAGCATTGTATTGCAACATCTTCAATTCATCCGCGGTTGCTTCATGATCCAGTTCCTTCCCAACTTCAAAGAATTCGCCTTGCAAGCCCACACGAATAACAACCAAAACGACGGGGTTATGACCAAAGTATGTATTTTCATCTTATGCTTCCAATTTGCAAAGATTGTACCATCAAAATATGGACCTCTACGATGGTAATTTCCCTCACTAGACGCCATACTCTCCTAGGTTGTGAAACCAATGCAATGGATATGAAAGCTCTAATACCAGTTAAAGGAACGAAAGTATGTCTAGAGGGGGGCTGATTAGACTAGTTAACCGATTAAAAACTTGACATTTCCCCAATTTTATCGGTTGGCAAGTTTTAGCGGTTTTACCAAGTCTAGCACACCCTACACATGCAAGTCTATAAGTAGTGCAGCGGAAAGTAATGACATCACAAGTGCAAGTAAAGGGAGGGATAGGAAGATCAAACACAATGAAGACACGATGGTTTTTAGCGTGGTTCCGATAGGTGGTGCTATCGTACGTCCACGTTGATGGAGACTTCAACCCAGTAACCCACAGAGGGTAACAGCAACGCGAGTCCACGAAGGGCACTACCCATGAAGAAGCAACCTTTTCTGTTCCACCATGTCCTACATCCACCAAGGTCTAGCATCACAAGGGGTAGATCTTCATGAAGTAGGTGATCTCCTTGCCCTTACAAACTTTTTGGTTCAACTCCACATGATTAGGAGGCTCCCAAGCGACACTTAACCAATCTAGAAGACACCACTCTCCAAAAGGTAATTAATGGTGTATATATGATGAACTCCTTGCTCTTGTGCTTAAAAACATAATATTCTCAACACTCAATCACTCTCTCATAGAATTTGGCTTGGTAGAAGAGATTCATTGGGTGGAAAGCAACTTGGGGAGGCTAGAAATCAAGGATCTATTGGTTGGATTGGAATATCTTGATCTCAATACATGAGTAGGTGGTTCTCTCTCAGAAAATGAATGGTGGAAGGGTAGTTTCATTATGATGGATCTCTCAATGAGTGAGAGGGGGTGGAGGGGTATTTATAGCCTTCTCCAAAAATCCAACCATTACAACATTATTACCCAACTCGGTGAAACCGAAATATAAACTCGGTTCTATCGAGTAGTGCAAAAGTCCTAACTTTTGGCTTTTCGGTGAGACTGAAAGCAACATCTCGATGAGCCCCATTCAATTTAACCTAGGCAGATCCACCACTTTGGTGACACCAAAACATTAAACTCGGAAGTTCTGAAATTAAATATTCTGATCACAAAAGGTTGGTCACTCCTTTTCGGTTGCACCGAATGCAATCTCGGTTCTACCGAGGGGCTAGGGTTTGGCTTAGGATCTGTCTCGATGTGATCGAATGGAAAATGTTGGTGGAACTGATTTGACTGCTTAGGGTTTGGGACAAAATGTTTTGTGGTAGTTTGATTGAGGATTTTGGTGGAATATCTCTAAGCACTTGAGTACCAAGATCATCATCAGTACCTCATCCCATTTTAATAGTATTGGTTTTCCTATGGAGTCAATTGTGATCGGCTAACATAATAGAAAATATAGAGTCTTGAAGCTTTTGCAAATTGAAATTATATTCATCTTAGGGGATCCTCCTCACAATTCAGAGCCAATCCATTTATTGACCATTCCTGAAATATACTCGATAGGTTTATTAGTTCAATGAACTATATGTTATTGTTAATTATCAAAAACCACCTAGGGAGAATTTGTGCTTTCAACCCCTCATATCCACCCCAAATATGGGGCGGACATGGTGAAAGGATTGACATGGTTAACTAGAGGTGGGTGAATAGTCAACTACCAGTTTTTAGCCTTCCTTAACAAATTAGGTTTAGCAACAAATAGGTTGTCCAAATATGCAACTAGGTGAACAACCTATATGATGCTAACAACAATAACAATAAAAACAGGCAAGGATATCGAACAAGTAAAGATTGCACAAAGTAAACGTAAGAAGTAAGTACAAGTGAAACCGGAGGAAACGAGGATGTGTTACCAAAGTTCCTTCCATTTGAGGGGAAGTACGTCTCCATTGGAGCGGTGTGGAGGCACAATGCTCCCAAGAAGCTACTAAGGCCACCGTATTCTCCCCACACACTCACACAATGCGAGGTGTTGTGATTCCACTAGTGTTGGCCTTGAAGGCGGCGACCGAACCTTTACAAACAAGGTTGGAGCAATCTCCACGACTTAATTGGAGGCACCCAACACCACCATGAAACTTCACCACAATGGATTGGGGCTCCGAGATTACCTCAACCGTCTAGGGTGCTCAAACACCCAAGAGTAACAAGATCCGCAAGGGATTAGTGGGGGGAATCAAATTTCTCTTTGTGGAAGTGTAGATCGGGGCCCTCTCAATCAAACCCAGAATATCAACAAGTTTTGTTGGCTAGGGAGAGAGATCGAGCAAAAATGGAGCTTGGAGTAACAATGGAGCTTGGGGATGGAAGAGGTGGTCTTCTTGGGGGAGAAGACCCCATTTATATAGAGGGAGAACAAATCTAACCATTATCCCCTCTCAGCCCGCACACAAGTGCTACTACTGCTCATGGGCTTGGTACTACCACTTGGGTGGCTAAGCCAGCCACACATAGCACTGCCACGAAGCCAAGATGTGGTAGTTCCATTGGAGCAATACTACCGCTCGCCACAGCGGTACTACCGTTGTGGTGCAGTTTAGAGGCCCTACGCACTCGGTGTAGTGGCAAGAGAAGAGGTAGTACCGCACAAGCGGTACTATCGCTTAGGTGAGCGTTAGTACCTTGCCCTACTACTGGCCGCAGTCTGCTGAGGGTACAGGGGTCCATAAAGAAGGCGGTGTTTTGAGTGGTAGTAACAGGTGGTACTATCGCCTATTGTTAGGGAACGTTGCATGGGAAACAAAAAATTTCCTATGCACACACAAGATCTATCCATGGTGATAAGCATCTACGAGAGGGAGAGTGGATCTACATACCCTTGTAGATCGCTAAGCGGGAAGCATTAAGAAACGCGGTTGGTGTAGTCGAACGTTTTCGCGATCCAAATCGCCGAGCATCCCGCGATCTCATCACGATCCGTCCGGCGATCCAATCATGATCAGTCCCACGAACTCATCACGATCCGTCCTGCGATCTCATCATGATCCATCTTGCAAACTCATCATGATCCGTCTCGCGATCTTGATCACGTTCCTTCCGATCTAGCGTTGAACGAACGACACCTCTGCGTTCAGCACACGTATAGCTCGATGACGATCTCCGCCTTCTTGATCTAGCAAGAGGGAGCAGAGAGGTAGATGAGTTCTCCGACAACGCGATGGTGTTACGACGATGGTGGTGGAGCTATTCCAGTAGGGCTTCGCCTAAGCACCGCTGAAAACCGATCTAGAGAAGAAACTACGATCTAGAGGAGAGGTAGCACGTGGCTATTAGGGTTAGCTTTTTCCTCTAGATCCTCTAGTATATATAGGAGGGAGGGAGGGGAGGAGGCAGCCTCAAACCCTCAAGGTTTGGTCGAAATTGGAGGTGGAGGAGTCCTACTCCAATCCTATTAGGAGTAGGATTCCCCCTTTCCACTTGGAAACTCTTTCCACCTCTCCACTTTTGGATTTTTTTCCTTCTCAAACCACTCCAGCTGCATGTGCCCTTAGAGGAGGCTTTGTTCTTCGGTATGTTACTTGCCCGAGATTCGATCGTCGGTATCTCCATACCTAGTTCAACCTCGTTACCGACAAGTCTCTTTACTCGTTCCGTAATACAAGATCCTGTGACTAACACTCAGTCACATTGCTTGCAAGGCTTATTGTGATGTTGTATTACCGAGTGGGCCCTGAGATACCTCTCCGTCACACGGAGTAACAAATCCCAATCTTGATCCATGCCAACCCAACAAACACCCTCAGAGATACCTGTAGAGCACCTTTATAGTCACCTAGTTACATTGCGACGTTTTATACACACAAGGTACTCCTCCAGTGTCAGTGAGTTGCATGATCTCATGGTCATAGGAACAAATACTTGACATGTAGAAAACAGTAGCAATAAACTGACACGATCATATGCTACATTTGTAGTTTGGGTCTTGTCCATCACATCATTCTCCTAATGACGTGATACCGTTATCAAATGACATCTCATGTCCATGACTAGGAAACCATAGTCATCTTTGATTAACGAACTAGTCTATTAGAGGCATACTAGGGACATGGTGTTGTCTATGTATCCACACATGTATCTGAGTTTCCGATCAACACAATTATAGCATGGATAATAAACGATTATCATGAACAAGGAAATATGATAATAACCAATTTATTATTGCCTCTAGGGCATATTTCCAACACCTATAAGCGATACTACCGCGCTGTACTACCGTCCCAACAACCGCTCAATCCGACACGAAAAGTCGAGACTCCCAAGACAGCGGTACATCGCGTGGTACTGGACAATGGTACTACCGCCCATAGGCGGTACTACCGCTGTCCAGAGCGGTACTACCGCTGTCTCGCACTTGCACTAGAGTCAACAATCTAGTTCACTTCACCATGTGATTCGTATTGTTATGAATCTAACACCCAATGAGTTCTGGGGCTCGATCATGCTTTGTATGTGAGAGAGGTCTTATAGTCAACGGGTCTGCGACATTTAGATCGTGTGTACTTTGCAAATCTCTATGTAAAACTATAAACACTGCTACCACACTGCACTTGGAGCTATTCCAAATGGCTGCTCTACTATACGTATCCGGATTGCTACTAAGAGCCATCCGGATTGGTGTCAAAGCTTGCACCGATGTAACTCTTCACGACGAACTCTTTCTTACCTCCATAATCGAGAAACATTTCCTTAGTCTTTTAGTTACTAAGGATGATCTTGACCGCTGTCCAGTGATCCACTCCTGGATCACTCTTGTACCCCTTGATGGACTCATGGCAAGGCACACACAGGTGCGGTACACAGCATGGCATACTATATAGAGCCTATGGCTAAGGCATAGAGGACGACATTCGTCCTTTCTCTTTCTTCTGTCGTGGTCGAGCTTTGAGTCTCACTCAACTTCACACCTTACAAAGCAGGCGAGAACACTTCTCTCTCACTAATCCATTTTGAACTCTTTCAAAATCTTGTCAAGGTATGTACTCATTCAAAGTCTCATCAAGCATCTTGATCTATCTCTATAGATCTTGATGCTCAACAATTAGGTAGCTTTATCCAGGTCTTCCTTTCAAACAACCCTTTATGCTTTCTAGAAATTATACATCATTTCCGATCAACATTATGTCAACCACATATTCTTATCAGAAACTCTATAGTGCTCCCACTCACTTTATTGTAAATACAAGTTTCTCATAAACTTTGTATAGACTCAAAAACTTTGATCACCTCATCAAAGTGTATATTCCAGCTCCGAGATGCTTCCTTCAGTCCATAGAAGGATCACTGAAGCTTGCTCACCTTTTAGCATCCTTAGGACTGACAAAACCTTCTGTTGTATCACATACAACTTTTCCTCAAGTAAACTATTAAGGAAACAATGTTTTGTCATCCATACGCCAGATTTCATAATTGAAAATGCAGCAACTGCTAACATAATTCCAACAGACTTTAGCATTGCTACGAGTGAGAAAGTCTCATCGCAGTCAACTCTTTGAACTTGTGGGAAACTTCTTTGTGACAAGTCGAGCTTTATAAATGGTTACATTTACCATCAGCATTTGTCTTCATCGCAAAGGTCCATTTGTACTCGACGATCTGCCATCCAACGAGCAAGTCTACCAAAGTCTATACTTGGTTTTCATACATGGATCCTTTCTCAGATTTCATGGCCTCTAACCATTTGTTGGAATCCGGTCCCATCATCGCTTCTCCATATCTCATAGGTTCATCGTTGTCCAACAACATGACCTCCAAGACAGGTTTGTCGTACCACTCAGGAGCAGTACGCATCCTTGTCGACCTACGAGGTTTGATAGTAACTTGATCCGAAGCTTCATGATCATCATCATTTACTTCCTCTTCAACTGACGTAGGTTCCACAGAAACATCTTTCTGCGCTGCACTACTCTCTAGTTGAAACAAAGGTTCAACAACCTCATCAACATGTATCATTTCCAATAAATCACTTGCCCACTCCATCAATCCGGAAAACGGGGTCCTTATTCATCTTGCCCAAGAGGTATGGTTCGCATGTCTCAACCGATTCGAAATCAAATGAGTCCAAAGATCCATAAACATGGAGTTTCTTCATGCGCTTTATACCAATATGACATTTAGCGGCAGTGCCACAAGTATGTGGTAATATCATTATTAACTTTGTATCTTTTGGCATCAATGTTATGAATATGTGTATTACTATGATCAAGATTCAACAAACCATTCTCACTGGGTGCATGACCATTGAAGGTATTATTCATGTAAATAGAATAACAATTATTCTCTAACGTAAATGAATAACCGTGTTGCAATAAACATGATCTAATCCCGTTCGTGCTCAACGCAAAACACCAAATAACATTTATTTAGGTTCGTCACTAATCCCGAAGGTAGAGGGAGCGTGCGATGTCGATCACATCAACCTTGGAAACATTTCCAACACACATCGTCACCTAACCCTTAGCTAGTCTCCGTTTATTCCGTAGCTTTTACTTCGAGTTACTAACATTTAGCAACCGAACCGGTATCCAATACCCAGTTGCTACTAGGAGTACTAGCAAGGTACGCATCAATAACACGTATATCAAATATACTTCTATCGACGTTGCCAGCCTTCTTATCTACCAAGTATCTAGGGTTGTTCCGCTTCATTGACCGCTCTCTTCATAATAGAAGCACTTAGTCTCGGGTTTGGGTTCAACTTTGGGTTGCTTCACTGGGGCAGCAACTGACTTTCCATCCATCAAGTTTCCCTCCTAGCCCTTGCCCTTCTCGAAACTAGTGGTTTTACTAACCATCAACACTTGATGCTCCTTCTTGATTTCTACCTTCGTGGTGTCAAACACCGCGAACAGCTCAGGATCATTATTTCTATCCCTGGCATTTTATAGTTCATCACCAAGTTATAGTAGCTTAGTGACAATGACTTGGAGAACTATATCAATCACTATCTTACCTGGAAGATCAACTCCCACTCGATTCAAGCGATTGTAGCACCCAGACAATCTGAGCACATGCTTAACGATTGATCTATTCTCCTTCATCTTGAAGGCAAAGAATCTTGTTGGAGATCTCATATCTCACAACATGGGCATGAGCCTGAGATCCCAATTTCAGCTCTTAGAACATCTCATATGTTCCGTGACGTTCAAAACGTTTTGGAGCCTCAATTCTAAGCCGTAATGCATGACGCACTAAACTATCTAGTCATCGGAACGTGCATGTCAGATGTTCACAATATCTACAAACGACGCTAGAGGGGGTGGCGCACCGAGCAGTGCATTAAGGACATAAGCCTTTTGTGCAGCAATGAGGACAATCCTCAGATCACGGACCCAGTCCGCAATATTGCTACAATCATCTTTCAACTCTATTTCTTGAGGAACATATAGAAATTCAAGGGAGCTATAGCGTGAGCTAGTAATCTACAACATAATTTTGCAAAGACACTACTGACTATGTTCATGATAATGAGTTCAATTAATCATATTACTTAAGAACTCCCACTCAAATTAACATCCCTCCGGTCATTCGAGTGATACATGATCCAAATTCACCAACTCAAGTCCGATCATCACGTGAGTTGAGGTGGTTTCAATGGTGAACATCATCATGTTGATCATATCTACTATATGACTCATGTTCGACCTTTCGGTCTCTTGTGTTCCGAGGTCATGTCTGTACATGCTAGGCTCGTCAAGTTTAACCCGAGTGTTCTGCATGTGCAACATTGGCTTGCACCCGTTGTATGTGAACGTAGAGTCTATCACATCCGATCATCACGTGGTGTCTCGACATGACGAACTTTCGCAATGGTGCATATCCTTGTAAAACGCTAAGCGGGAAGCATTAAGAAACGCGGTTGGTGTAGTCGAACGTTTTTGCGATCCAAATCGCCGAGCATCCCACGATCTCATCATGATCCGTCCCGCGATCCAATCACGATCCGTCCCGCGAACTCATCATGATCCATCTCGCGATATCATCAAGATACGTCTCGCAAACTCATCATGATCCGTCCCCCGATCTCATCACGATCCGTCTCGCGATCTTGATCATGGTCCTTTCGATCTAGCGACGAACGGACGGCACCTCCGCGTTCAGCACACGTACAGCTTGATGACGATCTCCGCCTTCTTGATCCAGCAAGAGGGAGAGGAGAGGTAGATGAGTTCTCCGGCAGCACGACGGTGTTGCGGCAATGGTGGTGGAGCTATTCCAGCAGGGCTTCGCCTAAGCACCGCTGAAAACCGATCTAGAGGATAAACTGCGATCTAGAGGAGAGGTAGCACGTGGCTATTAGGGTTAGCTTTTTCCTCTAAATACTCTAGTGTATATAGGATGGAGGGAGGGGAGGAGGCAGCCTCAAATCCTCAAGGTTTGGTCGAAATTGGAGGTGGAGGAGTCCTACTCCAATACTATTAGGAGTAGGATTCCTCCTTTCCACTTGGAAACTCTTTCCACCTCTCCACCTTTGGATTTTTTTCCTTCTCAAACCACTCTAGCCGCATGGGCCCTTAGAGGAGGCTTCGTCCAGCCCACCAGGGGTTGGTGTACCTCCTCCCACAGCCCATGTAGCCTCTTGGGTCGAACTACCTCTCCCGATGGTCCCCCGGTACACTATCGGCACTCCCGGTACACTACCGATGAGCCCGAAACTTTTCCGGCGACCAAAACAGGACTTCCTATATATCAATATTTACCTTCGGACCATTCTGGAGCTCCTCGTGACGTCCGGGATCTCATCCAGGACTTCGAACAACCTTCGGTCACCACCATACATAACTCTATACTACCGAAATGTCACCAAACCTTAAGTGTGCAGACCCTGCGGGTTCGAGAACTATGTAGACATGATCGAGACACCTCTACGGTCAATAACCAATAGCGGGACCTGGATGCCCATATTGGTTCCTACATATTCTACGAAGATCTTTATCGATCGAACCTCTATGTCAAGGATTCAGTTAATCCCGTATGATGTTCCCTTTGTTCTTCGGTATGTTACTTGCCCGAGATTCGATCGTCGGTATCTCCATAGGTTCAACCTCGTTACCGGCAAGTCTCTTTACTCGTTCCGTAATACAAGGTCTCTTGACTAAAACTAAGTCACATTGCTTGCAAGGCTTATTCTGATGTTGTATTACCGAGTGGGCCCTGAGATACCTCTCCGTCTCACGGAGCAACAAATCCCAGTCTTGATCCATGCCAACCCAATAGACACCCTCGGAGATACCTGTAGAGCACCTTTATAGTCACCCAATTACATTGCAACGTTTGATACACACAAGGTACTCCTTCGGTGTCAGTGAGTTGCATGATCTCATGGTCATAGGAACAAATACTTGACATGTAGAAAACAGTAGCAATAAACTGACATGATCATATGCTACATTTGTAGTTTGGGTCTTGTCCATCACATCATTCTCCTAATGACGTGATCCCATTATCAAATGACATCTCATGTCCATGACTAGGAAACCATAGTCATCTTTGATTAACGAGCTAGTCTATTACAGGCATACTAGGGACATGGTGTTGTCAATGTATCCACACATGTATCTGAGTTTCCGATCAACACAATTATAGCATGGATAATAAATGATTATCATGAACAAGGAAATATGATAATAACCAATTTATTATTGCCTCTAGGGCATATTTCCAACACCTATAAGCGATACTACCGCGCTGTACTACCGTCCCAACAACCGCTCAATCCGACACGAAAAGTCGAGACTCCCAAGACAGCGGTACAACGCGTGGTACTGGACAATGGTACTACCGCCCATAGGCGGTACTACCGCTGTCCAGAGCGGTACTACCGCTTATAGTGTAAGTCGTACTACCACTTGCATGCGTGGTACTGTGACTTGGTTCCATCAGGACCAGGAGAGAGGTATAGTTGGAACATCTCCATTGATGCGGGAATAGAAGCAAGGGTGCAAATGAAAGTGTGCATGTTGATTCCACCCAAACCTTTCCGAAGTGTACCCCCTTAATAGTATGGTTTTCCTATGACTCAATTCCGCCGAAGACGAAACGCAGGAAAGAAATTGTCTTCACTATAATCCAGTGAGGGGCTAGAATCATCGTGTGCCATATTTAGAAATATCTAAAAGGCTTAATGCACACAATTAGTCTACAAATGCATTATCACCAATCACCAAAACCACTAAGGGAGAAATATGCCCTAACAATGTCCCCATTTTGGTGGATTGATGACAATGCGGAATTTGCACAAGGAATATCATAAGAAGGAAAGCAAACCCACACATCTACAAAGTATAGACGGGATCCCCTTAGATGTGTGTACTATTTTAGATATGCTTTTGGAATTCAAAGCACGCACACTAGGATCAACACCCCCTATATTTTATAGATAGAGAATACTTGCATCAACATGAAGGGAGATAATCATAAATGCAAGGCATGACATGTGAGCATAAACATAGGGCACAAGATAAGCAAAAGCAAATATACTAATAGAGTACTACTAGGACGTATATAGATAAAGAGAGATAGCATATGTCTCGCACCATACGACTTAGTCTTTATGCCTCACAAACCAAACCAAAGCAAATGACAAAAGAGTTCACGAGTGAAGAAAAGTAAGCAACTAAGACACACTCGTGCCTCGGGAAATCCCTAAAGTATCTCCCCCTTTGGCATCGAGACACCAAAAGGGAAAAGAGTTCTAAAAACGATCCGAGGTGGTAGCAACACATGGGATCTCCATGAGTAATCCTCGAACTCGTTGGAGCTGGAGGCTTCTATGCCAGGATGATCAACATCTGAGTCCCACTTGCAATTCTTAGAAGTCCAAGTCTCCTCATTAGTGTCCTTGTCCTCAGATCCGTTGGGAATGTCCATGCCAATGTGTCTGCACATAGCCTTGTGACATCTCCTAGCCGCCTTCTCTGCCACATGAGCTTCATACTGACCATGAGCCTGCAAGCACAACAACTTCTTCATCTTCTCTCTCTACTTCTTTTCCCAAGATGCCTCCCCATTGGATGGCGCATAACTGGGATCAGCGCCGCCCTCAACCTCATCCTCACCCCCAACATCTGGAAGATCCATTTCTGGAGTAGCATGAGTGCTCCACTTGTCTTTCTGTCTCAGCTGCACAACCTCATGGGGAACAAGCTCGACACATCCAAAATCCATGTCGGGAAAGGTGCGTGCTCAAGTACTCTTAATAAGATGCGTCAAGTATGGGGCATAAATAGGACATTTGCAATCTTTTACTGCTGACAGGAGCTCAGACCACATGACATGAGAAACATCCAAAACCTCTACCACCTCTTTTCCCCTCATCTCCTGGTAGTAGAGTAGCATATCCACCAGGTAAGAGTGTACCTGATCCAAATTCCCAACATGGGAGAAAGAGGGCCTGCTTGAAGATACGGTGTATGACATCAAGAAATGGTTCAAGAACAAAAGTTGGCTTTGCCAATGGTGGAGGAGGTCTTCTTAGTGGAGTAGGGAAAAGTTGACTCTTGTGAATAGAAGTAACCTCCATATGAGGAAGAAATCCAATCGGGGTATGGAGCCCGTGATGATTAAATCCCGACACACTCATGAAGTCCTTAAGTTGTTCTTTGACTTTGAATCCAAGGAAGAACTTCAACTATCCCATCATAGACATCTCAAACTCTTCGGTCATTAGTGCGGCAACTCATCATTGAAATCTTTGTTAGGAGAACCGAAGATAATATCATCAACACATAGTTGGCACATGAAAAAGTTCCCTTTAACCCTCTTCGTGGAAAGAGTGGGATCAATTTTCCTAACTTCAGACCCACAGTCTTGCAACAACTCAGTAAGGTACTCATACCACACACGTGGGGCTTATTTAAGGCCATAGAGTTCCTTATTGAGCTTGTATACATGATTGGGGAACTTGGGATCCTCGAACCCCCAGGGTTGCTTAACATATACCAAATCCTTAAGAGGACCATTAAGAAATGCACTCTTCACATCTATTTGTTAAAATTTTAAATCATGATGAGATGCATATGCAAGCAACATGCAAATATATTCAAGGTGAGCAACGGGAGCAAAAGTTTCAGCATAGTCGATACCCTCAACTTGGGAGTAGCCTTGTGCTACCAATCTTGCCTTGTTGCAAGTGACGACACCGTTCACATCTTGCTTGTTCTTGAAGATCCATTTTGTTCCAATGACATTGTGATTCTCCTTTGGTCTTGGCACCAATGTCCACAGCTTGTTGTGCTCAAAGTTGTTGAATTCATCATGCATGGCTTCAAGCCAAACCGTGTCCTCGAGTGCCTCTCATACCTTTAGGGGTTCAATACAAGAAACAAAAGTGTGATGCTCACAAAATTTTGTTAATTGTTTACGAGTGGTTACCCCTTTACTCAAGCTTTCATAGACGTTCTCTAAAACATGTTTTTGATTTTCAAGCTTGGAATAGATCTTGGTGGCTCGTTGTTCTAATATCTCCTCCATAGAAGGTTGAGGAGCACCATCTTGACAATCTTGAGTGCCATCATGAGCTTGCTCTTGATCTTGAGCTTAATTGGGGGTATGAACTTGAACTTGGGCATCTCTTGGTGAATTACCATCGTCATGAGTTTGATCTTGCCCTTGATATTTTTCACTTGGTTGAGGGACTTCACTTTGTTCTTTGGAAGTGTGTGGGTCTTGCATTGGTGATGGTTCCACTTTCGTAGAACAATGTCCTTCTCCTTTGGCCATAAGAGGTTCCTCAACGGGTAGGAAGTGTCCCACACCCATTCTTCTTATGTCTTGGGGAGGAATTTCATCACCTACATCACAAAGACCACCTTGCTCCACTTGGGATCCATTATTTTCATCAAAATCCATGTTACACATCCCCTCAATGAGTCCATTGGACTTGTTGAGGACACAGTAAGCATGAGAGTTTGTACCATAACCAACAATTATGCCCTCTTGAGGTCTAGGTTCAAATTTAGACAAACGAACACCTTTCTTGAGAATGAAACACTTACAAACGAACACCCGAAAGTACTTTGGGTTGGGCTTGTTACGGGTAAGAATCTCATATGGAGTCTTGTTCAAGCCATTATGGAGGTAGAGCCGATTAGATGCATGACATGCAATGTTAATGACTTCGGCCCAAAAGTTATATGGATATTTGAGTTCCACCATCATGGTCCTTACCGCATCCATCAACGTCCGGTTCTTTATTTTCACAACACCATTTTGTTGGTGGGTATATGGTGTGGAGTATTGATGCTTGATACCCTCATCACTAAGAAACTCATCCAAGGTGTATCTCTTGAACTCGGTGCCGTTGTAACTTCTAATCATCAATATCTTTGCAGCATGTTGCCATTGAGCTTCATTTGCAAAGTCGATGATGGTTTGTTGGGTCTCGCTCTTCTTCTTGAAGAAGCATACCCAAGTATATCTTGAGTAATAATCCACAATCACCAAGCAATACTTTCTTCCCCCAAGACTATCGAAGGATATAGGACTAAAGATATCCATGTGGAGGAGCTTCAAGGGCCTCTTTGAGTAGATGGTAGCTGTGGGTTGGTGAGCAGTCTCATGTAGCTTTCCTTCGATACAAACACTACAAGAACGATCTTTAGCAAAATCACATTTGTTAGTCCACGAACGTGATCCCCTTTGAGAAGACTTTGCAAAGATCTCATATTGACCCGGGCTAGCCGGCAATGCCAAAGCCATCCCACATCAACTTTAGCCATCAGGTAAGTCGCGGTCTTAGTGGGTCGCTCCGGAAAGTTAACCACATAGAGACCTTTTTCGACATGCCCAGCAAAGGCTACTTTAAGAGTCTATCTCCACAAAAGGGCCACAATATCAATACCAAAGAAGGTAGAAAAGCTCATGAGTGCAAGTTGACGTACAAAAAGTAAATTGTAAGCAAGGGTCTCAACAAGCATGCCTTTCTCAATGGCTAAATCTGGAGAGATCAACACCTTGCCAAGACCCAATACTTTTGAAATTGTATCATCACCAAATACGACTTGAGTTGCCAAGCATGAGTTAGTTTGAATGTGCACCACCAAGTCCTTGCTTCCAGTCATATGATTTGTTGCTCCACTATCAAGCAACCATGAACCTCCTTCGGAAGCAAACTCCTACAAGATATCAGTGCTTGGATTTAGCTACCCATTCTTTGATGGGACCTTTTATGTTGGTAACAAGGGTCTTCATAACCCAAATATACCATTCAATGTACTCATAAGAAGAACCAACAAATTTGGCATAAACATGCCCACCACTAGCATGATATAAAACATAAGAGGGGTTAAATTCGCCGGCTTTGTTGGTAGGGGTGGTCTTGCCCTTCTTAGCATTACCACCCACGACCTTGTCCTTCTTATCATGAGTATCCACCCCCACTTTGACAAAGGTTTCCTTGAGCAGGAGAGGTTGCTTGGTATTGAACTTCTTCTTCTTCTTAGACTTGGGTGCAAACCAAATCTCTTCCTTTGCCACAACTTACTTTTGATTGCTTAAAAGGTCATTGAGATTCTTATCACCTTGGATACATGTCACAAGGCCTTTCTCAAGTTGCTCTTTCAACTTGGCATTTTCCTCCACAAGTCCACATGCTCACAAGTAGCATGGGCATTATAAATTAACAAAAACGAAGGACATGTGGCTATTCCGCTTGTAAGTTTTACTTGGAGTTGAACATGAGACTCGTTAAGAGAAGCATGAGCACTCTTGTAAGCCTTGTAAGCCTTGTCAAGTGTTCCAAACTCTTCCTTAAGTCTATCATGGTCAACCCCAAGTGCGACCTTTTCGGATTTGATCACACGAGTAAGAAAAAGAGCATGTTCATTTTCTTTTTGCAAGGTCATCGTTGTGTGACTCCTCAAGAGTCAAACAAAGATGTCTCTCTTCCTCAAGAGCAATTGAGATCCGCTATCTCATAGGCATAGTCACAACTATGCTCCTCCCTTTTAGATATGGTTTCCTCATGAGACTCAATGAGATCACTAGCCTCACCAAGTTGTTCCAAGAGAGCAACAAAGTGCTTCTTGGTCTCACCTTTGAGTTTACCCATGAACTTGTCAAACTCATTCTCATCAACTTTCACCTGCTCGTGTTCATCCACACAATCCAACAAAGAAGGAGTAATAGTAATGGATGTTTTGATGTTGGAGGTGTTGGAAATATGCCCTAGAGGCAATAATAAATTGGTTATTATCATATTTCCTTGTTCATGATAATCGTTTATTATCCATGCTATAATTGTGTTGATCGGAAACTCAGATACATGTGTGGATACATAGACAACACCATGTCCCTAGTATGCCTCTAATAGACTAGCACGTTGATCAAAGATGGCTATGGTTTCCTAGTCATGGACATGAGATGTCATTTGATAACAGGATCACATCATTAGGAGAATGATGTGATGGACAAGACCCAAAATAAAAACGTAGCATATGATCGTGTCAGTTTATTGCTACTGTTTTCTGCATGTCAAGTATTTGTTCCTATGACCATGAGATCATGCAACTCACTGAGACCGAAGGAGTACCTTGTGTTTATAAAACATCGCAACGTAACTGGGTGACTATAAAGGTGCTCTACAGGTATCTTCGAGGGCGTCTGTTGGGTTGGCATGGATCAAGACTGGGATTGTTACTCCATGTGACGGAGAGGTATCTCAGGGCCCACTCGGTAATACAACATCACAATAAGCCTTGCAAGCAATGTGACTAAGTGTTAGTCACGGGATCTTGTATTACGAAACGAGTAAAGAGACTTGCCGATAACGAGGTTGAACTAGGTATGGAGATACCGACGATTCAATCTCGGGCAAGTAACATACCGAAGAACAAAGGGAACATCATACGGGATTAACTGAATCCTTGACATAGAGGTTCGACCGATAAAGATCTTCGTAGAATATGTAGGAACCAATATGGGCATCCAGGTCCCTCTATTGGTTATTGACCGTAGAGGTGTCACGGTCATGTCTACATAGTTCTCGAACCCGCAGGGTCTGCACACTTAAGGTTCGGTGATGTTTCGGTAGTATAGAGTTATGTATGGTGGTTACCGAAGGTTGTTCGGAGTCTCGGATGAGATCTCGGACATCACGAGGAGCTCCGGAATGGTCCGAAGGTAAATATTGATATATAGGAAGTCCTGTTTTGGTCGCTGAAAAGTTTCAGGCTCATCAGTAGTGTACCGGGAGTGCCGGTAGTGTACGGGGGGACCATGAGGAGAGGTATTTCGACCCAAGAGGCTACATGGGCTGTGGGAGGAGGTAAACCAGCCCCTGGTGGGCTGGCAGAAGCCTCCTCCAAGGGCCCATGCGGCTGGAGTGGTTTGAGAAGGAAAAAAATCCAAAGGTGGAGAGGTGGAAAGAGTTTCCAAGTGGAAAGGAGGAATCCTACTCCTAATAGGATTGGAGTAGGACTCCTGCACCTCCAATTTCGACCAAACCTTGAGGGTTTGAGGTTGCCTCCTCCCCTCCCTCCCTCCTATATATACTAGAGTATTTAGAGGAAAAAGCTAACCCTAATAGCCACGTGCTACCTCTCCTCTAGATCACAGTTTCTCCTCTAGATCGGTTTTCAGGGGTGCTTAGGGGAAGCCCTGCTGGAATAGCTCCATCACCATCACCGCAACGCCGTCTCGCTGCTGGAGAACTCATCTACCTCTCCGCTCCCTCTTGATGGATCAAGAAGGTGGAGATCGTCATCGAGCTGTACATGTGCTGAACGCGGAGGTGCCGTCCGTTTGGCGCTAGATCAGAAGGACCGTGATCAAGATCGCGAGACGGATCATGATGAGTTCGGGGGACAGATTGTGATTAGATTGCGGGACGGATCGTGATAAGATCACGGGATGCTCGGCAATTTGGATTGCGAAGACGTTTGACTACACCAACCGCGTTTCTTAACGCTTCCCGCTTAGTGATCTACAAGTGTATGTAGATCCACTCTCCCTTTCGTAGATGCTCATCACCATGGATAGATCTTGCGTGTGCATAGGAATTTTTTTTGTTTCCCATGCAACATTCCCCAACAGGAGTTTATCTTGTTGATACCTTTGGCCATGAGGCACTTGGCAATGCGATTCTCGTTGGGAGAGTCAAAGAGAGACACATTGGTTGGGGAAGAAGTTGCAATGGACACAATGGCCATCACCATTCCTTCACCACTTGCATCTTCATAATCATCGGGGACATACTCTCCATGTGCCACGTACACCTTTTGAGGCACCTTCTTGGTGAAGTTGTTCTTGTTGGGGAAGGACTTTGCCTTGTCTTTGCGAATGAGCTTGCCACCATTGTCTTCCCTCTTCTCAAACGGGCAATCCACCCATGAGGTGACTCACATTGCCACAATTGTAGCAAGTCCTCACACGTTGCTTGCCTTTAGAGTCACTTGAGTTGGTCTTGGAGAAGTTGGACCTTTAGTTTCTCTTGTTCCCCAAAATTTCCTTAACGCAAGATCCATGTGCTCATGGTGTGCATATTTGGTGTCTACGGGGCAACCCTCTTCTTCTACCTCTTCCTCTTCTTCCGCAATTGCCTTAGCATTCAAAGCAAGGTTTGATGAGGCTTTCTTTGAACGTTGGACATGAGTTAGAGCATTGTCGGCGGTCTTGCTCAAGATATTCATGGCAATAAACTCATCCAACACATCCCTTGAGGACAAGGAGTGAAACTACGGTCTTCGAGGTCAAGAGGCGGTAGTTTTGCCAGAGCGGTACTACCGCTCTACACGGGGCACTGCCGCTGTGGTGCAGTGTAGAGGCCCTACACACTCAGTGTAGTGGCAAGAGCAGAGGTAGTACCGCACAAGCGGTACTACCGCTCGGGTGAGTGGTACTACCGCTTACAGGTGGTACTACCGCTCGGGTGAGTGGTACTACCGCTTATAGGTGGTAGTACCTTGCCTTACTACCGCCTAGACTCCGGGGTCCAAAAAGAAGGTGGTTGTTGGAGCAGTAGTAACAAGTGGTTCTACCGCCTATAAGCGATACTATCGCATTGTACTACCGTCCCAACAACCGTTTAGTCCGACATGAGAAGTTGAGACTCCCGAGCCAGCGGTACAGTGCACGACACTGGACAGTGGTACTACCGCCTATAGGTAGTACAACCGCTGTCTAGAGCGGTACTATTGATTAGAGTTTAAGCGGTACTATCGCTTGCCTATGCGGTACTACTGCTTGGTTCCTTCAGGACCAGGACAAAGTCATAGTTGGAACATCTCCATTGATGCGGGAAAGGAAGCAAGGGTGCAAATGAAAGTGTGCGTGTTGATTCCACCCAAACCTTTTTGAACCGCCCCCCTCTTAATGATACGGTTTTCCTATGACTCAATTCCACTGAAAACAAAATCCACGAAAGAACCCGTCATCACTATAATCCACCGAGGGGATAGAATCGTCTTGTGCCATATGTAGAAATATCTGAAAGGCTTAATGCACACGATTAGTCTGCAAATGCATTGAAACCAATCACCAAAACCACTAAGGGAGAAATATGCCCTATCACATGGGGTGTCCAGGCGCGCCTGCCACATCAGACCCGACAACCCAACCCCATCGCAAATTGCACCAAATCTACCCCTAGAACTGCCGGATCCATTTGCTCTTTGCTCTCCTCCTCTGCGCCATCCGTCTCACAGCTCCAGCGCAGTGCACTCTCTGTATCCGTTCCTAGCCTTTACCCCACTAACTCTGACAGAGCAGTCCTCTCTCCCGTCCTCGCCGCGGGGGACATCGTCGTCGGACCAGAAGCCACCGCGATACGTCCGCAACTCTGTGGCTTCGCCTTGCGCCTGAGGTGTTTGACACATTGTTTGGTTGGATTTTTTGTGATTTTATTAGGGAAAACAATGGATTCTGATGCTTTGTCTGACGAGGAGTATGGACCGACGGTGCTTGATGATATGATTCAAGATGAGTTCTTTGATTCCTCAGATTCAGACGAAGAAGTGGACATGATCATCCTCATGAGCATGCAAGAGGAAATGGACCGAGAAGTGGAGCATATTCCCAATTTCAAGTGCTCAATCTAAGGGAGAAGAGTGACAATTTGGATAAGGTATCTAGAGCAAAGCTACAACATAAGGACTACTTTGCTCCGAACCCAACTTTCTCAGATGATCCATGGTTTCATCACTGTTTTCATATGCAAAAACCATTGTTTTCGGGCATTGTGGATGGAGTGGAGGCACACGGTGACCACTTCAATCTCACAAGGGATTGTTGGGTCAACTCTCTTTCTCTGCCAAGCAGAAGTGCAAGACTGCTCTCAGAATGCTTGAACTTGGTACTACTGTAGATGCAGTTGGTGAGATGGTGAGGATGGAGGAGAGTACATGCCTAAGACTACTGTCAAGTTTGCTCGTGATGTGGCGTAGGTGTTTGGAGCAGAGTATCTAAAAGAATCAAATACACAGGACTCGAAGAAGTTGTTGGCTATTGGAGAGACCAGAGGGTTTCCGAGAATGCTCAAATCAATTGATCGCGTGCATTGACAGTGGAAGAACTTCCCCAAAGGTTTGTGAGGAATGTATCAAGGTCACACCAAAGAGGCCACCATCATACTAGAAGCGGTGGCATCACATGACTTACGGATTTGGCATGATTTCTTTGGAATGACGTGTTCTCACAATGACATCAACGTGCTTCAACAATCTCCGATGTTCAGGAGGCTTTGCGATGGGGAATCACCGCGGTGCAACTACACCGTCAATGGTCGAGACTACAACATGGGATACTTGTTGGAAATATGCCCTAGAGGCAATAAATAAAGTGTTTATTATTGTATTTCCTTGTTCATGATAATCGTTTATTATCCATGCTATAATTGTATTAATTGGAAACATGGATACATGTGTGGATACATAGACGAACACAATGACCCTAGTATGCCTCTAGTGAACTAGCTCGTTGATCGAAAGATGGTTAAGGTTTCGTAGCCATGGACATGAGATGTCATTTGATAACAGGATCACATCATTAGGAGAATGATGTGATGGACAAGACCCAAACTACAAACGTAGCTTATGATCGTGGCAGTTAATTGCTACTATTTTCTGCATGTCAAGTATATGTTCCTATGACCATGAGATCATGCAACTCACAGATATCGGAGGAATACCTTGTGTGTATCAAACATCGCAACGTAACTGGGTGACTATAAAGGTGCTCTACAGGTGTCTCCGAGGGTGTCTGTTGAGTTGGCATGGATCAAGACTGGGATTTGTTACTCCGTGTGACGGAGAGGTATCTCAGGGCCCACTCGGTAATACAACATCACAATAAGCCTTGCAAGCAATGTGACTAAGTGTTAGTTGCGAGATCTTGTATTACGTAACAAGTAAAGAGACTTGCCAATAACGAGGTTGAACTAGGTATGGAGATACCGACGATCGAATCTCGGGCAAGTAACATACCGAAGAACAAAGGGAACATCATACGGGATTAACTAAATCCTTGACATAGAGGTTCGACCGATAAAGATCTTCATAGAATATGTAGGAACCAATGTGGACATCCAGGTCCCGCCATTGGTTATTGACTGTAGAGGTGTCTCGGTCATGTCTACATAGTTCTCGAACCCGCAAGGTCTGCACACTTAAGGTTTGGTGACGTTTCGGTAGTATAGAGTTATGTATGGTGGTGACCGAAGTTTTTTCGGAGTCCCGGATGAGATCCCGGACGTCACGAGGAGCTCCAAAATGGTCCGGAGGTAAAGATTCATATATAGGAAGTCCTGTTTTGGTCGCCGGAAAAGTTTCGGGCTCATCGGTAGTGTACCGGGAGGCCACCGGAACGGGTATTTCGACCCAAGAGGCTACATGGGTTGTAAGAGGGTGTAAACCAGACCTTAGTGGGCTGGTGGAACATCCACAAGAGGCCCATGCGGCTGGAGGAAAAAAGGCCTAAGAGAAAAGTGGAAAAAAGGCAAAATAGGGTGAATCCTAGTCCTACTAGGATTGGAGGTGGACTCCACCTCTCCCTCTCTCCTTCGGCCGAAGCAAGGAGACCTTGGCCCTTGTGCCAAGGCCTCTCCTCCTCTCCTCTTATATATACTGGAGGTTTTAGGGATTTTTCACTAGATTTTTAGCCACGTGCTACCCGTTCCTCCAGTGCATAGTTTCTCCTCTAGATCGGATTTCTGCAGTGCTTAGGCGAAACCCTGTCGGAATTGCTCCACCACCATCGCCGGAGCACCGTCAGGCTGCCGGAGAACTCTTGTTCCTCTCCACTCCTTCTTGCTGGATCAAGACAGTGGAGATCGTCATCAAGCTGTACGTGTGCTGAACGCGGAGGTGCCGTCCGTTCGGTGCTAGATCGGAAGGATCGTGATCAAGTTCGTGGGACGAATCGTGATCAAGTTCACTGGACGGATCGTGATCGGATCACGGGACGGATCATGATTGGATCGCGGGACACATGGCGATTTGGATCGCGAAGACATTCGACTACACCAACCGCGTTTCTTAACGCTTCCCGCTTAGCGATCTACAAGGGTATGTAGATCCACTCTCCCTCTCGTAGATGCTCATCACCATGGATAGATCTGCGTGTGCGTAGGAAATTTTTTGTTTCCCATGCAACGTTCCTCAACAGTGGCATCATGAGCTAGGTCTATGTGTTGATGAGATCTCGAGTAGAACACAAAAGGTTTGTGGGCGTTGATGCTTAGATTGCTTCCTCCCTTGGTCGGATTTTGGTTCAGCGGTATTGTGAGATGAAGCGGCCCGGACCAACATTACTCGTACGTTTACGAGAGACCGGTTCCCTCGATGCAACTTGTTGCCTAGATGGCTTGCGGGTGGCAGTTTCTCTCACTTTAGTTGGATCGGATCCGACAAAGGCGGTCCTTGAGAAGGTTGAAAAGCAAATTATGTATCACCGTTGTGGTTTATGCGTAGGTGAGAATCGTTCTTGCTAGAAACCCGTAGCAGCGACGTAAAACATGCAAACAACAATTAGAGGACATCTAACTTGTTTTTGCAGGGTATGTTGTGATGTGATATGGCCAATTACATGATGTGATATATGTGATGTATGAGATGTCATGTGATGTATAGAATTTCATGACTTGCATGTCGATGAGTACGGCAACCGGCAGGAGCCATAGGGTTTTCTTTAATTATTGTATGACATGCGTGTCAATCATTAAGCGCTATGTAATGCTTTACTTTATCGCTAAACGGTAGCAATAGTAGTAGAAGCATGCAGGGCGTGACAACGCCGATGGCGACACGTTGATGGAGATCAAGATGATGGAGATCATGGTGTCGTGCCGGTGACGATGGAGATCATGCCGATGCTTTCAAGATGGAGATCTAAAGCACAAGTTCATGGCCATATCATGTCACTTATGAATTGCATGTGATGTTAATCCTTTTATGCACCTTGTTTTGATTAGTACAACGGTAGCATTATAAGGTGATCCCTCACTTAAATTTCAAGATAAAATTGTGTTCTCCCCGAGTGTGCACCGTTGCGAAAGTTCGTCGTGTTAAGACACCACGTGATGATCGGGTGTGATAGACTCTACTTTCACATACAACGAGTGCAAGCCAGTGTTGCACGCGCAGAACACTCGGGTTAAACTTGACGAGCCTAGCATGTACAGACATGGCCTCGCAACACAAGAGACCGAAAGGTCGAACATGAGTCATATAGTAGATATGATCAACATAATGATGTTCACCATTGAAGCCACCTCAACTCACGTGATGATCGGACTTGAGTTGGTGGATTTGGATCATGTGACACTCAGATGACCTGAGGGATGTCAATTTGAGTGGGAGCTTTAGTCATTGATTAACTAAACTCATTATCTTGAACAATAGTCTAAGTAAACTTTACATATTTATGTTGTAGATCAATGGCTCGCGCAGTAGCACCCCTGAATTTTAGTGCGTTCCTAGAGAAAGCTAAACTGAAAGATGATGGAAGTAACTTTGTTGACTGGGCCCGTAATCTGAGGATCATCCTCACGGCTTCCCAGAAATCATATGTCCTTGATGCACCGCTTGGTGACCAACCAGAAGACATGACCTCCGAAGACATTAAGAACGCTTGGGAGGCACGTACTGGAGATTACTCAATAGTTCAGTGTGCAATATTGTATGGCTTAGAACCGGGACTTCAAAGACGTTTTGAACGTCATAGAGCATATGAGATGTTCCAGGAGTTGAAGTTTATCTTTCAGAAGAATGCCCGGATCGAGAGGTATGAAACCTCCGATAAGTTCTATGCTTGCAAGATGGAGGAGAACGGGTCTATCAGTGAACATATACTCAGAATGTCTGGGTATTCAACTCGTCTAGCGGAGTTGGGAATTGCCCTTCCGCCAGAGGCGATCACTGACAGAGTTCTTCAATCACTGCCACCTAGTTACAAGAGCTTTGTGATGAACTATAACATGCACGGGATGAACAATTCAGTCGCCGAGCTATTTGTGATGCTAAAAGTTACTGAGTCTGAAATCCAGAAAGAACATCAAGTGTTGATGGTCAATAAAACCACTAGTTTCAAGAAAAATGGCAAAGTCAAGGGTAAGGGCAAGAAGGGTAAAACCAAGAAGGATGGCAAAGCAGTTGCTACTCCGGTAAAGAAGCCCAAGCATGGACCCAAACCAGAAACTGAGTGCTTTCATTGCAAGGGAACTAGTCACTGGAAGCGGAACTGCCCCAAGTACCTGGCTGACAAGAAGGCGGCCAACGACAAACAAGGTATATATGATATACATGTTATTGATGTGTACCTTACTAGCTCTCGTAGTAGTGCCTGGGTATTTGATACCGGTTCGGTTGCTCACATTTGCAACTCAAAGCAGGAACTACGGAATAAACGAAGGCTGGCAAAGGACGAAGTGACGATGCGCGTGGGAAATGGTTCCAAGGTTGATGTGATCGCCGTCGGCACGCTCTCTCTTCGATTACCATCGGGATTAGTGATGAACCTGAATAATTGTTATTTAGTGCGTGCGTTAAGCATGAACATTATCTCTGGATCTTGTTTATTGTGAGACGGTTAGTCATTTAAATCGGAGAATAAAGGTTGTTCTATTTATATGAGTAATATCTTTTATGGTCATGTAGCCAATGTTAGGGGTTTATTCATATTGAATCTTGATAGTGATGACACACATGTTCATAACATTGATGCCAAAAGATGTACAGTTGATAATGATAGTACCACTTTCTTGTGGCACTGCCGGTTAGGTCATATTGGTGTAAAACGCATGAGGAAGCTCCATGCTGATGGACTTTTGGAGACACTTGATTTTGAATCACTTGACACATGTGAACCATGCCTCATGGGCAAGATGACTAAAACGACGTTCTCTGGAACAATGGAACGGGCGAGTGACTTATTGGAAATCATACATACTGATGTGTGCGGTCCAATGAATGTTACAGCGCCTGGTGGATATCGTTATTTTCTCACCTTCACTGATGACTTAAGTAGATATGGGTATATTTACTTAATGAAACACAAGTCTGAAACGTTTGAAAAGTTCAAGCAATTTCAGAGTGAAGTTGAGAATCACCGTAACAAGAAGATTAAGTTCCTACGATCTGATCGAGGAGGTGATATCCCAGTTATGAGTTTGGTAGTCACTTAAGACAGTGTGGAATTGTTTCGCAGTTGACACCGCCCGGAACACCACAGCGTAATGGTGTGTCCAAACGTCGTAACCGAACCTTATTAGATATGGTGCGTTCTATGATGTCTCTTGCTGATTTGCCACTATCGTTTTGGGGTTATGCATTAGAGACAGCTGCATTCACTTTAAATAGGGCACCATCAAAATCTGTTGAGACGACGCCATATGAACTATGGTTTGGCAAGAAGCCAAAGTTGTCGTTTCTTAAAGTTTGGGGATGTGATGCTTATGTCAAAAAGCTTCAGCCTGAAAAGCTGGAACCCAAAGCGGAGAAATGCGTCTTCATAGGATACCCGAAAGAGACAGTTGGGTATACCTTCTATCTCAGATCCAAAGGCAAAGTGTTTGTCGCTAAGACCGGCACATTTCTTGAGAAAGAGTTTCTCTCGAAAGAATTGAGTGGGAGGAAAATAGAGCTTGATGAGGTTATTGAACCTTTACTTCAACCAGAAAGTAGCGCAGCGCAGAAAGATGTTTCTGTGGAACCTATGACGGTAGAAGAGGAAGTTAACGACGATGATCATGAAGCTTCAGATCAAGCTGCTATTGAACCTCGTAGGTCGACAAGGCCGCGTACTACCCCTGAGTGCTACGGCAACCCTGTCTTGGAGGTTATGTTGTTGGACAACAATGAACCTACGAGCTATGGAGGAGCAGTGATGGGCCCGGATTCCGAGAAATGGTTAGAGGCCATGAAATCCGAGATGGGATCCATGCATGAAAACAAAGTATGGACTTTGGAAGTATTACCTGAAGGGCGAAAGGACATTCAGAACAAATGAATCTTTAAGAAGAAGACAGACACGGACGGTAATGTCACCGTCTATAAAGCTTGACTTGTGGCAAAGGGTTTTTCACAAGTTCAAGGAGTTGACTACGATGAGACTTTCTTACTCGTAGCGATGCTTAAGTCTGTCAGAATCATGTTAGCAATAGTTGCTTATTTCGACTATAAAATTTGGCAGATGGATGTCAAAACAGCGTTCCTCAACGTTTTCCTTGAGAAAGAGTTGTATATGATGCAACCCAAAGGTTTTGTCGATCCAGAGAATGCTGACAAAGTTTGCAAACTCCAGCGATCCATTTATGGACTGGTGCAAGCATCTCGGAGTTGGAATAAGTGCTTTGATGAGGTGATCAAAGTGTTTGAGTTTATACAAGCTTACGGAGAAGCTTGTATTTACAAGAAAGTAAGTGGGAGCTCTATAGCGTTTCTAGTATTATATGTGGATGACATATTGCTGATTGGAAACAATATAGAAATGCTGGAAAGCGTGAAGGAATATTTGAACAAGAGTTTTTTAATGAAGGACCTAGGAGAAGCTGCTTTCATATTAGGCATTAAGATCTATAGAGATAGATCGAGATGCTTAATAGCATTTTCACAGAGCACATACCTTGATAAAGTTTTGAAGAAGTTCAAATTGGAACAGTCCAATAAGGGGTTCTTGCCTGTGTTACAAGGTGTGAAGTTGAGTAAGACTCAATGCCCAGTAACTGCAGAAGATAGAGAAAAGATGAGTGTCATCCCCTATGCTTCAGCCATAGGCTCTATCATGTATGCAATGCTGTCACAAGACCCGATGTCAGCCTTGCCATAAGTTTGGCCGAAAGGTTTCAAAGTGATCCTGGAATGGAGCACTAGCAAGCGGTCAAGAATATCCTTAAGTACCTGAAAAGGACTAAGGAAATGTTTCTCGTTTATGGAGGTGACGAAGAGCTCGTCGTAAAGGGTTACGTCGATGCAAGCTTTGACACTGATCCGGACGACTCTAGGTCTCAAATTGGATACATATTTATTCTTAACGGGGGAGCGGTAAGCTGGTGCAGTTCCAAGCAAAGTGTGGTAGCTGATTCTACGTGCGAAGCGGAATACATCAGAGCCTCAGAGGCGGCAAAGGAAAGTGTCTGGATGAAGCAGTTCATGACAGATCATGGAGTAGTGCCCAGTGCACTGAATCCAATGAACCTGTTCTGTGACAACACTGGTGCCATTGCTCTGGCCAGGGAACCAAGGTTTCACAAGAGGACCAGACACATAAAGCGACGCTTCAACTCCATCCGCGATTACATCGTGGAGAAAGACATAAATATTTGCAAAGTGCACACAGATCCAAATGTTGCAGACCCATTGACTAAACCTCTTCCAAGGGCTAAACATGATCAACACCAGAACTACATGGGTGTTCGATTCATTACAATGTAAATCAATAGTGATGTGAACTAGATTATTGACTCTAGTGCAAGTGGAAGACTGTTGGAAATATGCCCTAGAGGCAATAAATAAAGTGTTTATTATTGTATTCCCTTGTTCATGATAATCGTTTATTATCCATGCTATAATTGCATTAATTGGAAACATGGATACATGTGTGGATACATAGACAAACACAATGTCCCTAGTATGCCTCTAGTGAACTAGCTCGTTGATCGAAAGATGGTTAAGGTTTCCTAGCCATGGACATGAGATGTCATTTGATAACGGGATCACATCATTAGGAGAATGATGTGATGGACAAGACCCAAACTACAAATGTAGCTTATGATCGTGTCAGTTTATTGCTACTATTTTCTGCATGTCAAGTATATGTTCCTATGACCGTGAGATCATGCAACTCACATATATCGAAGGAATACCTTGTGTGTATCAAACGTCGCAACGTAACTGGGTGACTATAAAGGTGCTCTACAGGTGTCTCCGAGGGTGTCTGTTGAGTTGGCATGGATCAAGACTGGGATTTGTTACTCCGTGTGACGGAGAGGTATCTCAGGGCCCACTCGGTAATACAACATCACAATATGCCTTGCAAGCAATGTGACTAAGTGTTAGTTGCGAGATCTTGTATTACGTAACGAGTAAAGAGACTTGCCAGTAATGAGGTTGAACTAGGTATGGATATACCGACGATCGAATCTCGGGCAAGTAACATACCGAAGAACAAAGGGAACATCATATGGGATTAACCGAATCCTTGACATAGAGATTCGACTGATAAAGATCTTCGTAGAATATGTAGGAACCAACGTGGACATCTAGGTCCCGCCATTGGTTATTGACCATAGAGGTGTCTCGGTCATGTCTACATAGTTCTCGAACCCGCAGGGTCTGCACACTTAAGGTTTGGTGACATTTCGGTACTATAGACTTATGTATGGTGGTGACCGAAGTTTGTTCGGAGTCCCAGATGAGATCCCGGAAGTCATGAGGAGCTCCAGAATGGTCCGGAGGTAAAGATTCATATATAGGAAGTCCTGTTGTGGTCACCGGAAAAGTTTTAGGCTCATCGGTAGTGTACCGGGAGTGCCGGTAGTGTACCGGGAGGCCAACGGGAGGGGTATTTCGACCCAAGAGGCTACATGGTCTGTAGGAGTGTGTAAACCAGCCCTTAGTGGGCTGGTGTAACATCCACAAGAGGCCCGTGCGGCTGGAGGGAAAAAGGCCTAAGAGAAAAGTGAAAAAAAGAGGCAAAATAGGGTGAATCCTAGTCCTACTAGGATTGGAGGTGGACTCCACCTCTCCCTCTCTCCTTCGGCCGAAGCAAGGAGGCCTTGGCCCTTGTGCCAAGGCCTCTCCTCCTCTCCTCTTATATATACTGGAGGTTTTTTGGGTTTTTGCACCAGATTTTCGGCCACGTGCTACCCGTTCCTCCAGTGCATAGTTTCTCCTCTAGATCGGATTTCTGCAGTGCTTAGGCGAAGCCCTGCCAGAATTGCTCCACCACCATCGCCAGAGCGCCGTCAGGCTACCGGAGAACTCTTCTTCCTCTCCACTCCTTCTTGCTGGATCAAGACGGTGGAGATCATCATCAAGTTGTACGTGTGCTGAACACGGAGGTGTCGTCCGTTCGGTGCTAGATCGGAAGGATCGTCATCAAGTTCGTGGGACGGATTGTGATAAAGTTCGTGGGACGGATCATGATTGGATCGCGGGACGGATCATGATTGGATCGCGGGACGGATCGTGATTGGATCGCGGGACGCACGGCGATTTGGATCGCAAAGACGTTCGACTACACCAACCGCGTTTCTTTAGGCTTCCCGCTTAGCGATCTACAAGGGTATGTAGATCCACTCTCCCTCTCGTAGATGCTCATCAACATAGATAGATCTGCGTGTGTGTAGGAAAATTTTTGTTTCCCATGCAACGTTCCCCAACAATACTATCTTGCCGATGGCATCTAGCTGTTGGGGAACGTCGCATGGGAAACAAAAAATTTCCTACGCACATGCAAGATCTATCCATGGTGATGAGCATCTAAGAGAGGGAGGGTGGATCTACATACCCTTGTAGATCGCTAAGCGGGAAGCATTAAGAAACGTGGTTGGTGTAGTCGAACATCGTCGCGATCCAAATCGCCGAGTGTCCCGCGATCACATCATGATCCGTCCCGCGATCCAATCACGATCCGTCCCACGAACTCATCACGATCCATCCCGCGCTCTCATCACGATCCGTCCCGCGATCTCATCACGATTCTTCCTGTGAACTCATCATGATCCGTCCCGCGAACTCATCATGATCCGTCCCGTGAACTCATCACGAACTGTCTCGTGATCTTGATCATGGTCCTTCCAATCTAGCGCCAAACGGATGGCACCTCCGCGTTCAGCACACGTGCAGCTTGATGACGATCTCCACCTTCTTGATCCAGCAAGAGGAAGTGGAGAGGAAGAAGAGTTCACCGGCAGTGTGAGGGCGTTGCGGCGATGGTGGTGGAGCTATTCCGGTAGGGCTTTGCCTAAGCACTGCGGAAATCCGATCTAGAGGAGCACCGGTGGAACGGGTAGCACGTGGCCGTAAAATCTAGTGCAAAACACCCAATACCACCAGTATATATAGGAGGGAGGGAGAAGGAGGGCTGGCGCACAAGGCAGCCCTTGCGCAAGGAGAAGAGGAGGAATCCTCCTCCAATCCTATTAGGACTAGGATTCCTCCTTTCCTACTTGGAATCTCTTTCCACCTTGGCCTTTTTTCTCTCTTTCTCAAGTCCAGCCGCATGGACCTCTTAGAGGACTTCCACCAGCCCACTAAGGTCTGGTTTCCACCCTTCCACAACCCATGTAGCCTCTTGGGTCGAAATACCTCTTTCGATGGTCCCCCGGTACACTACCGGCACTCCCGGTACACTACCGATGAGCCCGAAACTTCTCCGGCGACCAAAATAGGACTTCCTATATATGAATCTTTACCTCCGGACCATTACGGAGCTCCTAGTGACGTTCGGGATCTCATCCGGGACTCCGAACAACCTTAGGTCACCACCATACATAACTCTATACTACCGAAACGTCACCAAACCTTAAGTGTGCAGACCCTGCGGGTTCGAGAACTATGTAGACATGACCGAGACACCTCTACGGTCAATAACCAATGGCGGGACCTGGATGTCCACATTGGTTCCTACATATTCTATGAAGATTTTTATCGGTCGAACCTCTATGTCAAGGATTCAGTTAATCCCGTATGATGTTCCCTTTGTTCTTCGGTATGTTACTTGCCCGAGATTCGATCATCGGTATCTCCTTACCTAGTTCAACCTCGTTACCGGTAAGTCTCTTTACTTGTTCCGTAATACAAGATCATGTGACTAACACTTAGTCACATTGCTTGCAAAGCTTATTGTGATGTTGTATTACCGAGTGGCCCTGAGATACCTCTCTGTCACACGGAGTAACAAATCCCAGTCTTGATCCATGCCAACTCAACAGACACCCTCGGAGATACCTGTAGAGCACCTTTATAGTCACCCAGTTACGTTGCGACGTTTGATGCACACAAGGTACTCCTCCGATGTCAGTGAGTTGCATGATCTCATGGTCATAGGAACACATACTTTGACATGTAGAAAACAGTAGCAATAAACTGACACGATCATATGCTACGTTTGTAGTTTGGGTCTTGTCCATCACATCATTCTCCTAATGATGTGATCCTGTTATCAAATGACATCACATGTCAATGGCTAGGAAACCTTGACCATCTTTGATCAACGAGCTAGTTCACTAGAGGCATACTAGGGACAGAGTGTTGTCTATTTACCCACACATGTAATGTGTTTCCATTCAATACAATTATAGCATGGATAATAAACGATTATCATGAACAAGTAAATATGATAATAACTAATTTATTATTGCCACTAGGGCATATTTCCAACAGTCTCCCACTTGCACTAGAGTCAATAATCTAGTTCACATCACCATGTGATTCGCATTGTTATGAATCTAACACCCAATGAGTTCTGGGGCTTGATCATGCTTTGCATGTGAGAGAGGTCTTATAGTCAACGGGTCTGCGACATTCAGATCCGTGTGTACTTTGCAAATCTCTATGCCAAACTGTATATACTGCTACCACACTTGGTACTATTCCAAATGGCTGCTCCTACTATACGTATCCAGATCGCTACTACAAGTTATCCGGATTGGTGTTAAAGCTTGCATCGACATAACTCTTTACGATGAACTCTTTATCACCTCCATAATCGAGAAACATCTCCTTAGTTTTTAGTTACTAAGGATAATCTTGACCGCTGTCCAGTGATCCACTCCTGGATCACTCTTGTACCCCTTGACAGACTCATGGCAAGGCACACACAGGTGCGGTACACAACATGGCATACTATACAGAGCCTATGGCTAAGGCATAGGGGACAACATTCGTCCTTTCTCTTTCTTCTGCTGTGGTCGAACTTTGAGTCTCACTCAACTTCAAACCTTACAAAGTAGGTGAGAACACTTCTCTCTGACTAATCCATTTTGAACTCTTTCAAAATCTTGTCAAGGTATGTACTCATTGAAAGTCTTATCAAACATCTTGATCTATCTTTATAGATCTTGATGCTCAACAATTAGGTAGCTTTATCCAAGTCTTCCTTTGAAAAACACTTTTCAAACAACCGTTTATGCTCTCCAGAAATTCTACATCATTTCCGAATAGCAATATGTCATCCACATATACTTATCAGAAACTCTATAGTGCTCCCACTCACTTTATTGCAAATACAAGTTTCTCGTAAACTTTGTATAGACTCAAAAACTTTGATCACCTCATCAAAGTGTATATTCCAACTCCTAGATGCTTGCTTTAGTTCATAGAAGAATCACTGAAGCTCGCACACCTTTTAGCATCCTTAGGACTGACAAAACCTTCTGGTTGTATCTCATACAACCTTTCCTTGAGGAAGGAAACGATGTTTTGGCATCCATCTGCCAGATTTCATAATTGAAAAATGCAGCAACTGCTAACATAATTCCAAGAGACTTTAGCATCGCTACGAGTGAGAAAGTCTCATCGCGGTCAACTCCTTGAATTTGTTGTAAACTATTTTGCAACAAGTCGAGCTTTACAAATGGTAACATTTGCCATCAGCGTATGTCTTCATTTTAAAGATCCATTTGTACTTAACGATCTGCCGTCCAGCGAGCAAGTCCACCAAAGTCTATACTTGGTTTTCATACATGGATCCTTTCTCGGATTTTACGGCCTCTAACCATTTGTTGGTTTCCGAGCCCATCATCGCTTCTCCATAGTTCGTAGGTTCATCGTTGTCCAACAACATGACCTCCAAGACAGGGTTTTCGTACCACTCAGTAGCAGTACACGTCCTTGTCGACCTACGAAGTTCGATAGTAACTCGATCCAAAGCTTCATGATCATCATCATTAACTTCCTCTTCAACTGGCGTAGGCTTCACAGAAATATCTTTCTGCGCTGCGCTACTTTCTGGTTGAAGTAAAGGTTCAATAACCTCATCAAGCTCTATTTTCCTCGTAGGCTGATAGTAACTTGATCCGAAGCTTCATGATCATCATCATTAACTTCCTCTTCAACTGACGTAGGCTTCACAGAAACATCTTTCTGCGCTGCGCTACTTTCTGGTTGAAGCAAAGGTTCAATAACCTCATCCAGTTCTATCCTCCTCCCACTCAATTCTTTCAAGAGAAACCCTTTCTCAAGAAAGGACCCAGTTTTAGCAACAAACATTTTATGCTTGGATCTGAGATAGAAGGTTCACCCAACTGTTCTTAGGGTATTCTATGAACATGCATTTGTCCGCTTTGGGTTCGAGCTCATTCGGTGAAAACATTTTCCACACAAGCGTCGCAGCCCCAAACATTAAGAAATGATAGCTTAGGTTTCTATCAAACCATAGTTCACACGGTGTCATCTCAACGGATTTAGATGGTGCCCTATTTAAAGTGAATGTAGTTGTCTCTAATGCATAACCCCAAAATTATAGTAACAAAATGATAATAGACATCATAGCACGCACCATATCCAATAGAGCACGACTATGACGTTCGGACACACCATCACACTATGGTGTTCCAGGTGGCGTGAGTTGTGAAACAACTTTCACATTGTCTAAAGTTATATGCCAAACTCGTAACTCAGATATTCACCTCCACGATCATATTGCAAACATTTTTATCTTCTTGTCACGATGATCTTAAACTTCACTCTGAATTTGCTTGAACCTTTCAGACGATTCAGACTTGTGTTTCATTAAGTAAATATACACTATATCTACTCAAATCATCAGTGAAGGTAAGAAAATAATGATATCCACCGCATGCTACACGACTCATTGGATTGCATACATCAACATGTATCATTTCCAATAAATCACTTGCCCGCTTCATCAAAACAGAAAACGGGGTCCTTAGTCATCTTGACCAAGAGGCATGGTTCGCATGTCTCAACCGATTCGGAATCGAATCAGTCCAAAGATCCATCAGCATGGAGTTTCTTCATGCGTTTTATACCAATATGACATTTAGCGGCAGTGCCACAAGTATGTGGTACTATTATTATTAACTTTGTATATCTTTGGCATCAATGTTATGAACATGTGTATTACTACGATCAAGTTTCAACAAACCATTCTTACTGGGTGCATGACCGTTGAAGGTATTATTCATGTAAATAGAATAACCATTATTCTCTAACTTAAATGAATAACCGTGTTGCAATAAACATGATCCAATCACGTTCATGCTCAATGCAAAACACCAAATAACATTTATTTAGGTTTGTCACTAATCCCGAAGGTAGAGAGAGCGTGCGATGTTGATCACATCAACCTTGGAAAAATTTCCAACACACATCGTCACCTCACCCTTAGCTAGTTCTCCGTTTATTCCGTAGCTTTTATTTTGAGTTACTAACATTTAGCAACCGAACCGATATCCAATACCCAGGTGCTACTAGGAGTACTAGCAAGGTACACATCAATAACACGTATATCAAATATACTTCTGTCGACGTTGCCAGCCTTCTTATCTACCAAGTATCTAGGGTTGCTCCGCTTCAGCGACCGCTCTCCTCATAATCGAAGCACTTAGTCTCAGGTTTGGGTTCAACTTTGGGTTGCTTCACCGGAGCAGCAACTGACTTGCTATCCATGAAGTTTCCCTCCTTGCCCTTGCCCTTCTCGAAACTAGTGGTTTTACTAACCATCAGCACTTGATGCTCCTTCTTGATTTCTACCTTTGCGGTGTCAAACATCGCGAACAGCTCAGGGATCATTATTTCTATCCCTGGCATTTATAGTTCATCACCAAGTTCTAGTAGCTTAGTGATAGTGACTTGGATAACAATATCAATCACTATCTTATCTAGAAGATCAACTCCCACTCGATTCAAGCAATTGTAGCACCCAGACAATCTGAGCACATGCTCAATGATTGAGCTATTCTCTTTCATATTACCGGCAAAGAATCTTGTTGGATATCTCATATCTTGCAACACGGGCACGAGCCTGAGATCCTAATTTCAGCTCTTAGAACATCTCATACGTTCTGTGACGTTCAAAACGTTTCGGAGCCTCAATTCTAAGTTGTAATGCATGACGCACTAAACTATCAAGTAGTCATCAGAACGTGCCTGTCAGATGTTCACAAACATCTACAGACGACGCTAGAGGGGTTGGCGCACCGAGCGGTGCATTAAGGACATAAGCCTTTTGTGCAGCAACGAGGACAATCCTCAGATCACGGAGCCAGTCCGCAATATTGCTACCATCATATTTCAACTCTATTTCTCTAGGAAGATATAAAAAATCAAGGGAGCTACAACGTGAGCAAGTAATCTACAACATAATTTACAAAGACACTACTGACTATGTTCATGATAATGAGTTCAATTAATCATATTACTTAAGAACTCCCACTCAAATTGACATCCCTCCGGTCATTCGAGTGATACATGATCCAAATTCACCAACTCAAGTCCGATCATCACGTGAGTTGAGGTGGTTACAATGGTGAACATCATCATGTTGATCATATCTACTATATGACTCATGTTCGACCTTTCGGTCTCTTGTGTTCCGAGGCCATGTCTGTACATGCTAGGCTCGTCAAGTTTAACCCGAGTGTTCTGCACGTGCAACACTGGCTTGCACCCGTTGTATGTGAACGTAGAGTCTATCACACCTGATCATCACGTGGTGTCTCAACACGACGAACTTTCGCAATGGTGCACACTCGAGGAGAACACAATTCATCTTGAAATTTAAGTGAGGGATCACCTTATAATGCTACCGTCGTCCTAAGCAAAACAAGGTGCATAAAAGGATTAACATCACATGCAAATCATAAGTGACATGATATGGCCATGAACTTGTGCTTTTGATCACCTATCATGAAAGCACCAGCATGATCTCCATCGTCACTGGCATGACACCATGATCTCCATCAACGTGTCGCCATCGGGGTTGTCGCGCCCACCATGCTTCTACTACTATTGCTACCATTTAGCGATAAAGTAAAGCATTACATAGCGCTTAATGATTGACACGCAGGTCATACAATAATTAAAGACAACCCTATGGCTCCTGCCGGTTGCCGTACTCATCCACATGCAAGTCGTGATAATCTATACATCACATGATCATCTCATACATCACATATATTACATCATGTAATTGGCCATATCACATCACAACATACCCTGCAAAAACAAGTTAGACGTCCTCTAATTGTTGTTGCATGTTTTACGTGGCTGCTACGGGTATCTAGCAAGAACAATTCTCATCTACACAAAACCCACAACGGTGATACACTAGTTGCTTTTCAACCTTCTCAAGGACCACCTTTGTCGAATCTGATCCAACTAAAGTGAGAGAAATTGGCACCCGCAAGCCATCTATGTAACAAGTTGCGGTCGAGGGAACCGGTCTCTCGTAAGTGTACGAGTAATGTTGGTCCGGGCCGCTTCATCTCACAATACCGCTGAACCAAAATCCGACCAAGGGAGGAAGCAATCTAAGCATCAACGCCCACAAACTCTTTGTGTTCTACTCGAGATCTCATCTACACATAGACCTAGCTCATGATGCCACTGTTGGGGAACGTCGCATGGGAAACAAAAAATTTCCTATGCACATGCAAGATCTATCCATGGTGATGAGCATCTACGAGAGGGAGAGTGGATCTACATACCCTTGTAGATCGCTAAGCGGGAAGCGTTAAGAAACGCGGTTGGTGTAGTCGAACATCTTCGCGATCCAAATCGCCGAGCGTCCCGCGATCACACCATGATCCGTCCCGCGATCCAATCACGATCCGTCCCGCGATCCAATCATGATCCGTCCCGCGAACTCATCACGATCCGTCCCGCGATCTCATCACGTTCCGTCCCGCGAACTCATCACGAACTGTCTCGTGATCTTGATCATGGTCCTTCCGATCTAGCGCCAAACGGACGGCACCTCCGCGTTCAGCACACGTGCAGATTGATGACGATCTCCACCGTCTTGATCCATCAAGAGTAAGTGGAGAGGAAGAAGAGTTCACCGGCAGCCTGACGGCGCTGCGGCGATGGTGGTGGAGCTATTCCGGCAAGGCTTCGCCTAAGCACTGCGGAAATCCGATCTAGAGGAGCACCGGTGGAACGGGTAGCACGTGGCCGTAAAATCTAGTGCAAAACACCCAATACCACCAGTATATATAGGAGGGAGGGAGGAGGAGGGCTGGCGCACAAGGCAGCCTTGCGCAAGGAGGAGAGGAGGAATCCTCCTCCAATCCTATTAGGACTAGGATTCCTCCTTTCCTACTTGGAATCTCTTTCCACCTTGGCCTTTTTTCTCCCTTTCTCAAGTCCAGCCGCATGGGCCTCTTAGAGGAATTCCACCAGGCCACTAAGGGCTGGTTTCCACCCTCCCACACACCATGTAGCCTCTTGAGTCGAAATACCTCTCCCGATGGTCCCCCGGTACACTATCGCCACTCCCGGTACACTACCGATGAGCCCAAAACTTGTCCGGCGACCAAAATAGGACTTCCTATATATGAATCTTTACCTCCGGACCATTCCGGAGCTCCTCGTGACGTTCGGGATCTCATCCGGGACTCCGAACAACCTTAGGTCACCACCATACATAACTCTATACTACCGAAATGTCACCAAACCTTAAGTGTGCAGACCCTGCGGGTTCGAGAACTATGTAGACATGACCGAGACACCTCTACGGTAAATAACCAATGGCGGGACCTAGATGTCCACATTGGTTCCTACATATTCTATGAAGATCTTTATCGGTCGAACCTCTATGTCAAGGATTCAGTTAATCCCGTATGATGTTCCCTTTGTTCTTCGGTATGTTACTTGCCCGAGATTCGATCATCGGTATCTCCATACCTAGTTCAACCTCATTACCGGTAAGTCTCTTTACTCGTTCCGTAATACAAGATCCCGTGACTAACACTTAGTCACATTGCTTGCAAGGCTTATTGTGATGTTGTATTACCGAGTGGGCCCTGAGATACCTCTCTGTCACACGGAGTAACAAATCCCAGTCTTGATCCATGCCAACTCAACAGACACCCTCGGAGATACCTGTAGTGCACCTTTATAGTCACCCAGTTACGTTGCGACGTTTGATACACACAAGGTACTCCTCCGATGTCAGTGAGTTGCATGATCTCATGGTCATAGGAACACATACTTTGACATGCAGAAAACAGTAGCAATAAGCTGACACGATCATATGCTACGTTTGTAGTTTGGGTCTTGTCCATTACATCATTCTCCTAATGATGTGATCCCGTTATCAAATGACATCACATGTCAATGGCTAGGAAACCTTGACCATCTTTGATCAACGAGCTAGTTCACTAGAGGCATACTAGGGACAGAGTGTTGTCTATTTACCCACACATGTAATGTGTTTCCATTCAATACAATTATAGCATGGATAATAAACGATTATCATGAACAAGGAAATATGATAATAACTAATTTATTATTGCCTCTAGGGCATATTTCCAACACTAGCCTCAGTGGGAGGCGCCTCTGAAGACCATATCCGAACTGCATGACAAAAAATAGAGCCACTTTGCAACAATGCAGGAAGCGGCTAGGAATGATGTGGAGAGGGCATTTGGTGTGCTTCAAGCTCCTTGGGGAATTGTTCATGGGGCTACAATGATGTGGGAATTGGAAACTTTGTGGATGCTCATGACATGTTGTGTTATTTTGCAACATATGACGATCGAGGATGAGGGTGATGGTGTAGCCCAAACCAATGATTTTGAAGCACCTGGAGAACAAGTTGAAGTCCCAGAAGATCAAGATGTAGCTCAGCTTATGAACTTTCTGCAGATGCATCAGAATCTTCAAGATCATTAGGTGCACGCGCAACTACTCAATAAACTTGTGGAGCATATGTGGACCCACAATGGAAACCAAAGAGCTGATGTTTGATTGTGCATTTACAATAAATTTTATGTAACAATATTTATGTTCGGTACCAGCATTTGTTATTTCCGTGCGACAATGGTTTGTGTGATCGACGTGCATGGTTTTGCATGGATTTGAGAGTCCAGATTTGAGATATGTGGATACACGGAGAGAAATATGAGGGCCCGTTTGGATGCGTCCGCGGGCGTGCCCAGGCGCATCCGCAGACATATAGGGGGCGGATTTGTCTAGTCCGGTCATAGATGCTCTTATAGCATCTACAACCGAACCGCTAATACCCATCTCAAACGCCCGGGCAGGACACGCAGTCACCGCCCGGACACAAAAAATCGAACCAGACATACACCCTGAACGGGCCTCAAACGCCCAGGCTGACTGACACCCCTCATATCCAGTGCAAATATGGGGCGAATATGAGGCTGCCCGGACACGTTCACGCACGCCCGCCACGTCAGCCCGGACCACCACCTACCCCACAAATACGCCCATCAGAAAACCCTAGACATCGGTCACTTCACTCTCTCTGCCCAGTCCACTTCCGATCCCCTCCCCTCTGATCCGATGGTCGGCGACGGAAGCAACTCCGGTGTAGAATCCGACGGCTCCAACATCGATGTGGAGGAGATGGCCCTCCGCATCGCCTTGAGGAGGTCGCTGCCGGAGCAAGGTGGCCCCGCCAGCGGTGGGTATTCTTCCTTAGTGCCCGTCGCCCATCGACGCAGTACCGATGACTTCACCGGCCCTTCCCGCCCGGTCCGCAGCTCCGGACGCTCCGCTCTGCTCCTTCAGGTACGCCGCCCTCCTCCAACACCCTTTGCTCCGGAAGTGGTGCCCATCCACCGTTGTGTCCTCGTGCCCACGCCGTGGCCAAGGCGCATGAGGACGCCTGAGTCCAAGGCGTGTCCAGCCCGACGCGAGCGGTAGCGGGCGAGGGAGAGGGGGGAGGCGCTGACCACATGCGGTTCGCGCGCGAGCGCGTCGGTCAATCCCAAGGACGCGCTCCTCGCGTCAGTCCTCCGATGCTCTCTCAAGATGACGGAGACGGATGCGAGCCACCTCCGCCACAAGAATGCACTCGCCATCGAGTTGTCAGAGCGCGACGCCAATAAGGATGCGGCGGCAAAGGCGAAGGCGGCCCGCCATGCCAAGGAGCAAGCCCGCCTGCTCCGGAGGCTGTCTGGCATGACGTGTAGCTCGGACAACTCGGACATGATGGACGGCTCCAGCTTCGACAATGACGCGCCTTCGCATGCCGACGCCTACACGAAGAAGGGCACAACTGCGTCGATGGCTGGAAAGGGAAGGGGGTGGCGAGGAAATGATGATTTCCTTTGGCCTCCCCTTATGTTTATAGTTTTCGTATGTTTTATGTAGTTTGTTCTATAGATTTGCCGATGAACTATGTCCCCTTTTGTCCGACTATGCCATGCGATCTGATGAACTGCGTGTTTGATTTTTTTACATAGTGTTGCATGTGTTTGTATGATTCCGAGGGTTCGGATATGAGGAACGCATGTGTGAAAGGCAACAAATAAGATGCGACTAGTCAGTGTCAGCGGACTTGCGTTTGAAGGCCCAGATTTATAAACTGTGGCTGTAGATGCTCTTATATCCTCTCTTTTTTAAAATAAAAAAAACCGGGTCTTATATCCCTTTTGAAGAGTGCATTGTTTCATAGAATTTGTTTCTAGCTTCATCGTTTCTTTGTTTCTTCCTAATGTTGTGCGTGCGTGGTGCGTGGTGACATCAGATCACCACTTCGGAGGCTACTTCGCTTGAACTTACGTCAAAGGAAAACACTTTTTTTGCCTGGTGGGTACACGTCCTGGTGGTCTATCTTGGTCAAATAGCAACAACCCCACACGATTGTAGGCTAGCCTAGATAGCTTATGATCATCCCATAACTATTACTCGTACTAATATTTACCAAGTACAAGTACTGCAGGGTCGTGGACCCAAAGTTCAGAGTAGTAAACACAGCGAGTATTTTTTTTGGGGGGAGAAATATCGAGCTGTTGTTGCTTGTTCTTTTTTTGGAAACGTTGCTTGCTGGTCTTTCGCCTCTAGGGCTTTTGTTGCGCGGGTGCTTAAAGCAAAGAATACAATCGCATTATGCACTTTGTAGGTGCTTACACGCTTTCATCATCCAATCTTACCTAGAGTAGATTATATAGAGGTGTGTTCCTTTTATGAGCCAACTCACAAATTTCTTAACGAGCACATGCAATAAGCATATTTGTAACACGGCCGCCTACTCAGATCAGATCATCAACATCTGACCTTATGTAGGTGCCTCCATTGTATATTCCTTGCACGTACGGTCACACGTTGTTATCGCTACTCTGCCTGCCTCAAGGGTTAATGCGGTTGACCTCGATATCCTCATCAAGATTAGGTAAGTATTAGCTGCACAGTCATTGTCTCCTTGACCTAATCGACCAAACATATATAATACCACTACTGTGATTAGATCAGAGTAGTAGTACATATCTAACCTAGCCAGTCAAACAAGAAGGCCTCGTGACTGACAGTGAAGAGGAATCAGAATCAGAATCACCGTGCCCATTAATAAGGCCAATAAAGGAAGGGGAAAATGTTGTCTGCTAGCAGCGGCCGCCCCCACTTGGATACCGATCGATCAGCACGCCCAACAACGCTCCAAAGCCGCCGTGGCCCATCCATCCCAGTGCCGATCGACCACTGCAGACTGTACTGTGCAACCAATTTAGCAGCACAATTAAAGTCGGCTGGCTAAGTCTGCGGTTGCTGGCTTGCCCTTGGTGCAGCTAGACGAGTGCTGGTAGGGGTACTAGATGGGTTAGCTAGCTGGGCCACGTCTCACGCATCAGCCATTAAGCCCCCTAATTAATCCCGCCAATAAGCCAAGGACAACGCCACCACAAATCTGCCCATCAAACGGCTCAGATCAGATCCTGAGTTAAATGGAAGCGGACACCTGTGGCAGGCAGCGCCATTATGCTGTGTATGGTACCTCAGACTGGGACAGGGCCGGGCCACAGTAATCGGACTCGAGCCATGCTAGCCCCTGCTGTACATGTCCGGGCAGACGATAAACGCCAGAATATTCCAGTGGAGCAGTACAAAATGTAACAATGCGCTAGGAGTATCTGAGTAGCCATATGTTGCGGTTTCGAACGTCAGTTTTGATGATGATGATGATGGTGTTGTACTTGTATACATGGCTTCGGAGCAGTAGGCAAAAAAGATGGACCCCAATCGCGGGGAAAAGTTCATCACAAGGGGTGGCATTTGCCAACGTTTTTGCTGACACGGTAGTTTCTGAGAAGAAGCAAATTTCAAGACAAAAACGAAGAGAAACTGTGGCCGTTTGATCTCACGTCGAAACTAAAACTGTTAAGAAAATGTGTTCATTTGCCATCCAGTTACCGGAGAGCGTCAACCAGATGACAACGTTACCCGAAAAGATTCACCGAAAAGGCATCAAAACTCTTGACATGAAATGCTTATTGCTAGCTACTCGTAGCGCTAATGAACAAATAAACGGCACAGGACGACATACATGCATGTGTGTGTATCTGTGTGTAGATTCTACCATTGTTATCAGGTGTCGGTTTCTTGCCTCCTGCTGCGTGTGCTCGCCGGCGACGCCCACGGGAGGCCCTCCTTCGGGAAGGACGAGCCGGCAGGGAGGCCGGGGAGCCGCCTGCCGCTGCGGCCCCACTGCCAGATCTTGGACACCGAGAAGCTGTCGCCGCGGCTGGCGGCGCAGACCTTCTTGCCCTGCTGGTCACTGCTCGCCGTGGTCGCGCCGGGGCGTATGGCCGCGCTGCCGTCGCCGGGACGCCAGTGCACGGACACCACCAGGTTGTCGTCCGCGAGCACGTACTGGTAGGAGGAGCCCATGGAGAAGCACCTCCTCGCGTCGAGGCGGCTGCTCGTGCCCGCCTCAACGTCGGTGTTGTTGCCCTGGACGTTCTTGAACCGGCCGAGCCTGACAGGAAGCACGACGGTGCTTGCGACGACGACCTCCTTTGACGCGGACGCTTCCAACTGCTCCGGCTTCTGCTCCTCGATGTCCGGCTCACCGGAGGCGTCTGCGGCCGCAGCGACGGCGGAGAGCGCGCGGACCGAGAGCGCGGTGCGGCAGAGCGGGCAGGTGGAGCTGGAGCGAAGCCAGGTGTCGATGCAGGCGACGTGGAACGCGTGGCCGCAGAGCGGGAGCAGGCGGAGGCGGTCGTCGTCGGCGAACTCGCTGAGGCAGACAGCGCAGTCGAACTGGCGCTGCCCCTTGGCGCAGGACCCCGAGAGCTCGGCGTAGGCGAACGCCGGCAGCGCGTCGATAGCGGCCTGGTCGAGCCCGGGCCCGGCGCCGTCCTCGTGCAGGTGGAAGAGCTGCTGCAGCTGCCGCTCCACGGCCTCCGCCCGCGCATTGGCGCGGTGACTCTTGAGGAAGAGGCGGCGCAGGATGTGGAGCAGGCCGCAGACGAGCAGCACCACGGCGAGCACGACCGTGATGAAGAGCACCGCGGGCGTGATCCTGGCCGCGGTCGCCGACGGCCCCGGCTCCGGCGTCGTGACGGCCGCGGCAGGCGCGCCCGCCACGAAGCCATCATCGTCGCCGGCCTTGATCTCCCGGCCGAGGAGCGACCAGGCTGCCACCCTCCTCACCGCCGCCATGCTCCTCCTGCCTCGGTCGCCAACGCAGCACTCATCCACGACAAAAGAAACGCCCAGCTATATATCCACTACTGCCAAGCGATCCCAGATAGCTCGCTCTCGCTCTCTCTCGCTAGCTTTGGTGGGCGGATGAATCAGTTGGAGTGGAACGATCGGGCACCGAACCGAAGGAAGCAACCAAAGATCCCTCGGAGAAGTCAACCGGGAAGCTGCGCACCAAACCTAAACCCTTTTCCGCGATGCAAGTTGCAGCAACAGCAGAATATTGTATCCTCCTCCGCCTACTCACTCGACCGTCTTCCTCCTCTGTCTTGTTGGGCAATGTAGTATTATTGGATCGGAGTTGGAGCACCAATCTATTCGGCGCCGGTGTGGTGTATGGTATGGTATGGTTATGGAGGGGTCGCCGTGCGAGCTGCGGTTAGCGGGGCGTTGTCTATTACTCGTACTCTACGTCGCCCGCCCGGGTGGTTGGCGGGACGGGAGGGGGCGATACTACCTGGGCGGGCACCACGTGAAGGTGAAGCTTCTTCTCTTCTCTCCTCCGAGCTTTGGGATCGATCGATCGATCGGTAGTCAGGTTCGGGCTGTGGCAGCCTCCCTCGTCACTTGTGACATACGGAAAGTGCGGGGAATTAATAAGGAGAGGGAACAGCATGTCAGCGTTGGAGGTGGTTGAGCGGGCCGGGGTACTTGGATCCTCGCTGAAATCCGGAGGCAAGGCATAATTGCGACGAGAGCGACGGCTGACACGGGCCCCGGTGGCCGGACCGGCCAAGGCGAGCGAGCTCGATCGTAGTAGCCACCACGGAGCCGAGGGCCGTTTGATGGGTCGACGCATCGGCACGGGTGGACCATCTATCTACTACCTGTACGTGGGGTGGACGTGGACCGCGGCAGTGTTTTCTGCAGGATTACGCGGGTGCCAACCAACTGCCAAGCAAGCAAGGAAGTATACTCGTCCCGTGGGAACTGTTCAAACCGAGCCTAACAGCGGCCGGGCATGGAGATGGAGCCATGGACCACCCTTCCCTCCACTCAGGCACCCACACACGGGCACGGCCAACCATCTGGTGGTGTCCCGTGCTCCGGTTTGTGCAGTGGCGGGGTACGTACCACCGTGTGCCCGCCATGGCGTGTCGCTTATGCTGACTGTCAGGACGGTCACGTCCACTTCGGCATGCGGTTGCGAGTCCGCTTCATGGTTCTGCTCATCGGTTCCGGCCGTCCTGCGGTGCCCGGTGGGCGTGCCGGACATGACATGGACAGCAAGCGTTCGCGCGCTCTGGTGGCACGGCGTGTGCTGCATCTGCATGTGGCCTGGCCTCAAGTCAAACCCGGCCAATCGTAATACGAGGGAGGGTAACCAACTCCTGCCATGCTTGATTGGTTCGACGTGTTGGCGGAATGGAATGGATAGCTCGGGATCTGAATTAGTCAACCCCCGATTCTCGGTCCGGCATGTTACTAGGTTCTCTCGCTCTGCTTCTTCTGTGTTTTAAATAAGTCGTGAGATTATCCTGTTGGTCGCCAGCTTAAGTGGGTCGGCAGATGCAGGAGGAAGATCGCACAAGTGGAAAAAGAACCGCAGTTTGCAACATTTTAAAGGGGTTGATGCATACGGTTTTAAACTCGAGCATGGACTTCTAACAAATTTCCGATAACCTTTGGAAACTCTGATTACCGGGAAAAAAGCTCTCGCTCCGATTTATAGATAAAACAACGATTATACATGACCATACTCTGAATTAAGCTATATATATATCACAACTTTACATCCCTCGAGGAAAAAAGGACCCAGTTTTTGGATAGGTTTCATGATCCCAATTACGAGTAAGAACTTGAAAGTAAAAACCAGACCACCCTCTCTTCCACCCCTTTGATAGTGGACCCTCGAACCACGAAAGCTGAATACATAGCTATGATTAATGGTTGCAGAGAAGTGTTGTGGATGAAGAACCTGCGAGGGCTTGGCATGAAGCAAGAGAAGTATGTTCTCTTTTGCAATAGTCAAAGTGCAATTCATCTTGCCAAGAATTCAAGCTGTCACTCTCGGGCCACGCACATTGATGTGATGTATCATTATTCAAGATGTTGTGAATTCCATGTTTCTACAACTTGAGTTGATCCATACTAACAAGAATGGCTCAAATACGATGACCAGATATTGCCAAATAAAAAGCAACAAACATATTGTAATTTAGCGGGCATGAAAGTGCCACCAAATGAGTCGAAGAGAGATATTTGTAAGGATATCCTCCTTACGTGGTCCGTGAGCAGATGACCATTTAAAGTCTTTTAGATAGTCCAAAGCTGCTCAAGAGTGCAGTACTCGTTAGATTAGGGTTATGACCAGTGGCGTAGCCAGGCCCCGGGCAAACCAGGGCCATGGCCCGGGACGTGGAGATTGTTTTGTTCGTTCACTGTAGCTACAATAGCACATTGTAGCTGCAGTGTCTGTTGTACTTACACAACTAGCTCGGGGAGTAGATGGATCCTACCTACGCGGTTGGTTATGACATATGGGCATTTTTGAACTTTGTACATGTGGGAAGGGATGTCTTTTTCCCCATGCAGCAACCACCAAGGAGAGTGACAAAACTGAGATTAGCCACAATTGGAGGAAAAAAGAAAACAAAGGAAGAAAGGGAAGGAGAATAATCATTACAAAAACATCCATGATAATACACGGTTGTCATAGTAGGTTGGTTTTGTTTTGTCTTCGGTGTACATCCATGAAATTTTTGTGCTTGGTTTCATGTCATAGTGGAGGTGCTGATTTCGATGCCATCAAATACCTGCTAATCAAGATTCGTGTGACTGCCCATAGCCTGCTTCCTGATGTTGCTTCTTAGAATTTATGTCTCGCGACTTTTTTTTAAACGAAGGCAAAATAATTGCCTCATCTCATTAATACAGAAGAAGGTGATGCAAGATTTTAAAGCGAGGTCACTATTCCTCAACAAATGAGAGAAAAGCCTACTCTCTCGACATAATAGAACCCAGGTGCTTGACACCGCCGGTTACCCACAACCCGACTTCATCCGAAACATGCGCGAAGACGATGGTAGGTAATGTAGACTTCTTACGAAAAAACCGTGCATTCCTCTCAATCCACAATGCCCACGCCACAAGCATGAGTGTGGTGGCAATAACTTTCCTCCTGTGACCATGGGTGAGCACCACGACATTCCACCAAGCTTGCACCGAAGGCATGTCACCCCAATGGTCAATGCGCAACTCTGAGGCGCCCATCCACTCATTCGCAACCTCCCATACCCGGATGGAGTACCTACACTTGAAGAGAATATGTGCCGCCGACTCCAGCTCTCTGTCGCACATCTGGCAAAGGCCACAGTTAGGCCAACCCCTCTTCTGCAATCGATCCGCGGTCCAGATCCTATTCTTGATGAAAAGCCAATCAAATAACTTTTGCTTGGGTGGCGCCCGATTATCTCAGACTGTGGGCTTCATGCGCGTGGTGGTGACGCCCTCAAATTGTACGAGATAGCCAGAAGCTCCGGAGTATGAGCCATTTGGCATGCAATCCCACACAATGGTGTCCAGAGTGTCATGTTGCAAGCAGGGACAGATGCAGGAATCATGTATGAGGGAGGTCAATGCAAGAAGAAAAACGTTGGAGGGGGCAAACACATAAATTTGGAGCATTTTGAGCTAGTGATCTAGAGATGTTTCAGAAAAACAATTGAGCATGGGTGGAGCCATGGCCCCAGCTCGCCCACCGCTAGCTCCATCGTTGGGTGCAAAAGAAAAGTATCAAGCCTCGCCTCGGAGGTAAAGATTGATATATAAGAAAGTGGTATTTGGGTTCCGAAAAAGTTCAGGGCACTTTGGGTAGTGTACCGGGAGTGACGAATGGGTTCCGGGGGTCCACCGGGTGGGGTCCACCCACCCCGGGGGCCACATAGGCCCAAGAGGTGGCGCACCAGCCCCTGGTGGGCTGGGTAGCCGACCCCAAGAGGGGCCCATGCACCCAAAGAGGATTAGGTGGAGGGTGAGAGGAGTCCTTGTTGGAGTAGGACTCCTCCCCCGCGCCCCACCTCCTTGTTGGAGGTGGACACCACCTCCTGGCCGGCGGCCAAGGGCCCTAGGTGAAACCCTAGGGCGCCTCCTCCCACCCCTTCCTCCTATATATAGTGGAGGTTTGAGGGAAGGCCACCACCTGAAAAGCGACGTGCTTCCCTCCTCCCTCTATATCGTAGTTCTCCTCTAGATTAGTTTGGTAGAAGCTCGGCGAAGCCATGCCGGATTAGTTCACTACCACCGCCACCATGCTGTTGTTCTACCGGAGAACTCATCTACCTCTCCACCCTCGCTTGCTGGATCAAGGAGGTGGAGATCGTCATCAAGCTGTACGTGTGCTGAACGCGGAGGTGTCGTCCTTTTGGCGCTAGATCGTGATTGGATTGCGGAATGACTTGCGATTTGGATCGCGAAGACGTTCGACTACATAAACCAAGTTTCTTAACACTTCCTGCTTAGCAATCTACAAGGGTATGTGGATCCGATCTCTCCTCTCATAGATGCTCATCACCATGGATAGATCTTGTATGTGCGTAGGAAATTTTTTGTTTCCCATGCAATGTTCTCCAACAGTGGCATCATGAGCTAGCTCTATGCGTAGATGAGATCACAAGTAGAACACAAAGGATTTTGTGGGCGTTGATGCTCAGATTGCTTCGTCCCTTAGTCTTTTCTTGATTCAGCGGTATTGTGGGATGAAGCGGTCGGACCAACCTTACTAGTCCATGTATGAGAGACCAGTTCCATCGACTGACATGTGACTTTGTTGCATAAAGATGGCTGGCGGGTGTCTGTCTCTCCCACCTTAGTTGGATCGGATTTGACAAAGGAGGTCCTTGAGAAGGTTGAATAGCAATTTGTGTATCACCGTTGTGGTTTTGCGTAGGTAAGAATCGTTCTTGCTAGATACCCATAGCAGCCACATAAAACATGCAACAACAATTAGAGGACGTCTAAGTTGTTTTTGCAGGGTATGTTGTGATATGATATGGCCAAAGACATGATGAGATATATTTGATGTATGAGATGATCATGTTTGTAATAGTTCATATCGACTTGCATGTCGATGTATACGGCAACCGGTAGGAGCCATAGGGTTATCTTTAATTATTGTATGACCTGCGTGTCAATCATTAAGCGTTATGTAATGCTTTACTTTATCTCTAATAGGTAGAAATAGTAGTAGAAGCATGGTGGGCGCAACAACCTCAATGGCGACACAATGATGGAGATCATGGTGTTATGCCAGTGACGATGGAGATCATGCCGGTGCTTTGGAGATGGAGATCAAAAACACAAGTTCATGGCCATATCATGGCACTTATGATTTGCATGTGATGTTAATCCCTCTATGCATCTTATTTTGCTTAGGACGACAGTAGCATTATAAGGTGATCCCTCACTAAAATTTTAGGATAAAATTGTGTTCTCCCCAAGTGTGCACCGTTGCAAAAGTTCGTCGTTTCGAAGCACCACATGATCGGGTGTGATAGACTCTACATTCACATACAACGGGTGCAAGCCAGTGTTGCACATGCGGAACACTCGGGTTAAACTTGATGAGCCTAGCATGTACAAACATGGCCTCGGAACACAAGAGACTGAAAGGTCGAGCATGAGTCATATAGTAGATATGATCAACATGGAGATGTTTACCATTGAAACCACCTCATCTCACGTCATGATTGGACTTGGGTTGGTGAATTTGGATCATGTAACACTCAGATAACCGGATGGATGTCAATTTGAGTGGGAATTTTTTAAGTAATATGATTAACTAAACTCATTATCTTGAACAATAGTCTAAGTGACCTTTGCAAATTTATGTTGTAGATGAATGGCTCATGCAGTAGTTCCCCTAAATTTCAATGCGTTCCTAGAGAAAGCCAAGTTGAAAGATGATGGAAGTAACTTTGTTGACTGGGCCCATAATCTGAGGATTATCCTCATGGCTTCCCAAAAGGCATATGTCCTTGATACACCGCTTGGTGAACCACCCGCTCCAGTGTCGTCTGCACACGTTGTGAACGCCCGGCAGGCGCATTCTGATGATTACTCAATAGTTCAATGTACAATGTTGTATGGCTTAGAACCAGGACTTCAAAGGCATTTTGAACATCATGGAGCATATGAGATATCCAGGAGTTGAAGTTCATCTTTGAGAAGAATGCCCAGATCGAGAGGTATGAGACCTCCAATAAGTTCTATGCTTGCAAGATGGAGGAGAACGGGTCTGTCAGTGAACGCATACTCAAAATGTCTGGGTATTCCAACCGTCTGGCTGAATTGGGGATGCCCCTTCCTCCAGAGGCGATCACTGACAGAGTACTTCATTCATTGCCACCTAGCTACAAAAGGTTTGTCTTGAACTATAACATGCAAGGGATGAACAAGTTAGTCGACGAGCTGTTTGCGACGCTGAAAGTCGCTAAGTCTGAAATCCAGAAGGAGCATCAAGTGTTGATGGTCAATAAAACCACTAGTTTCAAGAAGAATGGCAAGGGCAAGAAGGGTAACTCGAAGAAGAGTGGCAAAGTAGTTGCCCCTTCTTTCAAGAAACCCAAGGCTAGACCCAAGCCAGAAACTGAGTTCTTTCATTGCAAGGGAACTGGTCACTAGAAGCGGAATTGCCCCTAGTATCTGGCCGACAAGAATGCGGCCAACACCAACAAGGTATACATGACACACATGTTATTGATGTGTACCTTACCGACTCTCGTTGTAGTGCATGGGTATTTGATACCGGTTCGGTTGCTCACATTTGCAACTCAAAGCAGGAGCTACAGAATAGACGGAGGCTGGCAAAGGACGAAGTGACGATGCGTGTGGGGAATGGTTCCATGGTTGATGTGATCGCTGTCATCACGCTCGCTCTTCGATTACCATCAGGATTAGTGATGAACCTGAATAATTGTTATTTAGTGCCAGCGTTAAGCATGAACATTATATCTGGATCTTGTTTATTGCGTGACTGTTACTCATTTAAACCAGAGAATAATGGTTGTTCTATTTATTTGAGTACTATCTTTTATGGTAATGCAACCAATGTGATGGGTTTATTCTTATTGAATCTCGATACTGATGATACACACGTTCAAAACATTGATGCCAAAAGATATATAGTTGATAATGATAGTACCACTTTCTTGTGGCACTGTCGCTTAGGTCATATTGGTGTAAAACGCATGAAGAAGCTCCATGCTGATGGACTTTTGGAGTCACTTGATTTCGAATCACTTGAAACATGTGAACCATGCCTCATGGGTAGGATGACTAAGACCCCATTCTCTGGAACAATGGAACGGGCAGGTGACTTGTTGGAAATCATACATATTGATGTGTGCAGTCCGGTGAGCATTGAGGCGCGCGGTGGATATCGTTACTTTCTCACCTTCACTGATGACTTAAGTAGATATGGGTATGTTTACTTAATGAAACACAAGTCTAAAATATTTGAAATGTTCAAGAAATTTCTGAGTGAAGTTAAGAATCATCGTAACAAGAAGATTAAATTCCTACTATCTGATCGAGGAGGAGAATATCTGAGTTATGAGTTTGGCAATCACTCAAGACAATGTGGGATTGTTTCACAATTGACATCGCTTGGAACACCACGGTGTAATGGTGTATCGAACGTCGTAATCGAACCTTATTGGATATGGTGCATTCTATGATGTCTCTTGTCGATTTGCCACTATTGTTTTGGGGTTATGTGTAATGCCCCGGACACACCCGCCGGTGGTCGTTACTCCTAGCGGGATCTAGACTGGCCTCATAGATCAATACTAGTCTTTTCTGCACACTTTGTCCTCACTCATGCGCACCCGGGACCAACTTCCCGGTCGGTCACCCATCCTAGAACTACTCCAAGCCAAGCACGCTTAACCTGGGAGGTCTATTCGAATGGGCTCCCGAAAAAGTAGGAATTCCTTATTGATATGAGTAGTCTATCAACCCTAATAAGCCAGGCTATCACATACACCACCACTCAGAGGAACCGACGTCCTCGTCGGGTCACAGGAACGTTCCCTCTTGGCACAAACATATGTGCTTCCAGTCAGATACATGTGTCATTCCGTGTGCCACGACAGCTCACCAACTTCATGAACAACATGACCGCGCACTTGTCGGCAAACATCCGTGTAACCGCGAGGGTCGACTCTAATACCAACTTGTAACACCCCGGACACACCCGCCGGTGGTTGTTACTCCTAGCGGGATCTAGACTGGCCTCACAGATCAATACTAGTCTTTTCTACACACTTTGTCCTTACTCATGCGCACCCGAGACCAACTTCCCGGTCGGTCATCCATCCTAGAACTACTCCAAGCCAAGCACGCTTAACCTGGGAGTTCTGTTCGAATGGGCTCCCGGAAAAGAAGGAATTCCTTATTGATATGAGTAGTCTATCAACCCTAATAAGCCAGGCTATCACATTATGCGTTAGAGACAACTACATTCACTTTAAATAGGGCACCATCGAAATCCGTTAAAACGACTGTTGGTGTCAAATCCGGCATATCTCGTAGTAGGGGTCCTAAGCTAGGCGTCTTGGAGTGATGGTAACATGGACATAGGATTTTACCTAGGGCCGGGCTCTCTCAAGGAGATAATACCCTACGTCCTGCTTTTGATTGTATTGATATGGGGATAGTACATAGTACAAGTATCTACTATGAGATTGTAGTAATGAATATGAGATTATCTATTGAATAGCCTGGCCCCGGTTTATATAACACCAGAGGCCTAGGGTTTAGAGGAGTCTTCGTATTGTGCACAAAGTCTTGTGGAATCTCCCTTGTATGCGTCATGGGCTGCCCGAAGTGGCCTATTAGTGAATCATCATGGGGGTCCTCGGCCCGACCCACTGGTCAGGGGACGACGTGGTGAGTACCCCCTAGTCTAGGACACCGTCAGTAGCCCCCTGAACCGATCTTCAAGTTGAGGACGCTCCTCGGTTCTTCCAAATAATTCTTCGTCTTCAATCGTTGGTCTTGAAAACTGGTTCAAAAAATCTTCCCATGTCCGATCTTGAGGATCACCGAGATGAATCCGAAGAGTTTACATGTCGGGCATCCGAGGAGCCCCTTTAAGTTATTGGCCTTTATCAATGCCTTGTAATTTTTTATGCCACACCTGGGGTTTGAAGTGTTTCCCGTGTGGTGGCGTCTTCTTGCGTCCGAGCTCCAATGCCGAACAACATCTGAGGCGTCTTTTCACAGCCGAGCTCCAACACTATTTGACATTCAAGGTATCCTCTTGCATCCGAGCTCCAACGTCGGACTGCATCCGAGGTGTCTTTTTGTAGTCGAGCTCTGATGATGGTGGGCATCTGAGGTATCATAGATTACCTTGGCCTCTGAAAATTTGAATGAGTCCATCCGAGCTTAAATATCGGAATAGTCTTCTATGGAACGAGCCATTTGAATCCGTGCTTTATACTGGACTGCTTTGGAGCTCCAACGCCGGACTGCATCGAAGCTCTAACGATGGTCGGCGTCCGAGGTATCATAAACTAACTTGGACCTTAAAAAATTGAAGGAGTTCATCCAAGCTTAATGTCGGGAATGCTCTTTGTGGAGCCAGCCACTTGTGCCCAAGCTTTATGCCGGACTGCTTTCAAGGTGATGCACCACCCTGGCCGTAGGCTAATTTTTTGAGGATATTTAATTCCGATTGGTGAAATTTATTCTCCGACGAGCTGTATAACCAGTAGCCCTCAAGGTGTGTAATGGGATAAAACCCGAGATGCACCTGAAGCATAAAAGAAAACCACTAATACCAGTAGCCCCTGAGACTTGGGTCGATTTGGAAAATTGGCCCGAGGATCAAGTTCTTGCTCGGCAGCATACATAAGGGATGGAAACATAGTACGCAATAGTTTCCGAGACTTGGGTTGGGTGCGGCCGACCAACCTGAGGATCAAATCTCCTCGGGAACCATGCTGCACTTCAGATTTGCTGCATTGATTAGGCAATCCAGTAGCCCCTGAGCCTTAATTTAGGCACGAGTGGTTGAATTAAGGATCGATATTTGTTTGACACAAACTTTGTTATGTTTGACACAATTTATGTGTAATGATTCTATGTATCCAAGTATCTTACATCATTAATGTTCGGATCCGCATTGTACAAGACTTTGTTGACCGACCATCGGCTTCAACCTCCTCGGCCAGTAGCCGAGGAGTGTTTGTCCTACTTTATAAAGACTTTATAAGGGCAAAGATTTACGGCGAACAAGGCAATCCGGCCATACGGTTTATAAACAAAGGTACGCGGAGAGATATGTTATATTACTATTTAACGCAAGAAACATCTTCTGGGAAAAATAGTTCCTTTATAAGTTCTTTTTCTCAGGCTATCATGTTGACCATGATCGTGAAACCTCAATTTTGATCAATGTGGGATGAAAATATTGAGGATTTAGTTCAGGGAAAGTTTCCGAACTCTATGGTCCTTAGTGAACTAAATTTTCACTTCCGTCGTTTCCGACCAATTATATTCTTAAGATGGTTAGCTTTCGGCTTCACCAAGTCTGAGGTACTAACACAGATGACCTAGAAGTAACAATCGTAGAGGTGCTCCCTTTACCCCCTAGCCGAACAATCGGGAACGTAGGGGATAAGCACAGGAGCCAGGCACCCTAGCTTGGCCAAAATCTTAAGTCAAATTGATGCATATTTATGGCTTTATAACGATGATTACGGAAGGCAGCACTGGCATATTGAATATAAATTCTTTAATGCTATATGCTATTTTGACTCCTTTGTGACCGTTTATCATTTGAGAGTGGCCCATCATCGGCTTCTACCCCTTTGTAGATACTACGCATGGTGTTTCCGCAGTAACAAGACAACCCTTAGCCAACATCTCGATGCCCGGAGGCAGTTGTGTTATCGGAAATGAGGCAATCAGATATTCGAGCTTTATAACTTTCACTTAGTCATGGGAGCTTAAAGTTTGGGAGGCCAATTACTAGCCCCCTATTAATGTTCGGCGTTAGCCGAGGTCAAGTCGTTAACACCCCGGCCAATTTTATGAAAGGCTCATTGTTTAATATGATCATCGAATCGCCGACTAATTTACGCTCATTGTGACAGTCAGTTTTTGGCTTTCTCCACTGAGGTACTTGACCAGCCAAACCGGAAGTAAAATCGCAGTGGTTCTCCCTTTGCACTCCTAGCCGAACAAAGCGGAATATAGGAGGCAAGCACAGGAGCCGGGCAAACCAACTATTGACCGAAGAAACAATTTGAAACTGGTGCATATAAAGCAATATCCGAGAATTTTTTGCCGAGGACTCCTCGGAGTGCCTTGGCTTTTGGTTTCGGCTCTAGTCGCACCCCCCATCAATATTGCCGATGCTTTAAAAGTGTACTGTGAGAGTTATGTTCAGAAAAAAATTATGCAAAAAACTTTTTGTTTAGATAAAAGAAAATTGTGCCAATCCGAAACTGGTCTTAAAATTAATATGCGCTTCGCTCGTGTTTTAACATGATACATCCGATCTTCGAGCTCCAAGCGGGCCAGCCTTTGGCTTTAACCTCTATATCCCGAAGGTAGATTGTTTCTTGGAGACCTGTTTAGTGAACTAAACTCGAGCGGCTTTAGAAAGAAACCAGTCTATCCGGCTATTGACCACACACTAGTTTCGGAAGAAGGAGTAGTAGAAAAAGACTTTGCAACGACCAAGAAGAAAAGACATTTATTATAAAACAACTCATACAAATTAAAGAGCCTCCAATTAAATCGGGTAAAGAAAGTTTTAACAAACACAATTTTTAACAAACATTTTTTGTTGTTTAACAAAAATATAATGTTTGGTTGAATCGAACAAAAAATAAAATTTCAAAGAAAGCTCAGCATGAAAATGAATTAGCTTATTAATGTGTTCGGTGCAGTCTAGGATTGTGGCAGGATGGAGACGTAGTCCTCGGCCTGGCCGAGGTCCCAGCCCCCAAGCCTGAGGTAATCGAGCGAAGAGCTCCGGTTGAGACGTGGCGATGCAACACGATTGCTGCGACGAGGCGAAGCCCCGATCCAGCTGAGAAGACAGAGTGGTTCGGCAGCGTGTCGGTGAAGCCCCCAGTTATCATGGGAAAAGGAAGTGTTTTTAACAAACAAACTTTTTTATTTAACATAAATATAATGCTTGGTCAAACCGAACAAAAATTGAAAATTGAAAAAAGACTTAGCTGATTAATGTGTTGGGTGTTGATGACGTGGTCCGAGCTTGCGGCGGATCGTGGTCCCAACCCCCATGCCGGTCACGAGGTAGCCAAAGAAGATCTCGGCTTGATGAAGTGACAACACGACACTTCCGAAGGTCGAGGAGAAACCCCCAGGCGAGTCGAGCAGACAAAGTAGTTTGGCAGCATGACGGCGAAGCCCCTAGTTCGTCGGGCATGTCGACGACAGAATTTGGTTGATGGAGGCAGGACAACGATGTAGGCACGCCAAGGTGACCGCATGGCATAGACGAAGTCGATTACCTATGCACACAATAGAGTGCAAGCCAAGAGTAATAACAAATAATGAAATAATATATTAAAAAAATCATTCTACTTAGTTAATTTAAGTGAAGCAAATAATGAAAGGAATATGGCCTCGGTGCTGTTGTGCGTGAGCGAAGAGTTTGGCTTGACTAAGTGGCGATGCTGCACAGTCTATGTGGCGAGGCAAAGTCCCTGGTCCAGCTAACATGGCAAAGTTGGTCGGCTGGTGACGCTGAAGTCCCTGGAGCAGGTTGATGAAGAGATGGCAAATCCCCCGGTCTAGCCGAGGTGACAGAGCAGGTCGGCTGGTGACGCCGAAGTCTCATGCCAACCGAGGTGTCGAAGCAGGTCGGCTGGTGATGCCGAAGTCTCATGCCACCTGAGATGTCGAAGCTGGTCGGTTGGTGAAGCTGAAGTCTCATTCTAACCGAGGTGTCGAAGCTGGTCGGCTGGTGACATCGAAGTCTCATGCCAGCCGAGGTGTCGAAGCTGGTCGGATGGTGACACCGTAGTCCTCGGAGCAGGTTGATGAGGAGATGATGAAGACCCCGGTCTAGCCGAGGTGACAGAGCAGATCAGTAAGGTGATGCTAGAGCCCCATGCCAGCCGAAGTGTCAAAGCAGGTCGGCGTGGTGGACGTCAGCCTGAAAAAGCAACGGCGTGGCGATGTCGACGCAGGTCGGAATTTGTGACACGGTAAATGCTGGCTTGATGAAGCAACGGAGCGCCCGACCCATACAACCCGCGGATGACAAGGTTCTCTTGATGATTATTTGGCCCTCGCGATGCCGAACTCTCGGTCGGCTGACCGACATGATGAGAAAATTTCCTTCAAAAAGGACATCTCACAACCCGTTCCTGAAAAAGATGAACTCGAGTTGGATTCGTTTTCGCGGAGAAAATATATCCAAAATTCGTTGTACTCATTGGACGTTTCTTGGAGTTTGGACGGACGGATTGAGTTCAAATTTTGAGGGATGATTGATATAGGAATTCCACAGCCGATGAACGGTGGGATTTTCTAATGGATATCCGAGCTGGATAATGGACACCTCGTCCTAAACCCATCCAAATTCTTGTCCAGATTCAAGGGGGCTCTGGTATATTGGAGATTGTCGGAGATTCCTCCATCGGAATGCGATGAAATTTTGCAGGGTTGTTGTAGATACAGTTCCACACAATTCCACCGAAGCAATTGTGAAAGCGACGCTCGAGGAAATGCGGATGATGAACAAAAATCCACTGTCCAGAAAAAACTGCAATCTGCAGACGAGCCATCGATCCTTCTGGCAATCCCATAGCGAAACTCTCAATGAAAGCACCAATGTCGGTTTCAAATCTAGCATATCTCCTAGTAGGAGTCCTAAGCTAGGCGTCTTGGAGCGATGGTAACATGGACACCGGATTTTACCCAGGTTCGGGCTCTCTCAAGGAGATAATACCCTACGTCCTGCTTTTGATTATATTGATATGGAAATAGTACATAGTACAAGTATCTACTACGAGATTGTAGTAATGAATATGAGATTCTCTATTTACTAGCCTAGCCCCGGTTTATATAACACTAGAGGACTAGGGTTTAGAGGAGTCTTTGTCTTGTGCGCCAAGTCTTGTGGAATCTCCCTTGTATGCGTCATGGGCTGCCCGGAGTGGCCCATTAGTGAATCATCATGGGGGTTCTTGGCCCGAACCACTGGTCAGGAGATGACGTGGTGAGTACCCCCTAGTCCAGGACACCATCAACGACGCCCTATGAACTGTGGTTTGGCAAGAAACCAAAGTTGTAGTTTCTTAAACTTTGGGGATGTGATGCTTATGTCAAAAGCTTTAGCCTGAAAAGCTGAAACACAAAGCGGAGAAATGTGTCTTCATAGGATATCCAAAAGGGACGGTTGGATATACCTTCTATCTCAGATCCGAAGGCAAAGTGTTTTCGCTAAAAATGGGTCATTTCTCGAGAAAGAGTTTATCTCGAAAGAATTGAGTGCGAGGAAGATAGAACTTGATGAGGTTGTTGAACCTTTGTTTCAACCAGAGAGCAACGCAGCGCAGAAAATTGTTTCTGTGGAGCGTACGTTAGTCGAAGAGGAAGTTAATGATGATGATCATGAAGCTTTTGATCAAGTTACTATCAAACTCGTAGGTCAACAAGGACGTGTACTGCTCCTGAGTGGTACGGTAACCCTGTCTTAGAGGTCATGTTGTTGGACAACGATGAACCTACGAGCTATGGAGAAGCGATGATGGGCCCAGATTCCAACAAATGGTTAGAGGCCACGAAATTCGAGATGGCATCGATATATGAAAACAAAGTATGGACTTTGGAAGTATAACCTGAAGGGCGAAAGGCCATTCAAAACAAACGGATCTTTAAGAAGAAGATGGACGCGGACGGTAATGTCACCGTCTATAAAGCTTGACTTGTGGCAAAGGGTTTTCCACAAGTTCAAGGAGTTGACTACGATGAGACCTTCTCACCCGTAGCAATGCTTAAGTCCATCAGAATCATGTTAGCAATAGCTGCATTTTGCGATTATGAAATTTGGCAGATGGATGTCAAAATAGCGTTCCTTAACGGTTTCCTTAAGGAAGAGTTGTATATGATGCAACCAGACGGTTTTGTCGATCCAAAGAAAGTTGACAAAGTTTGTAAACCTAGTGATCCGTTTATAGACTGGTGCAAGCTCTTGGAGTTGGAATCTTAGCTTTGATGAGGTGATCAAAGCGTTCGGGTTTGTAGAAGTTTACAGAGAAGCTTGTATTTACAAGAAAGTGAGTGGGAGCTCTATAGCGTTTCTAATATTATATGTGGATGACATATTGTTGATTGGAAACAATATAGAATTGTTGGAAAGCGTGAAGGAATATTTGACCAAGAGTTTTTCAATGAAGGACCTAGGAGAAGCTGCTTTCATATTAGGCATCAAGATCTATAGATAGATCGAGACGCTTAATAGGACTTTCACAGAGCACATACCTTGACAAAGTTTTGAAGAAGTTCAAAATGGACCAGTCCTAGAAGGGGTTCTTGCTTGTATTGCAAGGTGTGAAGTTGAGTAAGACTCAATGCCTAGTGACTCCAAAGGATAGAGACAAGATGAGTGTCATCCCCTATGCTTCTACCATAGGCTCTATCATGTATGCGATGATGTACACAAGACCCGATGTCAGCCTTGCCATAAGTATGACCGGAAGGTTTAAAAGTGATCTAGGAATGAAACACTGGACGGCGGTCAAGAATATCCTTAAGTACCTGAAAAGGACTAAGGAAATGTTTCTCGATTATGGAGGTGATCAAGAGCTCGTCGTAAAGGGTTACATCGATGCAAGCTTTGACACTGATATGGATGACTCTAAGTCTCAAACCGGATACGTATACATTCTCAATGGGGGAGCGATAAGTTGATGTAGTTCCAAGCAGAGCGGGGTAGCTGATTCTACATGTGAAGCGGAGTACATCGTTGCCTTGGAGGCGGAAAAGGAAGGTGTATGGATGAAGCAGTTCATGACAGATCTTGGAGTTGTGCCCAGTGCACTAGACCCAATGGCTCTGTTCTGTGACAACGCTAGTGCCATTGCTGTGTCCAAGGAACCAAGGTTTCACAAGAGGACCAGACACATAAAGTGACGCTTCAATTCCATCCGCGATCACAACAAGGAGGAGGACATCAATATTTGGAAGGTACACATGGATCTGAATGTTGCAGACCCGTTGACTAAACCTCTTCCACGGGCTAAACATGATCAACACTAGAATTGTATGGGTGTTAGATTCATTACAATGTGAATCACATAGTGATGTGAGCTAGATTATTGACTCTAGTGCAAGTGGGAGACTATTGGAAATATGCCCTAGAGGCAATAATAAAGTGGTTATTATTATATTTCCTTGTTCATGATAACCGTTTATTGTCCATGCTATAATTCTATTGATTGGAAATTCCAATACATGTGTGGGTACATAGACAACATTGTGTCCCTAGTATGCCTCCAATAGACTAGCCCGTTGATCGAAGATGGTCAAGATTTCCTAGCCATATACATGAGATGGCATTTGATAACGGGATCACATCATTAGGAGAATGATGTGATGGACAAGACCCAAACTATGAACGTAGCTTATGATCGTGTCAGTTTATTGCTGTAGTTTTCTGCATGTCAAGTATCTGTTCATATGACCATGAGATCATGCAACTCACTGACACCAGAGGAGTACCTTGTGTGTATCAAACATCACGACGTAACTGGGTGACTGTAAAGATGCTCTACATGTATCTTCGAGGGTGTCTGTTGAGTAGGCATGGATCAAGACTAGGATTTGTTGCTCCGTCTGACGGAGAGGTAGCTTAGGGCCCACTCGGTAATACAACATCACAATGAGACTTGGAAGAAAAGTGACTAAAGAGTTAGCCACAGGGTCTTGTATTATAGAATGAGTAAGGAGACTTGCCGGTAACGAGATTGAACTAGCTATAGAGATATCGACGATCAAATTTCGGGCAAGTAACATATCGAGGAACAAAGGAAACTGCATACGGGATTAACTGAATCCTTGACATAGAGGTTCAACCACTAAATATCTTCGTAGAATATGTAGGAACCAATATGGTCATCTAGGTCCCACTATTGGTTATTGACTGTAGATGTGTCTCGGTCATGTCTACATAGTTCTCGAACCCGCAAGGTCCGCACACTTAACGTTCGATGACGTTTCGGTATTATTGAGTTATGTATGTTGGTGACCGAAGGTTGTTCGGAGTCCTGGATGAGATCTTGGACAACACAAGGAGCTCTGGAATGGTTCGGAGGTAAAGATTAATATATAGGAAAGTGGTATTTGGGTTTTGGAAAAGTTTCGAGCACTTTTGGTAGTGTGTCGGGAGTGACGAATGGGTTCCGAGGGTCCACCGGGTGTGACCCACCCACCCTAGGGGGCACATGGGCCCAAGAGGTGGCGCACCAGCCCCTGGTGGGCTAGGCAGCCGACCCAAAGAGGGGCCCATGCACCCAAAGAGGATTAGGTGGAGGGTGGGAGGAGTCCTTGTTGGAGTAGGACTCCTCCCCCGCGCCCCACCTCCTTGTTGGAGGTGGACACCACCTCCTGGCCGGCGGATGAAAGCACATTTGCTCCCTTGGTGGTTTTGGTAATTAATAACAGCATATATATCATTGAACTAGTATTTCCACTAAGCATATTTCAGGAAAATTTCAATGATGGGTTCGTAAAAGGATTGTGGAGAAACCCCTAGATGCAAGGATTTGGATTGGCAAAAGCTTCAAGCAAAGAGGACTCTACATTTTACTTTGTGAGAAATCACTTTGATTCCATAGGAAAAGACAATACTATTAAAAGGGGGTAAGGTACTGTTGGTGAACATGATGCTCCACGTACACAAGTGGTAGTCACCAAAAACACCCACAAACTCTCCCAAAAATTCTGTCTAAGCCATTCATGAAAATCGTTGCAACCAGCACTATCCACTAGGTCACACTGATTCCCAAACTTAGGCAGATCCCTGCCAAACCCTAGCACATTGGTGCAACCAATCCGACTTTGGTGCCATCGAGTTCATCTTGCCAACTTTCTGTTACCTCAATTCACAAAATCGGAAGCTCTGAGTTTTTTGATCGGCATCACCGAGATTTGGATTTTGACCGTTGGACACCTGATCGGTACCGTCGAGATTCCTATATCGGTCTCACCGAGATTCAAAAGTTGCTACCTTTGGAGCAACTCGGTACCACCGAGGTTCACACATCGGTGTCACTGAGTTGGTCACTTAAGGTGTAACGGTTGGATTTTTGGAGATGCCTATATATACCCCTCCAACACCCCTCACTCGCAAGAGAAGCACTCAGAACAGATGCCCACTTATCCCATCAGATTTTCTAAGAGAGAGCCACCTACTCATGTGTTGAGATCAAGCCATTCCATTCCAACAATATGAATCTTGATCTCTAGCCTCCCCAAGTTGCTTTCCACCCAATCAATCTCTTCCACCAAAGCCAAATCTGTGAGCGAGTGATTGAGTGTTGAGGAGTCTGTCATTTTGAAGCACTAGAGCAAGGAGTTCATTGACATTATCGAGCCTATTACCTTTTGGAGGGTGGTGCCTCCTAGATTGGTTAGGTGTCGCTTGGGATCCTCCTACTTCATGTTGTGGAGTGAACCAAGAAGTTTGTAAGGGCAAGGAGATTGCCTACTTCGTGAAGATCTACCCCGAGTTAGGCTAGTCATCCGTGGACGTAGGCCATCATGGTATAGTCAAGGTTGCTTCTTCGTGGAAACCTTCATGGACTCTCGTGACCGTTACCCTCCGTGGGTTGAAGACTCCATAAACATGGACGTATGATAGCACCACCTATCGAAACCACGGGAAAATTCTTCGTGTCTCCAAATTGCATTTGATCTTCCTACCCTTCCTTTACTATTCATTCTTGTCTTTATTTTCTGCTGCTATACTCGTAGACATGCATGTGTAGGGTGTGCTTGACTTGCCATAGATGCTAAAATCTGCCAACACTTAAAATTGGGAAAAATAGAATTTTATTTGGTCAAGTAGTCTAATCACCCCCCCCTATAGACCTACTTTTGATCCTACAGCGGAGGCCTCCAGAGATTGAGGATGAGGTTACCAACAAGCGGAGGTGGGCCAAGCTAGAAACACAAGCGCCTCTGGTAGGCCTAGACTTCATCAATAGCCTCCCCGGCGATATGCTGATAGTGATCATCTCCCTCCTCCCAATCGAAGATGGTGTGCGCACAACCGTCCTCTCTCGGAGCTGGCGCACCCTATGGTATTGTGCCCCTCTCAGCCTCATCAACGAGCACATGCTCTGCAATGTCTATCGCAAACGCTTGGATGCATTGTCTCAGATCCTCGACACACACTGTGGCCCAATCAGAGGCCTTACTATGGGCAAGTTTTGTTCCAACGGCAAGGACCGAGCCAAGCTTGACGAGTGGTTCTTATCGAATGCCCTAGATCAGCTCGAGGAGCTCACTTTTAATAATGGACATGTGCACTTGCTGCCACCCTTTGTGTTGCGCCTCGCGTCAACGCTGCGCATAGCTAGGTTCATGAGCTACCATTTCCCCCAGATTAGCGCCGATCCCACTCTTTTGCTACCTTGACTGAAGCACCTCGAGCTTGTCACCGTCTACATCCACAATAATGACATGGAGCGCCCCCTCCACAGTTGTACTACGCTCGAGTACCTTCATCTTCAAGCGATCAATGGGTTGAGTAGACTCCACATCGCCTCCATGAGTCTCCGGACAATTTGTGCGTATTGTTGGTGCTGCAACAAGAGATCGCACAAGGTGAATCACCAAATGGTCATTGAGGATGTGTCCTTACTTGAGAGATCACTTGTAGTGGATGAAAAAGGTCCAACAAGAATCAGGGTCATTTATGCATCGAAGTTGACAGTGTTTGGCTACTCGCCGGACAACTTCTCTGAACTTGTTATTGGATCCATTGTTGGGGAACGTTGCATGGGAAACAAAAAAATTCCTACGCTTCACCAAGATCAATCTAGGAGATGAGCATCTATGAGAGGAGAGATTAGATCTACGTACCCTTGTAGATCGCTAAGTGGAAGCACTAAAGAACGTGGTTGATGTAGTGGTACGTCTTCGTGATCCAAATCGCAAGCCGTCCCATGAACTCTCAATCAAGTACCGAACGGACGACACCTTCGCGTTCAGCACACGTGCAGATCGGTGAAGATCTCCGCCTTCTTGATCCAGCAAGAGGGAGCGGAGAGGTAGATGAGTTCTCCGGTAGTGCAACGGCATTGCAGCGATGGTGGTGGAGCAATTCCAGCAGGGCTTTGCCTAAACACTGCTGAAAACCGATCTAGAGGAGAAAACGATCTAGAGGAAGAAGAGGGCAGCACGTGGCAATTAGGGTTAGGGCTGCCCTCAAAATCCTCTAGTATATATAGGAGGGAGGGGAGAGGAGGCAGCCTTGCCCCTCCTACAAGGAGGGCTTCGGCCGAGGCAAGAGGGGAGGAGTCCACCTCCCACAAGGGAGGTGGACTCCTAGTAGGATTCCTTTCCCTGCTTGGCCCCTACTCTTCCTCCTTTCCCTATGCGCATAGGGCCTTTTGGGCTGGATGCCCAGCCCACCAGGGGCTGGTGCGCCACCTCTAAGGCCCATGTGGCCCCTTGGCATATGTGGGCCCCACTTGGTGGTCCCTGGAACCCATTCGTCACTCCCGGTACACTGTCGAAAATGCCCGAAACTTGTCCGGAGTTCAAACACCACTTTACTATATATCAATCTTTACCTCCAGACCATTCCGGAGCTCCTCGTGACGTCCGGGATCTCATCCGGGACTCCGAACAACCTTCGGTCACCACAATACATAACTCTATACTATAGAAACGTCACTGAACCTTAAGTGTGCAGGCCCTGTGGTTTCGAGAACTATGTAGACATTACTGAGACACCTCTACGATCAATAACCAACAGCGGGACCTGGATGCCCATATTGGTTCCTACATATTCTACGAATATCTTTATCGGTCGAACCTCTATGTCAAGGATTCAGTTAATCCCGTATGATGTTCCCTTTGTTCTTCGGTATGTTACTTGCCCAAGATTCGATCGTCAGTATCTCCATACCTAGTTCAACCTAATTACCGGCAAGTCTCTTTACTCATTCCGTGATACAAGATCCCATGTCTAACACTTAGTCACATTGCTTGCAAGGATTATTGTGATGTTGTACTACCGAGTGGGCCCTGAGATACCTCTCCGTCACACGGAGTAACAAATCCGAGTGTTGATCCATGCCAACCCAGCAGACACCCTCGGAGATACCTATAGAGCACCTTTATAGTCACCCAGTTACGTTGCGAAGTTTTATACACACAAGGCACTCCTCCGGTGTCAGTGAGTTGCATGATCTCATGGCCATAGGAACATATACTTGACATGCAGAAAACTGTAGCAATAAACTGACACGATCATATGCTACGTTTATAGTTTGGGTCTTGTCCACCCAATCATTCTCCTAATGATGTGATCCCATTATCAAATTACATCTCATGTCAATGGCTAGGAAACCTTGACCATCTTTGATCAACGAGCTAGTTTACTAGAGGCACACTAGGGACAAAGTGTTGTCTATATATCCACACATGCAATGTGTTTCCAATCAATACAATTATAGCATGGATAATAAACAATTATCACGAACAAGGGAATATAATAATAAACACTTTATTTATTGCCTATAGGGCATATTCCAACAGTCTCCCACTTGCACTAGAGTCAATAATCTAGTTCACATCACTATGTGATTTACATTGTAATGAATCGAACAACCATGCAGTTCTGGTATTGATCATGTTTAGCCCTTGAAAGAGGTTTAGTCAATGGGTCTGCAACATTTAGATCTGTGTGCACTTTACAAATATTTATGTCCTTCTCCTCGATGTAATCGCGGATGGAATTGAAGCGTCGCTTTGTGTGTCTGGTCCTCTTGTGAAACCTTGGTTCCTTGGCCAGAGCACTGGCACCAGTGTTGTCACGGATCCAAGATCTATCATTAACTGCTTCATCCAGACACCTTCCTTCGCTGCCTCTGAGGCTGTGATGTACTCCACTCCGCATGTAGAATCGGCTACCACGCTTTGCTTGGAACTGCACCAGCTTACCGCTCCCCCGTTGAGAATAAATACGTATCCGGTTTGCAACTTAGAGTCGTCCGGATCAGTGTCAAAGCTTGCATCGACGTAACCCTTTACGACGAGCTCTTGATCACCTCCATAAACGAGAAACATTTCCTTAGTCCTTTTCAGGTACTTAAGGATATTCTTGACTGCCATCCAGTGCTCCATTCCAGGATCACTTTGAAACCTTCCGGCCATACTTATGGCAAGGCTAACATCGGGTCTTGTGCACAACATTGCATACATGATAGAGCCTATGGCTGAAGAATAGGGGATGACACTCATCTTCTCTCTATCTTCTGCAGTCACTGGGCATTGAGACTTACTCAACTTGACACCTTGTAACACAGGCAAGAACCCCTTCTTGGACTGATCCATTTTGAACTTCTTCAAAACTTTATCAAGGTATGTGCTTTGTGAATGTGCTATCAAGCGTCTCGATCTATCTCTATAGATCTTAATGACTAATATGAAAGCAGCTTCTCCTAGGCCCTTCATTGAAAAACTCTTGTTCAAATATTCCTTCACGCTTTCCAGCATTTCTATAATGTTTCCAATCAGTAATATGTCATCCACATATAATATTAGAAACGCTATAGATCTCCCACTCACTTTCTTGTAAATACAAGCTTCTCCATAAACTTGTATAAACCCAAACGCTTTGATCACCTCATCAAAGCGCTTATTCCAACTCCGAGATGCTTGCACCAGTCCATAAATGGATCGCTGGAGTTTGCAAACTTTCTCAGCATTCTCTGGATTGACAAAACCTTCTGGTTGCATCATATACAACTCTTCCTCAAGGAAACCGTTGAGGAACGTTGTTTTGACATCCATCTGTGAAATTTCATAGTCAAAATATGTAGGTATTGCTAACATGATTCTGACGGACTTAAGCATCACTACGGGTGAGAATGTCTCATCGTAGTCAACTCCTTGAACTTGTGAAAAACCCTTTGCCACAAGTCGAGCTTTATAGACGGTGATATTACCATCTGCATCCGTCTTCTTCTTAAAGATCCATTTGTTCTGAATGGCCTTTCGCCCTTCAGGTAATACTTCCAAAGTCCATACTTTGTTTTCATACATGGATCCCATCTTGGATTTCATGGCCTCTAACCATTTCTCGGAATCTGGGCCCATCACTGCTCCTCCATAGCTTGTAGGTTCATTGTTGTCCAACAACATGACCTCCAAGACAGGGTTGCCGTACCACTCAGGAGCAGTACGTGCCCCTGTCAACCTACGAGGTTCAATAGTAACTTGATCTAAAGCTTCATGATCATCATCATTAACTTCCTATTCAACTATCGTAGGTTCCATAGAAACATATTTTTGCGCTGCGCTACTCTCTGGTTGAAGTAAAGGTTCAATAACCTCATCAACCTCTATTTCTATTTTCCTCCCACTCAATTCTTTCGAGAGAAACTCTTTCTCAAGAAATGTTCCGTTCTTAGTGACAAACACTTTGCCTTCGGATTTGAGATAGAATGTATACCCAACTGTCTCTTTCGCGTATCCTATGAAGACACATTTCTCCGCTCTGTGTTTCGGCTTTTCAGGCTGAAGCTTTTTGACATAAGCATCACATCCCCAAACTTTAAGAAACGACAACTTTGGCCTCTTGCCAAACCACAATTCATATGGTGTCGTCTCAAAGGATTTTGATGGTACCCTATTTAAAGTGAATGCAGCTGTCTCTAATGCATAACCCCAAAACAATAGTGGCAAATCGACACGAGACATCATAGAACGCACCATATCTAATAAGGTTCGATTACGACGTTCGGACACACCATTACGTTGTGGTGTTCCAGGCGGTGTCAACTATGAAACAATTCCACATTGTCTTAAGTGACTGCCAAACTCATAACTCAGATATTCACCTCCTCGATCAGATCGTAGGAATTTGATCTTCTTGTTACAATGATTCTCAACTTCACTCTGAAATTGCTTGAACTTTTCATACTTTTCAGACTTGTGTTTCATTAACTAAATATACCCATATCTACTTAAGTCATCAGTGAAGGTGAGAAAATAACGATATCCATCGCGCGCTGCAACATTCATTGGACCACACACATCAGTATGTACGATTTCCAACAAGTCACTTGCCCGTTCCATTGTTCCAGAGAACGACGTTTTAGTCATCTTGCCCATGAGGCATGGTTCGCATGCGTCTAGTGATTCAAAATCAAGTGACTCCAAAAGTCCATCAGCATGGAGCTTCCTCATGCATTTTACACCAATATGACCCAAACGGCAGTGCCACAAGAAAGTGGTACTATCATTATCAACTCTACATCTTTTGGCATCAATGTTATGAACATGTGTATCATCACTATCAAGATTCAATATGAATAAACCCCTCGCATTGGGTGCATGACCATGAAAGATATGAATAATATAAATAGAACAACCATTATTCTCTGTTTTAAATGAGTAACCATCTCGCAATAAACAAGATCCAGATATAATGTTCAGGCTTAACGCACGCACTAAATAACAATTATTCAGGTTCATCACTAATCCCGATGGTAATCGAAGAGAGAGCGTGCCGACGGTGATCACATCAACCTTGGAACCATTTCCCACGCGCGTCGTCACTTCGTCCTTCGTCAGCCTTCGTCTATTCTGTAGTTCCTGTTTTGAGTTGCAAATGTGAGCAACCAAACCGGTATCAAATACCCAGGCACTACAACAAGAGATAGTAAGGTACACATCAATAACATGTATATCATATATACCTTGTTTGTTGTTGGCCGCCTTCTTGTCAGCCAGATACTTGGGGCAGTTCTGCTTCCAGTGACCAGTTCCCTTGCAATGAAGGCACTCAATTTTTAGCTTGGGGTCCAGCCTTGGGTTTCTTCATGGGAGGAGAAACTGCTTTGCCACCCTTCTTGGAGTTACCCTTCTTGCCCTTGCCATTCTTCTTGAAACTAGTGGTTTTATTGACCATCAACACTTGATGTTCTTTCTGGATTTCAGACTTAGCGACTTTTAGCATCGCAAACAGCTCGGCAACTGACTTGTTCATCTCATGCATGTTATAGTTCAGCATGAAGCTCTTGTAGCTTGGTGGCAATGATTGAAGAACTCTGTCAGTGATCGCCTCTGGCGGAAGGGGCATCCCTAACTTCGCAAGACGAGTCGAATACCCAGACATTTTGAGTATATGTTCACTGATAGACCTGTTCTCCTCCATTTTGCAAGCATAGAACTTATCAGAGGTCTCATACCTCTCGATCCGAGCATTCTTCTGAAAGATAAACTCCAACTCCTGTAACATCTCGTATGCTCCATGACGTTCAAAACGTCTTTGAAGTCCCGGTTCTAAGCCATACAATATGGCACACTGAACTATTGAGTAATCTCTATAACGTGCGTCCCAAGCGTTCTTAACGTCTTCGGATGACAAGTCTGCGAGTTGGTTACCAAGCGGTGCATCAAGTACATATGCCTTCTGGGAAGTCGTGAGGATAATCCTCAGATTACGGGCCCAGTCCACAAAGTTACTTCCACCATCTTTCAACTTAGCTTTCTCTAGGAACGCATTAAAATTTAGGGGTGCTACTACGCGAGCCATTTATCTGCAACATAAATATGCAAAGGTTACTAAGTCTATTGTTCAAGATAATGAGTTTAGTTAATCAAATTACTAAAGCTCCCACTCAAATTCACATCCCTCAGGTCATCTGAGTGACACATGATCCATATTCACCAACTCAAGTCCAATCATCACGTGAGTTAAGATGGTTTCAATGGTGAACATCATCATGTTGATCATATCTACTATATGACTCATGCTCGACCTTTCGGTCTCTTGTGTTCCGAGGCCATATCTGTACATGCTAGGCTCGTCAGGTTTAACCCGAGTGTTCTGCATGTGCAACACTGGCTTACACCCGTTGTATGCGAACATAGAGTCTATCACACCCGATCATCTCGTGGTGTCTCGACACGACGAACCTTCGCAACGGTGCACACTCGGGGAGAACACAATTCATCTTGAAATTTAAATGAGGGATCACCTTATAATGCTACCGTCGTCCTAAGTAAAACAAGGTGCATAAAAGGATTAACATCACATGCAAATCATAAGTGACATGATATGGCCATGAACTTGTGCTTTTGATCTCCATCTTGAAAGCACCGGCATGATCTCCATCGTCACCGACATAACACCATGATATCCATCTCCATCATTGTGTCGCCATCGGGGTTGTCGCGCCCACCATGCTCATACTACTATTTCTACCGTTTAGCGATAAAGTAAAGCATTACATAACGCTTATTGATTGACACGCGGGTCATACAATAATTAAAGAAAACCCTATGGCTCCTACCGGTTACCGTACTCATTGACATGCAAGTCGCGATAGTCTATAATCACATGATCATCTCATACATCACATATATCTCATCATGTAATTGGCCATATCACATCACAACATACCCTGCAAAAAGAAGTTAGACGTCCTCTAATTGTTGTTGCAAGTTTTACGTGGCTGCTACGCATATCAAGCAAGAACAATTCTCACCTATGCAAAACCACAACGGTGATACATAAGTTGCTTTTCAACCTTCTCAAGGACCGCCTTAGTCGAATCCGATCCAACTAAAGTAGGAGAAACAGACACCCGCCAACCATCTTTGTGCAACGAAGTTACACGTCAGTTGATGGAACCGGTCTTTCGTAAGCATACGAGTAAGGTTGATCCGGGCCGCTTCATCCCACAATACTGCTGAACCAAAACACGACCAAGGGAGGAAGCAATCTGAATATCAACGCCCACAAATTCTTTTCGTTCTACTCAAGATCTCATCTACGCATAGACCTAGCTCATGATGCCACTGTTAGGGAACTTTGCATGGGAATCAAAAAAAATCCTACGCTTCACCAAGATCAATCTAGGAGATGAGCATCTATGAGAGGAGAGATTAGATCTACGTACCCTTGTAGATTGATAAGCGGAAGTGTTAAAGAACGCGGTTGATGTAGTGGTACGTCTCCGCGATCCAAATCGCAAGCCATCCCACGAACTCACGATCAAGTACCGAATGGATGGCACCTCCGCGTTAAGCACACGTGCAACTCGGTGAAGATCTCTACCTTCTTGATCTAGCAAGAGGGAGCGGAGAGGTCGACGAGTTCTCCGACAGCGCGACGGTGTTGCGGCGATGGTGGTGGAGCAATTCCAGCAGGGCTTCGCCTAAGCACTGCTGAAAACCGATCTAGAGGAGAAAATGATCTAGAGGAAGAAGAGGGCAGCACGTGGCAATTAGGGTTAGGGATGCCCTCAAAATCCTCTAGTATATATAGGAGGGAGCGGAGAGGAGGCAGCCTTGCCCCTCCTACAAGGAGGGCTCCTAGTAGGACTCCTTTCCCTACTTGGCCCCTACTCTTCCTCCTTTCCCTATGCGCATAGGGCCTTTTGGGCTGGCTGCCCAACCCACCAGGGGTTGGTGCGCCACCTCTAAGGCCCATGTGCCCCCTTGGGGTATGTGGGCCCCACTTGGTGGTCCTCGGAACCCATTCGTCACTCCCGGTACACTGTCGGAAATGCCCGAAACTTTTCTGGAGTTCGAACACCACTTTCCTATATATCAATATTTACCTCCGGACCATTCCGGAGCTCCTCGTGACGTCCAGGATATCATCCGGGACTCCGAACAACCTTCAGTCGCCACCATACATAACTCTATACTACCTAAACATCACCGAACCTTAAGTGTGCAGACCCTACGGGTTCGAGAACTATGTAGACATGACCGAGACACCTCTATGGTCAATAACCAACAGAGGGACCTGGATGCCCATATTGGTTCCTAAATATTCTACGAAGATTTGTATCGGTCGAACCTCTATGTCAAGGATTCATTTAATCCCGTATGATGTTCCCTTTGTTCTTCATTATGTTACTTGCCCGAGATTCGATCGTCAGTAACCTAGTTCAACCTCATTACCGGCAAGTCTCTTTACTCATTCTGTAATACAAGATCCCGTGGCTAACACTTAGTCACATTGCTTGCAAGGCTTATTGTGATGTTGTATTACCGAGTGGGCCCTGAGATACCTCTCTGTCACACGGAGTAACAAATCCCAGTGTTGATCCATGCCAACCCAGCAAACACCCTCGGAGATACCTATAGAGCACCTTTATAGTCACCTAGTTATGTTGCGACATTTGATACACGCAAGGCACTCCTCCGGTGTTAGTGAGTTGCATGATCTCATGGTCATAGGAACATATACTTGACATGCAAAAAACTGTAGCAATAAACTGACACAATCATATGCTACGTTTATAGTTTGGGTCTTGTCCACCCCATCATTCTCCTAATGATGTGATCCCATTATCAAATGACATCTCATGTCAATGGCTAGGAAACCTTGACCATCTTTGATCAACGAGCTAGTTTACTAGAGGCACACTAGGGACAAAGTGTTGTCTATATATCCACACATGCAATGTGTTTCCAATCAATACAATTATAGCATGGATAATAAATAATTATCATGAACAAGAAAATATAATAATAAACACTTTATTTATTGCCTCTAGGGCATATTTCCAACATCCATAACCGTCCAGGAAACAATCGCCTTCTTCTCCTTCTGGAAATTAACATTTATTTTTCTCTATTCAAGATGTATGTTCGTCTGTCAGCCAGAAAATGATTCCAACAAGCTCGACCCCGTATCTGCGCACAGTGAAGGTCTTGGCACTAGATTCCTGAGATGCTTTCCTTGCCTGGAGAAGCTATATATCGAGGTGATGATCCTTTCATGTTAAATGTTAACCAGTTGGGAGTTCAGTTTGGAAACCCTTCAAATCAAATAGGTCCCTTGTGTGTCCAAATCACTAATACCTTCTCTTCTTTTGCAGATACAATTACGCGAGGTAGTGGATAATGTGATACAATATAGCAACCCCATCGGATGTCTCGATCTCCATCTCTCATAAATTACTTTGAACTCCTATCAAGGGACCTTACCGGAGATTATATTCGCCGGGTTCTTTGTTGTGAGAGAAAGTGTGCTAAAGATAATGAGATTTTCCCTACATTTACTCCGCAAAAAAGAATGGGTTGCTGATCAGCTTCGGTGACTAGGACAAAATGGAAAAGGCTCTATAGAAGCTCAATTTCATTTTGTAACTTAAGCTGGTAGACTAATCAGAAGTCCTTATGTCAAGCCCATACATGACATGTTAGTGGCGGATCCCTTTGCAGAAATATTGAAGTTGCAAAACTAGTTGTAATATTAGCATGCACCTCTCATATGTTCATGTTTAGCTCATTAGCACGGGCGTCTAGAGTTGCATGAAAAAGTTTACGCATAAGCTGAATTTCATTTCTATTATCAGTTTGAACCTTGTAAGCTTCAAATTCGAGCCTTGTAATGCTGGAAATTTAATCTTTGTACTATTTCTGTCATTTGTGATACAATCATTTAAATGGCATCATATGAGACTCGTATTTTGGTAGTACTATTTTTTCCATAGTATGCAATGGACGATTAATATCTGGACCTTAATATGTAATTGACGATTAATATCTGGACCTTAAGTATCACAACCACGACCGAGGGTATCCTGCACAACCCCAATGGCGCTCCTAGTGGCTGCTGACAACAAGTGCCAATTCACCATGCACGCCGTAGCGAATACACACAAAAGGTTCATGTACGGGGCTCTTGGTGGTGTACACCAACCAATCCAATCTGGGTGGAGAAATCCAATGTTATGTACCTCTTGCTTGATGGGGACAAGTACAAAATGGTCTCGTTCGACCTTGTGTTCCTCCTGGCGCTCTGCTCTCGCGTCCCTCCGCGTGCTCTGCCCTTGCGCCCTCCACGCATGCTCTGCCAGTGGTTGGGGCCTACAAACGATCACGTTCGGGGCTCAATATGCATGAGGTTGCGCCACATGCGTTGCCCCATGAATTTATGTGCTCCATGACTGGATCACGCGCTGCAAAAAACTGTCATCCGGATGTGCCGGTTTTCCAGGAAGTCCGGACCCCATTTATACCCGCGGTCATTAACCATAGTCTCTTCACGCTTTCGATCGCGCCCCACAACACAATAAGCACACCCTCGACGACGCATACATATAGGATATCTAGCGACGCTCGAATGGAGTTCGGTGTGCATCCTATGGAGACCCACATGAGGAAGACGGACCTCATGATGGTGTACACCAATGACCCGATCATGGTGGAGGACTCCATCAACACTATGGAGTGGTTGCTTGCTGAGGATGACAAGTACAAAGTGGTCGGCTTCGACCTCGCTTACACCGGCGGTCATGTCGGGCATGACAAAAGGTTGTCATTGCCTAGTTGTGCGTGCACCTTCACATCCTCCTCTACCACTATTGTCTGGCCACATTGCCTTGCGAGCGTTTCACCAGGTTTGTTAACAGCCCCGACTACAGGTTCACTACAGTGGACACCATCAATGATCCAAAGGTTCTCAAGACTTCGGGATTGACCTGCCAGAAGCTTGTCGACATCCATGACCACCACAAGTTCTGGGGCAGCAAGAAGGACATGGACTCCCATGTTAACCTAGCCGATACCATCATCAACCCCTACTACGGAGGCATGAAGGTTGAGTGCAACAAGAACAAGTCTACCTGGCACATGGTCTGGGTGAAGAGACTTGATGAAGATCACATCCAGACCGCAACCAAGGAAGCGCACACATGCTACCAGATGTTTAGGCGGATCGTTGACATGAGGAACTGCCTCCTACCTGAATATGTCGAGGGATCGAACCACAAGCATAGCGGTGGCAGCAAGCGTCACAAGAAGTAGATGATTTGATGATCGTTTTTCCATACTCATTATGTGCCGAAATATTTATAGTTTTAGTAGGCTAAGTTTATTATGCATGTAATAGTTTATTGAGGTATGCGCCAATGTTATGTGTGTAGTCACTTATGTATTTGGATTCTTAATTAGGTTATGCAATCATGTTGTTATGTGTGTAATTGTTTATTGAGGCGTACCAATGCTATGTGTGTAGTCACTTTGTGTATTTGGATGTTTAATTTGGTTATGCAATCATTTGTGATTGGTGGATCGCACACAGTTCATCGAAGGGTCTCTGATCGATGTGTCATCTTTGGACCATCTCGCGGTAGTGCAAAGACCGTGCCAGCGGGCGTAGACAGAGAATCTTTCCCGATTCATGCTAAAAGGAAAGCGGCTGCTATCCTCCTCCAAGATGAGTTCCAAGGATTACACCATCGGTGCAAGGAGACCAACATGACGTTGGCCACCAGGACGAACGTCACCGAAGAGCCCACGAGCGCGACATGGACGGCGCCTTTGGCAGCGTGAAGACCAACTTTGTCAGGGAAGACTGTGTGTTTTGTCCCCCTATGAATTGCCACCCTGTGGTCGCCCTTTACCCGCCAACATTTTGGGAAGAGAGGCCCATGGCAAGGATAAGAGGGACAAACATCCACCGTAGAGAAAGAGGCATCGATCCATCATTTTCCCCCAAGGAGAAGAGCCTTGTTCTTCCTCAAAACTTGTAACACTTGTGCAACTCGAGAGAGAAATCAATCCACCAAGCAGGAGTAGGGTTTTACACCGCACGATGGCCCGAACCCATGTGTCCTTCTCATTCCCTGCATTTGTAGCTTCATCGTCGTCGAGGCTAGGTTATACATTGCGTAGAGCTCCCCAGTGTTTGAACCGGGTTCTTGGGAGGTTTCTCGTAGGCACAAAACCAATCTCCGACAGCTCTGCCCGTTGATTTAATCTACATAATACAGGGGGCAGTGTTGATGGTGCTGGTCCAAACTAATCCACTTGTGGGGCCACCCCGGGGCGACTTGGGTGTTTAATTTGGCCACCATACGTACTGCTCATCTGGTAGTGTCCTGAGAATGAGATACGTCGGCTCCTATCAGGATCTGCCCTACAGGGCAATCTTGCTAGATGTGTTTTACCTTTAACAAACGTCTTGTGCACCGGGATTCCAAGGATACTATAGGTTATCCCGTGGTTGAGGTTTTCCATCAAAACTTCTGGTTAGTTTGTGATGGATGAGTTGGAGCACCCTTGCATAAATCTTTCTAAAAACTATACCCGTGGTTATGTGGCAACTTGGAAATTTTATAATACCTGGTTATAGAAAACTTGAAGTAAACCCCAATTAAAATACACCAAGCGTGTGCGTAACCGTGACCGTCTCTTTTCGAGGAGTTCAGGAAGAGAGCATGTTGGGGTTATGTTTGACTCGTAAGTAGGTGTTCAGGATCACTACTTGATCATTACTAGTCAGCGTCTGTTTATGCGTAGATCACTCTTCTTATTCTTGTACTCGTAAGATAGCCAGATAAAAAATGCTTAGTGATGCTGCAACCTCACCACTTAGTCATACCTCACCCATTAAGCTTTGCTACTCTTGATACTCTTGGTAATGAGATTATTGAGTCCACGTGGCTCACAAATTCCTACAATAATAGATGCAGGTACAAGCAATGCGATGATTTGACGTGAGCGCGGTGATCGTTCTATTTGGATTTCATCATCATCATCATCATCATCATCGATCATATGATGGGATCCAACTCGGCAGCCTGGGATTAGCAGGGTGGACGTCGTCTTCTTTTTCGTTTGATTTCATCCATAGTCGGATTATGCTCTTCTGTATGATGATTGTATGTATTGATGTATTGAGATATTTATTTTGTAGCATGTGGCGAGTGTAAGCCAACTCCATATACTCATATATTCTTTACATGTATTGTGACGATTTCCATTCTTGCAAAGCGATCCTAAATACGCTTCTATCCTCATCGAGGCCCTCGAGCTGTCGCGAGGATAGTACCGCATTTTGGGCGTTACAACTGCCCCCTTTCCCCTCCTCCGAGGAGGGGGTGGCGGCCAAAGGGGGGAGGAGTGCCCTCCAAGCCAAGTGGAGGGTCCTCCCCCTTAGGGTTTCTCCTTCCCTTGGCGCATGGGCTTGCGGGGCTTGTGCCCCTGGCCCAATAAGGCCCAGGCACACCCCCTACATCCCATGCATGCCCTAGGGGGTGGAGGGACCCTTCCGGACTCCTCCGGAACCTTCAGGAAGCTTCCCAGCAAAACTCAAAACTTTTTCGGTAGGCAAATATGACTTCCCATATATAAATCTTTACCTCCGGACCATTTCGGAGCTCCTCGTGGCGTTCTGGATCTCATCTGACATCCTAACAATATTTGGTCACCAACATACATATCCCAATACTACTCTAGCATCATCGAATGTTAAGCATGCGGACCCTACGAGTTCAAGAATCATGTAGACATGACTCAGACTCCTCTTTGATCAATAACTGATAGTGGGACCTGGATGTCTAAATTGGTTCCTACATATTCCACGAATATCTTTATTGGTCGAACCATGATGTCGAGGATTCAGTCAATCAAGTATGCAATTCCCTTTGTCCATCGGTATGTTACTTGCCCGAGATTCGATCGTACGTGTCTTCATACCCAGTTCAATCTCGTTACCGGCAAGTCTCTTTACTCATTTTGTAATCCAAGATCCTGTGACTAACTCATTAGCCACATTGCTTGCAAGCTTATTGTGATGTTGTGTTACTAAGAGGACCTAGAGATACCTCTCCATCATATGGAGTGACAAATCCCAGTATTGATCCACGCCAACCCAACAGACACCCGTGGAAATACCTGTAGAGCACCTTTATGATCACCCAGTTACGAAGTGGCGTTTGATAGCACACAAAGTATTCCCCCGGTGTCAGGGAGTTGCATGATCTCATGGTCTTAGGAATAGATACTTGACATGAAGAAAGCAGTAGCAATAAACTTAAGTGATATGACCATAGGCTAAGATTATGGTTGGGTCTTGTCCATGTGATTCCGTTATCAAATGACAACTCATGTCCATGGTCAGGAAATCTTAACCATATTTGATTAACGAGCTAGTCTAGTAGAGGCTCACTAGGGACATTGGGTTGTCTATGTATCCACACATGTATCTGAGTTTCCGATCAATGCAATTCTAGCATGGATAATAGACGATTATCATGAATAGGGAGATATGATAATAACCAATTTATTATTGCCACTAATGCATATTTCCAAGATGAACATCGAACACTAAGCATGAACACCGAACACATCACAAATCTACCCTGTCTATGAACACTAAGCATGAACACCACCCTGCCTATTTACAGTAACACGCAAGAAGGAATCTAATCAATTCGAATCGATTTGATTGGAATCGAATCCAATCCAATCAATTCCTTGTCATGCCTAATGCGGAAAACCTAATCTACATCTACGAGGAGAGGGGGATTTGTAACTTACCGGAGCGGGTGGAGTTGCAGTGTACACCGTGCGGGGAGAAAACCTCGACGGGAAGGAGAAGGCGGGCGAAGAGGAGAAGGAACCAGCAATGTGACGGCCGTCGGCACTGCCCCAGTGCTCATGGCCAAGCGCGCGGTCGTGGAGGAGGGCGTCGTCGTCCATGGGCCTGTCGCGCTGCCCGAAGAAAACCCTCAAATGGGGGTAAAAAAGCCTCCCGCTCAAAGGGGTTCTGAGCAGCGACAAGGTGGCCGCCCCCTCATGCGACGCCACCGAACCCACGACCACGAGGTCCGGATACGGCGGCGGAGCCGAAGCGGCCGACACCATATTGGACGGACGAGTGGGCCTAGTGCGGAAAGGCGATGGCACGCGGAAGGTTACCATCAGGTGACCCCCGAGTTCGCAAGGCCGACAACCCATTGCTCCTGGATGTAGTTACTGCCAGCGCTGATGGGGGTGAGCGGACGACACGTCGGCGGGCGAGTCACCTAAGGAGAGGAGAGGAGCGTAACGGGGGTGAGAAGAGTGGTGTGAAAAGAGAATGGACGATGACACGAGAGAGATGGGAGTTATGAGACGTCTCATCCATCTTCCACGCTCCCCGAGGTGTGCAACAAATAGCCATGCGTGGCCGCGCTGAGCCTGACTGCGGAGAAACTGTCGATTCGGCGGTAGCTCGCAGGGCTGGCCTAGGACTGCTTTAAGTTCCGTGCGGGTCGAGATATGGATGCAGCCCAGGCAATCAAACACCTTATTTTCGTCCCGCGTAGACTTGATTGGGCCAAATGCGAACAACCAAAGGTGTCCTTTATGTTAGTTTGTATTGTGGTTATTTTGCTGCTTGTTCATGGTATTGGTGTATCGCGATGAACCTTTGCCTGTTGATTGCTTCGCCGTGTTGACATTATTTATAAAATCGGCCTTAAGCCTTTTCTTAAAAGGAAAAAAAGGTCCAGGTGCACCATCTCTCTAACTAAGCCACGCTGCTGCAAGTAGGTACTTGTGGTTCCACGAGTTGCTTGCATGTTACTGTAACATTGATTCATAGGAGTACATTGCAAAAGGACTCAATTAGTTGTCATATCGCCTTTTGGCTTTATGTGTACATGTGACCAAACAAAACAAATCATACGCAAGAATGGTGTTTCAATCCTGGATCCAAACACTCCAACTCATCTCAATAGTATTCTGTTTGGTTACAAAGTTTGCTAGCCAAATCTTACAATCAGCCAAGAGGTGCGAGCGTGGTTATTATTTCTAGTACAAGATGCAGTACAGTAGTGTTTTCATGTGTAGGAGATGCACACACCTGTGTGTGTGTGTGTAATATTGGTATCGAGATATATACAAAAGGAAAATTCAGATCAAGTTGTTCGTAGTCATTGAGTGAAGGAAAGTACAGTCTGGGGGTGTGATTATTGATGAATATACTATATCACTAAACTTTCTAGAATTAGAGGTCTCACAATCAATTAAGATTTTCAATTGGAATTTGGTCATCCAATTTTAATCGGGTCAATAATCTCTTTCAGTTAATTTTTTATACAATATACTATGTTTTCTCATTTTAAATCTTCATAATTAATTGAGGCTTTAATTTAGAATTGGGTGATTCGATTTTGTATAGTTTCAAATGCAACTAATTAGATATACGTAGAAAGTGCACGCATACTGCCTCTATTCATAAATATAAGATGTTGTAGATATTTTAATGTGGATTACGTGCATACTGAAATGAGTAGACAAACACAGTAAAACGGGACAGAGAGTTTTCGCTTCCAAGCTCATATGCTCTCTCATGAACAGTAAAATCGGAAAAAATAGTACAGAAAGTTAAAAAAAAACTGATTTTTTTTGTGGTAAACATGTTTTGTATACTTGCAAAATTTCAGCTCGAAATAACTTTTGTGAAAGCCATAGTAAAAACAAAACAAAATCAATCTCCAAAATTTCAGCTCGAAACAACATTTGTGGAGTAGTTTTGAATACATTTTGGACTGTTGATTCCGGTTTTTTCGCCGCGACTTTCACGAATGTTATTTCGTGCTGAATTTTGATACGCATGTAAAACATTTATAAAAGTTTCCCATAAAAAAATTCGGAAATTTTGAATTTGTATTACTATTTTTTTCTGCTTTTACTGTTCACGAGGGGGCATTTGAGCTCCGAAGTAGAATAGGACTTTCGAGTAAAACGTGTGTATACACATCCCATTCACAAAAAAGTTCAAACATCTTAAACTACTGTATATGTGAACGGAGGGAGTATTTAACAAAACCAAACTGGAGGGCGAAACTACCCTTCAAGAATAAGGATGTTTGCAGCAAATAGAAACAGATAAAGACATCAAAATATGACGTGATCAATCAAAGGGCATTAGGCCATTAAGCTGCCCAGCTGAAACCATAACTATGGCCATCTGTACAGGGTGCAGTTTTATCTGGTACAGCATGGCCTGAACAACTCATTACTAGGATCAACATGCATCAGGGCATTTGTATATCATCTGAATGAAGTTAGAGATTATAATTTACAAGAAATGGTTTGAAACAATAGCATTCCAGGACCAGAATAAGTTAAAGATCCAGTTAACCCAGGACTGTAATTCCTGTGCCTACAAAAATGCAACGAAAGACGAGAATCCAAAGTAAAAGAAAAATGTAGAATATAGTATCAAATAATGATAGGCTCATGGTCATATTAACTTGCTGGAATTAACTTGCGTCCTTTAACAATGTAAAAGATACAGATACCTAAATGTGCAACATACATGTCCATGAGAACATACTGCATTTCATGCAAACGATCAAAGAGAAGCACAGAACTCAAACATGCGAATGCCTATCCTAAGCAGTATATGTGCTTAACTGCATAAGTACTCGATTAGGCAGTTAGCTTTTGCAGCATAACTGTCACTTCCACACGTACCAACCCATAAGGCCACAACAACCACAATTTAAGACAGTCTTTTAGTACAAAAAGCGAATCCACACTAACACAAGGCTATGCTATATTGGTCACGCAAATGGTACGTAGAAAATTATGCTATGTTGGTCACCCAAATTATGCTATGTTGGTCACCCAATGGTACGTAGAAAATTATGGATGTACTACCATGTAACAAAATTGCCCTGCCTACAGTGTCATTCATAAAAATTCCCCAAGAAGGGCATATGTTCCTACATTCTTTTTGAACAGTAATGTCTCAAACGATTCATTAGCACCCTTGCTATTACTAGATGCACTGACAGGAAAAAGGCCGTAGCCAGACACAGCGTAAGAGTCTCTAGATTGAATGATACTACAACTATACAAGGTCAGAACAGGTGAAATCACATTATGTTCAAATTCACAATATCTGGTCATCTACTGCCATTGCTCTCCACGAGGGAATTTTTGAATGCTGGCCTCTCTATGCTCTTGCCAGAGGTACCTTTAGCTGCCCCAAATTTCTTAACTGGACTTTTTAATGATGTTGTACAGTTTTGTGAATTTTGCTCTCTAATATTCCTTATAGGCATTATTTCATCAAGAGCCTTGCACAGTGCCTCCTTAGCAATTTTATAGCGCTCGGTGGATGTTGAGCCCTCTTTTGCACATTTGATTGCATCATAGCAAAGGTCATTGTACCTTGAAGTTGAAGGATCCTCACAGGATCCCCTTAGTTCAGTGTAGTTATCCAAGGTGACAGTACTTTTTGCATGCTTTGTCCAGCGTTTCAAGACATAGGCCTTTGGAAGGAAACGCACTCCTTCGATGATGAAAACTCGAAGAGCATGCCTGCACAAGATTCCACAGCTCTCGAATAAGCAGCAACTACAGCACACTGTACTTTGATCTGGACTGAAAGAGACGATGTGTGTCTCCTCGTCTCCATTATCTACTGTCACGCAGTACTTGTGTAGCATTCTATCCTCGAGCCTCTCTGCATGGTACCCAAAGGACTCAGCAAATTGCTCCTGAAATATATCAAACACTTCCCTAGAAAATACTGAACCTGCTTGTTTCTCCACTGGTGAAGCAGTCCTCAGTGCTGGTAGTTGAAACATTGTCAGATAATCCGCCTGGGCTTCTTTCGCATGGAAATTACAAATAGCTTGTTCAAGTTGCTGCACAGCCACCTGTAATTGGGTCTTGGACGAGAAGTATGTATCTATAATCTTTTCAAGATTTTCACAGCTTTGTGCAAGCAGGTTTCTGGCATGAAATGATTGCTTTGTGTATGCAGGGGCCCATCGTTTGCGAATATCATAAAGAGACTGTAAATGTTCATTATTGCTAAAGCCATGTTTTATGAGAACTGATTCCCAACATGATTCAAATGATTCTTCTATTCTGCATCCATCAATGCACTTTCTCAGATCAGTTATGAAATGGTCCAGTCCTGGATAAATACTATGCAACTCCTCCTTGACAGTGCCTAATATATGCTTTTCACAGAAAATATGACAGGTGTCAGGTAATACCTTAGCAGCTGCAACTGCCATCTCTTGGTTCAGCTCCGTTACGAAAGAAACAGGAGGCCTCGCATGCATTGCTTCAAGCCATTTTTCAAATAACCATACAAATGATTCTTCAGATTCATCAACAAGTAGTGCACAGCCAAAAATAACAGGCTGCACATGATGATTGACACCTGAAAATATGACAATGGGTATATGCTCCCTGTTGCTCCTGTATGCTGTCTCAAACTTAACAGTGTCACCAAAATGGTAATAAGCCATCCTAGCGCCCGCGTCAGCCCAGAAGATATTGACCATGTCCTCATGCTTGTCAAGCTGCACAGCATAGAAAAATGCAGGGTCCTCAGCCTGTACCTTTCTAAGATATTCAAGTAGGCTTTGAGCATCCTCTGGCCCCAAATCATTATACCGGATCTCTCTACGAGGCTGAGAGTCTTGGCCATTCAATAGAAGATTCCGTGTGTCAGCAAAGTTCTTTGCAATGACAAGTATCTCACCTTGTGAGCGGACACAACAAACGCTGCTTGCTGGTGCAGGGTTCAGCTCATGAGCGTGCTCTAGGATGAGTTTGGAGACCCTCCAGACACTTTTGTCCTTCCGAATTATCTCAAACAGTGCATTACAACCGTCTCTGGAGGGATCTCTATTGGTATCCTCTCCATTGTTCTCCCGTCCTGAATGGTAGCGGTGCTTTGAGCACACAAGCTTCAGCATCTTGAGTGACTCATCTTGCGATTTTCGAGACTGGCGCACGCGAACTTCAAATCCCGCACGGATAGCATAAGAGTAGTAGAATGTCTTGGCAGACTCAAGGGATTCAAACTCCATGTCAATGTATGGGTCAACCATAGTGTCACTCTCAGTGGCTATATAGTGCACTGTGCTGGGCATCCCAACCTCATGGTTATGCTCCTTGACAAGCTTGGTGGCAACCCACTTGTTGTCACCTCTGCGGAGCACCTCAAGCATGGCGTTGCAGCCTTCCCTGATGGAGGCTAGCCTCTTCCTTGTCTTCTTCCCTGCAACAACACGCTTCTCCTTGCTGAACCCTTCCTTTGAGCAGACAAACCTTAGCATGATGATGGACTCACTGCACTTGGACTTACGGGACCGAGCAATGCGGACTGAGAACCCAACACGGCCAGCATAAGCAATATAGAAGGTCTTGGCAGCCTCACCCGACTCGAATTCCATCCCCACCCGGGGCTCGAGGCAGGGGTCTGCTTCAACAGGGAACAACTCCTTACAGACAGACTCTGAGTGTGACACCACTGCCGGTGGCAGCGACTGTCCTTGGTGGTCAAGAATGTGGACATTGTGGAGCGCCATCTGGTCGACGCCATGGACATGGGTGCTCACGCCGAGGGAGGCCCAGAAATTGATGCTGTCATCCTCGAGTTCCACCCCCTGGGGCTCCATCATGGCCTCCTCCCCGACCTCCATTACCCTTGCCCTCAATACCCTCCCTCGTCTTCTTGGCCCTTCCGTCCACCACAGAAGCAAATCAAGAACCAAGAAACCAACCAACAGCAGCTGCCGCTCCCTGATGCCCAATCAAAAAACCAGAAAATAACTCCAGGTCTCTCTCCCTGTGGCTCTACGATGCCTCCGCACCTTCTGTGGGGAAGCAACAAACCCAATGCTTCAACAACTTCACCGAGAAACTGTAAGCAAGTAACTCCGTTGCAGAAATGGAGAGCAAGAACCCTAGTAGTTTGACCCAGTGAGACCTTGGAGTCCATCAGAAATGCAGGGAAAGGAGGCTGATTCAGTGAGCAAAGAGGAAAAGCAGTACCTTCGGGTTGCTCGGCTGCATGGGAACCGCTAGGGATCAGACTAGCAAACTAGCATGGGAACCACTAGGGATCAGACTACAGAAGTTGGAACCATGAAAGCAAACTAGCAAACTACCTACACAGTAGAAACATATGTAGTTAGTATTCGAAGCATGGAATAAACACTACTATAGAAGCTTATGGAAGAAATAAAATGGTGTGTAGCAACTAATAATTTGGCAACCTGACTGTACCATTGGAAACAAAGAAAAATGAAAGGTGTGAACTTGCATTATATGAAATTACATACACGTATGAAATGTAGGAAGCATGATGAGAGTATTTAAATACAAACGATGGTCTTACAATGTAACAAGTAAAGAAAAAGGTAGAAGCATGTTACATATCTGAAGTTCGACAATTTTTGTAAAATAAGTAGGAAATATGGAAGCAATCTATGGACACTGGAGAAGTACAATTTAGAAGCCCCGTGAGTAGGAAGCAATTTAGAAGCAATCTATGCCAATATGACTCATTTTAATTGAAGCATAGATAACTGAACTAAGATTCTCACGAACATGGAGATGCGATTTTTAACACCTACACTCCAAATTCACCAAAAATGTTGAACTCTGGAAGCAAACTATGTAGTGCGAAGCATATATAGTAAGTATATTTGGAAGGTACATAAGTAGGAAGCATAAGAAGAGTGTTACCTGAACTAAATCATCGTTGTTGGAAGCATGGAAGTCTGAAAACATAACTGAAGTATGATTGCCGCCAACATTGGTATGCAAGCTCGTGTGATCCAAAATCCAAATACACCTAAATTGCTTCATGATTTAGTGTTCTAATACACAATGTACAGTTCGATTTCACAGCCAACAACATTCAATATTCAATAGGATATGAACATATCTAGCAATGAATACTGGGCAGACCAGAAACCAACTTGCATTGCAGAAATTAAAAACTGGAGGACGGAAGAAAAGGAGTAGCCACTGACTGTTCCTACTCCAGTAGCCGGCAAGCGGTTGCTCCTCCAGGCAGCCTGGTGAGGCAAGAAACGGGTTGGTGATGGTGGCTGCGGCCACCTAATTCCCAGGTGACGCGCCGGCGAACTGGACCGGGGGATGCATCGGGTGGGGCGCTGCAGGGGGTCGCACCTGGGCGGCGTTGTCGTAGATAACAGGGAGGTGCGATGGATTGTTAGCTCGTCGGTGAGGTGGGGCACAGGGGGGCAAATCTGGGCTGCGCCGGCGGAGAGAACATGGCGGCGCTGTGGTTCGTGAGCTAGGAGTCGAGGGGAAAAAATCTACGAGACCGGGTCTAACTCTGCAACTAGTTAGAGCCGCCGGATGCACGACACGTGGACATCACAATCTCAAAGGACCCACCCATTCCCTCTTGTACGTGTTTTTACAATGGAAAACTGATGTGTCACACCTATGGCACAAATACATGATAATTTCAGACGTTTCTTATGACAAGTTTAGTGAAGTGTGGATGACAATTTTAATTGTCAAGCATGACAACTTTCTTTTAAGATGATAAGTTTAGATATTTTTTTGTTCGTTCTTTCTTTCGTATGGCAACTTTAGTTATAAAAAACCTTAGGGCGGGATTGCTTCCTGGCACACGTGTATCATTTATCATTTGTTTTTTCACATGGTACAGACATAGATGCCTATACATACGCACATTACTCATCCCTATAAAAGCACACACGTATATTCTATTCTTATGGACACTTTCAAGAGACTGAATCAATACATTATCTTAAGATTGATAAAGTCGTCGTAGAGGCCTTTCTGATCGACGAGAATGTCTACTCACACTCAGCGCACATCATCAAAAAGCCTGAAACAAATCTAGAAAAATGCAAGCGTGAATGTCAAGTCTAGGATTTGAATTCAGATAGGCCCGAAATACAGTTGCTCTACTAACCATCCAACCACGTATTGGTTCGATATGCATTTTCTATTGGAATTGCTCAGTTCCATATCAGAAACATCATATGTAATAGCAGCTTAGGACGTCTCCAACATGGTGTCACAAATAGTACTTACTAAACGTCCGCACAAGTATCCACGTGAGCTAAGCGTTTTTACATATTTCAATCTTAAACTAAACGAACTGGACGTATTTGATGCAAACGGGACGATTTTCAATGCAAACCAAATGAAGTTTGACATATTACACATAAGCCGAACAAGTTCAACTATTTAAAATAGAACTAGAAAAAACTAAACGAGGTATTAGAAGGTAACCTCATGCACATGTCTGGCAAGGTTGATAGAATCGCGATTCTGTTATACGATTCTACGATTTTACGATCTAAACTAACCCATTTGATTCTACGATTTTAGTTCATAGAATCTACGTTTCTAAGATCCTGATAGTGAAGATTCTACGATTTGCGATCCTATCATCGAAGTTTTGATTCGATTCAAAATCACGATTCTGACAACCTTGATTGTCCGCCCTAGTTGATAGGCTCTCTGTCATGGTTTGCTCTGTCGTCGTTGTTGTCGGACTCGTCGGCATGGTCTTTCCAATAGAGGAAGGGCATGTTGGGACCACGGCACCCCAGATTGGTCGCAAACGCTCAGCTTCTTCCGTCGTTGCATGCATGGCCACATCGGACGCGGACGGCGCCCTAGTGTGCACGTTCTTCTCCTTGTCCTTGACATGGACTAGGACGACGGTGCAGCGACTCGACGATGCCGATTTTGACGAGTTGGTTGTTGAGGCGATATCGATGTCGTGTGGATAGCTCTGTGATGGTCTTGGATCGATCGCTCGCCAAGGCCTCCGCGAGCATTGGGTCCGCGGGAACCCAAATTTTACATGGTGACGTTCGACATCGCGAACGCTACCAGGCGTTGCGCGTTGCATCGCTCCCACCATTCCACATTGGGCGACACGGTGATGCCCATGTGGACTAGATAAACAGGAGGCGCCCCACGCACGTTCGCGGGCGTCGGGGAGGGCCCTTGTTTCACGGTGATTGTGTGATGATGAGGCGGTTGATAAATCCAAGTATAGGGAATCGTTTGTAGCCCTTTTCGATAAGTAAGAGTGCAAACCCAACGAGGAGCTAAAGGTAGAACTAATATTCTCTCAAGTTTTATCGACCATCGATACAATTCTACGCGCAATAATGTTCACTTTACCTAATACAAGAAATGAACTACTTTGCGGGAATAAAACTAGAAGTACTTTGCGAGAATAAAACTAGGAGTACTTTGCGAGATAATAAAGTTAATAGTTTAGTAGAAAGTTTTTTTGTACCACAAGAGAAAGATTGTCCATAGGTAATTGAATGTAACACGATTGATACTTATCATATGCAATGAGGAAGAGGCATACACTAACACACTTTCTGTACTTGGATCACATGCACTCATGATTGGAACTGTAGCAAGCATCCGCAACTACTAAAGATCATTAAGATAAAACCCAACCATAGCATTAAGTAAAAAAGTCCTCTTTACTCTCATACGCAACAAACCACTTACTCGGGTATAAGCTGTCGTCACCCTCGCTACCCACTATAAGCAAATCATGAACGTATTACAACATCCTACATCAATAATGCCACATGCTTACGCAACACGGAGGGCACCATAGGACAGCACCATATTAATATACAACTCATATCAATCACACCAATACCACAATTAACCCGTAGGATAAAAAGGATCTACTCAAACATCATATGATAACCACACATCATTGGGTAATAATATATAGCATTAAGCAGCATGTTCAAGTAGAGATTACAAGAGGAATAGAGAGGTTACACCACTACACAGAGGGGGAGAAAGTTGGTGATGCTTGCGGCGAAGTTGTTGGTGTAGATTGATATGTCTCCAACGTATCTATAATTTATCATTGTTCCATGCTATTATATTATCTGTTTTGGATGTTTTATATGCATTAATATGCTATTTTATATTATTTTTGGGACTAACCTATTAACCTAGTGCCCGGTGTCAGTTTTTGTTTTTTCCTTATTTTTGAGTATTGTAGAAAAGAAATATCAAACAGAGTCCAAACGGAATAAAATTCTACAATGATTTTTTTGGACTAGAAGGAACCCAAGAGACTTGGATAAGAGTCCAGGAGACCTACGGGTGGGCCACAAGCCACCTGGACGCGCCCTAGGGGGGCGCCCCCTGGCTTGTGGGTCCTGATACGTCTCCAACGTATCTATAATTTTTTATGATGGCATGCTATTATATTATATGTTTTGGATGTTTTATATGTATTAATATGCTATTTTATATTATTTTTGGGACTAACCTATTAATATAGAGCCTAGTGCCAGTTTATGCTTTTTCCTTGTTTTTGAGTTATACAGATATGGAATATTAAACGGAGTCCAAACGGAATAAAACCTTTGAAATGAATTTTTTGGAAGGAAACAAATTGATCAAGCTTGGAGTGCATGGCAGGAGAGGTGCCAGGGAGCCACAAGCCTGCTAGGCGCCCCCCCCCCCCCCGGCCACGCCTAGCAGCTTGTCGCCTCCCGACATGTCTCCTAACCCTAATTATTGGCCTATGAATTCCCAAATATTCGCCCAACACCAGAAGGAGCCACGCAAATACTTTTCCGCCACCGGAAGCCTCCGTTCAAGAGAGATCCAATCTTGGAGCCTTTTCCGGTAATCTGCCGGAGGGGGTTTCGATAACGGAGGGCATCTACATCAACTCCATTGCGCCTCCGATGATGCGTGAGTAGTCCACCACAGACCTACGGGTCCATAGCTAGTAGCTAGATGGCTTCTTCTCTCTCTTTGATCTTCAATACCATGTTCTTCATGATATTCATGGAGATCTATCCGATGTAATCCTCTTTTGTGGTGTGTTTGTCAAGATCCGATGAATTGTGAGTTTATGCTCAGATTATCCATGAATCTTATTTGATTCTCCTCTGAATTCTTATTTGCATGATTTAATATCCTTGCAAGTCTCTTCGAGTTATTGGTTTGGTTTGGCCAACTAGATTTGTAATTCTTGCAACGGGAGAAGTGCTTGGTTTTGGGTTCAATCTTGCGGTGTCCTCACCTAGTGACATAATAGGGGTAGCGAGGAACGTATTGCATTGTTGCCATCAAGGGTAACAAGATAAGGTTTTCGTCATATTGCTTGAGTTTATCCCTCTACATCATGTCATCTTTCTTAATGTGTTACTCTGTTCTTCATGAACTTAATACTCTAGATGCAGGCAGGAGTTGGTCGATGTGTGGAGTAATAGAACTAGATGCAGAATCGTTTCGGTCTACTTGACACGGACGTGATGCTTATATGCATGATCATTGCCTTGGATAACTACATGATTATTTGCTTTTCTATCAATTGCTTGACAGTAATTTGTTTACCCACCATGATATTTGCCTTCAAGAGAGAAGCCTCTAGTGAAACCTATGGCCCCCGGGTCTACTTTCCATAATATACTTTCAGATCTATAAACCAAAAATACCAATAAAATACTTTGCTGCAATTTATTTACCTTTTACTTTCCATTCTTGTTTACATCTATATCTATCGTATCTAATCCTTGCAAATAATCGTGAAGGAATTGACAACCCCTTTATAGCGTTGGGTGTAAGAGTTTGATTATTGGTGTAGGTGCAACCATTGTTGACTTGCTTGTTCCTCCTACTAGATTGATACCTTGGTTTTCAACAACTGAGGGAAATACTTATCTACTTCATTGCATCACCCTTTCCTCTTCAAGGGAAAACCAACGCACGCTCAAGAGGTAGCAAGAAGGATTTCTAGCGCCGTTGCCGGGGAAGATACACATCAAGCCTACCAATTACCCATCACAAACTCATCTCTTGCATTTACATTATTTGACATTTGCCTTTCGTTTTCCTCTCCCCCACTTCTAAAATGATTTTCAGAAATACCAAAAAGATTTGCCTTTTTATTCGCCCTTCTTCCGTTCGTCTCTTGTTTGCTATGTTTGCTTATGTTGCCATGTGCCTTCTATTTGCTTACATCTTCGCTTGCTAAAAATCTATTGATATATATCCTCATCCACATGCCAATCTTTTCAAAATACCAAATTATGATGAACCAATTGCTAGTGAGTTGAGTGCACTTGGTTATCTTTATGAAGTTTTGTTTGAAAATCATGAATCTGGAAATTTTGATGAAGTGTTGAAAGAAGAAATTTATAAGGTGATTCATGATAGTTACTTGAATGAAAATCATGATTGACATGTTGTTAGTATGAATTATTTGAATATCCATGATGCTAATGATATGTAAAATCACAAGCTTGGGGATGCTATGCTTGATGAAGATGATATTTTTTGCTCCCCAAGTTTTAGTGATGACACGCATGCTATAATTGATCATGAAAAGAATGCTTTGTGTGATAGTTATATTGTGAGATTGATTCATGATGCTAATAAAAATTATTAGGATGGAGGAACATATGCTTGTAGGAATTGCAATAATATCAAGTTTCCTCTCTATGTGTTCAAAGTTTTGAAGTTATGCTTGTTTTGACTTCCTATGCTAGTTGATACTTGTTCCCATAAATTGTTTGCTCACAAAATTCCGATGCATAGGAAGTGGGTTAGACTTAAATGTGTTTTCATGCTATTCATGATGCTCTTTTGAATATCTCAATTACTAATTTTTATGCAAGCATCATTGAAATCGTTTTGCCTAGATAGGGGCGTTGAACAATAGCGCTTGTTGGGAGGCAACCCAATTTTATTTTTGTGTTCTATTTTTGCTTCTGTTTTTGAGTTTTTCCCACATTATTACTTTTTTATTAATTGTGTTTTGGTGTTTTAATTAGTGTTTGAGCCAAGTAAAACCTTTGGGGTGATCTATGGTAGTTGTTGATTTGATCTTGCTGAAAGACAGAAACTTTTGCGGTCAGTCCAGGAATTTTTTAATTTTTTCAGAGCATTGAATGAGTCTTTAGTTTTTACAAAACATTGATATATAAATTTCTCAGGTTGTCCTAAGTTTTAAGAAGATTTTGAGTTACATAAGTATACGAAGTTTTCAGATTGTTATAGACCGTTCTGTTTTTGGCAGATTCTGTTTTCTTTGAGTTGTTTGCCTATTTTGATGAATCTTTGGGTTGTATCATGGGGTATGAACCATGGAGAAGTTAGAATACAGTAGGTATAACACCAATATAAATAAATAATGAGTTAACAACATTACCTAAAGTGGTGATTTATTTTCTTATACTAACGGATCTCACGAGTTTTTTTGTTAAGTTTTGTGTTGTGAAGTTTTCAAGTTTTGGATAAAGATTTGATGGACTATGGAATAAGGAGTGGAAAAATCCTAAGCTTGGGGATGCCCAAGGCACCCCAGGTCATATTAAAGGATTCCAAAGAGCCTAAGTCTGGGGATGCCCCAAAAGGCATCCCCTCTTTCGTCTTCAATCCATTGGTAAATTTACTTGAGACTATATTTTTATTCACCACATGATATGTGTTTTGCTTGGAGCGTCTTGTATGATATGAGTCTTTGCTTATTAGTTTTCCACAATCATACTTGTTGCACACATTTTTTGAGAAGGACACACTGAACCGTGAATTTGTTAGAATGCTCTATGTGCTTCACTTATATCTTTTGAGTTAGGTAATTTTGCTCTATGTGCTTCACTTATATCTTTTAGAGCACATTGGTGTTTGTGTTTTATATAAATAATTGAACTCTCGTGCCTCACATATATTATTTTGAGATTTTCTAAAATAGCATGGTAACTGGTCTAGGTTATGAATTTATTCCTAATATGATAGGCATCCAAGAGGGGTATAATAAAAACTTCCATATTAACAGACATAAATATGGTAATATTAAGAGACATGTTAGGAAGTAATTGTGATTTGGTCAAAATACTTGTTTAAAGGTTTGTGATTCCCGTAGCATGCACGTATGGTGAACTGTTATGTAAGGAGGTCGGAGCATGACTTGTTTATAGATTGTCGACCTTTGTGTGAGGGTCGGGAGCGCGCGATGGTTAACTCCTACCAACCTCTCCCCTAGAAGCATGCATTTAATACTTTACTTTGATGACTAATAGACTTTTGCAATAAGTATGTGAGTTCTTTATGACTAATGTTGAGTCCATGGATTATACGCACTCTCACCCTTCCACGTTTGCTAGCTTCTCTAGTACCGCACAACTTTCGCCGGTACAACAAACACCTTCCTAAAAAACAGCCACCATATATCCTTCCTCAAAACATCCACCATACCTACCTATTATGGCATTTCCATAGCCATTCCGAGATATATTGCCATGCAACTTCCACCGTTTCCTTTTATGACTTGCACCATCACTTCCATATTGCATAGAGTCATATTTTGTCATAGGTATCGAGATGTAATTCTATTTTGAGTTGTAAGTAAATAAAAGTGTGATGATTATCATTAATAAAGCATGTCCCATGTGAGGAAAGGATGATGGAAGCTATGATTCCCTCACAAGTGGGGATGAGATAATAGACTTTATGAAAAAAAGAGGCCATCGAAGCCCAAATAAAAAAAATTGAATAAAAGAGGCCTTAGATGCCCACAAAAAAATGAGAGAAAAGAGAGAAGGGACATTGCTACTACCTTTTTCCACACTTGTGCTTCAAAGTAGCACCATGATCTTCATGATAGAGAGTCTCCTATTTTGTCACTTTCATATAGCTAGTGGAATTTTTCTTCATGATGCACGTCCACTTAGTTTCTTTTTGAGCTTTCTTAGACTTATAGCTCTAGTGCATTTGTTTGCATGGCAATCCCTACTCACTCACATTGATATCTATTGATGGGCATCTCCATAGCCCGTTGATATGCCTAGTTTATGTGAGACTATCTTCTCCCTTTCCTTGACAACCTCCACCATATTCTATTCCACCTATAGTGTTATATCCATGGCTCACGCTCATGTACTGCGTGAGAGTTGAAAAAGTTTGAGAAAATAAAGCTGTGAAAACAATTGCTTGAATTTTCATCGGGGTTGTGCATGATATAAATACTTTGTGTGGGGAAGATGGAGCATAGCCAGACCATATGATATTGTAGGGATAACTTTCTCTTGCCATTAAATTTTGAAGAGATACAATTGCTTTGCTAGTATGCTTGAAACGTTATTGTTTTTATATCAATATTAAGCTTGTGTTTTGAGTCTTACGGATCTGAATATTCATGCCACAATAAATAATATTACATGGATAAATATGTTAGGTAGCACTCCACATCAAAAATTCTGTTTTTAGCATTTACCTACTCGAGGATGAGCAGGAATTAAGCTTGGGGATGTTAATATGTCTCCAACGTATCTATAATTTTTGATGATGGCATGCTATTATATTATCTATTTTGGATGTTTTATATGCATTAATATGCTATTTTATATTATTTTTGGGACTAACCTATTAATCTAGAGCCTAGTGCCAGTTTTTGTTTTTTCCTTGTTTTTGAGTTTTGCAGATATGGAATATTAAACGGAGTCCAAATGGAATAAAACCTTCGGAAGGAATTTTTTTGGAAGGAAACAAATCTATCAAGCTTGGAGTGCATGACAGGGGAGGTGCCAGGGAGCCACAAGCCTGCTAGGCGCCCCCCGGGTCGCGCCTAGCGGGCTTGTCGCCTCCTGGCAGATCTCCTGACCCCAATTCTTGGCCTATAAATTCCAAAATATTCCCCAAACACTAGAGGGAGCCACACAAATACTTTTCCGCCGCCTGAAGCCTCCGTTCCCGAGAGATCTAATCTTGGAGCCTTTTTTGGTAATCTGCCGGAGGGGGTTTCGATCACGGAGGGCATCTACATCAACTCCATTCCCCCTTCGATGATGCGTGAGTAGTCCACCACAGACCTATGGGTCCATGTCTAGTAGCTAGATGGATTCTTCTCTCTCTTTGATCTTCAATACCATGTTCTTCATGATCTTCATGGAGATCTATCCGATGTAATCCTCTTTTGTGGTGTGTTTGTCAAGATCTAATGAATTACGAGTTTATGTTCAGATTATCCATGAATCTTATTTGAATATCCTCTGAATTCTTATTTGCATGATTTCATATCCTTGCAAGTCTCTTCAAGTTATTGGTTTGGTTTGGCCAACTAGCTTGGTAATTCTTGCATTGGGAGAAGTGCTTGGTTCTGGGTTCAATCTTGCGGTGTCCTCACCCAGTGAGATAGTAGGGGTAGCGAGGCACGTATTGTATTGTTTCCATCACGGGTAACAAGATGGGGTTTTCATCATATTGCTTGAGTTTATCCCTCTACATCATGTAATCTTTCTTATTGTGTTACTCTGTTCTTCATGAACTTAGTACTCTAGATGCAGGCAAGAGTCGGTCGATGTGTGGAGTAATAGTAGTAGATGCAAAACTGTTTCGGTCTACTTGACACGAACCTGATGCCTATATGCATGATCATTGCCTTGGATAAATACATGATTATTCGCTTTTCTATCAATTGCTTGACAGTAATTTTTTTACCGACCATGATATTTGCCTTCAAGAAAGAAGCCTCTAGTGAAACCTATGGCCCTCGGGTCTACTTTCCATAATATACTTTCAGATCTATAAACCAAAAATACCAAAATACTTTGGTGCAATTTATTTACCTTTTACTTTCTGTTCTTGTTTACATCTTTATCTATCGGATCTAATCCTTGCAAATAATCGTGAAGGCATTGACAACCCCTTTATAGCGTTGGGTGCAAGAGTTTGATTGTTTGTGTAGGTGCAACCATTGGTGACTTGCTTGTTCCTCCTACTGGATTGATACCTTGGCTCTCAACAACTGAGGGAAATACTTATCTACTTTGCTGCGTCACCCTTTCCTCTTCAAGGGTAAACCAACGCACGCTCAAGGGGTAGCAGGCCCCCCGTAGCTCCTCCAACCCTAATTCTTTGCCTATAAATTCAGGAATATCCCCCCAATACCAAAGGGAGCACGATAATACTTTTCCTCCGCCGCAAGCCTCTGTTCCCGTGAGATCCCATCTTTGAGCCTTTTTCGATAATCTGTCGAAGGGGGATTCGATCACGGAGGGCATCTACATCAACTCCATTGCCCTTCCGATGATGCGTGAGTAGTTCACCACAGACCTTCGGGTCCATATCTAGTATCTAGATGGCTTCTTCTCTCTGTGTGTTCTCCAATACCATGTTCTCCATGATCTTCACGGAGATCTATCTGATGTAATACTCTTTTGTGGTGTGTTTGTCGAGATGTGATGAATTGTGGGTTTATGATCAGATTATCTATGAATATTATTTGAATCTTCTCTAAATTCTTATATGCATGATTTCATATCTTTGCAAGTCTCTTCGAGTTATTGGTTTGGTTTGGCCAACTAGATTGGTAATTCTTGCAATAGGAGAAGTGCTTAGTTTTGGGTTCAATCTTGCGGTGTCCTCACCCAATGACAAAGTAGGGGTAGTGAGGCACGTATATGTATTGTTGTCATCAAGGATAAAAATATGGGGTTTTCATCATACTGTTTGAGTTTATCCCTGTACATCATGTCATATTACTTAATGTGTTACTCTGTTCTTCATGAACTTAATACTCTAGATGCACGCAGAAGTCGGTCGATGTGTGGAGTAATAGTAGTAGACGCAGAATCGTTTCGGTCTACTTGATACAGACATGATGCCTATATGCATAATCATTGCCTTGGATATTGTCATATCTATGCACTTTTGTATCAATTGCTTACCGTATTATTTTCTTTCAAGAGAGAAGCCTCTAGTGAAACCTATCGCCCCCGGATCTATTTTCCATATTATATTTTCATATCTATAATCCAAAAATACCAAAAATACATTGCTGCAATTTTATTTCCTTTTATTTAGTTTTACTTCTAGCAATCTTTATACCTATCTCTATCAGATCTCATCCTTGCAAGTAACTGTGAAGGGATTGACAACCCCTTTATAGTGTTGGGTGCATGTGTTTGATTGTTTGTGTAGGTGCATAAATTGGAGCCTTGCTTGTACCTCCTAATAGATTGATACCTTGGTTCTCAAAAAGTGAGGGAAATACTTATCTACTTTGCTGCATCACCCTTTCCTCTTGAAGGAAAAACCGACGCAAGCTCAAGAAGTAGCAAGAAGGATTTCTAGCGCCGTTGTCGGGGAGGATACATAGCAAGTCTACATCAAGCCTATCATGTACCCATCACAAACTCATATCTTGCATTTACATTATTTACCTTTTGCCTCTCGTTTTCCTCTCCCCCATTTCACAAATTTTGCCTTTTTATTCGCCCTCTTTTTAGTTTGCCTTTTTGCTTGCTTGCTATCTTTGCTTGTGTTGCCATGTGCCTTCTATTTGCTTGCATCTTCGCTTTCTTAAAATCCATGCATATGGATCCTCATACACTTTCTAATCTTTTTAAAAGGCCAAATTATGATGAACCAATTGCTAGTGAGCTGAGTGCACTTGATTATCTCTATGAAGTTTTGTTTGAAAATCATGAATCTAGAAATTTTGATGAAGTGTTGAAAGAAGAAATTAATAAGGCGATTCATGATAGTTCCTTGAATGAAAATCATGATTTCCATGTTGTTAGTATGAATTCTCTGAATATCCATGATCCTAATGATATGCAAAACCACAAGCTGGAGGATGTTATGCTTGATGAAGATGATATTTTTTGTTCCCCAAGTTTTGGTGATGACACGTATGCTATAATTCGTAATAATAACCACAATTTTTTTCATAATTATTCTAATATTCAATTTGTTTATGACAATCAAGTGTCACATGATAGTTATCTTGTTGAGTTTTCTCCCACTACCATGAATGAAAATGAGTTTGCTTATGTGAAGAGTGATAAATTCTCTATGCTTGTAGATCATGAAAAGAATTCCTTATGTGATAGTTATATTGTGATATTCCTTCATGATGCTACTGAAAATTATTATGAGGGAGGAACATATGCTTGTAGGTATTGCAATAATATCAAGTTTCCTTCCTTTGTGTTCAAAGTTTCGAAGTTATGCTTGCTTTGCCATCCTATGCTAGTTGATTCTTGCTCCCATAGATTGTTTGCTTATAAAATCCATATGTATAGGAGGTATGTTAGGCTTAAATGTGTTTTTCACATGTCTTATGATGCTCTCTTTGTGCCTTAACTCTTGTCTTTTATGTGAGCATCATTGTTATCCTAAGCCTATCTTGATGGCTATGAAGAAAAAGCTTGTTGGGAGGCAACCCAATTTTATTTTCATGTTTTTGTTTCTTTTATTGAGTTATTTACACATTATTACCTCTGTATTAACTGTGTTTTGGTGTTTGAATTAGTGTTTGAGCCAAGCAAGACCTTTGGGATGCTCTACGGTGATTGTTGATTTGATCTTGCTGAAAAGTAGAAACTTTTGCGCTTAGTCTAGGAATTTTATAAATCACCGGAGCGACGAATGAGTCTGAAATATTTTACACAAGATTGATATACAAATTGCCCACATTGTCCTAATTTTTCATAATTTTTCGAGTTACAGAAGTATTCAAAGTTTACAGATTGTTCTGTTTTTGACAGATTCTGTTTTCTTTGTGTTGTTTGCTTATTTTGATGTATCTATTGGTTGTATCAGGGGGTATTGTAACGACCTGGACACACCCACCGGTAGTCGTTACTCCCCGCGGGTTCTAGTCTAGCCTCATAGATCAATACTAGTCTTTTCTACACATTTTGTCCTCACTCATGCGCACCCGGGACCAACTTCCCGGTCGGTCACCCATCACAGAACTACTCCAAGCCAAGCACGCTTAACCTAAGAGTTCTGTTCGAATGGGCTCCCGAAAAAGAAGGAATTCCTTATTGATATGAGTAGTCTATCATCCCTAATAAGCCAGGCTATCACATACACCACCACTCAGAGGAACCGACGTCCTCGTCAGGTCACAGGAACGTTCCCTCTTGGCACAAACGTTTGTGCTTCCAATCCGATACATGTGTCATTCCGTGTGCCGCGATGGGTCACCAACTTTGTGAACAACATGACCATGCACCTATCGGCAAACATCTGTGTAACCGCGAGGGTCGGCTCTGATACCAACTTGTAACGCCTTGGACACCCCGCCGGTAGTCGTTACTCCTCGCGGGATCTAGACTGGCCTCACAGATCAATACTAGTCTTTTATGCGCATTTTGCGGGATCTAGACTGGCCTCCCAGATCAATACTAGTCCTTTCTGCGCATTTTGTCCTCACTCATGCGCACCCGGGACCAACTTCCCGGCCGGTCACCCATCCTATAACTACTCGAAGCCAAGCCACTTAACCTGGGAGTTTTGTTCGAATGGGCTCCCGAAAAAGAAGGAATTCCTTATTGATATGAGTAGTCTATCATCCCAAATAAGCCAGGCTATCACATGTATGAATCATGAAGAAGTTAGAATATAGTAGATATTACATGAATATAAATAAATAATGAGTTCACAACAGTACCTAAAGTGGTGATTTATTTTTCTTATACTAACGGATCTCACGAGTTTTCTGTTGCGAAGTTTTCAAGTTTTGGGTAAAGATTTGATGGACTATGGAATAAGGAGTGGTAAGAGCCTAAGCTTGGGGATGCCCAAGGCACCCCAAGGAATATTCAAGGATACCAAAGAGCCTAAGGTTGGGGATGCCCTGGAAGGCATCCCCTCTTTCGTCTTCAATCCATCGATAAATTTACTTGAGGCTATATTTTTATTCACCACATGGTATGTGTTTTGCTTAGAGCGTCTTGTATGATATGAGTCTTTGCTTTTTAGTTTGCCACAATAATCCTTTCTGCACACATCTTTTGAGAGAGACACGCATGAGTCGTGAATTTATTAGAACACTATGTGCTTCACTTATATCTTTTGAGATAGGCAATTTTGCTCTAGTGCTTCACTTATATCTTTTTAGAGCATGATACGTCTCCAAAATATCTATATTTTTTGATGATGACATGCTATTATATTATCTGTTTTGGATGTTTTATATGCATTAATATGCTAGTTTATATTATTTTTGGGACCACCTATTAATCTAGAGCCTAGTGTCAGTTTCTGTTTTTTCCTTGTCTTTGAGTTTTGAAGATATGGAATATTAAACGGAGTCCAAATGGAATAAAACCTTAGGAAGGAATTTTTTTGTAAGGGAACAAATCGATCAAGCTTGGAGTACACGGCAGGGGAGGTGCGAGGGAGCCACAAGCCTGCTAGGCCCGGCCCCCCCATGGTCGCGCCTAGCAGGCTTGTCGCCTCCCGGCAGGTCTCCTAACCCTAATTCTTGGCCTATAAATTCCCAAATATTCCCCCAACACCATAGGGACCCACACAAATACTTTTCCGCCGCCAGAAGCCTCCGTTCCCGAGAGATTCAATCTTGGAGCCTCTTCCGGCAATCTGCTAGAGGGGGTTTTGATCATGGAGGGCATCTACATCAACTCCATTGCCCCTGCGATGATGCGTGTGTAGTACACCATAGACCTACGGGTCCATAGCTAGTAGTTAGATGGATTCTTCTCTCTCTTTGATCTTCAATACCATGTTCTTCATGATCTTCATGGAGATCTATCCGATGTAATCCTCTTTTGTGGTGTGTTTGTCAAGATCCGATGAATTGTGAGTTTATGTTCAGATTATCCATGAATCTTATTTGAATCTCCTCTGAATTTTTATTTGCATGATTTCATATCCTTGCAAGTCTCTTTGAGTTATTGGTTTGGTTTGGCCAACTAGATTGCTAATTCTTGTAATGGGAGAAGTGCTTGGTTTTGGGTTCAATCTTGCGGTGTCCTCACATAGTGACATAGTAGGGGTAGCGAGGCACATATAGTATTGTTGCCATCAAGGGTAGCAAGATGGGGTTTTCATCATATTGTTTGAGTTTATCCCTCTACATCATGTCATCTTTCTTAATGCATTACTCTGTTCTTCATGAACTTAATACTCTAGATGCAGGCATGAGTCGATCGATGTGTGGAGTAATAGTAGTAGATGCAGAATCGTTTCGGTCTACTTGACATCGACATGATGCCTATATGCATGATCATTGCCTTGGATAACTACATGATTATTCGCTTTTTTATCAATTGCTTGAAAGTAATTTGTTTACCCACCATGATATTTGCCTTCAAGAGAGAATCCTCTAGTAAAACCTATGTCCCCCGGGTCTACTTTCCATAATATACTTTCAGATATATAAACCAAAAATACCAAAAATACTTTGCTGCAATTTATTTACCCTTTACTTTCCGTTCTTGTTTACATCTATATCTATCGGATCTAATCCTTGCAAATGACCGTGAAGGGATTGACAACCCCCTTTATAGCGTTGGGTGCAAGAGTTTGATTGTTTGTGTAGGTGCAATCATTGGTGACTTGCTTGTTACTCCTACTGGATTGATACCTTGGTTCTCAAAAACTAAGGGAAATACTTATATACTTTGCTGCATCACCCTTTCCTCTTCAAGGGAAAACTAACGCACGCTCAAGAGGTAGCAAGAAGGATTTTTGGCGCCATTGTCGGGGAGGATACACATCAAGCCTACCAAGTACCCATCACAAACTCATCTATTGCATTTACATTATTTGCCATTGCCTCTCGTTTTCCACTCCCCCACTTCACCAAGTTGCCATTTGATTCGCCCTTCTTCCATTCGCCTTTTCGTTGCTATGTTCGCTTGTGTTGCCATGTGCCTTCTATTTGCTTGCATCTTTGCTTGCTGAAAATCTATTGATATGGATCCTCATCCACTTGCTAATCTTTTCAAAAGACCAAATTATGATAAACCAATTGCTAGTGAGTTGAGTGCACTTGATTATCTCTATGAAGTCTTGTTTGAAAATCATGAATCTGAAATTTTTGATGAAGTGTTGAAAGAAGAAATTTGTAAGGAGATTCATGATAGTTCCGTGAATGAAAAGCATGATTGCCATGTTGTTAGTATGAACTCTCTGAATATCCATGATGCTAATGATATGCAAAACCACAAGCTTGGGGATGCTATGCTTGATGAATATGATATTCTTTGTTCCCCAAGTTTTGATGATGACACATATGATATAATTGATGATGGAAATAATGATTTATTTGATAGTTATATTGTGAAATTCCTTCATGATGATAATGAAAATTATTATTAGGGAGGAACATATGCTTGTAACAATTTCAATGATATCAAGTTTCCTCTCTATGTATTCAAAGTTTTGAAGTTATGCTTGTTTTGGCTTCGTATGCTAAGTGATTCTTGTTCCCATAAATTGTTTGCTCACAAAATCCCTATGCATAGGAATTGGGTTAGACTTAAATGTGCTTGTCATGAGATTCATTATTCTCTCTTGCATGTTTCAAATACTACTTTTTATGTGAGCATCATTGAAATGATTATGCCTAGCTAGGGGCACTGAACAATAGTGCTTGTTGGGAGGCAACCCAATTTTATTTTTGTGTTCCATTTTTGCTTCTGTGTTTGAGTGTTTACCACATTATTAATTCTTTATTAATTGTGTTTTGGTGTTTTAATTAGTGTTTGAGCCAAGTAAAACCTTTGGGGTGATCTATGATAGTTGTTGATTTGATCTTGCTGAAAAACAGAAACTTTTGCACTCAGACCAGGAATTTTATAAATTGTTCAGAGCATTGAATGAGTCTGAAAGTTTTAAAAACGATTGATATATAAATTTACCAGGTTTTACTAATTTTTTCAGACTTTTTTGAGTTGCGGAAGTATAAGAAGTGTTCACATTGCTACAGACCGTTCTGTTTTTGACAGATTCTGTTTTCTTTGAGTTGTTTGCCTGTTTTGATGAATATTTGGGTTGTATCATGGGGTATTAACCATGGAGAAGTTAGAATACATTAGGTATAACACCAATATAAATAAAGAATGAGTTAACAATAGTACCTAAAGTGGTGATTTATTTTCTTATACTAACGGATCTCACGAGTTTTCTGTTAACTTTTGTGTTGTGAAGTTTTCAAGTTTTGGGTAAAGATTTGATGGACTACGGAATAAGGAGTGGCAAGAGCCTAATCTTGGGGATTCCCAAGGCACCCCAAGTCATATTAAAGGATGCCAAAGAACCTAAGCTTGGGGATGCCCCGGAAGGCATCCCCTCTTTCATCTTCAATCCATCGGTAAATTTACTTGAGGCTATATTTTTATTCACCACATGATATGTGTTTTGCTTGGAGCGTCTTGTATGATATGAGTATTTTCTTGTTAGTTTTCCACAATCATCCTTTCTGCACACATATTTGAGAGATACACGCTGAATCATGAATTTGTTAGAATGCTCTATGTACTTCACCTATATCGTTTGAGTTGGGCAATTTTTCTCTATGTTCTTCACTTATATTTTTTAGAGCACGGTGGTGTTTGCGTTTTGTAGAAATAATTGAACTCTCGTACCTCACTTATATTATTTTTAGAGTTTCTAAAACAGCATGGTAATTGGTCTAGGTTATGAATTTAGTCCTAATATGATAGGCATCCAAGAGGGATATAATGAAAACTTCCATATTAAGTGCATTGGGTATTGATGCGAAGTTCGATTCCTTGCATAAGGTTTTGAGATATAAAGATGGAAATATTAATAGACATGTTAATAAGTAATTGTGATTTGGTCAAAATACTTGTTTAAAGGTTTGTGATTCCCGTAGCATGCACGTATGGTGAACCGTTATGTAAGGAAGTCAGAGCATGACTTGTTTATACATTGTCAACCTTTGTGTGAGGGTTGGGAGCGCTCTATGGTTAACTCCTACCAGCTTCTCCCCTAGGAGCATGCGTTTAATACTTTGCTTCGATGACTAATAGACTTTTGCAATAAGTATGTGAGTTCTTTATGACTAATGTTGAGTCCATGGATTATACGCACTCTCACCCTTCCCCCTTTGCTAGCCTCTCTAGTACCGCACAACTTTCGCCGGTACAACAGACACCTTCCTCAAAACAGCCACTATATACCTTACTCAAAACATCCACCATATATCCTTCCTCAAAACAGCCACCATACCTACCTATTATGGCATTTCCATATCCATTTCGAGATATATTGCCATGCAACTTCCACTGTTTCCTTTTATGACTTGCACCATCACTTCCATATTGCAGATAGAGTCATATTTTGTCATAGGTATCGAGTTGTAATTTTATTTTGAGTTTTAAGTAAATAAAAGTGTGATGATTATAATTAATAGAGCATGTCCCATGTGAGGAAAGGATGATGGAATCTATGATTCCCTCACATGTGGGGATCAGATTCCGGACTTTATGAAAAAAAAGGCCATCGAAGCCCAAACAAAAAAATAAAAATAAAATTAATAAAAGAGGCCTTAGATGCCCACAAAAAATGAGAGAAAAGAGAGAAGGGACATTGCTACTACCTTTTTCCACACTTGTGCTTCAAAGTAGCACCATGATCATCATGATAGAGAGTCTCCTATTTTGTCACTTTCATATAGCTAGTGGAATTTTTCTTCATGATGCACGTCCACTTAGTTTCTTTTTGAGCTTTCATACACTTATAGCTCTAGTGCATCCGTTTGCATGCCAATCCCTACTCACTCACATTGATATCTATTAATGGGCATCTCCATAGCCCGTTGATACACCTAGTTGATGTGAAACTATCTTCTCCCTTTCCTTGACAACCTCCACCATATTCTATTCCACCTATAGTGTTATATCCATAGCTCACGCTCATGTATTGCGTGAGAGTTGAAAAAGTTTGAAAAAATAAAGGTGTGAAAAAAATTCTTGACTTTTCATCGGGGTTGTGCATGATATAAATACTCTATGTGGGGAAGATGGAGCATAGCCAGACCATATGATATTGTAGGGATAACTTTCTTTTGCCATTATATTTTGAAGAGATACAATTGCTTTGCTAGTATGCTTGGAACGTTATTGTTTTTATATCAATATTAAGCTTTTGTTTGGAGTCTTGGGGATCTGAATATTCATGCCACAATAAAGAATATTACATGGATAAATATGTTAGGTAGCACTCCACATCAAAAATTCTGTTTTTATCATTTACCTACTTGAGGACAAGCAAGAATTAAGCTTGGGGATGCTGATACGTCTCCAACGTATCTATAATTTTTGATGATGACATGCTAGTATATTATCTGTTTTGGATGTTTTATATGCATTAATATGCTATTTTATATTATTTTTCGGACTAACCTATTAATCTAGAGCCTAGTGCCAGTTTCTGTTTTTTCCTTGTTTTTGAGTTTTGCAGATATGGAATATTAAATGGAGTCGAAACGGAATAAACCTTCAGAAGAATTTTTTTTGGAAGGAAACAAATCGATCAAGCTTGGAGTGCATGACAGGGGAGGTGTTAGGTAGCCACAAGCCTGTTAGGCGCCCCCCGGGCCACGCCTAGCAGGCTTGTCGCCTCCTGGCAGGTCTCCTAGCCCTAATTCTTGGCCTATAAATTACCAAATATTCCCCCAACACCAGAGGGACCCATGCAAATACTTTTCTACTGCCGGAAGCCTCCGTTCCTGAGAGATCCAATCTTGGAGCCTTTTTCGGTAATCTGCCAGAGGGGGTTTCGATCATGGAGGGCATCTACTTCAACTCCATTGCCCCTCCGATGATGCGTGAGTAGTCCACCAGAGACCTATGGGTCCATAGCTAGTATCTAGATGGCTTATTCTCTCTCTTTGATCTTCAATACCATGTTCTTCATGATCTTCATGGAGATCTATCCGATGTAATCCTCTTTTGTGGTGTGTTTGTCAAGATCCGATGAATCGTGAGTTTATGTTCAGATTATCCATGAATCTCCTCTGAATTCTTATTTGAATGATTTCATATCCTTGCAAGTCTCTTCGAGTTATTGGTTTGGTTTGGCCAACTAGATTGGTAATTCTTGCAATGGGAGAAGTGCTCGGTTTTGGGTTCAATCTTGCGGTGTCCTCACCCAGTGACGTAGTAGGGGTAGCGAGGCATGTATTGTATTATTGCCATCAAGGGTAACAATATGGGGTTTTCATCATATTTCTTGAGTTTATCCCTCTACATCATGTCATCTTTCTTAATGTGTTACTCTGTTCTTCATGAACTTAATACTTTTGATGCAGGCAGGAGTCGGTCGATGTGTGGAGTAATAATAGTAGATGCAGAATCGTTTTGGTCTACTTGACACGGACGTGATGCCCATATTCATGATCATTTCCTTGTATAACTACATGATTATTCGCTTTTCTATCAATTGGTTGACAGTAATTTGTTTACCCACCATGATATTTGCCTTCAAGAGAGAAGCCTCTAGTGAAACCTATGGCCCCCGGGTCTACTTTCCATAATATACTTTCAGATCTATAAACCAAAAATACCAAAAATACTTTGCTGCAATTTATTTACCTTTTACTTTCCGTTCTTGTTTGCATCTATATCTATCAGATCTAATCCTTGCAAATAATCGTGAAGGGATTGACAACCCCTTTATAGCGTTGGGTGCAAGAGTTTGATTGTTTGTGTAGGTGCAACCATTGGTGACTTTCTTGTTCCTCCTACTGGATTGATACCTTGGTTCTAAAAAAACTGAGGGAAATACTTATCTACTTCGCTGCATAACCCTTTCCTCTTTAAGGGAAAACCAAGGCACGCTCAAGAGGTAGCAGAGCACGGTGGTGTTTTATTTTATAGAAATAACTAAACTCTTGTACCTCACTTATATTATTTTGAGAGTCTTTAAACAACATGGTAATTGGTTTAGATTATGAATTTAGTCCTAATATAATGGGCATCCAAGAGGGATATAATAAAAACTTTCATATAAAGTGCATTGAATACTATGAGAAGTTTGATTGCTTGCATAAAGTTTTGAGATATAAAGATGGTGATATTAGAGTCATGCTAGTGAGTAATTGTGGATTGGCAGAAATACTTGTGTTAAAAGTTTGTGATTCCCGTAGCATGCACGTATGGTGAACCGTTATGTAACGAAGTCGGAACATGATTTGTTTATTGATTTTCATCCTTTGTGTGAGGGTCGGGAGCGCGCGATAGTTAACTCCTACCAACCTCTCCCCTAGGAGCATGCGTCTAATACTTTTGCTCCGATAACTAATAGACTATTGCAATAAGTATGTGAGTTCTTTATGACTAATATTTAGTCCATGGATTATACACACTCTCACCCTTCCACCTTTGCTAGCCTCTCTAGTACCGCGCAACTATCATCACTGCATAAAACCCACCATATACCCCTCCTCAAAACAGCCATCATACCTACCTATTATTGCATTTCCATAGCCATTCCGAGATATATTGCCATGCAACTTCTATCGTTCTGTTTATTATGACATGCACCATCATTTCACATTGCTTTGCATGATGTTTTCATGGCTTGTCCGTTTTTTGATGTCATTTGCTATGCTTGATCGTTGCACATCTCGGTACACTTGTGGAGGCATTCATATAGAGTCATATTTTGTTCTAGGTATCGAGTTGTAATTCTTGAGTTGTAAGTAAATAAAAGTGTGATGATCATCATTATTAGATCATTGTCCCATGTGAGGAAAGTATAATGGAAGCTATGATTCCCTCACAAGTTGGGATGAGACTCCGGAGTTTAAAAATAATAAAAGAGGCTAATGAAGCCCAAATACAAAAAGAGGCCAAAGATTCCCACCACAATATATATATATATATATGTATGTATGTATATATATATGTATATATATATGAGCAGGATTTTCTATCATAGCTTGCCATAGAACTAGTTAAGGTTTTCGACGGTGTAGAAGTTCCTAAAAATTATGAAAAAAATACTGAAACACCACACCTATAATATAACATGATCCAGCGGCGCGGTTGAACAAATATAACTTTATGTGTCCTGGACAAAAATAACAAGTAGGTCTGTATATATTTTATGTCAACGCAAGTTGAAATTGTTGTTTTTTTGGCCGAGGACACATAAATGCATATTTTCACAATCCCACCGTTGGATCATCTGGTTACATTAGAGAGATGACACACTATTTATTTCATATTTTTTGATAACTTTTAAACCGTTAAAAGCACAACCAACCTAAACAAGTTCCGTGGCAAGCTATGGTAGACACAATTTTGCCTAGCAGGATTTTCTATCATAGCTTGCCACAGAACTAGTTAAGGTTTTTGACGGTGTAGAAGTTCCTAAAAATTATGAAAAAATTACTAAAACACCACACATATAATATAACATGATCCAACGGTGCGATTGAAAAAAATATAACTTTATGTGTCACAATAAACAATATTACATGGATAAATATGTTAGGTAGCAATCCACATCAAACATTCTGTTTTTATCATTTACCTACTCGAGGACGAGCATGAATTAAGCTTGGGGATGCTGATACGTCTCCAACGTATCTATAATTTTTGATTGTTCCATGCTATTATATTATATGTTTTGGATGTTTTATATGCATTAATATGCTATTTTATATTACTTTTGGGACTAACCTATTAACCTAGTGTCTAGTGCCAGTTTCTGTTTTTTTCCTTATTTTTGAGTATTGCAGAAAAGGAATATCAAACGAAGTCCAAACGGAACAAAATTCTATGATGACTTTTCGTGGACCAGAAGGAACCTAGGAGACTTAGAGAATAGGCCAGAAGACCTACGGGTGGGCCACAAGCCACCTGGGCACGCCCTAGAGGGGTCGTGCCCCTGGCTTGTAGGCCCCCCGTAGCTCCTCCAACCCTAATTCTTCGCCTATAAATTCAGGAATATTCCCCCAATACCAAAGGGAGCCAGGATAATACTTTTCCGCCGTAGCAAGCCTCTGTTCCCATGAGATCCCATCTTGGAGCCTTTTCCGGTAATCTGTTGGAGGGGGATTCGATCACGGAGGGCATCTACATCAACTCCATTGCCCTTTGAATGATGTGTGAGTAGTTCACCATAGATCTTAGGGTCCATAGCTAGTAGCTAGATGGCTTATTCTCTCTCTCTCTCTATGTTCTTCAATACCATATTCTCCATGATCTTCATGGAGATCTATCCGATGTAATACTCTTTTGCGGTGTGTTTGTCGAGATCTGATAAATTGTGGGTTTATGATCAGATTATCTATGGATATTATTTGAATCTTCTCTGAATTCTTATATGCATGATTTCATATCTTTGCAAGTCTCTTCGAGTTATTGGTTTGGTTTGGCCAACTAGATTGGTAATTCTTGCAATGAGAGAAGTGCTTAGTTTTGGGTTTAATCTTGCGGTGTCCTCACCAAGTGACAAAGTAGGGGTAGCGAGGCACGTATTTGTATTGTTGCCATCAAAGATAAAAAAATGGGGTTTTCATCATATTGCTTGAGTTTATCCCCCTACATCATGTCATCTTACTTAATGTGTTACTCTGTTCTTCATGAACTTAATACTCTAGATGCATGGAGGAGTCGGTCAATGTGTGGAGTAATAGTAGTAGATGCAGAATCGTTTCGGTCTACTTGATACGGACGTGATGCCTATATGCACAATCATTTCCTTGGATATCGTCATAACTATGCGCTTTTCTATCAATTGCTCGACAGTAATTTGTTCACCCACCATATTATTTTCCTTCAAGAGAGAAGCCTCTAGTGAAACCTATGGCTCCCAGGTCTATTTTCCATATTATATTTTCAGATCTATAATCCAAAAATACCAAAAATACCTCGCTGCAATTTTATTTACTTTTATTTAGTTTTACTTCTAGCAATCTTTTATATCTATCTCTATCAAATCTCATCCTTGCAAGTAATCGTGAAGGGATTGACAACCCCTTTATAGCGTTGGGTGCAAGTGTTTGATTGTTTGTGTAGGTGCATAAATTGGGGCCTTGCTTGTACCTCCTACTGGATTGATGCCCTGGTTCTCAGCAACTGAGAGAAATACTTATCTACTTTGCTGCATCACCCTTTCCTCTTCAAGGGAAAACCAATGCAAGTTCTAAACGTAGCATAGATCATCGTCATGCTAGTTCCCCTAGCGGTGCTCCGGAGCCACCGAAAGAGAGGGGGAGAGATCCCCCCTCATTATTCTTCTTCCTTGGTCACCCCTAGATGGGAGGAGAGTTTCCCTCTGGTCCATGGCCGCCATGGCTTCTAGATGGGAGGAACCCCTCTGAGATTGGGCCTCTCTTTGTTCTCTTCTGTTTTGCGTTTCTGTTTTCTGGCATTTCACCATTTCTTATATTCTCGGAGGTCCGTAACTCCGATTGGGATGAAATTTTGTGGGGGTTTTCTCGGAAAATTATCTTTCTTGCAGTGAAAGAAGGGCTCTAACCGACTTATGAGGGAGTCACAAGGCAAGCCGGCCCATACCCCATGTCCGTGTCGGGGTACCTTGTGACCACCTCGGGCACCGTCTTGCATTGATTCCAACTCCCAAAAATCACATATATTCAAAAATAAATCTCCATAAATTTTTACCACATTTGGACTTCATTTGATATGGATTTTCTACAAAACAAAAAACATGCAAAAAACAGGAACTGACAGTGGGCACTGGATCAATATCTTAGTTCCGAAAATAATATAAAATGTTGCCAAAGGTATATAAAACTAGTGTTAATATTGGTTGCAATTCATATCCATTTTGCATGGGATTAGAATATTTTCAAACTCAAACAATTCCATCTGATCTATGTATTTGCACATGTCCTCCTTATCTCATTTCTAGGCTCCATGGGGAAAAAATATAATTTTTGGTCACTTCTATCTCCTACCACTAGTTCACTAGTAAGCGTAACCATGGAAGGAATTTCTCTCTTATGAGAAAAAAACTAGATAAACTCCTTAGTTCAACAATTAGCACACCAGACTGTACACATTCTTGTTATGGGAAGTGGTCATTCGAAGATAAATTTTATTAGTTATTTTCTGTTTAAAGTATGCAAGTACTAATGCTAATATAGTTGTAGAAAGAGTGCCTCTTTTTGCCAGGACTTCAAGCAGTTTAGCTTTAACCATGTTAGTGATCAGAAACTTAGCCATTTTCGATAAGATATATGATTCCCTTCATATTTTGTTAATGTATTCTTCATGATAATGTGTGAATGTTGACCGCATAACATTAACCTTAATGACTTGAAGGATGTTACTATCTTTGCCAATCGAGTATGAGGAGGTACTACCATGATAGGAGCCATCTCCCTCCTTTGGTGGCCTTTTTTTGACTTGCTCCTTTGCTGGCCTTTGATAGGGGGAAAACCGGAGACCCCATGCCGCGTTCATGGGTAAACCCTTCAACATCATCACGTTCCATCGACATGAGAGGGGTGGTGGTGGTGTGCATGATATAGAGTTACATCAGTATTCACGTATCTTTATTTGGTTCCGCCCACACACAAAATATATAGCATGGAATCTGTATCCGAACCAAGAATTGTGCTTTCACATAATGAAGTAAAATATACTAGGGTGATGAATCTGAAACCCTGAGAATGCCTTGGTTACACAATCACCATTTCACTTAGTTTAATTTCTTTTATTTGTATTTTTACCTTTTTGTTTGTAGTTACTTATTCCCTTGTTCACCGCTTTCCGGGCAACCAATAAAGCAGACTATTTTTAAATTACCGTTTGGATGCGAAAGTAGGTGCGTATGTGACAACGTAGTTGTGGGATCAGTAGTTGGCTTTTCTTTGGGTCTCTTGGCTTCAATACAAAATTAGGTTAACATACTTCCCATGAAAAGGCTACAACTAGCCATGTGCACTTGTAGGACATCAGGTATCCCATGCATAGGCGATCAACTAAGTCCTCCTGTTTCCCAGCAAGACCGGGCTATCGAGTGTGGAGTCTGCATGCCCATGCTCGAACTTCCTACCCTCATCTCCAAACCCTTGTTAAGATCAGCCTATGTCTGGTCAGAGCACCTCTCCCTCACCATTATCATCAGCAGACCTATCTCTATGTCCTTCGCCGCCAAAAGCATCGCCACCATTATCATTGTCACGAGGGAATTGCACGCATGATGTGCCAGACCTCAAGGTGGTGTTGGTGTTGGGGTAGGGTTCCATCCTGATATATCAGGTTCCACTTATAACATCATTTTTTGGACCCTCATCACTGAAGGAGGTCTCGGATGACATCCAACTAATGTCTGAGTGGTCGCTCCGACATTTATCTCCAATGTATTATGATAGAAGGATTTCGTTGATGACATGATCAAGATGAATGAGCATGTCACATTTCAGGACCCACATCAGCCTTGATCTAGGCGGTGCCTCAATGAGAATCCCCATCTCCGGGTAGTGAGCTACGGGGTAATCATACTCCACATGCTCTTTGAGTTGCAGCATACAATGTGTGGCTAGCATGTCAACGCCTCCCCTTCATACTCAAAGTCTCATTCTTATCATCACGTCCTCAAAGTTAAAGCTAAAATCCTGAGAATCTAGGATCATGGACCGGTCGAAGAGAGGTGCCACCGCCTCCAGGTTCAGGCGTTGCGCTACACCCGCTCCAGACACACTCGAGACTTGTAGTTCATGGCAGAAGTTGTCGCATTCCGGAACCACGTCCAGGAAGGAGACCGGACCCATGTCGAGCAGTATCGGCGGCGTTGCCGCTTTGTTGTGTGTCGCCACGTCGTTGAAGTAGAGGAGATAGTTCCCATAAGAGAATAGTGAAGCATGCACACATTCTCCGGCACCCTGAAGCGAGTGGATCGAGAGTGCCCACTCCATCTCCGCCATGACCGCTAGCCTCGGTGCCGCCAACTTCATGAGCCCTTTCCTAGCACACCCGGTCGCCTAAAAATGTGTGATCTTTTAATGTGAGATCATCTCTTAGGTAAGAGAAGACAAATATGTATATTTGTCTTCTCTTCTATTTTCCAACATGGTACTGATTAGATAACATAATTGTACGTGCCAAACATACAATTGACGAGTTACCAAATTGTAGGGTACATTAGGGGGTCAAAACACACTTTAATGCAACAAATTTTTTATTGAATTCTTTTTGATCCGCAAGTTATTGAGTTGTTTGCATGTCAACACTGATCTGCACATTACAAAGGCACCTTTTCAACTTTTTAAATTTATCAGTTGTCACATCACCGTTTGGCTTTAGGTGTACATGCGTTGATGACCATGACCATACAACACAAAATATACAGAAGGATGGTGTTTCAATCCTGGATCCAAACACTCCAGCTCACCGTCAATACAATACTCCCTCCATTCCATAACATAGTGAGTATAATTTTTTTAAATCAAACTTTACAAATTTTAACCAAGTTTATGAAGAAAACTATTTGTATCTACAATACCAAATATATGGAATATGAGACTGTATCGTATGATGAATCTAATTGTATATGTTTGATATTGAAGATGTAAATACTCTTCTCCACAAAGTTGGTTAAAGTTTGTGAGGCTTTATTTTTCACAAAAATCTACGGATAAAAGTATGTTTTTGGTCCCTCAAGTTCCGTAAAATATAGACTTGGTTTCTCAAGATTTTTTTATACACGTTTCGTCCTTTAAGTCTTAAAACCGGGTAAGTTTCGTCCAAAACCACGTTCTGACCACTTTGACCGGGTTTGACCTCCTAGATTTTGACCGGGTTTGACCAGATGAACCGTAAATTTGAAAAAATCAAATTCTTTAAAAAAAATCAACCAATATGCTTACATGCGCAACGCGCACGCTAATTTTCGTGGCATTTGGAAACTCAAGGAGCTCGTGAAAAATATCTACTCCAGATGAACAACAATTTCAAAACAAATAGCAAAATATGTATTAAAAAAACTGATTTTTTGGCAGCCAAGATACTTAGGTGCGCTATGTGCGTGCACTTTTTTGTTATGAAATGACATCGGACGAGCTCTAGCCAAAAACAAAGAAATTTTGGCTATTTTTTTGTGAGCAAAAATTCTTTTTTGTTGCCACGAGATTCTCGAATGTCCAAAGATGAACAAAATTTGCACGTGCCTTGCGCACCTGCGCATATTGAACCCTAAAAAAATTCAGATTGTTTAAATTTTGTTCACACGGAGTAGAGTTTTTGATTTTTTACCAGGAGCTCCTTGAGTGTTAAAAGACCATGAAAATTGGCAGGCACCTTGCGCATGTAAGCATATTGGCTGAAAAAAATGCTGATTTTTTTTTCAAAAGTTCAAATTTACTATGCATCCGGTCAAAATTTGGGCGGTCAAACCCAGTCAAAGTGGTTAGAATCTGGTTTTGAACGAAACTTACTCGGTTTAAACTTGAAGGACCAAATGTGTATCAATTTTTTTGAGGGACCAAGTCTATACTTTTGGAGATATTGAGAGATCAAAAACATACTTTTCTATGCTGAAATCTATATGCACTATATCTTTACCTAATATTAAAAGGAAGATCGTTTCTCTATCTTTTAAATTTTCGTCCGTCACTGTGGCTAGCCAGCTCGGCCCGCTGGTTTATATGTTTCGTATGTTTTACTAGCTGTAACTCGCGCCCGGGCCTTAGGCCCATTGGCCTGCAGGCGAAGACCTGAACAGGAACTCATGCTTTCCAGAAATAAGTTTGCAGTGTTGTCACCGGCCTGGGCAAAAATATGCAACATTATGATTTGAACTCAGGGCCGGCCATTCGCTTCATATGGTTCTAGCCAGCTGAGTTAGCTAACTTTTGGCTGATGGGAATGGATGGGTTAGTCTATTAAATAATATCCATCGCTTTACTACACATAATTTTATTAATTTACATAGTACATTTTTAAGTTTTTTGATATCAGTGAGTTACATCGGAAATCAATAAAAAGAGGTTGAGAGAGATAAGGAAGCAAAGTAAGAAAGAAGACTTTCTTAGTTGGAACGGATGAACTCCACAGATATATTGAAAAAAATAATACTTAAAACGTGACTAAACAGAAATGCTTTCTAAGGAAAATAAACAAAGAGACAGACAATAGTGTACCGGCCACGTCCATCAGCCATGTTGTGCATGTTCTCATAAGGAGACAGCCCCGCTCATCCATGTACATGTATATTTTTGTTATTTGCATTGATTTGGACCCTTAAATTGTTGAATTATGTTAGAAAATTATGTTATAGAAAATGAAAGATAAAAATAGGAACACAACTGGCTACTATAAATTTTCATTCAACGACTAGCTCACGTGTTTGCAGCAGCTAACAGCCAGATCGCATTTTTTACGTCGCTGAGCATAATGCCTGCCAAATATTTACTTATACTTGGAAATATTTTGATATAAAAACCATGGTATAATAACCCACATGCAAAATTATTGTGTCTTTTTCAATACTAGGGTTTTTCTAATACTTTGCTGCGAAACAGAACCTTAATCTTTTATTAGCACGTGATCTACTATTAATTTTGAATCGTCTCACCTGATATCTATGTTGAATCATGTAAGGCATCCGAGAGGGAAGAATCCAAGCAAGGACTACTCCAAAATGATTTTTGAAGGAAACAAGTCGGCCATCCGTACACCATGGATAATATGCAACTCTTTCTTGACACCAAACTGGTTGATGGTCAACGAGGCCACCAATGATGATAACTCCATCATTGCTAAACACCCGCACACCATGCACATGTTGCGGCTTTCCGTGACATCAGTGTCATTCTTATGCGCTATCTAATCTATTCTTCGTAGAAACAAGGCTCAAGATATGGCCAACCAAGAAACGTGAGGGTGGAGGGAATCGATGACGGAGAGCAGTTCGTTGGGTGGACTGTGGCAAGCTCGACCATCATGCATCTCATCCTACGGCCCATGATATGTCCAATAGAAACCAATAGATCAATTATCTAATCCTTAACAATCCCTATTTTGCTTTCTCCTGTTGCAACGCACGGACACATTTACTAGTGATAGAATAGAGGGAGTATTATGTTTGGTGTTTGCTAGCCAAAATCTTACAATCAGATAAAAGCGAGTAGTTCGTTGCCTACTAGTGGGAGCGTGAGTATTATTCCATTTCCATGAACATGTAGCTGAACCTCTAATACACTATTGTTTTCATGTGTAGGATGCACACAACTGTGTGTGTGCAATGTTGGTATTAATATATATAAACGGGAATTAAGACTGAAGTTCTTTGTTGTCACCGAGTGAAAGAAAGTACAGTATGGGAGTGTGATGAATATAATCTCAAATGCAACTAACTAATATGCTTACACACACATATATATCAGCGATCAGAGGTTGAAGAACTCTCATACTGCCGAGTGCCGACCACCTCGTGTCATGCTTCCGCGGAGAGAGACCTGTCGTCCTCCTCGCGAATGGCATTGATCATGCCGGCCACCTCCCTCATGGTCGGCGGCACCTCGCCGGGCGAGGCGTCGATGCACCTCATGGCGACCTGCAGCAGCCGCACCATCCGCTGCTCGCTGACGCCGTCGCGGGAGAGCAGCGCGCGGTCGAACACCTCGGCGGTCCACTCCTCCTGGATCACAGAGGTCACCCATCGCGCCAGCTCCGCGCCGTCGCCCTGCGCTGCCGTGGCCTTCCCCGTGAGCAGCTCCAGCAGAAGCACGCCGAAGGCGCGCACGTCCGCGCGGAGGCCAGAGCTCCGGCTGCTGCCTACGGCGTCGGCCAGCGGCGGCGCGATGACGCCGTACTCACTGATGCAGGGCTCCATGCCGGCCGTGAAGAGGATGTTGGTGGACTTGAGGGCGCCGTGGGCGATGGCGCCTTCTGCCGCCGCCGCGGAGTCGATGGAGGAGGACGTGGAGGAGGCGTAGGAGCTCGCACCGTCGCCGCGCATGGCGGCGTGTAAGAAGGCCATGCCGTCGGCGACCTTGGTAGCGATGTGAAGTCGCGCCGGCCAGTCAAGGGGGGCCTGGCTGCTCTCTATAGAGCCTGCAAATCATCGTCAAGAAGAACCTCTGGTTATTTTCTTCACTCGGAATAACATTTTACTACGAGTAATGCTCGAAGTAGCATAATCTTTACTAAGTAATGCATGCAGAAAGAATCAGAAATTGTTGATCTTCTGGATGACCTCATAAAAGTTGGCATTTGTTAGCAGATTGTTTGTGATGATTGCTACAGAAATGTGCATGATAAGTCGCTATTTGTAATTGATCGATGGGTCTTAGGCTGAATGTTGTACTGAAAATCAGGCTGCGTAAGTTGCGGGCTGGGAATGGCCCAACTACCGAAATGTGTATGTAGAAACAACAAACAACCAAATTTGCCTATAAAGAAGAGGAAACTAATTTCTTTCCATGGTCTGGGCATATCCAGCCCACTTCGAATGGGTGAATTCTTGGCATTTCTTTCCTAAAAGATATTCGAATTTCCAACTTTCAGATCATACATCCAGTGAACGGATATAATCTCCTCGTTTTCGAATACAAAATCATCTTAATTTTGGGATAATTTGATGCTCCAAGTGTTGGAACTTTATTATTTGAAGCTATGTGATGTGTAGCAGATTGTAAGGAGAGGAGAGAAGAAAGCAGCATACCGTGGAGTAGCTTGTGTAGGCTGCCGTTGCTCTGGAACTCGTAGACCACCAGCTTCTCCTGCGCGGCGCAGTAGAAGGCCAGCGGCGGCAGGACGGCCGGGTGCCTCGCGCGCGCGACCCGCTCCATCCGCCGCCGGAACTCGTCGTCGCTCACCGACGCGTCCTTCACCCGCTTCACTGCCAGCGCCGCCCCGCCGGCCACCGCCACCTTGTACGAGCTCCCGTATCGCCCGCGCCCCAGCAGCTCCGCGGGAGATTTGAGCAGGTCCTCGAACCGCAGGTCCTTGGCCGCCGCGGCTGCTGCCGTCGACGTGACCGAGGCCGTGCCCGACCGCCGCAGCACCACCAGCGACGTCGACGCCGCGCCCTTGCGCGCAGGGCTCCGCTCCGCCGAAGCCGGCAGCGAGTAGGCCGACACCGACTTGCTTGTCGTCGTCGTCGTCGGGTTGCTGCTGTCGAACGTGTCCTTGCCGACCATGGCCTTCTTGCCCAGCTTGTTCCTCTTCCTGGAGCAGAGCTTGTACACGATGAATGCCACGATGACGGCGCCGAGGAGGACGTAACCGAGGTACATGAGGATCCTTCGCGTCTTCTTTGATTTGCTCTCCCCCGACCCTGAGGGACACGGGGAGAACATGGGCTCGCCGCACATGCCGGCGGCGTTGGCCGCGAAGCTGTCGTCGCGGAAGCGTCCGGTGTTCTTGGGGATAGGTCCGGTGAGGTTGTTGTTGGACACGTTGAAGATTTCGAACTTGTCGAGGTCGAAATCAGGAATAGTGCCTTGGAAGTGGTTGTCGTTCGCGCTGAACCTTATGAGGCCGCGGACGTCACTGAGGCCGGCGGGGATCTCGCCGGAGAAGTCGTTCCTGGAGACGTCGATCACGTGGAGCTTCCTGAGGTTGCCGAGGGAGCTCGGCAGGTTGCCGGAGAGCTGGTTGCGGTCGACGTAGAGGTGGGTGAGGCCCGAGCAGGCCGAGACGCCCGCGGGTAGGTCGCCGCGCAGCGTGTTGTTCTGCAGGCTCACCACGCGGAGCGCCGGCGCGGCACAGAGCTTCTCCGCGTCGATGGTGCCGCCGAGGCCTAGGGACTTGAGATCGATAACCTTGATCAGGCCGGCGTTACTCGCGCTGTTTTCGAAGCACTTGACGGTGTTTCCCCACTTCGAGTCGCTACCGTTGTTGCCGCCGCTGCCGTCGCACGGGTCGGTCGACTTGATCCAGCCGAGGTCGTCCGCCGTCTTCTCGCCGCTGTCGCCGCCACCAGCGAGCGTGACCAGGAAATCGTGGAGGGACTCCAGCACGTCATCGTCCTCCTTTCCTCGAACCTCAAAAGAGCAGCACACCAGCAAGGCCATTACGACGGCAGCAGCCACAGCAAGAATCCTCCCCATGATGAGATGATCGAGCACAGCTCACTGAACCCTGGTGTGCTGGACTGAGCTCTGTGATTTCTTGACGTGAATTAAGGAGCCCGGGATATGGCTGCATGCATGGCGCTGGCTGGCACGCACGGTCGTTGCAATTGCAAGTGGACAAAGACGGCGAAGTTTTCAAAGGCCGGTGTGTGTTTGGCGCGTGTGGTGTGGCCAGGGAACAAGGTGGAGGCGCCAGATGCCGGCCGGGAGGACGTCCCTCTTCTCCATCCGCGTCAGCCGGCCGGCCAGGGCGACGGCACGAAATGGTCGTTTGGAACACGCCTCTGGTCTCCATCGCGGAATCTCTCTGTCCGATGAACTGAACAGAGATCTCATTTGACGTAGTGCTAATTTGGAAGGCATGTGTCTTAAGCTGTTGTTGGGATGATGACTTGGTATTGCGTGCGTCGTGGAAAATGACCGTGTTGGCTGATTGATCGGCTGATCCGTTGGTGCTTTTGCCATGGCTGGACCCGGAGTGACATGTGGAATCAACCAAGCGATTACTGGCGGTTGTTGCTTCTTCGCTTATTAGATCTTAACAAATTTGTTCGCCCTATCAGAATCAGAATATTACAAAAGCAGGGGGGGGGACGCAAGTAAGCACCTATGGAAGTTCATGATATCATGGGCTTTCCGGTCTTTTTCACTCCATTTGCCCGTCAAGGTCTTATATAACGAAAAGAACTAGTGACGTGACCTGCACATTTGCACGGCTAGGTTTGTAAAAATATTATGGAAGTGTCATTTTTATAAAATTGACATATTTTTTTACTATTATTCTATTACTATTCTATTTCACGTAACAGAATATTATTTTGTTACTATTGTTAAACTGACAAATTCGAGCGGGTGGATTGATGATTTCATCATGTCGAATTGATCATCCTGTTTAGTTCAATTTTTTTTAACAAACATTGCAAGAAAAATTCGTCAAAACAAAGCGTGTAATATATCGTTAGAAAGCTCTTGGCATCTAAATTGCAGTCATATATTTTTTTTCCGTAAAATCATCATGATTTAAGAGCAGTTTTGAACAAACCTTTTTTTTAAACCAAAAATGCGAATCATATTTTAGAGTTAATTTTCAAACGGTTTGTCAGAATTGAGCAAATGAGATGGCATTGGAAAGCTGGTGAAAATCCACATCTTCCATATGTAGATTGTTTTTTCAAAAAAAATTGTATGACTTAAAAGTAATTTGAACAATGGTGAAATTTTGGACGAAAAGTATTTTTAAGGTTTTTTGCAAACGGTTTGTTGGATTGACGTAATTGATATGACGTTGGATAGCTATGGAAAATGCGCAACTTTTGCATATTGAAAGTTTTTTCTAATTCTTTATGGTTTAAATTCGAATTCGAATTCGGTGAAATTTGGTTTAGAACGTGATTTTTTAAAAGTTTATCGAAATGAGGCAAATAATATACCGATAGAAAGCTATCAAAAATGCAAAAAATAGTCATGTTGAATGTTTTCTCAAATTCGCAACCTTTTAAGAGTAATTTTGAATACGATGAGACTCATCTTGCTGTTTTCCCGTCCGATAACAAAGTACTTGTACTGATCAATGTGTGTTTGTACTGAGCATTTTTCACTGACTGTAATTTACTTTGTTTTTCTTACTGTTTTCGTTATAACTTTTCAACCATTTGTTAGAGTTGAGCAAACTATATTATTCTGTTAGTATTCCCGAACTAATGACTTGGAGTAGTTGTACTGACGTTTTCCATCTTGTCGAACTGATCGTCGAGCTGGGGCGGAGCGCGGGGCCGGCGAGCTGGGGTGGCGCGGCGACTGCCTCCGGCAGTAGGAGACGGGTTGGGGTGGAGCGGGTCGCGGCAGAGTCGCCTCGTACTAACCCTTTCCATCTCGTCGAACTGATCGTCGAGCTGGGGCGACGCGTGGGGCCGGCGGGCTGGGCGGCGCGACGACTGTCTCCGGTGGTAGGAGGCGGGGCGGGGTGGGACGGGTCGCGGTAGAGTCTAGCCTCGTACTGACGCTTTCCATCTTGTCGAACTGGTCGTCGAACTGGGGCGGCGCGCGGGGCCGACGAGATGGGGCTGCGTGCGGGGCCGGCGAGCTGGGGCGGCGCGACGACTGCACCGGCGATAGGAGACGGGTCGGGATGGGACAGGTCGCAGCAGAGTCCAGCCTCGTATGTTGGGCGTGTGGCTCCCTTATAGGACCATAGTAACAAAATAATATTATGTTACTAGTAACAGAATAATTCTGTATATATATATATGTGTGTGTGTCTGTCTGTGTCTGTGTGTGTCATTTTTGTCTGTTATTTCAATTGGCCAATCAAAATATGTTCATCTGATTGTCTATTTCTCTTAACTCTGTACGATCATGTTTTTCGTTTGCAAATTAAGGCTAGTGATAGTTTAGCTACCTTTGGGAAATAATGGCAGAACTATGCCTTGGATTGCTTCAGGTCCGCCAAAGGTTTTGCAGTTAGTTCTCTCCGACTGTAATGACTTGTTGATTGAGTAATGCAAATATTGTCATAATTTTGTGATGAACTCGATGTACGTGTCAATTACATAAAATAATTGGTTTTGTAATTTGTTTAATCCTTAGAGCATCTCTAAAATGCGCGCCATCTTAGCCGCGCATTGGAAAAACCGTTTCTTTGCACGCGCGCATCCGAAACGGCGCTCCAACAACCGTGCAATAATCGCGCGCACGGTAAAATTGGTTCAGCGAGCGGAGGAAAACGGCATCACGTGCGATGTATTTGATGTGTCCGCTCCCGCGCGCTGAAAAGCGATGATTCGCGCGTGACTTCACTAACCGCCGGATTTGAGACCTCTAGACGCTGGTGCCGCCGCCCGCAACTTCCCCATTTGCTTCGGCGACCCTCCACGCTTCCCCCGCCTATCCCCGCGTGCCACCGCTGCTTCCTCCACCTCCTCTCCTCGTCGCCGCCCCTCGAGCGCACCATTCCTCCGACGAACAACGCCCGGCGGCCATTTGCAGCTCGGCGCCCACAAGGTGTTTGACAAAACACTTGCAAGGTATGTATTGCTTTAACTTTATATTTTATAGATGAATTTGGTGCATGTTGTTTGTACTTTTAAACCCGTTTAGATTCAATATTGTCGATGAGTCCGTCCTACGATTCTTCTGATGAAGAATTTGATATTCAAGAGGAGGAGGACCTCGCAATAATCCTAGCTATGCATGTCAATAAAAAGCTAAAGCATGATGGTTCGGTTATCGGTCGTCAGAAATTGTGGAGGGATAAGATCAATACCCACAACAGACTGATGAAGAACTATTTTACGGAGGATGTCACATACCCCGAGTCCTACTTTCGGTGCTGTTTTAGGATGAGCATCGAGTTGTTCAACCGCATTGCAAAGAAACTGGCGGGCCATGATCGATTTTTTAAGCAAAGAAGAAATATCGCCGGAGAACTCAGGCATAACACCTTTCAAAAGGTGACCTCCGCTTCACGTATGTTGGCATACGGTATTCCGGCGGATCTCGTTGATGACCACTTGGCCATGGGTGAGAGTCAAGCCATCATGTGTGTCAAGCGCGTCGCAGTCGGAATTGTGCAAGTGTTTGGTCCGGAATATTTGAGAGCTCCCAATGCTGAAGACACCGCAAGACTTTTGAAGATGAACAAAACTCGTGGGTTTCCAGGTATGCTTGGCTCAATAGATTGCATGCATTGGAGTTGGAAGAACTGTCATAAGGCATGGCATGGACAATTCCACTTCCAGAAAAAGGGTTCCACTATAATCCTTAAAGTAGTGGCCGCCGATCAAGAGACTTGGATTTGGCATGCTTTTTTGGAATGCCTAGATCTTTGAATGACATCAACGTTCTTAATCGGTCACCACTCAAGAATAAGATTGCAAATGATGAAACTATACTAGTGGAGTTTGTAACAAATGTCCATACATACAACTATGGCTACCATCTTGTGGATGACATCTACCCAAGGTGACAAACATTTGTGAAGCCGTTAACGGCACCTCAAGGTAAGAAAAATCTTGATTTCCACAATGCTTAGGCGGCGGCTTGGAAAGATGTGGAGAGAGCTTTTGGGATTTTGCAAGCCCAATTTGTTATTGTGAAAGGACCGACTAGATTTTGGGATCGAAAGAACCTTTGATACATCATGAACGCTTGTGTGATCATGCATAACATGATCATCAAGAATGAGTGTGGGCAAGATTTATACTATTCTCAATATGAGTTGTCGGGACGTCTTGTGCGAGTAGAGAGGAGAGCTGCAAGGGCCCCCGATTTATTGCCTCTTATCATGCCATTCGACGTGCCGAAACATATGATGATCTTTAAAAGTATCTAATCGAGGAGTGGTGGGCATGGAATAGGCGACAAAAAAAGTTTAATGTTATATTGTTGAACTATTTGTTGTATTGGAAGATAAATTATTTGTTTGAGTTGTAACATTAATTGAACTATTTATTGTTGATTTTTTTTTGTGTTTGATCTTTTTGTTCTATTTTAAGTGAGAAATATTGTTTGCGCTGGACGCGTGAGCTGTAAATTAAGTGCGCCTAATGGAGCTATAGCCTCGCCTCATATTTTGCAGTGTCCGTTGGCACTGAAAAAAAGACTATTTCAATGCTGTAAAAATAATTTAGCGTGTTGCCTGGTTACACGCCTGTAGGAGATGCTCTTATTTAATCCAGTCCATTGCATGTCTTTCTTGCTAGGTTCTTCCTGTATATATTTATAATATAAGTTCGTAAAGTTGTGTACAGAAAATTCTTAGATTGATTCAACTCTTTACGAAATTTTCTAACGAATAGTTAAATCTAAAAGTTGATGACTTAGGTAAACATTCTTTCTTCCTACATGCATCTCATTTACATGCGAATTGGACCTACTTCCACTGAAATTTACTTTATTGGTATAATATCACACCTTCACATGATTCTATATTCCTTTCATAGTTCATCAATTTCTACTCATGCATGGAAAGTTTAACTATTAATATTAATTATAACCTAGTTGTCATAATATTTAGATAGCACATTAACACTCACTTGGTACAGAAAGGCAACATTGTGTCCATTCTACTCAAGAAGAACATTATCCTTTTAGTGCAGATCCAATCCTGATGATACATCTAATTCATATTTAATGTTTTTTTTCCTTCCACAAACTACATAAGCAACACATGGATGTAAATATGTGTACTCTGTTTTCCTTCTAGGGTGTCACTTCTTTGCCCCCTCTAGTTGACTATTCCCGTCCATCTATGTGGAATTCATGACCACCATTTTTTATTATATTTCTATCTTTTATTCCCATTTTTTAAATTAGTTTATTACCAATTAAGCTATTTAAGTCACTTATAGGGGATGTTTCTTACCTATGTCATTCGTATGAAAACATACCTTTTAGTATATTTCTATTTTATTTGTAGTTTTTTTAAACGAAGTAATATTATTTATAGGAAATTCGTAATTTCCAAACGTTCTCATTATTACATTAGATCTGAACGATCTATTTCAGCGTAAATCCTCCAACCTCGCGTGTGAAAAGAATTCGCGAAAAAAGGTGTGTCTGGTGGGACTCAAGCCCACAACCCGCTGATCTAGCTTGCGTGGGCTACCAGCTAGGCTATGGTTCCTATTGTATTCTCTAAACAGTTTAGCTGACCTTTATACCTTTCTGTTAACGAGGGGTAGATCTATATGACCAAGTTTATTTTCGAAGAATCAATGCATGGATTTAAAAACTTCAGCCGTTGTCACGTGTTTAAACCATGTAACGTGTGTAAACCAAGTAAAAAAGTTCGTTTTGAAATATACCCGGAGAGCGTGATAATTTACACACCACAAACTGGTAACTTACAAAAACCACGGTATTTTTAAACTACAAGAAATAGTTATTTAACCATGAAAACCACGAAATATGTAACGATCGAACGTTCTGGTTTTAGGATTAGATCCGGACGATCCGCTAACCACGTGTCTCCGCGCAGAAATCAAGTTCATTTCCATTTTTTGTTCCCCGCGTGTCTCATATGTGGAACAAAAATTGTTGAACTAGATGATGCCCCGGCGCGTTGCTACGGGAAACTTGCTAAATGAATGCATAAAAATTGCTAGAAATATCTATAACTAATGGGAAGAAAAATATAAGTTTAAAAACAAAGAAAATACAAAGGGTATAAAAATGAATTACTCTTAAAAGAGTGTCAATGTGAATGTAAACTATATAGGCATGGTGCAAGCGACAAACACATATATTTTCAATAGAAAATCTAGTGCAAAAAATAATTTCTGAGTAAGATGCATGAATTGATGATGTGGTGCTTGCATGCATTGAGTAATGCAAAAACAATGTAATTCATGACTTGCATGCATGACTTGCTCTTGTGGCATAGTTGCATGTCTAGGAAAAATAGCTAGTGGGTTGTAGCTATTTAGGAATAGAATATTTGTGATTCAAACTTTGGTCATCGGGACTACCTCAAAGAGTTTAACCAACTGAGCTAAAGTCACTTGTTATGCAAATCAACTCAACTGATATTTAATCCTTCTTTATTAACGTTACTTGTTCGGAATTTGTAACTTCAAGAAGTAATCGTTTAAAGTGGGACTCAAACCCATGACCCCTATGATGTAGCAGCAGTGTATTAACCAACTCATCCTGTCTTGATTATTGTCCAATAAGTAGAAATATGATGGTTAACATTTTTTCCACTTTCATACGAGTTAAAAGAAACATTTTTCTTCTTGTGTTTTTTTGGATTTCCCAGGTTGCCCTGTAGTCTTCCATATACCAACGGGATTTATACCTTGTCCATGTAGCCTCATTGTAAATACCATGACAACTTCACAAGAGGAAGTTTTTGGGTTGAAACATACCCCGGTAACTTATGTGCAAACGGCATGGTAATTTGTCCACCCAGACCCAATAACTTACGTATAAATGTCATGGTAACTTCGACCGGGGGTGAAAAAAATATTAAAACATCTCCCTGATAATTTATGTGTAAGCAACACGGTAATTTCTACATGACACCCCTGAAAACTTATCACAAACACCGCAGCAACTGTGACCTAAAAGAAAAAAAGTTGTCAAAAATGTACCCTCGTAATTTATTGTTTAAACATCATGATAATAACGCATCATATACATGATAACTTAGGCAAACATCATGATAACTTGGACCCTAAAAAAAAATTGTTGAAAATTCACCTCGGGATAAAAGTTTGTTGGAAAACTTATCCTGATAACTTGTGAGTAAATAACATGGTAATATACATACAACAGATTTGATAACTTACTTAATCCAAATGTGGTAACTTTTTGACTAGGGAAATTTTTTGTTACATTAAAGCTGATAACTCATATACAAATATCACGGTAATTTTTTGATCGAGGGAATGATTTTTTTTGAAAAGCATACCCCAATAACTTTTGTGCAACATGCTAATATACACAACAAAGCTGATAACTCAATAATTTTTGTGCAACATGCTAATATACCCCAATAATTTTTTTCTGGCTGGATCATTTCTTCTAGGTAATATAGGAGTTGCATGTCCCCCTTCACGTTTTCCAAGCGGGACTCTTTCTTTTTGGCCAGACTATCTTTTCTTGCAAACATAGGAGCTCTAGTCCTTTTACCACACATGCTTTTTTTGTGTTAGACCGATTTCAATACGAATCCATATATTTTTATACCAAATAATAAGTATCATACGTGTGTTACGAAGCAATATTGTCCAAACGCTTTTATCATCATCCATTTTGCCACATCAAATACATAACATCACCATAATCTTTTCTATTTTTTGGATTAAAAGGTTTTATCTCTTAAATAAAAAATTGGATGAAAAACTTATTTTCACCATTAAATCCGTCTCTACGAGATTTTGGAAACTAAATCTCATATTGATATATTTCGATGACTTTCTTTTTTGGGCCAAAAGTTTTCATGGTGTTTACATTAAAGTTGCCACAACGTTTACACTAAAGTTCCCATCATATGTTTCATCTATGTTTTTATTCTATATTTTAAAGCTATCATTTTTTTCAACTACTTTTCATGGTAAATTTTATTAATTGAACATGACAATTTTTAGTAATTAATCACGATAAATTTACTTCATGGATCACGACAATTTTTAGTAATTCATCATGGAAAATTTAGTTTATAGATCATGCCAATTTAAGTTTATAAATCATGACAAATTTAGTAATTAGATCATGGCATTTTTAGTATTTTGCTTATGATAATTATTATTTTTGTATGAAGCATGAATTTTTGTGTGCATTGATCATGGTAAATTTAAGTAACTTACTATGATAGTTTTATTTTATTGTTCATGACAAATTGGAGTCATTGATCATGCATTTTTAAAGTAATTGACGACGGGTTTCTTTTTATTATAAACCTTGTAACAATTATTTTAGGGATCATGGAAAATTGTAGTAATTCACCATAGCAAGTTTAATCTCTTATTCTCTTTTTTATAACATGTCAAAATTTATTTTAAACATAGAAGAAAAATTAATTGAAACATATCACGGTAACTTCAATGTAACTACCATGACAATTTATGTGCAATAGACATGGCAAATTTTAACAAAAGAAAACTCGTTGAAACATGTGAATACGGGATCTAGTTTTGAAGTTCTAGTTGCGACAAGTATAATGGTGAAAATGGTTTTTCAATCAGTTTTTTCATTTAAAGAGATAAAACATTTGAAAAACTGAAAACACACAAAATTTCCACTGACATCATCAGTTTTGTCATTTGTGCATGTATGCAGCGATGTGTCGCGATATGTGGTGACCAGGCGTTTGGTCCAAGTTGCTTCGTGACACACGTGTGGTACTTATCTGGGTCCATTTTTATTAGCCTTTTTAGTTAAATATGAACTCTTATTAATTGGACCCACCACACAATTAGTGTTGTACATGTCCTTCTCAGGTACGTGATTCTGATTGCAATTCCCCTTTATAATACATGTCCGTGACAATTAAAAATTTGTTTGTCCTATCAGAATCAAAATTTTACAATAGTAGAGAGGAACGCAAGTAAGCACGTGTGGAAGCTCCTGATATCATGGGCTTTACAATCTTTTTCACTCCATTCGCATGCCAAAGCCTTATATAAAAAATGAGTATTATGCGGAATTTAGTTGCCATGTTGGGGTTTTTGCATGTGACATCTACAAAAATGTGTTTGGCAAATATTAGGTGCCTGAAAGTTTCGCTCGCATTAGTCGATTTCGCGCGTGGCCGAAGACCTAGGCGACGTGACGAGCACCGACAATGAACGTCAACCTCGGGGAAGCCAAGCCATGACCTCTCGGAAGATGGGAATGGCGCTATGAGCGGTAGTGGGTTGTGACGTCCCAGGCATAAAGAGGTAGAGAGTTGACTGGTGTGGGTCGGGAAAGGGGGTGCAGGGTCATCGTCGTTGCCGGAGAGGGAGGGGTGTTTAGAGGAATAGTCAGGGCGACGACAATACGGGGGTGGGCGGATGACAGTAGCGCAACGGTGGGCGTAGGACATGGGGGGTGAGGTGGGTGAGATATCACCGAAAACAACGGGTGGTGGGAGCAGACTGTCAGGACCAGGTATGTCAAAGACTTGTAGGAAAATAAATCACGTCGGTTGAGAGAGAAATTTGTTGAGGAAGAAAATTTCTTGAGGAAGAACAAAACATATCATGTTGTTGCTTGCAGACTACACTATTCAGAAGAGTCGAGTGATGACAAAGAAATGTTTGAATCACATAAGGTATACATGATAGTTGATACAATTTCATTGCAAATCCATAGTTGTAAGGTTAATTTACCATGGAATTTAAATTGAAATTGCAATGGAAAAATTGCCATGGGCTATGAGCAAACTTTGTCATGGCTGTGTAAGTTAATTTGCCATGGTTGTAAGGTTAATTTGCCCATGGACTATAGAATAGACTTCCCATGGGATGTGAACATTAAATTGCCATGGGTGTAAGGTAAATTTTGCCATGGGTTGTGATTAAATTTTACCATGGGTTGTATATTTAATTTGTCGTTGTTGTAAGGTTAAATTTGCCATGGACTATAAATAAATTTTCCATGGGGTGTGAATTTAAAATGCCATCGGTGTAACATAAATATACATGGGAAAATTATTTATACCCACGACAAAACTATTGCATATACCATGATACATTTTTTACTCACCACAAATATCCATGGCAAAAAAGTACAAGTTTGTGTAGACGAAACAAAACAAATCGTCGTGATCCAAAATCCAAAATTTCCATGGTTAAAAATACAAACTATATGCCATGATACGATAAACTAAATTTGGCATGATGTGAGAACTAAAATTGCCAAGATCCTGAACGCAAATTTGCCATGGCATACACATGACATGATGGCAAAAACATGATTTTTCCATGGTTACATTAAAATGATTTTGCCATGGTCTATAAGAAAGTAAATTTTCCATGATATATAAAGTGAATTTGCCATGGTACATAAACTAATTTTGCCAAAGGTCCTAGGATTTTTTTTGACATGGTAACTAAAGAAAAGAAATTTGCCATGGTCCATGAAGTGATTATGTTGGTCCATAAACTAAAATAGCAACATCCTTTAAAAAATTACATGGTACCTAAAGAAAAGAAATTTTCCATGGTCCATGAAGTGATTGTGCCATGCTACATATACTGAATTTGCCATGACCCGTAAAAAGGAAAATAAATTTGACCTGTTGCATAAACATAATTTTTTTTCATTGTCCTTAAATTAAATTTGCCATGGTTGCATACAAGTGAATTTTGCATGGTCTATGAAGTCAAAATTTTCATGAAAGTGAATTTGCAATGGTCCAACACCTATATGATGCAACGAAGCTATGAATGACAATATTTGGCAACTCCAATTGATTCATTTGGTAAGCTATTGTCATACAGACACGTGCGCACGCAAACTCTCACACACACGCATGCATGCACGCGGGCGCGCGCACACACATGAATACACAAAGTTGAAATGCAACAATTGTGGACAATTGCCATGAGAACCAAGATTGTTCAGTTGCAGTCAGCAAAAGAAGGAATTTGACATGGAAAAAATGGGGAGACATGTAAAAAATGAACCCATGGCACATCTTGAGAGATGGAAAATATAATAGTAAACAAAATTGTACTAGTTGTTTTTACCCAAAAAATGTCAATTTTGAGATGACAAACAAAATTTGGATGCATGCCAGAAATGAAAATAGATGACAACATTTTAGTCAACCCATGTCAATTTTGCTGAAAGGTAATGTAGAGAGAGGGGAAACTAGATGAAATGAACACAAACAAAACAATGGGAGCGAGAGGACCAAAGAATTCTCCCCTCTTTGTCAGGCTATATGCCCGTCCGTCAGCTCACTGCACCTCGTCGAGATGTCGATGAAGAGATTGGGCGACTCAGGGATATTCAAGGCGACAAACTCCCCCTGATTCTCGATATCGTTCTCACTGCTTCTCTTGGTCACACACGCAACACGCTCCTTGCACCACATGCTTGAACAACCGCGAGCTGAGCTTGGCCCAACCACCACCTCCACACCTTTGATCACCGTCGCCACCATCTCGTCCCAGGCGCAAGCCAGCCCCCGCTAAGCCCCGACTAAAATAATCTCTAGCAGGCCCGTATAATCGCCAGAACTATAAAATTCCGGCAATTATACGGGTTTGGGCCGTTTAACCGCCAGAACAGAAACCGCAAAAGAAGTCCGGTCCGTAATTTTTTTCGGTGGCCCGAAAATGAGACCCGGCAACCAGTATATGTGCGGGTTTGGCCGCTGGATATGGGTCCGAACCCTATCCCTCTGCCGCCTCGAAAAAACCCCTCCCTCACAGCCGGCGCCTCAGATCCGCCGCACTCTCATCCCCCTTGTCGCCCTGCCTCTCCAATCCACCGCTAGAGATGACCAATTCCGACCACCGTGGCAACGACGACCCCGAGAGGGCATGTTTCATCGGATCTGACGCGGCACGGAAGCGCGCCGCCCTGCGGTTCACAAGCTGGGGCCAATCGCCACCGCCGTCGCTCCTCCGTCACGAGGCGAAGGAGTACGACCGCGCGCACGACCGCCTCTTCTCTGGCACCGGCAGCTCCTCCCGGGCATCGAGATCGCGCTCCTCCCTCACCCCGATGAAGAGTGAGCTCTCCCGGTGAAGAGTGAGTCGGAGTTCGTGGCAGGGCCGAAGCGACATGCCGGGGCGGCATCGGGCCAGAAGACTTCCTCCCCCCAATGGAGGTGGAAGCCCTTTTGCCCGCGCTGCTAGCGCGCAGTGCATGAGAGGAAAAAGAGGACCGGCAACGCCGCCGGAAGGACGAGGCGATCGACACCGTGCTCTACAAGTAGGGTGTCGCGTCGGCCCACGCCTTCAACGACAAGATGGAGGAGTAGCGCCGTGAAGCCACTGAGCAGGACCGCATCTACGTCGACCTCACCTCCTTTGACGACGACAACTAAGCGCTGCTGATGGAAAAATACCGCACGAGCTCCGGTGAGCTCTATTTTGAGTTATGCGGTAGGGTAGCTTTAGCGCCGACGACCTCTATTATGCGTAGTTCTTTACCTCCGGCAAGCAAGTATGTATATACACTACTATAGGATGGTCCTTTACCTCCGGCAAGCAAGTATGTATATACACTACTATAGGATGGTCCAAACATGACACATCAATCAGGGACCCTTCGACAAAACTGTGTGTAATCCATCAATTGCAAACGGCATAGTTCAAGCTCCGCCGCCAATGACGAAAATCGTGTGCGATGAAGGAACGAGCAAATACGGTTCAAAAAAAGTTGCGTGTGTGATGCTTGCATACAGTTTTTTATGAACTGTTTGTGATTATCGAAGAGAAAAAATGGTTAACAAACTATATACATGTGCATAATGTGGCATGCAGTTCATTCAGACAAACTGTTTGCGCTGATCCAACAAAATACAAACGAATTAGCCTAAGAAGGTGTGTTTGATACCCGGCAAACAGTTCATTCATCATAATTGTGTGTGAAGACCAATAATAATCCAAACGATTCATCCTGACAACCATGTGTCTTGTGGGTACTCGGCAAACAGTTCATTCATCAGACATGTATGGAAAGACCAATAATAATCCAAACGATTCATCCTGACAACCTGTGCGTGTTGTGGGCACACAATTGCTATTAATAATTGTATGATATGTGATTTGCTCTATTTGCACAACGTCTGCGTACTTTTCATTTCTCCCACCTCCGTTCGGTCTTGTCATCGTGTTGCCGCACAAGGATGCCAGTGCACACTTCGGTAGCGCGCAAGTTTCTCGCCCGGCCCGCAGAAATGCCCCAAACACCCAATGCTTCGGGAGCGCACAACATTTCTTTTGGGCTTCCCGTTCCCGCGCAACCGTGTAGGAACGTGCGCAAGCTTCCCATTCCCGTGCATGAACACGCACAAGCTTCCCGCCTGGCTCACCTTGGCCACCTTCTTTATAAACCCTCACGGCCGGCCTCTCCACATCGCATTCATCCCCTCCCTGTCCGTAACTTCCCAAGTTTGCTTCTCCCTCAATCGCCAATGGCATCTATCTGTCATCGTCGCTCTGCCACCCCCCCAGAGGGCAGCTCCAGCTGGGAGGCTGCACCACATCGGCGACACGGTACCCTGAAGCGTGTAGTGCGTGTGGCGTCCTTGCTGGTTGTGCGCACGACACCCACCAGATGCTCCTCCACATTTTCCCGAAGGCAGCTGCTGTCGGCGACCGCCTTCGCCCCCACCCCATCGTCGACCGCCGTTTTCACCACCCCACTAGCTGCCTCCTTGGCTGCCACCACACCAGCTCCGCCTTGGCAACCACCCCACGGTCAGCCGCCGGGGCCATCACCCGCTCCGCCACCGCGGCCCGAAGGCGGGAGGAGGAGGCCGCCACCGAAGCACAACCGCTCGGCTTTTGCATTAGTGGCCTAGCGCGCTACATCAACTTCCTACATGAGGATGAGGAGCGCCAGGTCAAGCACGCACAGAGGCTCACCGCTGTCGTGGCCGCAGCAGTTGCCGCAGCTATGGCGCGGAATGAGGAGATGATGAGTCCCGCCGCTTCGAGGAGGCGCGTCACGAGCAGCGGAGGGTAGCAAGGGCAGCCGACGAATTCGACTCCTCCAGCTTGTCGGTTGGCTTCTCATCCTCTGTCTCTTACGGAACGCGCTCGGCAGAGGAGAAGGTTGCTGGCAGTAGCACGAAGCCCCTCCGGAGTAGTATTTAGGGGCTATTTTGTTCAGTTCATCTAACTATAGATATGGTTGAACTGTACCACGTACTTTAAATTAGCTAGTATATATAGTTGAACTAGTTATTTTAATACGTGGTTGGCAACAAATGGGGAAAAGTTTGTTCGATTTAGCTATCGAGTTGAACTATTTTGTACAAAGACCAATGCTTGATCTATGAATGAAATCTATGTTTACTAAATTTCAGTTGCAAAATCGCACCGTAATAGTGATTTTGTTCCTGCAAAATTGAATAAATCTTAGTGTTTCTAATCTGACAAATGAAAATTTACCCAGTATGACAGATTTGAATCTTACCTGACTCATGCTATCAATGCATCGATCCGTGCTTACATGGGGTGCTTAGTGTATTAAATGTCTTAACAACTCAAGTCCACAATGCATTGTTCCTAAGGTCCCTTCAATTAATGATTTAGCAACTAAACTCTTGCATGCATTGGTGAGTTTCCTTTATTTAAGTGTTTTGCCAAGGTTCACGCGCTTGGCATTATTTCTTCACGTGGTCACCAAACTCATATATCTCCTTAATTACCTTCCCAAATCAGATTTTTTTCATACATGGCAACCACATCAGTTAGCAATAGTAGAAGTTGTAGCAACGGGAAGGGCACACCGGTCATCATTCACAACCGTTTGTGATGATGCAATGAAAAAATTCCTTCGCGCCAGATTTTCACTTGGCTTAGTAGGGAATGAACAATTGACCTTGGTTTGCATACGGGTATTTAGTTCGAAATGTCTTTGACGACCGGCAAAGTACACACCACCCCCATGAGAGTGCGCAGGACACTGCTCGCATGCCACCCGTCTACTCAAACACCTGTCCGCACGCTACCTCCTTGCCAATACAGATAACGACACGTGGACCACACGTAAGGTCTGTAGAACGTCCACAAATTATAAATAATATGTCCGTTTGCGATGGTAACGTGATAGATTTTTGTTCCAAAATGCCTTTGTTGGCTATTAAAAATGTTTCCTCTTTTTCTCAAAGTGGACACTAAAAATAGCACAACATATTTATGCTTTATATGATGAGGCCCTGCCCAACATAGACCTTATGACTGTAGTTCATATTTGAATTGTGTACATTAAATGCACATAAAACTCAATTAATGTATAAAAAGCCATACAAACCATTAATAATTTAATATGTTTCTATTACACACCTATATTGTTTATGTTGTTTTTACGAAAAATCAAGGAGAGAAGAGGCATCAGATGTCGTTTTTCACCGCTTATGTGGCATGCATATATATATATATGTTCCCTAACGGAACCACTGGACATAACTTATTGTGTGTGAGAACCTCATGTTTGTAAGAGGCTTGTGACAAAACATGGCCAACTTGGTATTTTTTACCACAACATATGTGTGCCTTCACTTGACACCATTCCAAGTTTCATGAATTTCTGACAGAGTTTTGGATTAACGAGAATTTGGAAACCAAGTTTCCCGATATTGGTGGCAGAGCCAACATGTTTAGATGTTTGAAATTCGTTCTCATATCTTGCATGTGACCTAACACATGCATCCAAGGATGCCTATATGTTTTTTCAATCAATTTTGCCGCCCCGGACCTTGTGATTGTAGATCAAATTTGAATCATGCATATTAAATAATGCACCAAAAACTCAATTAATGTATTTAAAATCCAGATGATCCCTTAATTTAATCATGTTTTTGCACTTCGCACGTCCATGTATATATTGTTTATATAAAGAAAATCAAGGGGAGAAGAGGCATCACATGTCTTTTCGCCCGCATATGTGGCATTTATATATAATGTTCCCTATCAAAACTACAAAGCTTCTTGTGAGGAGCTACGGTTTGTAAGGGGATTGTGCAAGAACATGCCCAATTTGGACAATTTTTTTACTACGGCATGTGTGTGACCTTGTCACGACACCATGCCAAGTTTCATGAATTTCTAACGAGTTTTGGATTTATGGGAATTTGAAAACAAAGCATCTCAATGTTTGCGGCCGATCAAACAGTCAATGTTAGAAATTCATTCCCATTTATTGCGTGAGACCTAATTAAACATGCATCCAAGGAAAGACATATTTTGTCCAACCTATTTTTCATGTGTTGGACCTTATGATTGTAGTTCAAATTTGAATTATGCACATTAAATGACTAGAAAACTCAATTAATGTGTTAAACGGGTCTCACGAACCTTGGAAAAAAATCCATAGTTTAGCATGACCGTTAGAAAGTTGCTCTATGGGTGACTCCAGAAATAAATACAAGGCCACAAGAGACAACTGATGTTGTTTCGCACATAAAATGTGAATTTTCCCTATCAGAATACAACACTTTCTTGTGAGAACCTTCGATTTGTAAGAGGCTTTGTGCCAAAACTTGTCTAAAATTGGGCAATTTTTTTACCACAACACACACAACAGGGCAATTGATGGCACCATGCCCAAATTTCATGAATTTATGTCGAGGTTTGCATTTACATGAATTTCAAAACTAAGTTTCCCGATGTTTGCGATCAAGCGAAGACGATGATATGTTCGAAATTCATTCTCATTTATTGTGTGGGACCTAAACATGTAGCCAGGGAAACATATATGTTTTTTCAACATATTTTCATGAGCTGGACCGTGAAGTGATTGTAGTTACAATTTGAATTATGAACATTGGATGCCTACAAAACTCAATTAATGTACTTAAAAGTCCCAAACTCTATAAGATTCACTTGTTTCGCACGACACATTGATACGTCCATTTTGCATCATGCTTTTATATTGATATTTGTTGCATTATGGGATGTTATTACATGTTATGATACAATACTTATGCCTTTTCTCTCCTATTTTACAAGGTTTACATGAAGAGGGGGAATGCCGACAGCTGGAATTCTCGACTGGAAAAGGAGCAAATATGAGAGACCTATTCCCCACAACTCCAAAAGTCCTAAAAAGTTACAGAGAACTATTGTGTAATATATAAAAAATACTGGGAGAAACAAATACTAGAGGGGCCCCACCAGGAGGTCACAAGCCTGCCAGGCGCGGCCTACCCCCTGGCCGTGCCTAGGTGGCTTGTGGCCCCCTGGTAGGTCTCCGGCTCCCATCTTCTGTTATATGAAGGGTTTTGACCTGGAAAAAATCAAAAGAGAGATTTTGGGATGAAGCGCCGCCGTCTCGAGGCGGAACTTGGGCAAAACCAATCTAGAGCTCCGACAGAGCTCTTTTGCCTGGGAAACTTCCCTCCCGAAGGGGGAAATCGAATCCATCGTCATCACCAACAATCCTCTTATTGAGAGGGGGTTAATTTCCATCAACATCTTCACCAGCACCATCTCCTCTCCAATCCCTGGTTCATCTCTTGTATCTGATCTTTGTCTCAAACCTCAGATTGGTACCTGTGGGTTGCTAGTAGTGTTGATTACTCCTTGTAGTTGATGCTAGTTGGTTTACTTGGTGGAAGATCATATGTTCAGATCCTTTATGATAATTAATACTCCTCTAATTATGAACATGAACATGCTTTGTGAGTAGTTGCGTTTGTTCCTGAGGACATGCGATAAGTCTTGTTATAAGTAATCATGTGAATTTGGTATTCGTTCGATATTTTGATGAGATGTATGTTGTCTCTCCTCTAGTGGTGTTATGTGAACGTAGACTACATAACATTTCACCATTATTTGGGCCTAGGGGAAGGCACTGGGAAGTAATAAATAGATGATGGGTTGCTAGAGTGACAGAAGCTTAAACCCTAGTTTATGTGTTGCTTCGTAAGGGGCTTATTTGGATCCATATGTTTCATGCTATGGTTAAACTTATCTTAATTCTTCTTTTGTAGTTGCCGATGCTTGCGAGAGAGGTTAATCATAAGTGGGAGGTTTGTCCAAGTAAGGGCAGCACCCAAGCTCCGGTCCACCCAAATATCAAATTATCAAAGTAATGAACGCAAATCAAATGAGCATGATGGAAACTAGCTTGACAGAAATTCCCATGTGTCCTTGGGAGTGCTTCACTTTATATAAGAGTTTGTCCAGGCCTGTACTTTGATACAAAAAGGATTGGGCTACCTTGCAGCACATTTGCTACACTTGTTACTTGTTACTCGTTACAAATTATCTTATCACAAATCTATCTGTTACCGATAATTTAGTGCTTGCAGAGAATACCTTACTAAAAACCGCTTGTCATTTCCTTCTCCTCCTCATTGGGTTCGAGACTCTTACTTATCGAACGGACTATGATTGATCCCTTGTACTTGTGGGTCATCAAGACTCTTTTCTGGCACCTTTGCCAGGGAGTGAAGCGCCTTTGGTAAGTGGAATCTGGTAAGGAAAATTTATATAGTGTGCTGAAATTTACTGTCACTTGTTACTATGGAAAGTAATCCTTTGAGGGGCTTGTTCGGGCTATCTTCACCTCGACCGGAAGCACAAAGAGTTGCTCCTCAACCTACTGAAAATGTTTATTATGAAATTCCTTCGGGTATGATAGAGAAACTGCTAGCTAATCCTTATGCAGGAGATGGGACACTACATCCTGATTTGCATCTAATCCATGTGGATGAAGTTTGTGGATATTTAAGCTTGCAAGTCTGCCCGAGGATCACATCAAGAACAACGTCTTTCCTTTATCTTTGAAGAAGAAGGCATTGACATGGTATAGGCTATGTGATGATATTGGATCATGGAGCGACAACCGATTGAAAATGGAATTTCATCAGAAGTTTTATCATATGCATCTAGTTCATCGTGATCGGAATTATATCTATAATTTTTGGCCTCGTGAAGGAGAAAGAATCGATCAATCTTGGGGAGGATTAAATCAATGTTAGATTCATGGTCCAATCATGAGCTCCCGAGGGAAATTATTATTCAGAATTTTTATGCTCGACTTTCTCGCAATGATCAATCCATGCTCGATACTTCTTGTACTGGTTCCTATATAAAGAAAGATATTGATTTAAAATGGGATTTATTGGAAAGAATTAAACACAACTCTGAAGATTGGGAACTCGACGATGGTAAGGAGTCAGGTATAAACCTTAAGTTTGATTGTGTTAAATCCTTTGTAGACACCGATGCTTTTGGTGAATTTAGCACTAAATATGGACTTGACTTTGAGATAGTAGCTTCTTTCTGTGAATGTTTTGCTGCTCATGTTGACCTCCCAAAGGAGAAGTGGTTTAAATATCATCCTCCCATTGATGTGAAAGTAGTTGAATCTATTAAAGTTGAAGAAGAAACTATTACTTATAATGTAGATCCTGTTATTCCTACTGCTTATATTGAGAAACCACCTTTCCCTCTTAGAATAAAGGAACATGCTAAAGCTTCAACTATGGTTCGTAAGAGCTACGTTAGAACACCTACACCTCCTTAACAAATTAAAGTTGAGCCTAGTATTGCTATGGTTAAAGATCTCTTGGTTGATAATATTGATGGGCATGTTATTCAATTCTATGATGAAGCTGCTAGCATTGCTAGACCTAATGCTAAAGATAAACATAGATCTGTTGTTGGCATGCCTGTTGTTTCTGTTAAAATAGGAGATCATTGTTATCATGGCTTATGTGATGTGGGTGCTAGCGTGAGTGCAATTCCGTTTACCTTATATCAAGAAATTATGAATGATATTGCACCAGCTGAGTTAGAGGAAATTGATGTTACCACTAAGCTTGCTAATAGAGATACTATAGCACCAGTTGGGATTGTTAGAGATGTTGAAGTCTTGTGTGGGAAAATAAGGTATCCTACTGATTTACTTGTCCTTGGTTCCGCACAAGATGACTTTTGTCCCATTATATTTGGTAGACCTTTCTTGAATAATGTTAATGCCAGGATAGATTGTGAGAAGGAAACGGTTACTGTAAGTTTTGGGGATCTGTCTCATGAGTTTAATTTCTCTAAATTTCATAGACAACCCCATGATAAAGAATTGCCTAGTAAGGATGAAATTATTGGTCTTGCTTCTATTGATGTGCCTCCTACTGATCCTTTAGAACAATATTTGCTAGACCATGAAAACGATATGCATAAGAATGAAAGGAATGAAATAGATAAGATTTTTTTTGATTAGCATCCTATTTTGAAACACAACTTGCATGTTGAAATACTTGGGGATCCTCCTCCACCCAAGGGTGATCCCGTGTTTGAGCTTAAACAATTACCGGATACTCTGAAATATGCTTATCTTGATGAAAAGAAGATATATCCTGCTATTATTAGTGCTAACCTTTGAGAGCATGAAGAAAAGAGATTATTGAAAACTATGAAGAAGCACCGTGCTGCTATTGGATATACTCTTGATGATCTTAAGGGCATTAGTGCCACTCTATGTCAGCATAAAATCAATATGGAGCCCGATGCTAAACCAGTTGTTGATCACCAACAACGGTTAAAATCCTAAAATGAAAGAAGTGGTAAGAAATGAAATATTAAAGCTTCTGGAGGCAGGTATAATTTATCCTATTGCTGATAGTAGATGGGTTAGTCCCGTCCATTGTGTCCCTAAGAAAGGAGGTATTACCGTAGTTCCTAACGATAAAAATGAATTGATCCCGCAAAGAATTGTTACAGGGTATAGAATGGTAACTGATTTTAGGGAATTAAACAGAGCTACTAGGAAAGATCATTACCCTCTACCTTTTATTGATCAAATGCTAGAAATACTATCCAAACATACACATTTTTCCTTTCTAGATGGTTATTCCGGGTTGTCTCAAATTACCTGTGTCAAAAGAGGACCTAGAGAAGACCACTTTTACTTGCCCTTTCAGTACCTTTGCTTATAGACGTATGCCTTTTGGTTTATGCAATGCATCTTCTACCTTTTAAAGATGTATGACTGCTATATTCTCTGATTTTTGTGAAAAGATTGTTGAGGTTTTCATGGATGATTTTTTCGTTTATAGAACTTCTTTTGATGATTGTTTGAGAAACCTTGATCAAGTTTTGAAGATATGCAAAGAAACTAATCTTGTCTTGACTTGTTAGAAGTGCCACTTTATGGTGAATGAAGGTATTGTCTTGGGACACAAAATCTCCAAAATAGGCACTGAAGTTGATAAAGCTAAAGTTGATTCTATTGAAAAAATGTCGTGTCCTACGGATAGAGGTATAAGTTTCCTTGGTCATGCTGGTTTCTATAGGAGGTTTATTAAAGACTTCTCTAAGATTTTTAGGCCTCTCACTAATCTTTTGCAAAAAGATGTTCCATTCGTTTTTTATGATGATTGTGTAGAAGCATTTGAAATTCTTAAGAATGCCTTGATTTCTGCACATGTTGTTCAACCACCTGATTGGAACCTACCCTTTGAAATTATGTGTGGTGCTAGTGATTATGTCGTTGGTGCTGCTCTAGGACAAAGAGTTGATAAGAAATTAAATGTTATCCATTATGCTAGTAAAACTCTAGACAGTGCTGAAAGAAACTATGCTACCACTGAAAAGGAATTTTTTGCAGTTGTGTTTGCTTGTGATAAGTTCAGACCTTATATTGTTGATTCCAAAATAACAGTTCACACTGATCATGCTACTAGTAAATATCTTATGAAAAATATAGGTGGTAAACCTAGACTTATTAGATGGGTTCTTCAATTTGATTTGCATATTATTGATAGAAAATGTGCTGATAACCCCATAGCGGATAACTTGTCTAGGTTATGAAATGTTCTTGATGACCCACTACCTATTGATGATAGCTTTCCTGATGAACAATTAGCTTTCATAAATGCTTTGCGTAGTGCTCCATGGTATGCTGATTATGCTAATTACATTGTTGCTAAATTTATACCACCTAGTTTCACATATCAACAAAAGAAAAAGGTTTTCTATGATTTAAGACATTACTTTTGGGATGATCCACACCTTTATAAAGAAGGAGTAGATGGTGTTATTAGACGTTGTGTACCTGAGCATGAACAGGAACAGATCCTACACAAGGGTCATTCTGAGGCCTACGGAGGACACCACGCTGGAGATAGAACCGCACACAAGGTATTACAATCTGGTTTTTATTGGCCTACTCTCTTCAAGGATGCTCGTAAGTTTTTCTTGTCATGTGATGAATGTCAAAGAATTGGCAATATTAGTAGACGTTAGGAAATGCCTATGAATTACTCTCTTGTTATTGAACCATTTGAAGTTTGGGGTTTTGATTATATGGGACCTTTTCCAAAGTCCAACGGGTATACTCATATTCTAGTTGCTGTTGATTATATTACTAAGTGGGTAGAAGCTATTCCAACTAGTAGTGCTGATCATAACACCTCTATTAAAATGTTGAAAGAAGTTATTTTCCCTAGATTTGTAGTCCCTAGATATTTAATGACTGATGGTGGTTCACACTTTATCCATGGTGCTTTCTGTAAATTGCTTGCTAAGTATGACATTAATCATAGAATTGCATCTCATTATCACCCTCAGTCTAGTGGTCAAGTAGAATTAAGCAATAAAGAAATTAAATTGATCTTGTAAAAGACTGTTAATAGATCTAGAAAGAATTGGTCTAAGAAACTTGACGATGCATTATGGGCTTATAGAACTGCTTACAAAAACCCTATGGGTATGTCTCCGTATAAAATGGTTTATGGTAAAGCATGTCACTTACCTCTATAACTAGAGCATAAAGCTTATTGGGGAATCAAAGAGCTCAATTATGATTTCAAACTTGTTGGTGAGAAGAGGTTATTTGACATTAGCTCACTTAATGAATGGAGAACCCAGGCCTATGAGAATGCCAAGTTGTTTAAAGAAAAAGTTAAGAGCTGACATGATAAAAGGATACAAAAGTGTGAATTCAATGTAGGTGACCATGTCTTGCTATACAATTCTCGTTTAAGATTTTTTGTAGGAAAACTTGTCTCTAAATGGGAAGGGCCTTACATTGTCGAGTAAGTATATCGTTCTGGTGCTATCAAGATCAACAATGTCGAAGGCACGAATCCGAAGGTGGTAAACGGGCAAAGAATCAAACATTATATCTCAGGTACTCCCATAAATGTTGAAACCAATATTATCAGTACCATAACTCCAGAGGAGTATATTAGGGAGACCTACCGGAACGTTTCAGACTCCGAAAAGGAATAGGTATGTGGTACGGTAAGCAAACCGACTCCAAAACTTCCCCAAAAGCAATTTTTCTCAGTTTTGGAATATTTAATAAATTAGGAAAATTTAAAGTAGTCCGAAAGGTGCACGAGGAGGCAACAAGCCTGCAGGGCGCGGCCTACCCACCTGACCGCGCCCCTGTGGCTTGTGGCCACCCCGTGCACCCTCCAGACTCTGTTTTCTTGTAGGACACTCCTTTGGGTTGGTAAAAGTTCATTATATAATCTCCCAAAGGCTTGGACTTTCGTATCAAGACAATACCTCATGTTTTCGTTTTGAGCTGTTTGTGTAGCAAATTTAGGGCAAGATGTCGTCCCAAGAGTCCGATGGGGAGAGCTATGTACCGCATTACCTTGCCAATCCCAAGCTCTATGGGGACCTAGATCCTTATGGATTATTCTCGAAGGACGAACAAGAAGGCAAGTACGAGGAAGAAAGCTCGGATGAAGAAGAGATCCCTCTGCCTTAACGAGGAGATATGCACGTGGAGTTCAAGAAATCAAGCCTCCCAAACACAAGGAGAAAACCCAAGGTTCTATTTATCCCTTCTCGTTTTCTACAGGAGAGCAAGCAAGAATTATGTCAAAGAATATTGAACCTCGAGAAAGAAGTCGACGATCTGAGGGAACATAATTTTATGCTTAAGAGGAAACTGAACAAGCTCGAAAATCCTTATCCACCACCATCACCTCCGAAGAAGGACATCTAAACACATGGGTATGGGCACTCCCCTTGGCTTGTGCCAAGCTCGGGGGAGGTGCCCCGGTATCGTATCACCATCACACCTTTTCCTTTTCTTGTTTTTCTTAGTTCGGTCTTTTTAGTTTTATCTTGATATAGTAGAATAAAAATTTCGTATGATCTAGCTTTGAGTTTTGCTTTATGTCCCTCTTGTGTAAGCAAGTCCGAAAATTATATAATGAAAAGTAGTTTTGATGTGAGTGCTTTGCTTGCTTTCTATGATCTTGAGAAAAATAAATAATAAATAAAAGGAGAATAGTATAAAAGCAAAGAGTATATATGATGATCTTATGGGGAGTGATGACTTCGCATATAAGAGGTATGTCAATTGAAATTTGTTGAGAGTTGATAAACATAGCGATTGGTCATTGGTGCAATTAATAGGAAGTAATAAAGAAAGAGAGGTTCACATATAAATATATTATCTTGGACATCTTTTATGATTGTGAGCACTCATTAAAATATTATATGTCAAGAAGTTGATGTTGGACAAGGAAGACAACATAATGGGTTATGATTGCTTATTTTCGAATAGAAGTTATATGGTTATAGATCCTCCAACATGTAGTGCTTTCTTTCACCTCATACTAGCCAAAACTTTCGCACTAAGTAGATATACTACTTGTGCATCCAAACACCCTCAACCCAGTTTGCCATGAGAGTCCACCATACCTACCTATGGATTGAGTAAGATCCTTCAAGTAAGTTGTCATTGATGCAAAAAAGCAATAAGAACTGCTCCTAAATATGTATGATGTTTTATTGTAAGGGAAAATAAGAGTTGTACGAACTTGTGATAGTAAAGAAATAAAAGCGACGGACTGCATAATAAAGGTTGCTATCACAAAGGGCAATGCAACGCGACGTTCCTTGGCATTAAGGGTTCGCACATCCAAAATTAAAAAGCGCATGACAACCTTTGCTTCCCTCTGCGAAGGGCCTATCTGTTACTTTTACTTCTTAAGTACTTACCATTATGCAAGAGTCATGGTGATCTTCAACACTTCCTACATTTTGCCTTTTTCGCTTGGCAAGCATTATGTGTTGGGGAATGATCTAAACACATATATCCACTCAAATTCGGGTGATCATGAGTTATTATTGTTGACATCACCCTTGAGGTGAATAGTTGGTAGTCAAAACTTTAAGCCCCTATCTTTCTCTGTGTTCAATTGAAACTTCAACTTCATGAGTACCGCGTGAGTGTTAGCAATTATGAAAGACTAAAAGATGATTGAGTATGTGGATTTTTTTTACAAGATCTTATATTGACTCTTTCCGATGTTATGATAAATTACAAATTGCTTCAATGATTGAGAGCATAGTTTGTTGGTTATCAATAAAGTTCTTGGTTCATACTTTATCCTTTGAATGAATTGTTACTCTAGTATAAGAAATTATGTGTCAATAAGCATTGTTGTTCTCAAGATGATCATAATGCCCTCATGTCCGTATTTCATTTTATCGACACCTCTATCTCTAAACTTATGGACATATTTATCGATCTCGGCTTTCGCTTGAGGACAAGCGAGGTCTAAGCTTGGGGGAGTTGATACATCCATTTTTCATCATCATTTTATATTGATATTTATTACATTATGTGCTGTTATTACACGTTATGGTATAATACTTATGCCTTTTCTCTCCTATTTTACAAGGTTTACATGAAGAGGGAGAATGCCAGCAACTGGAATTCTGGACTAGAAAAGGAGCAAATCTGAGAGACCTATTCTGCACAACTCCAAAAGTCCTGAGAAGTCACAGAGAATTATTTTGGAATATATAAAAATATTGGACGAAACAAATACCAGAGGGGGCCCACCAGGAGGTCACAAGCCTGCTAGGCGCGGCCTACCATCTGGCCGTGCCTAGGTGGCTTGTGGGCCCCCTGGCAGGTCTCCGGCGCCCATCTTCTGTTATATGAAGGGTTTTGACCTGGAAAAAGTCAGAAGAGAGCTTTCGGGACGAAGCGCCTCCGTCTCGAGGTGGAACTTGGGTAGAACCAATCTAGAGCTTCGGCGGAGCTGTTCTGCCGGGGAAACTCAAAGCCATCGCAATCACCAACGATCCTCTCATCGAGAGCGGGTCAATTTCCATCAACATCTTCAGTAGCACCATCTCCTCTCCAAACCCTAGTTAATTTCTTGTATCCGATCTTTGTCTCAAACCTCAGATTGGTACCTGTGGGTTGCTAGTAGTGTTGATTACTCCTTGTAGTTGATGCTAGTTGGTTTACTTGGTGGAAGATCATATGTTCAGATCCTTTATGATAATTAATACTCTGATGATGATGAACATGAACATTCTTTGTCAGTAGTTACGTTTGTTCTTGAGGACATGTGATAAGTCTTGTTATAAGTAATCATGTGAATTTGATATTCGTTTGATATTTTGATGAGATGTATGTTGTCTCTCCTCTAGTGGTGTTATGTGAATGTCGACTACATAACACTTCACCATTATTTGGGCCTAGGCGAAGGCATTGGGAAGTAATAAGTAGATGATAGGTTGCTAGAGTGACAAAAGCTTAAACCCTAGTTTATGTGTTGCTTCATAAGGGGCTGATTTGGATCCATATGTTTCATGCTATGGTTAGATTAATACTAATTCTTATTTCTTAGTTATCGATGCTTGCGAGAGAGGTTAATCACGGGAGGTTTGTCTAAGTAAGGGCAGCACCCAAACACCGGTCCACACACATATAAAATTATCAAAGTAACGAACACGAATCAAATGGGCATGATGAAAACTAGCTTGACAGAAATTCTCATGTGTCCTCGGGAGTTCTTCACTTTATATCAGAGTTTGTCTTGGCCTGTCCTTTGCTACAAAAAGGATTGGGCTACCTTGCTGCACCTTTGCTGCACTTGTTACTTGTTACTCATTACAAATTATCTTATCACAAAACTATTTGTTACTGATAATTTCAGTGCTTGCATAGAATACCTTACTGAAAACCACTTGTCATTTCCTTCTGCTCCTCATTGGGTTCGACACTCTTACTACGATAGATCCTCTATACACGTGGGTCATCACACATTCACGTTACACTATGAAGACTCTAGAAATAAATTCAAGGCGAGAAGCGACATCGGATGTTGTTTCGCACATAAAATGTGAACTGTCCCTACCGGAACCACATGACTTCTTGAGAGAATCTTCGTTTTGTAAGAGGTTTGTGCCAAAATATTCCCAGACTAGGCATTGTTTTTACCACAACACATATGCTCCATGACATCACACCATGACAAGTTTCATGAATTTCTCACGATATTTGGATTTACTAGAATTTGAAAACACGACTTCTCAAAGTCTACGGCCAAGCCAAAATACCGTGAGGTTTGGGATTCGTTAATTTCCATTTCTTGCATGGGACTGAAACATGTATCCAGTGACAAATAGGTTATTTTCAACCCATTCAGGTGCCCTCTAGTATGTGCTTAATAAAGTGTAGTTCAAATTTGAACTATGCACGTGAAATATCTAAAAAACTCTTTAAATGTCTTAAAGGGCCTAAACAACCATGAATTCCATATTTAAAACACAATCCTATAGTTGCAAGTTCACCATAGATAAATGTTATTGCCATCCAAACACCTTCAATTGCCAATGTAACTTCATTTTTCGTCTCAAAGCAGATTGATAATCAAATACATTGCAAACAGTTCTTGATCATGAAACGTGTGTGATGTGGTATCAAAATATCTTGGGCCAATCCTCATATATGGCTTAGGTCGGAAGCTTCAGTCCACCCCCGGTGCATCAACCACACAGTCAGACTTGTTTCCCAAGACCATTATACTATTCAAGCGTCGTCGGTGAAATATGGGGATGTGGATTCGCGTTGTGAGGGCAACTTTGGTGACCCACTCTGGCCGAGCGCGGCTGCATCAGCCATGAACACGCTCAGAACATCCTTGAGCGCAGCCGCACTCTCCGACAGGGTGGTTACAGCCGCCAAAGGGTAGCTGCCGCATCTGAGATGGCAGCAGCAACATCCGCGGCCGGGATAGCAAACGGAGAGAATGTCACAATGGCTGTCCATTCCTTGATGGTTGCCGTAGCCCCGATGATGGCTGCCCACGCCCATGCCGATGCCGCCCACGTCCAGCTCGTGTCGGTCACCACACAAATAGAAGCGGCCTTATCCGATAATGGTCAGCAACCTACGTCTAAAGAGTTGTCAAGCGTAGAGAGCGCACGGGCAGCCGTCCATTCATCGGCAGCCTCCCTTGCTAAGATGGAGGCCGTCAATAGCTGGACCGCGGCCGCCCACGGCAAACTCGTGGCGACCTTTTCCAAAGAGACGGCTGACGCAGATTGCAAGATGCTTGTGGAGTATGTGGCGATGGATGCCATGGAGCCCCTTCCCTTGTAGGTCGTCATGAGCGAGCTGGTCATGGAGGATGCGATGGAGATCGACGAGCGTCAGGCAGAACATTACTCATTGTTTAGAGCATTGGTCTTTTGTGTTTTGAACAACCAGCTCTGTTTAATAGCTCAATTAATTAAGTACGGGATTTTGTGTAGGCTCTTTTTTGCAACACCCAAATTAGCAATTGATGTTAAATTATGCGATGATGTGGATGGCCACTCTAACCAGGGAAATTCTGACCAAAAATTTCTTGCCATATCCCCATTCCATCTTCCAATTGAAAATGAAAATGAAGTACATCACACACACTTTTTTGGAATGAACCGTGTGCAATGAGTACCCAATCTTATGTCTGAATCTTGGAGACAAACATTTGCACGTATAAGTTCATCACACACGGGGTATATCACAGGCTTCGTTTGTGATGTGTTGATATCGAGAACTATTATGGAAAATTCGCACGTTCAATTTCATCACACATGGTGTATAACACATGCTTTGTTTGTGATATTTTGATATCGCACATGGTTCCGAATAAGGGACCATGTCTGATGGTGCTTTCCGTGCCAGTTTTTCGCTGCACGATGAAAAAGACATCAATCAACTATAGGATGGTACCATCTCTTTCACCTTGAAAAATACATCAGTCAACTATAGGATGGTACCATCTCTTTCACCTTGTCCTTTTCCCTTTGAGCCATTTCAAATTTTACAAAAGATATTTATGCGTATGTTTGTTTTCAGTCCTTCTCAAGGAAGTTCATCGATGTTTACGTCTCAAACCACCTGTATGATCAAGAGGCGATGAAGGTATTCATACAACACCCGCGGTACAATCTTGAAGTCTTCCTTAAGAGGACGAAGGATGGGCGGGCAATCATCCACAGTCATTGGCCTAAAGTTGCCAGGATAGTCAACATCATTGAAGGCTCAGTATTCACCTTCCGCTTGAACAGTTTTCTAGATGAGATTCATCTGTCTATTTACTGTGTATGATGATACTTAATTTCCAAAGGTTTTAGGATATGCATATGAAACTTTGTCTTGTTGTGCAATTGGGTAGCTAGGCAGTATATGCCTATATGATGTTGTACCTTGATGTAATTCAATTATGAAATCCTGGTTGTCGTACTACGAATAAGAAATATATTCTGTGGTTGATATGAAATGTTAATTTTGATTACTAAATGGATTATAAATAATTCATCAATCAGACTGATTATCAGGGTTCCCATTGAAGACAGTTTGTAAGACAATATCATGGGTGATGACCTGAAGAAACCCACACGGCTAGAAAGTTGGCGTGTTGGAACGTTGAGAAATCACACACCAGTTCTGGTCGACAACTGTGTGCATTAAGACACCCAATCACAAACGGTTTCACATAGCTTGTGTGTGTGATGGGCAGCCCAATGCCAAACAATTTCTTCTCGAAACCATGAGTGATTTTTTGAGTAACGCAAATGACAAAATTATAACTATCGTATGTGATGACCACACCTATCAAAAACGATGTTATGTAGAAAATTGTGTGTCATCTGCAATACGAACGGAGACGTACCCTTGGGATTCCCTATGTGGTAAGCTAATCTCATCTCACATGTCTTCCTCAATATGTCTATTTGTGATGGTCCTTCCAATCGCAAACGATATAATTTTGCACATCGTGTGCGACCAGGTGCAGGCATCGCCGACGGGTTATGCCTGTCGTGTGGGATAGGCCCCCTATCGCCCACACATGCAAGGCGACGGTTTAAGACTACGTCATGGAAAGGGGTTGAAAACCGTTTGTATAGCACGCGACTGCACTAGTGATATGTAATGAAACATCAATGCTATGTATGAACGATCGATGCTTCGGCCAACGTTTCTGTTTAATTTCTCGCGTGAAACCATTTTTCAAATTTTATGGTTCAATATACAGGTTCTGCTCTGCCGCAACGGATTTCAGCCCGTAAAGCCCCCCCTCGCGTGACAGTTTCGCAGTTTAGGAGGTCTGCTAGAGATGCTCTAAGAGTCACCCATAATAACCACTCCATATTAAGCACCGCCTGCTCTGCTTCAGGTTCACCCAAACTACAAACTCCTCGACGAGCGTGCCACCTGCCTGGTCACGCTTAAGCGCCACCCGCATTAGTAGTGCACACCGGTCTCCCTCCCCAAGAACTATGTTGTGAGGCAATGGTGGTGCGAGCATCGTCGATGACCGCACGAACACGACATGGTCGTGGCGTGAACGGGCATGGTAGGGTGCCGCCGCCATATTGCTTCGGAGTAGGTGGTAGTATCTGGCGGTGCCAGAGTAGAAAGGGAAGGCGAGTGAGGGATGGTAGCGATGGAGCAACGCGGGCATGGGGACCTCGAGAAGAAAAGGGGGAGCAGGTGAGGGATGAAGGGGTTGTTCGGCAATCCATCGGCTCCCTGAAATTCAAGGATCTGTAGAGTAGCCATTGGCCAGCTCCATATATTTGAACTGCTGCTCCACCCGCTCTTGGCGCGGAGTAGTACAGTGGAGTGACTCTGAACACGCCTGAAAAGGTTGAAAAAGTAGGAGTATGACTGGCGCAAAGGAAAAGGGAAGCGGGTGAGGGCTGCGAGCTCTATGCAGGTGAGGGGATAAGGTGCTCATGTTGATAAGTTTCAAACCGAACGATTCTATAATGCGGCATGGCAATGCCAAGTGTGTCAGGATTCGTGCGATTGGTATAGATGGTGACGGAGTATGATCTGAAACTCTAAAATCTGACGTGGAACATATGAATGTAGCATGAGTATTACCATTTGCATACAACTCAGGAAAAATGTCCTTCAGATAGTTCACGTATCTTCTCGGTTCCATGTAGGAGTAGTTGTGTAGTTCCGTTGTGGACCACTCATAAAACGCATTGGGCATATGCTTCTTAGATTCTTTGTTGTGTTCAACCATCTCTCTATGAATTCCCCGCTTTAATCATGGACCATGGGAGCGTGCGAAAGAATCTGTCTATTTTGACCACTTACTGCTCTAGTCGGGCTAGCATGCTAAAGGAGTGGATTACTGCGTGTGTCCCAAGATCTTTAGCCATCTAGGTCTGCAATGCCAATGATCAGAGCATGCTAAGTCAGCGTTAAAGCGTCGAGCAGAGCCCAGAGTTGTGGCGCAACAATCCGGTGTTTGCAAAAAGGTCGGGTAGCCAAGCTCCTCACGACATTTTGGGATCTGGATCTGGTTTTTGAGGGATTGCTCGGCCTTGAGACCCTTGTATTTGGATGGATCATGTGTTGTGTTGCCTAGCATAGGACCATTATGGTTGTCCGGATGGCGTGTTCTATGACTTTCCCCTAATGCATAGCCGACTAGCGTGTATGATTCATGTGCTCGCTGTTCGCGCTTTTTCCTAGATTCATTAAAGGAGCGTCTGCTATACAATGTTGCCCATAGCTTTAACTTGACAGTTTGGAAGAAAAATTCATCATGAACAAAGTCTCATGTCATCAATTGTTTTGAAAAAGATCTAAGAGGGATAGCTGATTGAGATCTATGAACATCGGACCCCACAACGTTCACATGGTTGTGCCCGGTGTAGACGAACACAATAGCCCGATCGACAAACCGAACATAGGATCGTATCGAAAAACCATGTTTTTGACTATCTACTCCTACTTAAGCAAATATAAACTAAGGACTACGATAAACATAGCTTGCTTAGCTTCTCGTTGTAGTTGGTCATTCCGCAGTTGTAGACAGTTGAAGAGAGAACTCATCTACAAACAGGGTCTCGCGTGACGAGAAACAAATCATATAGAAAGTCAGATGATGCACAACACATCAAAGTTATAGGCAATAATCATCGCCAAGGCAAATATAAAGATGGTATTAACATAATCATTGTAGACAGTTGAGGAAAAAATCCTTCAGATAGTTCACTTAACTTTTGGACCGTGATTGTGGAAAAAAACTTCTAATGCTACCAACAATGGAAATGCCACTCCCTATTTTTCCCAAACAAGGTTGGTCAGCCAAACCTCTTAGATACCTGCATGTGAGTGTCTTGGCGATTACCTTCCCCTGGTTGGCCAAAGAAGAACATGAGAAACGATCATCGTAATCTGTCATTGGTAAATACACAAGGCAGATACAAATGTAGTTTAAACATAATCATTTGCATACCGTTTGCAAGAAATATTCTTGAAATAGATAACTTAACTTCCTGTTTATGTTTCAAATAATGCACATAGCTTCTCGGTTGCAATTGTTTTTTGTGCCAAATGGAGCAACTATTCATCTAGTGTTGAATAAAATCATCCTAAGTCAGGCCAGTAGGTGTCAAATCCGGCATATCTCGTAGTAGGGGTCCTAAGCTAGGCATCTTGGAGCGATGGTAACATGGACATAGGATTTTACCTAGGTTCAGGCTCTCTCAAGGACATAATACCCTACGTCCTGCTTTTGATTGTATTGATATGAGGATAGTACATAGTACAAGTATCTACCACGAGATTGTAGTAATGAATATAAGATGTAATGTAATGATCTATTGACTAGCCTGGCCTTGGTTTATATATGCACCGTAGGCCTAGGGTTTAGAGGAGTTCTTGTCTTGGGCACCAAATCTTGTGGAATCATCCTTGTATTCGGCATGGGTTGCCCGAAGTGGCCCATTAGTGAGTCGCCCTGGGGGTCCTCAGCCCGACCCACTGGCCGGGAGACGACATGGTGAGTACCCCCTAGTCCAGGACACCGTCAGTAGCCCCCTGAACCGGTCTTCAAGTTGGGGACGCTCCTCGGTTCTTATGAACTGTTCTTTGTCTTCGGTCGTCGGTCTTGAAAACTGGTTCAACAAATCTTCCCATCTCCGATCTCGAGAATTGCCGATGTGTATCCGAAGAGTTCATACGTCGGGCATCTGAGGAGCCCCTTTAAATTATCGGCTTTTATCAATGCCTTGTAATTTTTACGCCACACCTCGGGTAAATTTTTTCCCGTGGGGCGATATCCTCTTGCATTCAAGCTCCAACGCCGAACTGCATCTGAGGTGTATTTTTACCCAAGCTCCAACGCTGGTCGGCATCCAAGGTGTCATAGACTACCTCGGTCATGAAAAGTTTGGAGGAGTTCAAGCGAACATAATGCCGGAAAATCCCTCTAGGGAGACAACCACTCGCGGCCGAGCTTGATGCCGAACTGCGTCCGGGGTGTCTTTTTGTAGCCGAAGTCTAATGTTGATCAGCATCTGAGTGCCAATGACGGACTGCTTCCGAGCTCCAATGCCGGATTGTATCCGAGCTCCAACGCTGGTCAGCATCTGAGGTGTCATAAATTACCTCGGTCTCTGAAAATTTGAAGGACTTCATCCGAGCTTAAATGTCGGAATAGTCTTTTATGGATCCAGCCATTCACATCCGAGCTTTTATACCGGACTGCTTCTGAGGCGTCTTCGGTCTTGAGCTTTATGTCGGACTACTTCTGAGCTCCAATGCCGGACTGCATTCGAGCTCCAATGATGATCAGCGTCCGAGGTATCATAAACTACCTTGGACCTTAAAATTAAAGGAATTCATCTGAGCTTAATGTCATAAATGCTCTCTATGGAGCCAGCTACCTGCGCCTGAGCTTTATGCCGGACTACTTCCGAGGTGGTGCACCACCTCGACCGTGGGCTGATTTTTTGTGGATATTTTCGATTGGTGCAATTTATTCTCTGTCGAGATATATAGCGAGTAGCCCTCAAGGTGTGTGTGTCGGTCTAAAACCGAGGATGCACCAGAAGGATGACATAAAACCGCTGATCCCAGTAGCCCCTGAGACTCAGGTCCATTCGCAAAATCGGCCTGAGGATCAACTCCTAGCTCGACAGCATACTTGGGAACACAAAAGCAGTATGCACAAACCTCGAGACTCAGGTCGGGTGCGGCCGACCAACCTGAGGATCAAAATCTCCTCGGAAACTGTATTGCACTTAAATTTTATGCATTGAATTTTCAATGCAGTAGCCCTTGAGACTTGGGTTGGGCAACATGGCCGACCCTAGGATCGTACCTCCTCGGGAACTAATTCAACTATCATGTATGTTTTGACAATTCAGAGGTGAAGTTCAGCAGGAAAGATGTCGAAATGTAGTTTAGAAAAGAGTTTCACGCCGAACACCTCAACCAAGAGAATGTCCTGCTTCCTGAAAGGAAAACATACAATAGGTGAAAGATGTTATAAACTCAAAAGACCAAAAAAACATGCGTAAAAAACTTTAAGTCTAGATTGAATCAAGTTTTTTTTGATGCCAACATGAAATTGGTCTTAAAATTGCACTTTCTTCGTGCTTTGACATGACACATATGATCCCTAAACTTCAAGTGGGTCAGCCTTCGGCTTCAACCTCCCTATCCCGAAGGCGGAGTGTTTCTCAGGCCAGGTTAATGAACTAAACGCAAGCGGCTTTAGAGAGAAACCAGGCCACCCGGCTATTGATCATACACTTGAGTTGAGAAAGGAGTGGTAGAAAAAGACTTTGCAACGACCAAGAAGAAAACATCTATTACACTCATATTAATTTAAGAGCCCCCAAGTAACATGGGATTTTTTTATGTATAATGATTGCTTGTACCGAAGTACTTATATAATATATGTGTTCACCCAAACTTTGAATGCGTCTTAACCGACCGTCGGCTTGTCCCTCTTCAGCCAAGGTCCAAAAAGTATTATCTACTCTGCCTACCGAGAATATCGGCGGTGTTTCCGATAACCGGGTAATCAGGCCATGAGTTTGTAACAGACAAAGCGTGTCGAGGGAACTTATGCTATATTACTTATGTAACGTAAGAAGCATCTTCAAAGAAAATAGTGATCCCAACGGTACCTTTCTTTGGTCGCTCATGATTACTATGAGACTTGTGTTATAGATTTGTGTACGCGTGAGTTCCGTCGTGTGCCGACCATAGTTGAAAACAATAAGAACGCTAGCTTTCGGCTGCACCCGTCTGAGGTACGAGTTCGGATGACCTGGTCCTATCAATCACAAAGGTGCTCTCTTTACTCCCTAGTCGAACAATCGCGAATGTACGGATAAGAACAGGAGCTAGGCAACCCAGCTTTGCAGAACACTTAAGTCAACATGATGCAATTTTGGCTTGATACACAAGCAAGAAAAGAAGCTGTATAATAATAATCACATGCAAAGAGAAAAAAATTCATAAAGGAAGCCCCCAAGTAAACGAGGTATTTGAATTTGTTTGTAACAAAGAAAGTTTTGACAAAGAAAGTTTTTCGCAAGCAACTTTTTATCAAAAAAGTATAACGCTTGGTTGAACCGAACAAAATTAGAAAGCTGAAAATATGTTAACAAGAAAGCGACTTAGCTGGTTAATGTGCTCAGTGTCGATGACGCGATCTGGGCTTGTGGCGAGACGAGGACGCCCATTAAACTTTTGATAGATCTGATATGGTGCATAGTCTCTGGCATGACCGAAGACCCAACCCCCAAGCCCGAGATGACCGAGCGAGGAGCTCGGCATTTTGAAGTAGTGACATAGCTCGGCCTATGTGGTGAGGCGAAGCCCCCGTTCCAGCCGAGGTGGTGGAGTAGGTCGGCAAGGTGACGCCAAACTGACCGCGCGACGTAGCCGTACCTGCACACATAAAATAGTGTGAGCAAGATATAATAACAAATAAAGGTAATAATATATTAAAAAAATTCTTCTACTTAGTTAATTTAAGTGAAGCAAATAATTGAAGGAATATGTCATGGGCCCCGAGGTGCCCGAACGAAGAGTTCAGCTTGACGAAGTGGCGACGTTGTACGGTCGATGTGGCGAGATGAAGTCCTCGGTCCAGTTAGCATGGCGGAGCTGTGATCAGCGGACGCCGAAGTCTTGTGCAGGTCGACTGGTGACGCTGAAGTCTCATGCCAGTCGAGGTGTTAAAGCAGGTCGGCTGATGACGCCGAAGTCCCCGGAGCAGGTTGATGAAGGGATGCCAAAGCCCCGGTCCGGCCGAGGTGACGGAGCAGGTCGGCTAGTGACACCGAAGTCTCAGGCCAGCCGAAGTGTCGAAGCTGGTCGGCTGGTGACGCCGAAGTCTCACGCCAGCTTAAGTGTCAAAGCAGGTTGGCGTGCTGGACGTCAGCTTGAAAAAGTAATGTCATGGTGATGCCGACGCAGGTCGAAATTTGTGACGAGGTCAATGCTACCTTGATGAAGCAACGGAGCACCCGACCCGTACAACCCGCACATGACGAGGTTCGCTTTATGATTATTCGGCCCTTGCGATGCCGAACTCTTGGTCGGATGACCAAGATGATGAGAAAATTTCCTTCAAAAAGGACGTCCGACAATCCTTTCATGAAAAAGATGAACTCGGGTCGAATTTGTTTTCGCGCAGAAAATAGATATAAAATTCGTTGTACACATCGGCCTTTTCCCGGAGTTTGAACGGTCGGATCGAGCTGAATTTTTTTACGGGTGCTCCATATAGGAATTTTGCAGCCGATGAACGGTGGGATTTTCCAACGGAAGTCCGACCTAAATACTGGACACCTCGCCCTAAACTCATCCAGATTCCCGTCCAGATTTGACAGGGCTCCGGTATATTGCAGATCGCCGGATATTCCTCCATCGGAACACAACAAAATTTTGCAGGGTTGTTCTAGACTCAATTCCACACAATTCCACTGAAGCAATCGTCAAAACGACACTCAAGGAGGCAGGGATGATGAACACGAATCCGTTGTCCAGAAAAACTACATGATCGTGCGAGGGCAATGTTGATGTTGAGCCCCCGAGCACCATGGAGGATTATTCCATGATCTCGGTTGAGATTGGAGTTGATGTTGATGAAGACCCCCGTACGATCTATATGATCCGACGTGGAGCACAGTCTTCGGCATAGCCGAGGTGATCAGTCAAGCCGGTGACGAAGATGCCGACGTTGACGATGTAGCTCGGCTCCGACGCATAGATCGTGATGGAGCCGATCTGAATTCCCATCGCCCCGTGGCGACTACCAAGCAGGCTCTCAATGAAAGCACCAATGTCGGTGTCAAATTTGGCATATATCATAGTAGGGGTCCTAAGCTAGACGTTTTGGAGCGATGGTAACATGGACACATGATTTTACCCAGGTTCAGGCTCTCTCAAGGAGATAATACCCTACGTCCTGCTTTTGATTGTATTGATATGAGGATAGTACATAGTACAAGTATCTACCATGAGATTATAGTAATGAATATAAGATGTAACGTAATGATCTATTGACTAGCCTGGCCTCGGTTTATATATGCACCGTAGGCCTAGGGTTTAGAGGTGTCCTTGTCTTGGACGCCAAGTCTTGTGGAATCCTTCTTGTATTCGGCATGGGCTGCTCGAAGTGGCCCATTAGTGAGTCGCCTTGGGGGTCCTCGGCCTGACCCACTGGTCGGGAGATGACGTGGTGAGTACCCCTAGTCCAGGACATCGTCAAGGCCCCTTATATGTTTTTGTTTCTTTGTTCAATTTTCATCGTGCTCAATAATTTACCCAGCCCATTTTTCGGGTCGGTCGATCTATCTTTCCCCAGACCAGACTTGATGGTTGTAACAACCTTTCGCTAGCAAAGCCACAACTTTGGTTGGTGGAGCGCCATTTCCAATAAATGCCCACTCTATTTTTTTTAAATAACGGCGACGTCGACATATTTGATATGCTATCACTATGCCCTTAGTTCTGGCTTGGATTTTTTCGCACGTCCTTTGTGTTATCTGGTTTTTTGGGCTATGCTTTGTTATCTTATGTTCTGTTCGGCCCGTGCCAGCACTGGTCCATCTTCTTTCACTATTTCTCACCCGTAAAAACCTTAGCCACCTCATCTTTTCTATATTTTTAGCCTCTCCCTTGACCAACAGTCGCCTCCACCTCCGGACCTCGCGGTTCGTTGCCGCCGGACCAAGACGCACATCGCCACACCGTCGGAGAGGGTCACCTTGGCTACATGTTCGATCTCCTTCCCTCGTGCCTCTTCTCCCCTTCCCTCTCACACCGCCTGTGTAGATTTTTGTAGTGTGGAATATGTGTTAGTGTAAAATCATATGATAGTCTTTTGTGTTTAGTTTTTTATTAGCGTAGAATTTTCTTTAGTGTTGAATCATCGATTGATATGATTAATGTAGAATCTAATTCAAATACTGTAGAATATGATGAATGCTTTTGGGTAGAATTCGATGATGTTCTTTTATTTTTATTTTTTCAGTAGTGTACAAATTCTTTAGTGCAGAATACGATCAATTGGTATGATTTTGTGTAGAATCCGATTATAGGATTTTGTGTTGATTTTTTCTCTAATAGGAAAATGACACCACCACCATGTCAACTATGCAATCAAGGTGTGCCCAGAACCTTGCAACTAGCTCGCTGTTCGGCATCTATTTTCAAGAGTGATATGTTTCTTTAGCGGGAACAAACATTCTTCTCTAACATGATATGTGTGTTTTTCTTTGTTTTGTCACTCTTACCATTAATGTATTGTGTTTTTATTGTTTGTTACACAGTTTGTCCCATGCAACATGAGGTTAGAATTCAATGAGTTTACCGAAGACCCTATGATGTTAGAGATTCATGGGGGCCCTACATTATGGAGCTCGAGAAAGGACCAAAAATGACCCAGATGGGGGGAGATGGATGATATTGTTTCCTTGCCCACAATCGTCTCACTAGGGTGAATTGATCAACTTATTCTTAAGGGGAAGAAGACCCAGAGTTTCTGTTATCCATTTCAACATAGATGATGATGAGGGCCTATTTGACAATGCAGTATTTGCCCAAAGTATTATGCTCAATGAGGATGAAACCGACAACTTCTTTGAGAAACTTTTGCCATGCGATGACTACGTCGGGGTGCCATTCGTGGCTCGTCTGACAAGGACCAATGTTGTCAGTCGCCATCTAGTTTGTTACTTAAAGGTCTTCATCTCAGTGTAGAATCCGATAATATGCTTAGTATAGAATCTGATTTATATGCTTAGTGTAGAATACGATGATATCTTAGTGTCGAATATGATTGATATGCTTAGTGTAGACTCCGATGATATGTGAATTGAAGTGTATGCTCTTTGATAATTGCGCATGACATGCTCATTTATCATTGTGTAAGGATTTATTTCTCTGTAGAATCTGTATGATATGGTTGTGAGAGTACGTATGATTTTTATGTGTGTGTGTGTATGGGTTTATGTTTCTTTAGAGATTGCCTAAGAAGCTAGCTCTGATCTGCGGCACCGATGTAGATGAATCAGGCTATGCTAGAGTACACCTTACACCAAGGGGCGTCGGCTCCATGTGTGCATACATGGCGGACACGGACGGTCGCATCGTCTTAGGCCTGATGGGATGGAAGGACTTCCTCGTTGGCAAGAATATCCAGGTTGGACAAACCATTTTAGTCACTATCACGGACCAGACGTCACATCTTGAGAATGATGATTATCATCGATGTCACTCGAAAGTATGTGTATGGTTGGGTCATCGATGCTACTAGGTCTTAAGTAAACTGCTTATTAAATATTAGTTCACTTCTAGTGCATGTTGACAATGACTAATCACCTAGCTAGTGTTTTTGAGATTGCTGTTAATTAACTAATATTTTTATAAATGATTACCTAAGTTTGGCCATCGTTAAACTTATTGTTGGTCTATTGTATACATTATTAAGAAAATCGCTAACTGGTAACTCCTCGTTTGGACAAAGAGTAGGGGATTAATAGGCTAATCGGGTAGTTAATCAATTAATCAAATGATTTATTGTTTTCTTTGCTACTCGTTGATCCAATGAGTAGGGATTAATCGACAAGTTAATTGGTTAATTGGACGAAATCTTGAACAAGAATTGTATATCATTTCATATGTGTCCTTGCAATGTGAGATGCAAAAGCTATATGATGGTACAAACATATATTTTTTGGCAAAAACATTCATGGCGTGCATATTACATGATCCGTCGCGTGGTACACACGGCATGCCACAGATACTTGGATTACTGATGTGGGTATCCAATGCTACCATCATTTTTAACGGTGGCACCATATTAATGGTGTTGGAAGGCCACGCCCGAATACCATTTGTATCATGCTGGCACTAGGCTTTTCTGCACTGATGTTTATTTAATCTAAGTGGTTGGTGGGCGTAATTGTTTTTTCATCTGTTGGTTTGCCAAGTTTTACCTATTATTATCTTTTTGACTTGTGTCTTGGCCAAGCTGGGCCGCCCTACTCTAAGTTTGTCCTCAGACCGCTAGTTCAGCTATGTTGTCAACATGAGTACTCCTTTGTTGCAGCCGCAATTTATTTGATCCATCCCCAAGGAGTTGAAGCCTAAAGCTAGACGACATAATGCATAACCCAGAAGCAGAAAACTTTCGAACCATAGAAGCACCTAATAAGTATTAATACCAATTCACTTGGCACCCAAAAGAACAATGCGTCTCGGATACAAATGCTCTCATATGCATTTTTCAGTCACACGCGGCGACCAACATCATCACAAGTCGAACTTCTAGCAAGCCGACATGCACTTTATTCATGCTCCTTTAACCACTGTAACATCTTGAAATTCTCAAATATTTAGAATATTAATTAATAAAGAAATAATTAATATTGTGTAAGGTGCTTTTTCTAAAAATAACTGGTTGATTTCTTATTTATTTTTCAAACCATGTCATGCAGGTTAGATTAACATAACATAATTATTGGTTTGGAAATTTATTTAAAGTCAAAAAGATTTAATATACTTCATTTGGGTATTTTCAAACGAAACTTAAATGAGTAAGAATAATGTGACTTTCTCAAGTATGGTATTTGGATTTTATTTTTCTCGGCCCTACTTAAATTATAGAGAATAGATAAATGACATCTCCAAATGGACCATACCAAAATTGGATTTTATTTAATTATTTGCATTTAGGGACCATTTTTTTTTTAAATTGCCCAGATAATAAAACTGAGAGGGGATGATATGACTTATCCATAAATATTTTTAGAAAATATTTAGTAGTCCATTTGAATAGTTAAATATTCTAAAATCATTTTGTGTAATTAGAGAACCCTAAAACCACAAATTTACAATGACTAAGACAAATAATAATATATTTATAAAATTTATATGAAGTGGTAATTTTTTCCTTGAACCTATATGTTTTATTGAACGCATGTGTATTTTCCTGGATTGTTAGGAAAAGGATTGGAAATAAGAAAAGGTAATATTCATTTTCTATAGTTATTTAAATAGGAAAAATAATCACAAAACCATACAAATTCAAATTGAGCCATCTCCCCGCTTGTGGTCTATCATATTCTCCATTTTTTCTTCTGTTTACCCCTCCGGCCTAGTTTTCCATCTAAGGCCCACCCTTCTTCACCTTGGGCCCATCTGTAGGGCGTTAGTTCGCTTGAAGCGAGATAGTAGCTCGTGTCGCCTGAAGGGCAGCACGCGATGGGCTGACCTAGTAGTGACGACACGGGTCATCATGCTGATGACGTACTGACGTCATTGAGGTATATTTATTTCACTTTTTATTCATATTTTAAATTAATATATTTCAATAACATAAATTTACTTAAGAATATTAAAACCAAAAATCTGAAAAATGTGAACATACTATAAAACAATTATTGGCATAGTTATTAGAAACGTTGATAACTTTCAAAAAGAATTGTTCGATGAAAATAAGTTCCCGTCTTTCAAAAACCAATGTATGCAAAATTATAGGAAAAATAGATATGAGCCCGTGTGTCGTCATGAGAGCCAAAAAAATAACATATAAAGGTTAGGTTTGCGCTAAACTGGAAGAGGATATAATTCCACCTTATATGGTATGGGGAAGGTTGGAAGCACCAAAGATTAGAATTTTAGTTTAACACCACTATAATTTGCTAACCTGGGTCCTACATGGTAAGTAAGTTAACGTGATTAAGAGACGTACAGAAAGGTGCAGTCAAATATGATGTAGAATTGAGCGGCGTAATTCCAGATTATTGCAAAAAAAATATTTAAGATAGAGTTGATATAGTGCTGCAAAATATAAATAAATTAAATATTGAGCGGTGTATTAAGAAGGTGCGGTCAAATTAGCATGGTGGAAAAAAAATGGTTGGATTAACAATTCGGTGGAGGGACAAGATGGGATGAAGGAACAAGTTGAAGGAGAGTTCTACCTGACAAAAAAATGAGTGTTGCTTATTTATTTTTAAGTGATGGAGATGTTTATACAATACAAAAAAATGTTTCATATATTAGAAAGTGTACGTGACCTTTTATGGAAATATCCCTACACGTCAAAAAAATATTGTGACATTTAAAAAAAATGTTATATACAATGTAAAATTGTTCACATAGGTTCAAAATTGTTTAATTGTATTCAAAAATTGTATGTGACATTTTAGAAAACAATTCACGTTTATCCATAAACTGTCCTTGATTGTTTTTTGAAATGTACAACATGTATTTGGAAATGTTACCCTGTATTCATAAAGTGTTCAACACATGCATTCTTAACAAAAAATGTATATCATGTATTTGAAAAATGTGCAATATGTACCAAAAATATATTTCATGTGTGCTCTAAAAATACACATCGTGTAATGGAAAAAGTAGACATGTGTTACAAAAACTAATAAAAACCGACAAAGATAAAAGGCAAAGAAATCAAAAAAACAAACAAAGAAAACTAAAGCATAGCGAAGAGAGAACGAAACCCCCAAAAAACAATGAGAAAACAAAGGAAACCTAAGTAAAATGAATACAAAACAAGGACAGACGATGGGAAAAGAAAGAAAAAATGGTGAAAAAACAAAGAAAATGGTGAAAATACAAAAAGAAAAACAGTCCGAGTGAACCTACACTGGCCATGACAAATGCCAGCGACTAACCGCACTAAATGAGCCAAGCCGCTGTAGTGGTTGCCCGGAGGTGATTTCTACTAGAAATTAATATGCAAAACATATAGTTGTCGCGTCACGTGCACGTTGTCACGTTCCTCCTCCGTACACTTCATCAGGAGCACGAAACAGAACCAAACACCCATGTTTTCCACCTATTCCTCTTCTTCTAGTGGTCATTATAGCCACCATTTTTCACTTACCATGCACACAAAAATTACCTCTCTTTCAGGGAATTAAATCCCAATTGCCGAAATCGGTTGGTGCACCAAATGCCACTAGTTAGCAGTGCATTTCCGATTTCCCTCGACGACCTTTAAAAGGTTGAACCGAGGAGAGCCTCACGTGTCTCTTATTTTTGTCCTCAATTTTCCTTATCAAATTTTCTCTAGAGGATCCTTCTATATATTGTGCTATTTAGAGACATTACAACCGAGCACTAATCCGGCCTTCTTGGGACATTAGCGTGCTCAACCCTTGGATGTGCTAAGCGCTAATCCAGCCTTTTCAAGCCATTAGAGTTTTCAACCCTTGGATATGTTGTTCTGTATGCTCTTGGCCATTGGTTGCACCTTCACGGCTGTTGTGAGCGCTACATGGACTGGCTAATGCTCCCATGGGAAAAAATCAGCGATCAGTTGTTGTTTGGGCTTAATGAGCCACTATCCTCAAATTTCTCCATCCGCGAGGATAAAAAGTGTAATCGTCCACTGATGCATGCCTCGTGGTAGGGAAAAGCATAGGGTTCGAGTGTGTGACCGAGGGGGTGATCCCAGGGTGTATCGACGATAGCAATAGCAGCGAGCCATCACTATCGGTTAAAGTCCAGTACCTAAACATTGAGCGAAATTCAATGTGGCCACTCATCAGCGAGTAATTGTAGATCATTTACCATGTCCTTTATGCTATTTCTTAATCCATTAGTGTCCACATAGTTTCCCTTCGCCCAATTTTCCCTTCCACAACCTTTTGTCACTTCGGCATGCCGATACCTCATATTCTCCGCTCCTTCCTCTCGCTACTCTCCCAATTCCATCTCCCTCAAATATGAACTCATCTTTATTGATTCTATTATTTCTACTCCCTGAATGCATATGCTCTTAGCTGTGAGGGATTCGAGCTCATCCTCCCTGATGGATATGTCGAGATGAAATGACCATGGTGGGGCATTAGGCCGCAACGACGGTGGCTACGGTGAAATTCCCGGTAGAGTTTATGAGACGCGAGGACAAGAGTGGCCCTGAAACAATTGTGACGGCGGCTCCCGCGCGAGGAGTTTCTCCACTACCCTTGTAGTCATCTCATAGCAGGCCCGATCATTATTTAGATCTCCATCTTATGCAGACCCATCCTTGCAATTCTGAGCATTTTTGGCCATTGGTGCACCTTCAATCCCGCTAGGAACGCTACATGGTGTGGGACTATGCTCCTGTAACAAACTTGCGATCTGCTATTGTTTGAGCATGCTGGACCTATGAGCCAATTACTCCCCGTCGCTTCGTTTCCAGAAAAATGAAAGAACAGATGTTCGGCGGCTGGTTGAAATAGTAGATACATGTAATCAAACAACCACATGGTCATACTTGTATTGTGAACTATGTAAAAGGATTTGTACATGCATGAAAAGGAATTGTACGTTCATACTAGATATGATTAACCTTGAATACAGTTAGATCTCTCAACAAGTAAAGCAATTCATGTTGGTGAATGGGTTTCCGGCTCTGAATCTGATAACCACTCCGAGAGAAGCTATCACTCCAACTTCGACTATAGTCAAGATAAAGGTGTTGTCGGACTTGCACTAGTGACTACCAACTCCTACGACATATTTGATTCACCAAATGAAGGGAGTGGAAGTTGCTTCATGGCTAAAGGTCCAAAGGTATCACACCCCGAGTATCTTGATTTCAATAGTGATGAGGATGACTTGCTAGGAGATGATGACTTGCTATTTGACAAATCTAGTGATGTTAGTCAAAATGAACTCGTTAGTAATCACTCTAGTCAAGATAAGTCGTGTGATGATGATAAGTTAGAAATAGAGCGACTAACTCAAGAACTAAACACTCTTAAGTTAGCCCACGAGTCTACTCTAGAAGATCATAGAGAGCTCGTAAGGACCCATGAGAAGCTCCGCTTCGAGAAGCTCAATTTGGAGCAAAAGCATGGATTCCTTAAAGCTATCAATGACGATCTTCGGAAGAACACTTCCTATTATCTAGCCAAACGACTTCTCTTTTCTACATTCATTCCACAAGTTGAGGCTAAGCAAACTAGTAACAAAGGTAAGAAATGTTCTTCAACTAGTAGCAATAAAAATGATAAATAAAATCCAATGATATTGCTTCTAGTAGTTCTATTTATCACACTAACACTTGTCTTAGCCAAGTTACACTTGAGCAAGAAAATGAACTTTTGAAAGAGATTATAGAGAAAGGTATTTACAAGAGTCTTGTCGGGTCTAAGAAATTTGAGGAAATTGTACGCAGGCACGGAGGATACCGAAAGAACCATGGCATTGGCTACTTCAATGCTAATGGAGTTGAATGGGAAGAAGGTCAATACCCCAAGCCCAAGTTTGTTCCTCAAACGGAGAAGTATGAACATACTCTTCCTAAGGGAATGAAAGGTCAAGATGACCTTCCACCACAAGACCACAAGCTCAAGGGCAAGGACAAGCTTCAAGAGGACATTGACTCATATGAAGATGAATCCCAAGCTTTGGTGAAGTGGGTTCCCAAGGCTACTTCAACCTCAACTTCTACAAGTGCCAATTCAACACCAAGGATCCCCATCAACTTGATGTGGGGCCCCAAGAAGAAGAACTTGAAAAGTTCTTGAGGGGTGACTCCGCCAATGAAATTCACTCACATTCATTATGGGCAAGGGCTAGTTGCAATCAACATCAACATCATGCAAAAGTTCAAGGAGTCACACATTCCCTCAAAGTTAAGCAAGGGACAAGGTAATCAACAATTCCATGGGCATCATCATGTATGCTTTGCACTCCATGTCCATAGATATCTTTGTATTTGTCTCTTATGTGTTGGGACTAACCCATGTAGGTGAGAAGAGTAAGAAACAACAAGGATGCTCCCAACTCATGGTGATATTCATCAACTTTGAGCATCCATCACTACTTCACCTACATGAAGTCTTCATCGACAAAACCTAAGGTTAGTTTATCCCTATCAAGAGGGATGTCACATCAAGGGGGAGCTTTACTCTAAGACTTGAGTAAAAGCATCTCATAGCATGTGACAACATTAACAAGCTTTATGTAAAAGTGGTAACCCCACTCATGCTTAAACAATGAGTATGACCTATGATCAAGTATTCTTACTTGACTCCTAAGTCAATATACTCATATATAGATGACTATGTCATCGCCAAAAGTGCTTGATAGATAGTAGTATGTTGTGCATGTTTGCCATGATTTCATTCGATATCTTATTGTGTGAGCATGTTGATCTGCATTTCTTTATCCATTCGAGGACATCCAATTGTTGCTATTTGTACTTTGATTTTCTTTTGCAAATTGGATGGACAAGAATGCCTAGGACCCCTATCTAGCTATCTATGCTTTCTCATCTCATATTCTATTCTTGCTGCATCACAAAACTTGAACAAGTACTTCTCGATCTCTCCGTGTGAGGAGCACTTGGAGCTTTGTATCGACAAGGACTGACCACTCAAACCTCCCAACTGCATCTCGGTGGAACCAACACAAAAATATCAGTCTCACCGATGCCTAGGGTCGATCTGGTTTTCAATATTGGTAACACCAATTCCATCTTCTCGACGTCACCGAGTTTCCTTGTCAGCTGACAGTTGAGGAACTCGGTGGCACCGATAATTTTGAACCGATGTCACTGATAGCGATGGGTACTTAATGTGGCGGACCCGACTTTTGAAATCATTTCTTCAAACGCCCGTTCCTCCAAACCCTAGCTGTCGTTCATGGACCCCTGCTCATCGCCTTTGTCTTCTTGACCGCCACCGCCATTGGAACTCGCCGTCGTCGACGGAATCCTCACCACCGTCGTTGCCGTAGCTGACTCGTCACCAAGCTAGGGTACGAATTCCACCCCTTGTGCGCTCCTCCTTCCAACTCATGTGCATTAGGATTGTTCCATCGATAAGCCACTGTTTGAGATTGTTCTATCCTCAAAGTTTTTTCGTTAGAATAGCGAACGATGAATTTTTAGGGGTTTGCTGTCCGCAATCCGAATCTCGGTGACACAGAAGCTCAAGAATCGGTTGTACCGATTTGGTTTTTAGGTCTACTGAGGACAATCGTGGTGAAACTAAGCATGCATTTTCGATGAAACCAAAGTGGGTGCCAAGTTTCTGTAAAGCAGGCTGTGAGTCTCGGTGGGTCCGAAATTTGTGACTCGGTTGTACCGATATTCCCTTTGCAGAAAGCAAATCTTGAGAATTCAAAGTTCAAATTTGTGAAAAACTCTGTATTTTGTGATGCTCATCCTATCTTCTCTTCTATGCTCTATTCATAGGGTTAGAGATGTTAGTTTCACATGATATCCAGAATGATCTCAGAGAGCTAAGTGTTGATGCACATCCAGGCACTAGTCCTAATGGAAGCACATATTCCTATGATGATGTTCCTAGTTCTCCAGACTTGCCCAAGGCAGCAATAAGGGCAAGAAGGAAGATTAACTCGGATGAAGAAGATTCTGACTTTGTACCTGAGGAGATTCCTTCCAAGGCAAAGCAGGACAAGGCTGAGAAAACTACAAAGAAGCCTACCAATGAGGCTACCTCATCTAGGAAGGTACTTAGGAAGGAATATGCCAGCTCAGGGGCAGTGAAAGCACATGAGAGTGTTAGGGCTTCTATGTCTATTGATCCCCCAAGGAAGTCCATGCCCAAGAATGCTGGAGAGAAGAAAAGCAGAAAGAGAATCATACATGTTGTGGGAAGGCCAACCTTAATGTATGAAGACCCAGCTAAGGCTGAGGCTGAGGAAGAGGAAGAGCCGGCTCCCAAGGCTCCACCTAAGAAGAAGAAGAAGCTACTTGCAGATGCTATGCCAAGCCAAGCTCCATCCAAGAGCAAGCCAGCTGCTCCCAAGAAACCCACTGCTCCAAAACCCAAGAGGTTTTCCAGAGAGATTCCAGCTGCTGACAAGAACAAGTGTTCTACCTCCAGAGATGTTGAGGAGGATGCAATGTCAGTGTTGATGAAGCTGAGGCCACACCTTCCAGAGCATAATACCAACCATCTGCTTGCTCAGAACATGAAGAAGAGGAAGGACTCGGGATTGAGAGAGTGGAGAGCCATTGATCCATATTCTCAGAGGAGAAAAACAGGTGTAGACTACAGGTTCTACACAAAGGAACAACAAGACTTCTATGAAACTGTTGTGCTTGACAAGAGCCCTGCACTGAGTGATATGAGGTATGTGGACTGGAAGTACGCCAAGGAGAACCAAGATTACTTTCCAAATGTTCAAGATAATTTCCACTGCATTGGTACTGACACTACTGGAATCAGAAGATTTGCCGTTTGCCACCTCTTTGCCGTCTGCTAGCGGACGACAAAGAGTGGCTTTGCCATCAGCTAGCAGAAAGCAGACGGCAAAGAGGTGGCAGACGACAAAGGGTGGCTTTGCCATCAACCACTTCATTGCCGTCTGCTAGCGGACGGCAACGGAGGTTTGTCGTCCCCTAGCAGACGGCCAAGTTGGAGGGGGCCCACTGACGACCCAGCCTCCGTTGCCGTCCGCTAGCAGACGACCAAGTTGGAGGGGGCCCACTGACGACCCAGCCCGTAAGTTTACCTAACGGCCCCCCTCTTTGTCGTCCGCTAGCGGACGGCAAAGAGGGGAGGTTAGCTAACGGCTAACGCCCCCCGGCCCGCCTCTCTCTCTCTTTCTCTCCCTCTCTCTCTCTCTCTCTCTCTCTCTCTCTCTCTCTCTCTCTCTCTCTCTCTCTCTCTCTCTCGATCCCTCTCTCCTCCCCGTCGCCCGTCGCCCCCGCCGCCCGCGCCCATCGCCCCCGACATCACCGCCACCCTGTCGCCCTCGCCGCCGCGTCGCCCCCGCGCCCCCACCACCGTGCCTCCCGCCGCCGCTCGCCGCCGCGCCCCCACCGCCACGCGCCCCCATCGCCGTGTGCCCCTGCCCCCGCCGCCGCGCGCCCCCGCCGCGCCTCCCGCCGCCCCCGACGCCTCACCGCCGGTGTCGGCCTCCTCCACCTTCACCAACGCCGGCCTCCACCTCCCCCACTCCGGTGAGCCCCCTCCCCCTCTCTATTTTTTCTTTTTTAGTTAGGTTAATTAGTTGTAGTTAGGTTAATTAGTTGTAGTTAATTAGAAGAAGAGAGAAGAAGAAGAGGAGGAGAAGGAGATGAAGAAGAAGAAGAAGAGGAAGGAGAAGAAGAAAAAGAAGAAGAAAAGGAGGAGGAGGAGGAGGAGAAGAAAAGAAGAAAAAGAAGGAGAATAAGAAGAAGAGGAGGAGGAGGAGGAGGGGTGTGTCGGCCCCGACACGACACCCCCTACACCCCGACCCCTACACGACACCCCGACACGGCACTCCCGACCACGACACCCCCGACGCTCCTACCTCAACACAACACCCCCGACACCCCGACCCCGATACGACACCCCGACACCCCGACCCCGACACGACACCCCCAACACTCCGACCCTGACATGACACCCCCGACACCTCGACCCCGACACGACACCCTTGACACCCCGACCCCGACATGACACCCCTGACCCCCCGACCCCCCGACACAGCACCCCTACCCCAACACGGCACCCCAGACCCCGACATAGCACCCCTACCCTAACACGACACCCCGGCACCCCGACCCCCGACACGACACCCCGACACCCCGACATGGCACCCCGACCCCGACATGGCACCCCGACCCCGACACGGCACCACCGACACCCCGACCCCTGACACGACACCCTGACATGGCACCCCAGACCCCGACACATCACCCCTACCCCGACATGACACCCCCGGCACCCGGCCCCGACACGACACATATATTATTAATTATTATTATAATGTGAGGTATTCAATTATTATTATGTACATATATATTATTAATTAGTTCATGTTATTAGGTATTCAATTTTTTTATGTTGAACTAATTTCGTTCACTCTTTGTCATTGCAGGTGTTGACAGATGGTGGGCGAGGGTCGAGAGGGCTCTGAGCCTCCTTCCTCGGCGCGTGCTGGGAGGGGTGCTATTATTCCACCCCAGCAACTCCGGAGAGTGCTGGTACATAGCATGCAGACACCGGCGGGCGCTTCTTCTTCGACCGGGAGAGGTCGGGGGAAGCCGAAGAGAGGTGCTAGAGGTAGGAAGGCTGCTGCGCCTTCCTCGCCGCCACCCCCAGCTGATTCTCCCGACCACAGGAGTGCTCCATCTCAGATGGACCTGTCTGACTTGGACCCATCTCGGACTTCGGTCGACGAGCCTCGGGTCATCGAGCCTTCGTCCCAGGAGACTCCAGTCCTAGAGTCTTCTCCCAGGAGACTTGGGTCCCAGAGTCTTCGTCCCACGTGACTCCGGAGGCTAGTGGCCATGCTGATGGTGGCGAGGACAACTTGTTTGAGGACACCTATAACGAGGGCAAGCTGGTTGAGGAGGGCAAGAAGGTCTACTTGCGTGGTTGTACAAAGCAGCCGCCCATGCCGACGACCCGCGAGCAGAGGTGGTTGATTGCGCCTAATGCGGAGAAGTAAGTGCATTTACTCTTTTTTAACCTTTTGCCTTCATGTTTCTTAAAATTAATATCTAATGTGTTGGCCTTGTCCTACTGCAAGGGTTGGAAATACAAGCATGGTGTCCGCAGGCCCAACCAGGTCCTTGGTTTGCTTCTCCGACACCACTTCCCGGGGAAGGTCGAGTTGCCCGGTGAGGGTGAGTCTCCACAGGTAGCATTGATCTGGGAGTTGTACAAGGCTGCCCCGGCCCTGCCGGAGGAGATGGTCGACGGTGTCTTGTGCAAGACGGTGGCTGACATTGTGATCCGTCGCTTTTGGGTAATTTCTCCTTTACAGAATTAACAATCAACAACACCTAGTGATTGTACTAATCAGTGTTGTCTTGTTTGATTGTAGACCTTCTATAGGTGTCTTGAGGAAGACGAGGCAAAAGCGGCTGTTGTTCTCGAAGCCGAGTGCAAGCGCCTACTTCAGAACTTACGGCACGAGGCTCGGGTGCAGGCTATTCGAGACTACTACGCCTCGACTAGCATTAAGAGGGCCGAGAACAAGTGCCGCAACAATTATGTGAGTAAGGAGAAGTTAATGAAGGTAATTATCTATTATTAAGGCCTTGTACTTAGTTTCTTTGATTTGATTCGTAGGCGTAGCGCTGAAATTTCTCTTGTCTAACTTAGGTGCCCCCGAGATGGTGTGCGGATAGGATGGACTATTGGGAGGCATTGGTGGATGAGTGGTGCTCTCCCGAATGGCTAGCCGAACACAACAAGGCCAAGGATAAGCGTGCCCAAATGAGAGGTGTGCCACACCATCAAGGGAACTCCAACCTGTCTGAGTTCGGGGATAACTGGGTATGTGGTTTGCTTCATGATTCATGCAATTTCCTTCTTCATGCTAGCTTGAGCCCTTAACTAATATTTTGTTCCTCTCTTTTAGGCGCGACACAACAAGAAGGAGGTGCCACCTCTGTTCGACCTCTATGCCATGGTCCATACTGCCTCGTATAAGAAGGCCAAGGCATTCTCTGAGGATGACCTCGATCATCCATAGAGCTTCAGCAATATCTCCTCCCACAACAAGCTCGTGAGGTATAGGGATGAGGGGAAGGCGAGGAAAGGGGAGGACTTCAACCCGAGCCACAGTCCTTTTGATCCAGAGCTCGTGATGATATCTGGTGGCGGGAGGCCCCATGGCTCGATAGCCACTGGGGATGGACTGGTACGTTGTCCTAGAACTCTCCCGGAGATCAAGAAGCGCCAGACGAGCTCTGATCCTGAGATAAGGCCTCGTCCACGACCAATGGAGCTCACCATTGAGGCTAGGGCCCAGGAGCTTCTAGCGGAGGCAAACAGGCAAGCGGCACAGAGGGAGAGGGACATGGAGGAGAGGACGGCTAGGATGTTGGAGGAGGAGAGGAACCGGAACAAAGCGTCTCATCGGGCCCTATACGAGCTCCTCGTGGTAAGTTTCTCCTACATATTAGCCAAATCATGCACGTAATGGTCGTTTCATCACTAACTAATATGAATGACTTGTGAAAACAAAATGTGCAGACCGTGTGCCAGAACAATGGTCAGACCCCTCCGTCGATGCCCCATATTGCTATAGCACCCACAGTGAGTTCCATTTAAATGGTCATTAGTTACTAGTATTCACAATTGAGTCGCATCATTCTAAGGAGACATTGCAAATGATCTTTGGTGCAACGTGCCTCCCAACAAGCATCGATCGATCCTTCTGTGTCTATCGCAAGCCCGACCGGTCCTTCTACGTCTCACCCTGGCGCAAACCCTATCGGTCCTTCACCTCCGTGTTGATGGTAAGTTTTCCCAAGTGTTTTCATTAACAAATGCATACTTAGCTTAAGAAATGACCTACTTAGCTCCAAAATGACCTATACTTAGCTTATTTTCCTCAAAAATGACTTGATATGCTTAGTTAGCTAGAAAATGGTATATTCCACCTAGGAGCTATAAATGACCTATACTTAGCATTTTTTCCTCCAAAATGACTTGATATGCTTAGTTAGCTAGAAAATGGCATTACTACCTAGTATAGCTCAATAATGATCTATAGCTAGCTTAGCTAAGTCATTTATGACACAATTAGCTCACTTAGGTACAAAATGGCATAACTACCTAGGATAGCTCAATAATGATCTATAATTAGCTTAGCTAGTTCATTTAAGACATAATTAGCTCACTTAGGTAAAAAAATGGCATAATAACCTTGGTTTAGCTCCAAAATGACCTATACTTAGCTTATTTTCCTCAAAAATGACATAATAACCTTACTTACCTCCAAAATAAAATATTCTACCTAGGATAGCTATAAAATGACCTATACTTACCATTTTTTCCTCCAAAATGACTTGATATGCTTAGTTAGCTAGAAAATGGCATTACTACCTTGGAGAAGAGGAGAGGAGAGGAGAAAAAGAAAGATAAGATAAATTCTTCTCCTTCTTCTTTTTCTTCTTCTTTTTCTTCTTTTTCTTCTAGCTAGTTTCCTTCTTCTTCTAACTTTCATCTTTCCTACTTTGCAGATTTGCTATAGATGAGGAAGCTTGCATTGATGGAGTGTACTCTTCTACTTCTGCTTCCTTTTTGTTTATGGAAACTTGTTGGAAACTTGTTTTGGATATGTATGTTGGATATGTTGTTCAAAACTTGTATATGTTGGATATGTTGTTGGAACTTATTGTTGGTATGCTTGTTGAAACTTATTGTTGGTATGCTTGTTGGAAACTTGTATTGTTGATATGTTGGATATATATGTGATATTCTGTCAAATTGAATGATTTTAAGAAAAAACAGAAAAACAGGGGCTATATAGCCACTTTGCCGTCTGCTGGCAGACGACAAAGAGCTTTGCCGTCAGCCAGCAGACGGCAAAGATACCACATGGCAGCTGCCTGTGCAACCTGGGGCTGGCCTAGGTGGTTCCTTGTCGTTCGCTGGTAGATGGCAAAGAACTAAGGTCTTTGCCGTCTGCCAGCGGACGGCAAAGCATGCTGTTAAGCCCTTAACGGAGCTAAGGTGCCAAGTGTGTCGTCCAGGCCCTTTGCCGTCGGCTGGCGGACGACAAGATTAAAAGGTCTTTGCCGTCCGCTAGCGGCCGGCAAAGCGCCCTTTACCGTGGCTTATTCAGCCGGACGGTTGGCCATCTGCTGGCGGACGGCAAAGCCTTTGTCGTCCGGGATGCATGCCTTTGCCGTCCGGGATGGCTGACGGCAAAGTGCCTGATTCCTGTAGTGTGATGAGTTTGTTGGTAAGGATTTCATTGCTTGAAACGATGAGATGATCATGCAATTCTACTCCACTTCTCATTTCTATGGAGATGGTAGAATTGTTTGGATGACAGAAGGCACTAGGTATGAATCCACAATTGAAGAGTGGGCTGCCTTCTTAGGAGCCCCACAGGTGGAAGAAGGTGACATAGATGTGTACTCTAAGCCCAAGGCAAGCCATAATGCCATGTCCAACATGTACAACGAGATCCCTGTTGCAAACCTGCAATCACACAAGCTTGGATCCATCTACTTCCTCCAGGCTGGTCTACGCACCATCAACACCATCTTCAGGCACACCTTTTTGCCTAAGTCTGGAGATGAGAAAATGGTCAGAGGCTACTCTATCAACATAGTGCTCCATCTTGATCAACACACCAGATTCAGAGTGATGGACTTGATAGTTGAGACAGTGAACAGGATTGCTGAAGATCAGAAGAGATCATGTGGATACGCACCATATATTCATATGCTTATCAACTCCCAGCTGAAGAAGCACATATATGCACTTGATCGACCACATTTGCCACTCCTGCCAGAGCTAGAAGACAATGTTGTGGTGATGGACCCAGATCATCCCACCTCAGCTATAGCACTGGCACAGGTAGAGGCAGCCAGAGACACTAGTTCTCAAGAGTCAAAGACTCGGAATGAGAAGATGGATGTTCTTCTTAGATCCGTACTCAGTATGCAGAAGGACATATGAAACATCTTGAAGAACCAGGAGAGCCTTGAGAGGATTATTGATAACAAATTCCAAATTCTCAACAACAAGGTGCATGAGCTCACAGTTACTGTGAATGAGCTCAAGAAAGAAGTTGATGGCGTACCCACTCCCCACACCACAGATGATGATGAGGATAGTCCACCTCTCAGGATAGACACTCAGTTCAGGACTCAACCAGGACTCCTACAGTGCCAGTTCCACAAAGGAGACCTTCTTCATCAACACCTGCTGCACCTCCTTCAGCTCCATCAGCTCCACCAACACCTTCAGATGCTACTCCAACTCCGTCCATGAAGTTTGCTGAAGTCTTCATTGATGTCGTTCTCTCGACTCCTTCATCACCTATCGAGGAGATCAGCCCCAGAAGAGCGTTTAGTTCTATACCTTTGAACTTTTTGGTAACTTGTTGCCAAAGTGGGATAAGATGTATAGATCATTACGGCTTCGAGAGAGAGAGCATTGCTTTTTATCACTTTTCAAAACATTAATATATTTTGGCTTATTTGTGTTAAACTTTGTTGGTGTTTGATCATACACTTGATGTGTGTTACTACTATTTCCTATCCTTGTGATGTTTATGAGATGATCATTCACTTTTGCTTGATTGTGTTGTGCTATGATGTTCATTCATATTATTCTCGCACACCACCAAGTTGTATGTGACATGGAAGAGTGCCCCATGTACCTAATTGATTGTGCATTTGCATTCAAACGCAAATTCAAAATAATGCACAAATTGGGAGAGATCTTGCTTACCACATACTTCTCAAAGCGATGCTTATATTCATTGATTATATCATATGTCGAAGCTTTGATCTATATGTTGCCATCAATTACGAAAAAGTGGGAGATTGAAAGCACATTTGCTCTCTTGGTGGTTTTGGCAATTAGTAACAACATATATCTCATTGGACTAATGTTTCCACTAAGTATATTTTAGGAAAAGTTCAATGATGGGTTGGCAAAAGGATTGTGGAGAGACCCTAGATGCAAGGAATAGGATTGGCAAAGCTTCAAGCAAGAGGACTCTACATTTTTCTTTGTGAGAAATCACTTTGAGTCTATAGGAAAGCCAATACTATTAAAAGGGAGTAAGGTATTGTTGGTGAACAAAATGCTCCACGTGCACATGTGATAGTCACCCAAAACACCCACAAGCTCTTCCACAAAAGTCTCTCAAAGCCTATCATGAAAATCGGTGCCACCAATATTTCCCACTCGGTCCTACCGATTACCACCCCAGACAGATCCCTGCCAAACCCTAGGTCTTCGGTACAACCGATTCTGCATTGGTGCCACCGAATTCAGGTTGCCAACATTCTGTTGCCTCGTTTCTTAAAATCTGAAATTCCAAGATTTTGGATCAGCGTCACCGAGTTGTGCAATATGACCGTTGGTCACCTTTTCGGTATTGCCGAGACTTCTGTATCGGTCTCACCGAGATTCAAAAGTTGCTACCTTTGGTGCAACTTAGTACCATCGAGTTTTATACTTCGGTGTCGCCGAGTTGGTCACTTTAGGTGTAACGGTTGGATTTTTGGAGATGCCTATATAATATATACCCCTCCACCACCACTCACTCACAACAGAAGCACTCAGAACAGATCCCCACTTATCCCATCAGATTTCCTGAGAGAGAGCCACCTACTCATGTGTTGAGATCAAGCCATTCCACTCCATCCATATGAATCTTGATCTCTAGCCTCCCTAAGTTGCTTTCCACCCAATCAATCTCTTCCATCGAAGCCAAATTTGTGAGAGAGATTGAGTGTTGAGGAGTCTATCATGTTGAAGCACAAGAGCAAGGAGTTCATCGACATTATCGAGCCTATTATCTTTTGGAGGGTGGTGCCTCCTATATTGGTTACATGTCGCTTGGGAGCCTCTTACTTCATGTTGTGGAGTTAAACCAAGAAGTTTGTAAGGGCAAGGAGATCGCCTATTTTGTGAAGATCTACCCCGAGTAAGGCTAGTCCTCCGTGGACGTAGGCCATGTTGGGGAACGTTGCATGGGAAACAAATTTTTTCCTACCCACACATAAGATCTATCCATGGTGATGAGCATCTACGAGAGGGAGAGTGGATCTACATACCCCTGTAGATCGCTAAGCGGGAAGCGTTAAGAAACGCGGTTGGTGTAGTCGAACGTCTTTGCGATCCAAATCGTCGAGAATCCCGCGATCTCATCACGATCCGTACCGCGATCCAATCACGACCCATCCCGCAAACTCATCACGATCCGTCCCGCGATCTCATCATGATCTGTCTCGCGATCTTGATCACGGTCCTTCCGATCTAGCGCCGAACGGATGGCACCTCCGCGTTCAACACATGTACAACTCGATGACGATATCCGCCTTCTTGATCCAGTAAGAGGGAGCGGAGAGGAAGATGAGTTCTCCGGCAGCGCGACAGCATTGCGGCGATGGTGGTGGAGCTATTCCAGCAGGGCTTCGCCTAAGCACCGCTGAAAACTGATCTAGAGGAGAAACTGTGATCTAGAGGAGAGGTAGCACGTGGCTATTAGGGTTAGCTTTTTCCTCTAAATACTATAGTATATATATAGGAGGGAGGGAGGGTAGGAGGAAGCCTCAAACCCTCAAGGTTTGGTCGAAATTGGAGGTGGAGGAGTCCTACTCCAATCCTATTAGGAGTAGGATTCCTCCTTTCCACTTGGAAACTCTTTCCACCTCTCCACCTTTGGATTTTTTCCTTCTCAAACCACTCCATCCGCATGGGCCCTTAGAGGAGGCTTCGGACAGCCCACCACGGGCTGGTTTACCTCCTCCCACAACCCATGTAGCCTCTTGGGTCGAAATACCTCTCCCGATGGTCCCCCGGTACACTACCGACACTCCCGGTACACTATCGATGAGCCCGAAACTTTTCCGGCGACCAAAACAGGACTTCCTATATATCAATGTTTACCTCCGAACCATTCTGGAGCTCCTCATAACATCTGAGGTCTCATCCGGAACTCCGAACAACCTTTGGTCACCACCATACATAACTCTATACTACCGAAACGTCACCGAACCTTAAGTGTGTAGACCCTGCGGGTTCGAGAACTATGTAGACATGACCGAGACACCTCTATGGTTAATAACCAATAGCGGGACCTGGATGCCCATATTGGTTCCTACATATTCTACGAAGATCTTTATCGGTCGAACCTCTGTGTCAAGGATTTAGTTAATCCCGTATGATGTTCCCTTTGTTCTTCGGTATGTTACTTGCCCGAGATTCGATCGTCGGTATCTCCATACCTAGTTCAACCTTTTTACCGTCAAGTCTCTTTACTCGTTCCATAATACAAGATCCCGTGACTAACACTTAGTCACATTGCTTGCAAGGCTTATTGTGATGTTGTATTACCGAGTGGGCCCTGAGATACCTCTCCGTCACACGGAGTAACAAATCCCAATCTTGATCCATGCCAACCCAATAGACACCCTCGGAGATACCTGTAGAGCACCTTTATAGTCACTCAGTTACCTTGCGACGTTTGATACACACAAGGTACTCCTCCGGTATCAGTGAGTTGCATGATCTCATGGTCATAGGAACAAATACTTGACATGCAGAAAACAGTAGCAATAAACTGACACGATCATATTCTACGTTTGTAGTTTGGGTCTTGTCCATCACATCATTATCCTAATGATGTGATCCCATTATCAAATGACATCTCATGTCCATGACTAGGAAACCATATCCATCTTTGATCAACGAGCTAGTCTATTAGAGGCATACTAGGGACATGGTGTTGTTTATGTATCCACACATGTATGTGAGTTTCCGATCAACACAATTATAGCATGGATAATAAATGATTATCATGAACAAGGAAATATGATAATAACCAATTTATTATTGCCTCTAGGGATATTTCCAACAGTCTCCCACTTGCACTAGAGTCAATAATCTAGTGAGAGAGGTCTTATAGTCAATGGGTCTGTGACATTTAGATCTGTGTGTACTTTGCAAATCTCTATGTCAAACTGTAAACACTGCTACCACACTCCACTTGGAGCTATTCCAAATGTCTGCTCTACTATATGTATCCGGATTGCTACTAAGAGTTATCCGGATTGGTGTCAAAGCTTGCATCGACGTAACTCTCTACAACGAACTCTTTCTTATCTCCATAATGGAGAAACATTTCCTTAGTCTTTTAGTTACTAAGGATGATCTTGACCGCTGCCCAGTGATCCACTCCTGGATCACTCTTATACCCCTTGACAGACTCATGGCAAGGCACACACAGGTGCGGTACACAGCATGGCATACTATACAGGGCCTATGGCTAAGGCATAGGGGACGACATTCGTCCTTTCTCTTTCTTCTGCCATGGTCGCGCTTTGAGTCTCACTCAACTTCACACCTTACAAAGCAGGCGAGAACACTTCTCTCTGAGTAATCCATTTTGAACTCTTTCAAAATCTTGTCAAGGTATGTACTCATTGAAAGTCTCATCAATCATCTTGATCTATCTCTATAGATCTTGATGCTCAACAATTAGGTAGCTTTATCCAGGTCTTCCTTTGAAAAACTCCTTTCAAACAACCCTTTATGCTTTCCAGAAATTCTACATCATTTCCGATCAACAATATGTCAACCACATATGCTTATCAGAAACTCTATAGTGCTCCCACTCACTTTATTGTAAATACAAGTTTCTCATAAACTTTGTATAGACTCAAAAACTTTGATCACCTCATCAAAGTGTATATTCCAACTCCGAGGTGCTTGCTTCAGTCCATAGAAGGATCACTGAAGCTTGCTCACCTTTTAGCATCCTTAGGACTGACAAAACCTTCTGGTTGTATCACATACAACTTTTCCTCAAGTAAATTGTTAAGGAAACGATGTTTTGTCATCCATCTGCCAAATTTCATAATTGAAAAAGGCAGCAACTACTAACATAATTCCAACAGACTTTAGCATCGCTACGAATGAGAAAGTCTCATCGCAGTCAACTCTTTGAACTTGTCGGAAACTTCTTTGTGATAATTCGAGCTTTATAAATGATGACATTTACCGTCAGCGTCTGTCTTCATCTCAAAGGTCCATTTGTACTCGACGACCTGCCGTCCAACGAGCAAGTCTACCAAAGTCTATACTTGGTTTTCATACATGGATCCTTTCTCGGATTTCATGGCCTCTAACCATTTGTCAGAATCCGGGCCCATCATCGCTTCTCCATATCTCGTAGGTTCATCGTTGTCCAACAATATGACCTCCAAGACATGGTTGTCGTACCACTCAGGAGTAGTACACATCCTTGTTGACCTACGAGGTTTGATAGTAACTTCAACTGACGTAGGTTCCACAGAAACATCTTTCCGTGCTGCACTACTCTTTGGTTGAAACAAAGGTTCAACAACCTCATCAAGTTCTATCTTCCTCCCACTCAATTCTTTCGAGAGAAACTTTTTCTCGGGAAAGGACCCGTTTTAGCAACAAACACCTTATGCTTGGATCTGAGATAGAAGGTTCACCCAACTGTTCTTAGGGTAATCTATGAAGATGCATTTGTCTGCTTTGGGTTCGAGCTCATTAGGTGAAAACATTTTTCCACACAAGCGTCACAGCCCCAAACATTCAGAAATGACAGCTTAGGTTTCTATCAAACCATAATTCACATGGTGTCATCTCAACGGATTCAAATGGTGCCCTATTTAAAGTGAATGTAGTTGTCTCTAATGCATAACCCCAAAACTATAGTAGCAAAACGATAAGAGACATCATAGCCCGTACCATATCCAATAGAGCACGGCTATGACGTTCGGACACACCATCACACTATGGTGTTCCAGGTGGCGTGAGTTGTGAAACGACTTTCACATTGTCTAAAGTTGTATGCCAAACTCGTAACTCAGATATTCACCTCCACGATCATATCGCAGACATTTTTTATCTTCTTGTCACGATGATCTTAAACTTCACTCTGAATTTGCTTGAACTTTTCAAACGATTCATACTTGTGTTTCATTAAGTAAACATACACTATATCTACTCAAATTATCAGTGAAGGTTAGCAAGTAACGATATCCACCACACGCTACAAGACTCATTAGATTGCATACATCAACATGTATCATTTCCAATAAATCACTTGCCCGCTCCATCAATCCGGAAAACGGGGTACTTAGTCATCTTGCCCAAGAGGCATGGTTCGCATGTCTCAACCGATTCGAAATCGAATGAGTCCAAAGATCCATCAACATGGAGTTTCTTCATGCGCTTTATACCAATATGACATTTAGCGACAACGCCACAAGTATGTGGTACTATCATTATTAACTTTGTATATTTTGGCATCAATGTTATGAGCATGTGTATTACTATGATCAAGATTCAACAAACCATTCTCACTGGGTGCATGACCATTGAAGGTATTATTCATGTAAACAGAATAACAATTATTCTCTAACTTAAATGAATAACCATGTTGCAATAAACATGATCTAATCATGTTCATGCTCAATGCAAAACACCAAATAACATTTATTTAGGTTCGTCACTAATCCCGAAGGTAGAGAGAGCGTGCGATGTCGATCACATCAACCTTGGAAACATTTCCAACACACATCGTCACCTCACCCTTAGCTAGTCTCCGTTTATTCCGTAGCTTTTACTTCAAGTTACTAACATTTAGCAACCGAACCGGTATCCAATACCTAGGTGCTATTAGGAGTACTAGCATGGTACACATCAATAACACGTATATCAAATACACTTGTGTCAATGTTGCCAGCCTTCTTATCTACCAAGTATCTAGGGTTGTTCCGCTTCAGCGACCGCTCACCTCATAATAGAAGCACTTAGTCTCGGGTTTGGGTACAACTTTGGGTTGCTTCACTGGAGCAGCAACTGACTTGCCATCCATGAAGTTTCCCTCCTTTCCCTTGCCCTTCTCGAAACTAGTTGTTTTACTAACCATCAACACTTGATGCTCCTTCTTGATTTCTACCTTCGTGGTGTCACACATCGTGAATAGCTCAGGGATCATTATTTCTATCCCTGGCATTTTATAGTTCATCACCAAGTTCTAGTAGCTTAGTGACAGTGACTTGGAGAACTATATCAATCACTATCTTATTTGGAAGATCAACTCCCACTCGATTCAAGCGATTGTAGCACCCAGACAATCTAAGCACATGCTTAATGATTGAGCTATTGTCCTTCATGTTGCAGGCAAAGAATCTTATTGGAGATCTCATATCTCACAACATGGGCACGAGCCTGAGATCCCAATTTCAGCTCTTAGAACATCTCATATGTTCCGTGACGTTCAAAATGTTTTGGAGCCTCAATTCTAAGCCGTAATGCATGACGCACTAAACTATCAAGTAGTTATCGGGACGTGCCTGTCAGATGTTCACAACATCTACAAACGCTGCTAGAGGGGGTGGAGCACCGAGCGGTGCATGAAGGACATAAGCCTTCTGTGCAGCAATGAGGAGAATCCTCAGATCACGAACCCAGTCCGCAATATTGCTACCATCATCTTTCAACTCTATTTCTCTAGGAACATATAGAAATTCAAGGGGAGCTACAGCGTGAGCTCGTAATCTACAACATAATTTTGCAAATACACTACTGACTATGTTCATGATAATGAGTTCAATTAATCATATTACTTAAGAACTCCCACTCAAATTGACATCCCTCCGGTCATTCGAGTGATACATGATCCAAATTCACCAACTCAAGTCCGATCATCACGTGAGTTGAGGTTGTTTCAATGGTGAACATCATCATGTTAATCATATCTACTATATGATTCATGTTCGACCTTTTGGTCTCTTGTGTTCCAAGGTCATGTCTGTACATGCTAGGCTCGTCAAGTTTAACCCAAGTGTTCTGCGTGTGCAACACTGGCTTGCACCCGTTGTATGTGAACGTAGAGTCTATCACACCCGATCATCATGTGGTGTCTCGACACGACGAACTTTCGCAATGGTGCACACTCGGGGAGAACACAATTTATCTTGAAATTAACTGAGGGATCACCTTATAATGCTACCGTCGTCCTAAGCAAAATAAGGTGCATAAAATGATTAACATCACATGCAAATCATAAGTGACATGATATGGCCATGAACTTGTGCTTTTGATCTCCATCTTGAAAGCATCGGCATGATCTCCATCGTCACCGACATGACACCATGATCTTCATCATCTTGATCTCCATCAACGTGTCACCGTCGGGGTTGTCGCGCCCATCATGCTTCTACTACTATTGCTACCGTTTAGCGATAAAGGAAAGCATTACATAGCGCTTAATGATTGACACACATGTCATACAATAATTAAAGACAACCCTATGGCTCCTTCCGGTTGCTGTACTCATTGACATGCAAGTCGTGATATTCTATACAACACATGATCATCTCATACATCACATATATCTCATCATATAATTGGCCATATCACATCACAACATACGCTGCAAAAACAAGTTAGACGTCCTCTTATTGTTGTTGCATATTTTACGTGGCTGCTACGGGTATCTAGCAAGAACACCTATGCAAAACGACAATGGTGATACTTAAGTTGCTTTTCAACCTTCTCAAGGACCGCCTTTGTCGAATGCGATCCAACTAAAGTAGGAGAAACAGACACCCGCCAGCCATCTTTGTACAAGGAAGTTACACGTCAGTCGATGGACCCGGTCTCTCGTAAGCGTATGAGTAAGGTTGGTCCAGGCCACTTCATCCCACAATATCGCTGAACGAAAACACGACCAAGGGAGGAAGCAATCTAAGCATCAACGCCCACAAACTCTTTGTGTTCTACTCGAGATCTCATCTACACATAGTCCTAGCTCATGATGCCACTGTTCGGGAATGTTGCATGGGAAACATAAAATTTCCGACGCACACACAAGATCTATCCATGGTGATGAGAATCTACGAGAGGGAGAGTGGATCTACATACCCTTGTAGATCGCTAAGCGGGAAGCGTTAAGAAACGCGGTTGGTATAGTCGAACGTCTTCGCGATCCAAATCGCCGAGCATCCCGCGATCTCATCACGATCCATCCCGCGATCCAATCACAATCCATCCCGCAAACTCATCACGATCCATCCCGTGATCTCATCACGATCCGTCTCGCGATCTTGATCACGGTCCTTCCGATCTAGCGCCGAACGGACGACACCTCCGCATTCAGCACATGTACAGCTCGATGACGATCTCCGCCTTCTTGATCCAACAAGAGGGAGCGGAGAGATAGATGAGTTCTCTAGCATCGCGAAGGTATTGCGGTGATGGTGGTGGAGCTATTCCAGCAGGGCTTCGCCTAAGCACCGCTGAAAACCGATCTAGAGGAGAAACTGCGATCTAGAGGAGAGGTAGCACGTGGCTATTAGGGTTAGCTTTTTCCTCTAAATACTCTAGTATATATAGGAGGGAGGGAGGGGAGGAGGCAGACTCAAACCCTCAAGGTTTGGTTGAAATTGGAGGTGGAGGAGTCCTACTCCAATCCTATTAGGAGTAGGATTCCTCCTTTCCACTTGGAAACTCTTTTCACCTCTCCACCTTTGGATTTTTTCCTTCTCAAACCACTCCAGCCGCATGGGCCCTTAGAGGAGGCTTCGGCCAGCCCACTAGGGGATGGTTTACCTCCTCCCACAGCCCATGTAGCCTCTTGGGTCGAAATAACTCTCTCGATGGTCCCCCCGTACACTACCGACACTCCCGGTACACTATCGATGAGCCCGAAACTTTTCTGGCAACCAAAACAGGACTTCCTATATATCAATCTTTACCTACGGACCATTCTAGAGCTCCTCATGACGTCCGAGATATCATCTGGGACTCCGAAAAATCTTCGGTCACCACCATACATAACTCTATACTACCGAAACGTCACCGAACCTTAAGTGTGTAGACCCTGCGGGTTCGAGAACTATGTAGACATGACCGAGACACCTCTACGGTCAATAACTAATAGCGGGACCTAGATGCCCATATTGGTTCCTACATATTCTATGAAGATCTTTATCGGTCGAACCTCTATGTCAAGGATTTAGTTAATCCCGTATGATGTTCCCTTTGTTCTTCGGTATGTTACTTGCCCGAGATTCGATCGTCGGATCTCTATACCTAGTTCAACCTCGTTACCGGCAAGTCTCTTACTCGTTCCGTAATACAAGATCCCATGACTAACACTTAGTCACATTGCTTGCAAGGCTTATTGTGATGTTGTATTACCGAGTGGGCCCTGAGATACCTCTCCATCACACGGAGTAACAAATCCCAGTCTTGATCCATGCCAACCCAACAGACACCCTCGAAGATACCTGTAGAGCACCTTTATAGTCACCCAGTTATGTTGCGACGTTTGATACACACAAGGTACTCCTCCGGTGTGAGTGAGTTGCATGATCTCATGGTCATAGGAACAAATACTTGACATGCAGAAAACAGTAGCAATAAACTGACACGATCATATGCTACATTTGTAGTTTGGGTCTTGTCCATCACATCATTCTCCTAATGACGTGATCCTGTTATCAAATGACATCTCATGTCCATGACTAGGAAACTATAGCCATCTTTGATCAACGAGCTAGTCTATTAGAGGCATACTAGAGACATGGTGTTGTCTATGTATCCACACATGTATCTGAGTTTCCGATCAACACAATTATAGCATGGATAATAAACGATTATCATGAACAAGGAAATATGATAATAACCAATATATTATTGCCTCTAGGGCATATTTCCAATAGGCCATCATGGTATAAACAAGGTTGCTTCTTCATGGAACCCTCCGTGGGTAGATCCCTCCATGGACTCTCGCGGCCGTTACCCTCCTTGGGTTGAAGTCTCCATAAACGTGCATGTACGATAGCACCACCTATTGGAACCACGGGAAAAATCTTCGTGTCCCCAATTTGCGTTTGATCATCCTCCCTATCTTCTATTATATATGCTTGTATTTACTTTACGCCGCTATACTCTTAGACATGCATGTGTAGGGTGTGCTTGACTTGATATCATTGCTAAAATCTGCCAACACTTAAAATTGGGAAAAGGGAGAATTTTTATTTGGTCAAGTAGTCTAATCACCCCCTTCTAGACATACTTTCGATCCTACACATGAACCTGGGTTTTTCTTCGTTTTCAACCGTCACACATCATTTATGACTTAGGATAGCTGGGCGTGTTCAATCCCTGGCCGGACTCTCAAAGAGTTGTAGATTGCAACTCATATGTAGGTTCTTAGAAGAGGACATTTGGCGTGCCAGGTAGGGGACTGAGATGTTTGGCGCTTGTGTCATCACCACATTCATCGTATGCTCTCCTTTATACCTCAAGTGCAAGCCTCCTCATGGCATGAGGACGATCAGGGCCGTCTATGGCCCCAGTAAGCGACCGGGAGGCGCGCTCCTTGGCACAACATCATGTTCAGGAGGCCGCTAGCGCCACCCAACAAGCGTAACCTCCTCCTCCTCCCTCCTCCTCCCTCCACCTGCGGAGGAGGATCATCACCCTTTCTGGGGTCATGAGGGGGACGCGGTACATGAGGAGGAAGGAAGAGCCATAGGTAAAAACACGAACGTCGAACATGACCCCATCGGCTCTCCCCCATGGCAAGGAAGACATAGTCATGTCTCGATTGCTCCTTTGGCAACAAAGACTCGCACCATTTACATATCGGCGGTAACACTGATGGCAGCGCACGAGCTCCAGCAGTACCCGTCGGCGGAGGATGAGCGTGGCCCTTGCCTGGCCCGAATCATGCGCCTACTAAACATCGACGCCCAGGAACATCCACGTTCATGAACACCTTCACACGTTCGCCGCAAGCGATCACACGTCCCGAATCCATGTCGGCCCCTCAACACCTCCATGACCACGAGTAACGGCGAGGCACGACTAGGAGGGAAGGCATGCTAATCGGTGGCCTATTCTACGGAGGAAGACAGAGAGAGGCGACCGTCGGCACAACGCTTGGCGGAGGACGCGCGTGTGGTCATCGAACGCTGATGTGAGCGACATAACCGATTTTTTCTAGGGAATAGAGGAGGCTTGACATCCTATACAGGGCAATGTGTGTACTGTTGGAAATATGCCCTAGAGGCAATAAATAAAGTGTTTATTATTATATTTCCTTGTTCATGATAATTGTTTATTATCCATGCTATAAGTGTATGAATTGGAAACACATTACATGTGTGGGTAAATAGACAACACTTTGTCCCTAGTATGCCTCTAGTGAACTAGCTCGTTCATCAAAGATGGTCAAGGTTTCCTGGCCATTGACATGTGATGTCATTTGATAATGGGATCACATCATTAGGAGAATGATGTGATGGACAAGACCCGAACTACAAACGTAGCATATGATCGTGTCAGTTTATTGCTACTGTTTTCTGCATGTCAAGTATGTGTTCCTAAGACCATGAGATCATGCAACTCACGAACATCGGAGGAGTGACTTGTGTGTATCAAATGTCGCAATGTAATTGGGTGACTATAAAGGTGCTCTATAGGTATCTTCGAGGGTGTCTGTTGAGTTGGTATGGATCAAGACTGGGATTTGTTACTCCGTGTGAATGGAGAGGTATCTCAGGGCCCACTCGGTAATACAACATCACAATAAGCCTTGCAAGCAATGTGACTAAGTGTTAGTTGCGGGATCTTGTATTACGGAATGAGTAAAGAGACTTGCCAATAATGAGGTTGAACTAGGTATGAAGATACCCACGATCGAATCTCGGGCAAGTAACATACCGAAGAACAAAGGGAACATCATGCGGGATTAACTGGATCCTTGACATAGAGGTTCGACCGATAAAGATCTTCATAGAATATGTAGGAACCAATATGGGCATCCAGGTCCTGCTATTGGTTATTGACCGTAGAAGTGTCACGGTCATATCTACATAGTTCTCGAACCCGCAGGGTCTGCACACTTAAGGTTTGGTGACGTTTCGGTAGTATAGAGTTATGTATGGTATTGACTGAAGGTTGTTCGGAGTCCTAGATGAGATCCTAGACGTCATGAAGAGCTCCGGAATGGTCCGGAGGTAAATATTGATACATAGGAAGTCCTATTTTGGTCGCCGAAAAAGTTTCGGGCTCATCGGTAGTGTATCGGAGTGTTGGTAGTGTACCGGGAGACCATCGGGAGGGGTATTTCGACCCAAGAGGCTACATGGGCTGTGGGAGGATGAATACCAGCCCCTAGTGGGCTGGTGGAAGTCCCACACAAGGCCCATGCAGTTGGGAAGAAAAGACCAGAAGGAAAAAGGTGGGAAATAGCAAAAAAGGCTAAATTAGGAAGGAGTCCTAATCCTACTAGGAGTGGAGGAGGAGGATTCCTCCCTCCTGGTTCGGCCGAACCTCCTTGGCTTGGAAGCTAAGGCTGCCTCCTCTCCTCCTCTCCTCCTATATATACTAGAGGTTTTTAGGGTTTTTGCACACGATTTTCAGCCACGTGCAACCCTACCCTCTAGTCCATAGTTTCTCCTCTAGATCGGATTTCTGCAGTGCTTAGGCGAAGCCCTGCTGGAATAGCTCCACCACCATCGCCGGAGCACCGTCATGCTGCCGGAGAAATCTTCTTCCTCTCTGCTCCTTCTTGTTGGATCAAGACGGCGGAGATCGTCATCAAGCTGTACGTGTGTTGAACGCGGAGGTGTCGTCCGTTCGGCACTAGATCGGAAGGATCGTGATCAAGTTCGTGGGACGGATCATGATCAAGTTAGTGGCACGGATCGTGATTGGATCGCGGGACGGATCGCGGGACGCATGGCGATTTGGATCGCGAAGACGTTCGACTACACCAACCGTGTTTCTTAATGCTTCCCGCTTAGCGATCTACAAGGGTACGTAGATCCAATCTCCCTCTCGTAGATGCTCATCACCATGGATAGATCTACGTGTGCGTAGGAAATTTTTTGTTTCCCATGCAACATTCCCCAATAGTGGCATCATGAGCTAGGTCTATGTGCAGATGAGATCTCGAGTAGAACACAAAAGGTTTGTGGGCGTTGATGCTTAGATTGCTTCCTCCCTTGGTTGGATTTTGGTTCAGCGGTATTGTGAGATGAAGCGGCCAGGACCAACATTACTCGTATGCTTACGAGAGACTGGTTCCCTCGACCGCAACTTGTTGCATAGATGGCTTGTGGGTGCCAGTTTCTCTCACTTTAGTTGGATCGGATTCGACAAAGGCGGTCCTTGAGAAGGTTGAAAAGCAACTAGTGTATCACCATTGTGGTTTTTGCGTAGGTGAGAATTGTTCTTGCTAGATACCTGTAGCAGCCATGTAAAACATGCAACAACAATTAGAGGACGTCTAACTTGTTTTTGCAGGGTATGTTGTGATGTGATATGGCCAATTACATGATGTGATGTGTGTGATGTATGAGATGATCATGTGATGTATAGATTATCATGACTTGCATGTCGATGAGTATGGAAATCAGCAGGAGCCATAGGGTTGTCTTTAATTATTGTATGACCTGCATGTCAATCATTAAGCGCTATGTAATGCTTTGCTTTATCGCTAAGTGGTAGCAATAGTAGTATAAGCAAGTTGGGCGCGACAACCCCGATGACGACACGTTGATGGAGATCAAGATGATGAAGATCATGGTGTCATGCCGGTGATGAGGGAGATCATGCCGGGGCTTTCTAGATGGAGATCAAAAGCACAAGTTCATGGCATATCATGTCACTTATGAATTCCATGTGATGTTAATCCTTTTATGCACCTTGTTTTGCTTAGGACGACGGTAGCATTATAAGGTGATCCCTCACTTAAATTTCAAGATGAATTGTGTTCTCCCTGAGTGTGCACCGTTGCGAAAGTTCGTCGTTTCGAGACACCACATGATGATCGGGTGTGATAGACTCTACGTTCACATACAACAGGTGCAAGCCAGTGTTGCACACGTAGAACACTCGGGTTAAACTTGACGAGCCTAGCATGTACAGACATGGCCCCGGAACACAAGAGACCGAAAGGTCGAACATGAGCCATATAGTAGATATGCTCAACATGAGATGTTCACCATTGAAGCCACCTCAACTCACGTGATGATCGGACTTAAGTTGGTGAATTTGGATCATGTGACACTCAGATGACCTGAGGGATGTCAATTTGAGTGGGAGCTTTAGTAATTTGATTAACTAAACTCATTATCTTGAACAATAGTCTAAGTAAACTTTGCATATTTATGTTGTAGATCATTGGCTCGCGCACTAGCACCCCTGAATTTTAATGCGTTCCTAGAGAAAGCGAAGTTCAAAGATGATGGAGGTAACTTTGTTGTCTGGGCCCGTAATCTGAGGACTATCGTCACGGCTTCCCAGAAATCATATGTCCTTGATGCACCGCTTGGTGACCAACCAGAAGACATGACCTCCGAAGACGTTAAGAATGCTTGGGAGGCACGTGCTGGAGATTACTCAATAGTTCAGTGTGCAATATTGTATGGCTTAGAATCAGGACTTCAAAGACGTTTTGAACTTCATGGAGCATATGAGATGTTCTAGGAGTTGAAGTTTATCTTTCAGAAGAATGCCCGGATCGAGAGGTATGAAACCTCCGATAAGATCTATGCTTGCAAGATGGAGGAGAACGGGTCTATCAGTGAACATATACTCAGAATGTCTGGGTATTCAACTCGTCTAGCGGAGTTGGGAATTGCCCTTCCGCCAGAGGCGATCACTGACAGAGTTCTTCAATCACTGCTACCTAGTTACAAGAGCTTTGTGATGAACTATAACATGCACAGGATGAACAAGTCAGTCGCCGAGCTGTTTGCGATGCTAAAAGTCACTGAGTCTGAAATCCAGAAAGAACGTCAAGTGTTGATGGTCAATAAAACCACTAGTTTCAAGAAAAATGGCAAGGTCAAGGGCAAGGGCAAGAAGGGTAAAACCAAGAAGGATGGCAAAGCAGTTGCTACTCCTATAAAGAAGCCCAAGCATGGACCCAAGCTAGAAACTGAGTGCTTTCATTGCAAGGGAACTGGTCACTGGAAGCGGAACTGCCCCAAGTACCTGGCTGACAAGAAGACGGCCAACGAAAACAAGGTATATATGATATACATGTTATTGATGTGTACCTTACTAGCTCTCGTAGTAGTGCCTGGGTATTTGATACCGGTTCGGTTGCTCACATTTGCAACTCAAAGCAGGAACTACGGAATAAACGAAGGCTGGCAAAGGACAAAGTGACGATGCGCGTGGGAAATGGTTCCAAGGTTGATGTGATCGTCGTCGGCATGCTCTCTCTTCGATTACCATCGGGATTAGTGATGAACCTGAATAATTGTTATTTAGTGCCTGCGTTAAGCATGAACATTATATCTGGATCTTGTTTATTGTGAGACGGTTACTCATTTAAATCATAGAATAAAGGTTGTTCTATTTATATGAGTAATATCTTTTATGGTCATGCACCCAATGTTAGGGGTTTATTCATATTTAATCTTGATAGTGATGACACACATGTTCATAACATTCATGCCAAAAGATGTAGAGTTGATAATGATAGTACCACTTTCTTGTGGCACTGCCGTTTAGGTCATATTGGTGTAAAACGCATGAGGAAGCTCCATGCTGATGGACTTTTGGAGTCACTTGATTTTGAATCACTTGTCACATGTGAACCATGCCTCATGGGCAAGATGACTAAAGCGCCGTTCTCTGGAACAATGGAACGGGCGAGTGACTTATTGGAAATCATACATATTGATGTGTGCGGTCCAATGAATGTTATAGCGCGTGGTGGATATCGTTATTTTCTCACCTTCACTGATGACTTAATTAGATATGGGTATATTTACTTGATGCAACACAAGTCTGAAACGTTTGAAAAGTTCAAGCAATTTCAGAGTGAAGTTGAGAATCATCGTAACAAGAAGATTAAATTCCTGCGATCTAATCGAGGAGGTGAATATCTGAGTTATGAGTTTGACAGTCACTTAAGACAGTGTGGAATTGTTTCACAGTTGACACCGCCCGGAACACCATAGCGTAATGGCGTGTTCGAATGTCGTAATCGAACCTTATTAGATATGGTGCGTTATATGATGTCTCTTGCTAATTTGCCACTATCATTTTGGGGTTATGCATTAGAGACAGCTGCATTCACTTTAAATAGGGCACCATCGAAATCCGTTGAGACGACGCCATATGAACTGTGGTTTGGCAAGAGGCCAAAGTTGTCGTTTCTTAAAGTTTGGGGATGTGATGCTTATGTCAAAAAGCTTCAGCCTGAAAAGCTGGAACCCAAAGCGGAAAAAATCGTTTTCATAGGATACCCAAAAGAGACAGTCGGGTATACCTTCTATCTCAGATCCGAAGGCAAAGTGTTTGTCACTAAGAATGGAACATTTCTTGAGAAAGAGTTTCTCTCGAAAGAATTGAGTGGGAGGAAAATAGAGATTGATGAGGTTATTGAACCTTTACTTCAACCAGAAAGTAGCGCAACGCAGAAAGATGTTTCTGTGGAACCTATGACAGTAGAAGAGGAAGTTAATGATGATAATCATGAAGCTTCGAATCAAGCTGCTATTGAACCTCGTAGGTCAACAAGGCCGCGTACTACTCCTGAGTGGTACGGCAACCCTGTCTTGGAGGTCATGTTGTTGGACAACAATGAACCTACGAGCTATGGAGGAGCAGTGATGGGCTCGGATTTCGAGAAATGGTTAGAGGCCATGAAATCCGAGATGGGATCCATGTATGAAAACAAAGTATGGACTTTGGAAGTATTTCCTGAAGGGCAAAAGGCCATTCAGAACAAATGGATCTTTAAGAAAAAGACAGACGCGGACGGTAATGTCACCGTCTATACAGCTCGACTTGTGGCAAAGGGTTTTTCACAAGTTCAAGGAGTTGACTACGATGAGACCTTCTCACCCGTAGCGATGCTTAAGTATGTCAGAATCATGTTGGCAATAGCTGCTTATTTCAACTATGAAATTTGGCAGATGGATGTCAAAACAGCGTTCCTCAACGGTTTCCTTGAGGAAGAGTTGTATATGATGAAACCAGAAGGTTTTGTCGATCCAGAGAATGCTGACAAAGTTTGCAAACTCCAGCGATCCATTTATGGGCTGGTGCAAGCATCTCGGAGTTGGAATAAGCATTTTGATGAGGTGATCAAAGCATTTGAGTTTATACAAGTTTATGGAGAAGCTTGTATTTACAAGAAAGTGAGTGGGAGCTCTATAGCATTTCTAATATTATATGTGGATGACATATTGCTGATTGGAAACAATATAGAAATGCTGGAAAGCGTGAAGGAATACTTGAACGAGAGTTTTTCAATGAAGGACCTAGGAGAAGTTGCTTTCATATTAGGCATTAAGATCTATAGAGATAGATCGAGATGCTTAATAGCACTTTCACAGAGCACATACCTTGATAATGTTTTGAAGAAGTTCAAAATGGATCAGTCCAAGAAGGGGTTCTTGCCTGTGTTACAAGGTGTGAAGTTAAGTAAGACTCAATGCCCAGTGACTGCAGAAGATAGAGAAAAGATGAGTGTCATCCCCTATGCTTTAGCCATAGGCTCTATCATGTATGCAATGCTGTGCCCAAGACCGGATGTCAGCCTTGCCATAAGTATGGCCGGAAGGTTTCAAAGTGATCCTGGAATGGAACACTGGGAAGCGGTCAAGAATATCCTTAAGTACTTGAAAAGGACTAAGGAAATGTTTCTCGTTTATGGAGGTGATGAAGAGCTCGTCGTAAAGGGTTACATCGATGCAAGCTTTGACACTGATCCGAATGACTCTAAGTCACAAACCGGATACGTATTTATTCTCAACGGGGGAGCGGTAAGCTGGTGTAGTTCCAAGCAAAGCGTGGTAGCCCATTCTACATGTGAAGCGGAGTACATCGCAGCCTCAGAGGAGGCAAAGGAAGGTGTGTGGATAAAGCGGTTCATGACAGATCTTGGAGTAGTGCCCAGTGCACTGAATCCAATGAACCTATTCTGTGACAACACTCGTGCCATTGCTTTGGCCAAGGAACCAAGGTTTCACAAGAGGAGCAGACACATAAAGCGACGCTTCAACTCCATCCGCGATTACATCGAGGAGAAGGACATAAATATTTGCAAAGTGCACATGGATCTGAATGTTGCAGACCCGTTGACTAAACCTCTTCCAAGGGCTAAACATGATCAACACCAGAACTGCATGGGTGTTCGATTCATTGCAATGTAAATCACATAGTGATGTGAGCTAGATTATTGACTCTAGTGCAAGTGTGAGACTGTTGGAAATATGCCCTGGAGGCAATAAATAAAGTGTTTATTATTATATTTCCTTGTTCATGATAATCATTTATTATCCATGTTATAATTGTATTAATTGGAAACACATTACATGTGTGGGTAAATAGACAACACTTTGTCCCTAGTATGCCTCTAGTGAACTAGCTCGTTCATCAAAGATGGTCAAGGTTTCCTGGCCATTGACATGTGATGTCATTTGATAACGGGATCACATCATTAGGAGAATGATGTGATGGACAAGACCCAAACTACAAACGTAGCATATGATCGTGTCAGTTTATTGCTACTGTTTTCTGCATGTCAAGTATGTGTTCCTAAGACCATGAGATCATGCAACTCACGAACATCGGAGGAGTGCCTTGTGTGTATCAAACGTCGCAACATAACTGGGTGACTATAAAGGTGCTCTACAGGTATCTCCGAGGGTGTCTGTTGAGTTGGCATGGATCAAGACTGGGATTTGTTACTCCATGTGAACGTAGAGGTATCTCAGGGCCCACTCGGTAATACAACATCACAATAAGCCTTGCAAGAAATGTGACTAAGTGTTAGTTGCGGGATCTTGTATTACGGAACGAGTAAAGTGACTTGCCGATAATGAGGTTGAACTAGGTATGGAGATACCGACGATCGAATCTCGGGCAAGTAACATACCGAAGAACAAAGGGAACATCATGCGGGATTAACTGGATCCTTGACATACAGGTTTGATCGATAAAGATCTTCGTAGAATATGTACGAACCAATATGGGCATCCAGGTTCCGCTATTGGTTATTGACCGTAGAAGTGTCTCGGTCATGTCTACATAGTTCTCGAACCCGCAGGGTCTGCACACTTAAGGTTTGGTGACGTTTCAGTAGTATAGAGTTATGTATGGTGGTGACCGAAGGTTGTTCAGAGTCCCGTATGAGATCTCGGACATCACGAGGAGCTCCTGAATGGTCCGGAGGTAAAGATTGATATATAGGAAGTCCTATTTTGGTCGCCGAAAAAGTTTCGGGCTCATCGGTAGTGTACCGGGAGTGACGGTAGTGTACCGGAAGACCATCGGGAGGGGTATTTCGACCCAAGAGGCTACATGGGCTGTGGGAGGATGAATACCAACCCCTAGTGGGCTGGTGGAAGTCCCACACAAGGCCCATGCAGTTGGGAAGAAAAGCCCAAAAGGAAAAAGGTGGAAAAAGGCAAAAAAGGCTAAATTAGGAAGGAGTCCTAATCCTACTAGGAGTGGAGGAGGAGGATTCCTCCCTCCTGGTTCGGCCGAACCTCCTTGGCTTGGAAGCCAAGGCTGCCTCCTCTCCTCCTCTCCTCCTATATATACTAGAGGGTTTTAGGGTTTTTGCACAAGATTTTCAGCCACGTGCAACCCTACCCTCTAGTCCATAGTTTCTCCTCTAGATCGGATTTCTATAGTGCTTAGGCGAAGCCCTGCCGGAATAGCTCCACCACCATCGCCGGAGCGCCATCACGCTGCCAGAGAACTCTTCTTTCTCTCCGCTCCTTCTTGCTGGATCAAGATGGCGGAGATCGTCATCAAGCTGTACGTGTGTTGAACGCGGAGGTGCCGTCCGTTCGGCACTAGATCGGAAGGATCATGATCAGGTTCGTGGGACGGATCATGATCAAGTTCGCGGGACGGATCGTGATTGGATCACGGGACGGATCGTGATTGGATCGCAGGACGCACGGCGATTTGGATCGCGAAGACGTTCGACTACACCAACCGCGTTTCTTAACGCTTCCCGCTTAGCGATCTACAAGGGTACGTAGATCCAATCTCCCTCTCGTAGATGCTCATCACCATGGATAGATTTACGTGTGCGTAGGAATTTTTTTGTTTCCCATGCAATGTCCCCCAACATGTACCCGGGCAGTGCTCGTGGGAGAGGGATGCCAAGCTTTCACCCTGAACTCCGCGAGGTGGTTTGGCCGACCCTTTCAAGCCTGATGTGTTTTCATGATATGATGGCTCCACCGACCCTGTTCAGTTCCGTCAAATCTACACCATGTAGATACAGTTGTCCCACGACCATGCTGATGCCATGGTCAACTAGTTCCCCATGGCCCTTAAGGACTAAGCACGTTCATGGCTCATGAACCTTCCCCCCAAACTCCATCGGGACTTGGGAAGAGTTGTGTGAGAGCTTCATTGCCAACTTCAAGGGGACCTGTGACTAGCAGTCCATGATCGCTGATTTAAACACCATCCGACAAAAGGTGGGTGAGACGCTTCGTGGCTTCATCCAGCGCTTCAGTGAGGTCCGCAACAAGATCCCCTGCATCAATAATGTGGAGTTTGTCCCAGCATTTCGCAACAGGGTAGCGGATCCCATAATGCTCGAGAAGATGGCGGTCCATGATGTTCATACGATGGTACAACTCTATGAGCTGTCGGAAAAATGCGCTAGGGTAGCCAAGGCAAGGAGCTAGTCTTCAGCGGTGGCCGACCGAGAAGGGCACCTTCTATGACAAGAAAGCCCTGAAGCGTAAGCTGCCTGGTTTCTTCGCGGCAGAGCCCAAGTGGAAGCGACATAAAAAGGAGAAGGAGGAAGAGACTTCCGATGCCTTAGGCGACGGGCCGTACTGCGCCTTGCACAGATCCTGCACACACACCCTGACGGAATGCCGTGAAATCCATAAGATGGCAGAAGGCCGCCAGAAAGAATGGCGCGAGCAAAGGTATGACGAGGGAATAAAGGAAGGAGGTCGAGGAGGGGGGCACACCGGCCAACAGGGAGGCCGTCATGATCGCTTCTCTCAAGGGTGTGAGATGGATGGAGATGGCCAGGACGCCGACAAGAGCAATGGGGTCAGCTTCTAGGAGGCTAAGGTGGTCGCGTGCATTCAGGGGGGGGCTCAGACTCCTGACTCTAACCAAGGCTTAAAAAGCCTCACCCTGGAGATTTGTGCTGCCCTTCCCAAAGGAAAGGACACTAAGCTGTTGAAGTGGTCCGAAACCTCAGTGACATTTGACCTTGTGGACCATCTCATGAACGCCAAAACTGCGGGAATCATGCCGATCGTTGTCTCCCCCACCATCTAGGACATCAATGTCACGAAGAACCTCAACGACGGAGGGGCCAAACTAAACGTCATATCCCCAAGATCTTCGACCTAATGCAGATTCCTTATGATCGTGTGATGCCCACCTGGCCTATCTCGGGCATGATTTCTAGAGAACCACCCTCATGGGGCAGGTGGCCCTCCCCGTCACATTCGGAACCAGCAAGAACTATCGAATGAAAAGCGATGTCTTCGACATGGCCCACATGGGCTTGGAGTATAACGCCATCCTGGGTTACCCAGCTTTGGCCCAGTTCAAGGTCGTGACACACCATGCGGATAACATCATCAACATGCCGAGGCCTAAGAGGGTGATTACCATCCAGATGGACCAAGAGGACATTGTTAGGTGCACAAAGCATTTCTACAAAGAAGCGGCTTCCGCCGCCCAGGTTGATCTGGACCTTCCCGGTGTTTTCGAAGCTACGTTCCCCGCCGACAAAGGTTAATGATAGAGGAAAAGGCCACTACCAAGAAGGTGGCGCTAGATGAAGAGAATAGAACAACCATCCTGATAAGCAGGTGGCTCACTGAGAAATAGGGAATCATGCTGGTCTCCTTTCTACGGGCAAATGCTGGCATGTTTGCTTGGACATCGTCGGACATGCTCGGTGTTCCCAGGGTGATCGAGCACCATTTGGCAGTGTGCCCCGGGTGTCGTCCCATCAAGGAAAAAATGCGGCGGCAATCCCTCGAGGAGCAGGCGTTCATCTCCCAACAGATAGAGAAACTAAAGAAGGCCAATTCATCCGAGGTGTAACCCCCCCGGAATGGGTTGCTATTCTGGTTGTGGTCCCCAAGGCCAATGGGGACTTAAGACTATGTGTGGACTTCAAAGACATCAACAAGTCCTACCCAAAAGACATACCCTCTACCTCGGATCAACCAAATCGTCGACTCTACGGCAGGGTCGGACCACTTCTGCTTCCTAGATGCCTTCTCGGGCTACCACTAGATTAGGATGGCCAAGGAGGGCAAGGAAAAAACGGGATTCATCACACCCTACGGGGTTTATTGCTTTGTGTGCATGTCGTTCGGGCTAAAGAAAGCCGGGGCGACCTTTTAGAGACTCATGCATTGCCCTCAGTTGCCAAATGGGTCGGAACATGGATGCATACGTCAACAAAATCGTCGTCAAAACCCACAAGCGTGATACTCCGATCGTGGACCAGGAGGAAACCTTCGCCAATCTTCGAAAAGCCAATATCAAGCTCAATCCTGAAAATGCGTATTTCAAGTCCCTTTCGAAAAACTGCTAGGATTCTTGGTATCACACAAGGGAATTGAAGCCAACCTCGAAAAGATTCGAGCCCTGGAAAAAATGTAGCCCAGAAAGTGCCTCGAGGACATGCACCGATTGGCGGGATGTGTTGCCGCGTTGGGGTGTTTTATCTCCAAGCTCGGAGAGCGAGCTCTCCCCTTTTTCAAGATCATGAGAGTGGGGCCTTTCGAATGGATCCTAGAGGCTGATCAGGCTTTCCAGGATCTAAAAACATACCTCCCAATGCCCCCAATCATGGTGGCACCCGGCCAAAGGAGTCGCTATTTCCACAAGTGCGGTCCTCGTAGAGGAACGAGAGCTTCTGGACACATCTCTAAGACAAATCGTAGGTCAGCCAGACGAGGGACCGGTTCTTGAGCTCGCGGAGGGCCCTGCGGTCCAATGCCCGACGTACTTCGTAAGCACAATTCTTGGCAAGACTCCGGAACAATACCCTATGACTTAGAAGTTGTTGTATGCCCTCCTAGTGCCCCCCCCCCAAAATTACGACACTATTTCTAGGGGCACCCCATCAAGGTCATCACCAAATTCCGTCTGTAAGGGGTCCTACACAGCCCCAACACCACCGGACGTGTGGCAGAATGGGGAATTAAACTTCAGGCTTTAGCCCTAAAGTTTGTCGCGGCCAAGACTATTTTAAGCCACACCCTGGCGGAGTTCATGGCAGAATGGACGCCGATGGCCCCAAAGGGAATCCAGGAACGATGCTTCTAGGGAAGGAGGCCCCAGAACATTGGGTAATGAGCTTCCACGGTGCCTTATCCCTACAAGGCATGGGGGCTGGCATTGTCTTCACTTCGCCCACCGGGGACCATATGTCTTACTCCATGTAGCTGTACTTCAAGCATGACAAAGTCTTCAACAACATAGTCGAGTATGAGGGGTTGATAGCCGGACTCTGGGCACCCAAAACTCTTGGCATAAAATGCGTGGTCATGAAAGGGGACTCCAAGTTGGTCATTAATTAGTCCAACAAAGACTACAAGGCGAAGGACCCCCAGATGGCCGCATACTTTGTGGCAGTATGAGGAATGGAGAAGCATTTCTAAGGAATAAGATTTAGACATGTTCTGGGTCTAGACAATCACGTCGTTGATGATATCGCTAAGAAATATGCCACACGGGAGCCCCTTCTGCCAGGTGTCTTTGAAGAGGGTCTCACTGAGTCATTCATAAGGATTAACGAGCGTGAAGAGGGAGGGATCACCCAGGGTTATAACAAGTTGGAAGGAGGACAAGCTGCTTTCGCTTCCTCCAATAGCATCATGCCGCAAGACGCCCGCACCGTGGTAGCTCTGGTTCCCGGGTAACCAGATTGGAAAAAAGAAATTGGGAGCTTTCTGAGTCAGAAGATCCTTCCAGAAGATGAAGCTGATGCTGAGAGGATCGTGCGTGAGTCCAAGCTATACTCCCTCAAGTAAGGAGACATATATCGGGTCCATCCCAATGGCATCTCCCTTAAATGCATCTCTCGTGAGGACGCCGTGGACCTTCTCGCGGATATCCATGGGGGGAGTATGGCAGCCAATCCTCATCACGCACCCTCGTGGGTAAGGCCTACAGACAAGGTTTCTTTTGTCCTGCATCTCTTCACGGTGCAGCCGAGATGTTGCGAAGCTGCACGGCCTACCAGTTCCTCACCAAGCAAATCCACCAACCCGCTCAGGCGCTCCAAACCATCCCGCTCTCTTGGCCCTTCGTGGCCTGGGGGCTGGATATCTTGGGCCCTTTCCCGCACGCTGCCGATGGTTACCAGTAACTCTATGTCGCCATCGACAACTTCACCAAATGGATCGAGGTGGAACCCGTTCGCACAATTCCGACCCAATCTGCCGTCAAATTCATCAGGGGTTTGGTGTCCCGCTTGAGAGTCCCCAACCGGATAATCACCGACAACGGGTCCCAATTCACCAGTGGTGCCTTCCAGGAGTGCTATGACAACAGAGGCACCAAGATTTGCTTTGCCTCGGTGGCCCACCCTCGCAGCAACGGTCAGGCTGAGCACGCAAACGCGGAGGTGCTTAAAGGGCTCAAAACCAGGACGTTTGACCGTCTAAAGATGAGCGGCCGAAAATGGATTGAGGAGTTGCCTTCCGTGCTCTTGTAACGACCCGAATCTGATAAGATTTGATGTCTCTGTGCTTACCGTGCTAGTCCCTGAATCGATTCGCTAGCACACACAATACATAAGAATATCAAAGTAACAAGTGTATTATTTACTACAACGTATGATCCATAATTTATATTATATTACAATCTCATAGCACATAGCTAGCTTATTCAATAATAACAGTGGAAATGTAGCATAAGCAAACGATGAATCCCATCAATGCCCACTGGCGAAAATGTTGAGTGAAAACTCGTGACCCTACTGTATCTCAATGATCATTTGAACATCCTGCAACATGATAAGTTGCAGCCACAAAGGGTCAATGCATTGAATGCATTGGCAAATCACACAAAATGATATATAGCAAACCTACATCTACAAGCAAGGTATGACAAACATAACACTCAAGTTGGTTTCCAGAAGTATGTCTTCACCTACCTCCACTAACTGATCAAGGTTCACACACCACAACCAATTAATCCACAGAAGAGAAAACACAATCTACGATGAGATGAAAAAGATATTCAAGATGTATCAAGTGCGCTCAGTCGATGATGCATTCAATGGGGACTCCAAAGCACTCAGCCATCAACGCATTCATCGGATTTAAGTCCTGACAACTTAAGTGCGCTCAGCCATGGCGCATTCTCTAGGGACAATAGAGCACTCAGCCAGTGACGCATTCACTCGAGCAAAAGCCCCGAACCTACAGCTATAAACGGATAGGCTCACCACTTCCACGAATAACTCAACACCCAACTACATCTACCATAACAATCCAAGCATATGTCAAAGCATGCAAACAACACACACATGGTAGAAATAGATGAGCATAATCAAAAGTGCAAACTTGCCTCGAACGATGCTGAAGTATTCTAACGCTTAATTCTGATTCGCTTCACACTCCGGACAATCTATATGTTTAAATATGCATCGATAAATAAACCGTACTCACAAACACTAAAATAAAGTCACCAACAAATAATTCAAATAAAAATCTAATCACAGAAAAATATCAATAGGTACTCATTGTCTACATGCTAGTGGGATCACAATGCAAAAGGAATCAACTAAATTGAATAGACGGTTTGAAAGATATGGCCTCTAGAATGTTGAATTCAAATTTAAACAAATTCAAATTTGAATAGTTCAAAAGTGCGGAATTTTAATTCTACCAGATTCTACTAATCAATATGAGTTTATAGGAAAAAGAATCGATGAATTTGGACCTACGGATCTCAAGTTATAGCAAAATCAAAATTTGGTAGGAATCTGTTTGAAAAATCTACCATGGCAGCATTCTTGGGCTGCTGCCGCTGCTACTGTAGCGTGTTGACGCGTGGCGCTAGGCTATTGACTGCACTGTGTCTGCTGCTTTAGCTAAGACACTTTCCAATGCTTCATTTTTTACGGGTGCTAAGGTTATCACATAGACAAAAAATTTGATGTGACATGACATTTAAGAAAAGAGAGATGGATATGATGACCTTAGAAAGAAAAGGTGACAAGCGCGTGAATCTAAATAAAATACTTAAATAAAAAAAACTCACAAATGCATGAAGAATTTTAATAGGTAAATCATTAAATAAAATGTGCTTAGCTATAATAAGTTAAACACCTATGCATTGAAAGTTTTGGTTGTTAAACTTTTAAATATACTTAGCATCTCATCTTAATACTAATGTATTGGAAATAGCATGGACAGTCGGGGCTTAGAGCATCTCAGTTCAGAGGGGAAAAAACTGTATCTAATCTAATCCATCAAAGAGAGATCGGACGGACGCGATGAACTCACCGGAAAACAGAGGGGCGGGTGGCCGGACTTGGAGAAAATGACCACGCCGGCGGCTCGGTGGTGATGCGGGCGATGGCCACAAAGGTTATACGGCAACGGAGAGAGGACTGGCGGGTGCAGAGCTCTACGGAGATGAACTAGGCGACCACCGAGATGTTTGGAGCTTGCTCCTGTTGCTGCTGTACTCGGCGGTACTCCAGAAAACTCCGGCGGCACCGCTTGCTCCAGTAGGTCAATCTGGGGACCTAGAAACCACAGGGAGGTGTCAAAGAAAACGGCGCGGCGGGAGAAGTCGAAGAAAATACTTCGGGAGATCAGGAACCTACGGAGACGACGACAGCTACCGGCGAAGCGAGCTTGACGGTAAAGTCTCGACGAGATCCAAACGGCCCGGCAGTGCAGCGAGATAGGGCACGGGAGATCTTGATTTTTGCCGAAAATTGGTAGAGGAAGGATCTGGGAACCTATATAAGGCATCAACTTGCACGTGGAGTCGGGCAATTGATCGAATCGATCGATTCGTCTTCAGTTTGGCTCGGTTGCAGAGTTCAGGACGAACACGAACAGAGAAGGCCAGCACTAGGCGCCGGCGGACCGGCCCAAAATTTCGGCCGGTCCCTCCTGCGCTGTTCGATTGAGATGGCGTTAATTGCTGGATCTGTTTGTCCCGCTTTGCCGTTTTCTTCGTCACGGGAATCAACGAAGCCCCAGATCGGCTAGCACTTGCGGGCGGCCACATCTGTGCGCAACTCTGCTCGCCGTCTTGCACAAGCACTCACCATCCCAGCATGGTTCTTCTTCGCCTACCACCGTCACCGACGAAGCTCGCCGTGGCATCTTCTAGTTGTAGCTGGTGGCAGCATCAACGTAGCCGGATGCAGCAACTAGTCGTTGACTCGCCGCCGTAGTAGCACGCCCATCACAACACCTCCCATGTCGTCGCCGCTTGCAACAAAAACAGACTATGGTGGTAGCAAAAAATGCTCACCGTCGAGGCTCGCCCCCAATGCTCGCTGTCGACGCTTGCAATAAAAACAGACTGGTGATAGCAAAAATGCTCCGTCGAGGCTCGGCCCCAATGCTCGTCATTGACGCTTGCAACAAAAACATTCTATGGTGGTAGCAAAAATAGACTATGAATGATAGCAAAAATAGACTATGGGGGTAGCAAAAATGCTCGCCGTCGAGGCTCGCCCCCAATGCTTACTGTCGACGCTTGCAAAAAAACAGGTTATGGTGGTAGCAAAAATAGACTATAATGGTAGCAAAAATGCTCGCCGTCAAGGCTCGCCCCAATGATTGCCGTCGACGCTTGCAACAAAAACAATTATGATGGTAGCAAAAATAGACTATGATGGTAGCAAAACTGCTCGTCGTCGAGGCTCGCTCCCAATGCTTGCCGTCGAGGCTCGCCCCGAATGCTCGCCGTCGACGCTTGCAACAAAATTGCCCGAGGTAGCACTGCATCACCGTCCTGATGGATCCTTTGAAAAATGTTGATCCCCAATTGCATCCGCTCCTTGTCTCCGTGCGCATGCGCTGCTCCTCTGCTCGCGGCGCCTATGGTCGCCGGCGGCCTCGTAGCACACGTGCTAGTCATCCCCGGTTGCCGCCGGTGACCGCATCTGTAGTAACCAGAAAATTTTAGTGCAGAGAACCGGAGAAGAACGAGAGAGGAGATGCGTTATGTGAGAGAGAAAGGAGTGGCTGAGATAAAGACAAAGGTCCAGGCAAAGCGGTGAGCAGTTAGTGGATTAGATTTTTTTTAGGGGTAGTTAGTGGAGCATTGGGAACGGTAGATTTGAATCTGATCCAATGACCCGCACTCGGCCGGCTGTATTTTGGGCCGGCACGCCGGTTCCAAACGTTTTCCAATAGAGAAAGGATATCACAAGGTGGGTCCCGGCAGTCATCTGTAGAGGAGAAAAAAAAATGAAAGCTGCGGTAGCCTGTTGTTTGCGGGAATGGGCGCCAGCCTGTTAGCTGCTGCTGGTGCTGCCTAGCGCGGGCAAGGCCTTGGTCAGGTCGCTGAGCAGTTGGCCCAACTGCACGGTATGACCGATTTGTTTTGTTATAAAACCTCAACTACTAGAAGTAAAAATAGCAAACAAATGTATATAATACCAAGAGGAAGTAATAAATCACTAACACACATAGAATTTTTTTTATAACTAATATAAATAACAATTAACATTTTTACAGCTCAAATGTGAATTAAAATAGACATAAAGTTTTGTAAAAATATCACTTTGGGCATTTATAAATCTTGCATAAAATATTTTCCAACTCCAGAGAAGTATCAAAATAACTTTTAAAGCATTTCCAACTTTTGTATATTGAAGGAGTCATATTTCCTTCTCTCATGTTGTTTTCATCGAATTGGAAAATGCTTTGAATACTTTAAAGACAAGAGTAAAATCTAAAAATGAATGTGTTGGGAAAGTCATCTTATTCCCTCTCAATAAAATAACAATTTAACTCCAAAAAAATATTCAAATTCTTGTCAGAACTACATAACATCAAGCAATACAAGCAAAACTTAAATCAATTCTATTAACATTCCAAATTTGAAAATTTGGGATGTTACACCTCTGATCCATCCGCATGACCACAACAAAGTCTACTCGGGAAATGCCTTTCTTCCTCGTATATGGAGCAGAGTTTGTCCTTCCAATGGAGCTCTCTCACAAATCCCCACGGGTACTGACTATCGACGATTCAAGAGAAGCCGGTTTGTGGAGTGACGAGTTCGCCTCTTGGAGGAGGCAAGGTGCCACGTCATGTGATGTATACTACACAATTTTACTCTTGTAGACTCGTGTTGGGCCTCCAAACGTGGAGTTTTATAGGACAGTGGCAATTTTCCCCAAGTGGTTGACCTAAGTTTATTAATCCGGGGGTGGTGTACGATGAATATGGTCTCTCTGAAGCAACCTTGCAATCAAATGCAAGAAATCTCTTGTGTCCCCAACACACTCAATACAATGGCAAATTGTATGGATGCACTAGTTCGACGAAGAGCTGATGATACAAGTGTAGCATGGATAGTAGAAATAGATTTTTATAATCTGAATAAAATAACAGCACGGTAACAAGTAACAAAAGCATGTAAAAATGGTGTCCCAATGCTTGAAAACAAGACCTAGGGTTCATACTTTCACTAGTGCAATCTGTAAACAGTGCTAACATAATTGAATCATATAACCATCCCTCAACGTGCAACAAAGAATCACTCCAAAGTTCCTATCTAGCATAGAACATAAGCTGAAATTGTTATAGGTAGCAAAATCACCTCAAAGTTATCCTTTCCGATCAGTCTATTGAGCCATCCCTACAACCCTAGAGTTCATACTAGAATAGCACATCTGATACACATCAATCAACTCTAATGTCACCTACATACTCCAATGTCACCACAAGTATCCATGAGTTAATTATTCGACTTGCATCAAAAAAATTCAGATTCATCATATTCAATCCAACACAAAGAACTTCGAAGAGTACCCCATGATTTCTATCAGATAAAGTAGGACTAAAGCTTGTATCAACCCATGCATAGATTACCCCAATGTCACCGTGGGAATCCGCAAGTTGATTACCAAAACATATATCAAGTGAATCAATAGAACACCCCATCGTCACTAGGGTTACATGCAAGACATATATCAAGTGTTCTCGAATCCAAAGTATTCAATCCAACATAATGAGATCTCAAAGGGAAAGACTCAGTTCATCATATCAAGATAGAGAGGGAAGAACATGATATGATCCAACTATATTAACAAAGCCCATGATACATCAAGATCGTGCCATCTCAAGAACACGAGAGAGGGGGACTAATCACATAGCTACTGGTACATACCCTCAGTCCCAAGGGTGAACTACTCCCTCTTCGTCATGGAGACAATCGGGATGATGAAGATGGCCTCCAGTGATGATTTTCCCCTCCAACAGGGTACCAGAACAAGGCTCTAGATGAGATTTCTTCGGTATAGAGGCTTACAGCGACAAAGTGGAAGTTCTAGGTTAACTTCTGGGGATTTTGAGATTTATAGGATTTTTCAGTGTTGGAATCACGTCAAACGGAGCCACGGGGTGGTCCCAAGCTATCAAGGCGTGACCGTCCCTCCCAGACGCGCTCTGATGGCCTTGGGGAAACTGGTGGTTCCCCTTTGGTGGTTCTTCACTCCACTGTTTATTATTTGCTCAAGAAAAAATCATCAAAAAGTTTCGGGCGATTCCTAGAACTTCTATTTTCTGCACAAAAAACAACACCATGGTTATTCTGCTGAAAATAACGTCAGTCCAGGTTAGTTCCAATTAAATCATATAAAGTGCATCAATACCATATACAAGTATTGTAAACATGGGTAAATATGGCATGAATACTTCATAAATTATCAATACGTTGAAGATGTATCAACATCCCCAAGCTTAATTCCTACTCGTCCTCGAGTAGATAAATGATAAAAGAAGTAATTTATAAAGTGTAGATTCTAGCATAGTATATAAGTTCGATCAATGATAATTCCAATGACTCTTTCTACCATCATAAAAAATAACTCTTTTCTACTTCTCATGATCAAGTAACAAGCTATTCACATGTTAAAGTATAGACAATAAACTTTCTTGGAAACCAACAAACTATGTTTTCAGTCATCAAACTATTACAATTCATCTTATTTTTAGGAAGGGCCTAGGTAAGAGCTTTGATTTATAAAATTCCACATACTCAACTATCATTTAGTCTTCCATGATTGCCGACATTCAAAGCAAATTTCTAGAACAAACTATTTTAGTCACACACATAGGAAGATATTGGCTTAATGGTCCGCATCCTAACTTATTTATCTTAGGGTTAATGTCAAAAATAATGAATCATGATCACCTATATTCAATAGGATATATGTGCTTGGATGTTTCCCCACCACATGATGCTTTCCACCTAAAGAATTAATAGATTGGAATAGGGATGAACATTATTGACTCTTGCATAAAAGTAAATGCACAAAAGTAAATACAAAAAAGTAAAAGATGGTACCTTTGTAGAGGGAAGCAGAGGTTGTCATGCACTTTTTATTTTTGGACGTGCAAGCTCTTAATGAAAAGGAACACCACTTTATATTTCCCCTTGTGATAACAACCTTTATTATGCAGTCTATCGCTTTTATTTCTTCACCATCGCAAGTTCGTACAAAGCTTATCTTCCCTTCCAATAAAAGATCATACATATTTAGGAGCAATTTTATTGCTTTATGACCCAGTGACAACTTACTTGAAGGATCTTATTCAATCCATAGGTAGATATGGTGGAATCTCATGGCAAGAAACTAGGGTTAACGGTTTTTGGATGCACAAGTAGTACCTCTACTTAGTACGAATTTTTGGCTAGAAAAATATCCTAAGCAAACATAACCATTATGTTGTCTTCCTTGTCCAACATCAACTACATGATCAAGTTTGACAATAATTAATGGGGGCTCACAATCATAAAACTTGTCCAAGATAGTATATGAATATGTGAAATCTCTCTTCCTTCAATGTTCTTTCATGTATTGTTCAAGTGACCAGTGCTATGTTTGTTAACTTCCAATAAATTTTACCACTTATATTTATTTTATGTGAAGTCATTACTCCCCATGGGACAATCATATGAAGCATATATAATTTCATATTTATGACATTTAGTTCATTCAAAATATTCCCTTAGGATATAAGTTAAGCACAAGAGTGAAAATCAAACTACTCTCAAAAATATATAAGTGAAGATCAAAGAGTAATAAAGCAATTGCATAGCTATATGAGGACTCTATATCAATAAAGATTTTCAGATATGAGTATTTTATTCAAATATAAAACAAAACAAAAATACACTCCAAGAATATCACATATCATGTGAACGAATAAAAACTTAAGCTCAACATGGACTAACCGATAGTTGTTGACGAAGAGAGATGGGATGCGTAGCATCCCCAATCTTAGATGCTTGAGACTTCTTGTAATATTGAATTAGGGAGACTTGTGTGTCCCCAATCTTGAGCTCTTATGTCTGATTAATTAATCTCTTATCATGGTTTCACCTAGGTCTCAAAAACTTCATCCACACAAAACTTGAAAAGAACTTGTGAGATAGGTTTGCACTTAAGAATAAACCAACCCTTTTATGTACTGCCAATAAAAGCTGCATAATAATTTTTAAACATCATATGCCATATATTGTTATTTCCACAATTTATATGTACCAATATAAGTCATGAAAACTATAGGAGAAGTAGAGAACAAAAGTATGATCGCAATCTGTCTAAAGAGGGCAGGTTGTAGCAATTTACTCAAAACAGTGTACTTCTGTATCTCCAAAAGTTGTGAAAATTTAGGAATTTATAAATAATTTGTATGACCATTCTTTTTAAAAATTTCACAAACTATCCATGTTCCGCTAAAAAAATCAAACACTACAACAAAAGTTTCTGTTTTTGCACCTCACACATACATCATACAATTGAAGCATCCTAAAGACAATTATTGGAACTTTTTATTGAAAAGCAAGATTATAAATAAAATCAAGAAAATTCTAACAAAATAAAATGATGCTCCAAGAAAAACACATATTATGTTATGAATAAAATAACTCTAACTAAGATATACCGATAGTGTTGAAGACGAAAGAGGGGATGCCTTCCGGGGCATCCCCAAGTTTATAGGCTTGACTATTCCTTGAATATTACCTTGGTGTTCCATGGGAATCCCCAATATTAGGGTTTTAGCACTCCTTATTCTGCTCATATCGGTATCGCACCCAAAACTTGAAAACTTTAATCACACAAAACTTAACGGAACTTCATGAGATGGGTTAGTATAATAAAAATAGATCATTCACTTAGGTACTAAAAAGACAAGATTCATAATTGTTCACACATAATACCTACTGTATTCTATCATTTCCATAATTTATATCACCAAATATATGCTATGGGAACACTAAAACAAGCATGCAAAACAGAATATGTCAAGAACAAAACAATATGTAAGGATCTGAATAAAAACCATACTTCCCTGATTGTAACAATTTTGAAAAAATAGGACAAATTATTGAATTTACATATAAATACCGTCTCAAAATTTCAGAATATTTTTACTCTCCGGTAAAATCACATAATTCATATACTGGATGCAAACGTGTTTGTTTTTGCACAAAATCAAATCAACAAGTATCCGAACTATCCCAAAGGCTTTACTTGGCATATTATTGAAATAAAAGACTCAAACATGATTAGTATAGTAGGTTAATCATGTGATCACACAACAATAGAAAGGAAAAGTGTTGGATTGTCTCCCAACAAGCGCTTTTCTTTACAGCCTTTTAGCTCGGCATGATGGTTCCAATGATGCTCACATAAGAATAGTAATTGAAATATGCAAGTGAGCATCATGAAACACATGCCAAGAACATTTAAGCCTAACCCACTTCCTATGCATAGGGATTATGCAAGCAAACAATTTATTGTAGCAAGAGTGAACTTGCATAGGAAGGCAACGCAAGCATGACTTCAAAACTTTGAACGCATTGGGAGGAAATTCGATATTATTGGAATACCAACAAGAATATGTTCCTCCCTCATTAGAATTTTCAGTAGCATCATGAAGGAATTCAACAATATAACTATCACATAAAGCATTATCTTCATGATCCACAAGCATAGAAAATTTATTACTCTCCCCATAAGAAAACTTATCATAGGATACTTGAATACTATAAATTCTTTCCACATTACAAGAGTAATATTCAGAAAAAGGGTATTCATAATTATGGCAAGTTTTATAATAATAATCATCACTAATTTTTATGACATAAGTATCATCAAAATAATCATCATAAGTAGGAAGCATGCAATCATCATAAAAAATTGATCATTCGAATTAGGGGGACTAAAAATATCATCTTCATTAAGCATAGCATCCCCAAGCTTGGTACAAACATTAATTTCGGCAAATACATTCTTAGACGTGTCATTCTCATAAAGCATATCATTCCCAAGCTCGTGACACATATTAATTGCAGCAAATATATTCTCAAACGTGTCATTCTCATCAAGCATAGCATCCCCAAGCTTGTGGGTTTGCATATCATTAGCATAATCACTCTTATGATCAATAGTAAGAATGGAACCAATAGTATAATAATTATTATCATCATAATTTTCCAAGTTGGTGTCAAACAGATTTTCAAGATTATATGGAGAATCATTATCTTCCCAATAATAACTATCATGACAAGTAATAGGCATAACAACATCATCAAGTGTATCCTCCTCCTCAATACTATAGGATTCATTCTCAACAATGTTAGGAGCAACATTATTTGGGAGAGGTTTTCATGGATGATTTTCCCTGTATGGAACTTGTTTTGATGATTGTTTGAGCCACCTTGATCAAGTTTTGCAGACATGTGAAGAAACTAATCTTGTATTGAATTGGGAGAAGTGCCACTTTATTGTGAATGAAGACATCGTCTTGGGACACAAAATTTCCGAAAGAGGTATTGAAGTTGACAAGGCTAAAGTTGATGCTATTGAAAAAATGCCATGTCCTACGGATATGACAGGTATAAGAAGTTTCCTTGGTAATGCTGGTTTCTATACGATATTTATTAAAGACGTCTCTAAGATCTCTTGGCCTCTCAGTAATATTTTGCAAAAAGATGTTCCATTCGTTTTTGATGATCATTGTATAGAAGCTTTCGAAATTCTTAAGAATACCTTGATTCTGCACCTCTGGTTCAACCGACTGATTGGAACATGCCCTTTGAAATTATGTGTGATGCTAGTGATTATGTCGTTGGTGTTGTCCTAGGACAAAGAGTTGATAAGAAATTAAATGTTATTCATTATGCTAGCAAAACTCTAGACAACTCTCAAAGAAACTATGCTACCACTGAAAAAAATTTAGCAATTGTGTTCGCTTGTGATAAGTTTAGACCTTATTTTGTTGATTCTAAAGTAACTGTTCACACTGATCATGCTATTATTAAGTATCTTATGGAAAAGAAGGATGCTAAACCTAGACTTATCAGATGGGTTCTTCTGCTACAAGAATTTGATTTGCATATTGTTGATAGAAAGGGTGTTGATAACCCCGTAGCAGATAACTTGTATAGGTTAGAGAATGTTCTTGATGACCCACTACCTATTGATGATTGCTTTCCTGATGAACAATTAGCTGTCATGAACACTTCGTGTAATGCTCCTTGGTATGCTGATCATGCTAATTACATTGTCACTAAATTTATACCGCCTAGTTTCACGTACCAACAAAAGAAAAAGTGCTTCTAGGATTTAAGACATTACTTCTAGGATGACCCACACCTTTATAAAGAAGGAGTAGATGGTGTTATTAGACATTGTGTACCTGAGCATGAACATGTACAGATTTTAGGGAAGTGGCATTCCGAGGCCTACGGAGGATACCACGCTCGAGATAGAACTGCACATAAGGTATTACAATCTGGTTTTTATTGGCGTACTCTCTTCAAGGATGCTCGTAAGTTTGTCTTGTCATGTGATGAATGTCAAAGAATTGGCAATATTAGTAGATGTTAGGAATTGCCTATGAATTACTCTCTTGTTATTGAACCATTTGATGTTTGGGATTTTGATTATATGGGACCTTTTCCAACGTCCAACGGGTATACTCATATTTTAGTTGCTATTGATTATGTTACTAAGTGGGTAGAAGCTATTCCAACTAGTAGTGATGATCATAACACTTCTATTAAGATGCTTAAAGAAGTTATTTTCCCTAGATTTGGAGTCCCAAGATATTTAATGACTGATGGTGGTTCACATTTTATTCATGGTGCTTTCCGTAAATTGCTTGCTAAGTATGATGTTAACCATAGAATTTCATCCCGTTATCATCCTCAGTCTAGTGGTCAAGTAGAATTAAGCAATAAATAAATTAAATTGATCTTGCAAAAGACAGTTAATAGATCTAGGAAGAATTGGTCTAAGAAACTTGACGATGCATTATGGGCTTATAGAAATGCTTACAAGAATCCTATGGGTATATCTCCGTATAAAATGGTTTATGGTAAAGCGCGTCACTTACCTCTAGAGCTAGAGCACAAAGCTTATTGAGCGATCAAAGAGCTCAACTATGATTTCATACTTGCTGGTGAGAAGAGGTTATTTGACATTAGCTCAATTGATGAATGGAGAACCCATGCCTATGAGAATGCCAAGTTGTTTAAAGAAAATGTTAAGAGATGGCATGATAAAAGGATACAAAAGCATGAATTTAATGTAGGTGACCATGTCTTGCTATACAATTCTCGTTTAAGATTTTTTGCAGGAAAGCTTCTCTCCAAATGGGAAGGGCCTTATATCATCGAGGAAGTATATCGTTCTGGTGCCGTCAAGATCAACAACGCCGAAAGCACCAATCCGAAGGTGGTATACGGGCAAAGAATCAAACATTATATTTTAGGTACTCCCATTAATGTTGAGACCAATGTTATCAATACCATAACTCCGGAAGAGCATATTAGGGAGACCTACCGGAACGTTTGAGACTCCAAAAAGGAATAGGTATGTGGTACGGTAAGTAAACCGACTCCAAAACTTTCCCAATAGCAATTTTACTCAGTTTTGGAATATTAAAAAAATAGGAAAATAAAAGGTAGTCCGAAGGAAGCATGGGGAGGCGAGAAGCCTGCTAGGCATGGCCACCCCCTTGCCGTGCCTAGGGGGCTTGTCACCACCCTGTGTGCCCCCGGACTCCATTTTCTTGTGGAACACCCTTTCGGGTCGGCAAAAAATCATTATATAATCTCCCGAAGGTTTCAACTTTCATATCACGACAATACCTCCTTTTTTCATTTGAGTTGTTTCTGTAGCAGATTTAGAGCAAGATGTCGTCCCAAGAATCTCATGGGGAGAGCTACATATCGCACTATCTTGCCAATCCCAAGCTCTATGGGGACCTAGATCCTTATGTATTATTCTCAGAGGAGGAACAAGAAGACAAGTACTAAGAAGAAATCTCACATGAAGAGGAGACTCCTATGCCTCAACTGGGATACATGCACGTGGAGTTCAGGAAATCAAGCCTCCCAAACACAAGAAGAAATTGAACAAGGTTCCAGCCTCATCAACAATCCACCACCATCACCTCCGAAGAAGGACACCTGAGAACATGGGTATGGGCACTCCCCTTGGCTTGTGCCAAGCTTGGGGGAGGCGCCTCGGTATCGTATCACCATCACACCTTTTTTCCTTTTTGTTTTTCTTGTTTTTCTTTTTCGATCCTTTTTTATTTTGTTTTTGATCTAGTAGAATAAAAGTTTTAGTATTATCTATCTTTTAGTTTTTGCTTTTGCTCCCCTTATGTAAGCAAGTCCGAGAGTTATATAATAAAAAGTAGTTTTGATGAGAGGGCTTTGCTAGATTACTATGCTCTTGAAAGTAATGAATAAAGAATAATATAATAAAAGCAAAGAGTATGCATAAGGATCTTATGGGGAGTGATGACTTCACATATAAAAAGTATGTCGACTGAAATTTGTTGGGAGTTAACAAACATAGTAATTGGTCATTGGTGCAATTGGAAAGGAAGTGATAAAGAAAGAGAGATTCACATATAAATACTTTATCTTGGACATATTTTATGATTGTGACCACTCATTAAAATATTACATGCCAAGAAGTTGATGTTGGACATGGAAGACAACATAATGAGTTATGTTTGCTTGCCTCCGGATAGAAGATATATGGTTTTAGTACCTACAACATGAAGTGCTTGCTTCCACCTCATATTAGCCAAAACTTCCGCACCAAGTAGATATACTACTTGTGCCTCCAAACACCTCAACCCAGTTTTTCCATGAGAGTCCACCATACCTACCTATGGATTGAATAAGATCCTTCAAGTAAGTTGTCATCGGTGCAAAAGTCAATAAAAATTGCTCCTAAATATGTGTGATCTTTAATTGTAAGGGAAATAAGCGTTGTATGAACTTGTGATAGTAAAGAAATAAAAGCGACAGACTGCATAATAAAGGTTGCTATCACAAAGGGCAATACAACACGGCGTTCCTTTGCACTAAGGGTTTGTGCATCGAAAAACAAAAAGTGCATGAAAACCTCTGCTTCCCTCTGCGAAGGGCCTATCTGTTACTTCTACTTTTAAGTACTTACCTTTATGCAAGAGTCATGGTGATCCTCACCATTCCTATATTTTGCCTCTCTCTTGGCAAGCATTATGTGTTGGGGAATGATCTAGACGCATATATCCACTCGGATGTGGGTGATCATGAGTTATTATTGTTGACATCACCCTTGAGGTGAATAGTTGGGAGGCAAAACTATAAGCCCCTATCTTTCTATGTGTTTGATTGAAGCTTTGATCTCGTGGGTACCGCATGAGTGTTAGAAATTGTGAAAGACTAGAAGATGATTGAGTATGTGTATTTGCTTTACAAGCTCTTATATTGACTCTTTCCGATGTTATGATAAATTCCAATTGCTTCAATGACTAAGATCATAGTTTGTTAGTTGTCAATAGAGTTATTGGTTCATACTTTATCTTGTGAATGAATTGTCACACCAGCGTAAGATATCTTACACAATAAGTATTAGTGTTCTAAAGATATTCATGATGCCCTCATGTCCGTATTTTATTTTTTTGACACCTCTATCTCTAAACATGTGCACATATTTATCGATCTCGGCTTTCGCTTGAGGGCAAGTGAGGTCTAAGCTTGGGGGAGTTGATACGTCCATTTTGTATCATGCTTTTATATTGATATTTATTGCATTATGGGCTGTTATTACACATTTTGGTACAATCCTTATGTCCTTTATCTCTTATTTTACAAGGTTTACATGAAGAGGGAGAATGCCGGCAGTTGGAATTCTGGACTGGGAAAGGAGCAAATTTGAGATACCTATTTTGCACAACTCCAAAAGTCCTAAAATTTTACGGAGAATTATTTTGGAATATATAAAAAATACTGGGCGAAACAGATACCGGAGGGGGCCCACCAGGAGGTGACAAGCCTGTCAGGCGCGACCACCCCCCTGGCCGCGCCTAGCAGGCTTGTGGCCCACCTGGCTATCCCTCGACACCCATCTTCTCCTATATGTTGGGTTTTGACCTGGAAAAAATAAATAGAGAGCTTTCGGGATGAAGCGCCGTGGTCTCGAGGTAGAACTTGGGCAGAACCAATCTAGAGCTTAGGCAGTGCTGTTCTACCGGGGAAACTTCCCTCCTGAAGGGGAAAATCGAAGCCATCGTCATCACCAATGATCCTCTCATTGAGAGGGGGTCAATCTCCATCAACATCTTCACCATCACCATCTCATCTCCAAACCCTAGTTCATCTCTTGTATCCGATCTTTGTCTCAAACCTCAGATTGGTACCTGTGGGTTGCTAGTAGTGTTGATTACTCCTTGTAGTTGATGCTAGTTGGTTTACTTGGTGCAAGATCAGATGTTCAGATCCTTTATGATAATTAATATTCATCTGATTATGAACATGAAAATATTTTTTGAGTAGTTACATTTGTTCCTGAGGACATGGGATAAGCCTTGCTATAAGTAATCATGTGAATTTGGTATTCGTTCGATATTTTGATGAGATGTATGTTGTCTCTCCTCTAGTGGTGTTATGTGAACATAGACTACATAACACTTCACCATTATTTGGGCCTATGGGAAGGCATTGGGAAGTAATAAGTAGATGATGGGTTTCTAGAGTGACATAAGCTTAAACCCTACTTTATGTGTTGCTTCATAAGTGGCTGATTTGGATCCATATGTTTCATGCTATGGTTAGGTTTACCTTACTTATTATTTCGTAGTTGTAGATGCTTGAGATAGGGGTTAATCATTAGTGAGAGGTTTATCCAAGTAAGGGCAGCACCCAAGCACCGGTCCACCCACATATCAAATTATCAAAGTAACGAACGCGAATCAAATGAGCATGATGGAAACTAGCTTGACAGAAATTCCCATGTGTCCTCGGGAGAGCTTTGCTTTATATAAGAGTTTGTCCAGGCCTGTCCTTCGCTACAAAAAGGATTGGTCTACCTTGCTGCACCTTTGCTACACTTGTTAGTTGTTACTTTTTACAAATTATCTTATCACAAAACTACCCATTACGGATAATTTCAGTGCTTGCAGAGAATACCTTACTGGAAACCGCTTGTCATTTCCTTCTGCTCCTTGTTGGGTTCGACACCCTTACTTATCGAAAGGACTACGATAGATCCCCTATACTTGTGGGTCATCACTAGTGAACCGAGTTCATGGTCCTCCACTTTGGATTCTAGGATATTCGAGATGTATTAGTGATCTTATATGATAATATTCGAGATGTATTAGTTAATATTTGACGATGCATTAACTGCATTATTCGATATGATGTATTAGTGATATTATATTCGAGTTCATTATAAACGTATTAGTGATATTATATCAGTATAATGTGTGTGTGACTTTTGGTCTGTCGTTGCTCCTTTTGTGACTTCCATGTGTGTACTTGATGGAGGAATCCCGACTGTTGTCATGGGGGGCGCTTCCTCCTCTTCTCTTCTTGCGATATATACCTCGGTATAATGTGCAAGGAGAAGAGAGGAGGTGCGTCCGTCACCGATGGTCGAACTATTAGTGCGAGAGAGTGTCCCCCAACATATATACACCACCATATCAGTGTGAGAGTGCGCACCAACACACCATGAGATATGAGAGTTATTTAAGGAAAGCCTCGACAGACCGAAAGTCACCCGATATTGAATTAGGTCTATTTGTACATGTGTGTATGTTATTGTAGGGAACCCCTCCTAGTGCCTATGTTTTGCCAGAATGTTGATTCATTTCCGTTCCGGTAAATTTCAGGCGCTCAATATGTCTTATTTTAATAATGGGCATGCCAAATTTTTGAATCATGAACACAGAAAATGTCTGATGACGATAGGATCCATGAGTGTGAACTCTGCAGCGAAGATTACGGTCTATGCGATAGGCCTCACCCACGAGACGACAGGTTCTTCACCATCAAGCTTTATGAGACCTTCATTGTTTCTACGGTACGCAATGATGACAAGTGTTTTTTCGTATTTAAGCATGACTTCTGTTTATTTGCTTCAACATGTAATTTTTGTTTTATACAATTCGACTAGTTCATCCCCTGCCATGCAAGACGGTATGTCTTGGAGAGGCTCGGTTTCGAGGACCACCAGAGTATGGATACGAGGAGAGCTAACATGAGGACTAAACATGGTCACACATTTCTGGTCAAAGTAATGAATGCAGTTAATAACACAAAATTAGGGTGCTCAAATTGGGAAGCTATTTGCAAGGCATATGGATTTTAGGAGGATTTGGAAATAAGCTTCAATCTTCGTCCTGAAGACCATATTGAAGGTAACATCGACATTTGGGTGGATGTTGATATGCTTCCTATTTTACCTCCATGTGAATTTGTCAACCATGCTTATTTGTCAAGTAATTTGCATTCTATATTTAAAAATAGTTGGTGTTCATCCATACTAAATTTGTTAATTTATAACTTAAAACTTATTTTGTTTCTTCGAGTGAAACATGGAAAATAATTGACACGACACACTACACTTATGGATCACATCTAACTTGGGAGGAGAAGGATGTTCTTATCAACTTTATTATTGGTGTCCTAGTTGGTAGGGACAACTTCTCGTATAATTTGGGAACTGGCCCAAATTATAATATTTACATGCCACTAGTGCATAGGTTGAGGGCAGATGACATTCGCCAAAATATCTTGGTAAGAATTATTAAGTACACTAGTATTGCGAAAATGGTGTTGATTACATTGCTAACTAGGCTACTAGTATGTTCTTCAACAGAAGTTGCCAAATGATGTTGTCTCCGCTGATGCATGACGAAGGTTATATGAAATTTAAAAGCCCTATGAGGCCCAAGTTCTATTTTGCATACTCGACTGAGCACAAACTGTCAAGGCGGATCCAAATTGAAGCATGGGGATAAATAAACAAGAATCGCAAGCCACAGGTTGGAGACCGTTGGATCTCTGTGCTTCATCATGGAGACATATGTGTTATTATGTTTTATGTCATTTTACCTAGGAGGGAGGACAAGGTCCTATGAGAGAGATGTTTTTTTTTGGTTTATATTAACTTGCATGATCGATTAGGATGATTACTATTATGATGTTTTTCTGTTTTATGAGATTTTAACTTGGTATGACTAAGATGATGATGAGTTGTTAGATGTGTAAGATGGTGATGAGTTATATGACATATATTTGATTAAGGTGGATGGATGCAAGTGATCATGTTGAATTATAGGAAAATATGATGTTGCGATTGGCAACATCATATTTTCTTCTAATTAAACATGATCACTTGCATCCATGCACTTTAATCCAAATATAGTTGTTGGCACAATAATTATTGATGTTATATATTAATATGTGTAATCGTGTGTAAATACAACACAAATATAAAAAAGGAATATGTGCGTTTAATAGTGGCGCGGGTTAAAGAAGCGCGCTACTGATAACTCGATTAGGAGTAGTGTTGGTTAAGAGGCGCTAGTGCTAAACTTTAGCCGTAGCACTGGGTAACCAGCGCTACTGCTAAAAATTAGCTATAGCACCGTAGAAGCAGTGCGGGCACCTGTGCTACTGATACACCTAAGACCCGCGCTACTGCTAGGCTTTTCCCTAGTAGTGTGCCCAGGCTCAATTGTCCGGAGACAGAGGGAGGAAGACCCGTGCAGAACGCATGGACGATCGAACACCTTCGCATGTTCCACCCCTAAGCAACAAGCACTTGCTCAACCTAGGTGCAAGGGAGTAGAAAGATCGATCCAAATTTTTTGCTTCCTTATCCACTAACAAAATCCACTCCTGCTTCTAGTGAAACTAGACTTATGAAATTAATCATGTTGGAGCTCCTTCCTTACACCTATGTAGTAGTTGGATTAGGTCCCTCGATAGCTACTATTCCATTTACTTTTTCGTGCACTAATACGTCTCCAACGTATCTATAATTTTTTATTGTTCATGCTATAACATTATCATTATAGGATACTTTTTCTACATTTATTTGCCAATTCATATTATTTTTGAGCACTACCCTATTAACCCAGTGCCCAGTGCGAGTTGCTATTTACTGCATGTTTTTGGCTTTTTAGGTTTACAAGACCAAGCGAACTCCAATTGCCACAAAACTTGTTGATGATTTTTTCTGGACCAAAAGAAGACCTGGAAGCTTCGGGAGGAGGACAGGGGCACACGAGGGCCCCATAAGCCAACAGGGTGTGCCCTGTTAGATTGTGGCCGCCAACTATGTCTCCCGGCGCCCCTCTTTGGCCTATAAATTCTAATATATTGGGAAAACCCTTGGTAGCCTCCCGAAACACTTGTTCCACCGCTGCAAGTCTCTGTTCCACCATGTGCCCATCTAGAGCCCTATTTCGGTGCCCTGCCGAAGGGGGGATCGATCAGGGAGGGCCTCTACATCAACCTTGTTGCTCCCATGGTGATGTGTGAGTAGTTCACCATAGACCTATGGGTCCATATGTAGTACCTAGATGGCTATCTCTCTCTCTCTCTGATCGTCAACACAAAGTTCATCGCATCTATGCGATGATCTATTCAATTGTAATCACTTTGTGCGGTGCGTTTGTTGGGATTCGATGAATTGTGGGTTTATGTTCAGATTTTTCATGAAATTATATTGAGGTCCTTGTTGGTCCTTATTTACATATGCATGATTATATGATAGCTTCACAATTCTCTCCGATCTATTGAAATAGTTTTGACAATTGATTAATATTTCTTAAGTGGGAGAGGTGCGTTGTAGTGGGTTGAATCTGGCGGTGCTCCATATCGCACTGACAAAAAGCGACAAGACACGTGTTCATATTGTTGCCACTAAGGATAAATGGGGTTCATTCATATTAATTTAATTTACTATGTCTAAATCATGTAACTGTTCTCCAAGCATTAATCTATTTTACTTAGTACACTAGATGCGTGATGGATAGTGGTCGATGGATGGAGTAATAGTAGTAGATGCAGGCTGGGGTCGGTCTACCTGCTTAAAAACGTGATGCCTATATGTAATGATCATTGCCATGAATAATTATTGCACAAATATGCGCTTTTCTATCAATTGTCGAACAATAATTTGTTTGCCCACCATATGCCATCTACATGAGAGATGCCACTAGGGAAAACTATGGCCCTCGGGTCTATCCCCTCATATATTTACGAAAGCTTTCATTACCTTGCTGCCATTATTTAATTTTTATTTATTTTGCAATTTATAATTATAAACTATCATATACACAATTCATTTGCTTGCAAGTAACGAGTTCAAGGGGATTGCCAACCCTCTTGCTCACGTTGGGTGCAAGTGTTTGCTCTTTTGTGTGCAGTCGCTGAAGACGAGGGTTGCGTGGTACTCCTATTGGTTTGGTAACCTTGGTTCTCATGGAGGGAAATACTTATCTATATTGTGCTGCATCACCCAGTCCTCTTCGCGGAAAAAACCCAACGCAGATCACAAGTATCATGGACCTATACATATTATACTTAACTTCAACATAAGAGTTTATGGAAGAACAAGGTTAGTCCCGCTCCTATACTTCCAAGTCCATGTAGTAGTGGTGGAAAGGAACATGTTTAGGAGAGCATTTTATGTCTTTCTTATAGTGATTGTTGCCTTTTATTTGAAAACTAATCCTCATGTGAGGTGGCATGATTTGGTGTTTTTCAAAGAAAGGCTTTAAATTTGTTTGGTTTGGGATCGATCCCAATAGCCCGAGTTATGTTCTTTACCGTGAACCTGCTATTCTTTCTTATTGGCATTTTAAATCCCTTTAATGCATTGCCAATACAACTACCCTTACTCAACCAATGAAGGCAGGCAGTGATTTTCTTTGTTTTATTTAGGATTGGGCATTGAGTTCACCTGGCTCATTTAATATAGATAGTGGTGCATCAACTGCCCTATTATGAGAGTCTTGGTACGTTTTCTGTAGATCTAGCATTAACCAGACTGTAATTAAGTGTAGCTATATCACAATCGTTTTGTTTTGTAATCCAATAAGTCCTTACTAAATAAAATCCTAACATTCATTTAGGTAGGTAAATCATGGGTAGCATTTGATATACATTTATTTACACAATAAAATTAAAATAGGTTGGTAAAGCATTGGCTGAGGTACTAGAATATTTATATCCCGTTGCAACCCACGACCAATTATCAAGTTTTCTTTAAAAGATAGTTTATTAGCTGGAGGTGTTTCATTCCATGTGATGAACTCTTGAATTAATGATTGTAAGGGTTACACGCGAAGACTTTATATCTTGGCACACAAAAAATCATATTCTTTCTCGACCCAATTAATCGGATTGGCCTATTACATCAAATGTGAGCATCAGTTTGCTGGTAGAGTCAGAAGAGATGATGTTGGCCCCTCAAACAATAACCCAGTTTGGCAAATTCTTTGGAAGTTAAGAGTGTCAACAAAAAATAAAATATTTGGATGAAAGGCACTATATGAAATTATACCGGATATCTCAGTGCTTGCAATCCAACATATACTTGTATCTACATAGTGTCTTGTTTGCAAGAGTTGGATGGAAGATGTCAGACATCTAGTGTTCACATGCGGCCGGGCAAGAGAAGTCTGGGCGGTTTTGGGGTTGAAAGAGACGATCAAGCACTTACTGTCAACAGATCAAGCAATGTCGTTCTTGAAAACCTGCTCAAAGATCAACATTGGAACATCTAGGACTTCAGGATATCGATGTTGTAGGGCCTTGGTATATCTGGTGGCAAAGAAGAGAAATAATTATGGGAGAAGAGGTTTCAAGTCAATCCAGAACCTCTCTAGCAATACACGCAATAACAACAAACTCAGCTTGTTATATTTCAAGAGGAAAATCGGTATAAACCGTGGTCGAATGGTTATAAGGTGAACATAGATGCTTGCATCTTTGATGATGGAACAAGAGCTACATCAGCTGTTCTTCGTAATCGCCGAGGGGAGGCATTGGCAGGTTCAACGTCCTATTTGACCATGTTATCGATGCTTCTACATTCACTAGTAGAAAAATGGCTTTGAAACGGGCCAGAATATTGCATTAGTCCCGTTTGTGTTACGAACCGAGACTAATGGGTGCATCAGTCCCGGTCGTGTCACAAACCGGGACTAGTCGGTGCATCAGTCCCGGTTCATGAGGCCAGGGTGCCAGCCGGGCCTCGGTAGGAACCAGTCCGGTTCATCTGACCCCTTTAGTCTCGGTTCCGAATCGGGACTAAAGGGCCTCGCTCCTGTCCCAGACCCTTTAGTCCCGGTTGGTGGCTAGAACCGGGGCTAAAGATATGCCTATATAATATGCTTGACCCTACTGCTCACTCCTCTGTTTTTTGGCCAGCCAGCACGTGGGAGGTGTGTGCTACTCTGCTCTCACCTCCTATGCACACAAGGTGTTTGATGAAATGCCAGAGCCACACTTAAGCTTTCTCCTCTCCAAGCTCGACCTCCAAGCTCCATTTTCCCCAGGATTTGTCTAGGTTTGGCGGTCCATCACGTCCCATCCCCGTCCTCACCTTCATCGATCGCCGCGCCGATCTCGTCGCCTGCACCACCGTGGTGAGCCTCTTGTTCTTATCTTCTTTTTAAAATAAAAAAGTTCTTACTTATATGATTTACATAGATACTTGTATAAATTTCCTAATTTTATTATTGTTTGTTATTATATAGGTCCATGGTTATGGTATCCGCCAACATCGGCCTCGTCCGGTCTATGATTTGGATGTGGTATATTATCTTTTATAACTATTTGTTTCATTTAGTGTTTACAACAATTAGGCCGACCAACGTGACATAGATGTATTTATCTAGGAGGTATGTCAACCGGAAATTCCAACCGATCCTCTTGTCGAGAGGTTAAATTTAGTTGAAAAAGAAAACTAGGATTTGATTTTTTTGAAAAGAATTAAGGAGAAGATGATACTGGAGTTGCATGTTGCCGATGTCGTCAATGGCCACAGGGTCAAGATGGATGCAATGGGCTTGAAGATTAGAAAGATAAGAAAATATGCCATTGATAACGAGGCTTGGTATCATTATGTTGTTGGATCAATTGTTACCTTAGTTGCGATTATGATCGCATTTGTTGTTGTATTTAAATGTTTTACATAGTTGTATGTTAGTTTCAATTTATGTTTTAATTAGATGTTGTAGAGAGCTATATGTTGTTCTATGAGACCTATGTATGAACTTTATGTATTTATTTTTTTAGTAATAACATTTGATCAGTACTGTATTTTGGTTTTAATGTGATGATGAACTTGTATTAATTAGGTCACTTCTCTATTCATGATGTTCTATAATGGTTTTTGATACATTAGCACATGCTATGTGGGTGAACTTATGATACCATGCCAACTTTCAACCATTTCAGAGTTCATTTATAGTGCTTTTCAATTTCATGGTGATTTTAGCTCAAAATAAATCATGAAATGCATGAAAAATAGCAAATGAAGTCACAAAAGGGTTCAAAAGTGATGATGTGGCTTTGAATGGTGGAAATTGAATGCAGAAAAAGTCTTAAGTTAAAGTATGTTAAAAAACTTGAAATCCCTTTGTAATAGATGAGTTTTCGTCCGAAACCCTGATACTTCGAAGGAGATTGTGCAGTTTGTACACGAACTCCATCCAGTTTTTCCCGTACCCCTCTCAACTTTTTAGCACATGCTATGTGACTGAAATTATGATACCATGCCAACGTTTAACCATTTCAGAGTTCATTTGCAGTGCTTTTCGATTTCAGGGTCATTTTAGCTCAAAATAAATCATGAAATGCATGAGAAATAGCAAATGAAGTCGGAAGAGGGTTGAAAAGTGATGACGTGACTTTGAATGGTGCATATTGAATGCAGAAAAAGTCTTGAGTTAAAATATGTTTAAAAAAAATGAAATCCTGTTGTAATAGACAAAATTATCAAATTATCAAAATAATACTCTTCAGCTAAAATATATTTAAGAATCAATTAAATATAATATTCTTCATTATAAAAAAGAATCAAAATAATATTAAGTAAAATTATCAAAGTATTTATTTGTTAAAAACTTTAATAGTAAAAAGAATTTGCATAAAGTATACTTTGATACAAGTTTAATGGTAACTAAAAAGCTTTTATAAAACTCTAATAGCAAAAGGAATCAACTAAAAAGAATCAATCACTACTGGAATCAGGGAATTTGTCGTCGGTCCATTCTTTGCAGTCTGCCAGCAAATGGCAAAGAATGTCTTTGCCGTCAGCCTTAGGAAAGCTGACGACAAAGAAAGGGCTGATGGCAAAGAATATATTTGCCATCAGTCCTTTTTCTTTTCTTCTGCTAGCTGACGACAAAGGACACGGCTAGGGGATGGCAAAGGAACCAACCGACGGCAAAGGACCCATTGTGCCCTGGACCCGGCTAGGTTAGACAGGTTGCTTCTTTGTCGTCTGCCAGCTAACGCCAAAGAATGTTTGGCATACGGCAAAGGGCACGTCCTACTAACGGCCGTTTTCCACCCCCACTCCTCTCTCCCTCCCTCCCTCGACTGACACTCCCTCAACTCCCTCTCTCTCTCCCCATTGCCCCCTCCCGCCGCTGCCCCCTCCCGTCCCGGCCCAGCCGCCGCCCCGCCGCTGCCACACAGCAAAGCCCTGCCGACGCCCCCTCCGGTCATCGCCTCCTCGTCGCCGCCCCCTCACCGCCGCCCCTCACCGCTCCGCCGCCCCTCCCCGCCACCCGTCCCCCCGCCCCCTCCCAGCGGCGCCGCCACCCCTCGCTACCCTCTCATCAGCACCGCCACCTCCCCGCCACCTCCCCGTCGCCCCCTCCCAGCGGTTCCTCCACGTACCCACCCCCTCCCCGTCGCCCCCTCCCAGGTTAGTTAGTTAGGTTAGAAGGGAAAAAGAAGAAGAAAAGAAGAAGGGAAAAATGAAAAACGAAAAAGGAAAAGAAGAAGAAGAAGAAGAAGAAGGAGAAGAAGGAGAAGAAGAAAGAAGAAATGGAAAAAAAGAAGAGGAAGAAGAAGCCAGTGACCCCCGACCCCCGATGCCACTGACCCCCGACCCATGACGCCACTGACCCCCGACCCCCGACACCCCTGACCCCCGACCCCCGACCCCCGACACCACTGAACCCCGACCCCCGGCACCACTGACCTACAATACCACCGACTCCCGACGCCACTGACCCCCAACGCCACTGACTCACGACCCCTGACGCCACTGACCCTCGACCCTCGAGACGCTAGTGACCCCCGACCCCTGACGCCACTGACTCCCAACGACACTGACCCCTGAACCCCGACACCTCTTCATCCTTCTAAAGGCCGACGGGGTCATAATTTTGTAAATTATAAGTTATGTCACATATTTTCCGATTTTGTTATAAAAACATCATATTTGTGTTGATCGGGTGGATTTCAATGTGTAGTTGTTTCGTCGCTGCGAGGGCCTGGTGTTCGACGAGCTCCCCATGCGTTGGACAAGATCCGCCCTTGCATTCCTGGGTGAGCATAAATGACTTATCCTCCTCCCCCCTAATTTTTCTCTGTTCCGGTCTTCGTGCCGATGAAACTTGCTAGCTATAGGTGTCTTCAATCATTAGTGTGCGTGACCAGTATGCGTCTCCCGTTCGAAAGGGCGACATCTATAAATATGCATGTCTTGGCATATTTATAACCGCCATCCTTTCGAATTGTCCAACATTATCCATAGACAACGCGAGTATGTGTAGATTGGGTTCGTTTTCCCTATGCTCTACTCCGAATCCTATGGAGGATTTCGTCAGTGCCTCCTTGTTGTTCTCTGGGTACACATCCTTTCTGCTTATTGCCAAGACGTGTATCAAGAGAACAGCGGGGAGGTGTTGCCGAAGCTCTGTGTCGGATCCAGAGCAAAGCATGGGAAAACGAACCCAATCTACACATACTCGGGTGGGATTAGGACCTATCTTAACCTATTAGCGTGTAGGTTGCATGGACGTAATAAAACTGACAAACTTGATTAAATGATGAATATATATGCTGAATTGTGTATATATATTTCTTGTGTGTCCAGTAGCTAGGCAAGATGCGTGATCATGCATGGATGTACATGGTCACACCAGTTAGAAAGACATGACCAAAGAATGGTTAACAAATACCAAGGGGTTTGTGAGAGCCACATTTGCAAATGGTCGGGAAAAAACATGGTGCCACTGTCCCCGGTGTGACAACTTTAAAAAGCAGACAGAGGGTGAAATGGTTAAACACTTGCAGAAGTGGGATTTTAAGCCTAATTATATGGTGTGGACTTTTCATGGTGAGTGTGCCCAACGTGCCAGAGCTAAGGGAGTTCGTCGTCGCACCGACGAGCATGGTACCGGGATCGAAGACATGGTGCAAGACTTTGATGATGCTTGGGATTCGGACGATGAGATGAAGGAATCTATAAAGGCATTCTATGAAATGTTGGAGTTTTCAAAACGTCCTCTCCATGAGCACACAGAGCTTTGTCAGTTGTATGCCATCGCGCAAGTAATGGCTCTGAAGGCTCAATTCATCCTGGGCAGAGAATGCTATGATGTGATTATGCCAATATTTGGACGCTTTCTACCCAAAGGCCATGTACTGCCTGCAAACATGTACCAGTCGGACAAAATCCTCCATGTACTTAAGATGCCCTATGATAAGGTAGATGCCTGTGAGAATGGATGTGCCTTATTTAGGCTTGAGTATGCAGACTTGAACTATTGTCCCATTTGCAAGTCTTCCAGTTATGTTGTCATAGACAACGGTATGGGTGAGAAGATATAGAAAAAAATCCCTGTTAACGTTCTTCGCTATATGACAATCGTACCTAGACTTCAACGTCTTTTCATGGTCGAAGAGACGGCCAGACAGATGACATGGCACAAATTGGGCAAAAGAACCGAACTAGATGCAGATGGGAATCACATGTTGGTACACACTCCAGACGCTTTTGCGTGGAAGCATTTCGATGCATTACATAAGGATAAAGCGGCAGATCCAAGGCATCTTAGAGTGGCCATCAACACGGATGGGTTCAATGTGTTTGGTATGACAGCAACCCTATATAGTTGTTGACCTGTATTTGTCATTCCACTCAATCTCCCCCTGAGAGATTATGAAAAGAAAGAACATTTTCCTGACGTTAATAATTCCAGGGCCCAACTATCCGGGGAAGAATATGAATGTGTACATGCAGCCGCTTAAGGATGAATTGCAAGAAGCTTGGGATAATGGGATCAAGACATACGCCGCCGCTACCAAAAAAACTTCAAAATGCATGTGTGGTACATGTACTCGACGCATGACTTACCGGCATATGCCCTATTCATTGGCTGGTGTGTGCATGGAAGGTTCCCGTGCCCCACATGCAAGGCAGCTCTTCAGTTCCGTTGGCTGCAGGTGGGTCACAAGTTTTCTTGCTTCGACATGCATAGATAGTTCCTGGATCCTCGCCAGAATTTCAGAAAAGACAAGAAGAATTTCATCAAAGGTAGAGTTGTCAAAAACTCTGCACCACCCGCGTTGACAGACCAACAGATCCTGGATTAGTTAAACGCTCTCAAGCCGGATCCAAAGCGTCCTAGGTATTTCAAACGGTATAATAGGGAACACGTCTGGACTCACAAGTCATGCTTACAGGATCTGCCTTACTTCAAAGACTTCCTTTGCCCACACAACATCGACGTGATGCACACTGAAAAGGATATCGCCGAGGCCATTTTTGGGATGTTGTTTGACATTGAGGGGGAGTCAAAGGATAATCCTAAGGCTAGAACCGATCAGGAGTCTCTATGTGTCAGACCATTACAAAATAAGCGACAAGCAAAAGGAAAGCAGAACTGGACAAAGCCAAAGGCATGGTTCAATCTGGGAAGGCCGGCTATGAGGGAAATAATCTTGTGGGTGAAAATGCAGTTGATGTTCCCCGTTGGTTATGCAGCAAATCTAAAGAGGGGAGCAAGTCTTGACAAACTGAAAATATTTGGTCTCAAGAGTCATGATTGGCACATATGACTTGAGCGGGTAATGCCGATGCTGCTGCGTAGCTTTATCCCTGAGGATGAATGTCTAGTACTAGCAGAGCTGAGCTATTTCTTCCGTTCTCTTCGTGCGAAAGAACTATCACCTGGCGTGCTAGATGAAATGGAAGAGTTGGCGTCGGAGTTGATCTGCAAGTTAGAGAAGATCTTTCCACCGGGCTTCTCTAAGCCAGTGCAGCATTTGATTTTGCATCTCGCGACCAAGGCAAGATTGGGGGGTGGGGGCATGGAAAATCGTTGGTGCTTTGCAACTGAGAGGATGCTTAAGACGCTTCAAGCAAAATGTAAAAATGAACATAGAATTGAAGCATCGATGGCCGAGGCATCCATTACTGAGGAGGCGACAAACTTCATGATGGCACACTACGAAGCCAAAATCATCATTTTCATAATCCGAAGCCTCGGTACAATGATGGAAACCCTATAAAAAGTCGATCCAACCTCAGCCTATTCAAAGGGAAGCTCGCAGTAGCCAATGCTTCAAAAGAAAAAGCGTTGGATGTCGATGAATGACGGACCATTTCATTGTATATATTCAACAACCTAACAGAAGTGCAGCCGTACATCGAGTAAGTTCTTGATACATTATTGTTTCGCAACTTGTAATTCCTTAGAACTTCTCTTATTCCCGGATATTTGATATTGTCGATACGTCACCAAATTCTAGGATGGAGCGGTCATCCAAAAGGATTCTGTCGAAGAGTATGAGCTTCTGGCGAAGCATGGAGGCGGTTATCCCGATTTCATCTCTTGGTTCAAACAAATGGTAATTACCATTAATGTACCATTTCATTTCTTCGTCTAATTTGAGGCTAATGCAACAATCCTTTGGTATTAAACTTGTATGCTAATTCAGAGTCTATGGACGCCGAGTTGAGACAAGTCGCTAATGGTTTTGACTATAAGGTTCGTTCATTTGACAGATACGACATCAACAGGTATTGCTTTAGTACCTTTGGCAAAGAGCTATCTATGCCCGACCTAAAGAATACAAATTTTTGTGTCTCTACTATCTGCGAAGGAGGTACAGAGTACTATGGAAGAGTTGATGCAATTTATGAACTTCTATTCTATGGTGAAAACCCACCAAATGTCGTAGTCTTCAAATGTCATTGGTTCTAGCCGAAGGAGACTAGAAGGACTCATGAACATATCAGGCTAGTCAAAATCAAACAAAGCACCCATTTAGATGTTCCCGATGTCTATATTACGGCTCAATAGGCGACCCAAGTTTTCTATCTACCGTGGGCCTACCAAACTGATCCAAATCTGAAAGGTTGGGATGTCGTTTATGAAGTGCCGCCACATTTTAGACCACCTCCCCTCAATGAAGACGATTATGAACCTCACATTAACCCAGACACATATGAAGGAGAATTCTTCCAAGAAACACGCATTTCCAAAAAACATTTCAAGACCCGCTCTACTTCACCCCGGAACATTGAAGTAGACAACGACAGTGAATTTGACTTAACCCCTGAACCAAAACAGGAAGGGCCGGAACATGAAGAGGTTACTGATGCGGATGACCTGCCAATGCTTAACCGATTACATAAAGGAGACCTTCCACACATTGTTCCTGATAGTGATGATGATCATGCACTTATTGATGATAGTGATGCATTTATTGGTCCCGAAGAATATATAAACGATCAAGATTATTATTAATTCATATCAGGTAATCAAAGTTCATGTTAGGTATGTGATGATACACTTAAATTATATACATTTTATTATTCATGTCGGTATTCAATTTTATGTTATACTAATTTCGTTCACTATTTGTCATGGCAGTTGTTGAAAGATGGTGGGAAAGGGTCGAGAGCACTTCCCGGCTCCTTTGTCGGAGGGTGGTGAGATGGGTACTTCCATTCCTGCCGACTCTCTTCAGAGAGCGTTGCTTTCTAGTCTGCATACACCGGTGCCCGCTTCTTCGTTGACCCCCGTGAGAGGGGTCGGGGGAAGAAGAGAGGTAGTAGCGGAACACGTGGGAGAGGAGGCCCCAACAAAGGTAGGGTGGCTGCTATGCCTTCCTCGCAGGCACCCCCAGCTGATTCACCCGAGCACAGGACTGCTAGCATGGACCCATCTGAGGACGAGGCTACGCAGACTCCGGTCCACGAGCCTCGGGTCGATGAGCCTTTGACCTACGAGACTCCTGTCCCAGAGGCTTCGTCCCATGAGACTCCGGAGCAGAGTTGGGATGAGGGCACATCCCGGTATACCCCGTGGGATACCTGGCCGAAGGATCCTAGTGGCCATGCTGATGGTGGAGGGGATCGTTTTTCTGATAGCGACGAGGTGGCTGAGGGGGGCACCGTCTAATAGCGTGGTAGTACACGGCTCCCGCCCATGACGGTAACCCACGAGCTGAGGTGGTCGATTAGGCCTGATGGGAACAACTAAGTGCATGTACTCTTTTTTAACCTTTTGACTTCACATTTTTTCAAATATCTAATGTGTGTTGGCTTTGTCATACTGCAGGGGTTGGCATCACCCCAAGGATGCCCGCAGGCCCAACAACGTCCTTGGTGTCCTTATCAGGCAGAATTTCCTGAGGTTTGTCACGTTGCCCGATGAGGGTCAGGTTCGAGAGTTAGGAATGACATGGGAACACTAGTTGGCTGCACCGGCCCCGCCTAAGGAGAGGATCGACGGTGCTTTGTGCCACACGAGGGCGGACATGGTGATCAGACAGTTTTGGGTAATTTTTCCTTTACGCAATTAAAAAACAACAATAGCTAGTTATTGCACTAGTTAGTGTTCTCTCGTTTGATTGCAGACCTTCTATAGGTGTCAGGAGGGATACGAGGAGGCCGCGTCAAAGGTTATCGATAACCAATGCAAGCGCCTGCTGCAAAACTTACGACATGAGACTCGGGTGCAAGTTGTTCGAGACTACTACGCCTTGCGGTGTATTAGGAAGGACAAGTCGACGTGCCGCGAAAAGAAGGTGGATAAGGAGCATTACATGAAGGTAAATATGTATTCTTAGGGCCTTGTACTTAGTTTCCTTCATTTGATTCATATGCGTAGCTCTCAAATATCTCTTTATTAACTTAGGTGCCCCCGAGATGGTGTGCGGATAAGATGGATTTTTGGGAGGCGTTGGTGGATGGGTGGTCCTTAGAACAATGGATAGTCGTCCACAACAATGCCATGGACCGGCGTGCCAAAATGGTTGGTGTGTCAAACCATCAAGGGTGCGCCAACCTAAATCAGTTTGGTCAGAATTGGGTATGTGGTTAGCTTCATGATTCATGCAATTCATTCTTGATTCTAGCTTGAGCCCTTTAATAATACTTTGTTCCTCTCTCTCTATCTTTTAGGCGCATCACAATAAAACATAGGTGCCAAAGATGTACGACCTCTATGCAATGGCCCATAAATTGCCTCGTATGTCAAGGCATTCTCTGAGTCTGACCTCGATCATCCCGAGAACTTTACCAAATCTCCTCCCACAACAAGCTCATGAGGTACAGAGATGAGGGGAAGGCGAGGAAAGGGGAGGACTTTAACCCGAGCCAGGGGCCTATTGATCCAGAGTTGGTGAACATATATGGCAATGGGAGGCCCCATGGTTCGATGGCCATTGGAGATGGCCTTATATATTGTCGCAGCACTCTCCGACAGATCAAGGCGCGCCAAATGAGCTCCTATCCTGAGATAAGGCCTCTTCCACGGCCAGTCAAGCTCACCATCGAGGTTAGATATACGGACTCGAATATCTTTCCTCATTACGTTGTGTGTGTGAACAAAGATGATTACAATGCTAACGAGGAGTTGTGTTATAGGATGCTATTCAGAAAGAGAGAGAGGCAACATAGGCACTTATGGCGGCGAAGGAGAAGGAGATGGAGGAGAGCACGACTAGGTTGATGGAGGAGGAGAGGGCACGGAGTGATGTGTCTTACCGGGCCATGTATGAGCTCTTCATGGTAAGTCTCATCTTCATATTTGTCAAATATTGCATTTAATGTTCGTTTCATTAATAACAAATACCATTGACTTGTGAAAACCAACTGTGCAAATTATGTACGAGAAGAACGGCCAGATCCCTCCGTTGATGCCAGACATTACCATGGCTGCAACGGAGAGTTTCATTTGAATGCAATGATCTTTCCAGTGTCATCATGCTAACTAGACACTGCAAATAATGTTTGGTGCAACATAACTCCGAAGTCGCATCGCACGACCCTTCTCTAGGTCAGCCTTCTCCAGGTGAAACCGTGTTGGAGAACGTTGCATGGGAAACAAAAAATTTCCTATGCACACGAAGATCTATCCATGGTTATGAGAATCTACGAGAGGGAGAGTGGATCTACGTACCCTTGTAGATCGCTAAGCGGGAAGTGTTAAGAAACGCGGTTGGTGTAGTCGAACGTCTTCGCGATCCAAATCGCCGTGCGTCCCGCGATCCAATCACGATCCGTCCCGCGATCCAATCACGATCCGTCCCCCGATCCAATCACGATCCGTCCCCCGATCCAATCACGATCCGTCCTCCGAGGTCCGTGAGTTGCATGATCTCATGGTCATAGAAACATATACTTGACATGCAGAAAACAATAGCAATAAACTGACACGATCATATGCTATGTTTGTAGTTTGGGTCTTCTCCATCACATCATTCTCCTAATGATGTGACCTCGTTATCAAATGACATCACATGTCAATGACTAGGAAATCTTGACAATCTTTGTTCAACGAGCTAGTTCACTAGAGGCATACTAGGGACAGAATGTTGTCTATTAACCCACACACGTAATGTGTTTCCAACCAATACAATTATAGAATGGATAATAAACGATTATCATGAACAAGGAAATATAATAATAAACACTTTGTTTATTGCCTCTAGGGCATATTTCCAACAGTCTCCCACTTGCACTAGAGTCAATAATCTATCTCACATCACTATGTGATTTACATTGTAATGAATCGAACACCCATGCAGTTCTGGTGTTGATCATGTTTAGCCCTTGGAAGAGGTTTAGTTAACGGGTCTGCAACATTTAGATTTGTGTGCACTTTGCAAATATTTATGTCCTTCTCCTCAATGTAATCACGGACGGAGTTGAAGTGTCGCTTTATGTGTCTGGTCCTCTTGTGAAACCTTGGTTCCTTGGCAGAGCAATGGCACCTGTGTTGTCATAGAACAGGTTCATTGGATTCAGTGCACAGGGCACTATTCCAAGATCTGTCATGAACTGCTTCATCCAGACACCTTCCTTCACTGCCTCCGAGGCTGCGATGTACTCTGCTTCGCACGTAGAATCGGCTACCACGCTTTGCTTGGAACTGCACCAGCTTACCGCTCCCCTGTTGATAATAAATACGTATCCGGTTTGTGACTTAGAGTCATCCGGAATGAGTGTCAAAGCTTGCATCGATGTAACCCTTTACAACGAGCTCTTCATCACCTCCATAAACGAGAAACATTTCCTTAGTCCTTTTCAGGTACTTAAGGATATTCTTGACCGCTGCCCAGTGTTCCATTCCAGGATCACTTTGAAACCTTCCGGCCATACTTATGGCAAGGCTGACATCGGGTCTTGTGCACAACATTGCATACATGATAGAGCCTATGGCTGAAGCATAGGAGATGACACTCATCTTTTTTCTATCTTCTGCAGTCACTGGGCATTGAGTTTTACTCAACTTCACACCTTGTAACATAGGCAAGAACCCCTTCTTGGACTGATCCATTTTGAATTTCTTCAAAACTTTATCAAGGTGTGTGCTCTGTGAAAGTGCTATTAAGCATCTTGATCTATCTCTATAGATCTTAATGCCTAATATGAAAGCAGCTTCTCCTAGGTCCTTCATTGAAAAACTCTTGTTCGAATATTCTTTCATGCTTTCCAGCATTTCTATATTGTTTCCAATCAGCAATATGTCATCCACATATAATATTAGAAACGCTATAGAGCTCCCACTCACTTTCTTGTAAATACAAGCTTCTCCATAAACTTGTATAAACTCAAACGCTTTGATCACCTCATCAAAGTGCTTATTCCAACTCCGAGATGCTTGCACCAGCCCATAAATGGATCGCTAGAGTTTGCAAACTTTTTCAGCATTATCTGGATCGACAAAACCTTCTGGTTGCATCATATACAACTCTTCCTCAAGGAAACCGTTGAGGAACGCTATTTTGACATCCATCTCCCAAATTTCATAATCGAAATAAGCAACTATTGCCAACATGATTCTGACAGACTTAAGCATCGCTACGGGTGAGAATGTCTCATCGTAGTCAACTCCTTGAACTTGTGAAAAACCCTTTGCCACGAGTCGAGCTTTATAGACGATGACATTACCGTCCGCGTCCGCCTTCTTCTTAAAGATCCATTTGTTCTGAATGGCCTTTCGCCCTTCAGGTAATACTTCCAAAGTCCATACTTTGTTTTCATACATGGATCCCATCTCGGATTCCATGGCCTCTAACCATTTCTCGGAATCCGGGCCCATCACCGCTCCTCCATAGCTCATAGGTTCATTGTTGTCCAACAACATGTCCTCCAAGACAGGGTTGTTGAACCACTCAGGAGTAGTACGCGCCCTTGTCAACCTACGAGGTTCAATAGTAGCTTGATCTGAAGCTTCATGATCATCATCATTAACTTCCTCTTCTACCGTCGTAGGTTCCAGAGAAACATCTTTCTGCACAGCGCTACTTTCTGGTTGAAGTAAAGGTTCAATAACCTCATCAAGCTCTAGTTTCCTCCCACTCAATTCTTTCGAGAGAAAATCTTTCTCAAGAAACGTTCTGTTCTTAGCAACAAGCACTTTGCCTTCGGATTTGAGATAGAAGGTATACCCGACTGTCTCCTTTGGGTATCCTATGAAGATGCATTTCTCCGCTTTGGGTTCTAGCTTTTCAGGCTAAAGCTTTTTGACATAAGCATCACATCCCCAAACTTTAAGAAATGACAACTTTGGCTTCTTGCCAAACCATAGTTCATATGGCGTCGTCTCAACGATTTCGATGGTGCCCTATTTAAAGTGAATGCAGCTGTCTCTAATGCATAACCCCAAAACAATAGTGGCAAATCAGCAAGAGACACCATAGAACGCACCATATCTAATAAGGTTCGATTACAACGTTCGGACACACCATTACGATGTGGTGTTCCGGGCGGTGTCAACTGTGAAACAATTCCACACTGTCTTAAGTGATTGCCAAACTCATAACTCAGATATTCACCTCCTCGATTAGATCGCATGAACTTAATCTTCTTGTTATGATGACTCTCAACTTCATTCTGAAATTGCTTGAACTTTTCAAACGTTTCAGACTTGTGTTTCATTAAGTAAATATACCCATATCTACTTAAGTCATTAGTGAAGGTGAGAAAATAACGATATCCACCACGCGCTGTAACATTCATTGGACAGCACACATCAGTATGTATGATTTCCATTAAGTCACTCGCCTGTTTCATTGTTCCAGAGAACGGCTTTTTAGTCATCTTGCCCATGAGGCATGGTTCACATGTGTCAAGTGATTCAAAATCAAGTGACTCCAAAATTCCATCAGCATGGAGCTTCCTTATGCGTTTTACACCAATATGACCTAAACGGCAGTGCCACAAGAAAGTGGTACTATCATTATCAACTCTACATCTTTTGGCATCAATGTTATGAACATGTGTGTCATCACTATCAAGATTCAGTATGAATAAACCCCTAGCATTGGGTGCATGACCATAAAAGATATTACTCATATAAATAGAACATCCTTTATTCTCTGATTTAAATGAGTAACCGTTTCGCAATAAACAAGATCCAGATATAATGTTCATGCTTAATGTAGGCACTAAATAACAATTATTCAGGTTCATCACTAATCCCGATGGTAATCGAAGAGAGAGCATGCCGACGGCGATCACATCAACCTTGGAACCATTTCCCACGCGCATCGTCACTTCGTCCTTTGCCAGCCTTCGTTTATTCCGTAGTACCTGCTTTGAGTTGCAAATGTGAGCAACCGAACCGGTATCAAATACCCAAGCACTACTACGAGAGCTAGTAAGGCACACATCAATAACATGTATATCATATATATACCTTGTTTGTCGTTGGCTGCCTTCTTGTCAGCCAGGTACTTGGGGCAGTTCCGCTTCCAGTGACCAGTTCCCTTGCAATGAAAGCACTCAGTTTCTGGCTTGGGTCCATGCTTGGGCTTCTTTACAGGAGTAGCAACTGCTTTGCCATCCTTCTTGATTTTACCCTTCTTACCCTTGCCCTTGAACTTGCCATTTTTCTTGAAACTAGTGGTTTTATTGACCATCAACACTTGATGTTCTTTCTGGATTTCAGACTCAGCGACTTTTAGCATCGCAAACAGCTCGGCGACTGACTTGTTCATCCCGTGCATGTTATAGTTCATCACAAAGCTCTTGTAACTAGGTGGCAGTGATTGAAGAACTCTGTCAGTGATCGCCTCTGGCGGAAGGGCAATTCCCAACTCCGCTAGACGAGCTGAATACCCAAACATTCTGAGTATATATATTCATTGATAGACCCGTTCTCCTCCATCTTGCAAGCATAGAACTTATCTGAGGTTTCATACCTCTCGATCCGGGCGTTCTTCTGAAAGATAAACTTCAACTCCTGGAACATCTCATATGCTCCATGACGTTCAAAACGTCTTTGAAGTCCCAGTTCTAAGCCATACAATATTGCACACTGAACTATTGAGTAATCTCTAGTAGGTGCCTCCCAAGCGTTCTTAACGTCTTCGGAGGTCATGTCTTCTGGTTGGTCACCAAGCGATGCATCAAGGACATATGATTTCTGGGAAGCCGTGAGGATAATCCTCAGATTACGGGCCCAGTCAACAAAGTTACTTCCATCATCTTTCAACTTAGCTTTCTCTAGGAACACTTTAAAATTCAGGGGTGCTACTGTGCGAGCCATTGATCTACAACATAAATATGCAAAGTTTACTTAGACTATTGTTCAAGATAATGAGTTTAGTTAATAAAATTACTAAAGCCCCCACTCAAATTGACATCCCTTAGGTCATCTGAGTGTCACATGATCCAAATCCACCAACTCAAGTCCGATCATCACGTGAGTTGAGGTGGCTTCAATGGTGAACATCATTATGTTGATCATATCGACTATATGACTCATGTTCGACCTTTCGGTCTCTTGTGTTCCGAGGCCATGTCTGTACATGCTAGGCTCGGCCAGTTTAACCCGAGTGTTCTGCATGTGCAACACTGGATTGCACCCATTGTATGTGAACGTAGAGTCTATCACACCCGATCATCATGTGATGTCTCAACACGACGAACTTTCGCAACGGTGCACACTCGGGGATAACACAATTCATCTTGAAATTTAAGTGAGGGATCACCTTATAATGCTACCGTCGTCGTAAGCAAAACAAGGTGCATAAAAGGATTAACATCACATGCAATTCATAAGTGACATGATATGGCCATGAACTTGTGCTTTTGATCTCCATCTAGAAAGCACCGGTACGATCTCCATCGTCACCGGCATGACACCATGATCTTCATCATCTTGATCTCCATCAACGTGTCGCCATCGGGCTTGTCGTGCCCAACATGCTTCTACTACTATAGCTACCGTTTAGCGATAAAGTAAAGCATTACATAGCGCTTAATGATTGACACACAGGTCATACAATAATTAAAGACAACCCTATGGCTCCTGCCGGTTGCCGTACTCATCGACATGCAAGTCGTGATAATCTATACATCACATGATCATCTCATACATCACATATATCACATCATGTAATTGGCCATATCACATCACAACATACCCTGCAAAAACAAGTTAGAGGTCCTCTAATTGTTGTTGCATGTTTTACGTGGCTGCTACGGGTATCTAGCAAAAACAATTCTCATCTATGCAAAAACCACAACGGTGATACACTAGTTGCTTTCCAACCTTCTCAAGGACCGCCTTTGTCGAATCCGATCCAACTAAAGTGAGAGACACTGGAACCCGCAAGCCATCTACGCAACAATTTGCGATCGAGGGAGCCGGTCTCTCGTAAGCGTACGAGTAATGTTGATCCGGGCCGCTTAATCTCACAATACCGTTGAACCAAAATCTGATCAAGGGAGGAAGCAATCTAAGCATCAACACCCACAAACCTTTTGTGTTCTACTCGAGATCTCATCTACACATAGACCTAGCTCTGATACCACTGTTGGGGAACGTTGCATGGGAAACAAAAAATTTCCTATGCACACGCAGATCTATCCATGGTGATGAGAATCTACAAGAGGGAGAGTGGATCTATGTACCCTTGTAGATCGCTAAGCGGGAAGCGTTAAGAAACGCGGTTGGTGTAGTCGAACGTCTTCGTGATCCAAATCGCCGTGCGTCCCGTGATCCAATCACGATCTGTCCCGCGATCCAATCACGATCCGCCTCGCGGTCCAATCACGATCCGTCCCACGAACTTGATCATGATCCGTCCCACGAACTTGATCACGATCCTTCCGATCTAGCGCCGAACGAACGACACCTCCGCGTTCAACACACGTATAGCTTGATGACGATCTCCGCCGTCTTGATCTGGCAAGAAGGAGCGGAGAGATAGAAGAGTTCTTCGGCAGTGTGACGGCGCTCCGGCGATGGTGGTGGAGCAATTCCGGTAGGGCTTCGCCTAAGCACTGCAGAAATCCGATCTAGAGGAGAAACTATGCACTAGAGGAACGGGTAGCACATGGCTGAAAATCAAGCGCCAAAAACCCTAAAACCCACCAGTATATATAGGAGGAGAGGAGGAGAGCCTTGGAGATACCCGTAGAGCACCTTAATAGTCACCCAGTTACATTACAACGTTTGATACACACAACAGACACCCTCGAAGATACCTGTAGAGCACCTTTATAGTCACCCAGTTACATTGCAATGTTTGATACACACAAGGCACTCCTCCGATGTCCGTGAGTTGCATGATCTCATGGTCATAGAAACATATACTTGACATGCAGAAAACAGTAGCAATAAACTGACACGATCATATGCTACGTTTGTAGTTTGGGTCTTGTCCATCACATCATTCTCCTAATGATGTGATCCCGTTATCAAATGACATCACATGTCAACGGCTAGGAAATCTTGACCATCTTTGATCAACGAGCTAGTTCACTAGAGGCATACTAGGGACAGAGTGTTGTCTATTAACCCATCCATGTAATGTGTTTCCAATCAATACAATTATAGTATGGGTAATAAACGGTTATCATGAACAAGGAAATATAATAATAAACACTTTATTTATTGCCTCTAGGGCATATTTCCAACACTTTCCAGTGTCATCATGCTAACTAGACACTGCAAATAATGTTTGGTGCAACATAACTCCGAAGTCGCATCGCATGACCCTTCTCTAGGTCAGCCTTCTCCAGGGCAGCCTTCTCTAGGTAAAACCGTGTTGGGGAACGTCGCATGGGAAACAAAATTTTCCTACGCTCACGCAAGACATCCATGGTGACGAGCATCTACGAGAGGGAGAGTGAATCTACATACCCTTGTAGATCGCTAAGCGGGAAGCGTTAAGAGACGCGGTTGGTGTAGTCGAACGTCTTCGCAATCCAAATCTCTGAGCATCCCGCGATCCAATCATGATTCGTCCCGATCAAGCACCGAACGGACGGCACCTCCGCGTTCAGCACACATACAGCTTGATGACGATCTCCGCCTTCTTGATCCAGCAAGAGGGAGCGGAGAGCTGGAAGAGTTCTCTGGTAGTATGACGGCGCTCCGGCAATGGTGGTGGAGCTATTCCGGCAGGGCTTCGCCTAAGCACTTCAGAAATCTGATGTAGAGAAGAAACTATGCACTGGAGGAACGGGTAGCACGTGGCTGAAAATCTTGTGCAAAAACCCTAAAACCCTCTATTATATATAGGAGGAGAGGAGGAGGAGTCTTGGGTCCCAAGGAGCCAGCCCTTGGGTCGGCCGAACCAGGAGGGAGGAGTCCTCCTCCTCCACTCCTAGTAGGATTAGGACTCCTTCCTAATTTAGCCCTTTTGCCTTTTTCCACCTTTTTTCCTTTTGGGCTTTTTACCCAGCAGCATGGGACCTTTGTGGGACTTCCTCCATCCCACAAAGGGCTGGTATTCATCCTTCCGCAGCCCATGTAGCCTCTTGGGTCGAAATACCCCTCCCGATGGTCTCCCGGTACATTACCGGCACTCCCGGTACACTACCGATGAGCCCGAAACTTTTCCGGCGACCAAAATAGGACTTCCTATATATCAATATTTACCTCTAGACCATTACAGAGCTCCTCGTGACATCCGGGATCTCATTCGGGACTCCAAACAACCTTCGCTCACCACCAACATAACTCTATACTACCGAAACGTCACCAAACCTTAAGTGTGCAGACTCTGCGGGTTCGAGAACTATGTAGACATGAACGAGACACCTCTATGGTCAATAACTAATAGCGGGACCTGGATGTCCATATTGGTTCCTACATATTCTACGAAGATCTTTATCAGTCAAACCTCTATGTCAAGGATTCAGTTAATCCCGTATGATGTTCCCTTTGTTCTTCGGTATGTTACTTGCCCAAGATTCGGTCGTCGGTATCTCCATACCTAGTTCAACCTCGTTATCGGCAAGTCTCTTTATTCATTCCGTAATACAAGATCCCATGACTAACACTTAGTCACATTGCTTGCAAGGCTTATTGTGATGTTGTATTACCGAGTGGGCCCTGAGATACGTCTCCATCACACGGAGTAACAAATCCCAGTCTTGATCCATGCCAACTCAACAGACACCTTCGGAGATACCTGTAGAGCACCTTTATAGACACCCAGTTACGTTGTGACGTTTGATGCACACAAGGCACTCTTCCGGTATCCGTGAGTCACATGATCTCATGGTCATAGGAACATATACTTGACATGCAGAAAACTATAGCAATAAACTGACACGATCATATGCTACGTTTGTAGTTTGGGTCTTGTCCATCACATCATTCTCCTAATGATGTGATCCCGTTATCAAATGATATCACATCTCAATGGCTAGGAAACCTTGACCATCTTTGATCAACGAGCTAGTTCACTAGAGGCATACTAGGGACAAAGTGTTGTCTATTTACCCACACATGTAATGTGTTTCCAATAAATACAATTATAGCATGGATAATAAACGATTATCATGAACAAGGAAATATAATAATAAACACTTTATTTATTGCCTCTAGGGCATATTTCCAACAAACCGACCCGAGCAACCCCGGTGCTTCACCTCCGTTATGACGAGGACGGTAAGCCCCAATATGCCACTTACTTGGCTCATTTTCTCAAAGAAAGACAAACTTGGCACTTAGACAAAATTATGTACTTTTGGTCTGTCGGAGCTCCTTGTGAGAGTTACATGTCTCTTCTTGATGGAGGAATCCCGACTGTTGTCATGGGGGTCGTTTCTTCTTCTCCTTCTCTCGATATATACCTTGCTATATTACGGGATAGGAGAAGGGGAAACGACCATCACCAACTATCGAAATATTAGTGTTAGGTAGTGTCCACCAACATACACCACCATATAAGTGTGAGTGAGTTTGCACCATACACACCATGAGGCAAACTTCAAAAGACCTATCCTTCTTCAAAATTTTCCCGAATGACACAAATAAGCAATAAGAAGAAGAAAACAAGAGGAGAAAGAGAGAGAGAAGAAAAACGCTTCTTCTTCTTCTTCTTCTTCTTCTAGTCTTCTTCATCTAACTTTCGTATTTCTTATTTTTTAAATTAGAGTCACTTCACGAAAGCTTGGATTGATGGAGTGCTTGTGGTTCATGGAGTGCTTGTGCTTGTGTTACTTGATTTTGTATCGATGAACAATGTTAAACTTGCTACATATGTGAAACTTGCTACTATTGTAATATGGTGAACAATGTGACATTTAATTTGGTATGTTTGTTGGATACTTGTGCTTGTTGTTGGATGATACTTGTGCTTGTGCTTGTTGTTGGATGATATTTGTGCTTGTTGGATGATCATCAGTATGGCAAGAATATGGTTATTATGAAATATATATATAGCACAATTTGCCTGTGAAAATTGTTGGATATAAGAAAAAATAGAAAAAACAGGGGCAATATTGCCTCTTTGATGTCTGCCAGTGACGGCAAAGCCCCTTTGCTGTCTGCCCCCGATGACAAAGGTGACACGTGTCACTCACGTGTGCAACCTGGGAGTGTCAGGCCTGGGGCCATTTGGTCGCTTTGTCGTCCGGGGGCAGATGGCAAAGGGGCATGTCGCATGGCCGTCCGAGGGCTGACGGAAAAGGGGCGTGTGGCATGGCCGTCCGGGAGCTGACGACAAAGTGTTTTACCTCTTTGCCGTTAGCCACTAACGGGGCTAGCTCCAATGGTAGGCCGTCCAGTAGCTTTGCCGTCTACAATCTGGCGACAAAATTATTTGTTGTCCGCTGCGCACAGGCAGACGACAAAGCACCTCTTTACCGGAGTTCACAATGCCAAAAATGTGGCCGTCTGCTCACGGACGGCAAAGCCTTTGCCGTCAGTTGACCTACCCTTTGCCGTCCGCCATGGCAGACGGCAAAGCACCTGATTCCAGTAGTGAATATAAAATAAAACTTAAGCAACTAAAATTATATAAAATTTATGCAACTAAAATTATATAACTAAAAATAACATAAAAAATTAAAAACATAATATATGCAAAAGGGGCCCGCCTACTAGGCACCGTGGCCTGCATACGACTAGAAACCCTAGAAATGGGCCAGGATACAGTCCCGCAGTGCTAGAAGGCCCAACATGGTGCCAGATAGGCATGTACTGCCTGCATTAGAGAGAAGCTTGAGAGGGCAGTGGTAGCAGCACCTATAAACCACTTTGAGCCCCTCTCGACTAGCGAGGTGGGACTAAACTTGTGGTTGCGGGAAGCACAACCCTTTAGTCCCGGTTCGTGGCGCCAACCGGTACTAATGCCTCCCTTTAGTCCTGATTGGTGCCACAAACCGGGACTAAAGGGCTTTGCTTCCTGCCCTTTCGGCTACTGGAAATTTACCTTTAGTCCCGGTTGGTGGCTCCAACCGGGACTAAAGGGGGGCATTAGTCCCGGTTGGAGCCACCAATCGGGACTAAAGGGGGGCTATATAAGCGGGACTTAGCAGTTTTTCCGATCGATCTGTAGTTTCTTCTCTCCTCTCCCCCGACGGCGCCGGCGACAACATCGATGCTGCCAGGCTGCCGGATTTTGCAGTCGCCCTCGCCGACGCCCTGCCGTCCCCGAGCCACTGATCGTCGCCGGCGCCGGACCTACTCGCGTGCTCTCTGCCCCGTCGCCCCGCCCCCCCGAGCCGGCCCTCGTCAACGTCGCCGGCCTCCATCTCCATCGTCGCACCCCTAGTGATCTCCCCCTTTCCCAAGTCCTCGTCTTCCGCCACCGCCGCTGTCGCCGCTGCCCTGCGTTGCCGCCGCCATTGGCACTATATTTTTGTTCATGTAGGTATGTATGTTAAATGGCACTATATTTTTTCATGTATGTATGTATGTATATGTTCATGTATATGTATGTCACTATATTTTTTCATGTATGTATGTATGTATGTAAATGTTCATATATATGTATGTGTATGTTCATGTATATGTATGGTACTATATGTGTATGAACTGTCTTTAGTTATAGTATATTTATTTTCTCAAAACCACCCATGAAAACATTCCCGGATGTTACCCCCTTCACCTATATCATGTAGTGTTGCGTTAGAACACTCCTAACTCTCTCGGGAAGTCAACATATCCCCGATAACTTTGACATGAGGGGGGTGGGGGACCGCAATTATCCTCGACGACCATGAGAGAGGCGGTCTGCAAAATATCCTCTCTCGAAAGATAGGACGACTCATTAGACATGAGGGGGGAGGAGTCCTCGACGATCATGTGAAACTGATTGTTGTAAAGCTTGTGAACTTTGCATGATGTTTTCTACTAATCCATTGCTCATATGCATATGATTCCTTGTTGTGATTAAGTCTATGTTTGCCACTAATCCATCTCTCATGGTTGTATATTGCCATGTTGTAATATTTGCAGAAACTATGGATGGAGACTTAGAAAAAGCAGAGTTTTGGGGAATATAATCCTAATCGGAGGTGATATCACCTTGTCATTTCTCAACGAGACCGATGGTGAGGAAAGAGAGGATGGCGGCTCCGCTAAGGAGGAAGGAGATCATGACAGCTCCGGTGATCGAATGGAGAACGAAGGAGATCATGGCGGCTCCCGTAATCGAATGGAGAAGGGAGGCTTAACTGCTTGGTGTAGTTACTCCCATGCCTTATATACTACCATGTGATAGTATATATATACTAATTTGTCACTTTGGATATGTTCACATACTATATATAAGATACTCCAAAGTGTGGTACATGTAAAAATTAAAGTTGACTCATAGTTTTTTTTCATATTGTGAAATACGTATATATTTATATGTAAAAATGAGTATGGTAAAAATATGGTACATACTACAAAAAACAGTATATATACTATTAAAATATTCTTATATACTACATACTACGGGTACATACTCTCCGATGCGATAGATACGACCTACAACATACCAAACAAAAGTGGGAGTAACTACACCCGGTCGTATCAAACATTTATATATATATATATATATATATATATATATATATATATATATATATATAGGAAAAATACCTCCTACGACTGGATGTAGTTACTCCCATGTCTCATATACTACCATGTGGTAGTATATATACTAATTTATCACTTTGGGTATGTTCACATACTATATATAAGATACTCTAAAGTTTGTTATATGTAAAAAATTCAAGTTGACTCATACCTTTTATCATATTGTGAAATACGTACATATTTATACGTAAAAATGAGTATGGTAAAAATATAGTACATACTACCAAAAAAGTAGTATATATATTATCTAAATATTCTTATATACTACATACTATGCGTACATACTCTCCGATGCGATAGATACTACCCACAACATACCGAACAAAAGTGGAAGTAACTACACCCGGTTGTACGAAACATTTGTAGTTTTATATGTACATATATTAACGCTTCTTTCTTCTTTTAATTAGCCATCTAGATCGAGCTCCACTTCGGTAAGGAGACGAGGCCCGAAGAGAAGGTTGGACCCGGATGAAAGGTTCACGATCGAAGAAGTCTCTTGAGAAGGCCAACCGATTGCTCTCAAGCGGACCAAGGACAAATTTATACATCAGTACGGAGTTATTGTTAGGGAGAGTGTCCCGATCAGCATCCTAGAATGGAATAAGAAGAAACACCCTGAAGTTCCTTATGTCCATGATAGACTGAAAGATGATCTTTGGAACACGCTGATGAGAAATGTCACCTACCGCCAAAGGAGGATCCGAATAACCCAATTATACAGAGAAAGGTCAAGGCGTTTTCTCTTAAGAAAATGGCAGAACTATTCAAGAACTCAAAGAAACTATTGAACAGAAAGTTTATCGAGAAATACGAGACTCCAGAATTCAACGATCAATACTTCAAGATGAAAGATCACTGGCCCGCATTTGTGGCCTACAAGAAATCAGACAAGGGTAAGAAAAGGTCACATACAAATAAGAAAAATGCTGCAAATAAGAAGTATCACCATGTTACCGGGTCAGGTGGCTACAGTAAAGCCCGACCTACATGGGACAAAGCTGAGCAAGACCTGGTTGCTAAAGGTTTCGATCCAGCGACATTGCTCTGGCCAGACCGTGCAAGGACTTGGTTCTTCGGAGTTGGGGGAACTTTGGACCCAGAAACAGGGCAGTGTCTGGACGAAAGCTCAACTTGAAACACCCGTCAAAAATCTTGAGGAAGCAATCAATAAATCGCTGGAAGGGACATTCGTTCCCGACAGAGAGAAGGACGAGCTGTCATTTGCCCTCGGGAATCCTGAACACCCTAGACGAATATGAGGCACATCAGACTCCGTTCCGTGGAAGGTTGGGTTTCCCAACAACAATGGTTACATAAGCCGACAGACAAAGAAGAAAGAGGAAGCAAGCGAAATGCAGATGAATGAAAGATTTGCGAAACTAGAGGCACTTGAGAGCCAGCGAGCTACCGGCCAACCATCTCAACGGCACAAAGATCCTTCATTAGATACTACCCATACTACTACCCCACCATCTCAGCAGAGAAGCAGCGTGTCTTCCACGGAGCTCGTTCATGATGATAGCACGGCTCCTCGTTACCCTGTGGATGGTATCACGAATAATGAACATTGTGTGCTAATGGCGAAATGCCATAACCTGACCTTGAAGGCGGTGGTCGGCTATGTCTTACCTCCTCGACCTGATGCAACTTTCCATTGCACTCCAGTTCTAGCTGGCTTTGCTATTGTCGGGGTGGATGAAATAATGGACGGATTTGACGGGCTGGAGCTTGAGTATGCTACAGGTGAAGGGGAGATTCTTTTTAGATATGCCTTAAGGACTACTTGTCTATGGAGAAAGGAACACATCGTGCTTCCATACTAGACGCCGCCTCAACAAACTCAGCTAGAGGAGACCCCGGTGCCTGATTCGTCTCCGTTTCATCAGCCGTCTCCGGTGCATTAACCGTCTCCGATGCGTCAACCGTCTATGGTGCGTGAGTCGTCTCCGCTGCCTAATTCATCTCCGGTGCATCAGCCGTCTCCGTCGCCTCAGCATACTCCGTCGGAGGAAGCCCTTTAGCAGAATGCTCCTCCGCCTCAGTTGTCTCCGCCGTGTCATCGGACTCCGCCTCAGCAACATCAGAAGAGAGCCGTCACCACTCCGGCAGCTAGCAGCAGTACAAAAACAAAGAGATTCAGAGTAGGCCCAAGCCTTAAGGTTCCTCCCAAGTTACCATACGAACTGAATGAGGAGGAAACCAACAAGATCGTGGATGCCGAAGTGAAATGTCAGCTTGCACCAAAACACCCACATCCAGAGGAGAGAGTAGATCCGCTGAAAGCGAAGCGAACTCTTGATGCCCTTACGCGACCACCACCACCTCCGCCGCCATCAAACTATGACCGTTGTATTCAAAAGACATATGATCAAGCGAGGCGGTCGGGAAGCTTAAGTAGAAGTGGCACAAGTAGTGGGAAAACAATTCCCCAGCTCGGCGAATAGGAACTGCAATCGTGCCGTCCGCTCAAGATGGTGACCGATATCGCTAATGATCCAGAGAAAGCGGCCGGTGGTCTTGCTATAACTTCTGGTGATTACTTACTCGATTCGATATAGTTCGAAAAGGCTGAGGTAGTAGCATCCTTAAGATACGAGCACGGGAAGCCTCTCGTCACACGTGAGGAGCTCAAGGGTCTACCAGCGAGGATGCGACAATTGCATGAATGGTACTTGAAAGCCTGCAAGGACGATACCAACAATATCTTCGTGGGAATTAAAGGTGACCACTTCTTCAATAGAGTCCAGGAGTTGTTCGTTGAATTTAAAGAATTTTTCCAGTTATACAATCAAAAGGACCTCGACAAAACTATTGTCAAATCCTATTGTTTGTAAGTATTTTTTTCCTGTAAAGTCTCTAGCCCGGCTTGTTCATTGCATGTATAATTATCCTCACACTATGTTATATGCAGATTGAAGATCACCGATTGCAGAAAATAACAAATCTATGACATTGGGTTCGTTAACCCAAACAAGGTTGTCAGAATCGCGATTTTGAATCGGATCGGAGATCCGATGGTAGGATCGCAAATCGTAGAATCTTCACTATCAGGATCGTAGAAACGTAGATTCTATGAACTAAAATCGTAGAATCATAGGGGCTAGTTTGGATTGTAAAGTCATAAAATCGTATAACAGAATCGTGATTGTGACAACCTTGAACCCAAATACCATAAATGAACATATGGTACAAACCAACCCCGATGAAACAGAGGATAATTTGGTAAAGGCGTTACTTGGACAACAAAACAGAAGGGAAATATTATTTTCTTACAACTTCAAATGAGTGTTACTATATTGTGCACATTCTATTTTGCTTACTCGAGGTTAAGTGCAGTTAATAAGTTATGCGTGTGTAGGTTCCACTTCATTCTGCTATCCATTCGCCTTGAGGAGGGACAAATACTTGTCTTGGACACGAGACGTAAAGACCCCAAGGAATGGACGAACTTGAGTCAAATGCTTCAGAAGTAAGTTCAATCATTATCGCACCGTAGCGGCAACTTTCGTTCATTTCCTGATATCAAGTAATCATTTTCTTTGTCGGGCAGTGTTTGGAAAAAGTTCACCAAACAGGTTAGGGGTGTCTCGAAAAAGGACCTGCGATTTGTACACCCCAAAGTCAATACTACTAGGTAGTATCGCGCATTGTCTCTCATTGATTCTACTTTTAATACCATTATCGTACTTGATTATCATTTTGATTGAACTCTATTCTCGTAAAGTGCTTGTGGCAGGCACTCGACACTAATTTATGTGCATACTACGTTTGCGATTTCATTTGCCACTCGACCTCTGAGCGGGGCATATCTCCAGAACAATTTGAAGTATGTAAACAATATTCACATTTGAATTTTATTACCATCAATTGTGTTGAGTTTTATTTATATATAATATATATATATATATTAGATCTGGCGAAAGCGGAACGAACTCCTACCAACTTATCGCATGCGAGCAATTCAAGAGGAATTTGCGAAATTCTTTATTGGGCATGTCATACCTAAAGACGGAGAATGCCATCGGGATTTCCGATGCGATTTTGATAGTAGACATTAGGATCGTAAGAGTGTATATATGCATGAATGTGTACTATATGTCACAACGTCGAGTAGATTTACGTAAACTTGTTACATTGTTCGACCAAGTACGGAGAAAGAGATGTCACTTCTCTCTATATATTGATCATGATGATATTGTGTAATGGTTCCTTCATTGCTATATGTAGTAGTTAGCATCGAGTTGAATGAAAAGCAAAAGATAAAAATGGTAAACACAAAAATAAAGGGGAAAACACAATATGACAACCCCTAAACCCTCCAAAACCCCTAAACTCCTCCTTTCAAAAAAAAACCCAACGCCTGGTAGCTGCTGACGCGTGGCTGCCTTTTTATCCCGGTCGGTGTTACCAACCGGGACTAAAGGTCCTCCTACCTTGTCGCTCCACGACGGTCACGTGAAGCTCCTTTAGTCCCGGTTCGTAAGCCAATCGGGACTAAAAACGATGGCCATTAGACCCGATCGTTTTGTCCCGGTTACAGAACCGGGACTAAGGCCCTCTGAAACTGGAACTGATGCCCTGTTTGTTTACTAGTGATTAAAAGTCTTGACAATGAAAAATGGGATGAAAATGACGGATCGGCTTTGGATGCTCAAGGATAGCTTTCGAGTCACCTTTGTCTCGTAACCATACAAGCTTGCAATGGAGAAACAACGATTTGGAGTCTTTCTTCTGCAATCCTTGCCGAATGCTTTCAAATTGCGCACAAGATTGATTCAGTTTCTTTCATGTGTTACCCTAGAGAGAAGAACAAAGTGGCACATTGCTTAGCTATGAATTTGTACGACACAATTTATATAGTTCATTGGGAGGGTCAGCCCCCCGAAATTTCACATAACTGAACTTGTTCGTAATGTCACTAACTTTTGATTTGAATAAAATGTGCAACAAATTCAGGAAAAAAAAGGGTTACACGCTAAGGTAAAAATGAAACCGTGGGAGCATTGTCGTACGCCGCTGGCCTGGTACAGAAAGTAAAGGGCAGGAGATCAGGGCCCTAGCGGCTAGCGCTGAGTTGTGACGCAAACTAAAAAAAGATGGCATTTTGGCAGTAGAGCCCCTCCCTTTCCTCTAAACTATTATTAAGGTGTTAGGAGACACGGCCCACCAGGCTATAGGCTTTATGTTCACAGGTCACATGCACATACATTTAGCATGGGCACCTTTGATGTTGTCGTATACAGCATGCAGAATCGCGATCGCAAGTCGGTATAAAAAACTGAGCCACGATGATCACCTTCGACAATTCTTGCTCGGTCTAGATAATCATCTCCTACATATATAAATCGTTCCTGAAGTCGTGACATCTACTTTCTCGATTTCGAAATGTAAGCCTTTTTTTTATAAACCAAATACAAAATAAAATGTGTAAATCTACACTTTAAAATATATTTATATGCATCCGTATGTATTTTGTATTAAAATTTCTAAAAGTTTTATATTTAAAAATAGAAACGGGGGAGTAGAGTATATGGTGATTACGGTGTTGACACTTTGGTACAACTTTTGGCCCCGATTCCGCCACTCCCGCAACCTTTTGATATTTGATGGATTAACCGAGAAATGTGTACATTCAAGTTAAGAGCATCTATAATTACGGATAGCAAAAATGACTCTGAAACGTTTGTGGATGCGTTCGAACGCGTTCACAAAGAGTGACTGAGCACATCATCAAATAAACACTATTACATCCGAACATTTTATATTAGATTTTTAAATCCATACAAAAACATGCAAATGAAAAAACATAGTAGAAACCTAACTATGCCTCGTCGGAGATTTTTGACGATCTACATATCCTCCGACGGATACATGTGCGGCAGCTGCTGCTCCGCCCCCTCCGACGCCTCCGCTACGACCCCCTCCAGCGCCTCCGGTTGCTCCGATGTAGCCTCCCCGCCACTATCTCCGTGTCGAGCTCGTCGAAGAGGGCGCGGATGAGCGTACAGTTGGCCTTCACCTCGGCCTCATCCCGGATGGAATCCAGGATGACATGCTGCTTCGCCATCTCCTCGGCTTGGGCGATGGCAAACTCCGCCTCCGCCTCCGTCATGTTCAAGCCCGGAGCAGGCTGGTCCGCCTCGATCTGCTCGGCCTTGTCCTCCTCCATCGCCCCCGATAGCTCCTCGTCCTCCTCCTCCTCCTTCTCATCAGACGAGTCCGGAGGCAGGCCCGCAGCGATGCGGGTGGCGTGCCAAGCCTGGATCTCCATCTCGATCTGCTCCCACCGCTCCCGCGTGAGCATAGCGTACGAGGTGATCCTACATCGGACCATGCTGACGTTGAAGAGCGGGGGAGAGGAGGCGGACAGGCTCGGGTGGCAACAGAGAGAGGGAGGTGGTGGATCTGCTAGGGCTGGGGACGCCGGCCGACTTAAATAGTCGGTTATGGCCTCGGTTGGCAAGCTGGAGCGGCACCACGCGACGGTCACACCGCAGCGACGTTCGACGCATCCGTCGGACCGACGGGTTTTCGGGCGAGTCCACGTGCAGCCCCACCATCATGCTTACGTGGTGGATGTGCCCGATCGCGCCTTGACGCCTCCATATCCGTTTCATATTTGGACTGGAGGGGTGCCGGTCAGTCTGAATGTTTAAGGCCCGTTTGAGAGACCCATCTGAATCGATTTTTTATGACCGGTCAGTGACCGGGGCTGCCTGTTCGGACGTTTAAAACGGATATAAGAAATACGGTTGTAGATGCTCTAATCTTGCAGCAAAAATTCCGCCGTAACCTATATTTCAGTTACTTATCGGTCTATGGCTGAAACCTCAATCGCTGGGTGAGCAACTGGTTCGTTGTCGCATGGTGAAAAAACGTATTTTCATCTCAAGATGAGTACAAAAAAGCACAAACCCTGGAGCGAATCCAGGGAAGTACGATCGACTCGGTCTTGAGAAATCATCAGATGCGTATCTGTCTTCGTTTACCAGGGGCGTTATCATTGCTAGAACCATCACCACGTCCGTTTTCATGTTTATTGGACGGCTTAACTTGACTAAGTCCATTATAATTATATAAGCTAGACTGAGTGTCGAGGCAGGCATATACGTACATTACAAATTGCGGTACGTGGGATTCTCTCATCCATCCACTGGTTGAATGAACGGCACATATATGGCTATGCTAGCTAGCAATGCATTTATCGGACGGCCAGGCGGCGTAATTAGATGGATGGATCGATAATACGCCAAGATCGACTAGATTGTTCAGGGGCCGTAGCATCATGTGCATGCATGTGCACCGTTTCCCGTTATTGAGTGCACCAACCACAACGGGCCAACCCGGCTCTCCGTTTTCTCTCTCTCTCATGTTCCCGCCAAGAGAAAACCTTTGCATATGTAGCCATGTTACGTGCACACCTAGGGTGCCCCCATGGCCATGGTCCCCTGCCCATCTACCTCACAGCTCGTCCATTACAGGATAAAAGAGGCCAGCTATCATGCCACGCCCACCGGCCGGCACGCACGTGCAAACACGTTCTCAGACGGTTATGCTTATGCACGCTTTGCTTTTCGCGGTCTAATTTGACGCTTAGAGGGTTGCAGCTGGCGTACGGTTTTCATGGTACACAAACCTTGTCACGCAATCAATTTCTTGACAGTATGCTGTCCTGTGTGGGTGCCTGGGTGGTGACAATTTGCATAGACGTACGCTGAAGGGTGCACCTGGATATTTTTTAACAAACACCTGGATAATTTGTATGGTGTGACATAGCATGATACCATATACAGTATGTTATACCGAAGATTATACGGTTATGTTTTGTTACCGTTATCTTTTGTATTCCCTTCGTATGCCTGGTGAAATAAATTCTGTAGATAAATACTCCCTTCATTCCTAAATCTAAGACCTTTTAAAGATTGCATTATGAACTACTATATAAATATCTTTTAGAATATAAATTCATTCATTTTGCTTTGTATGTAGTCTATAGTGTAATTTTTAAAAGGTCAATATTATTTCAACTACCATGCGTGCGCAACACCGGTATAGATAGATGGGAATGGACTTTAGATATCAACATGACAATTTTTATGCTTGATGTTAGAGTTACTCTTTCACCATGTGCATTTTGATGTTAACTTCCAAGACATGGAAGATTAATCTTATTATCTTATTTGTAATTGGTCATGGTGCTTCCGACTTCCGTCAAACTATTTTCAATCATTATATTCACCTAAATCACCTATGTTGCTCATATTTAATTAAAGCATTTATACCAAAATGCAGTCCAAACTCCTACTCCAAATCGTAATGGTTAGCATCAAATACTCTGGCGATGAACGTGACATGTGAGTGCAGTGTTTTTCCATTCTGATGTCACAATCGTCGTGCATATGAGGCTAGAGCGACCCAATATACATCGGGAGACATGCAGTTTGGTTGTTGCTTTCTTCTTGGCGTAATTTTCTCCAACATTAGTTCTCCACCGCCACTAGTTCTCCACCGCCACGATGTACCACATGTGCTACCTTATTGATGTTTCATTTTTTTCTTTTAAAAGAAGGATCATCCCTTGCCTCCGTATATGCAGTCATTTTATTAATTATGCATCAAGACCTTACAAAGTAATACATCAATATGTTTAAAGCTGTCATCTTGGCAACATCTGTCGCTACTCCTATCTATTGATGAAGGGTGCAAAAAGTGTGAGCTGAATACCCAGACCTCTCACCCAGGCCTAACATAAAAAACCAGAGGCCCAATCAAGCCACATATTAGGTCTGAGGCACAAACGACCCGACTCACTCTCATAGGCTGTCGCCGCCGTCTTCCATCGATACATCTTCAAAGCAAATACCGACGCATCAACGTTGTATGCCTCTCTGCCATCAACACCACAATAACTCCGAACAGTGTCATCCTCCTGCGCGAGTCCATCTCCGTGCATCGAACACTGTGTCTCCACTGGGCCACGCCGCCGAGATCTGCCGGCATCAATGTGTAAGATGAGGCACCGCACCACCATCATTGATGTTCCATGAAACACTAGTTCACATTTCAAGCCATCCATGTGAGCCCAAAAGCAGCTGTCAAGAATCTCCTACCCCATGACCACCAACGTAACTTCACACACACACACACAGTTCAAATAATTTTGGAGTATAGTAATTGATAGGGGTTTGTTTTACATACGCTATTTAATCTGTACGCTTCGCGTCTATATGAAATTATATGTCATAGAAAATTATTTACTTGCTATTTTGTAGAGTGTTGGTATATTTCTAAGGTTCAATGAATCCTATCTTTACTTGTGTGAAATTCGAAATGACATAACCTTATGATGAGGTTTTCAATCATTTGTCCCATATATAAATGATTCTAGAGATTAAGCCTTCAAAAAGAAATTATCTTTATCTCCTACTAGACAAATGATGCATGTTCTTGTTGCCTAGTGCATACTATTTTGCCTTGCAACATTAGTTCGATGAACAAGGAATGTGTGAGCACTCCCTCAGTAGAATTTAGTTGCGAAGTGCACAATCCCAATTAATATTAAAAAAATAATGTCTTAAGAAGCGATGTATCTGTACTATTCATCAAAGGCATATAATTACACAAGGGATATGCGCCATTTGTGGAGTGAGCGGCGAGAACACTTTTCACATGCGACGCCGATATCCTCGTGCTCAAGCTTCGTGGCAGGCAATGGGAGAGTATTTAGACTTATGGGGTGAGAGCTAGTTGGTTTATAGGAACATAGTGGATCCTTGACAAGTTTCACACACAAAAGGTGTGGCGTTTTTTTATGATTCTATAAGGGTGTGGCATGTGCATAATGAATTGATAATTAACCAGTCGACAACGGCAATTGAGTGATCAAGGAGATGTTTATGCATTTAGCTATCTCGACATGCTACTGCTTATAAAGAAATACCAAATTATTGACTTAGCAGAGGGTAAGCAGGTTGCTCAATATTCCAGTGAAGAATGCCGCAGCTTGAATTGGGTCTACAACAGAATGTCTGGTCCAGGAAACCTTTGAACTGTAAGAATTATCTTGACCAACTTAAATGTGGAAAGATCTTTCATGGCATCAGATTCGTATGATATGATTTGCATGGTGTTACGGAGTAGTTTAGGTTATATCATCTTTCTGTCCTATAGATCGATGTGTTCCTATGCAAGCGCATTACATGTTGAGTTTTAGGCTTGACATGAGCAAGGAGGAAATTCTGCTAGGTTGTAATGGTCAGGTCATCCTATTTTGGTGGACTCGCATTGAGCAGAAGCGTTGGGAATATTTGAAGTAGAGATATGAGTTTTGTCCTGCCATACCAACATCCTTAATAAAATGCGAGTCCTTAATGAAGATTGAGAGATTAGATGAGCTAAAACTACAAGTTATTGTAACAAAATTTAGCATGATCCCTCTTACCTTTTCTTTTTACATGGGAGGTAAGAAGGTTAGACTTACTCATACCCACTACTTAATGAAATGAACGACTCAGATCTATTATATACTTCTACCTCTCTCATGTGCAAAGAGAAGGTAAAACGTACCATGTCAAAACCCCTCTGTAAATAAATATAAGACATTTTAGATCACTGTTTACAGAGGGAATAGTCGAATCGTGTTATGGGTTCTCGTCACATGTAGAACCATGGTTGGGTCCGGGTCTTGTCTCCTAACTTGTTATAATTAATGAAATCTTTCCTGAAAACAAAATCAATGAAATCTCTATAGAAAATTTCATTTTGTCGTTTTGAATGTGTTATTTTTTTATCTAGGGATATTTCCGAGGAACTGAATCGGCATAACACCTTGAGAGTGACCAATTCATCACAGATGTCTTCATATTCGACAAAAACATCTATAACCACTACAAAATCACAAAAAAGGACTGGAAGTATTTAAAAAGTGTGAACATCAATGTCAAGCCTACAACTTTTACTAACGAAGTGGATTCATCACAAGAAACCAAACCATTTAAGCTACACTCAGTTGACATGAATTTGTCATTAGAATGTTCTGAACACACGAGAGACAAAGCGAAGGGCAGAACGGGCAAAACAAAATCCACGCCCATAAATTCCCCGGGTCCTTGGGCGGTCAGAAAGCTGTCAGACACGTGTGCAGGACAATACGTGGCGTCCACGCGCGGGCCCCCTCCGCCGAGCTACGCGACGTGCCACAGCTCACGCGCACTTTTACATACAAGCCCCTCGGTAAAACATCCACTCCCAGACCGCGCCCTCCCCCTTCCCTATTTATCCCCCGCCCAGCCCAGCTCTCTCTCCTCCCCATCACGGTACTCACGTAGACCACAGCGCCACGCCACGCCCAGACGTACCGCACGAAGCGCAGCCACTAGAGAGCTAGCTAGCTAGCACATTTCATTGATTGTCCGTTCAGCATGGAGATCACGAGGAGGAGGAGGTCGCTGTGGTCGAGCCGTCGGCGGCGGTCGGCGGCGGTTGGGCGCAAGGTGCGGGAGCTGCGGCGGCTGGTGCCCGGAGCGGCGGTCATGCCCACCGACCGGCTGCTCCTCCGCACGGCCGACTACATCGCGCAGCTCCGGGCCAGGGTGGAGCTCCTCAGGGCGCTCTCGGAGCTCTGCGAAGGCCATGGCCGTGGCGATTCCCCTAGCTAGCTGGCTCCCTCTGCTCGTGTGGTATGCCGTATACATACGTGCATATGTCGCACGTATAAGCGGGAGGTATATATCGAACGATTATGGTTGATCAAGTAGCGTATAATTGGGTACTTAGGTGCGAATATACATACCAATCGTATGTGTTTTAGAAGTATATAAGGACCTTTGTTTTTCTGTCCAGTATCAATTGTAATTTTCGCGGCCGATTCATATTCTTTGTGTATTCATGTACTTGTGAATCAATCTTCCGGTGTTATGATAAAAAAATCATGAAAAATATAAGTTTTGTCGCACCTATAAACTCCCCTTATAACCCCCCTTTGTGGCAAAGAAAGAAATACACATAGGTATGCACAGTATGTAACTTTTTTTGAATGCATACACAGGATGCATTGTTTAACCGTATAGGATGTCCTATACCAAATGTTTTGGATCGATTTTCAACACTCTCAGATCTTCCCTCACAAAAAAAACACACTCTCAGATCCTGTCCTGCATGCCTCATCTTTGATCTCAAAACAAATCAGACGGCTGATGAACAGTAGTACCTTAAAAATATTCAAGTACTGCCGTGTTCTTCATGGCGCCAAGCTCCTCGTGAGCCGATTCTTGCCTTGGTTGTTGCGCCATTGCTAGCTGTTCCATATGCTATCTATCCGTTTTTAGCTTGTAAAGCGCATACGTGTAATGGAGTGGCATGCACAGTATTAGCATGCATGATGAGGTGTGAGCTGGAAGTTGGCTGGATCCAACACGAGGTGACTAGTCTGCTTAAATTAGTTGGTCCTAGTTACCACTCATAAGAAGGGCCTGCTGATGATTAAGCTTTGCGTCGACAGTGGTCAATGGATATCATTATTAATTGTATGGAAACTATTGCCGCTGTTTGGCTTGCTCCCTACAGATAATCTAACCAACAAAGACAAAAGCTTTGATGCGATAGGATTCTTTAGGATCACTATTTGTTTGTTTGGTTCAAAGGAATAGAGTAAAGGAAAACTGAAAAGGAAAACCTTTGATCCAATCCGATTGGCCAGGGATGTAAATCGTGTCCGAAGCTCATTTAAAGCATCTATAGCAGACCTAACGGATCGAACTCATATAATTTCGATGAGTATATTGTTGGAAATATGCTTTAGAGGCAATAATAAAATGGTTATTATTATACTTTCTTGTTCATGATAATTATCTATTGTTCATACTATAATTGTATTAACCGGAAACCGTAATACATGTGTGAATACATAGACCACAACATGTCCCTAGTGAGCCTCTAGTTGGCTAGCTCGTTGATCAATAGATGGTCACGGTTTCATGACCATGGACATTGGATGTCATTAATAACGGGATCACATCATTAGAAGAATGATGTGATGGACTAGACTCAACCCTAAGCATAGCATAAGATCGTGTAGTTCGTTTGCTAAAGCTTTTCTAATGTCAAGTATCATTTTCTTAGACCATGAGATCGTGCAACTCCCGGATACCATAGGAATACTTTGGGTGTGCCAAACGTCACAACGTAACTGGGTGGCTATAAAGGTACACTACGGGTATCCTCGAAAGTATCTGTTGGGTTGGCACGAATCGAGACTGGGATTTGTCCCTCCGTGTGACGAAAAAGTATCGCTGGGCCCATTCGGTAAGACATCATCATAATGAGCTCAATATGACTAAGGAGTTAGCCACGGGATGATGTGTTAGGAACGAGTAAAGAGACTTGCCGGTAACGAGATTGAACAAGGTATAGGGATACCGAGGATCGAATCTCGGGCAAGTGTCATACCGGTAGACAAAAGGAATTTTATACGGGATTAATTGAATCCCCGACATCGTGGTTCATCCGGTGAGATCATCGTGGAGCATGTGGGAGCCAACATGGGTATCCGGATCCCGCTGTTGGTTATTGATCGGAGGTGTGTCTCGGTCATGTCTACATGCCTCCCGAACCCGTAGGGTCTACACACTTAAGGTTCGATGACGCTAGGGTTATAGGGAAATTGTGTACGTGGTTACCGAAGGTTGTTCGGAGTCCCGGATGAGATCCTGGACGTCACGAGGAGTTCCGGAATGGTCCAAAGGTAAATATTCATATATAGGAAGTGAGGTTTTGGTCACCGGAAGTGTTTCGGGCCTCACCACTAACGTACCGGGAGCACCGGAAGGGTTCAGGGGGTCCACCGTGTGGGGCCACCGGCAGCTGAGGGCTGCATGGGCCGCAGGTGGGAGGGAACTAGCCCCTAGTTGGGCTGGTGCGCCTCCCACAAGGGTCCAAGGCGCAACACTAGGTGGGAGGGGGGCAAACCCTAGGGACAGATGGGCCCTAGGCCCACCTATGGTGCCGTCCCTCCTCTCCCTCTTAGCCGCCGGCCACAAGGCCATCTAGGGTTGGCCGCCGGCCCTAGGGTGGGAACCCTAGGGGCTGCGCACCCTCCTCCCCTCCCCCTATATACATGTGGGGGTTTTTGGGGGCTGCAACACACAAGTCTCTCTCTCCCTCGGTGCAGCCCTACCCCTCCTCTTCCTCGTCCTCCATAGTGCGTGGCGAAGCCTTGCCGGAGTACCACGCAGCTCCACCGTCACCATGTTGTTGTGTTGCCGGAGCTCTCCCTCAAGCTCTCCTTCCTTCTTGCTGGATCAAGGCGTAGGAGACATCACCGGGCTGCACGTGTGTTGAACGCGGAGGTGCCGTTGTTCGGCGCTTAGATTAGAATCCACCGTGATCTATATCATTGCGAGTACAATTCCACCAACCGCGTTCATAGTAACGCTTCCGCTTTGCGATCTTCAAAGGTATGAAGATGCACTCCCCCTTTTCTCGTTGCTGGTTTCTCCATAGATTGATCTTGGTGACACGTAGGAATTTTTTTGATTTACTACTATGTCTCCCAACAGTGGCATCATGAGCTAGGTCTATGCGTAGAATCTATGCACGAGTAGAACACAAGTTGTTGTGGGCGTCGATTTTGTCAATTTGCTTGCCGTTACTAGTCTTATCTTGATTCGGCGGCATTGTGGGATGGAGCGGCCCGAACCGACTTTACACGTACGCTTACGTGAGACTGGTTCCACCACCTGACATGCACTTGTTGCATAAGGTGGCTAGCGGGTGTCTGTCTCTCCCACTCTAGTCGGATCGGATTCGATGAAAAGGATCCTTATGAAGGGTAAATAGAAATTGGCATATCACTTTGTGGTTTTTGCGTAGGTAAGACACGTTCTTGCTAGAAACCTATAGCAGCCACGTAAAAACTTACAACAACAATTAGAGGACGTCTAACTTGTTTTTGCAGCATATGCCGTGTGATGTGATATGGCCAAAGGATGTGATGTGATATATGTGATGTATGAGATTGGTCATGTTCTTGTAATAGGATTCACGAATTGCATGTCGATGAGTATGACAACCGGTAGGAGCCATAGGAGTTGTCTTAATTTATTGTATGACCTGCGTGTCAATCAAAACGCCATGTAATTACTTTACTTTATTGCGAACCGTTAGCCATAGTAGTAGAAGTAATAGTTGGCGAGACAACTTCATGAAGACATGATGATGGAGATCATGGTGTCGTGTCGGTGACAATGATGATCATGGTGCCCCGAAGATGGAGATCAAAGGAGCAAGATGATATTGGCCATATCATGTCACTATATGATTGCATGTGATGTTTATCATGTTTTACATCTTATTTGCTTAGAACGACGGTAGCTTAAATAACATTATCTCTCACTAAAATTTCAAGAAATGTGTTCCCCCTAACTGTGCACCGTTGCTAAGGTTCGTTGTTCCGAAGCACCACGTGATGATCGGGTGTGGTAGGTTCTAACGTTCGCATACAACAGGTGTAAGCCAGATTTACACATGCAATACACTTAGGTTGACTTGACGAGCCTAGCATGCACAGACATGGCCTCGGAACATGGGAGATCGAAAGGTCGAACATGAGTCGTATAGAAGATACGATCAACATGGAGATGTTCACCATTGATGACTAGTCCGTCTCACGTGATGATCGGACACGGGCTAGTTGATGTGGATCATGTGTCACTTGGATGACTAGAGAGATGTCTATCTAAGTGGGAGTTCATTAGATAATTTGATTATGTGAACTTAATTATAATGAAATTAGTCTAAAATGTCTTTACAATCTATCTTGTAGATCCAATGGCCCATGCTAATGTTGCCCTCAACTTCAACGCGTTCCTAGAGAAAACCAAGCTAAAAGACGATGGAAGCAACTATACAGACTGGATTCGTAGCTTGAGGATCATCCTCATAGCTTCCAAAAAATTATATGTCCTTGATGCACCGCTAGGTGACGCACCCGTTTTCCTAGCAACTCAAGACGTTATGAACGCCTGGCAGTCGCGTAGTGATGATTAATCCCTGGTTCAGTGCGGCATGCTTTACAACTTAGAACCGGGGCTCCAAAAGCATTTTGAGCAACACAGAGCATATGAGTGTTGGAAATATGCCCTAGAGGCAATAATAAATTGTTTATTATCATATTTCCTTGTTCATGATAATCTTTTATTATCCATGCTATAATTGTGTTGATCGAAAACTCAGATACATGTGTGGATACATAGACAACACCATGTCCCTAGTATGCCTCTAATAGACTAGCTCGTTGATCAAAGATGGCTATGGTTTCCTAGTCATGGACATGAGATGTCATTTAGTGACGGGATCACATCATTAGGAGAATGATGTGTTGGACAAGATCCAAACTACAAACGTAGCATATGATCGTGTCAGTTTATTGCTACTGCTTTCTACATGTCAAGTATATGTTCCTATGACCATGAGATCATGCAACTCACTGACACCGGAGGAGTATCTTGTGCGTGTCAAACGTCGCAACGTAACTGGGTGACTATAAAGGTGCTCTACAGGTATCTTCGAGGGTGTCTGTTGGGTTGGCATGGATCAAGATTGGGATTTGTTACTCCGTGTGACGGAGAGGTATCTCAGGCCCACTCGGTAATACAACATCACAATAAGCCTTGCAAGCAATGTGACTAAGTGTTAGTCACGGGATCTTGTATTGCGGAACGAGTAAAGAGACTTGCCGGTAACGAGGTTGAACTAGGTGGAGATACCGACGATCGAATCTCGGGCAAGTAACATACCGAAGAACAAAGGGAACATCATACGGGATTAACTGAATCCTTGACATAGAAGTTCGATCGATAAAGATCTTCGTAGAATATGTAGGAACCAATATGGACATCCAGGTCCCGCTATTGGTTATTGAGTGTAGAGGTGTCTCGGTCATGTCTACATAGTTCTCGAACCCGCAGGGTCTGCACACTTAAGGTTTGGTGACGTTTCGGTAGTATAGAGTTATGTATGGTGGTGACCGAAGGTTATTCGGAGTCCCAGATGAGATCCCGGACATCATGATGAGCTCCGGAATTGTCCGGAGGTAAATATTGATATATAGGAAGTCCTATTCTGGTCGCCGGAAAAGTTTCGGGCTCATCGGTAGTGTACCGGGAGTGCCGGTAGTGTACCGGGAGACCATCGGGAGGGGTATTTGGACCCAAGAGGCTACATGGGTGTTGGGAGGATTAATACCAGCCCTTAGTGGGCTGGAGGAAGTGTTGGGGAACATCGCATGGGAAACAAAAATTTTCCTACGCACACGCAAACCTATCCATGGTGATGAGCATCTACGAGAGGGAGAGTGGATCTACGTACCCTTGTAGATCGCTAAGCGGGAAGCGTTAAGAAACGCGGTTGGTGTAGTCGAACTTCTTCGCGATCCAAATCGCCGAGCGTCCCGCGATCTAATCACGAACCGTCCTGCGATCTCGTCATGATCCGTCCCACGATCCGATCACGAACATCCCGTGGCCTTGATCACGATCCTTCCGATCTAGTACCGAACGGACGACACCTCCGCGTTCAGCACACGTGCAGCTTGATGATGATCTCCACCGTATTGATCCAGCAAGAGGAGGTGGAGAGGAGAGAGAGTTCACCGGCAGTGTGACGGCGCTCCGGTGATGGTGGTGGAGCAATTCCGGCAGGGCTTCGCCTAAGCACCGCGGAAAACCAATCTAGAGGAGCACCGGTGGAACGGGTAGCACGTGGCTGCAATTGTTAGCCAAACCCTAGCTATTCCACTAGTATATATAGGAGGAGAGGAGAGGAGAGGAAGCCAAGTCCTTTGGTTCAGCGTAAATAGGAGGTGGGAAGCAATCCTACTTCACCTCCAATCCTAGTTGGAGTAGGATTGCCTCCTATTGGCTGATTTTCCACTTTTTGCTTTAGGACTTTCTCTCCTGCGCCATGGGCCTTTGTGGCTGTTTTCCCAGCCCACTAAGGGCTGGTTAATACTCCCCCACAGCCCATGGACCTCTTGGGGTCGAAGTACCCCTCCCGGAGGTCTCCCGGTACACTACCGGCACTTCCGGTACACTACCGGCACTCCCGGTACACTACCAATGAGCCCGAAACTTTTCCGGAAACCAAACTGGGACTTCCTATATATGAATCTTTACCTGCGGACCATTCCGGAGCTCCTCGTGACGTCCGGGATCTCATCCGGGACTCCGAACAAACTTCGGTCACCACCATACATAACTCTACACTATCGAAACGTCACCGAACCTTAAGTGTGCAGACCCTGCGGGTTCGAGAACTATGTAGACATGACCGAGACACCTCTACGGTCAATAACCAATGGCGGGACCTGGACATCCACATTGGTTCCTACATATTCTACGAAGATCTTTATCGGTCGAACCTCTATGTCAAGGATTCAGTTAATCCTGTATAACGTTCCCTTTGTTCTTCGGTATGTTACTTGCCCGAGATTCGATCGTTGGTATCTCCATACCTAGTTCAACCTTGTTACCGGCAAGTCTCTTTACTCGTTACATAATACAAGATCCCGTGACTAACACTTAGCCACATTGCTTGCAAGGCTTGTTGTGATGTTGTATTACCGAGTGGGCCCCGAGATACCTCTCCGTCACACGGAGTAACAAATCCCAGTCTCGATCCATGCCAACTCAACAGACACCATCGGAGATACCTATAGAGCACCTTTATAGTCACCTAGTTGCGTTGCGACATTTGATACACACAAGGAACTCCTCCGATGTCCGTGAGTTGCATGATCTCATGGTCATAGGAACATATACTTGACATGCAGAAAACAGTAGCAATAAACTGACACGATCATATGCTACGTTTGTAGTTTGGGTCTTGTCCATCACGTCATTCTCCTAATGATGTGATCCCGTTATCAAATGACATCTCATGTCCATGGCTAGGAAACCTTAACCATCCTTTGATCAACAAGCTAGTTCACTAGAGGCATACTAGGGACATTGTGTTGTCTATTTACCCACACATGCAATTATAGCATGGATAGTAAACGATTATCATGAACGAGGATATATAATAATAAACACTTTATTTATTGCCTCTAGGGCATATTTCCAACAGTCTCCCACTTGCACTAGAGTCAATAATCTAGTTCACATCACTATGTGATTTACATGGTAATGAATCGAACACCCATACAGTTCTGGTGTTGATCATGTTTAGCCCTTGGAAGAGGTTTAGTCAACGGGTCTGCAACATTCAGATCCGTGTGCACTTTGCAAATATTTATGTCCTTCTCCTCGATGTAGAACCGGATGGAGTTGAAGCGTCGCTTTATGTGTCTGGTCCTCTTGTGAAACCTTGGTTCCTTGGCTAGAGCAATGGCACCAGTGTTGTCACAGAACATGTTTATTGGATTCAGTGCACTTGGCACTACTCCAAGATCTGTCATGAACTGCTTCATCCAGACACCTTCCTTCGCTGCCTCCGAGGCTGCGATGTACTCTGCTTCGCACGTAGAATCGACTACCATGCTTTGCTTGGAACTGCACCAGCTTACCTTTCCCCCGTTAAGAATAAATATGTATCCGGTTTGCGATTTAGAATCGTCCGGATCAGTGTCAAAGCTTGCATCGACGTAACCCTTTACGACGAGCTCTTCATCACCTCCATAAACGAGAAACATGTCCTTAGTCCTATTAAGGTACTTAAGGATATTCTTGACCGCTTGCCAGTGCTCCATTCCAGGATCACTTTGAAACCTTCCGGCCATACTTATGGCAAGGCTGACATCGGGTCTTGTGCACAGCATTGCATACATGATAGAGCCTATGGCTGAAGCATAGGGGATGACACTCATCTTTTCTTTATCTTCTGCAGTCACTGGGCATTGAGTCTTACTCAACTTCACACCTTGTAACATAGGCAAGAACCCCTTCTTCGACTGCTCCATTTTGAACTTCTTCAAAACTTTATCAAGGTATGTGCTCTGTGAAAGTGCTATTAAGCGTCTTGACCTATCTCTATAGATCTTAATGCCTAATATGAAAGCAGCTTCTCCTAGGTCCTTCATTGAAAAACTCTTATTCAAATATTCCTTCACGCTTTCCAGCATTTCTATATCGTTTCCAATCAGCAATATGTCATCCACATATAACACTAGAAACGCTACAGAACTCCCACTCACTTTCTTGTAAATACAAGCTTCTCCATAAACTTGTATAAACCCAAACGCTTTGATCACCTCATCAAAACGCTTATTCCAACTCCGAGATGCTTGCACCAGTCCATAAATGGATCGCTGGAGTTTGCAAACTTTGTCAGCATTCTCTGGATCGACAAAACCTTCGGGTTGCATCATATACAACTTTTCCTCAAGGAAACCGTTGAGGAACGCCGTTTTGACATCCATCTGCCAAATTTCATAGTCGAAATAAGCAGCTATTGCCAACATGATTCTGACAGACTTAAGCATCGCTACGGGTGAGAAAGTCTCATCGTAGTCAACTCCTTGAACTTGTGAAAAACCCTTTGCCACAAGTCGAGCTTTATAGATGGTGACATTACCGTCTGCATCCGTCTTCTTCTTAAAAATCCATTTGTTTTGAATGGCCTTTTGCCCTTCAGGTAGTACTTCCAAAGTACATACTTTGTTTTCATACATGGATCCCATCTTGGATTTCATGGCCTCTAACCATTTCTCGGAATCTGGGCCCATCACCGCTCCTTCATAGCTCGTAGGTTCATTGTTGTCCAACAACATGACCTCTAAGACAGGATTGCCGTACCACTCAGGAGTAGCACGCGTTCTTGTCGACCTACGAGGTTCATTAGTAACTTGATCCGAAGCTTCATGATCATCATCATTAACTTCTTCTTCAACCGTCGTAGGCTCCACAGAAACATCTTTCTGCGCTGCGCTACTTTCTGGTAGAAGCAAAGGTTCAACAACCTCATCAAGCTCTATTGTCCTCCCACTCAATTCTTTCGACAGAAACTCTTTCTCAAGAAATGTTCCGTTCTTAGCGACAAACACTTTGCCCTCGGATCTGAGATAGAAGGTATAACCGACTATCTCTTTCGGGTATCCTATGAAGACGCATTTCTTCGCTTTGGGTTCCAGCTTTTCAGGCTGAAGCTTTTTGACATAAGCATCACATCCCCAAACTTTAAGAAACGACAACTTCGGCTTTTTGCCAAACCACAGTTCATATGGCGTCGTCTCAATGGATTTCGATGGTGCCCTATTTAAAGTGAATGCAGCTGTCTCTAATGCATAACCCCAAAACGATAGTGGCAAATCGGCAAGAGACATCATAGAACGCACCATATCTAATAAGATCCGATTACGACGTTCAGACACACCATTACGCCGTGGTGTTCCGGGCGGTGTCAACTGTGAAACAATTCCACATTGTCTTAAGTGACTGCCAAACTCATAAGTCAGATATTCACCTCCTCGATCAGATCGCAGAAATTTAATCTTCTTGTTACGATGATTCTCAACTTCACTCTGAAATTGCTTGAACTTTTCAAACGTTTCAGACTTGTGTTTCATCAAGTAAATATATCCATATCTACTCAAGTCATCAGTGAAGGTGAGAAAGTAACGATAACCACCGCGCGCTTCGACATTCATTGGACCGCACACATTTGTATGTATGATTTCCAACAAGTCACTTGCTCGTTCCATTGTTCCAGAGAACGGCGTTTTAGTCATCTTGCCCATGAGGCATGGTTCACATGTGTCAAGTGATTCAAAATCAAGTGACTCCATAAGTCCATCAGCATGGAGCTTCCTCATGCGTTTTACACCAATATGACCTAAACGGCAGTGCCACAAGAAAGTGGTACTATCATTATCAACTCTACATCTTTTGGCATCAATGTTATGAACATGTGTCTCATCACTATCAAGATTCAATATGAATAAACCCCTAACATTGGGTGCATGACCATAAAAGATATTACTCATATAAATAGAACAACCTTTATTCTCTGATTTAAATGAGTAACCGTCTCGCAGTAAACAAGATCCAGATATAATGTTCATGCTTAACGCAGGCACTAAATAACAATTATTCAGGTTCATCACTAATCCCGATGGTAATCAAAGAGAGAGCGTGCTGACGGCGATCACATCAACCTTGGAACCATTTCCCACGCGCATCGTCACTTCGTCCTTTGCCAGTCTTCGTTTATTCCGTAGTTCCTACTTTGAGTTGCAAATGTGAGCAACCGAACCGGTATCAAATACCCAGGCACTACTACGAGAACTAGTAAGGTACACATCAATAACATGTATATCATATATACCTTGTTTGTCGTTGGCCGCCTTCTTGCCAGCCAGGTACTTGGGGCACTTCCGCTTCCAGTGACCAGTTCCATTGCAATGAAAGCACTCAGTTTCTGGCTTAGGTCCATGCTTAGGCTTCTTTGTAGGAGTAGCAACTGCTTTGCCATCCTTCTTGGTTTTACCCTTCTTGGCTTTGCCTTTGCCGTTTTTCTTGAAACTAGTGGTTTTATTGACCATCAACACTTGATGTTCTTTCTGGATTTCAGACTCAGCGACTTTCAACACCGCAAACAGCTCGGCGACTGACTTGTTCATCCCGTGCATGTTATAGTTCATCACAAAGCTCTTGTAACTAGGTGGCAGCGATTGAAGAACTCTATCAGTGATCGCCTCCGGCGGAAGGGTAATTCCCAACTCCGCTAGACGGTTTGAGTACCCAGACATTCTGAGTATGTGCTCACTAATAGACCCGTTCTCCTCCATCTTGCAAGCATAGAATTTATCGGAGGTCTCATACCTCTCGATCCGAGCATTCTTCTGAAAGATAAACTTCAACTCCTGGAACATATCATATGCTCCATGACGTTCAAAACGTCTTTGAAGTCCCGGTTCTAAGCCATACAATATTGCACACTGAACTATTGAGTAGTCTCCAGCACGAGCCTCCCAAGCATTCTTAACGTCTTCGGAGGTCATGTCTTCTGGCTGGTCACCAAGCGGTGCATCAAGGACATATGACTTCTGGGAAGCCGTGAGGATAATCCTCAGATTACAGGCCCAGTCAACATAGTTACTTCCATCATCTTTCAATTTAGGTTTCTCTAGGAACGCATTAAAATTCAGGGGTGCTACTGCGTGAGCCATTGATCTACAACATAAATATGCAAAGGTTACTTAGACTATTGTTCAAGATAATGAGTTTAGTTAATCAAATTACTAAAGCTCCCATCAAATTGACATCCCTCAGGTCATCTGAGTGTCACATGATCCAAATTCACCAACTCAAGTCCAATCATCACGTGAGTTAAGGTGGCTTCAATGGTGAACATCATTATGTTGATCATATCTACTATATGACTCATGTTCGACCTTTCGGTCTCTTGTGTTCCGAGGCCATGTCTGTACATGCTAGGCTCGTCAAGTTTAACCCGAGTGTTCTGCGCGTGCAAATCTGGTTTGCACCCGTTGTATGTGAACGTAGAATCTATCACACCCTATCATCATGTGGTGTCTCGACACGACGAACTTTCGCAACGGTGCACACTCGGGAGAACACAATTTTTCTTGAAATTTAAGTGAGGGATCACCTTATAATGCTACCGTCGTCGTAAGCAAAACAAGGTGCATAAAAGTATTAACATCTCATGCAATTCATAAGTGACATGATATGGCCATGAACTTGTGTTTAAGATCTCCATCTTCAAAACATCGGCATGATCTCCATCGTCACCGGCACGACACCATGATCTCCATCATCTTGATCTCCATGAACGTGTCGCCATCGGGGTTGTCACGCCCTGCAAGCTTCTACTACTATTGCTACCATAGCGATAAAGTAAAGCATTACATAGCGCTTAATGATTGACACGCAGGTCATAGAATAATTAAAGACAACCCTATGGCTCCTACCGGTTGCCGTACTCATCGACATGCAAGTCGTGAAATTCTATACATCACATGATCATCTCATACATCACATATATCTCATCATGTAATTGGCCCTATCATATCACAACATACCCTGCAAAAACAAGTTAGACATCCTCTAGTTGTTGTTGCAAGTTTTACGTGGCTACTACGGGTATCTAGCAAGAACGATTCTCACCTACGCAAAGCCACAACGGTGATACGTAGTTTGCTTTTCAACCTTCTCAAGGACCGCCTTTGTCGGATCCGATCCAACTAAAGTAAGAGAAACTATCACCCGCAAGCCATCTAAGCAACAAGTTGCGTCGAGGGAACCGGTCTCTCGTAAGCGTACGAGTAATGTTGGTCCGGGCCGCTTCATCTCACAATCCCGCTGAAACAAAATCCGACCAAGGGAGGAAGCAATCTAAGCATCAACGCCCACAAACCTTTTGTGTTCTACTCGAGATCTCGTAGAACCATCAACCTAGCTCATGACGCCACTGTTAGGGAACATCGCATGGGAAACAAAAATTTTCCTACGCACACGCAAACCTATCCATGGTGATGAGCATCTACGAGAGGGAGAGTGGATCTACGTACCCTTGTAGATCGCTAAGCGGGAAGCGTTAAGCAACGCGATTGGTGTAGTCAAACTTCTTCGCGATCCAAATCGCCGAGCGTCCCGCGATCTAATCACGAACTGTCCCGCGATCTCGTCACGATCCGTCCTGCGATCCGATCACGAACGTCCCGTGGCCTTGATCACGATCCTTCCGATCTAGTACCGAACGGACGACACCTCCGCATTCAGCACACGTGCAGATTGATGATGATCTCCACCGTCTTGATCCAGCAAGAGGAGGTGGAGAGGAGAGAGAGTTCACCGGCAGTGTGACGGCGCTCCGGTGATGGTGGTGGAGCAATTCCGGCAGGGCTTCGCCTAAGCACCGCGGAAAACCAATCTAGAGGAGCACCGGTGGAACGGGTAGCACGTGGCTGCAATTGTTAGCCAAACCCTAGCTATTCCACTAGTATATATAGGAGGAGAGGAGAGGACAGGCAGCCAAGTCCTTTGGTTCAGCCGAAATAGGAGGTGGGAAGCAATCCTACTTCACCTCCAATCCTAGTTGGAGTAGGATTGCCTCCTATTGGCTGATTTTCCACTTTTTGCTTTAGGACTTTCTCTCCTGCGCCATGGGCCTTTGTGGCTGTTTTACCAGCCCACTAAGGGCTGGTTAATACTATCCCACAGACCATGGACCTATTGGGGTCGAAAACCCCTCCCGGAGGTCTCCCGGTACACTACCGACACTTCCGGTACACTACCGGCACTCCCGGTACACTACCGATGAGCCCGAAACTTTTCCGGAAACCAAACTGGGACTTCCTATATATGAATCTTTACCTCCGGACCATTCCGGAGCTCCTCGTGACGTCCGGGATCACATCCGGGACTCCGAACAAACTTCGGTCACCACCATACATAACTCTACACTACCGAAACATCACCGAACCTTAAGTGTGCAGACCCTGCGGGTTCGAGAACTATGTAGACATGACCGAGACACCTCTACGGTCAATAACCAATGGCGGGACCTGGACGTCCACATTGGTTCCTACATATTCTACAAAGATCTTTATCGGTCGAACCTCTATGTCAAGGATTCAGTTAATCCTGTATAACGTTCCCTTTGTTCTTCGGTATGTTACTTGCCCAAGATTCGATCGTCGGTATCTCCATACCTAGTTCAACCTTGTTACCGGCAAGTCTCTTTACTCGTTCCGTAATACAAGATCCTGTGACTAACACTTAGCCACATTGCTTGCAAGGCTTGTTGTGATGTTGTATTACCGAGTGGGCCCCGAGATACCTCTCCGTCACACGGAGTAACAAATCCCAGTCTCGATCCATGCCAACTCAACAGACACCATCGGAGATACCTGTAGAGCACCTTTATAGTCACCCAGTTACGTTGCGACGTTTGATACACACAAGGCACTCCTCCGATGTCCGTGAGTTGCATGATCTCATGGTCATAGGAACATATACTTGACATGCAGAAAACAGTAGCAATAAACTGACACGATCATATGCTACATTTGTAGTTTGGGTCTTGTCCATCACGTCATTCTCCTAATGATGTGATCCCATTATCAAATGACATCTCATGTCCATGGCTAGGAAACCTTAACCATCCTTTGATCAACGAGCTAGTTCACTAGAGGCATACTAGGGATATTGTGTTGTCTATTTACCCACACATGCAATTATAGCATGGATAATAAACGATTATCATGAACAAGGAAATATAATAATAAACACTTTATTTATTGCCTCTAGGGCATATTTCCAACAGGAAGTCCCACAAAGGTCCCGTGCGGCTGAGAAGAAAAATCCCAAAAGGAAAAAGGTGGAAAAAAGCAAAAGGGCTAAATTAGGAAGGAGTCCTAATCCTACTAGGAGTGGAGGAGGAGGACCCCTCCCTCCTGGTTCGGCCGACCCAAGGGCTGGCTCCTTGGGAGACAAGCCTCCTCCTCCTCTCTTCCTATATATACTAGAGTGTTTTAGGGTTTTGGCACAAGATTTTCAGCCACGTGCTACCCGTTCCTCCAGTGCATAGTTTCTCCTCTAGATTGGATTTCTCCAATGCTTAGGCGAAGCCCTACCGGAATTACTCCACCACCTTCACCGCGGCGTCTCATGCTGCCGGAGAACTCTTATACCTCTCCACTCCCTATTGCTAGATCAAGAAAGCGGAGATCATCATCAAGCTGTACGTGTGCTGAACGCGGAGGTGCCGTCCGTTCGGCACTAGATCGGAAGGACTGTGATTAAGATCGCGAGACGGATCGTGATGAGATCGCGGGACGTATCATGATGAGTTCGCGGGACGGATCATCATTGGATCGAGGGATGGACCGTGATGAGATCGTGGGACGCTCGATGATTTGGATCACGAAGACGTTCGACTACACCAACCACGTTTCTTAACACTTCCTGCTTAGCAATCTACAAGGGTATGTAGAACCACTCTCCCTCTCGTAGATGCTCATAACCATGGATAGATCTTGTGTGTGCGTAGGAAATTTTTTGTTTCCCATGCAACGTTCCCCAACAGTGGCATCATGAGCTAGGTCTATGTGTAGATGAGATCTCGAGTAGAACACAAAGAGTTTGTGGGCGTTGATGCTTAGATTTCTTCCTCCCTTGGTCGTGTTTTGGTTCAGAAGTATTGTGGGATGAAGCAGCCTGGACCAACCTTACTCGTACGCTTACGAGAGACTGGTTCCATCGACTGACGTGTAACCTCGTTGCACAAAAATGGCTGGCGGGTGTCTGTTTCTCCTACTTTAGTTGGATCGGATTCGACAAAGGCGGTCCTTGAGGAGGTTGAAAAGCAACTTATGTATCACCGTTGTGGTTTTTGCGTAGGTGAGAATTGTTCTTGCTAGATACCCGTAGCAGCGACGTAAAACATGCAACAACAATTAGAGGACGTCTAACTTGTTTTTGCAGGGTATGTTGTGATGTGATATGGCCAATTACATGATGTGATATATGTGATGTATGAGATGATCATGTGTTGTATAGAATATGACGACTTGCATGTCGATGAGTACGGCAACCGGCAGGAGCCATAGGGTTGTCTTTAATTATTGTATGACCTACGTGTCAATCATTAAGTGCTATGTAATGCTTTACTTTATCGCTAAACGGTAGCAATAGTAGTACAAGCATGATGGGCGCGACAACCCCGATGGAGACACGTTGATGGAGATCAAGATGATGGAGATCATGGTGTCGTGCCGGTGACGATGAAGATCATGCCGGTGCTTTCAAGATGGAGATGATAAGCACAAGTTCATGGCCATATGATGTCACTTATGATTTGCATGTGATGTTAATCCTTTTATGCACCTTGTTTTGCTTAGGACGACGGTAACATTATAAGGTGATCCCTCACTTAAATTTCAAGATGAATTGTGTTCTCCCCAAGTGTGCACCATTGCGAAAGTTTGTCGTGTCGAGACACCACGTGATGATCGGGTGTGATAGACTCTACGTTCACATACAACGGGTGCAAGCCAGTGTTGCACATGCAGAACACTCGGGTTAAACTTGAAGAGCCTAGCATGTATAGACATGGCCTCGGAACACAAGAGACCGAAAGGTCGAACATGAGTCATATAGTAGATATGATCAACATGATGATGTTCACCATTGAAACCACCTCAACTCACGTGATGATCGGACTTGAGTTGGTGAATTTGGATCATGTATCAGTCGAATGACCGGAGGGATGTCAATTTGAGTGGAAGTTCTTCAGTAATATGATTAACTGAACTCATTATCATGAATATTGTAAATTATGTTGTAGATTACTTTCTCGCGCTGTAGCTACCTTGAATTTTTATATGTTCCTAGAGAAATAGAGTTGAAAGATGATGGTATCAATATTGCGGACTGCGTCCATGATCTGAGGATTGTCCTCATTGCTGCATAGAAGGCTTATGTCCTTAATGCACCGCTCGGTGCGCTAATCCCTCTAGCGTCATCTTTAGATGTTGTGAACATCTGACAGACACGTTCTGATGACTACTTGATAGTTTAGTGCGTCATGCATTACGGCTTAGAATTGAGGGTCCGAAACATTTTGAATGTCACGGAACATATGAGATGTTCTAAGAGCTAAAATTAGGATCTCACGCTCGTGCCCGTATTGCGAGATATGAGATCTCCAAAAAGATTCTTTGCCTGCAAGATGAAAGAGAATAGCTCAATCATTGAGCATGTGCTCAGATTGTCTGGGTGCTACAATCGCTTGAATCGAATGGGAGTTGATCTTCCAGATAAGAGAGTGATTGATATAGTTCTCCAAGTCATTGTCACTAAGCTACTAGAACTTGGTGATGAACTATAAAATGCCAGGGTTAGAAATAATGATCCCTGAGCTGTTCACGATGTTTGACAGCACAAAGGTAGAAATCAAGAAGGAGCGTCAAGTGTTGATGGTTAGTTAAACCACTAGTTTCGAGAAGGGCAAGAGCAAGGAGGGAAACTTCATGGATAGCAAGTCAGTTGCTACTCCAGTGAAGCAACCCAAAGTTGAACCCAAACCCGAGACTAAGTGCTTCGATTATGAGGAGAGCGGTCGCTGAAGTGGAACAACCCTAGATACTTGGTAGATAAGAAGGCTGGCAACGTCGACAGAAGTATATTTGATATACGTGTTAATGATAAGTACCTTGCGAGTACTCCTAGTAGCACCTGGGTATTGGATACCGGTTCGGTTGCTAAATGTTAGTAACTCGAAGTAAAAGCTACGAAATAAACATAGACTAGCTAAGGGTGAGGTGACGATGTGTGTTGGAAATGTTTCCAAGGTTGATGTGATCGACATCGCACGCTATCTCTACCTTCGGGATTAGTGACGAACCTAAATAAATGTTATTTGGTGCTTTGTGTTGAGCATGAACGTGATTAGATCGTGTTTATTGCAACACGGTTACAGAATAATACCTTCAATGGTCATGCACCCAGTGAGAATGGTTTGTTGAATCGTGATCATAGTAATACATATGTTCATAACATTGATGCCAAAAGATACAAAGTTAATAATGATAGTACCACATACTTGTGGCACTGCCGCTAAATGTCATATTGGTATAAAGTGCATGAAGAAACTCCATGTTGATGATCTTTGGACTCATTCGATTCGAATCGGTTGAGACATGCGAACCATGCCTCTTGGGCAAGATGACTAAGGACCCCGTTTTCTGGATTGATGGAGCGGGCAAGTGATTTATTGGAAATGATACATGTTGATGTATGCAATCCAATGAGTCTTGTAGCGCGCGGTGGATATCGTTATTTTCTTACCTTCACTGATGATTTGAGTAGATATAGTGTATGTTTACTTAATGAAACACAAGTCTGAATCGTTTGAAAAGTTCAAGCAAATTCAGAGTGAAGTTTAAGATCATCGTGACAAGAAGATACAAATGTCTGCGATATGATCGTGGAGGTGAATATCTGAGTTATGAGTTTGGCATACAACTTTAGACAATGTGAAAGTCATTTCACAACTCACGCCACCTGGAACACCATAGTGTGATGGTGTGTCCAAACGTCATAGTCGTGCTCTATTGGATATGGTGCGGGCTATGATGTCTCTTATCGTTTTGCTACTATAGTTTTGGGGTTATGCATTAGAGACAACTACATTCACGTTAAATAGGGCACCATCTAAATCCGTTGAGATGACACCATGTGAATTATGGTTTGATAGAAACCTAAGCTGTCATTTCTTAATGTTTGGGGCTGCGACGCTTGTGTGGAAAATGTTTTCACCGAATGAGCTCAAACCCAAAGCAGACAAATGCATCTTCATAGAATACCCTAAGAATAGTTGGGTGAACCTTCTATCTCAGATCCAAGCATAAAATGTTTGTTGCTAAAACTGGGTCCTTTCTCGAGAAAGAATTTCTCTCGAAAGAATTGAGTGGGAGGAAGATAGAACTTGATGAGGTTGTTGAACCTTTGTTCAACCAGAGAGTAGCGTAGCGTAGGAAGATGTTTCTGTGAAGCCTACGTTAGTTGAAGAGGAAGTTAATGACGATGATCATGAAGCTTCGGATCAAGTTACTATCGAACCTCATAGGTCGACAAGGATGTGTACTGCTCCTGAGCGATATGACAACCCTGTCTTGGAGGTCATGTTGTTGGACAACGATGAACCTACGAGCTGTGGAGAAGCGATGATGGGCCTAGATTCCTACAAATGGTTAGAGACCATGAAATCTGAGATAGGATCCATGTATGAAAATCAAGTGTAGACTTTGGTAGACTTGCTCGTTGGACGGCAGGTTGTCGAGTACAAATGGACCTTTGAGATGAAGACAGACGCTGATGGTAAATGTTACCATTTATAAAGCTCGACTTGTCACAAAGAAGTTTCCGACAGGTTCAATGAGTTGACTGCGATGATACTTTCCCACTCGTAGCGATGCTAAAGTTTGTTGGAATTATGTTAGCAGTTGCTGCATTTTTCAATTATGAAATCTGGCAGATGGATGTCAAAACATCGTTTCCTTCCTTGAGGAAAGGTTGTATGAGATACAACCAGAAGGTTTTGTCAGTCCTAAGGATGCTAAAAGGTGTGCGAGCTCCAACAATCCATTTGAGGGCTGGAGCAAGCATCTCGGAGTTGGAATATACACTTTGATGAGGTGATCAAAGTTTTGTAGTTTATACAAAGTTTACGAGAAACTTGTATTTACAATAAATTGAGTGGGAGCACTATAGAATTTCTGATAAGTATATGTGGATGACATATTGTTGATCGGAAATAATGTAGAGTTTTTGGAAAGCATAAACAGTTGTTTGAAAAGTGATTTTCAAAGGAAGACCTGGATAACGGCACCTAATTGTTGAGCATCAAGATCTATTGAGATAGATCAAGATGCTTGATGAGACTTTCAATGAGTACATACCGTTACAAGATTTTGAAAGAGTTCAAAATGGATCAGTTAGAGAAAGATTTCTTGCCTGATTTGTAAGGTGTGAAGTTGAGTGAGACTCAAAGCTTGACAACGGTAGAAGAAAGAGACAGGACGAACGTCGTCCCCTATGCCTTAGCCATAGGATCTGTATAGTATGCCATGTTGTGTACCGCACCTGTGTGTGCCTTGCCATGAGTCCGTCAAGGGGTACAAGAGTGATCCAGGAGTGGATCACTGGACAGCGGTCAATATTATCCTTAGTGACTAAAATACTAAGGAAATGTTTCTCGATTATGGAGGTGATAAAGGGTTTGTCATAAAGAGTTACGTCGATGCAAGCTTTAACACTAATCCGGATGACTCTTAGTAGCAATCCGGATACGTATAGTGGAGCAGCCATTTGGAACAGTACCAAGTGGAGTGTGGTAGCAGTGTTTACAGTTTGACATAGAGATTTGCAAAGTATACTCGGATCTGAATGTCGCAGACCCGTTGACTATAAGACCTCTCTCACATGCAAAGCATGATCGAACCCCAGAACTCATTGGATGTTAGATTCATAACAGTGCGAATCACATGGTGATGTGAACTAGATTATTGACTCTAGTGCAAGTGGGAGACTATTGGAAATATGCCCTATAGGCAATAATAAATTGGTTATTATCATATTTCCTTGTTCATGATAATCGTTTATTATCCATGCTATAATTGTGTTGATCGGAAACTCAATTACATGTGTGGATACATAGACAACACCATGTCCCTAGTATGCCTCTAATAGATTAGCTCATTGATCAAAGATGGCTATGGTTTCCTAGTCATGGACATGAGATGTCATTTGGTGACGGGATCACATCATTAGGAGAATGATGTGATGGACAAGACCCAAACTACAAACGTAGCATATGATCGTGTTAGTTTATTGCTACTGTTTTCTGCATGTCAAGTATATGTTCCTATGACCATGAGATCATGCAACTCACTGACATCGGAGGAGTACCTTGTGTGTATCAAACGTCGCAATGTAACTGGGTGACTATAAAGGTGCTCTACAGGTATCTCCGAGGGTGTCTGTTGGGTTGGCATGGATCAAGACTGGGATTTGTTACTCCGTGTGACGGAGAGGTATCTCAGGGCCCACTCAGTAATACAACATCACAATAAGCCTTGCAAGCAATGTGACTAAGTGTTTGTCACGGGATCTTGTATTACGGAATGAGTAAAGAGACTTGCCGGTAACAAGGTTGAACTAGGTATGGAGATACCGACAATCGAATCTCGGGCAAGTAACATACCGAAGAACAAAGGGAACATCATACGAGATTAACTGAATCCTTGACATAGAGGTTTGACCGATAAAGATCTTCGTAGAATATGTAGGAACCAATATGGACATCTAGGTCCCGCTATTGGTTATTGACCGTAGAGGTGTCTCAGTCATGTCTACATAGTTCTCGAACCCACGAGGTCTGCACACTTAAGGTTGGGTGACGTTTCGGTAGTATAGAGTTATGTATGGTGGTGACCGAAGGTTGTTCGGAGTCCCGAATGAGATCCCGTATCTCATGAGGAGCTCCGTAATGGTCCGGAGGTAAATATTGATATATAGGAAGTCCTATTTTGGTCGCCGAAAAAGTTTCGGGCTCATTGGTAGTGTACCAGGAGTGCCGGTAGTGTACCGGGAGACCATCGGGAGGGGTATTTCGACCCAAGAGGCTACATGGGCTGTGGGAGGATGAATACCAGCCCTTAGTTGGCTGGAGGAAGTCCTACAAAGGTCCCATGCGGCTGGGAAGAAAAAGCCCAAAAGGAAAAAGGTGGAAAAGGGCAAAAGGGCTAAATTAGGAAGGAGTCCTAATCCTACTAGGAGTGGAGGAGGAGGACTCCTCCCTCCTGGTTCGGCCGACCCAAGGGCTGGCTCCTTGGGAGCCAAGCCTCCTCCTCCTCTCCTCCTATATATACTAGAGGGTTTTAGGGTTTTGGCACAAGATTTTCAGCCACGTGCTACCCGTTCCTCCAGTGCATAGTTTCTCCTCTAGATCGGATTTCTGCAGTGCTTAGGCGAAGCCCTACCGAAATTACTCCACCACCCTCGCCGCGGCGCCGTCACACTGCCGGAGAACTCTTCTACCTCTCCGCTCCCTCTTGCTGGATCAAGAAGGCGGATATCGTCATCAAGTTGTACGTGTGCTGAACGCGGAGGTGCCATCCGTTCGGCGCTAGATCGGAAGGATCATGATCAAGATCGCGAGACGGATCGTGATGAGATCGCGGGACGGATTGTGATGAGTTCGTGGGACGGATCGTGATTGGATCGCACGACGGATCGTGATGAGATCGTGGGATGCTCGGTAATTTGGATCGCGAAGACGTTCGACTACACCAACCGCGTTTCTTAACGCTTCTTGCTTAGCGATCTAGAAGGGTATATAGATCCACTCTCCCTCTCGTAGATGCTCATCACCATGGATAGATCTTGCATGTGCGTAGGAAATTTTTTGTTTCCCATGCAACGCTCCCCAACAATGAGATGTTCCAAGAGCTGAGAATGGTTTTCCAAGCTCATGCCCTGGTCGAGAGAGATGATGTCTCCGACAAGTTCTTCAGTTGCAAGATGGAGGAAAATAGTTCTGTCAGCGAGCACATACTCAAAATGTGTGGGTTGCACAACCGCTTGTATCAACTGGGAGTTAATCTTATGGATGACTCGATTATTGACAGAATCCTCCAGTCGCTCCCACCTAGCTACAAGAGCTTTGTGATGAACTAAAACATGCAAGGGATGGAGAAGTCCATTCCCGAGTTGTACTCGATGCTAAAATCAACGGAGGTCGAGATAAAAAAGGATCATCAAGTGTTGATGGTTAGTAAGACCACTAGTTTCAAGAAAGGCAAGGGTAAGAAGAACTGCAAGAAGGACGACAAAGAAGTTGCCGTCCCCGGTTAGCAAGTTGCCGGGAAGAAGAAAAAGAATGGACCCAAGCCTGAGACTGAGTGCTTTTATTGCAAGGGTACCAATCACTGGAAGCAGAATTGCCCCAAGTACTTAGCGGGTAAGAAGGCCGACAACGTTAAAGGTATATGTGATATACTTCTTATTGATGTGTACCTTACCAGCGCTCGTAGTAGTTCCTGGGTATTTGATGCCGGTGCAGTTGCTCGCATTTGTAACTCCAAGAAGGAGCTCCGGAATAAGCGGAGACTGGCAAAGGACGAGGTGACGATGCGCGTCGGGAATGGTTCCAAGGTCGATGTGATCACCGTCGGCACGCTACCTCTACATCTACCTTCGGGATTAGTTTTAAACCTTAATAATTGTTATTTAGTACCAGCTTTGAGCATGAAAATTGTATCTGGATCTCGTTTGATGCGAGATGGCTACTCATTTAAATCTGAGAATAATGGTTGTTCTATTTATATGAGAGAAATGTTTTATGGTCATGTCCCTCTGGTCAATGGTTTATTTTTGATGAATCTCAAACGTGATGTTACACATGTTCATAGTGTGAGTACCAAAAGATGTAAGGTTGATAACGATAGTCCCACTTACATGTGGCACTGCCACCTTGGTCATATTGGTATCAAACACATGAAGAAACTCCATGATGATGGACTTTTGGAGTCTCTTGATTTTGAATCATTTGACACGTGCGAACCATGCCTCATGGGCAAGATGACCAAGACTCCGTTCTCCGGAACAATGGAGTGAGCAACTAACTTGTTGGAGATAATACATACCGATGTATGCGGTCCAATGAGCGTTGAGGCTCGCGGTGGCTACCATTATGTTCTCACCCTCAGTGATGACTTAAGCAGATATGGGTATGTCTACTTAATGAAACACAAGTCTGAAACCTTTGAAAAATTCAAGGAATTTCAGAGTGAGGTAGAGAATCAATGTGACAGGAAAATAAAGTGCCTACGGTCTGATCATGGCGGAGAATATTTAAGTCACGAGTTTGGCACGCACCTAAGGAAATGTGGAATTGTTTCACAACTCACGCCGCCTGGCACACCTCAACGAAACGGTGTGTCTGAACATCGTAATCATACTCTATTGGATATGGTGCGATCTATGATGTCTCTTACCGACTTACCGCTATCATTTTGGAGATTTGCATTAGAGACTGCCGCATTCACTTTAAATAGGGCACCGTCTAAATCCGTTGAGACGACACCGTATGAATTGTGGTTTGGAAAGAAACCTAAGCTGTCGTTTCTGAAAGTTTGGGGATGCGATGCTTATGTGAAGAAACTTCAACCTGAGAAGCTCGAACCCAAAGCGGAAAAGTGCGTCTTCATAGGATACCCCAAAGAAACTGTTGGGTGTACCTTCTACCTCAGATCCGAAGGCAAAGTCTTTGTTGCCAAGAATGGATATTTTCTAGAGAAAGAGTTTCTCTCGAAAGAAGTAAGTGGGAGGAAAATAGAACTTGATGAGGTAATTATACCTCCATTCGAACCGAAGAGTAGCGCAGCACAGGAAGTTGTTTCTATGGAGCCTGCACCGGCTAGAGAGGAAGTTAATGATGATGATCATGAAACTTCAGATCAAGTTGCTATTCGAAGGTCCACTAGGACACGTTCCACACCAGAGTGGTACGGCAACCCTGTCCTGGAGATCATGTTGTTGGACAACGGTGAACCTTCGAACTATGAAGAAGTGATGGAGGGCTCGGATTCCAACAAATGGCTTGAAGCCATGAAATCCGAGATAGGATCCATGTATGAGAACAAAGTATGGACTTTGGGGGACTTGCCCGATGATAAGCGAGCCATAGAAAATAAATGGATCTTTAAGAAGAAGACTGGCGGAGATGGTAATGTGACCGTCTATAAGGCTCGGCTTGTCGCTAAGGGTTATCGACAAGTTCAAGGAATTGACTACGATGAGACTTTCTCACCCGTAGCGATGCTGAAGTCCGTCCGAATCATGTTAGCAATTTCCGCATTTTATGATTATGAGATCTGGCAAATGGACGTCAAAATGGCATTCCTTAACGGTTTCCTTAACGAATAATTGTATATGATGCAGCCGGAAGGTTTTGTTGATCCTAAAGATGCTAACAAAGTATGCAAGCTTCAACGCTCCATCTATGGGCTGGTGCAAGCATCTCAGAGTTGAAACATTCGTTTTAATGAGGTGATTAAAGCGTTTGCATTTATACAGGTTTAAGGAGAACCCTGTATATTTACAAGGAAGTGAGTGGGAGCTCTGTAGCATTTCTCATATTATATGTGGATGACATATTGTTGATGGGAAATAATATAGAACTTTTGGAAAGCATAAAGGCCTACTTGAATAAGCGTTTTTCAATGAAGGACCTCGGAGAAGCAGCTTACATATTAGGCATCAAGATCTATAGAGATAGATTGAAATGCCTCATAGGTCTTTCACAAAGCACATACCTTGACAAGATATTGAAGAAGTTCAATATGGATCAGTCCAAGAAGGGGTTCTTTCCTGTGTTACAGGGCGTGAGATTGAGTATGACTCAATGCCCGACCATGGTAGAGGATACGGAAAAGATGAGTGTCATCCCCTATGCTTAATCCATAGGCTCTATTATGTATGCCATGCTATGTACCAGACCTGATGTGAACCTTGCTATAAGTTTGGTAGGGAGGTACCAAAGTGATCCCGGAGCGGAACACTGGACAACGGTTAAGAATATCCTGAAGTACCTGAAAAGGACCAAGGACATGTTTCTTGTATATGGAGGTGCCGAAGAGCTTGTTGTAAAGGGTTATGTCGATGCTAGCTTGGACACAGATCCGGATGACTCCAAGTCACAAACCGGATACGTGTATATTTTGAACGGAGGGGCCGTCAGCTGGTGGAGCAGCAAGCGAAGCGTCGTGGCGGCATCTACATGTGAAGCGGAGTACATAGCTGCTTCGGAAGCAACAAAGGAAGGAGTTTGGATGAAGGAGTTCATCACCGACCTAGGAGTGATTCCCAGCGCGTCAGGCCCGATGACTCTATTCTATGACAACACTGGAGCTATTGCCCTTGCCAAGGAGCCCAGGTTTCATAAGAAGACAAGACACATCAAATGCCGCTTCAACTCCATTCGTGAGTACATTCAGGAAGGAGATATAGATATTTGTAAAGTACATACAGATCCGAATGTCGTAGATCCGTTGACTAAACCTCTCTCACGAGCAAAACATGATCAACCCCAGAACTCTATGGGTGTTCGATACATCACAATGTAACTCGATTATTGACTCTAGTGCAAGTGGGAGACTATTGGAAATATGCCCTAGAGGCAATAATAAAATGGTTATTATTATATTTCCTTGTTCATGATAATTATCTATTGTTCATTCTATAATTGTATTAACCGGAAACCGTAATACATGTGTGAATACATAGACCACAACGTGTCCCTAGTGAGCCTCTACTTGGCTAGCTCGTTGATCAATAGATGGTCACGGTTTCATGACCATGGACATTGGATGTCATTGATAAAGGGATCACATCATTAGGAGAATGATGTGATGGACTAGACCCAATCCTAAGCATAGCACAAGATCGTGTAGTTCATCTGCTAAAGCTTTTCTAATGTCAAGTATCATTTCCTTAGACCAGGAGATTGTGCAACTCCCGGATACCGTAGGAATACTTTGGGTGTGCCAAACGTCACAACGTAACTGGGTGGCTATAAAGGTACACTACGGGTATCCCCGAAAGTATCTTTTGGGTTGGCACAAATCGAGACTAGGACTTGTCACTCCGTGTGACGGAGAGGTATCTCTGGGCCCACTCGGCAAGACATCATCATAATGAGCTCAATGTGACTAAGGAGTTAGCCACGGGATGATGTGTTACGAAACGAGTAACAAGACTTCCCGGTAACAAGATTAAACAAGGTATAGGGATACCGACGATCGAATCTCGGGCAAGTGTCATACCGGTAGACAAAGGGAATTGTATACGAGATTGATTGAATCCCCAACATCGTGGTTCTTCCGGTGAGATCATCGTGGAGCATGTGGGAGCCAACATGGGTATCCAGATCCCGCTGTTGGTCATTGACCGGAGAGGTGTCTCGGTCATGTCTACATGCCTCCCGAACCCGTATGGTCTACACACTTAAGGTTCGATGACGCTAGGGTTATAAGGAAATTGTGTAAGTGGTTACCGAAGGTTGTTCGGAGTCCCGGATGAGATCCCGGATGTCACGAGGAGTTCCAGAATGGTCCGGAGGTAAAGATTCACATATAGAAAGTGAGGTTTTGGTCACCGGAAGTGTTTCGGGCATCACGTGTAACGTACCGGGACCACAGGAAGGGTTCCGGGGGTCCACCGTGTGGGGCCACCGGCACCAGAGGGCTGCATGGGCCATGAGTGGGCGGGAACCAGCCCCTAGTGGGCTGGTGCACCTCCCACAAGGGCCCAAGGTGCAGCACTAGGTGGGAGGGGGCAAACCCTTGGGGCAGATGGGCCCTAGGCCCACCTAGGGCGCCGCCCCTCCTCTCCCCTCTTGGACGCCGGCCACAAGGCCATCTAGGGTTGGCTGCCGGCCCTAGGGTGGGAACCCTTGGGGCTGCGCACCCTCCTTCCCTCCCCCTATATATATGTGGGGTTTTTGAGGGCTGCAACACACAAGTCTCTCTCTCCCTCGGCGCAGCCCTACCCCTCCTCTTCCTCGTCCTCCGTAGTGCTTGGCGAAGACCTGCCGGAGTACCACGCAGCTCCATCGTCACCGCGCCGTCGTGCTGCCGGAGCTCTCCCTTAACCTCTCCTTCCTCCTTGCTAGATCAAGGCACAGGAGACGTCACCGGGTTGCACGTGTGTTAAACGCGGAGGCGCCGTTGTTCGATGCTTAGATCGGAATCCACCGCGATCTGAATCGCTACGAGTATGACTCCACCAACCGCGTTCATAGTAACGCTTCCGCTTTGCAATCTTCAAAGGTATGAAGATGCACTCCCCCTTTTCTCGTTGCCGGTTTCTCCATAGATTGATTTTGGTGACACATAGGAATTTTTTTGATTTACTACTACGTCTCCCAACATATATGGTTCGATTCTTTTTTTATCAGAACAGACTTCGTATCCCGGCCCTAGCCTGTAAAATGTTTATCGTGTCCCGGAAAAAGACCATCTCCATCGCTATTTATGTGGTTTCACCGCTCGGATACAGGTAAAACCCTATCCGCCTCCGCCGCCACTCCGCCGCGATTCCTTTGCCCCTCTGCCCCAATTTCTCACCGTTGGCGAGCCTAACAAAATCCATAGCAAACCTTCCCAACCCATGGATGGCTACAGAAGTGGTGGGGATGACACGGAGCGCGCCGCCGTCACCGCACACAAGCGGGGGGCACGGAAGTGGCTCAACTATGGGAGCCGGACACCGTCGGCGTTCGAACGCCACGAGCTCGACAAGTACGAGCGCAAGCTCACGGACCATCGCCGTGCCTCCTCCGGCTCCTCTGCCGCGGGGAGCTCGTCCGCGGGCGCCTCGAGCTCACGGCTCACTCCGGTCAAGAGAGAGACGAAAGAGCTCGGGCCGTTCGCAGTCAAGCTCGAGGCCGACGCGGACCCGACGCATCGAGGTGTCATTGGCCCCAAAGACTACCTCCCCCCGGGGCAGGAGGACCACCTTAAGCGCGCCATCATGGAGTGCTCGATGAGGGAGGAGGAGGCCGACACATGCTGCCGCTGCGAGCTCAAGATCGAGGAGATCTTCCTCAAGCAGGGCGTCGCGGTACCGCAGGCGCATGCGTCCAAGGAGGCGGACCTGCACATCATGAAGGCTGAGCAGGCCAAGGTCTGGATCGACCTCGACTCCGGTGATGACTGATCTCCCCCGGATCCTCCGCCGCGTTGTTGCCGCCACACCCGTCGATTTTGGTAGCCTAGGCTAGGGTACTTTGCACGACCCGCAGACCCCCCTATGTAGTACTATGATGAACAACTATAAATGATGTAGTATGATGATCAACTATGTATGATGAATGTCGTTGCAAGTTTCTCCCATGAATACGCCCCGCAAATTTAATCTCCAACGCACGAATTCGCCCCGCAAATTTGATATGCAGCGAACTATAAACGCGTTTTCTGTGTCCAAGTTTTACGGGGTCTGGTAGAGATGCTCTTATGGTTTACAAGTTCGATATCTTTTGTCAGAGAAAATAACTATCGAGCAAGCCAAAACTAACTAAACTAGACTTGTGGGCATCGTTTATTTCTCATTTACACCCCTACACTTGGACCTCTTTTAAAGTTTCATATGCAGGAAGCAGGAAACATGAGTATTTAGTGGCATAATAACATCATGTTGTACTTTTTCCACCTGGTTTGACTTCAATTTGGTCGTGTTTAGTGGGATTCCTATGTTGTCGTTGTTCATGTGAACCAATCGTGCAAGTTCATAGAATTCCTACATCTCCAGCTCCTTTCCTATCATTCTCTAACGGGGGTTTGGGTTCCTACAATGTTTGAATCCTACAAACCAAATAGCCAAGGAAACAGGATCCATGGGCGAGGCCGTGCGTTGTCCCTGCGCGGGTGACTCGGGAAGACACACAAGTCTGGCCGTCGATACCCGCCGCTCCTTCCTTCCTCCTCCCTCCACCACCGTTAGAGCAAGCCCCCGGGCTATGCCCAGGATGCCGACGGTGGTGGCGGGGGATCACTTCCCGCGGCAGTCGGATGGAGCGGGGCACCTAGGCTCGCGGCAGTGCGTCCCAGATTTGATCCACTGTGGCGTGGCGACTGTCGGTGGAGGCGATATAGGACGGTCAGGTGTAACAAATTAGTGGTTAGTTAGTGATGTGTGGGGACCTTCGTGGGCCGGACAGTCTCCGGTCAGATCCGATCGGATTTGGTGTTGATGCCCGGTGTGCGTTGGGTTCTCTCCTGGATATGGACCGTAGTGGCTGGTAGGTGGCGATGTGGTGCTAAGGTCCACAACTTGGTGGTGGTGATCCATATCTGATTGGCTGGATGGTGGTGACTACAAACCGTATTGCATTGACTACCAACGGCTCTATGGCGACGGTGGTCATAGAAATTTCTTTGGGAGTTCATCTCTCCTGATCTGGTGATTGACTTCGGCTATGAGATACAAATTATGGACGATGGCTTGATGTAGAGGGGTGGTTCTTCAGTGGCGATGGTCACATCACATGTAGTTGTTGGGATCACCAAAAAATGGTGATGACAACACATTTGTGACTTTGATGGTGGTGGTACTCGAGCACTCAGTCTCAAGCTCGAAGGAGAAAACCTAGGTCAGACCTGAGTTGTTATACCTGGCAATGGCGATATTTTTCTTACATCACTTAATTGTTGAAGGATTTGATTGGAGTTATTCTTGAGGGTGAATACCTATATTTTCCTTGTGGTTAGATCCAGTGACGAAACAGCTAGCTCAGACATGAACAAATATACCAGCGGAAGTCATGTTTATAAAGTGTTCCTCCTTTTCTTCCGGATAGAGTGGTAGTGGATATCTCTAGGTCATAGCAAAGGAAGCCAGACGACGCTGGAAGGATATCAAACAAGGGGGAGATGTGGCGTTTGATGTTTTTTCCTCGTGATGGTACTTAAATGGGCGTTATGTGTAGGGGTGGGCAAAAAACCGAGGACCAAAGACCGGATCCAAAAAACCTAGAACCGAAGCCGAATAAATCGAGGACCGAAACTTCGGTTTTTAGATCGGTTAGCGAATGTCAAAAACCGATTTTAGTTCGGTAGATTCGGTAAATGGGCTAGGTTAACCGATTAACCGTAATATTGTATTAAGGCCCTGTGCAACGAAGCCCAACAGCCCTTCTACCATGTAACGTAGCCTCTCCGAGCCTTATCTAAAGTTTCCTACGCAAGCACACGCATGTGGCAGCCATTGGAGAATCAATTGGTCAACCCTGATGCGTCCCTGCTGTAGCGACCCGACCTGAAAGGCCAAGTCTCCGGTGTTTTCCGTACCATCCCAAGATCATGCTGGTACACACACGGTACATCAATGTATATATCAAAGAGAAATCACACAGCATTATATTAATCGCAATCTCATATAGAGTCCTTTATTACAATAAAAATTACAATAAAGTGGCTAAAGGCCAACTCATGAGAATATCTAAATCTTGCGGAAGCGTCGAAGGTAGATGAGTCCATCTGACTCCAAGGGAATCTCACTGAGCATAGAACGCGTCCTCACTCCTGGTCGGAAAAATACTCTGCAACATGATACGTTGCAGCCGTGTAGGTCAGCATACGGAATATGCCGGCAAAGTCACAAGAGAGGGGTGAAAATAATCAGCTAGTCTATATGCTTATATGGCAGGTGGTGGTGTAAGTTTTGCGTAAAGCCAAGTTTTTTCCTACATCGAAGGGGGTTAAGCAAAATATTACTAAGTTGGTTGATTAATGAGATGGTTCCACCAACCAATTCTCATACCCAAAATTTTTAAATACCCACATCATCATATTATTTGTGTTGAGAGTTCCGGAAGTTCCAATTCCTTTGGCTCAAGTCGTCCATAACCGTGGACACGGCTAATCGATTAGGTTTAAGTACTCTGCAGAGTTTTGCACACGTTCCCCACAAGATTTGGTCGCCTCCGTTTGATTTCTCGCACTTCAAGGTGTTTGAGAAACGGATGACCAAAACATGGTCTTCCAAAGGGTTTCCCTGCGACTCTGACGGTGCCCATCCTTTCCTACCGTTCTTCTACCTCTCGTAGCACCGCCTGTCCAGAGTCACCACGATATCCAACCAAGCCAGAGCCCATAATGACTTGTGGCTGTGCAGGTAAGCCTTGGGTCTTGAAGCACCCATCCATCCCTTTGTGCCTGGGTGGACCTTTCCGCGTGAATACTGGCCATCTCCAGCATCACCTAGGCTAACCACTGGTTTCTCCAGGGCACCGTTCAACCATCATCCACCCAGAGGTATGTTGAAAACTTGGAGTATTGAAATCTTGATCATTATGTAGGTCTTGAAATTATTAACTCTCTCAACTCTCATGAATCACACAACCAACCCCGTCTACTAATAGCATAGCAAAAGGTAAAACAACGTTTCCCGGGGCCAATGTTGTCAAAGGGTGTTGAGAGAGGTATCTACCACATGATACTACTACTATGTAACCAAGTTTCCAACTAACCTATCTTGCATGCAACTGGGGAGATGGTAGAACTAATGCATATAAAACATGAGTAAAACATGATCAAAGTGACTTGCCTGATTGATGATCTTCGTACGTGAGTGACTCTAAGTAACAAGCTTCGCACTCCGGATAATCTAACGAAACAAACAATGCACTCAAATAAGCATACAACCAAAATAAGTACTCATAACATTCAGCAAAGAAGTACTAAACAAACAAGGCAAACAATGCACAAAAGTCTCTAGCAAGAAAAACACACAAAGTTTTGTTTTCCAAAAGGTGAGGGATGAAAACACTACTGACATAATAAAACTATTTTGAAATGACAAGACAATTGTTGTCAGCAAAGAAACCATAGCATATTTTATTAATAAACAGAATATAATCAATTTAAGTTTGTTGGGAAAACTTTAGTAGAGTTTATACAAGTTTGAGATAAACATTATATGAATCAACCATAGTTATATTAACAAAAAGAATGAAAACTAAACTTATTATTTTGTTAACAAAACATGTTCTTACAGAAAATAACTTACAAATAAATTTGTCTTAGAAAACAGAATTAATTATACAAAACTTATTTGAAAACAAAACTATTACTAGTTAGTTGTTTTAATCAAATTATGCCTATTTGAAAAGAAGTTGTGATTCCTATGTTAAATGAAATTAAACTAGGCAAATTTATATTTTTATTAACAGTAAGTGAAAACACTAAATGTTTACTAACAGAACCTAATAAACAAATAAAACCAAATTCTAAATCAAACTAATCAAAATTAAGTTTATAAAACTATATTATAATAATAAGCAGATTCTGTTTTTGGTTAGAACACTAATCAAATATATCATGAAAATCCTCAAACTAAACATGAAGGTAGTCCTAACTAATACCAAACAGTAGCAAAAAGATTCATATCAAAATCTATTTTTAAACTCTAGTTATTCAGATTTGAAGATTTTAAGCAAATTTGATTAAATTCAAATTTTATAGTTCAAATTTGAAATTTTAAAGTACAGGGTGAAACTACATGAAAAATGTGAGCTATTGCAAAAAGAATCAATTCAAAACACTAAACTGATTAAAAGATATAGCTAAAACAAATTTGGAATACATTCTGTTTTCTGAAAAACAAAACTGAAAAAAAAACTAACGAACGGTCGACTAGGGTGACGTGGCGACCTGTGAGTGGCTGAGGTGGGTGTCCGAGCGGTCCTTCGGGCGGTCAACCGATCCTAAACAGAAAACGGTTCGGGAATAAGTGACTTCTAATCTGAGCCGTTGGGTTTGGATCGGAGGGAGGGAAATGCTCACGGTGTAAAGGTCGCCGGCGTGGGGAAACTCCGGCGAGTCCGGAAGTGGTGAACGCGACGGCGAGGCGTTCCGGTGGTCGGGGAGGACGAGGAAGTGGTCCGGGCGACGGCGACGGTTCTCCGGAGTCTATTGGTGGCGACGGCGAGGCGAATGGTGGTCGGGGGTGGTGGCTACGGTCGACGGCGACTTCCGGTGGTGGTGGAACTCCGACGAGCAATCGACGGCGTCTCGGTGAGAGAGAGAAGGGGGCTCGGGGGGGAAACGGATGCGGGGCAGTGGGGCTCTTATATAGGCGCTCGGGGGGTGCGGGGAGGAGAGAGGGGAGAGATCCGGTGAGGGGGGGGAGCGACCAGCGTCGGGTCCGGCGCGCGCGGGGGAGGGAGAAGACGACGACCGAGCGAGGAAACGGTCGGATGAGTGGGGTCCAGCGTCAGAGAGAGAAAGGGGCGTGAATGCGCTCGGTCGGCCGACCGGTAACGGTTTCGGCTTTTAAAGCCGGTGGGCCGGCCCGTTTAATACCGGAAACGGTTACCGTTTCTTTTTAATAATTTCCAGAGATATTCAAAAGCTTTTAAAGCATTCAAATCGTTTGTAAATATAGGGGTATTATATATCAAAATTAACAGAATAATAAATGCTATTTAATGAACATTTCTATTCTGTCATTTGAACACTTTGAAAAAAATATTATTTTCAGAAATTGCCTAATTGTTTTTAGATCCTTTTTGGCAAATATTTTCAAAATAACTCCTGGTTATTTTTGTTCAAATAAGTCACCAATTTGACCCTGGTGTGGAGTGTCATGTTACTCCTCTCTTATTTTGAACATTTAACCAAAATTTCAAATAGGGGAAGCAACATAGGGAAAAGTAGAAAGGACTTTCAGAAAAATCAGAAATGGCATTTCAACTAACACATAAAATCAAGCAATGGTGATGATAGATGCATAGCTATATTCATAACATTCCAAAATGGAATTTTGGGATGTTACAAACCTACCCACCTTAAGATGAATCTCGCCCTCGAGATTTGGGTTGGCTAGAAAATAGGTGCGGATGGTCTCTACGAAGATCTTCTTCGCGTTCCCAGGTGGCTTCTTCTTCGGTATGGTGACTCCACAAAACTTTGCAGAACTTGATAATCTTGCTACGGGTAACTCTGTTGGATGTCTCGAGGATCTTGACAGGCTTCTCCTCATAAGTCAGATCACTTTCAAGCTGTATGGCCTCTAGGGGCACGGTGTCTCGCAAAGGGATGTCAACCATCTCAGCATGACATTTCTTCAGCTGGGAAACATGGAACACATTATGAACTTCGGACAATCCTTCTGGCAATTCCAGTTTGTATGCAACTTCGCCTCTGCGTTCAAGAATTTTGTAGGGGCCTATGAATCTGGGTGCTAATTTTCCTTTAACACCAAATCTCTTGGTTCCTCGAAGCGGGGATACACGAAGATATGCTCTGTCTCCCACTTCATATGTCACTTCTTTGCGCTTGCTGTCAGCATAACTCTTCTGTCGAGATTGAGCTATCTTGAGTCTGTCACGAATCAACCTGACTTTCTCTTCCGAATCTTGAATAAGGTCGGGACCAAAAAGTTGTCGGTCTCCAACACCATCCCACGTCAATGGTGTTCTGCACCTCCTTCCGTATAAAGCTTCAAAAGGGGCCATCTTTAGACTGGTTTGATAACTGTTGTTGTATGAGAATTCTGCGTAAGGCAAGTTATCATCCCAACTAGATCCATAATCTAGCGCACAAGCTCTCAACATGTCTTCCAGAATCTGGTTGACTCTCTCAGTCTGTCCATCTGTCTGCGGATGAAAAGCTGTACTAAACTCTAGCCTTGTACCCAAAGTTTCATGTAACTGATGCCAAAACTTTGAGGTAAACTGTGTTCCTCTATCTGACACGATACTCCTCGGAACTCCATGCAGACATACGATCCTGGTCATATATATCTTGGCTAGCTTAGCACTGGTATAGGTGGTTTTCACTGGAATGAAATGAGCTACCTTGGTCAAGCGATCTACCACTACCCAGATGGAATCATAACCTGAACGGGTCCTGGGCAATCCTGTGATGAAATCCATACCAAGCTTTTCCCATTTCCACTCGGGTATCGGCAAAGGTTGGAGTAACCCTGCTGGTTTCTGATGTTCTGCCTTTACTCGCTGACAAACATCACATATCGCAACATGCTCTGCAATATCTTTCTTCATACCTGTCCACCAATAACTTTCCTTTAAATCCAGATACATCTTGGTGTTGCCTGGGTGTATCGAGTAAGGTGAATCGTGGGCTTCCTGAAGTATCAACTTCCTGAGCTCTGGTTCATTGGGCACATAGATTCGGTTCTCAAACCACAAAGTTCCGTGTTCATCCTCACGAAAACCTTTAGCTTTACCATCTTTCATTCTCTGTTTAATCTCAGCTATCTCCTTGTCCGATTTCTGGGCTTCTCGAATTCTTTCGGTCAAGGTGGACTGAATTTCCAGTGTAGCAACATATCCTCTTGGAACTATCTCTAGCTTGAGCTCTCTGAGATCATCGACTAACTCTTGAGGTAATCCTCCAGCTGTGAGTGTGTTCACATAAGTTTTCCGACTCAAGGCATCGGCTACAACATTAGCCTTACCTGGATGGTAGTGTAATCTCATGTCATAGTCCTTGATTAACTCTAACCATCTCCTCTGTCTGAGGTTCAACTCTTTCTGCGTGAAGATATACTTCAGGCTCTTATGGTCGGTGTAAACATCACAACTATTTCCGATAAGGAAATGTCTCCAGGTCTTGAGTGCGTGCACTACGGCTGCTAATTCCAAGTCATGCGTGGCATAATTCAACTCATGAGGTCGTAGCTGTCTGGAAGCATAGGCTACAACTTTTCCATCCTGCATAAGTACTCCTCCAAGTCCTTGACGTGAGGCATCACAGTAAACTTGGAAATCCTTCCGATTATCGGGCAAGATCAATACTGGGGCTGTGACCAAACGTTCCTTTAACTCCTGGAAACTGGCTTCACATTCCACAGTCCAAACATACTTGGATTCCTTCTTCAACAACTCTGTCATGGGCTTGGCAACCTTGGAGAAATTCTCAATGAACCTCCGGTAATATCCAGCAAGTCCAAGGAAACTACGGATCTCCTTAACTGAGGTGGGTGACTTCCACTCTGTGACGGCTTCAACCTTAGCGGGGTCTACGGCTATTCCTTCTCCGGAAATAACATGTCCAAGGAATCCGACTTCCGTCAACCAAAATTCGCATTTGCTGAACTTGGCATATAACTGATGCTCTCTTAGCTTCTCCAGAACTAAACGCAAATGTTCCTTATGCTCTTCCTCGTTCTTGGAGAATATCAGAATGTCATCGATGAACACCACAACAAACTTGTCTAGGTATTCCATGAATACTTTGTTCATCAAATTCATGAAGTAGGCAGGAGCATTAGTCAATCCAAAAGACATGACCGTATACTCATACAAGCCATACCTCGTGGTGAAAGCTGTCTTGGGTATATCCTGTTCACGAATTTTCAACTGGTGATACCCTGATCGAAGATCGATCTTGGAGAATACTTTGGCTTCTACGAGCTGATCAAACAAATCATTAATCATCGGTAGAGGGTACTTGTTCTTGATAGTCACCTCGTTCAAGGCACGATAGTCCACTACCATTCTCAAAGATTTATCCTTCTTCTCCACCAAAAGTACTGGGGCTCCCCAAGGTGAAGAACTTGGGCGAATATACCCCTTGTCCAATAACTCCTTGATTTGCTTCTTGATTTCCAACAGATCATTTGCGGGCATCCGATAGGGTCTCTTGGAAATTGGGGCTGTCCCTGGCTGTAGCTCTATTAAGAACTCAATCTCCCTATCTGGTGGCATTCCTGGTAATTCTTCCGGAAATACATCTGGAAAATCTTTTACCACAGGTACTTCCTCCTGAACAACTCCTGTGAGAGAATTTAACCGAGCACTCATACGTGTGCGTCGGGATACATACTTAATCCTCTTGTTCTCCGGGGTGGTGAGTGAAACAGACTTGCTAGGGCAATCAAGATTTCCTTCATACTTGGTCATCCAATCCATGCCTAGGATTACATCCAATCCTTGTGACTCTAAGACGATGAGGTCGGTGGGAAAAACATGGTTCCCTATATTGAGTTTCAAGGCATGGCATCCTATCCCTGCCATCATCATACCTCCTGGAGAACTAACCTTAACGGGCTGACTAAGGGTTTTGGTGGGCAAACCATACTTATCCACAACTACCCTTGATATGAATGAATGAGTTGCACCAGAATCAAAAAGTACTGTGACAGGACGTGAATGCAATAAAAACTTACCAACCACAGTCTCGGGCTGATCATAGACTTCTTCCACATCGATGTGATTCACTTGAGCACGGGGAAACGGATTGGGCTTCTTGGCTGCGGAGTTGCCGTTGTTGGTGCCGTTTCCATTGCCTTGCTTGCTCTAGGGACACTCAGTAGCATAGTGCCCTGTCTTCTGGCACTTGAAACAGGTAATGTGACTCAGATCCTTCTGAGCAGGAACGTGACGGTGCTGGTTGTTGTTCCCATTCCCATTGTCAGTCTTGAAGTTACCATGGTTGGGACGGTTGTTCCCATTTCCTCCATGATGGTGACCTCCATGGTTGTGCACAGCATGAGTGTGCTTTCCAAACTTACCGTTTCCTGATCCGGTATTCCCGGAGTACGGGGAGTAACGAGGCTTCTGATGAGCTCCAGAGTTGAACTTCCCCTGAGTGTACTTCCGCTTGCGGTTCTCAATCTGCTGCTGTTTACCTTCCAGAATAAGTGCCTTATCCACCAGCTCTTGGTAGTTGTTGAAATTAGCCACTACCAGCTGTATGCTCAACTCATCATTGAGTCCTTCCAGAAACTTTTCTTGCTTGGCCGCATCATCGGCCACATCTCCTGGGGCATAACGTGACAATGTGTTGAAGTCGTCCACATATTGGGCCACGGAACGATTACCCTGGCGCAAGTTGCGAAACTCGCGCTTCTTTAGACTCATGGCTCCAGCTGAAACATGAGCTGTGCGGAAAGCAAGCTTGAATTGCTCCCAAGTCACATCTGCAATAGGATAAGTGGTGGTGTAATTCTCCCACCATGATGCTGCTGGTCCTTCCAGTTGATGTGCGGCAAATCGCACTTTCTCAGCGTCAGTGCATCCAGCGGTGACAAGTTCTCTCTCCATCTTGCGGAGCCAGTCATCTGCCACAATGGGCTCAGTGCTGCTGGAGAAAGTTGGAGGGTTCAACCTCAGAAAACGGGTGAGATTGTCAGTCTGGGGTGGATGGTGGTTGTTGTTGTTGTTCTGGTTGTTGGTCTGATTCTGAATCAATAGTTGCATCAGTGCATTCTGCTGCTGAAGGAGTTGAGTGAGTTCCGGCGGAAAAGTGAAATCGGTCTCACGTCGTGGAGGCATCTTGCTGTTTTCAGAGGGATGAGAATTAGAATAGAACAAGGGTCTAGAAGAAATTCACTACCCATATGCAATGCAACAAACATATCACACCAAACACTCATTCATTTATTCAATCAATGTCAAACAATGGAAATACAAATCTCAGACAACTAAGCATCGACCTACGCTTTAATGACGAAAATAAAAGATACATGGAGGGCATAACTAAGGTTTTTCCTCAGAAGTGCATAGTCGTAGGTCCTCCGGTGCTTTCCTCATAGTCTTCATCGTCGCTGATGAAGGGTGCCATGTCTCCTTCGGGGTGAAGGTTTTCTCCCATGTCTAGATGCTCCTCCAGAGTGGCGATGCGTGCATTCTGCTCATCAATCCTCTCTAGGAAGTCCTTCACTTCATGCTCGTGTTCATAGTTGGCCTCTCGCAGATCAGCTTCAAGGTCCAGCTCGCGATTCATCAGATTCTTGATAGTCTTCACGAACTCGAAGCTCCAGAGTCCTGATGTGCGTCTCCAAGGTCTGGATATAGGAGATAGTGGTGTCTGCAGTGGGATTGGTGATGATGTTGCCATGGGCATCTCTGCGGCAAACCATGCTGAGTCCTGGTGAAATGGTTCCACCTCTGTATTCCTCCTGAATACGTCCAAGGGCACGATGAATGGCCATGTCTCTTCCAAGTATCCAACTGGGTGCCACGAACTTGAGATCTATGGGTTCCTTCCGATTCCCAAAGGTCTTCCCTGGAATATGCACCTCGATCCTGTAGCGTCCATCTTGGGGAAATGACATGATAGGAATCCCGGTGATGCTCGGCAAAGCAATCCTTATGTCCTTGACGATCCTCATCAGCTCCTTACCAAAGGGCATCGTTGCGTCAGGCTGGCAAAACTCTGTGATCAACACTGGGATGAAGGTAGCCATCTATAAATTTTGAAATAATCGGAGAGGAGTCAGAAACGAATAGATGAGAGTATAAGATATTTAAAGACAAAGAGAAACAATCCTAAGGCTTTCCAATCCTAGAGGTTACGTCCTACGGTCAGCGTGTGCTCTGATACCATTTCTGTAGCGACCCGACCTGAAAGGCCAAGTCTCCGGTGTTTTCCGTACCATCCCAAGATCATGCTGGTACACACACGGTACATCAATGTATATATCAAAGAGAAATCACACAGCATTATATTAATCGCAATCTCATATAGAGTCCTTTATTACAATAAAAATTACAATAAAGTGGCTAAAGGCCAACTCATGAGAATATCTAAATCTTGCGGAAGCGTCGAAGGTAGATGAGTCCATCTGACTCCAAGGGCATCTCACTGAGCATAGAACGCGTCCTCACTCCTGGTCGGAAAAATACTCTGCAACATGATACGTTGCAGCCGTGTAGGTCAGCATACGGAATATGCCGGCAAAGTCACAAGAGAGGGGTGAAAATAATCAGCTAGTCTATATGCTTATATGGCAGGTGGTGGTGTAAGTTTTGCGTAAAGCCAAGTTTTTTCCTACATCGAAGGGGGTTAAGCAAAATATTACTAAGTTGGTTGATTAATGAGATGGTTCCACCAACCAATTCTCATACCCAAAATTTTTAAATACCCACATCATCATATTATTTGTGTTGAGAGTTCCGGAAGTTCCAATTCCTTTGGCTCAAGTCGTCCATAACCGTGGACACGGCTAATCGATTAGGTTTAAGTACTCTGCAGAGTTTTGCACACGTTCCCCACAAGATTTGGTCGCCTCCGTTTGATTTCTCGCACTTCAAGGTGTTTGAGAAACGGATGACCAAAACATGGTCTTCCAAAGGGTTTCCCTGCGACTCTGACGGTGCCCATCCTTTCCTACCGTTCTTCTACCTCTCGTAGCACCGCCTGTCCAGAGTCACCACGATATCCAACCAAGCCAGAGCCCATAATGACTTGTGGCTGTGCAGGTAAGCCTTGGGTCTTGAAGCACCCATCCATCCCTTTGTGCCTGGGTGGACCTTTCCGCGTGAATACTGGCCATCTCCAGCATCACCTAGGCTAACCACTGGTTTCTCCAGGGCACCGTTCAACCATCATCCACCCAGAGGTATGTTGAAAACTTGGAGTATTGAAATCTTGATCATTATGTAGGTCTTGAAATTATTAACTCTCTCAACTCTCATGAATCACACAACCAACCCCGTCTACTAATAGCATAGCAAAAGGTAAAACAACGTTTCCCGGGGCCAATGTTGTCAAAGGGTGTTGAGAGAGGTATCTACCACATGATACTACTACTATGTAACCAAGTTTCCAACTAACCTATCTTGCATGCAACTGGGGAGATGGTAGAACTAATGCATATAAAACATGAGTAAAACATGATCAAAGTGACTTGCCTGATTGATGATCTTCGTACGTGAGTGACTCTAAGTAACAAGCTTCGCACTCCGGATAATCTAACGAAACAAACAATGCACTCAAATAAGCATACAACCAAAATAAGTACTCATAACATTCAGCAAAGAAGTACTAAACAAACAAGGCAAACAATGCACAAAAGTCTCTAGCAAGAAAAACACACAAAGTTTTGTTTTCCAAAAGGTGAGGGATGAAAACACTACTGACATAATAAAACTATTTTGAAATGACAAGACAATTGTTGTCAGCAAAGAAACCATAGCATATTTTATTAATAAACAGAATATAATCAATTTAAGTTTGTTGGGAAAACTTTAGTAGAGTTTATACAAGTTTGAGATAAACATTATATGAATCAACCATAGTTATATTAACAAAAAGAATGAAAACTAAACTTATTATTTTGTTAACAAAACATGTTCTTACAGAAAATAACTTACAAATAAATTTGTCTTAGAAAACAGAATTAATTATACAAAACTTATTTGAAAACAAAACTATTACTAGTTAGTTGTTTTAATCAAATTATGCCTATTTGAAAAGAAGTTGTGATTCCTATGTTAAATGAAATTAAACTAGGCAAATTTATATTTTTATTAACAGTAAGTGAAAACACTAAATGTTTACTAACAGAACCTAATAAACAAATAAAACCAAATTCTAAATCAAACTAATCAAAATTAAGTTTATAAAACTATATTATAATAATAAGCAGATTCTGTTTTTGGTTAGAACACTAATCAAATATATCATGAAAATCCTCAAACTAAACATGAAGGTAGTCCTAACTAATACCAAACAGTAGCAAAAAGATTCATATCAAAATCTATTTTTAAACTCTAGTTATTCAGATTTGAAGATTTTAAGCAAATTTGATTAAATTCAAATTTTATAGTTCAAATTTGAAATTTTAAAGTACAGGGTGAAACTACATGAAAAATGTGAGCTATTGCAAAAAGAATCAACTCAAAACACTAAACTGATTAAAAGATATAGCTAAAACAAATTTGGAATACATTCTGTTTTCTGAAAAACAAAACTGAAAAAAAAACTAACGAACGGTCGACTAGGGTGACGTGGCGACCTGTGAGTGGCTGAGGTGGGTGTCCGAGCGGTGCTTCGGGCGGTCAACCGATCCTAAACAGAAAACGGTTCGGGAATAAGTGACTTCTAATCTGAGCCGTTGGGTTTGGATCGGAGGGAGGGAAATGCTCACGGTGTAAAGGTCGCCGGCGTGGGGAAACTCCGGCGAGTCCGGAAGTGGTGAACGCGACGGCGAGGCGTTCCGGTGGTCGGGGAGGACGAGGAAGTGGTCCGGGCGACGGCGACGGTTCTCCGGAGTCTATTGGTGGCGACGGCGAGGCGAATAGTGGTCGGGGGTGGTGGCTACGGTCGACGGCGACTTCCGGTGGTGGTGGAACTCCGACGAGCAATCGACGGCGTCTCGGTGAGAGAGAGAAGGGGGCTCGGGGGGGAAACGGATGCGGGGCAGTGGGGCTCTTATATAGGCGCTCGGGGGGTGCGGGGAGGAGAGAGGGGAGAGATCCGGTGAGGGGGGGGAGCGACCAGCGTCGGGTCCGGCGCGCGCGGGGGAGGGAGAAGACGACGACCGAGCGAGGAAACGGTCGGATGAGTGGGGTCCAGCGTCAGAGAGAGAAAGGGGCGTGAATGCGCTCGGTCGGCCGACCGGTAACGGTTTCGGCTTTTAAAGCCGGTGGGCCGGCCCGTTTAATACCGGAAACGGTTACCGTTTCTTTTTAATAATTTCCAGAGACATTCAAAAGCTTTTAAAGCATTCAAATCGTTTGTAAATATAGGGGTATTATATATCAAAATTAACAGAATAATAAATGCTATTTAATGAACATTTCTATTCTGTCATTTGAACACTTTGAAAAAAATATTATTTTCAGAAATTGCCTAATTGTTTTTAGATCCTTTTTGGCAAATATTTTCAAAATAACTCCTGGTTATTTTTGTTCAAATAATTCACCAATTTGACCCTGGTGTGGAGTGTCATGTTACTCCTCTCTTATTTTGAACATTTAACCAAAATTTCAAATAGGGGAAGCAACATAGGGAAAAGTAGAAAGGACTTTCAGAAAAATCAGAAATGGCATTTCAACTAACACATAAAATCAAGCAATGGTGATGATAGATGCATAGCTATATTCATAACATTCCAAAATGGAATTTTGGGATGTTACACCTGCCCAGCCCCAAACATACGCAGGCTGCACTAGTCTTCGGCGCACAGCTGCACAAGATGCAGCGCCGCCGCTTTCATTTGCGCATCTAGCAGTCCATGCGGCTGGCGACCATCGATGCTCATGCGCCCGTACGGCGCCGGCGATGTTCCCTCCTGTCTATGTCGACTCCCATCGCCCGGACAGCAACCTGCATGGAAAATTTTCCTACAGAGCTCCTTCCTTGTATGGTCTACACTACTCATATCTGATTCTCGCATGTCTAATTCATTCCCGTTTGGTTGTTCTGATGTTTGTTGCTCATGATTTGGCACCTAATTTCTCTCTTCCCAACACATATCCGCTTTCTTCGGTTGTAACCGAGCACCGAACCGAAATCTTGGTGAACCGAAGACTCGGTTATTGATTTCTCAAAGAACCGTTTGGTTAGCAGGATCAGAAAACCGAAATTCTAAATAAACTGAAGCACCAAACTGAATGGCTCAGTCTAACCGAATGCCCAGGCCTAGTTATGTGAGAGTACTCGCCCAATTAGCCACGCCCCACCCTATTTTGCCACAGGAGTAGCTACCCACTCGAGTCGCGAGAAGTGTTGCGCTAGAGTTTGATAAGACAGTCGAAAACGACAAAAACTATAGATCTGATGGTCATGAATGGTGATGGCTCTTCGAGGTTGTAATATCTCTAAATATGCTTTCATTATGTGTCCAACTTGAGAGCATAATGAGCATTCATTTTACTTCTAGATCTCCTCATGAAATGTAAACACTCATAAGTGGTTATGATATTATTTATGATAAACCTCCATGGGAAAAATGGATGGTACTCAAGTGTGATAATCTCTGACAAAATCTATTTAACTAGTCAACAAGCACCTTTTATATAATCATGAAGATTACATTGCACAAGTTGATTGGACAAAATTGAGTTAGAGAGGTTGTATTATTTACCCTCGGCATAAGAACGATGAATATGTTTTTTATTAACATCGAGAGAATCTCCCCCCTTTGGCTCATGTATGAACCCTTGGTCATTGATACTTGGGATTTGCGTTGGGTTTTTCCCCGAAGAGGAGGGGATGATGCATCAAAGTATAGATAATTATTTCCTTGAGTGAGAACCAAGGTTATCGAACCAATAGGAGTATCACACAACTCCTCGTCTTCAGCTCCTACACACTAAAGAGCACACACTTGCACCCAACAGGGGCAAGAGGGTTGTCAATCCCCTTGAACTCATTACTTGCAAGCAAATGAGCAGTGTAGATGATAATAGATAATTGTAAATTGCAAAATAAAAAGAAAAATAAATAAATGGAAGCAAGGCATTGAAAGCTTTTGTAAATATATTTGTGAATAGACCCAGGGGCCATAGTTTTCCCTAGAGGCATCTCTCATGTAGAAGGGATATGTTGGGTAAACAAATTACCATTGGGCAATTGATAGAAAAGCGAATAGTTATGCAATATTTATTCATGGCAATGATCATTACATATAGGCATCACGTCCGTAAGCAAGTAGACCGACTCCTGCCTGCATCTACTACTATTACTCCACCCATCGATCGCTATCCAGCATGCATCTAGAGTATTAAGTAAAATAGAGTAATGCTTGGAGAACAATGACATGATGTAGACAAACTAAATCCAATTAATATGAATAAACCCCATCGTTTTATCCTTAGTGACAACAATACAAATATGTATCATGTCCCTTTCTGTCACTAGGATTGAGCATCGCAAGATTGAACCCACTACAAAGCACCTCTCCCACTGAAGATAAATCAATCTAGTTGGCCAAACTACATCAATAGATCGGAGAGAATTACGAAGCTATCATATAATCATGCATATATATAAAAGGACCAGCAAGGAACTGAATATAATTTCATGACCAATCTGAACATAAACCCATAATTCATCAAAACCCAACAAACGCACCGTACAAAGTGATTACATCAAATAGATCATCGCAAAGATGCGATGAACTTTGCATTGAAGAACATAGAGAGAGAGAGACATGGGCATCTAGTTACTAACTAAGGATCTGTAGGTATGTGGTGAACTACTCACGCATCACCATGGGAGCAGAAAGGTTGATGTAGAGGACCCCCGTGATCGACCCCCCTTCCGACAGGGCACCGGAACAGGGCTTCGGATGAGCACACGGTGGAACAGCGACTTGCGGCGTCTAAGAAGTGTTTTGGCATGATCCCTAGGATTCTTGGAATATATTGGAATTTATAGGCCAGAGTACGGGTCCAGGAGAGGAGGGGGTGACCACAAGCTAATAGGCGTGACCACCTCCTAGACGCGCCCTCTTGGCTTGTGGGGCCCTCGTGAGGCCCTGAGCATTTCCCGAAGCTTCCAGGTCTTCTTTTGGTCCAAAAAAATCATCAAAGAGTTTTGTGGCAATTGGATTCCTTTGGTACTGTAAACCTGAAAAGCCATAAACATGCAGAAAATAGCAACTCGCACTTGGCACTGGGTTAATAGGTTAGTGCTAAAAAAATAATATGAATCAATAGATAAATGCCCCAAAAGTATACTAGAATGATAATATAATAGCGTGGAGCAATAACAAATTATAGATATGCTGGAGACTTATCAACATCCCCAAACTTAATTCATGCTCGTTCTCGAGTATGTAAATGATAAAAACAGAATATTTTGTGTGACATGTGTAAGAGCACATTTCTCCTTGTGTGGTTTTGGTAATTGATGACACACCTATGGACTAATGGTTGCCTTGAGTTATATTCAAAGGATTTGTCCATAGGCACTTCTTGAAGTCCATCTGTTGGGTTTCAAGGAGTTTACATGATAACCGAGGTGGTATTCAAGGTTTATCCAAAGATTGGTCATGTGAGAGTTGAGCTTATTGCAAGCATGTCTTGAAGAACAAGACTGTGTGGGAATTCATGTTTACCTTCAAGACATCATATTTATGAAGAGAGAAGATAAGATACAAGGTTGATCAGGAATAAGTCAAAAAGTGAATCAAGTTTATCAACATACAAAGCGTACAAGATGTACCAAGAGGGATCAAGTGATCCCATGGTATGGTAAGCATTGTCCACTATGCTTTGTGCACTAATCCATGTTCCTTGTCAGTGTTCTTTGTGGGTTTAGGTATGTTTCCATGGGCTGGCATCAATAAGAAGATCCCATACATTCCATGGAGGATGACATCAAGTTGTGATCATCATCAAGGTTACGGTGTGCAAGTTCAAGTGGAGTATCACGGAAAGATCATGCTTGAAGCTTGCCGTTCATTGTGGTGACAATGGACTTGTGAAGATGTGCCGAATAGTGGCTCACCCATAGTGGAGTATGTGGCAGCAATCTACTAGTCTTGATCGCTCCAACGCAATCAAGAAAGGTGGTCCATCTTGAGAAGGACAAAATCGTCATCATCTAGCTCAAGTGGACTATGCGCAAGGCGAAGGTTTGACCTCGATAGGGTTTTCTATTTTACCGATCTCATAGTGGTAGTTGGGAGACTCGATTATAGGATAGATAGTTGTACTATAAAGGGGGCTCTCAAGTGAGTACCTTGATCGTATCGTTCGTTGAGAGCTCAAACCATTGCATTCTTGGCATCGTCATCTTTCTCAGTTCTTGGTTGGTTTTTTCTCTTTGAGGTTTCTTGAGCTTATGGCCAGCTTCATGACAAGCTCAAGTTCATCGAAAATGGAGTCCGTATGCATCTTCTATGATGTTTTCGATGTTGGAGTTGTTGCAGGTTCTTCATTCATAGAGGTTTCACATCTTCGGAGCTCATATGCGAAAGTTATCGCAGTTTCAGTGCCAGAGCTATTTTTCTCCGAACAGGCGGTAGTACCGCTTGGTAGCACAATAGTATCGCTTTGGCAGCACTTTCGCTATGTACTACCGGTCTCACTACCACTTATATTTGCCTTTTGGGGCCTACCGGGGTCTCTGGCCATTTTCAGCAGAAGTACCGCTCTCCCCAAAGCGATAGTACCGCTCCAGCGGTACTGCCGCCCTGAAGAGCCGCTTGAACTACCGCTTTTTTAAGCAGAAGTACCGAGCGGTACTGCCGCCTGTAGGATTGAAAGTTGGACTAGAGGGGGGTGATTAGACTACTTGACCAAATAAAAGTTTTGCCTTTTTCCCAATTTTAATTCTTGGCAAGTTTTAGCATTCATAGCATATCAAGTAACACCCTACACATGCATGTCCAAGAGTATTGCAATGGAAAATAACGACATTGCACATATAAGTAAAGAGAGGGTTAGGAATTCAAACACAAGTGATGACACGATGATTTTTCCCGTGGTTCCGATAGGTGATGCTATCGTACGTCCATGTTCATGGAGTCTTCAACCCACGAAGGGTAATGGTCGCGAGAGTCCACGGAGGGCTCTACCCATGGAGGGTTCCACGAAGAAGCAACCTTGACTATTCCATGCGGCTTCCGTCCACAAAGGACTAGCCTCACTATGGGTAGATCTTCATGAAGTAGGCGATCTCCTTTCCCTTACAAAATTCTTGGTTCACTCCACAACACTAAGTAGGAGGCTCCCAAGTGACACCTAACCAATCTAGGAGGCACCACCCTCCAAAAGGTAATAGGCTCAGTAATGACGATGAACTCCTTGCTCTTGTGCTTCAAGATGATAGACTCCTCAACACACAATCTCTCTCTCATAGATTTGGCTTGGTAGAAGAGATGGGATTGGTGGAAAGCAACTTGGGGAGGCTAGAAATCAAGATCCATATGGTTGGAGTGTAAGATCTTGACCTCAACACAAGGTAGGTGGTTCTCTCTCAGAAAACTGAGTAGGATAGGTATGGGATAGTTTTGAGTGCTTCTCTTTCGAGTGGGTGTTGGTGAAGGGGTATATATGGGCATCTCCAAAAATCCAACCATTACACAGAATAAGTCAGACTCGATGACACCAAAGTGTAAAACTCGATGGTACTGAAGTGACAAAAAGTGGCAATTTTTGAATCTCGAATGGACCGATATATAACTCTTGGTTGCATCGACAAGGTGACCAACGGTCAGAATTACCAAACTCGATGACGCCGATTCACCATTCTCGGTCGGACCAAAAATGAGAATTTGCGTAACAGAAAGTTGACAACCCAACTCGGTGGCACCGAGTGCAGCGTCGGCTGCACCAAAGTGTTAGGGTTTGGCTGACTCTGTCTAGGGTTTGGAACTCGGTGGCACCGGGATAGTAAAGTTGGTTGCACCGATTTGGTATATTTAGCTTAGGACAGACTTTGATGGGAGAGAACGTGGATGTCTTGGTGACTGTCACTTGTGCATGTTTGAGCATATTGTTCACCATCAAAACTTTACCCACTTTTAATAGTATTGGCTTTCCTATAGACTCAAATAATTTCTCACAAATATGAAATGTAGAGTCCTCTTGCTTGAAGCTTGGCCAACGTATTTCCTTGCATCTTCCTATCATTGCACTTTTCCTGAAAAGTACTTGGTGAAGACATTAGTTCAATGACTTATATGTTGTATTAATTACCAAAACCACCAAGGGAGAAAATGTGCTTTCAATCTCCCCCTTTTTGGTAATTGATGACAACATATAGATCAAATCTTCGACAAAGATATAATCAATGAATATAGTTGTTGTTTTTAGAAGTATGTGATAAGTAAGAGCTCCCCCTAAATTTGTGCACTATTTTAAATTTGTGTTTGAATGCAAATGCACAATCGATTAGGTACATGGGTCACTTCTCACATGTCACATACCACTTGGTGGTGTGCGATAATAATTAGAGTGAATAACATAGCACAACATAATAAACCAAAATATGAAAGATCATCACATAAGCATTTAAGATGATAGGAAATATTAGCATCACACATCAAAGCATATGATCAAACATCATCGAACATATGTCACAAGCAAGCAAAAGAGTATCACGGAAACCAAAAGCAATTGTTTTTGAAAAACAGAAAACACCAAATGCCTCTATCTCTCTCTCAGCCTAATGATCTATATATACTTCTCCCCCTTTAGCAACAAGTTACCAAAAAGTTCAAAGGTATCTATCTAAGCGTTCTTGGGATGATCTCCTCCGGTTGTCGATGAAGGAGTCGAGAGCACGACATCAGCGAAGATCTCTGCAGATGTCATTGAAGGAGATGGAGTGGACACTGGTGGAACAAGAGCTGATGGAGCAGGAGCTGTGCTGACAGTAGCTGAAGCTGATGAAGAGGGCCTCGATTCCAGAGCAGTCACTATGGCTGATCTCATCTGAGTGGTGAACTAGGTGCCTGGCCCGAGAGGTGATTCGCCCTCATCAATATGATCATCATCATGAGAGGAGGTAGTGGAGACCCAGGGAATGTGCACGGAGTCAACTTCCTTCTGGAGCTCAATCACTGTCTTGGAGAACTTCTCCACCTTATCTTCAAGCACTTTGATCCTTGACTCGAAAATCCTCACAAGGCTGTTCTGGTTATCTAGAATCCCTTTGATATCCTTCTGCATGCCTTGGACAGCTGTGATCAGAAGATCCATTTTCTCGTTCCTGGATCTGGGGACTTGAGCACTAGCGGCTCGAACAACTTCTACCTCTGCTTGTGCTGTAGCAGATGTGGGATGATCTGGGTTCATCACCACAATCGTATCCTTGAACTCTGTCTGTAGGGGCAGGTGTGGGCGATCAAGAGCAAAAATCTTCTTCTCCAACTATGAGTTGATTAGCAACTGGATGTAGGGTGCATAGCAGCATGAGCGTTTTTGGTCAGCAACAACCCTCTTGATTGTCTCAACAATCAGATCCATGACTCTGATCCTGGTGTTCCTGTCAAGGTGGATCAACATATTATTGGAGTAGCCCCGGATCATCTTGTCATCTCCAGACTTGGGCATCAAGGTATGCCTAAGTATAGTGTTCATAGTCCGGAGTCCAGCTTGCAGATAGTAGATAGATCCTAGCTTGTGTGATTGCACCTTGTCAGCGGGGATAGGAGTATACATGTCTTTCATGGCATTGTGACTAGCCTTGGGTTCAGGTATACATCCAAATCTCCTTCCTATGCTTCTAGAACTTCCAGTAGAACAGCCCATTCCTCAATAGTGGATTCGTACCTAGCACCTTCAGTCATCCATACAATTCTACCATCTCCGTAGAAATGAGCAATGGAGTAGAATTACATGATCATCTTGTCGTTCCACGCTATAAGTTCTCCGCCAATGAACTTATCCAGACCAATGCAATGAAAGTTATCTTGGACACTTGGGAAGTAGTCCACATTGTCCTTAATAAACTTCCAATCGACATATCTCATGTCGCTAACAGCAGGGCTCTTGTCAAGCAGAACGGTCTCATAGAAATCCTGTTGCTCTCTGGTATAGAACCTGTAGTCAATAGCGGTCTTCCTCCTCTGAGCATATGGGTCTATGGCTCGCCAGGCTCTCAAGACTGAGTCTTTCCGCTTCTTCATGTCCTCAGCTACCAAATGACTAGCATCATGCATTGGAAGATGTGGTCTGAGCTTCATCAACGTGGTTAGGTCATCATCATCTTCCGTTCTGGAGGCAGTCCCCTTGTTCTTCTCTGAAGCGGGAATGTCTCTAGTGGTCCTCTTGGTCTTTTGCACTACAGTCTTCTTAGATGCGGGCTTGGTGCTCTTGGAGGTGCTAGTCTTTGGCATAGCATCAACCATGAGCTTCTTGGCTTTCTTCTTGGGAGGCCCAATCTCAGCATGCTCTTCCTCCTCCTCCTCAGCAGCAACACCAGCAGCCTCCTCTAGATCCTCAAACATAGAGGTAGGCTTGCCCATAACACGAACAGTCCTCTTCCTGGACTTCTTCTCCCCTGCCTTCTTAGGCATAGCTTTCTTGGGGACCTCAACTGACACAGTGGCTCTTACACTCTCATGTGCCTTGAAAGTATCAGCAGGAGCATAGACTTTGCTGACAACTCTACGAGATGAAGTAGCCTCAGTTGCTGACTTCTTGGTAGCCTTTTCTTGCTTCTTAGAAAGAATCTCCTCAGGAATGAAATCCGAGTCTTCTTCATCTGTGTTGAGATTCTTCCTGGTTCTGGTGGCAGCCTTGGGCAACCCATGAGAGCTGGGGGTGCCTGGATCTGAGAAAGAACTGGCTTCTAGGTTTGTTCCAGAACTCATATCAACTCCCTGGTCTAGCAAATTCTAACTGTCTTCTGAGCCTGACATACTGACCCTATGAATAGAGTATAGGAGAGCAGAAGAAGATGAGTCATCACAAAATGAGGCTGGTTTTTGAAATTTGACCAATGAATTTTCAAAAGTTTTGCAATTTGTCAAATAGATATCGGTGCAGCCGAAAAGAAATTTTCGGTGGGGCCGAGACATCCTCACTCTTTAACAGGAACTTGGCAGCCTTTTCGGTTGGACCGAAAAGAACTACTCGGTTCCACCAAGTCGGTTCTCAACCTCACTGAAAAGCATATCAGTGAGACCGATATTTTCGTTTCGGTTCCACCGAGATTTATCGGGCGGACGGCAAAACCCTAGAAAATCCATCTAGCGCGAGATTTTGGGGATTTGAGAGGATAGGAACATGTAGAATGAGTGCAATGATGATTAACAAGTATCTAATGTGCAAGAATTGGATGGAGAGCGCACTAGAGATCGAATCCATACCCTAACTTGGCGTGGATGCTCTACGGCGGCGACAAGGGAGTGGATTTCGTCGGCGATGGCGATTCCCAGCGGTGGAGGAGCCCGGGGAGACAAGGGCGAAGACGAGGTGTCCTTGGAGCGGCAGCTTAGGGTTTTGGGGCGCGGCGTTTGAAGGTGGAAATTTCAAAGCATCGGGGTCTAGACTTATATACCCACCACTGTGGGTGACACCGATTCTAAGTTTTCAGTGTCACCGAGTGCCTCAACTGTCAGTTGATAGGGACACTCGGTATAACCGAGAAAATGGAATCAGTGGTACCAAGATTGAAAAACCAGATCAACCCTAGGCATTTGGTGAGACCGAGATTTTGGTGTTGGTTCCATCGAGATGCACTTGGGAGGTTTTAATGGTCAGTCCTTGTCGATACGGAACTCCGAGTGCTCCACACACAGTGGGATCGAAAAGCACTTGTTCAAATTTTGTGATGCGGCATGAATAGAGTATGGGGTGAGAAAGCATAGATAGCTAAAGAAGTGGTCCTAGGCATTCTTGTACATCCAATTGGCAAAAGATAAATCAAAAGCCAAATAGCAACAATTGGATATCCTCGAATGAGAAAATAAATGCAGACCAACATGCTCACACAATAAGATGTCAAATGCAATCATGACAAGAATGCACAAATACTCTAGGATCTAACAAGCACTTGGGCGATGACGAAGTCATCTATATATGAGTATTTGACTTAGGAGCCAAGTAAGAGTACTTGATCATAGGTCATACTCATCGTTTAAGGACAAGTGGGGTTACCACTTTTACATAAAGCATTTAATGTTCGTCACATACTAAGAGATGCTTCGACTCAAGTCTTAGAGTAAAGCTCCCCCTTGATGTAACACCCCCCATAAGAGGGATAAACTAACGTTGGGTTTTGTCAATGAAGACTTCATGTTGGTGAGGTAGTGGTGGATGCTCAAGATTGATGAAGATCACCAAGAGTTGGGAGCATCCTTGTTGTTTCCTTACTCTTCTCACCTACATGGGTTAGTCCCAACACACAAGAGAAAAATACAAGGATATCTATGGGCATGGAGTGCAAAGCATGTGTAATAATGTCCATTGATTTGTTGATTACCTTGTCCCTTGCTTACCTTTGAGGGAATGTGTGACTCCTTGATCTATTGCATAGGGTATATGTTGATTGCAAATAGATCTTAACAATAATGAATGTGAGTGAATTTCATTGGCGGAGCCACCCCTCAAGAACTCTCTAGTTCTTCTTCTTGGGAATCCACATCAAGTTAATGGGGATTCTTGGTGTTGAAGTAGCACTTGTAGAAGTAGCCTTGGGAACCCATTTCACCAAAGCTTGGGATTCATCTTCATAAGAGTCAAATTCCTCTTGAAGCTTGTTCTTGCCCTTGAGCTTGGTGTCTTATGGTAGAAGGTCATCTTGAGTGTTTGTCCCCTTGGGAAGAATATTTTCATACTTCTCCTTTTGAGGAACAAACTTGGGATTGGGATATTGACCTTCTTCCCATTCAAATCCATTAGCGTTGAAGTAGCCAACACCATGATTCTTCCGGTATCCTCCGTGCTTGCGTACAATCTCATCAAATTGTTTGTACCCTTCAAGACTCTTGTAGATACCCTTCTCTATAATTCCTTTCAATAAAGCATTTTCTTGCTCAAGTGTAACTTGTCTAAGAGAATCATCATTAGTGGAATCAATAGAACTACTAGGAGCAACATCATTTGGTTTAGCAATTTTATTGTTGCTGCTAGATGAAGAACCTTTCTTTCCTTTGTTACTAGTTTTCTTAGATTTGACTTGTGGCATGAATGTAAACAAAAGTAGTCTTTTGGCAATATAAGATGAAGTCTTCTTTTGGAGATCATCATTGATAGCTTTAAGAAATTCATGTTCTTGCTCCAAGTTGAGCTTCTCGAAGCGTAGCTTCTCATGAGTTCTTACAAGCTCTCTATGATCTTCAAGAGTAGATTCATGAGCTAACTTAAGAGTGTCGACTTCTTTAGTTAGTTATTCTATTTTCATATTATCATCATCAATAGACTTATCTTGACTATCATGAGTAATATCAAATTCATTATGATTAACATCACTAGTTTTATCACATAGCAAGTCATCATCGTAAAGCAAATCATCTTCATCACTATTGACATCAAGATATTCGGGGTGTGATGCCTTGGGGCCTTTAGCCATGAAGAAACTTCCACCTTCGTCATTTGGTGAATCAAATATATCATAGGAGTTGGTTGTCACTAGTGCAATTCTGGCAACACCATCATCTTGACTATAGTCGGAGTTGAAGTGATAGCTTCTGTCAGAGTGGTTGTCGGAGTCGGAGCCAGAAACCCATTCACCAACATGAGCTTGATGCTTCCTTCTTGAGTAGCTCTTAGTGTGCTTGTCCTTCTTCTCCGAGTTCCTACTTCTTCTTGAGGGTCTTTGTTCATAATGATCATCTCTACTCCTTCCCTCTCTTCGAGGTAATTCATCTCTTGAGCTTCGTCTTCTTGGCGACTCTTCTCTTTGTTTGTAGGGAGCCGAGCAATCATTGGAGTAGTGTTCGGGCATCCCCCAATTGTAGCAGTTTCGATCACGACTTGACGAACGCTTCTCTTCATATCTAGAGTTGGAGCTTGGATCTTTGCTTTTATTCTTGTAGAACTTGTTGAATTTCTTGACCATGAGGCTTATCTCTTCATTTCTGACAAGGTTGTCGCTTGAGGTAGCGGGAGCATCACTTGTGGCTTTGTAAGCACCGCTAAACTTGTGATGAAGGTCTTCCTTGTCTTTGACTGTCATCTCATGAGCAACAATTCTACCAATCACTTCCGTTGGTTTGAGATATTTGTAGTTGGGCATCATTTGGATCAATGTGCACACGGTGTCATATCTCTCATCCAAAGCTCGAAGTATCTTCTTGATGATGAACTTGTCAGTCATTTCTTCGCTTCCTAAGACGGCAATCTCATTGGTGATGAGAGCTAGCCTAGAGTACATTTCGTTGACTCCTTCACCATCCTTCATCATGAACTTGTCAAGTTGACCTTGAAGAACATCTAACTTGGATTCTCTCACGGACTCAGTTCCTTCGTGCATATCAACCAAAGTATCCCATATCTCTTTTGTGTGTTCAGGACGGCTGATTTTATTGAATTCTTCAGGACATAGGCAGTTCAAGAGTATGTCACATGCTTGAGCATTGAGTTGCAACATCTTCAATTCATCCACACATGCTTCACGATCCGGTTCCTTTCCATCCGCAAATAATTCACCTTGCAAGCCAACACGAACAATAGCCCAAATGACAGGATTATGACCAAGCAAAGGCATTTTTATTTTATGCTTCCAACTAGCAAAATTAGTGCCATCAAAGTACGGACCTGTACGGTGATAATTTCCCTCACTAGATGCCATACCTCTCCTAGGTTGTGAAACCAATGCAATGGAGACCAAGGCTTTGATACCACTTGTAGGATTGAAAGTAGGTCTAGAGGGGGTGATTAGACTACTTGACCAAATAATTTTTTTGCCTTTTTCCCAATTTTAATTCTTGGCAAGTTTTAGCATTCATAGCATATCAAGTAACACCCTACACATGCATGTTTAAGAGTATTGAAGTGGAAAATAAATACATTGCACATATAAGTAAAGAGAGAGTTAGGAATGCAAACACAAGTGATGACATGATGATTTTTCCCGTGGTTACGATAGGTGGTGCTATCATACGTCCATGTTCATGGAGTCTTCAACCCACAGAGGGTAACAGTTGCGAGGGTCCATAGAGGGCTCTACCCACGGAGGGTTCCACGAAGAAGCAACCTTGACTATTCCATGTGGCTTCCGTCCACGAAGGACTAGCCTCACTATGGGTAGATCTTCACGAAGTAGGCAATCTCCTTGCCCTTACAAACTTCTTGGTTCACTCCACAACATGAAGTAGGAGGCTCCCAAGCGACACCTAACTAATGTAGGAGGCACCAGCCTCCAAAAGGTAATATGCTCGGTAATGACGTTGAACTCCTTGCTCTTGTGCTTCAAGATGATAGACTACTCAACACACAAACTCTCTCACACAGATTTGGCTTGGTAGAAGAGATGGGATTGGTGGAAAGCAACTTGGGGAGGCTAGAAATGAAGATCCATATGGTTGGAGTGGAAGATCTTGACCTCAACACAAGGGTAGGTGGTTGTCTCTCAGAAAACTGAGTAGGATAGGTATGGAATAGTTCTGAGTGCTTCTCTTTCGAGTGGGTGGTGCTGAAGGGGTATATATACGCATCTCCAAAAATCCAACCGTTACACACAATAAGTCAGACTCGGTGACATCGAAGTGTAAAACTTGGTGGTACCGAAGTGACAAAAATTGGCAACTTTTGAATCTCGGATGGACCGATATATAACTCTCAGTTGCACCAAAAAGGTGACCAACGGTCAGAATTACCAAACTCGGTGACGCCGATTCACCATTCTTGGTCAGACCGAAAATGAGAATTTGCGTAACAAAAAGTTGGCAACCCAACTCGGTGGCACTGAGTGCAGTGTTGATTGCACCAAAGTGTTAGGGTTTGGCTGAGTCTGTCTATGGTTTGGAACTCGGTGGCACTAGGATAGTAAAGTTGGTTGCACCGATTTGGTATATTTGGTTAGGACAGACTTTGGTGGGAGAGAATGTGGATGTCTTGGTGACTGTCACTTGTGCACGTTTGAGCATATTGTTCACCATCAAAACTTTACCCCCTTTTAATAGTATTGGCTTTCCTATAGACTCAAAGTGATTTCTCACAAATATGAAATATAGAGTCCTCTTGCTTGAAGCTTGGCCAACCTATTTCCTTGCATCTTGGGGTAATTCCACAATCCTAGTGCCATTCCCATCATTGAACTTTTCCTGAAATGTACTTGGTGAAGACATTAGTTCAATGACTTATATGTTGTTATTAATTACCAAAACCACTAAGGGAGAAAATGTGCTTTCACCGCCTCGAGGTGCCGCTTATGGTTTTTAAGTTGAAGTATCGCTCCCTCCAGAGTGGTATTACTGTTCTGTTGTTCCAGGACGGGTATAAGCGGAAGTACCGCTCCCCTGAGCGGTACTACCGCTTGTGTGTGGGTTGTGGGGGTAACTGTTGGATTTTCGCCCACCTATAAAAGGGGGTCTTCTTCCCATTGCTCTCTAACTCTTGAGCTCGTGTTCTTCCCCCATTGTTGACCTTCTTCGAGCTTGCTAACTCTCAATCCCTCCAATGATTCTTGGTAGTTTTTAAGGGAAAAGAGAGAGGAGATCTTGATCCACATTTCCACCAATCACTTTCCTATCTTTGTGAGGGCAACCCCTTGCATCTTGATCTTGGAGTTGTTCGTGTTCGTCTTTGTTTTTCCTCTCATTTCCTCCATTGCATTTGTTGTTGTGGTGGGATTTGGGAGAGAATGACCTGGGCACTCCGTGTGCCATTGCCATTACATTTGGTGCATAGGTTTGAGTTCTCCACGGTGATACGTGGAAGTGAGAAGTTGAGAAGCTTATTACTCTTGGGTGTTTGAGCACCCTATAGCTTGTTCCTCTTGGGTGCCTTGGCGCCCTAGATGGTTTGTGGTGCCTCGGGGCTCGATCATTGTGGTGTAAAGCTCTGGGCAAGCATTGGTGTCTCCAATTTGGTTGTGGAGATTGCCCCGAGTATTTGAGGTCACCTCGAATCCACAATCCATTGTGGTGAATCTTCATGGTGTTGTTGGGAGCCTCCAATTAAGTTGTGGAGTTTGCCCCAACCTTGTTTGTATGGGTTCGGTGACCGCCCTCGAGGGTCCCTTAGTGGAATCACGACATCTTGCATTGTGAGAGGGAGTGAGGAGATCACAATGTCCCTAATGGCTTATTGTGCCTCCACACCGCTCCAAACGGATATTAGCATCCGCAAGGGTGTGAACTTCGGGATACATCATCGTCTCCTCGTGCCTTGTTATCTCTTACTCGAGCCCTTTACATATGCACTTTACTTTGTGATTGCCATATTGTTTGATGCTATATATCTTGCTATCACTTAGTTGTTTATCTTGCTTAGCATAAGTTATTAGTGCACATAGGTGAGCCTAGTTGTTTTAGGTTTCGTGCTTGACATATTAAACGTTAGTTTGATTCCGCATTTGTTCAAGCCTAAACCGTAATTATTTTAAAGCGCCTATTCACCCCCTCTAGGCGACATCCACGTCCTTTCAACATGCCACTCAACATGTAATATATTTTAGGTATCATCATTGCGAAAGAATAAATTAATAAACATCAACATAGTAATATCCATAAACATAAGTAACATAATCATTGGGTTTCAAAGTATATAGTCCTTAAAGAATGTTTACCCCCATTCATTTTGTCATGTTAGCATGGAATGGCTCTGTCTTCACCACATAAATACAAATGTCAAGCACCACGGTGTTAAGCCAGGCAATTGTATCATACCTTTTAGCGTTCTTCAACTTTTTATTACTCTCGCAATACATGAGCGTGAACCATGGATATAGCATATAGGTGAAATAGAATATGGTAGTAGGTTTCAAAGGGGTAAAAGTGGAGAAGGAAGTCACGCATCAACTAGGCATATCAACGGACTATGGAGATGCCCAGCAATGGATATCAATGCGAGGAGTAGGGATTGCCATGCAGCGGAAGCACTAGAGCTATATGTGTGTGAAAGCTCAACTGAAGCTAAGTGGGTGTGCATCCAACTTGCTTGCTCATGAAGACCTCGGGCATTTGAGGAAGCCCATCATCAGAATATACAAGTCAATTTCTATGATGAGAAATTCCCACTAGCATATGGAAGTGACAAAACACGAGACTCCTTATATGAAAAACATGTTACTACTTTAAAGCATAAGTCTGGAAAAGGAGGTAGTAGCCTTGTCCCTTCTCTCTTTTCTCTCATTTTTTCTTTTTTCTCTTTCTTTATTTTATTTTATTTTTCTTCTGGAGTCTCATCCCGACTTGTGGGGGAATCGTTCATTTCCTCACTGAGACAGTGCCCTAATAATGATGATCATCACACTTTTATGTAATTACAACTCAATATGAAAAACTACTAAACAATATGACTCTATATGAATGCCTCTAGCAGTGTACCAGGATGTCCAATGATATGGCGTAACATGTATAAAAATGATGAATGGTGGCTTTTCCACAAATACCATGTCGGCTACATGATCATGCAAAGCAATATGACAATGAGTGTACAAGTCATATGATGTAACGATGGAAGTTGCATGGCAATTTATCTAGGAATGTTTATGGAAATGCCATGATAGGTAGGTATGGTGGCTGTTTTGAGGAAGATATAAGGTGTCTTATGTGTAATAGAGCGTATCATATCATGGGTTTTGGATGCACCGGCGAAGGTTGCACCAATCCTCGAGGTGAGAATGGGCAATGCACGGTACCGAAGAGGCTGGCAAATATGAGGTGGTGAGTGTGCGTACATCCATGGGTTCACATTAGTCATAAAAACTCACATACTTATTGCAAGGTTTTATTAGCTCCGTCAAAGCAAAGTACTACCCGCATGCCCCTAGGGAGGAGGTTTGGAGGATTTAACCATCGCGTGCTGCCGACCTAAACAACACTAGGATTTCGACAAGGAATAAGAACGCCCACACATGATCACCATGCCATAGCCATTATTTAGATGAAGAGGAAATTAACACCCTATAACTATAAATATTTTCACTGACCAACAACCATGCACTCAAACCCTTTCATATTACAACATCAATATCATTAACTCACAATTTATCTTTTATGTGCTACATGAAGGTTTTGATTATGCACTCATTGAATACCTGTTATTTCTAGACTAGTCTTATAACCCATGCAAATTACCTTCACTATTTATTAACTCTCGAACAAATTTAAGTGAAGAACAAGGGTGCAATTTTATAAAATCTATACGCCACCGCGCTCTAAAAGATATAAGTGAAGTACTAGAGAAACTGCTTAGCTCAAAAGATATAAGTGAAGCATAAAGAGTATTCTAATAAATCATGGTGAACATGTGTATCTCTCAAGTGGGTGTGTCTAGCAAACAATGATTGTGGAAAACTAAAACTAAAGAAAACTAAAGCAAATGACGATCCAAGCAAAACTCATATCATGTGATGAATAAAAATATAAATCCAAGTGGCATACCGATGGATTGAGATGAAAGAGGGGATGCCTTCTGGGGCATCCCCAAGCTTAGACGCTTGAGTCTTCCTTGAATTTCACTTGGGGTGCCCTGGGTATCCCCAAGCTTAGGCTCATGCCGCTCCTTATTCCTTCATCCATCGTTATAACACCGAAAACATGAAAACTTTAGCACACAAAACTCAATAGAAAACTCGTGAGATCCATTAGTAGAGTAGGTGAACCATAAACATTAGCTATTGCTATAAATTTATTCATATTTTTTATTGCATAAGGTACTATATTCTAACTTCTCGTGTCTTATACCCCCTGATACAATCCATATCATCATCAAAAAAAGCAAACTATGGAAGCAAAAACAGAATCTGTCTAAACAGAACAACCTGTAGTTATCAGCAAAGACACCATACTTCTGTAACTCCAAAAATTCTGAAAAACTAGGACAACCCGAGCAATTATGACAACACATGAGTGATTTTGATGGTCGTGGTACTCGAGCACCCAGTGTCAAGCTCCGAGGAGAAAACCTGGGTCAGACCTGAGTGGTTATACCTAGAAATGGCGTTATTTTTCTTACATCATTACAATATTGAAGGAATTCCTCAGGTATTCTTAGACTTACTCTTTAGGGTGAAAACCAAGATTCTCCTTGTTCTTGTATCAAGTTACGAAATATCTAGCCCAGACATGAACGGATATACCAGCGAAAGTCATGTTCATCAAGTGTTCCTCCTTTTTTGTTGGACAGAGTGATAGTGGATATCTCCAGGTTGTAGCAAAGGAAGCCACACAACGTTTGAAGGGTGTTGAATGAAAGGTTAGAGGAGCCGTTGATGTTTTTCCCCGCGTGAGCATGTTTAAATGGGCGTCATGCGAGAGTACTATCCCAATTAGCCACATCCCCACCTAGTTTTGCAACGGGACAAGCTACCCACTCAAGTCGCGAGAAGTGCTACGCTAGAGTTTGATCAGATGGCCATGAATGGTGATAGTATGACAGGTCTCAAAGAGTACACGGTTGTGATATCTCTACATATGTTTTCATTATGTGTCCAACTTGAGAGCATACTGAGCATTCATTTTACTTATAGATCTCCTCATGAAATGTAAACACTCATAAGTGGTTATGATATTATTTACGATAAATCTCCATGGGACAAACGGAGTGTACTCAAGTGTGATAATCTCTGACAAAATCTATTTAACCAGTCAACAAGAACCTATTATATAATCTTTAAGATTACGTTGCACAAGTTGATTGGCCAAAATTGAGTTAGAGAGGTTGGATTATTTACCTTAGGCATAAGAACGATTGATACGTCTCCTACGTATCTATAATTTATGAAGTATTCATGCTGTTATTTTATCATTCTTGGATGTTTTATAATCATTTTATAGCAACTTTATATCATTTTTTTGGACTAACCTATTGACCCAGTGCCCATTGCAAGTTGTTGTTTCTTGCTTGTTTTTTACTTCGCAGGAAATCAATATCAAACGGAGACCAAACACCACGAAAGTTTTTGGAGATTTTTTTGGACCAGAAGGAACCCAATGGGCCAGAGCTGCACCTGGGGGGGGTGCCCCGAGGGGGCACAACCCACTAGGGCGCGCCAGGGCCCCCTGGCGCGCCCAGGTGGGTTGTGCCCACCTCGGTGGCCTCCCGCACCCCCTCTTTGCACTATAAATTCCAAAATATTCCAAAACCCTTCGGGGTAGCCCTAGATCAGAAGTTCCACTGCCGCAAGGCTCTGTAGCCATCGAAAACCAATCTAGACCCCGTTCCGGCACCTTGCCCGAGGGGGGAATCATCTCCGGTGGCCATCTTCATCATCCCGGTAGCCACCACGATGAGGAGGGAGTAGTCCAGCCTCGGGGCTGAGGTTTTGTACTAGTAGCTATGTGTTTAATCTCTCTCTGTCTCTCTCGTAATCTATATCATGGGCTTTGTTAATATAGATGGATCATATGATGTTTCTCCCCTCTATACTCTTATTGTGATGAATTGAATCTTTACCCTTCGAAGTTTTGTTATGTCGGATTGAATGTTCAGATTTGGGAACACATGATGTATGTCTTGCGGTATGAATACTTGAGGTGACATTGGGTTATCTTATTGGTTCACTTGATATACGTTATGACACTCAATTTGCGGATTCCCGCGGTGATATTGGGGTAATCTATGCATAGGGGTTAATGCAAGTTTTTATTATATTTTCTCCGGTAGAAACTTTGGGGACCCCTTGTCGTTCTTTGTGTGGATTGAGTATTATGAATATGAATTTGCTTTGGTGTTATTCGAGTACGAACTCTTGAGTAGATCGATCGGAAAGAATAGCTTGCGTTATTTTAGTACGAACTCTAGGATAGATCAAACGGAAAGAATAGCTTTGAGGTGGTTTCGTACCCTATATACAATTTCTATCTTTTGTTCTCTGCTAATAGGAACTCGGGAGTGATCCTTTATCGCACTTTGAGGGGTGGTCATATGATCCAACTATGTTAGCACTGTTGAGAAATTGCACTAGCGAAAGTACGGACCCTAGGCCTTATTTTCAAGCATTGCAATACCATTTTTGTGCCCGTTTACTATTTGCAACCTTGCTGTTTTTTATTTATTAAGATTATAAAAATATATTTATACCATCAATATTACACTTTTATCACCATCTCTTTGCCAAACTAGTGCACCTATACAATTTTCCATTGTATTGGGTGTGTTGGGGACACAAGAGATTTCTTTTATTGGGTGTGAGAGACCATCTTCATCCTACACCTCTCATGGATCGATAAACCTTAGTTCATCCACTTGAGGGAAAATTGCTACTGTCCTATAAAACTCTGCGCTTGGAGGCCCAAGACGTGTCTACAAGAATAAAGTTGCATAGTAGACATCAAGCTCTTTTCTGGCGCCGTTGCCGGGGAGGTGAGTGCATGAAGGTATATCTTTAGATCTTGCAATCGAATCTTTTAGTTTCTTGTTTATCACTAGTTTGGTTTATAAAAGAAAACTACTTAAAAGTGGAATTGCGGTTGCATCATATTATTGATAACCTTTATAATATCTTTATTGAAAATGATGGATGAGAAAATTGTGCTCAATTCATAGAAGAAGAATTCAATAAAATGATTGGAATGCATGATGAGCATGATTGCAATGTTGTTAGTATGAATTCTTTGAATATCCATGGTGCTAATGATATTCAAAGCCATAAGCTTGGGGATGCTATGTTTGATGAAGATGATATCCCCCCCCCAAGTTTTGATGTGGAAATTTGTTGTAATGAAATCATGCCTCCTATTTGTGATGATTATATTGATGAGAGTGGAATTGGAGAGGTCATGACTTTATTTAATGATGAATCCACTATTTTGGAAGAGGTTGCTATTGATTATGACAACAAGGTTCCTATATATGATGATTATGGTGATGACATGTATGCTATAAATAGTAATGATAACCATGAAACTTGTCATCATGATTTTAATTTTCAATCACATGATAGTTATTTTGTTGAATTTGCTCCCACTACTATTGATGAGAATAAATTTGCTTATGTGGACAGTATCAAAATATCTATGCTTATTCATCATGAAAATAATGCTTTATGTGATAGCTATATTGTTGAATTCATTCATGATGCTACTGAAAACTATTATGAGAGAGGAAGATATGCTTGTAGGTATTGCAATAATATCAAGCTTCCTCTCTATGTGTTGAAAATCTTGAAGCTATGCTTGTTTTGCCTTCATATGTTAGTTGATTCTTGCTCCCATAAATTTTTTGATCACAAAATACCTATGCATAGGAAGTGGGTTATGCTTAAATGTGCTAGTAATATGCTTTGTGATGTTTTATGTTTCAATTCTTTACTTTTATGCAAGCATCATTGAAATCATCATGCCTAGCTTAAAAGGCACAACAGAAAAGAGCTTGTTGGGAAACAACCCAACACTTTTACCTACTGTTTTTGTGTGTTCACATGATTAAGATATTGTATTAATCATGTTTTATTGCTTTTTTTCAATAAAGTACCAAGTAAAGCTGAAAAACAGAAACTTTTGCGCTCACGAAAATAATTGTAATTTTTACCAGAAGAGTTATTTTGAGTTTATTATTTTTTAATAATATTAATATACAAATTTCTCACGTGTTCCTAATTTTTCAGAATTTTTAGAGTAGCAGAAGTATGGTTGGAGTACATATTACTACATACTGTTCTGTTTTTGACAGATTCTGTTTTCAATGCATAGTTTGCTTGTTTTCTAGTTTGTATGGATTATATTCTCAATATGAAGTGTGCAAATGATATGATACAGTAGTAATTGTGTTATAACAATTATTTATCTTGTCTTGACAGTACCAAAGTGAAATGGTTTGCTCTTTATCATACTAACCCATCTCACGAAGTTCCGTTAAGTTTTGTGTGATTGAAGTTTTCAAGTTTTTGGTGAGATGTCGATATGAGGAGAATTAGGAGTGACAATTCCCTAAGATTGGGGATGCACAAGGCAACCCCAAGGTAACATTCAAGTAATATCCAAGCAACTAAGCTTGGGGATGCCCCGGAAGGCATCCCCTCTATCGTCTCCAACATATCGGTAACCTTACTTGGAGCTATGTTTTCATTCGTCACATGATATGTATTTTACTTGGAGTGTCAATTTATCTTGTTAGTATTTGTTTGATGTTATTTATAATAATGTTTTGAATCTTTTATTTCAATAAAAATGTCAAGGATAGCCCTCACCATGCTTATTTTGCAAGTATACATGTTGTTGTTTCAAAACAGAAAGTTTACCGATGTTGCAAAAATTCCCTAGAAAAGTTAGAATGTGATGAAAAAATTAAATTTCTTGAATAATAATCTCTGATAATTTTTCTAAAGTTTGCTCAATTTTCATAACATTTGAAGTTAAATAAGTATTCGTACTCTTGCATTCTTTACAGACTGTACTGTTCTGGCAGATTGCTGTTATATTTGCATTGTTTGCATATGTTTGCTTGTTTAATGATTCTATTTGTGGATAGGAGTATTAAATATGCATAGGAGTTTAGTATGAAATGTTGAATAATAATTTTAGTGATTTTCTCCAGTAGAGAATGATAAGGTTTTTGCATTGGTTTTTACAAACTTATCTCAAGAGTTCTTGTTGAGTTTTGTGTGGATGAAGCTTTTGTTATTTAGGAAAACCATGATATGAGAAGAATTAAGGAGACAGGAAAGCTCAATATTGGGGATTCCCAAGGCATCCAAAGATAATATTCAATAAGTCTCAAGCATCTAAGCTCAGGGATGCCCCGGTAGGCATCCCACCTTTCTTCTTCAACAATTATCGGTTAGTATCCGTGGAGCCTAATTTTTTGCTTCTTCACATGAGTTGTGTTATTTTTAGAATGTCATTTTATTTTTGTTTTACTTGATTTTTTAATAAAATACTTAGATCTGAAATTTTTAAATAAAATAGAGTCCTCAAATAGTCGCCAAGGAGGCTAAGTAAGCAGCATTCACATCCCGTCAACGAAGCTCTTTTCTTTTGAATTGGTCTTATGCTTTACTTATATCCTATGAGTAAATGTTTGAATAAATTGAATGTCATGAAGTTGAAATCATACCATGCTTAGTGGTAGCTTCACATTGGGTTTATAAAGTGAAATAATTTGAGGCTTGACAATCACAATATTGGTCATACAAGCAATTCATGAATAATTAGTATAAGGAAGAGAACTTTCACATGCAAATACAATATCCTGGAAAAAATTTGTGATTGTGAACCCCCATTAAAATATTATATGCCAAAATTGTTGATGTTGGACAAGGAAGACAATGTAATGATTTATGTTTGTTCATATTCACATAGAAGTTATATTGTCATAGATCCTTCAACATGTGGTGCTTGCCCCCATCTTTTCTAGCCAAATTTTTTGCACCAAGTAGAGATACTACTTGTGCATCCAAAAACCCTGAAACCCAAATGTTATTTTCAAGAGTCCACCATACCTACCTAAGGATTGATCAAGATCCTTCAAGTAAGTTGTCATCGGTGCAATAAGGCAATAAAAATTACTTTTAAAAGTGTTAGATCATTTGTGTAAGAGAAATTGAGCGTTGTACGAACTTGTGATGGCAAAGTAATAAAAGCGATGGACTGCATAATAAAGGTTGCTATCATAATGGGCAATATAACGTGACTTTCTTTTGCACTAAGGGGTTGAGCATACAAACAAATAAGCGCATGGCAACCTCTGCTTCCCTCTGCGAAGGGCCTATCTTTTACTTTTCAGTATTTACTTTTATGCAAGGAGTCAAAGTTTTCTCTCTATTCCTTTTTATTTTTCTCCTTTGGCAAGCATCATGTGGTGAGGAAAGATATAGGCACATATGTCGAGTTGAATATGGGTAGCATGAGTTATTATCGTTGACATCACCCTTGAGGTGAATACGTTGGGAGGCAAAGCAATAAACCCCTATCTTTCTATGTGTCAGGTTGAAACATTTTTCCCATGTGTATGCGGTGAGTGTTACCAATCATAGAAGACTATATGATGGTTGAGTATGTGGAGATCTTACTTAAACTCTGTTGAATAAGTTGAATTCAATTGCTTGGTGACTGAGAACATAGGTTGTTGGGTTTCAAGAGAATTCGTTGTTTGAACCTTAACAAGTGAATTGGTTGCTACTTTAACATGAGAGAACTTTATGAGAAAAGAATTGTTGTAATGATTCTAGGAAAAGTGATTAAAATTATTATTGATCAAACTTATGCACTTTGCTAGCATTCACACTTCATAAGTTATTTCTTTTATCATTTACCTACTCGAGGACAAGTAGGAATTAAGCTTGGGGATGCTGATACATATCCAACGTAGCTATAATTTATGAAGTATTCATGCTGTTATTTTATCATTCTTGGATGTTTTACAATCATTTTATAGCAACTTTATATATTTTTTGGGACTAACCTATTGACTCATTGCCTAGTGACAGTTGTTGTTTTTTGCTTGTTTTTTACATCGTAGGAAATCAATATCAAACGGAGTCCAAACACCACGAAAATTTTTGGAGATTTTTTTGGACCATAAGGAACCCAATGGGCCAGAGCTGCACCTAGGGTGGTGCCCCAAGGGGGGCACAACCTACCAGGGTGCGCTAAGGCCCCCTGGCGCCCAGGTGGGTTTTGCCCACCTCGGTGGCCTCCCGCACCCCCTCTTCGCACTATAAATTACCAAATATTTTGAAACCCTTCGGGGTAGCCCTAGATCAGATGTTTCGCCACCGCAAGGCTCTATAGCCACCGAAAACCAATCTAGACCCCATTCCAGCACCCTGCCGGAGGGGGGAATCATCTCCGGTGGCCATCTTCATCATCCAGGCGTCCACCACGATGAGGAGGGAGTAGTCCACCCTCGGGGCTAAGGGTTTGTACCAGTAGCTATGTGTTTAATCTCTCTCTCTCTCTCATGATCTATATCATGGGCTTTGTTAAGATAGATGGATCATATGATGTTTCTCCCCTCTATACTCTTATTGTGATGAATTGAATCTTTACCCTTTAAAGTTTTGTTATGTCGGATTGAATGTTCAGATTTGGAAACACATGATGTATATCTTGCGGTATCAATACGTGAGGTGGCATTGCGGTATCTTATTGGTTCACTTGATATACGTTATGGCACTCAAATTGCGGATTCCCGCGGTGATATTGGGGTAATCTATGCATAGGGGTTGATGCACGTTTTTATTATCTTTTCTCCGATAGAAACTTTGGGGACCCCTTGTCGTTCTTTGTGTGGATTGAGTATTATGAATATGAATTTGCTTTGGTGTTATTCTAGTACGAACTCTTGAGTAGATCGATCGGAAAGAATAGCTTGCGTTATTTTAGTACGAACTCTAGGATAGATCGAACGGAAAGAATAGCTTTGAGGTGGTTTCGTACCCTGCAAACAATTTCTATCTTTTGTTGTCCGCTAATAGGAACTCGGGAGTGATTCTTTATCGCACTTTGAGGGGTGGTCATATGATCCAACTATGTTAGCACTGTTGAGAAATTGCACTAGCAAAAGTACGGACCCTAGCCCTCATTTTCAAGCATTGCAATACCATTTTTGTGCCCGTATACTATTAGCAACCTTGCTGTTTTTATTTATTCAGATTATAAAAATATATTTCTACCATCAATATTACACTTTTATCACCATCTCTTTGCCGAACTAGTGAACCTATACAATTTGCCATTGTATTGGGTGTGTTGGGGACACAAGAGATTTCTTGTATTTGGCTGCAGGGTCGTTTGAGAGAGACCATATTAATCCTACACCTCTCACGGATTGATAAACCTTAGGTCATCCACTTGAGGGAAAATTGCTACTGTCTTACAAAACTCTGCGCTTGGAGGCCCAACACGTGTCTACAAAAACAAAGTTGCATAGTAGACATCAAGCTCTTTTCTGGCACCGTTCCAGGGGAGGTGAGTGCATGAAGGTATATCTTTCGATCTTGCAATCGAATCTTTTAGTTTCTTGTTTGATCACTAGTTTGGTTTATAAAAGAAAACTACATAAAAATTGGAATTGAGGTTGCATCATATTATTGATCATCTTTATAATATCTTTCTTGAAAATGATCGATCAGAAAATTGTGCTCAGTTGATAGAAGAAGAATTCAATAAAATGATTGGAATGGATGATGAGCATGATTGGAATGTTGTTAGTATGAATTCTTTGAATATCCATGGTACTAATGATATGCAAAGCCATAAGCTTGGGGATGCTATGTTTGATGAAGATGATATTTTTTGTCCCCCAAGTTTTGATATGGAAATTTGTTATAATGAAAGCATGCCTCCTATTTATGAGGATTATATTGATTAGAGTGGATTTGGAGAGGTCATCACTTTATTTAATGATGAATCCACTATTTGGGAAGAGGTTGCTATTGATTATGACAACAAAGTTCCTATATATGATGATTATGGTGATGACATGTATGCTATAAATAATAATGATAACCATTAAACTTGTCATCATGATTTTAATTTTCAATCACATGATAGTTATTTTGTTGAGTTTGCTCCCACTACTATTGATGAGAATAAATTTTCTTATGTGGAGAGTAACAAAATCTCTATGCTTATGCATCATGAAAACAATGCTTTATGTGATAGCTATATTGTTGAATTCATTCATTATGATACTGAAAGTTATTATGAGAGAGGAACATATGCTTGTAGGCATTGAATAATATCAAGCTTCCTCTCTATGTGTCGAAAATCTTGAAGCTATGCTTGTTTTGCCTTCCTATGCTAGTTGATTATTGCTCCCATAAATTTTTTTACCACAAATTACCTAGGCATAGGAAGCAGGTTATTCTTAAATGTTCTAGTAATATGCTTCATGATTCTCTTTTTATGTTTCAATTCTTAACTTTTATGCGAGCATCATTGAAATCATCATGCCTACCTTAAAAGGCATAAAAGAAAAATGCTTGTTGGGAGACAACCCAACACTTTAACCTACTGTTCTTGTGTGTTAACATGATTAAGGTACTTTATTAATCATTTTTTATTGCATTTGTTTCAATAAAGTACCAAGTAAAGCCTTTGGGATCATGTGGGGGTGATAATTGATTTGATCTTGCTGAAAAACAGAAACTTTTGTGCTCACGAAAATAATTCTAGTTTTTAACAGAGGAGCTCTTTTGAGTTGATTATTTTTGAAGAATATTAGTACACAAATTTCTCACGTGTTTATAATGTTTCGGAATTTTTAGAGTAGCACAAGTATGGTTGGAGTACAGATTACTACAGACTGTTCTGTTTTTGACAGATTCTGTTTTCAATGCATAGTTTGCTTGTTTTCTAGTTTCTATGGCTTATATTCTCAATATAAATTGTGGAAGTGATATGATACATTAGGAATTGTGTGATAGCAATTATCTATATTTTCTTGACATTACCAAAGTGAAATGGTTTGCTCTTTATCATACTAACCTATCTCACGAAGTTCTGTCAAGTTTTGTGTGATTGAAGTTTTCAAGTTTTGGGAGAGATGTCGATATGAGGAGAATTAGGAGTGAGAAGGCCCTAAGATTGGGGATTCCCAAGGAAAACCCAAGGTAAAATTCAAGTAATATCCAAGCAACTAAGCTTGCGGATGCCCCGGAAGGCATCCCCTCTATCGTCTCCAACATTATCGGTAACCTTACTTGGAGCTATGTTTTCATTCGTCACATGATATGTGTTTTACTTGGAGCGTCAATTTATTTTGTTAGTATTTGTTTTATATTATTTATAATAATTTTTATAATCTTTTATTTCAATAAAAATGTCAAGGATATCCCTCACCATGTTTATTTTGCAAGTATACATGTTGTTGTTTCAAAACAGAAAGTTTAGCGCTGTTGCAAAAATCCCCTAGAAAAGTGAGAATGTGATAAAATGTTGAAACTTTTTGAATAATAAGATATGATAAATTTTATACATTGTGCTAAATTTTCATAACATTTGGAGTTTAATAAGTATTGATAATCTGGCATTCTTTACAGATTGTACTGTTTTGGCAGATTGTTGTTATGTTTGCATTGTTTGCATATGTTTGCTTGTTTAATGATTCTATTCGAGGATAGGATTATTAAATATGCAGAGACGTTTAGTATGAAATGTTGAATAATAATAATACAAAATCTCAAGCTTGGGGATTCCCAATCATACCAAGATACTATTAAAGAAGTCTCAAGCATCTAAGCTTGGGGATGCCCCGGTAGGCATCCCATCTTTCTTCTTCAACAATTATCGGTTAGTTTCGGTTGGGCCTAATTTTTTGCTTCTTCACATGAGTTGTGCTATTTTTAGAATGTCATTTTATTTTTGTTTTACTTTCTGTTTTAATAAAATACTTAGATCTGAACGTTTTAAATAGAATAGAGTCCTCAAATAGTTGCCAAGGAGGCTAAGTAAGCGGCATTGACATCCGTCAACGAAGCTCTTTTCTTTGGAATTGCTCTTGTGCTTCACTTATATCCTTTGAGTAAATGTTTGAATAAATTGAATGTCATGAAGTTCAAATCATAACATGCTTAGTGGTAGCTTCACATTGGCTTTAGAAAGTGAAATCTTTTGAGGCTTGACAATCACAATATTGGTCATACAAGCAATTCATGAATAATTAGTATAAGGAAGAGAACTTTCACATGCAAATACAATATACTGGAAATCTTTTGTGATTGTGAGCCCCCATCAAAATATTATATGCCAAAATTGTTGACGTTGTACAAGGAAGATAATGTAATGATTTATGTTTGTTCATATTCACATAGAAGTTATATTGTCATAGATCCTTCAACATGTGGTGCTTGCCCCCCATCTTTGCTAGCCAAAAATTCCGCACAAATCTTATTTTCAAGAGTCCACCATACCTACCTAAGGATTGTTCAAGACCCTTCAAGTAAGTTGTCCTCGGTGCAATAAGGCAATAAAAATTGCTTCTAAAAGTGTTAGATCATTTAGTGTTAGAGAAAATTGAGCGTTGTACGAACTTGTGATGGCAAAGTAATAAAACCAACGGACTGCATAATAAAGGTTGCTATCATAAGGGGAAATATAACGTGACGTTCTTTTGCACTAAGGGGTTGAGCATACAAACAAATAAGCGCATGGCAACCTCTGCTTCCCTCTGCGAAGGGCCTATCTTTCACTTTTCAGTATTTTCTTTGATGCAAGGAGTCAAAGTTTTCTCTCTATTCCTTTTTATTTTTCTCCTTTGGCTAGCATCATGTGGTGAGGAAAGATCTAGGCACATATGTCCAGTTGAATATGGGTAGCATGAGTTATTATTGTTGACATCACCCTTGAGGTGAATACGTTGGGAGGCAAAGCAATAAGCCCCTATCTTTCTATGTGTCCGGTTGAAACATTTTGCCCATGTGTATGCGGCGAGTGTTACCAATCATAGAAGACTATATGATGGTTGAGTATGTGGAGATCTTACTTAAACTTTGTTGAATAAGTTGAATTGAAATTGCTTGGTGACTGAGAACATAGGTTGTTGGGTTTCAAGAGAATTCATTGTTTGAACCTTAACATGTGAATTGGTCGCTACTTTAACATGAGAGAACTTTATGAGAAAAGAATTATTGTAATGATGCTAGGAAAAGTGATTGAAATTATCATTGATCAAACTTATGTACTTTGCTAGCATTCACACTTCATAAATTATTTCTTTTATCATTTACCTACTCGTAAGCTTGGGGATGTTGATACGTCTCCAACGTATCTATAATTTATGAAGTATTCATGCTGTTATTTTATCATTCTTGGATGTTTTACAATCATTTTATAACAACTTTATATCATTTTTTGGGACTAACCTATTGACCCAGTGCCTAGTGCCAGTTGATGTTTTTTGCTTGTTTTTTACATTGCAGGAAATCAATATCAAACGGAGTCCAAACACCATGAAACTTTTTGGAGATTTTTTTGACCACAAGGAACCCAATGGGCCAGAGCTGCACCTGGGGGGGTGGCCCGAGGGGGCATGTGACAACCCAAGTGCTATCCCTACCTTTTATGGCATGTATCTTATGTGAACCTTGTTGTCATGAGTTAATGAAATGAGTTTGCTCCTTGTCATGCCTTGTCTCGTGCATTCATGCATCATGCATCATATCATTCATCATCATGCCATGCATTTGTTTTGTGAAGTGCTTCTTGACCTTTTAGTAATGTGAGTGTTGTTGTGGGGGTGTGGTTTGAGTGGGCTTCATATCCTTCCCCCTCTCTTATTCTTTTCAAACAAACCCAATCTTTGCTCTTATTCCATTGGCTTTTATTCAACAGAATTAACTTTCTATAAAAATTCTTTCAAATGTTCAGGAGGTAGTCTATAATATTGTAGGAGTGTGTGTAGTTATTTTGATGTTTTTAGCTCAATGAATTTGGGGCTTTAAATAACTAGGGGGCTGATGTGTTTTAAAACTATTTACATTAGTTGCTCTAAAAATCAACATGATAATTTTATTAAAAGGGTCTTATATCTTTGTAAGTAAAAGTGCTTTGTTTTATCAAAAACCCTTTTATTCATTTAAGTGGGGCTTTTGTAAGTGACCTGTTTTTAAAAAAATTAGAAAAACCTGCTGGTTTGGTTGTGTGTGTGAGAGAGAGAGAGTGAGTGGGCCGCCTCCTTCCCTCGCGGCCCAGGAGGCTCCTGCGCGGCCTAGCCGCATGTGGGATGGCTACCTGCACTGCCGTCGTCTCCGTCAGAATCTTCAGAGAGAGAGCACGCTCGCCGTCCCTTTTCACTGTCCTCGCCGTCAGCTCCGGGGTATTTAAACCCCCTCGACGTGCATGCCGGTTCATCCTAGGGTTACTCTCCTCCTCCCAGCCACCGCCGCTCCCGTCTCCATCTCTAGCCTTCTCCTCCTCCCCTTCTTATTTCCCCTCGGTGAGGTTCAGAGAGGCGACAGGTAAGTTCAGAGAAGGTTTTGTCAGTCGTCTTCGCTATCGTCGCCGCGTCTCCGGTGGTCCTCGTCGCGGGTGGAGATGGCGTGGAGCACGGGGTCGTCGCCCAGGCTCCATTCCCGCTGCTAGGGAGGTGAGGTGCATCTCCCCACAATGCCGCTTCGCATCGTTGTCGTCCGCAAGGTGCAAGGTCGTCACCGGCGTCTTCTTCCCCTTCGTCTCGCCGTCGTTCCCATCCCCCCGCGCCTCCGATACCCCTCGGTGAGCTACCGCGTCCTCGCTGCCCCTTCTTCCCCCGCGTAGACCCGTGTGTTGACTTCGTAGTGCCATCGCCGCCGGTCAAAAAGGTGAGGGCTTGAGCTCTCCTCCATCCTCCTCGTCGCGAGATGAGCAGAGGAGTGGGACCCCGTAGATCCCCTCTTCGTTTGTGCCCGTTAGCGTCGCCGGAGAGCCCGTGTGGTCGCCGGAATCGTCGCCGCCGTTGCTGTCGCCGTAGTGTGCAGGTTTTCTTCAGTTTGTTAGTTAAGGCGCATTGGATAGTACAAGTGGGCTTGCTGCCCTACGCTGTTGAGATCCGGCACAGTGGCGTAGTGGTGTTGCAATCGGGGTTTGACCGCAAGGTCGCGGGTTCGATCCTGGCTACCCCCCCTTTTTCCTTTTTTCGATTGGGTGGCTTGGTGTTGCCTGTGTGGGATCTAGTGTGGCTATGCTAGGATCTGGTGTGGCCACAGTGTGTGTGTGTGTGTGTGTGTGTGTGTGATCTGTGTGTGGATCTGTTGTGGCCACCAGATCCATGTATGTGTGTGTAGTGCTTGTGTAGTATGTGTGTTAGTGTGTGTATGACAAGTGGGCCATGCCCCACTTGTCATACACTATTTTTTAGCATGTGACATGTTTATTGTGATGATTAGTTTTTTCCTGTTATAGCAATATTGCCAAATCTGGACAACTTCATTTTTGCACATGAGCATTTGTGGAATGTTTTCACTTATAAGAGAGGATGATGATTTTGCTATGTAGTTTTTGTCATGCTGCTCCATGTGAATATATGAGTATGATACATGGATTTGGGGTAGAAAAATCCCAGGAATTCATTGGTGCTATTGGTTTGGTCTTTTGAGAAAGTTTGACAAAATGCCATTTTACTTCCTAATGCCATTTTTTCATTTTTGCCATGTTTAATACATGCATGCTATGATGGTTGTGCCAACATGAAAATGTTAGTCTTGGATGTTTAGAATGACATGGTCTTTATCTTTGTCATTATCAACTTGCAAATGAGTGGGAACCATGCTCTAAAGTAGCCACTAAAATGTTGCTGTTTTCAACCATGCCAAATATTTCTAAGTCTGAGATTCTCCTGTTATTTTCATGCCATGTAGAGTGGTTGCTATCTTGTGATATGTTGTGAATTAGCTCAAGCTCAGTGCTAATGTTTTGAAGTACATGTTGTCTTCTAGCATCCTGTTAATTTTCATGCCATGAGGTGGTCTCCAACACAATTAGTTTCTGCTGTCAACTTGCCATCACATTAACTCATATTCCAGGAAACTGTTATTTTCACTAAGTCCCAGATTTCTGTTTCATCATGCTAACTTGTGAGCTTCATGCTTATTTATGTGTGCCTCCTTCCAAATTGTGTAGTTGGATAAGTTGATAAGCATGCTATGTAGTTTTTGTCAATGCCTTGTATGTAGTTGTAGGAATCCTGTAGCTCAAGTTTTTGGTTGTGAAAGTTGTTATGTTGCTGTTTGTGGCAGATTGTTTGTTCTATTGTTTTGTGACTTGTGGGAGCTATACTCCATAGAATTGGTTGATCTTTGGCTCTATTGTTTTTGGTTTTTCATTGCCTGTCCAGTGGCTACCCTGGAATGTCAAGGAATAGCCCAGGTCCTTCTTGTCTTGTGTTTTGCCTTCGTATCTTGTCGTGAGAGTAGCGTGAGAGCCGTAACTCCATTTCTTATGTTCTACATATGCATTTGTATCGACTTTGCATGATGCATCCATATTTTCCATGTTCATGCATGTCTAAATAACTTAACATAAGGTTCTGTCCAGATGCATTAATAACCAATCCTTTGCATGTGAAACATGACTAGTTAGGATTTCCATGCTAAAACTCTTCACATAATCATGCATCATTTTTTCTTGTGCATTGCACCATGGTTACTTGTTTATTATTGCTGTTTCTTTTGGGTAGACATGAACATTGAACCTGAGTACGAAGAGCCAGGCGAGTACAACTATGAGGATCCCGCTACTTGTTCCACTGAAGAACCAACAAGCAAGATGATCGTACCCACATCCCGATACTATTTTCGCTTGCTAGTTGTCTCGCTCTTATTGCTACTTTCACGCTACCTACCACTTGAATGTCAGCCTCCTAATTGACATGATAGCCTCTAACCCTCCATATCCTAGCAAACCTTTGATTGGCAAAGTTACCGCTGCTCAGCCCCTCTTATAGCATTCTTAGATGCAGGTGCAAGTTGTTCCATGTGATAACATGGATTTGGCATCTCACAATATTATCTGTTATTTAATTTAATGCACATATATATCTTGGTATTGGTGAAAGGCTTGGACTTTTGCTCGGTGTTTTGTTCCGCTATTACCGCCATAGTTTCTGGTTACCGGTGTTATGTTTCCATACTTTGCGCTCCTAACATGATCGGGGTTGTTATGGGGACCCACTTGTTTATTCGGTTGAGATTAAAACTTATCTGGCAAGACCCAACTTTGGTACTACATTTTCTTAATAACTTGATAAAATTTGCATAGGGCTTTGCAACCCCGTGGATAATTAATCAACAACCCGGGCCAGTGCTCCTCATGAGTGTTGGTCCAAACTAGAGTCGTGTGCGGGGACAACCCGGGGAAACTCGGGAGATTTCTATCAGGCCACTATACGCTGCGCTCATCCGATCGTGTCCTGAGAACGAGATACGCGTCTCTTATCGGGTTCGTCGACACGTCGGGTGGTCTTGCTGGATTTGTTTTACCTTTATCGAGTGTCTTGCGTGTGGGCTCTGACTTTCTTCGGTCTATCTCGAGGTGTTGGAATTCCTTTGGAGTTGCCTAGGATGATCACGAGATCCGTGGTCGAGGCTATTCTCGCGGTGTGTGATTAATTTGTGATGGACTAGTTGGAGCACCCCTGCAAGGTCAAATCTTTTGGAAAGTCGTGCCCGCGATTATGTGGCAACTTGGATATTTGTTTAACACCCGGTTATAGTTAACTTGAAGTAAACTCTAATAAAATGCACCAATTGTGTGAGTAACCATGATCATCTCTACTTATGAACATGATTCGAGAGAGAACACGGTGGGGTTATGATTGACGTAAGTAAGTGTTCAGGATCTCGTAGAGGTCATTCTAGATTCGATCATCTATCGTAGGCCACATATTTACTTCATGTTACGTATGTTTAGCCACCATAAATGCTTAGTGATGATGCAAACTATACACCTACCCCTTCCAACCCATAAGCTTGAATATTCTTGGTACCCGGGGGCGAGATTGCTGAGTCCTTATGGCTCACAGATTACTACAACGATCCAGGTACATGTACAGATGAGTTCATGCAGGATGATCTGATGCAGCTCCAGTGGGAGTAGGACGAGGAGCGTGGCAGGATGTACATGACGTATCCAGATGAGTAGAGGGCCATGGTCCTGATCTTCGGGGCTATCAAGATAAATCATTGCATCTTCTTTAATCGTTTGTTTTTGTTCGTAGTCGGACCCTGTCTTCATACTAATGTTTGAACTCTTGTGTGGAATTGTAATTTAGTATGTGGCGAATTAAGCCAACTCATATACTCATCTCTTCTTAAATGTATGATGTAATGATGCTATACTTGCAAACGACGAGATGCGCCTCTATCCCTTGTTGAGGCCCCCGTGCCTTAATATGGATAGGCGCGCATCTTGGGCGTGACAAGTTGGTATTCAGAGCCATACGACCATAGGAGCCTTTGCTTGATCGAACTTGGCCGAGTCGAGTCTAGTAAAAACTATTTTGAGTCTAGTTATATTGGAGAGTAGGATTCTTTTTACTCCTCTTCTATGCTCTGGTGAGTTATTCGACTTAGGAATTTTTGATTCTACTCCTCTTCTCGCTCAAATTTTTTTAGGATCACGCGGGTATTTTGGAGTCTACATGATACCGATGTGACAGGGTTCTGTCTTGGTTCCTCCTATCTGACTTGATTTCTTCCGGGGAGTCGAGGTCGAGGGAATGTTGGCACATCGTTATCATTCAGCTTCCTTGATATCTCAGGACAGAGAGTGTTCGAAATTACTTCAATACTTATCGTGTTGAGATAAGGTCGGAGTCACCCAGTACTGGGTAGGCGTCCGGGGTACCACCATGGTTTAGTATCGTTGTGATTTCGAGGATTCGAGTTAGATGAATTTGTGAAAGCCTCTATTTATGTGTTTAAGTTTGGATACAGTTGGGGTGTAGGTTTGCTAGTTGTGTGAGATATTTCCTCCTTGTATCCCCCACACTGGATTGCATAACCAGAAATTTTTCGGAAGTTCTTAGGTGGGAACTCTTGTAGTTATCTAGGATCATCTTCTTCAGATGTATGTGGGCATATACGTTTGTTCCGAGCAACATTAGCTCAATACTTTTGTGTTATTGCAAGTGGCTTATAATATTTGATGATGTTATCGCGAAACCGAAGAAAGCATTCTTACTAATTTTTCAGTAGGAAGGCTGTGATGTTATTTGTGCAATTCTTTCAAGCATTTGATTCAGCTATTGAATTCATCTTATCAATGAGGTGCTGATGTTTTTGTCCATCTCCAGGATGGCTCCACCAACTCACGGGAATCCGGGTCGTGGTGAGGAGCAGCTGATCTTCCACCACCCCCGCCTCCGCCTCCTCCTCCAGAAGCTTGGCAACCTGTGATGGCTGCAACCAATGCGAACACTCGGATGTTGCTCAGGCTGTTGCAAGAAAGAGATCAGGATCAGCAAGAATTTCAAGGGAATTTTCAGAATCAACCTCAGTTTGCAACGCTCAACCAGTTCCTTGCCAACCAGCCCAAGTCTTTCACCTGTTGTGAGCAGCCTTTTGATGCTGACGATTGGCTCCGTGATACGAATAAGCATTTTGAGTGCAGCAATGTCAGGCCAGAGGACTTTGTTAGATTTGCATCGTTCCAGCTCAAGGGTCAGGCAGCTGATTGGTGGCAGCAGTACAAGGATTCCAGGGGTGATCATGTTGTTACTTGGGAAGATTTCTGTCGTGACTTTAGGGCCCATTACATTCCGACAAGCTTTGTCGAGGAGATGCGTGAGAAGTTCAGGCACCTGAAGCAGGGAAGCAAGTCTGTCTATCAGTACAACATCGAGTTCCAGAATCTGGCCCGCTATGCTGAGCAAGATGTTCCAAATGACAAGGCGATGATCTATCAGTTCAGAGGTGGTCTCAAGGATGAGCTTCTGCCAGGTCTAGTCCTTTAAGAGCCTCGTGAGTTTGTTCAGTTCTACAACATGGCTTTGAAGGTCGAGGCAACTTAGCTTAAGTTGGAGAACTCAAGGAAGCGTTCAAGGGATTCGTATTCGTCTTCTTCCAGCTCTCAGATGGTTCCTAAGCAGTAGAAGTATTGGGTGCCAAATCCTCCTCCGTTTCATCCTCCTCGGCAGCAGAGGCAGTTCGGTGGCCAAGGTTCTTCCCACCCACCTAACCCAGGATATTAGCAGAGACCCTAGGCATCCAAGGCAGCTTTTGTTCCTCCTCCAGGCAACGTTCGTCCGCTTTCTGAGGTTACTTGTCACAAGTGTGGCCAGAAGGGTCACTACGCAAACAAGTGCAACCAGCGGCGTCTTCCGCCTCCTCCTCCAGCCAGGCCTCCAGGCAATGCTATGGTGAAGCATAATCCCAAGTCAGTCCGGGTGAATATGGCGAATGGAGCAGAGGCTGAGGATTCTTCTCAAGTGATCATGGGTAATCTCTCAGTTAATTCTATTCCTGCAAAAGTTTTGTTTGATATTGGTGCATCGCATTGTTTCATGTCTCGCCCATTCTTTGTCAAGCATGAGTTCGATTATCAAGATTTGCCTAAGTCCTTGTCTGTGGTGTTGCCCGGTAAGATGTTGAATTCTAATCGCATTGTTCCAGATGTTTCTATCAAGATGGGCAATTATTCTTTTCTGGCTTCCCCAATTGTTCTCGGAAATTCCAACATTGATCTAATTTTGGGCATGGACTTCCTGGCTATGAATAAGGCATATGTTGATTGTCAAGCAAAAGAAGTCAAGTTGACTCATCCTTCAGAAGATGTGATTATTTTCGCGGCTCACGATGACACAATCCGCCTCTTTGCTCTTAATGAGAAGGGTGAAATCTTGATGATTTCTCAAATTCCGGTGGTTAATGAGTATGAAGACGTCTTTCCAGAAGAATTGCCAGGAATGCCTCCGCACCAGCTAGTCGAGTTCGTGATTGACCTCGAGCCCAACACTGAACCTGTTTGCAAGCGCCCTTATAAACTTGGCCCCAAAGAGCTGAAAGAGTTGAAGAAGCAGCTAGATGAATAACAACGTCTGGGTCTAATCAAACCAAGTCCTTCTCCATGGGGTTGTGGTGTTATGTTTGTCAAGAAGAAAGATGGCACCGACCGGCTTTGTGTTTATTACCATCCATTGAACAAGAAGACAATCAGGAACAAGTACCCACTTCCCAACATCAATGAGTTGTTTGAACAACTGCAAGGTGCCAAGGTTTTCTTGAAGCTTGATCTTCGCATGGGTTATCATCAGATTCACATTCGCAAAGAAGACATTCCTAACACCGCTTTTAGGACGAGTTTTGGCTCTTATGAGTACATTGTCATGTCGTTTGGTCTTGAAAATGCTCCTCCAACCTTCTCAAGAATGATGAACTTCATTTTCTCTCGTTTCAAGAATGAGTTTGTCTTGGTATATTTGGATGATATCCTTGTGTTCTCGGAGACAGAAGAAGAGCATGCAGAGCATCTCCGCCTTGTGCTTGACAAGTTAAGAGAGCATCGATTCTATGCCAAGTTTCCAAGTGTGAGTTTTGGCTCAATGAAGTGGTGTACCTTGGGCATGTGATCTCTGCCGAAGGCATTAAAGTGCACCCTGAGAAAGTTGAGGCAATCTTGAAGTGGGAGCCTCCTCAGAATGTGAAGCAACTTCGTAGCTTCCTCGGGCTTGCTAGTTATTGCAGAAGATTCATGGAGAACTTCTCTCAAATTGCTAAGCCTCTGTCCAATCTCCTCCAGAAGAGTGTCAAGTATGTTTGGTCTCCTGAGTGTGATGTCGCGTTCAATATGCTCAAGCAGAGACTGACTTCAGCTCCAGTTCTTGTTCCTCCTGAGCAGTCAAAGCCTTTCCAAGTATTCTGTGATGCTTCTCTCCAAGGTCTTGGTGGTGTTCTCATGCAAGATAAGAAGATAGTTGCTTATACCTCGTGTCAGTTGCAGCCTGCCGAGAAGAACTACCCCACTCATGATCTCGAGTTGGCGGCAGTTGTGCATGCTTTAATGACTTGGAGGCATTTGTTGTTGGGTAGACCAGTTGAGGTGTACACTGATCACAACATCTTGAAGTACATTTTCACTCAACCCTATCTTAATCTTCGGTAGTCTCATTGGGTCGAAATGCTTGAGGACTTCACTCCAAGCATTGATTATATTCCTGGAAAAGCAAATGTCATTGCAGACGTGCTCAGTCGTAAGGCGTACTACAACAGTCTCATCTTGAAGCCTCTTTAACCAGAGCTTTGTGAAGCCTTCCACAAGCTCAACCTTCAAATGATTCCGCAAGGATTTCTTGCCAATATTCAAGTCTCTCCGACTCTGGAAGATCAGGTTCACCAAGCGCAGCTTCTTGACGCTATGGTGAAGAAAGTGAAGAAAGGTGTGGCCGAGGGCATTCCTAAGTATAAGTGTTTTCGCGTTGATGACAAAGATACCTTGTTCCTTGAGGACCGTCTGGTGGTTCCAAAAGGTGATCTCAGAAAAGTTATCATGGACAAAGCACACAGTTCTCTTTTATCCATTCATCCAGGCAGTTCGAAGATGTATCAGGATCTCAAGCAAACCTTATGGTGGACTCGCATGAAATGTGAAATTGCTCAGTTCGTGAATGAGTGTGATGTTTGTTGCAGAGTGAAGGCGGAACATCGACGTCCAGCGGGTCTCCTTCAGCCTTTGCCTAACCTAGAGTGGAAATTTGATCATGTGGAGATGGATTTCATCACTGGGTTTCCCAAGTCCAAGAGAGGCAATGATGCCATCTTTGTGGTTATCGACAAGCTGGACAAAGTTTCTCATTTCCTGTCAGTCAAAGAATCTATCTTGGTAGCTCAGCTTGCAGAGTTGTATACATCAAGGATAGTATCTTTGCATGGTATTCCTCAGCTCATCTCATCTAACCGTGGAAGCCTCTTTACTTCCAAATTTTGGGAGTCCTTGCAGACTGCTATGGGTACCAAGATCCGTTTCAGCACTGCGTTCCATCCGCAGACAAGTGGTCAAGTTGAGAGAGTCAATAAGATCCTTGAAGATATGCTTAGAGCCTGTGTGATTTCGTTTGGCATGAAATGGGAAGACTGCCTTCGATACGCTGAATTCTCATACAACCATAGCTTTCAGGCTAGCTCAGGCAAGGCCCCTTCCGAGATTCTCTACGATAGGAAATGTCGTACCCCGCTTAACTGGTCTGAAACCGGTGAGCGTCAAATATTGGGCAATGACATGATCACTGAAGCAGAAGAGATGTGCCGTGTCATTCGTGAGAACCTCAAAGTAGCTCAATCCCAACAAAGAGTTATTACGATAACAAACATCGGGATGTTTCCTTTCAAGTTGATGATCTAGTCTATCTCAGAGTCTCTCCCATGAAGGGCACTCGGCGGTTTGGAATTAAAGGGATGCTAGATCCTCGTCTCGTTGGTCCTTTCAAAGTTGTTGGCAAGAGAGGTGGACTTGCATATCAACTAGAGCTTCCTCCAAATTTCGCAGAGGTGCTTGAAGACTCCCGAGCGTACCATTGACCTCCAAGACATTGATCTCCAAGAAGACCTCTCTTATCGGGAGCATCTAGTGGCTATTCTCGAAGAAACTGAGCGTAAGACTCGCAACAAGTCTATCAAGTTACTCAAGGTGAATTGGTCTCATCATTGTGACAAATAAGCTACTTGGGAATGTGAGGACCTTCTCCGTTCCCAATTTCTAGAGTTCTTTCGTTCCTAGATCTCGGGTCGAGATCCTCTTGTAGTGTGGGAGAGTTGTGACAGCCCAAGTGCTGTCCCTACCTTTTATGGCATGTATCTTATGTGAACCTTTTTGTCATGAGTTAATGAAATGAGTTTGCTCCTTATCATGCCTTGTCTCATGCATTCATGCATCATGCATCATATCATTCATCATCATGCCATGCATTTGTTTTGTGATGTGCTTCTTGACCTTGTAGTAATGTGAGTGTTGTTGTCGATGTGTGGTTTGAGTGGGCTTCATCTCCTTCCCCCTCTCTTCTTATTTTAAAACAAACCTAATTTTTCCTCTTATTCCATTGGCTTTTATCCAACAGAATTAATTTGCTATAAAAATTCTTTAAAATGTTCAGGAGGTAGTCTATAATATTTTAGGAGTGTGTGTGTAGTTCTTTTGATATTTTGAGCTCAATTAATTTGGGGCTTTAAATAACTAGGGGGCTGATGTGTTTTAAAACTATTTAAATTAGTTGCTCTAAAAATCAACATGATAATTTTATTAAAAGGGTCTTATATCTTTGTAAGTAAAAGTGCTTTGTTTTATCAAAAACCCTTTTATTCATTTATGTGGGGCTTTTGTAAGTGAGCTGTTTTTTTAAATAGAAAAACCTGCTGGTTTGGTTCTGTGAGAGAGAGAGGGTGAGTGGGCCGCCTCCTTCCCTCGCGGCCCAGGACGCTCTCGTGCGGCCCAGCCGCACGCGGGACGGCTACCTGCGCCGCCGTTGTCTCCGTCAGAATCTTCACAGAGAGAGCGTGCTCGCCGTCCCTTTTCGCCGTCTGTCGTCGTCTGCTCCGGGGTATTTAAACCCCCTCGACGTGCGTGCCCGTTCGTCCTAGGGTTCCTCTCATCCTCCCCGCCGCCGCCGCTCCCATCTCCCTCTCTAGCCTTCTCCTCCCCTTCTTCTGTCCCCTCGGTGAGGTTCAGAGAGGCGACAGGTAAGTTCAGAGAAGGTTGCGCCGGTCGTCTTCACCGTCGTCGCCACATCTCCGGTGGTCCTCGTAACCGGTGGAGATGGCGTGAAGCACGGGGTCGTCGCCCGCGCTCCATTCCCGCTGCTAGGGAGGTGAGGTGCACCTCCCCGCAGCACCACTTCGCATCGCCGTCGTCCGCAAGGTGTAAGGTCATCGCCGGCGTCTTCTTCCCCTTCGTCTCGCCGTTATCCGCATCCCCCCGCGCCTCCGGGACCCCTCGGTGAGCTGCCGCATCCCCGTAGCCCCTTCTTCCCCCGCGTAGCCCCGTGTGTTGACGTCGTAGTGCCATTGCCGCCGATTGGAAAGGTGAGGGCTTGAGCCCACCTCCGTCCTCCTTGTCGCGAGATGAGCATAGCTATGGGACCCCATAGATCCCCTCTTCGTTTGTGCCCGTTAGCGTCGCCGGAGAGCCCGTGTGGTCACCGGAATCGTCGCCGCCGTTGCTGTCGCCGTAGTGTGTAGGTTTTCTTCAGTTTGTCAGTTAAGGCACATTGGATAGTACTAGTGGGCTCGCTGCCCTACGCTATTGAGATCCAGCGCAGTGGCGCAGTTGTGTTGTGCTCGGGGTTCGACAGCGAGGTCACGGGTTCGATCTCGGCTACCCCCTTTTTTTTTCCTTTTTTGATTGGGTGGCTTGGTGTTGCCTATGTCGGATCCAGTGTGGCTATGCCAGGATCGGGTGTTGTTGCAGTGTGTATGTGTGTGTGTGTGTGTGCTTGTGTGTGTGTGATCTGTGTGTGGATCTGGTGTGGCAACCAGATCCATGTGTGTGTGTGTGGTGCTTGTGTAGTGTGTGTGTGTGTGTGTTAGTGTGTGTTAGTGTGTGTATGACAAGTGGGCCATGCCCCACTTGTCATACACTATTTATTTTAGCATGTGACATGTTCATTGTGATGATTAGCTTTTTCCTGTTATAGCGATATTGCCAAATCTGGACATGTTCATTTTTGCACCTGAGCATTTGTGGAATGTTTTCACTTATAAGAGAGGATGATGATTTTGCTATGTAGTTTTGGTCATGTTGCTCCATGTGGATACATGAGTATGATACATGGGTTTGTGGTAGAAAAATCCCAGGAATTCATTGGTGCTATTGGTTTGGTCTTTGGAGCAAGTTTGAAAAAATGTCATTTTACTTCATAATGCCATTTTGTCATTTTTGTTTAATCCATGCATGCTATGATGGTTGTGCCAACATGAAAATGTTAGTCTTGGATGTGTAGAATGACATGGTATTTATCTTTGTCATTATTAACTTGCAAATGCGTGGGAACCATGCTCTAAAGTAGCCACTAAAATGTTGCTGTTTTCAACCATGCCAAATATTTCGAAGTCTAAGAATTTGCTGTTATTTTCATGCCATGTAGAGTGGTTGCTATCTTGTGATATGTTGTGAATTAGCTAACACTCAGTGCTTGTGTTTTGAAGTACATGTTGTCTTCTAGCATCTTGTTAATTTTCATGCCATGAGGTGGTCTCCAACACCATTAGTTTCTGCTGTCAACTTGCCATCAGATTAACTCAGATTCCAGGAAACTGTTATTTTCACTAAGTCCCACATTTCTATTTCATCATGCTAACTTGTGAGCTTCATGCTTATTGATGTGTGCCTCCTTTCCAGATTGTGTAGTTGGATAAGTTGATAAGCATGTTATGTAGTTTCTGTCAATGCCTTGTTTGTGGTTGTAGCTATCCTGTAGCTCAAGTTTTTGGCTGTGAAAGTTGCTATGTTGCTTTTTGTGACAGATTGTTTGTTTTATAGTTTTGAGACTTGTGGGAGCTATACTCCATGGAATTGCTTGATCTTTGGCTCTATTGTGGTTGGTTTTTCAGTCCCTGTCCAGTGGCTACCTTGGAATGCCAAGGAATAACCCAGGTCCTTCTTGTCTTGTGTTTTGCCTTTGTATCTTGTCGTGAGCGTAGCGTGAGAACCGTAACTCCGTTTCTTACGTTCTACATATGCATTTGTATCGTTTTTGCATAATGCATCCATATTTGTCATGTTCATGCATGTCTAAATAACTTAACATAAGGTTCTATCCCGATTCATTAATAACCAATCCTTTGCATGTGAAACATGACTAGTTAGGATTGCCATGCTAAAACTCTTCACATAATCATGCATCATTCTTGCTTGTGCATTGCACCTTGGTTGCTTGTTTATTCTTGCTGTTTCTTTTGGGTATACGCAAATGTTGAACCCGAGTACAAAGAGCCAGGTGAGTACAACTACGACGATCCCGCTACTTGTTGCACTGAAGAACCAACATGCAAGATGATCGTACCCGGATCCCGATACTATTTTTGCTTGCTAGTTGTCTCGATCTTATCGCTACTTCGAGCTACCTACCACTTGAATGTCAGCCTCTTAATTGCCATGATAGCCTCTAACCCTCCACATCCTAGCAAACCTTTGATTGGCTAAGTTACCGCTACTCAGCCCCTCTTATAGCGTTCTTGGATGCAGGTGCAGGTTCTTCCATGTGATAACATGGATTTGGCATATCACAATATTATATGTTATTTAATTTAATGCACATATATATCTTTGTATTGGTGGAAGGCTTGGCCTTTTGCTAGTTGTTTTGTTCCGCTGTTACCGCCATAGTTTGTGGTTAACGGTGTTATGTTTCCATACTTTGCACTCCTAACATGCTCGGGGTTGTTATGGGGACCCGCTGTTTATTTGGTTGAGATTCAAACTTATCTGGCAAGACCCCACTTTGGTAATACATTTTCTTAATAACTTGATAAAATTTGCATAGGGCTTTGCAACCCCGTGGATAATTAATCAACAACTCGGGCCAGTGCTCCTCATGAGTGTTGGTCCAAACTAGAGTCGTGTGCGGGGCCAACCCAGGCAACTCGGGAGATTTCTATCAGGCCACTGTACGCTGTGCTCATCCGGTCGTGTCCTGAGAACGAGATACGCGGCTCTTATCGGGTTCGTCGACACGTCGCGTGGTCTTGCTAGATTTGTTTTACCTTTATCGAGTGTCTTGTGTGTGGGCTCTGACTTTTTTCGGGCTATCTCGAGGTGTTGGAATTCCTTTGGAGTTGCCTAGGATGATCACGAGATCCGTGGTCGAGGCTATTCCCGCGAAGTGTGGTTAATTTGTGATGGACTAGTTGGAGCACCACTGCAGGGTTAAATCTTTCGGAAAGCTGTGCTTGTGGTTATGTGGCAACTTGGATATTTGTTTAACACCCGGTTATAGTTAACTTCAAGTAAACTCTAATAAAAATGCACCAACTGTGTGAGTAACCGTGATCGTCTCTGCTCGTGAACATGATCCGAGAGAGAACACAGTGGGGTTATGATTGACGTAAGTAAGTGTTCAGCAGGATCTCATAGAGGTCATTCTAGATTCGATCGTCTATCGTAGGCCACATATTTACTTCATGTTATGTAAGTTTAGCCACCATAAATGCTTAGTGCTGCTGAAACTATACACCTACCCCTTCCAACCCATAAGCTTGAATAGTCTTGGTACCCGGGGGCGAGATTGCTGAGTCCTTGTGACTCACAAATTACTACAACGGTCCAGGTATAGGTACATATGAGTTCATGCAGTATGATCTGAGGCAGCTCCAGTGGGAGTATGATGAGGAGCGCGGCAGGATGTACGTGACGTATCCAGATGAGTAGAGGGCCATGGTCGTGATCTTCGGGGCTAGCAAGATAGAATCATTGCATCTGCTTTTATCGTTTGTTTTCGTCCGTAGCCGGACCCTGTCTTCATACTGATGTTTGAACTCTTAAGAGGAATTGTAATTTAGTATGTGGCGAGTGTAAGCCAACTCATATACTCATCTCTTCTTAAATGTATGATGTAATGATGCTATACTTGCGAACGACGAGATGCGCCTCTATCCCTTGTCGAGGCCCCCGTGCCTTAATATGGATAGGCGCGTATCTTGGGCATGATAGGGTACAACCCACCAGGGCGCGCCAGGGCCCCCTGGCGCACCTAGGTGGGTTGTGCCCACCTCGGTGGCCTCCCGCACCCCCTCTTTGCACTATAAATTTCCAAATATTCTGAAACCCTTTGGGGTAGCCCTAGATCAGAAGTTCCGCCGCCACAAGGCTCTCTAGCCACCGAAAGCCAATCTAGACCCTGTTCCGGCACCCTGTCGGAGCGGGGAATCATCTCCGGTGGCCATCTTCATCATCCCGGCGGCCACCACGATGAGGAGGGAGTAGTCCACCCTCAGGGCTGAGGGTTTGTACCAGTAGCTATGTGTTTAATCTATCTATCTCATGATCTATATCATGGGCTTTGTTAATATAGATGGATCATATGATGTTTCTCCCCTCTATACTCTTATTGTGATGAATTGAATCTTTACCCTTTGAAGTTTTGTTATGTCGGATTGAATGTTCAGATTTGGGAACACATGATGTATGTCTTGCGGTATGAATACTTGAGGTGATATTGGGGTATCTTATTGGTTCACTTCATATACGTTATGGCACTCAACTTGCGGATTCCCGTGGTGATATTGGGGTAATCTATGCATAGGGGTTGATGTATTTTTTTATTATCTTTTCTCCGATAGAAACTTTGGGGACCCCTTGTAGTTCTTTGTGTGGATTGAGTATTATGAATATGAATTTTCTTTGGTGTTATTCTAGTACGAACTCTTGAGTAGATCGATCGGAAAGAATAGCTTGCGTTATTTTAGTATGAACTCTAGGATAGATTGAACGGAAAGAATAGCTTTGAGGTGGTTTCATACCCTACAAACAATTTCTATCTTTTGTTCTCCGCTAATAGGAACTCGGGAGTGATTCTTTATCACACTTTGAGGGGTGGTCATATGATCCAACTCTGTTAGCACTGTTGAGAAATTTCACTAGCGAAAGTACGGACCCTAGGCCTCATTTTCAAGCATTGCAATACGTTTTTGTGCCTGTTTACTATTTGCAACCTTGCTGTTTTTATTTATTCAGATTATAAAAATATATTTCTACCATCAATATTACACTTTTATCACCATCTCTTCGCCGAACTAGTGCACCTATACAATTTGCCATTTTATTGGGTATGTTGGGGACACAAGAGATTTCTTGTATTTGGTTGCAGGGTCGTTTAAGAGAGACCATCTTCATCCTACACCTCTCATGGACTGATAAACCTTAGGTCATCCACTTGAGGGAAATTTGCTACTGTCCTACAGAACTCTGCGCTTGGAGGCCCAACACGTGTCTACAAGAATAAAGTTGTGTAGTATACATCAACGATGAACATGCTTTTTTTATTAACATCCGCAGAATCTCCCCCATTTGGCACATGTATGAACACCTTGGTCATTGATACTTGTGATTTATGTTGGGTTTTTCCCCGAAGAGGAGGGTATGATGCATCATAGTATAGATAAGTATTTCCTAGAGTGAGAACCAAGGTTATAGAACTAATAGGAGAATCACACAACTCCTCGTCTTCAGCGCCTACACACAAAAGCGCATACACTTGCACCCAACATGGTCAAGAGGGTTGTCAATCCCCTTGAACTCATTACTTGCAAGCAAATGAGTAGTGTAGATGAAAATAGATAATTGTAAATTGCGAAATAAAAAGAAAACAAATAAATGGAAGCAAGGTATGGAAAGCTTTTGTAAATATATTTGTGAATAGACCCGGGGGCCATAGTTTTCCCTAGAGGCATCTCTCATGTAGAAGGGATACGTCGGGTAAACAAATTAATATTGGGCAATTGAGAGAAAAGTGCATAGTTATGCAATATATATTCATGGCAATGATCATTACATATAGGAATCATGTTCATAATAAAGTAGACCGACTCCTGCCTACATCTACTATTATTACTCTACCCATCGACTCCTAACCAGCATGCATCTAGAGTATTAAGTAAAACAGAGTAATGCTTGGAGAACAATGGCATGATGTAGACAAAGTAAATCCAATTAATATGAATAAACCCCATCGTTTAATCCTTACTGGCAGCAATACAAATACATGTCATGTCCCTTTCTGTCACTAGGATTGAGCACCGCAAGATTGAACCACTACAACGCACCTCTCCCACTAAAGATAAATTAATCTAGGTGGCCAAACTACATCATTAGATTAGAGAGAATTATGAAGCTATCATATAATCATGCATATATATAAAAGGGCCAACAAGGAACTCAATATAATTTCATGAACAATCTGAATATAAACCCACAATTCATGGGATCCCAACAAACGCATTGCTCAAAGGGGTTACATCCAATAGACCATCACGAAGATGCGATGAACTTTGTATTGAAGGACATAGAGAGAGAGATAGCCATGTAGGTACTAACTATGGACCCATAGGCATGTGGTGAGCTACTCACACATCACCTTGGGAGCAGCAAGGTTGATGTACAGGCCCTCCATGATTGATTGCCTCTCCGACAGGGCAACAGAACATAGCTCCAAATGGGCATGCGACGGAATTGAGACTTGCGGCGGTGAAAAAAGTGTTTCGGGATGCTCCCTAGAGTTTTTGAGTATATTGGAATTGATAGATCAGAGTATGGGACCAGGAGACGAGGGGGAGGCCACAAGCTAACAGTGTGTGGCCACCCCTCTAGGTGCGCGTGATACGTCTCCATCGTATCTATAATTTTTGATTGTTTCATGCCAATATTCTTCCACTTTCATATACTTTTGGCAAGTTTTTTTTACTATTTTGGGGACTAACATATTGATCCAGTGCCCAGTGCCAGTTCCTATTTGTTGCATGTTTTTTGTTTCGTAGAAAATCCATATCAAACGAAGTCCAAACGGGATAAAAACTTATGGAGATTTTTGTTGAAATATATGTGAATTTTGGAAAGTGTAGTCAACAGAAGGCGGTGCCCGAGGGGCCCACAAGCCTGCCAGGCGCGCCCTGGGGGTAGGGCGCACCCTGAGGGCTTGTGGCTACCCCTTAAGTCGGTTGGAGCTGTCCTTCGGCCGCAAGAAATATATTTTTATAAGGAAAATCCCCTCAATATTTCAGCCCGATAGGAGTTACGGATCTTCGGATATTTAAGAAATGGTGAAAGGCCAGAATTTCAGAGCATAGAAACAGAAGGAAACATAGAGAGAGATCCAATCTCGGAGGGGCTCTAGCCCCTCCGCCGCCATGCAGGACATGGACCAAAGGGGAAACCCTTCTCCCATCTAGGTGAAGGTCAAGGAAGAAGAAGAAGGAGGGGGGTTCTCTCCCCCTCTCCCCCGGTGGCGCCAGAACGCCGCCAGGGCCATCATCGTGACGGGGATGTACTCCAACAACTTCGTCATGTTCATCAACACCTTCATCACTGTCGTCGTTTTCCCATGATAGATGACATGGTTAGCCTTATCGTAGGTGGTTGGGGCCGGAGGACACCGACGGACTCCGGGTGTGAGATTGGGCACAAGCGGTGGTGACACACAATGTACGCAGGTTTAGGGCCCTCCGTGGGAGGTAACACCCCTAGTCCTGCTTGATCTAGTTGGATGGATTGATGTGTTTACAAGGATGATCCTAGAGCTATGTCTAGAGGAGGAAGAAGGAACATCCGGCTCGTCTTCCTCCGTCGCTAGAGAGGGTATGAGGAGAGTTCTGTGTGGGTGTCTGTGAATGATCGTCCATCCCCGTTGCATGGGGGGCTCGGGGGGCTTTATAGGCCAACCCCTGGCTCTATAATGTATTCTAAGGTACAAGGATGGAGGGGCCCGGCTGGCAGCCTCTCCGGCTGACCAGGGGGCCCCGCCCTTCGTGTTGTCTCATCGTTTGTAGGGTCCACCAGTTGAGCGATCCCGTCTCCCGCTGGGCCCGCCAGTCGGCTCTACGCTTGGCCCTCGCCCACCTGCCGTGAGGCGTCGCCTAGTGCCAGACGGCCAAAGTCTCCGGTACGGACGGCTGCACTAATAGCCACACCGGGGCAGGTAATCGAGTAGATGAGGGCGTACCGACATTGTTTCCCCGCCAGGTCGTGCTCACTAGGGTCAGCGGCCTGGACGGACGGACTGTTGCCATGCGCACCCGAGCGTTAGCGGCCACTGTGGCTATAGTGTCGTCCGTCGTGGCGGTCGCGTCGTGTCATCGTACCCGCGCGCAAAGGGACGGGACGTTGCATGTCCATCCCAGGCTCAACAAAGGAGGCGGCCCAGAGGCAGCCAACCGTGCCCAGCCGGTCGGGGGTGAAGCCGGCTCCTCGACCAGCTGTCCTTGTCCCACCGGCGGCGGCTCGAGCCGGCCGTGTTCCAACCATCCATGGGCAGCCGGTCACATAGTTTTTCTTTGAAGCGGGGGAGGAAGAACCCCTTAGCTTTGGCCTATCCAGGGGTAATAACCCGGTCAATCACCTTCCCGCATCTATCTATAGCCGTCCACTCTCCCGCAACCTGCTGTACCCTCTACTTGAATATGGTGCTTTATGCTTTATATTATTATCCAATGATGTGTTGCCATCCTATGATGTGTGGGTAGTTCTATTTTGTCCTATTAGTTGATTGATGATCATGATTGGTTTGAGTTGCATGTTTTATTATTGGTGTTGTCCTATGGTGCTCTCCATGTTGCGCAAGCGTGACGGATCCTCGCCGTAGGGTGTTGCAATGTGTTCATGATTTGCCTATGGTGGGTTGCTTGAGTGACAGAAGCATAAACCCGAGTAGGTGGGTTGTTGCATATGGAAGTAAAGAGTACTCGATACCTTATAATGCCATGGTTGGGTTTTACCTTAATGATCTTCAGTAGTTGCGGAGGCTTGCTAGAGTTCCAATCATAAGTGCATATGATCAAAGTAGAGAAAGTATGTTAGCATATGCCTCTCCCTCTTATAAAATTGCAATATGATTACCGGTCTAGTTATCAATTGCCTAGGGACAATTCCGCAACTCCTACCACCACTTTTCCACACTCGTTAAACTAACTTAGTTGTTTATTTATCTTAGCAGCCCCTAGTTTTTATTTCTGTGCTCTTTATTATCTTGCAAACATATCCTATCACACCTACAAAGTACTTCTAGATTCATACTTTTTCTAGGTAAAGCGAAGGTTAAGCATGCATAGAGTTGTATCGGTGGTCGATCGAACTTGAGGGGATATTTGTTCTACCTTTAGTTCCTCGTTGGGTTTGACACTCTTACTTATAGAAAGAGGCTACAACTGATCCCCTATACTTGTGGGGTTATCAAAACCTTTTTATGGCGCCGTTGCCGGGGAGCAATAGCGTGGGGTGAATATTCTCGTGTGTGCTTGTTTGCTTTATCGCTAAGTACATTTTATTTGCTGTTCTTAGTTGTTTTGTATCTTTATATATGGGTAGGAAACGCAAAATACAAAAAAATTAGATGTACTTTCTGCTCCAAAAGTTGAGGAACCATTAGTGTTCCGTACTACTGAAGAATATTATTTGGATCATCTTCGATCCGTTTGAGCTCGTGCTGAAACCCCAACTAGCTTAGTTGAGGGAAAATAATTAAATGAGCATGCTTATTATGTGCGACACCGCTTATCTCAAAAAGGGAAACTTTTATGGCATGACATTAATAGTTTGCAATGCTATGCTTGGTATTTATGCAAAATTTATGATTTTACTTGTTGTTCTAAAGACCCTACAAAACACCTTCCCTATCAATGTGAGTTTAAGGATAATGGAATCGTATCTTCTTATGCCAAGGGTGTTTATAATTACTATGATATTGAGCAAATTGAAGAATTTGTTGCTTTTAAGGGTGCCCACGAAATTGCTTCTTTGATTGAAAAGTATGATGCTACTCTTTACAAATCTGGAAGTTTTGCCATACTTAAATATTGCTATGAAAACTATGCTTCTAATGCTTATGTTAAGCCATATATTTAGGACTCCTCCGCTGTCCAGGAGGAGACTAATATTTTGCAGGAATCTATGGAAGAAGAAATTGCTGAAACTGTGAGCTCATTAGATGAAAAAGATGAGGAGGAGAGCAAAGAAGAAAAGGAGGAAGAGCGGATTAGCTACCCGTGCCCACCTTCTAATGAGAGTAACAATTCAACTCATACATTATTTAATTTCCCTTCGTGCTTACTGAAGGATGAATGCTATGTTGATTGCTATGATACCTTGGATTCATTTGAAATATCCATTTTTGATGAACTTGATGCTTGCTATGCTTGTGGCCATGATGCCAATATGAAACATGCTTATGGAGCTGAACTTGCTATAGTTCCTTATGGTAAACATGAAATTGTTGCTATTGCACCCACACATGGTAGTCCTATTATCCTTTGAATTCTCTTAACTACACTATATTGGAGAAGTTTGTACTTATTAAGGATTATATAGATGGGTTGCCTTTTACTATTACACATGATGATTTTGATAGATATAATATGCATATTCTTGCTGATCCTACTTGCAATTATTATGAGAGAGGAACTACATCTCCACCTCTCTATGTTTCCAATATGATAAAATTGCAAGAAACTGCTTATGCTATGTATTGGCCTTTACTTTGTCTGCATGAATTGTTCCTTTATGACATGCCGATGCATAGGAAGAGAGTTAGACTTCGTTGTTGCATGATATATGTTACTTTGTGCTCAATACTAAATTACAAATCATTGTTAATTAAAATTTTCTTTGATATACCTTGGGATCTGGGTGGATCCATTACTTCAACACTTTATGCCTAGCTTAATGGCTTTAAAGAAAGCGTTGCCAGGGAGACAACCTGGAAGTTTTAGAGAGTCATTTTTTTCTGTTGTGTTCTTTCATATAGTTTAAAAACAAAAAAGTAAAGAGGGGAACCTAAAACTTTTTAAAAAAGAAAAGTGAAAGTGAGAGAGATGAGCATTGTGAAAGTGGGAGCTAGCCTTGAACTTTGTTCATGCCCATGGAAACTTTGCAAATCTTGATTACAGAAACTTTTCAACAAAAATAATTATCCCCCTTGTATAAATCCATTGTATTATAAAAATAACGTGCCAAGATTTGCCTTTAGGATGAATAGATAGCTTGTTTGGTGTGTGCAGTGCAAGAACAGAAACTTTGGCTATAGTGCGTGAATTTACATTTTTTTTACTGGAATATAAAAACATTTTGAAAAAAATTAAGTACTGCTATGCAATTTTTTTATTTTTTTCCTAATGTTTCATATTTTTTAGAGTTACAGAAGGATGGTGAATGTTCAGATTGCTACAGACTGTCATGTTTAAGTCACATTCTGTTTTTGATGCATTGTTTTGCTCATTTTGATGAAACTATCGATTGTATCGGTGGTATAAGCCATGGAAAAATTATAATACAGTAGCTACAATGCAAAAATAAAATATGAATTGGTTGGAAACAGTACATAAAGTTGTGATTTGCTTTATTATACTAACAGATCTCATGAGGGTTTTGTTATGTTTTGTGTGATTGAAGTTTTCAAGTTTTGGGTGAGATCACGATGGATGAAGGAATAAGGAGCGGAAAGAGACTAAGCTTGGGGATACCCGAGGTACCCCAAGGTAATATTCAAGGACTCCCATGAAACTAAGCTTGGGGATGCCCCGGAAGGCATCCCCTCTTTCTTCTAACAACCATCGGTAATTTTACTTGGAGCTATATTTTTATTCGTCACATGATATGCATAAATCTTGGAGCATCATGTGCTTTTTATTTTATTTTCATAATGCACCATGCTGGTATGAGCTAGTCCTTGGTCGATTTATAGAATGCTTCATGCACTTCACTTATATCTTTTGAGTATGGCTTTATAGAATGCTTCGTGTGCTTCACTTATATCATTTGAAGTTTGGTGCCTCTTTCTCTGCACATAGAAAACCGCCATTTGTAGAATGCTCTTTTGCTTCACTTATATTTGTTAGAGCGTGGGCATATATTTTGTAGAAAGAATTAAACTCTCATGCTTCACTTATACCTATTTAGAGAGTTAATAGGAGTTGGTCATTCACATGGTTAGTCATAAAATCCTACATAAAACTTGTAGATCACTGAATATGATATGTTTGATTCCTTGCAATAGTATTGCGATATGAACATGGTAATATGAGGGTCATGCTAGTGAGTAGTTTTGAATTGGAGAAATACATGTGTTGAAGTTTGTGGTTCCCGTAGCATGCACATATGGTGAACCGTTATGTAATGAAGTCGGAGCATGATTTGTTTAATGATTGTCAACCTTTGTGTGAGGGTCGGGAGCGCGCGATGGTTAACTCCTACCAACCTCTCCCCTAGGAGCATGCGTCTAATGCTTTGTTTGATAACTAATAGACTTTTTCAATAAGCATGTGAGTTCATTATGACTAATGTTGAGTCCATGGATTATACGCACTCTCACCCTTCCACCTTTGCTAGCCTCTATAGTACTGCTCAACTTTCGCCAGTGCATCAAACCCACCTTCCTCAAAACAGCCACCATACACCTTCCTCAAAACAGCCACCATACCTACCTATTATGGCATTTCCATAGCCATCCCGAGATATATTGCCATGCAAATTCCACCGTTCCGTTTAGTATGACATGCACCATCATTTTCATATCGCTTTGCATGATCGTAAGACAACTTGCATGATGTTTTCATGGCTTGTCCATTTTTTGATGTCATTTGCTAGGATAGATCATTGCACATCCCGGTATCCTACCGGAAGCGTTCATATAGAGTCATATTTTTGTTCTAGGTATCGAGTTTTAAGTAAATATAAGTGTGATGATTTTCATTATTAGAGCATTTTTCTCGTGTGAGAAAAGGATGATGGAAGCTATGATTCCCTCACAAGTTGGGAGGAGTCTCTGGACTTTACAAAAAAAATTAAAGATGCCAGAGAATCCCAAATAAAAAAGAGAGGCCAAAGATGCCCGCCAAAAAAAGAGAAAAAAAGAAAAAAATGAGAGAAAGAGAGAACGGACAATGCTACTATCCTTTTCCACACTTGTGCTTCAAAGTAGCACCATGATCTTCATGATAGAGAGTCTCCTATTTTGTCACTTTCTTATAGCTAGTGCAATTTTCATCATTTGCATGACCACTTAGTTTTATTTTTGAGCTTTCATACACTTATATCTCTAGTGCACCCGTTGCATGGCAATCCCTACTCACCCACATTGATATCTATTGATGGGAATCTCCATAGCCCGTTGATACGCCTAGTTGATGTGAGACTATCTTATCCTTTTTCCAAATCACCTCCACCATATTCTGTCCCACCTATAGTGTTTTATCCATGGCTCACACTCATGTATTACGTGAGAGTTGAAAAGGTTTGAGAACATAAAAGTGTGAAACAATTGCTTGACTTGTCATCGGGGTTGTGCATGATTTAGATACTTTGTGTGGGGAAGATGGAGCATAGCCAGACCATATTATTTTGTAGGGATAACTTTTTAAGGCCATGTTATTTTGAAAGGACGGAATTTCCTTGTTGGTGTGATCGAATTATTACTGTTTTTATCAATATAGACTATTGCTTTGAATCACTCATATCTTCATATTCATGCCATGATTAGATTATATGATCAAGATTATGCTAGGTAGCATTCCACATCAAAAATTATATTTTTTATCATTTACCTACTCGAGGACAGGAAGGAATTAAGCTTGGGGATGCTGATACATCTCCGTCATATCTATAATTTTTGATTGTTTCATGCCAATATTCTACAACTTTCATATACTTTGGCAACTTTTAATACTATTTTTGGGACTAACATATTGATCCAGTGCCCAGTGACCGTTCCTATTTGTTGCATGTTTTTTGTTTCACAAAAAATGCATATCAAACGTAGTCCAAACGGGATAAAAACTTACGGAGATTTTTTTGGAATATATGTGAATTTTGGGAAGTGGAGTCAACAGAAGGCGGTGCCCGAGGGGCCCACAAGCCTGACAGGCGTGCCCTGAGGGCTTGTGGCTACCCCTTCGGTCGGTTGGAGCTATCCTTCGGCCGAATGAAATATATTTTTATAAGGAAAATCCCCTAAAAAATTCAGCCCCACCGGAGTTACGGATCTTCGGATATTTAAGAAACGGTGAAAGGCCAGAATCTGAGAGCGTAGAAACAGAAGGAAACACAGAGAGAGATCCAATCTCATAGGGGCTCTCGCCCCTCCGCTGCCATCGAGGCCATATACTAGAGGGGAAACCCTTCTCCCATCTGGGGGGAAGGTCAAGGAAGAAGAAGGAGGAGTGGGCTCTCTCCCCCTCTCTCCCGATGGCGCCGGAACGCCACCGGGGCCATCATCGTGACGGTGATCTACTCCAACAACTCTGTAATCTTCATCAAAACCTCCATCACCTTCCCCCATCTATCTACAATGGTCCACTCTCCCGCAACCCGCTGTACCCTCTACTTGAACATGGTGATTATGCTTCATATTATTATCCAATGATGTGTTTCCATCCTATGATGTGTGAGTAGATCTATTTTGTCCTATTGGTTGATTGATGATCATGATTGGTTTGAGTTGCATGTTTTATTATTGGTGTTGTCCTATGGTGCTCTCCATGTCACGTAAGCACGAGGGATCCTCTCTGTAGGGTGTTGCAATGTGTTCATGATTTTCCTATGGTGGGTTGCTTGAGTGACAAAAGCATAAACCCGAGTAGGTGGGTTGTTGCATATGGGAGTAAAGAGGACTTGATACCTTATAATGCTATGGTTGGGTTTTACCTTAATGATCTTTAGAAATTGCGGATGCTTGCTAGAGTTCCAATCATAAGTGCATATGATCCAAGTAGAGAAAGTATGTTAGCTTATGCCTCTCCCTCTTATAAAATTACAATAATGATTACCGATCTAGTTATCAATTGCCTAGGGACAATTCCGCAACTCCTACCACCACTTTTCCACACTCGTTAAACAAACTTAATTGTTTCTTTATCTTAGAAGCCCCTAGTTTTTATTTCCATGCTCTTTATTATCTTGCAAACCTATCCTATCACACCTACAAAGTACTTCTAGTTTCATACTTGTTCTAGGTAAAGCGAATGTTAAGCATGCGTAGAGTTGTATCGGCAGTCGATAGAACTTGAGGAAATATTTGTTCTACCTTTATCTCCTCATTGGGTTCGACACTCTTAGTTATCAAAAGAGGCTGTAACTGATCCCCTATACTTGTGGGCTAAAAAACCCAATTGGCTTGTGGATCCCTCATGCGGCCCCTAGCCTTCTCCCTAAGCTTCCAGGTCTTCTTTTTGTCCAGAAAAAATCATCAAAAAGTTTCATGGCAGTTAGACTCCGTTTGGTACTGTAAACCTGTAGAAAACAACAACTGACACTTGGCTCTGGGTTAATAGGTTAGTGCTTAAAAATGACATGAATCAGCAAAAAATATGCCCAACAAGTATCCTAGAATGATAATATAATAGCATGCAACAATCAAAAATTATAGATACGTTGGAGACGTATCAGCCACTTCATCACGACATACACCCCAATTCTTCTCATAAATGCATTGAGAAGCTCTCTAACCCAGAGGCCTTGTTGATAACATTTGGAAGAGTGACACGTTAACTTCTGGTTATGAAAAGGGGGCGTACTATAACATTCATATATGCATCGGCCTTACAAGGAATATGATACATGACTTCCTCCATTCCCACTGTTTCCTTCAGGCTTGTAAGTGGTAATACCTCATATCCCCTTTGCATCATCAGGATCATCAACCCATGTTAGTTGCAAGATATGATTCTTTCTTCTTATGTTAAAGGTTTTTTGGTGCAAAACAAACGTCTTACCATCTCCCTTGGCTAAATTCTAGATTGTGATAGATATTTCTACAGGATCTTTTCTCTATTGTTTTGTTCAGCTATTCTGGTTGCCACCTCTTCCTTCTATGATGGCCCCAATCTAGGTGCATTCGAGAGAAGATTTTCTAGTCGACACTTTAGCTCTTTGAACTCTTTACGGAATTTCTCCAAATGGCGTACATATAGATAGTGTGTTGTACCTCCCCCACCTAAACCTCACAAGCTTATGCTTTACCACTAACACTAAGTCGACTTGTTACTACCCTTCCAAACCCTCTCCAACACGGGGAAACATTATTTATGACTCTCCCACATTATGTCAAATTTGACCAACTTGTCCAATTGAGTGCTCCTAGTCCGCGCATAGCGTGTCCGAAGGCAACCAGACACACATGTCAGGTTCCTCTGTCATGTATTGGACTGACTCACTTTGGTCATTTTGATCACTCTTGACTACTTCATAATATGGATGGAAAATATTACAGGTTGGCCGATGATAGCACGCATGTCAGGTTCCTCAGTCACGTATTGGGCCAACCTAATTTGGTCATGTTGTTCACTTTCGACTACTTCATAATATAGATGCATTGAAGCTTAATGAAAGCCATTTGATGATATTAGCACTGATGTTGGATGGATGCAGGAATATCTTGTGTGATTTTGAGAAGGTTACAATTGAAGATTGTTGAAGAGAGTCCAATGTAGTGACTCATGAATTAGCTACATGAGGATGTGTGAACGACCCTTGTGTTGTGCAGAGGCACCTCCTAGATTCTTTATTAAATTCCTAGCAGATCCGTCATTTGAGTTAATAAAGTAATCTTCACTTAGACATGTGTGAGTGTGTATTAAATTATGCTATATTAAAAAATTCTTTAGAAAATGCAAAGTACCACTACAAAAAAATCACTTCCATGATAATACGTGTTTGTCACATTAGGTCATGTTTTCTGTCATGCATGTACATCCGTGACGATTTAATGAAAGAATGAAGATAGTCATACATGTGTTTCCATAGAAGTGTTCCATGACAATACTCCAAATATAATCATGGAAGTGTCCACATGTCATAGAAGTGATTTCGTCAAGGGTAACGGACACGTGGCAGCCACCGTAATGGGTCACCGTTAAGCTACGGGTGCTAGTTTTGGATTCGATACTCGTTAACAATCTTGACCGATGACAATTTTCCATGTGTCATTTTCTCATTCGCCAACGGAAGCACGTGTTTGCGCCACGTTCCGATGGATGTCATCTAGACAATGGACGACACGCACATATCAAACGTCGAGACATGACAAGGCCCAACAGTGACCCATTTAGGTTAAAAGGGACGGCCTGGTTGACTTGGTCAAACATTTGCGCGCCGTCCCATGGAAGGTATGTTAATGGCATGTTCGCATAGAGACTATTTACGGCCCGAGTGCTCGCAGCCTGTTATGGCCTCTATGAATTCATCCAGGTAGCGTCATGTGGGCCGTCCAATATGATTTCATCCCGTTGATACCTTCGACCCATATATGGCATGTGACGTCTTTAGGGCCATAATTGGCCTTTTTTATCTATGGTCCCTTTAACAACATGTGGTGATTATGGCCCATAAATAATAGTACGTTGATTTGAACCCATTAAAGGTCCACCATGAAGTTGGGTCATTTCCAGCCCATGTTATCTTTCGGCTTGCTAAGGGCGCACACACTATTGACTCATTTACGGCCCTACATTACTTATGTTCATTAATGTCCTGCTCAACTACTAGGTCAAAATCAGCTCGTGGATACATTCCACCCATTTGTGGCCCGTTGATCCAATGTGTCGTTCTCACATCGTCATGTATATGAGCCCATTAACGGCTCATTATGTATTTCCACTCAATTAAGCATGTGATGCCTTCTGGCCTATTATTGGCTCGTTATAGTCAGTACCCATAAACGGGGCAATATGTTTTTAGACCTCTTACAACCCATATTACGATCCGTTTTTGGCCCATGAATAGTATGACCCATTGTGGCCAATGGAACCTACAGTTCGTAGGAGGCCCATGGTCACTATGGTAGGTAACATGCCCATGGTTATTGCGGACACTAGCAAACCAAGGAAAAAGAATTGTAGTGACTATATAAGCAAATAAACAGAAGAAAATAAAAAAAAATTAAACCTTACAGCGATTACACATATTACATCCATTGGGCATCAAAGTTCACCACCACTGCAAATATAAGGAACAACAAAGTGGCGTATTACATACACTGGGCATCAAAGTTGGCCACCAGTGCAAATACACACGACAAGAAAACAAGTCGAGGACTGAAACCACTTTAGAAGAGCACAACAAACTTTATCCTGGGTACCCACCATGCTGGCAAGCAGCTTAGCATGATTATTATCTTTGTCTTGTTTGGCGCTAAAATCCTCCAACGCTTGTCGTTGCACCAAAAAGTATGCATCTGGATGCTTCAGGGACTTCCTCGGACCTTTGACTTCTTGTCCCAGCACAACTGATCAATGTCTTTCAGCTTGTAGTTGAGACTCAAGAAGCCAAACTGATTCAGGCAGCGAGTTCAAAGAGTTTGTGCCAGTGGTAGTGGCCAGTAACTCAAACACTACATCAAGACAAGACTTTGGGGTTGTCTCACTGTCTTCAAGATAGTTTTTATCAGCTTTCTTGGAGACCAACAGGGTTGTCTCACTATCTTGAACCTTAACTGCATTACTTCCTTTACCATTGCATAATGGGGTAGTGATACGTCTCCAACCTATCTATAATATTTGATTGCTCCATGCTGTTATATTGTCATTCTAGGATATTGTATATGAATTTATATGTTATTTTATATCATTTTTGTGAACTAACCTATTAACATAGGGCCCAGTGCCAGCTGTTGTTTTCTGGTTGTTTTTGGCCTGTCATGAAACATACACCAAATGAAATCCAAATATCTCAAAACCTTTTCATGATTTTTCTAGACAAAAAGAAGAACTGGAAGCTTCGAAGGGAGTCTAGAGGCCACAAGAGGCGCTTCCAAGGCAAGAGGGAGTGCCCAGGGGGCGCCCCTTTCCTTGGGACCATCTTGTGGCTCCGTTTGACCTACCTACACCTATATATATTCTCTAAAATCGGGAAATCAACAGAGAGCCACCTGAAATGTCTTTTCCATCGCCACAAGTCTATGTTTCGCTATGTGCCCATCTGGAGCCATGTTCCAGTACTCTGCTAGGGGGCATTGATCATGGAGGGCCTCTACATGAACCTTGCTACTCCTATGATGATGTGTGTGTAGTTCACCATAGACCTACGGGTCTATAGCTAGTAGCTAGATGACTATCTCTCTCTATGATCTTCAATACAAAGTTCATCGCATCTTTGTGATGATCCATTCGATGTAATCCTCTTTGCGGTGTGTTTGTTGGGATGTGATGAATTGTTGGTTTATGATCAGATTATTCATGAATATTAATTAAGTCTTCTCTAAATTGTTTCATGGATGATTGTTACAACTTTGTATTTCTCTCTGATCTATCGGTTTGGTTTAGCCAACTATATTTATTTATCTTTAGTGGGAGTGGTGCATTGTGATGGGTTTAATCTTGCGGTGCTCTGTCCTCGTGATAGAACGGGTCAAGACATGTATTGTATTACTGCCATTAAGGGGGAAACGACGGGGTTTATTCATATTAGTTGAGTTTACTTTGTCTACATCATGTCATCTTGCTCAAAGTGTTACTCTATTTCATACTTAATACTCTAGATGCATGCTGGATAGCGGTCGATGAGTGGAGTAATAGTAGTAGATGCAGGGAGGAGTCGGTCTACTTGCTTACGAACATGATGCATCTATACATGATCATTGCCTTGAATGATTGTTATAATTATGCGCTTTTCTATCAATTGCCCAATAGTAATTTGTTTACCCTCTGTATGTTTTCTTCGAGAGATAAGCCTCTAGCAAACATATGGCCCCTTGGTCTACTTAAATATAAAAACTAAAAAACCTTATTTACATTGATGTAATTTTATTAATTTTATTTTATTTTGCATTTATAATATCTATCTATCAAGATTTAATCCTTGCAAGTAACGATTTCAAGGGCTTGACAACCCTCTTGCCTATGTTGGGTACAAGTGTTTAATTTTTGTGTGCAGGTGCTGTTAACGGGGGTTTGTTTGATTCTCCTATTGGTTCGATAACCTTGGTTCTTAGTGATGGAAATACTTATCTCTATTGTGATGCATCTCCTCTCCTCTTCAGGGAAAAACCCAACGTAGTTTACAAGTAGCAGGAAGAATTTCTAGCGTTGGTACCAGGGAGGAGGTATGAAACTAGTCTCCCGTCAACTTGCGAATTTCTGGTGTTTTTGTTGGGGAGGCATCATCAAATTCTTATCACATTTCTACACACACATTATCATTCACTTGTTCTACTCTCTACTTGCCTAGAACTGTTATCTTTATCTTTGTCACACAAAAACAGAAAGAAAAACAAAAGTTTAAGACTATTGGATCCTCATCCACTTGCTAATCTTTTCAAAAGGCATGTTTATGTTGAACATATTTCTAGTGAGAGTGCACTAGATTATGTTTATGCGGTTTTGCTTGAAAATCATGAATCTAAAAATTGTGACAAAGTATTAAAAGAAATTTATAAAGTTATTCATAATAGTTCCTTAAAGGAAAAGCATGATTGCAATTGTGTTAGTATAAATTCTATGAATGTCGATTGTGCTACTGATCACGATTGGGGTGATACTAAAAATTATGACAAAGTACTAAAAGAAATTTATAAAGTTATTCATAATAGTTCCTTGAATGAAAATCATGATTCAATTGTGTTAGTATAAATTCTATGAATGTTGATTATGCTAATGATCATGATTGGGGTGATAATCATGATGTTTCCTGTGATCTTGAGAATTTTGAGCTTCATGATGAATCTACTATTGATAATGATATTTTCAATACTACGAAAAGTGGGTTTGGAAGAGCGTCAACTTTAGGTAATAATGGTCCCATTGTTTTGGTGAATGATCAATATTATGAAATTTTTGATAAAAGTGGGTTTGGAGAGGTCATGACTTTAGTTGTTGTTAATCCCACTATCTTAGAAGATTATAAAACTTGTATGCATGTGTATGACGAAAACAATATTTTATATGATAGCTATATTGTTGAATTTTATTATGATCCTACATGTAACTATTATGAGAGAGGCAAATGTAGTTATAGGAATTTTCATGTTCAATTACCTCTCTTGATGTTCAAATTGCTAATGCTTCATTTTTTCCATTTGTATATGCTAGACACTCCTTGTCTTGATAATTTGTTTACTTATAAAATGCCTATGCATATGAAGTATGTTAGACTTAAATGTGTTTGTCACATTTTTTATGGTGCCCTATTTGTGCTTTAATTCTTGTCTATTATTTGAGCATCATTATTATCCCAAGCCTATCTTAATGGCTACAAAGGAACAACTTGTTGGGAGGCAACCCAATACTTTCTGTGTTGGTGTGTTGCCATGATTATTGCTACTTTAATGATTGTGTTTTGATGTTTAAATTAGTTTTTGTGACAAATAAAGCCTTTGGGATGATTTGGAAGATAGTAGAATTGGTAAGGTTAAAAAACTGAAACTTTTGCGTCCAGTGCATAATTTCTCTAATTTTACTAGAACTTATTTTTGATCTGAAATTTTTACATGGTATTTATATGCAAATTTCCCATGTTTTCCTAATTTTCATATTTTTGGAGTTACAGAAGTATAGTTTTTCTATAGATCTTTACAGAATTTTCTGTTTTAGATAGATTCTGTTTTTGCATGCATAGTTTGCTTGTTTTGATGATGCTATGGATTGTATCGGGGGCTATAAGCCATGGAGAAGTTAGAATATAATACCTATTATGTGATAATGAAATATGAATCCATTTATAGCAATACCTAAAGCATTAGATATGTTTATTATATTAACAGATCTCATGAGGTTTTGTTGAGTTTTGTGTGCTCGTGTTTTCAAGTTTTGGGTGAGACCACGATGGATGAAGGAATAAAGGAGAGGCAAGACCCTAAGCTTCGGGATGCCCAAGGTACCCCAAATTAAAATTCTAGGAAGACTCGAGCGTCTAAGCATGGTTATGCCCTAGAAGTCATCCCCTCTTTTCTCTCCATTCCATCGGTATGTCACTTGGAGCTATATGTTTATTCATCACATGATATGTGTTTTGCTTGGAGCGTCGTGTATTATAGTTTTCTCTATTTTTAGTTTGCCACAATAATGGTTTGCTGGAGACACCTATTTGAGAGAGAATGTAACATCCCAAAATTTCATTTTGGAATGTTATGATTATAGTTATGCATCTAGCAGCATCATTGCTTGAATGTATGTGTTTGTTGAAATGCCTTTTCTGACTTTCTGAAAGTCCTTTCTACTTTTCCCTAAGTTGCTTTCACCTATTGGAAATTTTGGTTATAAGTTCAAATAAGAGAGGAGGAACATGACACTCCACACCAGGTACTAATTGGTGATATATTTGAACAGTAATAACCAGGGGTTATTTTGAAAATATTTGCAAAAAGGGTTTAAAAACAATTAGGCAATTTCTGAAAATATTTTTTTTTCAAAGTGTTCAAATGACAGAATAGAAATGTTCATTAAATAGAATTTATTATTCTGTTAATTTTGATATAAAATACCTCTATATTTAGAGAAGATTTGAATGCTTTAAGAGCTTTTGAATGTCTCTGGAAAATTATTAAAGAAAAACGGTAACCGTTTCCGGTATTAAACGGGCCGGCCCACCGGCTTTAAAAGCCGAGACCGTTACCGGTTGGCCGACCGAGCGCAGTAACGCCTCCCTCTCTCTCTCACGCTGGACTCCACTCGTCCGACCGTTTCTCTCGCGCGGTCGTCGCCTTCCTCCTCCGCGCGCGCCGTCGCCGGCAGTTTCTCCCTCCCGGATCTCTCTCCTCTCTCCACCCCGCACTCTCCAGCGCCTCTATATAAGCCGGCCACTTCCCCGCATCCATTCCCCCCCCCCCCGAGCCCCCTTTCTCTCTCGCCGAGACGCTGTCAATTGCTCGCCGGAGCTACTCCCCCACCGGAGCTCGCCATCGACCGTAGCCACCACGTCCAACCACCGTTCGCCCCATTGTTGCCACCAGTCGACTCCGGAGAACCGTCGTCGTCGCCCGGACCATTTCCCCGTCCTCCCCGACCACCGGAACGCCTCGCCGTCGTCCTCGCCACCTTCGGATCGCCGGAGAAACCCCGACGCCGGCAACCTCTCCCCGTAAGCTCCCTCGACCATCGGATCCCGAATCAACGACCGTGATTAGATCGGATTTATTCCGAACCGGTATCCTCTTCCAATCGGTCGCCCGCCCGTAATCCTCGAGCGCACACCCCCCCCTTAGCCAATCGGACAGTGCCACGTAGCCCCCTGACCGTCGCAAATTATTTTTCTTTTTCAATTTTGTTTTAATTAACAGAATGTTTTCAAATTTTGTTTTGCTTATATCTTTTAATCTATTTAGTGTTTTGAGTTGATTCTTTTTGAAATAGCTCACAATTTTCATGTAGTTTCACCCTGTACTTTTAAATTTCAAATTTGAACTATAAAATTTGAATTGAATCAAATTTTCTTAAAATCTTCAAATCTGAATAACTAGAGTTTGAAAATAGATTTTGATATAAATCTTTTTGCTACTATTTGGTATTAGTTAGGACTACCTTCATGCTTAGTTTGAAGATATTTAGGATATATTTGATTAATTTTTTAACCAAAAACAGAATCTGCTTAGTATTATAATATAGTTTTATAAACTCAATTGTAATTAGTTTGATTTAGAATTGGTTTTATTTGTTTATTAGGTTCTGTTAGTAAACATTTAGTGTTTTCACTCACTGCTAATAAAAAAAATATAAATTTGCTTAGTTTAATTTTTATTTAACATAGGAATCACAACTTCTTTTCAAATAGGCATAATTTGATTAAAACAACTAACTAGTAATAGTTTTGTTTTCAAACAAAGTTTTGTATATTTTGTTTCTGTTTTCTAAGACAGATTTAGTAGTAAATTGTTTTCTATCAAGAACATGTTTTACTAATAAATAATATGTTTAGTTTTTCATTCTTTTGTTAATATAACTATAGTTGATTCATATAGTGTTTATCACAAACTTGTATAAACTTTATTAAACTTTTTCCAACAAACTTAAATTGATTATATTCTGTTTATTAATAAAATATTCTATTGTTTCCTTGCTGACAACAATTGTTTTGTTATTACAAATGGTTTCATTATGTCAGTAGTGTTTTCATTCCTCACCTTTTGAAAACAAAACTTTGTGTGTTTTCTTACTTGAGATTTGTGCATTGTTTTGTCCTGATTGTTTACTAGTTCTTGGTTGATGTTTGTGAGTTACAATTTTCTGATGTATGCTTATTGGGTGCTTGTTTGCTTCGTTAGATTATCCGGAGTGCGAAGCTTGTTACTTAGAGTCACTCACGTACGAAGATCATCAATCAGGCAAGTCACTTTGATCATATTTTTACCCATGTTTTATATGCATTAGTTCTACCATCTCCCCAATTGCATGCAAGATAGGTTAGTTGGAAACTTGGTTACATTGTACTAGTATCATGTGGTAGGTACCCCCCCCCCTCAACCTCTTTGACACATTGGCCCCGGGAAACGTTGTTTTACCTTTTTGCTATGCTATTAGTAGACGGGGTTGGTTGTGTGATTCATGAGAGTTGAGAGAGAGTTAATAATTTCAGGACCTACATAATGATCATGATTTAAGACTCCGAGTTTTCAACATACCTCTGGGTGGATGATGGTTGAACGGCACCCTGGAGAAACCAGTGGATTTGCCTAGGTGATGCTGGAGATGGCCAGTATTCACGCGGAAAGGTCCACCCAGGCACAAAGAGATGGATGGATGCTTTAAAACCCAAGGCTTACCTGCACAGCCACAAGTCATTATGGGCTCTGGCGTGGTTGGATATCGTGGTGACCCTGGACAGGCGGTGCTACGAGAGGTAGAAGAACGGTAGGAAAGGATGGGCACCGACAGAGTCGCAGGGAAACCCTTTGGAAGACCATGTTTTGGTCATCCGTTTCTCAAACACCCTGAAGTGCGAGAAATCAAACGGAGGCGACCAAATCTTGTGGGGAACGTGTGCAAAACTCTGCAGAGTATTCCAAACCTAATCGATTAGCCGTGTCCACGGTCATGGACGACTTGAGCCAAAGGAATTGAAACTTCCGGAACTCTCAACACAATGAATATGATGATGTGGGTGTTAACAATTTTGGGTATGAGAACTGGTTGGTGGAACCATCTCATTAATCAACCAACTTAGTAATATTTTGCTTAGCCCCTCTCTTGATGTAGGAAAAACTTGGCTTTACGCAAAAACTTACACCACCACCTACCATATAAGCATATAGACTAGCTGATTATTTTCACCCCTCTCTTGTGACTTTGCCGGCATATTCCATATGTTGACCTACATGGCTGCAACGTATCATGTTGCAGAGTACTTTTCCGACCAGGAGTGAGGACACGTTCTATGCTCAGTGAGATGCCCTTGGAGTTAGATGGACTCATCTACCTTCAACGCTTCCGCAAGATTTAGATATTCTCATGAGTTGGCTTTTAGCCACTTTATTGTAATTTTTATTGTAATAAAGGACTCAATATGAGATTTCGATTAATATAATGCTGTGTGATTTCCCTTTGATATATACATGGATGTACCGTGTGTGTACCAGCATGATCTTGGGATGGTACGGAAACACCGGAGACTTGACCTTTCAGGTCGGGTCGCTAGAGAAATGGTATCAGAGCACACGCTGACCGTAGGACGTAACCTCTAGGATTGGAAAGCCTTAGGATTGTTTCTCTTTGTCTTTAAATATCTTATACTCTCATCTATTCGTTTCTGACTCCTCTCCGATTATTTCAAAATTTATAGATGGCCACCTTCATCCCAGTGTTGATCACGGAATTTTGCCAGCCTGACGCAACGATGCCCTTTGGTAAGGAGCTGATGAGGATCGTCAAGGACGTAAGGATTGCTTTGCCGAGCATCACCGGGACTCCTATCATGTCATTTCCCCAAGATGGACGCTACAGGATCGAGGTGCATATCCTAGGGAAGACTTTTGGGAATCAGAAGGAACCCATAGATCTCAAGTTCGTGGCACCCAGTTGGATACTTGGAAGAGACATGGCCATTCATCGTGCCCTTGGACGTATTCAGGAGGAATACAGAGGTGGAACCATTTCACCAGGACTCAGCGTGGTTTGTCGCAGAGATGCCAATGGAAACATCATAACTCCTCCCACTGCAGACACCACTATCTCCTATATCCAGACCCTGGAGACTCACATCAGGACTCTGGAGCTTCGAGTTCGTGCTGATACAAAGACAATCAAGAATCTGATGAACCGCGAGCTGGACCTTGAAGCTGATCTACGAGAGGCCAACTATGAACACGAGCATGAAGTGAAGGACTTCCTAGAGAGGATTGATGAGCAGAATGCACGCATCGCAACTCTGGAGGAGCAGCTAGACATGGGGGAAAACCTTCACCCCGAAGGAGACATGGCACCCTTCATCAGCGACGATGAAGACTATGAGGAAAGCACCACCGGAAGACCTACGACTATGCACTTCTGAGGAAAAACATTAGTTATGCCCTCCATGTATCTTTTATTTTCGTCGTTAAAGCGTAGGTCGATGCTTAGTTGTTTGAGGTTTGTATTCCCGATGTTTGACATTTATTGAATAAATGAATGAGTGTTTGGTGTGATATGTTTGTTGCATTGCATATGGGTAGTGAATTTCTTCTAGACCCTTGTTCTATTCTAATTCTCATCCCTCTGAAAACAGCAAGATGCCTCCACGACGTGAGACCGACTTCACTTTTCCGCCAGAACTCACTCAACTCCTTCAGCAACAGAATGCACTGATGCAGTTATTGATTCAGAATCAGACCAACAATCAGAACAACAATAACCATCACCATCCACCCCAAACTGATAATCTCACCCGTTTTCTGAGGTTGAACCCTCCAACTTTCTCCAGCAGTACTGAGCCTATTGTGGCAGATGACTGGCTCCATAGGATGGAGAGAGAGCTGATCACCACTGGATGCACTGACGCTGAGAAGGTGCGATTTGCCGCACATCAACTGGAAGGACCAGCAGCATCATGGTGGGAGAACTACACCACCACTTATCCTATTGCAGATGTGACTTGGGAGCAGTTCAAGCTTGCTTTCCGCACCGCTCATGTTTCAGCTGGAGCCATGAGTCTAAAGAAGCGCGAGTTTCGCAACTTGCGCCAGGGTAATCGCTCTGTGGCCCAATATGTGGAAGAGTTCAGCATGTTGGCCCGTTATGCCCCAGGAGATGTGGCCGATGATGCGGCCAAGCAAGAGAAATTTCTGGAAGGACTCAACGATGAGTTGAGCATGCAGCTGGTAGTGGCTAATTTCAACAACTACCAAGAGCTGGTGGATAAGGCACTTATTCTGGAAGGTAAACAGCAGCAGATTGAGAACCGCAAGAGGAAGTACACTCAGGGGAAGTTCAACTCTGGAGCTCATCAGAAGCCTCGTTACTCCCCGTACTCCAGGAATACCGGATCAGGAAACAGTAAGTTTGGAAAGCACACTCATGCTGTGCATAACCATGGAGGACACCATCATGGAGGAAATGGGAACAACCGTCTCAACCATGGCAATTTCAAGACTGACAATGGGAATGGGAACAACAACCAGCACCGTCAAGTTCCTGCTCAGAAGGATCTGAGTCACATTACCTGTTTCAAGTGTCAGAAGACAGGGCACTATGCTACTGAGTGCCCCCAGAGCAAGCAAGGCAGTGGAAACGTCAATTCCGCAGCCAAGAAGCCAAACCTTTTTCCTCGTGCTCAAGTGAATCACATCGACGTGGAAGAAGTCTATGATCAACCCGAGACTGTGGTTGGTAAGTTTTTATTGCATTCACGTCCTGTTACAGTACTTTTTGATTCTGGTGCAACTCATTCATTCATATCAAGGGTAGTTGTGGATAAGTATGGTTTGCCCACCAAAACCCTTAGTCAGCCCATTAAGGTTAGTTCTCCAGGAGGTATGATGATGGCAGGGATAGGATGCCATGCCTTGAAACTCAATATAGGAAACCATGTTTTTCCCACCGACCTCATCGTCTTAGAGTCACAAGGATTGGATGTAATCCTAGGCATGGATTGGATGACCAAGTATGAAGGAAATCTTGATTGCCTCAGCAAGTCTGTTTCACTCACCACCCCGGAGAACAAGAGGATTAAGTATGTATCCCGACGCACACGTATGAGTGCTCGGTTAAATTCTCTCACGGGAGTTGTTCAGGAGGAAGTACCTGTGGTAAAAGATTATCTGGATGTATTTCCGGAAGAATTACCAGGAATGCCACCAGATAGGGAGATTGAGTTCCTAATAGAGCTACAACCAGGGACAGCCCCAATTTCCAAGAGACCCTATCGGATGCCCGCAAATGATCTGTTGGAAATCAAGAAGCAAATTAAGGAGTTATTGGACAAAGGTTATATTCGCCCAAGTTCTTCACCTTGGGGAGCCCAGTACTTTTGGTGGAGAAGAAGGATAAAACCTTGAGAATGGTAGTTGACTATCGTGCCTTGAACGAGGTGACTATCAAGAACAAGTACCCTCTGCCGATGATTAATGATTTGTTTGATCAGCTCGTAGGAGCCAAAGTATTCTCCAAGATCGATCTTCGATCAGGGTATCACCAGTTGAAAATTCGTGAACAGGATATACCCAAAACAGCTTTCACCACGAGGTATGGCTTGTATGAGTATACGGTCATGTCTTTTGGATTGACCAATGCTCCTGCATACTTCATGAATTTGATGAACAAAGTGTTCATGGAATATTTGGACAAGTTTGTTGTGGTGTTCATCGATGACATTCTGATATTCTCCAAGAACGAGGAAGAGCACAAGGAACATTTGCGTTTAGTTCTGGAGAAGCTGAGAGAGCATCAATTATATGCCAAGTTCAGCAAATGTGAATTTTGGCTGACGGATGTCGGATTCCTTGGACATGTTATTTCCGGAGAATGAATAGCCGTAGACCCCACTAAGGTTGAAGCCGTCACCGAGTGGAAGTCACCCACCTCAGTTAAGGAGATCCGCAGTTTCCTTGGACTTGCTGGATATTATCGGAGATTCATTGAGAATTTCTCAAAGATTGCCAAGCCCATGACAGAGTTGTTAAAGAAAGAATCCAAGTATGTTTGGACCGAGGAATGTGAAACCAGTTTCCAAGAGTTGAAGGAACGTTTGGTCACAGCCCCAGTATTGATCTTGCCCGATATTCGGAAGGATTTCCAAGTTTATTGTGATGCCTCACGTCAAGGACTCGGAGGAGTACTTATGCAAGATGGAAAAGTTATAGCCTATGCTTCCAGACAGCTACGACCTCATGAGTTAAATTATGCCACCCATGACTTGGAGTTAGCAGCCGTAGTGCACGCACTCAAGACCTGGAGACATTTCCTTATCGGAAATAGTTGTGATGTTTACACCGACCATAAGAGCCTGAAGTATATCTTCACGCAGAAAGAGTTGAACCTCAGACAAAGACGATGGTTAGAGTTAATCAAGGACTATGACATGAGATTACACTACCATCCAGGTAAGGCTAATGTTGTAGCCGATGCCTTGAGTCGGAAAACTTATGTGAACACACTCACAGCTGGAGGATTACCTCAAGAGTTAGTCAATGATCTCAGAGAGCTCAAGCTAGAGATAGTTCCAAGAGGATATATTGCCACACTGGAAATTCAGTCCACCTTGACCGAAAGAATTCGTGAAGCCCAGAAATCGGACAAGGAGATAGCTGAGATAAAGCAGAGAATGGAAGTGGGTAAAGCTAAAGGTTTTCGTGAGGATGAACACGGAACTTTGTGGTTTGAGAACCGAATCTATGTGCCCAATGACCCAGAGCTCAGGAAGTTGATACTTCAGGAAGCCCACGATTCACCTTACTCGATACACCCAGGCAACACCAAGATGTATCTGGATTTAAAGGAAAGTTATTGGTGGACAGGTATGAAGAAAGATATTGCGGAACATGTTGCAATATGTGATGTTTGTCAGAGAGTAAAGGCAGAACATCAGAAACCAGCAGGGTTACTCCAACCTTTGCCGATACCCGAGTGGAAATGGGAAAAGCTTGGTATGGATTTCATCACAGGATTACCCAGGACCCGTTCAGGTTATGGTTCCATCTGGGTAGTGGTAGATCGCTTGACCAAGGTAGCTCATTTCATTCCAGTGAAAACCACTTATACCAGTGCTAAGCTAGCCAAGATATATATGACCAGGATCGTATGTCTGCATGGAGTTCCGAGGAGTATCGTGTCAGATAGAGGAACACAATTTACCTCAAAGTTTTGGCATCAGTTACATGAAACTTTGGGTACAAGGCTAGAGTTCAGTACAGCTTTTCATCCGCAGACAGATGGACAGACTGAGAGAGTCAACCAGATTCTGGAAGATATGTTGAGAGCTTGTGTGCTAGATTATGGATCTAGTTGGGACGATAACTTACCTTACGCAGAATTCTCATACAAAAACAGTTATCAGACGAGTCTGAAGATGGCCCCTTTCGAAGCTCTATACGGAAGGAGGTGCAGAACACCACTGACATGGGATGGTGTTGGAGACCGAAAACTTTTTGGTCCCGACCTTATTCAAGATTCGGAAGAGAAAGTCAGGTTGATTCGTGACAGACTCAAGATAGCTCAATCTCGACAGAAGAGTTATGCTGACAGCAAGCGCAAGGAAGTGACGTATGAAGTAGGAGACCGAGCATATCTTCGTGTATCCCCTCTTCGAGGAACCAAGAGATTTGGTGTTAAAGGAAAATTAGCACCCAGATTCATAGGCCCCTATAAAATTCTTGAACGTAGAGGCGAAGTTGCTTACAAACTGGAATTGCCGGAAGGATTATCCGAAGTTCATGATGTGTTCCATGTTTCCCAGCTGAAGAAATGCCATGCTGAGATGGCTGACATCCCTTTGCGAGACACCGTGCCCCTAGAGGCCATACAGCTTGAAAGTGATCTGACATACGAGGAGAAGCCTGTCAAGATCCTCGAGACATCCAACCGAGTTACCCGCAGCAAGATTATCAAGTTCTGTAAAGTTTTGGGGAGTCACCATACCGAGGAAGAAGCCACCTGGGAACGCGAAGAAGATCTTCGTAGAGACCATCCGCACCTATTATCTAGCCAACCCGAATCTCGAGGGCGAGATTCATCTTAAGGTGGGTAGGTTTGTAACATCCCAAAATTTCATTTTGGAATGTTATGATTATAGTTATGCATCTAGCAGCATCATTGCTTGAATGTATGTGTTTGTTGAAATGCCTTTTCTGACTTTCTGAAAGTCCTTTCTACTTTTCCCTAAGTTGCTTTCACCTATTGGAAATTTTGGTTATAAGTTCAAATAAGAGAGGAGGAACATGACACTCCACACCAGGTACTAATTGGTGATATATTTGAACAGTAATAACCAGGGGTTATTTTGAAAATATTTGCAAAAAGGGTTTAAAAACAATTAGGCAATTTCTGAAAATATTATTTTTTTCAAAGTGTTCAAATGACAGAATAGAAATGTTCATTAAATAGCATTTATTATTCTTTTAATTTTGATATATAATACCTCTATATTTAGAGACGATTTGAATGCTTTAAAAGCTTTTGAATGTCTCTGGAAAATTATTAAAGAAAAACGGTAACCGTTTCCCGTATTAAACGGGCCGGCCCACCGGCTTTAAAAGCCGAGACCGTTACCGGTCGGCCGACCGAGCGCAGTAACGCCTCCCTCTCTCTCTGACGCTGGACCCCACCCGTCCGACCGTTTCTCTCGCGCGGTCATCGCCTTCCTCCTCCGCGCGCGCCGTCGCCGGCAGTTTCTCCCTCCCGGATCTCTCTCCTCTCTCCACCCCGCACACTCCAGCGCCTCTATATAAGCCGGCCACTTCCCCGCATCCATTCCCCCCCCCCCCCGAGCCCCCTTTCTCTCTCGCCGAGATGCTGTCAGTTGCTCGCCGGAGCTACTCCCCCACCGGAGCTCGCCATCGACCGTAGCCACCACGTCCAACCATCGTTCGCCCCATTGTTGCCACCAGTCGACTCCGGAGAACCGTCGCCGTCGCCCGGACCATTTCCCCATCCTCCCCGACCACCGGAACGCCTCGCCGTCGTCCTCGCCGCCTTCGGATCGCCGGAGAAACCCCGACGCCGGCAACCTCTCCCCGTAAGCTCCCTCGACCATCGGATCCCGAATCAACGACCGTGATTAGATCGGATTTATTCCGAACCGGTATCCTCTTCCAATCGGTCGCCCGCCCGTAATCCTCGAGCGCACACCCCCCCTTAGCCAATCGGACAGTGCCACGTAGCCCCCTGACCGTCGCAAATTATTTTTCTTTTTCAGTTTTGTTTTAATTAACAGAATGTTTTCAAATTTTGTTTTGCTTATATCTTTTTAATCTATTTAGTGTTTTGAGTTGATTCTTTTTGCAATAGCTCACAATTTTCATGTAGTTTCACCCTGTACTTTTAAATTTCAAATTTGAACTATAAAATTTGAATTGAATCAAATTTGCTTAAAATCTTCAAATCTGAATAACTAGAGTTTGAAAATAGATTTTGATATAAATCTTTTTGCTACTGTTTGGTATTAGTTAGGACTACCTTCATGCTTAGTTTGAAGATATTTAGGATATATTTGATTAATGTTTTAACCAAAAACAGAATCTGCTTAGTATTATAATATAGTTTTATAAACTCAATTTTAATTAGTTTGATTTAGAATTGGTTTTATTTGTTTATTAGGTTCTGTTAGTAAACATTTAGTGTTTTCACTCACTGCTAATAAAAAAAATATAAATTTGCTTAGTTTAATTTTTATTTAACATAGGAATCACAACTTCTTTTCAAATAGGCATAATTTGATTAAAACAACTAACTAGTAATAGTTTTGTTTTCAAACAAAGTTTTGTATATTTTGTTTCTGTTTTCTAAGACAGATTTAGTAGTAAATTATTTTCTATCAAGAACATGTTTTACTAATAAATAATAAGTTTAGTTTTTCATTCTTTTGTTAATATAACTATAGTTGATTCATATAGTGTTTATCACAAACTTGTATAAACTTTATTAAACTTTTTCCAACAAACTTAAATTGATTATATTCTGTTTATTAATAAAATATTCTATTGTTTCCTTGCTGACAACAATTGTTTTGTTATTACAAATGGTTTCATTATGTCAGTAGTGTTTTCATTCCTCACCTTTTGAAAACAAAACTTTGTGTGTTTTCTTACTTGAGATTTGTGCATTGTTTTGTCCTGATTGTTTACTAGTTCTTGGTTGATGTTTGTGAGTTACAATTTTCTGATGTATGCTTATTGAGTGCTTGTTTGCTTCGTTAGATTATCCGGAGTGCGAAGCTTGTTACTTAGAGTCACTCACGTACGAAGATCATCAATCAGGCAAGTCACTTTGATCATATTTTTACCCATGTTTTATATGCATTAGTTCTACCATCTCCCCAATTGCATGCAAGATAGGTTAGATGGAAACTTGGTTACATTGTACTAGTATCATGTGGTAGGTACCCCCCCCCAACCTCTTTGACACATTGGCCCCGGGAAACGTTGTTTTACCTTTTTGCTATGCTATTAGTAGACAGGGTTGGTTGTGTGATTCATGAGAGTTGAGAGAGAGTTAATAATTTCAAGACCTACATAATGATCATGATTTAAGACTCCGAGTTTTCAACATACCTCTGGGTGGATGATGGTTGAACGGCACCCTGGAGAAACCAGTGGATTTGCCTAGGTGATGCTGGAGATGGCCAGTATTCACGCGGAAAGGTCCACCCAGGCACAAAGAGATGGATGGATGCTTTAAAACCCAAGGCTTACCTGCACAGCCACAAGTCATTATGGGCTCTGGCGTGGTTGGATATCGTGGTGACCCTGGACAGGCGGTGCTACGAGAGGTAGAAGAACGGTAGGAAAGGATGGGCACCGACAGAGTCGCAGGGAAACCCTTTGGAAGACCATGTTTTGGTCATCCGTTTCTCAAACACCCTGAAGTGCGAGAAATCAAACGGAGGCGAACAAATCTTGTGGGGAACGTGTGCAAAACTCTGCAGAGTATTCCAAACCTAATCGATTAGCCGTGTCCACGGTCATGGACGACTTGAGCCAAAGGAATTGAAACTTCCGGAACTCTCAACACAATTAATATGATGATGTGGGTGTTAACAATTTTGGGTATGAGAACTGGTTGGTGGAACCATCTCATTAATCAACCAACTTAGTAATATTTTGCTTAGCCCCTCTCTTGATGTAGGAAAAACTTGGCTTTACGCAAAAACTTACACCACCACCTGCCATATAAGCATATAGACTAGCTGATTATTTTCACCCCTCTCTTGTGACTTTGCCGGCATATTCCATATGTTGACCTACACGGCTGCAACGTATCATGTTGCAGAGTACTTTTCCGACCAGGAGTGAGGACACGTTCTATGCTCAGTGAGATGCCCTTGGAGTCAGATGGACTCATCTACCTTCGACGCTTCCGCAAGATTTAGATATTCTCATGAGTTGGCTTTTAGCCACTTTATTGTAAATTTTATTGTAATAAAGGACTCGATATGAGATTTCGATTAATATAATGCTGTGTGATTTCCCTTTGATATATACATGGATGTACCGTGTGTGTACCAGCATGATCTTGGGATGGTACGGAAACACCGGAGACTTGACCTTTCAGGTCGGGTCGCTACAGAGAAACATGTTCAACATGATTTGTTAGAATAATCTATGTGCTTCGCTTATATCTTTTGAGCTTAGTAGTTGATATAGTGCTTCACTTATATCTTTTAGAGCACAATGGCATGTAGATTTGATAGAAATAACCGAACTCTCATTCTTCATAAATTTTTGTTTGAGAATCCAAATAAATGGTAACGGTAATTTTCACTGGTTATAAGATTAGTCCAAAAAGGATAGGTATTCAAGGAGTGTATAATAAAACCTTCATGTAGCTCACTATAAGAAGAAACCGTGGGTTAATGATATTGATGTAGTAATATGAAAGGGCAGTAGTACATGATATTTGGTTAGTAGAAATATCAGTAATTAAAGTGTGTTACTTCTTGCTCATCTAAGTATTGGTTATGGCATGGTGATGATGTGTGAGCATTCTTATTTCTCGTTGAAATCCTAGTGTTGTTTGGGTCGGCGGCACGCGATGGTTAACTCCTCCCAACCTCCTCCCTAGGGGAATGCGATAATACTTTGCTTCGAGAGAGCTAATAAAGCTTTGCAACAAGTATATGAGTTATTTATGATTAATGTGAATCCATGGATGTACGTACACTCACCTTTCCGCATATTGCTAGCCTCTTTAGTACCGTGCATTGCCCATTCACACCTCGAGGATCGGTGTAGATTTCGCTGGTGCATCCAAACCTGGCGATATGATACACACAATCACACATAAGCCTCCTTATTTCTTCCTCAAAATAGCCACCATACCTACCTATTATGGAATTTCCATAGCCATTCTGATATATATTGCCATGCAACTTCCACTGTTACATCACATGACTTGTATGTTTGTCATCATATTGTTTTGCATGATCATGTAGATGACATAGTATTTGTGGCAGAGCCACTGTTCATCATTGTTTACATATTATGCTAGATCATTGCACATCTTGGTACACTGTCCGAGGCATACATATAGAGTCGTAATTGTTTTATGTTGAGTTGTTATATCGAGTTCTAAGTAAATAAAAGTGTGATGGTCATCATTGTTAGAGCATTATCCCAGTGAGGAAAGGATGATGGAGTAATGATAACCCCACATGTCGGGGTGAGCTCCGGACGAAAAAATAAAAATGGGGGAGGCCAAATGATCCCACTAAGAAAAAAATAGAAAAAGTAAAAATAAGAAAATGAGAAAAATTAAGACAGAAAAAATAAAAATAAAATGAGAGCAGGGACTTTGCTACTATCCTTTACCACAGTTGTGCCTCAAAGTGGCACCATGTTCTTCATATAGAGAGTCTCATGAGTTGTCATCTTGATATGCTAGTGGGAATTGAACTTGGCTTGCATATTCCGATGACGGGCTTCCTCAAATGCACACTCACTTAGCTTGTTGGTGTTGGGAACGTAGTAGTAAATCAAAAAAATCCTATGTGTCACCAAGATCAATCTATGGAGAAACCAGCAACAAGCAAAGGGTGAGTGCATCTTCACACCTTTGAAGATCGCAAAGCGTAAGCTTTACTAGAACGCGGTTGGTGGAGTCGTACTCGCAGTGATTCAGATCGCGGTGGATTCCGATCTAAGCGCCGAACAACGGTGCCTCCGCATTCAACACACGTGCAGCCCGATGACGTCTCCTGCGCCTTGATCTAGCAAGGAGGAAGGAGAGGTTGAGGGAGATCTCCGGCATCACGACGGCATGATGATGGTGGAGCTGTGTGGCACTCCGGCAGGGCTTCGCCAAGCGCTACAGAGGACGAGGACGAGGAGGGGTAGGGCTGCGCCGAGAGAGAGAGAGAGAGAGATCTGTATTGTGGGCAGCCCGAAAACCCCCACTATTTATAGGAGGATGGGAGGAGGGTGTGCACCCTCTAGGGTTCCCATCCTAGGGGGTGCGGCAGCCCTAGATGGGAGGTGGATGGCGGCCAAGAGAGGGAGAGAGGGGGGCGCGCCCTAGGGTGGGCCTAGGGCCCATCTCTGCCTAGGGATTGCCCCCTCTCCTCCTTTGATGCGCCTTCGGCTAGGGTGGGAGGTGCACCAGCACACCTAGGGTCTGGTTCCCTCCCACTCTTGTCCCATGTAGCCTTCCGGGGCCAGTGGCCCCTCCTAGTGGACTCCCGGAACCCTTCCGGTGGTCCCGGTACATTGCCGGTGAAGCCCGGAACACTTCTGGTGATCAAATCCTCACTTCCTATATATGAATCTTTACCTCCGGACCATTCCGGAGCTCCTCGTGACTTCTAGGATATCATCCGAGACTCTGAACAACCTTTGGTAACCATGTACACTATTCACATATAACCCTAGCGTCATCGAACCTTAAGTGTCTAGACCCTACGGGTTCGGGAGGGATGTAGACATGACCGAGACACCTCTTTGGTCAATAACCAATAGCGGGATCTGGATACCCATATTGGCTCCCACATGCTCCATGATGATCTCATCGGATGAACCACGATGTCGGGGATTCAATCAATCCCGTATACAATTCCCTTTGTCCATCGGTATGTTACTTGCCCGAGATTCGATTGTCGGTATCCCGATACCTCGTTCAATCTCGTTACCGGCAAGTCTATTTACTCATTCAGTAACACATCATCCCGTGGCTAACTACTTAGTCACATTGAGCTCATTATGATGATGGCTTACCGAGTGGGCCCAGAGATACCTCTCCATCGCACGGAGTAACAAATCCCAGTCTCGATTCGTGCCAACCCAATGGATACTTTTGGGGATACCCATAGTGTACCTTTATAGCCACCCAGTTACGTTGTGCCATTTGGCACACGCAAAGTATTCCTACGGTATCCGGGAGTTTGCACAATATCATGGTCTAAGGAAATGGTACTTGACATTAGAAAAGCTTTAGCAAACGAACTACACGATCTTGTGCTATGCTTGGGATTGGGTCTTGTCCATCACATCATTCTCCTAATGATGTGATCCCGTTATCAACGACATGTAATGTCCATGGTCATGAAACCATGTGTAGGACTAAAAGTATGTCTAGAGGGGGGTGATTAGACTACTTGACCAATTAAAAGTTTTGCCTATACCAAGTTTTTGGGTTGACAATTTTTAGCATTTCATGGCAAGTCAAGTACACCCTCCACATGCAAGTCTAAGACTATATAGCAGCAGAAAGTAACAACAAGCATGTATAGAAGGGATAGGGTAGGAAGATCAAACGCAGTTGTAGACACGATGATTTTTCCCGTAGTTCCGATAGGTGGCGCTATTGTACATCCACGTTTATGGAGTCTTCAACCCACGGAGGGTAACGGTCGCGAGAGTCCACGGAGGGCTCCACCCAAAAGGGTCCACGAAGTAGCAACCTTGACTATTCCATAATGGCTTCTGTCCACAAAGGACTAGCCTCACTATGGGTAGATCTTCACGAAGTAGGCGATCTCCTTGCCCTTAAAAACTTCTTGGTTCATTCGACAACACGAAGTAGGAGGCTCCCAAGCGACACCTAACCAATCTAGGAGGCACCACCCTCCTTTGCTCTTCTCAGAAGCTGGAATCTGCCTGGTTTTCCTCTTAGGCTTCTCAGCAGCCTTCTTGGATGTGCTGGTCTTAGGCATAGCATCAGACATAAGTTTCTTTGCCTTCTTCTTGGGAGGATCCTTTGTATCTGGCTCATCCTCTTCTTCCTCAGCAGCGGCACCAGATGCTTCCTCTGGATCTTCATACATGGAAGTAGGCCTGCCAGTCACATGAACGATCCTCTTTCTGGACTTTTTCTCCCCTGCCTTCTTAGGCATAGCTCTCTTGGGAACCTCAACAGAAATTTTTGCTCTTGCAGTCTCATGAGCCTTGAAGGTAGAAGCAGGTGCATAAATCTTGCTGACAACTCTTTGAGAGGAAGTTGCTTCAGTTGCTGACTTCTTGGCAGCCTTCTCTTACTTCTTAGGAAGAATCTCTTCTGGAACGAAGTCTGAATCTTCTTCATCTGAGTTCAACTTCTTCCTGGTTCTTGTGGCAGCCTTGGGCAACCCATGAGAGTTGTGGGTGCCTGGATCTAAGAAAGAACTGGCTTCTAGGCTTGTTCCAAAACTCATATCAACTCTCTGCTCTGGCACATTCTGACTATCTTCTGAGCATGACATACTGACCCTGTGAATAGAGTGTAGATGAGCAGAAGTAGATGAGTTATCACAAAATGAGTTTGGTTTTTGAAATTTGAGCAATGAGTTTTCAAAAAAATGCAATCTGTCACATACATATTGGTGCAGCCAAAAAGAAATTTTTGGTGAGATCGAGACAAACTAACTCTTTTAACAGGAACTTGGCAGCCTTTTCAGTCGAACCGAAAAGAGCTACTCGGTTCCACTGAGTCAGTTCTCACCCTCACTGAAAAGCGTATCGGTGAGACCAATATTTTCGTGTCGGTTCCACCGAGATATATCGGGTGGACGGCAAAACCCTAGAAAATCCATCTAACTCGAGATTTTGCAGATTTAAGTGGATGGATATATGAGCAAAGGGTGTAAGGATGATAATCAAGTATCTAATGCACAAGAATCGGATGGAGACCAAGGCTCTGATACCACTTGTAGGACCAAAAGTATGTCTAGAGGGGGGTGATTAGACTACTTGACCAATTAAAAGTTTTGCCTATACCAAGTTTTAGGGTTGACAGCTTTTAGCATTTCATGACAAGTCAAGTACACCCTACACATGCAAGTCTAAGAGTATATAGCAGCGAAAAGTAACAACAAGCATGTATAGAAGGGATAGGGTAGGAAGATCAAACGCAGTTGTAGACACGATGATTTTTCCCGTGGTTCCGATAGGTGGCGCTATCGTACATCCTCGTTTATGGAGTCTTTAACCCACGGAGGGTAACGGTCGCAAGAGTCCATGGAGGGCTCCACCCAAAAGGGTCCACGAAGTAGCAACCTTGACTATTCCATAATGGCTTCCGTCCATGAAGGACTAGCCTCACTATGGGTAGATCTTCACGAAGTAGGCGATCTCCTGCCCTTACAAACTTCTTGGTTCACTCCACAACACGAAGTAGGAGGCTCCCAAGCGACACCTAACCAATCTAGGAGGCACCACCCTCCAAAGGGTAATAGGCTCGATAATGACAATGACCTCCTTGCGCTTGTGCTTCAAGATGATAGACTCCTCAGCACCCAATCACTCTCTCACAGATTTGGCATGGTGGAAGAGATGGGATTGGTGGAAAGCTACTTGGGGAGGCTAGAAATCAAGATCCATATGATTGGAGTGGAAGATCTTGACCTCAACACAAGGGTAGGTGCTGCTCTCTCAGAAAATCAGATAGGATAGGTATGGAATAGTTCTGAGTGCTTCTCTTTCGAGTAGGTGGTGGTGAAGGGGTATATATAGGCATCCCCAAAAATCCAACGGTTACACACAAAATGACCAACTCGGTGACACTAATGTGTTAATCTCGGTGGTACCGAAGTGACCAAAAGGTGGCAACTTTTGCATCTCGGTAAAGCCGATATAGGAAACTCGGTTGCACCGATAAGGTGACCAATGGTCAGATTTCCAATCTCGATGATGTCGATCCAGCATTCTTGGTGGGACCAAAAATGTGAATTTGCGTAACAGAAAGTTGGCAACCTAAACTCGGTGGCACTGGTATGGAATCGGTTGCACCGAAGTGGCTAGGGTTTGGCTTGAGTTTGTCTAGGTTCTAGAATCGGTGGCACCGAAGTGGGAAAGTTGGTTGCACCGATTTTGAGTGTTAGGTATAGAACAGACTTTGGTGGGAGAGTTTGTCGATGTTTTTGGCGACTATCACTTGTGCATGTTTGAGCATATTGTTCACCAACAAAACCTTACCCCCTTTTAATAGTATTAGCTTTCCTATAGACTCAAAGTGATTTCTCACAAATATAAAATGTAGAGTCCTTTTGCTTGAAGCTTGGCCAACCTATTTCCTTGCATCTTGGGGTTTCTCCACAATCTCCTTTTGACAATCCTATCATTGAACATTTCCTGAAATATACTTTGTTGAAACATTAGTTCAATGACTTATATGTTGTTATTAATTACCAAAACCACCAAGGGAGCAAATGTGCTTTCACCGTGACCATCTATTGATCAACGAGCTAGCCAACTAGAGGCTCACTAGGGACATGTTGTGGTGTATGTATTCACACATGTATTATGGTTTCCGGTTAATACAATTATACCATGAACAATAGACAATTATCATGAACAAGGAAATATAATATCCATTTTTTTATTGCCTCTAGGGCATATTTCCAACAGTCTCCCACTTGCACTAGAGTCAATAATCTAGTTACATTGTGATGTATTGAACACCCACAGAGTTCTGGTGTTGATCATGCTTTGCTCATGAGAGAGGTTAGTCAACGGATCTGCGACATTTAGATCCGTATGTACTTTAGAATTATCTATATCTCCTTCCTGAATGTAATCACGAATGGAGTTGAAGCGGCGCTTGATGTGTCTTGTCTTCTTGTGAAACCTGGGCTCCTTGGCAAGGGCAATAGCTCCAGTGTTGTCACAGAATAGAGTCATCGGGCCCGATGCATTAGGAATCACTCCTAGGTCGGTGATGAACTCCTTCATCCAGACTCCTTCCTTTGCTGCTTCCAAAGCAAGTATGTACTCCGCTTCTGTCATCGTTTTCTCACGGCAGATGCCATAGGGTGGCTTATCGTAGGTGGTTGGGGCCGAAGGACGCCGATGGGCCCTGGGTGTGAGATTGGGCACAAGCGGTGATGGCACACGATGTACCCAGGTTCAGGGCCCTCCGAGGGAGGTAATACCCCTAGTCCTGCTTGGTTTAGTTGGATGGATGGGTATGAGTACAATGGTGCTCCTGGAGCTGAGTCTAGAGGAGGAAGAAAGAGCAGCCGGCTCATCTTCCTCCGCTGCTAGAAGGGGTTTGGTATGCGTGTGTGCGGTTGATCGTCCGTCCCCGTTGAATGGGGGGCTCGGGGGGTTTATAGGCCAACCCCCCGGCTCTTATAATAGGTTCTAAGTATAGGTGCAGGGGGACCCGGCTGGCAGTCTCTCCGGCTGGCCAGGGGGTCCCACCATTCGTGTCGTCTCGTTGTCGGTGGGGTCCGCGGCTGAGCGGTCCCATCTCCCGTTGGGTACCGCCAACCGGCTCTACGATTGGCCCTCACCCACCTGCTGCGGCACGGGTTGTCCGGGGGGCATCGTCTAGCGCCAGCCAGCCGAAGTCTCTGGTACGGCCGGCTGTGCTGTAGCCATGTCAGGGCAGGTCATCGAGTGGGCACAGGCATGCAGGCACTATTCCTTTGCTTGGTCGCACTCGCCGAGGTCAGCGGCCGGGACGGTTAGACTATAGCCACACGATGTAGTGCGTCAGCGGCCATCGTAGCCACAAGGCCGCCCATCATGTCGGTCATGTCACGTCGCCGTACCTGCGCGCAGAGGGACGAGACGTCACATGTCCGTCCCGGGGTCAACGGAAGAGGTGGCCCGGAGGCAGCCGGCCGTGCCCAGCCGGCCGGGGCCGAGCCGGCTCCTTGACCAACCGTTCGGGGCGCCAGCCGACACCAGCCGGTGCCGGATGTCCTCTAGTCGGCCACGACCAGACGACCACGTAGTTATTCTCAGAAGCGAAAGGGAGGAGACCCCGTTACTTTGGCCTACCCAGGGGTAATAACCCCGTCAGTAGTCCCCAAAGCCGGCGGGGGCCCGCGTCCGACGGATGGAGGGGAGTCGGCAGCTTCTACCCAGCTATACCTGCCTCTAGCTTGGAACCGAAAGGGCAGCCGGGTCGTCCGTTGGAGCCGACGCCTCGGGTACCAACGCACCGCCCCGGGACCCGTGCCGGCACGTGGCACGCCACGTGGCGAGTGATGATGTCGCGAGCCCCGCGCATGCGGGGAGACGGGATGTCACCTGGGCCTAGCCCACTAGAACCCAGGCGTAGCCCAGTAGGCCTCAGGTGCAGGCTGGGATCCTCTGCACCCCGAGGCGGCCGTTACGTCCTGGGGCCACCCACGCGTGCGCAGAGTGTCCGGGAGGAGTGGGCGCAATTAATCCGACGTCCCCCGGTCGTGGCCTCCCCTATAAAAGGGGAGGAAGGGCAGGAGGCGGAGGTACCCGTGCCTCACTCGCCCCCGTGCTACCCGTCTTCTTGCTTCCTTGCCTTCCTCGCGCGACGTTATGCCTCGAGTGACGAGGTAGCGGCGGTGCCACAGCCGGGGGAACAAGTCATGTTCCTCTGGCACTTCTACCAGGGCTTCGGGCTCCCGGTGAGTCATTTTTCCGCCTCTTCCTTGATACTTTCGATCTTCAACCACATAATCTTAGCCCCAACTCGATTCTCTATCTTTCCGCCTTCGTGACGCTGTGCGAGGGGTACCTCGACATCCTCCCTTTCGTTGATTTCTTCAATACTCTTTTTTATCTCAAGCCTCTAAAAAGCGACGCCTGCGGGGGCACAATGGTGTGCTACCGCGGTGTTGCTCGCTTTCCTCCTCTTTCCCTTATCGACTCCGTCAAGGGGTGGCACCGGACGTTCTTCTACGTGAAGAACGCCGGCCCGAAGACGGACTATATCCGCATGCCGCCGTTCGATGACAGGCAGTCCACCCAGATCAACTGGCTGGCGTCCACCCCACGCGGCTTGGCCCTGGAGGAGCTCGGCTGGCTTGCACAACTGAAGAGCTCCGAAGGACTGGTCGCCGCCGACCTGGTGGCGGCCTTCATCTCACGCTGGGTGTCACCCCTCTAGCTGAGGCCACACCGGATTTGCAACATGTCCGGCCGGCATGACCCCTGTCAGCTGTCCACCGTCGAGTTGACGCCGGCACAGGTCGTGAAGCGGGTGAACGCCCTCACGACGTTCAAGTTGAAGCCCAAGTCGTGGACATTCGGCATGGAGCCATATGACCGCATCAACCGCCCTTCCTTGGTAAGTTTTTCATTGAGGCGGATTCTTTTCTTTTCATACTCCCCAGCCGGCAGCCGGCTAGAAAACTTACTTTGACGTGCTGACCGTAGCTGCTAGTGCGACAGAACATGCCGGACAGCCCACACCCTCAGATCTTTGAGGCAGAGCATGAGAACTCCGACTCCAAAGACTACAAGACGGGAGGCCCCCGGAGGAGGGGTGGACTCCTTGGGAGGAGCCGACGAGTCGGCCGACCCGCGAGCCGGTGCTCCCAGTGGAGCCGGGGGTCCAGCACGACCGGGGAACCCAACGGAGCAGGTGAGTTCCCTCTTGCCCCCTCAATCAAGGACTGGACAGATGACGACGATGACGATGACGAATTAATGATTATGAACAAGCCTCCTCCCTCAGCATGCTAGGGTCGGAGGAGCTAGGAGCGACCGGCTCAAGCCCCGGCGGCCAGAGCAGCCGGGCGGGGGTAGAGGCCGGCTCAGGGAGCCGGCGGCCCCGCCGCCAAGCCCGAAGCGGGTGAAGGTGGCTGCACGGAAGCCGCCACCACGCGCCAAGCGGTCCCTGCCCCTCGTCATCGGGTGAGTCTTTATCTTTTGAAAGTTTTTCTTCCGCCCCATGAGCCGGTTGATGAACGGCCCTTGGGCGCTGCAGTGACCCAATCGAGCTCCACGATGAGGAGCCGACAGGGAATCTGACGGACTCCGCTAGTCGACTGGCCCATGAGCACGCGGCCACTCAGCGGGAGGAGAAGAGGAGGCTCGCGGAGCTGCGAGCCTCCAAATCCGGGACGCGAGGAGGGGCCTCGCACTCCGGGACCTCAAGAAACCGGAGGCGGAGGAGGTTTTTGGATCCCCCACGGGTGTCGGACTCGGCGGTGGAGTCAACCTGCATGTCGAGGCCTCCGTCGAGCGAGCCGCGAGGGGCGGTTATTGACCCGCTAGCGCCTTCGTCCATGCAGGAGGTGGCCCCAGCGAGGGCGACGATGGTGGAGCCGGCTCCTGAGGCGGCCCGGCCCGAGGTGCCGGAGGTGACCCCTCCTGTGGCCGAGCCGGCCCGGGTTGAGGTATCGGAGGCCTCGGTGGCCCCAGAGGCGACGCCAGAGGTGGAGGCCATGGAGGTGGAGGTGTCGCCCGCCACGATCGACGCGCCGGAGCAACAGGAAGCGGAGGCGGCGATGATGCCGGGCGGGAGGGCAGCGGGAAGCGACTCCCGGCCCCTTGCCGTTTTCAACCCGCCCCCGGCGACTAGCGCCATGGCAAGCCCGGGCGGCAGGGATGGCCGGGCCAGGAGGCCCCTGCGATCGATGCAGGAGGTGCTTCGAGACTGGGAAGCACTGGCGAGCGCGCCGGCCCTGTTGGCCCCCTAGGCAGGCGGCCCGGTCCCCTTGTTTGCGGACTTGGGGAGTGTCCTGGACCGGTGCCGACAGGAGCTGGCCCGGTTCGCAGAGGCGGCAGACACCGACCTACAGTGTGCGGAGGTAAGCTGGCTGCTTGGACTTAGAATTTTCAGTGGGGGTGTGCGAGCGCACCCACTGGGTGTAGCCCCGAGATGCGGGCCAGCTGGCCGGCTGACGGGCAGCCGAGCCGGATCTCTTTTGAGCGTTTCTTGACCTTTGCCTTTTTGTGGCAGGAGGGAACCTCCCTACAGCAGAAGCTATTCACGGAGGCAGTCGCCATCCACGACCGCGGAAAATATGGCTTCTACCGCCTGGAGGAGGAGTTGGCTCGCGTGCAAGGTCAGTTACACTTTGCAGGAGGGGCACATAGCCCCCGGGAATCGGTTAACGCCTGTCGTGTCTTGCAGGTGACCTGGCCTCGCTTCAGGGGGAGAAGACCGGGCTTGTCTCCGAGCGGTACTGGCTGGCATGAGACGTCCATGCGGCCACGCAGGAGACAGACCGGCCGGCCGCATTGCTGATAGATGGGGAGGCCGTCCGGGACCGGCTCAAGGCCGAGGCGGCGAAGGAGGTGGCAGACCGAGAGGCGGCTGTCAAGGAGGCGGTTGACGCCGCCCTTCAAGGCGAGGTGACCCGCCTCAAGAGGACATTTGAGGAGGTCAAGGGTTCCCTCGCCACCTCGGAGGCAGCCCTAGCGTCGGAGCGCAAGGCGGCGCTCAACTTCGCCCTTGGGGTGGACGACGCGATCGAAGGTAGGTGCTGGTTTTTCTCTTCTTCAGACAGTTGCTCCTTTCTTTGCCGTTTCTTGTGTTTTAACCTTGCCTTTCTTTTCTTCCCTTCTTCCTTCTTCCAGGGCGTTTCCCGGAAACTTAGCGCCGTGCTACGCGCGCGGTTGAGGAGCACCGAGAATACCTTCGAGAGTGCCGTCGCACCATCTAAGAGGAGGTCGCGTGGGACGTGGATGAGATTGGGCTCGCTATCGAGATGCGGATGACCCATCTTGAGCAGAGTGTGGAGCAGCTCAAGACCGTCAGCAAAGAGGTCATCGCCACGCTGTGGCCAGGCCATGGGGGAGCTCTGACGAACCGCGGGGCTTAGTGGCTAGAGCATGCCATTCCCCGTCTCGAAGCCTGGAAGGCGTCGGCTGCCCGAGCCGGGGCGCAAATGGCGCTCCGGTTCATCATGTCGTGGTACCGCGGTGTGGACCTAGGCCGGCTGGCGACCATGCGGGACGTGCCGGCCGCAGAGCGGGAGGCCCGCAAGCCGGCCCTTGTCCATCGAGCCAACGAGCTCGCGTCATATGTCGACACGGACGAGTTCCTGCCGGCCCTTGGCGAGGACGGCGAGCCTCTGCCCGAGGACTCCTTCGGCATCCCTCATGGCCCGGTGGACCATGATTGCCGACGAGAGCACTGACTCGAGCGGCAAGACGGCCGAGACCGAGGAGCCCACCTCGAAGGCCAAGGAGGCCGACCCGAAGGCTGTGACCACCTCCGAGGCGAGAGCCGAGCTGCCCAGCGACACGTCGGCTGGGGGCACGCCGGCTGGCGACGCGCCGGCGGCCTGATCCCCCGGGCGTTTTTTATCTTTCTCTTTTTTCTCCCTGCATGTTAAGCTTGAATCCACCCACTGGGGGTGTTTATGTAATGAACTAATGTTGGGCGTGGGCCACTTTTGTCTTAACATTTATGCTGTGAACATCTGGCGTGTTTGCCTTGTCATTCATGTCGCGTCGTCCTTGTCCTTTTTTGCCCGCTTGACTCTTTTCGGTTCTTCTCCTTTCCCCTTTGGTTTCGGCCCCGCCAGCCCGACAGCCGGGAACCAGTCTGTAGCTGGGTCGAGGCGTTTGCCTCAAGGGAGCTGGTTCAAAACTTAGGAATCACGAGGGTTTTCGGGATAAGTAGAGTGGTAGAGACGCGGCGATGGTCCGACTAGGCCTAGCCGGGGTCTCCCTTTGTTTTGACCTTTCGTGTGAGCCAAAATTGGCTGCCCCGAGGCTCCGTCAGCCGGACAGCCGGGAGCCGGTTCTATGGCTGGTAAGGGTGGGGAGGTTTGGCCGGCTCACATTACTTAGCCAATTTTTGGGAGAGGCGCTCTAGGTCCTGCCGGCTAGCCATCGGGCCCGGGGGCCAGGTCGGGGAGCCGGTGAGTGAGGAACACTTTTAAGGGAAATGAAACGGGGTGCGCCCCAAGATCCGTCTTGGGGCGCCCATTGCATTCATAAGCCCAAAAGGGTGGGGGTACATACATACACTGGTTTCTTCAGCAGTAAAACGGGCGCAGGAGGGCCATGTTCCATGGGCGCTTTTGTGGAGGCATCTCTTTTGCGCTTCTGTGGCTTCTAGGCATCTATTAGATAGTACACGTTGTTGTGAAGTGCCTTGCTGGTGATGAATGGGCCCTCCCATGGGGAGGACAGCTTGTGTTGTCCGGCCATCCGCTGGATCTGCCTAAGGACCAGGTCCCCCTCGCGAAATGAGAGTGACTGGATCTGCTTGATGTGGTAGTGCCGGAGCTTCTGCTGGTAGATTGCCGTCCAGCTCAAGGCCAGTCCGCAAGCTTCCTCGAGTAGGTCGACGCCATCTTCTCTTGCTTCTTTTGCATCCTTCTCCGTGTATAGGGCGACCCGAGGCGAATCGAACTCGATGTCGGTGGGGATAATCGCCTCGGACCCATACACAAGGAAGAAAGGTGTGTAGCCGGTTGAACGGTTCGGGGTGGTCCGGAGACTCCAAAGGACGGCCGGCGGCTCGTAGATCCAGCAACCGGCTGACCTTACCAGCGGTGTTACGAGCCGAGGCTTGATGCCAGATAGGATAAGGCCGTTTGCCTCTCGACCTGGCTGTTTGACTGCGGATGAGCGACGGAGGCCAGATTGAGCCGGATCCCTTGCTTGGAGCAGAAGCGCGCGAGTGCGCCCTTGGCGAAGTTCGTGTTGTTGTCTCTGATGATATTGTGGGGAACGCCGTAGCGCATCATGATGTCGTCGATGAACCGGACGACCGTAGGGCCGTCCAGCTTCTTGATTGGTCGCGCCTCGATCCACTTGGTGAATTTGTCGACGGCCACCAGCAAGTGCGTCATGCCGCCTCGAGCGGTCTTGAATGGACCCACCATGTCCAGCCCCCAAACGGCGAAAGGCCATGAGAGGGGGATAGTTTGGAGGGTTGTTGCCGGTAGGTGGCTCTGCATGCTAAAGCGTTGGCAGCCCTCGCACTCGCCAACCAACTTCTTGGCCGCCTCAAGAGTAGTCAGCCAGAAGAAACCATGGCGGAAAGCCTTGGCCACCAGGGTCTTGGAGGCGGCGTGGTGCCGCACTCACCCTGGTGGATGTTGAGGAGGATCTCCAGACCCTTTTCCGGCTTGATGCATCGCTGGAAGATGCCGGTGGTGCTGCGGTGGATGAGCTCATTGTTGATGATGTCGTAGGTCATGGCCCAGCGCTGGATTTGCCTTGCCAAAGCCTCGTCCGGAGGCAGCTCGCCCCGTAGAAGAAACGCTAGGATGGGTTGGGCCCATGAGAGGGCCGAGATGGGGGCTGGCTCAGGAGCCCCCGGGACTGGTTGATCAGCCCCCGGGACCAGTTCGCCAGCCCTCGGGACCGGCTCGGGAGCCCCCGAGACTGGTTGATCAGCCCTTGGGTCCGGCTCGCCAGCCCCCGAGTCAGCCGGTCGATGATCATCATGACGGCCGCGTTGCTGGGGCCGGCCGGCTCGGGCGCAGCCGGTGGTGCAGGAGCCGGTGGCGAAGACACCGGAGAGGTGTCCGAGGCCGGAGACACCCGCCGGTACGAAGATTGATTCTGACTCCGGGGAAGGCTTGATCGATGGCCTAAGCAGCCGCTCGAGGGAGACGCTGGCTGGGATGGCCTGCCGGGTGGAGACGATCTTTGCCAGCGCGTCAGCCGCCTCGTTGTCTGCTCGTGGGATGTGATGAAACTCACAACTCTCGAAGGAGCTGGTGAGCTATTGTACGAGGAAACGGTAGCTGGCCATGTTGCCGTCCCTGGCATCCCATTCGCCAAAGACTTGCTGCACCACGAGATCGGAGTCCCCGAAGCACAGGATGCATGTGATGCCGATCTCATTGGCGAGCCAGAGGCCGTGGATGATGGCCTTGTACTCGGCCACATGAGGCGGAGAAGTGGATCTAGAGAGCGTACTTGAGCTAATTACCCTTGGGGGAGGAGAGGACTATGCCGGCACCCAGGCAGGTCCTCATTTTCGAACCGTCGATATGCATGCGCCGATGCATGGAGTCTGGGGGAGGCGGCACGAACTCCGTCTCCGCCCAGTCGACGAGGAAGTCAGCCAACACCTGTGACTTGATGGCGGTTCTTGGCTCGTACCGGATCTCATGATCGGCAAGGGCGATGACCCATTTGGCAATCCGGCGATTGGAGCCTCGGCCGCTCATGATCTCGCCAAGCGGGGCCATGCTCACCACGGTAATGATATGCTCCTGGAAGTATTGCTTGACCTTCTTGGTGGCGAAGTATATGCCATAGCACATCTTCTGGTAGTGGGGATAGTTCTGCTTGGACGCGGGGAGGACCTCGCTGAGGTAGTAGATGGGTTGCTGGACCGGCAGGGACTTGCCCTCCTCCGACCGCTCGACCACCAGGACGATGTTGATGACGCGTGTGGTCGCCGCGATTTAGGCGAGCAGGGGCTCCTTCTCAGCCGGCGCGGCTAGGATGGGCGCATGGGTGAGAGCCTTCTTGAGGCCGCGGAAGGCCTCGTCTGCCTCGTCGGGCCAGTCGAAAATTCCCGGCCTCTTGGTTTGACCCGGCTCGATTAGAGCCATCTTGCGAAGGAGCCCGTAGAGGGGCAAGGCCTTCTCCCCCAACCGGCTGATGAACCGGCTGAGCGAGGCAAGGCAGCCGGTGAACTTCTGGACGTCGCGGAGCCTGGTCGGCTTGGGCATGCGCTCGATCGCGCTGATCTTCTCGGGGTTTGCTTCGATACCACGGGCAGACACAAAGAAACCCAAGAGTTGACCGGCCGAGATGCCGAAGACACACATCTCCGGGTTGAGCTTGATCTTGTAGTCACGCCAATTCGCAAAGGTCTCCCGGAGGTCATCGAGGAGGCTAAAATGCTTCTTGGTTTTGACGACGATGTCATCGACGTAGACGTGGACATTCCTGCCTATCTGAGGCAGGAGGCATTTCTGCATGCACCGTTGGAAGGTGGTGCCTGCGTTCTTCTGGCCGAAGGACATGGTGATGTAGCAGTAGGCCCCAAAGGGTGTGATGAAGGAGGTCTTGAGCCGGTCTTCCGGGTCCATCTTGATCTTGTGGTAGCCAGAGTAGGCGTCCAGGAAGGACAGCAAGTCGTAGCCGGCCGTGGAGTCGATGACTTGATCGATCCGTGGCAGAGCGAACGGGTCCTTGGGACACGCCTTGTTCAGGCTAGTGTAGTCATTGCACATACGCTAGGTCTTGTTCTTCTTCAGCACCAGGACTGGGTTGGCTAGCTAGTCCCGGTGGAACCCTTCCATTATGAACTCGGCTGCGAGCAGTCGGGCGATCGCTTTGCCTATAGTACGCCGCTTCTCCTCAGAGAAGCGGCGCAGGGGTTGCTTGACCGGCTTGACGTCCGGCCGGACGTGGAGTTTGTGCTTCGCGAACTTCCTCGGAACACCCGACATGTCCTTGGGGGACCATGCAAAGATGTCCCGATTCTCATGGAGGAATTTGACGAGCTCGCCTTCCTATTTGCTGTTGAGGCGGGAGCCGATGGTGACGCATTGGGTCGGGTTGGCTGGGTCGAGTGGGATTTTCTTGGTGTCTTTGGACGGCTGGAAGGAGGCCTCGCCAACAGATTGTGAGGGAGGAGCCGGCATGGCCGGCTATCTGGTAGCAAGGGCCAGGAGCCGGTCAAGCTGTCGTTTCTCCTCGGCGATCTCTAGGGCCTCGGCCAGCCGGCTGCCGTCTCCAGCGCACTCGAGCAACATCTTGTAGTCACCCCATATGGTGATGATTCCCTTGCGGCCCGGCATCTTGAGCTTGAGGTAGGTATAATGGGGGACCGCCATGAAGCTGACAAGAGCCGGTCGGCCCAACAGCGCGTGGTAGGGGCTCGCGAGGTCCACGACCTCGAACAGCACCGGCTCAAGGCAGAAGTGGCCGGGTCCGTTGAAGAGGATGTAGAGTGTGATCTTACCGACGGGGGTGCAGGACTTTCTAGGCACGATGCCATGGAAAATCGTCCGGCTAACCTACAGGTCTTCTATCTTCAGCCCTAGCTTGTGCATAGTGTCGAGGTAGAGGATGTTGATGCTGCTGCCACCATCTATCAGCACCCGCAAGAACCGGCAAGTTTGTTCCTTGGTGGCGATGGTGGGGTCGAGGACCAAGGCATAGCTGCCAGGATTCGACATCACAGCGGGGTGATCGGCCTGGCTCGAAGTGACTGGCTTCTCCGACCAGTACATGAACTAGGGAGTTGCTGGTATGGTGGCGTTCACCTCACATCGAAGCTGATGTTGGGCATGTTTTCCCATCTCTTCACTGGTGAAGATAGTGTAACAGCCTTCTTGGTTGCGGAACTGGTCGATCAAACGACCGTCATTCTGGGCTGGAGCCGGAGCCGGCGGCAGCTTGGGCCAGGGCCGGTGCACAGGCTGGCGGCACGGGAGGAGCCGAAAGGACGTCCCCCCGGGCCAATCGCTATGAGAAGCTGCACTGTCAGAGGGTGTGCGTAGAGGGTTTGGCCCCTGAGTGGTTCTTGCAGGGGAGGTCAAGCATTTTCTCAAAGGTGAGCTTCGGCTGCCAGGTAGCCTTGCCAATGCGCTGGCTGGCTGGAAGGCTGAGCAGCCGGCTCCTGCTCATCGATGGTGTTGACCTGTCGGCTCCCGTAGCGGGGATCCGGCTTGTCGTTCTTGCGCTTGTTGTTTTGCGGCTACCAATTGTCGGTAGCCGGCCGGGTCACGGCCGGTGTCGCCGTCGTCTTGGCAGGATGGGTCATCTTGACCCGGATGGCCGAGTTGACCGTGGCGTACTTGTCCGCTTTGGTCATGAGCTCGGCAAGCGTGGCCGGCTCGGATCATAGAAGCTTGTGCTTGAGGGGGTGCCGTCTCGGCAGCCTTCAATGAAGTACTATACGTCTTGTTCCACATGCACCCCTTCGCAAGTGTTGCGAAGCTCGGTCCATCGAGTGAGGTAGTCGCAGAGGGATTCGTCCGGCCCCTGAACGCACATAGCAAGTTCACGAGGACGGCCGAGCCGCTTGTAGGTACCGATGAAGTTGCGGACGAAGGCCTCCTCGAAGTCCGTCCAAGTGTTGATGATGTCGGCCGCAAGGCTATTGAGCCAGGTGCGGGCCAAGCCGATAAACATGAGGGGGATGTAGCGAACGGCTACGCTCTTGTTCCCCCTGGCAATGCCAACCGCGGTGGTATAGTCGATCAGCCAGTGTTCGGGCTTGGTTGCCCCGTTATATTTCAAGGTGTCCCAAGGGAGCATGAAACCGGTTGGAAAAGGCTCGGTGCGGATCCGGGGGCCAAAGCAAGCCGGACCAATCGAGCCCTCCTCCTCAAGGAGGGCGGATTGCGCGAGTTTGTCGATGCGGTTGCAGGCGTCATTCTCACTGCGGGGGACACGCGGTATGAGCCGAGCTGAGAGCTCGGGGAGGACGGTAGGTGGAACCGATTGTCCTAACTCGTGCCGCTGGGGCGGCGTGTGCCCACGGCTGCGCCGGCTGCCGGATGCCGGCGCTTCGTGAGGGCAGCCGCTTCGAGGCGGGTTGTTGGTGCGCCGGCTGTTAACAGCCGGCTGCTTGCTCCCCGGTGGCTGAGAGGGCCGGGGGTAGTCCATCTCGTCCTGGCGGCTGGTGACGTGAGGGGAGCAGGACTACTGGGCCGCCTGGCGGACAGCAATTCCCGTGCCCTCGCGCTCGGGCCGGGGGCCTTCGATGGCAGCGCCGCCCATTGCAAGCAGATGCTGCTGTGCATCAGCAGCATCGGTGAGCTCCTTGATGTGGCGCTCGTGGGCGGTACGCTCTTTGCCCTCCAAGGTGGCCAATTCATCGTAGGCCACCTTGAGAGCCCGCAGGTTGGCTATGGGGGTGTCGTAGACGGGCATCTTGCCGCCGAGGATTTCGGCGACCACGTGACTGCGATCGCGCATAGATCCACGCCGGCTGGGCTCGGTGCCAGCCGGGGTGAATCCATAGGCGGAAGCATACTCATGTTGTGCCACCTCCATGTGGCGCCGCGTGGCCGCGAGGGCAGTGGCGTCCTCGAACAGGACGCGACGAGCCGCCTCAAGATCGGCCGCGGCGGTGTCGGGGTTCGCCGTCGGGGCGATCGGCATGCTCAAGCCCCGGAGGGCCGCGCCGAGCGGGTCGGACGTGCCGACGCGGGAAGAGGTTGAGGAAGTGATGGACATTACTCCCACGTGACCTTGAGAGCCACTAGACTGAGTCACAGCAAGTGCGCCCACGGCCGTGGGCGGACCGGCACAGACAAGCACCTGCGCGGGGTACTCGTCAGTGGCCGGAGTCTCGGCGAGGCTGAGCTTGCCGAAGTGCTCGGTGAGCGCGTCGATGCCGGCTATGAGGCCGACGGAATTGCCCGTCGGGCGTGCCGGAGCAAGCCCCACGAGCCCGTGGTTTTGCCTGGGCATGCGGCGACAGCAGGGAATGGCGAGGGGTCCCGCCTGGAGCATGAATCCGGCCGGCGCCGCGTACGGCCCCACGATGGATGCCAACTGTCGTCGTTTTCTCATGACAGATGCCATAGGGTGGCTTATCGTAGGTAGTTGGGGCTGAAGGATGCCAACGGACCCCGGGTGCGAGATTGGGCACAAGCGGTGATGGCACACGATGTACCCAGGTTCAGGGCCCTCCGAGGGAGGTAATACCCGTAGTCCTGCTTGGTTTAGTTGGATGGATGGGTATGAGTACAATGGTGCTCCGGGAGCTGAGTCTAGAGGAGGAAGAAAGAGCAGCCGGCTCGCCTTCCTCCGGTGCTAGAAGGGGTTTGGTGTGCGTGTGTGCAGGTGATCATCCGTCCCCGTTGCATGGGGGGCTCAGGGGTTTTTATAGGCCAACCCCCGGCTCTTATAATAGGTTCTAAGTACAGGGGCGGGGCGACCCAGCTGGCCAGGGGGTCCCACCATTCGTGTCGTCTCGTTGTCGGTGGGGTCCGCCGGCTAAGCGGTCCCATCTCCCGTTGGGGCCCGCCATCCGGCTCTACGATTGGCCCTCAGCCACCTGCTACGGCGCAGGTTGCCCGGGGGGGGGCGTCTAGCGCCAGCCGACCGAAGTATCCGGTACGTCCGGACGCATTGTAGCCACGCCGGGGCAGGTCATCAAGTGGGCGTGGGCATGCCGGCACTGTTCCTTCGCTCGGTCGCACTCGCCGAGGTCAGCGGTCGGGACGGTTAGACTGTAGCCACGCGCTGCATTGCGTTAGTGGCCATTGTAGCCATAGGGCCGCCCGTCGTGTCGGTCGCGTCGCGTCACCGTACCCGCGTGCAGAGGGACCGGACGTCACATGTCCGTCCCGAGGTCAATGGAAGAGGCGGCCCAGAGGCAGTCGGCCGTGCCCAGCCGTCCGAGGACCGAGCCGGCTCCTTGACCAACCGTTCGGGATGCCAGCCGACACCAGCTGGTGCTGGACGTCCTCCAGTCGGCCACGACCAGCCGACCGCGTAGTTATTCTTAGAAGCGAAAGGGAGGAGACCCCGTTGCTTTGGCCTACCCAGGGGTAATAACCTCGTACGCTTCACATGTAGATGCCGCCATGACGCTTTGCTTGCTGCTGCACCGGCTGACTGCCCCTCCGTTCAAAATATACATGTATCCGGTTTGTGACTTGGAGTCATCCGGATCTGTGTCGAAGCTAGCATCTACGTAACCCTTTACGATGAGCTCTTCGGCGCCTCCATATACAAGAAACATGTCCTTGGTCCTTTTCAGGTACTTCGGGATATTCTTGACCGCTATCCAATGTTTTGCTCCGGGATCACTTTGGTACCTCCCTACCAAACTTATGGCAAGGTTCACATAAGGTCTAGTACACAGCATGGCATACATAATAGAGCCTATGGCTGAAGCATAGGGGATGACACTCATCTCATCTCTATCTCACACCCTGTAACACAGGCAAGAACCCCTTCTTAGACTGATCCATATTGAACTTCTTCAATATCTTGTCAAGGTATGTGCTTTGTGAAAGACCTATGAGGCGTCTCGATCTATCTCTATAGATCTTGATGCCTAATATGTAAGCAGCTTCTCCAGGATCCTTCATTGAAAAGCTCTTATTCAAGTAGGCCTTGATGCTTTCCAAAAGTCCTATATCATTTCCCATCAACAATATGCCATCCACATATAATATGAGAAATGCTACAGAGCTCCCACTCACTTTCTTGTAACTAGAGGGTTCTCCATAAACCTGTAAAAATCCAAACGCTTTAATCACCTCATTAAAGCGAATGTTCCAACTCCGAGATGCTTGCACCAGCCCAAAGATGGAGCGTTGAAGCTTGCATACTTTGTTAGCATCTTTGGGATCGACAAAACCTTCCGGCTGCATCATATACGGTTGTTCCTTAAGGAACCCATTAAGGAATGTCGTTTTGATGTCCATTTGTCAGATCTCATAATCATAAAATGCGGCAATTGCTAACATTATTCGGACGGACTTCAGCATCACTACGGGTGAGAAAGTCTCATCATAGTCAACTCCTTGAACTTGTCGATAACCCTTAGCGACAAGCCGAGCCTTATAGACGGTCACATTACCATCCGCGTCAGTCTTCTTCTTAAAGATCCATTTATTTTCTATGGCTTGCCGATCATCGGGCAAGTCCACCAAAGTCCATACTTTGTTCTCATACATGGATCCTATCTCGGATTTCATGGCTTCAAGCCATTTGTTGGAATTCGGGCCCGCCATCGCTTCTTCATAGTTTGAAGGTTCACCGTTGTCCAACAATATCTACCACTCTGGTGCGGAACGTGTCCTTGTGGACCTTCAAGGTTCAATAGCAACTTGATCTGAAGTTTCATGATCATCATCATTAACTCCCTCTCCAGCCGGTGCAGGCTCCACAGAAACAACTTCCTGTGCTGCGCTACTCTCCGGTTCGAGTGGAAGTACAATGACCTCATCAAGTTCTATTTTCCTACCACTTATTTCTTTCGAGAGAAACACTTTCTCCAGAAAGTATCCATTCTTGGCAACAAAGACTTTGCCTTCGGATCTGAGGTAGAAGGTATACCCAACAGTTTCTTTGGGGTATCCTATGAAGACGCACTTTTCTGCTTTGGGTTCGAGCTTCTCAAGTTGAAGTTTCTTCACATAAGCATCGCATCCCCAAACTTTCAGAAACAACAGCTTAGGTTTCTTTCCAAACCATAGTTCATACGGTGTCATCTCAATAGACTTAGACGGTGCCCTATTTAAAATGAATGTGGCAGTCTCTAATGCATATCCCCAAAATGATAGTGGTAAGTCGGTAAGAGACATCATAGATTGCAACATATCCAATAGAGTGCGATTACGACGTTCAGACACACCATTTCGCTGAGGTGTGCTAGGCGGCGTGAGTTGTGAAACAATTCCACATTTCCTTAGGTGCGTGCCAAACTCGTGACTCAAATATTCTCCGCCACGATCAGATCGTAGGCACTTTATTTTCCCGTCACGTTGATTCTCTACCTCACTCTAAAATTCCTTGAACTTTTCAAAGGTTTCAGACTTGTGTTTCATTAAGTAGACATACCCATATCTGCTCAAGTCATCAGTGAGGGTGAGAACATAACGGTAGCCACCGCGAGCCTCAACGTTCATTGGACCGCATACATCAGTATGTATTATCTCCAACAAGTCAGTTGCTCACTCCATTGTTCCAGAGAACAGAGTCTTGGTCATCTTGCCCATGAGTCATGGTTCACACATGTCAAATCATTCAAAATCAAGAGACTCCAAAAGTCCATCAGCATGGAGTTTCTTCATGCGTTTGACACCAATATGACCAAGGCGGCAGTGCCATATGTAAGTGGGACTATCGTTATCAACCTTACATCTTTAGGTACTCACACTATGAACATGTGTAACATCACGTTCGAGATTCATCAAAAATAAACCATTGACCAACGAGGAATGACCATAAAACATTTCTCTCATATAAATAGAACAACCATTATTCTCAGATTTAAATGAGTAGCCATCTCGCATCAAGCAAGATCCAGATACGATGTTCATGCTCAAAGCTGGTACTAAATAACAATTATTAAGGTTTAAAACTAATCCCGAAGTTAGATGTAGAGGTAGCATACCTACGGCGATCACATCGACCTTGGAACCATTCCCGGCATGCATCATCACCTCGTCCTTCGCCAGTCTCCGCTTATTCTGGAGCTCCTGCTTGGAGTTAGAAATGTGAGCAACTGCACCGGTATCAAATACCCAGGAGCTACTATGAGCGCTGGTAAGGTACACATCAATAACAAGTATATCACATATACCTTTAACATTGCCGGCCTTCTTATCCACCAAGTACTTGGGGCAGTTCCGCTTCCAGTGACCGGTACCCTTGCAATAAAAGCACTCAGTCTCAGGCTTGGGTCCATTCTTGGTCTTCTTCTCGGCAACTTGCTTACCGGGCGCGGCAACTGCTTTGTCGTCCTTCTTGAAGTTCTTCTTACCCTTGCCTTTCTTGAAACTAGTGGTCTTATTGACCATCAACACTTGATGCTCCTTTTTGATCTCGACCTCCGCTGATTTCAGCATCGAGTACAACTCAGGAATGGACTTCGCCATGCCCTGCATGTTATAGTTCATCACAAAGCTCTTGTAGCTAGGTGGAAGTGACTGGAGGATTCTCTCAATAACCGAGTCATCCAGAAGATTAACTCCCAACTGAGACAAGCAGTTGTGCAACCCAGACATTTTGAGTATGTGCTCGCTGACAAAACTATTTTCCTCCATCTTACAACTGAAGAACTTGTCAGAGACATCATATCTCTCGACCCGGGCATGAGCTTGGAAAACCATTCTCAGATCTTGGAACACCTCATATGCTCTGTGTTGCTCAAAACGCTTTTGGAGCCCCAGTTCTAAGCTGTAAAGCATGCCGCACTGAACCAGGGAGTAATCATCACTACGCGACTGTCAGGCATTCATAACGTCTTGAGTTGCTGGGAAAATGGGTGTGTCACCTAGCGGTGCATCAAGGACATATAATTTCTTGGAAGCTATGAGGATGATCCTCAAGCTACGGACCCAGTCCGTATAGTTGCTTCCATCGTCTTTCAGCTTGGTTTTCTCTAGGAACGCATTGACGTTGAGGGCAACATTAGCATGGGCACTGGATCTACAATATAGATTGTAAAGACAATTTTAGACTAAGTTCACATACTCAAATTATTTAATGATCTCCCACTTAGATAGACATCTCTCTAGTCATCCAAGTGACACATGATCCATGTCAACTAGCCCATGTCAGATCATCACGTGAGATGGACTAGTCATCAATTGTGAACATCTCCATGTTGATCGTATCTTCCATACAACTCATGTTCGACCTTTCGGTCTCCCATGTTCCGAGGCCATGTATGTACATGTTAGGCGCGTCAAGTCAACCTAAGTGTATTGCGTGTGTAAATCTGGCTTACACCCGTTGTATGCGAACGTTAGAACCTATCACACCCGATCATCACGTGGTGCTTCGGAACAACGAACCTTAGCAACGGTGCATAGTTAGGGGGAACACATTTCTTGAAATTTTAGTGAGAGATCATCTTATTTAAGCTATAGTCGTTCTAAGCAAATAAGATGTAAAACATGATAAACATCACATGCAATCATATAGTGACATGATATGGCCAATATCATCTTGCTCCTTTGATCCCCATCTTCGGGGCACCATGATCATCATTGTCACCGGCACGACACCATGATCTCCATCATCGTGTTTTCATGAAGTTGTCTCGCCAACTATTACTTCTATTACTATGGCTAATGGTTAGCAATAAAGTAAAGTAATTACATGGCATTTTTGATTGACACGCAGGTCATACAATAAATTATGACAACTCCTATGGCTCCTGCCGGTTGTCATACTCATCAACATGCAAGTCGTGAATCCTATTACAAGAACATGATCAATCTCATACATCACATATATCACATCACATCCTTTGGCCATATCACATCACACGGCATATGCTGCAAGATCAAGTTAGACGTCCTCTAATTGTTGTTGCAAGTTTTTACGTGGCAACTATAGGTTTCTAGCAATAACGTTTCTTACCTACGCAAAAACCACAACGTGATATGCCAATTTCTATTTACCCTTCATAAGGACCCTTGTCATCGAATCCGATCCGACTAGAGTGGGAGAGAAAGACACCCGCTAGCCACCTTATGCAACAAGGGCATGTCAGGCGGTGGAACTAGTCTCACGTAGGCGTACGTGTAAAGTCGGTTTGGGCCGCTTCATCCCACAATGCCACCGAATCAAGATAAGACTAGTAATGGCAAGCAAATTGAAAAAATTGACACCCACAACAACTTGTGTTCTACTTGTGCATAGATTCTACGCATAGACCTAGCTCTGATACCACTGTTGGGGAACGTAGTAGTAAATCAAAAAAATTCCTACGTGTCACCAAGATCAATCTATGGAGAAACCAGCAATGAGCAAAGGGGGAGTGCATCTTCATACCTTTGAAGATCGCAAAGCGGAAGCATTACTAGAACGCGGTTGGTGGAGTCGTACACGCAGCGATTCAGATCGTGGTGGATTCTGATCTAAGCGCCAAACAACGGTGCCTCCGCGTTCAACACACATGCAGCCCGGTGACGTCTCCTATGCCTTGATCCAGAAGGAGGAAGGATAGGTTGAGGGAGAGCTCCAGCAGCACGATGGCGTGGTGATGGTGGAGCTGCGTGGTACTCCGACACGGCTTCGCGAAGCGCTACAGAGGACGAGGAGGAGGAGGGGTAGGGCTGCATCAAGAGAGAGAGAGAGATTTGTATTGTGGGCAGCCCCAAAACCCTCACTATTTATAGGAGGAGGGGAGGAGGGTGCACACCCTCTAGGGTTCCCACCCTAGGGGGTGCGGCAGCCCTAGATGGGAGGTGGCCGGTGGCCAAGAGAGGGAGAGAGGGGGGCGCCCTAGGGTGGGCCTAGGGCCCATCTACGGCTAGGGTTTGCCCCTCTCCTCCTTTACTATGCCTTGGGCTGGGGTTGGAGGCACACCAGCCCACCTAGGGGCTGGTTCCCTCCCACTATTGGCCCATGTAGCCTTCCGGGCCGGTGGCCCGTCCCGGTGGACCCCTGGAAACCTTCCGGTGGTCCCGGTACATTACCAGTGAAGCCCGGAACACATCCGATGATCAAATCCTCACTTCCTATATATGAATCTTTACCTCCGGACCATTCCGGAGCTCCTCGTGACATCCGAGATCTCATCTGGGACTACGAACAACCTTCGGTAACCACGTACACTATTCCCATATAACCCTAGCATCATCGAACCTTAAGTGTGTAGACCCTACGGGATCGAGAGGCATGTAGACATGACGGAGACACCTCTCCGGTCAATAACCAATAGCGAGATCTAGATACCCATATTGGCTCCCACATGTTCCATGATGATCTCATCGGATGAACCATGATGTTAGGGATTCAATCAATCCCGTATACAACTGCCTTTGTCCATCGGTATGTTACTTGCCCGAGATTCCATCGTCGGTATCCCTATACCTCGTTCAATCTCGTTACCGACAAGTCTCTTTACTCATTCTGTAACACATCATCCCGTGGCTAACTCCTTAGTCACATTGAGCTCATTATGATGATGTCTTACCGAGTGGACCCAGAGATACCTCTCCGTCACACGGAGTGACAAATCCCAGTCTCGATTCGCCAACCCAACAGATACTTGCGGGTATACCCGTAGTGTACCTTTATAGCCACCCAGTTACATTGTGATGTTTGGCACACCCAAAGTATTCCAATGGTATCCGAGAGTTGCACAATCTCATGGTCTAAGGAAACGATACTTGACATTAGAAAAGCTTTAGCAAACGAACTACACGATCTTGTGCTATGCTTAGGATTGGGTCTTGTCCATCACATCATTCTCCTAATGATGTGATCCTGTTATCAACGACATCCAATGTCCATGGTCATGAAACCGTGACCATCTATTGATCAACGAGCTAGCCAACTAGAGGCTCACTACGGACATGTTGTGGTCTATGTATTCACACATGTATTACGGTTTCCGGTTAATACAATTATAGCATGAACAATAGACAATTATCATGAACAAGGAAATATAATAACCATTTTATTATTGCCTCTAGGGCATATTTCCTATAGTTGGATGCACACTCACTTAGCTTCCGTTGAGCTTTTAAACACTTATAGCTCTAGTGCGCATGGCAGTGCCTACTCCTCGCATTGATATCTATTGATGGGAATCTCCATAGCCTATTGATACCCTAGTTGTTGTGAGGCTTTCTTTCCACTTTGAATCCTTTGATATCTACCACCATATTCTATTCCACCCATACGCTATATCCATGGTTCACCCTCATGTATTGCGTGAGGTTGAAAATGTTGAAGTGTGTTAGAAGTACGATCCAATTGTCTGCCTTGACATCTTGGTGCTCTTGACATCTTGGTGCTCATGATTTGTACTTAGGGATTTCTACTTATGTGCCCTCGGTTTCTTAGCACTCCTCAGTTTTCACCCACCCAACTAAAGCCCCTCATTTTTTCTCCTCCACCACTCAACCTGCGCTCAAGTCTACCCAAAACGGAGTGTTTCCATTGGGTCAATGTGGTTGACTGTTACCTGGTGCATATGTTGATGCATGGGACACACAGGACCCACATGTCAGTGTATAGTGTATTAGTTAAAAAATACTGGAATATACTGACAATAGGCAAAGTGCAGGACCCACCTGCTAGTGTCTGATTTATTTGCAAAACGCGCTAGAATAATTATGCCTCCCGTGGGGTTCGAACTTGGGACCATCGCTTGATTATGCATCGAGGTAGCCACTTCATTTGTGTGCATTTGTTTGCTTATGTGCAGAGTCGAGGCTAGTCGACTTGACATTTCTATGTTACAAGGGCCCACGAATCAGTGGCACTAGAAAGAGAGAACGTTTGTAGATTAAGAGAGCGTTCATATATTAATAGTAAAACACATCATATAAAGGGGAGGGGCGAACTAATACGTCAGATTAACTTAACAAACACTTCATAGATTAACAGAGCGAACTAATATAGTGACATACACTAACTTAACACAATCATAGATTAACAAACACATTCATAGATTAACTTAACAATACATATTTTAAGGAGACAGGGGGACATGAGATGGCCGGCCGATGTCGACAGACGCCGACAGCGACAACAGATGGACGACTACTTGTCTTCATCGGCCGAAAGGATGATGGTGCCATGTTCGTTGTTGTAGTCTTTATCGTCGTCATAGAATAGGATGATGATGTCCGGTCCCTCGGCTTCCACCTCGACGGCGGCCACTGCATGTAGATTAGTCGCCCTCCTCTGCTCTCTAGCTACAGCTTCTTGTTCAGCCTGTCGGCGCTTGACAATCTTTGCCTGCGTCGTGGACAGAGACGTGGCTAGCACCGCCTCATCGAGTTCTTGCTACGCCAGGTGCAGGGCCTCCTCGGACTGGGCAGTGAGCACGGCAGTGTCGGGCATAGGAGGTGTTGCGTCTTCCTCGGCCGCATCTCCCACGCCGTAGATGTCAAGGTGCTCCTGCATCACCTCATAGGCCACCTCCTCCTCGACATTCTCCTCCTCAATCTCCCTGCAGTTACGAGACAGTTCAGACAGTGTGGGCTTGAGTTTGGAGTAGTTGGAGCCCAGCGAGGATGCACCAGAGTTGGATCCCGAGCCGATGTTGGAGCCCGCAGCCGCCCTAGAGTTGGACCCATCGTCGATGTTGACCACTGGCGTCCTGGGATAGGGACATCCCATGGAGATCCTTGCGATCTGTAGCTTCCTCACCATGGTGGATGAACTAGCTAGGGATTGCATGGTGAGTGGAATCAATGGAGTGAAGCGTTGGTGGAAGGGGAGTGAGCAGAAACGATGTTGCACATCGATATTTAATCATAGGAGTGCGGGAGTTCAATGGAGCAGGGGAGTGGACCGTCGGGGCGGGGTGTTCAACGGAGCACTGCCTCCATCTTTTCACATTGACTTTTGGCATGTCAATTGGTACAGCTGTGGTGCACTAATTGCCCTAATGCGACGCAGCTGCGTGGCAGCGCGCATGCAGGACATGCTACTTTGGTTGCGTGCATAGGCTAAGACTAGGCCTCTATGATGGCCCATCATCCTAGCACGTGGCCCATGGCTGACATTGTTCCCCTGCTGCCAGGTGGGCCACTCATGTCCATAGCCATGGGGCACCCTCCCAATCCAGCCAATCAAGCCTCATCTCGCAGATCAATCATGGCAAACCCTAGCGCCTGATCTAAACCGTTCCTGAACGGCGATCCAACAGCCCTAGTCATGCGGGGTTTTGAGAGGGGTTTAAGGGGTTTCGAGAGGGTTTTGAGGGGTTTTGGAAGGGGTTTGATAGGGGGTTGGGTGCTAGCATTGAGCATAACTAATTTTAAAAAAATCAAACAATATGGAACTTGCGGACATCGTCATTTTATGTTACTAAGTTACTAGAAAGAAAAAAAGAAACCATGACTATGGATATTTACGTGAAATTTACTTTGCACAACTTAGCTATCATGAACTAGGGTGCATGGTTTTCAATGGGGATGACGTAGGGTTTAGGGTTCACCATGGCATAGTTTGTCCAACTGATCCCATATTAGGCATGGACCCTATGTTTGCACATTAGATGACAAGGGAGTGTGCACTGATACGTCTCTAACATATCTATAATATTTGATTGTACCATGCTGATATATTGTCATTCTAGGATACTTTTGGGCATTTATTTACCAATTTATAATATTTTTGAGCACTAACCTATTGACCCAGTGCCCAGTACCAGTTTTTGTTTTCTGCATGTTTTTTACCTTTCAGGTTTAAAATGCCAAATGAAGTCCAATTGCCACACAACTTTTTTATGATTTTTTCTGGACCAAAAGAAGACCTGGAAGCTTCGAAAGGAGGCCAGGAGCCGCTCGAGAGTACCACCACACAACAAGGCGCGCCCTGATGTGTGTTGGCCCCCTCGTGGCTATCCCGATGCCCCTCCCCGGCCTATAATTATCTAATATCCCAAAAACCCTAGAGGAGGTCCCAAAACACTTTTTATGCCACCGCAAGTCTCTGTTCTGATGGGAGCCCATCTAGAGCTCTGTTTCGACAACCTGACGGAGGGGCGATCGATCACAGAGGGCCTCTTCATCAACCTTGTTGCCCTCATGATGATGTGTGAGTAGTTCACCACTGACCTACCAGTCCATAGGTAGTACCTAGATGGCAATCTCTCTCTGTCTTGATCTTCAATACAATGTTCATCGCATCTTTGCCTTGCTCTATCCGATGTAATCCCTTTGTATGGTGTGTTTGTTGGGATCCGATGAATTGTAGGTTTATGTTCAGATTATTCATGATAAATATTTGAGTCTACTCTAAAAACTAATATGATTCTTATGTGCACGATCATTATAGCTTCGTAATTCTTTTCAATCTATTGAAATAGTTTGGCCAGCTAGATTGATAATTCTTCCGTGAGAGAGGTGTGTTGTGGTAGGTTTAACCAGGCGAGTTTCTAAATCCTAGTGACAAAGTAGGGGACAAGATACGTCTTTGTGTTGCTGCTAGTAAGGATAAAACGATGGGGTTTATTCATATTGCTTGAGTTTACTTTGTCTACATCATGTCATCGTTCTCCAAGCATTACTCTATTTTACTTAATACTCTAGATGCATGTTGGATAGCGATCGATGAGTGGAGTAATTGTAATAGGTGCAGGAAGGAGTCGTCCTATTTGCTTATGGATGTGATGCCTATATACACATGATCATTGCCATAAAAAATCGCATAACTATCCGATTTTCTATCAGTTGCCCAACAATAATTTGTTTACCCACCATATGTTATTTTTATGAAATGACACTAGAGAACACTACGTCCCCGGGGTCTATTCACTTATATATTTACAAACGCTACTATTACCTTGGTCCCATTTACTTTATATTATTTTATTTTGCAATTTATCATTATCTACAATTATGTAAATAACTCACTTGCTTGCAAATAACGAGACCAAGGGGATTGACAACCCTCTTGTCAGTGTTGGGTGCAAGTTGTTTGCTCTTTTGTGTGCAGCCATTGAAGACGGTTGAGGATTGGTATACCTATTGGTTCAATAAACCTTGGTTTCATAACTGAGGGAAATACTTACCCACATTGTGCTTCAATAACATGTTCCTCTTCACGGCCCACTCGATGATACAACATCACAACAAGCCTTGCAAGCAATGTGACTAAAGTGTTAGTCATGGGATCTTGTATCACGGAACGAGTAAAGAGACTTGCCGGTAACGATACTGAACAACTTATGAAGATACCAACAATCGAGTCTCGGGCAAGTAACATACCGAAGAACAAAGGGGACAAATACGAGATTTTCTGAATCCTTGACATAGAGGTTCGACCGATAAAATCTTCGTAGAACATGTAGGAACCAATATGGTCATCCAGGTCCCGCTATTGGTTATTGACCGTAGAGGTGTCTCGATCATGTCTACATGGTTCTCGAACCGGCAAGGTCTGCACGCTTAAGGTTCGATGACGTTTCGGTATAGATGAGTTATGTGTGCTGGTGACCGAAGGTTGTTCGGAGTCTCGGATGAGATCCCGGACGTCACGAGGAGCTCTGGAATGGTCCGGAGGTGAAGATTAATATAAAGGAAGTTGGTGTTTGAGTTCCGAAAAAGTTTCGTGACCTGCGAGTGGTGTGACGGAGTGCCGGAAGTGTTTCGGGGGTCCACCGGGTGGGCACATCCACTCCGAAGGGCCCCATGGGCTGTGAGAGGGTGCGGACCAGCCCCTGGTGGGCTGGCCGCACCTCCCACCTCAAGGCCCATGCGGCTAGAGGCTAGGGTTGGGCCAAAAGGGTGGGCTAGCCACCAAACTTGGTTGCCAAGCCACCCTGGCCGCCGCCCCACCTCCTTGGCCGTTGCACCAAACCCTAGGGGAAACCCTAGGGAGGCTAGCCCCTCCTATACCCCTATATACCAGAGTGAGGGAGGGCTGCAGACACACACACAAGTCATGGCACAGCCCTTCCTCCCTCCCTGGTTATCTCTCCTCTAGTAGATTGATTCGGCACCGCTTAGCGAAGCTCTGTCGGATAAGCTCCACCACCACCGCCGCCACGCCATCGTGCTACCGGTGAACCCATCTACCTCTCCGCTCCCTCTTGACGGATCAAGAAGCCGGAGATCGTCATCGAGTTGCATGTGTGCTGAATGCGGAGGTGTCGTCTGTTCGGCACATGATCGGGAGTTCGTGGGACGGCTTGCGATTTGGATCATGGAGACGTACGATTACATCAACCGCATTCTTTAACGCTCTCGCTTAGCGATCTACAAGGGTATGTGGATCCAATCTCTCCTCTCATAGATGCTCATCTCCTAGATTGATCTTGCTGAAGCGTAGGAAATGTTTTGTTTCTGATGCAACGTTCCCCATCAGTGGTATCAGAGCTAGGTCTATGCGTAGATGAGATCTTGAGTAGAACACAAAGGAGTTTGTGGGTGTTGATATTCAGATTGCTTCCTCCCATAGTCTTTTCTTGGTTCAGCGGTATTGTTGGATGAAGCGGCTCAGACCGACTTTACTCGTACGCTTACGAGAGACCATGTTCCATCGACTGACATGTGACTTTGTTGCATAAAGATGGCTGGTGGGTGTCTGTCTCTCCCACTTTAGTTGGATTGGATTTTATTAAGCTGGTCCTTGTAGAAGGTTGAAAAGCAATCTTCATATCACTGTTGTGGTTTGGCGTAGGTAAGAATCGTTCTTGCTAGATACCCATAGCAGCTACGTAAAACATGCAACAGCAATTAGAGGATGTCTAACTTGTTTTTGCAGCGTATGTTGTGATGTGATATGGCCAATTATATGATGAGATATATGTTTTGTATAGAAGATCACGACTTGCATGTCGGTGAGTATGGCAACCGGCAGGAGCCATAGGGTTGTTTTTTTAATTATTGTATGACCTGCGTGTCAATCATTAAGCTCTATGTAATGCTTTAATTTATCGCTAAGCGGTAGCAATAGTAGTATGAGCATGGTGGGTACGACAACCCCTATGGCGACACAATGATGGAGATCATGGTGGTATTCTTGTGATGATGGAGATCATGCTAGTTCTTTGGAGATGGAGATCAAAAGCACAAGTTCATGGCCATATCATGTCACTTATGATTTGCATGTGATGTTAATCCTTTTATGCACCTTGTTTTTCTTAGAACGACAGTAGCATTATAAGGTGATCCCTCACTTAAATTTCAAGATAAATTGTGTTCTCCCCGAGTGTGCGTCATTGCGAAATTTCGTCGTGTCGAGACACCACGTGATGATCGAGTGTCATAGACTCTAGGTTCGCATACAATGGGTGCAAGCCAATGTTGCACATGCGGAACACTCGGGTTAAACTTGATGAGCCTAGCATGTACAGACATGGCCTCGGAACACAAGAGACCAAAAGGTCGAGCATGAGTCATATAGTAGATATGATCAGCATGACGACGTTCACCATTCAAACCACCTTAACTCACGTGATTATCAGACTTGAGTTGGTGAATATGGATCATGTATCACTCAGATGACCTCTGGGATGTCTATTTGAGTGGGTGCTTTAGTAATTTGATTAACTAAACTCATTATCTTGAACAATATTCTTAGTAACCTTTGCTTATTTATGTTGTAGATCAATGGCTCGCGCAGTAGCACCCCTGAATTTTAATGCGTTCCTAGAGAAAGCTAAGTTGAAAGATGATGGAAGTAACTTTGTGTACCGGACCCATAATATGAGGATTATCCTCATGGCTTCCCAGAAGGCTTATGTCCTTGATGCACCGCTTGGTGACCCACCCGGTGCCATGTCATCCGAAGACATTAAGAACGATTGGGAGGCACGTTCTGCAGATCACTCAATAGTTCAGTGTGCAATGTTGTATGGCTTAGAACCAGGACTTCAAAGACGTTTTGAACATCATGGAGCATATGAGATGTTCTAAGAGTTGGAGTTTATCTTTAAGAAGAATGCCCGTATCGATAGGTATGAGACCTCTGATAAGTTTTATACTTGCAAGATGGAGGAGAACGGGTCTATCAGTGAACATATACTTAGAATGTCTGGGTATTCGACCCGTCTGGCGGAGTTAGGGATGCCCCATCCGCAGGAGGCGATCAGTGATAGAGTTCTTCAATCATTACCACCTAGCTACAAGAGCTTCATGCTAAACTATAACATGCACGGTATGAACAAGTCAGTCGCCTAGCTGTTTGCGATGCTGAAAGTCGCTGAGTTTGAAATCCAGAAAGAACATCAAGTGTTGATGGTCAATAAAACCACTAGTTTCAAGAAGAATGGCAAGGGCAAAAAGTGTAGCTCCTAGAAGGGTGGCAAAGCAGTTGCCCCTCCCATGAAGAAACCAAAGGCTGGACCCAAGCCAGAAACTGAGTGCTTTCATTGCAAGGGAACTGGTCACTGGAAGCGGAACTTCCCCAAGTACCTGGCCGACAAGAAGGAGGCCAACACCAAACAAGGTATATATGATATACATGTTATTGATGTGTACCTTACTAGCTCTCATTGTAGTGCCTGGATATTTGATACCGGTTCGGTTGCTCACATTTGCAACTCAAAGCAGGACCTACGGAATAGACAAAGACTGGCTAAGGATGAAGTGACGATGCATGTGGGAAATGGTTCCAAGGTTGATGTGATCGTTGTCGGCACGCTCGCTCTTAGACTACCATCGAGATTAGTGATGAACCTGAATAATTGTTATTTAGTGCCTGCATTAAGCATGAACATTATATCTGGATCTTGTTTATTGCGAGACGGTTACTCATTTAAATCTAAGAATAATGGTTGTTCTATTTATATGAGTAATATCTTTTATGGTCATGCACCCAATGTGAGGGGTTTATTCTTATTAAATTTCGATAGTGATGATACACATGTTCATAACATTGATGCCAAAAGATGTAGAGTTGATAATGATAGTACCACTTTCTTGTGGCACAGCCGTTTAGGTCATATTGGTATAAAACGCATAAAGAAGTTCCATGTTGATGGACTTTTGGAGTCACTTGATTTTGAATCACTTGACACATGTGAACCATGCCTCTTGGGCAAGATGACTAAAACCCTGTTCTCTAGAACAATGGAACGCGGAAGTGACTTGTTAGAAATCATACATATTGATGTGTGCGGTCCTATGAGCATTGAGGCGTGCGGTAGATATCTTTATTTTCTCACCTTCACTAATGACTTAAGTACATATGGGTATATTTACTTAACGAAACACAAGTATGAAACATTTGAAAAGTTCAAGCAATTTCAGAGTGAAGTTGAGAATCATCATAACTAGAAGATTAAATTCATGTGATCTGGTCAAGGAGGAGAATATCTGAGTTATGAGTTTGGCAGTCACTTAAGACAATGTGGAATTGTTTCACAATTGACACCTCCTGGAACACCACAGCGTAATGGTGTGTCCGAATGTCGTAATCGAACCTTATTAGATATGGTGCTTTCTATGATGTCTCTTGCCGATTTGCCACTATCATTTTGGGGTTATGCATTAGAGACAACTGCATTCACTTTAAATAGGGCACCATCGAAATCCATTGGGATGACGCCATATGAACTGTGGTTTGTCAAGAAGCCAATGTTGTCGTTTCTTAAAGTTTGGGGATGTGATGCTTATGTCAAAAAGCTTCAGCCTGAAAAGCTGGAACCTAAAGCGGAGAAATGCGTCTTCATAGAATACCCAAAAGAGACAGTAGGGTATACCTTATATCTCAGATCTGAAGGCAGAGTGTTTTTGCTAAGAAGAACATTTCCTGAGAAAGAGTTTCTCTCGAAAGAATTGAGTGGGAGGAAGATAGAGCTTGATGAGGTTGTTGAACCTCTGATTCAACGGAGAGTAGCGCATCGCAGAAAGATGTTTCTGTGGAGACTACGGCAGTTGAAGCTGAAGTTAATGATGATGATCATGAAGCTTCGGATCAAGTTACTATTGAACCTCGTAGGTCGATAAGGGCGCGTGCTGCTCCTGAGTGGTACGACAACCCTGTCTTAGAGGTCATGTTGTTAGACAGCGATGAACCTACGAGCTATGGAGAAGCGATGATGGGCCCGGATTCCGAGAAATGGTTAGAGGCCATGAAATCCGAGATGGTATCCATGTATGAAAACAAAGTGTGGACTTTGGAAGTATTACCTGAAGGGCGAAAGGCCATTCAGAACAAATGGATCTTTAAGAGGAAAATGGACGCGGACGGTAATGTCACCGTCTATAAATCTCAACTTGTGGCTAAGGATTTTTCACAAGTTCAAGGAGTTGACTACGATGAGATCTTCTCACCCGTAGCGATGCATAAGTCTGTCAGAATCATGTTAGCAATAGCTGCATATTTCGACTATGAAATTTGGCAGATGGATGTCAAAATAGCATTCCTTAACGGTTTCCTTAAGGAAGAGTTGTATATGATACAACCAGAAGGTTTTGTCAATCCAGAGAATGCTGACAAAGTTTTTAGAAACTCCAGCGATCCATTTATGGACTGGTGCAAGCATCTCGGAGTTGGAATCTACCTTTGATGAGGTGATCAAAGATTTCGGGTTTTTACAAGTTTACAAAGAAGCTTGTATTTACAAGAAAGTGAGTGGGATCTCTATAGCGTTTATAATATTATGTGTGGATGACATATTGTTGATTGGAAACAATATAGAAATGCTGGAAAGCGTGAAGGAATATTTGAACAAGAGTTTTTCAATGAAGGACCTAGGAGAAGCTGCTTTCATATTAGGCTTTAAGATCTATAGAGATAGATCAAGACACTTAATAGGACTTTCACAGAGCACATACCTTGATAAAGTTTTGAAGAAGTTCAAAATGGATCGGTCCAAGAAGGGGTTCTTACCTGTATTACAAGGTGTGAAGTTGAGTAAGACTCAATGCCCAGTGACTGCAGAAGATAGAGAAAAGATGAGTGTCATCCCCTATGCTTCAGCCATAGGCTCTATCATCTATGAAATGATGTGCACAAGACCCGATGTAAGCCTTGCCATAAGTATGGCCGGAAGGTTTCAATGTAATCCAGGAATGGAGCACTAGACGGCGGTCAAGAATATTCTTAAGTACCTGAAAAGGACTAAGGAAATGTTTCTCGTTTATGGAGGTGATCAAGAGCTCATCGTACAAGGTTACATCGATGCAAGCTTTGACACTGATTCAGATGACTCTAAGTCGCAAACCGGATACATATTTATTCTCAATGGGGGAGTGGTAAGCTGGTGCAGTTCCAAGCAAAGCATGGTAGCCAATTCTACATGCGAAGCGGAGTACAACGCAGCCTTGGAGGCAGCGAAGGAAGGTGTCTGGATGAAGGAGTTCATGACAGATCTTGGAGTAGTGCCGAGTGCACTGAATCCAATGGCTTTTTTCTGTGACAACACTAGTGCCATTGCTCTGGCCAAGGAACCAAGGTTTCACAAGAGGACCAGATACATAAAGCGACGCTTCAATTCCATCCATGATCACATCACGGAGGAGGAAATAAATATTTGCAAAGTGCACACGGATCTGAATGTTGCAGACCCGTTGACTAAACCTCTTCCAAGGGCTAAACATGATCAACACCAGAACTGTATGGGTGTTCGATTCATTACAATGTAAATCACATGGTGATGTGATCTAGATTATTGACTCTAGTGCAAGTGGGAGACTGTTGGAAATATGCCCTAGAGGCAATAAATAAAGTGTTTATTATTATATTTCCTTGTTCATGATAATTGTTTATTGTCCATGCTATAATTGTGTTGATTGGAAACTAAATACATGTGTGGGCATATAGATAAACACTGTGCCCTTAGCATGCCTCTAGCAGACTAGCTCGTTGGTCAAAGATGATTAAGGTATCCTAGCCATGGACATGAGATGTCATTTGATAACGGGTTCACCTCATTAGGAGAACGATGTGATGGACAAGACCCAAACTATAAACGTAGCATTTGATCATGTCAGTTTATTGATACATTTTTCTGCATGTCAAGTATCTGTTGCTATGACCATGAGAACATGCAAATCACTTACACTAGAGGAGTACCTTATGTGTATCAAACGTCGCAACGTAATTGAGTGACTATAATAGTGCTCTACAGGTATCTCCGAGGGTGTTTGTTGAGTTGGCGTGGATCAATACTAAGATTTGTTACTCCGTGTGACGGAGAGGTATCTTAGGGCCCACTCGGTGATACAACATCACAACAAGCCTTGCAAGCAATGTGACTAAAGTGTTAGTCATGGGATCTTATATTATGGAACGAGTAAAGAGACTTTCCGGTAACGAGACTCAACTAGGTATGAAGATACCAACGATCGAGTCTCGGGAAAGTAACATACCGAAGAACAAAGGAAACAACATACGGGATTGTCTGAATCCTTGACATAGAGGTTCGATTGATAAAGATCTTCATAGAACATGTAGGAACCAATATGGGCATCCAGGTCCCGCTATTGGTTATTGACCATAGAGGTGTCTCGGTCATGTCTACATGGTTCTCGAACCCGCGGGGTCTGCATGCTTAAGGTTCGGTGACGTTTCGGTATAGATGAGTTATGTGTGTTGGTGAACGAAGGTTGTTCGGAGTCCCGGATGAGATCCCGGACGTCACGAGGAGCTCCGGAATGGTCCAGAGGTGAATATTGATATATAGGAAGTTGGTGTTTGAGTTCCAGAAAAGTTCCGTGACCTATGAGTGGTGTGACGGAGTGTTGGATGTGTTCCTGGGGGTCCACCAGGTGGGCCCATCCACTCCTAAGGGCCCCATGGGCTGTGAGAGGGTGTGGACCAGCCCCTGGTGGGATGGATGCACCTCCCACCTCAAGGCCCATGCGGCTAGAGGCTAGGGTTGGGCCAAAATGGTGGGCTAGCCACCAAACTTAGTGGCCAAGCCACCCTGGCCGTCGCCCTACCTCCTTGGCTACCGCACCAAACCCTAGGGAGGCTAGCCCCTCCTCTGCCCCTATATATATGAGAGGGGAGGGAGGTCTGCAGACACACACACACAAGTCACGGCGCAGCCCTTCCTCCCTCCCCGATTACCTCTCCTCTAGTAGATTGATTCGACGCCACTTAGCGAAGCTCTGTCGAATCAGCTCCACCGCTACCGCCGCCGCGCCGTCGTGTTGTCGACGACCCCATCTACATCTCCGCTCCCTCTTGCTGGATCAAGAAGGCGGACATAGACATCAAGCTGCACATGTGCTGAACGCAGAGGTGCCGTCCGTTCGGCACTTGATCGGGAGTTCATGGGACGGCTTGCGATTTGGATCGCGGAGACGTACGACTACATCAACCACGTTCTTTAACGCTTCCGCTTAGCAATCTACAAGGGTATGTGGATCCAATCTGTCGTCTCATAGATGCTCATCTCCTAGATTGATCTTGGTGAAGCATAGGAAATTTTTTGTTTCCCACGCAACGTTCCCCAACATGCATGGCATGTGGTGGTGATGGCCTCGGCCCAAAAGTTGTATGGAGATTTGAATTCCACCATCATGGTCCTTGTTGTGTCCATCAATGTCCAGTTATTCGTCTCTGCTACACCATTTTGTTGAGGGGTATATGGTGCGGAGTATTGGTGCGTGATCCCCTCATCACTCAAAAACTCATCCAAAGTGTAGTTCTTGAACTCGGAGCCATTGTCACTTCTAATCATCAAATTCTTTGCTTCATATTGGCGGTGAGCTTCATTTGCAAAGTTGATGAAGGTTTGTTGGGTCTCATGCTTCCTCTTGAAGAAATATACCCAAGTGTATCTTGAATAATCATACACAATCACCAAGCAATAATTTATTTCTCTAGGACTATCAAAATATGGGGGACCAAAAGATCCATGTGAAGGAGCTCTAGGGGCCTCTTTGAGTAAATAGTAGTCGTGGAGCGGTGAGCCGTCTCATGAATCTTTCCTCTAATACAAGCCTTGTAAGCATGATCTTTGGCAAAACTAACATTTGTTAGTCCACGGACATGGTCCCCATTAAGGAGACTTTGCAAAGATCTCATATTGACATAGGATAAATGGTGATGCCAAACACTACTGGAATCAGGCACTTTGCCATCTTCCATGGCAGACGGCAATGGATAGGACTACGGACGGCAAACACATTTGTCATCAGCCGACAGACGGCCACAATTTCGGTACTATGAACTCCGATAAAGGGGTTCTTTGCCATCTGCCTGGGCTCACCAGACGGCAAAGACTTTTTGCTAGCAGCTTGCAGACGGCAAAGAGGCTAGATGGTGTAGCACTGACTTAGCCCCGTTAGGTGGCTAACGGCACCCTTTGCCATATGCCCCCTTTGTCTTCTTGCCCCCCCCCCCTTTGCCGTCTGCACCCTTGGCCGTTTGCCCCTCCCCCCCACTTTGTCGTCCGCCTCTTTGTCGTCTGCCCCCTACTTTATCATCTACCCACGAACGGCCATGTCTGTGCCCCCTTTGTCGTCTGCCCCCGGATGGCAAAGGGGCCAAATGGCCCCAGGCCTCGTGTTCCCAGGTTGCACAGGAGGCTGCCACGTGTCACCTTTGTCGTTGGTGGCAGATAACAAAGAGCTAGTATTGCCTCTTTTTTTCCTGTTTTTGTTATATTCAAGAATTGTCACGGGCAATTATATGATATATATATATTTATGTGTGTATATATATATATATATTTCATAGAAATAATATCCCTGTCATATGGATATGATCAACCAACAATTTTACCAAATTGAAAGTATCAAATTTCACATTGTTCACCATATTACAATAATTTGCTCCATAAATACATAGTTTCATCCATATGTAGCAAGTTTCACATTGTTCATCGATACAAAATGAGAACAATAGGTAGCACAAGAACCCCATCAATGCAAGCTTCCGTGAAGTCAATCTAATCTACAAAATGGGAAATAAGAAATTTAGAAGAAGAAGAAGAAGAAGAAGTAGAAGTAGAAGTAGAAGTAGAAGAAGAAGAAGAAGGGTTTTTCTTCTCTTTCTCTTTCTCCACTTGTTTTTCTTCTTCTTATTGCTTATTTGTTTCATTTTATAGCTAACCTTGGTAATTATGCCATTTTTGACCTAACTAAGGTTATTGTGTCATTTTGGAAGAAAATAAGCTTATTATATGACATTTCTGAGGTTACCGAGGTTATTATGCCATTTGTTACCCCATAAGCTAATTATGCAATTTTTGACATAAGTAATGTAAGTAGAGGTCATTATTGAGCTATCCTGGGTAATTGTGCCATTTTTGAGTTAACTAACCTTATTATGTCATTTGGGAGGAAACAAAGCTAGGTATAGGTCATTTTAGAGCTAACTTAGGTAAAATAGGTCATTTTGGAGCTAAGTAAGCTTATTATGTCCCTCTGGAGGAAAATAAGCTAAGTATATGACATTTATGAGCTAACGAAGGTAATTATGTCATTTTTGAGTTAACTAAGATTATTATGTCATTTGGGAGGAAACAAATCTAAGTATAGGTCATTTTAGAGCTAACTTAGGTAAAATAGGTCATTTTGGAGCTAAGTAAGCTCATTATGTCCCTCTGGAGGAAAATAAGCTAAGTATATGACATTTATGAGCTAACAAAGGTTATTATGCCATTTTTTTACCTAAGTAAGCTAATTATGTCATGAATGAACTAAATAAGCTAAGTATGCTTCATTATGCGTTTTTTAAGCAGAACACCAGAAAAAACTTACCGTTCTCGTCAGCACGAAGGTGAAGCACCGGGGTTGCTCGGGTCGGTTTCACCTGGAGAAGGCTGCCCTGGAGAAGGGTTGCACGATGCGGCTCGAGAGTTATGCTGCACCAAAGATGATTTGCAATGTCTCGTTAGCATGATGACACAGAAAAGATCATTCCATTCAAATGAAACTCACCGTTCCCGCCATGGTAATGATTGGCATCAACGGAGGGATCTGGCTGCTCTTCTCGCACATAGACTGCACATTTGTTTTTCACTAGTCAATGATATTGATTATTAATTAAACGAACATTAGATGCAATATTTGACAAATATGAAGAAGAAACTTACCACGAAGAGCTCGTAGATGGCCCGGTGAGACACATCGTTTCGTGCCCTCTCCTCCTCCAACAACCTAGCCATCCTCTCCTCCATCTCCTTCTCCTTCGCAGCCATAAGCGCCTGTGTTGCCTCTCTCTCTTTCTGAATAGCAACCTCCAACACAACTCCGCGTTAGTATTGTAATCATCTTTGTTCACACATACAACGTAATGAGGAAAGATATCTAAGTCCGTATAACTAACCTCGATGGCGAGCTCGACTGGCCGTGGATGAGGCCTTATCTCAGAACAGGAGCTTGTTTGGCATGCCTTGATCTATCGGAGAGTGCTAGGACAATGTATAAGGCCATCTCCAATGGCCATCGAGCCATGAGGCCTCCCGATGCCACATATCATCACTAGCTCGGGATCAATAGGCCCCTGGCTCGGGTTAAAGTCCTCCCCTTTCCTCACTTTCCCCTCATCTCTGTACTTCACGAGCTTGTGGTGGGAGGACATGTTGGTGAAGTTCTCGGGATGATCGAGGTCAGACTCGGAGAATGCCTTGACCTTCTTGTACCTCCTCTTGAGTTTACGCATGAATATGTCAAAGGATTTTTCATCAACTTATACCTCCTCTTTTTCATCCCCACTATGAGTAGGAGAAGTAGTAGTGAAGATGGTAGTTTTGATGTTGGAGGTTACCTTGTTGGAGGCTTTGTCCATTAGGCACTTGGCGATGGAGATGTGATCCTTGTTGGGTGATTCGAAGAGTGACATTGTGGTTGGAGAAGAGATGGAGATGGCCATGGAGGTCGTTGCCATTCCTTCTCCACTTGTACCATCATCATCGGGGTTGTACTATTCTTGCACCATCAACCCCTTTGGAGGCACCCTATTCATGAAGTTGTACTTGTTGGGGAAGGACTTTGACTTGTCCTTGTGAATGAGCTTGCATCCATTGTCTTATCGCTTCTCGTAGGGGCAATCTACAACAAAGTGCCTTACATTACCACAATTGTAGCATGTCCTCACCCGTTTCTTTCCCTTGGATGCACTTGAGTTGTTCTTGGAGAAGTTGGGCTTGGTGTTCCTCTTTTTGTCCCCAAAATCGTCTTGACGCAAGAGCCATGTGCTCGTGCTAAGAATATTTGGTGTCTTTGAGGCAACACTCCTCTTATTCTTCCTCTTCCGTGATTGCCTTGGCCTTAAAAGCAAGGTTGGGCTTCTTTGACCGATGAACACGAGCTAGAGCGGTTTCGGCGGTCTTGTTCAAGATGTTCATAGCAACGTACTCCTCCAACACTTCACTTGAAGACAAGGCATGGAAGTCCGATCTTTGACGGATCACGGAAGACATGCCTTTGTTGAATGGCATGATGGCCTTGAGGAACTTGCGCTTGACCCAAGTGGCATTCATATCATTGCACCCATAATCTCGGAGAGAGACGTCGAGGGTGGTCAATGTCTGGTAGAGCTTCCTTGGGTCTTCGTCTTCATTCATCACAAACTCATTGGCTTCATCAAGAACTACCTCAAAGTATCATTGTTGAATGCTTGAGCTCCCATTGTACAATGAGTTGATGTGCACCCATGCTTCTTTGGCAATGGTGAACGGACACAAGTGGGAGAGATATTCGGGTGGCATGGCGGATTGAAGAATGAACAAAGTGGAAGCACTGAGTTGGTTTTCCACTTCTTATCTTGGAGTCATGTTGTTACGATCATGTGGGTGAAATCCTTGCTCGATCGCCCTCCATAATTGTGTTGAGTTGTGATTCAAATGAGACTTGATAAAAAAACCAATTATGAAAATTATTCAAATCAAGCTTGGGTGGGGTCCCATTAGAGTTAATATGAGGTGAGCGAACCGGTCCACCATAGGACGGGGGAGGGGCAACCGCGGCATGGGTGCCCGATCCATTAACTCCATGATGGAATCGACATCCATCTCCGTATGGAATGGATTAACCAAACCTTCGGATCGGTGGGGAGTTTAAGTTTCTCAAGGAATTTATTTAAGGTGTCCTTGACCTCTTCCACCATGGATGGTTTGAGAGAGGCGATGGCCTCATTCAAATCATCATGACTGACCACAGTCGCGGACCCGGCTGTGGAGTTCTCTCCTCCCTCTATCCCACCGTCAACCATACTCTTCGGGTGATTAAACCTTTAAAACAGACGTAGCTCTAATACCAATTGAAAGGATCGATATGGTTCACTAGACGGGGGGTGAATAGGCAACTACAAATTTTTAGCTTTTCTTAACAAATTAGGTTTAGTAACAAATATGTTTTCTAGATATGCAACTAGGTTAACAACATATATGATGCTAGCAACAATAAAAATACAAGAAATAAAATGATACATCACAAATATAGCTTGCACAAACTAAAGGTAACAAGTAACCACAAGTGGAGCCGGTGGAGACGAGGATGTGTTACCGAAGTTCCTTCCCTCTAAGGGGAAGTATGTCTCCGTTGGAGCGGCGTGGAGGCACAATGCTCCCAAAAAATCCACTAGGACAAGTATTCTCCTCACGCCCTCACACAATGCAAGATGTCATGATTCCACTAGTGGTGACCTTGAAGGTGGCGATCGAATGTTTACAAACAAAGTTGGGGAAATCTCCACAACTTAATTGGAGGCTCCCAACACCACCACGAAGCTTCACCACCATGACCTCAAACACCCAAGAGTAACAAGATCCACAAGGGATTAGTGGGGGGAATCAAATTTCTCTTGGTGGAAGTGTAGATCGAGGACTTCTCCTCCAAACCCTAGAGCATCAACAAGATTCGATGGCTAGGGAGGGAGATCGGGAGAAAATGAGCTTAGGAACAACAATGGATATTGGGGAAAAGAGGTGGGTCAACTAAGGGAAGAAGACTCAATTATATAGTAGGGAAGCAAGATCCAACCCTTATGCCCCTCTGCCCATGCATAAGCAGTAGTACTGCTCGGATGAGATGTACTTCCACTAACACGGAAGTTACCCCCACTCAATGCAACTGAAAAGCTCAAGGAGGCAGTAGTGTCACCGAAGCCGTACTACCGCTCCCATTGTCGGATCTCGGGCTCCGCAAAACCCAAGGAAGTTCGAACACAGGGGCGTGTGTGAAGATCCTCAACAGCCTCACCCCACCTAGCTCACTACTCGATTGTTTAGTCAATGAACTCACATGATGACGAGGAAGAAGATTGCACACGATGGTTTACCTAGGTTCGGGCCGCTACAAAGCATAAAACCCTACTCCTGCTTTGGTGGATTGCCTCATGAGGAGGTTTGTCGATGAACAAGTACAGCGGTGAGTTGCCTCGTGAGGGAGTTCTGGTGGTCTTGCCTCTCTTCTCTCATTGTTCCGTGTCCCCCCTTTCGGTGCAGCCTAGCCTCTATTTATAGCGGCCCAGGTCCTCTTCCCTTATCGCTATGGCGGCAAGGGATCCCACAACAGCCAAATTCGAAGGGGGGCAAGGGGTACATCTTTATCCTGACGAAAGGTGGTCTTCACCTGCAAAGTAGTTGTTGATGATGTAGAGGTGGGCTCGGCGATGACATCCGTCCTGCAAGGCTCGTGGTCATGGTCTTGTTGCACTGGAATGGAAACCTTTGGGGGTGCTTTGGGAACCCGCGTACATCCTTAATCCCTTTGCACCAAAGGGGAAATTGTATCGCCTGGTGCGCTGGTGACTGCCTGTCCCACCTTACGTCATCCTTGGCCTCCCGAGGCCAAGCACTGCATAGAGATCTCCACCTCTCTAGAGGGGGCCTGAGGAGGCATATTCCTCGCAGGTCTTGGTTTTGCTTCCCTCGCGAGCTCAGGCTCTCATGAGGGCCTTGTCTTGAGTGGGGTCGCGCTGACCGTGCTTGGCTGACAAGGTGGGCCATGTCCTGGGTTGCAGGCAGGTAGGTCTCAGTACCCCCATTCCCAAAACGCTGACAGTAGCCCACGGGCCCAAGGCACACTCGAGTCGGCTTCTGGGCGAAGCCTCTAAGGATGGCCCGAGGCGCCGCAGGCCCCAAACGCCTGTGCGCCAGGACTGGTGTGTGTTGTGCGGTTGGTGTCGGGCATCCCATGCCTCTTTGGGAACTCCCTGAATCGCCAAAAGCCTGACTTCCAGCGTTGAGCCATTATTTCTTTCCTCTTCTGTGCTCCTGCTCTTACTTCTAGATCCCAACCTTATTAGAAACCTCTCTAGATCTCGGCATCGCATCGTATTCCTTCTTGCTTCGTTGGCCCGAGAGACTCCTTGATAGCTCCCTCCGGCAAGTCGAAGCCTGAGTACCAAAGCTTGTCCTCCGCCCCTATCTCACGGGCGCTCTCGGAGTCCACCATAGACAAGGACGGAGACCTCACCCCGGTTTCTTCCGTCGATGACGGACGAGACCAACGAGTGGGGGCAGACCTTGATATGGTGAGGCTCCATGGAGAAGCAGCGCCCGTCCAAGTCAGTCTATCCATTCTTTCTCCATAGTGTCTTCGCTGGGCTCGTCCAGCCCTTCTCCAAGTTCTTCACCTCCATCCTCGACCAATACAGGATCCAAGCTCTTCATCTCCAACCCAACTCCAAACTGCTCTTGTCCGTCTTCACCTTTTATTGAGAGGCTTTAGTAGGCGTGAAGCCTTCGGTGGCCCTCTTTCGTCATATCTTCAGCTTGCGGCTTCATGATGGCGCTCAGCGGTCGGCATGCATCTCCTTCGTCGCGGTGCAGAGCGGGAACATCCTATTAAAGGCCAAGAAGAATGTGGAGAACTTCAGGCACTGCTGAGTCTTCCTGGATCTCAAGAGTTTCACTCTCGCCTGGATCTTTCGAAGGGGCTACCGGAGAAGACCCCCGCGTGGAGTTCTGTGAAGCTCTCCGACCCCCGGGCCAGGCCCGTCTTGGAGCGGATATCTCGCAATATCAGCGCCAACAAGATGACCGGGGGTGATAGTGAAGGAGTTCTTGACGCAGCGCCCGGCGCCCCTCCAGTTGCACTCGAGGCCCTTGTGGGACTATCTGGGTAGTGGCGGCAACCTCAGGCTTCGGCCCGCGCGCATGACCCCTGGGGAGCTGAACAGGGCTGTGACGACCCTGCTCAATGGCGACCCCGGAGACCTTCCCAACGCCTACGCCCCGTTGTACTGTCGCGATGACAAAGCCGATCTGGTCGCCGAGATGCCCATCTTCGACGAGCTGGGGCTCTCCCTAGCTGAAGGTCGTGGTTCCCCGGTGACGGTGTCCTCTGGCAACACCACGGGCGAGGGAGATTTGGAGAAGATAGCAGACAACGATCTAGAGGGAGCGTATCCTTCATCGCAGAGCATACTCCTGCATGGCCTTGAAGACGACGATGATGTCGGTGAAGCCTCCATTGCAGGTTCCCCGTGTTCCGCTAGGGTCCACGAGGGGGGGGGGCATTCCTCGCGCCACACGGTCAGCCAGTCTGGTGACCCCCAGGAAGCGCAGGGCTGGGTCCCCCTAGTGTGCCATGTCCGTGCCGTCAAGACGGCCGAAGCACCCGCGCCCGAATTGCATCTTGCGGGCGAGGCGGGCGGGTCTAGGGCCAGAGTGGCTTCTCCGGTTGCTGCCTACTACCTCTTGAGCTTGCGTTGGTTTTCCCTTGAAGAGGAAAGGGTGATGCAGCGAAGTAGATAAGTACTTCCCTCAGTTGTTGAGAACCAAGTTATCAATCCAGTAGGAGGAACAAGCAAGTCACCAATGGTTGCACCTACACAAACAATCAAACTCTTGCACCCAACGCTATAAATGGGTTGTCAATCCCTTCGCGATTATTTGTAGGGATTAGATCCAATAGAGATAGATGTAAACGAGTGCGGAAAGTAAAAGATAAATAAATTGCAGCAAGGTATAGATCTAAAAATATAAGATGGAAAATAGACCTGGGGGCCATAGGTTTCCCTAGAGGCTTCTCTCTTGAAGGCAAATATCATGGTGGGTAAACAAATTACTGTCAAGCAATTGATAGAAAAGCGAATAATCATGTAGTTATCCAAGGCAATGATCATGCATATAGGCATCACGTCCGTTACAAGTAGACCAAGACGATTCTGCATCTACTACTATTACTCCACACATTGATCGACTCCTGCCTACATCTAGAGTATTAAGTTCATGAAGAACAGAGTAACACATTAAGAAAGGTGACATGATGTAGAGGGATAAACTCAAGCAATATGATGAAAACCCCATCTTGTTACCCTTCATGGCAACAATACAATACGTGCCTCGCTACCCCTACTATGTCACTGGGTGAGGACACCGTAAGATTGAACCCAAAATCAAGCACTTCTCCCATTGCAAGAATCACCAATCTAGTTGGCCAAACCAAACAAATAACTCGAAGAGACTTGCAAGGACATGAAATCATGCAAATAAGAATTTAGAGGAGATTGAAATAAGATTCATGGATAATCTGAACATAAACTCACAATTCATCGGTTCTTGACAAACACACCGCAAAAGAGGATTACATCGGATAGATCTCCATGAATATCATGAAGAACATGACATTGAAGATCAAAGAGAGAGAAGAAGCCATCTAGCTACTAGCTATGAACCCGTAGGTCTATGGTAGACTACTCACGCATCATCGGAGGGGCAATGGAGTTGATGTAGATGCCCTCCGTGATTGAAACCCCCTCCGGTAGATTACCAGAAAAGGCTCGAAGATTGGATCTCTCGGGAACGGAGGCTTCTGGCATCGGAAAAGTATTTGTGTGGCTATTTTTGATGTTGGGGGAATATTTGGGTATTTATAGGCCAAGATTTAGGGTTAGGAGACCTGCCAGGAGGCGACAAGCCTGCTAGGCGCGGCCAGGGGGGACGTGCCTAGCAGGCTTGTGGTGCCCTGGCACCTCCCCTGACGTGCACTCCAAGCTTGGATGACTTGTTTCCTTCCAGAAAAATTCCTTCCAAAGGTTTTATTCCGTTTGGACTCCATTTAATATTCCATATCTGCAAAACTCAAAAACAAGAAAAAAACAGAAACTGGCACTTGGCTCTAGATTAATAGGTTAGTCCCAAAAATAATATAAAATAGCATATTAATGCATATAAAACATCCAAAACAGATAATATAATAGCATGCCATCAACAAAAATTATAGATACGTTGGAGACGTATCAGCAACCCCAAGCTTAATTCCTGCTCGTCCTAGAGTACGTAAATGATAAAAACAGAATTTTTGATGTGGAGTGCTACCTAACATATTTATCCATGTAATATTCTTTATTGTGGCCTGAATATTCAGATCCATAAGACTCAAAACAAAAGCTTAATATTGATATAGAAACAATAACATTTTAAGCATACTAGCAAAGCAATTGTATCTCTTCAAAATATAATGGCAAAAGAAAGTTATCCCTACAATACCATATGGTCTGCCTATGCTCCATCTTCCCCACACAAAGTATTTATATCATGCACAACCCCGATGAAAAGTCAAGCAATTGTTTTCACACCTATATATTCTCAAACTTTTTCAACTCTCATGCAATACATGAGCGCGAGCCATGGATATAGCACTATAGGTGGAATAGAATATGTGGAGGTTGTCAAGGAAAGGGGGAAGATAGCCTCACATCAACTAGGCGTATCAACGGGCTATGGAGATGGCCATCAATAGATATCAATGTGAGTGAGTAGGGATTGCCATGCAACGGATGCACTAGAGCTATAGGTGTATGAAAGCTCAAAAGGAAACCAAGTGGACGTGCATCATGAAGAAAAAATCCACTAGCTATATGAAAGTGACAAAATAGGAGACTTTCTATTTTGAAGATCATGGTTCTACTTTGAAGCACAAGTGTGGAAACTGATAGTAGCAATGTCCCTTCTCTCTTTTCTCTCATTTTTTCTTCTTTTTTTGGTGGGCATCTAAGGCCTCTTTTATTCATTTATTTTATTTATTCTGGAATCTCATCCCCACTTGTGAGGGAATCATAGCTTCCATCATCCTTTCCTCACAATGGACATGCTCTAATAATTAAAATCATCACACTTTTATTTACTTACAACTCAAAAGAAAATTACAACTCGATGCCTATGACAAAATATGACTCTATATGCAATATGAAAGTGATGGTGCATGTCATAAAAGGAAACAGTGGAAGTTGCATGGCAATATATCTCGGAATGGCTATGGAAATGTCATAATAGGTAGGTATGGTGGCTATTTTGAGGAAGGTATATGGTAGCTGTTTTGAGGAAGGTATATGGTGGCTGTTTTGAGGAAGGTATATGGTGGCTGTTTTGAGAAAGGTATATGGTGTACCGGCGAAAGTTCCGCGGTACTAGAAAGGCTAGCAAAAGTGGAAGGGTGAGAGTGCGTATAATCCATGGACTCAACATTAGTCATAAAGAACTCACATACTTATTGCAAAAGTCTATTAGTCATTGAACCAAGGCATTAAACGCATGCTCCTAGGGGGAGGTTGGTAGGAGTTAACCATCGTGCGCCCCTGACCCTCACACAAAGGTTGACAATCTATAAAAAAGTCATGCTCTGACTTCTATACATAATGGTTCACCATACATGCATGCTATGGGAATCACAAAACTCTACACAAGTATTTTTACCAAATCACAATTTACTTCCTAACATGTCTCTTAACATTACCATCTTTATATCTCAAAACTTTATGCAAGGAATCAAACTTCTCATAAATACTTAATGCACTTAACATGGAAGTTTTTATTATATCCCTTTTGGATGCCTATCATATTAGGACTAAATTTATAACCTAGACCAATTACCATGCTGTTTTAGAAACTATCAAAATAGTATAAGTGAGGTACGAGAGTTCAAGTATTTCTATAAAAACGCAAACACCATCGTGCTCTAAAAGATATAAGTGAAGCACATAGACCAAAATTGCCCAACTCAAAAGATATAAGTGAAGCACATAGAGTATTCTAATAAATTCATGATTCAGCGTCTCTCTCTCAAAATAGGTGTGCAGCAAGTATGATTGTTGCAATCTAACAATCAAAGACTCATATCATACAAGACGCTCCATGAAAAACACATATCATGTGGTGAATAAAAATATAGCCTCAAGGAAATTTACCGATGGATTGAAGACGAAAGAGGGGATGCCTTCCGGGGCATCCCCAAGCTTAGGAGCTTTGGCATCCTTGAATATTACTTGGGGTGCCTTTGGAATCCCCAATATTAGGATCTTGCCACTCCTTATTCCATAGTCCATCAAATCTTTACCCAAAACTTGAAAACTTCACAACACAAAACTTAATAGAAAACTGATGAGATCCGGTAAAGAAAATAAATCACCACTTTAGATACTGTTGTGAACTAATTTTTTATTTATATTGGTGTTATACCTACTTTAATCTAACTTCTTCATGACTCATACCACATGATACAACCCATGGATTCGTCAAAATAGGCAAACAACTCAAAGAAAACGGAATCTGCCAAAAACAGAACAGTATGTAGCAAAATGAAAACTTCGCATACTTATGTAACTTAAACAATTCTTAAAAAATAGTAAAAACCTGGTAAATTTATATATAAATATTGTGTAAAAATTTCAGATAAATTCTACGCTCTGAAAAAATAAGAAAATTATTGTACTGAGCGCAAAAGTTTCTGTTTTTCAGCAAGATCGAATCAACAACTACCATAGATCACTGCAAAGGTTTTGTTTGGCTCAAACACTAATTAAAAACCAAAACAAGATTACTAAATAAGTAATGATGTGGGAAACACTCAAAAAAACAGAAGGAAAAACATAACACGAAAATAAAATTGGGTTGCCTCCCAACAAGCACTATTGTTTAACGCCCCTAGCTAGGCGAAACACAATAGATCTAGGTATTGTCATCTTTGGTATGCAATCCAAAAGTAGCTCTCATAATATATTCATAAGAAAATATTATTTTATTTCTAGGAAAGTGTTTCATGCCTTTCCTTAATGGAAATTGGAATCTAATGTTTCCTTCTTTCACGTCAATAATTGCACCAAACGTTCTAAGGAAAGGTCTACCAAGAATAATACGACATGTAGGATGGCAATCTATATCAAGAACAATGAAATCTATGGGCACATAATTCCTATGTGCAACAATAAGAAAATCATTAATCCTTCCCATAGGTTTCTTAATAGTGGAATCTACAAGATGCAAATTTAAAGAGCAATCATCAAGATCATGGTAACCTAGCACATCACATAAAGTTTTCGGAATTGTGAAAACACTAGCACCCAAATCACGCAAAGCATGGCATTAATAATATTTGATATTAATATTAATAGTAGGTTCCCACTCATCATGAACCTTTATAGGAATACAAACTTATAACTCAAGTTTTTCTTCAAAAGATTTCATCATAGTATCAACTATATGTTTAGTAAAAGCCTTATTTTTACTATAAGCATGAGGAGAATTCAACATGGATTGAATACAATCAATCAAATAGAATCTATCATAATTAAAGTCCTTGAAATCCAAAATAATGGGTTCATTGTTATTTACAGTTTTGACCTCTTCAATCCCACTTCTATCAATCTTAGCATCAATATTTATAGACTCCGAATCATTGGGATGCCTTTTAACTAAAGTTAAATCATCTCCAGTCCCACCATTATCAAGATTTATATTGGAAAACAAAGATTCAATAGGAGTCGCACCAATCACTTTACGATCTTCATCATTATTATTGCGAGAAAACACTTTTTCAAGCCATTCACGCTTAGCATGTATTCTAGCGGTTCTTTCCTTACTTCCATCAATAGAAATTCTCATAGCCTTTAAAGACTCATTAATATCATGCTTGTGTGGAGTATATCTAACTTTCAAAGAATCAATCTCAAGAGAAATTCTATCAATGTTCCTTGCCAAATCATCAATCTTGAGCACTTTTTCTTCAATAGAAGCATTAAAAACTTTTTGCGAACCAATAAAATCTTTAACAATATTCTCAAGATCAGAGGGCATCTTATTATGATTTCCATAAGATTTTTTGTAGGAATTACCATAATTATTAGAGGAATTACTAGGAAACAGCTAGGGTTGAAATTACCTCTATACGCATTGTTACCAAAATTGTTCCTACCAACAAAATTCACATCCATAGATTCATTATTATTTCCAATAAAAGAAGACAAGGGAATATCATTAGGATCAATAGGAGCACTCTTACTAGCAAAAAAAATCATCAATTCATCCATCTTTTCACTCAAAGTATTTATTTCTTCAATAGCATGCACCTTTTTACTAGTAGGAGATCTTTCAGTATGCCATTGAGAGTAGTTTGTCATGATATTATCTAGGAGTTTAGTAGCTTCTCCTAACGTGATTTCCATAAACGTACCACCCGAGGCTGAATCTAAAAGATTTCTAGATGCAAAATTCAATCCCACATAGAAAATTTGTATAATCATCCATAAACTCAAACCATGTGCGGGACAATTCCTAATCATTAATTTCATCCTCTCCCAAGATTGTGCAACATGCTCATGATCAAGTTGCTTAAAATTCATTATATCGTTCCTAAGGGAGATGATCTTAGCAGGCGGAAAGTACTTGGAAATAAAAGCATCTTTAAACTTGTTCCATGAATCAATATTGTTTCTAGCCAAAGATGAAAACCAAGTTTTAGCACAATCTCGTAGCGAGAACGGAAATATCTTCAATTTAACAATATCATTATCCACATCTTTCTTCTTTTGCATATCACACAACTCAATGGAAGTGTTTAGATGGGATGCGGCATCTTAACTAGGAAGGCTAGAAAGTTGTTCTTTCATAACAAGATTTAGCAAGGCAGCATTGATTTCATAAGATTCTGCACTAGTTGCGGGAGCAATAGGAGTACTAATAAAATCATTATTATTAGTATTGGAAAAGTCACAAAACTTGGTATTCTTAGACATCATGACAAGACAAGCAATCAAGCACACAAGCAAACAAAAGGCAAACAAAAGAAGGGCGAATAAAAAGGCAAATATTTTTGTTATTTTCTGAAAATCATTTTAGAAGTGGGGGGAGGAAAACGAGAGGTAAATGGCAAATAAAGTAAATGCAAGAGATGAGTTTGTGGTAGGTACTTGGTAGGCTTGATGTCTATCCTCCCCAGCAACGGCGCCAAAAATCCTTCTTGCTACCTCTTGAGCTTGCGTTGGTTTTCCCTTGTAGAGAAAGGGTGATGCAGAAAAGTACATAAGTATTACCCTCAATTGTTGAGAACCAAGGTATCAATCCAGTAGGAGGAACAAGCAAGTCACCAATGGTTGCACCTACACAAACAATCAAACTCTTGCACCCAACGCTATAAAGGGGTTGTCAATCCCTTCACGGTTATTTGCAAGGATTGGATACGATAGAGATAGATGTAAACGGTGCGGAAAGTAAAAGATAAGTAAATTGCAGCAAGGTATAGATCTGAAAATATATGATGGAAAATAGACCCGGGGACCATAGGTTTCACTAGAGGCTTCTCTCTTGAAGGCAAATATCATGGTTAGTAAACAAATCATTGTCAAGCAATTGATAGAAAAGCGAATAATCATGTAGTTATCCAAGGCAATGATCATGCATATAGGCATCACGTCCGTGACAAGTAGACCGAAACATTTCTGCATCTACTACTATTACTCCACACATCGACCGACTTCTGCCTACATCTAGAATATTAAGTTCATGAAGAACAGAGTAACGCATTAAGAAAGATGACATGATGTAGAGGGATAAACTCAAGCAATATGATGAAAACCCCATCTTGTTACCCTTGATGTCAACAATACAATACGTGCCTCGCTACCCCTACTATGTCACTGGGTGAGGGCACATCAAGATTGAACCCAAAACCAAGCACTTCTCCCATTGCAAGAATCACCAGTCTAGTTGGACAAACCAAACAAATAACTCAAATAGACTTGCAAGGATATGAAATCATGCAAATAAGAATTCGGAGGAGATTCCAATAAGATTCATGGATAATCTGAACATAAACTCACAATTCATCGAATCTTGACAAACACACCACAAAAGAGGATTATATCGGATAGATCTCCATGAAGATCATGGAGAACATGGTATTGAAGATCAAAGTGAGAGAATAAGCCATATAGCAACTAGCTATGGACCCTTAGGTCTGTGGTGGACTACTCACACATCATCGGAGGGGCAATGGAGTTGATGTAGACGCCCTTCGTGATTGAAACCCCCTCCGATAGATTACCGGAAAAGACTCCAAGATTGGATCTCTCGGGAACGGAGGCTTCCGGCGGCGGAAAAGTATTTGCATGGATCTTTTTGATGTTGGGGGCATATTTGGGTATTTATAGGCCAAGAGTTAGAGTTAGGAGACCTGCCAGGAGGCGACAAGCCTGCTAGGCGTGGCCAGGGGGACGCACCTAGCAGGCTAGTGGCACCCTGGCACCTCCCCTGACGTGCACTCCAAGCTTGGATGACTTGTTTCCTTCCGAAAAAATTCCTTCCGAAGGTTTTATTCCGTTTGGACCCCGTTTAATATTCCATATCTGCAAAACTCAAAAACAAGGAAAAAACAGAAAGTGGCACTTGGCTCTAGATTAATAGGTTAGTCCCAAAACTAATATAAATTAGCATATTAATGCATATAAAACATCCCAAACAGATAATATAATAGCATGCCATCATCAAAAATTATAGATACGTCGAAGACGTATCACTGCCCTTGTGGATAGTGCCCTTGCTCCCTCATGTGGTGGCGCCCTCCCGGAGAAGGGCGAGGGCGCTCCCGCCCTCGTCAAGGTGGAGAAGAAGAGGACGTGGGTCGACATTGAAGAGTGAGTAATCCCGCTTAGCCTTGGTCGCCTGCCTATAGCTTGCGTGTTGATGATCCCTCCTTTGCTTGGTGACGAGGAATGTCGTCGTGCTGAAGATGAGGAAGAAGAAAGCGGGCGTCAAGCCGAAGGTGTTTTCCGACGCGTCGTCCGCTCCTATCTCCCTGCCGTTGCCTGACGAGGCACCAGAAGTCACGGGTGTGGGGGCTCGTGGGGCAACCACCCTGCTCGCTGCCGAGGAGCCCCCTGAGCCCTCGATGCATGTTGGTGCAGCCGCTCCTGCCCTTGGGGGCGCATTGGCACCGTTGATCGGAGAGCCGTGGGGGCGTCCCCTTCATGTGGTTGTAGCGCAGCCCCTGGTGCCTTTTGCTCCTCATGCTTCTGCTGCCCTGGGGGCGTCTCCTGTGATCTCACAGGCGATACCTCCGGCCTCGGCGTCCTGGATAAGGGCCTACACTACTCTGGGTCAGGTTCGGGATGCCCTCAGGGGCGTTGACGATCACCTCACGAAGGGGCGCCTGGGGCTCCTCTCCGGGTGGCTCTAGGCCGAGGCCTCTGCCGTGGCAGTTTGGGACCAAGCCAAGGCCACCGCGGGCGAAAGCGACAAGGAGGTCGTGTCATCCAGAGTAGCCCGTGAGGTGGCACAGACCGACATGGCGTCTGCTACAAGGCGTTGTGATGAGGCGGAGGCCCGCCTGAAGGATCTTCAGGAGGAGAAGTCCACGCTCGCGGAGAAGCTTCGTCAGCGCGAAGAAGCCCACAAGACCCGTGAGGCCAAGCTTGTCGATCGAGACTCCGCGATGTCCAAGGCGGCAGCCAACCAAGCCATGAAGCGCGAGCACCTAGACGCGCAGGAGAAGGAAGTTGCTACGGAGAAGGCTTGGCTCAACACCAGGGAGAAAGCCCTTGCCGTGGCTGAGGAAAGAAAGGTTGCGGAGCTCGACGCCTTTCCCTCCGTTGGGCTCAGGATTCACCAGGTGCTCCACTCCCTTTGCCGGGAAGGGTTTACGGAGCCCCTGGTGGCTCCGAAGAGCGGCTTCACGGGGCTCTCTTCAAAGCTCTGGAGGGTGTCGTTGTCAAGGTGGAGGAAGTCTTGGAGAGTGAGTGTCGTGACCTCTTTTTTGAGGCTGCGACACGCGTCTTCAGCCACCTCCACCTTCGCGAGCTGGGGTTTGACTTTAGCTTCGTGATCTGCCTAGTCGATCCCGAGGTTCGCACCACCGCTGCGGCGGCCGTGGAGGGCGCCGTGGGGGCGCTGATGAAGAAGTTCACCTGTGTCGCCATTCCTCCACCTCCTGTGGCTGCGAGGGTTAGCAGCGAAGAAGACGATGTCAGCAACATCGACGATGAGTTCCCCACAACTGGGACGAGTGGTGGCGACAACTCCTCCTAAATCCTCTTCCTGGTTCCTTTCCTACGATGTTCATCGTGCCTTGCGGAGGCGTTATACTTGTTTGCATTTCTGAAAACATTTAATGCTTGTAATAACTGTTGAATTGTGTGGTTGCTTTCTTTGCCTTGTTTCCTTCCTGCTTGTTGTGATGCTCTGCGTCGGAAGGGCCCAGTCCCGCGCATACCTCAGCCGTCGTTGGGGCGTCCGGATCACCAGGATGATGCCAAGGGGTGAGGGGCTACAGGACCAGTGTGGCTCCTGAGTCGCGATGCTCAGGAGTCCCCCTTGACATACGAGAAGCCTTCATGAAGGGGACATGGTAAAGACGGGGTTGACTTGGAGATTTTGAACACCTTGAGCTCTGCGTCGGCAGGGCCCGGTCCCACACATAACTTGGCCGCCATTGGGGTATCCGGATCACCAGGACGGTGCCAAGGGGTGAGGGGATACGTGACCAGTGAGGCTCCTGAGTCGCGATGCTCAGGAGTCCCCCTTGAGGTACGAGCTCAGGCGTCCCCCTTAGAGATTTTGAGCACTTCGAGCTCTATGTCGGCAGGGCCCGGTCCAGTGCATACCTCAGTCGCCGTTGAGGCATCTGGATCACTAGGATGGTGCCAAGGGGTGAGGGGCTACGTGACCAGTGAGGCTCCTGAGTCACAATGCTCAGGAGTCCCCCCTTGACGTACGGGCGGCTCCCATACCTTTCCTCGCCAGCTTTTCATGAGAGGGGCATGTGAAGACCAGGTTTTGTAGACCTGGGAAGGTGGCATGTACTAGGCTTGGCCCAGTAGTATCCCCCATGCAGCCCCCTCATGCGAACATCCCAGGGGAATGCAGCAAGATGGGGCCGTGAGGGGCCTTCCTGAGGTTGGATGCAGCCGTGGGGGCGCCCTCAGTTGTTTATCCCCAGCGTGGAGCATAGGGCTTCCACGTTGCATGGGCATAGTCATTGGGGGACTATGTCATCCGCCAACACGGAGCATGGGGCTTCCACTTCGGCATGGGAATGGGGGGGGCCCGGCTCCTGAGCCCGCGCGGGCGTGTACAACCCATTAAGTTCGTACGCATTGCCTGCATGGTAGAACTAGGAGGTCTATCTGGGCACTCATGAGGCCCTACCTCAAAGGTGGTTTGCGCCTGAGTCTTCCTGTAGAAAGCATCGTCCGAGGTCCTGTAAATTTTGAGAAACCTGCGACGAATGCATTTCCAAGGGCCATTGCATGAGAAGGCCAAACACTAGTGACCCCAAGAGGTGACGTGAACGGGGCCGGCCTTCCAGACAAAGCTCAACCACTAGATTTATCAACGCTGCAGGGACGGACCTGAGCACAAACGTCATGCCCAGTCTTCTCATGTGACAACTCCGAGGAGAAAACACCCAACGCATGGCTCCCTCGACGGCAGAAAACCGACTGCGGTTGCGGGGGCCATGTCGCGCGCTGATGACCCACAAGTATAGGGGAACTATCATAGTCCTTTCGATAAGTAAGAGTTACTAACCCAACGAGGAGCAGAAGGAAATGACAAGCGGTTCTCAATAAGGTATTCTCTGCAAGCACTGAAATTATCGGAAACAGATAGTTTTGTGACAAGATAATTCGTAATGGGTAGCAAGTAACAACTGTAACAAAGGTGCAGCAAGGTGGCCCAATCCTTTTTATAGCAAAGGACAAGCCTAGACAAATTCTTATATAAAGCAAGGCTCTCCCGAGGACACGTGGGAATTTATGTCAAGCTAGTTTTCATCATGCATATATGATTCGCGTTCGTTACTTTGATAATTTGATATGTGGGTGGACCGGTGCTTGGGTGCTGCCCTTACTTGGACAAGCCTCCCACTTATGATTAACCCCTCCCACAAGCATTCGCAACTACGGAAGAAGAATAAGATAAATCTAACCATAGCATGAAACATGTGGATCCAAATCAGCCCCTTACAAAGAACGCATAAAGTAGGGTTTAAGCTTATGTCACTCTAGCAACCCATCATCTACTTATTACTTCCCAATGCCTTCCTCTAGGCCCAAACAATGGTTGTTATGTAGTCGATGTTCACATAACACCACTAGAGGAGAGACAACATACATCTCATCAAAATATCGAACGAATACCAAATTCACATGATTACTTATAACAAGACTTATCCCATGTCCTCGGGAACAAACGTAACTACTCACAAAGCATATTCATGTTCATAATCATAGGAGTATTAATGATGATCAAGGATCTGAACATATGATCTTCCACCAAGTAAACCAACTAGCATCAACTACAAGGAGTAATCAACACTATCGGCAACCCACAGGTACCAATGTAAGGTTTTGAGACAAAGATCGGATACAAGAGATGAACTAGGGTTCGGAGAGGAGATGATGCTGATGAAGATGTTGATGGAGATTGACCCCCTCTCGATGAGAGGATCATTGGTGATGACGATGGCTTTGATTTCCCCCTCCTGGAGGGAAGTTTCCCCGGCAAGATCGCCCTGTCGGATCTCTAGATTGGTTCTGCCCAAGTTCCGCCTCGAGACAGCGGCGCTTTGTCTAGAAAGCTCTGTTCTGATTTTTTTCAGGTCGAAACCCTCAATATAGCAGAAGATGGGCATCGGAGGGCTGCCAGGTGGGCCACAAGCCCCAGGGGTGCGCCTTGCAGGCTTGTGGCTGCCTGGTGGCCCCCCTGATGTATTTCTTTCGCCCAATATTTTTTATATATTCCAAAATAATTCTCCGTAGATTTTTAGGACTTTTGGAGTTGTGCAGAATAGGTATCTCAGATTTGCTCCTTTTCCAGTCCAGAACTCCGTCTGCCGGCATTCTCCCTCTTCATGTAAACCTTATAAAATAAGAGAGAAAAGGCATAAGTGTTGTACCAAAATGTGTAATAACAGCCCATAATGCAATAAATATCAATATAAAATCATGATGCAAAATGGACGTATCACGTGCCCTGACTCACCCACTCCCGATTAGCTCACGGGAGGACAAAACACCAAGGGCCACGGGAGGTGACGTACACGGGCCCGTGAGATAGAGCTCGACCACTTGTAGGGACGAACCTGAGCATAGGCGTCATGTCAGCCCTTAATCATGAGGCGGTCGAAGGCGGGATCATTAGGGCGCGGCGACATTCGTGGTGGCGAGGCACCATGCAAGCAAGATGGAATGTTAGGAAATACATCATATGCATGAAAGGTGCTGAAATAAGCGTAAACAAAATGACTGCAGGGGTGTGCCCTGATCGCCTGAGGATAATGCAGCCCGTTGGGCGCCCTCAAATTAAGTAAACCAAAAAGTTACCTAGCATGAACCAAAAAGTCACCTGGCGGCCATGCCGCTGAAGAGTCGAAGCAGTCCTCGTAGCACGATCTTGTGCCTCCATGAGCTTGGCCTTCATGAGCCCGTCGCCTTCCGGGGCTTGGGACCCTCGCTTGGTCCAGGCATCCCCTCCGACTCCTCGATGTGCCTGGCCCGGTAAGGCATGAGCATGGCCCGAGCAAGGCATTGGTACGTGGCAGCCCCGTTCTCTTGTCCGAAGGGCATGCAGATGTAGTTGCACGGGTAGACTCCATCGCGATTAGCACACGTCAGCCAAAAGATGTCCTGGGACATGGCCCTGTTGATCGCGAGTGTGTTGACATAGACATGCGACTTGTCAACCGGGCTGATGATGGCGGCTGCACTTGGTGGTGTAGGGCAGCTCCTGCCTCGCGTGGTTTGTGCTTCCTGAAGCTCCTCGGTCACTCTGGTGACGAATTCTCGCGAGCTTCACGCCTCGTGTCGTGTTCCCAGCTCGGGTAGACGCGCGTCAGAGAACGCCTCCAAGTTGTGTCCTAATGCCTCCCTTGTCTCGTCGGTCTGGTTTGTAGCCTTCCGGATGGAAGCCCCCAAGCCCGACCAAAGGGAGGCACCGAGCGCGCCTTCCTCTGCGAGGGAGGGAGGGGCCTTGTCCCTCAACGCTAAGCCCGAGGCGCCATCCTTAGAGGTTTCAGCCCCCTGGCGCCCCACGGAGAGGAGCTGCTTCTTCTTCTTGGGGACATCCTCGTGAGGCAGGGCATCTCCTTCGTCGTCTGAGTGCTTGGTTTTTTGCGGCATGGTAGGCGCGCTCTAGGGAGTAGACGGCATCCTTCTCATCGCAGGCGACGGTGATGATGCCACCACTCCCCGACATCCTAAGGACGTTGTAGCCATGATGAATCACTGCCATGAACTTGGCGAGGGATGGATACCTAAGGATTGCATTGTACGGGAGGTGGATGTGTGAAACGTCGAAGACGATGATCTCGGTGTGGTAGTTCTTTCGTCCGCCAAAGGTGACAGGCAGGTGCACTTGCCCAATGGGGACCGTGGATCCGTCAGTGACTCCTGAGAAGGGTTTAGTTGGCATGAGTTGGTCGTACGTCACTTGGAGCGTCTCGAAGGTCTCAATGGAGAGTACATTGAGCCCCGCACCGCCATCGATAAGGGTCTTGGTGACGAGGACATTGTTGATGGTCGGCATGCGCAGCATGGGAAGTGTGCCTGCCATGGCTGAGCACCTGAGTTGATCCCTCGAGTCGAAGGTGATTGCGGTCTGGGACCAATTGAAGGGGTGCATGGCTTCGGGATTCGGGAAGGACGCGTTCACCTCTCATGAGAACTGCTTGAAGATGCGGTTCGACGTTGGGGCTTGGGCGCCACCCAGGATACAAGCTATCGCCCTGACCTCCTGGAAGCCCCCATCCCCATCATCCTGGATGTCATCTTCCTTCTTCCTGGGTGGTGGCGGTAACGAGGGTAGGACGACCTCACGAGGGAGGGCCTCACGAGGCTGGACACGGCGTGACCCCTTCGGAAGGTCGTCGCACTAGCGTCCTCTTGAGCTTGATCGCGCCAGCGGTCCTCCCGAGGCCGGTCTCGACACTCCTAACATGGCTCCCGATTGTCCCAACGGCCTCCGCCACGTCTGAAGCCTCGGTCACTGCATCCAGGGCACCGGCCGAAGTGCTCGTTGCGGACCACCATGAGCTCCTGGCAGTCGATGGTGTTGTGGATGTTTCTATCATGGAAGATGCAAAACAATCGCCCTCCTGTGTGTGTGGGGGGGGTTCTCGTCTCGACTTTGCTTCGCCTTAGGCTCGGCCACAAGCACCACAGGGGCCTTGCGCTTCGCCTCCTTGGTCTTGGTCTTCTTGTCCTCAGGCTCCGCCTTCAGAAGCTCACGGAGTGACAGGCGGCCCTCCTCGGCCTTGGCGCAATTGTTCCCCATGTTGAACATCTCCAGGGCTAAGCACAGTTCGTCGTTGATGGCGAGCTCCTCCTTCATCCTGATGTCCCTGACACCGTCGGTGAATGCGGAGATGATGGCCTCATCCGACGCCCTCGGGATCTTGAGGCGGATGGTCGTGAAGCGTTGTATGAACTTGTGCAGGGTCTCTCCCTCCTGCTACTGCACAAGTCGCAAGTCGTTCACTATGAGTGTGCGAATGCAGGTACCTTGGTAGTTGGTGACGAAGCGCTTGCGCAGGTCGTCCTAGGAGGTGATGGACCCCTCTGGGAGGTTGAGGAGCCAGGAGAGCGCGCCGCCCTTGAGTGCCATGGGGAACCAGCTCGCCATGACCTTGTCGTCCCCGCCAGCCGCCTGAATGCTCAACGAGTAGAGTTGTAGGAACTTAGCAGGATCTAGGGTGCCGTCGTAGCGAGGGGGTAAGTCACGCTTGAACTTGTAGGGCCATACGGCCAGGTGGAGCTCCGGGGCGATGTCACAGCAACCGACCGGACCAACGAGCATCGCGCACACGAGAGGGACCTGGCCTTGACGTCCTGCGCGACCACTTCAAGGGGTGCCCGGGCGCTAGTTCAGTGGCACGAGGAGTGCGCGTGCGTCCATGCGCGGCTGTGGCACCACCTAGCAGGTTACTTCATCCCTTGCACTTGCCCGCGGCTCGTCGGGCTAGTCGCGCGGGCGTGCTTCATGCCTGGGCTCGGGGTCGACGTCGCGCTATGGAGGAGGGCGGCGCATCATGGGCCAAGTCGTCTGCCAGAGAGGGCTGGGGCCGGAGCGAGTAGGAGAGCGTTGAAGTGTCACCGGCGGCACTGATGAGCACTGCGATGCGCCCGAGCGAGTAGTCATGGCGTTCGGGGGGCAGGGAGGTAGCGCAACAGCTCGCATGCCATGGCGAGTGCGTCCGTCCCACGCGCTGGACCGAGGCGAGTGTGGGAGGACGACCCAGTAGCTGGAATGATCGACGGAGTGGCGGTGCGACCGTCGTGCCGCGCGGTGATCGGCTGGAAGAAGTCCTGTTGTTCGTGGGCCTTCGGGCCTGTGGCGGCGTTGTCCACATGAGAAGCAGACCGGCGCGGCCCATGGGCGCCATTTGGGCGACGCGGGCAGCTCGGCGCTCTGCGCGGGCCCGACGAGCGTCAGACATCGGAGCAGCGAGGCAGAGAAAGAGCGTGGCTTGAGGAAGACTTAGACATGCCCCCTACCTGGCGCGCCAAATGTCAGATCTCGGGCTCTACAAAACCCAAGGAAGTTTGAACACAGAGGAGTGTGCGAAGAGCCCCAACAACCTCACCCCACCTAGCTCAGTACTCGATGGTTTAGACGACGAACTCGCACGATGACGAGGAAGAAGATTACACACGATGGTTTACCCAGGTTCGGGCTGCTGCAAAGCGTAAAATCCTACTTCTGCTTTGATGGTTTGCCTCACGAGGAGGTTTGTGGATGAACAAGTACAGCGGTGAGTTGCCTCGTGAGGGCGTTCTAGTGGTCTTGCCTCTCTTCTCTCGTTGTTCTATCTCGCCCCTTTCGGTGCAGCCTAGCCTCTAATTATAGCGGCCCGAGTCCTCTTCCCTTATCCCTATGGTGGGAAGGGATCCCACGACGACCAAATTCGAAGGGGGACAAGGGGTACTTCTCTATCCTGACGAAAGGTGGTCTTCGCGAAAACTCATGCCTCCTCTTTTCTTCGGAATACACATCTTCCACCAAGCAAACCAATGTATATGCTTCTTCACATCTTCATCTCCCCAGGTCATAGCATGTGTGATCCCTTTTGTTATCTGGTTAGGAAGCTTGAAAAGGGACATTGCATATGTAGGGATTGCTTATCTAGTTGGGACTTTTTTTTTGAGGCGAAGACTAGTTGTACCAGGGCTATATGTCGCCCTAACCAGAATCGCCTACTGTCAACGTCTCGTGGGTCGCCAGACAAGTAGCACAGATTGTTCGATGTATATTGTAGGTTTGTTCAGGTCCGGTTTCGATGGGTATTTTTCATGCTTTTTTCTTGGGGTTTATATGTTTTGCCTGCATTCAATGAATTTTCTTCTCTTCATTTTTATTTAGTTTTCTATGTTTCTCGTTAGCTTTTTATTTATTTCTTTTTAATACTTTTTATTATTATTTATTTATTGGTATCTTCGTTATCTTTGGTTTTTTATTTTTCTTTTTAGATTTTTATTTAAAAAAATAAAACATATCTACTTTTTCCTCGGTACATACTATACATTTTTAGAGCACACGTGAAACATTTTTCTGATAGATGTTGAACAGTTTTTTAATACATGATTTATATATATTTGTTTAATACTTGACTTGCAGACTTTTCGAATTCAAGTTTACAATTTTTTCCAAATACACGTCTAATTTTTTGAATAGCAATAAATATTTTTCTAAAGCATGAAAACATTTTTTTCATTGCATAAAAATTTTGTGACAAATTCATGGACAATTGTTGGAAACCGTGATTATTTATTTAAAAAATCACCTGCATTTTTTTACGAAAATTAAAAAAATAGCTTACACAAACATTTTTGACATCTTAGTACATAACTATTTTTAAATGTCACGTTGTTTTTTGAAACACAGGAATATTTTCAATAAAATGACATGTACATTTATTAAATGGAACAAAACTTTTTCTTATTTTACACAAACAATATTTTTTTAGTTTTAAACGAACATTGTTTTTACATTGTACACAAGACTTTTAGAAATCCTGCATGCATTTTTCTAAAATGCGGGAACATTTTTTATATTGCTACTAACATTTTTGAAGTTATCATCATTTAATTAAAACTGCGCTAACAATCTTTTATACTAGGTTAACATTTTTTCAAATTCTTGGTCTTCAATTTTAATACGTAACTTTAAGTTTTTGAAGTATATGCATTTAAACTTTAAGTAGAAGAATTTAAAAAATATTCAAGTGATGAATGAGATCAGCCCGACGAGCCACGTTTACTAGATCAACCCACCACCGCGCTCTCTACGCGAGGCAGCTGTGTGGCTTGCAGTAAGCGGCACATAGTGTTGCCCGCCATTACAAGATGTCTTGGTCCACTAGAGAGCGTGTTCAACGGATAGGTTGAACACAACGTGAAAGTTGGCCCATCAACAATCATACCAAGGCTTTTTCATTTTATAGCTCCGTGGTGATGGACACCTCCTGCACATGGCAAACCCTATTCAGCGTCTTTAGCGCCCACTAAAAGCGATTTCGCAAACGGGTGCATACCCCTTCCCTCCCTTCGCGTTGGGCCAGTGCTTACGCTTTTTCAGTTTTCGAATCGCAAAAAAAAGCACAACTATGGTGTGAACTGAACCAGCGGCATCCTGCTTTGAAGTAGAGCCGGGCATGGGCAGCTTGGCCCAAACACAAAGCATGACCCAACCCGGACCGGGTCCGAACACGGACCGAAATATCCGGACCGGGTCTGGTCGGGCTTTGTGTTCGGCCGAGCTCGGGCTTGAAAACTAGGCCCATTGTGTATTTCGGCCAGGCTCGGGCTTGGAAAATTGTCATTTTGCACGGAGGCCCAATACGGCCCGGCCCGAATTGATCTTTTTGTTTTATTCGAGCCGGGCTCGGGCCTAAATAATCGGGTTTTTTTTGTCGGGGCGGGCTAGGCTCAGGTTTGGGAATTTTTAGTTCAGACTTTCTCAAGCCCGGCCTGGGGTTTGCCCAGGTTTACTTTGAAGTACGATGCGCTAATCACCGTGCCACCAAACCACACATGATTACTTGCATCTTTTTCCTTGTTATCCTATTTCTATTTTTTTCCTCTTTTCTACTTTTATTTTCTTTGTTTCTAATTTTTCATTTACTTTAAAAAATTTCTTTCCTTTTTTCTTCCTTATTCGATGAACTTTTTTATAATTCATGTTTTTTCTTGATGTATTTTCGTCAAAATTGATTAATTTTTATTTCAGATTCAATGAAAATTTTCTAAATAAGATGAACTTTCTTCAAATTCGATGATATTTTTTAATCTTTGTAAACTTTCTTCAAAATTGATGAACCTTTTTTCAAAATTAATGAACATCTTTTTAAGTTGATAAACTTACTTTCAAAAGTTTTGAAAGATTTTCTTTTTTTCGTGAACTTTAAAATCAATGAAAATTTTAAAGTTTGTGACCTTGTCTTAAAAATGATGAACTTTTTGTATATCGATTTACCTTTTCAAATTCATGATTTTCAAATAATTCATATAATAAACAGTATTGTGCTAATAAATAGCAGAACCATACTTGTTCTTATACTTATTGGTGCTATCATCAATGACAAATGTCCAATGGTTAGCTAGGCTCCGATAAGGCTCGAGTCATGGAGAAGGCACTTTTTTGCCGTTTTTTTGGCGTCATAGGTGTATTGCGCTATGCCTTCATGTGTGGGCCCAACAAGGCGCTGCCATCTGCGCTAAGGAATTGTTCGGGCCCAACAAGCGCTGAACAGGAGCTCCTCGAAGCAACTAGTTAGTGAGCGATCCCTCAAAAGCGTTTCAGCGATCGCTTCCACACGCCGTTACTTAGCGCGTTTTCAGTCGTCACCATGTGTCGCACTCTGAGCGTTTCCTTCGGAAAAAAAATTCGCACGCGTTTTTGTCTTTTTGGAGTGGTCTTTTTCCCGATTTTTTGAAGTTGCGGTTTTTCATTGGTCTTTCGTAGCTTTTGGATGAAAAATATTCAAAAAAAAACACGTTTTCTTTTTTTTACGCGAAAAAACATGTTTTTTTGCGAGAGACACGGTTTTGCTTTCGCAAAAGGCACGGTTTTGCCTTCACGAGAGGCTCGGCCGTGCCTCTCGAAAAGGAAAAAAAAACGTGTTTTTTGCTCTCTTTTTTTTCGCGAGAGGCACGGTTTTGCTATCGCGAGAGATGCGGCTCCCAAAATGGAAAAAACGTGTTTTCTGCTCATTTTTTTTACCGCAACAGGCACGGTTTTCCTTTCGCGAAAGGCATGGTTTTGCTTTCGCGAGAGGCACGGTTTTGCTATCGCGAGAGGCATGGCTCCCGAAAGGGAAAAACGCGTTTTCTGCTTTTTTTTTTACCGCGAGAGGCACGGTTTTGCTTTTACGAGAGGCACAGTTTTGCTTCTACGAGAGGCACGGTTTTGCTATCGCGAGAGGCACGGTTTTGCTTCTGCAAGAGGCACGGTTTTGCCTTCGCGAGAGGCACGGCCCGTGCCTCTCGGAAAGGAAAAAAAACGTGTTTTCTGTTTTTTTCTATCGCGTGAGGCACGGATTTTCCATCCGGTTTTTTCGTGATTTTTTTTTATCAAAACCTATCAATATGGGATCTAGTTTTGTAGATCTCGACATGAGAAAGCCAACGGTCAAAACGGTTCAAGATTTAGATGCACGATTTAAAAGATAAAACGTTTTAAAAATACGGATCTATGAAAAAAGAAAAAACTTTCAGGTCGCGGCAAGTGACACGCATGCAGTGTGCCGCTTATCGCAACATGAAAAATATGAATAATTGTTAAAAGATGTACTCGCTTAACTCGGAAGCTCTTTCGAATAGTGCCTTAACCGCCAGGTAGAGGAGCTAGTCCTCACGCTCCCCACTCTGTATGTCGGCCCAAAAACACATGGCGAGCGCTCAATCGCGACACACCAGCTCTCCCAGTTATGTGGTCAGCCAGTTAGGCTGTTGACTGGTCGCGGTTGACCGGTTGGCTATTGCCCGTTGACCGCAAAAAATGTAAAAGTATAAAAAGCAAATATGAATTAAAAAATGATCAAGAAATTTTAAATAGTTCTGAATTTGAAAAAACAACTAGGTTCAAAACATGTTTGTGGGTTTTAAAAAGTGTGAACTCGAAAAAGTTCACAACCTCAATAAAAAGTTTGTGGGTTTTTGAATAAAGTTACAAAATTTTAAAAATCATGCATCCAAAAAACATTCTTGGAATTTAAAAAAGTTCATTGATTTAAACAAATCAGGAATTTGAAGATAGTTCAATTATTTGAAAATAAATTGTGAAACATAGCAAAATAAAAAAAGCAACATGGAAATTAAAAAACGAAATAAGAAGAAAAAGAAACAGCCAGACGGAAAAAGGAAAAAACCCTGTCGAAAGCTTCTAGAAACTTCACAAAACCGCCTCGTAATTTTAGGAAAAAACAAAAGCAACCTTGGCCCATTCATGTGTGATGTGTGTACTGTCGAGAAATAAAGAAAGAAACAATGTGGTGAGTTAAAGGTGGACTGAGGGTATGCCAAATACTTCTTCCGTCCCAAAATAAGTGTCTCAAGGTTAGTACAACTTTGTAATAGAGCTAGTACAAAGTTAAGACACTTATATTGGGACGGAGGGAGTACTATTTAGGGTGGTGACACATGTTTCTCCAAGTGCCCCTATATACAACACACGGCGCGACAAACTCTAATTGGCGCACACGTCCCGTTGACCATTTATGGATTGACCAGTTACTTTTAGAAAAAGTTCAAGATGTTTTAAACAAAATTGAATTAATTTTCATGAGTTAGAAAAAAATTCATGAATTTTAAAAAGTTTGCAGCTTTCAAAAATGTTCATGAATTTGAAAGAAAATTCACTATTTTAAACTAATGCTCACAAACCGGAAAAAAGTTCCTGAATTATAAAAATGCTGTTGAACTCGAAAAATTATTGTGTATTCGGAAAAAGTTCTCGGCTTGGACGCACGGGTCCCGTCCTGGGTAGCCACTTTGTCTCCCAAATGTTGGTAGTTTGCCCGTTTCCAATACGCTTGATCACCCCTTGCTTTAAAACTTCTCTACCATCAAGGATCGCTCTCCAGATTTGTGACGGATGATTTTCAAGATCCGCCTTCACAAAGCTTGTGTTTGGGAAATAGACAGCTTGGAGTATTTTTGCACTCACAGAAATTGGCTCCACCAACAGCCTCCAGGCTTGTCGGTCCAGTAAGGCGAGGTTGAAGACCTCCATGTCCCTGAATCCCATACCGCCAAGGAATTTGACTTTTGTCATAACATCCCACGAGACGCAAGCTGGTTCCGTTTTGCACGTTTGCTACCCCACCAGAATTGTGGAATAATAGATGTAATATTATCACACAGTCCACGTTGCAACTGGAAACATGCCATAGAATAGACAGGTATGGCTTGGGAAACTGACTTTATAAGAACTTCCTTCCCTGCCACCGAGAGGAGCTTCTCCATGCAGCCCTTAACCTTCTCCCATACTCTATCTCTCAAATATTTGAAAGTCCCCATCTTTGATTGACCGACATCCGCTGGCATGCCCAAGTATCTGTCACTCAAAGATTCATTAGTAATGTTTAGAGTGCTCTTGATATTGTTTCTCGGAGCTTGTGGGCAACCTTTGCTGAAAAAGATCGTTGATTTGGCATGATTGATTCTCTGACCCGAAGCATTACAATATGTATCCAATAGGTTTGAAACCATGGTAGCTCCCTCACACTTGACTTGAACAACAACAGGCTATCGTTAGCAAAAAGGAGATGGTTAATAGTCGGGGTTGTCGGTGCCACCTTGATCCCTTCAAGGTATGACGATTGAGAACAAGATTTCAAAAGGAACGCATGGGAGGCCCTCTACTGCAATCAAGAAAAGATAGCAGGATATAGGATCTCCCTGGAGGATACCTCTTGAGGGTTTAAACTCCTTGACTTTTTCACCATTAAACAACATTGAGAAGGATACTGATCTTACCATGCCCATGACTGTGTAATCCAAGATCGTGCAAAACCCAGTTTCTCCATCATAGCTTGTAGGTAAGGCCATTCCAATCTGTCATACACTTTCATCATGTCTAGTTTAAAAGCACAAAAACTATTTGATTTCGCCTTGCTCCTCTTCATGAAGTGCAAACAGTCATAGGCACTAATAATGTTGTCTGTGATTGTTGGTGAACGTCGCATGGGAAACAAAAAATTTCCTACGCACATGCAAACCTATCCATGGTGACGAGCATCTACGAGAGGGAGAGTGGATCTACGTACCCTTGTAGATCGCTAAGCGGCAAGCGTTAAGAAACGCGGTTGGTGTAGTCGTACTTCTTCGCGATCCAAATCGCCGAGCGTCCCGCGATCTAATCACGAACCGTCCCGCGAACCAATCACGAACCGTCCCGCAATCTCGTCATGATCCGTCCCGCGATCCGATCACGAACGTCCCGTGGCCTTGATCACGATCCTTCCGATCTAGTACCGAACGGACGGCACCTCGGCGTTCAGCACACGTGCAGCTTGATGACGATCTCCACCGTCTTGATCCAGCAAGGGGAGGTGGAGAGCAGAGAGAGTTCACCGGCAGCGTAAGGACGCTCCGGTGATGGTGGTGGTGGAGCAATTTCAGCAGGGCTTCGCCTAAGCACTGCTAAACCAATCTAGAGGAGCACCGGTGGAACGGGTAGCACGTGGCCGTAATTTCTGCCAAAACCCTAGCTATTCCATCAGTATATATAGGAGGAGAGGAGAGGAGAGGCATCCAAGGGCCTCCTTGGTTCGGACGAACCATAGGGTGGAATCCTATTCCACCTCCAATCCTACTTGGAGTAGGATTGCTCCCTATTGGCTGATTTTTGGCCTTTTTCCTTTAGCCTTTTTCTCTCATGTGCCATGGGCCTTCTAGGCTGATTTACCAGCCCATTAAGGGCTGGTTAATACTCTCCCACAGCCCATGGTCTCTCTAGGGTCGAAATACCCCTCCCGGAGGTCTCCCGGTACACTATCGGCACTCCCGGTACACTACCGATGAGCCCGAAACTTTTCCGGCGACCAAACTGGGACTTCCTATATATGAATCTTTACCTCCGGACCATTCCGGAGCTCCTCGTGTCGTCCGGGATCTCATCCGGGACTCCGAACAACCTTCGGTCACCACCATACACAACTCTATACTACTGAAACGTCACGGAACCTTAAGTGTGCAGACCCTGCGGGTTCGAGAACTATGTAGACATGACCGAGACACCTCTACGGCCACTAACCAATGGCGGGACCTGGACGTCCACATTGGTTCCTACATATTCTACGAAGATCTTTATCGGTCGAACCTCTATGTCAAGGATTCAGTTAATCCCGTATAACGTTCCCTTTGTTCTTCGGTATGTTACTTGCCCGAGATTCGATCGTCGGTATCTCTATACCTAGTTCAACCTCGTTACCGGCAAGTCTCTTTACTCGTTCCGTAATACAAGATCCCGCAACTAACAACTAGTCACATTGCTTGCGAGGCTCATTGTGATGTTGTATTACCGAGTGGGCCCCGAGATACCTCTCCGTAACACGGAGTAACAAATCCCAGTCTCGATCCATGCCAACTCAACAAACACCATCGGACATACCTGTAGAGCACCTTTATAGTCACCTAGTTACGTTGCAACGTTTGATACACACAAGGCACTCCTCCGCTATCAGTGAGTTGCATGATCTCATGGTCAAAGGAACATATACATTGACATGCAAAAAACAGTAGCAATAAACTGACACGATCATACGCTACGTTTGTAGTTTGGGTCTTGTCCATCACATCATTCTCCTAATGATGTGATCCCGTTATCAAATGACATCTCATGTCCATGGCTAGGAAACCTTAACCATCCATTGATCAACGAGCTAGTTCACTAGAGGCATACTAGGGACATTGTGTTGTCTATTTACCCACACATGCAATGTGTTTCCAATCACTACAATTATAGCATGAATAATAAACGATTATCATGAACAAGGAAATATAATAATAAACACTTTATATATTGCCTCTAGGGCATATTTCCAACAGTCTCCCACTTGCACTAGAGTCAATAATCTAGTTCACATCACTATGTGATTTACATGGTAATGAATCGAACACCCATACAGTTCTGGTGTTGATCATGTTTAGCCCTTGGAAGAGGTTTAGTCAACGGGTCTGCAACATTCAGATCCGTGTGCACTTTGCAAATATTTATGTCCTTCTCCTCGATGTAGAACCGGATGGAGTTGAGGCGTCGCTTTATGTGTCTGGTCCTCTTGTGAAACCTTGGTTCCTTGGCTAGAGCAATGGCACCAGTGTTGTCACAGAACAGGTTTATTGGATTCAGTACATTGGGCACTACTCCAAGATCTGTCATGAACTGCTTCATCCAGACACCTTCCTTCGCTGCCTCCGAGGCTGCGATGTACTCCGCTTCGCACGTAGAATCAGCTACCACGCTTTGCTTGGAACTGCACCAGCTTACCGCTCCCCCGTTAAGAATAAATACGTATCCGGTTTGCGACTTAGAGTCGTCAGGATCAGTGTCAAAGCTTGCATCGACGTAACCCTTTACGACGAGCTCTTCATCACCTCCATAAACGAGAAACATGTCCTTAGTCCTGTTAAGGTACTTAAGGATATTCTTGACCGCTTGCCAGTGCTCCATTCCAGGATCACTTTGAAACCTTCCAGCCATACTTATGGCAAGGCTGACATCGGGTCTTGTGCACAGCATTGCATACATGATAGAACCTATGGCTGAAGCATAGGGGATGACGCTCATCTTTTCTTTATCTTCTGCAGTCACTGGGCATTGAGTCTTACTCAACTTCACAACTTGTAACACAGGCAAGAACCCCTTCTTGGCCTGTTCCATTTTGAACTTCTTCAAAACTTTATCAAGGTATGTGCTCTGTGAAAGTGCTATTAAGCGTCTCGATCTATCTCTATAGATCTTAATGCCTAATATGAAAGCAGCTTCTCCTAGGTCCTTCATTGAAAAACTCTTCTTCAAATACTCCTTCACGCTTTCCAGCATTTCTATATTGTTTCCAATCAGTAATATGTCATCCACATATAATACTAGAAACGCTATAGAGCTCCCACTCACTTTCTTGTAAATACAAGCTTCTCCATAAACTTGTATAAACTCAAACGCTTTGATCACCTCATCAAAACACTTATTCCAACTCCGAGATGCCTGCACCAGTCCATAAATGGATCGCTGGAGTTTGCAAACTTTGTCAGCATTCTCTGGATCGACAAAACCTTCGGGTTGCATCATATACAACTCTTCATTAAGGAAACGGTTGAGGAACGCCGTTTTGACATCCATCTACCAAATTTCATAGTCGAAATAAGCAGCTATTGCCAACATGATTCTGACAGACTTAAGCATCGCTATGGGTGAGAAAGTCTCATCGTATTCAACTCCTTCAACTTGTGAAAAACCCTTTGCCACAAGTCGAGCTTTATAGACGGTGACATTACCGTCTGCGTCCGTCTTCTTCTTAAAGATCCATTTGTTCTGAATGGCCTTTCGCCCTTAAGGTAGTACTTCCAAAGTCTGTACTTTGTTTTCATACATGGATCCCATCTCGGATTTCATGGCCTCTAACCATTTCTCGGAATCCGGGCCCATCACTGCTCCTCCATAGCTCGCAGGTTCATTGTTGTCTAACAACATGACCTCCAAGACAGGGTTGCCGTACCACTCGGGAGTAGTACGCGCCCTTGTCGACCTACGAGGTTCAATAGCAGCTTGATCCGAAGCTTCATGATCATCATCATTAACTTCCTCTTCTACCGTCGTAAGTTCCACAAAAACAACTTTCTGCGCTGCGCTACTTTCCGGTTGAAATAAAGGTTCAATGACCTCATCAAGCTCTATTTTCCTCCCACTCAATTCTTTCGAGAGAAACTCCTTCTCAAGAAATGTTCCGTTCTTAGCGACAAACACTTTGCCTTCGGATCTGAGATAGAAGGTATACCCGACTATCTCTTTCGGGTATCCTATGAAGACGCATTTTTCCGCTTTGGGTTCTAGCTTTTCAGGCTGAAGCTTTTTGACATAAGCATCACATCCCCAAACTTTAAGAAACAACAACTTCGGCCTTTTGCCAAACCACAGTTCATATGGCGTCGTCTCAACGGATTTCGATGGTGCCCTATTTAAAGTGAATGCAGTTGTCTCTAATGCATAACCCCAAAACGATAGTGGCAAATCGGCAAGAGACGTCATAGAACGCACCATATCTAATAAGGTTCGATTACGACGTTCAGACACACCATTACGCTGTGGTGTTCCGGGCGGTGTCAACTGTGAAACAATTCCACATTGTCTTAAGTGACTGCCAAACTCATAACTCACATATTCACCTCCTCGATCAGATCGCGGAAATTTAATCTTCTAGTTACGATGATTCTCAACTTCACTCTGAAATTGCTTGAACTTTTCAAACGTTTTAGACTTGTGTTTCATCAAGTAAATATACCCATATTTACTCAAGTCATCAGTGAAGGTGAGAAAGTAATGATATCCATCGCGCGCTGCAACATTCATTGGACCGCACACATCAGTATGTATGATTTCCAATAAGTCACTTGCCCGTTCCATTGTTCCTGAGAACGGCGTTTTAGTCATCTTGCCCATCAGGCATGGTTCACATGTGTCAAGTGATTCAAAATCAAGTGACTCCAAAAGTCCATCAGCATGGAGCTTCCTCATGCGTTTTACACCAATATGACCTAAACGGCAGTGCCACAAGAAAGTGGTACTATCATTATTAACTCTACATCTTTTGGCATCAATGTTATGAACATGTGTGTCATCACTATCAAGATTTAAAATGAATAAACCCCTAACATTGGGTGCATGACCATAAAAGATATTTCTCATATAAATAGAACAACCTTTATTCTCTGATTTAAATGAGTAACCGTCTCGCAATAAACAAGATCCAGATATAATGTTCATGCTTAACGCAGGCACTAAATAACAATTATTCAGGTTCATCACTAATCCCGATGGTAATCGAAGAGAGAGCGTGCCGACGGCGATCACATCAACCTTGGAACCATTTCCCACGCGCATCGTCACTTCGTCCTTTGCCAGTCTTCGTTTATTCCGTACTTCCTGCTTTGAGTTGCAAATGTGAGCAACCGAACCGGTATCAAATACCCAGGCACTACTACGAGAACTAGTAAGGTACACATCAATAACATGTATATCATATATACCTTGTTTGTCGTTGGCCGCCTTCTTGTCAGCCAGGTACTTGGGGCAGTTCCGCTTCCAGTGACCAGTTCCTTTGCAATGAAAGCACTCAGTTTCTCGCTTAGGTCCATGCTTAGGCTTCTTTGTAGGAGCAGCAACTGCTTTGCCATCCTTCTTGGTTTTACCCTTCTTGACTTTGCCCTTGCCATTTTTCTTGAAACTAGTGGTTTTATTGACCATCAACACTTGATGTTCTTTCTGGATTTCAGACTCAGCGACTTTCACCATCGCAAACAGCTCGGCGACTGACTTGTTCATCCCGTGCATGTTATAGTTCATCACAAAGCTTTTGTAACTAGGTGGCAGTGATTGAAGAACTCTATCAGTGATCGCCTCTGGCGGAAGGGTAATTCCCAACTCACCTAGACAGTTTGAGTACCCACACATTCTGAGTATATGCTCACTGATAGACCCGTTCTCCTCCATCTTGCAAGCATAGAACTTATCGGAGGTCTCATACCTCTCGATCCGGGCATTCTTCTGAAAGATAAACTTCAACTCCTAGAACATCTCATATGCTCCATGACGTTCAAAACGTCTTTGAAGTCCCGGTTCTAATCCATACAATATTGCACACTAAACTATTGAGTAGTCTCCAGCACGAGCCTCCCAAGCGTTCTTAACGTCTTCGGAGGTCATGTCTTCTGGTTGGTCACCAAGTGGTGCATCAAGGACATATTGTTTCTGGGAAACCATAAGGATAATCCTCAGATTACGGGCCCAATCAACAAAGTTACTTCCGTCATCTTTCAACTTAGCTTTCTCTAGGAACGCATTAAAATTCAGGGGTGCTACTGCGCAAGCCATTGATCTACAACATAAATATGCAAAGGTTACTTAGACTATTGTTTAAGATAATGAGTTTAGTTAATCAAATTACTAAAGCTCCCACTCAAATTGACATCCCTCGGGTTATCTGAGTGTCACATGATCCAAATTCACCAACTCAAGTCCGATCATCATGTGAGTTAAGCTAGTTTCAATGGTGAACATCATGTTGATCATATCTATTATATGACTCATGTTCGACCTTTCGGTCTCTTGTGTTCCGAGGCCATGTCTGTACATGCTAGGCTCGTCAAGTTTAACCCGAGTGTTCTGCACGTGCAAATCTGGCTTGCACCCGTTGTATGTGAACGTAGAGTCTATCACACCCGATCATCACGTGGTGTCTCGACACGACGAACTTTCGCAACGGTGCACACTCGGGGAGAACACGGTTCATCTTGAAATTCAAGTGAGGGATCACCTTATAATGCTATCGCCGTACTAAGCAAAACAAGGTGCATAAAAGGATTAACATCTCATGCAATTCATAAGTGACATGATATGGCCATGAACTTGTGTTTAAGATCTCCATCTTCGAAACACCGGCATGATCTCCATCGTCACCGGCACAACACCATGATCTCCATCGTCACCGGCACAACACCATCATCTCCATCATCTTGATCTCCATCAATGTGTTACCATTGGGGTTGTGGTGCCAGCCCTGCTTATACTTCTATTCCTACCGCTTAGCGATAAAGTAAAGCATTACATAGCGCTTAATGATTGACACGCAGGTCATACAATAATTAAAGACAACCCTATGGCTCCTGCCGGTTGCCGTATTCACTGACGTGCAAGTCGTGAAAATCTATACATCACATGATCATCTCATACGTCACATATATCTCATCATGTAATTGGCCATATCACATCACAACATACCCTGCAAAAACAAGATAGACGTCCTCTAATTGTTGTTGCATGTTTTACGTGGCTGCTACGAGTATCTAGCAAGAACGATTCTCACCCATGCATAAACCACAACGGTGATACATAGATTGCTTTTCAACCTTCTCAAGGACCGCCTTTGTCGGATCCGATCCAACTAAAGTGAGACAAACTGTCACCCGCAAGCCATCTAAGCAACAAGTTGCGTCGAGGGAACCGGTCTCTCGTGAGCATACGAGTAATGTTGGTCTGGGCCATTTTATCTCACAATCCCACTGAACCAAAATCCGACCAAGGGAGGAAGCAATCTAAGCATCAACGCCCACAAACCTTTTGTGTTCTACTCGAGATCTCATCGAACCATCAACCTAGCTCATGATGCCACTGTTGGTGAACGTCGCATGGGAAACAAAAAATTTCGTACGCACATGCAAACCTATCCATGGTGATGAGCATCTATGAGAGGGAGAGTGGATCTACGTACCCTTGTAGATCGCTAAGCGGGAAGCGTTAAGAAACGCGGTTGGTGTAGTCGTACTTCTTCGCGATCCAAATCGCCGAGCGTCCCGCGATCTAATCACGAACCGTCCCGCGAACCAATCACGAACCGTCCCGCGATCTCGTCATGATCCGTCCCGCGATCCGATCACGAACGTCCCGTGGCCTTGATCACGATCCTTCCGATCTAGTACCGAACGGACGGCACCTCCGCGGTCAACACACGTGCGGCTTGATGATGATCTCCACCGTCTTGATCCAGCAAGGGGAGGTGGAGAGGAGAGAGAGTTCACCGGAAGCATGACGGTGCTCTGGTGATGGTGGTGGTGGAGCAATTCCGGCAGGGCTTCGCCTAAGCACTGCGGAAAACCAATCTAGAGGAGCACCGGTGGAACGGGTAGCACGTGGCCGTAATTTCTGCCAAAACCCTAGCTATTCCACCAGTATATATAGGAGGAGAGGAGAGGAGAGGTAGGCAAGGGCCTCCTTGGTTTGGCCGAACCATAGGGTGGAATCCTATTCCACCTCCAATCCTACTTGGAGTAGGATTGCTCCCTATTGGCTGATTTTTGGCCTTTTTCCTTTAGCCTTTTTATCTCCTGTGCCATGGGCCTTCTAGGCTGATTTACCAGACCACTAAGGGCTGGTTAATACTCTCCCACAGCCCATGGTCTCTCTAGGGTCGAAATACCCCTCCCGGAGGTCTCCCGGTACACTACCGGCACTCCCGGTACACTACCGATGAGCCCGAAACTTTTCCGGCGACCAAACCGGGACTTCCTATATATGAATCTTTACCTTCGGACCATTCCGGAGCTCCTCGTGACGTCCGGGATCTCATCCGGGACTCCGAACAACCTTCGGTCACCACCATACACAACTCTATACTATCGAAACGTCACCGAACCTTAAGTGTGCAGACCCTGCGGGTTTGAGAACTATGTAGACATGACCGAGACACCTCTACGGCCAATAACCAATGGCGGGACCTGGACGTCCACATTGGTTCCTACATATTCTACGAAGATCTTCATCGGTCGAACCTCTATGTCAAGGATTCAGTTAATCCCATATAACGTTCCCTTTGTTCTTCGGTATGTTACTTGCCCGAGAGTCGATCGTCGGTATCTCTATACCTAGTTCAACCTCGTTACCGGAAAGTCTCTTTACTCGTTCCGTAATACAAGATCCCACAACTAACAATTAGTCACATTGCTTGCAAGGCTCATTGTGATGTTGTATTACCAAGTGGGCCCCGAGATACCTCTCCGTAACACGGAGTAACAAATCCCAGTCTCGATCCATGCCAACTCAACAAACACCATCGGAGATACCTGTAGAGCACCTTTATAGTCACCCAGTTACGTTGCGACGTTTGATACACACAAGGCACTCCTCCGATATCCGTGAGTTGCATGATCTCATGGTCAAAGGAACATATACATTGACATGCAGAAAACAGTAGCAATAAACTGACACGATCATACACTACATTTGTAGTTTGGGTCTTGTCCATCACATCATTCTCCTAATGATGTGATCCCGTTATCAAATGACATCTCATGTCCATGGCTAGGAAACCTTAACCATCCATTGATCAACGAGCTAGTTCACTAGAGGCATACTAGGTGTTGGAAATATGCCCTAGAGGCAATAATAAATTAGTTATTATCATATTTCCTTGTTCATGATAATCGTTTATTATCCATGCTATAATTGTATTGATCGGAGACTTAAATGCATGTGTGGATACATAGACAAAACCATGTCCCTAGTATGCCTCTAATGGACTAGCTCGTTGATCAAAGGATGGTTAAGGTTTCCTAGCCATGGACATGAGATGTCATTTGATAACGGGATCACATCATTAGGAGAATGATGTGATGGATAAGACCCAAACTACAAACATAGCATATGATCGTGTCAGTTTATTGCTACTGTTTTCTGCATGTCAAGTATATGTTCCTATGACCATGAGATCATGCAACTCACGGATATCGGAGGAGTGCCTTGTGTGTATCAAACGTCGCAACGTAACGGGTGACTATAAAGGTGCTCTACAGGTATCTCCGATGGTGTTTGTTGAGTTGGCATGGATCGAGACTGGGATTTGTTACTCCGTGTGACGGAGAGGTATCTCAGGGCCCACTCGGTAATACAACATCACAACAAGACTTGCAAGCAATGTGGCTAAGTGTTAGTCATGGGATCTTGTATTACGGAACGAGTAAAGAGACTTGCCAGTAACGAGGTTGAACTAGGTATGGACATACCGACGATCGAATCTCGGGCAAGTAACATACCGAAGAACAAAGGGAACGTTATACGGGATTAACTGAATCCTTGACATAGAGGTTCGACCGATAAAGATCTTCGTAGAATATGTAGGAACCAATGTGGACGTCCAGGTCCCGCCATTTGTTATTGACCGTAGAGGTGTCTCGGTCATGTCAACATAGTTCTCGAACCCGCAGGGTCTGCACACTTAAGGTTCGGTGACATTTCGGTAGTGTAGAGTTATGTATGGTGGTGACCGAAGGTTGTTCGGAGTCCCGGATGAGATCCCAGACATGACGAGGAGCTCCGGAATGGTCCGGAGGTAAAGATTCATATATAGGATGTCCCAGTTTGGTCGCCGGAAAAGTTTCGGGCTCATCGGTAGTGTACCGGGAGTATCGGTAGTGTACCGGGAGTGCCGGTAGTGTACCGGGGGACCTCCGGGAGGGGTATTTCGACCCCAAGAGGTCCATGGGCTGTGGGAGAATAATAACCAGCCCTTAGTGGGCTGGGAAAACAGCCACAAAGGCCCATGGCACAGGAGAGAAAGTCCTAAAGCAAAAAGTGGAAAATCAGCCAATAGGAGGCAATCCTACTCCAACTAGGATTGGAGGTGAAGTAGGATTGCTCCCACCTCCTATTTCGGCCGACCCAAAGGCCTTGGATGCCTCTCCTCTCCTCTCCTCCTATATATACTAGTGGATTGGGTGGTTTTTGGACAGAATTTCCGGCCACGTGCTACCCGTTCCACCGGTGCATAGTTTCTCCTCTAGATCGTAGTTCCGCAGCGCTTAGGCGAAGCCCTGCCGGAATTGCTCCACCACCATCACCGGAGCGCCGTCATGCTGCCAGTGAACTCTCTCTCCTCTCCACCTCCTCTCGCTGGATCGAGACGGTGGAGATCGTCATCAAGCTGCACGTGTGCTGAACGCGGAGGTGCTGTCCGTTCGGCGCTAGATCGGAAGGACCGTGATCGAGATCGCGAGACGGTTCGTGATGTGATCATGGAACGGATCATGATGAGTTCGCGGGACAGATCATGATCAAGATCGTGAGACGGATCGTGATGAGTTCACGGGACGGATCATGATGTGTTCGCGGGACGGTTCGTGATTGGATCGCGGGACGCTCGGCGATTTGGATCGCGAAGAAGTTCGACTACACCAACCACGTTTCTTAACGCTTCCCGCTTAGCGATCTACAAGGGTACGTAGATCCACTCTCCCTATCGTAGATGCTCATCAGCATGGATAGGTTTGCGTGTGCGTAGGAAAATTTTTGTTTCCCATGCGACGTTCCCCAACAGTGGTATCAGAGCTAGGTTGATGGTTCGATGAGATCTCGAGTAGAACACAAAAGGTTTGTGGGCGTTGATGCTTAGATTGCTTCCTCCCTTGGTCGTATTTTGGTTCAGTGGGATTGTGAAATGAAGCGGCCCGAACCAACATTACTCGTACGCTTACGAGAGACCGGCTCCCTCGACGCAACTTGTTGCCTAGATGGCTTGCGGGTGACAGTTTCTCTCACTTTAGTTGGATCGGATTTGACAAAGGCGGTCCTTGAGAAGGTTGAAAAGCAATCTATGTATCACCGTTGTGGTTTATGCGTAGGTGAGAATCGTTCTTGCTAGATACCTGTAGCAGCCACGTAAAACATGCAACAACAATTAGAGGACGTCTAACTTGTTTTTGCAGGGTATGTTGTGATGTGATATGGCCAATTACATGATGAGATATATGTGATGTATGAGATGATCATGTGATGTATAGAATTTCACGACTCGCGTGTCGTTGAATACAACAACCGGCAGGAGCCATAGGGTTGTCTTTAATTATTGTATGACCTGCGTGTCAATCATTAAGCGCTATGTAATGCTTTACTTTATCGCTACGGTAGCAATAGTAGTAGAAGCATGTAGGGCGTGACAACCCCGATGGCGACACGTTGATGGATATCAAGATGATGGAGATCATGGTGTCGTGCCGGTGACGATGGAGATCATGCCGGTGCTTTCTAGATGAAGATCAAAAGCACAAGTTCATGGCCATATCATGTCACTTATGATTTGCATGTGATGTTAATCCTTTTTATGCACCTTATTTTGCTTAGGACGACGGTAGCATTATAAGGTGATCCCTCACTTAATTTCAAGCTAAATTGTGTTCTCCCCGAGTGTGCACCGTTGCGAAAGTTCGTCGTGTTGAGACACCACGTGATGATCGGGTATGATAGACTCTACGTTCACATACAACGGGTGCAAGCCAGTGTTGCACATGCAGAACACTCGGGTTAAACTTGACGAGCCTAGCATGTACAGACATGGCCTCGGAACACAAGAGACCGAAAGGTCGAACATGAGTCATATAGTAGATATGATCAACATGATGATGTTCACCATTACAGCCACCTCAACTCACATGATGATCGGACTTGAGTTGGTAAATTTGGATCATGTATCACTCGAATGATCGGAGGGATGTCAATTTGAGTGGGAGTTCTTAAGTAATATGATTAATTGAACTCATTATCATGAACATAGTCAAAGTGTGTTTGCAAATTATGTTGTAGATTACTAGCTCGCGTTGTAGCTCCCTTGTATTTTTATATGTTCCTAGAGAAATAGAATTGAAAGATGTTGGTAGCAAAATTGCGGACTGGGTTCGTGATCTGAGGACTGTCCTCATTGCTGCACAGAAGGCTTATGTCCTTAATGCACCGCTCGGTGCGCCACCCCATCTAGCGTCGTCTGTAGATGTTGTGAACATCTGACAGGCACGTTTCAATGACTACTTGATAGTTTAGTGCGTCATGCATTACGGCTTAGAATTGAGGCTCCGAAACGTTTTGAATGTCACATAACATATGAGATGTTCTAAGAGCTGAGATTGTGATCTCAGGCTCGTGCCCGAGTTGCGAGATATAGGATCTCCAACGAGATTCTTTGCCTGCAAGATGAAAGAGAATAGCTCAATCATTGAGCATGTGCTCAGACTGTCTGGGTACTACAATCGCTTGAATCGAGTGGGAGTTGATCTTCCAGATAAGATAGTGATTGATGTAGTTCTCCAAGTCACTGTCACTGAGCTACTAGAACTTGGTGATTAACTATAAAATGCCAGGGAAAGAAATGTTGATCCCTGAGCTGTTCGCGATGTTTGACACCGCGAAGGTAGAAATCAAGAAGGAGCATCAAGTGTTGATGGTTAATCAAACCACTAGTTTCGAGAAGGGCAAGTGCAAGGAGGAAAACTTCATGGATAGCAAGTCAGTTGCTCTCCAGTGAAGCAACCCAAAGTTGAACTCAAACCCGAGACTAAGTGCTTCTGTTATGAGGTGAGCGGTCGCTGAAGCGGAACAACCCTAGATACTTGGTAGATAAGAAGGCTGGCAACGTTAATAGAAGTATATTTGATATACGAGTTATTAATGTGTACCTTGCTAGTACTCTTAGTAGCACCTGGGTATTGGATACCGGTTCGGTTGCTAAATGTTAGTAACTCGAAATAAAAGCTACGGAATAAACGGAGAACTAGATAAGGGTGAGGTGACGATATGTGTTGGAAGTGTTTCCAAGGTTGATGTGATCAACATCGCACGCTCTCTCTACCTTCAGGATTAGTGAAGAACCTAAATAAATGTTATTTGGTGTTTTGCGTTGAGCTTGAACATGATTAGATCATGTTTATTGCAATACGGTTATTCATTTAAGTTAGAGAATAATGGTTATTCTGTTTACATGAATAATACCTTCAATGGTCGTGCACCCAGTGAGAATGGTTTGTTGAAATCTTGATCGTAGTAGTACACATGTTCATAACATTGATGTCAAAAGATACAAAGTTAATAATGATAGTACCACATACTTGTGGCACTGCCGCTAAATGTCATATTGGTATAAAGCGCATGTAGAAACTCCATGCTGATGGATATTTGGACTCATTTGATTTCGAATCGGTTGAGACATGCGAACCATGCCTCTTGGGCAAGATGACTAAAGGAGCCCGTCGGATGGAGCGGGCAAGTGATTCATTGGAAATGATACATGTTGATGTATGCAATCTAGTGAGTCTTGTAGCGTGCAGTGGATATCGTTATTTTCTTACCTTCACTGATGATTTGAATAGATATAGTGTATATTTACTTAATGAAACACAAGTCTAAATCGTTTGAAAGGTTCAAGCAAATTCAGAGTGAAGTTTAAAGATCATCGTGACAAGAAGATAAAAATGACCACGATATGATCGTGGAGGTGAATATCTGAGTTACGAGTTTGGCATACAACTTAAGACAATGTGAAATTTGTTTCACAACTAACGCTACCTGGAACACCATGGTGTGATGGTGTGTCCGAACATCATAGTCATGCTCTATTGATATAGTGCATATTGTGATGTCTCTTATCGTTTTACTACTATAATTTTTGGGGTTATGCATTAGAGACAACTACATTCACTTTAAATAGGGCATCATCTAAATCCGTTGAGATGACACCGTGTGAATTATGGTTTGATAGAAACCTAAGCTGTCATTTCTTAATATTTGGGGCTGTGACACTTGTGTGGAAAATGTTTTCACCTAATGAGGTCGAACCCAAGGCGGACAAATGCATCTTCATAGAATACCCTAAGATCAGTTGGGTGAACCTTCAATCTCAGATCCTAGTGCAAAGTGTTTGTTGCTTAAACGGATCCTTTCTCGAGGAAATGTTTCTCTCGAAAGAATTGAGTGGGAGGAAGATAGAACTTGATGAGGTTGTTAAACCTTTGTTCAACCAGAGAGTAGCGCAGCGTAGAAAGATGTTTCTGTGAAGCCTACGTTAGTTGAAGAGGAAGTTAATGATGATGATCATGAAGCTTCAGGATCAAGTTACTATCGAACTTCGTGGGTCGACAAGGATGTGTACTGCTCCTAAGTGGTACGACAACTCTATCTTGGAGATCATGTTGTTGGACAACGATGAACCTACGAGCTATGGAGAAGCGATGATGGGCCCGGATTCCGACGAATGGTTAGAGGCCATGAAATCCGAGATAGGATCCATGTATGAAAACCAAGTATAGACTTTGGTAGACTTGCTCGTTAGACGGCAGGTCGTTGAGTACAAATGGACCTTTAGAATGAAGACAGACACTGATGGTGAATGTCACCATTTGTAAAGCTCGACTTGTTGCAAAGTTGTTTGTGACAAGTTCAAGGAGTTGACTGCGATGAGGCTTTCTCACTCGTAGCGATGCTAAAAGTCTGTTGGAATTATGTTAGCAGTTGCTGCATTTTCAATTATGAAATCTGGCAGATGGATGTCAAAACATCATTTCCTTAACGGTTTACTTAAGGAAAGGTTGTATGTCATACATCCAGAAGCTTTTGTCAGTCCTAAGGATGCTAAAAGATGAGCAAGATTCAGTGATCCTTCTATGGACTGAAGCAAGCATCTCGGAGTTGGAATATACACTTTGATGAGGTGATCAAAGTTTCTGTAGTTTATACAAAGTTTACGAGAAACTTGTATTTGCAATAAAGTGAGTGGGAGCACTGTAGAGTTTCTGATAAGTATATGTGGTTGACATATTGTTGATCGGAAATAATGTCGAATTTCTGGAAGGCATAAAGGTTGTTTGAAAAGTGTTTTTCAAAGGAAGACCTAGATAAAGCTACCTAATTGTTGAGCATCAAAATCTATAGAGATAGATCAAGATGCTTGATGAGACTTTCAATGAGTGCATACCTTGACAAGATTTTGAAAGAGTTCAAAATGGATCAGCCAGAGAAATAGTTCTCGTCTGATTTGTAAGGTGTGAAGTTGAGTGAGACTCAAAGCTCGACAACGGCAGAAGAAAGAGAAAGGACGAACGTCGTCCCCTATGCCTTAGCCATAGGCTCTATATTATGCCATGCTGTGTACCGCACCTGTGTGTGCCTTGCTATGAGTCGGTCAAGGGGTACAAGAGTTGTCCAGGAGTGGATCACTGGACAGCGGTCGGAATTATCCTTAGTAACCAGAGGACTAAGGAAATGTTTCTTGATTATGGAGGTGATAAAGAGTTCGTCGTAAAGAGTTACGTCGATGCAAGCTTTAACACCTATCCGGATGACTAGTAGTAGCAATCTGGATCCGTATAGTGGAGCAGCCATTTGGAAATAGTACCAAGTGGAGTGTGGTAGCAGTGTTTACGGTTTGACATAGAGATTTGCAAAGTACACACGGATCTGAATATCGCAGACCCGTTGACTATAAGACCTCTCTCACATGCAAAGCATGATCGAGCCCCAAAACTCATTGGGTGTTAGATTCATAACAATGCGAATCACATGGTGATGTGAACTAGATTATTGACTCTAGTGCAAGTGGGAGCCTGTTGGAAATATGCCCTAGAGGCAATAATAAATTAGTTATTATCATATTTCCTTGTTCATGATAATCGTTTATTATCCATGCTATAATTGTATTGATCGGAGACTTAAATGCATGTGTGGATACATAGACAAAACCATGTCCCTAGTATGCCTCTAATGGACTAGCTCGTTGATCAAAGGATGGTTAAGGTTTCCTAGCGATGGACATGAGATGTCATTTGATAACGGGATCACATCATTAGGAGAATGATGTGATGGATAAGACCCAAACTACAAACATAGCATATGATCGTGTCAGTTTATTGCTACTGTTTTCTGCATGTCAAGTATATGTTCCTATGACCATGAGATCATGCAACTCACGGATATCGGAGGAGTGCCTTGTGTGTATCAAACGTCGCAACGTAACTGGGTGACTATAAAGGTGCTCTACAGGTATCTCCGATGGTGTTTGTTGAGTTGGCATGGATCGAGACTGGGATTTGTTACTCCGTGTGACGGAGAGGTATCTTAGGGCCCACTCGGTAATACAACATCACAACAAGACTTGCAAGCAATGTGGCTAAGTGTTAGTCATGGGATCTTGTATTACGGAACGAGTAAAGAGACTTGCCAGTAACGAGGTTGAACTAGGTATGGACATACCGACGATCGAATCTCGGGCAAGTAACATACCGAAGAACAAAGGGAACGTTATACGGGATTAACTGAATCCTTGACATAGAGGTTCGACCGATAAAGATCTTCATAGAATATGTAGGAACCAATGTGGACGTCCAGGTCCCGCCATTTGTTATTGACCGTAGAGGTGTCTCGGTCATGTCTACATAGTTCTCGAACCCGCAGGGTCTGCACACTTAAGGTTCGGTGACATTTCGGTAGTGTAGAGTTATATATGGTGGTGACCGAAGGTTGTTCGGAGTCCCAGATGAGATCCCGGACGTCACGAGGAGCTCCGGAATGGTCCGGAGGTAAATATTCATATATAGGATGTCCCAGTTTGGTCGCCGGAAAAGTTTCGGGCTCATCGGTAGTGTACCGGGAGTATCGGTAGTGTATCGGGATTGCCGGTAGTGTACCGGGGGACCTCCGGGAGGGGTATTTCGACCCCAAGAGGTCCATGGGCTGTGGGAGAATAATAACAAGCCCTTAGTGGGCTGGGAAAACAGCCACAAAGGCCCATGGCGCAGGAGAGAAAGTCCTAAAGCAAAAAGTGGAAAATCAGCCAATAGGAGGCAATCCTACTCCAACTAGGATTGGAGGTGAAGTAGGATTGCTCCCACCTCCTATTTCGGCCGACCCAAAGGCCTTGTCTGCCTCTCCTCTCCTCTCCTCCTATATATACTAGTGGATTGGGTGGTTTTTGGACAGAATTTCCGGCCACGTGCTACCCGTTCCACCGGTGCATAGTTTCTCCTCTAGATCGTAGTTCCGCAGCGCTTAGGCGAAGCCCTACCGGAATTGCTCCACCACCATCACCGAAGCGCCATCATGCTGCCAGTGAACTCTCTCTCCTCTCCACCTCCTCTCGCTGGATCGAGACGGTGGAGATCGTCATCAAGCTGCACGTGTGCTGAACGCGGAGGTGCCGTCCGTTCGGCGCTAGATCGGAAGGACCGTGATCGAGATCGCGAGACGGTTCGTGATGTGATCACGGAATGGATCGTGATGAGTTTGCGGGACAGATCATGATCAAGATCGTGAGACGGATCGTGATGAGTTCACGGGACGGATCATGATGTGTTCGTGGGACGGTTCGTGATTGGATCGCGGGACGCTCGGCGATTTGGATCGCGAAGAAGTTCGACTACACCAACCGCGTTTCTTAACGCTTCCCGCTTAGCGATCTACAAGGGTACGTAGATCCAATCTTCCTCTCGTAGATGCTCATCACCATGGATAGGTTTGCGTGTGCGTAGGAAATTTTTTGTTTCCCATGCGACGTTCCCCAACACTAGGGACATTGTGTTGTCTATTTACCCACACATGCAATGTGTTTCCAATCACTACAATTATAGAATGGATAATGAACGGTTATCATGAACAAGGAAATATAATAATAAACACTTTATATATTGCCTCTAGGGCATATTTCCAAGAGCGATCAACCTGCCCGGTACAAATGTGGATTGTTCCTTGGAGATTATGTCTGGTAAGATAACTTTGAGCCTGTTTGCCACCACCTTGGAAGCAATTTTGTAGATTACATTGCAAATGGGACGAAACTTAGAGAGTGAAGAAGGACTCAGAACCTTTGGGATGAGCACCAAAACCATGTCATTAACACAACCAGCCCCCTCTTCTCATGTCATAATTTTCAGAACCGCCTTAGTCACTTCGTCCCCACATATGTCCCAATGCCTCTAATAAAAATGAGCGGGAAACCATCTGGCCCCGGAGTCTTCGTAGGAAACGTCTGGAATAGAGCGTTTTTATCCTCCTCATTTGTATAGGGTGCTTCAAACTTTGCGTTCATCTCTGCAGTAACCTTGACAGGAACCTTGGACAGCACCTCGTCCATACAAGCGACCCCTTCCGAGGTGTAGAGGTTCTTGTAAAACTCGGTTACAAGTGCTCTTAATTCAGTCGGGTCTTCCGTCAGCACACCCATAGAATTTGCAAAGGCTTTGATCATATTCTTTTTCCTCTGACTAGCGTGGAGATGAAAGAATCTCGTATTCCTATCTCCGGCCGAGAGCAATTCCAGCCGAGATCTTTGCCTCTATATGAGCTCCTCTCAATGATAAATCTCAATTAATTTTTCATTAACCTTTAACTCCACATGGGTCGGGGCTATTCTTCCTGCTGCACTCCACAAGCGCTACAATTCCATCTTGAGGCTTTTTATTTCTTTCCTGGTCATACCAAAGGTGTTCATATTCCACGATCCCAACCTTCTCGACACGCCAGTTAGCTTCGCTCTTAGGCCTCACAAACACTCGGCTGCTCCTCCCATCGTCCAGCTGGAGTTGATTGTGCCGTGCCAAGTTTCATGTGTCTCCCACATCACCTCGTATCTGAACCCATGTTTAACCTTCGGTGGCACCATCCCTTGTTGCTTTAGCAGTATCGGGCAATGGTCGGATGTTGTTGTTGGCAGGTGCGAGAGGGACGCCTCCGGATACTCCTTATTCTAGTCGGTTGTAGCTAGGGCTCGATCTAGACGCACCCGAGTAAACCTTCAACGGGCTACTTTCTTCTCAAAAGTCCAAAAGTTCCCTTGATGACCAATGTCCATGAACATGCACACGTCAACCTCATCCCTAAACCCTTGGATTTGGGCGTTACTTCTTTCTCCGACTCCATCATGCTCCTCCGAGCGTAGAACTTCATTGAAATCTCCAATGCAAAGCCAAGGGAGACTGCTCAAAGTGCTTATCCCTTTTAAAACATCCCAAGCCTGATGGCGTAGATGTGTTTGTGCTTCCGCATAGAAAAGGGTCATCCTCCACGGATCAACATCCGGTTCCTCTATGTAACAATTAATGTGGTAAGTAGTGTATCCAAATGACATCGATTTTTATTGGATTATTCCAAAACAGTCCCAAACCACCGCGTCTACCTTGACTACTCACTGCAAAAGCATTATCATAAACAATTCTAGTATCTAAATTTTCTACCCTCGGTCTGTCAATCTGAGTTTCAACAATACACATGAGGTTAGTGGCTAATTCCTTCGCAAGCTCGTGAAGTTCTCTAACTATCGCAGCATTGCATGTGCCATGATAGTTCTAGCTAAGGACACTCATTGTGCCCGGCGGCGCTCCTCAAGGGAGCCCGCCGATGTTGCATCTAATTTGTTTAGGATCTCGTTCCCGGTAGTCTTCCGTCCAGACACGGGTTCATCGCTTGTTGATTGTCCTTGGCCCCCTTCCTTGGCCTCTTCCCCTTCTTTCTAGGGGAGACATACACCGGTGGAAGAGGGGGGGTTGGTGGTATTTTCTCCCTAACCACCATAGCTGTTGTTGTCCCCTTCGTAGTGCTTGCCGAGTTCTCCACTGATACTCGCTTGTTGGGATTTGAGTTGCTTTCAGGCGCTGACTCTTCCTCCGGATTGGTTTTCTGGACTATCTCATCCTCCTGCTCCTCGGTCCCTTATGACATTGCTTCACTGCTTGTTTGGGTCTGTTGTGGCTGCTTGGCGTTGAAACGCTAGCTTTGATTTGGATCATAGGGCTCTCGGCCTTTGCCACGACCCCCCCGACGTCGCTCCCCCTCTGCCCCGGGAAGGTGTTGCGGCCCCCCTTCCGGTCGGCTTAAGTCATACAAAATTAGCAAATAGGAAGTCGCCCCACTCAAAGGTGGTGTCATCATGCTCCCCCTCTCCGCACTCCTTGTGCCAATGGCCAAATTCACCACAACTATAGCAGAAGGTCGGCAGTTTCTCGTACTTGACTTGATACCTGACCCTTTCATCCCCTTTCTTGCCATTCACAAACCTCTTGATCTTTGCATTGATATCGATGCTTACCCTAGCTCTGACAAACTCCCCAAAGAAACCTGTCGGGAGCTTCTGCTGAACCTCTTCGACCTCTACGATCCGTGAGGCCAGTCCCTTCACCGTCGGCTTAATGAGGAACTTGCCAGGTAAACCATGTATTTGCGCCCATACAGCCAACCTGTCGAGATTTACTGAATCAGGATTCTTGAAACCATCATACTCCTTCAAGATCAGATCTTGCTCCCTAAACAGCCATGGCCCCTCGAACATCGCCTTGTTCCAATCTACAAGGCACCCAAATTGCGTTGTGAAAAGTTTTTTCTTAATTTTCCTCCAGACTACTTGTTTTGACGGGTTCCATGCCGCCCTCATGTCACCGTACAATGCATTAGGGCTGAAGGTTTTGACAGTATGAACATGTGCGATCGCAAGCCACTTTGCATCCTCTTCCTCCTCCTACAGCGTGAGCCGAGCCAGCAAATCTTCCGTAGATTCCTTGATCTTTTTCCCTTGCGAACCAGCGTCCTCCGCCATCGTCGAGCGATCCGATCTCGTCGCCCCTTGCCGTTGCGGGAAGGCTTCGTCCAAGGCCGGGTAGGATCACCAGGATCCCCCTTAATAATCACCGAAGGCAGAGCGTAGCAGCGAGGAGATATAGATTCTGGCATTGATCGCCAGAAGAGATCGAAACCCTAGGGTTTTTCGCCTAGGGGAAACTTACTCTGTTGGTCCATGTTGTGTGGCTATCTGCTTTCTCTCGTATCGCGCTACACTGGCTGGCCCTTTGTGGGCCGGTATATATAAATCATTAAGAGATCGATGGTTGGCGTGCAGAGAACGATCGGTCCATGCAATCCGTTTGGCGCAAAAAGAGAGAGAGAACGAGATCGATCGAGGCAGCGATCTGTTCGGTGGGAAGGAACACTTGGATCGGGGCTTGATGAAATATGAAGGAATCAAGGAACTCTGCTTTTTTGGACTCTCAAACAAAAAGGAAAGCTACTATTTTAGTAGGAAAGAAAAGATACGTTTTAAAATCGCAACCGCCAATGTTTATAGTTAACATAATATCAACGGATATAAAGGGGGCGACGTATAGAAACTATGAAAAGCTTTTCCCTTTAATATCGGGTATATATATATAGATATAAATGTCCTTTAATATCAGGCATATAGATATAGATATAAATGTGTTCGGACGTACAACTGACGCACTGTGTATAGAAGCGAAGGAAAATATAAATGGGCTGAACCCACGAGCCAATAGGAATTGGCAGTTTCTCTTTTTTGTAATGTGGTGAGGCCCCGAAAAACTCGACCTCTGCCTCCTCACACGAAAGTCCTGTATTAGAAAAAACAAGAACAGAGAGAAAGAGAGAGGGAGAGAAGAGGTTGACTATTTCCTTGAGAAGTGATCAACAGGTCCAAACCTCGCTGAATGCCAACTGCAGATTTGCAAGCCCGTAGTACATTTCAATCTTCAGTTCAGTCTCAGACTTTGAGGTGACCAGGTTATCGCCTTTCGGAAGGTGCAGGGAGCAGGCAAAAGATACCCAAACAATTTATCATTCACAGTGCTCACTAGTAAGAATCAGCACGATCAGCAGCGACAGAAATTACCCCACAGGTTTGCTCAACAACACCAAAAGCTGTGAAACTTGAGCCAAGAACCTGTTCCACAAAAACACAAAAGCTTATATACATCTGAATTTCACAAGGAGCAATCCTGTTCCAATCTACATCAACACACACGCACACTGAAGAGCTGCACATCTGCAGCTTATATGTACACGGCAAATGACACCATATATACATATGCCAATAGCAGGGTCGAGGTCCAGAATCAAGCGGGACAAAATGAACAATGCGATAGCAAATTATATCTACAAATGTTGTCGTAGATTGGTTAATAAGGAATGTCTCTTCTACGACGCGCAGCGCAGCTGGTCTTGTTCAGCATTGGCCTTGCTTTGCAATGAGTAACAATTAGCTTTGAAACCTCCGGAAGGACAAACCCGTTCAGTGCTGCTTCAAAATTCCGCTGCTCCTCTTTTTGATCCTTTTCAGTTTTCTCATTTTTTTGGGTTTTGACGTCTTCCTTCATCGATATATTAAACATAGTAGAATGATATGGAGCAATAATATATACAGCGTAGCTACGGAGATTCCAGATATCAGTTCTGTAGGGAAGAAAGCCACTGCTCTACAAAATTCTTTCCATCTGCAGAGCGGAAAAAGGAAAGAAGAATGTCAGATGATGAAAAAAATAGAGTAACACTCTATGCACAGGAGTGAACTATTGCTCACAACTAAAACTCTTTAAGATAAGTTAATTACAATGAAAGATCTTCCGTACAATCCAATACAATGGTAGATAATCAAAATGACACAAGCAGGCAATGAGATGGCTTTATCATGTTCAACACCAATCACACTAGTACTCTAGAACCAATAAAATGCAGGAGTCAAGTAATTAGGAGTTTAGGACAAGAGGCAACTTTCTGCAGTTCAAACTACTGGAGTAAATGGCAATCAGAAACATGGTAAGCAAATGCAGTGCTATTATTCCGCAAAGACTGTATACTATCATTGAAACAAGTACAGTGCTGCTCTTCAATTGACTAAATAAGAGAACCAACAGCAGGAAGCCATAAGCTCCCTGTGATGCGGATCCATATTAATTGTCGTTAATTTAGTACAAAGTTGATGCCTTGTTTTTCTTGTGGGGGTATGTGATGCCTTTTTTTTATCAACATAATTATACAAAACATGATGCTGAAAGAAGAATGAAAGTTATAGAGTCGCTTCACATGTCAAATTAGCACATTTTGACCAGCAAGCTCAAACTTCAACTACAGCACAGAACGTGGCAGAAGCCAACCAGAGCTAGTCTAACAAAGTGCTACAAGTTTAACAACTGAAGAGGTCTAACAGAGTAAGTTATAAATTGCCACAATTTTGAAAGAGAAAAAAGAAGTCAACGGATTCTATAATACTTAATACAGCCATGCCTCTAGGGTTATATGATGAAATAAGAGTTTTTAGGGATAAAACAACCATATTAAGTATTCATATCTGCTGTTGAGCATAGGAATCTCAAACAAATATCTTCAGGCCCAAAGTATAGAGCAAGCCACCAAACCGACCAATCAACAGCTCCAAACATGAAAATGGCATATGACCAGTAGTAGTTGTGCCCCATAAATGCTAGTACAACAGCAAGGGACACTAAAAATGAATCTTATCTTGTTCTAGGTTTAGTTCTGCCAGCTTAACACAAGCTGAATTTATTCCCAAACCATCAATGGATAACTCATAACTGAAAAGGTGCCAGACTTGTCATGACTTTACAAAGTGAACTGCTGTTAGTATATTGTCAACTAGAGCAAATGATTCCTTTTTAATACTGTATCACACAGGACTTATAATGCTTTAATGAACAAAATCAAACATGGCATATGTTTTTCCCAATTCTGGGCGAATGTAAGAACTCGGTAGATCTTCCTGCAAACCACTCACCAGAGAGGCCGCGATCGGCGAGAGGGCCAGCGCCAAGGAACCGTGCCTGGGGCATCGCGGGCTGCTCGGCGCGGCCGTGGCGGTAGCAGGGCACGAGGACGGCGAAGGAGGTCTCCTGGTCACCGTCCGTCTGCATGTCCGGCGCCTGTGGCTCCAGCCAGCCGATGGACCAGTCGGAGTCGTCGGACTCGGACCCGGAAAGGCACCCGCCGCCGTCGGACGGCACGATGACCATATCGTACTCCCTGTCGATCCTGGGCTCCCCGCGACTGCGCCGCTGGTTCTTGACCCTCCTCTGCCGCGCGCGGCGGCCGCCGTTGGCGGCACTGGAGAAGGCGATAGCGTCCGCCTCACGGAACCCGGATGGGAACTCCGGGAAGGAGGCGCCCGTCAAGGCCGTGCCGGGGAGCTCGTGGTTGCCAACTCGCCCGGCGTTACCCGGCCAGAGCCAGTGTGTGAATCGGCCCAGCCCCGTGGCCATGAGAAGCTCCGGGATCGCTCCGATAAGATAAAAAATTTGGGCAAAATCAAACAAAAATCGGCGTTCCCTGGATCTGCCAAGTTAAAACAAACAAACACCTCAGAGAAAAGAAAACCCAATCTATTTCTTGAAACAGACACAATGGGAAACTTTTGGGCCACAGCAAAGCGTACTACTCGAGCAAATAAAGGTGCCGCCTCTCGAAAAAGCGCTGCGGCCACAGAAAATCTGCTCCAATTTGGAAGCTTTCTTTTTCTGGTCCACTGATTTGTGAAGACTAGAAAGGAGAAGCCCCATTAAAGGCGCTAAATCAACAGGATCAAGACAAGACAAGGGGGGGGGGGGGGGGGACGATGATCCAAAATCGTTAACCCGGGGGAAAAATGACCCAAAATTGAAAGGAAATTCTTGCCTGCTCGAGAATCGAGACCCGGCAAGACTCCAAAGGCAACGAGCAGCGAAACCACCGGCTCTCCAGGCCCGTCGATCAACCGCTCCCCGTGCCCGGATCCAGATTAGTAAAGAAAGCTCTGCGACTACGAGCAACCACCGCTTGGGCCGGGCGTGTGGGCACGGCACATATATAATCCGCTCGCCTCGGGGCGGACGGCCCGGATGGCGCCCGGCGCGACGTGCGCTCGGATCTGGGCCGCCCGTCCGTCGGGCCAATCGGCGCGCACCGCGGCGCGCTGACGTGGCGCGGGCGGGGGGTTCGTGAGGCGCAAGTTCTCGCTTTCGTGGGCTCCCGGGACACTTGTCGACGGCGGGGGTTTTGTGTGTGGGATTGGTGATTGGAGATTTTTTTTTTTGGTGGTCTGGTTTCGCGTCTTGGTGAATCTGCTCCACGGATGCATGTGGATGGGTTTCACGTCGCCATCGGGGAAAGGCACGTGAACGTAGCTGGAATGGTTACACGTACGTATACGTATTACGCTAGCGGAGACAATTATTGGGAATCAAGTTCACGTTGGGGTCGTTGATTTGGTTAAGTACTGCGGAGTACAACATCTTGCTGCTTAGTGTGTTTCTTGTGAACGGCCCATGCAAGTGTGTAGCACATGTTGGTGTGTGGCGTAATTCTCTGCACTTCGTATGTCGGCAACCCGATTTTATATCCGATTGAAGGTTGATTGTAGTGTATTGAAATGTCCTTGGAGAACATGATCTTCCATGTCATGCCTCAGAACCAGGGCCGGCTCGGTGATTTCAAAGGCCCCGGACTCCACTAATGGGCCCAAGAGAGAGAGAAAAATCCTACTCGACACATGAACATGTACAATTGCTATAAATTCATAAAAGTAATCATTTTTATCAAAATTAAAATTTTGTTATTTTTCCTGCCTTTGTTCCAAACCAAGTATCATAGAAGTTACAGCCCACAAAAAACATATAGAAATAACATGCTAACCTCCAACAATCATGAAAAACGAGACTTTCGTGCATTTTTTGAAGCAAAATCATCAATGAGAGTGTCAAGATTAATACTATCCAGCATATTCTTCTCAATGCAACACATGGCCAAACCATTCAGTCTTTCTTGAGACATTGTTGACTTCAAATAATTTTTCAGTAGGTTTAATTTTGAGAAACTCCTTTCAGCTGATGCAACAGTCACGGGTACGGTCAAAAGGATACGATAAGCAATTGAGACATTTGGATAACAATCCGCATCTCTAGCAAACTCAAATATCTGATCCGTTGACATGAATGTGTTTGGCAATGTCATCTGCAATACTTTTAGTTCAGAAACAAAATCATCTAGATCAACATCTGCTGACTTACCATGAGTGAATTTGTTAACAAAATTAGCGCAGCATCTTCTTAGATCATTATCACCCAAGGACTTCAATTCACTCGAGTTGAACAAGAAGCCAAATATGCTCCCAAATGCCTTCAATTCATCAAATCTAGTAGTCAGGGAAGAAATTTCAACATCAATCATCACCAAAAAGTATTTGACTCTAAATGATTCCACCTCACTTGCTTGTGTTTCTTCATTCTGGTTATTTTCTTTATTGTCACTAATTTCATCAAATTGTCTTTTTCTGGTAATACGTCTTTTGACAGGAAATAAAGGCTGTACACCCATGTCAATTGCAATAGATCTTGCAATATCCAAACTAGTTGCAAAGCCTTCAGTTCTGTACTTCTCAAAATATGAGATGGCACCTTCAATGTGTTTAAGAGTAACATCAATGCACACAAATTTAGACTGCAACTTCTTACTCACCATGTTTACAGTGAACAAAACGTCATGCCAAATGACCATGCCAAGTAAAAATTCAAATTTCTCAAGTGCGGTAGCCAAAGATTTTGCATCGCTCTTAGTCTTGGCGTCATCAGTAGAAGTTCTCTTCAGTTCCAGCAATGCTTTTCTTAACTCGGGTGCTTGATATCTGATAGCATGAACACTCTTTATTCGACTCTCCCACCGAGTGTTACACAAAGACTTGACTGTCATTTTTGGAACATGATCAAGCAACATCTGCCATCTTTTAGTAGAGCTTGAAAACAATATATAAATTCTTTGCACAACACCAAAGAAAGTAATAGCTTTACAGCAAGATTTTTCCATATCACTAAGAGTAAGATACAGACTATGACAAGCACATGGCATGAACAATGCTCTTGGATTAGTTTCAAGTAATCTGCTTTGTACCCCTTGGTGTTTTCCCTTCATGTTGGAACCATTGTCATACCCTTGCCCACGAACATCTTTAACATCTAAACCAACAGATTCAAGTGAATCAATTAACACATTATAAAGTCCAAGTCCTGATGTATCATCCACCTTCAAGAACTCCAAAAAAACTCCTCTATTTTTGTAGTGGTACTTGACATGTTTACGCACCTCACAATTAGAGTCATTTGTTCATGATGGCTCACATTAGGTGTACAGTCCAAAATGACAGAGAAATACCTTGCATCTTTAATTACCCTCAAGAGAGAAAATTTAACAGTGCGGCTAAGAAGGGAAATCAACTCATTTTGAATATTATGGCCAAGATAATGATGATGAATTTCACTATTCTTAATGCGCCGAAGATGCTCTTGCACTACAGGATCAAATTTTGCCATCATTTCAATTACTCCCAAAAAAATTCCATTGTTATCTTGATATAATTTCTCATTCGATCCTCGAAAAGCGAGACTATGTTTAGCAAGAAATTTCACAACAGCAACAATTCTAATTAAAACCAGCCTCCATCGTTCATTCTCCCTTGAAATATCTTGTTGCAAATCTTTATCAATTGTTTCCTTCGTACTTAGCCTCAACCTTACCTCATTCCAAGTATTCATGTTAGTGATATGCTCAACACTATTCTCATGCAATTTGAGCTTCTCACTAAGTTGTCTCCAATCCTTCAATCCCTCGGATGCTAGCAGACTTCTACTTTTCCCAGATTTGAACAATTTGCAACAGAAACAATAGACTTTATTCAGATGTTTAGAGTACACTAACCATCTCTGATCACTGAACTCGCCATTCCTTAATTTTCTTGAGTATTAATCATATGAAAAATGCCTGCCACCAATTTTATCTTCAGGAAACTCAAGATTGTATTCCCTTATAGGTCCTTTTTCAATGAGAATATCTCTTGATTTATGGTCAAGAATGTTCCAAGTTCTAGGATCATAAATATCAAAAGAAGAAGCCCGCTCATCTGCATTTCCAAGATTCTCATGGTCACTGAAATTTTCAGTGTTTTGATTGGCATCAACATTGGCATGATTTTCCTCTCCACGATTGTCCTCAACTACATTCTCAGTATGATCAGATTGTTCTTCGCCATTTGTGATATATAATTGCTCAGAATTTGTAGCAACATCTTTTTTGAACACAAACTTATTTATAGAGCCTTGCTGAGATTTCATGAACTTGACTACTTTTTTCTTCTTGATTCTTTTCTGACATCCAGATAGATGTTTTATAGGTAACATGATTACGCTACAAGTGAGAGACACAAATACCATATGAGAGATTGATGGTTTGAGATTTTTAGATTGAGAGTTTGAGACCACCAGAAAATATTCACCCATAGGAATAGATTGATCTGACAATTACCTTCTAAATGATGATCTTGCCTATTTGATCCCCAAACTCAGCTCCTAGTTTGGTGTGGTCGTGCAGTGCGCCGGTGCCGCCGTGCGTCGCCTTTCCGTGCTCCTTGTTCCGCTGGCGTGTTCGTCGCTGGCTTCGTTCCTAGTTTCCAATTTGAGCGAGAGGAATCAAGAGAAGATTGAGGAACGAAACAAACGACAGCTGACCGACTGGTCGTTTCGTGCGGCTCCGTGCGGTACGTGGGCGTGGCTACTTGCTGGGCTCAGGGCTAGCTAGGCGGGGGATGGACGTGAGGCATTCCTATTTTCTCTTTTTACCTCAGCTATGCTCTGTAATATATACATACTCCATATATACTATGGGCCCCTCTTTTGGCCGGGCCCGGGCCGTCGCACCTCTCGAACTGGGCCAAAGCCCGCCCTGCTCAGAACCATGCATGCAACCATAAGCTCCAGTGCACCGAATACGTTTCTTTGAGGGGTAGAGAGTGTTTACAAAACAACGATATAAAAGCAAATGATTGTGGTAGCGTCTATGTCCACCCGAGCCCTCTTGACCTCCCCTTCATGTATGGGTTCTCTTTTTCTCTCGCAACTGCGGTGACTAGGGAAATCATCCCCTTTCAGCTTCCTGACGTGCGTGTGGGATCCGCCCCTCTTTGCATGTCACTCATGCAGTCGATGGCGAAAGGGGAACCCGATTCCTCGGCTATAGCTAGTAATTTAGATTAGGTTTTTCTTTTCTTCTCCGAACGTCAATCAGGCAGTTAGGCGGATGGCAACGCTTCATCTTTGAGATGACCTTTTGGGCTCCAATCCTCCTTAAGTTTTTCCATCGGTATGGAGTCGATGAGGCTCTAACGTAGATCCATGTCACCTCCTTGGGGCGGTGAGGTTAGGGATTCTCGATCTCTCTGTGTGTGTGTGATGAAGGGATTTGGTGTCACACACTTATATCATTTCAACGGTTCAATGATGAGGATTGCAGCTTTGAGGCAGTGGTCCTTAGGGCCATGTGCATGAAGACCTTCCTACTGTGATCAATAAAGTCATGTCGGCTATGGTAGGGGAGTAGCAACAACGGTGCATCGGTGGCCCGTTCTAGCGACGACAACATGCGTTTGGTGGTGCAAGGTCCTTGGTGTAATTTTTATTATGTTAATGAGGCTTTGTACTTCTTACAAACCTTTATAAAACATATAGGTCCTTTCTCACACAAAAAATGAGCCCTCTTCTGGGGAAACAAAAATTAATAAAAAAAACTAGGCCCTCTCTTTGTAACAGGGTGGAGACGGGTGTAGGACCGAAAGTATGTCTAGAGGGGGGGTGATTAAACTACTTGACCAAATAAAAATCCTACCTTTTACCAATTTTAAGTGTTGGCAGATTTTAGCAATGATAGCAAGTCAAGTACACCCTACACATGCATGTCTAAGAGTATAGCAGCGGAAAGTAACAACAAGCATGTATATAGTAGAGGGTAGGAAGGAAGATCAAACACAATTTGTAGACACGAAGATTTTCCCCGTGGTTCCGATAGGTGGTGCTATCGTATGTCTACGTTTATGGAGTCTTCAACCCACGGAGGGTAACGATCGCAAGAGTCCACGGAAGGCTCCACCCATAAGGGTCCACAAAATAGCAACCTTGACTATTCCATAACGGCTTCCGTCCACGAAGGACTAGCCTCACTATGGGTAGATCTTCACGAATTAGGCGATCTCCTTGCCCGTACAGACTTCTTGGTTCAAATCCACAACACGAAGTAGGAAGCTCCCAAGCGACACCTAACCAATCTAGGAGGCACCATCCTCCAAAAGGTAATAGGCTCGACAATGTCGATGAACTCCTTGCTCTTGTGCTTCAAGATGATAGACTCCTCAACTCACAATCTCTCTCACACAGATTTGGCTATGGTGGAAGAGATTGATTTGGTGGAAAGAAATTTTGGAGCCTGGAGATCGAAATTCATATGGATGGAGTGGAATAGCTTGATCTCAACACAAGGGTAGGTGGCTCTCTCTCAGAAAATATGATGGGGCAAGTATGGAATAGTTCTGAGTGCTTCTCTTTCGTGTGGGTTGTGGTGAAGGGGTATATATAGGCATCCCCCAAAATTCAACCGTTACACCTTAAGTGACCAACTCAGTGACACCGATGTGTGAATCTCGGTGGTACCGAAGTGACCAAAAGGTGACAACTTTTGAATCTCGGTGAGACCAATATATAAATCTCGGTGGTACCGATAAGGTGACCAACAGTCAGATTGCGCAACTCGGTGATGCCGATCCATCAGCCTTGGTGGTACCTATTTTGTGAATCGAGGTAATGGAAAGTTGGCAACCCAAACTCGGTGGCACTGAAGTGGAATCGGTTGCACCGCTGTGCTAGGGTTTGGCATGGGTCTGTCTAAGTTTGGGAATCGGTGGCACCGAGTGGAAAGTGTTGGTTGCACCGATTTTGGATATTTGACTTTGGACGGACTTTTGTGGAAGAGCTTTTGGGTGTTTTTGGTGACTATCAGTTGTGCACATATGAGCATTTTGTTCATCAACGGTACCTTACCCCCTTTTAATAGTATTTGCTTTCCTATGGACTCAAAGTGATTTCTCACAAATGTAAAATGTAGAGTCCTCTTGCTTGAAGCTTTGCCAATCCATTTCCTTGCATCTTGGGGTTATCCACAATCCTTTTGCCATCCCTATTACCGAACTTTTCCTGAAATATGCTTAGTGGAAACATTAGTTCAATGACATATATGTTGTTATTAATTACCAAAACCACCAAGGGAGCAAATGTGCTTTCAATCTTCCCCTTTTTGGTAATTGATGACAACATATAGATCAAAGCTTCAACATATGATATAATCAATGAATATAATTGTCGCTTTGAGAAGTATATGAAAAGTAAGAGCTCCCCCTAAATTCGTGCATTATTTTAAATTTGTGTTTGAATGCAAATGCACAATCGATTAGGTACATGGGGCACTCTTTCATGTCACATACAACTTGGTGGTGTGCGACAATAATAAGAATGAACACCATAGCACAACACAATCAAGCAAAAGTGAGTGAGCATCTCATAAGAATCATAATGATAGGAAATAGTAGCAACACATATAAAGTGTATGATCAAACACCACAAAGGTTTAACACAAGTAACCAAAAGATCAAATGTTTTTGAAAAAGTGAGAAAAACCAAACACTCTCTCACTCGAAGCCTAAAGATATATATATACACTTCTCCCCCTTTGGAAACAAGTTACCAAAAAGTTCAAAGGTATATATCTAAGTGCTCTTCTAGGGATGATCTCCTTCGGTAGTCGATGAAGGAGTCAAGAGAACTACGTCGGCGAAGACCTTTGTTGATGTCATGGATGGAGTTGGAGTAGCAACGAGAGGTACTAGAGCTGATGGAGCTGGGGAGGCTGTAGCAGGTGTTGATGAAGAAGGCCTAAAATCTGGAGCTAGCACTGTGGTTGATCTGGCCTAGGTAGTGAACTGAGTTCCTGGCCTGAGAGGAGAGTGATCCTCATCATCTGAAGTGTCGGGACTGGACACACTATCAACTTCCTTCTTCAGCTCATCATTGTCTTTGTCAGCCCATCCACTTTGTCATTTAGGGTATTGATCCTATTCTAAAAGATCCTCACAATACTATTCCGATTCCCCAGTATGTCCTTGATGTCCTTCTGCATGCCCTGAACGATAGTGATCAAGAGATCCATTTGATCGTTCATGGATCTAGGGACTTGAGCACTAGTGGCTCTAGCTGCCTCTGGCTCTACCTGAGCTGCAGCTAATGTGGGATGATCTGGGTCCATCACCACAATGTTGTCCTCGAGATCTGGCTGTAGGGGCAAATGGGGGCCTGTCAAGAGCAAAAATGTGCTTCTCCAGCTTGGAGTTGATAAGCATCTGAATGTAGGGTGCATAGCAGCATGAGCACTTCTGATCAGCAGCAACCCTCTTCATAGTCTCTACTATCAAGTCCATCACTCGTATCCTGGTGTGTCTATCAAGATGGATCAGCATGTTGATGGAATAACCTCGAATCATCTTCTCATCTCCAGACTTAGGCATCAATGTGTGCGTCAAGATGGTATTCATGGTGCGGAGGCCATCCTGGAGGAAATAAATGGATCCTAACTTGTGAGATTTCAAGTTGGCAGCAGGGATCTCATTGTACATGTTCTTTATAGAATCATGGCTCTCCTTGGATTCAGAATAGACATCCAAGTCACCATCTTGCACTTTTGGGACTCCTAAGATGGCAGACCATTCATCAACATAATACTCATATCTAGCTCCTTTAGTCATCCACAAAATCCTACCATCTCCATAGAAATGAGCAGTGGAGTAGAATTGCATGATCATCTCGTCGTTCCATGTAGTGAATTCTTTGCCAACAAATTCATCTATGCCAATGCAATGAAAATTGTCTTAAACATTTGGAAAGTAATATTCATTTGCCTTGATATACTTCCAGTCAACGTATCACATATCACTGACAGCTGGGCTCTTATCAAGCAAGATAGTCTCATAGAAATCTTGTTGCTCCTTGGGATAGAACCTGTAGTCCACAACTGTTTTTCTCCTCTGAGCATATGGATCAATTGCTCTCCATGCCCTCAAACCAGAATCCTTCCTCTTCTTCATGTCTTCTGCAAGAAAATGGCTAGCATTGTGCTCTAGAAGGTGTGGTTTGAGCTTCATCAAAGCAGTCATGTCATCATCATCATCAGCTTCCCTAAAAGTGGAGGTCTTGTTCTTGGAAGAAGCTGGAATATCTCTGTAGAACCTCTTGGGTTTATCAGCAGCAGCAGCCTTATTGGGAGTAGACTTGGTGCTCTTGGAAGTGGTAGCCTTAGGCATAGCATCTGCCATAAGCTTCTTCTTCTTCTTGGGAGGGGCCTTTACAGCTGGCTCTGCCTCCTCCTCTTCAGCAGCTGACTCCTCTGGATCCTCATACATAGAGGTAGGCCTGCCAACAACATGGATTATCCTCTTCCTGGATTTCTTCTTCTCCCTGCCTTCTTAGGCATAGATTTATTGGGAGGCACAATAGTCATGGTTGCTTTGGAGCTCTCTGGTGCTCTGGTTGTCTCAGAGCTAGCATATTCCTTTCTAATAGCTTTCTTCTTCTTAGAAGAAGTGGCAGTATCATCTTTCTTAGGCAGCTCCTCAGGGATGAAGTCCTCACCCTCCTCATCAGAATTTAGCTTCCTCCTAGTTCTTGTAGTAGCCTTGGGCAGATCTGGAGAACTAGGCACATCATCAAAGCTTCCCTCGGGACTAGTGCCTGAGTCCATGTCAACACTCTGCTCTCTAAAGTTGTTCTCACTGTCTTCAGCCTCTGACATATCTGACCCTGTGAATAGAGTATAGAGGAGTAGAGGGGTTGAGCAAAACAAAACACAGAGATTTTCAAAAATTTGAACAAGTAAGACATTAGTTTTAGCTTTCTGTAGAAGGTATTTTGGTGTCACCGAGTGGTATTTTCGGAGTCATCGAGACTAACATATGCATCAACAGAGACTTGGCAGCCTTTTCGGTGGAACCGAAAATTTTCTTCGGTCTCACCAATATGGTTCTCAGTAACCCTAAAACACAATCAGTGGAACCGATTTTTTCAACTCGGGTGTACCGAGATGCAATATGCAGACAGCTAACCCTAAATTTTTTATTGTTTGCTAAACTACGAGAACTCTGGTGGATAGGGAGGATTGCACACTGTGGCTTATAGATAAGAACATCTCAATGCGGAATAATTAGACGATAGAGCGCAGGAGAGGATCGGATCTGTACCCTAGCTTGGTGACGGTCCTCTACGGCGAAGACGGAGGCAAAGATGCCCGTCGACGGCGAGGATCCGAGCGGTGGAGGAGCACGGGGAGGCAAGGGCGACGAGCGGGGGGTCCTTTTTGGCAGCTTAGGGTTTTGGAGCGCGACGGTTTGAGGAGTCAATTTCAAAGCATCGGGTCCACACCATATATACCCCTTGTTGTCGGTGACACCGGTTCGAAATTTTCGGTGTCACTGAGTTTCTCAACTGTCAGCTGACAGAGAAACTCGGTGTAACCGAGAATAAGGAATCTATGTTACCAAGATTGAAAAACTAGATCAACCCTAGGCATTCGGTGAGACCGAGAATTTTGGTTGGTTCCACCGAAATGCACTTGGGAGATTTTGGAGTGCAGCCCTTTTTGACACGGAACTCCGAGTGCATCTCAAACAAAGGGATCGAGAAGTGTTTGTTCAAGTTTTGTGATGCAACAAGAATGGAATATGAGGTGAGAAAGCATAGATAGCTAGAGAGTGGTCCTAGGCATTCTTGTCCATCTAATTGGCAAAAGAGAAGACAAAAACCAAATAGCAACAATTGGATGTCCTCGAATGGATAAATAAATGCAGACCAACATGCTCACACAATAAGATGTCAAATGAAATCATGGCAAACATACACATACACACTAGCATCTATCAAGCATTTTGGCGATGGTGGAGTCATCTATATATGAGTATATTGACTTAGGAGCCAAGTAAGAATACTTGATCATAGGTCATACTCATCGTTTAAGCACAAGTGGGGTTACCACTTTTACATAAAGCATTTAATGTTGTCACATACTATGAGATGCTTTAGCTCAAGTCTTAGAGTAAAACTCCCCCTTGATGTGACATACCCCCCTAGGAGGGATAAACTAACCTTGGGTTAATTCGATGAAGAATTCATGTAGGTGAAGTAGTGGTGGATTCTCAAGGTTGATGAAGATCACCATGAGTTGGGAGCATCTTGATGTTTCCTTACTCTTCTCACCTACATGGGTTAGTCCCAACACACAAGTGACAAATACAAGGATATCTATGGACATGGAGTGCAAAGTATGCGTGATGATGTCCATGGATTTGTTGATTACCTTGTCACTTGCTTACCTTTGAGGGAATGTGTGACTCCTTGGACTATTGCATAGAGTTGATGTTGATTGCAACTAGTTCTTGCCAATAATGAATGTGAGTAAATTTAATTGTCGGAGTCACCCCTCAAGAACTCTCTAGTTCTTCTTCTTGGGGACCCACATCAACTTTATGGGGATCCTTGGTGTTGAAGTAGCCCTTGTAGAAGTTGAGATTGAAGTAGCCCTGGGAACCCAGTCTGTTGGGGATATAACCCCATGGTGAGACCCACCCTACAGGCTCCGGGTCACACTAGGCAGCTCGTACTTTAATCCAAGAGTGGGCTGTGAAGACTGAAGCCCAAGACATTTGGCGGCTTGATAGGATGGGCCAGAGCGTGGCCCGGATAGAGAAGACCCGGGCGTGTAAGCCGCCCGGAGACAACTTGGTCAGGAAGGCAAGGTAAGGTAGAGATAGACTTGGACATGTAATGAGAGTCGGCTACAACTTGTATGACCCGTGGTCTTGACCTCCGGTATAAAGGTGAGACCCGGGGCGACTTAGAGATCAGGCTATCGAGAACTAGGTCAAGCAATAGCTCCCTTGTAATCGATACATCAAGCAATACAAACACAAGCAGGACGTAGGTTGTTACCTTGACTTGAGGGGCCGAACCTGGGTAAACTCATATCCTTCGTCCCGATCAACCCCTTTGAGTCCATCACCTTAGCAATGGCCTCGAATCTAAGTCTGTTCACCCGGACATCTACCGTGATAAAACCACGACAGTTGGTGCCCACCGTGGGGCCCGCGCTCAGTGGTGTTGAGTTCTCGAAGGGCTCTCTCCTAGGGCTCGAGGGATACGTGGTTGGAAGGATGAACAAGAGTCGCTGCGGATGGCTCTACATCGACGACAACGACTGGGGGCTTGTTGTCGGTTATGTGGAATATGGATTTCAGGTTCCTTTCGGCAGGATCCATGTCTTCATCAGCAGGATTGGCGGATCTACGCCCGAGCCAGACGTCTGCACCGACATCGTCGAGTCGGCTCGGCGCATGCAACCCGCCCGTGCTATGTGACCTGCCCGTGTTAACCCGGGCCGGAAGCACATCTTTGTGGGCTTCACTCAAGGTATGGATCTTGAAGCTTCCGCATCGAAGGAGACTCTTGTCTGTTCAGAGGACGAATCTTCGAGCGGGGAAACAGAGTCGATCTATCAGCTTCGTAACGGTGAGATCGGGGGCTACGACGAGCTTTACCCTGAGTCGGATTGCTCTGAGCCAGACGATCTTGGGCCGCCGGTTCATGCGGCAGTGTTCATGGCAGGGTTGGCCCCGGGTGCGAACAGCACAGCCGCTGGAGCAGCAACCTCAGGGGCTGACCCGCCACCACCGGCTCAAGTTCTTCTGGATCTGATGAACGAGCTCATGGCCCTGATGGCCACTGAAGTTACACCAGACAACCAAGCCACTCGGAACTTAGAGATTGTGAGGATCAAGGACCAGATGGCAGAGGAGCAACAAAGGATAGCTGAGCTAAAGGTTCAGATGGAGGAAGAGGCAGAACGTATTAAGATGGATGCCTTTCGCCTTGGGGTGGAACAGCAATCGGCGGCTGCGGTGCATCAGATGAGGCATCAATCCCACTTACTAGAACATTATGAGTCTAGGAATCTCTTTAACATGCCAGGAACAGGATGGGCAGCGGATGCACCTAGAAGCCGGCCGGTGGTTTGACTGACGCCACACCAGGCCTGACGAAACCAGGCCTCACCAATGGTATTTCCAACACCGGCGGGTCATTATTCTAACCCAGCTGAGAACATGGTGGCCGCGGCCACCCGGCTTGAAATAATCCCTATTCCGGATGAAGCACCTTTTGTGGAAGAGGTACGGAATGCCATTGGATACCTTTAGACTGCGATGGCCTAGCAGGAGAAATATGCTCACAATCGGAGCTGCGTTCATTCAACCCCCCTCCCCAGCCGGATCTTTAGCCGATGCTATGAGTCGCCGACGGTTTCCAGTAGCGATCGGCACAGAGGACCTCCAGGGGACGATCAGGCGGCTCTCGATGCACAAGCTCTGGTAAACCGGGTGAGAAACCAGTAAGAGGCGGTAGCTTTGGCCACGACGGCTCACTAAGAGCCCGCGCCCTCTGTGTTAGTAGGAGCGGGAGTAACCACCAGGGCCGTGGGAGTGCCATGCTTATCATCGGCTCTGCGAAGTGAACGGTTGCCGAAGGATTTCAAAGGACCTCGCAAGGTTCCGAATTACACTGCTGATTTACCTCCGGAGGCCTGGGTCGAAAGTTATGAGCTGGCTATGGAGATGCTGGATGTCAGTGAGACGGTCTGTGCTATGTACTTCATCATAATGCTTGAAGGTCCGGCTCGCACATGGTTAAAAGGGTTGCCACCCAATACCATCAATTCATGGACTGAGTTAAGGGCAAGGTTCATCAAAAACTTTCACGGGACTTGCAAACAACCTATGACCATCGTAGATCTCGATCATTGCATCAAACAAGAGAGTGAGTCGGCTCATCATTGGGTCCGACGGGTGTCGACCATCATCCACTCATCTGAACAGATCAGGGCGGCTCAAGAAGTGCTGATCTTTGAAAAGAACTATCACTTCATCCCTCTGAAAGAGAAGCTTGGCCGGCTCAAGCGTACGTGTTAGGACATGGGAGAACTCATGACGGCTCTTACAAAGTACGCTAACTCTGATAACATGAAGGATCCAGGCTCTAATGAGGAGAAGGCCGGCCAAGGTAAGAGGAACAACCCGGGCAAGGGTGCGGCGAACAATGGTAACTAGAGTAAGCGGAAAAACCCGGATGGCAGGTCAGAACTGGTGGCCAATGCAGGCACCAGTCAGAATCCTCCTAAAGGCAATGGGAAGTTCGGGCCACCTTTCAATAAAAACAGGACTCCTTTCAATTTGGAGGAAATGCTCAAAAAGCCCTGTCTGAAACACAGCCAGCCCGGTAAGCCGTTAGCGCACACATGGGGTGATTGCCATATCATGCAGAAGTTCAAGAATTACCACAGGCAAAAACACAACAACGATGGCGGTGGCCCGCCCGGCGGCTCAGGACCAGGCAGGTCAGGGGCCGGATTTGGATCCGACGGCTCAGGATCCGGTCATCATGGTCAGGGCAATCAAGGAGGACATCCTCAGAAACCCTGGTAACAACAATCAACAATAGCATAATCAGTCTGGGTATCAGAGTAATCCGAAACAGCTCAGCTTGGGCCAATATCATGTTTTCACAACCAGCCTTAACAAGCGAGATCAGAAATTGCGTAAGCGGGCGGTTAATGCAGTTGCGCCGGCTCTGCCGCAATACTTAAAGCGGTCTGAATATGACATAACGTGGAGCCGGGAGGATCATCCGCCGCGTGTCGATGACCCGGGGCGACTGGCCTTGGTTGTTGCCCCCCAAGTGGGGGATATATGGTGAATAAGGTACTCATGGATGGAGGCAGCTGTATCAACATCCTCTATTATGATACCTTCCGACGGATAAAGCTGCTTGACAAGGATCTTAAGCCCTCATCCACCATTTTTCATGGGTGGTGCTAGGCAAGTCGGCTTATTCGGTGGGCAGGATTTTGTTGGAAGTCGCCTTTGGTGACGAATATAACTATAGGGTGGAGTCCCTGTGGTTTGAAGTGGTCAAGATCAAGAGCCCTTACCATGCGTTGTTTGGGCGGCCGGCTTATGCTAAGTTCATGGATAGGCCCTGTTATGTCTACTTACAGGTCAAGATGCCCGGGTTAAAAGGTACGATTACCGTTCATGGTGATCGGAATATGGCTATTGAGTGCGAGGAAGGAGACACGGCTTATGTAGAATCCAGTTGTGCTCAGGCGGAGCTTAAGTTTTAGAAGGAGAATGTTGACCCGGAGGATATGACCCCACTGAAAAAGCCCATAACGGAGGTTGCCGCCCCTCAAGTTTTCGGCGGATGATACCAAGGCAATAGATTTCACTCCGGGCGATTCATCCAAATAGTTCATCATTGGGGCTAACATGGATCCCAAATAGGAAAGCGCGCTCATCAAATTCATCCGTGAGAATCGGGACATCTTTGCATGGAAACCTTCTGACATGCCGGGTGTACCAAGAGAGCTTGCTGAGCACAACCTTAATGTGGATCCTAAGTTTAAACCTATCAAGCAGTTTCTACGGCGGTTCAATGAGGAGAGATGCAAGGCCATTAGAGAAGAGGTTGCCCGGCTCTTAGCGGCGGGTTTCATTGTCGAGGTCTTTCACCCGGAGTGGCTTGCTAACCCAGTGCTGGTGCTCAAGAAGAATGACACATGGCATATGTTCGTGGACTATACAGACCTTAACAAAGCTTGTCCGGCTGATCCTTTTGCTCTCCCACGTATTGATCAGATCATTGATGCTACGGCGGGTTGTGAAAGCCTATGCTTCCTGGATGCTTATTCAGGATATCATCAGATCAAGATGGTAGTTAAAGACCAAGAGAAGATGGCTTTCATTACACCTTTTGGAGCCTTCTGTTACGTGTCTATGCCTTTTGGGTTCAAGAGTGCCTAGGCGACTTATTAGCGTTGTGTGCAGAATTGCCTTCACAATCAGATCAGGCGCAATGTTCACGCTTATGTGGATGATATTGTGATCAAATCAAGGAAGAAGGAGACCCTTTTGGATGACTTAAGGTAAACCTTTGACAATCTTCGGATCTATAAGATGATGCTTAATCCGGCAAAGTGCATCTTTTGGTGTTCCGCTGGCAAGCTATTGGGATTTCTGGTTTCCAAGCGTGGCATTGAGGCTAACCCAGATAAGATCAAAGCTATCACCTCCCTGGCAGAGCCGTCCTGTATTAACGATGTCCAACGCCTGGCAGGGCGGATCGCCGCGTTGAGCCGGTTCATAAGCTGCCTTGGTGAGAAAGCTATCCCGCTATATCAGATGATGAAAAAGACAGACAATTTTGTTTGGAGTACGGCGGCGGGTGAAGCGTTTGAGGCGCTCAAGAAGCAGTTCACTGAGCCACCGGTATTGGCCGCTCCGGCTGAGAAAGAACCTTTGCTCTTGTACGTGGCGGCTAACAACCGGGCTGTCAGCACTGCAATTGTGGTCAAGCGCAAGGAAGCAGGGAAGGAGTATCCGGTTTAGAGGCCGGTTTATTACATCAGTGAGGTCCCGACAAAGTCTAAGGAAAGATATCCACAATGGCAGAAGCTAGTGTATGGGGTGTTCATGGCCAACCGCAAGTTAAAGCACTATTTCTTAGGGCACAATATCAAAGTGGTCAGCTCTGCTCCATTGGGGGACATAATTCAAAACAGACAAGCCACTGGTAGGATCGCTAAGTGGGCACTGGAGTTGGGACCTCTCAATCTGAAATACGTCCCTCGTACGGCTGTCAAGTCCCAAGCCCTGGTGGATTTTATAAACGATTGGATGGAGTGTCAAGCTCCCAAGGAAAAGCCGGATAACACGTACTAGACTATACACTTTGATGGATCCAAGCAGCTGGAAGGATCAGGGGCAGGAATTGTTCTGACATCTCCCAAAGGTGATAAGTTCTGTTATGTGCTCCGACTGTTCCCTTGCACCAATAATACGGCTGAATAGGAAGCCCTGCTTCATGGCCTCAGAGTGGCTAAGGAGATGAATTTAAGCCGGGTAAGGTGTTTTGGCGACTTAGATCTTGTGGCTCAGCAAGTTTCAGGCACTTGGGACTCCAAGGACCCACGGATGGCAGCTTATCGTCAGGCGGTGGATGTCATTGCTGGTCACTTCAAAGGTTATCAGGTGGATCACATTGATCGTCGCAGGAATGAGGCAGCTGATGCCTTGTCAAGGTTAGGCTCTCAGCGAAAGCCGGTGCCGCCCAATGTCTTTCTGGACGTCTTACATCACCCGACTATCAAGTTACCTTCAGAAGAAGATTTGGTTGTTCTTGACCCGGAGGGGCAATTGGTGGCTGCTCTACATGCTATTCCGGATTGGACTGTGTCCTACTTGACATATTTGACTCGGGGCGAGTTACCTGAGGATGAAAATTTAGCCAGACAGATCACCCGGCAGTCTAAGTCCATGACAATAGTTAATGGTGAATTGCATAAGTGCAGCATTACCGGGGTGTTTCAACGTTGCGTCCAAAGGAGGGTAAGGAAATTTTGAATGAAATTCACGCTGGAGATTGCGGACACCACGCCGGCTCAAAGTCTCTAGTGGCCAAGGCTTTCCGGCACGGCTTCTTCTGGTTAACGGCTCATAAGGATGCAGAGGATCTGGTCCGCAAGTGTGACGGCTGTCAAAAATTCGGCCGGCATGCTCATGTTCTGGCTCAAGTATTGCGCATGATACCAATTACTTGGTCGTTTGCAGTCTGGGGGCTAGATATGGTCGGGCCTTTCTGTTGGGGAACGTCGCATGGGAAACAAAAATTTTCCTACGCACACGCAAACCTATCCATGGTGATGAGCATCTACGAGAGGGAGAGTGGATCTACATACCCTTGTAGATCGCTAAGCGGGAAGCGTTAAGAAACGCGGTTGGTGTAGTCGAACATCTTCGCGATCCAAATCGCCGAGCGTCCCGCGATCTCATCATGATCCGTCCCGCGATCCAATCACGATCCGTCCCGTGAACTCATCACGATCCGTCCCGCGATCTCATCACGATCCGTCTCACGATCTTGATCACGATGTGTCCCGCGAACTCATCACGATCCGTTCCGCGATCTCATCACGAACTGTCTCGCGATCTCGATCACGGTCCTTCCGATCTAGCGCCGAACGGACGACACCTCCGCGTTCAGCACACGTGCAGCTTGATGATGATCTCCACCGTCTCGATCCAGCGAGAGGAGATGGAGAGGAGAGAGAGTTCACCGGCAGCGTGACGGCGCTCTGGTGATGGTGGTGGAGTGATTCCGGCAGGGCTTCTCCTAAGCGCTGCGGAAAACCGATCTAGAGGAGAAACTGTGCACCGGTGAAACGGGTAGCACGTGGCCGGAAATTCTGTCCAAAAACCACCCAATCCACTAGTATATATATAGGAGGAGAGGAGAGGAGAGGCAGCCAAGGCCTTTGGGTCGGCCGAAATAGGAGGTGGGAGCAATCCTACTTCACCTCCAATCCTAGTTGGAGTAGGATTGCCTCCTATTGGCTGATTTTCCACTTTTTGCTTTAGGACTTTCTCTCCTGCGCCATGGGCCTTTGTGGCTGTTTTCCCAGCCCACTAAGGGCTGGTTATTATTCTCCCACAGCCCATGGACCTCTTGGGGTCGAAGTACCCCTCCCGGAGGTCCCCCGGTACACTACCGGCACTCCCGGTACAATACCGATACTCCCGGTACAATACCGATGAGCCCGAAACTTTTCTGGAAACCAAACTGGGACTTCCTATATATGAATCTTTACCTCCGGACCATTCCGGAGCTCCTCATGATGTCCGGGATCTCATCCAGGACTCCGAACAACCTTCGGTCACCACCATACATAACTCTACAGTACCGAAACGTCACCGAACCTTAAGTGTGCAGACCCTGCGGGTTCGAGAACTATGTAGACATGACCGAGACACCTCTACGGTCAATAACCAATGGCGGGACCTGGACGTCCACATTGGTTCCTACATATTCTACGAAGATCTTTATCGGTCGAACCTCTATGTCAAGGATTCAGTTAATCCCGTATATCGTTCCCTTTGTTCTTCGGTATGTTACTTGCCCGAGATTCGATCATCGGTATCTCCATACCTAGTTCAACCTCGTTACCGGCAAGTCTCTTTACTCGTTCCGTAATACAAGATCCCGCAACTAACAATTAGTCACATTGCTTGCAAGGCTTATTGTGATGTTGCATTACCGAGTGGGCCCCGAGATACCTCTCCGTTACACGGAGTAACAAATCCCAGTCTCGATCCATGCCAACTCAACAGACACCATCGGAGATACCTGTAGAGCACCTTTATAGTCACCCAGTTACGTTGCGACGTTTGATACACACAAGGCACTCCTCCGATATCCGTGAGTTGCATGATCTCATGGTCATAGGAACATATACTTGACATGCAGAAAACAGTAGCAATAAACTGACACGATCATATGCTATGTTTGTAGTTTGGGTCTTATCCATCACATCATTCTCCTAATGATGTGATCCCGTTATCAAATGACATCTCATGTCCATGGCTAGGAAACCTTAACCATCCTTTGATCAACGAGCTAGTCCATTAGAGGCATACTAGGGACATGGTTTTGTCTATGTATCCACACATGCATTTAAGTCTCCGATCAATACAATTATAGCATGGATAATAAACGATTATCATGAACAAGGAAATATGATAATAACTAATTTATTATTTCCTCTAGGGCATATTTCCAACAGTCTCCCACTTGCACTAGAGTCAATAATCTAGTTCACATCACCATGTGATTCACATTGTTATGAATCTAACACCCAATGAGTTCTGGGGCTCGATCATGCTTTGCATGTGAGAGAGGTCTTATAGTCAACGGGTCTGCGATATTCAGATCCGTGTGTACTTTGCATATCTCTATGTCAAACCGTAAACACTGCTACCACACTCCACTTGGTACTATTTCCAAATGGCTGCTCCACTATAGGTATCCAGATTGCTACTACTACTCATCCGGATAGGTGTTAAAGCTTGCATCGACGTAACTCTTTACGACGAACTCTTTATCACCTCCATAATCAAGAAACATTTCCTTAGTCCTCTGGTTACTAAGGATAATTCCGACCGCTGTCCAGTGATCCACTCCTGGACCACTCTTGTACCCCTTGACAGACTCATGGCAAGGCACACATAGGTGCGGTACACAGCATGGCGTAATATAGAGCCTATGGCTAAGGCATAGGGGACGACGTTCATCCTTTCTCTTTCTTCTGCCGTTGTCGAGCTTTGAGTCTCACTCAACTTCACACCTTACAAATCAGACGAGAACTATTTCTCTGGCTGATCCATTTTGAACTCTTTCAAAATCTTGTCAAGGTATGCACTCATTGAAAGTCTCATCAAGCATCTTGATCTATCTCTATAGATTTTGATGCTCAACAATTAGGTAGCTTTATCCAGGTCTTCCTTTGAAAATCACTTTCCAAATAACCGTTTTATGCTTTCCAGAAACTCTACATTATTTCTGAACAACAATATGTCATCCACATATACTTATCAGAAATTCTATAGTGCTCCCACTCACTTTATTGCAAATACAAGTTTCTCATAAACTTTGTATAAACATCAAAACTTTGATCACCTCATCAAAGCGTATATTCCAACTCCGAGATGCTTGCTTCAGTCCATGGAAGGATCACCGAAGCTTGCACACCTTTTAGCATCCTTAGGCCTGACAAAACCTTCTGGTTGTATCACATACAACCTTTCCTCAAGTAAACCATTAAGGAAACGATGTTTTGACATCCATCTGCCAGATTTCATAATTGAAAACACAGCAACTGCTAACATAATTCCAACAGACTTTTAGCATCGCTACGAGTGAGAAAGTCTCATCGTAGTCAACTCCTTGAACTTGTCACAAACATCTTTGCAACAAGTCGAGCATTACAAATAGTGACATTCACCATCAGTGTCTGTCTTCATTTTAAAGATCCATTTGTACTCAACGACCTGCCGTCCAACGAGCAAGTCTACCAAAGTCTACACTTGGTTTTAATACATGGATCCTATCTCGGATTTCATGGCCTCCAATCATTTGTCGGAATCCGGGCCCATCATCGCTTCTTCATAGCTCGTAGGTTCATCGTTGTCCAACAACATGACCTCCAAGACAGAGTTGTCGTACCGCTCAGGAGCAGTACACATCCTTGTCGACCTATGAAGTTCGATAGTAACTTGATCCTGAAGCTTCATGGTCATCATCATTAACTTCCTCTTCAACTAACGTAGGCTTCACAGAAACATCTTTCTGCGCTGCGCTACTCTCTGGTTGAACAAAGGTTTAACAACCTCATCAAGTTCTATCTTCCTCCCACTCAATTCTTTCGAGAGAAACTTTTTCTCGAGAAAGGACCCAGTTCTAGCAACAAACACTTTGCACTCGGATCTGAGATAGAAGGCATACCCATCTGTTCTTAGGGTATTCTATGAAGATACATTTGTCCGCTTTGGGTTCTAGCTTATTATGTGAAAACATTTTCCACACAAGCATCGCAGCCCCAAACATTAAGAAATGACAGCTTAGGTTTCTATCAAACCATAATTCACACGGTGTCATCTCAACGGATTTAGATGATGCCCTATTTAAAGTGAATGTAGTTGTCTCTAATGCATAACCCCAAAAATTATAGTAGTAAAACGATAAGAGACATCACAGTATGCACTATATCAATAGAGCATGACTATGATGTTCGGACACACCATCACACCATGGTGTTCCAGGTGGCGTTAGTTGTGAAACAAATTTCACGTTGTCTTAAGTTGTATGCCAAACTCGTAACTCAGATATTCACCTCCACGATCATATCGCGGTCATTTTTATCTTCATGTCACGATGATCTTTAAACTTCACTCTGAATTTGCTTGAACCTTTCAAACGATTCAGACGTGTGTTTCATTAAGTAAATATACACTATATCTACTCAAATCATCAGTGAAGGTACGAAAATAATGATATCCATTGCACGCTACAAGACTCACTAGATTGCATACATCAACATGTATCATTTCCAATGAATCACTTGCCCGCTCCATCCAACGGGGTCCTTTAGTCATCTTGCCCAAGAGGCATGGTTCGCATGTCTCAACCGATTCAAAATCGATGAGTCCAAATATCCATCACCATGGAGTTTCTACATGCGCTTTATACCAATATGACATTTAGCGGCAGTGCCACAAGTATGTGGTACTATCATTATTAACTTTGTATCTTTTGACATCAATGTTATGAACATGTGTACTACTACGATCAAGATTTCAACAAACCATTCTCACTGGGTGCATGACCATTGAAGGTATTATTCATGTAACCAGAATAACTATTATTCTCTGACTTAAATGAATAACCGTATTGCAACAAACATGATCTAATCATGTTCATGCTCAACGCAAAACACCAAATAACATTTATTTAGGTTCGTCACTAATCCTGAAGGTAGAGAGAGCATGCGATGTTGATCACATCAACCTTGGAAACATTTCCAACACACATCGTCACCTCACCCTTAGCTAGTTCTCCGTTTATTCCGTAGCTTTTATTTCGAGTTACTAACATTTAGCAACCGAACCGGTATCCAATACCCAGGTGCTACTAGGAGTACTTGCAAGGTACACATCAATAACTCGTATATCAAATATACTTCTGTCGATGTTGCCAGCCTTCTTATCTACCAAGTATCTAGGGTTGTTCCGCTTCAGCGACCTCTCACGTCATAATAGAAGCACTTAGTCTCGGGTTTGAGTTCAACTTTGGGTTGCTTCACTGGAGCAGCAACTGACTTGCTATCCATGAAGTTTCCCTCCTTGCTCTTGCCCTTTTCGAAACTAGTGGTTTGATTAACCATCAACACTTGACGCTCCTTCTTGATTTCTACCTTCGCGGTGTCAAACATCGCGAACAGCTCAGGGATCAATACTTCTATCCCTGGTGTATTATAGTTCATCACTAAGTTCTAGTAGCTTTAGTGACAGTGACTTGGAGAACTATATCAATCACTATCTTATCTAGAAGATCAACTCCCACTTGATTCAAGCGATTGTAGTACCCAGACAATCTGAGTACATGCTCAACGATTGAGCTATTCTCCTTCATCTTACAAGCAAAGAATCTTGTTGGAGATCTCATATCTCGCAACAAAGGCACGAGCCTGAGATCACAATCTCTGCTCCTAGAACATCTCATATGTTCCGTGACGTTCAAAACGTTTTGGAGCCTCAATTCTAAGCCGTAATGCATGACGCACTAAACTATCAAGTAGTCATCGAAACGTGCCTGTTAGATGTTCACAACATCTATAGACGATGCTAGAGGGGGTGGCGCACCGAGCGGTGCATTAAGGACATAAGCCTTCTGTGCAGCAATGAGGACAACCTCAGATCACGGACCCAGTCCGCAATTTTGCTACCAACATCTTTCAATTCTATTTCTCTAGGAACATATAAAAATACAAGGGAGCTATAGCGCGAGCTAGTAATCTACAACATAATTTGCAAAGACACTTTGACTATGTTCATGATAATGAGTTCAATTAATCATATTACTTAAGAACTCCCACTCAAATTGACATCCCTCTGATCATTCGAGTGATACATGATCCAAATTCACCAACTCAAGTCCGATCATCACGTGAGTTGAGGTGGCTGCAATGGTGAACATCATTATGTTGATCATATCTACTATATGACTCATGTTCGACCTTTCGGTCTCTCGTGTTCCGAGGCCATGTCTGTACATGCTAGGCTCGTCAAGTTTAACCCGAGTGTTCTGCGCGTGCAAATCTGGCTTGCACCCGTTGTATGTGAACGTAGAGTCTATCACACCCGATCATCACGTGGTGTCTCAACACGACGAACTTTCGCAACGGTGCACACTCGGGGAGAACACAGTTCATCTTGAAATTCAAGTGAGGGATCACCTTATAATGCTACCGCTGTACTAAGCAAAACAAGGTGCATAAAAGGATTAACATCTCATGCAATTCATAAGTGACATGATATGGCCATGAACTTGTGTTTAAGATCTCCATCTTCGAAACATCGGCATGATCTCCATCGTCACCGGCACAACACCATGATCTCCATCATCTTGATCTCCATCAATGTGTTGCCATTGGGGTTGTCACGCCCTGCATGCTTCTACTACTATTGCTACCATAGCGATAAAGTAAAGCATTACATAGCGCTTAATGATTGACACGCAGGTCATACAATAATTAAAGACAACCCTATGGCTCCTGCCGGTTGCCGTACTCATCGACATGCAAGTCGTGATAATCTATACATCACATGATCATCTCATACATCACATATATCTCATCATGTAATTGGCCATATCACATCACAACATACCCTGCAAAAACAAGTTAGACGTCCTCTAATTGTTGTTGCATATTTTACGTGGCTGCTATGGGTATCTAGCAAGAACGATTCTCACCTACGCATAAACCACAACGGTGATACACTAGTTTGCTTTTCAACCTTCTCAAGGACCGCCTTTGTCGAATCCGATCCAACTAAAGTGAGAGAAACTGTCACCCGCAAGCCATCTAGGCAACAAGTTGCGTCGAGGAACCGGTCTCTCGTAAGCGTACGAGTAATGTTGGTCCGGGCCGCTTCATCTCACAATCCCGCTGAACCAAAATACGACCAAGGGAGGAAGCAATCTAAGCATCAACGCCCACAAACCTTTTGTGTTCTACTCGAGATCTCATCGAACCATCAACCTAGCTTATGATGCCACTGTTGGGGAACGTCGCATGGGAAACAAAAATTTTCCTACGCACACGCAAACCTATCCATGGTGATGAGCATCTACGAGAGGGAGAGTGGATCTACATACCCTTGTAGATCGCTAAGCGGGAAGCGTTAAGAAACGCGGTTGGTGTAGTCGAACATCTTCGCGATCCAAATCGCCGAGCGTCCCGCGATCTCATCATGATCCGTCCCGCGATCCAATCACGATCCGTCCCGTGAACTCATCACGATCCGTCCCGTGATCTCATCACGATCCGTCTCACGATCTTGATCACGATCTGTCCCGCGAACTCATCACGATCCGTTCCGCGATCTCATCACGAACTGTCTCGCGATCTCGATCACGGTCCTTCCGATCTAGCGCCGAACGGACGGCACCTCCGCGTTCAGCACACGTGCAGCTTGATGACGATCTCCACCGTCTCGATCCAGCGAGAGGAGATGGAGAGGAGAGAGAGTTCACCGGCAGCGTGACGGCGCTCCGGTGATGTTGGTGGAGTGATTCCGGCAGGGCTTCGCCTAAGCGCTGCGGAAAACCGATCTAGAGGAGAAACTGTGCACCGGTGAAACGGGTAGCACGTGGCCGGAAATTCTGTCCAAAAACCACCCAATCCACTAGTATATATATAGGAGGAGAGGAGAGGAGAGGCAGCCAAGGCCTTTGAGTCGGCCGAAATAGGAGGTGGGAGCAATCCTACTTCACCTCCAATCCTAGTTGGAGTAGGATTGCCTCCTATTGGCTGATTTTCCACGTTTTGCTTTAGGACTTTCTCTCCTGCGCCATGGGCCTTTGTGGCTGTTTTCCCAGCCCACTAAGGTCTGGTTATTATTCTCCCACATCCCGTGGACCTCTTGGGGTCGAAGTACCCCTCCCGGAGGTCCCCCGGTACACTACCGGCACTCCCGGTACAATACCGATACTCCCGGTACACTACCGATGAGCCCGAAACTTTTCCGGAAACCAAACTGGGACTTCCTATATATGAATCTTTACCTCCGGACCATTCCGGAGCTCCTCGTGACGTCCGGGATCTCATCCAGGACTCCGAACAAGCTTCGGTCACCACCATACATAACTCTACACTACCGAAACGTCACCGAACCTTAAGTGTGCAGACCCTACGGGTTCGAGAACTATGTAGACATGACCGAGACACCTCTACGGTCAATAAACAATGGCGGGACCTGGACGTCCACATTGGTTCCTACATATTCTACGAAGATCTTTATCGGTCGAACCTCTATGTCAAGGATTCAGTTAATCCCGTATATCGTTCCCTTTGTTCTTCGGTATGTTACTTGCCCGAGATTCGATCGTCGGTATCTCCATACCTAGTTCAACCTCGTTACCGGCAAGTCTCTTTACTCGTTCCGTAATACAAGATCCCGCAACTAACAATTAGTCACATTGCTTGCAAGGCTTATTGTGATGTTGCATTACCGAGTGGGCCCCGAGATACCTCTCCGTTACACGGAGTAACAAATCCTAGTCTCGATCCATGCCAACTCAACAGACACCATCGGAGATACCTGTAGAGCACCTTTATAGTCACCCAGTTACGTTGCGACGTTTGATACACACAAGGCACTCCTCCGATATCCGTGAGTTGCATGATCTCATGGTCATAGGAACATATACTTGACATGCAGAAAACAGTAGCAATAAACTGACACGATCATATGCTATGTTTGTAGTTTGGGTCTTATCCATCACATCATTCTCCTAACTGCGGATCTCCTTAACTGAGGTAGGGGACTTCCACTCGGTGACGGCTTCAACCTTAGCAGGGTCCACTGCTATTCCATCTCCGGAAATAACATGTCCAAGAAATCCGACTTCCGTCAGCCAAAATTCACATTTGCTGAACTTGGCATATAGTTGATGCTCTCTCAGCTTCTCCAGAACTAAACGCAAATGTTCCTTATGCTCTTCCTCGTTCTTGGAGAATATCAGAATGTCATCGATGAACACCACAACAAACTTGTCTAGGTATTCCATGAATACTTTGTTCATCAAATTCATGAAGTAGGCAGGAGCATTAGTCAATCCAAAAGACATGACCGTATACTCATACAAGCCATACCTCGTGGTGAAAGCTGTTTTGGGTATATCCTGTTCACGAATTTTCAATTGGTGATACCCTGATCGAAGATCGATCTTGGAGAATACTTTGGCTCCTACTAGCTGATCAAACAAATCATTAATCATCGGCAGAGGGTACTTGTTCTTGATAGTCACCTCGTTCAAGGCACGATAATCGACTACCATTCTCAAGGTTTTATCCTTCTTCTCCACCAAAATAACTGGGGCTCCCCAAGGTGAAGAACTGGGGCGTATATAACCTTTGTCCAATAACTCCTTGATTTGCTTCTTGATTTCCAACAGATCATTTGCGGGCATCCGATAGGGTCTCTTGGAAATTGGGGCTGTCCCTGGCTGTAGCTCTATTAGGAACTCAATCTCCCTATCTGGTGGCATGCCTAGTAATTCTTCCGGAAATACATCCAGATAATCTTTTACCACAGGTACTTCCTCCTGAACAACTCCTGTGAGGGCATTTAACCTAGCACTCATACGTGTGCGTCGGGATACATACTTAATCCTCTTGTTCTCCGGGGTGGTGAGTGAAACAGACTTGCTGAGGCAATCAAGATTTCCTTCGTACTTGGTCATCCAATCCATGCCTAGGATTTCATACAATCCCTGGGATTCTAAGACGATGAGGTCGGTGGGAAAAACATGGTTTCCTATATTGAGTTTCAAGGCATGGCATCCTATCCCTGCCATCATCATACCTCCTGGGGAACTGACCTTAATGGGCTGACTAAGGGTTTTGGTGGGCAAACCATACTTATCCACAACTACCCTTGATATGAATGAATGAGTTGCACCGGAATCAAAAAGTACTGTAACAGGACGTGAATGCAATAAAAACTTACCAACCACAGTCTCGGGTTGATCATAGACTTCTTCCACGTCAAGGTGGTTCACCTGGGCACGAGGAAAAAGGTTTGGCTTCTTGGCTGCGGAGTTGCCGTTTCCATTTCCCTGCTTGCTCTGGGGACACTCAGTAGCATAGTGCCCTGTCTTCTGGCACTTGAAACAGGTGATGTGACTCAGATCCTTCTGAGTAGGAACTTGACGGTGCTGGTTGTTGTTCCCATTCCCATTGTCAGTCTTGAAATTGCCATGGTTGAGACGGTTGTTCCCATTTCCTCCATGATGGTGGCCTCCATGGTTGTGCACAGCATGAGTGTGTCTTCCAAACTTACTGGTCCCTGATCCGGTATTCCCTGAGTACGGGGAGTAGCGAAGCTTCTGATGAGCTCCAGAGTTGAACTTCCCCTGAGTGTACTTCCTCTTGCGGTTCTCAATCTGCTGTTGTTTACCTTCCAGAAAAGTGCCTTATCCACCAGCTCTTGGTAGTTGTTGAAATTAGCCACTACCAGCTGCATGCTCAACTCATCGTTGAGTCCTTCCAGAAATTTCTCTTGCTTGGCCGCATCATCGGCCACGTCTCCTGGTGCATAACGTGCCAATGTGTTGAACTCTTCCACATATTGGGCCACAGAGCGATTTCCCTGGCGCAAGTTGCGAAACTCGCGCTTCTTCAGACTCATGGCTCCAGCTGAAACATGTGCGGTGCGAAAAGCTTGCTGGAACTGCTCCCAAGTCACATCTGCAATAGGATAAGTGGTGGTGTAGTTCTCCCACCATGAAGCTGCTGGTCCTTCAAGTTGATGTGCAGCAAATCGCACCTTCTCAGCATCAGTACATCCAGCGGTGACAAGTTCTCTCTCCATCTTACGGAGCCAATCATCTGCCACAATGGGCTCAGTACTGCTAGAGAAAGTTGGAGGGTTCAACCTCAGAAAACGGGTGAGATTGTCAGTCTGGGGTGGATGGTGGTTGTGGTTGTTCTGATTGTTGGTCTGATTCTGAATCAATAACTGCATCAGTGCATTCTGCTGCTGAAGAAGTTGTGTGAGTTCCGGCGAGAAAGTGAAGTCGGTCTCACGTCGTGGAAGCATCTTGCTGTTTTCAGAGGGATGAGAATTAGAATAGAACAAGGGTCTAGAAGAAATTCACTACCCATATGCAATGCAACAAACATATCACACCAAACACTCATTCATTTATTCAATCAACGTCAAACATCGGGAATACAAATCTCAAACAACTAAGCATCGACCTACGCTTTAACGACGAAAATAAAAGATACATGGAGGGCATAACTAATGTTTTTCCTCAGAAGTGCATAGTCGTAGGTCCTCCGGTGGTGCTTTCCTCATAGTCTTCATCGTCGCTGATGAAGGGTGCCATGTCTCCTTCGGGATGAAGGTTTTCCCCCATGTCTAGCTGCTCCTCCAGAGTTGCGATGCGTGCTTTCTGCTCATCAATCCTCTCTAGGAAGTCCTTCACTTCATGCTCGTGTTCATAGTTGGCCTCTCGCAGATCAGCTTCAAGGTCCAGCTCGCGGTTCATCAGATTCTTGATAGTCTTCGTGTCAGCACGAACACGAAGCTCCAGAGTCCTGATGTGAGTCTCCAGGGTCTGGATATATGATATGGTAGAGTCTCCAGTGGGGTTGGTGATGATGTTGCCATGGGCATCTCTGCGGCAAACCATGCTGAGGTCTCGTGAAATGATTCCATCTCTGTATTCCTCCTGAATACGTCCAAGGGCACGATGAATGGCCATGTCTCTCCCAAGTATCCAACTGGGTGCCACGAACTTGAGGTCGATGGGTTCCTTCCGATTCCCAAAGGTCTTCCCTGGGATGTGCACCTCGATCTTGTAGCGTCCATCTTGGGGAAATGACATGATAGGAATCCCGGTGATGCTCGGCAAAGCAATCCTTACGTCCTTGACGATCCTCATCAGCTCCTTACCAAAGGGCATCGTTGCGTCAGGCTGGCAAAACTCCGTGATCAACACTGGGATGAAGGTGGCCATCTATAAATTTTGAAATAATCGGAGAGGAGTCAGAAACGAATAGATGAGAGTATAAGATATTTAAAGACAAAGAGAAACAATCCTAAGGCTTTCCAATCCTAGAGGTTACGTCCTACGGTCAGCGTGTGCTCTGATACCATTTCTGTAGCGACCCGACCTGAAAGGTCAAGTCTCCGGTGTTTCCGTACCATCCCAAGATCATGCTGGTACACACACGATACATCCATGTATATATCAAAGGGAAATCACACAGCATTATATCAATCGAAATCTCATATCGAGTCCTTTATTACAATAAAAATTACAATAAAGTGGCTAAAAGCCAACTCATGAGAATATCTAAATCTTGCGGAAGCGTCGAAGGTAGATGAGTCCATCTGACTCCAAGGGCATCTCACTGAGCATAGAACGTGTCCTCACTCCTGGTCGGAAAAGTACTCTGCAACATGATACGTTGCAGCCGTGTAGGTCAGCATATGGAATATGCCGGCAAAGTCACAGTAGAGGTGTGAAAATAATCAGCTAGTCTATATGCATATATGGCAGGTGGGGTGGTAAGTTTTGCGTAAAGCCAATTTTTCCTACATCAAGAAAAGGGGCTAAGCAAAATATTACTAAGTTGGTTGATTAATGAGATGGTTCCACCAACCAATTCTCATTCCCAAAATTATTAATACCCACATCATCATTATAAATTGTGTTGAGAGTTCCGGAAGTTTCAATTCCTTTGGCTCAAGTCGTCCATGACCGTGGACACGGCTAATCGATTAGGTTTGGAATACTCCGCAGAGTTTTGCACACGTTCCCCACAAGATTTGGTCGCCTCCGTTTGATTTCTCGCACTTCAGGGTGTTTGAGAAACGGATGACCAAAACATGGTCTTCCAAAGGGTTTCCCTGCGACTCTGTCGGTGCCCATCCTTTCCTACCGTTCTTCTACCTCTCGTAGCACCGCCTGTCCAGGGTCACCACGATTTCCAACCAAGCCAGAGCCCATAATGACTTGTGGTTGTGCAGGTAAGCCTTGGGTCTTGAAGCACCCATCCATCTCTTTGTGCCTGGGTGGACCTTTCCGCATGAATACTGGCCATCTCCAGCATCACCTAGGCAAATCCACTGGTTTCTCCAGGGTGCCGTTCAACCATCATCCACCCAGAGGTATGTTGAAAACTCGGAGTCTTGAAATCTTGATCATTATGTAGGTCTTGAATTTATTAACTCTCTCAACTCTCATGAATCACACAACCAACCCCGTCTACTAATAGCATAGAAAAAGTAAAACAACGTTTCCCGGGGCCAATGTGTCAAAGAGTTTGAGGGGGTACCTACCACATGATACTACTACAAAGTAACCAAGTTTCCAACTAACCTATCTTGCATGCAATTTGGGGAGATGGTAGAACTAATGCATATAAAACATGGGTTAACATGATCAAAGTGACTTGCCTGATTGATGATCTTCGTACGTGAGTGACTCTAAGTAACAAGCTTCGCACTCCGGATAATCTAACGAAGCAAACAAGCACTCAATAAGCATACAACAGAATATTGTAACTCACAAACATCAACCAAGAACTAGTAAACAATCAAGACAAAACAATGCACAAATCTCAAGTAAGAAAACACACAAAGTTTTGTTTTCAAAAGGTGAGGAATGAAAACACTACTGACATGATGAAACCATTTGTAATAACAAAACAATTGTTGTCAGCAAGGAAACAATAGAATATTTTATTAATAAACAGAATATAATCAATTTAAGTTTGTTGGGAAAAGTTTAGTAAAGTTTATACAAGTTTGTGATAAACACTATATGAATCAACTATAGTTATATTAACAAAAGAATGAAAAACTAAACTTATTATTTATTTGTAAAACATGTTCTTAACAGAAAATAATTTACAATTAAATCTGTCTTAGAAAACAGAATTAAAATATACAAAACTTTGTTTGAAAACAAAACTATTACTAGTTAGTTGTTTTAATCAAATTATGCCTATTTGAAAAGAAGTTGTGATTCCTATGTTAAATAAAATTAAACTAAGCAAATTTATATTTTTATTATCAGTGAGTGAAAACACTAAATGTTTACTAACAGAACCTAATAAACAAATAAAACCAATTCTAAATCAAACTAATTAAAATTGAGTTTATAAAACTATATTATAATACTAAGCAGATTCTGTTTATAGCTAAAACACTACTCAAATATATCCTAAAAATCTTCAAACTAAGCATGAAGGTAGTCCTAACTAATACCAAACAGTAGCAAAAAGATTCATGTCAAAATCTATTTTCAAACTCTAGTTATACAGATTTGAAGATTTTAAGAAAATTTGATTCAGTTCAAATTTTATAGTTCAAATTTGAAATTTAAAAGTACAGGGTGAAACTACATGAAAAATGTGAGCTATTGCAAAAAGAATCAATTCAAAACACTAAATAGATTAAAAGATATAAGCAAAACAAAATTTGAAATCTTTCTGTTAATTAAAACAAAAACAGAAAAAGAAACCTGACTTTGCGACGGCCAGGGAGGCTACGTGGTAGCACGTGAGTGGCTAAGGGGGTGTACGCGCGAGTGCTTTCGGGCGGGCGACCGATCGGTAGTGGGTACCGGTTCGGACTTAAGTCCGTTCTAATCTCGGTCGTTGGTTTTGGATCGGAGGGAGGGAAATGCTCACGACTTAAAGTCGCCGGCGTCGGGGTTCTCCGGCGAGTTCGGTAGCGGCGAATGCGACGGCGAGGTGCTCCGATGGTCGGGGAAGACGGGGAAGTGGTCCGGGCGACGGCGACGGACGTCCTGCGTCGAATGGTGAGGTCAGAGGGGCGAGGGGAAGAGTGGAGCGACGGGCACGAGCAATGGGAGCTCCGGTGGTGGCAGGGCTCCGGCGAGGAATTGACAGCGTCTCGGCGACGGAAGAGAGGGGGATCGGGGAGGGACGGAGTGCGGAGGGTGTCCGGCTTATATAGGGGTGCTGGGGAGTGCGAGGGGAAAAGAGAGGAGAGAGATCCGGCGAGGGGGAAAGAAACGGCCGGCGAGAGATCCGACGCGCGCGCGAGGAAGAGGGTGACCGATCGGTAGAAACGGTCGGTCGGTGGGACCCGGTGTCAGTGAGAGGGGGCGTGTCCGTTACGCGCGGTCGGCCGGTCGGTAGTAAATGCGCGAATAACTGCCGTGGGCCGGCCCGTTTAATACCGGAAACGGTTACCGTTTCTTTTTAATAATTTTCCGGAGACATTCAGAAACATTTAAAGCATTCAAATCGTCTCTAAATATAGGGGTATTATATATCAAAATTAACAGAATAATAAATGCTATTTAATGAACATTTCTATTCTGTCATTTGAACACTTTGAAAAAATAATATTTTCAGAAATTGCCTAATTGTTTTTAAACCCTTTTTGCAAATATTTTCAAAATAATCCCTGGTTATTATTGTTCAAATAAACCACCAATTAGTCCCTAGTGTGGAGTGTCATGTTCCTCCTCTCTTATTTGAACTTTTAACCAAAATTTCAAATAGGTGAAAGCAACTTAGTGAAAAGTAGAAAGGACTTTCTGGAATTCAGAAGAGGCATTTCAACTAACACATAAAATCAAGCAATGATGCTGCTAGATGCATAGCTATAATCATAACATTCCAAAATGGAATTTTGGGATGTTACAAACCTACCCACCTTAAGATGAATCTCGCCCTCGAGATTCGGGTTGGCTAGAAAATAGGTGCGGATTGTCTCTACGAAGATCTTCTTCGCGTTCCCAGGTGGCTTCTTCCTCGGTATGGTGACTCCACAAAACTTTACAGAACTTGATAATCTTGCTGCGGGTAACTCGGTTGGATGTCTCGAGGATCTTGACAGGCTTCTCCTCATAAGTCAGATCACTTTCAAGCTGTATGGCCTCTAGGGGCACGGTGTCTCGCAAAGGGATGTCAGCCATCTCAGCATGGCATTTCTTCAGCCGGGACACATGGAACACATCATGAACCTCGGATAATCCTTCCGGCAATTCCAGTTTGTATGCGACTTCACCTCTATGTTCAAGAATTTTGTAGGGGCCTATGAATCTGGGTGCTAATTTTCCTTTAACACCAAATCTCTTGATTCCACGAAGTGGGGACACACGAAGATATGCTCTGTCTCCCACTTCATATGTCACTTCTTTACGTTTGTTGTCAGCATAACTCTTCTATCGAGATTGAGCTATCTTGAGTCTGTCACGAATCAACCTGACTTTCTCTTCAGAATCTCGGATAAGGTCGGGACCAAAAAGTTGTCGGTCTCCAACACCATCCCACGTCAACGGTGTTCTGCATCTCCTTCCGTATAAAGCTTCGAAAGGGGCCATCTTTAGACTGGTCTGATAACTGTTGTTGTACGAAAATTCTGCGTAAGGTAAGTTGTCATCCCAACTAGATCCATAATCTAGCGCACAAGCTCTCAACATGTCTTCCAGAATCTGGTTGACTCTCTCAGTCTGTCCATCTGTCTACGGATGAAAGGCTGTACTGAACTCTAGCCTTGTACCCAAAGTTTCATGTAATTGATGCCAAAACTTTGAGGTAAATTGTGTTCCTCTATCTGACACGATACTCCTCGGAACTCCATGCAGACATACGATCCTGGTCATATATATCTTGGCTAGCTTAGCACTGGTATAAGTGGTTTTCACTGGAATGAAATGAGCTACCTTGGTCAAGCGATCTACCACTACCCAGATGGAATCATAACCTGAACGGGTCCTGGGCAATCCTGTGATGAAATCCATACCAAGCTTTTCCCATTTCCACTCGGGTATCTGCAAAGGTTGGAGTAACCCTGCTGGTTTCTGATGTTCTGCCTTTACTCTCTGACAAACATCACATATTGCAACATGTTCCGCAATATCTTTCTTCATACCTGCCCACCAATAACTTTCCTTTAAATCCAGATACATCTTGGTGTTGCCTGGGTGTATCGAGTAAGGTGAATCGTGGGCTTCCTGAAGTATCAACTTCCTGAGCTCTGGGTCATTGGGCACATAGATTCGGTTCTCAAACCACAAAGTTCCGTGTTCATCCTCACGAAAACCTTTAGCTTTACCATCTTCCATTCTCTGTTTAATCTTAGCTATCTCCTTGTCCGATGTCTGGGCTTCACGAATTCTTTCGGTCAAGGTGGACTGAATTTCCAGTGTAGCAACATATCCTCTTGGAACTATCTCTAGCTTGAGCTCTCTGAGATCATCGACTAACTCTTGAGGTAATCCTCCAGCTGTGAGTGTGTTCACATAAGTTTTCCGACTCAAGGCATCGGCTACAACATTAGCCTTACCTGGATGGTAGTGTAATCTCATGTCATAGTCCTTGATTAACTCTAACCATCTCCTCTGTCTGAGGTTCAACTCTTTCTGCGTGAAGATATACTTCAGGCTCTTATGGTCGGTGTAAACATCACAACTATTTCCGATAAGAAAATGTCTCCAAGTCTTGAGTGCGTGCACTACGGCTGCTAGTTCCAAATCATGCGTGGCATAATTCAACTCATGAGGTCGTAGCTGTCTGGAAGCATAGGCTACAACTTTTCCATCTTGCATAAGTACTCCTCCGAGTCCTTGACGTGAGGCATCACAATAAACTTGGAAATCCTTCCGAATATCGGGCAAGATCAACACTGGGGCTGTGACCAAACGTTCCTTCAACTCCTGAAAACTGGCTTCACATTCCTCAGTCCAAACATACTTAGATTCTTTCTTCAACAACTCTGTCATGGGCTTGGCAATCTTTGAGAAATTCTCAATGAATCTCCGGTAATATCCGGCAAGTCCGAGGAAACTGCGGATCTCCTTAACTGAGGTAGGGGACTTCCACTCGGTGACGGCTTCAACCTTAGCAGGGTCCACTGCTATTCCATCTCCGGAAATAACATGTCCAAGAAATCCGACTTCCGTCAGCCAAAATTCACATTTGCTGAACTTGGCATATAGTTGATGCTCTCTCAGCTTCTCCAGAACTAAACGCAAATGTTCCTTATGCTCTTCCTCGTTCTTGGAGAATATCAGAATGTCATCGATGAACACCACAACAAACTTGTCTAGGTATTCCATGAATACTTTGTTCATCAAATTCATGAAGTAGGCAGGAGCATTAGTCAATCCAAAAGACATGACCGTATACTCATACAAGCCATACCTCGTGGTGAAAGCTGTTTTGGGTATATCTTGTTCACAAATTTTCAATTGGTGATACCCTGATCGAAGATCGATCTTGGAGAATACTTTGGCTCCTACTAGCTGATCAAACAAATCATTAATCATCGGCAGAGGGTACTTGTTCTTGATAGTCACCTCGTTCAAGGCACGATAATCGACTACCATTCTCAAGGTTTTATCCTTCTTCTCCACCAAAATAACTGGGGCTCCCCAAGGTGAAGAACTGGGGCGTATATAACCTTTGTCCAATAACTCCTTGATTTGCTTCTTGATTTCCAACAGATCATTTGCGGGCATCCGATAGGGTCTCTTGGAAATTGGGGCTGTCCCTGGCTGTAGCTCTATTAGGAACTCAATCTCCCTATCTGGTGGCATGCCTAGTAATTCTTCCGGAAATACATCCAGATAATCTTTTACCACAGGTACTTCCTCCTGAACAACTCCTGTGAGGGCATTTAACCTAGCACTCATACGTGTGCGTCGGGATACATACTTAATCCTCTTGTTCTCCGGGGTGGTGAGTGAAACAGACTTGCTGAGGCAATCAAGATTTCCTTCGTACTTGGTCATCCAATCCATGCCTAGGATTTCATACAATCCCTGGGATTCTAAGACGATGAGGTCGGTGGGAAAAACATGGTTTCCTATATTGAGTTTCAAGGCATGGCATCCTATCCCTGCCATCATCATACCTCCTGGGGAACTGACCTTAATGGGCTGACTAAGGGTTTTGGTGGGCAAACCATACTTATCCACAACTACCCTTGATATGAATGAATGAGTTGCACCGGAATCAAAAAGTACTGTAACAGGACGTGAATGCAATAAAAACTTACCAACCACAGTCTCGGGTTGATCATAGACTTCTTCCACGTCAAGGTGGTTCACCTGGGCACGAGGAAAAAGGTTTGGCTTCTTGGCTGCGGAGTTGCCGTTTCCATTTCCCTGCTTGCTCTGGGGACACTCAGTAGCATAGTGCCCTGTCTTCTGGCACTTGAAACAGGTGATGTGACTCAGATCCTTCTGAGTAGGAACTTGACGGTGCTGGTTGTTGTTCCCATTCCCATTGTCAGTCTTGAAATTGCCATGGTTGAGACGGTTGTTCCCATTTCCTCCATGATGGTGGCCTCCATGGTTGTGCACAGCATGAGTGTGTCTTCCAAACTTACTGGTCCCTGATCCGGTATTCCCTGAGTACGGGGAGTAGCGAAGCTTCTGATGAGCTCCAGAGTTGAACTTCCCCTGAGTGTACTTCCTCTTGCGGTTCTCAATCTGCTGTTGTTTACCTTCCAGAAAAGTGCCTTATCCACCAGCTCTTGGTAGTTGTTGAAATTAGCCACTACCAGCTGCATGCTCAACTCATCGTTGAGTCCTTCCAGAAATTTCTCTTGCTTGGCCGCATCATCGGCCACGTCTCCTGGTGCATAACGTGCCAATGTGTTGAACTCTTCCACATATTGGGCCACAGAGCGATTTCCCTGGCGCAAGTTGCGAAACTCGCGCTTCTTCAGACTCATGGCTCCAGCTGAAACATGTGCGGTGCGAAAAGCTTGCTGGAACTGCTCCCAAGTCACATCTGCAATAGGATAAGTGGTGGTGTAGTTCTCCCACCATGAAGCTGCTGGTCCTTCAAGTTGATGTGCAGCAAATCGCACCTTCTCAGCATCAGTACATCCAGCGGTGACAAGTTCTCTCTCCATCTTACGGAGCCAATCATCTGCCACAATGGGCTCAGTACTGCTAGAGAAAGTTGGAGGGTTCAACCTCAGAAAACGGGTGAGATTGTCAGTCTGGGGTGGATGGTGGTTGTGGTTGTTCTGATTGTTGGTCTGATTCTGAATCAATAACTGCATCAGTGCATTCTGCTGCTGAAGAAGTTGTGTGAGTTCCGGCGGGAAAGTGAAGTCGGTCTCACGTCGTGGAAGCATCTTGCTGTTTTCAGAGGGATGAGAATTAGAATAGAACAAGGGTCTAGAAGAAATTCACTACCCATATGCAATGCAACAAACATATCACACCAAACACTCATTCATTTATTCAATCAACGTCAAACATCGGGAATACAAATCTCAAACAACTAAGCATCGACCTACGCTTTAACGACGAAAATAAAAGATACATGGAGGGCATAACTAATGTTTTTCCTCAGAAGTGCATAGTCGTAGGTCCTCCGGTGGTGCTTTCCTCATAGTCTTCATCGTCGCTGATGAAGGGTGCCATGTCTCCTTCGGGATGAAGGTTTTCCCCCATGTCTAGCTGCTCCTCCAGAGTTGCGATGCGTGCTTTCTGCTCATCAATCCTCTCTAGGAAGTCCTTCACTTCATGCTCGTGTTCATAGTTGGCCTCTCGCAGATCAGCTTCAAGGTCCAGCTCGCGGTTCATCAGATTCTTGATAGTCTTCGTGTCAGCACGAACACGAAGCTCCAGAGTCCTGATGTGAGTCTCCAGGGTCTGGATATATGATATGGTAGAGTCTCCAGTGGGGTTGGTGATGATGTTGCCATGGGCATCTCTGCGGCAAACCATGCTGAGGTCTCGTGAAATGATTCCATCTCTGTATTCCTCCTGAATACGTCCAAGGGCACGATGAATGGCCATGTCTCTCCCAAGTATCCAACTGGGTGCCACGAACTTGAGGTCGATGGGTTCCTTCCGATTCCCAAAGGTCTTCCCTGGGATGTGCACCTCGATCTTGTAGCGTCCATCTTGGGGAAATGACATGATAGGAATCCCGGTGATGCTCGGCAAAGCAATCCTTACGTCCTTGACGATCCTCATCAGCTCCTTACCAAAGGGCATCGTTGCGTCAGGCTGGCAAAACTCCGTGATCAACACTGGGATGAAGGTGGCCATTTATAAATTTTGAAATAATCGGAGAGGAGTCAGAAACGAATAGATGAGAGTATAAGATATTTAAAGACAAAGAGAAACAATCCTAAGGCTTTCCAATCCTAGAGGTTACGTCCTACGGTCAGCGTGTGCTCTGATACCATTTCTGTAGCGACCCGACCTGAAAGGTCAAGTCTCCGGTGTTTCCGTACCATCCCAAGATCATGCTGGTACACACACGATACATCCATGTATATATCAAAGGGAAATCACACAGCATTATATCAATCGAAATCTCATATCGAGTCCTTTATTACAATAAAAATTACAATAAAGTGGCTAAAAGCCAACTCATGAGAATATCTAAATCTTGCGGAAGCGTCGAAGGTAGATGAGTCCATCTGACTCCAAGGGCATCTCACTGAGCATAGAACGTGTCCTCACTCCTGGTCGGAAAAGTACTCTGCAACATGATACGTTGCAGCCGTGTAGGTCAGCATATGGAATATGCCGGCAAAGTCACAGTAGAGGTGTGAAAATAATCAGCTAGTCTATATGCATATATGGCAGGTGGGGTGGTAAGTTTTGCGTAAAGCCAATTTTTCCTACATCAAGAAAAGGGGCTAAGCAAAATATTACTAAGTTGGTTGATTAATGAGATGGTTCCACCAACCAATTCTCATTCCCAAAATTATTAATACCCACATCATCATTATAAATTGTGTTGAGAGTTCCGGAAGTTTCAATTCCTTTGGCTCAAGTCGTCCATGACCGTGGACACGGCTAATCGATTAGGTTTGGAATACTCCGCAGAGTTTTGCACACGTTCCCCACAAGATTTGGTCGCCTCCGTTTGATTTCTCGCACTTCAGGGTGTTTGAGAAACGGATGACCAAAACATGGTCTTCCAAAGGGTTTCCCTGCGACTCTGTCGGTGCCCATCCTTTCCTACCGTTCTTCTACCTCTCGTAGCACCGCCTGTCCAGGGTCACCACGATTTCCAACCAAGCCAGAGCCCATAATGACTTGTGGTTGTGCAGGTAAGCCTTGGGTCTTGAAGCACCCATCCATCTCTTTGTGCCTGGGTGGACCTTTCCGCATGAATACTGGCCATCTCCAGCATCACCTAGGCAAATCCACTGGTTTCTCCAGGGTGCCGTTCAACCATCATCCACCCAGAGGTATGTTGAAAACTCGGAGTCTTGAAATCTTGATCATTATGTAGGTCTTGAATTTATTAACTCTCTCAACTCTCATGAATCACACAACCAACCCCGTCTACTAATAGCATAGAAAAAGTAAAACAACGTTTCCCGGGGCCAATGTGTCAAAGAGTTTGAGGGGGTACCTACCACATGATACTACTACAAAGTAACCAAGTTTCCAACTAACCTATCTTGCATGCAATTTGGGGAGATGGTAGAACTAATGCATATAAAACATGGGTTAACATGATCAAAGTGACTTGCCTGATTGATGATCTTCGTACGTGAGTGACTCTAAGTAACAAGCTTCGCACTCCGGATAATCTAACGAAGCAAACAAGCACTCAATAAGCATACAACAGAATATTGTAACTCACAAACATCAACCAAGAACTAGTAAACAATCAAGACAAAACAATGCACAAATCTCAAGTAAGAAAACACACAAAGTTTTGTTTTCAAAAGGTGAGGAATGAAAACACTACTGACATGATGAAACCATTTGTAATAACAAAACAATTGTTGTCAGCAAGGAAACAATAGAATATTTTATTAATAAACAGAATATAATCAATTTAAGTTTGTTGGGAAAAGTTTAGTAAAGTTTATACAAGTTTGTGATAAACACTATATGAATCAACTATAGTTATATTAACAAAAGAATGAAAAACTAAACTTATTATTTATTTGTAAAACATGTTCTTAACAGAAAATAATTTACAATTAAATCTGTCTTAGAAAACAGAATTAAAATATACAAAACTTTGTTTGAAAACAAAACTATTACTAGTTAGTTGTTTTAATCAAATTATGCCTATTTGAAAAGAAGTTGTGATTCCTATGTTAAATAAAATTAAACTAAGCAAATTTATATTTTTATTATCAGTGAGTGAAAACACTAAATGTTTACTAACAGAACCTAATAAACAAATAAAACCAATTCTAAATCAAACTAATTAAAATTGAGTTTATAAAACTATATTATAATACTAAGCAGATTCTGTTTATAGCTAAAACACTACTCAAATATATCCTAAAAATCTTCAAACTAAGCACGAAGGTAGTCCTAACTAATACCAAACAGTAGCAAAAAGATTCATGTCAAAATCTATTTTCAAACTCTAGTTATACAGATTTGAAGATTTTAAGCAAATTTGATTCAATTCAAATTTTATAGTTCAAATTTGAAATTTAAAAGTACAGGGTGAAACTACATGAAAAATGTGAGCTATTGCAAAAAGAATCAATTCAAAACACTAAATAGATTAAAAGATATAAGCAAAACAAAATTTGAAATCTTTCTGTTAATTAAAACAAAAATAGAAAAAGAAACCTGACTTTGCGACGGCCAGGGAGGCTACGTGGCAGCACGTGAGTGGCTAAGGGGGTGTACGCGCGAGTGCTTTCAGGCGGGCGACCGATCGGTAGTGGGTACCGGTTCGGACTTAAGTCCGTTCTAATCTCGGTCGTTGGTTTTGGATCGGAGGGAGGGAAATGCTCACGAGGTAAAGTCGCCGGCGTCGGGGTTCTCCGGCGAGTCCGGTAGCGGCGAATGCGACGGCGAGGTGCTCCGATGGTCGGGGAAGACGGGGAAGTGGTCCGGGCGACGGCGACGGACGTCCTGCGTCGAATGGTGAGGTCAGAGGGGCGAGGGGAAGAGTGGAGCGACGGGCACGAGCAATGGGAGCTCCGGTGGTGGCAGGGCTCCGGCGAGGAATTGACAGCGTCTCGGCGATGGAAGAGAGGGGGATCAGGGAGGGACGGAGTGCGGAGGGTGTCCGGCTTATATAGGGGTGCTGGGGAGTGCGAGGGGAAAAGAGAGGAGAGAGATCCGGCGAGGGGGAAAGAAACGGCCGGCGAGAGATCCGGCGCGCGCGCGAGGAAGAGGGTGACCGATCGGTAGAAACGGTCGGTCGGTGGGACCCGGTGTCAGTGAGAGGGGGCGTGTCCGTTACGCGCGGTCGGCCGGTCGGTAGTAAATGCGCGAATAACTGCCGTGGGCCGGCCCGTTTAATACCGGAAACGGTTACCGTTTCTTTTTAATAATTTTCCAGAGACATTCAAAAACACTTAAAGCATTCAAATCGTCTCTAAATATAGGGGTATTATATATCAAAATTAACAGAATAATAAATGCTATTTAATGAACATTTCTATTCTGTCATTTGAACATTTTGAAAAAATAATATTTTCAGAAATTGCCTAATTGTTTTTAAACCCTTTTTGCAAATATTTTCAAAATAATCCCTGGTTATTATTGTTCAAATAAACCACCAATTAGTCCCTGGTGTGGAGTGTCATGTTCCTCCTCTCTTATTTGAACTTTTAACCAAAATTTCAAATAGGTGAAAGCAACTTAGTGAAAAGTAGAAAGGACTTTCTGGAATTCAGAAGAGGCATTTCAACTAACACATAAAATCAAGCAATGATGCTGCTAGATGCATAGCTATAATCATAACATTCCAAAATGGAATTTTGGGATGTTACAAACCTACCCACCTTAAGATGAATCTCGCCCTCGAGATTCGGGTTGGCTAGAAAATAGGTGCGGATTGTCTCTACGAAGATCTTCTTCGCGTTCCCAGGTGGCTTCTTCCTCGGTATGGTGACTCCACAAAACTTTACAGAACTTGATAATCTTGCTGCGGGTAACTAGGTTGGATGTCTTGAGGATCTTGACAGGCTTCTCCTCATAAGTCAGATCACTTTCAAGCTGTATGGCCTCTAGGGGCACGGTGTCTCGCAAAGGGATGTCAGCCATCTCAGCATGGCATTTCTTCAGCCGGGACACATGGAACACATCATGAACCTCGGATAATCCTTCCGGCAATTCCAGTTTGTATGCGACTTCACCTCTATGTTCAAGAATTTTGTAGGGGCCTATGAATCTGGGTGCTAATTTTCCTTTAACACCAAATCTCTTGATTCCACGAAGTGGGGACACACGAAGATATGCTCTGTCTCCCACTTCATATGTCACTTCTTTACGTTTGTTGTTAGCATAACTCTTCTATCGAGATTGAGCTATCTTGAGTCTGTCACGAATCAACCTGACTTTCTCTTCAGAATCTCGGATAAGGTCGGGACCAAAAAGTTGTCGGTCTCCAACACCATCCCACGTCAACGGTGTTCTGCATCTCCTTCCGTATAAAGCTTCGAAAGGGGCCATCTTTAGACTGGTCTGATAACTGTTGTTGTACGAAAATTCTGCGTAAGGTAAGTTGTCATCCCAACTAGATCCATAATCTAGCGCACAAGCTCTCAACATGTCTTCCAGAATCTGGTTGACTCTCTCAGTCTGTCCATCTGTCTGCGGATGAAAGGCTGTACTGAACTCTAGCCTTGTACCCAAAGTTTCATGTAATTGATGCCAAAACTTTGAGGTAAATTGTGTTCCTCTATCTGACACGATACTCCTCGGAACTCCATGCAGACATACGATCCTGGTCATATATATCTTGGCTAGCTTAGCACTGGTATAAGTGGTTTTCACTGGAATGAAATGAGCTACCTTGGTCAAGCGATCTACCACTACCCAGATGGAATCATAACCTGAACGGGTCCTGGGCAATCCTGTGATGAAATCCATACCAAGCTTTTCCCATTTCCACTCGGGTATCTGCAAAGGTTGGAGTAACCCTGCTGGTTTCTGATGTTCTGCCTTTACTCTCTGACAAACATCACATATTGCAACATGTTCCGCAATATCTTTCTTCATACCTGTCCACCAATAACTTTCCTTTAAATCCAGATACATCTTGGTGTTGCCTGGGTGTATCGAGTAAGGTGAATCGTGGGCTTCCTGAAGTATCAACTTCCTGAGCTCTGGGTCATTGGGCACATAGATTCGGTTCTCAAACCACAAAGTTCCGTGTTCATCCTCACGAAAACCTTTAGCTTTACCATCTTCCATTCTCTGTTTAATCTCAGCTATCTCCTTGTCCGATGTCTGGGCTTCACGAATTCTTTCGGTCAAGGTGGACTGAATTTCCAGTGTAGCAACATATCCTCTTGGAACTATCTCTAGCTTGAGCTCTCTGAGATCATCGACTAACTCTTGAGGTAATCCTCCAGCTGTGAGTGTGTTCACATAAGTTTTCCGACTCAAGGCATCGGCTACAATATTAGCCTTACCTGGATGGTAGTGTAATCTCATGTCATAGTCCTTGATTAACTCTAACCATCTCCAGAATGTCACGAGGAGCTCCAGAATGGTTCGGAGGTAAAGATTCATATATAGGAAGTCCCGTTTTGGTCGCCGTAAACGTTTCGGGCTCATCGGTAGTGTACCGGGAGTGCCGGTAGTGTACCGGGAGGCCTCCGGGAGGAGTATTTCGACCCAAGAGGCTACATGGTCTGTGGGAGAGTGGAAACCAGCCCTTAGTGGGCTGGTGGAACAACCACAAGAGGCCCATGCGGCTGGAAGAAAAGTCCTAAGAGAAAAGGTGGAAACAGGCAAAAAAAGGGTGAATCCTAGTCCTACTAGGATTGGAGGTGGACTCCACCTCCACCCTTGGTTCAGCTGACTCCTTGGTGGCTTGGCCCTTGGTCCAAGCCACCTCCTCTCTTCCTCCTATATATACTGGTGGTATTGAGGGTTTTTGCACTAGAATTACAGCCACGTGCTACTCGTTCCTCCAGTGCATAGTTTCTCCTCTAGATCGGTTTTCTGCAGTGCTTAGGCGAAGCCCTACCAGAATTGCTCCACCACCATCGCCAAAGCGCCGTCAGGCTGCCAGAGAACTCTTCTTCCTCTCCACTCCCTCTTGCTGGATCAAGATGGTGGAAATCGTCATCAAGCTGTACGTGTGCTGAACGCGGAGGTGCCGTCCGTTCGTTGCTAGATCGGAAGGATCGTGATCAAGTTCGCGGGACGGATCGTGATCAAGTTCGTGGGACGGATCGTGATCGGATCGCGGGACGGATCATGATTGGATCGTGGGACGGATCGTGTTTGGATCGCGGGATGCATGGCGATTTGGATCGCGAAGACGTTCGACTACACCAACCGTGTTTCTTTACGCTTCCCGCTTAGCGATCTAAGAGGGTATGTAGATCCACTCTTCCTCTCATAGATGCTCATCACCATGGATAGATCTGCATGTGCGTAGGAAAACTTTTGTTTCCCATGTAACGTTCCCCAACAGTGGCATCATGAGCTAGGTATATGTGTAGATGAGATCTCGAGTAGAACACAAAAGGTTTGTGGGCATTGATGCTTAGATTGCTTCCTCCCTTGGTCGGATTTTGGTTCAGCGGTATTGTGAGATGAAGCGGCCCGGACCAACATTACTCGTACGCTTACGAGAGACCGGTTCCCTCGACGCAACTTGTTGCCTAGATGGCTTGCGGGTGGCAGTTTCTCTCACTTTAGTTGGATCGGATTCGACAAAGGCGGTCCTTGAGAAGGTTGAAAAGCAAATTATGTATCACCGTTGTGGTTTATGCGTAGGTGAGAATCGTTCTTGCTAGAAACCCGTAGCAGCCACGTAAAACATGCAACAACAATTAGAGGACGTCTAACTTGTTTTTGCAGGGTATGTTGTGATGTGATATGGCCAATTACATGATGTGATATATGTGATGTATGAGATGATCATGTGATGTATAGAATTTCACGACTTGCATGTCGATGAGTACGGCAACCGGCAGGAGCCATAGGGTTGTCTTTAATTATTGTATCACCTGCGTGTCAATCATTAAGCGCTATGTAATGCTTTACTTTATCGCTAAACAATAGCAATAGTAGTAGAAGCATGCAGGGCGTGACAACCCCGATGGTGACACGTTGATGGAGATCAAGATGATGGAGATCATGGTGTCGTCCCGGTGACGATGGAGATCATGCCGGTGCTTTCAAGATGGAGATCTAAAGCACAAGTTCATGGCCATATCATGTCACTTATGAATTGCATGTGATGTTAATCCTTTTATGCACCTTGTTTTGCTTAGTACGACGGTAGCATTATAAGGTGATCCCTCACTTAAATTTCAAGATAAATTGTGTTGTCCCCGAGTGTGCACCGTTGCGAAAGTTCGTCGTGTTGAGACACCACGTGATGATCGGGTGTGATAGACTCTACGTTCACATACAACGGGTGCAAGCCAGTGTTGCACGCGCAGAACACTCGGGTTAAACTTGACGAGCCTAGCATGTACAGATATGGCCTCGGAACACAAGAGACCGAAAGGTCGAACATGATCCATATAGTAGATATGATCAAAATAATGATGTTCACCATTGAAGCCACCTCAACTCACGTGATGATCGGACTTGAGTTGGTGGATTTGGATCATGTGACACTCAGATGACCTGAGAGATGTCAATTTGAGTGGGAGCTTTAGTAATTTGATTAACTAAACTCATTATCTTGAACAATAGTCTAAGTAAACTTTGCATATTTATGTTGTAGATCAATGGCTCGCGTAGTAGCACCCCTGAATTTTAATGCGTTCCTAGAGAAAGCTAAGTTGAAAGATGATGGAAGTAACTTTGTTGATTGGGCCCGTAATCTGAGGATTATCCTCATGGCTTCCCAGAAATCATATGTCCTTGATGCATCGCTTGGTGACCAACCAGAAGACATGACCTCCGAAGACGTTAAGAATGCTTGGGAGGCACGTACTGGAGATTACTCAATAGTTTAGTGTGCAATATTGTATGGCTTAGAACCGAGACTTCAAAGACGTTTTTAACATCATGGAGCATATGAGATGTTCCAGGAGTTGAAGTTTATCTTTCAGAAGGACGCCCGGATCGAGAGGTATGAAACCTCCGATAAGTTCTATGCTTGCAAGATGGAGGAGAACGGGTCTATCAGTGAACATATACTCAGAATGTCTGGGTATTCAACTCGTCTAGCGGAGTTGGGAATTGCCCTTCCGCCAGAGGCGATCACTGACAGAGTTCTTCAATCACTGTCACCTAGTTACAAGAGCTTTGTGATGAACTATAACATGCACGGGATGAACAAGTCAGTCGCCGAGCTATTTGTGATGCTAAAAGTCGTTGAGTCTGAAATCCAGAAAGAACATCAAGTGTTGATGGTCAATAAAATCACTAGTTTCAAGAAAAATGGCAAAGTCAAGGGCAAGGGCAAGAAGGGTAAAACCAAGAAGGATGGCAAAGCAGTTGCTACTCTTGTAAAGAAGCCCAAGCATGGACCCAAGCCAGAAACTGAGTGCTTTCATTGCAAGGGAACTGGTCACTAGAAGCGGAACTGCCCCAAGTACCTGGCTGACAAGAAGGCGGCCAACGACAAACAAGGTATATATGAGATACATGTTATTGATGTGTACCTTACTAGCTCTTGTAGTAGTGCCTGGGTATTTGATACCGGTTCGGTTGCTCACATTTGCAACTCAAAGCAGGAACTACAGAATAAATGAAGGCTGGCAAAGGACGAAGTGACGATGCGCGTGGGAAATGGTTCCAAGGTTGATGTGATCGCCGTTGGCACACTCTCTCTTCGATTACCATCGGGATTTGTGATGAGCCTGAATAATTGTTATTTAGTGCCTGCGTTAAGCATGAACATTATATCTGGATCTTGTTTATTGCGAGACGGTTACTCATTTAAATCAGAGAATAAAGGTTGTTCTATTTATATGAGTAATATCTTTTATGGTCATGCACCCAATGTTAGGGGTTTATTCATGTTGAATCTTGATAGTGATGACACACATGTTCATAACATTGATGCCAAAAGATGTAGAATTGATAATGATAGTACCACTTTCTTGTGGCATTGCCGTTTAGGTCATATTGGTGTAAAACGCATGAGGAAGCTCCATGCTGATGGACTTTTGGAGTCACTTGATTTTGAATCACTTGACACATGTGAACGATGCCTCATGGGCAAGATGACTAAAACGCCGTTCTCTGGAACAATGGAACGGGCGAGTGACTTATTGGAAATCATACATACTGCTGTGTGCGGTCCAATGAATGTTACAACGCGTGGTGGATATCGTTATTTTCTCACCTTCACTGATGACTTATGTAGATATGGGTATATTTACTTAATGAAACACAAGTCTGAAACGTTTGAAAAGTTCAAACAATTTTAGAGTGAAGTTGAGAATCATCGTAACAAGAAGATTAAGTTCCTGCGATCTGATCGAGGAGGTGAATATCTGAGTTATGAGTTCGTCAGTCACTTAAGACAGTGTGGAATTGTTTCATAGTTGACACCGCCCGGAACACCACAGCGTAATGGTGTGTCCGAACGTTGTAATCGAACTTGATTAGATATGGTGCGTTCTATGATGTCTCTTGCTGACTTGCCACTATCGTTTTGGGGTTACGCATTAGAGACAGCTGCATTCACTTTAAATAGGGCACCATCAAAATCCGTTGAGACGACGCCATATGAACTGTGGTTTGGCAAGAAGCCAAAGTTGTCGTTTCTTAAAGTTTGGGGATGTGATGCTTATGTGAAAAAGCTTCAGCCTGAAAAGCTGGAACCCAAAGCGGAGAAATGCGTCTTCATAGGATACCCGAAAGAGATAGTCGGGTATACCTTCTATCTCAGATCCGAAGGCAAAGTGTTTGTCGCTAAGAACAGAACATTTCTTGAGAAAGAGTTTCTCTCGAAAGAATTGAGTGGGAGGAAAATAGATCTTGATGAGGTTATTGAACCTTTACTTCAACCAGAAAGTAGCAGCACAGAAAGATGTTTCTGTGGAACCTACGACGATAGAAGAGGAAGTTAATGATGATGATCATGAAGCTTCAGATCAAGCTGCTATTGAACCTCGTAGGTCGACAAGGCCGCGTACTACCCCTGAGTGGTACGGCAACTCTGTCTTGGATGTCATGTTGTTGGACAACAATGAACCTACGAGCTATGCAGGACCAGTGATGGGCCTGGATTCCGAGAAATGGTTAGAGGCCATGAAATCCGAGATGGGATCCATGTATGAAAATAAAGTATGGACTCTAGAAGTATTACCTGAAGGGCGAAAGGCCATTAAGAACAAATGGATCTTTAAGAAGAAGACAGACGTGGACGGTAATGTCACCGTCTATAAAGCTCGACTTGTGGCAAAGGGTTTTTCACAAGTTCAAGGAGTTGACTACGATGAGACTTTCTCACCCGTAGCGATGCTTAATTCTGTCAGAATCATGTTAGCAATAGCTGCTTATTTTGACTATGAAATTTGGTAGATGGATATCAAAACAGCGTTCCTCAACGGTTTCCTTGAGGAAGAGTTGTATATGATGCAACCGAAGGTTTTGTCGATCCAGAGAATGCTGACAAAGTTTGCAAACTCCAACGATCCATTTATGGACTGGTGCAAGCATCTCACAGTTGGAATAAGCGCTTTGATGAGGTGATCAAAGCGTTTGAGTTTATACAAGTTTACGGAGAAGCTTGTATTTACACGAAAGTGAGTGGGAGCTCTATAGCGTTTCTAGTATTATATGTGGATGACATATTGCCGACTGGAAACAATATAGAAATGCTGGAAAGCGTGAAGGAATATTTGAACAAGAGTTTTTCAATGAAGGACCTAGGATAAGCTGCTTTCATATTAGGCATTAAGATCTATAGAGATAGATCGAGACGCTTAATAGCACTTCCACAGAGCACATACCTTGATAAAGTTTTGAAGAAGTTCAAAATGGAACAGTCCAAGAAGGGGTTCTTACCTGTGTTACAAGGTGTGAAGTTGAGTAAGACTCAATGCCTAGTAACTGCAGAAGATAGAGAAAAGATGAGTGTCATCCCCTATGCTTCAGCCATAGGCTCTATCATGTATGCAATGCTATGCACAAGACCCGATGTCAGCCTTGCCATAAGTATGGCCAGAAGGTTTCAAAGTGATCCTGGAATGGAGCACTGGCAAGCGGTCAAGAATATCCTTAAGTACCTGAAAAGGACTAAGGAAATGTTTCTCGTTTATGGAGGTGATGAAGAGCTCGTCGTAAAGGGTTACGTCGATGCAAGCTTTGACACTAATCCGGACGACTCTAAGTCGCAAACCGGATACGTATTTATTCTTAACGGGAGAGCGGTAAGCTGGTGCAGTTCTAAGGAAAGCGTGGTAGCTGATTCTACGTGCGAAGCGGAATACATCGCAGCCTCAGAGGCGGCGAATCAAGGTGTTTGGACGAAGCAGTTCATGACAGATCTTGGAGTAGTGCCCAGTGCACTGAATCCAATGAACCTGTTCTGTGACAACACTGGTGCCGTTGCTCTGGCCAAGGAACCAAGGTTTCACAAGAGGACCAGACACATAAAGCGACGCGTCAACTCCATCCGTGATTACATCATGGAGAAAGACATAAATATTTGCAAAGTGCACACGGATCTGAATGTTGCAGACCCATTGACTAAACCTCTTCCAAGGGCTAAACATGATCAACACCAGAACTACATGGGTGTTCGATTCATTACAATGTAAATCACATAGTGATGTGAACTAGATTATTGACTCTAGTGCAAGTGGGAGACTTTTGGAAATATGCCCTAGAGGCAATAAATAAAGTGTTTATTATTGTATTTCCTTGTTCATGATAATTGTTTATTATCCATGCTATAATTGTATTAATTGGAAACATGGATACATGTGTGGATATATAGACAAACACAATGTCCCTAGTATGCCTCTAGTGAACTAGCTCGTTGATCAAAAGATGGTTAAGGTTTCCTAGCCATGGAAATGGGATGTCATTTGATAATGGGATCACATCATTAGGAGAATGATGTGATGGACAAGACCCAAACTACAAACATAGCTTATGATCGTGTCAGTTTATTGCTACTGTTTTTCTGCATGTCAAGTATATGTTCCTATGACCATGAGATCTTGCAACTCACAGATATCGGAGGAGTGCCTTATGTGTATCAAACATCGCAACGTAACTGGGTGACTATGAAGGTGCTCTACAGGTGTCTCCGAGGGTGTCTGTTGAGTTGGCATGGATCAATACTGGGATTTGTTACTCCGTGTGACGGAGAGGTATCTCAGGGCCCACTCGGTAATACAACATCACAATAAGCCTTGCAAGCAATGTGACTAAGTGTTAGTTACGAGATCTTGTATTACGGAACGAGTAAAGAGACTTGCCAGTAACGAGGTTGAACTAGGTATGGAGATACCGACGATCGAATCTCGGGCAAGAAACATACCGAAGAACAAAGGGAACATCATACGAGATTAACTGAATCCTTGACATAGAGGTTCGACCGATAAAGATCTTCGTAGAATATGTAGGAATCAATGTGGACATCTAGGTCCTGCCATTTGTTATTGACCGTAAAGGTGTCTCGGTCATGTCTACATTGTTCTCGAACCCACAGGGTCTGCACACTTAAGGTTTGGTGACGTTTCGGTAGTATAGAGTTGTGTATGGTGGTGACCGAAGTTTGTTTGGAGTCCTGGATGAGATCCCGGACGTCACGAGGAGCTTCGGAATGGTCCGTAGGTAAAGATTCATATATAGGAAGTCCCATTTTGGTCGTCGGAAAAGTTTCGGGCTCATCGGTAGTGTACCGGGAGTGCCGGTAGTGTACCGGGAGGCCTTCGGGAGGAGTATTTCGACCCAAGAGGCTACATGGGCTGTGGGAGAGTGGAAACCAGCACTTAGTGGTCTGGTGGAGCAACCACAAGAGCCCATGCAGCTGGAAGAAAAAGTCCTAAGAGAAAAAGTGGAAAAAGGCAATAAAAAGGGTGAATCCTAGTCCTACTAGGATTGGAGGTGGATTCCACCTCCACCCTTGGTTCGGCCGACTCCTTGGTGGCTTGGCCCAAGGCCAAGCCATCTCTCTTCCTCCTATATATACTGGTGGTATTGAGGGTTTTTGCACTAGAATTTCAGCCACGTGCTACCCGTTCCAACAGTGCATAGTTTCTCCTCTAGATCGGTTTTCTGCAGTGCTTAGGCGAAGCCCTGCTGGAATTGCTCCACCACTATTGCCGGAGCGCCGTCAAGATGCCGGAGAACTCTTCTTCCTCTCCGGTCCCTCTTGCTGGATCAATACGGTGGAGCTCGTCATCAAGCTGTACGTGTGCTGAACGTGGAGGTGCCGTCCGTTTGGTGCTAGATCGGAAGGATCGTGATCAAGTTCGTGGGCTGGATCGTGATCAAGTTTGTGGGATAGATCGTGATCGGATCGTGGGACAGATCATGATTGGATCGCGAGACGGATCATGATTGGATCACGGGACGCACGACGATTTGGATCGCGAAGACGTTCGGCTACACCAACCACGTTTCTTAACGCTTCCCGATTAGCGATCTACAAGGGTATGTAGATCCACTCTCCCTCTCGTAGATGCTCATCACCATGGATAGATCTGCGTGTGCGTAGGAATTTTTTTGCTTCCCATGCAACGTTCCCCAACACCTTTCGTGGTCAGCGGAAATCTCAACAACGGGTCGTATTACCTCATTGACATCCGGGACGACTCGGATACTTCAGGTTAGGAGACCCGCCGGCCGTGGAACATAGCGCATCTACGGCCTTATTACACCTGAGATTGTTGAGAATCACCAATGTATACTATCATTGTACATATCATATTCATATATGAATAAAGTAGCATCCCTGCAAGCCGGGGCCTCTGCCATTTCGCGTATATTCACCGATGGAAGGAAAATCCAAAACATTGGCTGTCGAAGGGGGCTTCCTACCTTTGGGTATAGCTTATCTAACCCTAACAACCGGCTTTATGCCAAAAAATTTGACAAGTCAACTTTGGTTGTCGAAGGGGGCTTCCCACCTTCGGGTGTAGCTTATCTATCCCTAACAACCGGCTTTCACACCAAAAAATGTTGACAAGTCAACATTGGCTGTCGAAGGGGGCTTCCTAGCTTCGGGTATAGCTTATCTAACCCTAACAACCGGCTTTATGCCAAAAAAGTTGACAAGTGAACTTTGGTTGTCGAAGGGGGCTTCCCACCTCCGGGTGTAGCTTATCTATCCCTAACAACCGACTTTCACACCAAAAATGTTGACAAGTCAACATTGGCTGTCGAAGGGGGCTTCCTACCTTCGGGTATAACTTATCTAACCCTACCAACCGGCTTTATGCCAAAAAAGTTGACAAGTCAACTTTTGTTGTCGAAGGGGGCTTTCCTCCTCCGGGTGTAGCTTATCTATCCCTAACAACCGGCTTTCACGCCAAAAATGTTGGCAAGTCAACATTGGCTGTTGAAGGGGGCTTCCTACCTTCGGGTATAGCTTATCTAACCCTAACAACCGGCTTTATGCCAAAAAAGTTGACAAGTCAACTTTGGTTGTCGAAGGGGGCTTCCCACCTTCGGGTGTAGCTTATTTATCCCTAACAATTGGCTTTCATGCCAAAAATGTTGACAAGTCAACATTGGCTATCGAAGGGGGCTTCCTACCTTCGGGTATAGCTTATCTAACCCTAACAACCGTCTTTATGCCAAAAAAGTTGACAAGTCAACTTTTGTTGTCAAAGGGGGCTTCACACCTCCGGGTGTAGCTTATCTATCCCTAACAACCACCTTTCACGGCAAAAATGTTGACAAGTCAACATTGGCTGTCGAAGGGGGCTTCCTACCTTCGGGTATAGCCTATCTAACCCTAACAGCCGGCTTTATGCCAAAAAAGTTGACAAGTTAACTTTGGTTGTCGAAGGGGGCTTCCCACCTCCGGGTGTAGCTTATCTAACCCTAACAACCGACTCTTACACCAAAAATGTTGACAAGTCAACATAGCCGTACACGGGGCTTCCTACCCTACGGGTGTAGCTCATCAAACCCGATCGGCCGGCTCTTAAGCCAAGCAATTGACTCCGTCAAACGTGTTAGGAAGACACAACATCTTCGGGTTATGCTTTTAAGCCGCCCTCCTAACGGTACATCTATTCTTGCAGGAAATTAAGCTGCTAAGAGCCGGTAAGGCATACAATGAGAAGAACAAAGAGGATGACATATATATATATATATATATATATATATATATATATGTTAAGCCGGACTTTTCATATGTGCGCGATGGCACAATTCAAAGAAAGGAAAAAGTTACTACTAGTCTATTACAGATGCTCTCTATGGTAGAGCCCAAAAATATCATCAAGTTTTTTACACTGCTCATGGCGGGTCATAAAGAGCCGGCTATCAATAGGTATCTACTGCGCGATCAGCTGGCTGACGGGTCACCCTGCTCTGGGTCTTCGACTGCTTGGACCTGGAGATTTTCCAAGTCCTAGTTGCAGTTGGTTAAAGCCACAAAGGTTCCTTCTTCAAAGAAGGGGGATGAGTCAAGTTCAGAGGCGAAAAGATTCTTACTGCGGGCAGGTGTCCTTGCATTCAAAGAGAGGGCCACAAATACTTTTCTGATCTGTGCTGTAAGCCGCATGGTAAGTCGCTAGATTGACCTCTTCTGCTAAGACGGAGGCTAGGACTTTGGAATCCTTCACACACCAGGCATAGTCACCATCTATAAATTCGGAGCCATCGTCCTTCTTGGAGGGAAAGCCGTCAATCATATCAGCTGGAGTTAGCTCCAGAGCGAAAGCCAACGCCCGGCTTATGGCCACGATCGCCCCCTGGCGGGCGGCTGATCTCTTCAACTCCACAATCTGTTTCGGCATCGTCGACAGAAGCTCTAAGACCCCTTTGAGAGATGACGGGATATTTTCCTTGTACTACAAAACTTTGATTGTGCATACAGCGCCGCAGTAGAGTTGTTCTATCAAGGTGTATATGGCTTTCAGGGGCAACAAACTGTCGGAAGCAAGTTGGCGGCTCCGAGGGCCTGCATAAGACGAATGCTTCGTTGTGAGTCACCAGCGCAAATACAGTACGGAAATTGAGTTAAGCCGTCAAATACTTACCAAAGAGGGCGGTTGTCATCTTTGTGATATGTCGCTTCAAGGACTGCAGTTCGTCGGATACACTCATAAGCCGCTGATCAGCATCATCCGCCCCTTTGGTCGAGGCGGCTTGTTCAACTTTAGCGGATTCCTTGAAAGTGGCAAAGTCAGCCTTGATTTTGGTCAGCTCTTCACAAAGGAGCCGACATTTCTCATCAGCTTCACTCCAGGCGGATTGCTCAGCAGCTAGATTGCTTTTTAAGTCGGCCAATTCTGACCCGGCTTCGATTAAAGCTTCCTATGACATATAAAAGCATGGAATAAACCGGCAGGGGGAGAAATTTCAAAGATAGAGTAAGTCTCAAACAGATTGCAAGCAATACGCATGACACTTGGGGGCTAATGTATATTTTCAAGACAGTTCCGGATCATCTTTATCAAGTTAACCCGAAACTTGGGGGCTACATATTGGTTTTTCAAAGCTGTTAAGAATGAAAGTCCCGGCTCAACTTTGATAAAGATTGAGCTGGCCCTTAGGGGCTACAGTTGGTTCTATTACCCATGCTCAATGAAGTCCCACCTCAACTTTGACAAGATGGAGCCGGCCCTTGGGGGCTACAGTTGGTTCTATTACCCATGCTCAATGAAGTCCCACCTCAACTTTGACAAGATGGAGCCGGCCCTTGGGGGCTACAGTTGGTTCTATTATCTATATTCTATAAAGCTCCGGCTCAATGTTACCAACTTTGAGCCGGCCCTTGGGGGCTGACAATGATGATTTGAGGTTACTTCTAAGTAAGATGAGACCTACGTGCTAAGTATTTCTACTTCTACCAAGATGGAAGAACCGGATTATCATCGGCCAATGTTAACCCGATTCTTGGGGGCTGAGTAAGGGTATAAAGAGGAAACAGAATACCTCATATTTCTTCTTCATTAAGTTGACAAGTTTGAGCTCCAGATCCCGGCTTGTAGACAACTGGTTCATATAGCCAGCATGAAGTTCATCGACTGTCATCTTCTCGAGGGCAGGGAGTTCGAACTCCAGCTTCCTAGAGGCTTCAGCCATCTCAGCATGCTTTGTCAACACATGAGGAGAAGGAGAGCGAAAGCCGGCACCGATAATCACAACGTCCAGAGCAGTGGTGTCATCAATAGCCTTGGCAAGGCTCGGCGGCTTGGAATGGTCCCTCTGCGGGCTCTCTAGAATAGTGTCGTCAGCTGCCGGCTCTGCAGAAGCCGCTGGGCGGTTTGCGTCCGGCATAGGAGCGTCCGGCTTGGCAAGCTCTGGTTCTTGAGCGGCATGGCTAGGGGAGGACTTGTTGGTTTTCCTTCGCTTGGCTTGAGCCTTGGAAAAGCATAAAATTAGAGCTGGAAGTTTACAACTGCCAAAGAGTCGAACGCAAGGTTTGAAAAAACACATACAGTGGGTTAATCTTTGGAGGTAGAAGAGCGGTGGCCGTAGAGTCTCCAGATGAAGGCAAAGACCCCTGAAAGACAGTTCAGATAATGTAAGGTACTGTTGGAATTACAAAGGAAGAGCTAGTAAAATCAAACAGAGAAGGAATATATACCTCTGCGGGGCGCTTCTTCTGAGCTGGGGAGTTCGGTAGGCCGGACATCAGATCAGTAGAACCGACACTCCGGGTCTGGCGTCGGTTGGCTTGCTGTTGCTTTTTCAAAAGAAATTGAGGATCCAAATAAGCAAGACGATGAGAAAGGGGAACTTTTCGAACGACCTACCGTATCTTCTGGGGCACAAAATATTCTGAGTCAGACGAAATATAAGTTACCTCAGGGGCGTTGGCGCGGCTCGTCTCTGCCTCGTCCTATGAATGGCTGTTGCGAGTAAAGTGAGTAAAAAGCAGCAAAAAGTAGTCAAGTTATACCTCTAAGCCGTCTGATTCCGGCGGTTCAAACCATTCTTCTTGAGGAGTGGTCTTCTTTGTCTTCTTGGCCGGGGCCTTCTTCTTGGCCTTCTTGAGAGGAGGGATGTATTTCTTCTTCTAGAAGTCAGAGTCGGCTTGAAAAGGCAAACCGGCATGTAGTAAGGAAGTGCCAAAGTCATAGCTAAATAAACAGGAGAGACTATGGAGAGACGACTTACTTCTGGGGCCGGGTTAATAGCACAGAAAGGTGCCAGCCCAATAGCGCTGCAAGCACCAGAAGTCTCGTGGACAAGGCTCCGAATGACAGTTGTAATATCATCCCCTGTTAACGTCGTCCGGCTGAAGCAGAGGGAATCATCGTACTGACCCAGATACTCGCACATAAGGCGATTTCTCCGGCTCAAGGGCATAATCCTCCAAGAGATCCAGCAGCGGATCAAGTCTAACCCAATCAGCCCATTGGCCATGAGAGCCTTAATCTTGGCATGAGCCGGCTCGTGCCTCGCCCGTTCAGCAGCGGACAGTCGGCTGGGAAGCTTGGAGGTCGTCTTGAGCTGGGACGGGCGGTAACTCGGTAGCAGACGTTCACCTTCTGGAGAAGTGTCTTTGCAATAAAACCAGGTTTTATTACAATCCTTTGGGTGACTCGGCATCTGAACAGCCGGAAAGGTTATGTCCCGGTGCCTCTATATTGAAATTCCACCGAGCTCTAAGCTTGGGCCGGCCTTCACCTCGGTCTGGCGATTTGCGTAGAAGAACTCTCGGAAGAGACCAACAGACGGCTCAGCTTGCAGATAAACTTCGCTGAGCACTTGGAAATTGCAGATGTCGGAGACAGAATTGGGGGCGAGGTCTTGAGGGTGCAACTTGTAAAAGTGAAGAACATCCCGGAAGAATTTTGAGCCGGGGGGTACAAACCCACGCTCAATGTGATCTAAAAACACCACTACTTCGCCCTCCCGAGGAATGGGCTTCAGTTCATCGCCCGGAACCCGCCAATGGATTACATCCTTGGCGGGAAGGGTGCCCGCGTGCACAAAGTCCATAAGGAACTCTTCGGTGATGCAAGAGCCGACCCAGTTGCAGGAGTTGGATGCGCGAGACATGGCGGCGGCTTAAAACTGCGCAAAGTAACCATATATGGCGAGTCAAGGATTGGCAGATATCTATGGGCGGCTAAAAGCTTAAGACCTTAAGATTGAGCCGCCAGAGCCCGGTTGGTGAGAGCCGAAAAACATGGCAGGTCAAGGTTATGAAAAGACAAGGCGAAAATATGACTAAGTCTGGAAAACAGGTTTCACAAGGTATCACTAAGATTGCGGATCTACAAAACAAAGAAAATGTTCCTATTTCAGACCTAGAGATGAACTGACGAAAGCGGAGAAAGTGTAAAAATGGTAGGCGGAGCTGTTGAAAATCTGCGCAGTAGTACTATCGATCTCCTACATAATGCCGCCTTGGAGACAAACTATCATCAAGTAATTATGGGCTAAGCTTGGCCGGCATTGAAGGAGGTTCGTGTTCTACACGGCGGGAGGAGCTCTATGAAACCCTACCGAGATAGCTATGGATCTAAAGGAAGAAGAACTCACCGGAGACGGTGCAGCAGACGCGGAGAGAGCTCTGGAACGAAACAGGTTGATGCAGCGGCCTTTGTCGATGATGACGAGGAAACGGCGCCGGAGCGAGATGCACTGGAGCGGAGGCGTGAGAAGGAAGGAGACGAAGAGTGATCGGGAGGAAGGAAAATGCTGTCCCTCGCGGTCCTATTTAATAGGAAAAGGCGGAAACAGGTGCAAAAATCCAGGCGTCGATTGTCATTTGATCAAGGCGGAGGCCTTGATTCCTGGACTATCCATTTAATAAGGGAAGATCCATTGCATGCGTCAGAGAATCTTTCTATCAGATCTGACATGATGTCATGGCGGGTCATTATTTTCAGGGTGACTCGTCGATGATTAAGAAGGAGGCTGAAGTGAGCAAGCTCAAATCAACCTGGGGCCTAGTGTTGGGGATATAAGCCCACGGTGAGACCCGCCCTACAGGCTCCGGGTCACACTAGGCGGCTCGTACGTTAATCCAAGAGTGGGCTGTGAAGACTGAAGCCCAAGACGTTTGGCGGCTTGATAGGATGGGCCGGAGCGTGGCCCGGATAGATAAGACCCGGGAGTGTAAGCCACCCGGAGACAACTTGGTCAGGAAGGCAAGGTAAGGTAGAGATAGAATTGGACATGTAATGAGAGTCGGCTACAACTTGTATGACCCGTGGTCTTGACCTCCGGTATAAAGGTGAGACCCGGGGCGACTTAGAGATCAGGCTATTGAGAACTAGGTCAAGCAGCTCCCTTGTAATCGATACATCAAGCAATACAAACACAAGCATGACGTAGGTTGTTACCTCGACTTGAGGGGCCGAACCTGGGTAAACTTGTATCCTTCGTCCCGATCAACCCCTTTGAGTTCATCACCTTAGCAATGGCCTCAAATCCAAGTCCGTTCACCCAGACATATTCCGTGATAAAACCACGACATAGTCCACCAAAGCTTGGGATTCATCTTCATATGAGTCAATGTCATCTTGAAGCTTGTTCTTGCCCTTGAGCTTGTGGTCTGGTGGTGTATGGTCATCTTGAGTGTTTGTTGCCGTGGGAGGAGTATTTTCATACTTCTCTTTTTGACGAACGAACTTGGGCTTGGGGTATTGACCTTCTTCCCATTCAATTCCATTAGCGTTGAAGTAACCAATGCCATGGTTCTTCTGGTATCCTTCGTGCTTGCGTACACCCGACAAGACTCTTGTAGATACCTTTCTCTATAATTCCTTTCAGTAAAGCATTTTATTTCTCAAGTGTAACTTGGATAAGAGAATCATTACTAGTGGAATCAATAGAATTACTAGAAGCAACATCATTAGATTTAGCATTTTTATTGTTGCTACTAGATGAAGAAGCTTTCTTGCCTTTGTTACTAGTTTGTCTAGATTTAGCTTGTGGCATGAATGTAGAGAAGAGTAGTTGCTTGGCTAGATAAGATGAAGTCTTCTTTCGGAGATCGTCATTGATAGCTTTAAGAAACTCATGTTCTTGCTCCAAGTTGAGCTTCTCGAAGCGTAGCTTCTCATGAGTTCTTACAAGCTCTCTATGATCTTCAAGAGTAGATTCATGAGCTAACTTAAGAGTGTTTAGTTCTTTAGTTAGTTGTTCTATTTTCATCTTATCATCATCAAATGACTTATCTTGACTATCATGAGAATTATCAAGTTCATTTTGACTAACATCACTAGTTTCATCAAAGTGCAAGTCATCATCACAAAGTAAAACATCTTCATCACTATTGACATCAAGATACTCGGGGTGTGATACCTTGGGGCCTTTAGCCATGAAGCAACTTACACTACCTTAATCTGGTGATTCAAATAGATCATAGGAGTTGGTAGTCACTAGTGCAAGTCCGGCAACACCTTCATCTTGACTGTAGTCGGAGTTGGAGTGATAGCTTCTCTCGGATTTTTTGTCAGAGTCGGAGCCGGAAACCCGTTCACCAACATGAGGTTGATGTATTATTCTTGTGTAGCTCTTGGTGTACTTGTACTTCTTCTCCGAATCCCTACTTCTCCTTGAGGGTCTTCATTCATAACGATCATCTCTACTCATTCTCTCTCTTTGAGGTGATTCATTCCTTGAGCTTCGTCTTTTAGGTGATTCTTGTCTTCGTTTGTAGGGCGCAGTTTCCGGGCTTCCCACAATTGTAGCAGTTCAATCATGACTTGACGAATGCTTCTCTTCATATCTTTTGTTGGAGCTTCGTTATTTGCCTCTATTCTTGTAGAACTTGTTGAATTTCTTGACCATGAGGCTTATCTCTTCATTGGTGACAAGGTTGTCGCTTGAAGTTGCAGGAGCATCACTTGTGGCTTTGTAAGCACCGCTAGACTTGTTGTGAAGCTCTTCTTTGTCTTTAAGTGTCATCGCATGAGCGACAATCCTTCCAATGACTTCCGTAGGCTTGAGGTCTTTGTAGTTGGGCATCATTTGAATCAATGTGCACACGGTGTCGTATCTCTCATCCAAAGCTCGAAGTATCTTCCTTATGAGGAATTTTTCGGTCATTTCTTAGCTTTCTAAGCCTCCAATCTCATTGGTGATGAGATATATCCTAGAGTACATCTCCGCGACTCCTTCACCATCCTTCATCTTGAACTTGTCAAACTGACTTTGAAGGACATCCAACTTGGATTCTCTCACGGACATGGTACCTTCGTGCATATCAACCAAAGTATCGCAAATCTCTTTTGCATTCTTAAGACAGTTGATTTTGTTGAATTCTTTGGTGCATAGGCAGTTGAAGAGAATGTCGCATGCTTGAGCGTTGTATTGCAACATCTTCAAATCACCCACGGTTGCTTCACGATCCGGTTCCTGTCCATCACCAAAGAATTCACCTTGCAAGCCAACACGAACAACAACCCATATGGTGGGGTTATGACCAAGAATATGCATTTTCATTTTGTGCTTCCAACTAGCAAAATTAGTGCCATCAAAGTACGAACCTCTATGGTGATAATTTCCCTCACTAGACGCCATACTCTCCTAGGTTGTGAGACCAATGCAATGGAGACCAATGCTCTGATACTACTTGTAGGAACGAAAGTATGTCTAGAGGGGTGATTAGACTACTTGACCAAATAAAAATCCTAGCTATTACCAATTTTAAGTGTTGGCAGATTTTAGCAATGATATCAAGTCAATTACACCCTACACATGCATGTCTAAAAGTATTGCAGCAGAAAATAACAACAAGCATGTATATTGCAGAGGGTAGGAAGGAAGATCAAACGCAATTTGTAGACATGAAGATTTTTCCTGTGGTTCCGATAGGTGGTGCTATCTTATGTCCACGGTTATGGAGTCTTCAACCCACGGAGGGTAACGGTCGTGAGAGTCCACGGAGAGCTCCACCCATAAGGGTCCACGAAGTAGCAACCTTGACTATTCCATAACGGCTTCCGTCCATGAAGGACTAGCCTCACTATGAGTAGATCTTCACAAGGTAGGCAATCTCCTCGCCGGTACAAACTTCATGGTTCACCTCCACATCACCAAGTAGGAGGATCCCAAGCGACACCTAATCAATCTAGGAGGCACCACCCTCCAAAAGGTAACATGCTCGGCAATGTCGATGAACTCCTTGCTCTTGTGCTTCAAGATGATAGACTCCTCGACACACAATCACTCTCTCACATATTTGGCTATGGTGGAAGAGATTGATTTGGTGGAAAGCAATTTGGGGAGGCTAGAGATCAATATTCATATGGATGGAGTGGAATAGCTTGATCTCAACACAAGGGTAGATGGCTCTCTCTTAGAAAATATGATGGGGCAAGTATGGAATAGTTCTGAGTGCTTCTCTTTCGAGTGGGTGGTGGTGAAGGGGTATATATAGGCACACCCAAAAATCCAACCGTTACACCTTAAGTGACCAACTCGGTGAAACCGATGTGTGAATCTTGCTGGTACCGAAGTGACCAAAAGGTGACAACTTTTGAATCTCGGTGAGACCGATATATAAATCTCGATGGTGCCGATAAGGTGACCAATGGTCAGATTGCGCAACTCGGTGATGTTGATCCAACAACTTCGGTGGTACCGATTTTGTGAATCGAGGTAACAGAAAGTTGGCAACCCAAGCTCGGTGGCACCAAAGTGGAATCGGTTGCACCAATGTGCTAGGGTTTGGCATGGGTCTGTCTGAGTTTGGGAATTGGTGGCACCGAGTGGAAAGTGTTGGTTGCACCGATTTTGGATATTTGACTTTCGACAGACTTTTGTGAAAGAGCTTGTGGGTGTTTTTGGTGACTATCACTTGTGCACGTATGAGCATTTTGTTCACGAACGGTACCTTACCCCCTTTTAATAGTATTGCCTTTCCTATGGACTCAAAGTGATTTCTCACAAATGTAAAATGTAGAGTCCTTTTGCCTGAAGCTTTGCCAATCCATTTCCTTGCATCTTGGGGTTATCCACAATCCTTTTGTCATCCCTATCATTGAACTTTTCCTAAAATATGCTTAGTGGAAACATTAGTTCAATGACCTATATGTTGTTATTAATTACCAAAACCACCAAGGGAGCAAATGTTTTTTCAAAGGGTAGCATAATATCGGGTTGGTTGTTAAGGTAACCTCATCGAAGTTGCCTCATGAACAAGATCTTCAAGCTCAATAGAATGATACATTTGCACTCTAGACAAGTCCAATCCCTAATAGAGACCTTTGGTGAAACAAGAACAATGATGGAGACATGTCATCAAGACATGTGCGATTTTGAAACCAGGCTATCAGTCATTGCTTTCGATGTCCAACATCATGTCGGAAAGGAAGGCAAATATGATGGTCGTCCACCAGATTGTATAGCTTGAAACCCTATCACTCAGGGCAAATGATTTGTGCCTCTAAACTTATGATGGTGCATTTATCTACTCCCGCGGTGAACTTTTATGTCAATCAGTCTTTTGTTGTATGTATGTGTGATTTCATATGTTGCGACACAACATTTGTCTATGGCAGGTCACTAAAGGACCGGGGAAAGTATCGGGCCAGTAACAGGACAACAAAACATCGTGCCATTAATGGGCCAAAATCACCACAGGCTAGTAACGGGCCAACAAAAAAGCGTGTTTTAATGGACCATGAGTTTGTAAGGAGCGAAAAAATACCACGTGTCGTTAAAAGGGCCAATATTACCACGAGCCATTAACAGGTCAAAAGCACCACGCCCATTAATGGGCGAAAAGCACCACGAGATGCAAACATCCCAAAATCAGTGTGGGTCGTAGACAGGCCGAGATGCACACGGACCATGACAAGCCGAAAGCAGCACGTGCCACATATATGCCAAAAGCACCCTAGGCGCAATACATGCCAAGAGACATTATGGATGGATAATTGGTAGTAAATGGGCCCAAGTGGACCATGGACCGGACCGAAAGACACCACGGGATGAAAATGACCCAAAGACACATGGGCCATAAATGGGCCGAAAGACACCATTGGCCGAAATATGGCCCAAAAGAGTCATTAATGGGATGAACTACGCCATGGTCTACTTATTGGACTGGAAGACACAAAGAGCCACGTATGGGCCGAAAGATACATAGGATCAAAATCATGTTGAATTCTCCATGCACCGATAAATGGGCTGAATTGGCCATTGATAACCCACAAGTATAGGGGATCAATTGTAGCCTTTCTCGATAAGCAAGAGTGTCCAACCCAATGAGGAGCTAAGGTAGAACAAATATTCCCTCAAGTTCTATCGACCATCGATACAACTATACGCACGCTTAACATTCACTTTACCTAGAACAAGTATGAAACTACAAGTACTTTGTAGGTGTAATAGGATAGGTTTGCAAGATAATAAAGAGCTCATAAATAAAAACTAGGGGCTGCTAAGATAAAGTAACAACTAAGTTAGTTTAATGAGTGTGGAAAAGTGGTGGTAGGAGTTGCGGAATTGTCCCTAGGCAATTGATAACTAGACTGGTAATCATTATTGCAATTTTACATGAGGGAGAGGCATAAGCTAACATACTTTCTCTACTTGGATCATATGCACTTATGATTGGAACTCTAGCAAGCATCCACAACTAATAAAGATCATTAAGGTAAAAACCCAACCATAGCATTATAAGGTATCAAGTCCTCTTTACTCTCATATGCAACAACCCACCTACTCGGGTCTGTGTTTCTATCGCTCACGCCACCCACCATAAGCGAATCATAAGCATATTGCAAACCTTACAGCGGGGATCCCTCACGCTTGCGTGACACAGAGAGCACCATAGGACAATACCAATAATAAAACATGCAACTCAAACCAATCATGATCATCAATCAACCAATAAGACAACAAAAATATACTCAAACATCATAGGATGGCAACACATCATTGGATAATAATATGAAGCAAAAAAGCACCATGTTCAAGTAGAGGGTACATCGGGTTGCGGGAGAGTGGACTATTGTAGATAGATGGGGGAAGGTGATGGAGGTGTTGGTGAAGATGACGGAGTTGTTGGAGTAGATTGTCGTCACGATGATGGCCCCGACGGCGTTCCGGTGCCACCAGGAGAGAGGGGGAGAGAGCTCCCCTCCTCCTTCTTCTTCCTTGACCTCCCCCCTATAAGGGAGAAGGGTTTACCCTCTGGTCCATGGCCTCCATGGCGGCGGAGGGGAGAGATCCCCTCCGAGATTGGATCTCTCTTTCTGTTTCCTTCTGTTTCTGCGCTCCCAGATGTAACGCCCAAGATGCGTGCCTATCCTTATTTAGGCACGAGGGCCGCGATAGGGATAGAGGCGCATCTAGTCATTTCACAAGTACAGTAACATCGCATACATGTATGAAGAGAGGAGTATATGAGTTGGCTTACACTCGCCACAAGCTAAATTACAAATCCACACAGCTTATTCAAACATCATTCAAAAGGCAGGGTTCGTCTATGGACGAAAACAAGCAAAGAAAAAGAAGCAATGAAACTCTCTTGCTAGCCCTGAAGATCACGACCAAGGCCTCTCTACTCGTCCGGAGATGTGACGTACATTCTGCCACGTTCTTTGTCATACTCCCACAGGAGCTGGGTCACATCATCTGGCACGGTCTCATATGCACCTGCACCTATATTTGTTGTAGTAATCTGTGAGCCACGGGGACTCAGCAATCTTGTAACCGGGTACTGAGACTATGTAAGCTTATTGGGTTGGATGGGGTGAGTGTTGAGTTTGTAGCAGCACCAAGCATTATATGGTGGCTAACTTATGAGAACATGAATGTAAATATGGTGGACTACGTAAGACGATTGAGTTCTACCATGATCACTAAGTGATCCTGAACACCTAATTATGTCAAACATAACCTCACCGTGTTCTCTCTCGGTTCATGTTCATGAGCAGAGATGATCACGGTTGCGCACACAGTTGGTGTATTTTATTGGAGTTTACTTCAAGTTGACTAGAACCGGGTGTTAAACAAAATATCCAAGTTGACACATAACCGCGGACATGGCTTTATGAAAGATTTTAACCCTGTAGGGGTGCTCCAATTAATCCATCACAAATTAACCACACTCCGCGGGAATAACCTCGACCATGGATCTCGTGATCATCCTAGGCAATTCCAAAGGAAAACTGACACCTCAAGGTAGCCCGAAGAAGATCAGAGTTCCTCACACAAGGCATTCAAGAAAGGTAAAACAACTCTAGCAAGACCTCCTGGTGAGCTAGATCCGCTTCTAGAGCCGTGCGCTCTGTATCAACGGGCATCATCAGTCTATACGAGTTGCCCCGAGGTGGCACCGCCGACTGCTAGGTAGGTGGACGAACACTCATGAGGAGCACTGGCTCGGGGGTTGATTAATTATCCATGGGGTTGCAAAGCCCTATGCATTTTATTAAGTTGTTTAAGCAATAGAACCAATGTTGAGTCTTGCCACACAAGTTTTAATCTCAACCGAATAATCAAGGGGGTCCCCATAACAACCCCGAGCATGTTAGGAGCGCAAAATATGGAAACATAACACCGATAACAAGTAACTATGATGGTAAAAGTGCAACAAAACACCGAGCAAAAGGCCAAGCCTTCCACCATACCAAGATATATATGTGCATTAAATTAAATAAGAGTAAACATTGTGATATCTCTAGATATCCATGTTATCACATGGAAACAACCCGCACCTGCATCTAAGAACACTATAAGAGGGGCTGAGCAGTGGTAACTTAGCCAAACAAGGTTTCCTAGGATGTGGAGGGGTTAGAGGCTATCATGGCAATGTAGGAGGCTTGACATTTAGGTGGTAGGTAACGCATATGTAACGAATGGAGCGAGACATCTAGCAAAGCAAAAATAGTGTCGGGATCCGGGTATGGTCATCTTGCCTGTTGGTTCTTCAGAGAGACAAAGAGCGGGGTCCTCATAGTGGTACAATCCTGGATCCTCGTACTCAGGTTCAACACTCGCGTCTACCCAAGAGAAACAACAACAATAAACAACCAACCAAGGTGCAATGCACAAACAAGATGATGCATGCTTCTTTTGAAGTATTTAGCCTGTCAATCCAAAGCTAGTCATGTTTCTCATGCAATAGTTAAGTTATTTACAATTCTGGACAGAACCTCATGTTAAGTTGTTTGAACATGCTTGAACATGGCAAATATGAATGCTTCATGCAAAATCGATGCAAATGCATATGTACAACGTAGGAAACGGAGTAACGGTTCTCACGCTACGCTCACGGCAAGTTACGAGGGCAAGATACGAGACAAGGAAGGCCATGGGCTATTCCTTGGTATTCCAAGGTAGCCACTGGTTAGGAAATGAAAAACCAACTACAATAGAGCCAAATATCAAGCAAAACAATGGAGCTTAGCTCCCACAAGTCACAAAACACTAGCACACACAATCTATCTCAAAACAGCAACATAGCAACTTCCACAACAAATATATAGAGCTACAGGATGTTTCCAACCTCAACCAAAGCATCTACAGAAACTACATAACATGCTTGTCAAAACATCCAACTACACAATCTGGAAAGGAAGCATGGATCACTAAGCATGCAGCTCACAAGATGGCATTATGAAACAGGTTCTAGGGACTTAGTGAAAATCACAGTTTCCTGGAATCTTAGTTAAGATGGTAGCAAGTTGACAGAAGAAAATAATTATGATAGATACCACCTCATGGCATGAAAATTAACAGGATGGTAGAGGACAACATCTACTCCAAAACACTAGCACTGAGCTTGAACTAAAACTAAACATATCACTTGGTAGCATCCACTCACATGGAATAAAAATATTAACAGATTCTCGGTCTTAGAAATATTTAGCATGTTGAAATCAGCAACATTTTATTAGCTACTTTGGAGAAAGATTCCCACTTATTTAAAAGTTTATCATGTCCAAAGAAAATACCATGGCATAATACTCATGAAACACTACCACATCCATGTTGACACCAATATCAAAGCATGCATGGATTAATTCTAACTAAAATGACAAAATGGCATATTGGCAAAAATGACATTTTGTGAAACTTTCTCAAATGACAAAAAATTGCACCAATGGATTCCTTGGGAAATTCTACCCCAATTCCATATATCACACTCATATGTTTGCTTTTGAAAAACTCCTAAAACCTGCTCGAAAATAACATGCCATCACTCATAAGTTAAAACTTACCCGATTAGAACTTTGCCAAAAATGGCCTAGTCCAAATCAGGACATTTCGAAAAATGGAATTAATCTAAATAAACACAAATAAAACAATAAAACAAATAAAACAGGAGGGGTCCCACCTGGCGTAGACACGAGGGCCCCTATATGTGGATGACAAGTGAGCCAGGCCCACTGTCATACACACACACTCACAACACACACACCAGATCCAACTGTCCACAAGGGATCCACCTACCACCCACACACATACAGGCACACACCACACACACATATAGTCACACTGGATCCTCCTTGGTCGCACGGGATCTGCCTCACCCACTAAGTGAGATGTACAAAACAGAAACGAAAAAGGGGCGCGGGGGTTCGAACCTGCGACCTCCTGGTCATCGACGCGAGCTGCTACAACTAGGCTAGGTGGGGGCTTCTACTAGAAAGGGGCTAGCTAAGAAAAAATACTAGCAGAGCCGGCTTTGTCCTACCTTCAGGCAGGCAAGATGGAGACGACACCGGCGAGCCCTCCGGCGACCACCGGGGCCGGCGACCTGCGGTAGGGCTGCGGAAACACATGGGAAAATCTTTTGCACGGAGCTAGGGTGACCATGATGCGAGACAAGATGATCTCGAGGTCCTGCTCATGGCGGAAGCCACTGCTCGCCTCTGGCGCGACGCAAGGCAGGACAGGGATGCGGACCGCGCGGGGCTAGCGCTAGAACTAAGCACAACGGGGTCCTATAGAAGGCCCGACCTTTCTCTACTAACGGACATATTCGGAGAAGGAACGAGAGCACGAGGAGCACGACTAAGCCACGGCCAAAACTACGCGCACGAGAGGAATGCAATGAGCGAGGGGAAAGGAAGGAGGGATCATACCACCCTACCTAGGACATGAAGGGGCGGAGCAAGGCACGACGGGGCAATGGCGACGAGCGGACGAAACCCGACGCGTCACTGGTCCGAACCGAAGAGGAAGAAGAGGTCGAGGTCGTTGGCCTTGGCACTCCCTCGGACGACGGGGAAGCAGATGGAGCGCGGGGGCAACCTTGCCGCGCACCAGCTCGACGGGGCACGACATGGAGACTATCCTCGGGCATGAGCTGTTGCTTGACCGGAGCATGGCGGGCGCGACGACAGCATGGAGCGAAGCTACCTTACCTAGCAGCGACGAGGCGAGGAGGAGGAAGGAATGGAGCAAGGAATGCTAGGTCTAGGTCTAGGACAAGATAAATAGGGCGCTCAGACGTCAGACGACCGTCAAATCAACAAGGACGGCGACGTGGACATCCTGGATGTCCTGCCAAACAAGAGGACGACGACGCGCACGCTAGGAGGCTGGCTGGGCTGCGGGAGCGCTCTGCTGAGCCTGCGGGAGCTTGCGGCCCAGGTGGACCCTGCTCCTCTGCTCACACAAAAACGAACATGTTTTCCCCCTTTTTTTAAACCAGGGACAAAACAATTCCCATAGGATAGAGGGAAAAGTTTGGGAAAACAAAGAGAATACTTTGGAGCTCATAAAAATGCAAAGTCATTTAATAAAAGGGTTAGGGAATTTTTAGAGCAAGGTAATATTTTAACTATTTTTAAACTAGACATGGTTTCCAAATTAATTGAAAGGAAGAAATCCCCAACCATGGCAGAAGGGCTACTCTAGAAATCTTAGTAGAATACTTAGAAGATGAACAACATTTTAAATGAGGGAAAAGAACAAGCAAATATTTAACAAGTAGCAATTTTGAATAAAGAGAGAGAGAGAGAGATGGAATAGTTTTGGAATGGGAGGAACTAGAGTAACACTCCAACAAGGCACACATGCATTCACCCACATACACACCTCACATCACAACACTTCACAAGCACAAGCAAAGCAATAATAGTTATGCATTGATATGATGCGCATGATGGCATGGTAAATGATGCATGAAATGGAAATGGCAATGAAGCAAAATCATAATTCATTCAAGGCACATGGCAAACATAGAGGTTCACATCAGATACATGACCAAAATGGCAAGGGGAGCACCTGGGCTGTTACACCAGATTCTGGCCTTTCACCGTTTCTTACATATCTGGAGATCCGTAACTCCGATCAGACTGACATTTCTAGGGTATATTTCCATAAATTAGCTTTCTTGCAGCTGAAGGAGAGCTCCAACTAACCTAAGGGGTGGACACAAGCCCTGAGGGCGCGACCAGGGGTGTGGGCCGTGCCTAGCAAGCTTGTGGGCCCCTCGGGCACCGCCTTCTGTTGATTCCACTTCCCAAAATTCACATATATTCCAAAAAAATCTCCGTAAGTTTTTATCGTGTTTGGACTTTGTTTGATATGTATTTTCTATGAAATAAAAAACATGCAACAAACAGGAACTTGCACTAGGCAATGGATCAATATGTTAGTCCAAAGAATGTATAAAATGTTGCCAAAAGTATATAAAAGTTATAGAATATTGGCATGAAACAATAAAAAATTATAGATACGACAGAGACGTATCAGCATCCCCAAGCTTAATTCCTGCTCGTCCTCGAGTAGGTAAATGATAAAAAAGATAATTTTTGATGTGGAATGCTACCAAGCATCATCTTGATCATATAATCTAATCATGGCATGAATATTAAGATACAGGTGATTCAAAGCAATAATCTATATTGACAATAAAACAATAATATTTTGAGCACACCAACAAGGCAATCGTGTCCTTTCTAAATAACATGGCCTTAGAAAGTTATCCCTACAAAATCATATGGTCTGGCTATGCTCCATCTTCCCCACACAAAGTATCTAAATCATGAACAACCCCGATGACAAGTCTAGCAATTGTTTCACACTTTTTATGTTCTCACACCTTTTCAACTCTTACACAATACATGAGCATGAGCCATGGATATAGCACTATAGGTGGAATAGAATATGGTGGAGGTGGTGAGGAAAAAGGAGAAGATAGTCTCACATCAACTAGGCGTATCAACGGACTATGGAGATGCCCATCAATAGATATCAATGTGGGTGAGTAGGGATTGCCATGCAACAGGTGCACTAGATCTATACGTGTTTGAAAGCTCAAAAAGAAAACTAAGTGGTCGTGCAAATGATGAAAATTCCACTAGCTATATGAAAGCGACAAAATAGGAGACTCTCTATCATGAAGATCATGGTGCTACTTTGAAGCACAAGTGTGGAAAAAGATAGTAGCATGTCCCTTCTCTCTTTCTCTCATTTTTTATTTTTTTATATTTTTTTGTGGGCATCTTTGGACTCTTTTTTTGGGCTTTGCTGGCCTCTTTTATTTTTTTGTAAGGTCCGGAGACTCCTCCCAACTTGAGGGAATCATAGCTTCCATCATCCTTTTGTCACACGGGACAATGCTCTAATGATGAAAATCATCACACTTTTATTTACTTACAACTCGATACCTAGAACAAAAATACGACTCTATATGAATGCTTCTGATAGGATACCAGGATGTGCAACGATCTAGCCTAGCAAATGACATCAAAAAATGGACAAGCCATGAAAACATCATGCAAGCTGTCTTACGATCATGCAAAGCAATATGAAAATGATGGTGCATGTCATACTAAACGGAATGGTGGAAGTTGCATGGCAATATATCTCAGAATGGCTATGGAAATGCCATAATAGGCAGGTATGGTGGATGTTTCGAGGAAAATATATGGTGGCTGTTTTGAGGAAGGTGGTTTTGATGCACCGGCGAAAGTTGTGCGGTACTATAGAGGCTAGCAAAGATCGAAGGGCGAGAGTGCGTATAATCCATGGACTCAACATTAGTCATAAAGAACTCACATACTTATTGCAAAAGTCTATTAGTTATCAAACAAAGCATTAGACGCATGCTCCTAGGGGAGAGGTTGGTAGGAGTTAACCATCGCACGCTCTCGACCCTCACACAAAGGTTGACAACCATTAATCAAATCATGCTCCGACTTCGTTACATAATGGTTCACCATACGTGCATTCTACGGGAATCACAAACTTCAACACATGTATTTCTCCAATTCACAACTACTCACTAGCATGACTCTCATATTACCATCTTCATATCGCGAAACTATTGCAAGGAATCGAACATATCATATTCAGTGATCTACAAGTTTTATGTAGGATTTTATGACTAACCATGTGAATGACCAACTCCTGTTAACTCTCTAAATAGATATAAGTGAAGCATGAGAGTTTAATTCTTTCTAAAAAAGATATGCCCATGCTCTAACAAATATAATTGAAGCAAAAGAGCATTCTACACATGGCAGTTTTCTATGTGTGAGAAACAGGCAATCCAAACTTCAAATGATACAAGTGAAGCACATGAAGCATTCTATAAAGCCATACTCAAAAGATATAAGTGAAGTGCATGAAGAATTCTATAAATAAACCAAGGAATTTATCATACAAGCATGGTTTATTATTAAAATAAAATAAAAAGCACACGACGCTCCATGATTTACACATATCATGTGATGGATAAAAATATAGCTCCAAGTAAAATTACCGATGGTTGTTAGAAGAAAGAGGGGATGCCTTCCGGGGCATCGCCAAGCTTAGTTTCTTGGGAGTCCTTGAATATTACCTTGGGGTGCCTCGGGCGTCCCCAAGATTAGTCTCTTTCCACTCCTTATTCCTTCATCCATCGTGATCTCACCCAAACTTGAAAACTCCAATCACACAAAACTTAACAAAAACCCGTGAGATCCGTTAGTATAATAAAGCAAATCAAAACTTTATGTACTTTTGCCAACCAATTCATATTTTATTTTTGCATTGTATCTACTGTATTATAATTTTTCCATGGCTTATACCACCGATACAATCGATAGTTTCATCAAAACGAGCAAAAGAATGCATCAAAAATAGAATCTGTCTTAAACAGGACAGTCTGTAGCAATCTGAACATTCGCCATACTTATGTAACTCTACAAATTCTAAAACATTAGGACAGAATAAAAAATTGCATAGAATTACTATTTAAAAATTTAAAAAACTTTTGACATTCCAGTAAAAAATATAAATTCACGCACTACAGCCAAAGTTTCTGTTTTTGCACTGCACACACCAAACAAGCAATCTAATCATCCTAAAGGCAAATCTTGGCACATTATTTTTATAATAAAATGGATTTATACAAGGGCATAATTATTTTTGTTGAAAAGTTTCTGTAATCAAGATTTGCAAAGTTTCCATCGGCATGAACAAAGTTCAAGGCTAGCTCCCACTTTCACAATGCTCGTCTCTCTCACTTTCACTTTTCTTTTTGAAAAAGTTTTAGGTTCCCCTCTTTATTTTATTTTGTTTTTAAACTAAATAAAAGCACACAACATAATAAAATGACTCTCTAAAACTTCTGGGTTGTCTCCCTGGTAGCGCTTTCTTTAAAGCCATTAAGCTAGGCATACAGTGCTCAAGTAATGGATCCACCCGGATCCCAAGGTATATCAAAGCCGATTTTAATTAACAATGATTTGTAATTTAGTATTGAACACAAAGTAACATATATCATGCAACAACAAAGTCTAACTCTCTTCCTATGCATCGGCATGTCATAAAAGAACAATTCATGCACACAAAGTAAAGGCCAATACATAGCATAAGCAGTTTCTTGCAATTTTATCATATTGGAAACATAGAGAGGTGGAGATGTAGTTCCTCTGTCATAATAATTGCAATTAGGAGCAGCAAGCACATGCATATTATATCTATCAAAATCATCATGTTTAATAGTAAAAGGCAACCCATCTATATAATCCTTAATAAGTGCAAACTTCTCCGATATAGTGTAGTTGGGAGAACTCAAAAAGATAATAGGACTATCATGCGTGGGTGCAATAGCAAAAATTTCATTCTTAACATAAGGAACTATAGCAATTTCATCTCCATAAGCATCTTTCATATTGGCATCATGGCCACAAGCATAGCAAGCATCAAGTTCATCAAAAAGGGATATTTCAAACGAATCCAAGGGATCATAGAAATTATCATAGCATTCATCCTTCGATAAGAATGAAGGGAAATTAAACAGTGTATGAGTTGAAGAGTTACTCACATTAGAAGGTGGGCACGGGTAGCTAATCCGCTCTTCCCCCTTTTGTTTTTCACTCTCCTCCTCATCTTTTTCATCTATGAGCTCACAGTTTCATCAATTTCTTCTTCCATAGTTTCCTACAAGGTGTTAGTCTCTTCCAAAGCAGTGGTCATTCTTTCAATAAATTCAATAATATCAGCATTGCAATCATAATTCTCATAGCAATATTTAAGTATGGCAAAAATTTCAGATTCGTAAGGAACATCATCATCATACTTTTCAAGCAAAGAAGCAATTTAAAAAGCACCTTTAAAAACAACAAATTCTTCTATTCGTTACACATCATAGTAATCATAAATACCTTTAGCATACAAAGCTAAGGTTTCATTATCATTAAATTTGCATTGACAGGGAAGGTGTCGAGCTTCTATATTAGAGCAACAAGTAAAGTCACATCTCGAGCATGCATCCCAAGAAAACCATCCCAGTATTCTAATTTGATTCCATAAGTGTTTCCCTTTTTGAGATAAGCGGTAATCCCTAAAGTATTCACATTGATCCAACGTGTATCCCGTTATCAAGTTGAATGGGGTTTTCTCAAGATTATTAAAGTAGTGCATAATATCTTTCACATAACGAGCATCGAGGGTTTTAGGAGGTTCCCCATCTCTATGAGTAGTAAGTACACCTAATTTTTTTTGGTATTTCGTGTTCCATATCCATAGCTAAAGATAGAGAACAATTTAGAACAGCAAATAAAATATACTTAGCGATAAAGCAAACAAGCACACACGAGAATATTCACCCCATGCTATTGCTCCCCGGCAACGGCGCCAGAAAAAGGTCTTGATAACCCACGAGTATAGGGGATCAATTTTAGCCTTTCTCGATAAGTAAGAGTGTCGAAACCAACAAGGAGCTAAAGTAGAACAAATATTCCCTCAAGTTCTATCGACCACCGATACAACTCTACGCACGCTTAACGTTCGCTTTACCTAGAACAAGTATGAAACTACAAGTACTTTGTAAGTGTGATAGCATAGGTTTGCAAGATAATAAAGAGCACATAAATAAAAACTAGGGGCTGCTAAGATAAAGTAACAACTAAGTTAGTTTAACAAGTGTGGAAAAGTGGTGGTAGGAGTTGCGGAATTGTCCCTAGGCAATTGATAACTAGACCGGTAATCATTATTGCAATTTTATATGAGGGAGAGGCATAAGCTAACATACTTTCTCTACTTGGATCATATGCACTTATGATTGGAACTCTAGCAAGCATCCGCAACTACTAAAGATCATTAAGGTAAAACCCAACCATAGCATTATAAGGTATCAAGCCCTCTTTACTCCCATATGCAACAACCCACCTACTCGGGTATGTGTTTCTATCACTCACGCCACCCACCATAAGCGAATCATAAGCATATTGCAAACCCTACAGCAGGGATCGTTCATGCTTGCGCGACACAAAGAGCACCATAGGACAACACCAATAATAAAGCATGCAACTCAAACCAATCATGATCATCAACCAATATGACAACAAAAATCTACTCAGACATCATAGGATGGCAACACATCATTGGATAATAATATGAAGCATAAAGCACCATGTTCAAGTAGAGGATACAACGGGTTGCGGGAGAGTGGACCGCTGTAGATAGATGGGGGAAGGTGATGGAGGTGTTGGTGAAGATGACGGAGTTGTTGGAGTAGATCACCATCATGATGATGGCCCCGGCGGCGTTTCGGTGCCACCGGGAGAGAGGGGGAGAGAATGCCTCACGAGGAGGTTTGTGGATGAACTGGTACAGTGGTGCGCCACCTCGCAAGGATGCTCGGGTGGTTTATGGATCTCTCTCCACTATGACGCAGCCCTGCCTCTATTTATAATGGCCCGGGTCCTCTTTCCTCATCGCACTGGAGGGAAGGGATCCCACAACGGCCAAATTCAAATGGGGACAAGGAGTACACCTTATCCTGACGAAAGGTGGTCTTCGCCTGCAAAGTAGTTGGTAGTGATGCATAGGTGGGCTCGGCGATGACTTTCATCCTATGGGACTCGTGTTCCTAGTCTCATTGCACCGAATGGAAACCTTTGGGGGATGCCTTGGGAACCTGCGTACATCCTTGCCTCCTTTGCATCAAAGAGGAAACTTCTTCTTCTGTGCCCGTTGGCGCTTGCCTGGCCCGAGTGGCGTCACCTCAGCCTCTCGAGGCCGAGCGTTGCATAGAGATCTCTGCCCCTTGGGAGGGGGCCTGGAGAGGCCTCCTCTCTTCGTGGGCCTTGGCGTCATCCCCCTCGCGAGGGCGGGTCTCTCGCGAGGGCCTTCTCTTGATTGATGTTGCACTAGGTCATACCAAGCTTTCGAAGTGGGCCACGCCGTGGCCCGCAAGCAGGCAGGTCTGGGTACCTTTGTTCCTAGAACGCCGACAGTAGCCCCCGGGCCCAAGGTGCACTTGGGCTGGCTTCGGGGCGAAGTCGAAGGAGCCGGCCCGAGCGCCGCGGGCCCCAATCACCTACGGGTTTGATCTGATGCGTGGCGCGTAACAAGACTTGGACTCCTCTATTGGAAATATGCCCTAGAGGCAATAATAAATTAGTTATTATAATATTTCCTTGTTCATGATAATCGTTTATTATCCATGCTATAATTGTGTTGATCGGAAACTCAGATACATGTGTGGATACATAGACAACACCATGTCCCTAGTATGCCTCTAATAGACTAGCTCATTGATCAAAGATGGCTATGGTTTCCTAGTCATGGACATGAGATGTCATTTGGTAAAGGGATCACATCATTAGGAGAATGATGTGATGGACAAGACCCAAACTACAAACATAGCATATGATCATGTCAGTTTATTGCTACTGTTTTCTGCATGTCAAGTATATGTTTCTATGACCATGAGATCATGCAACTCACGGACACTGGAAGAGTGCCTTGTGTGTATCAAACATCGCAACGTAACTGGATGACTATAAAGGTGCTCTACAGGTATCTCCGAGGGTGTCTGTTGGGTTGGCATGGATCAAGACTGGGATTTGTTACTCTGTGTGACGGAGAGGAATCTCAGGGCCCACTCGGTAATACAACATCACAATAAGCCCTGCAAGCAATGTGACTAAGTGTTAGTCATGGGATCTTTTATTATGGAACGAGTAAAGAGACTTGCCGGTAACGAGGTTGAACTAGGTATGGAGATACCGACGATCGAATCACGGGCAAGTAACATACCGAAGAACAAAGGAAACATCATACGGGATTAACTGAATCCTTGACATAAAGGTTCGAACGATAAAGATCTTCATAGAATATGTAGGAACCAATATGGGCATCCAGGTCCCGCTATTGGTTATTGATCGTAGAGGTGTCTCGGTCATGTCTACATAGTTCTCGAACCCGCAGGGTCTGCACACTTAAGGTTTGGTGATGTTTTGGTAGTATAGAGTTATGCATGGTGGTGACCGAAGGTTGTTTGGAGTCGCGGATGAGATCCCGGAAGTCACGAGGAGCTCCAGAATGGTCCGGAGGTAAAGATTCATATATAGGAAGTCTTGTTTTGGTCGCCGGAAAAGTTTTGGGCTCATCGGTAGTGTACCGGGAGTGCCGGTAGTGTATCGGGAGACCATCGGGAGGGGTATTTCGACCCAAGAGGCTTCATGGGCTCTGGGAGAGTGAATACCAGCCCTCTGTGGGCTGGTGGAAGTCCCACACAAGGCCCATGTGGCTAGGGAAAGAAAATCCCAAAGGGAAAAAGTGGAAAAAAGGGAAAAAAAGGGAGGAATCCTAGTCCTACTAGGATTGGAGGAGGAGTCCTCCTCTCCTCCCCACTTCGGCCGAACCAAAGGAGGCTTGGCCCTTGCGCCAAGGCCTCTCCTCCCTACCTCCTATATATACTAGTGGTTTTAGGGTTTTGCACTAGATTTTCAGCCATGTGCTACCCGTTCCTCCAGCGCACAGTTTCTCCTCCAGATCGGATTTCTGCAGAGCTTAGGCGAAGCCCTGCCGGAATAGCTCCACCACTATCACCGGAGCGCCTTCACGCTACCGGAGAACTCTTCTACCTCTCCGCTCCCTCTTGCTGGATCCAGAAGGTGGAGATCATCATCAAGCTGTACGTGTGCTGAACGCGGAGGTGCGTTCGAGATGGATCGTGATGAGATAGCGGGACAGATCGTGACGAGTTCGTGGGATGGATCGTGATTGGATCGCGGGACGGATCGTGATGAGATCATGGGACGCTCAGCGATTTGGATCGCGAAGACGTTCGACTACAACAACCGCATTTCTTAACCCTTCCCGCTTAGCGATCTACAAGGGTATGTAGATCTAGTCTCCCAATCGTAGATGCTCATCACCGTGGATAGATCTTGCGTGCGCGTAGGAATTTTTTTGTTTCCCATGCAATGTTCCCCAACAGTGGCATCATGAGCTAGGTCTATGTGTAGATGAGATCTCGAGTAGAACACAAAGAGTTTGTGGGCGTTGATGCTTAGATTGCTTCCTCCCTTGGTCGTGTTTTGGTTCAGCGGTATTGTGGGATGAAGCGGCCCGGACCAACATTACTATGCTTACGAGAGACCGGTTCCATCGACTGACGTGTAACCTTGTTGCACAAAGATGGCTGGCGGGTGTCTGTTTCTCCTACTTTAATTGGATCGGATTCGACAATGGCGGTCCTTGAGAAGGTTGAAAAGCAACTTATGTATCACTGTTGTGGTTTTTGCGTAGGTGAGAATTGTTCTTGCTAGATACCCATAGCATTCATGTAAAACATGCAACAACAATTAGAGGACGTCTAACTTGTTTTTGCAGGGTATGTTGTGATGTGATATGGCCAATTACATGATGAGATATATGTGGTGTATGAGATGATCATGTTTTGTATAGAATATCACGACTTGCTTGTCGATGAGTACGGCAACCGACAGGAGCCATAGGGTTGTCTTTAATTATTGTATGACCTGCGTGTCAATCATTAAGCGCTATGTAATGCTTTAAGTTATCGCTAAACAATAGCAATAGTAGTAGAAGCATGGTGGGCGCGACAACCCTGTTGGCGACACGTTGATGGAGATCAAGATGATGGAGATCATGGTGTCATACCGATGACGATGGAGATCATGTTGGTGCTTTCAAGATGGAAATCAAAAGCACAAGTTCATGGCCATATCATGTCACTTATGATTTGCATGTGATGTTAATCCTTTTATGCACCTTGTTTTGCTTAGGACAACGGTAGCATTATAAGGTGATCCCTCACTTAATTTAAAGATAAATTGTGTTCTCCCCGAGTGTGCACCGTTGTGACAGTTCGTCGGGTCGAGACACCACGTGATGATCGGGTGTGATAGGCTCTACGTTCACATACAACGTGCGCAAGCTAGTGTTGCACATGCAGAACACTCGGGTTAAACTTGACGAGCCTAGCATGTACAGACATGGCCTCGGAACACAAGATACCGAAAGGTCGAACATGAGTCATATAGTAGATATGATCAACATGACGATGTTCACCATTGAAACCACCTCAACTCACGTGATGATCGGACTTGAGTTTTTGAATTTGGATCATGTGACACCCAGATGACCTGAGGGATGTCAATTTGAGTGGGAGTTCTTCAGTAATATGATTAATTGAACTCATTATCATGAACATAGTCAGTAGTGTCTTTGCAAATTATGTTGTAGATTACTTGCTCGCGCTGTAGCTCCCTTGAATATTTATATGTTCATAGAGAAATAGAGTTGAAAGATGATGGTAGCAATATTGCGGACTGGGTCCGTGATCTGAGGATTGTCCTCATTGCTGCACAGAAGGCTTATGTCCGTAATGCACCGCTCGGTGCGCCAACCCCTCTAGCGTCATCTGTAGATGTTGTGAACATCTGATAGGCATGTTCTGATGACTACTTGATAGTTTAGTGCGTCATGCATTACGGCTTAGAATTGAGGCTTCGAAATGTTTTGAACATCATGGAACATATGATATGTTCTAAGAGCTGAAATTAGGATCTCAGGCTCGTGCCCGTGTTGCGAGATATGAGATCTCCAACAAGATTCTTTGCCTGCAAGATGAAAGAGAATAGCTCAATCGTTGAGCATGTGCTCAGATTGTCTGGGTGCTACAATAGCTTGAATCGAGTGGGAGTTGAACTTCCAGATAAGATAGTGATTGATATAGTTGTCCAAGTCACTGTCACTAAGCTACTAGAACTTGGTGATGAACTATAAAACGTCAGGGATAGAATTAATGATCCCTGAGCTGTTCGTGATGTTTGACACCGCGAAGGTAGAAATCAAGAAGGAGCGTCAAGTGTTGATGGTTAGTAAAAACCACTAGTTTCGAGATGGGCAAGGGCAAGGAGGGAAACTTCATGGATGGCAAGTCAGTTGCTGCTCCAGTGAAGCAACCCAAAGTTGAACCCAAACCCGAGACTAAGTGCTTCGATTATGAGGAGAGCGGTCGCTGAAGCGGAACAACGCTAGATACTTGGTAGACAAGAAGGCTGGCAACATTGACAGAAGTATAGTTGATATACGTGTTAATGATGTGTACCTTGCGAGTACTCCTAGTAGCACCTGGGTATTGGATACCGGTTCGGTTGCTAAATGTTGTTAACTCGAAATAAAAGCTATGGAATAAACGGAGAACTAGCTAAGGGTGAGGTGACGATGTGTGTTGGAAATGTTTCCAAGGTTGATGTGATCAACATCGCACGCTCTCTCTACCTTCGAGATTAGTGAAGAACCTAAATAAATGTTATTTGGTGTTTTGCGTTGAGCATGAACGTTATTAGATCGTGTTTATTGCAACACGGTTATTCATTTAAGTTAGAGAATAATGGTTATTCTGTTTACATGAATGATACCTTCAATGGTCATGCACCCAATGAGAATGGTTTGTTGAATATTGATCGTAGTAATACACATGTTCATAACATTGATGCCAAAATATACAAAGTTAACAATGATAGTACCACATGCTAGTGGCACTGCCGCTAAATGTCATATTGGTATAAATCGCATGAAGAAACTCCATGCTGATGGATCTTTGGACTCATTCGATTTTGAATCGGTTGAGAAATGCGGACCATGCCTCTTGGGCAAGATGAATAAAACCCTGATTTCTGGAACAGGCAAGTGATTTATTGGAAATGATACATGTTGATGTATGCAATCCAATGAGTCTTGTAGCGTGTAGTGGATATCGTTATTTTCTTACCTTCACAGATGATTTGAGTAGATATAGTGTATGTTTACTTAATGAAACACAAGTCTGAATCGTTTGAAAAGTTCAAGCACATTCAGAGTGAAGTTTAAGATCATTGTGACAAGAAGATAAAAATGTTTGCGATATGATCGTGGAGGTGAATATCTGAGTTACGAGTTTGGCATACAACTTTAGACAATTTGAAAGTCATTTCACAACTCACGCCACCTGGAACACCATAGTGTGATGGTGTGTCCGAATGTCAAAGTCGTGCTCTATTGGATATGGTGTGGGCTATGATGTCTCTTATCGTTTTGCTACTATAGTTTTGGGGTTATGCATTAGAGACAACTACATTCACTTTAAATAGGGCACCATCTAAGTCCGTTGAGATGACAACATCTGAAACTATGGTTTGATAGAAACCTAAGCTGTCATTTCTTATTGTTTGGGGCCACGACGCTTATGTGAAAAGAGGTTTTCACCTAATGAGCTCGAACCCAAAGTGGACAATGCAACTTCATAGAATACCCTAAGAACAGTTGGGTATTACTTTTATCTGAGATCCAAGAGCAAAGTGTTTGTTGCTAAAACGGGTCCTTTCCCAAGAAAAAGTTTCTCTCAAAAGAATTGAGTGGGAGGAAGATAGAACTTGATGAGGTTGTTGAACCTATGTTTCAACCAGAGAGTAATGCAGCGCAGAAAGATGTTTCTGTGGAACCTACGTTAGTTGAAGAGGAAGTAAATGATGATGATCATGAAGCTTCGAATCAAGTTACTATCAAACCTTGTAGGTCAACAAGGATGCGTATTGCTCGTGAGTGGTACGACAACCCTGTCTTGGAGGTCATGTTGTTGGACAACGATGAACCTACGACCTATGGAGAAGCGATGATGGGCCCGAATTTTGACAAATGGTTAGAGGCCATGAAATCCGAGAAAGGATCCATGTATGAAAACCAAGTATAGACTTTGGTAGACTTGCTCGTTGGACGGCAGATCGTCAAGTACAAATGGACCTTTGAGATGAAGACAGACGCTGATGGTGAATGTCACCATTTATAAAGCTCGACTTGTTGCAAAGAAGTTTACGACAAGTTCAATGAGTTGACTGTGATGAGAATTCTCACTCGTAGCCATGCTAAAGTCTGTTGGAATTACGTTAGCAGTTGCTAAATTTTTCAATTATGAAATCTGGCAGATGGATGTCAAAACATCGTTTCCTTAATGGTCTACTTGAGGAAAGGTTGTATGTGATACAACCAGAAGGTTTTGTTAGTCCTAAGGATGCTAAAAGGTGAGCAAGATTCAGTGATCCTTCTATGGACTGAAGCAAATATCTCGGAGTTAGAATATACACTTTGATGAGGTGGTCAAAGTTTTGTACTTTATACAAAGTTTACGAGAAACTTGTATTTACAATAAAGTGAGTGGGAGCACTATAGAATTTCTGATAAGTATATGTGGTTGACATATTGTTGGTTGGAAACGATGTAAAATTTCTGGAAAGCATAAACGGTTGTTTGAAAAGAGTTTTTCAAAGGAAGACCAGGATAAAGCTATCTAATTGTTGAGCATCAAGATCTATAGAGATAGATCAAGATGCTTGATGAGACTTTCAATGAGTACATACCTTGACAAGATTTTGCAAGAGTTCAAAATGGATCATTTAGAGAAAGAGTTCTCGCCTGATTTGTAAGGTGTGAAGTTGAGTGAGACTCAAAGCTCGACAACGGAAGAAGAAAGAGAAAGGACGAACATCGTCCCCTATGCCTTGGCCATAGGCTCTATATTATGCCATGTTGTGTACCGCACCTGGTGTGTGCCTTGTCATGAGTCTGTCAAGGGGTACAAAAGTGATCCAGGATTGGATCACTGGACAGCGGTCAAGATTATCCTTAGTAACTAAAAGACTAAGGATATGTTTCTCGATTATGGAGGTGATAAAGAGTTCGTCGTAAAGAGTTACGTCGATGCAAGCTTTAACACCAATCCGGACGACTCCTAGTAGCAATCTACGTATAGTGGAGCAGCCATTTGGATTACTACCAAGTGGAGTGTGGTAGCAGTGTTTACAGTTTGACATAGAGATTTGCAAAGTACACACGGATCTGAATGTTGCGGACCCGTTGACTATAAGACCTCTCTCACATGCAAAGCATGATCGAGCCCCAGAACTCATTGGGTTTTAGATTCATAACAACGCGAATCACATGGTGATGTGAACTAGATTATTGACTCTAGTGCAAGTGGGAGACTATTGGAAATATGCCCTAGAGGCAATAATAAATTAGTTATTATCATATTTCGTTGTTCATGATAATCGTTTATTATCCATGCTATAATTGTGTTGATCGGAAACACAGATACATGTGTGGATACATAGACAACACCATGTCCCTAGTATGCCTCTAATAGACTAGCTCATTGATCAAAGATGGCTATGGTTTCCTAGTCATGGACATGAGATGTCATTTGGTAACGGGATCACATCATTAGGAGAATGATGTGATGGACAAGACCCAAACTACAAACGTAGCATATGATCGTGTCAATTTATTGCTACTGTTTTCTGCATGTCAAGTATATGTTTCTATGACCATGAGATCATGCAACTCATGGACACCGGAAGAGTGCCTTGTGTGTATCAAACGTCGCACCGAAACTAGGTGACTATAAAGGTGCTCTATAGGTATCTCCGAGGGTGTCTGTTGGGTTGGCATGGATCAAGACTGGGATTTGTTACTCCGTGTGACGGAGAGGTATCTCAGGGCCCACTCGGTAATACAACATCACAATAAGCCTTGCAAGCAATGTGACTAAGTGTTAGTCACGGGATCTTGTATTATGGAACGAGTAAAGAGACTTGCCGGTAACGAGGTTGAACTAGGTATGGAGATACCAACGATCGAATCTCGGGCAAGTAACATACCGAAGAACAAAGGGAACATCATACGAGATTAACTAAATCCTTGACATAGAGGTTCGACCGATAAAGATCTTCGTAGAATATGTAGGAACCAATATGGGCATCCAGGTCCTGCTATTGGTTATTGACCGTACAGGTGTCTTGGTCATGTCTACATAGTTCTCGAACCCGCAGGGTCTACACACTTAAGGTTTGTTGACGTTTTGGTAGTATAGAGTTATGCATGGTGGTGACCAAAGGTTGTTAGGAGTCCTAGATGAGATCCCGGACGTCATGAGGAGCTCCGAAATGGTCCGGAGGTAAAGATTCATATATAGGAAGTCCTGTTTTAGTCGCCGCAAAAGTTTCGGGCTCATCGGTAGTGTACCGGGAGTGCCGGTAGTGTACCTGGAGACCACCGGGAGGGGTATTTCGACCCAAGAGGCTTCATGGGCTGTGGGAGAGTGAAGACCATCCCTCTGTGGGCTGGTGGAAGTCCCACACAAGGCCCATGCGGCTAGGGAAAGAAAAGCCCAAAGGGAAAAAATGGAAAAAAGGCAAAAAGGGGAGGAATCGTAGTCCTACTAGGATTGGAGGAGGAGTCCTCCTCTCGTCCCCACTTCGGCCGAACCAAAGGAGGCTTGGCCCTTGCGCCAAGGCGTCTCCTCCCTCCCTCCTATATATACTGGTGGTTTTAGGGTTTTGCACTAGATTTTCAGCCACGTGCTACCCGTTCCTCCAGCGCACAGTTTCTCCTATAGATCGGATTTCTGTAGTGCTTAGCCGAAGCCCTGCCGGAATAGATCCACAACTATCACCGGAGCGCCGTCATGCTGCCGGAGAACTCTTCTACCTCTCCGCTCCCTTTTGCTGGATTAAGAAGGCGGAGATCGTCATCAAGTTGTACGTGTGCTTAACGTGGAGGTGTCGTCCGTTCGGCGCTAGATCGGAAGGACCGTGATCAAGATCGCGAGACGGATCGTGATGAGATCGCGGGATAGATCGTGATTAGTTAGCGGGATGGATCGTGATTGGATCGCGGTACGGATCGTGATGAGATCGCGGGACGCTCGGCGATTTGGATCGCGAAGACGTTCGACTACACCAACTGCGTTTCTTAACGCTTCCCGCTTAGCAATCTACAAGGGTATGTAGATTCACTCTCCCTATCGTAGATGCTCGTCACCATGGATAGATCTTGCGTGCGCGTAGGAAATTTTTTGTTTCCCATGCAATGTTCCCCAACAGCCTCCACTTCCTAAGGACCTCGGGAACCGCCTCGAGTCAAGCTGACACGAAGCCTGTGCGCAGCAGCAGCCATCATTGCCCTTCCTTGAAAGTAACCGTCTCCTTGCGTCTTCTCTCCCCTTGAGCCACACGGATGTGACCCGACGAGGGTAGGTGAGGCAACGTGAAGCAGGGCCATCATTACCCGGAATGTGGAGGGATGTCGATTGGCCTCCACCCGGCTATAAATAGGCGGAGGGGGCAGAGCCCCCAGCCCATCTCCATTTCTCGCTTCCCCCTCAAGGCCTCCGCCCCCTCAACTATGACACCAGTGAGGATGTTTTCTACCGCCGAGAAGGGTGAGGCCTGCCAAGAGGGGCCGGACCAACAAACACCTAAGAGGGGTCGGGGCTGTCCCCATAAATATACCATGGTGTCAGCGGCGGTGCCCCGGGGGCATAGCCGCACCCCCATGAGGGCAGGCGCCTCCTCCGGCGCAGGCGGAGGTGGCGGGCATGTTGACCATGGCCAAGGAGGGAGGTCTGCAGCGGGTGCCCGGCCACTGTGACAGCGGTCCCACACAGCTAATGTGGGCCAGGAGTTCTTAGCATGGGTGGAGAGACCGTCGATCATCTGGTTGCAGCTCCCACGCTTCTTCACGGAGACTTTGAGGGCCAACGAGCCCACGGGCCTTTGGCTGCAAGCCGATGGTTGTTCTAGCTGCGCATCATGGGTGGAGGTCGAGGTTACCCCCGCAGGCTATGCCTTCTTGAGCCCCGAGTGGCAGACCTTCGCCCGCGCCCACGGCCTAGAAGGGAGGCTCACGCTCCATTTCAAGCATGACGGTGCGACGACGCTCTTCGTCAGGATCTTCGGGGAAGATGGCAGGCGCCTAGGGTGCTGCCCAGAGGGTGATGGCGGTGGCGGCGATCACCCTCCCACAATTGACAGCCTTCGCGGCAGCGGCACCCTTGGAGGTGAGCTTGCCCTTGGCGACGACCATTATGCTTCCAGTAGCAGTGACACCTCCTTCGAGGAGAGCCCGAATAATGACACCTACGATGCGCCAACGCGTCGGCATGCTCGGACCTCGGGGGGTAGCCGACCACGATGGCGTCGTACTTCCGCCCAAGATGCAGCCATGCCAGCGTGCCTCCACGGGCCCGTCAAGGAGGAGGATGACTCCGGCTCAGCACGGTTGTGCCGGAGCCAGGGCCTTAGGAGTGGCTGCCCTTGAGGGGGGCACCTTTTGCCTTCTTCTTCTTTTCCTTTCCCTACAATCAAGAATCATGGAGGGCCCCACGACGCATGTAATGAATTATGGCGCTTGCGCCTTTACTTTAGCATTTTTGTCGTACATCCTGATTCCCGTACTATTGTTAATTTTAAAATTCTTGTTCCTAAAAAAAATTGAAACTTCCCACCCGTCGTGGTTAGGGTACTTAGCTTGATGCGTCTGCGGCGGGCCTCTACATCATGAGGTCCGGCCATGGCACCTGGGGAGCTTGGGGATCTTGCCGGGGGGTCTTCTTTCTTGTGAGAAGGGCGGTTTGGGAGCACTCTTGGTGCTCTACGTCGGCAGGGCCCAATCCCGTGCATACCTCGTCCGCTGTTGGGGCATCCAGAGCACCAGGAGGAGACCAAGGGGTGAGGGGCTACATGACCAGTGAGGCTCCTGAGTCGCGTTGCTCAAGAGTCCCCCTAGACATGCGAGCGGCTCCCATACCTTTCCTTCCCAACTCTTGCCTCGAGAGGTGCCAGAGCCCCCGAGCAAGGGTCGACCGTTAGGAGATGGATGCCTCTGAGGCAACATGCGCCTGCTGGCTTACCCGAGGGCGCCGCGTGACCAGGATGCCAAGGTCCTGGCAAAGTGTGCACACCGTGCCCAGCCCCTACTCACGGGGCGTGTGAGGGTGAGACCGATAGGTGTCAATTCAGAAAACAAAACTTCAAGCCGGAGAAAACTGCAAGGAGAAATATCCCCACCCCTTTCTTGCAATAAAGCTGCAAAACTTCAGGTTTCATTCCATAAATGGAAAATTCTAATACAAAAAGAAGCAAAGAACTGTCGCGTACAGCCCCTAGGCTAGTCTTCGTCTTCCCCCTAGCGCGGGGCGAAGGGCTTCCACTAGGCATGGGCATAGTCATTGGAGGACCATGTTGTCTGCCAGCGCTGAACATGGGGCTTCCACTTGGACGTGGTGGGAACCCCTCCGCGTCCTTAGGGGGCTCCAGGTGTATACAACCCACTCATTATTACGTGAGAGCGTCATGGGTTGAGCCCAAGGGCGCACAGGGGGCTCCATGCCTCTTGGACAAGGAGCCCACTTCCTGCCCCCAAGCACGATGCGGCGAAGCGGGGTCGGCTCCGAACAGGCCCTCGGGCGTGGGGGGAGCCCCCAACGCTCTCTGAAGGGAGGACCCAACTCAGAATGGGGCCTTAGGCCCCCAAAGACCCGAAGGCGAATGTCGTCGTTGTAGTGTCACCGTAGGCCCCCGCGCTGCGGACGAGGCTCGACACGGGATCCCTCCATCAAGCGCGAGGCTTGCGCCTGGGGTGGTTCCCTAGTGCGCCTCACTAAGGTGCCTAGGAGCCTCGCACGGGTACTCAACACCCTACCCCAGGCGGACCGGGCCGGACCTGGAGACATGGATGAGTACCTGATCTTCTGCTGCCAGACGGGAGAGGCCCGACCAAGAGACATGAGTGTGTGTTCCACCCTCCGTCTCTGGGTAGGTGACACCCATCCTGGAGACATGGGCACGTGTTCCACCCTCCATCTCTAGGCGGGGAGCACCTAGCCTGGGGACGTGGGCCTGTGTTCCAACCTCCGTCTCCAGGCAGGAAGCGCCTGGCCTGGGGACATGGGCATGTGTTCCACCCTCCGTCTCCAGGCAGGTGACACCCGGTCTAGGGACGCCAGCGCATGCTCAGGGTAGCTCCCCACCAGCGGGCGTGCCTCACGAAGCTACCAGTTCCAGGCACGTTCGCAAGACCGACCCCGCCAGTCGCCCTCGCGATGTCGCTCGTGCCAGCCCTGACGAAGCCACTCGCGAGGTTGTGTATGCTCCTCCTGTCGTCGTAGTGGCCGGCACTGCACCCTTCGTGACTTGGGTGCCCGTCAACATGGTCGTCATGGAGGTGCTCGAGCCTCTGGGCGCGGGCGTAGACGAGTCGCCGGCCGCACACTCCGGAGGAGGCAGGTGCGCTAGGAGGTGCAAGGCGACGCCCATGCCGCACGGCCAGTGCCTCCCACATGTCTTAGTCTACGTTGGGGGTGAACTCCTGCATGGCTGACGCCCTGGACCGGACCCCTTGCTGGCGCGGGCGCGTGTCATAACGTGCTTCCCAGGGGCATCCGCCTGTCCCCAGTGCTATGCCGGTTGGTGGAGGGGCTCCACAGAAGCGAGCCCCAAGGACCGTCCCATAGGTGAGCGTCAGGGCCACGCCGGTCGTGCTGGAGGGCCTATCCTTGTGACATAGCGAGTCATCGTACCGGTTGAGAGCGGTCCGGTAGCATTGCAGTTCGCGGGCCACGAGGAGCATGACTCGCCCGTTCGTCAGGTCACGGCGAGCTCGGGTGGATGATGCCGCAGCGTGGATGTCGGAGGGAGTCGGGGCGATGGAACCGCGTTGCGCGGTGGGTGAGGACGATAGGCCCCGGCGTCCATTGAAGGCCATGCTTGCGATGGCGTCTACCAACAGGGGGCAAGGTGGCGTGGGGAGCTGTGGCCTGCAGGTGCCGCCCGAGCGACGCGAGCAGCCCGGTGCTTGGCGCGGGCTCGGTGCCCTTTAGCCATGGGAGCAGCGAGCGGAGGCAAGGTGAAGCTTATGGAAAGATTCCGACACGCCCCTACCTAGCACGCCAAATGTTGGATTTCGGGCTCCACAAAACCCAAAGAGGTTCAAACTCAGGGGCGTGAGTGAAGATCCCCACCCGCTTCGGCCTCAAGCTCATAACTTCATAGCCTAGCCGAATCAAACTCACTCAATCGCGGGGAAGACGGCTAACATGCAGATTTACCCAGGTTCGGCCACTGCGAAGCGTAAAACCCTACTCCTGCTTTTGGTGGATTGCCTCACGAGGGGGTCTGTGGATGAATTGGTACAGTGGTGCGCTACCTTGCGAAGACGCTCAGGTGGTTTTTGGATCTCTCTCCTCTACGGCTCAGCCTTGCCTCTATTTATAATGGCCCGGGTCCTCTTCCCTTATTGCACTGGAGGGCAGGGGTCCCACAATGGCCAAATTCAAAGGAGGACAGGGAGTACACCTTATCCTGATGGAAGGTGGTCTTCGCGTGCAGAGTAGCTAGTAGTGATGCATACGTGGGCTCTTCGATGACGTCCCTCCTACGGGACTCGTGGTCTTGGTCTCGTTGTGTTGGAATGGAAACCTTTGGGGGGATGCCTTGGGAACCTGCGTACATCCTTGCCTTCTTTGCATCAAAGAGGAAACTACTTCTTCTATGCCTGTTGGCGCCCGCCTGGTCCGGCTGGTGTCACCTCAGCCTCTCGAGGCCGAGCGTTGCATAGAGATCTCCGCCCCTCGGGAGGGGCCTGGAGAGGCCTCCTCCCTTCTGGGTCCTTGGCGTCGGCCCCCTCATGAGAGCAGGGCTCTCGAGGGCCTTGTCTTGAGTGATGCTGCATCGGGCCATACCAGGCTATCGAAGTGGGCCATGCCTAGGCCCGTACGCAGGCAGGTCTGGGTACCCCCGTTCCCGGAACATCGACATTGACTAAGGCATGTGGACCTTAAACATGCCTTTAACCGAGTTGTCCTTTTATCTATATGGGCCTCTATTTCTCCTTGCACGCGTCACATAGGGAACGGTGCACATGATCCGTGTGCGTGTGACACTTGTTCCAACACTACTTTACACTTTCTTTATCTCTTTATCTAAAACTTGCAAACTATCATTACTAGAGAGTTTAGGAAAAACAACATTTAGTGCACGTAGGGTTCTATCCGTGACAGATTGGACATGAGAAAATACAAATCCTTCCTTTGGATCCTTTTGGCTTCGACACTCCATGATTATCATCTCCACTTTGGAAAGTGTTACAATACTCCCTCCAATTGAGGATTATCATAAGATAATTGAAAAAATATGATTCCTAGCTACTTTATACTAAACAATTCTAGTACTTCCACATATAATGGGAACAGTAAAATAGTAACATAAGGAACTTATAATAACAATATTCCAAAATAGAGCAGGCTTTAAAGAAGTATATGCACTTCTGCAACTCATTTTTTTGAAACATTACTATGTAATATAGAATTGATATGTTCTTACTATGCGAGAATTTCAAGATCTTATCATGCTCTGGTAATACTTACCAAGATAAACACTAGCAGACAATTTATGTTTGAGCACAACAACTCATAGACTTGGAAACTTAATATAGTAAAGGAAATCCTTGGCCTTTATAAAGAAAAATCATAATAATAAAAAATTAAACAAAGAGCAACAACCTCATTGACAACTTCTCCACGTTGCCTCCCACAAGCATTTTCTTTATAGGCATATAGCTACGCTTATAATTTTTGTGATGCTCACCCAAAAACACGTATTAAAGCATAAAACAGATAATTAAAAAGCATACGTGAAACACATTTAAGTCTAACAAACTTTCTATGCATAGGCATCTTATAAGTAAGCAAATTATTAGGACAAGCAACCCCTATCATAGGCAAGGGAAAAGAATAAAACTTTAAAACATTCATCTTAAAGATAGGTGATTTAGCAAAAGTAAATTTCTGTAGCCATATTAATAATTACATGTTTAATAATTCAATAATGTAGCTATCACCTAAGACATTATCCTCATGATCCATATGGACATAGATTTCATACTCTCTCCAAAATATTAGGATCGACATTAACTAAAGTTCTGACTTCTCCAAACCCGCTTTTATCATTATTGAAATCTTGTAACCAATAGTAGATTCATCATAAGTCCCAAATGATTTTTCAAGCCACTAGAGTTATTGTAATGTCTCCCAAGTCATGATCATCATAATAAGTAGAAGGCATAACATAATCATCCCCAATAGTCCCTATGGACATAACATCGCCATAAAAGGCGATACTTTAGTTAAGTGTGTCATTATTTGGAGTGTCAACATATAAGGTAATTTACTCACTAATATTATTAGATACCCACTCATCAAAAGCGAGACCACTAACTTTTCCTTCATCATAAAGTTCAACATCTTCATCACTTGAATCATAAAAGTGACCATCTCTATTCCAATCATACTTATCTTTCAATGAGGATACCTTGATTCCTCTAATCTAGGGAGGTGTCGGGCCCCAACTGCAAATGTTTGTACGAAAGCAGGAATTCCTCTAGTGAATGACCTTAAGGTTTAGCGAACCTATTGGAGCTTTGAATTGCCACCAATACTTCCCGTAAACTGGTTTTATGGCCTTCCCGTAAATGTTAGGGGAAGTTATCTCGGAGCAACTTTTATCAGTTCCCCTAAACTTCTTCCCCTAAATCCATATTTTTTTTATTCTTAATGACACAAAAATAGATAATTGCCTAGGATCCACTAGTCAGTGACACGTGTGATGGAGGGCAGTGTGGTGGCTGCTGGTGAGGGGCGACATGAGGTAGTGCACTGGCTGCCGACGCGAGGTGGCGGACGATGGCTTAGGTGAGGATGCAGCGGTCGTGTGCCGGCGAGGTTAAGATGGGGCGGCGATAGTATTCGGGCCCGATATGGCGTGGCAACGCGGGCGCAGAAGCATAGCAGTGGCCGCGACGTTCCGGTGAGGTTACGGTGTGGCAACGACGTTACGACGGGGCGCATAGTGAATTTTTAGGCGGATACTAGCTCTCCAATAAGATATAGAAAGATGATGTTCCCGTAGACCTGTGAAGAGAAAATGTCACTTTTACGGGATCCACTATAGTTATGGACACTTTACGAGAACCATTTAAGAGTTTTTTAGCCCCAACTCCTCGTAAATGATAGTTATTTTAGAAATAAGAGAGCCGTTGGACTTGCTCTTACTAGTCGCGCTAGACATAAGGATTAAAAGAACTTGTGTTTGAAAGTAGCGATTACAACAATATAAATAAAAGAAAATAATTTTAAAAATGTTTGAGCGAGGTTTAATGCAACATGGATGAATTTATTGGGATCCATAGTTTCACCTAGACATGATCATTGGTCGGGCCGGCTCGGGTTTGGGGCGGGCTTGACAAAGCCCGAAAAAAAATCCCAAGCCCGAGCCTGGCCCGGCCCGGCCTGAAGCACATGAACAATAGCATTTTTAATTAAATTAATCTTATTTGGGATATTTTATTAATTTATTATACCTGTATTTTGAATAAAATATATTCATACACACTTTTCGGGCTTTCGGGCCAGAAAATGTAGCCCGAACCCGGCCCGATTGTCGGGCTTCGGGTTCGGGCCTTCGGGCCGGGTTGTCCATGAACAGGTTTAGTTTCACCAGCAACATCTCTCTAATAAACATAACATGGTGAACAAATTGCAGCTGGATTTCAATTAAATTATAGTTCTTATGAGTATGATTATACATGGCCTAATTGCATATAGGCATCATGTCCAAATAGCCATAGACCGATATCCAACTATATCTATAACTAATACTCCACCTCAAGATCACATCCAGGATACATCTCAAAGTATTAAGTAAAACTTGCAATAAGTATGATGACATAATGTATATAATATATTGTCTTCATCCTGCGTTTGAAGGACAACTACGTAACTATATTTTTATCCTTAGTGGCAACAACACAAATACGAGCCTTTTTCACGTTCTGTCACTGTGGTAGTTTACTTGCAAGATTGAACCCAACTAACATACACAACTCCTTCTTCAAAATCATTCATGTAAACACGGTCAGTGCAAGACTAATATATCAGAGAACATATATGTGCATAAACTATGCAGCAAAAAACTACTCACGGACGATCATGGTGGAATCAAGGTTGATGTAGATGGTCACCGTGATGAATCCTCTTGTCGTAGAGCACCAGAGAAGACCTGTACATTGAATCAAGGCAAAACAGAGGTGTGTGATGACGGAAAAAATCATTGATAACTATTTTCAGGGTTTTCAGATCAATGTAAAGGCGTGAGCACGGGAGACGGTGGGAAATAGGTTTGTGGGCTCCACACGACCACACCATGTGACCCCCCTAGTCGTGTGACTTGGTCGTGGGGTGGCTGCAGGCCACTTCCCAGTACTAGAAGCTTCTTGATTCAAAGTTTTTTTCTAAAATTTTGTCCTTTTTTAACTCCGTAAAATTGATTTTCCTGAAAGTACAAAATAGGCAGACTTGCCATTTAATGTGTCTATGCATGCATGTCATGTGTTTGTTATTTTTGCATTGTGAATGGTAACCACTTATGCATGGGAAAGGAGATTTGATTTTGTCCTGGAATGATAAATGGTTTGGTGAGATTTCATCTCAAAAAAATTCGAAGTTACATTTCTTTGCGAGAGATGGAAGGGAATCACCGTCTTTAGTCATGGCTTGTGTGGATAAAATTGAACTCTTCCATAGACCTTTGCCAAACCAAGCCTACAATTGGTTCCTAGAATTGTAAAATATTCTACTCCAAAACACACAAGCATGTGGCAAAGATATTCAAATATGCATCTAGAATCCCAAGAAATACTCAACCATTCAAATGTATAATGCTCGTATTGGAAACTCCCAAGTTCCAGTGATATTCCAAAACATTTGGAAATATGTCAACATACTTAAACAAAAATATTTTTCTGGTTGGCTTTGCATGATAGAGTAAACACTAAAGCTCTGCTGAAAAGAAAGGGTGTCCACATGAGCAATTACAACTACACTCTGTGTGACCATAATACCGAGGAAACCTTGATGCACCTCCTTTTGAGATTGTTATTTTGCACTTACCCGTTGGGACTTATTCAGCTCTTCTCAAAGCAAGATTGACTTGTTCATCAAATTATGATCTCAAAGAGTCGTGACACTGCCCCTCGCGACTTTTCCCCTCGCCCTGCCCGCTCCCGCGAGCGGGAGGGCGAACTCTAGTGCCGCCACCTCCAAGGTTCCCCAGCCCCTTCCCCTCCCCCTCACCGCCGTCGGCTCTCGCCACCGGGCAAAGCCCGACCAGCGTCGACGGCGGTGGGGCTCTTCTCCCCCTCGCGATGGTTGCTAGCATGGGACAACGACATTGGATGGCGGCGCGTGCTCTATAGGGTGACGTGTTGCTCTGCAGGGCGGCGCGGTGAGGCTGTGGCTGGGGCTGCCATTAGTGGCGTCTTGGTGCGGCGGTGCGGGTGGCTACTATTGGGGAACGTTGCATGGGAAACAAAAAATTTCCTTAGCACACGCAAGATCTATCCATGGTGATGAGCATCTATGAGAGGGAGAGTGGATCTACATATCCTTGTAGATCGCTAAGAGAGAAGCGTTAAGAAACGCGGTTGCTGTAGTCAAACGTCTTCACGATCCAAATCATCGAGCGTCCCGCAATCCCATCACGATCCGTCCCGCGATCTCATCATGATCCATCCCGCTATCCAATCATGAATCATCTTACGATCTTGATCACGGTCCGTCCAATCTAGCGCCGAACGGACGACACCTCCGCGGTCAGCACACGTACAACTCGATGACGATCTCGGCCTTCTTGATCCAGCAAGAGGGAGCGGAGAAGTAGATGAGTTCTCCAGCAGCACAATGGCATGGTGGCAATGGTGGTGAACTAATCCTGCAGGGCTTCGCCTAAGCACTGCAGAACTAATCGAGAGGAGAAACAGATCTAGAGGAAGAAGAGGGCAGCACGTGGCAATTAGGGTTAGCTTTCCCCTCTAAATCCTCTAGTATATATAGGAGTGAGGGAGGGGAGGAGGCAGCCTCAAACCCTCAAGGTTTGGTCGAAATTGGAGGTGGAGGAGTCCTACTCCAATCCTATTAGCAGTAGGATTCCTCCTTTCCACTTGGAAACTCTTTTCACCTCTCCATCTTTTGGGTTTTTTCACCCCTAGCCGCATAGGCCTTAGTGGGTGCTTAGTCCAGCCCACCAGGGGCTGGTTTGACTCCTCCCACTGCCCATCAGGTCCTTTGGGTCGAGACACCCCTCCCGATGGTCCCCCGGCACCCTCCCGGCACTCCCGGTACACTACCAATGAGCCTGAAACTTTTCCGGTGACCAAAACAGGACTTCCTATATATCGATATTTACCTTCGGACCATTCTAAAGCTCCTCGTGACGTCCGGGATCTCATCCGAGACTCCGAACAACCTTCGGTCACCACCATACATAACTCTATACTACCGAAACGTCACTGAACCTTAAGTGTGCAGACCCTACGGGTTCGAAAACTATGTAGCCATGACCAAGACACTTCTACGGTCAATAACCAATAGTAGGACCTGGATGCCATATTGGTTCCTACATATTCTACGAAGATCTTTATCGGTTGAACCTCTATGTCAAGGATTCAGTTAATCCTGTATGTTGTACCCTTTGTTCTTCGGTATGTTACTTGCCCGAGATTCGATCGTTGGTATCTCCATACCAATTCAATCTCGTTACCGGCAAGTCTCTTTACTCGTTACATAATACAAGATCCCGTGGCTAACACTTTAGTCACATTGCTTGCAAGGCTTGTTGTGATGTTGTATTACCGAGTGGGCCCTAAGATACCTCTCTGTCACACGGAGTAACAAATCCTGGTCTTGATCCATGCCAACCCAACGGACACCCTCCGAGATACCTGTAGAGCACCTTTATAGTCAGCCAGTTACGTTGCGATGTTTGATACACACAAGGTACTCCTCCGGCGTCAGTGAGTTGCATGATCTCATGGTCATAGGAACAGATACTTGACATGCAGAAATAGTAGCAATAAACTGACACGATCATATGCTACGTTTATAGTTTGGGTCTTGTCAATCCCATCATTCTCCTAATGATGTGATCCCGTTATCAAATGACATATCATGTCCATGGCTAGGAAAACCTTAACCATCTTTGATCAACGAGCTAGTCTATTAGAGGCATACTAGGGACATGGTGTTGTCTATGTATCCACACATGTATCTGAGTTTCCGATCAATAGAATTATAGCACGGATAATAAACGATTATCATGAACAAGGAAATATGATAATAACTAATTTATTATTTCCTCTAGGGCATATTTCCAATAGTCTCCCACTTGCACTAGAGTCAATAATCTGGCTCACATCGCTATGTGATTTGTTATGAATCTCACACCCAATGAGTTTCAGGGTTCGAACACGTTTTGCATGTGAAAGAGGTTTTAGTCAACGAGTCTGTGACATTCAGATCCGTGTGTACTTTGCAAATCTCTATGTCATACTGTCGACACTACTACCACACTCCACTTGGAGCTATTCCAAATGGCGGCTCCACTATACATATCCGGATTGCTACTCAGAGTCATCCGGATTTGTGTTGAAGCTTGCATCGACGTAACCCATTACGACGAACTCTTTATCACCTCCATAATTGAGAAATATTGCCTTAGTCCTCTAGTTACTAAGGATAATCCTGACCGACGTCTAGTGGTCCACTCCTGGATCACTTTTGTACCCCTTGACGGACTCATGGCAAGGCGCACACAGGTGCGGTACACAGCATGGCATACTATACAGATCCTATGTCTAAGGCATAGGGGACGACGTTCGTCCTTTCTCTTTCTTCTGATGTGGTCGTGCTTTGAGTCTCACTCAACTTCACACCTTACAAATCAGGCAAGAACTCTTTCCTTGACTGATCCATTTTGAACTCTTTCAAAATCTTGTCAAGGTATGTACTCATTAAAAGTCTCATCAGGCGTCTTGATCTATCTTTATAGATCTCGATGCCCAACAATTAAGTATCTTTATCGAGGTCTTCCTTTGAAAAACTCTTTTCAAACAACCCTTCATGCTTTCCAGAAATTCTACATCATTTCTGATCAACAATATGTCATCCACATATGCTTATCAGAAACTCTATAGTGCTCCCACTCACTTTATTGTAAATACAAGTTTTTCATAAACTTTGTATAGACTCAAAAACTTTGATCACCTCATCAAAGTGTATATTCCAACTACGAGATGCTTGCTCCAGTCCATAGAAGGATCACTGGAGCTTGCACACGTTTTAGCATCCTTAGGACTGACAAAACCTTCCGGTTGTATCCCATACAACCTTTCCTCAAGGAAGGAAGAGATGTTTTGACATCCATCTGCCAGATTTCACAATTGAAAAACGCAGCAACTGCTAACATAATTCCAACAGACTTTAGCATCGCTATGGGTGAGAAACTCTCACCGCAGTCAACACCTTGAACTTGGCGAAAACTCTTTTGCGACAAGTCGAGCTTTATAAATGGTGGTATTCACCATCAGCGTATGTCTTCATCTTAAAGGTCCATTTGTACTCAACGACCTGCCATTCAACGAGCAAGTCTACCAAAGTCCATACTTGGTTTTCATACATGGATCCTTTCTCGGATTTCACGGCCTCTAACCATTTGTTGGAATCCGGGCCCATCATCACTTCTCCATAGCTCGTAGGTTCATCGTTGTCCAACAACATGACCTCTAAGACAGGGTTGTCGTACCACTCAGGAGCAGTACACGTCCTTGTCGACCTATGAGGTTTGATAGTAACTTGATTCAAAGCTTCATGATCATCATCATTAACTTCCTCTTTAACTAACGTAGGCTTCACAGAAACATATCCCCGTGCTGTGCTACTCTCTGGTTGAAACAAAGGTTCGACAACCTCATCAAGTTCTATCTTCCTCCGACTCAATTCTTTCGAGAGAATCTCTTTCTCGAGAAAGGACCCTAGCAACAAAAACTTTATGCTTGGATCTGAGGTAGAAGGTTTACCCAACTGTTTCTTAGGGTATTCTATGAAGATGCATTTGTTCGCTTTGGGTTCGAGCTCATTAGGTGAAAACCTTTTTCACATAAGCGTCGCAGCCCCAAACATTAAGAAACGACAGCTTAGGTTTCTACCAAACCATAATTCACACGGTGTCATCTCAAGGGATTTAGATGGTGCCCTGTTTAAAGTGAATGTAGTTGTCTCTAATGCATAACCCCAAAACGATAGTGGCCTATACGATAAGAGACATCGTAGTTCGCACCATATCCAATAGAGCACGACTACGACGTTCGAACACACCATCACACTATGGTGTTCCAGGTGGCATGAGTTGTGAAACAGCTTCCACTTTGTCTTAAGTTGTATACCAAACTCATAACTCAGATATTCACCCCCATGATCATATCGTAGACATTTTATCTTCTTGTCACGATGATCTCAGACTTCACTCTGATTTTTCTTGAACTTTTCAAATGATTCAGACTTGTGTTTCATTAAGTAAATATACACTATATCTACTCAAATCATTAGTTAAGGTAAGAAAATAATGATATCCACCGCATGCTACAACACTCATTGGATTGCGTACATCAACATGTATCATTTCCAATAAGTCAATTGCCCGCTCCATCAAACCGGAAAACGGGGTCCTTAGTCATCTTGGCCAAGAGGCATGGTTCGCATGTCTCAACCGATTCGAAATTGAATGAGTCCAAAGATCCATCAGCATGGAGTTTCTTCATGCGATTTATACCAATATGACATTTAGCGGCAGTGCCACAAGTATGTGGTATTATCATTATTAACTTTGTATCTTTTGGCATCAATGTTATGAACATGTGTATTACTACGATCAAGATTCAACAAACCATTCTCATTGGGTGCATGACCATTGAAGGTATTATTCATGTAAACAGAATAACCATTATTCTCTAACATAAATGAATAACCGTGTTGCAATAAACACAATCTAATCACGTTCATGCTCAATACAAACACCACATAACATTTATTTAGGTTCTTCACTAATCCTGAAGGTAGAGAGAGCGTGCGATGTTGATCACATCAACCTTAGAAACATTTCCAACACACATCGTCATCTCACACTTAGCCAGTCTCCATTTTTTCGTAGCTTTTATTTTGAGTTACTAACATTTAGCAACCGAACCGGTATCCAATACCTAGGTGCTACTAGGAATACTAGCAAGGTACACATCAATAACACATATATCAAATATACTTCTGTCGACGTTGCCAGCCTTCTTATCTACCAAGTATCTAGGGTTGTTCCGCTTCAGCGACCGCTCTCCTCATAATAGAAGCACCTAGTCTCGGGTTTGGGTTCAACTTTGGGTTTCTTCACTGGAGCAGCAACTGACTTGCCATCCATGAAGTTTCCCTCCTAGCCCTTGCACTTCTCGAAACTAGTGGTTTAACTAACCATCAACACTTGATGCTCCTTCTTGATTTCTACCTTCGCCGTGTCAAACATCGCGAATAGCTCAGGGATCATTATTTCCATCCCTAACATTTATAGTTCATCATGAAGCTCTAGCAGCTTAGTGACAGTGACTTGGAGAACTATATCAATCACTAACTTATGAGGAAGATCAACTCCCACTCGATTCATGCGATTCTAGTACCAAGACAATTTGAGCACATGCTCAACGATTGAGCTATTATCCTTCATCTTGCAGGCAAAGAATCTTGTTGGAGATCTCATATCTCACAACATGGGCACGAGCCTGAGATCCCAATTTCAGATCTTAGAACATCTCATATGTTCTGTGATGTTCAAAACGTTTTGGAGCCTCAATTCTAAGCAGTAATGCATGACGCATTGAACTATCAAGTAGTCATCGGAACGTGCCTATCAGATGTTCACAACATCTACAGATGACGCTAGAGGGGGTGGCGCACCGAGCTGTGCATTTAGGACATAAGCCTTCTGTGCAGCAATGAGGACAATCCTCAGATCACGGACCCCATCCGCAATATTGCTACCATCATCTTTCAACTCTATTTCTCTAGGAACATATAAAAATTCAAGGGAGCTATAGCGTGAGCTAGTAATCTACAACATAATTTGCAAAGACACTACTGACTATGCTCATGATAATGAGTTCAACTAATCATATTATTTAAGAACTCCCACTCAAATTGACATCCCTCCGGTCATTCGAGTGATACATGATCCAAATTCACCAACTCAAGTCCGATCATCACGTGAGTTGAGGTGGTTTCAATGGTGAACATCATCATGTTGATCATATCTACTATATGACTCATGTTCGAACTGGTCTCTTGTGTTCCGAGGCCATGTATTTACATGCTAGGCTTGTCATGTTTAACCCGAGTGTTCCGCATGTGCAACACTGGCTTGCACCCGTTGTATGCGAACGTAGAGTCTATCACACACGATCATCACATGGTGTCTCGACACGACGAACTTTCGCAATGGTGCACACTCGGGGAGAACACAATTTATCTTGAAATTTAAGTGAGGGATCACCTTATAATGGTACCGTCGTCCTAAGCAAAACAAGGTGCCTAAAAGGATTAACATCACATGCAAATCATAAGTGACATGATATGGCCATGAACTTGTGCTTTTGATCTCCATCTATAAAGCACGTGCATGATCTCCATCGTCACCGGCATGACACCATGATCTCAATAATCTTGATCTCCATCAAGGGGTTGCCGCGCCCACCATTCTTCTACTACTATTTATACCGTTTAGCGATAAAGCAAATCATTACATAGCGCTTAATGATTGACTCACAGGTCATACAATAATTAAAGACAACCCTATGGCTCCTGCCGGTTTCCGTACTCATCAACATGCAAGTCATGATATTCTATACAAAACATGATCATCTCATACATCACATATATCTCATCATGTAATTGGCCATATCACATCACAACATACCCTGCAAAAACAAGTTAGATGTCCTCTAATTGTTGTTGCATGTTTTACGTGGCTGCTACGGGTATCTAGCAAGAACAATTCTCACCTATGCAGTGACCACAACGGTGATACATAAGTTGCTTTTCAACCTTCTCAAGGACCGCCTTTGTCAAATATATCCATGGTGATGAGCATCTATGAGAGGGATAGTGGATCTACATACCCTTGTAGATCGCCAAGCAGGAAGCATTAAGAAACGCGGTTGATGTAGTCGAATGTCTTCACGATCCAAATCATCGAGCGTCCCGCGATCCCATCACGATCTGTCCTGGGATCCAATCACGATCCATCCCATGATATCATCATGATCCGTCCCGCGATCCAATCACGAATTGTCTCGCGATCATGATCACGGTCCTTATGATCTAGCGCCGAGCGGACGGCACCTCCGCGTTCAGCACATGTACAACTCGATGAGGATCTCCGCCTTCTTGATCCAGCAAGAGTGAGCGGAGAGGTAGATGAGTTCTCCGGTAGCACAACGGCGTGGTGGCGAACTAATCCTGCAGGGCTTCGCCTAAGCACCGCAGAACTAATCTAGAGGAGAAACAGATCTAGAGGAAGAAGAGGGCATCACGTGGCAATTAGGGTTAGCTTTCCCCTCTAAATCCTCTAGTATATATAGGAGGGAGGGAGGGGATGAGGCAGCATCAAACCCTCAAGGTTTGGTCGAAGTTGGAGGTGGAGGAGTCCTACTCCAATCCTATTAGGAGTAGGATTCCTCCTTTCCACTTGGAAACTCTTTCCACCACTCCACCTTTTGGGTTTTTCCCACCCCTAGCCGCATGGTCCTTAGTGGGGGCTTAGTCCAGCCCACCAGGGGCTGGTTTGACTCCTCCCACAGCTCATGAGGTCCTTTTGGTCGAGACACCCCTCCCGATGGTCCCCCGGCACCCTCCCGGCACTCCCGGTACACTACCGATGAGCCCAAAACTTTTCCGGCGACCAAAACAGGACTTCCTATATATCAATCTTTACCTCTGGACCATTCTATAGCTCCTCGTGATGTCCGGGATCTCATCCGGGACTCCGAACAACCTTCGGTCACCATCATACATAACTCTATACTATCAAAACGTCACCGAACCTTAAGTGTGCAGACCCTGCGGGTTCAAGAACTATGTAGACATGACCGAGACACCTCTACGGTCAATAACCAATAGCAGGAACTGGATGCCTATATTGGTTCCTACACATTCGACAAAGATCTTTATCGGTTGAACCTCTATGTCAAGGATTCAGTTAATCCCGTATGCTGTACCATTTGTTCTTCGGTATGTTACTTGCCCGAGATTCGATCGTCGGTATAACCATACCTAGTTCAATCTCGTTACCGGCAAGTCTCTTTACTCGTTACGTAATACAAGATCCCATGGCTAACACTTTAGTCACATTGCTTGCAAGGCTTGTTGTGATGTTGTATTACCGAGTGGGCCCTGAGATACCTCTCTGTCACACAAAGTAACAAATCCCAGTCTTGATCCATGCCAACCCAACAGACACCCTCAGAGATACCTATAGAGCACCTTTATAGTCAGCCAGTTACATTGCAACGTTTGATACACACAAGGTACTCCTCCGGTGTTAGTTAGTTGCATGATCTCATGGTCATAGGAACAGATACTTGACATGCGGAAAACTGTAGCAATAAACTGACACGATCAGATGCTAAGTTTATAGTTTGGGTCTTGTCCATCACATCATTCTCCTAATGACGTGATCCCGTTATCAAATGACATCTCATGTCCATGGCTAGGAAACCTTAACCATGTTTGATCAACGAGCTAGTCTATTAGAGGCATACTAGGGACATGGTGTTGTCTATGTATCCACACATGTATCTGAGTTTCCGATCAATACAATTATAGCACAGATAATAAACGATTATCAGGAACAATGAAATATGATAATAACTAATTTATTATTGCCTCTAGGGCATATTTCCAACAGCTACGCGGGCAGGAGGAGGTTGGGCGTGCTTCGCGGGGTGGCTGTGCATCGGAGTGGCATTGCTGGTCCTAGATTTGGGCGGGCTGTGCCTCTGACTGGTGGCAAGGGCCAGCCGTCGCCGGTAGTCTAGGCTGCTGGCAGTGGCTGGTATGAGGGGACATGGTAAAGGCCCGACGGCGTCTTCGGCTGTGTGGGTCTCGTCCAGGGGCGTAGGTTGTGTGGGGCGGTGGGGCGGCGGCGCTCAATGCTATGTCTTGCCCTCACCGATGGTGCAGTGTGGTGGCAGCGGGCCTCCTTCTCCTAGGTCTAGCCGAGGCATGGCGACGAGCTGGAGATCGTGCTCGGGTGGATCTAGTCAGGACCCGGGGCGAGTCGGAGTTCGCGCTCCGGGTAGGTGGCCATGGGATCGATACAGGTGGTGCCCGTGGGTGGAGGCTTCTCTCCTTGCGAGCACAGTGGGTGTTGGTGGTCGTCGAAGCTTCGCCACATTGTCGAGCTGACCGGTGTCAAGGCTAGGACATGGCGCCATGCGAGGGTGCTCTACGACGATCATCGGTAGTCAAGGGGTAGTGTCTCCCTCGGTCCACCAGGACTGGCTAGAGACACAGGTGTGGGTGTCTCCTACTATGGAGTCACCGACCCAGACTCCATGGCTGATGTCGGGCTAGGAGTGAAAGGAGGCCCCTTTTACTCCTCCTACTGTGGTTGATGCATCGTGATGTGGACGATTAGCAAAGTCTTGGACATGGATGCCATGATGGTGGGCCCGGATGGCGGTCTGCTTGGTTGGCTCTCCGACGGGCACCAAGGCGGCGGGGATGGCCTTACCTCTTGGTCGTGCGGATGGCGAGAGGTGGTGCAGTGGATGGCTCGGGCGCGCTTGTCTCTCAAGATGGTGGTGCCCTGACCCGGATCTGGAATTATGTGCTCGTCGTGCTTGCCCTGGAGACCTCGTGGTGACACGGGGAGCTGCCGAGCGAAAGCTCTACGCTTTGTCGCCGGCGATGGCGGCGCTTGCGTGCGTGGTTATCTTCTTGAAGATGTCACTGTGGTGCTCCTATCCATGTCCGGGTTCCAGGTGAAAAACTATGTTTGCTGTGGACTCGGCAACGACGACGCATTAGCACCGTTCTCCCTCCTGGGGGCGTTATCATGGAACTTAGGTGCTATAGGGTGTAGTGTGGTGTTGATCTCAGTTTCTCATGTTCTCTATTTCGGTAGCGTAGTCGCGTGTGTGTTGCGTGTTCCAGTTATTTTGGGATCAACACTGTTTGGGAGCCACCCCATCTCTTTGTATCGTTCAGTCGTGTGCTTTGTTTGGTTGTTGCTTTATATATAAAGCGAAGCGAAAGCCTGTTTTGAGAGACGGATAGTAATTATCGATTTTCTTTATTTCCCTCCCTCCATGTTTTCTTTTTTGCGGGTGCTCGCTCCATGGTTATTCTGTGATATTTTTTGTAGTACTTTTTTTAGAAAAGGAGGATTACCTCCGGCCTCTGCATCAGCATGATGCATACGTCCCCTTTTATTTAGAAGATAAATCAAACAATCCGCGGTTCACAAAGTCCCCGACATAACAAAGTATAAGCAAAAGTAAAGCAGAAAGTGCCACAACCGCCAAAATAGGCCTAGATGTCTAACCATCTATTCTATTACTGAACTGCCATCCAAACCGATTATAGATATCCCGCGCTATCATCTCCCATTGGATAGACCCACTAACCAAAGACTCCCTGGTTTCCGCGGGAGTGAGTAATGACCATATACGGATCAACGTTGTAGCCTTGTGTAGTACCTGCAAAAAATTTATATGTGCATGTCTGTTAAAAACCACATCATTCCTACAGTTCCATATATCCTAAAGAAGTGCACATACTCCTATTCGAATATGTCAGGCAAGATTCGTGTGCATTCCATCTAGCCACGTCCAAACAACGTGTCAATGCTATCCGAAGGCATAATATTAAAGGCTACATGAACCGTCTGTCAAGGAATTCTTGCAAGGTGCTTAATTTTTTGTAGTACCTGGGCATGCCAAATGACACGATACCACCATGTCAAATCAGTGCTCCCCCGTAAAAATAAAAATAAAATAAATCAGCGCTGGCATCAACTCGAGTGGCCGATCAAAGTCGGAAAATCAAAATCCGAGGCCTAGAAGTTTCCATTGACAGTAAACAACAGAGCCCTCTATAGGAGATATGAGAGAGATTCCCCGGGCAACCTATCATCTTCGGACACCAGATTCCGTCGGCCACCAAACCACCAACGACTCATCACGCAGCGCCAGCCACCAGCTCTCTATTTTTCTTCAGATATGGCCTGGCTTTTCATGCTTGTCAACAGCAGCGATTCTCGAGAGACAGGGACACACGGCCCGCGCTTCCACTTCTATATCGTAGTTTTATCCATGAATTGTGAATGGCTGATCGTCATCAGCCACAAAGAGGAGGAAATGTTCCTGCCTGATGGCACCATGCACTCGCCGATATTCCCGTCCGCATTTCGGCGTGGTGTGGATAAGTAAGTGCTTAACGTGTCCTGGAGGGTAAACCGCCCATAATTGGAGCAGGACAACAGGGGAAAGCACCCTCCGCCTGTTGTTTTGGATTGTTTTCTTGGCCCTGTGAGAGTTAACAACGGGATGTTTATCCCTAAGTACAACTGTAGTGATGTGTATCCATTCATCCGCATGTGTTTACCGTGGTTACGACTCTGCGTTTTGTTCAACCTGGTGAGATTTTCAGGGGTGGAGAGTAACCAAGTTGGTATGTTCCTCCTGGGGGGAGAAGCATTCAGAAGAAGAAAACAAAGCAGCGGATTAGCTTGGTGACTATGGAATGTTAATTTGACTTGGCCAAATGAGTGCTTATGTACATTCAAATAATCAATGTTTGTTCATCCAATGGTTCTCCACTCCAAATTCACAGGAAATTACAGACCGATCACAGCCTTCAACACGCAAATCTTTTATGCCATATAGTCCTTTTTTTATAGAAATTATGTCATATAGTCCTACTAGTGGACGATTTAAACTTCATTCTTGCACAAGGATGTTTTTTGCCAGTATACATGAGACATGTAAAAATGAGACTAAATAACAAAATATATGCATAGGCACCAAATAACATAATATGTGCATCATTTTCGTTGTTGGGGCAGTATGTGCAGTTTTTTTCTCGTCGCTCCTCTCGCTTGTGTTCTTGTCCATCCCATCGACGTGGGACTAGAAAGCGACGGCCAGGCAAACTTGGGCCCCTCGTCGTGCGAATAAGACAGTGCCTAATAATTTACACTCCGTTGATTTTAGGGTATGCGTCCGGTAATTTTTAATATGTGCCCATGGATTCAATCGTGTGAGGTGTTGGTTTAAGCAGGCAAGAAGGTTCTCTGACAGACCAAGAGTTCAGCTTATTGCCATCGCTTGTCGTAACAATACTGGTGAACCAACAGCGACTGGCTGAGCCTCCCAACCTAGACGCTAAGATTCTTGTGGCCATAGTTTTCTTAAACGACAACCTCTAGATTCTTGCTTAATTACCTTGATAATTGATAAATCTAAAACAGTTCCACGCATGGTAGAATTTGGCTGTTGTATTGTGCTTATTTGTTCAGCAGTTGTCTGTTAGTGCCGACGAAGTGCAGTGACTGCAACCACCTATATTAGCATCTACAGCCGGGCTAGACAAATCCGTCCTTATATGCCCGCGGACGCATCCGAACGGCTTCGCATATTTCCTTCCGTGCATCTACATACCTCATATCCGGACACTTAAATTCATGCAAAACCATACGATACTAAATGTCGCACGTACAACGAATGTTGGTACCGAACATAAGAAGTGTTTACATCAAATTTATTTAGAGTGCACAATCAATCATATGCTCTTTGATTCCCATTGTGGGTCCACATATGCTCTACCAGATCATTGAGTAGTTGCGCTTGCACGTGATGATCTCGGAGATTCTGATGCATTTGCAGAAAGTTTATAAGTTGAACTGTAGCTTGATCTTCAAGGATTTCAACTTGTTCCTCATGTGCTTCAAAATCATTAGTTTGGACTACACCATCACCCTCATCCTCGACGATCATATTGTGCAAAATAACACAACATGTCATCAGCTGCCATAAAGTTTCTGATTCCCATATCATTGCAGCCCCGCGAACAATTCCCCAAAACGCTTGCAACACTCCGAATGCCCTCTGCACATCCTTCCTAACTGCTTCCTGAATTGTTGCGAAGTGCTTTTGTTTGTCGTCATGTGGTTCGGATATGGTCTTCACAAATGTAGCCGACTGAGGATATATGTCATTGGCAAGATAGTATCCCATGTTGTAGTCTCGGTTATTGACGGTGTAGTTGCACGGAGGAGATTTCCCGTTGCAAATCCTCTTGAACACCAGAGATAGTTGAAGCACATTGATGTTGGTGTGAGAAAGTGGAATTCCAAAGAAAGCATGTCAAATCCATAAGTCATGTGATGCCACCGCCTCTAGTATGATGGTGGCCTCTCTTGTGTGACCTTGGTACATTCTTCACAAACCTTTGGGGCAGTTCTTCCATTGCCAATGCATGCAATCGATTGATCTGAGCATTCCTGGAAACCCTCTGGCCTCCCAATAGCCAACAACTTCTCCGTGTCATGTGCATTTGGATCTCTCAGATACTTTGCTCCAAACACCACCACCACAGCACGGGCAAACTTGACAGTAGTCTTCAGGCATGTGCTCTGCCCCATGCTGACCATCTCACCAACGACATCTGCCGTAGTACCAAGTGCAAGCATCCTCATAGCAACCGTTCACTTCTACTTGGCATAGAAAGAGAGTTGACCGTAACAATCCCTTGTGAGCTTGAAGTAGTCAGCGTGTGCCTCCACTCCCTCCACAATGCGCAAAAGCAATGGTTTTCGCATGCGAAAACCAAGACGAAACCATGGATCATCTGTGAAAGTTGGGTTCGGAGCAAAGTAATCCTTCGGTAGTATCTTTGCCTTGGATACCCTATCCCGATTGATGAATCTTCTCCCTTTGATTGAGCCCTTGAAATTGAAAATATGCTCCACTTCCCGGTCCATTCCCTCTTGCATGCTCATGAGCATTATCATGTCCACTTGTTCGTCTGAATCCGATGAATCGAAGAACTCATCTTGAGTCAGTTGATCAAGCTTCGTCGGCCCATACTCCTCGCCGGACGAAGCATCGGAATCCATCGTTTCCCTTAAAAATTTGACCAACAAATCCGGTCAGACATTCTGTCAAACACATCTGGCGCAAGGCAGAACCAGAGAGTTGTCGGACGTATTGCTGTGTCTTACGGGGCGACGACGACGTCCTCTGCGGAGAGGTCGGGAGAGATGATCCCTCTGACCAAGCGACCGGGGGGGGGGCAGAGCTACTAGGCGACAGAGCTGCAAGATGGACGGCGTGAGGAGGAAGAAGAGAGGAAAACATGAAAATGATCGGGCAGTTCTATGGGGTGGATCTGGTGCAATTTGCGTTAGGGTCGGGATGTCGGCTCCGACGTGGCAAGCGCGTCTGGGCTCTCCCATATTTGGGCTCGATATGAGAGGTGCCGGTCATCCCAGGTGTTTGAGGCCCGTTTGAGGGGTTCGGCTGGGTTGATTTTTTGTGACCGGTCAGTGATCGGGCGGCCTGTTCGGGCGTTTGAGGCGGGTTTGAGAGGTCCAACTATAGATGCTCTTGTAATGTTATGGTTATGGATAAACAATACTCCAGCAAGTCTTCCCTAGATGGAAGTGTCGAGGAAATTCAGGGCATCATCGGATGGCCACGAGCAGTCACTCAATAAAACCAAAAGGGGGGCATTTCATCATTAGATTTCCCAAATGTGTCTATGACCATGATACATGGAATTTTGATCTCAAGGCCTCTTTGACTCGTACGATTTTAAAAACGTAGGAATAGGAAAAGTATAGAGTTGGAATGGCATGTCCATTTATTTGAACCCTATAGGATTAGCAAGGAGTGTTTGATGGCATAGGAAAAACAAAGGAATTGTAAAAGGAGGTTGAAGTGGATGTTAGATTTCCTACCCTCACCCATGATGACGGGGGTGGGGGCAGGCGCGCGGTCCCGAATCCATATCCCTTTCAATGTTCTGCTTCCTACCCTCACCCATGGCCATGTCGTACAAGTGCGAAAAGGGGCCCAGGGGATCTAGCTTCTCATTCTCGCCCTCAACCCCAAAACAGAAGATGAAGGGGTGCTTCTTCACTGCTCGATAGGAGGTGGGCTAGAGGGGTTTGGGAGACGTCCGAGAGAGAGGATTGGATAAGGGAGAGAGGAGAGTGCGCTAACCTTTTATAGGCCATCACGGGTGTCATTATGAGGGTAGTTGGAAGGTGGGAGGCAGGAGGCGGCCATCAAGGGGTGCGTTTCTCGGTGAGAAATGTGGTCGCCCTGCACACACGCCTCCTCCCGGCCTGTTCACTCTCTCCTAACCTCACAAGCAAGTCAGGAGATGATGTCACGTAGTAGCCATCCCACGGGCCGCCACGAGAATCCGAGGGAGAACCCGCACCATGTAATGGTTGGCTGATTGTCTACCACGCCACACTCCCCCATTGCTGGTAGTGCATATGTGGGAGGTCACGCTGCTTCAAACCATCCATGTGGAACAAGGAGGAAGAAGATGAAACTTCCTTCCCACACTGGTAGTTGAGTTTGGAGCGAGGTCCAAACAAGGCCTCCACGACCTCCATATTTGGAGGCTACGAGGTTGTTTTTAAAGCGAGCTCCATAACGTATGGCGATCTTGATGCATATGGTGACTCTAGTAGAGTGCCATTTTGTTCATTGATCCCCTTACTGACACTTGTTATGACGATTTGAAAAATATAGCGACTCTACTATAGTTGCTCTAAAATCATGGGCCAAGTACATGAGAGTTGTGTGACACGTCCATTCTGCATCATTATTTCCTGCTACAATTCATCATGTTTTGATTTAATTCACAATATGATGCAAACCTAATGCCTTTTCTCTCTTAAAATGCAAGGAATACAAAGAGAAAGGGGATTGTTGGACATCTGGAAATCTGAACCTAAAATGCAATAGAAGAAAAACAATTTTCTGAAACTCAAAATGCAACGTGCATTTTTGAAGATTCGTTTCAAAATATATAAAGATTTATGGAGCAAAGAAGTACCAGAGGAATCCACCATGCCCCCCACATGGCCTGGTAGCTTGTCTCCCGATGCCCTTTGGCTATAAATTTCATTTTTCCCTAGAAAAAACCATAGAAAATCCTCGGGATTTTGTGTCGACGCTTATGCAACTGAACTTGGACGAAGCACTTTTGCACTCCGGTGGAGCGATTCTGTCGAGGAAACTTCCCTCCATGAGGGGGGAAACAAAGCCTTCATCATCAACAACACCCCAATCATCATGGGAATTATTATATTCATCAACATCTTCACCAGCACCGTCTCATATGCAAACCCAAGTTCTTGCTTTGTGTTCATTCTTTATATCAAACTCAGATTGGTACATGGGAGTCCTTGTATGTGTTGATTACATCTTGTAGTTGATGCTTAAGGGTTTTAATTGTGGAAGATTGTTATGATCATATTGTTAATCACACATTAATACCCACTGATCATAATCCATATTATGAGTCGATAGTAGTTCCATTAGTTTTTGAGGAAATGAGAGAAGTCTTGTTGCTAGTAATAATGTGAAGTTGGTTGTCATTCAATGCTTTGATGATATGGTGTGTTGTTCTTTCTCTAGTGGTGTTATGTCTACTTCGATTACATGACACTTAACCATATTTGGTCTAGGAGAAGGCATTGTGGGATTAATTTCTAGATGATGGGTTGTGGGAGTGATAGAAACCCAAACCCCAGTTTAGGATAAAAAAATCATGAAGGGTTGTTTTGGATCCAACTGTTTAATGTTCTAATTAGATTTATCTTAATTAATTCTCTTGTAGTTGAGGATGCTTGCACAGAGAGTATAATTATACGTAGGGATGCGTTCAAGTCGGGACAGTACCTTAGATCCGGTCCACCCACACAACACTTATCGAATCAATGAACTACAATGAATCGTATTGAAAGTAACTTAACGAGATTCATGTGTGTCCTCAAGAGTGTTTTAGCCATCATAAGAATCACCTCTGACTTGTCATTATCATTCATAAGGCTTGGGAAAATTGTTGCACCTATTTACTTTTGTTACTATTTTCCTTGTTACGAATTATCTTGCTCTTAAACTACCTGTCAAAACTATCATTACAATACTTGAAGTGAAACCTTGCTGAAACAACTTGTCAATTTCTTATGCTTTTTGTTGGGTTTGGCACTCTTACTTATAAAAATGACTAAGATTGATCCCATACTTGTGGGTCATCACTATCATATGCTGCTCCCTTCATAATAATTGCCAATATAAAGTCTGAAGAGGAAAAAGTACACTCTAGAACAGCCGCTACCCCCCTTCTCCACTCCAGAACTTTTGCAGGCCATTGCAAAAAGAGTGGTTCAACCTCCCTATTTGGAGATTGTTGGTAGCTTTTTTGTAGCGCAGTCCAAAACCAATTGTTGTGTCATGGCGTGTGTGAAACTTCACATGCTTCCTCCTCATCATTGTCTCCCTCCGTATTTGGGACAAGCTCTGTTGACCTACGAGGGCATAGGGCTATTGCAATTCACGGTAAGTAGAGTATATCGATCCCATAGGGAGCGGTGTTGCACAGTTAACTACCAACCCAATATTTACGCCGTCATTCATGTGGCTATGTTCACACCCAGCATGTTAACTGGAAATAGTCTATTCGTCCGTTGCTAATGGAACGATAATAAGTGTCATTTTATATAAACAACTAAGCAAAGGTAGAAACATAAATAAAACAACGAATAAAATAAAGGGGCGGCACTTGAGTAATAAGGGCATTCTCGAGGTATTGGGAATCATCACTACACGTTCGTTCTACGGATACTTAAGCCACTTTTCATATAGTTATTTGTGGTCGGTGCTTGGTACAGAACATGTTCTACTCGTGGTAGACTTCGTGCCATGCAGACCACCGTCATAGTCTCCCCATAGGGTTACAACTCATGACAATTAAGGTTTACCCATGGACGCAGCAAAATGGTGGTTTCCGTTATTCCCTTGTCAAATTAGTAGAGATGGGAACTACTGTCACTTTTTCTACTTTCTCTACTTCATCCAATAGTAATATCATTGTGTCCAAAATTGGAAAATGCTCGATGGTGCACTTCACCCAACATCACAAAGAACATTAACAATACATCAAAAGGTTATTTCATATCACGCAAGACAATCAGTATTAGCACATACTAGAGGTCATCTTATTCCCCCCCCCCACCCCAAATAATAATTTACTCAAATATGTAGATTAATTACATAAAGGATTGAGACAAGTTACAATCCAACATGATGTTGGAGATAGGGAGAAGCATGGTGGTGGCGGTGATGGAGAAGGCACCGTCCCTCAGGACAACGTCGGGTGTAGGGTGCCTCCTCTCCTCCTTATTCTTGTCTTATCTCTCTCTTTGTGGTGGAGTTGCTGCCATGGAGGTGTGTGTCGGAAATATGCCCCAGAGGCAATAATAAATTAGTTATTATCATATATCCTTGTTCATGATAATCGTTTATTATCCATGCTAGAATTGTATTGATCGGAAACTCAGATGCATGTGTGGATACATAGACAACACTGTGTCCCTAGTATGCCTCCAGTAGACTAGCTCGTTGATCAAAGATGGTCAAGGTTTCCTAGCCATGGACATGAGATGTCGTTTGACAACGGTATCACATCATTAGGAGAATGGTGTGATGGACAAGACCCAAACTATGAACGTAACATATGATCGTGTCAGTTTATTGCTATAGTTTCTGCATGTCAAGTATCTGTTCCTATGACCGTGAGATAATGCAACTCACTAACACTGGAGGAATACCTTGTGTGTATCAAACATCGCAATGTAACTGGATGACTATAAAGATGCTCTACAGGTATCTCCGAAGGTATCTATTGAGTGGGCATGGATCAAGACTGGGATTTGTTACTCCGTGTGATAGAGAGGTATCTCAGGGTCCACTCGGTAATGTAGGATCACAATAAACCTTGCAAGAAAAGTGATTAAAGTGTTAGCCATGAGATCTTGTATTACGGAACGAGTAAAGAGACTTGGTGGTAACGAGATTGAACTAGGTATAGAGATACCGACGATCGAATCTCGGGCAAGTAACATACCGAAGAACAAAGAGAACATCATACGGGATTAACTGAATCCTTGACATAGAGGTTTGACCGATAAAGATCTTTGTAAAATATGTAGGAACCAATATGGGCATCCAGGTCCCTCTATTCGTTATTGACCGCAGAGGTATCTCGGTCATGTCTACATAGTTCTCGAACCCGTGGGGTCTGCACACTTAACGTTCGGTGACGTTTCAGTAGTATTGAGTTGTGTATAGTGGTGACCGAAGGATATTCGGAGTCCTGTATGAGATCCAGGACATCGCAAGGAGCTCTGGAATGGTCCGGAGGTAAAGATTGATATATAGGAAGTCCCATTTTGGTCACTGGAAAAGTTTAGGGTATTTCCGGTAGTGTACTAGGGGTGCCGGGAGGCCATCAGGAGGGGCCACTCATGCCGGGAGGCCACATGGGCCTTAGGAGTGGCGCACCAGCCCTTAGTGGGCTGGGAAAGCCATACCTTAAGGGCCCATGCGGCTAGTGTGGGAAGAAAGGAAAAAACCAAGTGGGGAAGGGATTCCAAGTAGGATTGGAATCCTACTTGGAGTAGGATTGGAGGTGGACTCCTCCACCTCCTCCTTCGACCGACTCCTTGGGGAAACCCTTGGGGCACCGGCACCTCCCCTCCCTCCTATATATATTGGAGGGAAGATAGGGCATTCGCACCCAATCCTAAGACACGGTGCAGCCCTCTCTCCCCACTAGATCGTCTCCCCTAGTTTTTGGTGGTGCTTAGGCGAAGCCCTTCCGGAATAGTTCCACCACCACCGCCACCTTGCCGTTGCACTGCCGGAGTTCTCATCTACCTCTCCGCTCTCTCTTGTTGGATCAATAAGGCGGAGATCGTCATCGAGCTATATGTGTGCTGAATGTGGAGGTCTTGTCCTTTCGGCGCTAGATCGGGACGGATCATGATTGGATTGTGGGATGGCTAGCGATTTGGATCGCAGAGACATTCGAGTACATCAACCGCGTTTATTAATGCTTCCCGCTTAGCGATCTACAAGGGTATATAGATCCACTCCCCCTCTCATAGATGCTCATCACCATGGATAGATCTTGCGTGTGCGTAGGAATTTTTTTGTTTCCCATGCAACATTACCCAACAGTGTGGTAGTTGTAGATGATACTTGTGGAGGATGAACATGAGATGAGACTGCGGCTAGAGTTGGAGGCCTTCTTATAAGAGGTCTCCTCGGGTGTCCTCCGTTGATCTAGTCTCCTCTCTTTCATCCCAAGGTTCAAGGGGAGCCAAATCCACGTCCAGTACAAGCCTTGGTCATCAAGGATCTCGTACAGAAAAATAGGACTAAATCATCGCAAAAATTGGAAAATTTTGGCCAATTTTCATGGTTGTGTGGAGCTCAAATGACCGCCCAAACGAGCGGCTCTAGTCACATGAAAGGCCATTCTCTATGGACTTCGGAGTTGTTTCGTATTTTGGTTGCCATTTCTTCATTTTGACATTCTTGGGCTTGTTGGATTGCTAGCAAAAATACCGACGCGTAAGTGGCATTAGATCTTTATTTTGGACATTGTGATAAATGTGAAGTCATCAAACTCTCCAAAGGGCCTTGATCTGGTGCCTCGAACTTCTCCGGTTTGACCTCTAGCTTGTGTCTTTTGATGTCCCAAGTCCAGGAACATGTCAAAACACCTACAAAGACCAAAAAACAAAGGAAAACTAATAAAAACTAAATAAAAATAAAAAGGGTGCAACAAACTTGGTAAAACAATTAAATACCAAAAATTATGCATTGGAGACATGAATAAGTGTTAGGTATGATATCAGGGATTTTGGTACTAGAATATACTCTAAAAACTATGCATAAAATCCACTCATCAACATCCCCAAACTTAAATCTTGCTCATCGTCGAGCAAAAAGGTTGATAAACCGAAGTTATCCATCTAGCTCATCAATCACATTATTGCCTATAGGTGTGTCCTTGTCTTCTCTACAAACTATAAGCATTATCGATCATATTTGTGCAAGGTAGAACATATATACATTATGATAACAAAACCATTAGAGCTTCAATATAAATTTCCATGCTCCTTTTAAAAGTTTAATCTAGCATGAAAACAAATACATGGACCCTCTTACTTATTATATTATTCAATTTTTTTGTTGTTTTACATTTTTAAACAAACTTGAACACAAGAAGTTGTCAAAAGTCAATATATGGAGTTTTTCAGTAATGCCCACTAACATTCTCAACTCAAGGCTCTCAGGCACTTACTTCAATCATTGTTTACTAAAAAATGTATTGTCAGGTGACGGGATCATTGTCGGTGTCAAAACCAGCAGATCTCGGGTAGGGGGTCCTGAGCTGTGAGACTAGAAGCGGTGGTAACAAGAGACAAAGGGGACAAGGTTTTACCCAGGTTCTGGCCCTCCTATCGAGGTAATACCCTACGTCCTGCTTGATTGTATTGATGATATGGGGCTTATAGAGTTGATCTACCTCGAGATCAAATAGCTAACCCTAGATGAGTTGTCCTGTCTACAACCTAAAACCCTCCGGTTTATATGGACACCAGGGGTACCTAGGGCTTACACATGGTCGGTTACATGCCGAAGAGATAAACATGCCTATCTACAGCTGACAATCTTGGAGAACACGCCATGGCTCCTCGAAGCATCCATCCTGGCAATGGGACCCTTGATCACCCAATGGTCGCTTTGCGGCCCATACAGTTCGGCCCATGGGAAACAAGTCGGCTGTTCGAGGACCCCTAAATCCAGGACTCCCTCAGTAGCCCCCGGACTAGTCTTCAATGTTGATGTATATCCGGATGATCTTCATAATCTTCGGCTTGCAAGGTGAGTCGCTTACTCCTTTTTATTCAGCAAATGATGAGTTATCGGAGAAATCTCAAGTGTCATGGCCTCTCTAGGCCCATTATAATAACCGCTAGCATTCCTCGATTCTCGCGTATCGTGGGGAGGCGAGCGGCTTAGTGATTTTTTATGGTGTTGCCCTTCCGCAACGGAGGCTACACCCATTTAATCAAATAGGATCGCGTTTTAGACCACATCCTTCTCCTTCTCCTCAACAGAAAAACTCCTAGCGGAAGATCCATACAAAAAACATGGCAATCGCCCCCAGCTCTTCCGCGCACCCCTATGGCTCACGTCCCAGCGACTGGACGAGCTGCTCCGTATTGCTTCTACGGGTGCGCAATCTGCAGACCCAGGGATATCCCCCTTCTTCGGATTTGGCGGTGACCCATGCAGGTTTAACTTCCTACCACAACGAGGTTTTCGCGGAGCATTTCCCCAATCCTCAAAGAGGGGAACGCGTATGCTTCGTGCCCTTCCTCCTGCGGGGCCTCGGGTTTCCCATCCACCCGTTCTTGAGGGGGTTGTTGCAATTCTATGGGATCCAACTCCACAACCTCACCCCGGGGTCAATCCTGCACATCTCGGGCTTTGTAGCCCTCTATGAGATGTTCTTGGGCTGCGAGGCGCATTTCGAGCTATGGAGGAAGTACTTCTGTCTTGTCCCTCAAACTCGAGAAAGGGAATCTTAGAGGTCGACAGAGCCAAAGTATGCCGAATAGCGGGAATGGGTATCCGTTGGGTACGCCGAAGGAATCTGAAGAATGGACTCCGGAGTGGTTTTATATTGAAGACATCCCACTGTTCGATCCAGCTTAGAGAGGTCTGCCCAAATACTCTGATGCCCCTTTGAAGAAGAGATACAATTGGCGGCTGAAGAGTTCGTCCCAAGAAGACAGCATTGAAGTACAATGTTTGGCGGCCCAGGTGCGGATGCTTACCCACCACAACCTGACCATGCCCGATGGCATGGCCGCTGCCATCACTCAATGCGTGCAGCCTCTCCAATAGAGGATACATCCCCTATGGCACTACAATGGTACAAGCGACACCACTCGCTCCCAGAGATTGGGACCTGCCAATCAAACGGCGTTGGCCACCACCCTTGCCGATCTATATAAGGGAGAGCAAGAAGACTTCATTCATCGGACGACCAAGGAAGGGTATTCAAGCCATGATCCCATCGAATGGGTAAGCCTTTCTCCTCTGCGAACATAGTTCGGGGTTTCCATTTCGTTCTTCATTTGACCAAAGTCTCTTAATATTACGTGAATAGGAATGGAGGAGCTTTATCAAGGCAGTCGACTGTCCGGCTCCCCAGCCCGAAAACTATTCACATGATGATGATCCGGGTTTTCAAGAAGACCCGGATCTTTTAATTTAATTTGAAGATAGAGTCTTTTATCAAGAGAGCCCCGACCGATCTCAGGTGGCTATCATAGCCAACTACCCTGAATCATTCTTTGTTCCTGCAACAAACAGGAAGAAGAAGATCTCGTCCCGCAAGAGGCAAGCATCCAATAGCACCCCAAATGCGTCGGCTCCTACTCCCAAGCGTCGTCGATCCACGCACCATAAGCCAACGACCAACATAGAACCCGGATCGGAAGTCGTCAGGGGCAAAACCAATAGGCCGGCCACGAGGGCGAATTCGCCTGCTCACTCAACCCAAAGGTATTTTGTTCAGTTGTCTGCTTACTTACACAATTAATAGAATCTTACAGCAGTTTACATCAAAATACTTAGCCAAAAGTTGCAGGCTTCCCCTGCCGAAGAAGTCAACAAGGTGTCCGGCAGCGCTCAAAACTCCAGAGGTATGGCTCATGCCGACCCTGCTGTCGAGGCCCCGATAGCCAATCCTGCTCCCACCGATTCCGGTGATTGTGTGTCTGTCACTAAATCGCAAGTAGGAAGCTCCATGAATCATCGGTGATGGCAGGAGGCCTTGCGTCACCCGGTGTCTCCCGAACAAGAGTTCAGCGCCCTATGCACAGCGGGCGCGCATGTCGGCGCAGCCCAATCTGGGTTCGGCGAGGCCCTGAAGATGATATCAGCCAGTTTGCAGGTAAGTAATCGGCTTGAAAGAATCCGGACACTCGTGTGAACCCAGTAGCCCCCGAGTCTTAAGCTGGTTCGGAACAACCAAATTATGGGTCTTCATGCTATTATACTGCTAATGCAGGCCTCAAAGCAACAGAACGAGCAACTAGCCAAGGAGCTAAAGGATAGCCAATCACAGGTACAATCTGTGAAGGCAGAGTTGGAGCAAGTGAAGAGCTTCACTCGGGAGGCCCATAGTGAGTATACCAATGCTGCTAATTTCCAGCAAATGTCAATGCTGACGCAAGGATTCTATTTAGCAGTCAAATCGATAGGGCATATGCAAAAGGAGCTGGATGAAGCCCGAGAGGCTCAGCTGTACGCTGAGTCCTAGCACGAGGCCGGCTGTCGCATTGTGAGCCGCCTCCAAGAAGAAAAGAAGTGGCAAGTCAAAGAAATTGAGAATTTAAAAGCTCAATTGGCCCAGTCCCAAGAAGAAAACCAGAAGCTATAGAGGGGCATGTTCGGTAAGTTTGATTCCGATGTTTAATATGTGCTTCTTATAAAGGAAGTTAAATAAGCATGCCTTCTGTCCGAGAATCCTGAAGAAGGATCGGGTCCTTCCGGGGGAATCTGTTAAAAGAGCTTTCTGATCTTCACGAGCGAGCCCGCAAAGCAATGAAAAGCATGGTAAAGGCGCTATGGCCTGCCCAACAGCCTCCGAAAGGAATGACCGAACTAGTCGATCGATGCAAGGGAGCCCGAAGTAGGTTCAAACTATGGAAGACATCGGCTTGCCGGGAGGGAGCACAGAAGCATGGGCAATGATCAAGACCCGTTACACTGGACTTAATCCCGAGCGTATGGCTCGGGTTGGTCCGGTGGGATCGAATGGGCAAGAAGTGCCACTCCACCTAGTGTATGACCAGGTGATGCCTGCTGCCCGTTTGTCACAAGAAGATTGTTCCCTAGATGTGATAATCGATAATCTCGACCAGCAGCCGAATGTGTAGTTTTGTATACTTCTGTAAGAACAATCAAGTTGTTACTCTTTCTGTGTTGTAAACTTTGTCTTAACCGACCATTGGCTTCTCCCTCCCGTGCGAAGAGCACGGGAGTGTTCCTCGTAATTTGTCACCCTAAAGGGGCGATTGGTGTTCGGGGAACCAGGCAATCTGGCCATGTGGTACGAACGGGAAGAAAGCACACAGAATGATATGTTATATTACTGCTTAGCATAAGAAACATCTTCCGAGGAAAATAGTACCCCCATCGATACCTTTCTTTGGGGTTCTACGAAGATCGTAGGTAGGGTCCGCATACTGCTGGTATGCAGCTAAGGGCCTTTAAGAAAAAGGAAGCCCAAATAGTGGTGATGGTTACCATCACCGTGTTAAGTGTTTCCGTCACAGTAGACCAATTGTCTACGTAAGATAGATAGCTTTCGGCTTCACCCGTCTGAGGCACGTATCTGGATGACCTGGTCGTAATAATCGCAGAGGTGCTCCCTTTACCCTCTAGCCGAATAATCGGGAACATAGAGGGCAAACATAGGAGCGAGGCAACCCAGCTTGGCAAAGTCTTCGTTCGAATTGATGCATATGATGGCTTGAAGGTGACAAAGGAAATGTGTATACACGACAAGTGTAAATAAATGCTTATAATATAAAGGCGGTGGCTTCGGGAAGAAGCCCCCAGGTGTTGTGTTCGGATTTAACACTTAATGGTGTAAGCCAATGACCTTAGTACAAGATCAGTCGAACCGATCATGGGAAGAAAAGGAAAAAAATCGATCCTTCCAAACAGCACAGTGGGAGGGGAAAGGAAAATAGAAGGAAAAAAGGAAAAAGCAAAAATGCTGAAATATATAGATGACACCGGTTTATCCATAGAAGCGCCGAAGACGAGCTACGTTCCATGGGTTTGGTTCAAGGCGATTGTCTGACGGGTTTCGAAGATGGTAGGCTCCTCCCGCGAGTACTTCGTCAATTATGAAGGGGACCTCCCATTTGGGGTTGAGTTTATGCTTCTACTTCTCTGGAAGTCGTACGACGAGTTTGTCTATGTTGTATGCTTTTGCCCTGACCTCCCTACTCTGGTAACGTCGGGCTTGCTGTTGGTAAAAAGTAGAGCGAGCCCAAGCTATGTCACTCTCTCCTTCTAACGTGTACAGGTCGTCCTGCCGATCTAACTCGGCCTCCTTTTCCTCGTACATGCGCACCCTTGGTGCGTCATGAATAATGTCGCAAGGGAGGATTGCCTCTACCCCATAGACCATGAAGAACAGTGTATATCCCATTGATCTGTTCGGGGTGGTGCGCAGGCCCCATAAAACGGAGTCGAATTCCTCCACCCAATGACAGTCAGACTCATGAAGAGATCGGACCAAACGTGGCTTAATGCCTCTCATAATGGGGTTGTTTTCTCGTTCGACTTGTCCATTGGTCTGCAGATAGTAGTCTGATGCGTAATCGAGCTTTATGCCCATTTTTGCGCACCAATCCTTGACCTCTTGGTCCGTGAAGTTGGATTCGTTATTCGTTATTATACTGTGCGGGACACCGTAACGGTGTACCACGCTGGAGATAAAGTCGATCACTGGTCCGGATTTGGCACATTTGATAGGCTTTGCCTCTATCCATTTGGTGAACTTGTCAACCATAACCAGTAGGTATTTTATTCTTCTTGGTCCCCCCTTTAAGGGGTCCGACCATGTCTAGCCCCCAGACCGTGAAAGGCTAGGTGATCGGAATAGTCCGAAGAGCTATTAGGGGCATGTGACTTTGGTTTGCGAAGAGTTGACACCCCACACAATGTTTGACAAACGACTGGGCGTCTGTCTAGGCTGTAGGCCAAAAGAAACCAACTCGGAAGGCCTTGCTGACTAAGGATCTTGCCGCGGCATGGTGGCCGCCCATGCCTAAGTGGACTTCGGCTAGAAGCTCTCGTCCTTCTTCCTCGGAAATAGACCTCTGTAATATTCCAGTGGTGCTTTTCTTGTATAACTCACCCTCGTGCACTTTCTAGGCCTTGGATCGCCGAACTATGCGTCGTGCCTCTGTCTGGTCATCGGGGAGTTCCTTGTGAAGAAGGTAGGCGATGAAGGGCTTTGTCCATGGTGCAATTACCGCCATTACCTCAAGAGCCGAAGGCGTTTCGTCCATTACAGAGTTGTTGATGATTTGATCGTTTGGTTCGTTTATAGGGGGAACAACCTCGTCCACCGTATTAAGATCGGCGCCCTTGTCATCGTCCTGTCACATGACGGATGGCTTAAAGAGCCGCTCCATAAAGGTGTTTCTCGGGACAGGGTCGCGTTTGGCTCCCATACGAGCCAGTATGTCGGCGGCTTGGTTGTTGTCACGAGCGACGTGGTGAAATTCCAAACCCACGAACCGTGCGGATATCTTTAGTACGACATTTCTATACACCGCCATCTTCGGGTTTTTGGCGTCGAATTTGCCATTAATTTGGGAGATGGCCAAGTTGGAGTCTCCCCGTACCTCTAGCCGTCGTATGACCATTGACACTGCCATCCGAAGACCATGTAGGAGAGCTCGTATTTGGCTGCGTTGTTGGAGTCGGCATACATGATCTGCAACACGTATCGCACGTTGTCGCCTATGGGGGGTGTGAGGGTAACTCTACCCCTAGTCTGGCCAGGGTTTTGGATCCATCAAAGTACATTGTCCAATGGGAGTATGCGTTGTATTCCTTGGGGAGCTCGGCCTCTATCCATGCAGCCAGGAAGTCTGCCACTACCTGAGATTTTATGGCACGGCATGGCTTATAGGTTATTTCGAAATGAAGGAGCTCAATGGCCCACTTGGCTATGCGACTGGTGCTATCCCTGTTGTTGATTATATCGTTCAGGGGTACTTCGGAGGCCACCGTTACCGCACACTCTTGGAAATAATGTCTGAGTTTCCTTGATGCCATAAACACTGTGTAGGCTATCTTTTGGTAGTGCGGGTATCTGGACTTGCATTGCATTAGTACTTCTGACATGTAGTAGACCGGCTTCTGAGTCCGGAACTTGTTTCCCTCCTCATCTCATTCAACGACGAGCACCACGCTGACAACTTGGTTGGTAGCCTATATGTATAATAACATGGGCCCACCGGCGGCTGGTGCTATGAGGATGGGATTGGTTGCCAGTAGTGCTTTGATTTCCTCTAACGCAGCCGTTGCTTCGTTGGTCCACTCAAAATTGTTGGTTCGTTTGAGAAGTTTATAGAGCGGTAAATCTTTCTCCCCGAGGTGGGAGATAAAGCGGCTTAACACCGCTACACACCCGCCTAGCCTCTGGACATGCTTTAGCTCTGTAGGAATTGCAAGTTCCGATAGAGCATGGATTTTAGCTGTATTTGCTTCTATTCCTCTATGGGAGACGATGAATCTGAGCAGTTTACCAGAGGGAACTCTGAATACACATTTTTCTAGATTGAGTCATATGTCATACTCTTGTAGGCTGGCAAAGGTTTGCCATAGGTCATCAATCAACTGACTGACGTGTTTGGTTTCAATTACCACGTCGTCCACGTATGCCTCGACTGTTTTACCGACCTGTGTCTGGATCATGCGCTGGTATGTGTCCCCAATGTTTTGTAGCCTGAAAGGCATCATGTTGAAGCAGAATGGCCTGTAGGGGGTGATGAATGCGGTTGCCGCTTGATTGGATTCCTTCATTTTGATTTGATGGTATCCGGAATATGCGTCGAGGAAACACAACGAATCGTGTTCGGTTGTGGCGTCGATGATTTGGTTTATTCGTGGTAAGGGGAAAGGGTCCTTAGGGCAGGCTTTGTTAAGGTCTTTGAAATCGACGCATAGTCGCCAGGACTTGTCTTTATTTGGTACCATCACCAGGTTTGCCAACCATTTGGGGTGCTTAATCTCCTGAATGAATACGGCCTCTAGTAGATTAGTTAATTCTTCACCCATAGCTTGCCGTTTGGGTTCGGAGAAGCGGCACAGAGTCTGTTTGACGGGCTTAAAGCCTGCGGTGATGTTCAGACTGTGCTCAGCAAGCCGACGTGGGATTCCAGGCATATCGGAAGGATGCCAGGCGAAGATGTCCCAGTTTTCTTGGAGAAAGTTCCACAGGGCCTCGTCCACAAGGGGATCGAGCTGAGCTCCAATGGACTCCATCTTATTAGGGTATGTCGGTTGCACTTGAAACTTGATGAGTTCCTCTGTAGGTTTGAAGGACGTAGGCTTCGGCCTTTTGCTAAGGATCACGTCGTCCTTATCAGCTGTTGACCGTAGTGCGGTCAGTTCTTCGGCGGCGAAAGTCTCAGCTAATGCCTCGAGGGCGAGCGCTGCCGTCTTGTTTTCGGCCAGAAGGGCTATGTTCGGATTACTGGAGATTGTGATCAATCCATTTGGTCCTGGCATTTTAAGTTTCATGTAACCGTAATGGGGTATGGCCTGGAACTTTGTGAAGGCGTCACATCCCAATAAGGCGTGGTAGCAACTTGGGAAGGGTAGTATGTGGAAGAGAAGTTCTTCGGATAAGTAGTTTTCGGGCGTACCGAACACCACGTCCAGGACGATACGTCCGGAACAATGCACCTCTTTCCCTGGAATAATTTCCCAGAAAGTTTTATTGCTATGTTCGATGCGAGATTGTTCAAACAACATTTTTTCCAGGGTGCCTTCGTATATGAGGTTTAAACCACTGCCGCCGTCCATTAGCACCTTATGAAGCCTGTAACCATCAATGATGGGGTTCAAGACTAGTGCGTCCGGTGAATGACCGGAAAGAATGGTCGGCTGGTCGATATCTGGTAATCGGTATGTCTGCCCATGCACTAGTTGTTGCCACATGGTAGACCTGTTAGAGTTCTCTAAGAGCTCTCTTCCTCCTGTTCTTTGAGGGGAATGTTTCGTGGACCATCAGAACTTCGGCGTTGTATTCGGGCGATGGCGAATAGCGCCTGTTCGACGGAAGTCTCTCAAGGATGGCCTCGCCGCTCTTTGCGACCTGCCAGACGACCCAGCAAGCTTTAAGGTTGTGAGTCGGGCTCGTGTTCAGCGGGATGGAATGTATGGGGCAAGGTTTATCCAATAGTCCATCAAGGACAGTACCGACCCTTGAAAGGGACCTGTTTTCTTTTTTCGGCGGGTTCGAATCTGGCTGGCCGCTTTGGAGGTATCCTCTTTTTCCAATCTCCACTAGGATGTTCGGGGAAAGTTGGTTCCGAAAATAATCGCTTGGATTGCCAAGTGCTTTCCATGGCATAGTATTTTTGTACCACATTGGATAGTTCGGAAAAGTCTCGAATGTGTCAGCGAGCCAGGGCCTTCACAAATCCCTTCATCATGGCAATTGTTATTAAAAGTTGCCATGATCTCCTTGTCACTCAGACCTTTTTCTCTGCTTCTAGGGAGTAGGAGTCTAGCCCAAAAGTGATGGACTGATTCTCCTAGTAATTGTTTAGTGTCCTGAAAGTCCAAAGACACGGGCTTTGGTGTGATAATAGAACCATCATCTTGGGTATTGAGTGGGAAAAAATCTGACCCCGCACCATATTGAGTGTTCAGAATCAAGGACTCCGAATTGTGTGATAAATTTTGGACTGATGACGGTCCGAATTTAGAATAAATTCCGGCATCTGGATTGCTGATGAAGTCTTGGTGATCAGAGACCGGGAAATAGACTGTTTTCAACTTCGGCTGTCGGGATGAGTCTTCAGCCGGACACTCGATGGTAGCGACAAGGTGGGTGACCAGGGGAACATGAATCTCCCTGTCGTCGGGCCTAATCCCGAGCCGGTCATAGACCGTAATCTGGGCATCCGTCATACGCCTAGTTTCGACCCGATCGAACAACTCGTTTAAAAATGAAGCGATGGTAGGATGCGTGTCGCTAAGCCCAGTGGGGTCAATGTGCGGCGTGACGGTTCTAGAGCTTTGCGAAGGCGGCTCCATGTCTCATCTGGCCATGGCAGATCCGGTCACATCGATTGGGTTGGGCGTTCTATATCGCCCGGGAGTGACGACCACGTTGGGGGTGGAGCCCAACGTCTTCGGCGTCGGGGCGTCGAGACTTATGGCATCCTCCTCGAGGGTCGAAGGTTCCATAAGGACGAGTAATCCCCATGAATCGACGACTAACTCTAAGGTTTTGAACCGGATTCAATGATCGGGGGGAGTTTCCGATCTGGCCAATGTGGCTGATTGGGTCGGCATGTGAGAAGATGTCACCTTCTACAAGAGTCTGATCGAGGGTGAGGGTTCCCCAGATACATACCTCATTGTTCGCAATGAGGCGAGCCATTGGTTCCTTGGGCTCTCACAGTGGAACTATCAATGAAAGCACCAATCTCGGTGTCAAGACTGGCAGATCTCGGGTAAGGGGTCCCGAGCTGTGAGACTAGAAGCGATGGTAATAGGAGACGAAGGGGACAATGTTTTACCCAGGTTCGGGCCCTCCTATGGAGGTAATACCCTACGTCCTGCTTGATTTTATTGATGATATGGGGGTTACAGAGTTGATCTACCTCGAGATCGAATAGCTAACCCTAGATGAGTTGTCCTGTCTACAACCTAAAACCCTCCGGTTTATATAGACACCGGGGATACCTAGGGCTTACATATGGTCGGTTACAGGCCGAAGAGATAAACACGCCTATCTACAGCTGACAATCTTGGAGAACACGCCATGGCTCCTTGAAGCATCCACCTAGGCAACGGGGCCCTTGATCACCCAATGGTCGCTTTGCGGCCCATACAGTCCGGCCCATGGGAAACAGGTCGGCTGCCCGAGGACCCCTAAATCCAGGACTCCCTCAATCATGCCAAAGAAATGATCATGTTTTGATTTCGCGGTGGCATAAGTTTGAGTAATATGGACCAATATGTTTTCTCTTTCGAGATCTTGTGATTGATACTCAGTTATTTCCACATACACACACATTCAAGAGAAAGTTGAATAATATTTGATGCAGTGTTTCCACTACGTACAGTAACAAACTCATAGCCAAAATGCGAGCTGAAACTCTGGTGGATCGTTCATTGGCCGACGGAGTTCTCAGCATAACATACAGAATGAACATGAAGCTACATTTACACATGCACACACGCATATAGTAGTAGCCCGACCATGGCACCAGCGAGAAGCTGAAGCGCCATGTAAAAATGCAACACAAATTTTGGCATAATCTCATTCACCTTTCAACTAAGTTTCTCCGGACAACTTTATACACAAATTCTATTGAGTCTATTATATCAAACACCATTGGGTTAAGCTACTTTGTAACTCTTTTTTTTTGTAAAATTAGAGGTTGTGGCAATGTCTTTCATAGGATCACAAGATTGTTCCCAACCTAAGCAAAAAACTTGAACAAAATGCATAAGAACATTAACTTGGCAATATGGGGCCTAACTTGAGCAAGCGAGTCACTTATACAAATACAGAGTACTCATATTTAATCAAGCTTATAAAATAGTGGTACACATGGTTGCATAGTATTCATCACATGAAGATCATTGCACAAAACTCTAAACATGCAAAAATAACTTCCCCAAGCTTAGAACTTTGCAAGAACTAATCTGAAGAAAATAATGAAAAGAGAAAGTGCAGATTATTAAAGGAGAGTATGGTTAGTTGTTACCTCCCCAGGCTTAAATGTAAGCAATGGTAACAAAACTTTTACCATTGAGGTGCAAATAACCTCTACTTTAAAATGGACATGGACATACACTTCATCAAACATTTTTGATATGGTATGATAGAATCAGACACTTGTAGTTGAAGACTTTGTTGAATCAAAGTGACCGAATGGCTTGTGTGGGTTTGAATACGGCTAGCACTATAATGTACATATCACCACATTAGGTCCAAACCCTCTGCGAAAACAACACACAAGATAAAAAGAAGATGGGTCGGTATACAAACTAGCCGGGCAAAGAAATAAAAGATAACATGAAGAACTACAAAGTTTACTGGTTCAGAATCTTCAAAGATAAATAATAAATATTACAGTGCAAACGAATAGTTAAAATATAACCCACTAACCTTGGCTCAAAAAAATAAACAAAAGGAGTATTTTCTGACCATCATATGAGTGCTCGTAGATCGCTTGCGGTCGTACGGTTTGCCGTCTTTTGTACTGTTGTGGCACCCAACGTCGACCCAAAACCAAACAATCTCTCATATGAGTGCTAGCACTCATACCAGACGTTGTCTTGCACTCTGGATCTTGAGTCGCTTTTGGTCTAGAGGCCATATGACCGTGCATATGAGCACTCGCTCTCATATGACACACTATCGTTGGCTCTGTTGCCTTTGGATATTTTTGTTGGCGCCTCCCTTGCTTAATACGCCCACGTATACGACCGTGAGTGATCGTATAAAATGTCATCTTTTGCCTTGTTTTGTCTGGAACTTCTTTTTCTCAGAAATTCCTGCAGGATTAGCTCCAACACTTTTACTAGGCATGTATTAAGAAGATCCATCAGTGCAACTGTACCACATATAAAAGTTTGAGCAGACAATTTTTTTCACCTAGTGAAGACTTAAACCAAACCAACTTTAATAGCAATTCATGCTAAGTGCCAATGCAAAAATATGAATTCACTATAAACACCCAAAACTAATTAAAGACTCCCACTTACTTCCGGTCTGCCTCCCAATAGCACTTTCTTTAGAGCCATTTAGCTAGGCTTTGATGCTCCATAAATCCACCTGAATCCCAAGGGATATTGACCCGATGTGTAGATGGACTTGCCTCCAACCACTGTTGGGAGCATCTCATGGCAAAGTGTGATTGGAGTCGTACCCTCTTGCGATGCATCGGCATCACGTATGTGAAGAGATCCTCACTCTCACGCGAGAAATGGTGCACCCGAGTAGGAAGACATGTCTCTATGTACTTATGCAATGCAAAGGTTATAGATTTTTGAATACATTTTAGTATATCACCTTAGCTATCATTGTAGGGGAACACTTCATAAAATTCTTCCTTTGGAGTGGTTAATTCAAGAGTATTTCCTTGATGGTTTCCCCTGCATAAGAAAATTGTCCAAATAAGCATAGTTGGACATTAGTGTAGAATCAAGAGTATTTCCTTCATCTAGTTTGTCACTATAGCTAATATTAGGCTCTTCAAATAAGATGCTTACCGACACATGATAATTTTCACCCTCACTTGGAATATGACTTTCCTTCCCATCAAATTCTTTTGCATCAAGTTCATACAAACAAGAAGTATCATCCTCTAATGAAAGAGTTTTAATAATGGGGGTTACAAAACAATTATTTTATTCCGAACCCCTTTTCTTCGTGTTTTGCTTATTCCTCCTCTTCTTCCTCCTACTCTTCTTCTTATTCTTCTTCTAGTAACACAGCATAGTTGCAAAGATACTCACCACAATAATTTACTATGATAGTCACTGCATGATAGATCTTAGTAAGTAGGACACTCTCTTTATTGGCTTGAACCTATTTAATTTCATTAAGCAACATCTAGACATGTGTGCATAGAAAACATTGCAATGTTTCCTTGGTGTTATCACTCTCACAACCATCATTGTAATATGCAATGATCTCATCATGAGAATCTGGACACTAGAATTCAAGGTTGATCTTACCATTACAACTTCTGCAAGAAACTGGATATGAGGAACATAACATAAATGCACATATATCCAACAAGTTAATTAATTCATCATATCCATAGTAGCCATATGTTCATTTGTGAGCACTTCAAATAACTGCAAGAAATCACTATTAGAATTAATAGTTGCAAGAAGGCGTTCAAACCGTTCGTCCTCCCCTTCCTTGCTAGATTCTTCATGTGAGCTCACTTCTTTTTCTTCTAAGCAAACTTGTTCATCCAAGTTCAGTTGGTATTTGTGATCCGCATAATTTTTCTACAAGTTAGTTTTATAAATATTTGATTCGTGATCTCTTACCATTTATTGTAGCCATTCATCAATGGGGGTTGTTTGCTTTTCATTGTTAGCATCATTTCCCTCATCCTTATGTGGTTCCTACAAGAGTTTTTCTATTTTCGGAACAGATGCAATCCGCTATTGTTCATTGACAACCAATGCATTATCACAGAAATTATCTAGGCAAAAAGTATGGATGGGTTGCAACTCAACATAAATTGTATCAAGGATAGCATATCTTATCTACAAACCCAATACATAATGTAGAACCTTATCAGCACCCGCAAGAAGCACAAATTGCAAGACCTTAGAATATTATATCTTGCTAATGCAGGAACAATATTTGAGGTGCTCTTTGGATCCACAATCAACGCTTGGTGCCCAATATGATTGGAGTATAAGGGGCGTGAAGTTTTTAACCAGTTCAATCTATTCCTTCAATTTTGTTGTGTCAGTAGCCAAAAGTGGTAGACTCTTGTATCTCTTTTCCTGCATAACAAGTTCCATATGTTCCTGGAGAGTCATCTCAGAAAACAAGTTTAGCAATATTTTTTATTTTTTATTTAAGGGAAAAACTGAAAGATAAATAACAACTAACAAAATAAATTATGTGTTAGTAGGAAGGTAATAACTGAGCATTGTTGCTCCCCGACAACAGCGCTAGAAAATCTTGATGGCCTGCAAGGGCACATGGCTACTGCAATTCGCGGTAAGTAGAGTATGTCAATCCCACAGGGAGAAGTGTTGCACACGTAACTACCAACCCTGCAGCTACATTGACACTCATGTGTGTATGTTTACACCCATCTTTGACTGGAAATAATCTATTTGTCGGTTGCTAACAGAACGATAATAAAGGTGGTTTTGCCTAAATAACTGATGTCTACAAAACAACCTTCTTCTTGTAGACTCGTGTTGGCCTCCAAGCGCAGAGTTTTGTAGGACAACGGTAATTTTCCCTCAAGTGGATGACCTAAGGTTTATCAATCCGTGGGAGGTGTAGGATGAAGATGGTCTCTCTCAAACAACCCTGCAACCAAATAACAAAGAGTCTCTTGTGTCCCCAACACACCCAATACAATGGTAAATTATATAGGTGCACTAGTTCGGCGAAGAGATGGTGATACAAGTGCAATATGGATGGTAGATACAGATTTTTCTAATCTGAAAATATAAAAACAGCAAGGTAACAAATAGTAAACAGTGAGCAAAACATTGTATAAATGCTTCAAAACAAGGCCTAGGGTCCATACTTTCACTAGTCAAATTTCTCTCAACATTATTGGCCTAGTTTAATAATATGTAAATACCTTCATGCGACAAAGAGTTCACTCCAATGTCACAAATAGTGGAGAACTAACGAAGACATTATTGTAGGGTACGAAACCACCTCAAAGTTATCTTTTCTGATCAATCTTATGAGCTATCCCTATAAGTGTCACGGACAGCCCTAGAGTTCATACTAAAAAAAACCTTAAGATACACATCAACCAGAACCCTAATGTCACCTAGATACTCCAATCTCACCACAAGTACCTATGGGCTTGATTATACGTTGTGCATCACATAATTTCAGATTCATAATATTCAATCCAACACAAAGAACTTAAAAGAGTGCCCCAAAGTTTCTACCGGAAATTCAAGACAAAAACGTGTGCTAACCCCTATGCATAGATTCCCAAGGTTACGGAACCCGCAAGTTGATCACCAAAACATACATCAAGTGGATCAATAGAACATCCCGTTGTCACCACGGATATCCCATCGCAAGACATTCATCAAGTGTTCTCAAATCCTTAAAGACTCAATCCGATAAGAAAACTTCAAAGGGAAAACTCAATTCATTACAACAAGATAGAGAGGGGAAAACTCCATGTGATTCATCTGTATAAATAAAGCTCACGGTACATCAAGATCGTGTCATCTTAAGATCACAAGAGAGAGAGATCAAACACATAGCTACTTGTATCTACCCTCAGCCCCGAGGGTGAACTACTCCCTCCTCGTCATGAAGAGTGTCAGGATGATGAAGATGGCCTCCGGTGAGGGTTTCCCCCTCCGGCAGGGTGCCGGAACGGGCTCCCGATTGGTTTTTCGTGGCTCTGGAGGCTTGCAGCGGCGGAACTCCTGATCTAGGTTTCTTTTCAGAGGTTTCTATATTTATAGGAATTTTTGGCGTCGATATCACGTCAAGAGGTGCCACGAGGCGGTGACAAGCCTGCTGCTAGCGAGATAGGGGTGGACGCGCCTAGCAGGCTTGTCGCCTCCTCATGGCTCTTCTGTCCCAGCTCCAATGCTTCGGGGGTCTCTTTTGGTCCAGAAAAAATCATACTAAATCTTTAGCCCATTCCGAGAACTTTTATTTCTGCACAAAAAAGGACACCATGGTAGTTCCGTTGAAAACAGCGTCGGTCTGGGTTAGTTCTAATAAAATCATACAAAATTATTGTAAACACGGCATGAATACTTCATAAATTATAGATACATTTGAGACATATCAGCATCCAAAGCTTAATTCCTGCTCGTCCTTGAGTAGGTAAATGATAAAAGAAATAATTTATGAAGTGTGAATGCTAGCATAGTGCATAAATTTGATCAATGATAGTTCCAAACACTTTTTCTAGCATCATTATATATCATAAACAGTATCTCATCTCATAAACCTTCTCATGATGAAATAACAAGCTATCCGCATGTTAAAGTATAGACTAACAAACTATGCTTTCAGTCACCAAACAATTGCAATTCATCTTAATTTCAGGAAGGGTCTATGTAAGAGCTTTGATTTAGCAAATTCCACATACTCAACTTTCATATAGTCTTCCATGATTGCTAACACTCAAAGCATATTTTTAGAGCAAATGGCATCCGTCGAACATAGAGAAAGATAGGGGCTTAAAGTTTCGCCTCCCAACTTAGTTATCATATAGATAATTTCAACAATAATAATTCATTATCAAATATATTTGAATGGCCATATATGCTTGGATCTTTCCCCAACACATGACTCTTGCCAAGAGAAAAAGGCAAAATATAGGAAGTGGTGAAGATCACTATGACTCTTGGATAAAGGTAAGTACTAGAAAGTAAAAGATAGGCCCTTCACAGAGGGAAGCATTGATTTGCATAGGTGCGAGAGCTCGAGATTTTAAAACAGAGATGAATAATAATTTTGGGTGGTATGCTTTCATTGTCACCATAACAACTGAGAGATATCGGTATCTTCCATGCTAGATACATTATAGGCGGTTCCCAAACAGAATGGTAAAGTTTTTACTCCCCCTCCACCAATCAATCACACTCCACGGCGAGCCGAATCCACGGGTACCATCCATACCAACAACATTCCTGGGGGAGTTTTTTTTAATTATATGCATTTTTTCTTTAATTTTGGGACTGGGAATCCTTATTACAAGCCACTTCCTCATGAATGATAGTGAATCAACACATATCGTGAGAATAACCCACCTAGCATGGAAGATACTGACAGCCCCTGGTCATTATATGAGCGATTCGGGCATACAAAACGGAATATTATTTGAATGTTTAGAGTTTGGCACATGCAAAATTACTTGGAATGACATGTAAATACCGCATATAGGTAGGTATGGTGGACTCATCTGGAACAAATTTGGGTTTATGGGTGTTTGGATGCACAAGTAGTATTTCTACTTGGTGCGGAAGTTTTGGCTAGTATGAGGTGGAATCAAGCACCACATGTTGGAAGATCCATAACAATATAACTTCTATACAAATATACCCAAGCATAACTGATTACATTGTCTTCCTTGCCCAACTTCAACTAATTTGCTCAAGTTTGAAAATAATTAATGGGTATTCACAATCATATAAGATGTCCAAGATAGTATATTTATATGTGAAATCTCTCTTCCTTCAATATTTTTTCATGAATGGTTCAAGTGACCAATGCGGTGTTTGCTTACTTTCAATAAATTTTACCACCTATACTTCTTATATGTGAAGTCATTACTCCCCATGGGATAAGAATATAAAACATATATAATTTCAGAATTATGATATTCAATTCATTCAACCATTTACTCATAGGATATAAGTGAAGCACGAGAGTAAATGACTAAACTACTCCAAAACATATAAGTGAAGATCAATGAGCAGTCAAACAATTAAGTAGCTATGTAAGGACTTTCTATCTCTATCCATAAATATTTTCATATCTGAGTATTTTATTTGAAAATATAGCAAAATAAAAATACCACTCCAAGAATAGCACGCATCATGTGTACGAATAAAAATTTAGGCTCAACATCGGCTAACCGATAATTGTTGATGAAGAGAGATGGGATGCGTAGCATCCCCAAGCTTAGATGCTTGAGACTTATTGAAATATTTACTTGGGGTGCCTTGGGAATCCCCAAGCTTGAGATTTTATATCTCATTCAATTCTCTCATATCATGATTTCACCTATTCTCAAAAACTTCATCCACACAAAACTCGAAAAGAACTCGTGAGATAGGTTAGTACACATAATAATAAATCAACTCTTTATGCACTGCCAAGGAAAGTTGCATAATAATTTTCAAACATTAGGTACTGTATACTATCATTTCTACTATTTATATCTACCAATATAGGATATGGAAACTATAGCATAAGTAGATAACAAAAGTATGACAGCAATCTGTCCAAACAGAACAGTCTGTAGCAATTTATGAAAACAGTCTACTTCTGTAACTCACAAAATTATGAAAATTTTGTACATGCTGTAAAATTTATATTAAAATTGTTTTTAAAAATTTCAGAAACTTTGCACGTTCCAGTAAAATATTAAAATTCAAACACTACAGAAGAAGCTTCTGTTTTTACAGAGCACACATCAAACATGCAATTCAAGCATCCTAAAGGCAATTCTATGAACTTTTTATTGAAAAACAAGATAATAAATAACACCTAATATATAAAAACAAAATAAAATTAAGCTCCAAGAAAAACTCATATTATGTGACGAATAAAAATATAGCTCCAAGTAAGATATACCGATAGTGTTGAAGACAAAAGTGGGGATGCCTTTCGGGGCATCCCCAAGCTTAGACGCTTGAGTCTTCCTTGAATATTAACTTTGGGTGACTTTGGAATCCCCCAGCTTAGGTACTTGTCACTCCTTATTCTCCTCATATCGATGTCTCATCCAAAACGTGAAAAACTTCAATCACAAAAAACTTAACGGAACTTCGTGAGAAGGGTTAGTGTAATAAAGATAGATCATACACTTAGGTACTGTCAAGACAAGATTCATAATTATTACCACATGATACCTACTGTATTCATTCATTCCCACAATTCATATTACTCAATATAAGCTATAGGAACACTTGGAACAAGCAAACTATGCATGCAAAACAGAATTTGTCAAAAACAGAACAGCCTGTAAATATCTGAATGATCACCATACTTCCCTGACTCTGAAAAATATGAAAAAATAGAAAAACTCAAGTAATTTATATATAAATGTTGTGTAAAAATTTCATAATTGTTTGACGCTCCAGTACAATCAGATAATTCATATACTGGACGCAAAACTTTATGTTTTTGCACAGAATCAAACATGCAAGTATCCACACTATCCCAAAGGCTTTACTTTGCACTTTATTGAAATAGAAGATACAAAACATGATTACTACAGTATATTAATCATGTTAACACACAAAAACAGAAAGTAAAAGTGTTGGGTTGTCTCCCAACAAGCGCTTTTCTTTAATGTCTTTTAGGTAGGCATGATGATTTCAATGATGCTCGTATAGGAATAATAATTGAAACATGCATAAGAGCATCATGAATCTCATGAAAAGAACATTTAAGTATAAACCAATTAATATGCATAGGGATTTTGTGAGATAACAATTTATGGGAGCAATAATCAACTAGCATAGGAAGGCAAAACAAGCATAACTTCAAAACTTTGAACATATAGAGAGGAAACTTGATCTTATTGCAATTCCTACAAGCGTATGTTCCTCCCTCATAATAATTTTAAGTAGCATCATGAAGGAATTACAAAATATAACCAGAACATAAAGCATTCTTTTCGTGATCTACAAGCATAGAAAATTTATCACTCTCCACATAAGAAAACGTCTTCTCATGACTAATAGTGGGAGCAAACTCAACAAAATAACTAGCATGTGACACTTGATTGACATAACCACTTTGTATATTAAAATCATGATGACAAGTTTCATGGTTTTCATTACTCTTTATAGCATACGTGTCATCATAATAATCATCATAGTTAGGAGGCATGTCATAATCATAATAGTTTTGCTCATCAAAACTTGGGGGACTAAAAATATCTTCTTCATCAAACATAGCATCCCCAAGATTGTGGCTTTGCATATCATTAGCATCATGAATATTAAGAGAATTCTTACTAACAACATTGCAATCATGATCATCACTCAAATATTTAGTTCCAAACATTTTAATAACTTCTTCTTCTAACACTTGAGCACAATTTTTCTTTCCATCATTTTCACAAAAGAACTTAAAAAGATGAAGCATATGAGGCAACCTCAATTCCATTTTTTTGTAGTTTTATTTTATAAAACCAAACTAGTAATAAAACAATAAACTAAAAGATTCAATTGCAATATCTAAATATATACCGTCAAGCACTCACCTCCCCAGCGACAGCGCTAGAAAACAGCTTGATGTCTACTACGCAACTTTATTCTTGTAGACTTTGTTGGGCCTCCAAGCGCGGAGTTTTGTAGGACAATGGCAAATTTCCTCAGGTGGATGACCTAAGGTTTATCAATCTGTGGGAGGCGTAGGATGAATATGGTCTCTCCCAAACCGTTGGGGAACATCGCATGGGAAACAAAAAAATTCCTACGCACACGCAAGATCTATCCATGGTGATGAGCATCTACGAGAGGAAGAGTGGATCTATGTACCACTTGTAGATCGCTAAGCGGGAAGCGTTAATAAACGCGGTTGGTGTAGTCGAACGTCTTCGCGATCCAAATCACCAAGCGTCCCGCGATCTCATCACGATTTGTCCCGCGATCCAATCATGATCCGTCCCGTGATCCAATCACGATCCGTCCCGTGAACTCATCACGATCCGTCCCGCGGACTCATCACGATCCGTCTCGCGGTCTTGATCACGATCCGTCCCGCGAAATCATCACGATCCGTCTCACAAACTTATCACGATCCGTCTCGCAAACTCATCACGATCCGTCTCGTGAACTCATCATGATCCGTCTCGCGATCTTGATCACGGTCCTTCCGATCTAGCGCCGAACGGACGGCACCTCCGCATTCAGCCCACGTGCAGCTTGATGACGATCTCCGCCGTCTTGATCTAGCAAGAGGAAGTGGAGAGGAGGAAGAGTTCACCGGCAGTGTGATGGCACTCCGGTGATGGTGGTGGAGCAATTTTGGCAGGGCTTCGCCTAAGCACTGCGGAAATCCGATCTAGAGGAGCATCGGTGGAACGGGTAGCACGTGGCCGTAAAATCTAGTGCAAAACACCCAATACCACCAGTATATATAAGAGGGAGGGAGGAGGAGGGCTGGCGCACCAAGGCTGCCCTTGCGCAAGGAGGAGAGGAGGAATCCTCCTCCAATCCTAGTAGGACTAGGATTCCTCCTTTCCTACTTGGAATCTCTTTCCACCTTGCGTTTTTTCTTTCTCTTTCAACTCCAGCCGCATGGGCCTCTTAGAGGACTTCCACCAGCCCACTAAGGGCTGGTTTCCACCCTCCCACATCCCATGTAGCCTCTTGGGTCGAAATACCTCTCCCGATGGTCCCCCGGTACACTACCGGCACTCCCGGTACACTACCGATGAGCCCAAAATAGGACTTCCTATACATGAATCTTTACCTCCGGACCATTTTGGAGCTCCTTGTGACGTCCAGGATCTCATCCAGGACTCGAAACAACCTTCGGTCACCACCATACATAACTCTATACTACCGAAACGTCACCAAACCTTAAGTGTACAGACCTTGCGGGTTCGAGAACTATGTAGACATGACCGAGACACCTCTACGGTCAATAACCAATAGCGGGACCTGGATGCCTCATATTGGTTCCTACATATTCTACGAAGATCTTTATTGGTCGAACCTCTATGTCAAGGATTCAGTTAATCCCGTATGATGTTCCCTTTGTTCTTCGGTATGTTACTTGCCCGAGATTCGATCGTCGGTATCTCCATACCTAGTTCAACCTCGTTACCGGCAAGTCTCTTTACTCGTTCCGTAAGACAAGATCCTGTGACTAACACTTAGTCACATTGCTTGCAAGGCTTGTTGTGATGTTGTATTACCGAGTGGGCCCTGAGATACCTCTCCGTCACACGGAGTAACAAATCCCAGTCTTGATACATGCCAACTCAACAGACACCCTCAGAGATACCTGTAGAGTACCTTTATAGTCACCCAGTTACGTTGCGACGTTTGATACACACAAGGCACTCCTCCGATGTCCGTGAGTTGCATGATCTCATGGTCATAGGAACATATACTTGACATGCAGAAAACAGTAGCATTAAACTGACACGATCATATGATACATTTGTAGTTTGGGTCTTGTCCATCCCATCATTCTCCTAATGATGTGATCCCATTATCAAATGACATCTCATGTCAATGGCTAGGAAACCTTAACCATCTTTGATCAACGAGCTAGTCTATTAGAGGCATACTAGGGACATGGTTTTGTCTATGTATCCACACATGCATCTAAGTCTCCGATCAATACAATTATAGCATGGATAACAAACGATTATCATGAACAAGGAAATATGATAACAACTAATTTATTATTGCCTCTAGGGCATATTTCCAACAGTCTCCCACTTGCACTAGAGTCAATAATCTAGTTCACATCACCATGTGATTTGCATTGTTATGAATCTAACACCCAATGAGTTCTCGGGCTCGATCATGCTTTGCATGTGAGAGAGGTATTATAGTCAATGGGTCTGCGACCTTCAGATCCGTGTGTACTTTGCAAATTTCTATGTCAAACCGTAAACACTGCTGCCACACTCCACTTGATACTATTCCAAATGGCTGCTCCACTATACGTATCCAGATTGCTACTATGAGTCATCCGGATTGGTGTTAAAGCTTACATCGACGTGACTCTTTACGACGAACTCTTTATCACCTCCATAATCGAGAAACATCTCCTTAGTCTTTTAGTTACTAAGGATAATCTTGACCATTGTCCAGTGCTCCATTCCAGGATCACTTTGAAACCTTCCGGCCATACTTATGGCAAGGCTGACATCGGGTCTTGTGCACAGCATTGCATACATGATAGAGCCTATGGCTGAAGCATAGGGGATGACACTATCCTTTTCTCTATCTTCTGCAGTCACTGGGAATTGAGTCTTACTCAAATTTATACCTTACAAATCAGGCGAGAACTCTTTCTCTGACTGATCCATTTTGAACTCTTTCAAAATCTTGTCAAGGTATGTACTCATTGAAAGTCTCATCAAGTATCTTGATCTATCTCTATAGATCTTGATGCTCAACAATTAGGTAGCTTTATCCAGGTCTTCCTTTGAAAACTCTTTTCAAACAACCCTTTATGCTTTCCAGAAATTCTATATCATTTCCGATCAACAATATGTCAACCACATATGCTTATCAGAAACTCTACAGTGCTCCCACTCACTTTATTGTAAATACAAGTTTCTCGTAAACTTTGTATAGACTCAAAAACTTTAATCACCTCATCAAAGTGCATATTCCAACTCCGAGATGCTTGCTTCAGTTCATAGAAGGATCACTGAAGCTTGCACACCTTTTAGCATCCTTAGGACTGACAAAACCTTCTGGTTGTATCACATACAACCTTTCCTCAAGAAAGGAAACGATGTTTTGGCATCCATCTGCTAGATTTCATAATTGAAAAATGCAGCAACTGCTAACATAATTCTAACAGACTTTAGCATCGCTACGAGAGAAAGTCTCATCGCAGTCAACTCCTTGAACTTGCCGGAAACTTTTTTGCGATAAGTCGAGCTATATAAATGGTGTCATTCACCATCAGCGTTTGTGTTCATTTTAAAGATCCATTTGTACTCAACGACCTGCCGTCCAACGAGCAAGTCTACCAAAGTCTATACTTGGTTTTCATATATGGATCCTTTCTCGGATTTCATGGCCTCTAACCATTTGTCGGAATCCGGGCCCATCATCGCTTCTCCACAGCTCGTAGGTTCATTGTTGTCCAACAACATGACCTCCAAGATAGGGTTGTCGTACCGCTCAGGAGCAGTACACATCCTTGTCGACCTACGAGGTTTGATAGTAACTTGATCCAAAGTTTCATGATCATCATCATTTACTTCCTCTTCAACTGACGTAGGTTCCATACAAACATCTTTCTACATTGCGCTACTCTCTAGTTGAAACAAAGGTTCAACAACCTCATCAAGTTCTATCTTCCTCCCACTCAATTCTTTTGAGAGAAACTTTTCTCGGGAAAGGACTTTAGCAACAAACACTTTATGCTTGGATTTTAGATAGAAGGTTCACCCAACTGTTCTTAGGGTATTCTACGAAGATCCATTTGTCTGCTTTGGGTTCGAGCTCATTAGGTGAAAACATTTTCCACACAAGCGTCGCAGCCCCAAACATCAAGAAATGACAGCTTAGGTTTCTATCAAACCATAATTCACACGGTGTCATCTCAACGGATTTAGATGGTGCCCTATTTAAAGTGAATGTAGTTGTCTCTAATGCACAACCCCAAAATTATAGTAGCAAAACGATAAGAGACATCATAACATGCACCATATCCAATAGAGCACGACTATGACGTTCGGACATACCATCACACTATGGTGTTCCAGGTGGCATGTGTTGTGAAACAACTTTCACATTGCCTAAAGTTGTATGCCAAACTCGTAACTGAGATATTCACCTCCACGATCATATCGTAGATATTTTTATCTTCTTGTCACGATGATCTTAAACTTCACTCTGAATTTTCTTGAACTTTTCAAACGACTCAGACTTGTGTTTCATTAAGTAAACATACACTATATCTACCCAAATCATCAGTGAAGGTAAGAAAATAACGATATCCACCGCACGCTACAAGACTCATTGGATTGCATACATCAACATGTATCATTTCCAATAAATCACTTGCCCACTCCGTCAAACCAGAAAATGGGGTCCTTAGTCATCTTTGACCAAGAGGCATGGTTCGCATGTCTCAACCGATTCGAAATCGAAAGAGTCCAAAGATCCATCAGCATGGATTTTCTTCATGCGTTTTATACCAATATGAAATTTAGTGGCAGTGCCACAAGTATGTGGTACTATCATTATTAACTTTGCATCTTTTGGCATCAATGTTATGAACATGTGTATTACTATGATCAAAATTCAACAAACCATTCTCACTGGGTGCATGACCATTGAAGGTATTATTCATGTAAACAGAATAACCATTATTCTCTAACTTACATGAATAACCGTGTTGCAATAAACACGATCTAATCACGTTCATGCTCAACGCAAAACACCAAATAACACTTATTTAGGTTTGTTACTAATCCCAAAGGTAGAGAGAGCGTGCGATGTCGATCACATCAACCTTGGAAACACTTCCAACACACATCTTCACCTCACCCTTAGCTAGTTCTCCATTTATTCCGTAGCTTTTATTTCGAGTTACTAACTTTTAGCAACCGAACCGGTATCCAATACCCAGGTGCTACTAGGAGTACTAGCAAGGTACACATCAATAACACGTATATCAAATATACTTCTGTTGACGTTGCCAGCCTTCTTATCTACCAAGTATATAGGGTTGTTCTGCTTCAGCGACCGCTCTCCTCATAATCGAAGCACTTAGTCTCGGGTTTGAGTTCAACTTTGGGTTGCTTCACTGGAGCAGCAACTGACTTGCCATCCATGAAGTTTCCCTCCTTGCTCTTCTCGAAACTAGTGGTTTTACTAACCATCAACACTTGACGCTCCTTCTTGATTTCTACCTTCACGGTGTCAAACATCGCGAACAGTTCAGGGTTCATTATTTCTATCCCTGGCGTTTTATAGTTCATCACCAAGTTCTAGTAGCTTAGTGACAGTGACTTGGAGAACTATATCAATCACTATCTTATCTGGAATATCAACTCCCACTCGATTCAAACGATTGTAGCACCCATACAATCTAAGCACATGCTCAATGATTGAGCTATTCTCCTTCATCTTGCAGGCAAAGAATCTTGTTGGAGATCTCATATCTCGCAACATGGGCACGAGCCTGAGATCCTAATTTCAGCTCTTAGAACATCTCATATGTTCTATGACGTTCAAAACATTTCGGAGCCTCAATTCTAAGTCGTAATGTATGACGCACTAAACTATCAAGTAGTTATCAGAACGTGCATGTCAGATGTTCACAACATCTACAAACAATGCTAGAGGGGTTGGCGTATCGAGCGGTGCATTAAGGACATAAGCCTTCTGTGCAGTAATGAGGACAATCCTCACATCATGGAGCCAGTCCGCAATATTGCTACCATCATCTTTCAACTCTATTTCTCTAGGAACATATAAAAACTCAAGGGAGCTACAGCGTGAGCTAGTAATCTACAACACAGTTTGCAAAGACACTGCTGACTATGTTCATGATAATGAGTTCAATTAATCATACTACTTAAGAACTCCCACTCAAATTGACATCCCTCCAGTCATTCGAGTGATACATGATCCAAATTCACCAACTCAAGTCCGATCATCATGTGAGTTGAGGTGGTTTCAATGGTGAACATCATCATGCTGAGCATATCTACTATATGACTCATATTCGACCTTTTGGTCTCTTGTGTCCCGAGGCCATGTCTGTACATGCTAGGCTCGTCAAGTTTAACCTGAGTGTTCTGCATGTGCAACACTGGCTTGCACCCGTTGTATGTGAATGTAGAGTCTATCACACCCGATCATCACGTGGTGTCTCGACACGAAGAACTTTCACAACAGTGCACACTCGGGGAGAACACAATTTATCTTGAAATTAAGTGAGGGATCACCTTATAATGCTACCGTCGTCCTAAGCACAACAAGGTGCATAAAAGGATTAACATCACATGCAAATCATAAGTGACATGATATGGCCATGAACTTGTGCTTTTGATCTCCATCATGAAAGCACCGGCATGATATCCATCATCACCGGCATGACACCATGATCTCCATTATCTTGATCTCCATTAACGTGTCGCCATCGGGGTTGTCGCGCCCAACATGCTTCTACTACTATTGCTACCGTTTAGCGATAAAGTAAAGCATTACATAGCGCTTAATGATTGACACGCAGGTCATACAATAATTAAAGACAACCCTATGGCTCCTGCCGGTTGCCGTACTCATCGACATGCAAGTTGTGATAATCTATACATCACATGATCATCTCATACATCACATATATCACATCATGTAATTGGCCATATCATATCACAACATACCCTGTAAAAACAAGTTAGACATCCTCTAATTGTTGTTGCATGTTTTACGTGACTGCTACGGGTATCTAGCAAGAACAATTCTCATCTACGCAAAAACCACAATGGTGATACACTAGTTGCTTTTCAACCTTCTCAAGGAACGCCTTTGTCGAATCCGATCCAACTAAAGTGAGAGAAACTGGCACCCGCAAGCCATCTATGCAACAAGTTGCGGTCGATGGAACCGGTCTCTCGTAAGCGTACGAGTAATGTTGGTCCGGGCCACTTCATCTCACAATACCGCTGAACAAAAATCTGACCAAGGGAGGAAGCAATCTAAGCATCAACGCCCACAAACCTTTTGTGTTCTACTTGAGATCTCATCTACACCTAGACCTAGCTCATGATGCCACTGTTGGGGAACGTCGCATGGGGAACAAAAAATTTCCTATGCACATGCAAGATCTATCCACGGTGATGAGCATCTACGAGAGGGAGAGTGGATCAACGTACCCTTGTAGATCACTAAGTGGGAAGTGTTAAGAAACGCGGTTGGTGTACTTGAACGTCTTCGCGATCCAAATCGCCGAGCGTCCCGCGATCTCATCACGATCCGTCCCGCGATCCAATCACGATCTGTCCCGTGAACTCATCACGATGCGTCCCGCGGACTCATCACGATCCATCTCGCGATCTTGATCACGATCCATCCCGCAAACTCATCATGATCCGTCTCACGAGCTTATCACGATCTCTCTCGTGAACTCATCACGATCCGTCTCGCGAACACATCACGATCCGTCTCGCGATCTTGATCACGGTCCTTCCGATCTAGCGCCGGACGGAGGGCACCTCCGCATTCAACACACGTGCAGCTTGATGACGATCTCAACTGTCTTGATCCAGCAAGAGGAAGTGGAGAGGAGGAAGAGTTCACCGGCAGCGTGATGGCGCTCCGGCGATGGTGGTGGAGCAATTTCGTCAGGGCTTCGCCTAAGCACTGCGGAAATCCGATTTAGAGGAGCACCGGTGGAACGGGTAGCACGTGGCCGTAAAATCTAGTGCAGAACACCCAATACCACCACTATATATAAGAGGGAGGGAGGAGGAGGGCTGGCGCACCAAGGCTGCCCTTGCGCAAGGAGGAGATGAGGAATCCTCCTCCAATCCTAGTAGGACTAGGATTCCTCCTTTCCTACTTGGAATCTCTTTCCACCTTGCGTTTTTTCTTTCTCTTTCAACTCCAGCTACATGGGCCTCCTAGAGGACTTCCACCAGCCCACTAAGGGCTGGTTTCCACCCTCCCACGGACCATGTAGCCTCTTGGGTCGAAATACCTCTCTCGATGGTCCCCCGGTACACTACCGGCACTCCCGGTACACTACCGATGAGCCCAAAACTTTTCTGGCGACCAAAATAGGACTTCCTATATATGAATCTTTACCTTCGGACCATTCCGGAGCTCCTCATGACGTCCGGGATCTCATTCGGGACTCCGAACAACCTTCGGTCACCACCATACATAACTCTATACTACCGAAACGTCACCAAACCTTAAGTGTGCAGACCCTGCGGGTTCAAGAACTATGTAGACATGACCGAGACACCTCTACAGTCAATAACCAATAGCGGGACCTGGATTCTCATATTGGTTCCTACATATTCTATGAAGATCTTTATCGGTCGAACCTCTATGTCAAGGGTTCAGTTAATCCCATATGATGTTCCCTTTGTTCTTCGGTATGTTACTTGCCCAAGATTCGATCGTCGGTATCTCCATACCTAGTTCAACATCGTTACCGGCAAGTCTCTTTACTCGTTATGTAATACAAGATCCCATGACTAACACTTAGTCACATTGCTTGCAAGGCTTGTTGTGATGTTGTATTACCGAGTGGGCCCTGAGATACCTCTCCGTCACACGGAGTAACAAATCCCAGTCTTGATACATGCCAACTCAATAGACACCCTCGAAGATACCTATAGAGTAACTTTATAGTCACCTAGTTACGTTGCGACGTTTGATATACACAAGGCACTCCTCCGGTGTCAGTGAGTTGCATGATCTCATGGTCATAGGAACATATACTTGACATGCAGAAAATAGTAGCATTAAACTAACACGATCATATGCTACGCTTGTAGTTTGGGTCTTGTCCATCCCATCATTCTCCTAATGATGTGATCCCGTTATCAAATGACATCTCATGTCAATGGATAGGAAACCTTAACCATCTTTGATCAACGAGCTAGTCTATTAGAGGCATACCAGGGACATGGTTTTGTCTATGTATCCACACATGCATCTAAGTCTCCGATCAATACAATTATAGCATGGATAATAAACGATTATCATGAACAAGGAAATATGATAACAACTAATTTATTATTGCCTCTAGGGCATATTTCCAACACGAACAACCCTGCAACCAAATAAGAAATAGCCTCTTGTGTCCCCAACACACCCAATACAATGGTAATTTGTATAGGTGCACTAGTTTGGCGAAGAGATGGTGATACAAGTGCAATATGGTTGGTAGATATAGGTTTTTGTAATAGGGAAATATAAAAACAGCAAGGTAACAAATAGTAAACAACAAGAAAAATGTTGTATAAATGCTTGGAAACAAGGCCTAGGGTCCATACTTTCACTAGTGCAATTTCTCTCAACAATACTGGCATAGTTGAATCATATGTAAGTACCTCTTATGCAACAAAGAGTTCACTACAAAGTCACAAATAGCGGAGAAGTAACGAAGAAATTATTGTTGGGTACGAAACCACCTCAAAGTTATCTTTTCTAATCAATCTTATGAGCTATCACTATAAGTGTCACGAACAGCCATAGAGTTTGTACTAAAATAACACCTTAAGATACACATCAAGCAAAACCCTAATGTCACCTAGATACTCCAATGTCACCATAAGTACCCATGGGCTTGATTATACGATATGCATCACACAATTTCAGATTCATAATATTCAATCCAACACAAAGAACTTCAAAGAGTTCCCCAAAGTTTCTACCGGAAAGTCAAGACAAAAACGTGTGCCATCCTGTATGCATAGATTCCCAAGGTCACGGAACCCGCAAGTTGATCACCAAAACATGCATCAAGTGGATCAATAGAACATCCCATTGTCACCACAGATATTCCATCACAAGACATAAACCAAGTGCTCTCAAATCCTTAAAGACTCAATCCGATAAGAAAACTTCAAAGGGAAAACTCAATTCATCACAACAAGATAGAGAGGGGAAAACTCCATATGATTCATCTGTATCAATAAAGCTCGTGGTACATCAAGATCGTGTCATCTCAAGAGCACGAGAGAGAGAGAGAGTTCAAACACATAGCTACCGGTACATACCCTCAGCCCCGAGGGTGAACTACTCCCTCCTTGTCATGGAGGCCGCCGAGATGATGAAGATGGCCTCCGATGATGGTTTCCCCCTTCGGCATGGTGCCGAAATGGGCTCCCGATTGGTTTTTCGTGACTTTGGAGGTTTGCGGCGGCGGAACTCTCGATCTAGGTTTCTTTTCGGAGGTTCTAGATTTATAGGACTTTCTGGCATTGGAATCACGTCAAGGAGGTGCTCAAGGGGACCACAAGCTTGCTAGGCGCGGCCAGGGAGTCGGACATCTAGTCCTCGGTAGTGGGTCCCCACACATGTTCATGGTATTTTGAGAGCAAAATTGTGTCTTCGAGGTACATACATGACGGGTGGACGGGCCGTGGTATGGGGAGCGTATCCCTATTTGTGTTGAATGGGAGATGGATCTGGCAAATCCGGTTGCCCTCGAGCTTGTTTGCCCACCTGTCACATCTTGATGACTGATGGGTACCCTGGTGCTTCATTGTCGTATTGGCATTCGACTGCTAAGGCCGCGGTGTGCTCTTCCGTCGAAGAGAGCGCTATGTATTGTCGTTGACGGTTATGACCCCCTTGGATCCGGGCATCTTGAGCTTCAGATAGGCGTAACGGGGAATAACTTTGAAGCAGGCGAATGTTGTGTGGCCGAGCAGTGCGTGATAGCCACTACGGAACAGTACGATGTCGAAGATTAATTCTTCGCTACGAAAATTAGCGGGTGAACCGAACACAACCTCTAGCGTTACAGTGCCAGAGCAGCGGACTTCGATGCCTGGAATCACTCCTTTAAAAGGTAGTGTTATTGGGTTTGATCCTTGATGGATCTATGCCCATCCTTTTCACCGTGTCTGAGTCAATCAGATTAAGGCTACTTCCTCCATCCATAAGGACTCTAGTGAGTTGATACCCATCGATGATGGGATCCAAGACAAGGGTTGTCAAACCTGCATGATGGATACTAGTCGGATGATCCCTTCGATCGAAGATGATCGGGCAAACCAACCATGGGTTAAATTTTGGGGCTACGGGCTCTATGGCGTAGACCTCCCGAAGGGCTCGTTTCCTCTCCCTCTTTGGTATGTGCGTGACGTATATCATGTTCACAATTTTTACCTCTAGAGGGAATTGTTTTTGTCCTCTGTCGTTCGAGACGTGAGGATCCTCATCGTCTTTGTTGTGTGGGCCTTTGCCCTGCTCCTTGGCTGCCAATTTTTCGGCCTGTCAAAACACCCAACAGTTACGGTTGATGTGAATGGCGGGCTCGTCTCGGGTGCCATGGATCTGGCAGGGCCTCTCCATGACTTTGTCCAACGCAGTAGGTTCGTCCATGTTCCCTTTAGAGGGCTTCTTCCGTTGCCCGGGTTTTGAGCTATGGAAACCGCATTTATGACCGTATCATTGGCATCACCATTGTTGTGGTGGTGCTTTTTTTTGTGCCGTGGCTTGTCGTTTCCATCCCAAGCTTCTAAGGTGCCCGGGTCTTTGGGATTATGGTCGCGACAAGCTAGCCAGTTGTCTTAGCCCGCGCAGAAGAGGGTCATGAGTGAAGTGAGGGCGAACATTGTTCGGGGCCTATCCTTGTCGAGCTGTCGAGCAATCCATTCGTCTCGGATATTATGCTTGAAAGAGTCTATTGCCTCAGTGTCCGGACAATCAATGATCTTGTTCTTCTTAGTTAGGAACCTGTTCCAAAACTGTTTGGCCGATTCGCCTACCTTTTGGACGATGTTGCTTAGGTCGAAAGAGTCCGGAGGCCGGACATATGTTCCCTGGAAGTTAGATCGAAAGGCGTCCTCGAGCTCTTCCCAGCTTCCAATGGTGTTTTCGGGGAGGTTGTTTAGCCAGTGTCATGTTGGACCGTAAAGTTTTAGCGGTAGGTACTTAATGACGTGGAGGTCATCTCCCTTGGCCATATGTATGTGGAGAAGGAAATCTTCGATCCACACGGCGGGGTCTGTTGTGTCGTCATACTGTTTTATATTTACGGGTTTAAACCCTTCGGGAAACTGGTGCTGCATAACCTCGTCTTTGAAACACAGTGGGTGGGCGGCACCTCTTACCCGGGCTACGTTGTGCCGAAAATCGGTGATGTGGTTCAACCAAGGTTGGTCTCCATCCCTTCTAGCGGGGGGTATCTTTTGGATCCGTAGATGGATCTAGTGTGACCTGCTCTATAGTTCAGGTCCCACCGTAAGTCATGTCGATCATGGTATCGTAGTGGATGCTTCCCTCTTCTTCAACGTAACGTGGGTATGTATTCGGACTCCTTAGTTGTTCTGTCCTGCCCTTGAGGGGGCGGTCAGGTTGGTCGTGTTGAGTATATCTAGGTGACATGGGCTCGAGGGCCTCGTCATCAAATTGAGGAAGGAGGCGCCGACGCGGGTAACTTTTGTTTTGATCCGGCTGCTCAGTGTCGTACCCTTATTCAGCTGCCAGGACCTCCGTCCATCTGTCGTTGAGGTTATCTTGCTCATCTCAGAGTTGTCGCTGCATTGCCTTTAGGCTCCGGACGGTGGCTATAAGCTACCGCCTGAAGCATTCCTGATCCTATGGATCCTTGGGGATGGTGAAGTCTTCATCTCCGAGGCTATCATCCTCGTTGACTAGGGGGAGATAGTTGTCGTCCTCGGAATCATTAGGGTCCTCAAGGTCATCGGGCTTCTCAAGTTCCTCACGTGGCTCCTCTAGGGCTTCGAGGTCGTCGGGATCTACCAGGGTATCATTTTCCCTGGTGCCCATGATAACTCCCCTTCTCTTGTTTGCCTTGGATCTCTTGCGCTACTTCCGACGCTTTGACGGCTCCTTGGATATGTCGATGTTCTGCTTGAGGGTGTTGTCGTCCTTATCAGCAGGTGTATCCACCATATAGACATCATAAGAGGAGGTGGTTGTCCACCGTCCCTATTTATAGGGATCAGGGTCCCAACCTCTTCGTACATGTCCTCCACCCCATCGGAGGCGTAATCTAGCATGTCGGTTAAATCTTCGATAGTGGCTACCAAGTGGGTGGTGGGTGGCTAGTGAAATTCCTCAAGACCTGACCTCGAAGGGATCTGAACATAGGTCAGGTTTAGGTCGTCCACAATCTCCATCGAATGGACCCGGTCAAGCACTTCGATTAACATCGAGATGTCATCCGGGTCAATCTCCTGAAGGTTTTCCGAGATAATCTCCGGGGTGTCCGCAAGCGATGGGTGTTCAACAAGGGCCGAATTCGGGTGATCGGGCAATAAGGCCAGGCCCAAACACAAGGGCGATCTCCGGCGGAGGGGGAGCCAAGGAAGAGACCCAAAGTTAAGGCTTTGGGGTTTCTAAACTTATCGGATGAGGCCAAGAGCCCAGCGGGGGTCAGATCGCCCCGGGAGTCGACGGAGAATTCCAGATTCTCAAACCCGATTCCTTGATCGGGGCCGAAGCTTCCAATCTGGCTCAGATGGTCGGTCAGACAACACGCAATATGATGCTTGTTGGTGTCAAAACCGGCAGATCTCGGGTAGTGGGTCCCGAACTGTGAGACTAGAATTAACGGTAACAGGAGACGAAGGGGACATGAGTTTATCGAGGTTCAGGCCCTCCTATGGAGGTAATACCCTACGTCCTGCTTGGTTGTATTGATGATGTAAGGGGTTACAAAGTTGATCTACCTCGAGATCGTATAGCTAACCCTAGATGAGTTGTTTTTTCTATACCCCTGACACCTCCGGCTTATATAGACGCCAGAGGTTTCCTAGGTTTACACATGGTCGGTTACATGCCAAAGAGATAAACATGCCTAACTAGAACTAATAACTTGTAGAATATGTCATGGCTCCTCGAAGCTTCCATCTGGCGTAGGTGGTATTCAATCATCCGATGTCTGCTTTACGGCCCATACCGTCCGGCCCATAACAATAGGTCGGCTATCCGAGGACCCCCTAGTCTAGGATTCCCTCAGTAGCCCCAGACTGGCCTTCAACACCGATATATATTCGGTCGATCTCCTTATGTTGTCGTCTTCGGCTTGCCAGGCGAATCCCTCATCCTTCTTCATTCGGCAACCAACCAGTCTTCGGTAAGATCCCAGGCGTCGTGGCCGCAGGTTTATTATAATAACTGGGCGAGTTCCTTGACTTTCACGCGTCGTGGGGAGGCGAGTGGTCAGCGATTTTTACAATCTTACCCCTCCACAATGGAGGCATTGACCCATTTAATCAAACAAAATCGTGGTTCACACCACATATTCTTCTTCCCTCTTGTCGAAAGAAACTCCTAGCAGAAGCTCCACACAAAACATGGCTAACGTTCCCAGCTCCTCTGCACGTCCCTACAGCCAGCACCCAGGGGACTGGACTAGTTGTTGTGTCACACTCCTACGGCTCTGTAATCTGGAGACCCAAGGATATCTTCCATCGTTAGATCTAGCAGCGACCCGCGTAGGTCTACTCTCTTAAGGTGACGAGGTTTCCGACGAGCGCTTCCCCAGTACAAACAAGGGGGAGTGTGTGTGCTTTCGTCCCCTTCCTCCTCCGGGGACTTGGGTTTCCAATTGATCCATTCTTGAGGGGGTTACTGGAGTTCTACGGCATCCAACTCCACAACCTCACTCCAGGCTCAATTTTACACATCTCGGGCTTCGTCGCCCTCTACGAGATGTTCTTGGGGTGCGAAGCACATTTTGATTTGTGAAGGAAATACTTCTGTCTCGTTCCCCGAACTCGGGACAAGACTATCTTGGAGGTCGGCGGGGCTGAAGTGTGCCGCATAGCAGGGACGGGGTATCTGGCAGGCACACTGAAGAAGTCCGAAGAATGGACCTCGCAATGGTTTTATATTGAGGATGTCCCCCTGTTCGAACCAACTCGGATAGGTCTTCCCGAATACTCTGACCTCTTTGCGAAGAAGAGGTACAACTAGCGACCCAGGAGCTCATCCCAGGAGGAAAGCATTGAAGTGCGGCGCCTGGCCGCACAGGTGCGAATGCTTGTCCACCATCGACTGACCATTTTTTATGTCATGGCCGCCGCTATCTCCCAGTGTGTATGCAGCCCCTCCAACAGAGGGTACACCCCTTATGGAAGTACAATGGGACAAGCGACGCCACACGCTCTTGAAAACAAGGTCCCGCCAATCCAACAGCGTTGGCCGCCACGCTTGCCGATCTGTACAAAGGAGAACAAGAAGACTTCATTCGGTGGTCAACCAAGGAAGGACATTCGGCCCACAATCCCATCGAACGGGTAAGCCTTTCTCTCTTAATCATGAAATAGTTTGGGGTTTTCATTCCACATTCTATTTTACTAAGGTCTTGGTGTGAATAGGAATGGAGGAGTTTCATTGACACGGTCAACTGTCCGGCTTCTCAGCCCGAGAACCATTCATGCGACAACGATCCGGGTTTCAACGAGGACCTGGATCTTCTCCTTGACTTCGAAAATGGATTCTATTTCTAGGACAGCATCATCCAGACCCCGTTGGTTATCATAATTGATTACCCCGGGTCATTCTCCATCCCTAACACGGGCAAGAAGAAAAGCTCCTCTCGCAAGAGGCCCGCTACCAAGAGCGGCCCGGACGTGTCGGTCCCGACCGCCAAGCGCCACCGATCCACGCGCCATGCACTGGCAGCCGAAGCTACGGCCAAATCAAAGGCCAACCGGGAACCTGCGAAGGAGCCGGACATGGGGACGAATCCACCTGCCCGCTCATCCTGAAGGTACATTATTCGGTTATCTTCTTTATCCTTATAGTCAGTAGAGTCTCATAGCAGCTTGTTTCATTGAAATACCTAGGCGAAACACCCAATCCTCTCCTACCGAAGGGGCTACCCAGGTGTTCGGAGATGCCCGAAGCTCCCGGGACACGACCCAATTGGCTTCTGCTATAGAAGCCCCCATGGCCAATCCGACACCCACCAAATCTAGTGATGGAGTATCCGTCACCAAATCAGAGGTGGAGAGTGCCATGCATCATCGGCACCAATGAGAGGACATGCGGCACCCAATTTTCTCTAACCAGGAGTTTAGTGCCCTATGCTCAGCGGATGCACACCTTGGCGCCGCCGGAGCTGGATTTGCCGAAGCTATGAAGTTGATAACAACCAGCATACATGTAAGTGATCGGATTTTATAGAATTCGAATATTGGTGTAAGCCTAGTAGCCCCCAAACCTTAATTTGCTTTAAAACAAACGAATTAAGGATCACCACACTATTTGACTGCTAACGCAGGCCTCAAAGAAACAGTCCGAGCAATTGGCTAAGGAGCTCAAGGAGAGCCGCACGAAAGTACAATCCATGAAGGACGAACTAGCACAAGTAAAGAGCTTCACGCGAGAGGCCCATGGTGAGTATGCGTTTACTGATAATCTTTTTTACATCATCGTGACTAACATACGGATTCCGTATAGCAAATGAATCAATAGGACATATGGAAAGGCAGCTGGAAGAAGCTCAAGATTCATAGAGGTATGCGGAGTCCCAGCATCAGGTTGGCTGTCTTGTTATACAAAAATAGGTCGAAGAAATAAAGAGTTTAAAGAATCAATTGGCCCAAGCTCAAGAAGAGAATCTAAAGCTTCAGAGGGGCATATTCGGTAAGTAAGATTCCGCTATCAGCAAATATATCTGATGTAGGGAATGATAGTAACCGTGTTGTTATCCTATGTGCAGGCCTCTTGTCCGAGCTCCTGAAGAGGAGATCAAATCATACCAAGGGGACCTGCTGAAGGAGCTGACCTCTCTCCATAAGCGTGTGCAAAAAGCAATGAAAGGGATGGTGAAGGCACTATGGCCCACCGAACAGCCACCTGAAGGGCTAGCCGCACTCGTGGATCGATTCAAGGGGGCGCAAAATAGGTTCGAGCTGTGGAAGACTTCGGCGTGCCGTGAGGGAGCGCGGGAAGCATGGGCAATGATCAAGAGCCGTTTCACCGGACTTAACCCCGAGCATATGGCGCAGATTGGTCCAGTGGGATTGGATGGAAAATAAGTTCCACTCCACCTGGTGTACGACCAGGTGATGCCTGTCGCCCGTATTTCACAAGCGGACTGCCCCCTGAACACAATAATTGATGATCTCGATCAGCAGCCGCACATGTAATTTATATGTACATGTGTATAAACAATCTGTGTTGTAAACTTTGTCTTAACCGGCCATCGCTTCTCCCTCCCGTGCGAAGAGCTCGGGAGTGCTCCTCCTTATTATTCCCTCGAAAAGAGCGAACTATATTCGGGGAACCAGGAAATCCGGCCATGTGGTGCGAACAGACAGAAAGCACACAAAAAGATATGTTATATTATGACGTAGCATAAGAAACATCTTCCGATGAAAATAGTACCTCTATCGATACCTTTCGTCGAGGTTCTACGAAGAGCGTAGATAGAAATCCGCATACTGGCAATATGCGGCTAAGTGTCCTTTGGCAAGAAAAGTCCCAAACAACGGTAATAGCAACCAGAGCCATATAAGGTGTTTCCTTCATAGCCGACCAATTGTCTATGTAAGATAGCTAGCTTTCAGCTTCACCCGCCTAAGGTACATATCCGGATGACCCGGTCGTAACAATCGCATAGGTGCTCCCTTTACTCTCTAGCCGAACAATCGGGAATGTAGAGAGTAATCACAGGAGCGAGGCAACCCAGCTTGGCAAATTCTTAGTTCGAATTGATGCATATGATGGATAGAACATGACAAAAGAAACATGCGTGCCCAGTAAGTATGAGAAAATAAAATTTTGGCTATTGAAAGAAGCCCCCACGTGTTGTGTTCAGATTTAACACTTTATGGTGTATGTCGAGTATCTGTAGTACAAGATTGGTCCAGCCGAACATAGGGTAAGAAAAGACATTCTCCCTATCGAACAGCAAAGTGGGAAGGGAAAAGCCAAAAAGGGCAAAAAAAAGGAAAAAAATGTCGGGGAGTTTAGATGACACCGGTTTATCTATAGAAGCGCCAAAGATGAGCTGCGTTCCATGGGTTTGGTTCAAGGTGGTTATCGGATGAACTCCATAAACGATAGGCCCCTCCTGTGAGCACTTCATCAATGATGAAAGGACCCTCCCATTTGGGGTTGAGTTTGTGCTTCTGTTTCTCCGGGAGCCGTAGGACAAATTCTCCTACGTTGTATGCTTTTGCCCTGAACTCCCTGCTTTGGTACCGCCGAGCTTGCTGTTGATAAAGAGTGGATCGATCCAGAGCTATGTCCCACTCCCCCTCCAAGGCATCTATGTCGTCCTGTTGATCCAACTCGGCCTCCTTTTCCTCGTACATGCGCACTCTTGGTGCATCATGGATAATATCGCAGGGGAGAACTACCTCTGCCTCATAGACCATAAAAAACATTGTGTAACCCGTTGATCTATTTGGGGTGGTACGTAGGCCCCATAGAGTGGAGTCGAGTTCCTCCACCCAATGACAGTCGGACTCGTGAAGAGATCGGACCAAACGTGGCTTGATGCCTCTCATACTGAGACCGTTTGCTCGCTCGACCTGGCCATTGGTCTGAGGATGATAGACCGATGCATAATCAAGTTTTATGCCCATTTTTGCGCACCAGTCCTTAACCTCTTGGGCCTTGAAGTTGGATCCATTATCCATTATTATACTATGCGGGACACCGTGACGGTGTACTACACTAGATATAAAGTCAATCACTAGTCCGGATTTAGCCGATTTAACAGCCTTTGCTTCTATCCATTTGGTGAACTTGTCAACCTTGACCAGTAGGTATTTATTTTTCTTGGTTCCCCCTTTAAGGGGTCCGACCATGTCCGACCCCCAGACCGCAAAAGGCCAAGTGATCGGAATAGTTCGAAGAGCTGTTGGGGGCATGTGATTTTGATTTGCGAAGAGTTGACACCCAACGCAATGTTGAACAAGTGACTGTGCGTCCGTCCGAGCTGTAGGCCAAAATAAGCCGGCTTGGAAGGCCTTGCTGACAAGGGATCTCGCTGCGGAGTGATGCCCGTCCATGTCTGCATGGATTTTGGCAAGGAGCTCCCGTCCTTCTTCCTCGGATACACACCTCTGTAATACTCCAGTGGTGCTTTTCTTGTATAGCTCACCCTCGTGTACTTTGTAGGCCTTGGATCGCCGAACTATGCGTTGTGTCTTGGTTTGATCTTCGAGGAGTTCCTTGTGAAGAAGGTAAGCGAGGAAGGGCTCCGTCCATGGCGCAGTTACTGCCATTACCTCATGAGCCGAGGGCGTCTCATTCATCGTGGAGCCGCCGATAATGCCATCATCTGGCTCGTTTATAGGGGGAATAACTTCGTCCGTCGTATTAGGACCGACGCCATTGTTGTCATCCTGCCACACTACAGAGGGCTTGAAGAGCTGCTCCAGGAAGGTCTTCCTCGGGACTGGATCGCGCTTGGCTCCCATACGGGCCAGTATATCGGCGGCTTGGTTGTTGTCTCGAGCAACATGGTGGAATTCCAACCCCTCGAATTGAGCAGATATCTTGAGGACGACGTTTCGATATGCCGCCATCTTTGGATTTTTGGCGTCAAACTCGCCGCTAATTTGGTATATGGCCAGGATTGAGTCTCCCCGTACCTCTAGTCGTCGTATACCCATTGACACCGCCATCCGAAGACCATGAAGAAGAGCTTCATATTCGGCGGCATTGTTGGAGTCAGCATACATGATTTGCAACACGTATCTCATGTTGTCGCCTGTGGGGGATGTGAGGATAACACCAGCCCCCAGAGCGGCCAAGGTCTTGGATCCATCAAAGTACATTGTCCAATGGGAGTATGCACTATACTCCTTGGGGAGCTGGGCCGCTGTCCATTCAGCCAGGAAGTTCGCAAGTACCTGAGATTTAATGGCGTGGTGTGGCTTGTAGGAGCTCAATGGACCATTTGGCTATGCGACAGGTGGCGTCCCTGTTGTTGATTATATCATTCAGGGGGACTTTCGATGCCACCGTTACCACACACTCCTGGAAGTAGTATCTGAGTTTCCTCGATGCCATGAATACTGTATAGGCTATTTTCTAATAATGTGGGTATATGGACTTGCACTGCGTTAGCACCTCTGACACATAATATACCGGTTTCTGATTCCGAAATTTGTGTCCCTCCTCATCTCGTTCAACGACGAGCACTGCACTGACGACTTTGTTGGTGACCGATATGTATAACAACATGGGCTCACCGGTGCTTGGTGCCGTGAGTATGGGGTTGGTTGCCAGTAGTGTTTTGATTGTTGGTCCATTTCATCTAACACAGTCAATGCTTCATCGGTCCATTCAAAATTGTTGGTCCGTTTCAGCAACTTATAGAGCGGCAAAGCCTTTTCTCCGCGGCGGGAGATAAAGCGGCTTAACGCTGCTATGCACCCGGCTAGCCTCTGGACATGCTTTAGCTCTGTGGGGATTGCAAGTGCAGATAGAGAATGGATAGCTGGATTTTCCTCTATTCCTTTATGGGAGACGATGAATCCAAGCAGCTTATGAGAGGGAACTCCAAATACACATTTTTCTGGATTGAGCCGTATATCATATTTGCGTAGATTAGCAAAAGTTTGACGTAAGTCATCGATCAACTGGTCGACGTGTTTCGTTTTGATTACCACAACATACGTGTATGCCTCGACATTCTTTTTGACCTGTGTCGCGAGTCAGGTTTGGATCATGCGCTGGTATGTGGCCCCGACATTTTTTAGCCCGAAGGGCATCATGTTTAAGCAAAATGGCACGTATGGGGTGATGAATGCAGTACCACTTGATCAGATTCCTTCATTTTAATTTGATGGTATCCGGTGTAAGCGTTGAGGAAACACAACAAATCATGTCCGGTTGTGGCATCGATGATCTGGTCTATGCGTGGTAAGGGGAAAGGGTCCTTGTGGCATGCTTTGTTGAGCTCTTTGAAATCGACACACAACCACCAGGACTTGTCTTTCTTAGGTACCATCACCAGGTTTGCTAGCCACTCGGGGTGTTTAACATCCCGAATAAATCCGGCCTAGAGCAATTTGGCTAATTCTTCACCCATGGCTTGCTGTTTGGGTTCGGAGAAGCGGCGCAGAGTGTGTTTCATGGGCTTAAAGCCTGGAATATTGTTTAAGCTATGTTCGGCGAGCCGACGTGGGATTCCAGGCATATCGGAAGGATGACAGGCAAAAATGTCCCAATTTTCACGGAGGAAATTCCGCAATGATTCGTCCATGAGGGGATCGAGCTAGTCTCCAAGGGACGCTCTCTTATTGGGGTCCGTTGGATGCACCTGAAATTTGACAATTTCCTTTGCGGGTTTAAAGGACATGGACTTGGGCCTTTTGCTAAGGATCACATTGTCCCTATTAACTGTCAACCGTAGAGCGGTCAACTCTTCGGCGGCGAAAGTTTCCGCTAATGCCTCAAGGGCGAGCGCTGCCGTTTTGTTTTCAGCCCGAAGGGCTACGTTCGGATCACTAGCGATTGTGATCACTCCATTTGGTCCTGGCATTTTGAGTTTCATGTACCCATAATGGGGTATAGCCTAGAACTTTGTAAAGGCATCGCGTCCCAGTAGGGCGTGATAGCCACTTGGGAAGGGGACGATGTGGAAGAGAAGTTCTTCGGATGGTAATTTTCGGGTATGCCAAACACAACATCCAGGATGATACATCTGGAACAATGTGCCTCTTTCCCTGGGATAATTCCCCGAAAGGTTGTGTTGCTATGTTTTATGCGGGATCGGTCCAACTGTATTTTTTCCAAAGTGGCCTCGTATATGAGGTTAAAACCACTGCCGCCATCCATTAGCACTTTATGTAGCCGGTATCCATCAATGATGGGATTCAAGACTAGAGCGGCCGGTGAATGACCGAGAAGGATGGGTGGCTGGTCAGTATCCCCGAAAGTAATCGGTATGTCTGCCCATGGGCTAGTAGCTGCCACGTGGTAGACTTGCTTGTGCTCCCTAAGATCTCTTTTACACCTGCTCCTCGAGGGGAAGATCTCACAGACCGTCAGGACTTTGGCATTGAATCCGGGTGGCGAAGGAGAGCGCCAGGGCAATAAGAATCCCTTCATCGTGGCAATTGCTAATTAAAATTTCCATTACATCTTGGTCACTAAGACCTTTTACTCTGCTCCTAGTGAGTAGGAGTCTTGCGCAAAAGTGGTGGACTGATTCTCCTTGTAGTTGCTTGATATCCCGAAAGTCCAAAGACAAGGGATTTGGCATGGTACTTGGATGATCGTCTTGGGCGGTGGGTGGGAAACAATTTGGTTCCCTGTCACAACGAGTGTTCAGGATTGCAGTTTCCAAATCGTGCGACAGATCCTGGACTGGTGACGGTCCGGCTTTATGGCGATTCCCCGCCTCTGATTCACCGAAGGGTCTTGGGGATCGAGGACTAAAGTATAGACGGTTTTCAATCCCGGTCGTCAGGCCGAATCCGCAGTCAGAGACTCGATGGTAGCGACAAGGTGGGTGACCAGAGGGACATGAATCTCCCTGTCATTGGGTCTGATATCGAGCCGATCATAAATCGGAACCTGGTCATCTGATATACGCATAGCTTCGATCCGATCGAACAACTCGTTTAAGAATGAGGCGATGGCAGGATGCGTGTCGTTGATATGAGTGGATTCGTCAAGCGGTGTGACTTATGCCAAAGCGGATCTGTGTTTCGTTCCACCACGGGACCTGATGTCTTGGACGTCAAAGCATCTGGACTTACAGGTTTTTCTTCGAAGGTTGAGGGTTCCATTGGAATGACTGTTCCCAATGAATCAGCCACGGACTCTAGGGTTCCGAACTTGATACTATGATTGGGGGGAAACCTTCCGATCTGGCCATGATGGCCAACCGGGCCAGCATGCGACAAGATGTCGTTGCCGATGAAACTCTGATCGGGGGCGAGAGTCCCCTCGATGCAGATCTCGCTATTTGTGAAGGGGCAAGCCATCGATTCCTTTGGCGCTCATAGAGGAACTCTCAATGAAAGCACCAATGTCGGTGTCGAAACCTGCAGATCTCGGGTAGGGGGTCCCGGACTATGAGACTAGAATCGACGGTAACAGGAGACGAAGGGGACACAAGTTTACCCATGTTCGAGCCCTCCTATGGAGGTAATAACCTACGTCCTGCTTAGTTGTATTGATGATGTAAGGGGTTACAGAGTTGATCTACCTCAAGATCGTATAGCTAACCCTAGCCGAGTTGTTTTTCTATACCCTCGACACCTCCGGCTTATATAGACGCCGGGGGTGTCCTAGGTTTACACATGGTCGGTTACATGCCGAAGAGATAAACATGCCTAACTACAGCTAATAACTTGGAGAATACGTCATGGCTCCTCGAAGCTTCCATCTAGCGTAGGTGGTCTTCGATCATCCGATGTCTGCTTTACGGCCCATACAGTCCGGCCCATAACAATAGGTCATCTATCCGAGGACCCCCTAGTCCAGGATTCCCCGCAATGTTGTCGAAGGTGAAAACCTGTTGGAGATATGCCCTAGAGGAAATCATGTATGATGATATTTCCTATGTGTTTATGAATAAAGATAGTCCTTGGACATTATCATTGATGTGTATTAACAAGTATGTGACTTGTTTGTGAGACTATGCATTGTATGATGACTGTCCTAAATGGTCCCTAGTTGAAAGGGTTGTGTGGACGCGCAACCAGTTAGACTAGCATATGACACGGTGGATGGTCCGGTCTCACTAACCATGTAGCATTGGATGCTAGCCGGATAATGTGGACTCAGAAAGGTCTGGTCGGATTCGACATAGTCAGATCCGAGTCGAGATAAGGTCTGAGTTGGACAGGCCCAACTATGAGATGCAGCGATAGGTCATCTATGAGTCTCTAGTATAACATACGTTCTATGTCCTAAGACCTGAGCTGGCGCATGTACTCGGGATGGTGACAGACTTGCTTTGGGCCGACCAAATGCTACTCCGTGACTGGGTAGTTACAAAGGTAGGTTTCGGGCTTGTCCAGACCCATGCTGCGAGACATGGTCGAGCAAGATGGGATTTGCCCCTCCGATCAGGAGAGATATACTCTGGGCCCCTCGGGTGATCCGACCTGGATAAGCATGGCCATGCGATGAGGATTATGAGATAATCCAAATGTTGGTCGGATTCACCGGAACGAGAAAGAGGTCGTGATGCAACAAGGATGACCATGTAGCCTTGTGCATGACAACATATATCGTGTGGCAAAGGGAACAGAAGTGTGAAGTACAGGTTCGCCAAACCAGCTTCATCGGACACTTGGAGTCGGCACGTCTTGCTAGAGACCGCTACCGATCGATCGAGTCGGATGTGATCTGACTCACGACCAAGTGGACGAGAACCTAAATGGTCGCGCGCTTAAGGGAAGGAACACTTGGGCTTTAGGATCCGTGCGAGGCCCAAGAGTTGAGCCCACGCCGGATGCCTATATATAGTGGAGGTGCGGCACACCATCCGGTTGATCGCTTCGATGTCGTCATTAGGGTTTGCATGTGTTGAGAATAGCCACCTCCACTCGCCGTCGCCGACCGTGTGATCGGACCTAGCAGTCGGCCGCACGGGCGTTCCTCCTACACGCATGGATATCGTTACAGGCGGTGCACTTGCGCCACTCTAACGAACCTGTACGTGGGATCCGGCGACCGGTTGTTCGAGGGAGATCGGAACGGCTGTTCGAGGGAGATCGGACGAGGAGGAGACGGACCACACAAATGCGCTGCCTCAACTCTACTTTCGTTGCACGGCACTGCGCGTCTAGTGGTAACAATCTGTGATCCATCTCCGTAGCAAGTTCTTGGATGTTCTGTGCATAGGAAAAATTTAATTGGCATACGATGCACCTACGGTTGAACCCAACAAAACCTGCCCAGGGACAAAGGTGTCCCCATAGCAGACTTGATCACTGATGATTAGGCGAGCCATCGACCTTTCTAGCGATCTCACAACGGAACTCTCAATGAAAGCACCAATGTCGGCGTCAAAACTGGCAGATCTTGGGTAGGGGGTCCCAAGTTGTGGACCTTAGATCGATGGGTAACAGGGGACGAAGGAGACAGTGTTTACCTAGTTTCGGTCCCTTGTGAGGAGGTAAAATCCTACGTCCTGCTTGATTATATTGATGTGGATGAGAATTACAGAGTTGATCTACCTCGAGAAGCTAAAAACCCTAGATGAGTTGACTTGTCCTCTACGAATGGGACCATCTGGTTTATATAGACACGGGGGTTACCTAGGGTTACACATAACCGACCTTTAACAGGGGATAGATACGCAGATCCCATCTTCCAACCTTGGAGGCCACGCCATTCTTTGGAGCTTTCCTTCCTGAAACGTGGTTGCCTCATAGTTCGGCCCTCCATAGAGCATCCCAACAAGTCGGCCCATGAGGAATGAGCCAAAGGCCCGAGGACCCCTTAGTCTCGGACTCCCTCATCCCCCAGAGGGTTAAAACTCGTGACAATTAAGTGTTTACCCCGTGGACGCGGCCAAAGGGCAGTCTCCGTTATTCCCCTATAGAATTGGTAGAGATGGGAACTATTGTCCCTTTTTCTCCTTTCTCTACTTCATCCAATAGTAATATCCTTATGTCCAAAATTGGCAAATGTTGGATGGTGCACTTCACACAACATCATGAAGAACATTAACAATACATGAAAATATTATCTCATATCACACAAGACAATCGGTACTGACACATACTAGAGTTCATCTTATTCCCCGCAAAACTAGTAATTCACTCAAACATGTCGATGAAGCAAATAAAGGATTGAGGCAAGTTACAAGCCCACATGATGTTGGAGATGGAGAGGAGCATGGTGGTGGCGGTGCTGGAGAAGGTACCGGGCCTCCGGCCGGCGCCAGGTGTAGGGGACGTATCCTCTCCTCCTTATGCTTGCCTTGGCCTTCTCTCTATGGTGGAATTACTACCATGGAGGTGTGGTGGCTATAGATGAGACTTGTGGAAGATGAAGATGAGCTGAGAGGGCAGCTAGGGTTGGAGGTCTTTTTATAAGGGATCTCCTCGGGTGTCCTCCATTGATATAGTCTCCTCCTTTTCATCCAACGGTTCAAGGAGAGCCAAATCCGCGTCCAATACAAGCCTTGGTAGTCAAGGATCTTGTAGGGGGATTGGGGACGAAATCAAAACAAAATTTGGAAAGTTCTGGCCAATTTTCGTGGTTGTGTGGAGCTCAAATGACCGCCCAAACGTTCAGCTCCGGTCGCATGAAAGGTCGTCTTTCTCTCTGGACTTCAGGAGCTGCTTTATATTTTGGTCGCCATTTCTTCATACTAACTCCGATTTTCACATTCTTGGGCTCATTGGATTGCTAGAAAAAAGCCCAATGTGTTAGTGGCCTTTGATATTGATTTTAGACATTTTAATAAATTAAAAATCATCAAAATATCCAAAGGGCCTTGATCTGGTGTCTGGAACTTCTCCGGTTTGACCTTCAGACTGATTCTTTTGATGTACCAAGTCAATGCTTGCATAGGGAATCACAAACCTTAACACCAATATTTTTACTAAGCATAATTACTCATCAACATAACTCACATATGACTATTGTCATGTCTCAAACCTATTACAATGAATCAAGTTTAATTTGTCCAATGATCTTCATGAAAGTTTTTATTACATCCGTCTTGAATATCTACCACTTTGGGACTAGTTTCATATATTGCAATTTATTTTGACAAGCTCCAATGGATATAAGTGAAGAACATGAGCATACAAGTTTCATCTCTCAAAATAATATAAGTGAAGCATGAAAGGATTTCTTCAAAATTACTAACTCTCAAATTAATATAAGTGAAGCATGAGAGAATTTCTTCAAAAATGTAAAGATATAAGTGAAGCACTAGAGCAATCCCATTGCTCAATAGATTTAAGTGAAGCATAAAGAGCATTCTAGCAAATAATAGAACAATTTTGGCTCTCTCAAATAGGTGTGTGCAGCAAGGATAAAAAGAAAATAAAGCAAAGATACAAGATGCTCCAAGCAAGAGTCATGATATGTGACGAAGAAAAATATAGTTCCAAGTAAACTACCAATGGTTGTTAGAAGAAAGAGGGGATGCCACTCGAGGCATCCCCAAGCTTAATTGCTTTTTAATATTTGGATATTATATTGGGGTGATGTATCATACCCAATCTTAGGCTATTCTTACTCCTTATTCCTTCATCCATCGTGATCTCACCCAAAACTTAAAAACCTCAATCACACAAAACTTGACAAAATTCTCGTTAGATCCGTTAGTATAATAAAGCAAATTACCACTTTCAAGTACTATTGTAAACCCATTCATATTTTATTATTGCATTATATCTACTGTATTCTAACTTTATCATGACTTATACCCCCCCCCCCCCCCCGATACAAGCCATAGATTCATCAAAACAAGCACACAATGCAACAAAAACATAATCTGTTTCAGACAAAACAGTATGTAGTAATTTGTAATCTACCCATACTTATGTAACTCCAAAAATTATGAAAAAATAGGAAACCATAAAAAATATTTATAGAAATACTGTGTTAAAATATCATCTCATTATCATCTTCCAGTAAAAAATGAAAATTCATGCACTGGAGACAAAGTTTATGTTTCAGATTCAGCATTGTTTCTACTCATCTTACGAATCATCCTAAAGGATTTACTTGGCACAAAAACTAAATAAAACATAAAATAACAGAATCATAATTTTGCAAAGACTCAAAAAAGAAAGGAAAAGATAAAGGAATGTATTCATTGGGTTGCCTCCCAACAAGCGCTATCGTTTTACGCCCCTAGCTAGGCATAACGCATAGATTCAAGTATTGGCATCCTTCTTATTTTTCTTCATAGATATATTTTCATCAAAGGAATTTGTAAAAACAACTTGAAACACATTATCCATAGGAGTTTTAGGACTATCAAGTTGTCCATCTATGTACCTCTTTGATTACCGGCTACAATCCAAGAGTATTGTTGATTAACATCATTAAAAGTTTGTTGGATCATATCTAAAATAGGGACTTCCTTTTAAAGATTTTCATAAAATAAATGATTATTCCTGAGCAAATTTCTTAACATGTAATCACTTTCATAAAGGATCTCATCTATTACCAATTTTTTCATGGCTCTTACCAAAATGATCAAAAATTTCCCTAGCTTCCCGTACCATGTGATCAAATTCGTTCATGAGAACAAGGGTAGCTAAATTTTTAGCTTTAGAACCTTTTTAAATGGGTAGCTCATAAAACAATCTCTACAAGGTAGTATGTGTGCGGATAAACCTATTTTCAAGTTTCAAAGCTAGTGCTAAGATAGCTTCTGCATAAGTTTTAGTTCTTTTAAGTATAGGAGCATCATCAGGAGTCAAGTTTCCAACACAATTGAAAAATTATTGGATAGTTTCTTTTCCAATAATGTTCCCTGCCCCAAAACAAAAGTTTTAGAATCCAAATTACTAGAACGTCCAATTTTAGGAGTCCTGCCATCATTTGTTTCTGCCATACCAAAATCACTCATGGTAACAAATAAGCAAAAGATCAAACGGGAAATTGGAAAATGAGAAAGGGGGGAAATAAACTGGAAAATTTGTGAACTTGGGGATAGGAAAACGAGAGGCAAATTGAAAATAATGTAAATTACAAGAAGATGATATTTGCGATTAGGAATCTGGTAGATGAGATCGCTTCGTCCCCGGCAATGGCGCCAGAGATTCCTTTGACGTGGCTTGAGACCGCGTCGGTATTTCCCCAAAGAGGAAGGGATGAAGCAACACAGTGACGGTAAGTATTTCCCTCGGTTATGAAACCAAGGTATCAATCCTTAGAGGAAGATCATGCACCCACATAGATAGCACCTGCACACAAATAACAAATACTTGCAACCCGACGCGTAAGAGAGGTTGTCAAGCTCTCAATGCTAAAAAGATAGATTAGGTAATGATAGTTTTGGCAAAGAGATCTCGCAAGAACACAAAACAAAATAAGTAAAAAAAATTGCAGAAAGGTATGTTTGGGGTTTTGGATTGATAGATCTAAAAACAAAAAGGCAAAATAGTAGATCGGAAAGCAATATGTTGGAAAAGTAGACCCGGGGGCCGTAGGTTTCACTAGTGGCTTCTCTCACGAGTATAGCGCATGGTGGGTGAACAAATTACTATTGGGAAATTGATAGAAGATCAAACAATCATGAAGATATCCAAGCAATGGTCATTATATAGGCATCACGTCTAATATAAGTATACTGAAACGATTCTGCATCTACTTCTATTACTCCACACATTGACCGCTATCCAGCATGCATCTAGTTTATTAAGTTCATGGAGAAACGGAGTAATGCAATAAGAACGGTGAGATGATGTAGACAAGATCTATTCATGTAGGAATATGCCCCATCTTTTTATCCTTAACAGCAACTATACATGCGTGCCTTGCTGCCCCTTCTATAACTGGGAAAGAACACCGCAAGATCGAAC